>CM057341.1:19624057-22124057 GCA_030015575.1 Agapanthus africanus
CACGTGCCCATTCTAGCGTACTCTGGGAAGCGGGGCGTGACAACATGTATACTTTCTGTCACTCTGTTACATGTTGATAAATCCCTTAGGATGTGTACTCGACTTCCAGGACTATGATGTAGATCATACTAGTGGGGCCTGGATAGTCCATGAGTACATCTTTCAATGTTCCTAGTCGTGGGAATATCGAGACGGGGCATCGATATTCCAGAGTAGACTAGCGTATATCTTCTCGACCCATATGATGGGCGATGGATGAACCCATATCCATTGGTGTTTTACATCAGAGATGGTATGCGGGTGCTCGGTAGAGATTGGGTACACTGAACGGACTCGCCGAGAACTCCCAGGTGGTATTATACCTCACGTCAGATGGCAGTTCTCTGGTGACACTGGTACATCTTAGTCTCTTGACCCGGGATCGTCATAGAGCCTTGTGTGTCTCCCACTGTGCTTTGATTTCCACCCTACCACAGCTTTACTGAGTCGTGCAAACAAGTGGTTTTTGGGTACAGTCCCGATTCACATGGAGGCAATGAGCGATAGGAGGGGATTCGTCTCTCCCGGTATTGGGGGTTGATGTTGTGCTATGCTCGACTGGCCATAACAGGAAATACCTGGTCAGGGTTGAAGTGATATACTGGTAAGAGTTATCAGTAGTTTCACGATTGTTATGGTCCTCACGTCGGCATGACTTATCAAGCTATTGGGGTCTGACGTTTACCACCCCTAGGCGAGATATGCGACATATCAGACGAACAGACCGGACTGTATGGTAAGTGTTACTGGTTGGATTTACAAGAGTGTGAGCGGGCTTGCTCGTCGATCTTCTGATCGCTCAATACCCGGGTGGCCGTTACGTTTAGCAGACCGCTTGCGGCTTGTGGGTTTTTGATATGATCATCACCTACTGGCGGCGTATTGACGAGTCTTTAGAGTCCTATACAGAGGTTTCTTGGCTCAAGCGAAACGAAATAGGAGCGCATATGAGATATGTGTGGGACCGAGAATAATGCGTGTATGTGATACCGTATTCTATTCTCGCGATGAATGTATCGATTGGTTGTATGCGATATAACCTAGTTATCGAATCGAGGATTGATTCGATAAGTCGGTACATTGGATATTAGTCGGTCATATGCGATATGACCGGATCGTTAAATCAAGTGTTGATTTAATGATTTAATGTATAATTATATATTTGATATATTACTTTGCATTAACTAGTATTGGTTCACTTAAGATGGGTTTTCTCACTTGATATGCACATTGTATATGATATAGTTTTGTGCACTAGTTTGTATCATGTTTGATGATACATGCAAACTTTGGTGTGTGTATGCTATACACCATGTTTAGATAAATGGTTAAGGTTTTATTTACTTTATTTTGGTTAAAAGAAAAAGGAAACTAAATGGTTGCTTTTGTTTTATACAAGAAGCTTCTTGATGCTTCATGCAACTTTGACTAAGTGACCATTTTGTCTCCATCTCTTAACCTAACCATTTAACTAAACCCTAGTCAATTCTCTACACTCAACCATGGTTGCATTATGATAAGAATGAATGGGATTTTCTTGTTAAGATAATTCTTTTTATTCTTTCATCTTCTTTATCTTCATCAAGCTTCATGAAAGCTTGCTAGCTTCAATGGTGAAATGAGAAAAAGAGTGAGAAATCCAATTCTAAAGTGAACCCACTTCCTATTTCTTCATCCTCTACCACTTGCCATGTAGTATAGGGTGTTTTCTTCACAAGTTTCATGACTTGGTGAAGTTGGAGCTTGATCTTGAGTTGCCTCGACGTAGATCATCTTCAGCATCGAAGTCGACGACCTAGCCCGATCATTTCTCCGACGAAACCATTGCCAGAGTCCAGGATCCAATGATCGCAGCGGAGGGACGTCAACACGGAGCTATGGAGGTGGAGGACCGGATCTACAAAGGTTGTATTTTCCGTTCACTCTTAGTTAAGTTGTTAACTTATATTGTTTCGCCTATACCTCTAGTTACGATCTTGCTTAGGGTTACTTGGCATATAGAAATTTTTTGAATTGGCCATGTTTGATCTATTGTAGAACCTCATGGGTGTGCCTAGGAACCCTATAGTGGTATCAGAGCTTAGCCAGAGCCTTAGGCGATGAGTAGACGAAGTTACAAACCCGATCGAACCCGAAACCCTAGATTTCAACCACTCTTTGGACATTTTCTGGAATTTTGGATTTTTTCAAATTAAAAATATGCAGAAAAATCAGCAGGCTATTCTAAGAAATACTGTGCATAACGAGCGGCTAACTCGATCAAACCACCGTGGAACCGCGGCACGAGCATGGCTCGTGAGGCGGTTCCGCGGCCGTATGGCAGCGTCATTCATTTAATTTTGCACAGTAATTCCTATATTGTTGTGCTGAGTTTTCTGGGAATTTTTAAAATATACTCAAGAGTTGAGTTTTCTGGATTGTTTTGGGGAATCGATGATTCGATCGGATTGTTTAGCTTTGTCTATGTGTTTTTCCGGATAACTTTAGAATATGTTAAAAAGTTCGACCGGACAAAAATAACCACTTTTTCCCCTGCCGGGAAATTTCTAATTGTTGGATTTTTCCGTAGTTTAACGACGTTCTAAGTAGTGCAAGTAACGCGATGGTCCCTCTAGAAGACAACAAACCTTAACTCGATTATTTGACCGTCTTGAACTGCCCTTTGAACCTTAGGGTTTGGGGCAATACGGCGTGCCACATGTGAGGCGTTGGCTTGACCCTTCTACGGCTGGACTGTTGGTACTGAGGCACGAAGTGAATGTTTTTTAAACTTATTTCATGTGTTGAGCTGTTTTGGGAAAACTTGGGTGTTCGATTGTTCGATCGGAAAGTTTAACATTTTCTATTTATCCGGAATGTGATACAATATTTGGAATCCACAAGTAGTTGTGAGATAACTGAATGAATGTTATAAATCTAGCTGTTTAGTCTCACTTGATCGGTTGCCACGGAATTTTGATGTGTTCAAAAGTCCGTTGCAATCACGTAGCGTACGCGGATAGTCGCCGTGTAAACTTAATAGACAGCCTCACCCTATAGCCCCGACTAAGTGACTGTAGGAGAACCCCGTCGCTGAAAGCATCCGTTCGGGTGCTCGCGGCAGCGGTGTTCCGCCTTGGTGCACTTCGTCGACGGTATCGGGGGTGCGGCCGTCTACTAAAGTTTGTGACGAGCATTCGATCAGGATGTCGGGAATCTTATTGAATTGCCCGACTTGGTATTGAAAAGAGTTTTCGATAATGAGACTAAAATACGGGATTTATAATTGTTAGGCATGCGATGTCTAAGTATTTCATTTGATTAGGCATGCGATGTCTAAAGAGGTTGCGGATTCCAACTGTTGTAGTTTTACACTTTCTTTTCTGTGACCGTAAGTGTAGTATGTAGTGGTATTGCCGATTGTCGTTGCTATACGTCGACAACAATCGGTGTATGCATACTTACTTACGTTGATGACATGCGATGTTATGTGTTGCTGGATATGTCATATTGGATCGTCGTGTTTGAATAGCCGGGTTTTTTTTATGTGAGATGAGTGTTTTTCATTTTCATTCATGTAAAAACTTGTATGTAATATTCTTTTATTGGGGCACTTCCAGGTTGTGGAAGATGTCACCGTTGATGTATATTATTTACTTTTCCGCATTAGGATAGACCTAAGGAGGGGAGCACAAGTAACCGGGTTCTAGGGTCCAGTGGGAGACCATCTCGAGGAGTCGAGTCTGGGTCTCCTAACCCTAGAATTGGTAGGGTTGCTTGCCGCTCTCGTAGGGGTCCAGGGGTGTGGGATTGGCTATTCATCACGACAGTGGAATCCGTGTTTTATACTGGCTCGTATTGAAAACACGGGTGTCCTAGTATATCCAATATTTCATATGATAATTTATGCTGCTTTATCTGTGATGTGATCATGTGATATGTTCAGATAGATATTATATATAGTATATATGATATATTATATAGACGTTGCTTATGTTTTACACCCGCGCTAGCCCTGCCTCGCTCTGGCGTTAGTTACCTAACCTAACGGTGCAGACGGGACATCGAGGCGAATGCGGATGGCATAAGCGTACGTTATATTTATCTGTGATGTTTAGGTGGACTTAAATGATGGGATATTCATTAATGTGATTAATGAAAGAAAATAAACCTAAAAGATGTTGTGGAATCGAATTTCAAAAATAAAACTGGTAGCTACAGTTCTCGCTTTGCATCGCGGTGTTCCTTGTAGAACATCCTGCACCTTATTCGATAAGGAAAGGACCGAGATCCCTTCACCGGGAGTGACTCCTTTAGCAATAACTGGCAGATGCTACACACTCGGTTTGTCTTTTGATTGCTTCTATAGTTTTTTCTTTGCACAGTAATATATATGATATATCCCGCACCTCATTCGACGAGAAAAGAGCCGACGATCCCTTCACCGGGAGTGACCCCTTTAGCAAAATTAGAAAAGCCTAAAAACGCTCTATTTAAAAACCATTTGATTCCGCAACGAGATCAAGTTCAAAGCATTAAAGGTTTTATTAAAAACCATCCGCAACCCTCCGTCATTTTAGGAAGTAGAGTACTTAGTATTCGTGCTACGTTTGTCGACCATAGCCGAGGCGTAGTGTACGGTAGCTAAGTGATGTCTTCCTACACCGCATATGATGCGATTAGTTAGGACAGTCATGTGGCTTTGTTGACCTTAGCCAAGGGTCATGTGGGTGGGTCCAACTAATCACGAAATGACGGGTAGAACTTGACTAGTGCTTATGATTTGTTGACCTTAGCCAAGGTCATAGGTGCTAGGGGTGAAAACCATTATCGGGAGTTTCAAGTGTTGAAACTTGCAATGAGATTGCATACCTTCTATATGATAATTGGATCCCGATACCCACTGCGAGTAATTGTTACTCCGGGGAGAGTTTTGCACTTTACAATTAGCCGATCAAGTAGGTGTCTAGAAAGGTGTCAACGGGGTTATTCCTCTGGGAAAACGAGGTTTACTGTAATTAGGTCCATGCGAAAGCACGGGGAACCTCCCTCAAAGTACTGACACTGGCCTAGCTAAAAGATTGGCGAATTTGTAGAGTGTAATTAATCCCGGCTAGTCTTTCCTTTTAAGGTTTAAAGGAAGATTTGATAAAAACAGTGGGAGCTATCCTAATTAGATAAAATATATAACCAATCTAATCTTGCAAGAGCGCACGCAGAGTGTTTTCTTCTCTCTCTCTCCAGGTAGCGACCATATCACGCCTTAATCAAGATAATAATGTGGATGTATTGACCGAACCCGCTTGTTATACTGAGCTGGGGAACGTTGGTCCTGCTCCAACTTATAATTTTTATAAGGCAGAGCAGGAAATAGGGGAATACCAGAATTCCTATGCCGCCCAAACGAAGAAAGTGCATATAATGCATCTCCTTCGGGTGTGTTCATTACAAAGAACTGTTTCTCAGTATCCTCTACATCCTGGGTATTTGATACCGAATTAGGATCCCAGATATGTAATCTGTTACATAGGGCTACAGAAAGGTAGAAAACTGAGAACGAGTGATAAGTTTCATGAGACAGAAAGCGGGGCAAGTGTTGCAGCCAAGTCTGTTGGTCACTGTCATTCTGTATTACCAATACATTGATTCTGAACAAATGCTATTAGATACCGAACATGAAATACAAAATCATATCAATCTCTTTATTTATTAAAGAAATGATAAAATTTTGTATTGTTGGATAATGTTTTGAACATTTCCTATATCAAAAGTTGATCGGTTCAGGTACGTTGTCTAAAAGCATTGACGTTCTAAATCAAATTACAGTTCATAGTATACAGAACACACACAAGAGAAAGAGTTCAGAAATGAACGAATCCTTCTTGAGGCATTATAGACTAGGTCATATCAATGCGACCCGACTGGCTGAAGTTACATTTAAGATGCATATTTAAATCAGTTTGAATTTACATCTTGTGAAACTTGCCAGTCATGTTACAAAGATTAGATGACCATAGCTCCGTTTACTGGAAACAGAGAAAGAGTTAGTAAACTCTTGGGACTGATACATGATAATGTATGTAAGGTCCCCTGTCTACACATGCCAGGACCGGTTCTTTGTACTTCACTACATTCTCTGATGATCTCTCAAGATTCAGTCATATGTTTCTGTTGAAACACAAGTCCGAACCTTTTGAGATATTCACAGAATATAAGCTAGAAGTAGGGAACCAATATGGGTATAAGTATTATGTCCTATGATAAGATCAAGGAGGAGAATACTTGTGCATAGAGTTCCTGGACTATTCTAAAGGAGAATGAGATTCTCTTTCAGTATTACTCCTCGGAATACACCACAGCACAACAGTGTATCAGGGCGGAGCAATCGCACCGTATTAGATATGGTGTGTTCTATGATGAGTACTACTGAGTTGCCTATTTCCTTTTAGGGGTTGTACACTTAAGAAGCTGCATACCTATTGAATTAGGTTTGAATCAGATCACTGCCTACCACTCCATATAAGATATGGTATGGGAAGAGCCTATCTCTTAAGTAAGTTAAGATTTGGGGTTGTCCGGCCTATGTCAAAAGCAAAATCCGGACACGATCAAGGCAAAGTCAGTTCTGTAGAACTGGAAAGGTTCCAGTTATACAAAACTGCAGCTGATGATTTGACAGAACAAAGGATTCAATAGTTCCCGACGAACCTCAGCCTCTCCGCCGATCTGGTAGGGTTCCTCATCCGCTTGAGAGATACCTCAATTTCTCGATGACAGTGGGAGCGAGGATTGCATCATGAGATGATGAACCAACTAGTTTCGAGCAGGCCATCGGGAGTAAGGACTCTGTAAGAATGGCTGGATGCTTAGCAATCTGAGATGGAATCCATGTACACCAACAAAGTATGGACTTTGGTTGCTATATCTGAAGGGTTAAATCCCCATCAGGAGCAAGTATATCTTGAGAAGATTACTTGGTGTAGATGGAAAAGTTGAGACTTTCAAAGCTAGACTTGTTAAAGGTTTTCGTCATCGACCAGGCATGGATAATGATGAAACCTTTTCCAGGGACTATGATTAACCATCCAGATCCTACTTGCAATTGCTACATACCATGACTACGATATCTGGTGGTTGGGTGCCATGACTGCTTTTCTAAAATGATTTAGAAGAGAACGTCTATAAGAACACAGCCAGAGGGCTTCGTAAACAGTGGGAGCAGCGGAAACATGTGCAAGTTGCTTTATAGAATAAAGCAGGCATCGCGGAGTTGGAACCTCTGTTTTGATGTGGTAGTCAAAGTGTTTGACTTCGTCAAAATGACAGATGAATCTTGTATATACAAAACGGTAGTAGAGAGTAAGGTGGTCATCCTCGTATTGTACGTGGACAACATACTCTTGATAGGAAAAGAGTTTCTTATGCTATGCACGGTCAGTCTCCTCTTATCACAAGGATTCTCCAAATAGGATATAGGTGAATCACTGGAAAGGTTCCAGGGTGATAAGGATGACTGAATTTCAGTCGCAGGCATTGTTTTTACCCTCAGTAGAGGGACGGTATGTTGGAAGAGTTCCAAGCTAGATACCGTAGCAAACTAGACGATAAAGGCTGGTAACATCGCTATTAAAGATACTACCAAAGAGGCAGTTTGGGTGTATATCGGTTCATAAGATGAACTAGGTTCCTACCATTGTATGACAATGGAAGTGTGGCTTTGGCCAAGGAACCCTGGTCTCATCAGTGACCCAGACATATTCTAAGGCAGCATCACCTGATCATGGAGATAGATGATCTTCAGGGTGATCGAGGTTAGGAGAGTAGACTCAGAGGACAACACGGTGGATCCACTCATAAAGGCCTTTTCCCAGAAAGAGACTTATATGGGATGGTTGAGTATGTGATACTGCAACCACTGCTACAAATGGCCCTAGTGCAAGTGGGAGATTGTTAGTTATATGTATGCCCTAGAGGCCATTACTGTACATTGGATGTATATTGTAGTGGATGCTGGGACATATATAGGTAGGACTTTCTTGCTCGACATGATAGTACGCTATCTGGTTGCTCTTTATCTTAACATGTATACTTTCTGTCTCTCTGTTACATGTTGATAAAGCCCTTAGGATGTGTACTCGACTTCCAGGACTATGATGTAGATCATACTAGTGGGGCCTGGGTAGTCCATGAGTACATCTTTCAATGTTCCTAGTCGTGAGAATATCGAGACGGGGCATTGATATTCCAGAGTAGACTAGCGTATATCTTCTCGACCCATGTGATGGGCAATGGATGATCCCATATCCATTGGTGTTTGACATCAGAGATGGTATGCGGGTGCTCAGTGGAGACTGGGTACACTGAACGGACTCGCCGAGAACTCCCAGATGGTATTATACCTCACGTCAGATGGCAGTTCTCTGGTGACACTGGTACAGCTTAGTCTGTTGACCCGAGATCGTCATAGAGCCTTGTGTGTCTCCCATTGTGCTTTGATTTCCACCCTACCACGGCTCTACTGAGTCGTGCAAACAGGTGGTTTTTGGGTACAGTCCCGATTCACATGGAGGCAATAAGCGATAGGAGGGGATTCGTCTCTCCCGGTATTGGGGGTTGATGTTGTACTATGCTCGACTAGTCATAACAGGAAATCCCTGGCCAGAGTTGCAGCGATATACTGGTAAGAGTTATCAGTAGTTTCACGATTGTTATGGACCTCACGTCGGCATGACTTATCAAGCTATTAGGGTCTGACATTTACCACCCCTAGGCGAGATATGCGACATATCAGACGAACAGACCGGACTGTAAGGTAAGTGTTACTGGTTGGATTCACAGGAGTGTGAGCGGGCTTGCTCATCGATCTTCTGATCGCTCAATACCCGGGTGGCCGTTACGTTTAGCAGACCGCTTGCGGTTTGTGGGTGTTTGATATGATCATCACCTACTGCCGGCGTATTGACGAGTCTTTAGAGTTCTACACAGAGGTTTCCTGGCTCAAGCGAAACGAAATAGGAGCGCATATGAGATATATGCGGGACCGAGAATAATGCGTATATGTGATACCGTATTCTATTCTCGCGATGAATGTATCGATTGGTTGTATGCGATATAACCTAGTTATCGAATCGAGGATTGATTCGATAGGTCGGTACATTGGATATTAGTCGGTCATATGCGATATGACCGGATCGTTAAATCAAGTGTTGATTTAATGATTTAATGTTATATTACTTTGCATTAACTAGTATTGGTTCACTTAAGATGGATTTTCTCACTTGATGTGCACATTGTATATATGATGTAGTTTTGTGCACTAGTTTGTATCATGTTTGATGATACATGCAAACTTGGGTGTGTGTATGCTATACACCATGTTTAGATAAATGGTTAAGGTTTTATTTACTTTATTTTGGTTAAAAGAAAAAGGAAACTAAATGGTTGCTTTTGTTTTATACAAGAAGCTTCTTGATGCTTCATGCAACTTTGACTAAGTGACCATTTTGTCTCCATCTCTTAACCTAACCATTTAACTAAACCCTAGTCAATTCTCTACACTCAACCATGGTTGCATTATGATAAGAATGAATGGGATTTTCTTTTTAAGATAGTTCTTTTTATTCTTTCATCTTCTTCATCTTCATCAAGCTTCATGAAAGCTTGCTAGCTTCAATGGTGAAATAAGAAAAAGAGTGAGAAATCCAATTCTAGAGTGAACCCACTTCTTATTTCTTCATCCTCTACCACTTGCCATGTAGTATAGGGTGTTTTCTTCACAAGTTTCATGACTTGGTGAAGTTGGAGCTTGATCTTGAGTTGCCTCGACGTAGATCATCTTCGGCATCGAAGTCGACGACCTAGCCCGATCATTTCTCCGACGAAACCATCGCCAGAGTCCGGGATCCAATGATCGCAGCGGAGGGACGTCAACACGGAGCTATGGAGGTGGAGGACTGGATCTACAAAGGTTGTATTTTCTGTTCACTCTTAGTTAAGTTGTTAACTTATATTGTTTCGCCTATACCTCTAGTTACAATCTTGCTTTGGATTACTTGGCACATAGAAAAAATTTGAATTGGCCATGTTTGATCTATTGTAGAACCTCATGGCTGTGCCTAGGAACCCTACAGAAACGACTTCCTCTGAAACCTTGGCCTCTTCGGCCGTCAGAGTAAAGGCTCGAGCTTGATTAGGCCCTTGTGTTATCTGCTTCTGCCCCTGAATTGGCCTCTGTGGTGGTTTCTGAGCATCTTCTCTCAAACGTAGCTTTTACGGGCAAGCATTGACAGTATGGTTAGCTGATCCGCAAACCAAACAGAGTCCAAGCATCCTTCGGCAATCTCTCTTTAGGTGTCCGGGCAGATAGCAAAAGTCACAAATCACGCTCCTTCTCTGATCAGCTACGACGGGCTTCTTCATCGGTACCACGCCACGTTGGTCCACCGGGTTACCTCTACGTATAGGAGCTCGGTTTGGCATAAATGCTGGCTTCCGTACCACAACTTCCTGCTGTTGCGTACCCTTTGTCCTCATCAATAAGCTCCACTGCTCCCTGGCTGCTTTTAGAACTTGCAAGAAAATGGTCAATCCCAAAGATATAATGTGCCTCTAGATTTCTACGTCCAAATTGTGCATGAACCTTCGTGCCCTATCAGACTCTTTAGCAACTAAAGGTCCTGCGAATCGACTGAGTCGTGTCCACTCAGCCGCATGCGCATCCACGGATCTGCCATTTTGCTTCAAACTGATAAACTTCTCCTCCATTTCTTCCCGCGCAGTCTGCGGAAAGAATTTCTCTAAGAAACTCTGTGAAAACGTTGCCCAACTGACCGGCTTTGGCAAACGGGTCTCTTCCACGAGCCACCACTCGCGGGCATAGTCCACCAATTGGATGCACACGACATTCACTCTCTTGTCTTCCGGAATCTGCGCGGCGACGAGCAGATTCTCCCTATTCACTAACCATTGCTCTGCTGGCAATGGCTCCTCCAAACCAGTGAAAGTGGACGGGCCAAGTCTCCAGAAATCCGCCACGGTACCCACACGCTGTGCTGGTTTGGCTGCAATTACGTCTACGGACTGCTGGACTGTCCGTAATCCTTCCTGAAAAGTCTCGGCTTGCCGCTGATTCAGATCGGTTTGCCGCTTCTAGTTCTCCAGCATTCCACGAATCACTCCAAGCAATGCGGCGTTATCAACACGCCTCTGGTACATTTGCAAATCTTCATCTGCCATGATTCTGATCCCAAACACTGAAGGGGATTAGAATGATAAAAAGGATTCAAGAAACATGATAGTTATAGATAGCAATATAGCAAGACATGTTCCTAAATACGGGTTTTATGGTTAGCGTATCGGGTTTAATACCCAACTACAAAAACAACCAAACCCGATTAACCTAAAACCTGTATTTAGGTTGGAGTGAGATTGCTGAAAGAGAGATGCTTGGACTCTGTTTGGTTTGCGGATCAGCTAACCATACTGTCAATGCTTGCCCGTCAAAGCTACGTTTGAGAGAAGATGCTCAGAAACCACCACATAGGCCAATTCATGGGCAAAAGCAGATAACACAAGGGCCTAATCAAGCTTGAGCCTTTACTCTGACGGCCGAAGAGGCCAAGGCTTCAGAGGAAGTCATTTCAGGTATCCTACTTATTCATGATTTTTCCGCATTAGCATTATTCGATTCTGGTGCATCCTATTGTTTTATGTCGTCCAAGTTTATTGTTGCACATTCAATTTTTTGCGCGACCCTATCTTGTTGTTGGGACATACACACTGAGAACGGGAAAATCATATCTAGTAGTGAGCGCAAAAATTGTTCTGTTGTTATTTGCGGACGAGAATTATTCGCGGATTTCTTGGTGATCGATACTGGCAATTACGATGTTGTCTTGGGAATGGATTTTCTCGGCACTTTCCAAGCTCACATTGATTGTAGGGCAAAGAAAGTGATTTTCCAGATTCCTGGACATCCAAAGTTTGTATTTGCTGGATGTAGCAGTTCTGTAGGGCGAGTCGAGTTTAGGGCTAGGCCGACGAGCGTCGTTCTTTCGTCGATGGAAGTTGATAAGGAGGAAGCGCCAGCAGTAGTTCGAGAGTTTATGGATATGTTCGAGGACATCTCGGGTTTACCGCCAAAACGAGATGTGGAGTTCGCGATCGATCTTGTTCCTGGTGCAGCACCAATTTTAAAGGCGTATTATCCAATGGCACCAGTGGAGTTAGAAGAAGTGAAGAAGCAGGTTACAGAATTGCTAGAGAAGGGTTGGATTCGCAGCAGCAATTCACCCTGTGGAGCTCCAGTTCTTCTAGTCAAGAAGAAAGATGGCACGAGGAGAATGTGCATCGATTATCGAGAATTAAACCGGGTGACTATTAAGAACAAGTACCCGATCCCTCACATTGGCAAATTATTCTAGCATCTTAGTGGCGCGAGGGTATTCTCGAAACTGGATTTACGATCCGGATATCATCAAGTTCGAGTTAAATCAGAGGATATTTGCAAGACTGTGTTCCGAACTCGATATGGACATTACGTGTATTTAGTGATGCCATTCGGAGTCACGAATGCACCGGCGATATTTATGGATTGATGAACCGAATTTTTTCACCATTCTTGGACTAGTTTATAGTGGTGTTTATCGATGATATTCTGGTGTATTCAAGGAGCCAGGAAGAGCATGCCGAACACTTAAAGATCGCACTACAAACGTTGAGGCAAGAAAAATTGTAAGCGAAGATGAGCAAGTGCGAGTTTTGGCTCGAAGAAGTGAAGTTTTTGGGGCATGTCGTATCCGCAGATGGAATCGCTGTTGATCCTGAGAAAATTGTAGCAGTTCAAGATTGGCCTATTCCGAAGGACGTAGCAGAGATTAGAAGTTTTCTTGGACTTGTCGGATACTACAGAAGGTTCATGGAGAATTTTGCTCATTTAGCTGAGCTTTTGACCAAGCATATGTAGGGTTCCTAGGCACCCTAGTGAGGTCTCACAAGTCATCATCCATGCAAATTTCTAAAAAATACGGTGCCGAGAAACCCTAGAACGGATCGTTAACTAGATATATAGGCGAAGTGAGTAAGTAAACAACTTAACTAAAGTTTAAACGGAAATACAACCTTTGTAGATCCGGTGCTCCACCTCCATAGCTCCGCAACGAAGTCCCCTCGCTGTCCAAATGAATTCCCGGGCTCTAGCGTCGGCTTCGTCGGAGAAATGGCGAGCTAGGTCGTCGATGTCCATGCCGAAGATGATCTACGTCGAGGCATCGCTAGATCAAGTTCCACCTTCACCAAGCCATGAAAACTTGTGAAGGAAACACCCTATACTACTTGGCAAGAGGTAGAGGATGAAGAAATAGGAAGTGGGTTCACTTTAGAATTGGATTTCTCACTCTTTATCATCACTTGCCATTAATGGAGCAAGCTTTCTTCCATGAAGAAATGAAGAAGAAGAAGAAGAATATTATGATAAGAATTAATTAAAATAGAAAAGAAAATCCATACTTATCATAACTCTTACCTTGGTTAAGTGTAGAGAGAGAACTATAGTTAAGTGGAGTGGTTAGGTTTTAACATGAGACAAAATGGTGGCATAATGAAAGCTTCATGAAGCTTCATTTACAAACAAAGAAAAGCCACCATTTTCTCACTCTTTTTCTTTTTCCAAATGAATAACTAAATAGAATAAATGAATAAGAAAATAATAAACCCTAACCACTCATAAAACCATGGTTCAATCTTTACACAAACCCAAGTTTGCATGCATCATCAAACATGATACAAGCAAGTGCACAAAATCATATCGCATATGCAATGCGCACATCCGAGCGAGAAAATCCATTTAAAGTGAACCGATACTAGTTAATGCAAAGTAATATATCAAATATATAATTATGCATTAAATCATTAAATCAACACTTGATTTAATGATCCGGTCATATCGTATATAACCGACTAGTATCCTATGTACCGGTTTATTGAATCAATCCTTGATTCGATAAGTAGGGTATATCGCATATAACCTAATCGATACATTTATCGCGAGAATGTAATACGGTATCACATACACGCATTACTCTCGGTCCCGCACATATCTCATATGCGCTCCTATTTCGTTTCGCTTGAGCCAGGAAACCTGTGTGTAGGACTCTAAAGACTCGTCAATACGCCGGCAGCAGATGTTGATCATATCAAACACCCACAAGCCGCAAGCGGTCTGCTAAACGTAACGGCCACCCGGGTATTGAGCGATCAGAAGATCGACGAGCAAGCCCGCTCACACTCCTGTGAATCCAACCAGTAACACTTAACGTACAGTCCGGTCTGTTCGTCTGATATGTCGCATATCTCGCCTAGGAGTGGTAAACGTCAGACCCCAATAGCTCGATAAGTCATGCCGACTTGAGGTCCATAACATTCGTGAAACTACTGATAATTCTTACCAGTATATCACTGCAACCCTGGCCAGGGATTTCCTGTTATGGCCAGTCGAGCATAGCACAACATCAACCCCCAATACCGGGAGAGACGAATCCCCTCCTATCGCTCATTGCCTCCATGTGAATCGGGACTGTACCCAAAAACCACCTGTTTGCACGACTCAGTAGAGCCGTGGTAGGGTGGAAGTCAAAGCACAGTGGGAGACACACAAGACTCTATGACGATCTCGGGTCAACAGACTAAGCTGTACCAGTGTCACCAGAGAACTGCCATCTGACGTGAGGTATAATACCATCTGGGAGTTCTCGGCGAGTCCGTTCAATGTACCCAGTCTCCACTGAGCACCCGTATACCATCTCCGATGTCAAACACCGATGGATATGGGATCATCCATCGCCCATCGCATGGGTCGAGAAGATATACGCTAGTCTACTCTGGAATATCGATGCCCCGTCTCGATATTCCCACGACTAGGAACAATGAAGGATGTGCTCATTGACTACCCAGGCCCCACTAGTATGATCTGCATCATAGTCCTGGAAGTCGAGTACACATCCTAAGGGCTTTATCAACATGTAATCAGAGAGACAGAAGGTATACACGTTAAGATAAAGAGCAACCAGATAGCGTACTATCATGTCGAGCAAGAAAGTCCTCCCTATATATGTCCCAGCATCCACTACAATATACATCCAATGTACAGTAATGGCCTCTAGGGCATACATATAACTAACAATCTCCCACTTGCACTAGGGCCATCTGTAGCAGTGGTTGTAGTATCTAATACTCAACCATCCCATAAAGTCTCTCTTTGGGAAAAGGCCTTTCGTGAGTGGATCCGCCATGTTGTCCTCTGAGTCTACTCTCCTAATCTCGATCATCCTGGAGATCAACTATCTCCATGATCAGGTGATGCTGCCTCAGAATATGTCTGGGTCACTGATGGGACCAGGGTTCCAGGGTCGAAGCCACACTTCCATTGTCACACAATGGTAGGAATCTAGTTCATCCTATGAACCTATATACACCCAAACTGCCTCTTTGGTAGTATCTTTAATAGCGATGTTACCAGCCTTTATCGTCTAGTTTGCCACGGTATCTAGCTTGGAACTTTTCCAACATACCGTCCCTTTACTAAGGGTAAAGACAATGCCTGTGACTGACATTCAGTCGTCTTTATCACTCTGGAACCCTTCCAGTGATTCTCCCCAGGATCGATTGATACCATCTCACTACAACTAGTGAGTATCCTAACATCCAATTAGATCTATCTCATAGATCCAAAGCCTAGGATTTAGTAGGTATCACTTTGATCCTATATGGAAAATCATTGTGATAAGCGGAGATTGATCGAGCGTAGTATAGGAAATTCCTTCCCTAACAAGAGTATGTCATCCACGTACTCTACGAGGATCGTCACCATACTCCCTACTACCTTTTTGTTTATACAATGTTCATCTACCATTTTGATGATGTCAACTTCTTTGACCAATCCATCAAAACAGATGTTCCAACTCCGCGATGCCTGCTTTATCTTATAAAGCATCTTGCACACGTTTCCGCTGCTCCCACTGTCTACGAGGCCCTCTGGCTGTGTTCTTATAGACGTTCTCTTCTAAATCATTATTTAGAAAAGTAGTCATGGCACCCAACCACCAGATATCGTATTCATGGTATGTAGCCGTGGCAAGTAGGATCTGGATAGACTTAAGCATAGTCCCTAGAAAAGGTTTCATCATTATCCACACCTGGTTGATGACTAAAACCTTTAACAAGTCTAGCTTTAAAAGTCTCAACTTTTCCATGTACACCAAGTAATCTTCTCAAGATATACTTGCTCCTGATGGGGATTTAACCCTTCAGATATAGCAACCAAAATCCATACTTTGTTGGTGTATAAGGATTCCATCTCAGATCACTAAGCATCCAGCCATTCTTACAGAGTCCCTACTCTCGATGGCCTGCTCGAAACTGATTGGGCCATCATCTCATGATGCAATCCTCGCTCCTACTGTCATCGAGAAACCGAGGTATCTCTCAGGCAGGCGAGGAACCCTACCAGATCGGCGGAGAGGCTGAGGTTCGTCGGGGACTATAGAATCCTTTGGTTCTGTTAAATCTTCAGCTGTAGTTTCATGTAGCTGGAACCTTTCCAGTTCTACAGAACTGAACTTGCCTCGATCTTGTCCGGATTTTGCTTTTGACATAGGCCGGACAATCCCAAATCTTAACTCACTTAAGATATGGGCTCTTCCCTTTCCATATCACATATGAAGTGGTAGGCAGTGATTTGAGTCGAACCTAATTCAATAGGTATGCAGCTTCTCAAGCGCATAATTCCCAAAAGGAAACAGGTAACTCAGTAATACTCATCATAGAGCACACGATATCTAATATTGTGTGATTGCTCCGCCCCGATACACCGTTGTGCTATGGTGTATACGGAGGAATAATGCTGAGAGAGAATCTCATTCTCCTTTAGAATGGTCCAAGGATTCCATGCACAAGTATTCTCCTCCCTGATCTTGTTGGAGATGGTGCACTCAGAGTCAATTATTGGATCACAGGCACGTGATTGCAATGATTGAGGGAGGACCTATCCCGGTACGACAGTCTTACTCGAGATGATAGTATGCTATCTGGTTTACCTTTATCATCATGTACTGCTTTAGGTGACCTGACAGGTCGCTATTGCACGTTGATAGAGCCCCTAGGATTCTTGCTTGACTGCCAGCAGTATGAGGGCGATCATATACGTGGGAGCTGGTAGTCTATAAGCATATCCTTAAAAGTTCCCTAGTCGTGGGAGTTTCGAGACAGGGCATCGATTCTCCAGAGTAGACTAGTGTATACAGTCGAGACCCCGACGAGGGGCGGTGGCTGGTCTCACAAGCCACTGGTGTCAGTTGGTTCACCTAAGATGTATATAGGTGCTCATTGGGTTATGAGTACACCGGACAGGACTCGCCGGGAACATGCTAGTTGGTCTTATACCTCATGTCAGATAGCAGTTCCCAGGTGACATGTGTACAGGTTAGTTCATCGACCTGGGGATCGTCATTTGTCTCGTGTGAGTTCCCACTATGCTTTGATTACTACCCTACCACGGCTCAAAGGAGTCGTGCAAACAGGTTTTAGTTGGGTACAGTCCCGAGCCATATGGAGGCAGTGAGCGGATCTTCAGGGGTTCGTCTCTCCCGGTATTGGGGGTGAGGTCGCGCTGTGTCTAGGAGAGCCATTACACGAAGTCCTTGGCCAAGGCAGGAGATTTACTGGTAGGTATTCCAGTAGTATCTCAGGGTGTTCTGGGCTACACTCCGACACGACTTGTACCGCTTTTGGGGGTCTGACTTTTACCCACCCCTAGGCCCGACATGCAATGCTCATAGACGAACGGACCGGACTGTACGGATATTGTCACTGACAGGCTCAGTAGAGTGTCAGGATGAGTTCGCTCATCGACGTCCCTTTTGGTCAATAGCTGGTGGCCCGTTACGTATTGTCTTATACCTCTGACGTGCTAGTGGTTAAATCCACAGCCATAGTATTGACGAGTCTTTAGAGTCCACCACACATTCAGTTACTCAGCTTTCGGGCGAAACGCTGTAGAGGCCGTATGGAGATATGGCAGGGTCCGATCAGATACGTGCGGTATTGCACGGATCAGGATCGTACGGTTTGTACTGGAGGCCGTATGGATATATGGCAGGGTTCGATCAGATACGTGCGGTATTGCACGGATCATGATCGAACGGATAATACTAGCCGGTTTTGGTTTAAGCCGGATCCTAGTATAGTACAGTGTAGTTTTGTCTCATTGCATTTGTATCCGGTCGGAATACAGATGCGGGTGTGTATGCACAGTATCGGGGTTTTCCTGTAATTTATTAAGGGACCAGTTTTCTGGAGTTGCCATTTTGCATTCCGTTCCGGCCGGTTTTCCTTTGTTCTTTCCCGGCCGGACTTTTAAGATGGAGGGGGTTATTTGCAAGTTTGCAAATAACTTTTGTGGAGGGGATTTCTTGCTTTTGTGTCATTATGATATGTTAAGCATCTTTGCTTTTTCATCCATGATGGTGCATTTATGTGATTGGAAAGGGTTATGGTTTGGATGTAAGTTTGTAATCATGATGTTTTGTTTATGGTCACCTTTCTACTTTTACTACACTCACTCTCCTTCTTGGTTTTATGATGGTTGATTTCATTTTTCCCTCCACCATTCTCTTGATAAGGGCCGGCCACAATTTTGAGGGAGAGAGGATCATTTCATTTGCATGAGGGAAAAATTTGTTCATCTCTTTTCATGCTACACAAATTCTAGATCCACTTTGAAGTTCATTTCACAACCTCATTCCTCCATCAAGGCAACATAACCCCAAAGAGACAAAGCACTACACTTTCTATAGCTAATCTTGGGTACGTCGACTTGCCAGCTTCGTGCCCGAGTTGCCTCGGTATTGAGGTGGGAGCCCGTAAAAGATGCAGGCGATGTGGTGCCCTTCCGGCGAGGAGGCGACGACCGGAGTTTCCGCAGGAGATCGGGAGGACGACGAGAAGACCGGAGGACTCGGATCACTCGGTATATCTCTTCCCTATCTTGTTAGTTAGCTAGGACAAGTTTAATGGCCCGATCCGGGGTTTAGTGCGCGGTGGTGCCGGTTTGCTAAGTTCGCAAAATTAAAGTTTATCACCGCTTCCGCATTTGGCCGTCGGTTTGACGGCCGGGGCGCCGCCGTGCACTTACAGATCTCATCATAGGACATAATACTTATACCCGTATTTTGGTTCTCTACTTTCAACTTATATTCTGTGAATACCTCAAAAGGTTCGGACTTATGTTTCAACAGGAACATACGACTGAATCTTGAGAGGTTATCAGAGAATATAATGAAGTATAAAGAACCAGTCCTGGCATGTGTAGACAGGAGACCTTACATACATCATCATGTATCAGTCCCAAGAGTTTACTAACTCTTCCTCTGTTTCCAATAAACAGAGTTATGGTCATCTTATCTTTGTGACATGACTGGCAAGTTTCACAAGATGTAAATTCAAACTGATTTAAATATGCATCTAAAATGTAACTTCAGACAGTCGGGTCGCATTGATATGACCTAGTCTACAATGCCTCAAGAATGATTCGTTCATTTCTGAACTTTTCCTCTTGCGTGTGTTCTGTATACTGGGAACTGTAGTTTGATTTAGAACGTCAATGCTTTTAGATAACGTGCCTGAACCGATCAACTTTTGATATAGGAAATGTTCAAAACATTATCCAACAATACAAAATTATATCATTTCTTTACTTATAAAGAGACTGATATGATTTTGTATATCAGGTTCGGTATCTAATAGTATTTGTTCAGAATCAATGTATTGGTAATACAGGGTGACAGTGACCAACAGACTTGGCTGCAACACTTGCCCCGTTTTCTGCCTCATGAAACTTATCACCCGTTCTCAGTTTTTCTACCTTTTTGTAGCCCTATGTAACAGATTACATATCTGGGATCCTGATCCGGTATCATATACCCAGGATGCAGAGGATACTGAGAAACAGTTCTTTGTAATGAACTCACCCGAAGGAGATGCATCATATGCACTGTCTTCGTTTGGGCGGCATAGGAATTCTGGTATTCCCTATTTCCTGCTCTGTCTTATAACAATTATAAGTTAGAGCGGGACCAACGTTCCCCAGCTCAGTATAACAAGCGGGTTCGGTCAATTCATCCATTTTATTATCTTGATTAAGGCGTGATATGGTCGCTACCAGGAGAGAGAGAGAAGAAAACACTCTGCGTGCGCTCTTGCAAGATTAGATTGGTTATATATTTTATCTAATCAGGATGGCTCCCACTGTTTTTATCAAATCTTCCTTCAAACCTTAAAAGGAAAGACTAGCCGGGATTAATTACACTCTACAAGTTCGCCAATCTTTCAGCCAGGCCAGTGTCGGTACTTTGAGGGAGGTTCCCCGTGCTTTCGCACGGACCTAATTACAGTAAACCTCGTTTTCCCAGAGGCGTAACCCCGTTGACACCTTTCTAGACACCTACTTGATCGGCTAATTGCAAAGTGCAAAACTCTCCCAGGAGTAACAATTACTCGCAGTGGGTATCGGGATCCAACTATCATATAGAAGGTATGCAATCTCATTGCAAATTTCAACACTTGAAACTCCCGATAAAGATTTTTACCCCTAGCACCTATGACCTTAACTATGGTCAACAAATCATAAGTACTAGTCAAGTTCTATCCGTCATTTCGTGATTAGTTAGACCCACCCACATGACCCTTAACTAAGGTCAACAAAGTCACGCGACTGTCCTGACTAATCGCATCATATGCGGTGTAGGAAGACATCACTTAGCTACCGTACACTGTGCCTTGACTATGGTCAACAAACACAGCATGAATACTAAGTACTCTACTTCCTAAAATGACGGAGGGTTGCGAATGGTTTTTGTGAAAACCTTTAACGCTTTGAACTTGATCTCGTTGCGGAATCAAATGGTTTTTAAATGGAATGTTTTCGAGGCTTTTCTAGTTTTGCTAAAGGGGTCACTCCCGGTGAAGGGATCGTCGGCCCTTTCCTCGTCGAATGAGGTGCGGGATATATCATATATATCACTGTGCAAAGCGGAAACTATAGAAGCGATCAAAGACAAACCGAGGGTTGTAGCATCTGCCAGTTATTGCTAAAAGAGTCACTCCCGGTGAAGAGATCTCGGTCCTTTCCTCATCGAATAAGGTGCAGGATGTTCTATAATGAACACCGCGATGCAAAGCAAGAACTGTAGCTACCTGTTTTTATTTTGAAATTCGATTCCACAACATCAATTAGGTTTATTTTCTTTCATTAATCTCATTAATGAATATCCCATCATTTAAGTCCACCTAACCATCACAGATAAATATAACGTACGCTTATGCCATCCGCATTCGCCTCGATGTCCCGTCTGCACCGTTAGGTTAGGTAACTAACGGCAGAGCGGGGCAGGGCTAGCGCGGGTGTAAAACATAAGCAACGTTTATATAATATATCATATATACTATATATAATATCTGTCACAGAACATCACATGATCACATCACAGATAAATCACAGCAGAAGAAACATATGAAATATTGGATATACTAGGACGTCCGTGTTTTCAATACGAGCCAGTATAAAACACGGATTCCACGGTCGTGATGAATAGCCAATCCCACACCCCTAGACCCCTACGAGAGCGACAAGCAACCCTACCAATTCTAGGGTTAGGAGACCCGAACTCGACTCCTCGAGTTGGTCTCCCACTGGACCCCAGAACCCGGTTACTTGTGCTCCCCTCCTTGGGTCTATCCTAGTGCAGAAAAGTAAATAATATACAACAACGGTGACAACTTCCGCAACCTGGAAGTGCCCCAATAAAAGAATATTACATACAAGTTTTTACATGAATGAAAATGAAAAACACTCATCTCACATAAAAACCCCCGGCTATTCAAACACGACGATCCAATATAACATATCCAGCAACACATAACATCACATGTCATCAACGTAAGTAAATATGCGCATCCCAATTGTCGTTGGCATATAGCAACGAAACCGGCGATATCACATATTACACTTACGGTCACAGAAAAGAAAGTGTAAAACTACAACAGTTGGAATCCGCAACCTCCTCAGACATCGTATGCCTGACCAAATGAAATACTTAGACATCGCATGCCTAACAATTATAAACCCCGCATTTTAGTCTCATTATCGAAAACTCTTTTCAATATCAAGTCGGGCAATTCAACAGGATTCCCGACATTCTGATCGAATGCTCGTCGCAAACTTTAGTAGACGGCCGCACCCCCGAAACCGTCGACGAAGTGCACCAAGGCGGAACACCGCTACCGCGAGCACCCAAACGGATGCTTTCGGCGACGGGGCTCTCCTACAGTCACTTGGTCGGGGCTATGGAGTGAGGCTGTCTATTAAGTTTACCCGGCGAGTTTCCACGTACACTACGTGATTGCGACGGACTTTTGATCACATCAAAATTCCGTGGCAACCGATCAAGTGAGACTAAAGTGCTATGTTTATAACATTCATTCAGTTATCACATAACTTTTGTGAATTCCAATTGTTGTATCACATTCCGGATAAACAGAAAATGTTAAACTTTCCGATTGAACATTCGAACACCCAAGTTTTCCCGAAACAGCTCAACACATGAAATAAGTCTAACAACATTCAGTTCGTGCCTCAGTACCAACGGTCCAGCCGTAGAAGGGTCAAGCCAACGCCTCACATGTGGCACGCCGTACTACCCCAAACCCGAAGGTTAAAATGGCAGTTCAAGACGGTCACATAATCGAGTTAAGGTTTGTTGTCTTCTAGAGGGTCCATCGCGTTACTTGCACTACTTAGAACATCGTTAAACTATGGAAAAATCCAATAATTGGAAATTTCCCGGCAGGGGAAAAAGTGGGTATTTATATTCGGTCGAACTTTTTAACATATTCTAAGATTATCCGGAAAAGCACACAGACAGAATTAGACAATCCGATCGATATACCGAGTCCACAATACGACCCAGAAAATGCAACTCTGGAAAAAATTATTAAAATCCCCAGGAAAGCCAGCACAGACAACTAAGGCTTACTGTGCAAAATTGGATGCACAAAACGACAAAATGGCCGCGGAACCGCCGCATGAGCATCCTCATGCCGTGGATCCGCGGCGCCTTTATGGAATCAGGTCCTCGAATTTTACAGTAAGCCTTATATCTTCCTGCTGATTTTTCTGAATATTTTTAATCTACAAAAATCCACATTTTACAGAATTGTCCAGAGAGCATTTTTCAAATCGGGGTTTTGGGTCGATCGGACTTCTAATTCCATCGGGACTTCGCCTAAGGCTCTAGCTAGTCTCTGATACCACTGTAGGGTTTCTAGGCACCCTAGTGAGGTCTCACAAGTCATCATCCATGCAAATTTCTAAAAAATACGGTGCCGAGAAACCCTAGAACGGATCGTTAACTAGATATATAGGCGAAGTGAGTAAGTAAACAACTTAACTAAACTTTAAACGGAAATACAACCTTTGTAGATCCGGTGCTCCACCTCCATAGCTCCGCAACGAAGTCCCCTCGCTGTCCAAATGAATTCCCGGGCTCTAGCGTCGGCTTCGTCGGAGAAATGGCGAGCTAGGCCGTCGATGTCCATGCCGAAGATGATCTACGTCGAGGCATCGCTAGATCAAGCTCCACCTTCACCAAGCCATGAAAACTTGTGAAGGAAACACCCTATACTACTTGGCAAGAGGTAGAGGATGAAGAAATAGGAAGTGGGTTCACTTTAGAATTGGATTTCTCACTCTTTATCATCACTTGCCATTAATGGAGCAAGCTTTCTTCCATGAAGAAATGAAGAAGAAGAAGAAGAATGTTATGATAAGAATTAATTAAAATAGAAAAGAAAATCCATACTTATCATAACTCTTACCTTGGTTAAGTGTAGAGAGAGAACTATAGTTAAGTGGAGTGGTTAGGTTTTAACATGAGACAAAATGGTGACATAATGAAAGCTTCATGAAGCTTCATTTACAAACAAAGAAAAGCCACCATTTTCTCACTCTTTTTCTTTTTCCAAATGAATAACTAAATAGAATAAATGAATAAGAAAATAATAAACCCTAACCACTCATAAAACCATGGTTCAATCTTTACACAAACCCAAGTTTGCATGCATCATCAAACATGATACAAGCAAGTGCACAAAATCATATCGCATATGCAATGCGCACATCCGAGCGAGAAAATCCATTTAAAGTGAACCGATACTAGTTAATGCAAAGTAATATATCAAATATATAATTATGCATTAAATCATTAAATCAACACTTGATTTAATGATCCGGTCATATCGTATATAACCGACTAGTATCCTATGTACCGGTTTATTGAATCAATCCTTGATTCGATAATTAGGGTATATCGCATATAACCTAATCGATACATTTATCGCGAGAATGTAATACGGTATCACATACACGCATTACTCTCGGTCCCGCACATATCTCATATGCGCTCCTATTTCGTTTCGCTTGAGCCAGGAAACCTGTGTGTAGGACTCTAAAGACTCGTCAATACACCGGCAGCAGATGTTGATCATATCAAACACCCACAAGCCGCAAGCGGTCTGCTAAACGTAACGGCCACCCGGGTATTGAGCGATCAGAAGATCGACGAGCAAGCCCGCTCACACTCCTGTGAATCCAACCAGTAACACTTAACGTACAGTCCGGTCTGTTCGTCTGATATGTCGCATATCTCGCCTAGGGATGGTAAACGTCAGACCCCAATAGCTCGATAAGTCATGCCGACTTGAGGTCCATAACATTCATGAAACTACTGATAACTCTTACCAGTATATCACTGCAACCCTGGCCAGGGATTTCCTGTTATGGCCAGTCGAGCATAGCGCAACATCAACCCCCAATACCGGGAGAGACGAATCCCCTCCTATCGCTCATTGCCTCCATGTGAATCGGGACTGTACCCAAAAACCATCTGTTTGCACGACTCAGTAGAGCCGTGGTAGGATGGAAGTCAAAGCACAGTAGGAGACACACAAGACTCTATGACTAAGCTGTACCAGTGTCACCAGAGAACTGCCATCTGACGTGAGGTATAATACCATCTGGGAGTTCTCGGCGAGTCCGTTCAGTGTACCCAGTCTCCACTGAGCACCCGCATACCATCTCCGATGTCAAACACCGATGGATATGGGATCATCCATCGCCCATCGCATGGGTCGAGAAGATATACGCTAGTCTACTCTGGAATATCGATGCCCCGTCTCGATATTCCCACGACTAGGAACAATGAAGGATGTACTCATTGACTACCCAGGCCCCACTAGTATGATCTGCATCATAGTCCTGGAAGTCGAGTACACATCCTAAGGGCTTTATCAACATGTAATCAGAGAGACAGAAGGTATATACGTTAAGATAAAGAGCAACCAGATAGCGTACTATCATGTCGAGCAAGAAAGTCCTCCCTATATATGTCCCAGCATCCACTACAATATACATCAAATGTACAGTAATGGCCTCTAGGGCATACATATAACTAACAGCTTACGCGAAAGAAGGTACCGTTCATATGGTCGGATAGATGTGTGTTAGCTTTTGAGGCGTTGAAATAAAGATTGACAACCACTCCTATTTTGACAGTGCCATATGGTTCCGGAGCATTGGTTATTCACAGCGACGCATCTGGGAAAGGTTTGGAATGTGTTCTTATGCAGCATGGGAAGGTTATAGCTTACGCATCAAGACAATTGAAGACCCATGAGAAGAATTACCCAACTCACGATTTGGAGCTAGCAGCTATAATATTCGCTTTGAAAATTTGGAGACACTACTTATTGGGCTAAAGGGTCGAAGCATTCACTGATCGCACAAGCCTAAAATACGTGTTCATACAGAAAGAGCTCAACATGAGGTATCGTAGATGGTTGGAGCTGATGGCTGACTATAATCTTGATCTCAAGTACCATCCGGGGAAAGTTAATATAGTGCCGAATGCGCTTAGTCGGTTGCCAGCAATTCGGGTGTTAATAGCACAGATAGAGCTTATCGATGATTTTCGGAGATTCGAGTTAGAGATCATGCTACCGCATTCTTTGGGACAGTTGATGCAACTGCAAGTACAGTCGTCCTTAATCAATAGTATTAAAGCAGCGCAGTCACAGGAGATTTCAGAACAACTGGACATTGGTACGCCAAGATTGTAGAAGTTTTGAGAATAGGTTGAAGCGGGACTTCGAACGGACTTGTAGATTCATGAATATGGTTCGTTGCGATATGGTAGCCGTTTGTGTGTGTCGAAAGGAGATATTCATGAAGAAGTTATGAAGGAGGCGCATAGTTCCGCATATTCCGTACATCCAGGAGGTACGAAGATGTACCGTGATCTACGACAGCATTTCTAGTGGGAAGGCATAAAAAAGGAGATTGCCCGCTTTGTAGCAAAGTGCTTGGTATGTCAGCAACTTAAGGCTGAACATCAAAGAGTAGCTGGTTTATGCAACCACTTCCGATTCCTCAGTGGAAGTGGGAACATATAACCATGGATTTCGTGATAGCTCTACCGCGAAGTCTAAAGAGCAATAATGCAGTTTGGGTGATTGTTGATCGATTGACCAAGGCAGCTCATTTCATTCCGTTTCGAGTTGGTCAGTCGACGGAAGCGTTAGCAGAACGGTACATGCAGGAGATTGTGAGATTGCATGGAGTACCTGTGAGTATCATTTCCGATCGTGATACCCGATTCTTATCGCACTTCTGGAAGAGTTTACACGAAAGTTTGGGGACGCGATTGAAATTTAGCACCGCTTATCATCCACAGACAGATGGCCAGTCAGAAAGAACGATCCAAACTCTTGAAGATATGTTGAGGGCTTGCATGTTAGACTTCAAGGGTTCATGGGAGGATCATCTACACTTGGTGGAGTTTTCGTATAATAATAGCTTTCAGGTGACTATACAGATGGCTCCATTCGAAGCGTTATATGGTCGTAAGTGTCGCTCACCCGTTTTCTGGGACGATATCGGAGAGCGAAGGTTATTGGGACTAGATCTTATTGTGAAAACCGTGGAGAAAGTTAATACGATCCTGAATCATATGAAGGCAGTACAAGATCGGCAGAAGAGTTGGGCCGATACATCGAGGAGACCTTTAGAGTTCGTCGTTAGTGATCTCGTATTCTTGAAGATATCACTAACTAGAGGAATGATTCGTTTTGGGAGTCGAGGCAAGCTCAGCCCTCGATTCGTGGGGCCTTTCGATATTATTGAATGCGTTGGAGAAGTAGCTTACCGATTGGCTTTACCACCATCTTTGGCGAGTGTCCATGGAGTATTTCATGTATCTCAACTCCGTAAGTATGTTCGAGATGAAACACACATGCTAGATCATTCGGAGCTGACAGTAAGGGAGGACTTGACATATGAAGAACGACCGATGTCGATTGTTGATCGAAGAGAAAAGGTCTTTAAGAACAAGGTCATCCCTCTCATGCTTGTTTCATGGGGGAATCGCTCGCATGGAGAATTGACTTGGGAACGAGAAGACGAGATTCGACAGAAGTTTCCACACCTCTTCTCGTAGATTCATGTTTGGTTGTCTTTCCTTGTTTTAGGAATTTCGAGGACCAAATTCTTTTTGTAGTTGGGTATAATGTAACACCCTGGTTCATTTATACCGGTTCTATTTTGGGTATTTCTTTATTTATAGCTATCCTTGATTTATTGCTGTTTTGGGTGCGAATAGTATAATCGTTATTTGTATTTGCATCCGACCCAACCCGCGTGCTGGAAACCCGTCTTCATTCCTTTTTATGATTTATCCCGGCTTGTTACGTGGATCCGTGCACTTTCATATTTTTATATACTGCATACTGGTATTATATCTAGCATCTGCATTTTTTAATATAACATTTAAAGTCGAATAAAATATTTTAAAAATATCTTGTATGGCCTGTATCATACCTTTAACCCTGTCGTGGCATCAGTACACCATGTTCACTTCCTGTTTATTAAAATGGACTTGTTTGGATTGCTACGTGCATTTTGCGAGCATCCGTTCTTGGGGGTATTCATTTTTATTAACCGGACATCACATTATGGTTTTAACTTATACGTATATTCTTCATATTTTAAAACTAGATCTTTAGATACAACCCGGGTATTTTTCGGAGTACTTTTGTTTTAGCCTAAAACCCAAGTTTATATATTATTATATTTCTAAACCTAATTCTAATATACACATACGTTCTCTCTTTCTCTCTTTACAACACATATTATTCTCTCTTTTCTTTCTCACATTCTCTCTCTTTCTTTTCTCTCTTTACAACCCATACTCACAGCTCTCTCCCTCTCTTTACAAGACACATTTTCTCTCTCCCTCATTTCCTCGTGTTCTCTATCTCTCTTTACACCTTACAACAACCCACATATCACACTTTCTCACACTTTCTCTCTATCACTCTCTTTACTATATATTATTACTATATATTAATTTACAATCTCTCTCCCTTCTCCTTATATATTCAATCCCACATATCCCATCACCCCCTATTTCCCATATTCTCACCTCCCTTCTTCTTCTTCGTTTCCCGCACCTTTTTTACTCCAACGACCCGCACCTCTCAACTCCCACTCTCCTTTCCCGACACCCCCTTTGCCAAGCCCGATCATCAAAACCAACCCAAAGAACCAAGAACACCTACTTCCCTTGCCGTAAAACCTCGCCGGAAAACCTACGACTCGTCGTCACCCCTCACCTTGTCTCTGACCCCAGAGAAAACCCAGTAGACGCTCCTATCCAGCGTGGTCACCTTTTTGCCTTGTCTGGACCTGTCCCGCGTGCCGTGTGTGCGTTGCGACGATTACCCGACATCGGACGTGCCGTACGTACCCGTCATGTGATCCAATCGAGGAAAGTTTACCTTTCTACATGCTATGCTAATATATCTATATTCATATGAATAAAAGTACTACATGTTGTTTAATTATGCATCATATGTTACAGTTTTACAATTTTACAATATCCGTTCGCATCCGTACAATTTATTTCGATACATATTACTGTTTTACTTTGGGCATCCGTTTGATATATATGCACTACCTGACATGACCTGATACACCACTGCTTGACTTGATACCTGATATTGTTTCTAATGCTGACAATCCTGACTTGCTGTCCCGACGGACATATCCTGTTTTCTATTCAGACAAAACCCGTACCTGCTTGATCCTGTGTTGGCATTAGCTCCAGATTTATCAATACCTGACTTGAACACATAACTTGGGGGTAAGGGGAAATCAATGATGAAACCTGACTTGTAACTCAACAGTTCGACGCTTATACTGATCAGTTTTACGGGCTAGGCCAACCCCGGGATGATACTGCTGACATCATTCATCTGTACATGTTCCTGTTTAATGCCTAGCGGCATGTCTCGGTTTCAGCCCGAGAATCTGGACCGTAGTCCCGGGCACGCACGGGATACTATTGAGTTATATCGACAATTCCATTAAATTGATTTCATAAACTGTAGAATAGATAACCCGGTAGTTTAGTTCAAATTACTCACTGCCCGTCATATATACTTATACTCTTCATTGTTCCATATCCGTGTTACTTGTGATACTCATATTACTGTTCATACTCATGCCTGCATGTCTTGTTACCTCCTGGTTATATTCTATTATTTGATATTATGACCAACTGATGTCTGGGTTTTGCATGGCCCAGATCTTTTATCTCTTTCGAAGGTTGATCAGGAGTATTTCAGCTGCCAGGCCGAGCAGTGAGGATCTTGTTAGTGTTTAGTTTAGTTTAGTTTTATTTCCATACTTTCATTTCCTGATGTGAGCCCGTATTTGGGACGTATTTCCAGATTTTATTATTTATTGGATCTATTGCTTCCGCATATTATGTCTTGACTTGTTTATTCTGGCATATGGACATGTACTAGATAGTTTATTTTATTTTACTGTTCTTGATATCTTATAGACAGCCGTAATGTGACTGTGGAGGGATGTTTCCTAGCCACATGTAGCATGGTTGGCTTTATCACGTGCCGATCTTAGCGCACTATGGGAAGTGGGGCGTGACACAAAGCCCTTACCAAGAGGCACCAGGCAGTAACCCTGCCCGGTCCGTCCTTAGCAGGCCCCTTACGGCCCCTCCCGCGCTAAAGATCAAAGTCCTCATCAAGAAGACAACCGGGCCTGCCCTTGCTCGGTTATCCCCGGTTAGTAGCTCCCTACTATGCACCGACAGGGATCAAAGACCTCGCCAAGAGGCACCAGGCAGTAACCCTGTTCTGCCCGTCCTTAAAGATCAAATCCCTCATCAAGAGGCAACCGGGCCCGCCCTTGCTCGGTTATCCCTGGCTGGTAGTTCCTTACCCCATAACGCCAGAGATCGAAGCTTTCATCAAGAGGCAACCGGATCCGCCCTTGTTCGGTTCTCCCTGGATGGTAGCTCCCTACCCATGACGCCAGGGATCTAAGCCCTCGCCAAGAGGCAGCTGAGTAGATTCACTGCTCGGTCCATCCTTAGCAGGCCTCCTACGACCCCTCCTGTACTAAGGATTGAAGCCCTCGCCAAGAGGCAACCGAGCGGCTACCCTGCTCGGTTATCCCCGGCTGGTAGTTCGACGCCCCACAACGCCAGGGATCAAAGCCCTCGCTAAGAGGCAACTGAGCGGCTTCACTACTCAGTCCATCCTTATCAGACCTCCTACGGCCCCTCCAGCGCTAAGGATCGAAGCCCTCACCAAGAGGCACCGGGTAGTAACCCTGCATGGACCATCCTTAAAGATCAAAGCCCTCACCAAGAGGAGACCGAGCAGCTACCCTGCTCGATAATCCCTGGATGGTAGCTCCCTACCCCATAACGCCAGGGATCTAAGCCCTCTTTACGAGGCCGTCGAGTTTCTTCCTGCTCGGCGCATCCTTAGCAGGCCCCTTACAGCCACTCCAGCGCTAAGGATCAAAACCCTCATCAAGAGGCAATCGGGCTCGCCCTTGCTCGGTTATCCCTGGCTGGTAGTCCCCTACCCCACAATGCCAGAGATCAAAGCCCTCACCTAGAAGCGACCGAGCATCTACCCTGCTCGATCATCCCTAGCTGGTAGCTCCCTACCCCACGACGCCAGGGATCTAAGCCGTCTTCGAGAGGCCGCCGAGTTTCTTCCTGCTCGGCGCATCCTTAGCAGGCCCTTTATGGTCCCTCCCGCACTAAGGATCAAAGCCCTCATCAAGAGGAAATCGGGCACGCCCTTGCTCGGTTATCCCTGGCTGGTAGTTTCCTACCCCGCAACGCCAGAGATCAAAGCCCTCGCCAAGAGGCACCGGACAGTAAGCCTGCTCGGCCCGTCCTTAAGGATCAAAACCCTCGCCAAGAGGCACCGGGAAGCAACCCTGCTTGGTCCGTCCTTAGCAGGCTCCTTACAACCCCTCCCGCGCTAAGGATCAAAGCCCTCATCAAGAGGCAATCGGCTCGCCCTTGCTCGGTTATCCCTGGCTGGTATTTCCCTACCACACAACGCCAGAGATCAAAGCCCTCACCAAGAGGCGACCAAGCAGCTACCCTGCTCGGTCATCCCTGGCTGGTAGCTCCTTACCCTACGACGCCGAGGATCTAAGCCCTCTTCGCTAGGCCGCCGAGTTTCTTCCTGCTCAGCGCATTTTTAGCATTCCCCTTACGGCCCCTCCCACGCTAAGGATCAAAGCCCTCAACAAGAGGCAATCGGGCTCGCCCTTGCTCGGTTATCCCTGGCTGGTAGCTTCCAACCCTACGATGCCAGGGATCTAAGCCCTCTTCGTGAGACCGCTGAGTTTCTTCCTGCTTGGCACATCTCCAGCGGGTAGCCTCCTGCCCATCCGACGCTGAGGATCTGAAGCCCTCCTCATGAGGCCGCCGAGTTTCTCCCTGCTCGGCGCACCCCCAGCGGGCATCCTCCTGCCCATCAACACGGTGGGTCCGAAGCCCTCTTCACGAGGCCGCCGAGTAGCTTCTTGCTTGGCGCATCCTAGCTTCCTACCCTACAAAGACACGGATCCAAGACCCGCCGAATAAACTCATACTCAACGCGCGACCAGCGCCTCAACTCTGGCAAAGGAAGGATATCGACCTTCCCGCACTCATCCTTCGTCCGACTCATACTCGATGTGCGACAACAAGAAGGCCGTGTCGTTCCCGAACAATTCACTACGAGGAATTACCAACGCCAAGCCGAAAGAACCAAGCAGTCCACTCTCGACCCGACCCACAAATAGATCGTAACGAGAGTAGGGGGCTAGTGATGATGCTCGATATCGGCGATCTCCCAGATCGTGATACGTGGCTGATGACGTGTCCCGAAGCATGCAAGAAAGGACCTACAGTGGCCGACCAAACCGCTCCTATGCCCGTTCTACAAACAACCGCTGGCTCACCTCCGAGCCTCCTGCACATTTGGCCTCCTCGACCCTCTCAGCTCGCCTCCGGGCTACCACAGAACCAAGATAGCTCGGCCTCCTGCTTGTTCCTGAGCCTCCCGCCGAGCTAATCTTCCTCGGTCTCATCGACCGACCAACGACACCGATCGCATATGCATCCGTCTCGCCTCCGTGAATCTCTCCATATGGAGATATTCGCCGCCCACGATCCTGCATTCCACGCCATCACGATCCTCCATTAACGAGCCCGTCTCGCCATTAATGGGAGATCCCGCCTATCACGCAGGCGTGACGGCCGGCGTGATTCCCGCACCTGCCTACTTGTTGCCACCGTTACATAAACCTCTCTTTCAGACGACTCAAGTAAGCAATTCTTTCCTTACTAAGCCGTTAATCTACTCGACTGACACCATTAACTTGATCGTCGGAGGGTCCTCGGTGGTACAACCACCCCGGGACTTTCTTACAGGTAGCTCGGCTAAACCTCAAAACCACAGCCCATTGAGATCCACACGCTTGAGGAGACCACTCTCCTACTCAATCCCAGCCATCCATTAGCACACGAAGAGATCAACGGAAGGTAACATCTTGACGTGATTCCGCATCCGTCACCTTCTGACGGAATCCAGGAGCTTGGAATCCTCCTCTTTGGTCCATAGACTGATTTCCTTCTTCCTCTTCTTCTTCTTCTTCTTGTTGTTGTTGGATCCATCACCTTGCAGCTTTTTCTCCCTTTTTTTATTTTTTTATTTTGGCAAAATGATGTAAAATGACATCAACCTCCAAAGAGTTTAGTTTATAATAGTAAATATTTGTTGATAAAGTTCCGCAAAGGTTTGCTGCTTGGAAAATTATGGCCAATCAGGCTTTATTAAATAGATATGCAATACATACATAACAGTATCTACCTCGTTCTTTCATGGTATGTAGTTATGAAGTCTAAATCTCGAGGTGGCTGCGTGCATGATCAAGTGTACTGCAACATTGATTGATTGTGTCCCATAAAAATATGATATGAGTGGAGCTGATCTATTTCAAAAATTCCACAAGGTTGCACAGCTACTTTGGCAGGAGATAACTGCTCTGGTCAACTAGTTTGTTACCACTTAAAGTATGCGATTGCTAATGGTAGAAACACTTATTATCATTAATGATTCATGGATTAGTTCAGTGTCGTTTTGCAAGTGGCTCGCTTTCATCTCCAATGATACCTTTGACGGGTTTCCCACTGTTAGCACATTTATAGCAGACATTTACAGTGGACGGGAAATGGGATAATGCAAAAATTGACTCATGTTTTGGTGATGTTTTGGCTTGTTCAATTAAATTACTACATCTGCCTTATTAACCAAAGAAAGATTTGTAGGTTGGGAAAGTGCATATTCTTTGAAGGTCATTGTTAAAGTGGTGTATATGGATCTGTTTCTCATGAATACTCCAAAATTTGTATAAACTTAACATGGTTTTGGCATTCGTGTGCGGGCCCATGGTTGCGAACATTTTGATGATGGTTGACTTAGAAACGTATTGCAGTGAGACAAGAGTTGCAACGACACAGGTGCCATGTTGATAGCATCTGTTCAATCTGTGGTGCATGTGAAGAGGCTATTGACCATGTTATTATACAATGTTTGTTTGCGGAACATTGTTGGCACGTCGTCTTTGAGGCCATGAGCATCATGCTCAATGTCAATGTTGTTGAGGATCTAATAACAATAGTATCTTTAAATTGGGCTTGCGGTAGTAATTAAACAACACCTCAAGTAAAGAATTTTTCATATATGGTGCACAGATGATACGGAAACAACGCGATGAAATCGTCGGTGATCTCCAGTCAATACATGAGAAAGTAATAAAAAAAGATCCTTTTCAAGGTAATTTTTTTTTGTGCCATGACCTTAATATTTACTCAAGTTTATTAACGACCAAATGATGTGACCAAATATGCTCCGGACACCCTAAAACCCCTTTTTCCCAATAGCTACACCCATGACGTAATGAACTCAAGGCTAATTTTGATGGTTCTAAGGAATTCTCTAGCAAGTGTGAACGTATTAGTCATGTCCATGACGAACAAGGTGATGTTCTACAAGCTAGAGGATGGAGACTTGTTGATCTCACGGTTTCCTTGGTCAAATCAGTTGCAGCTAGAGAGACCGTGCAAGTTGCGGTATTTAAGCTACACGCAATCAAGGTTTGATTAGAAGGTTATTTAGCTTTGGTCATACATTGGGTTAATCATGATGGCTCTTCTTCTGGCATTGCAAAATTGATGCTTGATGATATATGAATTTAGATTGGATTGTTTGATAATTTTCGAGCCTCACACATTTTCTATGAAGTAAATGCAAATGCCGTTTTTATGTCCGATATGGAGCGGTGGAAGGTGTGGTCTCTTCCAAATGTGCAATTGGTCCAGAATAATTGCTAAGACGGCTTCTTTGTTAGATATTAAGAAGATTTGTACAAAAAACATGAGGTTGTTTTACCAGTTTATATTTCATAAAAAATCCATGGAGATGTGGACTTTTTTTATTAACGAAAGACCACCCTTAACTATACTCTGTTATTGAAAGATCATCCTGTCGATTAACTATATCATTAAATGAAATTTCTACAGCTTATGTTTAACTACTCAAAATTGGATATTCACCAAACATCATGCTGAAGTTTGAGAGCTAATGGAAAACCATATTGAATATGCACATTGTTAGCAAAGAATCACCTGCATAGTGGTTTTCTGTTAACGCTACATACTTTAGGATGATTTTGCGCTCACGGAAAAACATATAGTGGTTCTGGTAAAACGGTCATGCCACAGTTTTTTTTTTATATATATAAATACCCATAATTTTTGTTCCTTGTTTAGATTTTTGAATCAAAGGTAATTGTAGTTTACTTTTAAGTGAAGGTAGAAGATATGCAAACTTTAGTTTGCAAGCCCCGACTTCAAAAAACGAGAGTTTAGATGACAAATATCAGACTGGAGTTGAGATAATTGCAAATTTCTCTACTATAGAGCTGAGATAATTGCAAAAATCTCAAGTTTAAAGCTGAGATTAGTGTACTTATCTCAATTCCAAAATGATTATCAGACATGGTAAAGTTAGCATTTTGGAGATAACTATTAAGTTTCTAATTTTGTAAACCCTAATTTAGAAAACCTAACTCAAATTCTTAACGGCGCTTAAAGTTTTTTGTTTTTATTTTTTAAGAGCACTATTTTTCCTACCAGGCTGGTGGATTTTAGATCAGCCACCAGTCTTCCTGTTGGGATGTCATAACAGCAAACATACCTCATTGGAAGTAGCATGCAACCCTTCACAAGGCTAGTGGCCACCGGCTTGCTAGATTTGGCTCTTCTAGGTTTTGAGATAACTCCAATAAACTTTAAAAACGTCATGAAACCTGCCTGGACTAGCATTGTTGTCTACAAATTGTTGGTTTCACCAACTTGTGCAAGGAACGAGAGGATCCGATAACCCTAAAATGCCTTGTAAGTCAACGAGCCAACCACAAAATGAACAAAACATGGTGTTTCCCATGTTTGATTTCACACAACGTGACACGTCTAAGATTGTTGAGCAGCGTTGAACATTAGTTCAATAGAAATTACATGCTTTTGGGTAGTATATCTGGCGAGGCTCAAAAACTTTACGTAATTTTGTAAAAATAAGAGAATAATATACTTCCCATGCTGTGTATGGATCATAGAAAGAATCAAAAGCAAAAAAAGCTCAAAAATATTTACGAAATAAATATAAAACTATATCCCCAAGAAAGTGAAGAAATGCAGAGAAGGGAAAAGAAAAAAGAAAAAGAAAAAACAGTATACAACTCTGCCGGTTTGTCAGAGAAAGAAATATAGGAAGAAATATTTTTACAACAAAAAATGGAGTCATCCATCAACAGTTGAATAGAGAGACAAACTTGGCGGCTTCTTATATATGAAGCCTGATATTGTTTCTCTTGTAAGTTGAAATGGAGTCATCAAAGTTTGTTTGTTTGAAGCATTAGACACAACAGGAATTTCCTGCTCCGATACACAAACCATGCACGTTTCTGCTTCCCTATCTATTACTCTTCCTGCATACAAAAGAGTAATTTTCAGAGGCAGCATTTTCAGAAAGCAGCTATATAATTTGCTATGTGCTATTCAAATTAGATAATTTCAAAAATGGCTAAAGTGCTACAGATATAAGTATTTCTATTGCGTCTTGCATCATTAACAACAAATAACTACACTAATTGACAATTTCAAGAACTAAAACAGAGTAACAATTTCGAACTTTTAATTGTAGAAACTGCCTTGATTTCCACTCATAAGCAGGAACAGTTGCAACTGAATGTAACTGCTTCATTAGGAAAATTTGGGCCTTCGATGAAAGTTTTGATGCATTTGCAAGAGCTTTGCTGCAGCAAGTAATATAGCTACGAGCTATCTGTTGGTTATAAGTTGTCAGTGAAGCTCATTCCTTAGTTAACTGGTAAGCTCGATTACACTTTTTAGAGTAAGTTCACCTCACATGTGACACTCAAAACGCAAACAATATGACGAGTCACACCTAAATCCTATAAATTCTACATGTACCATATGTGTCATGGGTTGTACGTGCGCGTGAGAGAAAAATAAACGAATGTGCAAAGTATTTCTAAATTTTGGCACTTACGCCTACTGATTTGAAAATCCTAAGGGGATGCATACATGAAATTAACTATACATGTTAGAATCAAAATTGCGACATAAGTAACAAAATTAGCAGGCCTATATGATTAGTACCTGAAATGTTCTCCGGCATTATTAAAATGCGAAGAAGAGAAGGGGTCAACATGTTGAGAAACTGAGAAAGGATCTCTGAACGGAGCGCTGCTAGCTTCTTGTACAGACATCGAACATGTAGTGGATGGGCCAGGTTGTAGTATTTGTTGCGATGAACCAGGAAAACTCCGGTTGATAACAGCATTGATATGCCTAACAAGCTCTGGCACATAAAGGGGACCGGTTGTTATTTTTATTTTGGTTTTGGCTTTTTTTCCTGTGTGTGCGCGCGCGCGCGCACTACAAACTGCGAGGCTTAAGCATTTTACTTCTAACCAACCCACACAAAGTCCGTAACTCGGTGCTTATGCAAATTATTTGCAGATCCAAAGAAAATAGGTATGCAAATAACCATATATGCTGGCAACACGCTACTAACTTCAGAGGTCCAAATTAAATCATAACTTTCAATTTTCTTTTATTTAAATTCCAACACCAATTCTCTTCATTGCCCATCATACCTTTTTTTTTTTCTATTTAAACACACAGTATCCTTCAAATTCTGTAAGAACTCGTGGAAGCTGATATTAGTGAATTGCATCGGTGAGTGATGACAAAGGCGCATGCCAAAAAAAGTTTAGAGTACTTGTCTTAAAAGCAGTTTAGGGGTATTCTAATCGAGCCAAAAATAAGTTCAGGGATATATCAGAAAAACGCTGACAGTTAAAGGATTCCTAGCAACAGCTAAACAGATGTAATTCTCCCCTGTATGGCTAGACCAAATGAAATTCAGCCTACATATTATTTGAATTTAAATGTTAGTAAGTCTGACTAGATCATGCTTAATATATTTTTTATTTCAATTTACTTACAATTTTACTAATAGATCCTAGGCTGAAATTTTGCTCAGTCGGTTGATCGAAGTGCACATAGTTTTTATTGAATATTAATTATTCCAGAAAAACTTGTAATGCTGAGATGGGTGAAACTGCTTCAGGACTTGTTTATATAGAAACTTTTCTTGCAGTATTTTCTTTAAATATCTGTTTAGGTAGTGGTGGTCTCCATGTCAGGGTTCTTTTTTCTTCAAGTAGCCTCCAGGTTGGGTTCTTGATTTTAAAGTTTTGGAGTTTGTATCATTTCGCAGAGTTTCTACCTCAAAAGATAATTATCCAGAAATAGGTATGATTCTCATGCATCAGGCATCAGTTACACTACAAGCTAAAAACAGAGATAGCTACACCCAAATTTTTCACATTATTTTCTGGACTGCAAATTGCAACAGACCCCACAATAAATTCTTCGCTAAATTATAGTGATGCTGCTTGAACATTTTACTTATGACCACCCACTAGACATAAATTGGTTATTGAAGATCCCTAAGAAAGGAAATAATCAGGGAAGCTAGAACACAATCACAATGTATGCAACTAAACTATGGCCTACTTGATGGAAAGCCAGATTCTATATGCGTGTCTTCAATAACTTCAGAGTTTTGAAGCTGGTGTGGGTCATGAGTGTTTGCGACCATTTTCCCTCTCATATGCAGCTCATTAGCATAAGAAGGCCTGGAACTATTATCTTCTTGTATAGGCATTGAGTGTGTGGTTCCATAGTAATGCTGGTGCTGAAATCCGATAGAATTTTGTTGTATTTGTGGTGCAGAACGATTGGTGAAGATACATGCTGCAGATAAAAGGGAATCAATTGTTATCTTTTGGCAACAAATTGCAGATAAAATGTTGTAAAACAGGTATAACGCATAAAAGCATTAAAAGCCACTTATGAATCTGAAATGCTGAATAGGAGACAAGTGAGATTCCGGTTCGGGTGTATCATCTGTTTCCTCTAGAACACCATTCTTTTTGGAAAGGTATAGCTTAGGCAGGTATCTTTTTCTTTTTTAATACATAAGGGCGGAGCTAGATTCCTTATGTTACAGGGGCTATATGCCTCGTCCAATTCAAAACAATGCATACATAAATTAATTAATACATTAACATTAAATAGAGATAGTGGAGCTTTTAAAGGGCTATGGCCCCTCGTTCCCCTGGCTCCGCCCACGTTAATACAGGTGAACATAAGTGATATGCGGGACACAAGATTTTGGCATGATATGTGCTGCTCGAATACTGCCACATTATGCCGTGAATACCCTAACTTGGATGACAAGACGAGAAACGAAGAGATGGTAGTTTTGCAAGCATGGAGACTTAAAGCTGGGTCTGGTTTGAAAGTGTTGAGCTTGAACATTTATCCTTTGAATGTGCTAGAGCAAAGAGAGTTTGTTAGTGGGCCTCTAGCATTTCTAATATCACTGTTGGTGATCATGGTGATCACAGCTGTTGTTTTGATGGAAAGAGCGGGAAGATTGAATTTTTTAACTCTTAAAAGAGTTTCTCCTGTCAATTAGCAACGTAAGATTTATAATACGTTCTTACGTTGTATAGGAATAGGCAGGAAGTATGTCTCTATGAGGAGGGATGTTTTATTATTTGGCAACTCAAACAAAGAATAGCAAGCGGAGGAAAGACGACTGAGGTCCAGAACTCGTTTGGAGACTGCAACCTCAGTTTTCTCTTGGTTCAGCTTGCATGAAGGCATCTACTTTTTGTACTAAAACCATTGTCATGACTTTTGTTTCATTTTACACCATTCTGGATATTGTTATATCTCTGCTGTTTTAGAGAAGTAACAGATGTAACCTTTAATATATAGTTGTCTCATTATCATCTTATTAATGAAGTAAGGTGTCTAACATCATTTATGTCAAAGCACAGCACCACAATTTACGACATTATCGTCTGGACTACAATCACGAATATAAATTGCTAGTTTAACATAAATGGTGATGCTTAAGCATTCTACCCGTAACCACCTACTAGGCATAATTAGTTCTTGAAGAACCTAAAAATTCTCTACGAAGCTACAACACGACCGCAACGTAAGCAACAACAATCAACGGCCTATTTCCTGCTGGAAAGCCAGAGCCTATATAGTATATGCATGTCCTCAATCATTCTAGAGCTTTGAAGCCAGTCTGGGTCATCAGTGTCCACAAGCATTCTTGATATCCGATAAATTTTTGTAGTGTTTGTGGCACAAAACAATTGGTGAATCTGTATACTGGCCATATATGGCTAGGGGTGGTAATTGAACGAGCCAGCTCGGGTTCGATTAAGGTTCGGCTCGGTATCAGCTCGTTCAAATTCGGTTCATTTATTAACGAGCCGGACATGAGCCAGAAAGCCTGGCTCGTTTATTAAACGAGCCGGACTCGAGCTCAGCCAGGCTCGTTCGGTATTGACTCGGGTTCGGCTGGGTTACACAGTTTGAAAAAAAACAGTAATATGTAATATATAGCAGATTCTATACAACTCTCAGAACACTTAATTCAATTAAATAACAGTATATAAAGTGTACAGAGATAAATATAAAACCCAGCACTTAGACCCATTCAATGCCCTAGATGTTAATGTTTTTTAATTTTTCCATATCTCAAAACCCTGAGTTTTAAGCATTATTGTTAATTATGTGTTTTTCTTGGAAGATACTATTAATATGAGTAAATGAGCTGAAAACGAGCCGAGCTCACAAACGAGCTCTAAACGAGCTCAGTTGAGCTCGGCTCGTGAACTCGGCTCGTTTAGTTAATGGGCCACAAATGAACCGAACACGAGCTGGGCATGTTTAATCGAGCCGGACTCGAGCCGAGCATCTCTAGCTCGATTAACTAAACGAGCCGGACTTGGGCCGACAAAAAGAACCACGAGCCGAACTCGAGCCGCGCTTGGCTGGCTCGAGTTCGGCTCCTTTACACCCCTATATATGGCAACCAGTTATTACTAATTAGGCTACAAGCAACAAATAATGCTAGAGAACAAATCATTTTACTTCTAACCGATCCACACAATACATAACTTGGTCCTTCAGTAAAATCTTTGAAAAAGAGGGGGGGAAACACTAGCGATTAAAGTAACCAGAGAACTGGAATGTTATTGTGCTGTAATCCGTGGAAAAGAAAAAAATTGTTGGATTTTACCTGATGAAAAGCCAGAATCTATATGCCTGCCAAATTCAGAGCTTCCACTTTCATGCTCATTCGAATAAGAAGCCGTTCCATTGGCAAAAGGAGACGAAGAATGGGAAAACAAAGAATTGTTGATGATAGTAGCATTAGGGTGTCCAATAACTTCTGTCATGTAAAGGGAACTGGTTGTTATTCATTGGGTACAAACTGCAAATAATTATAAAGGCTAAAATATTCCACTTCTACCAACATGGACAAATTCCATAATTCGGTGCTTGGTGCGCAGTCTTTGAAAACCAAACGAGATAGATATGCAAGATTATGAAAGAATGAAATAGTATATCCTCCCTCCGTTCACAATTACTTGTCCTTTTAAGAATTTTTTTGTCCTAAATCGCTTGTCTTTTTATGATATAGAGATGAATATGATAGAATCCCTCGCCACATTTATTATTTTGTTTCTGTAAAATATCTAAACTAACATCAATATTTAAGAAGATGAAAAGATAACATTCATTTAATATGAGGGTAATTTAGAAAAATTTACTAGGATGGCAATATTGTAATTTCTCTCTCAAATAGGCTTTAAATTATACCTTAATTACCGTGCAAAAGTCTAAAAGGATAAATAATTGTGAATGAGTATGACGAACTGCGTTTATTACTCCGTATATTTTTGCACCAGGATCAGCAAGCAAGTTTTTGGAACCTTTCCTAGTTTTACTGCTCAAAAAAGACGGTTGTCAATTTTCGGGCACAAGTGCCTTTTCATTTATGAACAACAAAATGACTGGTGAAGTTATATATTGATTGTTCGGAGGTAAAAAAAACTCCTGTTGATTTTGGTTGGAGCGTTAATAGTCCAATAATTTATGTCACATAAACATAAGCATAGAGGCTTTAGCATTTTACTACTAACCATCCCACAGAAGGGCCATAACTTGGTGTTGATGCAAAATAATTAAAAATTCAAAGAAGATGAATATGTAAATAATCATGGAGATAATTACCGTCAGCATCAAGATTGGAAGCATTCCTTTTCCGATTTAAACGTTGCATCCTCGTGTTCCAGAAATTCTTAATCTCATTGTCTGTCCTACCAGGCATCTGTTGCGCATCAACAAAATTGCATGGATTTTCTCAAAAAAGAAATTGAGTGAAATTAAAAATCTATGAAAATGTGACGTATTTCACAAATAGTTGCATGGATAACCGATGTATATGTGTGTAAAAAAAAGAAAGGTAGTGACGTATTTCACAAATAATTCCAGGATTAATTAAAGTTGCATTTTTTACATTCTAAAATGCATAAATGCATTAAATATAGGGGAAACGTCTACAAGTTCTGAAAAAGAAAAAGAAATAAAACTAAGGCCTCATTCAGCAACGGGGTAATGGTTACTAAAACCATGGTTTCAAAGGGCTCTGAGGCTAAACTACAAAAATTGTTACTGAGGCAATGTTTGGCAACCCAAAGAGAGCTTTCACAACCCATATTCAAAAAGTTTCAAGGGCTCGAAACCTCATTTTTCTAAACTCCAAAAAGACTAGAGTTTAACAAAAGTTACAAGCCACTATTTTTTAAACCTTAATTTTGAACGAACCCTTGGTTTGAAGACAATCTTTCCAAACAACCCTAAACTTCATGGCCCTGTTTGGATATGGAGTTAGGATAATCATAGTTTATTTTTAAGTGGGGCTAGAGGTGATGCAAACTCTATCCACTTATAATTTTAACTTTGATGGAGGCTTTGGCTTTGAAGTTATTTAAACTCCAATTTTTTTTTAAAGTAAAATCTGATTTCCAAAATGAGTGCTATCTTCTCCTATATTGGAGTTTAGAAAAGTTTGGAACTTCAATTATCTCAACTTTGGAAGTTTGATGACCGGAATTTGCTAACATTCAAAATGAGGTTATCTTCTAATTTTGTTGGAGTTCAGAAAACTTTGGTTGGATTGGGGTTCAATAAACTCCGGGTATCTCAGCTGTGGAAGTGAGATAACCAGAGTTTTCTAAACTTCTAAATGAAAGCCAAACATGGCATAGTTAGAAATTTGAAGTTGAGTTTAGATTAGCTTTATGAACTCATGTTATCTAAACTTAACTGCATTCCCAAACAGGACTTATGAAATTCCACTTTTATGAAACTGCGGTTTGCATTAATTCAAACAAACCAAGGTTTCAAAAATCTTAATTTCCTGAAATTAAAAATCTATGAAAAAGGAAAAGTGATGTGCATGTCAATGTGTGTGTAAGAGAAAAGAAAAGCTAGGGGTGAATTCCACATATAATTCCAGCAGAAATTAAAGCTGCATTTTCTCATTCTAAACTGCATATATGCACAAACTTCTACAAGTTCTGAAAGGGAGGAGAAAAAACAAAGGTTTTGGCAACGGGGTTCATGGTTTCATAGGGTGCCGAGGCTAAACTCCAAAAATTGTTAACGATGCAAATTTGGCAATCCAAAGAGAGCTTTACAAACCACAGTCAAAAAGTTTCAAGGGCTCATAACTGGATAACCCCATTTTTCTAAACCCCAAAAAGATTGGAGTTTTGCAAAGTTTCACGCCATTATTTTTTTAAACCTTATTTTCGTGTGAAACCTGGTTTGAAGACTATGTTGCTAACTTTACAGCCTCCTTTGATTATGGAATTAGGATAGCCAGAGCTTATATTTAAGTGGAGGCAACAGTGATACAAATTATAGTTTTCATGGTCCTACCTCCACTTGAAGTTTTAACTTGATGGGGTGTTTGGCTTTCAAATTATCTAAACTCCAAAAATTTGATTTGGAGTTATCTAAACTCCAAAATCAGTGTTAATCTCTCTTTTGTTGGAGTTTAGACAACTTTGGTTGGACTGAAGTTCAGTAAACAACGATTACCTCAACTCTGGAAGTTAGACAACCCGAGTTTTCTAAACTTCAAAATGAGTGTTTTCTTCACAAATATTTTTAGAGTTTAGAAAACCTTGGGAACTTTGGTTGGATTGGGGTTATGTAAACTTCCGTTATCTCAAATTTGGAAGTTAGATTACCGGAATTTTCTAAACTCATAAATGAAAGCCAAATATGGCATAGTTAGAAATTTGAAGACAAGTCCAGATAGCTTTACGAAATTCCACTGTTATCGAAAAGTGGTTTGCATCGATTCAAATCGCAGCTTTGTTTTAATTGAAACGAACCAAGGTTTTGAAAACCTTGTTGCAAAACTCGGCCTAAATCTCTGGCTTCTTTTGTATAACCTACATAGTACTCAATATATGCCAGATAGAATAAATAAATCATGGGAGGCATCCATTCATCACCAAACACCAAACTAGTAAAATCTGTAGCAATAAGGGCTAACAAAATTCGATCTTTAGCCAAAAAAACGTAAGTAAAACCCCGTTCCCAAAACACTAAACTAGTGAAATCTGTGACAAGAACCAGATTATAGGTAGCAAAAAAACCGCAAATTCTAACATCACATTGGTTCTTGGCTCAGATTCCTTAATCTTAACAAAATCCAACCTTTAGGGAAATTGCGTAATTTAAAGAAACCATTATTCGCCCTTGTACCAAAAAAACCATAATCTAAAGAAATCACCTACATTTTGGGCTATCACAGCCCATTTGTTTCCGTGCGATTGATGCAGCCTCTCGATGTCGGCGGCTTCTTGAATCGTGATGCGTTCTTTCTTGAGGCCAGGTTGAAGATGATTGCGATATCTAAGCCTGCAGCTTTTACCGCTGCGATTGAGGCCGCAGTTCTTGGCCACCCTATCCCAATGGTCAGGCCCATCCCTGTTGACGATGCTCAGGAGCTGGGCATCTTCGTCTGGGGACCAAGGCCCTTTCTTGGTGTTGTTGTTGTTGCTCGATCCATCGCCGTCTTCTTCTTTGGGAGCGGCGACTGCAATGATCAGAAGGAGGAGGAGGAAGAAGAAGAAGCAAGAAAACAGACGATTTTGCGTCGCCATTGATTTTTTTGAACCTTGGGAGAGGGAATGGAGAAGGGGCGAATTTAAACAAAGTCCCCTAACGCCTATTGTCTGTATACCCCAATATGAAACAGATATGGGGGTATTATGGTATTTAAACAAGTCCCCTAAAGCTCATGGTGTTAACCTCAAAAATTGAGAAAAGTGGATGGTGCTTTTCTATAGCTATCCCTAGGAATCATTTATATTTATTTTTACTCTCTTAATGCTTTAATCTTATGGATGTTGCGAAAAACACCTTAATTTGTCCTCAGAGTCGACATTAGCTTAGTTAATGCTAAGATAATTAAATTTAGTTGACAATATTACCTTTTATGTCTTTTTTTTCATTGTGAAATCTTGTTGTTTATGTTTAACCAACCTTAATCTTCGACCTTCAAAACTATGATCATGTTTAACCAAAATGTATTTGATAAAGTTAATGGATGATAAAAATGATAGAATTTGTGAAGTCTAACTAATATATTCCTGGCAATGAGCTATAGCTCAGTTGGTATAGGCACTTCCTCTCTCGGAAACAAAAAAGTGTGGAATTCGAACCCTAGGAACTCAGGAGGGGAAGTGGCCACAAATTAATGCGAGGCAAATTCATGAGTCTTCTGAATGTGTGTGTGTGATGAGTGCTTGGGTATGCTGTAGGTGTTATGTGCATAGATTAGGGATAGGCGTAGCTAATGAAGCGAACCGAAACAACTTGCTTCGGAATTCGTATGCTTCGCCTAGCCGGCGAAGCGAATTTTTCTCGCTTCGCCGGCTAGATGAGGCGAGGCGAGGTGAAGCCAACAGTAACGAAGCCAGAACCCGCTTCGCCTAACCGGTTCACTAGGCAAATTCGCCAAGCCAGACTAATTTTCTCCTGGGTCGGTTGCTATTTTTTTTAAATTAAAAATTAAAATTAGGCTTAAAAATTTGAAATTTAAACAAGTTTTTATATTATAAAAAATCTTAATCAAATTACAATTTCATAATACAATTTGTTGTTTTTTCTACATTAAAAACCGAGCTCACTTGGGCTGCTTACGTTTCCCTCCCAAATATTGATCTCAATAAAAAGAAATCAGGTATACGTGGTTCTTTTTCTACTATTATAAATCTTATTCACTGCTCGTCGATACCGGTTATGGTTCCTCCTCTTTCGGTGTTGATCTCGTTCGATCCTGTAAACTTCTCAGGTAGATTATCCGAGTCCAAAGTGATTCCATTTTGTTTCCTGACAGCTACTGCTTCCCAATCTTGTGAGCAAATCATGCATTTTATTGTGTCGTACGCCAAACTGCATCTTTTCTCGTTTAATATCCTGCCACCTGTACTAAAATCACTTTCCGACGCTATTGTAGACACGGGAACGATTAGTAAATAACGGGCCATAGTAGAAAGCACCGGATAGAAATGTCCATGACTTTTCCACCAGACTAAAATATCAAAATCATCTACAGTTAAATCTACATCTGACTCAGTTTGTAAAAATATTGATAACTCGTTTAAAAATGACGATGATGAGGCTACCGGGCATTTTTCCCTTTTCTTCTGTTGAATAAGTGGTAAAACTGAAGTCGAAGTATGTGAGCTAGTTGAAGGGGGCGGTCTACTAGTTTTACCAGAAGAAGAACGTGCAACATACAAATCAAGCATTTCATCTAAATTACTTCTAACGATACTAACATAGACATTGATATCTACACCATGTCCTTGGCCATATGGAACCCGATTGAAAGAGCCACCAAACCTTCTAATTTAATTTTAGGATTTATTACCGAACATAAACAGTAAATAATTGGAATTTCAGACAAATATTTAGAAATCTTAGTTAGCATGGTAAGTATCGGATGGTGAAGTACTGGATTTTCGACATGACAAGAAAAACAATTAGCTATATTATACAATTCAGAGACAAGAATATGAGAAGTAGGGGTATAAGTAGCAGAAAATCGTTCGATTGCTATTTTAAAAGTCATAAGAAAATCTTTTAAAATATCTACAATCGCCCAATGATTGGATGTTAAGTGATTTTCTACAGGCATTTATTCATTCTACTTGTTATTGATAATCCGGCGGTCTTTAATGCAGTACGAAGTATGTCATATGTACTATTCCATCTAGTAGACACATCTTGTTTAAAAGAAGGCCGTACACCTGCAGCTGGGTATCTGGTTTTGTATTCAGTTATTCTTTTTCCAAAACTTTTAATAAACCTATATGCATCTTTAATTGTTTGAATATTTGTATTACATACGGTATATGCATCTTGTACAACAAGGTTAAGTAAATGACATGCACAACGAATATGAAAAAACAACCACTGCAAATTGGTTTGCATAGCCTGATGAGTTCAGCAATAGCAGAAGTATTGTTGCTAGCATTATCGAAAGAAATAGAATTTTTTTTATTTACACAATGATATTCTTCTAAAATAGATCTAATTTCAGAAATTATATGATAGGCAGTGTGCGGGTATGGAAGTTGTCTAAAATCAAAAAAAAATTGTGGCAAAAACCAGTCAGAATCCATCTAATGTGAAGCAACACAGATTCAGGGAAGTTCCCTTCTATCCATCCAAACATTAGAAAATGATATACCGGTATCTAACTGTTGGGGTCAAAATTTACACCCTGGTTGACCAAGTCAAGATCAAAGTCAACCCTAAGCCAAGTGGGCCCAAGCCCCGGGCCAAGTGGGCCAAAGCCCCGGGTCAAGCCTAAACATGAAGGGTCGGCCTCCCCCCATGCCAAAATAAATTTTTTTTAATAAATAATTTTGTTGTATTTCTTTTATTTTATTTTATGAATAAATATAAGAAAATGGGCATAAAACCAAATTTTTTTTAAAGCCCATGGCTTCTGTGCAAAAAGAAATGGCACATGAGCCACGAGATGTGCAAAATGCCATTTTTTGAAGCCCAATGGGCTATATGTAAAGTGTATAGCCTATAAAGGAAAAAATAATGAAATATCTCAGCAACTTTTTCTCTCTCGTAAAAAGAATCAAGATTTGTGATCTTCTCCTTCCTCAAGGTTCAAAACCTTCTTCTTTCTTTTGAATTAAATCAAGAATTTTACTCTTTCTTTTCCAAAACTAAATAGTTTTCACTACAAAACTCATAAAGGGGAGCTCGGATATTCTATCAGATCTTAAAAAGGAGGGATTTTTAAAATCTCACCTCTCTTGTTCTTTAAGATCCGGCCAACAGAGGAGGAAGAAGTAGGCCCATCTCCAAAGACCCCACTTTGGGGAAGATCTAGGGCTCAAGGGAGAAGCCCCTTCATCGGCTCCAAGAATACCTTAAGAGTTTAACTCCTCAATATACATACACACACACAAAATAATAAGTATATTCTTTCTGAGAGTACAACTCCCAGTGAAGGGGCCAACTTTTTACGCCCAAAGCGCTAGTGCCCAAAATTCTAGCGCCCACGTGCCTGGCACGTGCGGCGCTAGTGCTCTTACGCTCGAAGCGCTAGCGCCCACGTGCCAGGCATGTAATGCGCTAGCGCTCTTGCGCTCGAAGAGCTAGCGCCCGAGCGCCCACATGCCTGGCACATGAGGCGCTAACACCCTTATGCCCAAAGCGCTAGCGTCCGGGCGCCCAAGGCGCTGGAGCTTTTTCCCATGCATCCTTTGGATGCCCTCTCCCCCTTACACACACACACACACACACTCTACAACACTGTCCCCCATTAGAAAAAATTTCTAATGGGACACTGCCCCGCACCCCATAAGGGGGCTGCTAGCCCCTTTGACTCCCAGCCCGCTATCCGGATAGCGGGAGCCCCGTACAAACTCTGCGGGCCCCCCGATACATCCAAAATCCTTTCAAAACACAACACTGCACATTTAGTTTGCATGACCTGTTTGACCCGTTAATCGGAGGTTCTCTCGCTCCAAAGACGAGGGGTAATTAACGGCAGCTTAGTCCGCGGCTGCCGGAGATTCGGATCCCCACAATCAATAAACCCTAGCCTACCCTAGGCAGGGGGAATCTGTAATGCGCCTGACATGCGCGCGCATTACCATCTCAATGGGGTGACGAAAAACACTCTATAGATTCTGGCACGTCCGGTGGGACCAATCTCTCCTCTCATATCTCGGGTGAAGCGTTCATGCAAACTCATTTAACATATATGCCGATATTTATACTGAAATAATGTTTTTTCGTACAGGCAATCAACTTTCAACAACGACGTCTTCTAAGATGGATTCAGCTTCCGACGCGACCCCGATCCCGTACGTGGTCAAGGTCAATGCTTGTGTGGTTCTCCCCGCAAGCCTCAGTCGATAGTGGGAGGAACTGCCCCGCCAGTTTGGTTCCGTCGTCATCTACCCTGCCGGAAGTGCACAACTGGCAGAAGAACCGGCAAAACAGATGGCCAAGCCAGTCTCAAGGGGCAAGAGGCCGAATGTTGTGATCGCTAAGGCACCATAACCGAAGCTTAAGACGGTGTCTGAATGACTCTCTGGCGCTCCAGCAGGGGGCAAGACTTCCGGTACAAAGGACAACATCAAACGTTGCGGACGAGCTCAGGCGATGACTCCATGATCGGGCGTCTCCTCTGGCCTCTCTAGCAATCGGTTTACAGCGTCTTCCCGAAGGGTCGAAGTCTGCCAAGTGCTTAAAACAGAAAAGTTAAGGCAGAAGCGGCTCAGGTATCGAGCTAACAAGAGCACCAGGACTCCGGCCAGGTGGAATCTTATGAGGTTCTAAGACCAGGGTCGCCCTACGATGACGGCTGAGTCGGCCGTAAGAATCAGCATATCCTTCGAACCTCTGAAGTGGGTTCAGAAAAATGCCATGACCGCCAGAATCAAGAAGACAGCGGTCCGAATAATGCTATAAAAAGACGTGTCCCAGTCCCAACAGAAAAGGTATGACATTGTCTCTTCAAGAGTCTATCAGGCGCTCTGTGCAGCGCGAAAGCAGCGGGGCAAATCCAAAAAAGAAGCACCACCACCATTCAAGAATCCTGTCAGGCCAGCCGCTTTCAATCGATTACCCGCTACTGAAACAGGGGAGTCGAGACAGCGATCTATGAAATCAGTCACCGATAATAAAAAGACGGCTGGATATATTATCCATACGGTCTATATAGCGGGCGGGCGCCCCAGCGACAACCTTCGAAGCAAAAGCAAGGATGTGCCCACCACATCCCAAGCCCAATCTGGCTTGAATGTGGTTGCCACTTCCTAAGAACAGCAGCCTCCGCTGGATGAAGAAAACCCTCTCAATGAGGATGATAGGCAGAAGGACCCTTTGGTCCAGGCAGAGTCAAGCTCGGACAGCGAGGAAGAGCTGACTTTCCTCCCCAGGACCGCAGAGCAAGAGCTGCTTCAAGAGCTTCGAAAACAACTCAGGAGCAAGGATAAAGAGATGGCCAAGCTCTATTCGAAAATTGACGATCTGACGAACGTTGTGATGCAGCTCACGGCTCAAATTGCTCGAGCGCCTCCCAATCAAGCGCAAGTCGCTACTCATGTGCCGGATGATGACAATCCGAAGCGGCCGATGCCTGCCCCTTTGGGTCCAAGATTGGTCGAGCAGCATGAAAGCCGGCCATATTCCGCTTCTGGGGACGCCTTGCCCCTAGATGTCACTATCCTGCTAACACAAGATCGGATAATGGATTTGGTCACCAGCAAGGTTAAAACATTGGTGGCCGAAGCTGAAGCTCAGAAAAAAATTAGCAGTAGTGGGCGGCCATATCCCACACAGTATGATCTGATCGAGTTCCCGAGCGGCTACATCATTCTTAAGTTCGGAAGATTTGACGGAACGGGAAATGCAAATCAGCACGTTGCCCACTTCAAAGCATCGTGCGGAAATACAGGGGTCGGTTTGTCAACAGCCTGACTGGTGTCGCTTTTGACTGGTACGCGAGTATACCAGACGGGTCCGTCATTACCTTTGCCCAAATGGAGTCTCTGTTTCGGCAAAGGTTCATGAGTGTCAGTGATAAAATATCCATTGCCGACCTTGTGAGGACTAAGCCGGGGAAGAAGGAAAGCAACACCAACTTTATCGTCTGATGGCGTAATCTCACAGTCAAGTGCGAACCGCCGCTAGAGCAGGACCAGTCCGTCAGCCTTCTCATTAGGAACCTCAGCAATTGGATGGTCCCATTCTTGTGTACAGCATGCCTCAAGACGTTTCAAGAGCTAACCAAGAAAGTCTAAATGCTGGAATGCTCGAAGCAAGAGTCTACCCCGGACTCTCAGAGCGACAAAACTTGAAAAAGCAAGCAGGACGACAACCGTAGAAGCGGGAGTTCCAGCAGTACCAATGTCTTTAATGCGTCCAACAAGAAGAAAAGCGAAGAGCGGGCGAATCCAAAACCAACCGGTCTCGAAAGCCCTTGCTGGGAGGAGATGGGCATTCTCTAGAGGAGAAAAAGAATAAGATTTACTCTTTCAGAAGGGACAAGGTCCGCAAGATATTTAAAGATGCCTTGAACAACGGTCTACAATTGCCGGAGTCGAAAAGACCTCAAGAAGCAAAAATGACCGACAATTCCATGTATTGCTCGTACCACCGAGTAGTGAGCCATGCGATCGAGGATTGCTATATCTTTAAAGACTGGGTCGAGAAGCAGTACAAGGCTAGAGAGATCATGTTGTCCAAAAGTGTGTTGGTGAACAATCAAGTTGCAACCACCAACTTTATATAGACAGAAGCTGAAACCTTCTGGGAGCAGACAGCCGAACCCGCTGCCCTGAGAAATGAAACCGACTCACCGCAGTCTCCTTGGAGTAAGCACGTATCTAACAAGACGAAGAAGATGCTAAAGCTACTTCAGAAAGAGCCCAGAACGGAATGAGAAGGGTAGAAGAAGCATACCATACCAGCTGCCAATTCGGCTCCATCAGGCTCAAAATCTAAAAAGCTTAAGAAGAAGAGAAGTGCAGCTCAACGCAGAAAAGAGTCTGCAGGGAGATCGACCATTCAAAAATATATTGATTCCCTCGAAGACCATGAACAGAAGGAAATAACTCTAATTCAATTGAAAGAGTTCCCTGTAGAAGCAACTGAGATTCTGGAGGAGTTAGAAGAAGGCTCCAATGAAGATATCCTTATAGTAACCTGCTACGCCATCTATCTGGGCAGCGACTCTGAGGAGTAGCTCTGTTTTCCCGAAGAGGACGAAGAGCTCGCCATTAAGGCCAACCAAATCCAGCTCAGAAGCGGCAAGGCTTTACCGCTAAATTAGGGAAACGCCCCAAAAGGAAAGGAAAAACAGGTGGCTAATGAGGAAGATGGCAGAGAGCCGGCTAATGAAAACTCAAGTCCTTCCTCAATGGACTATAATGTCTTGGCTCATCTCCAAAAGCTTCTGTCTCTCCTTAGCATCTACGATGCCTTGGTTCTATCTAAAGAGCTTAGAGATGTTCTCATTCATGCTCTACAAAACCCTGAGTGGTATAAGGCTCGCTTTGCGGAAATTAATATGAAATAAGCAAAGTACGCTCTGCATGCCACCGCAGTCACTTTTAAGGATGAAGACTTGCTACTAGGAACAGCTGAGCATAATCGGCCGCTTTACATGACCGGGTACAGCGACGGAGATCGGATTAATCGCATATTGATTGATCCAGAGTTCTCAGTGAACATCATGAATTTGCGGACTTTGAAGAGTTTTTCAATGGACCCCCGACACCTGTCAAGGGAAAGGATTGTCATTCAAGGCTTCAATCAAAACTGCCAGCAAGTTCTGGGGTCTATAGCTTTGCCAATCAAATTTGGGGATCTGCAAACTGAAGATAAGATATATATAATCGACGTTGACATGTCTTATAAAATTCTCTTGGGACGGCCATGGCTCCACGATTACGGCATCATTCCGTCAACTCTCCATTAATGCATGAAGTATACTAAAAATGGCGAAGAAAGACGCATTGACGGAGACATCCATCCGTTCGGTGTGCATGAAGTCCGATATGAGGATTCTCGGTACTTTATGAACCACCAAAATGCTAAGCCGCAACCGACTGAGGATAGAGCAGCCCTAAGACTCAAAAGCAAATCTGAGCCAGCTGTCACTTTCAGAAGCAAAAACGCCCAGGTGCGCCCGCGTTTCGGTAGTGACACTGATGAGTCCGACACTGGAAGTCCGTCCTTCCGTAAAACTCTCCTACGTTTCGATAGCGATACGGATGAATCTGATACTGAAGGCCCATCTAGCAGCAAAGTCCGCCCTCATCTTGGCAGCGGCACTGAAGAGTCGGAGGAAGAGGACCTGCCTTGCAACAACTGTGCAGATTGGACCCCCGTGCAACAAGCGAAACTACGAGAGACCTTCGAAATTGCAGAAGGGTCCCTAGCCATCACAAGGGTGCCTGAGCGGATGTGCAAAGAGCTCGATGCATTGTCAGTCTCTATCGTGGACCAGCTGAAAACTTTCTATGTTCTCAGGAGGAAAAGTAGACAGAAGGGCATCATGTTTTATGGGTCAAACCCCGTTGTGCACCCAGACGATTTGTCTGTCGCGTGCCTTCCCTATGAGAGGGGCATAAGAGACGTCCTTAATCCCAGATACTATACATCCAAGATGCGGGAATATTTCAAAAGGTGCGGATGCTGGTTATATCAAACGGAGTCCGAAGCAAAGTTTTATGAAGGGCTATGGCATCCACCCCAGGTCCGAGCACTCATCGATGGACGAATTCCAGATAGACGGGGCATAGGTTTCATCCAACCCAATTCCAAGGCATGGTGCATGATCCATGTTGGTGAAGCCAGTGAAAGGTCAAATGATGATGATCAGCTAGCCGAGCCAGAAGAAGCTCCTCAAGAGCTCGAAGATGGAGGACAGGAAACCTTCGACGAGCTACACGAGATTGACTTAGGAACGCCCGATAATCTAAGGACAACCTACATCAGCTCACTCTTGTCAGAGGAAATGAAAGCGCAGATAATCGCCCTGCTGCACGAGTTCGTCGATTGCTTCGCGTGGACTTACAAAGAAATGCCTGGACTTTCCCCTGAAGTGGCCATGCATAAACTGGCTATATCTCCTGATGCTAAACCAGTCAAACAAGTTCCTCGAAGAATGAGAAGGGAACTAGAAGAAAAGGTCATCGAGGAAACCAAGTGTAGGGTTCATAGGCACTCTTATGAAGGTCTATAATGAATCAACTATGTCCGAATAAAATTTTAGACGTGCCGAACAACCCAAAGCCAAGATCTTTGCTAGATTATTAGGGTTTAACATGCAAGTAAACATCTTTACAACTAAGTGTGAGGGATTACAACCTTTGTAGTCCGCTCCTTCTCTTCATAAGCTCCGAGTAGAAGTCCCTTCACCGCGATCCATGATCTCCCGGACTCAAGAGAGGCTCCACGACTCGAACGATCCATACTAGCTTGTAGTGTTCCTTTTCTCCGATGATCTACGTCGAAGTTGCTATAACTCAAGCTCTCTCACTCTAATGAGGTGAACACCCTAATCTAATTGGCTAGATTAGATGAGGATGATGGAGTAGTATTTATGCTTTCCTTTTATATCAAATTCTCATATGAAAAACATCACAAAAGGAAAACCTAGTAAGCTTTCTCAAAGCTCAAGGTTGAAGATGAAGATGAAGATGAAAAATGAGTTAATCCTTTTGTGATGAATAATAAAATGAATATATGAATTAATAATGCAACCATGGTCAAGGATGACAAGGATAACCCTTGTAGAGAATTAACTAGGGCTAGGATTTGGTTGGGTTAAAGCAATGAGTCATAAGAAAATATCAACCATAATATCTAACTCATGACAAAAGAAAAGCTTCTAGAAGGTGCAAGAAGAAACTAACCCAATTCAAACCATAACCTTGATTAATCTCCACTAATTAAATTGCATTAGTAATCATATCATGTTACAATAATATATATCACATATATATTATATATTTGTAACAAAAGAAAATAATACAATTAACATATATCACATATATATCAATGTATTACTCGGTGAGAAAATGAAATAATAAAGCGAGCCAATATTAGATAATGTAATACAATATATCATATATATTATTATACATTAATCATCGAATCAACACTTGCTCCGACAATCCGGCTATATCGAATATAACTGACTAATATATCATGTACCGATTCATCGAATCAACACTTGATCCGATGACCCGGCTCATATCTAAATATCGCGAGAATATAATACGGTATCTCATATCGCATTATCCTCGGTCCTGCACATATCACATATGTGCCCCTACTCCGTTTTTCCTGAGCCAAGAAACCTCTGTGTAGGACTCTAAAGAATCGTCAATACGCCGGTAGCAGGTGATGATCAGATCAAACACCCACAAGCTGCAAGCGGTCAGCTAAACGTAACAGCCACCCAGGTATTGAGCGATCAGAAGATCAAAAAGCTAGCCCGTACGTTCTCCTGTGAATCCAATTAGTAACACTCCCGTACAGTCCGGTCTCTTCGTCTGATATGTCGCATATCAAGTCTAGGGGTGGTATACGTCAGACCCCAATAATCGATAAGTCTTATCGATGTGAGGCTTATAACGGGTCGAGAAACTACTGGTAACACTTACCAGTAAATCTCTATATCAGCTCTGGCCAGGGACTTCCATTTATAGCCAATCGAACACAGCACAACATCAACTCCCTATACCGGGAGAGACGAATCCCCTCCTATCACTCATTGCCTCCATGTGATTCGGGACTGCACCCAAAAGCTACCGTTTTGCATGCCTCTTGGACATGGTAAGGTGGAAATCAAAGCACAGTGGGAATCACACAAGACTCTATGACGATCTCGGGTCTACAGACTACCCTGTACCAGTGTTACCAGAGAACTGCCATCTGACGTGTGGTATATCACCATTAGGGAGTTCTCGGCGAGTCCGTCCAGTGTACCCAGTCCCCACTGAGCACCCGTACACCATCCTTGATGTCAAAACACCGATGGATATGGGATCATCCATCGCCTATCATATGGGGCAAGATGCGTATACGCTAGTCTACTGTGGTGTATCGATGCCCTATCTCGATATACCCTCGACTAGGAACAATTATAGGATGTACTCATCGACTACCGTGGCCCCACTAGTATGATCTCATCATAGTCCCAGTAGTCGAGTACAGATCCTAAGGGCTTTATCAACATGTGAGAGAAAGACAGTAAACCAATACAAGTCAACATGTTAAGATAAAGTGAAACCAAATAGCATACTATCATGATGAGCAAGAAAGTCCTCTCTATATATATCTAAGCATCCATTATAATATACATCATATGTACAACAATGGCTGATCAGTCGAAAATACTGCATTTTTAACACGGCAATTTCCCTATCATTTGCACTCATCTAGAAGTGTTCGGTATTCATATTGCACATATTAGCAAAACATCTCTGAAATACCAGATTGCATATGTTAGACTTTAAAACCGGCACTCTTAGGGAAATTGTGTGTTTATCATGGCATCGCATCATCCTTATATTGCGCAACTCTTGTCCCGAGAAATTGTGCAGGAAATTGCAGGAATAAAGCCAAAAGAGCTGATAAAAAATACGCCAACTCAATGATTTCAGATCTGGTAGCAATCTAGAGGGAAACATGAAATTCAACATATCAAAACAAGGCCCATAAATCAGCCGAAGGACACAGCAGAATTTCCAAGCCCTAAGGCCTCCAAAGCGCCGCGGTTCCGCGGCGGGAGACTGCTTGCGCCGCGGAACCGCGGCGTGATGACGTCATCATTTGTTCAAATTTCCTCACATGCTCTAAAATAACGGCCCAAGCTTCCAGAATATTGTAGAAACTCCACGTGGCGCATCTAGAAGGCTCGGCTTAACAAACTATTTCTAGAAGGCTCTCTTAACAAACTTTGGGAGGGAAATTCAAATCTTTTGCTAACAAACTTGTGGAGGGAAAATTCAAATTTGAAATCCTAGGGTTTTGAGGTCTATAAAAAGGAGCCTAGATCTAGGGTTGAGGTTGCTTTCCAATCCCCTCATTTCTAACACAAGTTGAGTGACACAACTTGTGCCTCAAACCTTAACCCTAATTCCAATTCAAAATCAAGATCAAGATCCCGAGTACCATTCAAGCAAGAGAACCTTCAACCTTTAGAAGCGACGCCGGATTTCAACGGAGCAAGAGATCCAAGCCGATCCGCGACTCAAGGAGCCGAGCGAAGCCTAAATCGACGATCTAGTTCCTTCCTTTTTTTAAATTCAAGAGAGTTGTAATGAAATTTGTCGATAAATAAAGGTGAAATTTCTATATCTTGCTTATCTTTTGATTCAACATTATGATTCGATCTCAATTTGTGATTGCGGTTGTTATTACGATGTTTGAGTAAATTCCGCTCGTATAGGAGTTGTGACGATCAATAGAATGATAATGATTTAGATCTTTTTACAATTCTTAAATCCTATAACAATTGTAAATTCTTGTGAATCAAATGATCGATGACCTAGTTTCAGGATGATCCTTTCTTGATTGTGTTCACTCGAAACTAGGGAATAAGGATTGATCATTTGATTGACTAGAAGCTAGAATTTGAATGAGATTCATTGAAAGGACAAAGAATAAGACGAGGAAACCTTAGCTTCTTCGTAAGATCCTTAACCTTGATGAATTATCATCGATCTAGTATCAATTCGTTAAAGGATAAGAACATGAAATCATTAGATCTCATCACATCTATAGATCCGATCTACTCCTACGAGCTACATTTCGAATCTTGATTGTTGGTTGGAAATCACAAATTATCACTTCTTGATTTTAATGCTTTCTTAGATCTAGATTTTTCTCTTTCTTGAAATGCAATTTTATAAATCATGAATTGTTTTCTTTTTTTTTTTCCTTAAAGTTTCAATTCATCTAATTCGAAACACGAACGATTACACTTTCCCTGTGGACGATCCGCACTTACTAACGCGCTACATCTGACACCGTTATTGATTGCGGTCAAATATTTTTGGTTGTGATTTCTTTACAATTTTCCAACTAGACAACGAGAAATTCGTATCAATCAAATGGCGCCGTTGCCGGGGATAGTGCGCTAATTGTTCGTATTTTGAAATTTGAGTTGAAAAGTTTATTCCATCTATATTTTTAGATCAAAATTCGCGCAAACATTAATACGTGTTGTTATGATTTGATTGCGAGAAAATCTGGAATTTTTGGAGTTTGAGGAAAATTTTTCAGAGAAGTCCAGAGAGATCTTGAGCTGAACAGGAGCTTGTGCACAAATTTCTGTGCAGTGATCCCCTGAAGGAACCGCGATTCCGCGGCATAAGAGGGAATCTGCGGTAGATCCGCCGCGGCCTGACGTCATCTCTGTTCCATTTTTCTCTGGTAATTTCTCAACTTTCTTATCTTCTTCCCTGTCTGCTCCAAATAACAATTTCTGCAGGTTTCTTTGCAAAATAATCACAGTGCCGCAAAAGCAAAATAAATTGTGTATTTTGATTTTTGGTTGTTTGCATATTAATATGGATATTAAGGGGCACGGCCAAATCCAGATTAGGTGGGGAATTCATTACCCTTCCTAAGCCCCAAAAATCACAAACTTGCATCCGCATTTACCCTCATTAATTAAAAAAGATCTAGAGATGACTCTAAAGACCGTCGCATTCACTTAGGACAAGAGAAGGCCGTAGGTAATTCATTGCTTATCCGCGTTTCTTTGTGGTGTCTAAGGCAAGTGTGTCGAAGGCTAGTGGTTATTAATTAGGCCCATTACTTACGTAGTGGAGTACCTTCCCACTTACCTGGCACTTACCTGGCCATAGGGAGACAAAGAGGCAGTGGAGGATTGATCCTGCGACTTGTCTTTTGGCAGTTAGGAGTGGTCTAGAGTTTTGACCTGGGCGACCATAGAATTAGGGTTTTGCTTGTTGCATTTTATTGTGATCGCATCATTTTTTTCAAAAATCCGTATCTTTTTTCAAAACAAACACCAATCATATTCATTCATTCTCCTAATTATTACCAACGCTGCCACTTGTGCTACAACCATTTAGCACAATGTTAGGCTGGACACGGGATTCCATTTCCCGTTTTGTCCGCGTTTCTTTTATCGACCCCAGAGTCGGTAATTCTTCGCCTTCTTCCCCACCACCCACTACGACCGCGATGGACGGATTTCCATAAAACCTTAACACCACTCTGCCACCGCCCGCAGGTGCGCAGAATCCTCCACGCATTTCTCTCCAAGAGATATGCTATCCTACACATGTTTCCCTTCCCACCTGTCTTTCTATACCACCTACCAACGGGAAAAATTTTGAAATCAACCCCCAATTCATCGAACTGTTACCCAAATTTCACGGTCTTGATTCTGAAAACGCATACATGTTTATTTATAAATTCAAAAATGTATGTGCTTTAATGGGAAATTCACAACTGTCTTTGGATGCTCTGCGTTTACGTCTTCTCCCATTTACTTTGTGCGATTTAGCAGAGAAGTGGCTTTACATCACACCCGCACATTCTATTTCAACATGGGACGAATTCGTTGCAGCATTCCTTAAGAAATTTTATCCCAATCACAAGACCAGTCGTGTTCGGAGCGAAATCTTCAAATTTACCCAACTTCCCAATGAACCATTCTGGAAATGCTTTGAACGGTTCAAGGATCTTCTTATCCAATGTCCTCATCACGGAATCTCCAGATGGGTTTGTGTCGAATTATCTATGAGGGTATTGATCTCACTACTAGACAGATGCTTGAAACCATGTGTCATTGCCAATTCCTATCTAAAGATGATGGTGAAGCTTGGAAATACCTAGAAGATTTAGCTCAAAACACATCACAATAGGAAAGTGTTAAACCACCACCGCCTAGGGAAGATGTCAATCAGCTCGATGTTTCCGTCATAATGAAAGCCGAAATGGTAGCAATACAAAAGAAACTCGACGCTATAGAAAACAAAATTTTTTTAGCCTCCCTAAACCAATCCACACTTCCCAAAACCGTGTGTGGCTGCTGTTCAAACCCTTCACATTTGACGGAAGAATGTCCTTTGAATGTACCGTTTCAAGGTCACACTAATTCTGCATTTCAGCAAAGACCTGGAAACGATCCCTCTTCTTCCTCATATAATCAAGAGTGGAGGAATCACCCTGATTTTTCTTTGATCCAACACCAACCTCAATACATGGATCTAAACCAGAACACTTTCCAAAGGGCTCTTCCACCACAACAGCAACCACACCAATTGAGTCAGCACCCCTACCAATCACAAAAATTCCAAAATCCGGCCAACACCTTTTCACCACATGAAAACTCTTTGCAATTGGCCGGTACTGATGATACCTCTGCACTGGTACAAACCTTGGTTACTTTCATGAAACAATCCATCCAAGAGTCGGCAAGTTTTCAATCTTCCATCGATAATATGATAAAGATCATTCTCACTCAAAATGAGAATATTAAATCGATGGAAGCACAAATTGAACGAATAACAACCAAAATAAGTGCTAGAGAAAAAGGGAATCTTCCATCTCAACCCCTGCCTGATCCTGGACCATCACATTGCACTAATGTGGATGCTTTTACAACGTTGAGATCTGAAAGAGTGCTAGAAAATCATTCGGGTGAACAAATTGATAAGGATGAATTGATCATTAACACCCCGGTTTCCACTTCCACTTCCACTCACACTTCTACTTCTTACCCTATTTCGTCTAATTTACCGTCTTCTTCTGAGCCTATTCTCCGTTTTCCCAAAGGCTCGAACCCTCCACCCACCTCACATTTTCCACCCCCACAAACTTCTCCATAAATGTTGGACCCAACACTTATTGATAGAGCTCCATTTCCAAATAGGTTGAGACCCAACAAACATGATGCACAAAGGGAGAAGCTTGTGGACATGTTTAAGCAAGTTAACATCAACATCCCTCTCCTAGATGCTGTCCAACAAGTTCTGTCCTATGCGAAAATTCTTAAGAACTTGTGCACTAGGAAGAGGAAGACTCAAGTGCCTAAAAAAATTTTCATGTCAAGTGCTGTAGACACGGCTTTTCCCCAACAATTACCACGGAAACGTAAGGACCCTGGCTGTCCTACTATTTCTATTTCTATCGGGGAAAAACACATCAACCGTGCTTTACTTGACCTTGGCGCTAGTGTTAACTTGCTTCCATACTCGGTTTATGAGCAACTAGGTATCGGAGTGTTAAAACCCTCGAGCATAACTCTCCAGATGGCTGACCGATCAATCACCAAATCTAGGGATGAACTATAGGATGTGTTAATAAAAATCGGGGAATTTATATTCCCTGTGGATTTTATTGTACTTGATACACAGCCTGTAGCGAACCCACGGAATCAAATTCCGGTGATTTTAGGTCGCCCCTTTTTGGCCACTTCCAACGCTATCATCAACTGTCGTAATGGCTCTATGACCCTATCCTTCGGGAACAGGTCAATTGAGCTGAACATTTACAAGTTGGGAAGTGTACCCTCCGAACCTACTGCTCAGGTCTGTTCTGTCGACTTAATGGATGTCGACAGCAGTGAATTTGATGATCCTCTTGATAACGATCTAGACTCTTTTCATATGTTATTGTTTGACCCAACTATGTATCATACACATATGGACTCTTCCACCGAGATGTCCGGGTCAACATCTAACACTGATTATGAACTGCTTCTAGAGTCTGAAGATCACCCTGCACTTTTTGATGACATTATTCTTCAGGGTTTTGAGGAAATCTTCGCTGAAAAACTCGCATTTTTGAATAACAAGGGTATTGAGACGAATCCACATCAAAACATGAAATTGAACCTCCACCCATTCTTTTGGACTGTAAAAAGAATGCAAGTAATCCATCACATTCACTACATCGTCTCTCCAAAATGAGATGCACACACATTCTATTCCACCCCTTACCCTTTCCCTACTTCTTCTTCCACCAACCAGAGCACTGCATTGATAAAATTTTTGATTGGTTGGTGTTAACGTTCGGTCTTTGCAAAGCTTGGCATCGACCAATGATTTTTGACCCCCTCATGTGATTTTCAAAGATTAACATTGCTTAAGTTTGGGGGGGTATATTTTCTGGCTCCTGAAAAGAAAATCTTTACAAAATTTTGAGCCAAAAATAAGTATGGGGGAGGATCTTCATTTAAATATTTTGTCCCCACTAATAAATTCCTCTCAGGCTTACAGGTTTTTCGAGATTTAGCTGATGGCAACAGTGAGGACACTGTTGAAAACAAGTTTAGGGGAGGTTTGTGCTTATTTTCACATCATTTGCATATCATTTGCATAAGCTCAAAACATTTTTTGAAAACCTATAAAAATTTAAAAATTTTCAAAAATATAAAAACATTTTTGTACATATATAAGATAATAAAAGATTAGATAGTGAAAAATTACATCCATGAGATTAGAAAAATTTAAGAAAATCAAGAAAATTAGAAGTTTTCTTATATGAAGTAGTAATAAGTAGTTATGAGCCGTTGTCCCAAGGGTTAGTAAGATGAAAGAAGTCACTAATCTGAGGATAAAAATAAGTCTGAAAAATCGTTCCTATTCTGGAAGCCAAATATTTTGAACGTTGATACCCTGCTATTCGCACTTACACACGTCTTGAAGCCCGGGATAGCAGAGGATACCTTGAAATGCTCTTGTCTAAAAGCCGATGTATGAAGGAAATAAAAAAATGAATAAAATATAAAATGGTGAAAAAAAATGGACACTGGTTTTGTTATCACCAAGGGCAATAAAAAAATATATAGCGAGGGTGCCTCTTCACCTAGTGTCCTAAGGCCAACTGGTCTGGGAGTCACTGTTATGCCTTAGGTGGTGCAAGACGAGGAAAATACACCAAATAAGCAAGCACATAAGTAATCGGTCGGTTAGTACCTCGAGAAGTATTAACGGTCGCATTAAAGTGTGTGAGCAATCTCATCTAAATATTCATTAATTAAAAAGTACTGAGGCTGATGGGCAAGAGTATGATAGCTTGAATTGAATTCTCCGGGTGTAGGGGTGTCCTTTACACACACGCAGGGTGATATGATCGATCTTTGGAAGAAAGATAGGAATGAAGAATATGACGATGTTTTATTGAGGGAGGACGTGATTTCTGACATCTTTTCATGACCATTAAGATAGGGCTCATGACAACCGAAAAGCTAGCTTAGTTGGAAACCCTAATTTTCAAGGATTTTCTTTTACAATTCTTGTCTTTAAATGTAATATTCATGATCTTTCTTTTATTATTGGATTTTGTGGGTGCAATCCGCTGAAAACCCTCAGGAGACAACACTCCTCCTACTAGGAACACCTAGAGGTTTAAAGGCTTGTTGCACGTGCTCAGTGCAATCGTGTTGCTAACGAAAGTGTGCTAGTTAGTTTTTCTCTTTCTTTATTTTTTCCTTCTCTTTTTAATAAAACAGTTCGCTCGAGATGACCGAAAATAAGTTTGGGGGAATTTGATCAGTCGAAAATACTGCATTTTTAACACGGCAATTTCTCTATCATTTGCACTCATCTAGAAGTTTTCGGTATTCATATTGCACATATTAGCAAAACATCTCTGAAATACCAGATTGCATGTGTTAGACTTTAAAACCGGCACTCTTAGGGAAATTGTGTGTTTATCATGGCATTGCATCATCCTTATATTGCGCAACTCTTGTCCCGAGAAATTGTGCAGGAAATTGCACGAATAAAGCCAAAAGAGCTGATCAAAAATACGCCAACTCAATAATTTCAGATCTGGTAGCAATCTAGAGGGAAACATGAAATTCAACATATCAAAACAAGGCCCATAAATCAGCCGAAGGACACAGCAGAATTTCCAAGCCCTAAGGCCTCCAAAGCGCCGCAGTTCCATGGCGGGAGACTGCCTGCGCCGCGGAACCGCGGCGTGATGACGTCATCATTTGTTCAAATTTTCTCACATGCTCTAAAATAACGGCCCAAGCTTCTAGAACATTGTAGAAACTCCACGTGGCGCATCTAGAAGGCTCAGCTTAACAAACTATTTCTAGAAGGCTCTCTTAACAAACTTTTGGAGGGAAATTCAAATCTTTTGCTAACAAACTTGTGGAAGGAAAATTCAAATTTGAAATCCTAGATTTAGGGTTTTGAGGTCTATAAAAAGGAGCCTAGATCTAGGGTTGAGGTTGCTCTCCAATCCCCCCCATTTCTAACACAAGTTGAGTGACACAACTTTTGCCTCAAACCTTAACCCTAATTCTAATTCAAAATCAAGATCAAGATCCCGAGTACCATTCAAGCAAGAGAGCCTTCAACCTTTAGAAGCGACGTCGGATTTCAACGGAGCAAGAGATCCAAGCCGATCCGCAACTCAAGGAGCCGAGAGAAACCTAAATCGACGACTAGTTCCTACCTTTTTGTAAATTCAAGAGAGTTGTAACGAAAATTTGTCGATAAATAAAGGTGAAATTTCTATATCTTGCTTATCTTTTGATTCAACATTATGATTCGATCTCAATTTGTGATTGCGGTTGTTATTACGATGTTTGAGTAAACTCCGCTCGTATAGGAGTTGTGATGATCAATAGAATGATGATGATTTAGATCTTTTTACAATTCTTAAATCCTATAACGATTGTAAATTCTTGTGAATCAAATGATCGATGACCTAGTTTCGGGATGATCCTTTCTTGATTGTGTTCATTTGAAACTAGGGAACAACGATTGATCATTTGATTGACTAGAAGCTAGAATTTGAATGAGATTCATTGAAAGGACAAAGGATAAGACGAGGAAACCCTAGCTTCTTCGTAAGATCCTTAACCTCGATGAATTATCATCGATCTAGTATCAATTCGTTAAAGGATAAGAACATGAAATCATTAGATCTCATCACATCTATAGATCCGATCTACTCCTACGAGCTACACTTCGAATCTTGATTGTTGGTTGGAAATCACAAATTATCACTTCTTGATTTTAATGCTTTCTTAGATCTAGATTTTTCTCTTTCTTGAAATGCAATTTTATAAATCATGAATTGTTTTCTTTTCTTTTCCTTAAAGTTTCAATTCATCTAATTCGAAACACGAACGATTACACTTTCCCTGTGGACGATCCACACTTACTAACGCGCTACATCCGATACCGTTATTGATTGCGGTCAAATATTTTTGGTTGTGATTTCTTTACAATTTCCAACTACACAACGAGAAATTCGTATCAATCAATGGCCTCTAGGGCATATACATAACTAACAATCTCCCACTTGCACTAAGGCCAGCTGCTGTACTATCTCATACCTAGCATCCCGAATAATCTGTCAAACTGTATCTGGGGAATGGCCTTCTTGAGTGGATCCGCAGTGTTGTCCTTCGTATCTACTCTCCTGACCTCGATTTCCCGGCGATCAACTATCTCCCTAATCTGGTGATAACGCCTCAGAATATGTCTGGACTTTTGATGGGACCTGGGTTCCTTGGCCAAAGCCACAGCTCCATTGTTATCGCAATACAGAGGTATTGGATGCTCAATGGATGGAACCACACCAAGTTCACTAATGAACTTCTTTATCCAGACAACTTCTTTGGCAGCATCGTTGGCAGCGATGTATTCAGCCTCCATCGTCGAGTCTGCAACGGTATCCTGTTTGGAACTCTTCTAACATACCGCTCCTCCATTGAGGGTAAAGACAAATCCCGGGTGCGACTTATAGTCGTCCTTATCACTTTGGAAGCTGGAATCAGTAAAGGACTCCACCTGGAGTTCTCCGTTACCATACACCAAGAACATCTCTTTAGTCCTTCGCAAGTACTTGAGAATGTTATTCACAGCTGTCCAGTGACTCTTTCCAGGATCTGCTTGATACCGACTCACTACACTTAGTGAGTATGCTACATCGGGTCTGGTACATAGCATCGCATACATGATAGAGCCTACTGCCGAAGCATAGGGTATCTCTTGCATGCGAGCTCTCTCCAAATCAGTCTTGGGAGACATCTCTTTGGAGAGAGTGAGTCCAGAGATCGTGGATTGGTTCCCACGCTTGGATTCTTCCATACTAAACCTCTTTAGTATGGTGTCAATGTACCTGGATTGGGACAATCCCAGTATCCGTTTAGATCTATCTCTATAGATCATGATTCCTAATATGCAGGAGGCATCACCTAGATCTTTCATTGAGAATCTTTGTGATAAGAAAAGCTTGACTGATTGCAGCATAGGAATATCATTTCCTATCAAGAGTATGTCATCTACATACAATATGAGGAAGACAACCTTACTCTCTGCTACCTTCTTATAGATATAAGGTTCATCTATATTTTTGATGAAGTCAAACTCTTTGACTACAACATCAAAACAGATGTTCCAACTCCGCGATACTTGCTTTAACCCATAAATGGATTTAAGCAGCTTGCACACCTTTCCGCTGCTCCCACTATCAACGAAACCCTCTGGCTGAGTCATGTACACGCACTCTTCTAAATCACCGTTTAGAAATGCGGTCTTAACATCCATTTGCCAGATTTCGTAGTCATGGTTTGCAGCAATGGCAAGTAAGATTCGGATGGACTTAAGCCTAGCCACTGGAGAAAAGGTTTCGTCATAATCCACACCTGGTCTTTGACGAAAACCCTTTGCAACAAGTCTAGTTTTGAAAGTCTCAACTTTTCCATCTACACCAAATTTCTTTTTAACGATCCACTTGCTCCCAATGGGTTTTACCCCTTCAGGAGCATTTTCCAAAGTCCATACTTTGTTGGTGTACATGGATTCCATTTCAGATCGCATTACATCCAGCCATTTCACAGAGTCACCACTCGTGATGGCCTGCTCGAAAGTAGTCGGGTCATCATCTTCCATGATGCAATCTCCGTTTCCACCATCAATAAGAAAACCGTAGTATCTTTCAGGTGGATGAGAAACCTTGCTAGATCGGCGGATTGGCTGGGGTTCGTCGGGTACTACCGAATGCTCTGGTTCCACTAAATCTTCAGTTAAACTGGAACCTCTTTCAGCTCTACCTCTTTGCCACTAATTTCTTTTGCAAGAAATTCCTTTTCCAAAAAGGTGTCATATTGAGAAACAAACACTTTTTGTTCTTCAGCGTGGTAGAAAAAATATCCTTGGGAATTCTTAGGATATCCCACAAACTTGCAAAGAACTGATCGTGCCTCGAGTTTGTCCGGATTTTTCCTTTTGACATAGGCCGGACAACCCCATATCTTAACTCGTTTAAAATATGGTCCCTTCCCACTCCATATCTCATATGGTGTGGTAGGTACAGATTTAGACGGAACTTGATTCAATAGGTATGCTGCTGTCTCAAGCGCATAACCCCAGAAGGAAATAGGTAACTCAGCAGTGCTCATCATCGAGCGCACCATATCTAATAGGGTGCGATTCCACCGCTCCGATACACCGTTGTGCTATGGTGTATAAGGAGGAGTAAGCTGAGAGAGAATCCCATTCTCTTTTAGATAATTTAGGAACTCATTGCTTAAGTATTCTCCTCCTCGATCAGATCGAAGGATCTTAATACTTTTGCCCGTTTGGTTCTCTACTTCATGCTTATATTCCCTGAATTTCTCAAAAGCTTCAGACTTGTGTTTCATCAGGAACACATGTCCGAATCTTGAGAGATCGTCAGTGAATGTAATAAAGTAGGAAGAACCGTTCCTGGCATGCGTAGACATGGGACCACATACATCACTATGTACCAGTCCTAAGAGTTCTGTAACTCTTTCTCCGTGTCCACTAAACGGAGCTTTGGTCATTTTGCCTTTGAGACATAAATGGAAAGTATCATAAGATGATAATTCGAACGGATTCAAATATCCATCCTTATGTAACTTAGCTAGTCGTGTTGCATTGATATGACCAAGTCTACAATACCACAAGAAGGATTCGTTCATTTCTGAACTTTTCCTCTTGTGTGTGTTTTGTATATTGAGAATTGTATTTTGATTGAGAATGAATATGCCATTATGTAACGAGCCTGATACAATCAACTTTTGATTTAGGAAGATGTTCATAACATTATCCTGTACTACAAAATTATATCCTTCTTTACTTAATAAAGAAACTGATATAATGTTGCACATCATGTTCGGTATATAATAGCACTCATTCAGAATCAGTGTATTACGACTTGGTAATACAAGGTGATATTCGCCAACTGCTTTGGCTGCAATACTTGCATCATTTCCTACTTGAACGGAATGATCATCTTTTCCCAGTTCTCTACCTTTCCGTAGCCCATGTAACAATTTACATATGTGGGATCCTGATCCGGTATCTAATACCCAAGACGTAGGGTGAAATGAGAAACAGTTCTCAATAACTAACACACCCGAAGAAGGTGCATCAACATGCATGTTCTTCGTTTGGGCGGCGTGAGAATCCAGATATTCTCATGTTTCTTGTTCAGTCTTATAACACTTATAAGATAGAACGGGTCCAACGTTCCCTTGCTCAGTATAATAAGCGGGTTCAGTCAATACATCCATATTATTATCTTGATTATGGCCTGACATAGTCGCTACCTGGAGAGAGAGAGAGAAGAAAACATTTTAGCGTATGCTCTTGCAAGATTAGATTGGTTATTATCTTATCTAATCAGGATGTCTCCCACTGTTTTTATCAAATCTTCCTTTAAACCCTAAAAGGTAAGATTAGCTGGGATTAATTACACCCTACAATTTCGTTAATCTTTCAGCCAGATCAGTGTCGGTACTTGAGAGAGGTTCCCCGTGCTTTCGCACTGACCTAATTAAAGTAAACCTCGTTTTCCCAGAGGCATAACCCCGTTAACACTTTTCTAGACACCTACTTGATCGGCTAATTGTCTTGTGTAAAACTCTCCCAGGAGTAACTTTTACTCGCAGTGGGTATCGGGATCCAACTATCTCATAGGAGGTATGCAATCTCATTACAAATTTCAACACTTGAAATTCCCGATAATATTTTGCCCCTAGCAACTTATGATCTTAACATAGTCAACAAATCATAATTGCTAGCCAAGTTCAACCCGTCAATTCCCGATTGAATTAAACCCACATGTACGACCCTTAACATAATCAGCAAAGTCGTACAACTACCCTAATCCAATCACATCTCATATTTTAACAGATAAGTACTAATTAGCTATCGCACATTACGCCTTAACATAGTCAACAAACGTAGCACGAATACTAACTAGTCTTTATCTGAAATGACGAAGGGCTACACAGGTTTTTCAGAAAACCATGAGTGTAATGAACTTGATATCGTCGTAGAATCGAGCGTTTTTTAAAAGGAGTGTTTTTGAGGCTTTTCTAGTTTTTCTAAAGAGGTCACTCCCGGTGAAGGGATCTCGGCTCTTTCCCATCAAATAAGGTGCATGATATATCATATATACCGTTGTGCAAAGCAAGAACTATATAAGCTGTCAAAAACTAAACCGCGAGTTTGTAGCCTCTGCCAGTTTCGCTAAAAAGGTCACTCCCGATGAAGGGATCTCGGCTCTTTCCTCATCGAATAAGGTGCAGGGTATATCATATATACCGCTATGTAAAGCAAAACTGTAGCTACCCTTTTTATAAAGTTTTGATTCTACAACATCTTTTAGGTTTCTTTTCTTTTTATTAATCTCATTAATAAATCCCATCAGCTTATGCTTTCTAAGCATCACAGAAGAAACGAAAGCAGCAATATTTATATATCAGCATATATATATATATAGTATAAGCATTCGTCTCAGGCAGTAATATGATCTCATCACAGAACATTGCAGCATAAGAACATATATGAAATGTTGGATATACTAGGATGTCCGTGTTTTCAATACGAGCCGGTATAAAACATGGATTCCACGGTCGCGATGAATAGCCAAACCCACATCCCTAGACCCTACGAGAGCAGCAAGTAACACTGCCAGTTCTAGGGTTAGGAGACCCGGTCTCGACTCCTCGAGATGGCCTCCTACTGGACCCTAGAACCTGGTTACGTGTGCTCCCCTCCTTGGATCTACCTAATGCGGAAAAGTAAATAATATACACTGGTGACATCAACCTCATACCGGAAGTGCCCCAATAAAAGAATATTACATACAAATGAATTTTACATGAATGAAAATAAAAACCCTCATCTCACATAAAACCCTGGCTATTCAGAACACGACGATCCAATATAACATATCACAGCAACACATAATATCACATATCATCAACGTAATATGCATACACCGATCTTCGTTGATGTATAATAACGAAAACCGGCAATACAACTACATACTACACTTACGGTCACAGAAAAGAAATTGTAAAACTACAATATTTGGAATCCACAATCACTTTAGACAACATAAATCCGAAATATCACATACTTCGCATTTCATGCCTAACTATATGAATTCCATATATTGTATCATATTCCAGATAAATAGACAGTATTAAACTTTCCGATCGGATAATTAAATACCCAAGATTTCCTAAATAGCTCAACACTTGAGCAGAGTTCAAATAATCCCAGAATATGTCACAGTACTGATGGTCCAGCCGTAGAAAGGTCAAGCCAACCCTTCACATGTGGCACGCCGTACTGCCCCAAACCCTAAGGTTTAGAGGCGGTTCAGACGGTCACATAATCGAGTTAAGGTTTGTGTTCTTCTAGAGGGACCACCGCGTAACTTGCACGTTTTTTCGAAAGATTTAAACCCAAGAAAAATTCAACACTTGAAAGTTTTTCGTGCCGGGAAAAATGAGTTAATGATATCCGTTCGAACATTTTAAAAGTTTCTAAATATCCGGAAAACATAACGAAATTAAATATTCCGATCGAATCAACAAATACAAAATAATCCCCAGAACGCTCAACACTTGAGTCAGATTAAAAATACCCAGAAATTAGCACTAACAGATACGGATATTACTGTTGGAAAATCAAAGCCCAATTGAACAGTACGGCCGTGGATCCGCGGCCTAAGCAAGGTTTGGCCGCGGTTCCGCGGTGGTCCGTACGAATTGCAGGCTCGTTTTCAACAGTAATACTTATATTTCCCTGCTGATTTTTAAGGTATTTTTAATACGGAAAAAATCACAGTTTTAAAAATTGTCCAGAGAGGGGGTCATTTTGATGTTTCGGGGTTCGTTTGGAGTTTTAACTTCGTATACACGTCGCCTAATACTCTAGCTAGGCTCTGATACCACTATAGGGTTCCTAGGCACTCTTATGAAAGTCTATAACGCATCAACCATACCCGAATAAAATTTTAGACGTGCCGAACAACCCAAAACATGGATCTTTGCTAGATTATTAGGGTTTAACATGCAAGTAAACATCTTTACAACTAAGTGTGAGGGATTAAAACCTTTGTAGTCCGCTCCTTCGCTTCATAAGCTCCGAGCAGAAATCCCTACGCTGCGATCCACGATCTCCCGGACTCAAGAGAGGCTCCACGACTCGAACGATCCATGGTAGCTTGTACTGTTCCTTTTCTCCGATGATCTACGTCGAAGTTGCTATAATTCAAGCTCTCTCACTCTAATAAGGTGAACACCCTAATCTAATTGGCTAGATTAGATGAGAATGATGGAGTAGTATTTATGCTTTCCTTTTATATTAAATTCTCACATGAAAAACATCACAAAAGGAAAACCTAATAAGCTTTCTCAAAACTCAAGGTTGAAGATGAAGATGAAAAGTGAGTTAATCTTTTTGTGATGAATAATGAAATGAATATATGAATTAATAATGCAACCATGGTTAAGGATGACAAGGATAACCCTTGTAGAGAATTAACTAAGGTTAGGGTTTGGTTGGGTTAAAGCAACGAGTCATAAGAAAATATCAACCATAATATCTAACTCATGACAAAAGAAAAGCTTCTAGAAGGTGCAAGAAGAAACTAACACAATTCAAACCCTAACCTTGATTAATCTCCACTAATTAAGTTGCATTAGTAATCATATCATGTTACAATAATATATATCACATATATATTATATATTTGTAACAAAAGAAAATAATTAACATATATCGCATATATATCAATGTATTACCCGGTGAGAAAATGAAATAATAAAGCGAGCCAATATTTGATAATGTAATACAATATATCATATATATTATTATACATTAAATCATTGAATCAACACTTGATCCGACAATCCGGCTATATCGAATATAACCGACTAATATATCATGTACTGATTCATCGAATCAACACTTGATCCGATGACCCGGCTCATATCTAAATATCTCGAGAATATAATACGGTATCTTATATCGCATTATCCTCGGTCCTGCACATATCACATATGTGCCCCTACTCCGTTTTGCCTGAGCCAAGAAACCTCTGTGTAGGACTCTAAAGAATCGTCAATACGTCAGTAGCAGGTGATGATCATATCAAACACCCACAAGCTGCAAGCGGTCAGCTAAACGTAACTGTAGGGTTCCTAGGCATCCTAATGAGGTCTCACATGGCATCAACCATGCCAATTTAAAAATTCTAGGTGCCGAGAAACCCGACTACGGATTGTCGGCTAGAAGTTTAGGCGAAAAAGCTAACTAGTTAACAATTAACTAAGAGATACGGAAATACAACCTTTGTAGATCCGGTGCTCCACCTCCATAGCTCCGCAACGAAGTCGTCTCCGCTGTCCAAAAGGAATCCGGGCTCTAGAGTCGGCTTCGTCGGAGAAAAAGGGAGCTAGGTCGTCGATGTCCATGCCGAAGATGATCTACGTCGAGACATCGCTAAATCAAGCTCCACCTTCACCAAGCCCTAAAAACTTGTGAAGGAAACACACTCTACTACTTGGCAAGAGGTAGAGGATGAAGAAATAGGAAGTGGGTAAACTTTAGAATTGGATTTCTCACTCTAATTCTCACTTTGCCATTAAAGCTTGTGAAGCTTTTTCTTGAAGTGAAGAAGAAGAAGAAGATGAAGAATATGATAAGTTATTTGAAAATAGAAAAATAAAAGAATACTTATCATAATCTTAACCTTAGTTAAGTGTAGAGAATTGACTAAGGTTGGGTTGAATGGTTAGGGTTAAGGATGAGAACAAAAGGTCAACAAGTCAAAGCTTCATGAAACTTCAACTAAAAACAAAAGTAGCCACCATTCATTTATCTTCCAATTTATTCAAAATGAATAAATAAATAAGATAAATGAATAAGTAAAACCCTAATCAACAACTTAACCTTGGTTTAATTCTTTATACTTAACCGAAAAGCATGCATCATCAAACATGATACAAACATGTGCACAAAATCATATCGCATATGCAATGCGCACACCCGAGTGAGAAAATCCATTTAAAGTGAACCGATACTAGTTAATGCAAAGTAATATATCAAATATATAATTATGCATCAAATAATTAAATCAACACTTGATTTAACGATCCGGTCATATCGCATATAACCGACCAGTATCCTATGTATCGGCTTATCGAATCAACCTTTGATTCGATAACTAGGGTATATCGCATATAACCTAATCGATACATTCATCGCGAGAATGGAATACGGTATCACATACACGCATTATTCTCGGTCCCGCACATATCTCATATGCGCTCCTATTTCGTTTCGCTTGAGCCAGGAAACCTCTGTGTAGGACTCTAAAAACTCGTCAATACGCCGGCAGCAGGTGATGATCATATCAAACACCCACAAGCCGCAAGCGGTCTACTAAACGTAACGGCCACCCGGGTATTGAGCGATCTGAAGATCGACGAGCAAGCCCGCTCACACTCCAGTGAATCCAATCAGTAACACTACCGTACAGTCCGGTCTGATCGTCTGATATGTCGCATATCTCGCCTAGGGGTGGTTAACGTCAGACCCCAATAGCTCAATAAGTCATGTCGATATGAGGTCTATAACTATTCGAGAAACTACTGGTAACACTTACCAGTAAATCTCAGCAACCCTGGCCAGGGATTTCCTGTTATAGCCAATCGAACACAGCGCAACATCAACCCCCTATACCGGGAGAGATGAATCCCCTCCTATCGCTCATTGCCTCCATGTGACTCGGGACTGTACCCAAAAACCACCGTTTTGCACGCCCTCTTGGACGTGGTAAGATGGAAATCAAAGCACAGTGGGAACCACACAAGACTCTATGACGATCTCGGGTCAACAGACTACTCTGTACCAGTGTCACCAGAGAACTGCCATCTGACGTGAGGTATAATACCATCTGGGAGTTCTCGGCGAGTCCGTCCAGTGTACCCAGTCTCTACTGAGCACCCGTATATCATCTCTGATGTCAAACACCAATGGATATGGGATCATCCATCGCCCATCTGTATGGGTCGAGAAGGTATACGCTAGTCTACTCTGGTATATCGATGCCCCGTCTCGATACACCCTCGACTAGGGACTTTGAAGGATGTACTTATGGACTACCATGTCCCCACTAGTATGATTCACATCATAGTCCAGGTAGTCAAGTACAGATCCTAAGGGCTTTACCAACATGTAACAGAGAGACAATCAGTGTACACGTTAAGGTAAAGATCAACCAGATAGCATACTATCATGTCGAGCAAGAAAGTCCTCCCTATATATGTCCCAGCATCCACTACAATATACATCCTATGTATAGTAATGGCCTCTAGGGCATACATATAACTAACAATCTCCCACTTGCACTAGGGCCATCTGTAGCAGTGGTTGTAGTATCTCATACTCAACCATCCCATAAGAGTCTCTCTCTGGGAACAGGCCTTTGTGAGTGGATCCGCTGTGTTGTCCTCTGAGTCTACTCTCCTAACCTCGATCTCCTTGGAGATCAACCATCTCCATGATCAGGTGACACCGCCTTAGAATATTTCTGGATCACTGATTGGACCGGCGTTCCTTGGCATAAGCCACAACTCCATTGTCTCACAATGGTAGGAACGTAGTTCATCTCATGAACTAATATACACCCAAACAGCCTCTTTGGTAGCATCTTAAGTAGCGATGTATCCAGCCTTTATCGTCTAGTATGTCACGGTATCTAGCTTGGAACTCTTCCAATATACCGTCCCTTTACTGAGGGTAAAGACAATGCCTGCGACTGACATTCAGTCGTCTTTATCACCCTGGAACACTTCCAGTGATTCTCCCCAGGATCGATTGATACCATCTCACTACAACTAGTGAGAATCCTAACATCCATTTAGATCTATCTCATAGATCCAAAACCCAGGATTTAGGAGGTATCACTTTGATCCTATATGGAGAATTATAGTGATAAGCGGAGATTGATCGAGCGTAGCATAGGAAACCCCTTCCCTATCAAGAGTATGTCATCCACGTACTCTACGAGGATCATCACCATACTCCCTACTACCTTTTTGTTTATACAAGGTTCATCTACCATTTTGATGATGTCAACTTCTTTGACTAATACATCAAAACAGATGTTCCAACTCCGCGATGCCTGCTTTATCCTATATAAAGCATCTTGCACACGTTTCCACTGCTCCCACTGTTTACGAAGCCCTCTGGCTGTGTACTTATAGACGCACTCTTCTAAAACATCATTTAGAAAAGCAGTCATGACACCCAACCACCAGATATCGTAGTCATGGTATGTAGCCGTGACAAGTAGGATCTGGATGGACTTAAGCATAGCTACTTGAAAAAGGTTTCATCATTATCCACACCTGGTCAATGATGCAAACTTTCAACAAGTCTAGCTTTGAAAGTCTCAACTTTTCCATGTACACCAAGTAATCTTCTCAAGATATACCTGCTCCTGATGGGGATTTAACCCTTCAGATATAGCAACCAAAGTCCATACTTTGTTGGTGTATAAGGATTCCATCTCAGATCGCTAAGCATCCAGCCATTCTTACAGAGTCTCACTCCTGATGGCCAGCTCGAAACTAGTTGGGTCATCATCTCATGATGCAGTCCTCGCTCCCACTGTCATAGAGAAACCGAAGTATCTCTCAGGTGGGTGAGGAAGCCTACTAGATCGGCGGAGAGGCTGAGGTTCGTTGGAATCTACTGAATCCTTTGGTTGTATCAAATCATCAGCTGTAGTTTGTATGGCTGGAACATTTCCAGTACTACATAACAGACCTTGCCTCGAGCTTGTCCGGATTTTGCTTTTAGACATAGGCCGGACAACCCCAAATCTTAACTAACTTAAGATATGGGCTCTTCCCTTTCCATATCACATATGAAGTGGTAGGCAACTGATTTGATTGGAACCCTATTCAATAGGTATGCAGCTTCTCAAGTGCATAACTCCCAAAAGGAAATAGGTAACTCAGTAGTACTCATCATAGAGCACACCTTATCATATAGGGTGTGATTGCTCCGCCCCGATATACCATCGTGCTATGGTGTATTCGGAGGAGTAATGCTGAGAGAGAATCTCATTCTCCTTTAGAAAAGTCCAGGAATTCCGTGCACAAGTATTCTCCTCCTTGATCACATCAAAGGACATAATACTTATACCCGTTTTGGTTCTCTACTTCTAACTTATATTCCGTGAATATCTCAAAAGGCTCGGACTTGTGTTTCAACAGGAACATATGTCTGAATCTTGAGAGATTATCAGAGAATATAACGAAGTACAAAGAACCAGTCCTGGCATATGTAGACAGGGGACCTACATACATCAACATGTATCATCCCAAGAGTTCACTAACTCTTTCTCTGTTTCCAATAAACGGAGCTATGGTCATCTTTACTTTGTGACATGACTGGCGAGTTTCACAAGATGTAAATTCAAACTGATTTAAATATGCATCTATATGTAACTCTAGCTAGTCGGGTCACATTGATCTGACCTAGTCTACAATGCCTCAAGAAGAATTCGTTCATTTCTGAACTCTTCCTCTTGTGTGTGATCCGTATACAAAGAACTGTAGTTTGATTTAGAACATCAATGCTTTTAGATAACGTGCCTGAACCGATCAACTTTTGATATAGGAAATGTTCAAAACATTATCCAACAATACAAAATTTTATCATTTCTTTACTAATAAAGAGACTGATATGATTTTGTATATCAGGTTCAGTATCTAATAACATTTGTTCAGAATCAATGTATTGGTAATACAGGATGACAGTGACCAACAGACTTGGCTGCAACACTTGCCCCGTTTTCTGCCTCATGAAACTTATCACCCGTTCTCAGTTCTCTACCTATCTGTAGCTCTATGTAACAGATTACATATCTGGGATCCTGATCCGGTATCACATACCCAGGACGTAGAGGATACAGAGAAACAGTTCTTTGTAATGAACACACCCAAAGATGATGCATCAGCATGCACTCTCTTCGTTTGGGCGGCACGGGAATTCTGGTATTCCCCAATTTCCTGCTCTGTCTTATAACTATTATAAGTTGGAGTGGGACCAACGTTCCCCAGCTCAGTATAACAAGCGGGTTCGGTCAATAATCCGTATTATTATCTTGATTAAGGCGTGATATGGTCGCTACCAGGAGAGAGAGAGAGAAGAAAACACTCAGCGTGCGCTCTTGCAAGAATAGATTGGTTTTTATTTTATCTAATCAGGATGGCTCCCACTGCTTTTTATCAAATCTTCCTTCAAACCCTAAAAGGAAAGACTAGCCGGGATTAATTACACACTATAAGTTCGCCAATCTTTCAGCCAGGCCAGTGTCGGAACTTTGAGGGAGGTCCCCCGTGCTTTCGCACGAACCTAATTAATGTAAACCTCGTTTTCCCAGAGGCGTAACCCCGTTGACACCTTTCTAGACACCTACTTGATCAGCTAATTGTAATGTATAAAACTCTCCCAGGAGTAACACTTACTCGCAGCGGGTATCGGGATCCAACTATCTCATAGAAGGTATGCAATCTCATTGCAAATTTCAACACTTGAAATTCCCGATAATTTTGCCCCTAGCGTCCTATGACCTTGACGCAGGCCAACAAACCATAGTGCGCTAGTCAAGTTCAACCCGTCATTTCCTGATTGAATTAAATCCACCCGCACGACCCTTGACGCAGGCCAACAAAGTCGCACGACTACCCTAATCCAATCTGCATCATATGCATAAGCAGATAAATACTAGTTAGCTACCGCACACTACGTCTTGACGCAGGCCAACAAACGTAGCACGAATACTAACTACCATTTATCTGAAATGACGGAGGGCTACGACAGGTTTTTCTGAAAACCTATTGCGTAATGAACTTGATATCGTTGTAGAATCAAATGATTTTAAAATGGAGTGCTTTTGAGGCTTTTCTAGTTTTGCTAAAGGAGTCACTCCCGGTGAAGGGATCGTCGGTCCTTTCCTCGTCGAATGAGGTGCAGGATATATCATATATATCACTGTGCAAAGCAAAAACTCTTAAAAGCTATCAAAAGACAAACCGAGTGTGTAGCATCTGCCAGTTATTGCTAAAGGAGTCACTCCCGGTGAAGGGATCTCGGTCCTTTCCTCGTCGAATAAGGTGCAGGATATATCACATATACCTCTGTGCAAAGCAAGAACTGTAGCTACCTGTTTTATTTTGAAATTCGATTCTACAACATCTTAGGTTTCTTTTATTTCATTAATCACATTAATGAAGTCCCATCATTTAAGTACCTAAACATCACAGATAAATAGTCACGTGCTCTTTCGGGTAAGAAAATGCACAAGTGTGAGAAAAAGTGATATGTGCAAGTTTTGCACAAAATTGCCAAAAAAACCCGATTAGCGATTTTAATCGCGATTAGCACTAAATTAGTGTCAAACAAATCACAAAAACTTAAAAATGTCATAATTCACTAATTTACCCTATTTTAGAATTTTCCAAAATTTTTCATAGTTTTTCTAACATTTTTCCTATTTATTTGCATTTAATTATAGATTTAATATTAAAATAATCAATAAAATAATATTAAATTATAAAAATTCCCAAAATTAATATTTTATACTTTTGAAAATGTTACAATCTACCCCCCTTAAAGAAATTCGGTCCCCGAATTTAAATTTAAACCCCCAATACTAAAGCAATTTCAGTAATAATCCAATTTGTCGGGGTTCCGAAAACATCAATACATAGAGAATATCATAAAATGTACTGCTCTACTAGAAATCAATCCCCAAAATGCATATTGTAAGAATATCCTATGCGTCTGGTGCGCAAGGAATCAAAATCCATATATGTGTCAAACAGGTGTACAAAACAACATCTAGGTGCAACGGGTGTGCACGAAACATCTGTCGTAGGCAACGTGTGTGCCTGACAGAAAAATCAGGTGCATGTGACATGCACGAAGAATCCCGATTCAGTGCATCTGGTGTGCACCAGGATCGTGTACCAAAACACTAAAGGTGCATGAAAACTATGCTGGAAGTATAAATCAAATCACTGAATACAGTAGGCATGAAATCTCAATCAATATCTCAAATGTAATAACTCAGCGCAAAATATATAAATATCCAGTGGGTGCATGAAACCAATATCATGAAACTCAGTCATCAAAACTAAATCATGCAAACAGAACGCCCAAAATACCGAAATCCAAAATGACGGATACGTGATCATCGAATCACAAAATCACAAATCATAAATACCGTCGTCGGTAGTTCCTCCTTCGAGGTCGAGAAGGAGTCGGTGCAATCCACTGCTAGCAGCGCAGGATATCTACTTGCCTCTTGCTCACGGTCTGGCGTCCTCTGACTCTGGGTCCTTATCTTCTTTGCGGATTTTCTATCTCGCGGTCAATCGGCTCATCGGCCCTGTCAGGTGCGCTAACGGGGTCGATTCCGTTCTGGCACTTCTCTGGTCACCTCTCGGTCAATCCTCACGACCACTCATAAGGTAGCATATCACTGGCGTCGGCCTCTGGCTTTCTGAAAGCACGTCACACATCTGATCCTGGGTGCAAACATCATTGCAGCAATATCCTGGAAGGAATCCTGCTCAAGGTCTCTTCCAAACATGCCTATGCCGATCTGTACAGAGGCTGGCTCTCTTGTACTACCTCTTCTCGCTTGATAGACATCTGTATCCTCAGCACAACATTTCTCGGAAATTGGTCACATCCCAACGTCTCTGTAAGCATATCAGGTCTCTAGTCTCGACGGGAAGTAATGACAGCTCGTCAGCGTCTCGCCCGAACCTCTGGTTCCACCTGTCTCTATCGTCGTCCACTATGACGTCACGCCGTGCTATCTACGCACTGCACTGTTCTCGGCCACGGTCAATCCGAAATCTCTCATACGGACTCGAAATCGCATACTCTGTAGCTTCATCATTCTGTAGAAGATGTCAGGCCGAACAGATCCTCGGGAATACGTCCCAACCATCGGAGGAATACTCATCGATCGACCGTCCTTGCTCAATTCGCAACGCATCTGGGTAAGTTCCTTTATCCGAACCTGGTCAACTACCTCGTCGACAATGCCGAACTCTGGCCTGCTGGGTGTGCGCAATATGACCACCCTTGGGTCTAGGTCTTCTCGTATCGTACTCCAGAAGGTCCGTCGAGGTTCCTCTCTCAGATCTCAATCCTGCCGAATTGCCCGGAAGTCACCATCCATTGCTGAAGCAATTTCTCATTCCGGAACGGCTGTACACTTATCGCGCTTCTTTCTGGAAGATATATCCATATACAACGCCTCTGGGTGCGTATCACAACTCTGATTTCAGCGGAGTGGGACGTCATCTCGTCGAAATATCTTGCGAACTCCCTTCTTCACTCTGCTTCACTGTCGACTGATTCGGACTCGTCTCATCATGGCTGCATGGACTGTGCTCCAACGGCTATCCTCGTATCTGGAGTATCCCAAGCAATGCATCCCATCACATGATATCCGAATGATGTCGAACATTCGATCGACTCGTCAGAACCTTATAATCCCCCAAGAGATCAACATCTTGAGTACAGTTTAATATATCGAGTACATGCCTCAGCGTCGGTGGTCCAGCCGTAGAAGGGCAAACCCAAGCCTCACTAATGGCGCCGCGGAACTGCCACAAACCCTAAGGTTCAAAGGCTTTCACACGGTCATTAAGTCGAGTTAGGGTTTCATTCTTCTAGAGGGTCCATAGAATCACCTGCATGTCTTTCCGTACACTTTAAACTTGGAAAATGGGCTCCTGACATTCGATCGTCTCAATCGACTCTCAACGAATCTGCGTGAGGTCGTCTCTAGCTGGAAACAATCTATCTGATGACCTCGCATCGGTAAACGAACGAACCGCATGTCCTAGTCATTCGTCCTCAGGTGACTAGCGACCGTCCATCATATCTCTAAGTATATGCTCATGCCACAGTAGCTCCAACCATCTGGGCGACATCTCGTCATTTGCAGCAGCAACTGGCTCATTCGCCTGTACGCCGAACAGCGCCTCAATCCTCCAGGAAAGGCAATACATAGGCGGTCATCTCTGAGTCGGTCTGCTCTAGATCTGAGTAAGACTCTCCACACTGGAAATCTTCAACTCAACTGGGTCCGCTCCGGCGCATAAATCGGACGAATCACCTTCGTCTCTCAAATCGGGTAGACTAGCTATCAACTGTCTCATATCTGCCTGAAAGCTCCAACAATCTCAGCTCGTAAGCTCCGGAAGCGACATCCTGTCAATCTCAGCAACAGCTGGTCCATCTGTCTGCACGGGAGGCGACATCATAATCTCTGAGGTAGGCTGCACATCAACAGTCCTCTCTCAACTGGCAGCTCTAACAATGGCCCGATCATCCGGTGCAAAACCAAGCACTCGCCTCTACTAGAGGTCACAATCACCAATACTAACTCGAGACGTTCCCATGTCACCAGAAAACACAATGGTCGGCCCTCGTACCAGACGAGCTCACACCGGCCGTAACCCTAGCAGCAGCCCAAACTGCGCTCAAACATGGCGACATGAACCTCAATCGAGTATCAAAGAGAATACATCAATGGCAAGAAAGGAAACAACGGATCCAGAGTGGATACATGATCATAGGAAGGAACAGCATCAATGAAGGTATGATCATGAAACTAATAGAATCGAGGATCTCAAATGGATGTATAATCATGGATACGAAGATAATCACTGATCTCGAAAATATGTACATCCTAAGGTTCCTTAAGCGGAGTGGCATGTCGTAAGTATGCCGCGGAACATACCAACGGTACGTCACTCTACTTTAGTCACCTATTCCATCAACCAAGGGTTATCCTACGCGACGAAAGTTCGGGTCTAATACCCCCTCGACTAAGTCTAAGTTCCGTAAGGTCAAGCCTAAGTTCCGTATATATATAGACGCCCTAGGCTCCACATAGTCAAACTTAGACTCGAACCAAGGTCAACCTAGCGCTCTGATACCAACTTTGTCACGACCCGAAAGAGCACGTGACTGGCCCTTGAACCATATGAAGTCTATAGGACTCCATCTGATCCAAGTAAGCCAAAAGCCCAGAAATCTAAAACCATTTTTAAGAATAAGTAAAGAACTGGTTTAAAGAAGTGAAGAAAACATGTTTGAAATCAAGGTTTTTAAATAACTAAGCTGAATATGTATTTTAAAAACAGTACAGTCTTTTCTAAAAATTTCGGCAGAGTTTCTTTTGTAAAACTGGCCCCGAATGGGGTACAATAAGGACAACAATATATATGCAATGATAAAGGCATCCCCAAGCGGGAGCTAGCTCTTCGTCAAATGACGGTCGCAACCACATATGCAACAATGATATGATATACAACGCCAAGTGGCGAGGATCAAATCCAAAAGAAAGCTCAAAAGCAATAAGAAAACCGCAATACTACTAAGCGCGACTCTAAGGTCGAATAATACATCACTAGTAGGTCTGAAACAATATACAAGTTTTGGTTGATGGAAATTCTAGATACAATGAAATAAATAAATACAATGGTGGTTCTTGATGCGAAAGAATCCACCTACCAAAAGCAAACCACCCGCAAGAAAGTAGTGTGCCAGAAATGCCGCAATGAAACCTGTACGGCAGAACCTGCAAGAACTGTGGCACAACGGGGGTGAGTTGCCAACTCGTGAATAGAAACATCTACAAGCAGAAACCGAATGCAAGACATAAACCTAAGTCAACAATCAGTAATAAACCTCAAGGAATAAGCCTGAAACATGATAAGGTGGCAAATCAACATCTAAACAGGTATGTGGTGCCAAGTACTCAGGTAATAACATGTCATCAGTATAAGGTATGTCTGCATGAAGTAAATATGATGAAGTATCAATGATATCAATACACATATATTAGCGTCCCATACCACTAATATTGGTGTAAGGGTATATATAACAGCGCCCTCATACCCTGTTATATATACAAATGAAGTATGATCAGTGTAAATCCAGTCTGTATATGATCCATGTCTGTATATGATCTATATCTGTATATACGTGGAACCCGTCCACCCGTCACCCAATGACAATAAACATCATGTAAGCAATATGAGGATATAAACAAAATCATGGAAAAACATCATGAAACCCGTGCCTAGCATCGACACGTAAATCCTCGTTCATATGGGGCTCCGTCTGCGGTATCGGCCCTCGGCCCCCGGCAGTACGGGTCAACCCATGTCCATCTCTGGGCTCCGTCTGCGGTATCGGCCCTCGGCCCCGGCAGTACGGGTCAGCCCATATCCATCTCTCAACTCCGGTCGGTATCCTCTAGATATCCGCCGAGCTCAAATACCATCACCGGTAGGTAGTAGTCCCTCTGCCGGGCTCACCGTCTACTACACAGCGAAACCGTTCTCGCCCCGGGGTACCATACCGGGTCCACCATGTACCCGTAATCGGCCTCAACCGCCTCCTCGATTCGGGTTTTCATATATCACTCTAGCACCGAGAAAACACATGGTGGACGCACCGAAATATCATATCAAGGGAACCAGGTTTTTAAATGATTACATATTTGCAATAGCCACGGTTCCCAAATCCAGAAATCACATGTAATCCAAACCAGAATGCAAGTCAATGATCCGATATGATATGTGCGTCAAATATAAATGTCATGTCAAGTCACATGTAGGTGAGCTACAATATGATGATCCGATGTGATATAAGCATCAAGTATGAGTAGCATGTCAAGTCACATATAGATGAGCTACAATATGATGATCAGATGTGATAAAGCGTCAAGTATGAGTAGCATGTCAAGTCACATATAGATGAGCTACAATATGATGATCCGATGTGATATAAGCATCAAATATGAGTAGCATGTCAAGTTACATATAGATGAGCTACAATATGATGATCAGATGTGATATAAGCGTCAAGTATGAGTAGCATGTCAAGTCACATATAGATGATAATGTGCATATGTCGAGGGAAACCGCTCCTTTAGACTAAATCAGTTCTTAAAGAATACCTTGCGGCCCTCAAATCTCTAATCAAGTCAGAATCATATATGTTTGTGTACCGGTATATGTGTACAATATGCCATGCGGAAATCATATCATGAATGCAACAGTACTACAGTGTAGTGGCATGGCAATTATCGATGATGAAGTGTGTGAGCCGGCAAATAGTGTACGTGGAACATACGCATCATCGATAATGGTGCTGGTGTCCTAACAGCATGATATCAGTATAGCAATAACATATGCAGGAAATATGAATAGCATGAATATGCGGAAGTCAAATAATCAACACTACAGTGAATAAATTACATCAATATTTATAAGTCTTGCAGTGATGCCTTTTGAAATAAGACGAATCAGGGTTTTAGTAAAATAAGGGATGCGAAGTTTTTAAGAAAGGATACGCCTTTTAAGTATTCGCAGAATCCCTTTGTTTGTCTTTTAAGATACCCCTGATTCATAGTTTTTAAAATAGGTATGCCTCGGTCTAGTCTAACATCTACTATGCAAACTACAGATCTAAGTATCAAGTAAATCAGGAGGGGTATGGAAACCACCTAAATCTGAGTCGATATATATATAGATATAATAGTCGGTGATCCCGCCTCAATAGTATCACGTACGATACAGTATATCATATGACATCCTCAAGTCATGAGCGCGGATCTATCATCAATATCGGCTCGTACGGTAAATCATCGTACGGCATCCCAAAAGCTGGGTAGGGGCCAACATCTCACAATCTCGTCACATAACAGGTATCACTATCATCAGATCTTATAATCTGGGGTACTACTCTATGTCTAGTACAAATCGACACCATCAATAAAGTATGCATGCGGGGGTAAACACACATCCCAAGCCCGCAAGAATCACATGTCATATCCCACATATGAATCGTATCAAATCACCGATCTCACGGCACCAAGCCCACATCATCGACTCATCTCCAAAGTCATCCCATATCATCAAACACAGTGCAGGTATAGGTAATATGTAAGGGTGTGTGTGTAGGTGTAATTCTATCTTAGGGTTCGCGACTATGAACTACACTAGTCACTTCTAACCCTACACTATCCATAATACACCTAACTATCACAATAAACTACATAATAATCTATCTACGGACTGCGGGGGTGCTATACGCCATCCACCCGACTTCCCCCTGTAGATATAATCTACTCACCTTGCATCATCAATTGCGGACGTCACCACGTATTTGCTTGTCGTCCCGAGATCTTCATGGGTACCTACACATCAAAATATCGTATTTGCGCATTAAAATCACATCCAATCTAAAACGGCGCATGAAATCCAAAATGATACGATAAGGGGGCCTATAGGTGAGAACCTATGGCACGCCTTCAAAACCATCAATGAATCCTCTATATCGTCGTATAAACGCCAAATAGTCGAGGCAAAACACAATTCACAATTGCAGAATCAAAAATACGGAATACGGAAACACGAATCCAAAATAGCAACTTAGGATATATGTCCCAGATTTCACCCTAGATCACTTTATACAAATCTATATATACCAGGGGTCTAACATAGACATGTAGGAGCTACAGAACCAATACGAGCCAAGAAGGTGGGACCCAGGCCGCAAATTGCGGCCAATTGGGAGAAATTGGCGGCCGTACGGATGAGTTGGGGGCTAGGGTTTGGGGTGTTGGTTCAATGGTGCCTGCACATCTCACTGTCCACTCAATATTCTTTTAGGAGTCTCGGGGTGACAGCAGATTCAATAAACACTACACAGATTTCACATTTTCCCCGATATCGGTTCCTAAAATCCGTATTCTGGTTCTAGCTTCAGGTTTTGGGTTCCAATTCATACACTAGGGTGTTGGTAAGGCCTCTACTGAGCTCAATTTCATAATACAACACCAATTCCCTCAAACCCTAACTAGGTTATCACCAAGTCCATAATATCACACAATATCGGTTAAATCTTAACATGGGGTTATAGGAAAGGCTATAATTAAGCTAATGGTTCAGTAATTACCTCCATTAGCAACTCAAGAATTTTCTTGAGTTGCCTCTAGTGGCCAAAATCCACGCTTTCTTGGTCCATTGCGTAGATCCCGAGCTTGTGCATCTTTTTCGTGAAAGGGATGTGAGGTTTTGAGATAGATTTTGAGGTGAAGTGAGGAGTTGAAGAGGGAGGGAAAAGGGGGTGCAGGAGCAGCAGCAGGAGGAGGGAGGAGAGGAAGGAAAAATGATGGGAGAAAATGGCTAAGTCTCAAGGTCAAAGAGCCCATGCCCCTCTCTCTCACCTACTCTCATTCTTTAATCTTTTTCTTTTCTTTTCCTTCTCTTTTTAAACCATAATCCTTCTCACAAGAATAGTAAACCCAAATATCATGAAAGAAAATGCACAAGTGTGAGAAAAAGTGATATGTGCAAGTTTTGCACAAAATTGCCAAAAAAACCCGATTAGCGATTTTAATCGCGATTAGCACTAAATTAGTGTCAAACAAATCACAAAAACTTAAAAATGTCATAATTCACTAATTTACCCTATTTTAGAATTTTCCAAAATTTTTCATAGTTTTTCTAACATTTTTCCTATTTATTTGCATTTAATTATAGATTTAATATTAAAATAATCAATAAAATAATATTAAATTATAAAAATTCCCAAAATTAATATTTTATACTTTTGAAAATGTTACATAAATACGACGTACACTTATGCCATCCGCATTCGCCTCGATGTCCCCTTGTGCACCGTTAGGTTAGGTAACTAACGGCAGAGCGGGGCAGGGCTAGCGCGGGTGTAAAACATAAGTAACGCCTATATAATATATCATATATACTATATACTGTATCTATCACAGAACATCACATGATCACATCACAGATATCGCAACAGAAGAATCATATGAAATATTGGATATACTAGGACGTCCGTGTTTTCAATACGAGCCAGTATAAAACACGGATTCCACGGTCGCGATGAATAGCCAAACCCACACCCCTAGACCCCTACGAGAGCGGCAAGCAACCCTACCAATTCTGGAGTTAGGAGACCCGGACTCGACTCCTCGAGTTGGTCTCCCACTGGACTCCAGAACCCGGTTACTTGTGCTCCCCTCCTTGGGTCTATCCTAGTGCAGAAAAGTAAATAATATACAAGAGGTGACTACTTCCGCAACCTGGAAGCGCCCCAATAAAAGAATATTACATACAAGTTTTTACATGAATGAAAATGAAAAACACTCATCTCACATAAAAACCCCCGGCTATTCAAACACGACAATCCAATATAACATATCCAGCAACACATAACATCACATGTCATCAACGTAAGTAAATATGCGCATCCCAATTGTCGTTGACATATAGCAACGAAACCGGCGATATCACATATTACACTTACGGTCACAGAAAAGAAAGTGTAAAACTACAACAGTTGGAATCCGCAACCTCTTTAGACATCGCATGCCTAATCAAATGAATTACTTAGACATCGTATGTCTAACAATTATAAACCCCGCATTTTAGTCTCTTATCGAAAACACTTTTCAATATCAAGTCGGGCAATTCAACAAGATTCCCGACATCCTGATCGAATGCTCGTTGCAAACTTCAGTAGACGGCTGCACCCCTGATACCGTCGACGAAGTGCACCAAGGCGGAACACCGCTACCGGGAGCACCCGAACGGATGCTTTCGGCGACGGGGTTCTCCTACAGTCACTTGGTCGGGGCTATGGAGTGAGGCTGTCTATTAAGTTTACCCGGCGAGTATCCGCGTACGCTACGTGATTGCGACGGACTTTTGATCACATCAAAATTCCGTGGCAACCGATCAAGTGAGACTAAACTGCTATGTTTATAATATTCATTCAGTTATCACATAACTTATTGTGAATTCCAATTATTGTATCACATTCCGGATAAATAGAAAATGTTAAACTTTCCGATCGAACAATCGAACACCCAAGTTTTCCCGATACAGATCAACACATGAAATATGAGTCTAACAACATTCAGTTCGTGCCTCAGTACTAACGGTCCAGCCGTAGAAGGGTCAAGCCAACGCCTCACATGTGGCACGCCGTACTGCCCCAAACCCGAAGGTTCAAAGGGCAGTTCAAGACGGTCACATAATCGAGTTAAGGTTTGTTGTCTTCTAGAGGGACCATCGCGTTACTTGCACTACTTAGAACGTCGTTAAACTACGGAAAAATCCAACACTTGGAAATTTCCCGACAGGGGAAAAATTGGGTATTTATATCCGGTCGAACTTTTTAACATATTCAAAAAAATTATCCGGAACGACACATAGACAAAGTTTGACAATCCGATCGAATGTATGAACTCCCAATACAACCCAAAATACTCAACTCTTGATTTCAGATTAAAAATTCCCAGGAAAACCAGCACTGAAAAATAGGAGTTACTGTGCAAAATTCAATGGCAGATAAGACAAAAGGGCCGCGGAAGGGCCGCATTAGCACGCTAATGCCGCGGTTCCGCCGCACTTTAGAAAGATCATTAGGTAATTTTTGCATCTTAATTCTTAGATTTACCTGCTGATTTTTCTGCATATTTTTAATTCTCAAAAATCCACGAAAACAGAAAATGTCCAGAGAGCACTTTCAAGTCGGGATTTCGGGTCGATTGGACTTCTAACTCCGTCTACGCATCGCCTAAGGCTCTAGCTAGTCTCTGATACCACTGTAGGGTTCCTAGGCATCCTAATGAGGTCTCACATGGCATCAACCATGCCAATTTAAAAATTCTAGGTGCCGAGAAACCCGACTACGGATCGTCGGCTAGAAGTTTAGGCGAAAAAGCTAACTAGTTAACAATTAACTAAGAGATACGGAAATACAACCTTTGTAGATCCGGTGCTCCACCTCCATAGCTCCGCAACGAAGTCGTCTCCGCTGTCCAAAAGGAATCCGGGCTCTAGAGTCGGCTTCGTCGGAGAAAAAGGGAGCTAGGTCGTCGATGTCCATGCCGAAGATGATCTACGTCGAGACATCGCTAAATCAAGCTCCACCTTCACCAAGCCCTAAAAACTTGTGAAGGAAACACACTCTACTACTTGGCAAGAGGTAGAGGATGAAGAAATAGGAAGTGGGTAAACTTTAGAATTGGATTTCTCACTCTAATTCTCACTTTGCCATTAAAGCTTGTGAAGCTTTTTCTTGAAGTGAAGAAGAAGAAGATGAAGAATATGATAAGTTATTTGAAAATAGAAAAATAAAAGAATACTTATCATAATCTTAACCTTAGTTAAGTGTAGAGAATTGACTAAGGTTGGGTTGAATGGTTAGGGTTAAGGATGAGAACAAAAGGTCAACAAGTCAAAGCTTCATGAAACTTCAACTAAAAACAAAAGTAGCCACCATTCATTTATCTTCCAATTTATTCAAAATGAATAAATAAATAAGATAAATGAATAAGTAAAACCCTAATCAACAACTTAACCTTGGTTTAATTCTTTATACTTAACCGAAAAGCATGCATCATCAAACATGATACAAACATGTGCACAAAATCATATCGCATATGCAATGCGCACACCCGAGTGAGAAAATCCATTTAAAGTGAACCGATACTAGTTAATGCAAAGTAATATATCAAATATATAATTATGCATCAAATAATTAAATCAACACTTGATTTAACGATCCGGTCATATCGCATATAACCGACCAGTATCCTATGTATCGGCTTATCGAATCAACCTTTGATTCGATAACTAGGGTATATCGCATATAACCTAATCGATACATTCATCGCGAGAATGGAATACGGTATCACATACACGCATTATTCTCGGTCCCGCACATATCTCATATGCGCTCCTATTTCGTTTCGCTTGAGCCAGGAAACCTCTGTGTAGGACTCTAAAGACTCGTCAATACGCCGGCAGCAGGTGATGATCATATCAAACACCCACAAGCCGCAAGCGGTCTGCTAAACGTAACGGCCACCCGGGTATTGAGCGATCTGAAGATCGACGAGCAAGCCCGCTCACACTCCAGTGAATCCAACCAGTAACACTACCGTACAGTCCGGTCTGATCGTCTGATATGTCGCATATCTCGCCTAGGGGTGGTTAACGTCAGACCCCAATAGCTCAATAAGTCGTGTCGATATGAGGTCTATAACTATTCGAGAAACTACTGGTAACACTTACCAGTAAATCTCAGCAATCCTGGCCAGGGATTTCCTGTTATAGCCAATCGAACACAGCGCAACATCAACCCCCTATACCGGGAGAGATGAATCCCCTCCTATCGCTCATTGCCTCCATGTGACTCGGGACTGTACCCAAAAACCACCGTTTTGCACGCCCTCTTGGACGTGGTAAGATGGAAATCAAAGCACAGTGGGAACCACACAAGACTCTATGACGATCTCGGGTCAACAGACTACTCTGTACCAGTGTCACCAGAGAACTGCCATCTGACGTGAGGTATAATACCATCTGGGAGTTCTCGGCGAGTCCGTCCAGTGTACCCAGTCTCTACTGAGCACACGTATATCATCTCTGATGTCAAACACCAATGGATATGGGATCATCCATCGCCCATCTATATGGGTCGAGAAGGTATACGCTAGTCTACTCTGGTATATCGATGCCCCGTCTCGATACACCCTCGACTAGGGACTTTGAAGGATGTACTTATGGACTACCATGTCCCCACTAGTATGATCCACATCATAGTCCAGGTAGTCAAGTACAGATCCTAAGGGCTTTACCAACATGTAACAGAGAGACAATCAGTGTACACGTTAAGGTAAAGATCAACCAGATAGCATACTATCATGTCGAGCAAGAAAGTCCTCCCTATATATGTCCCAGCATCCACTACAATATACATCCTATGTATAGTAATGGCCTCTAGGGCATACATATAACTAACAGTAACAGCCACCCAGGTATCGAGCGATCAGAAGATCAATAAGCTAGACTGTACGTTCTCCTGTGAATCCAATTAGTAACACTCCCGTACAGTACGGTCTCTTCGTCTGATATGTCGCATATCAAGTCTACGGGTGGTATACGTCAGACCCCAATAACCGATAAGTCGTGTCGATGCGGGGCTTATAACGGGTTGAGAAACTACTAGTAACACTTACCGGTAAATCTTTATATCAGCCCTGGCCAGGGACTTCCAGTTATAGCCAATCGAACACAGCACAACATCAACTCCCTATACCGGGAGAGACGAATCCCCTCCTATCGCTCATTGCCTCCATGTGATTCGGGACTGCACCCAAAAGCCATCGTTTTGCACGCCCTCTTGGACGTGGTAAGGTGGAAATCAAAGCACAGTGGGAATCACACAAGACTCTATGACGATCTGGGGTCTACAGACTACCCTGTACCAGCACCTTCAATTTGTGGCCACTTTATTTTTCTGCGAATGTTTTGAATTGGACAAACATAGTCGGATTTTTCTTTAAAAAAATAAACCCACATCATTCTATTATAATCATCAACAAATACTAGAAAATATCTTTTGCCACTTAATAATTGAGTTTGAGTAGGACCATATATATTGGCATGCACAAGTTCTAACGGAGCTTCGGCTCTTCAAGATGTTTTTGTAAATGAAAGACGATGCGTTTTGACGTAAATGCATCCTTCAAAGATTTTTTCTTCTTTGATTATTTGAGGAAGACCAATAATCATATTTTTTGTTTTTAGCAAACCAAGATTTCTAAAATTTAAATTGCCAAATCTCAAATTCCACAATAAAGATTCATTTGTTTTTTAGATTTTAGTGCAAAATTCTCATATGACATTTTTAAAGGAAAAACTTTATTTGGTGCCATTTTAATTTTAGTCGCTATGTGTTTATTGTTGTTATCAACAACCACATTCATCTTTGAAAATAATCAAGAGAAAACATTTTATTAGCTTAAGAAAAATAATAGTCCATACAACTCTATATATAAAGAGTTTTAGATAATCTCTCCTAACAAATATATAGTAACTAATCAAACTGATTAACTACATATAACAACTGAATATATATCCATAACACTCCTTCGTAAGCTGAAGCGTGGATGTCAATCATGCTAAGTTTGGATAGAAAACGAGCAAAAACTGGTCGAAAAAGAGCTTTGGTAAGAATATTTGCTTGTTGAGTTGCAGAGGAAATATGCTGAAGTGCAGCCACATTATCTGTCACTTTATCATGAATGAAGTGAAAATATATCTCGATATATTTGGTCCGTTCATGAAAAAATGGATTCTCAGCAATGTGAATTACGGCCTTATTATCACAGAAGCGAGTAGTCGGAAGAGAAGAAGGAAGTCCAAGATTTGTCAAAAGGAAGGTCAGCCATACCAACTCAGCAATTGTATGCACCATAGATCTATACTCAACCTCTGCAGAAAAATGAGGAACTACACTTTGCTTTTTTACTTTTTCATGTAACCAAGTTTCCTTCCAAGATGACACAATAACCACTCATGGAACGACGATCATCAACAGATCCAGCAAAGTCGCATTCGCAGAGGCTTTGAGCGACAACATAAAATGAAGAATATACTCAACTGTCTTATGATGAGAGGTCAAAGGATTCTGCTTGTATTGATTCACTGTGCTAACGGTAAAGGCAATATCAGGATGAGTGACGGTGAGATAAATAAACTTTCCAACTAGACATCGATATCGTCCTGGATCAGGTAGTGGAGGATCCAAGGGAGAGCTTAATTGAGATAGCTTGAGTGAGAAATCGATAAGGGTGTTTGCTGGTTTACATCCCAGAAATCATATCTCAGATAGAAGATCAAGTGCAACTTGATCTGAGAGAGCCGTAATCTACCAGAATTTCGTGATACTTCAATTCTAAGAAAATATCTAAATGACCTAAGCTCCTTGGTATGGAAATGTGAAGCCAAATGTTCTTTCGCCTTGGAGATTCCGGCAGAATCACTTCCAGTGATAATATTATCAACATATACCAACACAATTACCCTGTCCTGAGGACGATTATGTGTAAAAAAAGACGTGTCGGCATGACTACGTTTGAAACCAATCTATCGTAAAATCATGCTAAAATTTTCAAATCAGGCACGCGGTGGCTGCTTCAGTCCATATAACGATTTGTGTAGAAGACAAACCATAGACTCCCCCGGTCGCTCAAAACCAGAAAGCTGCTGCATATAAATAGTCTCTGAGAGATCACTATTAAGAAAATTATTCTTCACATCAAGCTGATAAAGAGGCCATGCCTTAGAAACGACCAAGGATATAAGAACACGGACCAATGTTAATTTGGTAACCGGAGAAAAATTGACAACTGGAGAAAAAGTCTCGACATAATTCAAACCATACTGCTGAGTAAATCTTTTGGCCACCAATCGAGATTTGAGACGGTCAGTTGTCCCATCGAGTTTTTGTTTGACAGTACTTAAAACCTATCCACAACCAACAATCTTCTTATCTGACGGTGGAGGTACCAATTTCCAAGTCTGATTAGAGCGCAGTGTGGCAATCTTCCCTGATATAGCTGCATGCCAACCTGGGTGCTGAAATGCTTTCTGAATAGAGGAAGGAAGAGTGATGGCAGACAAAGAATAAACAAACTGACGAGTAGATGAGGTTGGTCTATAATAGGAAACAAAGTTAGAAATCGGATGTGCAGTAGTATAAGAACGCTTACCTTTGTGTAAGATGATAGGAAAAGAGAAATTTTCGGAAGGCAGCGGTAGTGGAGAATCAAGAACAGTGGACTGTATCTGAGTACCTACAGAAGAATCGTTAGAAGAATCATTGGTGGGAACCTTCTTACGACGGTGGTATACCTGTTGATAAGAGACGACAAACTGATCACTAGGGAGCACAGGAGGAATAGATAAATCAAGATATGCGGAAGGTAAGTGTGGAACATGAATAGTAGAAGTGTGGTCCTTAATAGATGGTGGAAAATAGGCTTGATCTCCTAAAAAGGTCACATCGCATGATGTACAAACTTTGGATCTGACAGGGTCGAAGCATACATAACCTTTTTGGGTTCGAGAGTAACCTACAAACACCATACGGGTAGTTCTAAGATCAAGTTTGTCAATATAAGGATCTAGAACATGGGGATAGTATAGGCAACTAAACACTTTAGGAGAAACAGGAAAAGACTTACCCTGTGGAAACAAAATAGAGAAAGGAGACCGGTTGCCTTGGTTCGGAGAAGGCATGTGATTGATATAAAAACAGACAGCTAAGACTGTAAAATTCCACAATTGTTTAGGGACATGTATATGCAAAACAAGAGAATGAGCTATCTCAAGAAAATGTCGGTTCTTTCGTTTATCAATCACATTTTGCTGGGGAGTATAAGAACATGAAACTTGATGCAATATACCCTGGTTCTAACAAAATACAGTAAACTTCGTGCTAATATATTCCGTAGCATTATCTGAACGAAGAATTTTTACTGGAACACCAAATTTATTAGTAATCTCAGCTATGAATATTTTAAAGATAGAGAAAAGTTCAGACCTATTATGTAGAAAATATAACCAAGTCATACGTGAATGATCATCGATAAAAGTCACAAAATATCTATAACCAAACACACTAGGTATTTTAAACGGACCCCAAATATCAGAGTGGCCTAACACAAAGGGTAAATCATGTTTTTTATTAACTGGAGGAAAAGTGGAGCGATAGTGTTTACCAAGAATACATGATTTACAACTGAACTTTGACAATTCAAGAGAAGACAACATATTACGTAAAGAAAAAAGAGGAGGATGCCCAAGTCGCCAATGCCACTGGATAGTAGAAACAGCTGCAGACGTATTGGAAAGATAATCAACACAGTATAGTCCTTTCTGTCCATGCCTTCCCCACCAATCCGCTGTTTTGTCAGAAGGTCCTGTATCACAAAATGAGATGGATAAAAGGTTACGGAGCAGTTAGGATCATTTGTAAGTTGACGAATAGAAAGCAAGTTCTGTTTTAAAGATGACACAATTAAAGCATTTTTTATGTGTAAAAATGAAGTAATTGATAAATCAGCAGAGCCAGAAATAGATGTGGTATCACCATTGGCCATAGAAATCAACCTGTGAGAACTAGAAGCAAGCTCAGAAGGTCCATCATGAGACATGTGATGCGAGGCGCCGGAATCAGTGACCCACGAGTTAGAATGAGAAATGAACGATATACCTGATGCAGTAGAAAAGTTGGCAGGAGCTACAGAGAAGAGGAGACGACACAACTGTTCCCATTCAGCACTGGATAAAGGTAAATTACCGACAGAAGAGGAAGATCGGGCATTAGCAACTGCTGTGGATGTCTGGCGATCTGTACGAGTATCATCATGGTAGCCATGCTTTTCCTAACACCAGTCTACGCGATGATTAGTGTTGCCGCAATAAACACAATAAAGACCGGCACGACCACTACCACGGAAACCACGAACACAGGCAATAATAGAGAGACGATCACGTGATGGCCCACGGCCACCAGAGACAAAATCAGAATTCATGACGAATGGCGTAGACGTAGATCACGAGAAAAGAGTATCTAACACACAAGCGTCTGAAGGGTCTTGTCTCAATGGGCAATCAAAAAATGTTATTTCTGATCGTGGTGATTGCGATAATTTAGAGCCAGTTGCCGTAAAGCCGAATGATGTAACCGAATATCTCAAGAAAGAAGAAAGCCAAAGAGCTAGCTCGTCAGATCTCTTTACAGGCACCACAGATCAGATGCAAGCTGATAGTGATAAAGATGCTCTAGCATAGACACAAGTCACTAATGCATCAGAAAAGGCGGCAGAACCTGCAGTTTCTTTAGAACCCCTATTGAGATTCTGCCTAATTCTGCAACCCATATTGATGTTGATGCAGTGGCTGGTCGACCTGCCTTTCCGTCATTAGATGAGGATCCTACGGGGAAATAATGACGCTCATAATGAAGAGATACCTTGTAAAAGCAATGAATATAAGAAGGTAGCTGAAAATGCTTAAACTGTTGGAGAGTTCTGGAGTTGGCTGCACGTGAGGGGGGTTAGAGGAGGAGGGTCGTGGAGAGTTCTGGAGTTGGCTGGAGGGTGGATCGGAGGCACTAGAGTTGGCTGGAGGGTGGATCGAGGAGGGCTGGAGCAGCACCGGTGGTGGCTGGAGGGGGGCAGGTGGGATCGGGGGCTGCAAAGGCGTTGGTGATGGCTGGAGGGGATTACAAGATGAGATCGATGGGGCTGGAGGGTAAGGTTTGGGAAATTAGGGATAGGGGTTGGGAGATTATTTTTATTTTATTTTTTTATTTTCAAAAGCTCTGATACCATGAAAATACCAGATATGCAACTGCTATTTATATAGCGGATATCTCTTGCAAAGATTGCTCTGCTCATACCTTACTGAATTAAAAATCCCTTTATTAAAAATCCAAAATTTCATTATTTTGAGAAGAATTTTTTACTTCTTTTGGTAATGGCCCGCTACTTCCCCTCTAGGGATTTCTGAGGTTCGAACCTGCACTCTCCCCAAGAAGGGAGGTGCCCATACCAACTAAGCTACTACTCATTGGTTGAATAGCAGAAATTGATGGTATATTAAGATGGATAGGTCATGTAGAGAAGGAGTTTGAGGATTTGATCAAGGAATTTTGGGTTTTATGGGTTATTCGTTTAGGTGAGAACAAATTTTAGATTATGTGCAACATAGAATCAAGGTGTATTAATTACCTGATTGTGTTGCTCTTTGAAAATAAAGGAGAATTGAATTTAAGGAGTGTAAATAGAGGGATGGCATAGAGAAGCATATTGGTGGGGCTTGGAGTAGCACATATGAGAGACCTGGGTTTAAGCCCGATCTACCCATTAATGAAAAGGGATGGCTAATTTACAAAATTTTTTAGAGAAGAAAAATGATTTTTGGAGGAAGTGATACTTGAATAGGAATGTAGGAAGAAGTTAACGGTATTACAGGGAACCATTATTCTAATTTTATTTTAAAAAACCTACGGCATCCAAAATTTATCAGCAGCTTTATTTATTTATTTATTTTGTTTCGGTGTTGTGTTATTTTTTAATTTTTAAAGATTTGAGGGGGAAATTAAAACATATGAGAGTGAGTGGGAAATCAAAACATATGAAAATGTTGGTTTTTTTTGGTTTGCGTGTTTCCGTTTTTCTTAAGATTTGTGAGGGAATCAAAACAGGGGAATTAGTTATACCAAAACTGACAAGATTTAAGGATCTTGGCTGGATACAGTGGGTAGGTTAAGCATTTTTCTTTTTCTAACCAAACAACATTTGAAGTTTCTAAACCCTATCCGTTTTTTTACAAAACTACAAAAAATTATAAACCTCCCCTATCTCCATCTCCATCTCATCTCTGCCGTTAGAAAAAAAATTGATTTTAATATGTAATCAATCAATCAAATGTTTTATTTAAAAAAAATTCAAACACAACAAAATATGTAACATATTTTTTCTTTTGGCAATGAATACTTAACATAATTAATCATGTTGACGCACGCTCCAAATCGATGAACCATGCACTTTTCTCTCTTTTATTGCATATCGGTTGAAGTTAGCCCAGAGATAAAAGAAAAATACTTATCAACCAGGTTTGAAATCCTACCATAATCTACCAAATAGACAAATATCATAAGCCCGCTTGTTTGGCACTAGTAATTAAGTATTATGGTTCCACCATTTTGTCTGTTGGGTGAATTGTGATAGGAATTCAACCCAGTAGGTATAGTATTTCTCATGATAAAATCAAATCTTTTGCTGAAATCTAATTAGATTCAGAATCCAACGCTTCATAGATTATTAAAAAAAACATGCTTAGCTTACCAGGCTTTAAATTCCACCACTGTCTATCTAAGAGATGAATACCATGGGCTAAAGGATAATGAAACATTATCTATCTATCTATCTATCTATCTATCTATCACCTAAGTACTAATTATCTAGTATAGGAAATAAAAGGGTACAAATGCTCTCCTCTTATCGAAGGAAGACGATAGCGAAAAGACTGAAATGCCCCTCTCATGGCGGTTGGTTATCTCTGGGCCCCATCAGGATTCGTTTCCTCCCGCCTCTTGTGCATTCCGCGTGATGTGGATATCGGGTAAGCTATCCTCCATAATGACCGCTTCGCTTAGCTCAAGTTGAGCAGTGGGAATCAGGATGTGCATATTTACATACAGCACATTCATACACATGTATATCTTTTATTGTTCTCACTATCTTTGAAGCTAAAAGAATTAAGAATGAGGATATATTATGCTTGTTTGCATTTCTTTAGGTTTTATTGATCGATAATTTGGTATTTATCATTTCATATTAGTGGATGTTATAATATTGGTGCTGGGGATGTCAGTATTTTTTAGCATCCACATCTTCTTAACTAGTATTTGTCAGGATATTGTAATTTGTGTAATATGTATTGGAAACAAGTTCATGATTGAAAATTAAAATCAAATAAACAAAAACTTGATCACATCCAGACTGTTCTAGAAGTTTAAATTTATACCCTTACTAATCTATGTTTATATTTTTTTCCAGGACGACAGTGCTTGTAAATGGAATTAACATTTCCTTTCCTTTTGTCTTCGTTGGTGATTGATTGTGCAGGCCAGTTAGCCCCTGCTGATTTAACAGCAGATCAGTTTGTTTATGTTGTTCGGAAAAGGATCAAACTCAGTGCTGAAAAGGCTATCTTCATTTTTGTTAAGAACACACTCCCACCAGCAGGTTGGTCCAAAAGCAATCAGTGATTGTAGATAGTTTCCTTGGTTCCTTCTCTCATTTTAAAGTTTTCTGATAGTTTTCTGATTCAGTGCGTCACTACTATTACAATGCAACTTTGCCGGGGGGGGGGTGGTGGTGTTAGTGCTCATGAATTTTGTCTCATATCTTTGAATGCCATGTGATCTATTTGGAAATATTCTATCTGCTCGCCGTGTCTGAAAATGTATCATGTCTGAAAATGTATCATGTATCAGACGCTCGAGGAGCACTCCTCTGACATCCTTGGGCCGTGACCACCCAAATTGGTCATGTCCCACACTTCTAATCAATGTATGGGTTTGAGAAATAAGAATTGGAGTTTATGAATGGACAATTTTGATACTTTCAAGGATATACGAATACTAAATATTTCAAATCTCTTTTGGGACAGACTAAACCAGTACGAGTAAGGGACCAAATTGATGCAGATGAGAAACTTGGGTCTATGAAATAGGCTCGAATCAAATAAGGTTAATATTTTATGCTTTTTAACTATTATGGATTGTATTCTTGTTTGTATTTATTTTAATTTTATACATGCGTTTTTTTACAGATTTGACGTGCCCTGTGTATGTGCATGCTTCATAGCATCTTCCTGACAGATATATACTCCATATAAATCTAGTTACATACTCAGATCGTATTAATGGTGTGAGAATAACATGCAAGTTATTGTAATCAATTCGATGACCCCAAAAATTTGGGTGAACATTTTTAGTTGTTTATGAATTTAAAAACATTTTTAGTCGCTTAATTTTTGTTATTTTCTTATCAAAATGATTTTGGTTGGCTGAATTGTATCATTTTAATTCACATGGCTTGTGTTAGGATCTTCACAACTTTATGTTCGGTCTACGATGTAGCCGAATGTGTTTGGAGGAGAGAATGGATAGAGAATGGAGAAAGTATCAATAAACTATTCTTATATTTTCCTTGCTCTTTAAAAACTTTACAAAATATCTCCTTATATAGGAGTTTACATGCCCCTTCATTATGACTCTTCATAATACCAATTGATTACAATAACCGTTACATATCCTTTCATTAAACCTATTCATGAATTGGTATCCCTTCCTTTTATAACCGATGTCTCTTCAATTCTTTGTAACCGAAAACAAGTTTAATTTCTAACATGCTCCTTTAAACTTGTTTTACCATGCCGATCTTTCCTCGCAATTTTGCGAACACTTCAAATTTTAGGGGCTTTTATAAAAATGTCGGCCAGTTGATCTTGTGATTTGACATGAACGAGTTCGACCTCTTTCTTCCTCACATGTTCTCTGATAGAGTGATACCGAGTATCAATGTGCTTGCTTCGTTCATGAAACACTGGATTCTTCGCCAGTACTATAGCAGATTGGTTGTCCACATACATCTTCGTAGGTCCTTCCTGTTCAACCTTTAGATCTTTCAGCAGATTTCTTAGCCATATAGCATGGCAAACTCCAGCCGATATAGCAACGTATTCGGCTTCACAAGTTGATAGTGTCACTATCGGTTGCTTCTTGGAACACCAAGTAAATGCTGATTCACCGATGAAGAAAATGTACCCTGTCGTACTTTTCCGGTCATCTATATCTCCTCCCCAATTGCTATCGGTATATGCATATAATTCAAAATTGTTAGATTTCAAATAGAACAAACCGAAATTTGATGTACCTTTGATATATCTCAATATCCTTTTCGCCGCTGATAAATGTGTCAATTTCGGTTCTTCCATGTATCGGCTGATCAAGCCGACTCCATATAGAATATCCGGTCTTGTGCATGTAAGATACCGAAGACTGCCTACCAAGCTTTTAAAATGCGTCGAGTCCACATTGCTCTCTTCATCGAACTTTGATAATTTTGTTCCGCAGTCTACTGGGGTATTGACCGAATTGCTTTGCTCCATATTGAACTTTCTCAAAATCGACCGAGCATATCCTTCTTGGGATAAGAAAATCCCATTCGGTCTTTACTTTACCTCTATTCCCAAATAATATGCCATCTGACCGATGTCGGTCATTTCAAATTCTTTAACCATCGAGCTTTTGAAGTCATCGAACATACGTGGATTGTTTCTTGTGAAGATGAGATCATCCACATATAAACATACTATAAAAATATCACCTTTTTCGGACTTCTTTATGTATAATGCATGCTCATAAGGACACTTCATGAAACCGTGTGCTTGGAAGTATATGTCGATTCGACTATTCCATGCTCTCGGTGCCTGCTTCAGGCCATATAAAGCCTTCTTTAGCTTCAGTACTTTCGACTCATGTCCTTTCTTCTCATAACCGAGTGGTTGCTCGATGTAGACTTCTTCTTCAAGATATCCATTGAGGAATGCCGATTTAACATCCAATTGATATATCTTCCAACTGAATTGAGCCGCCATAGTAATGATCAGTCGAATTGTCTCGAGTCGCGCTACTGGTGAGAAAACTTCATCATAATCAATGCCAGCTTGTTGTTTGTAGCCTTTGACCACTAACCTTGCCTTGTATCGCTCGATTTCTCCCTTAGCGTTCTTTTTCTCCTTGTACATCCATTTCACTCCTATGGGTTTCTTGCCTTTGAGAAGTTCGGTGATCTCCCAAGTTCCATTTCTCTCAATAGCACTGATTTCTTCGTCCATTGCTTCTTTCCACCTTCGGTCTTTGACCGCTTCTTCAAAATAAAACCCACTTTCTTTTTCCACATTCATTTTGAATCTTTTAAAATTTTCAAAAACTTCCGATTTATTTTTTAGAAAATATACCCATGTTTTCCTTGTGAAATCATCAATAAATGTTAGAATGTACCTTTTTCCACCAAATGAATTTGGAGTAATTGGTCCACATATATCGGTGTGGACAAGTTGTAATGGCTCCTTGGCTTTAAACTCGGCTTCTTTTGGAAAACTTGCTCGGTGATGTTTACCAAGTAAACACCCTTCACATAACTCTTTCGGTTCATTCATAATCGGCAAACCTTTGACCATGTTCTTCCTCGCCAACAAGTTTAGTCCGCCGAAATTGAGATGTCCATACCTCATATGCCATAACCGAGCCGAATCTTTCACCGATGATTTTAGACACTTTGCTTCACCATATTTGATATCCAATAGAAATAGCCGATTCTTCGTCATCTGCACTTTTGCTATCAACTTCATTCGGTTATCTCTTAAGAAAAGAGTTCGATCCTTTAAATGAATATCGAAATTCTTTTCTAAGAGTTGTCCCAAACTCAAGATGTTGTTTTTCATATTCAGCACATAATACACATTTTCGATATATTTTTGTGATCCATCTTTCAGTCGAATTAAAATTTTACCTTTGCCTTTTACTGGTACCTTCGAACAGTCACCGAATGTGACTTGGCCACTCACCGATTCGTCCAAGTCTACGAACATGTTTCGCTTGCCACACATATGATTACTTGCACCAGTATCGAGATACCAAGTGTCGGCACTTTCTTCGTCACCTTTAAAAGCCAGCAGAAGTACATCGTCATTGTAATCTTCTTTCTCCACAAACTTTGATTTTTCCTCGACTGTTTTTCCCCAACAGTCTGCTGCGTAGTGACCGAATTTCTTGCAATTATAGCATTGAACATTCGGTCTCCCTCTTCCACCAGTCGATCGTCCTCGGCCTCGACCTCGGCCTAAATTTTGGTTTTGGCTTCTATCGTCATTGTTTTGACCTCCTCGACCACCTTGTCCTCGACCGAATTGACCTCGGCCACGGCCTCTTCCTCGGCCGCGTGTATTTCCTCGATTTCGGTCATTTTGACCATTTTCAACCGAATCACCTTTCAAATTAACTTGTGTTTGTAGTAATTTCAATCGGTTCTTGCTTTTTCACGAACCGTTCTTCGTGGGCTTTTAGTGAACCCATCGACTCATCTATCGTCATTTCTTCAAGATTCTTTGACTCTTCAATTGAACACACAATGAAGTCAAATTTCGGTGGTAGTGACCGAAGAATTTTCTCTATCACCCTTACATCCTCCATTTTTTCTCCGTTCCTCTTCATTTGGTTGACCACCGTAAGCACTCGGGCATTATAGTCAGTCACCGATTCATTCTCCTCCATTTTTAACAATTCAAACTCCCTCCTTAGTGATTGTAAGCGTACCTTTTTAACCTTCTCGACTCCTTGGAAGGTTTTCTCAAGTATCTCCCACTGTTGCTTTGCATTAGTGGCAGCCGAAATCTTCTCGAAAGTCGAATCATCGACACCTTGCTCGATAAAGTATCTTGCGGTACAATCTTTCTCGAATAATTTTTCATGGGTCGTTCTCTGAGCTGCCGTCAGTGCAGCTTCATCTTGAGGCCGATCATAGCCTCGGACCACCACATCCCAAGCGCCTACTGCTCCAAAAACAGTCTTCATTTTGATGCTCCAATTTTCATAGTTATCTTTGGTGAGGCGTGGGGCGTTGTACGAGAGTGTTGTCTTCGACATTTTCTTCGAACCTTGCTCTGATACCACTTTGTTAGGATCTTCACAACTTTATGTTCGGTCTACGATGTAGCCGAATGTGTTTGGAGGAGAGAATGGATAGAGAATGGAGAAAGTATCAATAAACTATTCTTATATTTTCCTTGCTCTTTAAAAACTTTACAAAACATCTCCTTATATAGGAGTTTACATACCCTTTCATTATGACTCTTCATAATACCAATTGATTACAATAACCGTTACATATCCTTTCATTAAACCTATTCATGAATTGGTATCCCTTCCTTTTATAACCGATGTCTCTTCAATTCTTTGTAACCGAAAACAAGTTTAATTTCTAACAGCTTGTACTTTAATGGAGCCATAAAAAAGACTGCTTGAATAAGGATTCTATGCCCGTCCTTGTAGCATAAAAAAGCACTTCCTCCTCTTGTTCTCTCTCTCTTTTGCTGCATGAAAACTTTGGTCTTTTTACTGTGAATGTCGCGGCTGATTTTATACTCAATGGGAATTTAGATTTAGTTATGGTCTTCTTCGATCTTAGGAGAGCCTTCTTGTCTGCAGGAACACTAGGAGTAGGCTAAGTTTTGAGCCAGGGGATGTCTACTTGTTGGTAGTTATACCCGTATTAGCATAATTCAAAAAATTTAAATTTAATTTCTTTCTACAATTAAACATGAACTTCCTTGTTCAACTTTTCATACAAACAATTATACCCATCCAAATTTTTTCATATCTTTAAAATTATGTTGTAATTTTTCGGGGAAAATAGAAAGAGTTTGACGGCACAAGTTTGAAAAACCCATTTGCGTTAGATTATAAAATATTTTCCCTCAACACTTATCATAACTTTGGAGTTTTGGTGCGGTGGTAGGAACACATAAGACGTTACCCGATCAACTCACGAGCGATTCCCACCGGACATGCTATTTAATCTTGACAATCAACGGGTGTTTGTTAGAATATACTTCATTTTCCTTGAACACTCATAATAACCTTGGAGTTTTGTTGCAATGACAGGGAAATTGAAGAATGTTTTCTAAAACACTGAAAAAACATTTCAATTCAAACATATATAAAAACTTCATTTAGATCGAAAACTCACCGTAGTTTATCAGTAATCAAGCAATCTCTCACATTGATCCTGACTAATTGTGTATTCTCGTCATAGAAGAGGAATGTAGTGTCAAGCCAATCTTTATCATCAAAGTCCGCATGCTTTCCTCCGAGTTTCTTCCAAAAACTCCATATGTGATCAATGTTGGAGTGGTGAGCGTAGAATATGGGATCTCGGGCAGCTGAATAGAATGTGCCCATGTCCTCAGACTTCAGTTGGGTTCGATCACCGGTCCAATAATGAACTGCATAATGTGGGAAATTCTCTAGGGAGCCTGCACCAGAACTAGGATCATCACTGCTACGGTATGGAGACCCCATGAAAAGCTCCGTTGTCGTTGCACTTGAAATCACTTGCCGATATACATTATCTCTTACAAACATATATATTAGTTTCAGAAATAGTACTTGGTTAATACTTAATTAAGTTGTGGATTTACAATGCTGTTCATATATTATGTCCCATAAAGTGTTAAGTGTATATGGTGTTATGATGCTTCAAAATCATAGATCTCATCAATTATAGCATGCAGCTATTTATTTTCAAAATTTACTATAAAATGGAAGCACGATTTTAGAACTATTAATTTATGTATATATTATATATATATTCAGAGCATATTTTTATTTATTGGATATTTGAACTTTCTGTCTAGGAGACTTTCTCTCACCGTTTTTCTCAGACTTTTCAATATATTAAAGTGATAGAGAATTAGAGATTTGGTCATTGGTTGCATGAGCTGATAGTTATAAGTTGTATATGTGTATAAACTATCAATCACGAAACTATTACCACATGCATTATATATGAATGTATATAATGGTAATAGTTTTGTTAATGGAGAGAAACTTATGCCCTTATATCTTATAAAGGATGGGCATGGACACCGGACACGCATACGGCACAAACAGGGTGACATGGTAATTTCCTAAACCTAAAAGATAAGACATAAGACACGGCGATTTCTTCGACGCTCTCTTGATCATGAGTTGTTTCCTTCTTGTGTTGCTTTCGATATGAAGCATGGCTTGTCAAGATATTTACGAAGCACAAACCATTAAGGTGGCGGTGGCGGTTCGAAATCTATGATATCGATGGTGGATGGATTATTAGGAGGACAACAATTAGAGGGGAGTGCAGCATTAGGGTTGCATGTTGAGGGATCAGGGGAGATTATCGATTGAGCTCATGGTCAACCCTGTACCCGCGCCTGCAAGACCAATTAAAATGCCACGACGAGTGTTGTTATTGGCATGGTAATTGCCAGGCTCATGAATTTGCTTTGCATGAGATTCTATGTTGAAAAATAATGTGATGGTGGGAATATTAAGTGAGAGGAGGAGGTGTCCATATTGTAATGGTTTATGGATTTTGAGAGATGTTGTTAATGATTTTATTAGCTACTGAGCATTTGAACTAGTCTATATATGTGAAGACAGGTGAATAAGCTTAGTCTCTGGGGGCTTACTTGTAAAAGGGATCTATATTCCCTGGTCCTAACTAACGAGTTTTTCCTTTGATATACATGTATTTTATAAAATATTTCCCTAGCTACTTCGGAATTTTGGGATCCCAAATTCTGACTCATATCTGTTGCAAGTTAGCCAGCCAATAGCCAGAATCGAGAGTTTCACGTTTTAAATCACAATCGTTTATTATTTATGTATATGTATGAAGTTTATTTGGATGAAGTGTATCACATTTCCTGGAGGTATCTTCATATAATGGCCAAGTTTGAAATCCTGCAGAAATGTCGAGGCCTGTTTCATGCTGATGTACCCGTATACCTTGAAGCACATGTTTGTGACCGGCCTTCCTTGGTATAAATATCCCATGATATATTCCGTAATGACGTTTAATCCCGGTGTCTAATCGTCACCGTACAAGTATAATCAGCATTCAAGCATAATTTTTCCAATACATCAGAAATAAAAAGATAAGTAACTCGACAGATAAATACTTAATTTGTGGTGGCCTTGAGGATTCTGACGGGGAGCATGAAGAAAACGGCTATGGCGCAAGCCAATAGAACGCCCCACCATGGCAATTGAAGTTGGTCGATGTAGTATTCGCATGCAAAGATGGGAGCACAATATTCACCGCAAGGATGCAGGCCAATCACCATTGAGGAACTTCATTGTATCTTCCATGGAACAAAAGAACATGCACCGCTGTGGCTGAGAGTGAGGCAAAGCCAATACCGTAATTCATTACAGAAGACGTACTAAGATGAAGAGGCCCCTCCTTCTCATAGGCATCAGCATCAAACTCAAAATTAGAGTCGATAATGGTGGAAATATTATATTTTTTCCTTGAAGATGTGAATAGCCCGTGTGAATGTGTTCTTAAAACTTTATACCCATGACAGTGACTTAGAAGTTGACTTTTAGAGGTGCTACGAAATCTAACGAGGTGTGTGAATTAAGTAAATAAAGCTGAATGTACTACCTAATGAAGTTTGTTAAATGAGGGTCCGGATACTCGCGATTATTCTGTTGTGGCCACGGAACAACAATTGGGGAAGCAAAATGTACCGTTTCACTTCCCGGGATCATGATCGAGTATTAGGGGGAATCCGAGTTCCGCATCTCCTTCCCTAATCATACTATCCATCCCGTTTTTCTTATTCAGTGTAAATATTTTGACGAATTAGAATTAGTGCGTATATTATCTAGGCATGGAATTTCCACATTGTATGTCATCCACATTTTGGATTATTCGTCCTTAAAATAAGGTTAGTATTCGTCCGAATATCGGATTAGTAGTCGTCCACATATTGGACCGTTCGCCCTCAAAGTAGGGTTAGTATTCGCCCGAATATCGGATTAGTAGTCGTCCACATATTGGATTGTTCACCCTGCAAGTAGTCGTCCACATATTAGACTGTTTGCCCTCAAAATAGGGTTAGTATTCATCCGAATATCCGGTTAGCAGTCGTCCATATATTGGACTGTTCATTCTTCCTGCAGGAATCCTCATTTATAAGTATTCCATACTTAGGTTCACCCATTCTAACTCTAACCGTATCATGTGTCATGTATGTTGTAATTTGTATTAAAATAATTGATCTCGTTTAATATGACCTTCCACAACCACTCATTTTATCTTGTTATCTTTTCAAGTCTGCAAGGTGTATCATAATATTTTATAGAAACCTTAGTTAATAAAAAATATAGCATTTAATGGTTGTTATGGTTTATAAGAAAGCTATGATATTTTAAAGTAATTATGATTTTGGGAAAACCCACAGTATTTTAAAGAAAATTTCTTTTTAATGAAAAATTATGGTATTTATTTGAAATTATCATTTAAGTATTCTTTTTGAAAAATATCATTTATTAAGGTTATGGTTTTTACTGAAAATAGATTTTTAGTAAAGATCAAGATATTTAAATGAAATTATATTCTTTTAGGATGGATTAAGGTATTTTATTGTAAATAATAATTTTATAAAGTTATGGTTTTTATTTGGGGGCAACGTTTTAGAAACACGTCCGTGCTGGCAACCGCTGCACATGAGCGGCATGATTTGTGTCCTTTTCATGGACGATTGCCTATCAACCACAAGGTATTTAAGTAAACTATTATCCTATAAAAATTAGGGTATTTTATTAAAGGTGGTATTTTAAAAGAACAACTCTGCGTTGATAACCGCTGCACATGGACGGCATAATTTGTGTCCTTTTCAGAGACGATTGTCTAGTAACCAAAGGGTGTTTCATATAAAATATTGCCCTATTAGGGTATCTTATTAAACCTCAATTAATAGGCTAAGAAAAAAAATTAATATAAAAGTATTCTCTTTAAGTGAAAAGGGGTTAAGTTGAAAACCATAGCATAATTATTTAGATTAGTATTACCCTTTTTCAAAAAGTAAAGAGATTTTAACAAAACTAAGATAATTGGTGGATTAGAGCGCGAGTAAAAGTATATCGTTTTAGTGTGACTAAAGTATTTTTTTCAAATTGTCTTATATCATATGGATAATTTAATCAGATACAACATTTTAATAAAATGAGGGCATTTTATAAAGTATCCTATTTCGAGATCTTATCGGTATCATAGGTAAGTGTGTGTATATAAAGGGTGGATTTATACCCCGTGGGTTATAATGTCAAGCATATCATTTTCCATGTAGGACGATGGTGCAGTATTTAAGCAAATAAGGATGATTTATTTATTCCATTTCAAGCATGTGTCAAATCTATACTTAGGAGGTATCATAAAAGGCATACAGAATTATTTTTAACATCATTTTAAAATAAGGTTGGAGATTAGAATATGAAACTAAGACCAGGAAAGAAGGTGACAAACAAGTAGTGAGAGGAGGATCTTACCTTTGGTTTGAGATGGATGTCGATGGGTTGAAAGCGTAAACTTGTACTACGATCTCAATAACTCCGCACTCGGATTTTTCCTCGATGATTGGGTGGAACCACAACGTCGGCGTCATTGATACGAAGGCCTGAGTAGTTTTTTTTCAGAATTTTCAGAGTTCTGTGGTGTGAGAAAATAGAGGTTGAAGGTCTTTATTTATAGGTTCTTTCTCCAATAATAAAATCCAAAAAATCTGGTCAAATACCCCCAAATGATTTCCCAATTATCATCTGATGATTGCCGCCGCCGCCAAATCGTGGCCGTTGGATCTGAATCCAACGGTCCACGAGCCGCAGCCCAGCATCGCCACGTGGCTGCGTGAGGGATCACGCGGTTTCGCGTGGTCCCCCACCACGTGGACGCCGCCAGCCGCTCTGGGCCGTTGGATCTCTCATCCAACGGTCCAGGTTAAATTCCCTTTATATATATATTTTTATTTTTCTTTTAAATTTTCAAACTAAAACTATTTTTTTAAATCAAATTTGTTTTTAATTATTTTTTAAAAATATTGAAAAATACTTTGGGTCTCGGTCTTTCCCTCCCCTACTCTACGGGTCTCTCCCTCCTTTTTTGAATACGGGAGACCCTCTCGGATGGGGGGGGAGGGGAAGCCGAGCCCAAACAAGGGAACAACAAAAGCAACAAAGAATACACCGAAACTGGGGTATCGGGAGGTGAGGTAGAGGGAGTCAAGCCCCCCTCTCGCGCGCGCATGCGTTAATAAGTACGCGCGCGCATGCGTTAATAAGTACGCACGCGTATACGTGCGTATACTACTAAATCGGGCTACTTTCGGTCTTTAAAAAGACCTCAGAGCCCTGTTTTATGATTAAAAACAGGCTTTAAATTCTTTTAATGATAGGTTCTCCATTAAAAAAATTATCTAAAGTTTTTATTAAATAAAGTTAACCGATTACGACGTTTCGCTCGTAAAACTCGTTTCACTCCTTTATCGTTCACTTCGTTCACTTGCCTTCATGAATCGGTAGTTGGAATTTCTATAAGCGCCGTTCCACTTGTTCAACTGACTGCCTTCTCGTCCGTGATCCCCGACTCGGGAATCCCTCAGTGTTCGAGCTCACCGGCTGGACAGTTTCCTTGAATAGAGGAGCTCCCCCTCAGTCGGCGGGGCCTCACATCCAGCTGTTCTGCTCGGCTGAAGCCGATCGGCACCCTCAACGCCAGGTGTGGCTTGGCAACAGGCCGTTCCGCTGCGCTTCACTCGTTGAACTGAATAGCCTATCCGCTCGTGCTTGCCTACTGAGCAACCATTCACTGGTCCGGGCCCGAAAGATGGATTGACTAAACAGAGTTCCCTATCGTTCCGCTCCGTCAGTTCCTTCCTTCGCTCCACTTGTTCGACTGTCTATCCGTTAATTTCGATTCATCCTCTTTTTCCAAAGTTTTCATAATTGGACATTGAACCCATTTCATATGATAGGAGTTGCCGGAGTATTAGGCGCTGCTCTGCTATGCGCTATTCATGGTGCTACCGTAGAAAATAGTTTATTCGAAGATGGTGATGGTGTAAATGCATTCCGTGCTTTTAACCCAACTCAAGCCGAAGAGACTTATTCAATGGTCACTGCTAACCGCTTTTGGTCCCAAATCATTGGGGTTACTTTTTCCAATAAACGTTGGTTACATTTCTTTATGTTATTTGTACCAGTTACCGGTTTATGGATGAGTGCTCTTGGGGTAGTCGGTCTGTCTTTGAACCTACGTGCCTATGACTTTGTGTCCCAAGAAATCCGCGCAGCGGAAGATCCTAAATTTGAGACTTTCTACACCAAAAATATTCTATTAAACGAAGGTATTCGTGCTTGGATAGCGGCTCAGGATCAGCCTCATGAAAACCTTATATTCCCCGAGGAGGTTCTACCCCGTGGAAACGCTCTTTAATGGAACTTTAGCTTTAGCTTGGTAGGCCGGGAATGCCAGACTTATCCCAGTAAACTACTTGGGGCTCACGTAGTCCATGCCGGATTAATCATATTCTGGGACGGAGCAATGAACCTATTTGAAGTGGCTCATTTCGTACCAGAGAAACCCATGTATGAACAAGGATTGATTTTACTTCCGCACCTAGCTACTCTAGGTTGGAGGGTAGGTCCGGGAGGGGAAGTTATAGACACCTTTCCATACTTTGATCTGGAGTACTTCACTTAATGTCCTCTGCAGCCTTAGGCTTTGGCAGTGTTTATCACGCGCTTCTTGGACCTGAGACTCTTGAGGAATCCTTTCCATTCTTCGGTTATGTATGGAAAGATAGAAATAAAATGACTACAATTTTGGGTTTTCACTTAATTTTGTTAGGTATAGGTGTTTTTCTTCTAGTACTCAAGGCTCTTTATTTTGGGGGCGTATATGATACCTGGGCCTCCGGGGGGGAGATGTAAGAAAAATTACCAATTTGACCCTTAGTCCAAGTGTTATATTTGGTTATTTACTAAAATCTCCTTTTGGGGGAGAAGGATGAATTGTTAGTGTGGACGATTTAGAAGATATAATTGGAGGACATGTATGGTTAGGTTCTATTTGTATACTTGGCGGAATTTGGCATATCTTAACCAAACCCTTTGCATGGGCTCGCCGTGCATTTGTATGGTCTGGAGGGGCTTACTTGTCTTATAATTTAGCTTCTTAACTTTTACTTTTCTAAAAGAGAAGTAGTTCCGCTATTACGACAATACGGATTTTCTTTCTACTGGAAGCGATTAGTAATTGTGCAAAAAGATCCTACACATAATAAAATTAGATCTTTCTTCTGTTGAGTGATCCGCATATCACACATTTAACATTTGTTTTAGGCTCCTAGAACTTTTTTTATGCTTTTTTTGACTCATCTCATATTTAATTATTTAATTTAAGCATGAAAAATGGACAGGGTCTACTCTACTCTTTTTCCAAATCCGAAGAAATTACCATATAACTCCGCGGATCATCCGTTAAGATCAAACAACCCAGCATGAAAAGAAGAAAGTTCCGTTCGACCTATTTCTTTACCGGGATTACAATATCTGACTAAAAAGAATTTTTTTTGTTTGAAAAATAAAAACAGTATGTCCTCATTATAGAAGTACTTCTTTTCATTTCATTTGAATTGATTTCCGCAGTTGGTAATAACAAGTAGGACTAAAGAAAGTAGTTGGATACGGAGAACTGTCCTGTCAGTTGTCTGTCGGTAATAGTCAGAAGCGGTAAGAAGAAAAGAAGCTTTACATTGTTTACCGGGAGGACAAGCAAGAGCAGGAAGCACCAGTTAGAGACTTTGAATCTGAAGGAAGGCAATCGAGAAAGCCCTAATGATAAGAAGGTCTTTGTTTAAGTCACTTGACTTAGCTTAGAGAAAGAAAACCGTTAATGAAGTGTCGGGAGATGCATACAGTTTCGGCACTCGAAGAAAAGCTACTTCTTTTCTTGTTCCGGGAAGTACTACTTGAAAATAAAGTTCTTTGTTGCAAGCCGAGCAGAACAGAAGATAGAGAAAACCGGAACTTGAGCTAGTAGACAAAACAAACTACTTTTGTTAGCAAGCGGTACTTTGATGACCCACTTACCCGCCTTTTGTTGTGTAATCTACTCAGGCTTGATCAAGTAGTCTCTGTCCCTAATATCCAAGATGTTCCAGGTGGAGGATCACGAAACTCCGTTAAACACGGAGGTGGCCAATAACACCAACTTACCTATAAAAAAAGAGTAGGTCTTCAAAAGAAGACTAAAAGTCCGAAACTCTTGCGAATTCATGTTTTTGGCCTTCCAATGTACTTCTACAATGGGAGGTTGGAATAGTTCTTCAAGGGTGGTCGCATCATCATTCCATGTGGTTGTATGATACCATAAGATATATTTTAATTGAGAAAAATTCCAAGAAATATATTTTATTGTTATTTTCAGTTTAAAAATAATTTTGGTTAAAAATAAATAATATTCACATATCTAGGATATTAGTTAGTTATTATAATTATTTAAAAATCTATTTTATCCTTGAAAATATTTAAATTATGAAATAATTATTTTAATTTATAATAAAAATATGCAAATCATTTTAAGGCACTAATTAAAACATTTTAAGCCCAGAAAAAATATAAATAGCTTTTAGAAAATTCCTTTAATTATATTTAAATGCTTTAAAAATTATTCACATCACTTTTAAAAATATAATCATTAAGATAAAATATTTTTCCATTAAGTAAATACGCAAATAAATACTTGGTACTAAATAAAGACTTTTTATTCGGTATTAGAAAATACGGTTGCTACAATCTACCCTCCTTAAAATAATTTCGTCATCGAAATTTCAGAAGGTAGTAGCTAAGGAAAAAAAATTTACCAAGAAAGGATTATCGTGGTTAAAAAAAATTTGGGTCTCGCTTTCTCGTTCCGTTTCCTCGTATGTTAGCCTGGGAGTTCTTCCTCCACATAACTCTAACCAGTTGTATCGTCTTGTCCCTCAAGATCTCATCCTTCTAGTTTCCCGACCGGTTGCTGCTCGTAGGTTACCCGACCTTTACTGTGATTTCGGAATGATAAAAAATATGACTAGGGTCGCCGACATACCTTTTTTAACCGCAAGATATAAAAGCATTAAGCACGCCCTCCAAAGAAAGTAGCAAAACTAGGCCATATGCAACCCTACCATCTCTTTCCGGGATGCTAAACAGTCGATGAGTCGCGGACTGAGTTTTCTGTGCTTCCTGTATTGTATCACTACTTCCATTGTTTCTATAATCATCTCAATCCCACAAGTTTTCAATCTTCATGATTGTCTCAGTAGATTGTCACTTCTCCCATATAAAACTTGACCCTCTCAATCTTCTTCATATGCTCCCACCATCCGTGTTCACACGTCCTCTTTACGGTGGTGTCTCTATATCTTCAAGATGAACATCCAATTCTAGATCGAGATAGAATAGTTGTGTTCATGAGTCTTTAGTTATCTTGACGCATATGTATTACATTACCATGCTGATACACCGCACCACCAAGTCTCTTTCCCGAAAACATCATAATAGATGTCAAAACTTCCGGGTCTATTGAATATGGCAATGATGGGTGCATTAGTTATGACCTACTCTCCTTAAAGTAATTTCATATTTGAAATTTTCAAAGAAGTAGCCACTACTGAGCACGGAAATCAGTAACGCTTTCAAGAACCCTCTTTTACTACATGTGTCGCTCCCGGGAGTTGGTGTATCGCTTGATGCATGGAAAGTCTATGAATGGTTTAGATATAAAGAATCGGAAAGTATAAAATCAATAGTTGTTTCAGGATAGAAAAGTTTGGAGGTTGAAGGAAAGTTAGAGGTATTTCTAGACTAATGCAAAATGTATAATGGGATGTACAAGAAAGCTTGAGAGATAGAAGTATAAGGGCAGCTGGTCGAACTATGGATCTAAGAAGAATTATGGTGAGTCTAACTAAGATTTGCATCGAAAGATAAATAAGTATGGTATCAAAAAGGAAGGTTGAAAAAGAAAAAGGTACCTTTGCCATCTTGCTATGTGGTATCGGCCTTCTCGGCTGTCATGGTGAAGGTCTAGCGTTTAGGTCCATTCCGCTGTGCTTGCTGAAAAACACGCTCCTGTGATGGCAAAGGTGGTCCCTTTGGTGACGCCCCTTGACCGTTGGTTTAGTGGCGGAAAGTGGCAGGTTTCCTGTTGTGGTGCCCCATAGTTAGCCGGTTTATTAACGGGGCCTAATTGTTTCCTTCTCTGAGGACAGTCCCCAATAGCATGATCCAGAGACCCACAGACTATGCAAAATTTGTTCAAAATACGACAATCTCTCATGTAATGTCCAGTTCTACCACAATGGTTGCATATAATGGCTAGTTTTCTTGAGACAATTGGCTCTACTGGCCTCTTGAATTGCTTCCCTCCGTTGAATTTGGAAGACGGTTCTCCTGACAATTGGCTTGTCGGTCGCTTAACACCTGATGAATGGTCATTCTTCCTTATGTGTTTCTGTAGATCTTCAAAGTTTTGTGCTGCATCTATGATTGCGTCATAAGTCGAAAAGGTGGCAGAAGACATGGAGGACTGCGTTTTCAAGTCCAACCGTTGTTGGAACTTTTTAGCATATAGTTCAGGCGTTGCTACCAGGTGATGCGTGAATCAACTTAACCTTGCGAACATCGAAGTGTACTCGTCCACAAACTTATCCCATTTGCTCCCTTGTTGCAATTGTATAAACTCCTTTTCCATCTTTAGGTGTGCCACGACTGGAAAGTATTGAGTATCAAAAAGCTGTTTGAACGTTTCCCAATCGATGGGCTCCTTCAGTCTACTTTCCTCGGCCTCCCACTATTCTGGCATTATCCGTGAGTTGTAGTTTAGCAATATTCACCCACGCGTCCTTAGGAATTTGAGCAGCATCGAGATCATTGACTGTTCCTTTGAGCCATTCCTCAGCTTCTAAGGGAGTTTCCTTCTCTGAAAAAAGTCTTAGGGTGAAGTGATCTGAATTGCTTCACCCCTGCTGCACCTTGAGGAACGGGGATTAGTGCCTTCCCTAAAACCTCTGTTTGTTGTTGCCTACTTTCTCGCAGCTCTTGATGAAGGGCAGCCGTCTGCTGCTGCTGTTGTTCTAGTATTCCTTGCATCATTTGTAACATAGCTGCTTGTTGAGCAGCGGCTTCATTGACCCTATTTTCCCTTCTGTTGTGGTTATGGTGTCGTCCGGCCATTGTGATCTGAATTATAAAGGGTCTGGTTACAAAGAGACTAAGAGGTGAGACAAGATAGTAACTTGCATGAAAGAACAACAATTAATACAAGAGGAAAACTAATAAAAAAAAGGGCAAGAGACATAAGAGAGATTTTGCTCAAAACTAAGATTTTATTATTCAACTTCAGTAAGGAGAGTACAACTGAAAGGAAGGATATATCCCTACTTCCATATTTTTTTTTTATTCGGTCAAAAGGAAAAAATAAGTCTTATTAATCTCGATTATGGGAGTTCAACATTGTTCTCCGCCGAAAGACGCGACCGGGACGTTAGGACGTCCGGCCTGAATTTGGGGGCAGATGCTATTTGGGTTTTATCCGTCCACCTCTTCGAAAATACCAAGTTGATTTATGGCACCGTGTATCGGAGGTTTAGACGGATGCTGCCGTTGTAGCAGATTTCGTCAGATTCCCCCTCATTTGAGGGGTTTTTTTTTTTTATTGTGGGGACGCTCTTCCCTGCAGGCGCAAACCCCTGCAGTTAATTACGTTACCGCATCGCGGCAACAACTTTCTCCTTCTCCAGATCTTCACTTTGTGTCGTGTGTGTTTGTTTTGTTTTTGATTGCCCGTGGATTGTATACGGAGACTAATTTATGTTGTCGCCCGTAGGGCGTGGATTAGTCCAAATCCGTATTTTCTTAGATTTGGGTTTGGGTTGGGTTTAAGGATCGTTAATTTCATTTGAGATTAAGATCAACTTAAACGTTTGTTAAGGATACTTTAGTCTAATTTTAGACTAAGATCTACTTAACAGGATCATTTAGATCCAACAAAAAAGCATTTAGACTCTATTGTTTTAGTTTAGGGACATTGCGGTCCAGAATTTTAAGAACACCATAGTCCGTGACAGTTTGAAGACATCATGGTCTGTAAAATTTAAAGACATCATAGTCTATGAGTTTAAGGACCTCACAGTCCATAAAGTTTAAGAACATCATAGTCCATGAGTTTAAGGACCCCACATTTCGTAAAGTTTAAAGACATCATAGTTCAGTTTAAAGATGTCATAGTCTATAAGGTTTAACGACATCATAGTCTGGTTTTGGTTTAACCGTTTGGAGATGCACCAAAAGTTATTGGTTATTGGGAACCTCCGTCTCTCTGAAGACGTTGAAGAATTACAATGACATATATCAGAGGTACGAAGAGATGTACCCTTGAACTAATATTGGTTAGGAGATCTGTATTCAGGTTTGGGACTAAGATCTGTTAAAAAGATTTATTAGTATATGGGCTCAATTAATCTAAATTAGGGTTTTATGGCCAACTTGGGCTCGACCCACTCAGTTAAAATGTCGAACATTTAACAATGATGAGCATTGGTTTGGGTTTTGACAACCATTTTTGTCTTTTATTGAGTGTTGAGTATACATCATAGCTCTGGGGCTTTTATTTAAGGAACACTTTGTATTCCCTCAGCGCACACGTGAGGAGCACGTGGTACGCTTGGCGCTGAGTGTCAGTCAATGAGCGTAGAGCGCTTCTGTTAAGTAACGCATAAGTGAGGAGCACATGGCGCGCTTGGCGCTGAGAGCCAGTCAATGAGCGCAGAGCGCTTCTGTTAAGTAGCGCACACGTGAGGAGCACGTGGCGCGCTTGGCGCTGAGCACCAGTCAATGAGCGCAGAGAGCTTGTTGTGAAAGAGTGCACACATGAGGAGCACGTAGTGCACTTAGCGCTGAGCACCAGTAAATGAGTGCAGAGTGCTCCTTGTGAAAGAGCGCACACGTGAGAAGCATATGGTGCGCTTAGCGCTGAGCGCCAGTCTTGGAGCGTTGAGGCGCTTCTTTTTAATTTGGAGCGCTAAGGCTCTTTTTAGGCAATTTTGATCGGTTAAATTCTCGTTTATAAGAGACTTTGTCTCGTGGGTCTGAGAACAAATTTCTTATTTTTATAGGAGATGTTACAATCTCTTTTTTTTGTGTGTGAAAGGCTTTACCTTTATGGATCTGTAATCTGAAGAGAATTGAATTCTTCTTCCCCCCTTTTTATGATGAGATAATATGATCTCTTTTGTGAAAGACGTCTTTCTTATAGATCTATGATCTAAAAAAAGAACTAAGTTCTTCTTCTTTGATGAGATGTTTTTTTATCTCTCTGTATTTATCTTGAAGAAAAGTTCTTCTTCTAAGAGCTTGCTCTTTTCTTTGAAATTTCTCAAAGCTTGGGGGGGAGGGGTTCCTCTCTGTAAGACTTAAAGTCTTGGGGCATTTTAATAGGATAGGCTGATTTTTTGAATCAGTTAAAGAGACCTTTCTCTGATTGATTTGGGGATGTTTCCCCACCATTGGATCTTTGATCCCAGGTCTTCTGTTTTACAGAAGGCAATCTTCTTGTTTTTAATAAGATTGGGAAAATATTTTCCCATACAGAACTTATTCTGTATCTTGGTGATGAATTTTTTTAAATCACCACTGGATTCTAGATCCAATGGCAGGGAACATTTAGTTCCAGTGCTGGCGCTCTCGTGCTTTGAACGTGAGCGCTGCAACAGAGTCTTTGACTCTAGCACTGGCGCTCTAGTGCTTTGCACGTGAGCGCTGCAACAGAGTCTTTGACTCTTAGCGCTGGCGCTGCCAGCGCGAGCACTCTCGTGCTTTGCACGTGAGCGTTTCAAAATCTTTGGAAATACAAAGAATGCAGATATGCAAATAGCCACAGAGACTAGAATATACTTATAGCACTAGCAACAAAAACACTGGCTTATTTTTACTAGGCAGCCAAAATCCTTAACACCGATTTCTATTGGTAAATTATTAGAGAACACCCTAATAAACTGTTAGCTTACATAAGTACTGCTGCTTAAACACTTCGTTATAACCAAGCACAATGTATAAATTGAAGCTTATAATTTTTTTAATTAAATAAATAAATCTATATGGCTTCTGTTTAGATGGGGAATGACATGTTGGTCTCGATCACAGCCACGAATTCTATTTCTGCTTGCAATCTTCTATTTTTAATTGCAATATTTATGGCTTCTATTTTGGAGTGTCCCCTGTAACACCCTAGCTCGTTATACCATGCCGCCTGATTCAATTATTTTATCTATCGTGTGACTCTTTTCTTATTTATTGTTTTTTTTGAGTGTGGATAGTGTGTTGGGTATCTGTGCTTGGTATCCGACCCGATCCACATGCTTGAAACCCGTCTTGATTTCTGTTTATGATTTATCCCTGCTTGTGCGGATGATCCGTGCACTCTTATGTTCTATATCCTGTATACTTGTATTATCGGGCATCTGCATGCATTTTTTTAATAATACAAATATAATCAAATAATATATTTTAAAAATATCTAGCATGACCTGCATCATACTCCTAATCCTATGGTGGCATCCGTATATTGTGTTCTCATCCCGTTTAGTGAAACGGACTCGTTTGGATCGCTACGCCCACGCTACATATATCCGTTCTTGGGGGTATGCATTTTCTTTAACCGGACATCGTATTTTGGTTTTGATTGACACGTATATTATCCGTATTTTCAAACCATAATTTTAGACCCAACCCAGACGTATTTTGGAGTAAATTTATATTATCCCAAATTTCAAATTTAACTAATATTATATTCTTATAATATAATTATGTTTCATATATATATATATATATATATATATATAATAAACGATATAAAAAAATTTCCTAACCAAATATATATCTAAAATATTTTCCAAATCCTAATCCATTACCATTCTCACTTGCCCCCTCTCTCTCCTCCACATATCTGTATATATTATGAGGTTAATGGAGGAAAGAGGCAATACGAGGGGATTTCCTCCCATGGCGTCGAAAAAATACATTCTCTCTTATTTTTTTCGACGATTGGCATCCACCATCTTCATCGTTATCATCTCAGATGTCGGTACACCAAATTTCATGTGATTCTACAACCTTTTCACCATTGATTTAGTGGGTTCAAAATTAACGGTTTACCTACAATAGAACTTTTTACATTGCTAAAGCAACGGTGAAAAGGTTGTAGAATCACATGAAATTTGATGTATCCACATCTTAGATGATAACGATGAAGATGGTGGGTGCCGATCGGCAGAAAAAATAAGTGAGTATTTTTTCGACGTCATTGGAGGGAATTCCCTCCTATGGCATCTTTTCTTCATTATTCTCATATATTATATACGTTTTCTTTAACCTGTTCTAAACTTAAACCCATAGCACCTACGTTCTCTCTCTCTCTCTCTCTCTCTCTTCTTTTTTCTTCGTTCCCGGCGCCTCACTCGATCACGAAAACCCTAACCCTACCCACGCCTTCACCCTCGCCTCACCGCCGTCGCCCACAACACCCTCGACCTCGTCTCCTCTCTTCCCTGCTCACCTCACTTTCTTCCTTTCCCCGCTGCAAACCTCGGCAACCCACATCCCCGCAACGACCCAACACCCGAACCCAATTCCTCATCATCGCAACACCTCACCGCCGATCACCTTGTCGGCCTCACCCCGTCACCACCACCTCCATCTTCTTCTTTCTCTTCTCCCTTCCTGAGCTCACCCCTGCACAACCTATCACCCCGACCCCCTGCAACCCTCGTCTGCACCCTCGTCGCCGGAACTCCAACCTCGTCGTCGTCTCCATGCCCTCGCTGCCACATCTTCTTCCTTTCCCTCATCACCTCTCTCCAACCCGAGCTTTCTTCTGCACGCCAAAAACCCTGCACAGAACCCCGACCCCAACGATCAAGAACCCCAATCCCCTGCCTTGCCATCGACCCTCATGTCGCTGAACCATCGTCGATGTCTCCCTCGCCTCGTCTCTGACCCCAGAGCACCAAATCCCAGAGCAGTCTTCTTCTTCTTCTTCTCCTCTTCTCTTTCTTTTTCTTGGTTTCTGGATCCCGGTAATCGCCAGAGCCGTATCATCGTCGATGATCCGGACAATCCAGCAGACGTCCTCATCCAGCGTGATCACATTCTTTCATAGCTTGGTCATGTTCTGTATGCGTGTGTGTGCATCACGATGTTTACCCGACGTCGGACGCAGCGTACGCATCCCGTCGTAAGATCCGATCAGGCAAGTATTCTTGCTTTACTTTTGGTCAATGTACATCGGAATTCCTTCGTGTGTATATGTATATATATTTTTCTTGCCCTGTTAGAATGAAAGAAAAACGTGTTAGTGCCTATTTTTTGTTATATTGTACAAAAATATATATAGGCAAACTTTTATGCAGTAAGTAAGAAAAATTAGCAAGTTTGGTTTTAAAATGAGATTTATTTTAACTACAAATAAATTTTGAAAGTTGTTAACATGTCTCACATTTATATATTTCTAGCAAAATTGTGATTAATATATCCATATTAAGGTTAATGGTAAAGATAACAATTGCAACTCATACCAGCTTGTACATCGCCTTCATGCAGTTACTATTACCATATAACTATTACATTTGATAAATCACGACTATTCAATACTCTAGTCTTTATGAACGAGATCGCTGATTAGGATGCTGAACTACATGACATGACACATTACTATTTACCATATTCATCTCTATACAATTACCATATCACAAGTTGCAGTCCTTTCAGCATTCTTAATTAGTGATCTAGTCATTACCATGGTAGCTATAAACACGCGGGTGTTGGATAGTTTGAGTGTGCGTTCGTACAATAGGATCTCAGGAGTCCCGTACCGACAGCTCGTATCTGGCTATATCGATCACATGTTATTATAGCTCGTACCGGGCTATATCGGTCGCATGTTATTGCAGCTCATACCGGGCTATATCGGTCCCATGTTATTATAGCTCGTACCGGGCTATATCAGTTGCATGTTCATTCCACAGTTGGAACCGTGTTTTCTAGCCCCTGAGGCACTACTCTTGGGATAGGAATACTCCTGCAGAGGTTGACGTACACACTCGAACTCACGATAGGATAGATTACCTTTTAGTGACCAGTTAGGTTATGACTTGATCTGTTTATATGTCTGTTTCATAGTATTAATGCTTATATATATATATATATATATATATATTACTTGTGCACATGGGCTTCACTACATTTATATATATTTTCATGTTATCATACGTTGAGTACTTACTGGGATGTTCTGACATCTCTGAGATTTGCCATCTTAGATTTAGAGACAGATTTTCAGGCCGCGCACGATCACAGCGACTATCAGGACTTTGCCGAAGATCAGTAACCCGTAAGTTTATTTCCTTTCAGCTAGTATTTAACATGTGTGCCCTAATGGGACATTAAGACTCTTGTATCTTTTCAGATTTGTGTTTTTTTCGAGCTTCTTGTATTTGCATCCATCATCTAGATGACCTATTATTTTATTCCTTGTAGTCTCGTTGCAGCATGATTATCAGTATTATCCCTTTTGGTATTGGATTTTATTTTTGAGCTAGACAGCTTTATGTGACTATGGAAGTATCTTTTTTTACCGTAGGTAGCATGGCTGGGCTTCGTTGCTTTCCGTATTTCATATTTTGGCAAGCGGGGCGTGACACCCCAGGAGGAGTAGATCCTCATGTATGGAATTGGTCCGCTAGTGGAGAATTCTATCTCAGGTTTGGCAGTGTTGTCTTGGCAGGATGAAATATTATTTGGAAGACTATGGTCCCTCCCAAACTTCACATATTTATTTGGCTCTCTCTTAACAATGCATTACTTGCATGAGAAAATTTTCTGAAGGGAATCGCCCCCCCCCCCCCCCCACCCACACACACACACACACTGGATATGACCCCTTCATGAGTCAAACCGGCGACCTCTCGATCTGGAGATTTTCACCACATGAGCCATGTTCAATTGGTTCTCAAGGGACTTGTTGCTGTCCCAATAGAGTGTGTGTTATGTGGGACATTGGTTGAATATGTTGAGCTTTGTTCTTTGAATGTACTTGAGCAAAGAGAGTTTCGGAGTGAGCCTCTAAAAATTTTAGTATCACAGCTGTGAACATTGTGATCATGACTGATGGTTTTGGTGGCAAGTGGAGAGATTTGTTGATATACTTTGTTGCCTCTATTCTGCGGTACATTTGGCTTTCTAGGAATGATTTTTGTTTAACTTTAATTTAATGAATTATAATACGTTCTTACTTTGTATAGGAATGAGCAGGAAATTTGGTTCTATGAAGAGTGGTGCTTTATTCCAGGGCCAACTCGAACAAAGAATAGCGAGCGGAAAGACGACTGAGGTCCAGAACTCCTTTGAAAGACTGCAATCTCAGTTTTCTCTTTGTTTGTCTTGCATGAAGACTTCTACTTTTTTGTAATAAAACCATTGTTATGGCTTTAGTTATGTTTTTCACGTTCTAGGTGTTGAATACAGTGTTAGAGAAGTAGCAAATGTTACCTTTATTATGTACTTTGTCTGTGTTTCATCATCCTATTAAGGTATGGTGTCTAACACCATTTATGTCAAAGCAAAACACCACAATTTACCGCATCATTTTCTGGACAACAGATTGCAACAGATGCCATTATGAATTGGTAGTTTAACATCAATGATGATGCTCAACCATTTTACTTATAATCACCTACTATGCATAATTGGTTTTTGAAGAAATCTAGTAAGAAAATAATTAGAGAAGCTAGAACACAACCGCAATGTAAGCAACAAGAAATAATGGTCTATTACCAAGCCAGAATCTATATGCTTGTCATCAATCATTCTAGAGCTGTTGTTGCGGCAGATGGAACTATATTGGAATTCCGAATGATATCAGAGAAGCAAGAGGAATTTGAAATACTGTGTTTCAATATAAAGAAATATTACAAAGAGGAACTTTTGAATAATTTGCCTATTTGTTTAAGGCTTTGATTTTATTCTTTCTGGGATATATATTACAATCCATGCATACTTTTTATAGAGTTTTCAAATAAAACTATTCCAACAACTACTTCTATTCCACCGACCAATTACACTATTTCACCTATAAAATACTTTCCTTACGTGAACCTCATTTCTCTAATGTGTGCAATGTTAATCACATGATAGCCATCTTTCTTGACATCTAGCCTTTCCATTTCTTTGACTTTTGACATTGTAGAATCCAATTGCAAATTGATCTCTATCATCCCATCTCAATTTGCAGTTTGCAAAATATTTCTGAAATCCATTAATTTTTCCGTTGCAACTGCTTTGGTGAAGATATCTGTTCATTTTGATTTGTTGGAATGAACTTTAGATCGATTTTTTTTCTTTTACGAGCTCTTTGATGAAATGGTGTCGAATCTCGATGTGTTTGGATATTGCATGAAACACCGAATTCTTTGTCATCGCAATTGCTAACATGTTGTCGCAATACATTGTTGTTGGAGTGTCTGGCTTTTGCATGGTGTAAGTCTGAAAGAATTCTTCCGAACTAGATTGCTTCACATGCTTATTCAGCTTCTGCAGATGAGAGTGCTACCATCTGCTGCTTCTTAGACGACCAGGATATCACCTTTGAACCAAAAGTGAAAATACCATCCTAATGTGCTTTTCCAACCAGCGATGGAACCTGCACAGTCACTGTCGGTGTAACTGATCGGTGTGCTGTCTTCTTCGGTTGTATAGTTGAGCCTGAGATTCCTTGTGTCGTGAAGATATCTGAGGATACGCTTGGCTGCGGCGTAGTGTAGCTTGCTTGGATCATTTATGAATCTTGAGATTATGCTGACCGCATCTAGTATATAGGGTCTTATATTGATGAGATAGATCAAGCGATCCGACCAGGCTTCGGTAAGTTGAGGCATCGACCTTATGTGCGCCGTCATGTATGGTTAGCTTTTCGTTCAGTGCTGCTGGTGTGGTGACTGGCTTACAGTTTGACATATGGAACTTCTTCAGAAGATCTCTTTGCAATATTTTTCTTGGCTAATAAATATTTCTCCTGCAGATTGTTTGACTTGTATGCCGAGAAAATATCGCATAAAGCCTAGATCTGACATCTCCAATTCTTTCATCATTTTCTTTTTAATTTCATCGATCTATCATCACATGATTAGTGCCACAGTATATCAAGACAATATAAATACAGGCAATAAGATAGTATGTACCTTGCATTTTTACATACAAGGATGGCCTATTTGGGGTTCTTTGAAATCATTCTTGTAAAAGTGTTGATCTATTTTACTGTTCCTGGCTCACGATACTTGCTTTAGCTCGTACGGTGCTTTATGAAGGCGATAAACATGCGCTCTTCTTCTTTGACAATGTAGCCTTGAGGTTGTTCTATATAGAATTTTTCTTCAAGATCTCCATTAAGAAATAATAATTTGCTGTCTAGTTGGAACACCTTCAGTTTGAACTGTGCGGCAAGTGCCAAAATGGTTCTGATTATCTCCATGTGAGCAACCGGAGCAAACGTTTCGTTGAAATCGATGCCAGGCTTCTGCGAGTAGCCTTTTTGCTATGAGTCGAGTCTTCAGCTTCTGAATTGAGCCGTCTTCATTATATTTGGTCTTGTAGACTCATTTAAGCCCGATTAACTCTTTCCCTTTGGAAGATGAGTCGGCTTCTGTGTTTTGTTTTTCTCAATCATTGCAATTTCTTCATTTATTGGTTTGACCCATTTTTCATCTTTTTCAGCTTTAAATTTCCGCGGTTAACAAGAGAACAATGCCATGTCACAAGAATTATAAATATTTTGCAATGAACGCACATTTCAAGATGATGATTCGGAGTCTGAAGTAGATGAATATCTAGATCATTCATTTTGAGGGATTTGGTTGGAAGAATCAGACCATCTGCATTCTTCTTCGATGATTGTTGGTGTTGTGCCTTGATTTTCTTTCCAGCTCCATGCAGCAGCTTCATCGAAGATAACATCTCATGAAAACTCAAGCGTATCGGTGTTAGGATCGTACATCCTGTAAGTTTTAGATTCATCGCTGTAGCCGATGAACAAATATTTTTCTCTTTTCTCATTAAACTTTTATTTTCTGTTTGGTGTTGGAATGTGAGCATAAGCGATATACACTACTACAAATATGGGTTGCCCCTACGGATTTATCGATAGGGGCAACCCACTGCCCCTACGGATATATACGTAGGGGCGAAAAAAGACCCCGTAAGGCCGCAGGTGCAAGTTGAGGCCCTGAACTTGCCCCTACGGACAAATTTAAGCCCCTACGGATATATCAGTAGGTGTTATAGCCCCTACGGAGTACCCCGTAGGGGTAATAAAATCATATATGTAATTTTTTTTTTTGAATATATTGTATATACCTACGGATATATCCGTAGGGGATATAAAGTAGCTCCTACGGTTAAGTCCGTAGGGGCTACTCCCAACACCCTGCACTGAGATCGGGGGGAAAAATATCAGGAAACCTGATATTTTCCCCTACGGATAAATTCGTAGGGGATAAACAGTGGCCCCTACGGACATATCCGTAGGGACAACCCCAACACCCTGCACTGATATCAGGTGGGAAAATATCAGGTTTCCTGATAGTTTGCCCCTACGGATATACCCGTAGGGGCAACGTATGTACCTGCGGCTTAAGCCGTAGGTACATATTGTCTGTATTATTTTTTAAAAAATGGGCTGTTGGATTTTTTCCCGCCCTGTGCACAATACTATATACATCAATCAAATCATATATTGCAGTATTCATAATCACATCTCACGCATATATATAATATACAAAAGAAACCCAAAAACTGAATATGATATAAATACAAACCAATATCAATATCGTTTCAAAATGTAGTACAATGTGATATAAATACATGTTTCAAAAAATAAGAACCAAAAAGCTACCCTAGTTCGGTCCAGCTCCACCTCCGAATAACGTTAGAATAACGCGCGCCTGCTCATCGGTTAATACACTCTGCAATGCTGCATATAAGGGAGTCTGAGCGGCATGTGGAGCTGGCGATGTGGTATGCGCATCCGCCGTCGAGGTAGTCGCTTGCGGAGCCGCGGCTGCGGGAGTCTGAGTGGGCGGTGGAGCTACAGGAGCTGTCTGCGGAACCGCAGCCGATGTAGTGGCTTGCGGAGCCGCAGCCGTAGGAGATGCATGTGGAGGCTCGGCCGATCTACCCTGTCGCGTCTGGACATAACGTGTGTAAGAAGTGTGTAAGAACTGTGTATTATTCGAATTCGTTTCATTATTAAGTTATTTCGAAACCCTGTTTGGATATCTAGTTTGGAAAAGCGTTGTTTATTTTAATTATATATGTATGTATGATTAATCAGACTTAAGTCTAAAACCAAATAAGCTCAAGCTACGTACTAATTATGGATATGTTGATATGTATATAATATGAAATGATATTTTACTATAAAGTAGTATACATACCAGTATCTCCTTCAACTCCTGAATGGTGGCCCTCAAGCTATCCAGTTCCTGATGGACATGCCGGCCACTGGAGACGGAGGAAGTAACCGCCGGGGTGGAGTCCAACCTCATATGGGCCCTGCTAGGGCCCAATCCCCGGCCTCTCTCCCAACCTCCGTGGTGCCCTCTGTGTGCGGCGTCCAGAACTGGGGTCAGCAGCCTCGGATCGTTCTGTCCGGTAAAATCGATCCCCGAGGCCTGGGCCTGCTCAACCACCCGCTCCTACACCCACATTAAGCAGTAAAGTATAAGTATAAAATTTAAACTTGAACCTTCCAAAACTAAAATTTCAAATTTGGGTAGAAAAAATATTAACACTTACGCAGTACTCCTGGGTAGCGACGTCGGGACATCGAAGCTCGCCCGTGGCGGGATCTGTCGAGGTGCCGTGGACGGCAAGATATGCGGACAGCACGCTCGGTGTACCACCTGACGCCACGGTCCGAGATGTCTGCAATATTAGAAAGTAACTCTTAATATTAGAAATATTAGAGAATAACTCTTAATATTGCAGAATATTAGAGAATAACTCTTAATTTACCGATAACTCCATGGCTCGAGTAATGTTCCTCGAGCCACCTGTGTAAGTGGGGCGACCCCTCTTCGCCGACTTCCTGTTCTCCGTATTCTGAGCGGCCTGTTTCTGCACAACGCATTAACATTTAGTTTTCTAATTAAGAAACACAAAGAAATAAATTATATCATAAATAATGAATTAAATTTAAAATACATACTTGTTTGCGTTCGGAGTCGAAATAAGCGCACAATAGAGGCCATGTCTCTACGTCGACTCTCGCAAACGCCGGAGTAGATAGGAGGGCCGCTCTCTCTGCCTCGGGGGTCGCTATCCACAGGGAGTAGCAGTCGTCCTTCAGCTCATTCCTGTTGTATCGGACCTTGGCCTGCATGTTCTTCATCAGGCCATTGTACAGAGCATGAAGGTCGAGCACCCTCCCCGAGTGATCAGGGTCGGCTACAGGCTGAAAATCGTAATCCAACTGAAAATACAAAAAAAAACATTGTTATTAGATTGCAAGTGTTAATAATAAATATATTGGATAGATCAAATGAAAATATATATTAATACATACCCGAGCCTGTTCAAAGAAGAGGGCGAATGAGCGCTGGTGCTGCTCGCCCCACTCAACGTGAAGTGGATAGTTCTTCACGATCCGGCTCTCGTCCCCCAAATACCGGCCGAACCTCTCGGCATGAGGACCGGTATAGCGATAGTCAAGGGTAAAAAATAGGGGGAATGCTGCCTCCCCCCTAGCTCTATTAGGCCTCAGCCTATGGGACTGATTCGGGCCTCGAGTCCCCCTCTGGGGATGGAGAGGCCCTGCGTCTGCACGAAATATCAAGACAATCAATAATAAGACAAAGTTGTATTAAGAAATCAAGGTTAAACAAAAATTCAAGTGTGATATATACCTCCGGTGAATAACGCACGAGCCTGGGCCCGAGCAGCAGCACGAGCGGGACGATAGTTCCTCCGGTGAGGAACAACCGGGGTCCCGGACCCGGACGCATCCCCTCCAACTATAAAATAAACATCGACGCTAAATCTCCATGAAGTTCATATTTATTCTATAGAGCATATGTAAAATAAATAAATATTTTAAATTTATTCATACTAACCTGCAGACGATGCGGAGGGTATGGAAGCGGCAGGAGTGGCCCCTGTGGAAGGTGTGGACGCACCACCTATAATTAGACAATTAAAAATAGATTTTATAAGTAATTGCAAAAAGAATGTGTAGATCAATAATATAACGTTCTAAATCAATATGCATGAACTATAGGACATATAAACATACCCGCAGGTGCGGTGGTGTCACCACCTACAGCTAGACAATAATAAAAATTGCTAAGTAAGAGCAAAAGGAATGTGTATATTTATGATATAGCATTCTAAATCAATATACATACACTATATGATATATAAACATACCTGGAGGAGTGGGGGTGGCCTCTGTCCCAGATGTGGACGCAGGACCAACAACTAGACAATTAAAAATAGATTTGATAAGTAATTGCAAAAAGAATGTGTAGATCAATAATATAACGTTCTAAATCAATATGCATGCACTATAGGACATATAAACATACCCGCAGGTGCGGTGGTGTCACCACCTACAGCTAGACAATAATAAAAATTGCTAAGTAAGAGCAAAAGGAATGTGTATATTTATGATATAGCATTCTAAATCAATATACATACACTATATGATATATAAACATACCTGGAGGAGCGGGGGTGGCCTCTGTCCCAGATGTGGACGCATCACCAACAACTAGACAATCAAACATTGACAATATAAGTAATTTTGACATAAACAGGCATGAATATCTGTAATATTAAATTGAAAATGGATATGCGTGCAGTATACCTGGATGTGTGGCAAAATCCACACGGAAGGAGGCATCCGAAGGGGTCTCCGATCTGGGTGCAAGACCGGCCCTCTGAAGCTCCCTACGGAGCTCTCCGGGCGGCAGAACCGCTCTGCCTCTGCCTCTGCCTCTGCCGCGGCTGGAGCTCCTGCCGCCTCTCGCTGCTCCCGACATCGTCATCAAATCTAGATAAACGGTTCGTGGACGCATTAGACAATCATTAAAAGTATTGACTATATATGATCTAGAGCGTAAAATGTGAAGTAATAATATAACATTACTGATAACCTTTTTCGTTTCGTGGGCGCATCATACATATCTACTTGGATTTCATCGTCGATGTCATTTCTAACCCACGTAACTTCATGATCGGTCGAAGACAACCCGTCCTTCGAAACAGACGGTCGGAGCACTTTAAGCCTTCTCTCTTCTTCGTCCTCATCGCTGTCCTCATATTCTGGGACATCGTAGACATCTCTAGGTTTCCATCGGCATACAACACTCCACCCCGGATGCTTCAAACACTGTGAGTAGTATACTTGGAACGCTTGGTTCGGAAAGATAAACGGATCGTCTTGACCGTAAAATCGAAGTGTGTTCACACTGGTCAATCCATATTCATCTTTCCAAGTCCCAAGACTGCTTCTCCACCTGTCTGTATCGGTTCGCGGATCGTACCAAGTACAGTGGAATATATAAAAGGGTTCTGATCGTCCGGGATAGTGGATGCCGAGTATACAATTTAAGTACCCATAGTAAATCACACCGTCCGATCCTACCGTCGCAATACCACTATTCTGAGTGATTCTAGATGTTTCTATGTCCTTAACTTCGAATTTGTATCCAAGGACACCAAATCCTTTGTAATGTGCAACCTCCATACTAGGAAATTGAGCTAAACATCTTGAATCACTCTCAAATGATGCAGACAAGTTCGGATCGTGGATCTAACAAAACAAATTTTACGATAAATACATAACGATACAAGTTTAGATTAAAACTGATAGCAATAAAATGTAATTCGAATAACTTACATGCTCTGTGACCCAATCACAAAAATTATCCTGATGGTATTTTTCCAAACGCTCTTCGTTCCAATCAGGATGCCCCTCACGTACCTCGTTAAAATGAGTTCTGTTTTCAACAAATAATTGTGACATTAATATTATGTCATTTCATACACACACAAACACAGATATAACAATTAATCCAAAAGAACTTACTCTCTAATTTGTTCAAGACATACGCAATTAAGCAAGATAAACCGGTATATCTTGTTGATAAACATAGTGTCTACCCTCTTATACTCGGCTTTACCATATGGCCCGTCTTGAATTCTTCGTGGTCGGTTAAGCCTTGTCTCAATGTTCTCGTCCAGATAGCGGGAACAAAATGTGGTTGCTTCATCAAGAAGATAACCTTGCATGATAGAACCCTCTGGTCGATTTTTATTGCGTATATACTTCTTAAGAGTGTAAAGGTACCTAATGAGAATACGTTGAATAAATAAACACGGGCATACATGACAAAAATAAATTTATAAATTGCGCGAAACGAAAAATTACACGTACCTCTCGACGGGATATATCCATCGATATTGTACCGGTCCGGCTAACTTCGCCTCAGTTGCAAGATGAACCGTCAAGTGTATTATGATATCGAAGAATGACGGTGGGAAAATACGCTCAAACTTGCAAAGTATCAACGCAATAGAATTTTCTAGTTTATCCAGCGTCGCAACCTCCAGCGTTTTAGCACACAACTCCCTGAAAAAACAACATAGGTCGTTGATTACTAGACCAACCGAGTCGGGGAGAGAAGTCCTGAGGGCTAATGGAAGAAGGTGCTCCACGATAACATGGTGGTCATGACTTTTCAGCCCATCGATCTTGCCCTTCACAATTTTTATTTTCTTGCTGAATGATCCTGAGAAACCTGTGGGGACTTTAAAATCATGCAACACCTGCAGGAATCTTTTCTTCTCCGGTTGTGACATATGATAAGCGGCATTGGGAAGTACAAACTTGCCCGGTTTACCCGCTACCGGTTTAGGGTGCAGTTCACTTCTTATTCCCCACTCTTGTAGATCCATCCGGGCATTCATGTTGTCTTTCGATTTTCCGTCTTTACACAGAAGCAAGTTAAGTATGTGCTCTGATACTCCCTTCTCTATATGCATGACGTCCAGACAATGACGCACTGAATTTGTAGACCAGTACGGAAGCTCGAAGAAAATGCTTAACTTGTTCCAATATTGTGGTTTGACCTGTCTCGTCGGATCCATCCCGAAGGTCACGTTATTGTAACCATCCCATTTAGCAGTCACGTCCTCTCCGGACAATGGGGATGGAGGCCCAAGAAGCTCCTGATGACCATCAAAGTGAACCGTGTCTAACCTGTAGGGGTGGTCTGGAGGCAGAAAACGTCGATGGCCGCAATAACAAACCTTCCTGCTAAAATTCAAAAATTTTGATGTTGTGTGTTCATGGCAATGAGGACATGCTTTGTGACCATGTACGGACCAACCTGAAAGCATTCCATATGCAGGAAAGTCATTAATTGTCCACATTAAAGCCACACGCAGTATGAAGGTTGTATTTGTGTTTGAATCATATGTCTCTACACCATCAATAAACAAAGTTTTCAGCTCCTTAATCAGAGGTCGGAGATAGACGTCGATATTGTTCCCCGGTGAGTTTGGTCCGTCGATAAGAAGAGGCATCATAAAGTATGATTGGTCCATAGCCAACCAAGGCGACAGATTATAAATTATCATTACAACGGGCCATGTACTGTGACTTCCAGCCATATAGTTGAATGGGCAGAAGCCATCGGCAGCCAGTCCGAGCCGGACATTGCGGGGATCGCTACTGAATATTGCGTGCCTCCTATCGAAATCCTTCCATGCCGGTGAATCTCTTGGATGGCTCATTTTTCCATTTTCGCTTGGAGGAGCACGATGATGCCAAATCATTGCCTCGGCTGTTTTCTTGCACCTGAATAGCCTCTGTAGCCTCTGTGTTATGGGAAAATATCGTGCTATCTTCACAGGTATATCAGGCTTCTTATCAGAATCTTTCGGCTTATACCTGGCCTCTCCGCATGTTGGACACTCTTTCAAATCTGAATTCTCTTTCCGGTACAACACGCAATTTTTAGGACATGCTTGAATCTTCTCGCACTTTAGACCCAAATCAGACATCATTTTCTGGGCTTCGTACCAGCTTTCGGGCACATTATTTCCCGGAGGCATAGAATCTTTCAAGAACGAAAGAAGCATTGTGAATGACTTGTTGCTCCATCCATTTAGGCACTTAATTTGGAAAAGTTGGACGAACCATGAGAGGGTGGAATACTTCGCATTCTCATAAATTGGTTTCCTAGCATCATTCATGAAATTTTCATATTTATCCGCACGCGGTCCTTGACCGGAAGGAATGTCATCTTCGGTACGAATAGATTCACCTAAGGCAGCCTCTACCATATCCTCCATTTCTTCTGATGGAAATAAATTTCCGTATCCTGCCGTATTACCGAATTCTTCTTCTTCTCCTGCCGCATTATCGTGTTCTCCTTCTTCTACCGCAGTACTGCATTCTTCTCCTTCCCCGTGATATTTCCAAATTGAATAAAGTCTAGTAAACCCATGTTTTACAATATGAAGCTCTGCCAATTCTACCTTCTGCCAGTACTTATTGCCACATCTATCGCACGGACAGAGAATCTTCTCTATTATGATCTTATTATGTGCTCGTGCAAATTCAAGGAAAGCAGCAACCCCTGCGACAAACTTAGGTTGCATACGTTGTTTCCAATCCACATACATCCAGTCCTTAACTCTGACGTACTCATGGGCCATGTTAGACTGAATAACATATAAATTGTAGGTTATGCTGACTATATTGAGAAATATAAGAACGGGATAGTTACTGACAAAGGACAAAATCCATGTATATGCTTTGTGTGTGCGTTTGTCGTTGAAAAGAATAAATTATCGCACGTTATGTTGACCGATAGACGGGGACTAAGTGGCGCTTTTAATTAGTTTCATATATGGGTATCGATGGGAATATGAAGGTTTCATATTATCATATATTGGTTTTAACCCGAACATCTCGAATCGCTCTCTGATTATGCGTTTGTATGTATGTGTTCCGGCTGTCGGGGGTAGGCTTCTATCCCATTAAGAATGTATAGAGCGAACGCCCATCACTTGTGCTTTCAACCGTTTCGAGTAAATTTCGGCAGCACCTCCCCGCTGTTCTCCGAGTACACTGTAATAGAATAGATAATCATTTCAAAGCTGTGAAACAACGTTGAAATGAACATCTAATCTATCTTTGTACACGGAGAACCAGCGGAAAGGTACCGACGAAATATCTCGAAACGGATGAAAACACAAGTGAATGAAGGCGTTTGCTTTATACATTCTTAACTTGTCCACGCGGGACAAATCTATGGGTTACCATACGATTGAATTTTCTCGTCGCGTAGACTATACGACGGTTGTTAGTATCGAGCTATACTGTCCGATATTTAACAACCTTCGTATAGTTCTAGGTCACGACGAGCATCGCACGTATGTTAACCGATAGACGGGGACTAAGTGGCGCTTTTAGTTTCATATACGGGTATCGATGGGAATATGAAGGTTTCATATCATCATCGAGTATCATATATTGGTTTTAATCCGAACATCTCGAGTCGCTCTCTGATTATGCGTTTGTATGTATGTGTTCCGGCTGTCGGCGGTAGGCTTCTATCCCATTAAGAATGTATAGAGCGAACGCCCATCACTTGTGCTTTCAACCGTTTCGAGTAAATTTCGACAGCACCTCCCCGCTGTTCTCCGAGTACACTGTAATAGAATAGATAATCATTTCAAAGCTGTGAAACAACGTTGAAATGAACATCTAATCTATCTTTGTACACGGAGAACCAGCGGAAAGGTACCGACAAAATATCTCGAAACGGATGAAAACACAAGTGAATGAAGGCGTTTGCTTTATACATTCTTAACTTGTCCACACGGGACAAATCTATGGGTTACCATACGATTGAATTTTCTCGTCGCGCAGACTATACGACGGTTGTTAGTATCGAGCTATACTGTCCGATATTTAACAACCTTCGTATAGTTTTAGGTCACGACGAGCATCGCACGTATGTTAACCGATAGACGGGGACTAAGTGGCGCTTTAGTTTCATATACGGGTATCGATGGGAATATGAAGGTTTCATATCATCATCGAGTATCATATATTGGTTTTAACCCGAACATCTCGAGTCGCTCTCTAATTATGCGTTTGTATGTATGTGTTCCGGCTGTCGGGGGTAGGATTCTATCCCATTAAGAAAAAATGGAGTGTATTTCGCTGTGAGAGACTCTTCAAAGAAATGGAGGAAGAAGCACTAAAGAAAAAAGAGAGAAAAATAAGAATATAAAGTTGAAACTAAACTTGAGCTATCCGCTGAAATCATAAAGCATAGGAAAGTTGATTGAGTCTTGATCTATTGCTCTTTCTTTGCATTATCTCGTATGTCCATTTATAGATTTTAATGCCACATGAGATGTAATCAGTCAGCTCCCTATGGTTGTATTAATGTCAGCTCTTACACAATATGGGTATCTGCCTTACCATTAAGACAACTATGGAATATGTTAATTTAAAATGTAAGGCTAGCTTTCTATGTATTCTGAGGGACTGCTTGCATAGAACTTAGCTTGATCCTCTCAATTATTACACATAAATATGCTGACATGCCTCTCATAACCCTAACCCCAGCCCCACAGTAACCCTAACCCTAGCCTCAACCCTAACCCCAGCCTACCGTAACCCTACCCCAGCCCCACAGTAACCCTAACCCCAGTTCCACAGTAACCCTAACCCTAGCCCCAACCCTAACCCCAGCCCACCGTAATCCTACCCCAGCCCCACAGTAACCCTAACCCCAGCCCCACCGTAACCCTAACCCTAGCCCTACCCTAGCAGCAGCCGAACCCCAACCCTAACCCTACCCCGACCCCGACCCCGACCCCGACCGCCACCGCGCCCCTGCCCAAACCCAACTCTCGCGCGCGCAACCCAGACCCAGCCATGAATAATCCAAAAATGCTTTAATTTACCTCGAGATTTATACCTGAACGGGTGCGCTGGTGGGCTGGAGCGACGACGGTGGCGAATTGGCGAAGAAACCGGCGGTGGCGACGAAACCGGTGGTGGCGACGACGGTGGCGACGAAATCGGCGGTGGCGACGACGGTGGCGACTCTGCCCAACGACGGTGGCGACGCGACGGTGGCGATTTAGGGTTTTTCGCGCGCGTTTGAGGGAGAGAGAGAAAATGAGCGTAGGCTTTTCGATCTGGCTTTGTTTTAAAACGATATTTACTTGCCCCTACGGATATATCCGTAGGTCCTTTGTTTGCGCCACCGTAGGGGCAAACACCAAATTAAGAATTAATTTTTTTATTCTTGAACGTCAGTGCCCGTAGGGGCAACCCTTTAGCCCTACGGAGTAATCCGTAGGGCCAAGTAAAATCTGCCCCAACGGATAATTCCATCCGTAGGGACAACCCCCTATTTTACTAGTGATAGCCAAAGACCTCCATGAAATCTATTTTTGCTTTGCGCTTGCATCAGACTTCGTATGACGTTCTGTTTGGTACGACTTTTGTTGGCAATCTGTTTGAAATGTATACAACATATTCACTGCTTCAGCCCAAAACTTGTTCGGAATATGTCTTTCAGCATGCTGTTGCCCATCTCCATGATTGATATGTTTCTTCTTTCGGTTAAGCCGTTTTGCTGAGGAGTGTATTTTGTGATTAACTCTTTCTTGGTGTTAACCCTTGTAGAAGTCTTGAAACTGTGTAGAAGTAAACTCTCTTCCACGAACTGTTTTCAGCACCTTCAATTTGTGGCCATTTTATTTTTCTGCGAATGTTTTGAATTGGAAAAACATAGTCGGATTTTTCTTTAAAAAAATAAACCCACATCATTCTACTATAATCATCAAAAAATAGTAGGAAATATCTTTTGCCACTTAATAATTGAGTTTGAGTAGGACCATATATATTGGCATGCACAAGTTTTAACGGAGCTTTGGCTCTTCAAGTTGTTTTTGTAAATGAGAGACGATGCATTTTGACGTAAATGCATCCTTCAAAGATTTTTTCTTCTTTGATTATTTGAGGAAGACCAATAATCATATTTTTGTTTTTAGCAAACCATGATTTCTAAAATTTAAATTGCCAAATCTCAAATTCCACAATAAAGATTCATTGTTTTCTTAGATTTTAGTGCAAAATTCTCATATGACATTTTTAAAGGAAAAACTTTATTTGGTGCCATTTTAATTTTAGTCGCTATGTGTTTATTGTTGTTATCAACAACCACATTCATCTTTGAAAATAATCAAGAGAAAACATTTTATTGTCTTAAGAAAAATAATAGTCCATACAACTCTATATATAAAGAGTTTTGGATAATCTCTCCTAACAAATATATAGTAACTAATCAAACTGATTAACTATATATAACAACTGAATATATATCCATAACACTCCTCCGCAAGCTGATGCGTGGATGTCAATCATGCTAAGTTTGGATAGAAAACGAGCGAAAACTGGTCGAAAAAGAGCTTTGGTAAGAATATTTGCCAGTTGAGTTGCAGAGGAAATATGCTGAAGTGCAGCCACATTATCTGTCACTTTATCACGAATGAAGTCCAAATATATCTCGATATATTTGGTCCGTTCATGAAAAAATGGATTCTCAGCAATGTGAACTACGACCTTATTATCACAGAAGCGAGTAGTCGGAAGAGAATAAGGAAGTCCAAGATTTGTCAAAAGGAAGGTCAGCCATACCAACTCAGCAATTGTATGCACCATAGATCTATACTCAACCTCTGCAGAAAAATGAGGAACTACACTTTGCTTTTTACTTTTCCATGTAACCAAGTTTCCTTCCAAGATGACACAATAGCCACTCATGGAACGACGATCATCAATAGATCCAGCAAAGTCGCATTCGCAGAGGCTGTGAGCGACAACATAGAATGAAGAATATGTTCAACTGCCTTATGATGAGAGGTCAAAGGATTCTGCATGTATTGATTCACCGTGCTAACGGTAAAGGCAATATCAGGATGAGTGATGGTGAGATAAATAAACTTTCCAACTAGACATCGATATCATCCTGGATCAGGTAGTGGAGGATCCAAGGGAGAGCTTAATCGAGATAGCTTGAATGAGAAATCGATAAAGGTGTTTGCTGGTTTACATTCCAGAAATCATATCTCAGATAGAAGATCAAGTGCAACTTGATCTGAGAGAGCCGTAATCTACCAGAATTTCGTGATACTTCAATTCCAAGAAAATATCTAAATGACCTAAGCTCCTTGGTATGCAAATGTGAAGCCAAATGTTCTTTCACCTTGGAGATTCCGGCAGAATCACTTCCAGTGATAATATTATCAACATATACCAACACAATTACCCTGTCCTGAGGACGATTATGTGTAAAAAAATACGTGTCGGCACGACTACGTTTGAAACCAATCTATCGTAAAATCATGCTAAATTTTTCAAATCAGACACGCGGTGGCTGCTTCAGTCCATATAACGATTTGTGTAGAAGACAAACCATAGACTCCCCCGGTCGTTTAAAACCAGAAAGCTGCCGCATATAAATAGTCTCCGAGAGATCACTATTAAGAAATTAATTCTTCACATCAAGCTGATAAAGAGGCCATGCCTTAGAAACGACCAAGGATATAAGAACACGGACCAATGTTAATTTGGTAACCGGAGAAAAATTGACAACTGGAGAAAAAGTCTCAACATAATTCAAACCATACTGCTGAGTAAATATTTTGGCCACCAATCGAGATTTGAGACGGTTAGTTGTCCCATTGAGTTTTTGTTTGACAGTAAAAACCTATCCACAACCAACAATCTTCTTATCTGACGGTGGAGGTACCAATTTCCAAGTCTGATTAGAGCGCAGTGTGACAATCTTCTCTAATATAGCTGCATGCCAACCTGGGTGCTGAAATGCTTTCTGAATAGAGGAAGGAAGAGTGATGGAAGACAAGGAATAAACAAACTGACGAGTAGATGGAGTTGGTCTATAATAGGAAACAAAATTAGAAATCGGATGTGCAGTAGTACAAGAACGCTTACCTTTGTGTAAGATAATAGGAAAAGAGAAATTTTCTGAAGGCAGCGGTAGTGGAGAATCAGGAACAGTGGACTGTATCTGAGTACCTACAGAAGAATCGTTAGAAGAATCATTGGTGGGAACCTTCTTACGACGGTGGTATACCTGTTGATAAGAGACGACAAACTGATCACTAGGGAGCACAGGTGGAATAGATAAATCAAGATATGCGGAAGGTAAGTGTGGAACATGAATAGTAGAAGTGTGGTCCTTAATAGATGGTGGAAAATATGCTTGATCTCCTAAGAAGGTCACATCACATAATGTACAAACTTTGGATCTGACAGGGTCGAAGCATACATAACCTTTTTGGGTTCGAGAGTAACCTACAAACACCATACGGGTAGTTCTAAGATCAAGTTTGTCAATATAAGGATCTAGAACATGGGGATAGTATAGGAAACTAAACACTTTAGGAGAAACAGGAAAAGACTTACCCTGTGGAAACAAAATAGAGAAAGAAGACCGGTTGCCTTGGTCCGGAGAAGGCATGTGATTGATATAAAAACAGACAGCTAAGACTGTAAAATTCCACAATTGTTTAGGGACATGTATATGCAAAACAAGAGAATGAGCTATCTCAAGAAAATGTCGGTTCTTTCGTTCATCAATCACATTTTGCTGGGGAGTATAAGAACATAAAACTTGATGCAATATACCCTGGTTCTAACAAAATACAGTAAACTTCGTGCTAATATACTCCGTAGCATTATCTGAACGAAGAATTTTTACTGGAACACCAAATTGATTAGTAATCTCAGCTACGACTATTTTAAAGATAGAGAAAAGTTCAGACCTATTATGTAGAAAATATAACCAAGTCATACGTGAATGATCATCGATAAAAGTCACAAAATATCTATAACCAAACACACTAGGCATTTTAAACGGACCCCAAATATCAGAGTGGATTAACACAAAGGGTAAATCATGTTTTTTATTAACTGGAGGAAAAGTGGAGCGATAGTGTTTACCAAGAATACATGATTTACAACTGAACTCTGACAATTCAAGAGAAGACAACATATTACGTAAAGAAAAAAGAGGAGGATGCCCAAGTCGCCAATGCCACTGGATAGTAGAAACAGCTGCAGACGTATTGGAAAGGTGATCAACACAGTATAGTCCTTTCTGTCCATGCCTTCCCCACCAATCCGCTGTTTTGTCAGAAAATCCTGTATCACAAAATGAGATGGATAAAAGGTTAGGGAGCAGTTATAATTATTTGTAAGTTGACGAATAGAAAGCAAGTTCCGTTTTAAAGATGACACAATTAAAGCATTTTTTATGTGTAAAAATGAAGTAAGTGATAAATCAGCAGAGCCAGAAATAGATGTGGTATCACCATTGGCCATAGAAATCAACCTGTGAGAACTAGAAGCAAGCTCAGAAGGTCCATCATGAGACATGTGATGCGAGGCGCCGGAATCAGTGACTCATGAATTAGAATGAGAAAGGAACGATATACCTGGTGCAGTAGAAAAGTTGGCAGGAGCTACAGAGGAGAGGAGACGACACAACTGTTCCAATTCAGCACTGGATAAAGGTAAATTGCCGACAGAAGAGGAAGATCGGGCATTAGCAACTGCTGTGGATGTCTGGCGATCTGTACGAGTATCATCAGGGTAGCCATTCTTTTCCTAACACCAGTCCACGCGATGATTAGTACTGCCGCAATAAGCACAATAAAGACCGGCACGACCACTACCACGGAAACCATGAACACAGGCAATAATAGAGAGACGATCACGTGATGGCCCACGGCCACCAGAGACAAAATCAGAATCCATGACGAATGGCGTAGACGTAGATCACGAGAAAAGAGTATCTGACACACAAGCGTCTGAAGGGTCTCATCTCAATGGGCAATCAAAAAATGTTATTTCTGATCGTGGTGATTGCGATAATTTAGAGCCAGTTGCCGTAAAGCCGGATGATGTAACCGATCTCAAGAAAGAAGAAAGCCAAAGAGCTAGCTCGTCAGATCTCTTTACAGGCACCACAGATCACATGCAAGCTGAAGATGCTCTAGCATAGACACAAGTCACTAATGCATCAGAAAAGACGGCAGAACCTGCAGTTTCTTTAGAACCCCTATTGAGATTCTGCCTAATTCTGCAAACCATATTGATGTTGATGCAGTGGCTGGTCGACCTGCCTCTCCGTCATTAGATGAGGATCCTACGGGGAAATAATGACGCTCATGATGAAGAGATACCTTGTAAAAGCAATGAATATAAGAAGGTAGCTGAAAATGCTTAAACTGTTGGAGAGTTCTGGAGTTGGCTGCACGTGAGGGGGGTTAGAGGAGGAGGGTCGTGGAGAGTTCGGCTGGAGGGTGGATCGGAGGCACTGGAGTTGGCTGGAGGGTGGATCGAGGAAGGCTGGAGCAACACCGGTGGTGGCTGGAGGGGGGCAGGTGGGATCGAGGGCTGCAAAGGCGTTGGTGATGGCTGGAGGGGCTGGAGGTGATTAAAAGATGAGATCGATGGGGCTGGAGGGTAAGGTTTGGGAAATTAGGGATAGGGTTTGGGAGATTGGTTTTTTTTTTTTTTTTTTAAAATTATTTTCAGAGCTCTGACACCATGAAAATACCAGATATCCAACGCTATTTAAACACCGGATATCTCTTGCAAAGATTGCTATGCTCATACCTTACTGAATAAAAATCCCATTAAAAATCCTAAATTTCATTATTTTGCAAGCTGAGTAGGAGAATTTTTTACTTCTTTTGGCACTGGCCCGCTACTTCCCCTTTAGGGATTTCTGAGGTTCGAACTCTGCACTCTCTCCAAGAAGAGAGGTGTCTATACCAACTAAGCTACTACTCATTGGTTGAATAGGAGAAATTGATGGTATATTAAGATGGATAGGTCATGTAGAGAACGAGTTTGAGGATTTGATCAAGGAATTTTGGGTTTTATGGGTTATTCGTTTACGTATTTGAGAACAAATTTTAGATTATGTGCAACATAGAATCAAGGTGTATTAATTACCTGATTGTGTTGCTCTTTGAAAATAAAGGAGAATTGAATTTAAGGAGTGTGGATAGAGGGATGGCATGGAGAACCATATTGGTGGGACTTGGAGTAGCCCATATGAGAGACCTGAGTTTAAGCCCGATCTACCCATTAATGAAAAGGGATGGCTAATTTACAAAAATTTTAAGAGAAGAAAAAAGATTTTTGGAGGGATGACTAATTTACAAAAATTTTAAGAGAAGAAAAAAGATTTTTGGAGGAAGTGATACTTGAATAGGAATGTAGGAAGAAGTTAACGGTATAACAGGGAACCATTATTCTAATTTTATTTTAAAAAACCTACGGCATCCAAAATTTATCAGCAGCTTTATTTATTTATTTATTTATTTTGTTTCGGTGTTGTGTTATTTTTTAATTTTTAAAGATTTGAGGGGGAAATTAAAACATATGAGAGTGAGTGGGAAATCAAAACATATGAAAATGTTGGTTTTTTTTGGTTTGCGTGTTTCCGTTTTTCTTAAGATTTGTGAGGGAATCAAAACAGGGGAATTAGTTATACCAAAACTGACAAGATTTAAGGATCTTGGCTGGATACAGTGGGTAGGTTAAGCATTTTTCTTTTTCTAACCAAACAACATTTGAAGTTTCTAAACCCTATCCGTTTTTTTACAAAACTACAAAAAATTATAAACCTCCCCTATCTCCATCTCCATCTCATCTCTGCCGTTAGAAAAAAAATTGATTTTAATATGTAATCGATCAATCAAATGTTTTATTTAAAAAAAATTCAAACACAACAAAATATGTAACATATTTTTTCTTTTGGCAATGAATACTTAACATAATTAATCATGTTGACGCACGCTCCAAATCGATGAACCATGCACTTTTCTCTCTTTTATTGCTTATTGGTTGAAGTTAGCCCAGAGATAAAAGAAAAATACTTAATCAACCAGGTTTGAAATCCTACCATAATCTACCAAATAGACAAATATCATAAGCCCGCTTGTTTGGCACTAGTAATTAAGTATTATGGTTCCACCATTTTGTCTGTTGGATGAATTGTGATAGGAATTCAACCCGGTAGGTATAGTATTTCTGATGATAAAATCAAATCTTTTGCTGAAATCTAATTAGATTCAGAACCCAATGCTTCATTGATTATTAAAAAAAATTCTTAACTTACCGGGCTTTAAATTCCACCACTATCTATCCAAGAGACGAATACCACGAGGTAAAGGATAATGAAACATTATCTATCTATCTATCAGCTAAGTACTAATTATCTAGTCTAGGAAATAAAAGGGTACAAATGCACTCCTCTTATTGAAGGAAGACGATAGCGAAAAGACTGAAATGCCCCTCTCATGGCGGTTGGTTATCTCTGGGCCCCATCAGGATTCGTTTCCTCCCGCCTCTTGTGCATTCCGCGTGATGTGGATATCGGGTAAGCTATCCTCCATAATGACCGCTTCTCTTAGCTCAAGTTGAGCAGTGGGAATCAGGATGGTGCATATTTACATACAGTACATTCATACACATGTATATCTTTTATTGTTCTCACTATCTTTGGAGCTAAAAGAATTAAGAATGAGGATATATTATGCTTGTTTGCATTTCTTTAGGTTTTATTGATCGATAATTTGGTATTTATCATTTCATATTAGTCGATGTTATATTGGTGCTGGGGATGTCAGTATTTTTTAGCATCCACATCTTCTTCACTAGTATTTGTCAGGATATTGTAATTTATGTAATATGTATTGGAAACAAGTTCATGATTGAAAATTAAAATCAAATAAACAAAAACTTGATCACATCCAGACTGTTCTAGAAGTTTAAATTTATACCCTTACTAATCTATGTTTATATTTTTTTCCAGGAACGACAGTGCTTGTAAATGGAATTAACATTTCCTTTCCTTTTGTCTTCGTTGGTGATTGATTGTGCAGGCCTGTTAGCCCCTGCTGATTTAACAGCAGATCAGTTTGTTTATGTTGTTCGGAAAAGGATCAAACTCAGTGCTGAAAAGGCTATCTTCATTTTTGTTAAGAACACACTCCCACCAGCAGGTTGGTCCAAAAGCAATCAGTGATTGTAGATAGTTTTGTTGGTTCCTTCTCTCATTTTAAAGTTTTCTGATTCAGCGCGTCGCTACCCTTGGGCTGTGACCACCCAAATTGGATGGACATGTCCCGCACTTCTACGTAATGTAGGGGTTTGAGAAATAAGAATGTGGAGTTTATGAATGGACGATTTTGATACTTTCAAGGATATAAGAATACTGAATATTTCAAATCTCTTTTGGGACAGGCTAAACTAGTACGAGTAAGGGCCCAAATTGATGCAGATGAGAAACTTGGGTCTATGAAATAGGCTCGAATCAAATAAGGTTAATATTTTATGCGTTTTAACTATTATGGATTGTATTCTTGTTTGTATTTATTTTAAATTTATACATGCGCTTTTTTGTTTTAAATTTTTTTATGGTTTGGGCCTTATCATAAAAAGGACTGCTTGAATAAGGATTCTATGCCCGTCCTTGTAGCATAAAAAAGCACTTATTCCTCCTCTTGTTCTTTCTCTCTTTTGCTGCGTGAAAACTTTGGTCTTTTTACTGTGAATGTCACGGCTGATTTTATACTCAATGGGAATTTAGATTTAGTTATGGTCTTCTTCGATCTTAGGAGAACCTTCTTGTCTGCAGGAACACTAGGAGTAGGCGAAGTTTTGAGCCAGGGGATGTCTACTTGTTGGTAGTTATACCTGTATTAGCATAATTCAAAAAATTTAAATTTGATTTCTTTCTACAATTAAACATGAACTTCCTTGTTCAACTTATCATACAAACAATTATACCCATCCAAATTTTTTCATATCTTTAAAATTATGTTGTAATTTTTCGGGGAAAATAGAAAGAGTTTAACAGCACAAGTTTGAAAAACCCATTTGCGTTAGATTATAAAATATTTTCCCTCAACACTCATCATAACTCTGGAGTTTTGGTGCGGTGGTAGGAACACATAAGACGTTACCTGATCAACTCACGAGCGATTCCCACCGGACATGCTATTTAATTGCGGATTATAAAATACCGCTGTACAAAAAGTTCATATCTTGACCCAAATAAGGGCTCTTAATCAACGGGCGTTTGTTAGAATATACTTCATTTTCCTTGAACACTCGTAATAACCTTGGAGTTTTGTTGCAATTACAGGGAAATTGAAGAATGTTTTCTAAAACACTGAAAAAACATTTCAATTCAAACATATATAAAAACTTCATTTAGATCGAAAACTCACCGTAGTTTATCAGTAATCAAGCAATCTCTCACATTGATCCTGACTAATTGTGTATTCTCATCATAGAAGAGGAATGTAGTGTCAAGCCAATCTTTATCATCAAAGTCCGCATGCTTTCCTCCGAGTTTCTTCCAAAAACTCCATATGCGATCAATGTTGGAGTGGTGAGCGTAGAATATGGGATCTCGGGCAGCTGAATAGAATGTGTGTTAGGATCTTCTCGACTTTATGTTCGGCCGAATGTGTTTGGAGGAGAGAATGGATAGAGAATGGAGAAAGTATCAATAAACTATTCTTATATTTTCCTTGCTCTCTTAAAAACTTTACAAAACATCTCCTTATATAGGAGTTTACATGCCCCTTCATTATGACTCTTTATAATACCAATTGATTACAATAGCCGTTACATATCCTTTCATTAAACCTATTCATGAATTGGTATTCCTTCCTTTTATAACCGATGTCTCTTCAATTCTTTGTAACCGAAAACAAGTTTAATTTCTAACATGCTCCCTTAAACTTGTTTTACCATGCCGATCTTTCCTCGCAATTTTGCGAACACTTCAAATTTTAGGGGCTTTGTAAAAATGTCGGCCAGTTGATCTTGTGATTTGACATGAACGAGTTCGACCTCTTTCTTCCTCACATGTTCTCTGATAGAGTGATACCGAGTATCAATGTGCTTGCTTCGTTCATGAAACACTGGATTCTTCGCCAGTGCTATAGCAGATTGGTTGTCCACATACATCTTCGTAGGTCCTTCCTGTTCAACCTTTAGATCTTTCAGCAGATTTCTTAGCCATATAGCATGGCAAACTCCAGCCGCTATAGCAACGTATTCGGCTTCACAAGTTGATAGTGTCACCATCGGTTGCTTCTTGGAACACCAAGTAAATGCTGATTCACCGATGAAGAAAATGTACCATGTCGTACTTTTCCGGTCATCTATATCTCCTCCCCAATCGCTATCGGTATATGCATATAATTCAAAATTGTTAGATTTCGAATAGAACAAACCGAAATTTGGTGTACCTTTGATATATCTCAATATCCTTTTCGCCGCTGATAAATGTGTCAATTTCGGTTCTTCCATGTATCGGCTGATCAAGCCGACTCCATATAGAATATCCGGTCTTGTGCATGTAAGATACCGAAGACTGTCTACCAAGCTTTTAAAATGCGTCGAGTCCACATTGCTCCCTTCATCGAACTTTGATAATTTTGTTCCGCAGTCTACTGGGGTATTGACCGAATTGCTTTGCTCCATATTGAACTTTCTCAAAATCGACCGAGCATATCCTTCTTGGGATAAGAAAATCCCATTCGGTCTTTGCTTTACCTCTATTCCCAAATAATATGCCATCTGACCGATGTCGGTCATTTCAAATTCTTTAACCATCGAGCTTTTGAAGTCATCGAACATACATGGATTGTTTTCTGTGAAGATGAGATCATCCACATATAAACATACTATAAAAATATCACCTTTTTTGGACTTCTTTATGTATAATGCATGCTCATAAGGACACTTCATGAAACCGTGTGCTTGGAAGTATATGTCGATTCGACTATTCCATGCTCTCGGTGCCTGCTTCAGGCCATATAAAGCCTTCTTTAGCTTCAGTACTTTCGACTCATGTCCTTTCTTCTCATAACCGAGTGGTTGCTCGATGTAGACTTCTTCTTCAAGATATCCATTGAGGAATGCCGATTTAACATCCAATTGATATATCTTCCAACTGAATTGAGCCGCCATAGCAATGATCGGTCGAATTGTCTCGAGTCGCGCTACTGGTGAGAAAACTTCATCATAATCAATGCCAGCTTGTTGTTTGTAGCCTTTGACCACTAACCTTGCCTTGTATCGCTCGATTTCTTCCTTAGCGTTCTTTTTCTCCTTGTACACCCATTTCACTCCTATGGGTTTCTTGCCTTTGGGAAGTTCGGTGATCTCCCAAGTTCCATTTCTCTCAATAGCACTGATTTCTTCGTCCATTGCTTCTTTCCACCTTCGGTCTTTGACCGCTTCTTCAAAATTCATTGGCTCGCATTCGGCAAACAAACAAAATAATGTTAGATTATTTTGCATTTCGGTTACCTCATATAACTCGGTCATAGTCCTCGTCCTTGGATTTCTTGGTGGAGTTGAACTTGACGACGCTTCGGTTTGTGGAGAACCGACTTGAGGAGAATTGAACCGAGGTGTTGTTGCAGGCGATGGAACATCAACTTCGACTTCATTTCTTTTCTTTTCTTCTTGACCGAGTACTTCATTCGATCTGCTGCTTTCGGCTTCATCGCTCCAACTCCATGAGCTTTCTTCATCAAATTCGACATCTCGGCTAACAATGACCTTCTTATTGACTGGATCAAACAGCTTGTAGCCTTTGGTTCTTAGATCATAACCGATAAAAATCAACCGAGAACTTCGGTCATCAAGTTTTACTCTCTTTTGTTCGGGGACATGAGCATATGCTATGCTCCCGAATATTTTAAAGTGACTTACATTCGGCTTATAACCATGCCACATTTCCTGCGGTGTTACATTTTGTAGACTCTGGGTTGGGCATCGGTTTAGAATGTACACAGCACATGCAACCGCTTCTGCCCAAAATTCTTTCGGCATATTTTTACTACTCAACATACATCTCACCATGTCTAATATGGTTCTATTTTTTCGTTCGGCCACTCCATTTTGTTGTGGTGAATAGGAGGCCGTTAAGAAATACCGAATCCCATTTTCTTTGCAAAAATTTTCAAACTCATTTGAAGTGAATTCTCCACCTCGGTCTGACCTGACCGATTTCAAATAAAACCCACTTTCTTTTTCCACATTCATTTTGAATCTTTTAAAATTTTCAAAAACTTCCGATTTATTTTTTAGAAAATATACCCATGTTTTCCTTGTGAAATCATCAATAAATGTTAGAATGTACCTTTTTCCACCAAATGAATTTGGAGTAATTGGTCCACATACATCGGTGTGGACAAGTTGTAATGGCTCCTTGGCTTTAAACTCGGCTTCTTTTGGAAAACTTTCTCGGTGATGTTTACCAAGTAAACACCCTTCATATAACTCTTTTGGTTCATTCATAATCGGCAAATCTTTGACCATGTTCTTCCTCGCCAACAAGTTTAGTCCGCCGAAATTGAGATGTCCATACCTCATATTCCATAACCGAGCCGAATCTTTCACCGATGATTTTAGACACTTTGCTTCACCATATTTGATATCCAATAGAAATAGCCGATTCTTCATCATCTGCACTTTTGCTATCAACTTCATTCGGTTATCTCTTAAGAAAAGAGTTCGATCCTTTAAATGAATATCGAAATTCTTTTCTAAGAGTTGTCCCAAACTCAAGATGTTGTTTTTCATATTCGGCACATAATACACATTTTCGATATATTTTTGTGATCCATCTTTCAGTCGAATTAAAATTTTACCTTTGCCTTTTACTGGTACCTTCGAACAGTCACCGAATGTGACTTAGCCACTCACCGATTCGTCCAAGTCTACGAACATGTTTCGCTTGCCACACATATGATTACTTGCACCAGTATCGAGATACCAAGTGTCGGCACTTTCTTCGTCACCTTTAAAAGCCAGCAGAAGTACATCGTCATTGTAATCTTCTTTCTCCACAAAGTTTGATTTTTCCTCGACTGTTTTTCCCCAACAGTCTGCTGCGTAGTGACCGAATTTCTTGCAATTATAGCATTGAACATTCGGTCTCCCTCTTCCACCAGTCGATCGTCCTCGGCCTCGACCTCGGCCGAAATTTTGGCTTTGGCTTCTATCGTCATTGTTTTGACCTCCTCGACCACCTTGTCCTCGACCGAATTGACCTCGGCCACGGCCTCTTCCTCGGCCGCGTGTATTTCCTCGATTTCGGTCATTTTGACCATTTTCAACCGAATCACCTTTCAAATTAACTTGTGTTTGTAGTAATTTTTCAATCGGTTCTTGCTTTTTCACGAACCGTTCTTCGTGGGCTTTTAGTGAACCCATCAACTCATCTATCGTCATTTCTTCAAGATTCTTTGACTCTTCAATTGAACACACAATGAAGTCAAACTTCGGTGGTAGTGACCGAAGAATTTTCTCTATCACCCTTACATCCTCCATTTTTTTTCCGTTCCTCTTCATTTGGTTGACCACCGTAAGCACTCGGGCATTATAGTCAGTCACCGATTCATTCTCCTCCATTTTTAACAATTCAAACTCCCTCCTTAGTAATTGTAAGCGTACCTTTTTAACCTTCTCGACTCCTTGGAAGGTTTTCTCAAGTATCTCCCACTGTTGCTTTGCATTAGTGGCAGCCGAAATCTTCTCGAAAGTCGAATCATCGACACCTTGCTCGATAAAGTATCTTGCGGTACAATCTTTCTCGAATAATTTTTCGTGGGTCGTTCTCTGAGCTGCCGTCAGTGCAGCTTCATCTTGAGGCCGATCATAGCCTCGGACCACCACATCCCAAGCGCCTACTGCTCCCAAAACAGTCTTCATTTTGATGCTCCAATTTTCATAGTTATCTTTGGTGAGGCGTGGGGCGTTGTACGAGAGTGTTGTCTTCGACATTTTCTTCGAACCTTGCTCTGATACCACTTTGTTAGGATCTTCTCGACTTTATGTTCGGTTTACGATGTAGCCGAATGTGTTTGGAGGAGAGAATGGATAGAGAATGGAGAAAGTATCAATAAACTATTCTTATATTTTCCTTGCTCTCTTAAAAACTTTACAAAACATCTTCTTATATAGGAGTTTACATGCCCCTTCATTATGACTCTTCATAATACCAATTGATTACAATAACCGTTACATATCCTTTCATTAAATCTATTCATGAATTGGTATCCCTTCCTTTTATAACCGATGTCTCTTCAATTCTTTGTAACCGAAAACAAGTTTAATTTCTAACAATGTGCCCATGTCCTCAGACTTCAGTTGGGTTCGATCACCGGTCCAATCATGAACTGTATAATGTGGGAAATTCTCTAGGGAGCCTGCACCAGAACTAGGATCATCACTGCTACGGTATGGAGACTCCATGAAAAGCTCCGTTGTTGTTGCACTTGAAATCACTTGCCGATATACATTATCTCTTACAAACATATATATTAGTTTCAGAAATAGTTGGTTAATACTTAATTAAGTTGTAGATTTACAATGCTGTTCATATATTATGTCCCATAAAGTGTTTAAGTGTGTGTTATGATGCTTCAAAATCATAGATCTCATCAATTATAGCATGCAGCTATTTATTTTCAAAATTTACAATGCTGATAGTTATAAGTTGTATATGTGTATAAACTATCAATCACGAAACTATTACCACATGCATTATTATATATGAATGTATATAATGGTAATAGTTTTGTTAATGGAGAGAAACTTATGCCCTTATATCTTATAAAGGATGGGCATGGACACCGGACACGCATACGACACAAACAGGGTGACATGGTAATTTCCTAAACCTAAAAGATAAGACATAAGACACGGCGATTTCTTCGATGCTCTCTTGATCATGAGTTGTTTCCTCATTGTGTTGCTTTCGACATGAAGCATGGCTTGTCAAGGCTTTTGCGAAGCACAAAGCATTAAGGTGGCGGTGGTGGTTCGAAATCTATGATATCGATGGTGGATGAATTATTAGGAGGACAACAATTAGAAGGGAGTGCAGCATTAGGGTTGCATGTTGAGGGATCAGGGGAGATTATCGATTGAGCTCGTGGTCAACCCTGTACCTGCGCCTGCAAGACCAATTAAAATGCCACGGCGAGTGTTGTTATTGGCATGGTAATTGCCAGGCTCATGAATTTGCTTTGCATGAGATTCAATGTTGAAAATAATGTGATGGTGGGAATAATAAGTGAGAGGAGGAGGTGTCCATATTGTAATGGTTTATGGATTTTGAGAGATGTTGTTAATGATTTTATTAGCTACTGAGCATTTGAACTAGTCTATATATGTGAAGACAGGTGAATAAGCTTAGTCTCTGGGGCCTTACTTGTAAAAAGGAGATCTATATTCCCTAGTCCTAACTAATGAGGTTTTCCTTTGATATACACGTATTTTATAAAATATTTCCCTAGCTACTTCGGAATTTTGGGATCCCAAATTCTGACTCATATCTGTTGCAAGTTAGCCAGCCAATAGCCGTGAGCATATATTTTAGCCAGCCAAAAAATATAAAGTTTTAACCCTAGTGTGAATGTGTTCTTAAAACTTTATACCCATGACAGTGACTTAGAAGTTGACTTTTAGAGGTGCTACGAATCTAACGAGGTGTGAGAATTAAGTAAATAAAGCTGAATGTACTGACTAATGAGGTTTGTTAAATAAGGGTCCGGATACTCGCGATTATTCTGTTGTGGACACGGAACAACAATTGGGGAAGCGAAATGTACCGTTTCACTTCCCGAGATCATGATCGAGTAGTAGGGGGAATCCGAGTTCCGTATCTCCTTCCCTAATCAAACTATCCATCCCGTTATTCTTATTCAGTGTAAATATTTTGACGAATTAGAATTAGTGCGTATATTATATAGGCATGGAATTTCCATATTGTATGTCATCCACATTTTGGATTATTCGTCCTTACAATAAGGTTAGTATTCGTCCGAATATCGGATTACTAGTCGTCCATATATTTGGCCGTTCGCCCTCAAACTAGGGTTAGTATTCGCCCGAATATCGGATTAGTAGTCGTCGACATATTGGATTGTTCACCCTGCAAGTAGTCGTCCACATATTGGACTGTTCGCCCTCAAAATAGGGTTAGTATTCATCCGAATATCGGGTTAGCAGTCGTCCATATATTGGACTGTTCACCCTTCCTGCAGGGATCCTCATTTATAAGTATTCCATACTTAGGTTAACGCATTCTAACCCTAATCGTATCATGTGTCATGTATATTGTCATTTGTATTAAAATAATTGATCTCGTTTAATATGACCTTCCACAACCATTCATTTTATCTTGTTATCTTTTCAAGTCTGTAAGGTGTATCATAATATTTTATAGAAACCTTAGTTAATAAAAAATATGGCATTTAATGGTTGTTATGGTTTATAAGAAATCCATGATATTTTAAAGTAATTATGATTTTGAGAAAACCCACAGTATTTTAAAGAAAATTTCTTTTTAATGAAAAATTATGGTATTTATTTGAAATGATCTTTTAAGTATTCTTTTTGAAAAATATCATTTATTAAGGTTATGGATTTTACTGAAAATAGATTTTTAGTAAAGATCAAGATATTTAAATGAAATTATATTCTTTTAGGATGGATTAAGGTATTTTATTGTAAATAATAATTTTATAAAGTTATGGTTTTTACTTGGGGGTAACATTTTAGAAATACGTCCGTGCTGGCAACCGCTGCACATGAGCGGCATGATTTGTGTCTTTTTCATGGACGATTGCCTATCAACCACGAGGTATTTAAGTAAACCATTATCCTATAAAAATTAGGGTATTTTATTAAAGGTGGTATTTTACAAGAACAACTCCGCGTTGACAACCGCTGCACATGGACGACATAATTTGTGTCCTTTTCAGGGACAATTGTCTAGTAACCACAGGGTGTTTCATGTAAAATATTGCCCTATTAGGATATCTTATTAAACCTCAATTAATAGGCTAAGAAAAAAAAATTAATATAAAAGTATTCTCTTTAAGTGAAAAGGGGTTAAGTTGAAAACCATAGCATAATTATTTAGATTAGTATTACCCCTTTTCAAAAAGTAAAGAGATTTTAACAAAACTAAGATAATTGGTGGATAAGAGCGCGAGTAAAAGTATATCGTTTTACTGTGACTAAAGTATTTTTTTCAAATCGTCTTATATCATATGGATAATTTAATTAGATACAACATTTTAATAAAATGAGAGTATTTTATAAAGTATCCTATTTCGAGATCTTATCGGTATCATAGGTAAGTGTGTATATAAAGGGTGGATTTATACCCCGTGGGTTATAATGTCAAGCATATCATTTTCCATGTAGGAAGATGGTGTAATATTTACGCAAATAAGGATGATTTATTTATTCCATTTCAAGCATGTGTCAAATCTATACTTAGAAGGTATCACAAAAGGCATACAGAATTATTTTTAACATCATTTTAAAATAAGGTTGGAGATTAGAATATGAAACTAAGACCGGGAAAGAAGGTGACAGACAAGTAGTGAGAGGCGGATCTTACCTTTGGTTTGAGATGGATGTCGATGGGTTGAAAGCGTAGACTTGTACTCCGATCTCAATAACTCCGCACTCGGATTTTTCCTCGATGATTGGGTGGAACCACAACGTCGGCGTCATTGATACGAAGGCCTGAGTATTTTTTTTTTTCAGAATTTTCAGAGTTCTGTGGTGTGAGAATATAGAGGTTGAAGGTCTTTATTTATAGGTTCTTTCTCCAATAATAAAATCCAAAAAATCTGGTCAAATACCCCCAAATGATTTCCCAATTATCATCTGATGATTGCCGCCGCCGCCGAATCGTGGCCGTTGGATCTGAATCCAACAGTCCACGAGCCGCAGCCCAGCATCGCCACGTGGCCGCGTGAGGGATCACGCGGTTTTTATTCCATTTCAAGCATGTGTCAAATCTATACTTAGGAGGTATCACAAAAGGCATACAGAATTATTTTTAACATCATTTTAAAATAAGGTTGGAGATTAGAATATGAAACTAAGACCGGGAAAGAAGGTGACAGACAAGTAGTGAGAGGCGGATCTTACCTTTGGTTTGAGATGGATGTCGATGGGTTGAAAGCGTAGACTTGTACTCCGATCTCAATAACTCCGCACTCGGATTTTTCCTCGATGATTGGGTGGAACCACAACGTCGGCGTCATTGATACGAAGGCCTGAGTATTTTTTTTTCAGAATTTTCAGAGTTCTGTGGTGTGAGAAAATAGAGGTTGAAGGTCTTTATTTATAGGTTCTTTCTCCAATAATAAAATCCAAAAAATCTGGTCAAATACCCCCAAATGATTTCCCAATTATCATCTGATGATTTCCGCCGCCGCCGAATCGTGGCCGTTGGATCTGAATCCAACGGTCCACGAGCCGCAGCCCAGCATCGCCACGTGGCTGCGTGAGGGATCACGCGGTTTCGCGTAGTCCCCCACCACGTGGACGCCGCCAGCCGCTCTGGGCCGTTGGATCTCTCATCCAACGGTCCAGGTTAAATTCCCTTTATATATATTTTTTTTATTTTTCTTTTAAATTTTAAAACTAAAACTATTTTTTTAAATCAAATTTGTTTTTAATTTTTTTTAAAAAATATTGAAAAATACTTTGGGTCTCGGTCTTTCCCTCCCCACTCTACGGGTCTCTCCCTCCTTTTTTGAATACGAGAGACCCCCTCGGATGGAGGGGGGAAGCCGAGCCCAAACAAGGGAACAACAAAAGAAACAAAGAAAACACCGATACTGGGGTATCGGGAGGTGAGGTAGAGGGAGTCAAGCCCCCCTCTCGCGCGCGCATGCGTTAATAAGTACGCACGCGTATACGCGCGTATACTACTAAATCGGGCTACTTTCGGTCTTTAAAATGACCTCAGAGCCCTGTTTTATGATTAAAAACAGGCTTTAAATTCTTTTAATGATAGGTTGTCCATTAAAAAAATTATCTAAAGTTTTTATTAAATAAAGTTAACCGATTACGACGTTTCGCTCGTAAAACTCGCTTCACTCCTTTATCGTTCACTTGCCTTCATGAATCGGTAGTTGGAATTCCCATAATCGCCGTTCCACTCGTTCAACTGACTGCCTTCTCGTTCGTGATCCCCGACTCGGGAATCCCTCACTGTTCGAGCTCACCGGCCGGACAGTTTCCTTGAACAGAGGAGCTCCCCCTCAGTCGGCGGGGCCTTACATCCAGCTATTCTGCTCGGCTGAAGCCGATCGGCACCCTCAACGCCAGGTGTGGCTTGGCAACAGACCGTTCCGCTGCGCTTCACTCGTTCAACTGAACAGCCTATCCGCTCGTGCTTGCCTCTACTGGGCAACCACTCACTGGTCCGGGCCCGAAAGACGGATTGACTAAACAGAGTTCCCTATCGTTCCGCTCCGTCAGTTCCTTCCTTCGCTCCACTTGTTAGACTGCCTATCCGTTAATTTCGATTCATCCTCTTCTTCCAAGGGTTTCATAATTGGACATTGAACCCATTTCATATGATGGGAGTTGCCGGAGTATTAGGCGCTGCTCTGCTATGCGCTATTCATGGTGCTACCGTAGAAAATACTTTATTCGAAGATGGTGACGGTGCAAATACATTCCGTGCTTTTAACCCAACTCAAGCCGAAGAGACTTATTCAATGGTCACTGCTAACCGCTTTTGGTCCCAAATCTTTAGGGTTGCTTTTTCCAATAAACGTTGGTTACATTTCTTTATGTTATTTGTACCAGTAACCGGTTTATGGATGAGTGCTCTTGGGGTAGTCGGTCTGGCTTTGAACCTACGTGCCTATGACTTTATGTCCCAAGAAATCCGCGCAGCGGAAGATCCTGAATTTGAGACTTTCTACACCAAAAATATTCTTTTAAACGAAGGTATTCGTGCTTGGATGGCGGCTCAGGATCAGCCTCATGAAAACCTTCTATTTCCTGAGGAGGTTCTACCCCGTGGAAACGCTCTTTAATGGAACTTTAGCTTTAGCTGGTCGTGACCAAGAAACTACCGGTTTCGCTTGGTGGGCCGGGAATGCCAGACTTATCAATTTGTCCGGTAAACTACTTGGGGCTCACGTAGCCCATGCCGGATTAATCGTATTCTGGGCCGGAGCAATGAACCTATTTGAAGTGGCTCATTTCGTACCAGAGAAACCCATGTATGAACAAGGATTGATTTTACTTCCGCACCTAGCTACTCTAGGTTGGGGGGTAGGTCCGGGAGGGGAAGTTATAGACACCTTTCCATACTTTGTATCTGGAGTACTTCACTTAACTTCCTCTGCAGTCTTAGGCTTTGGCGGTGTTTATCACGCGCTTCTTGGACCTGAGACTCTTGAGGAATCCTTTCCATTCTTCGGTTATGTATGGAAAGATAAAAATAAAATGACTACAATTTTGGGTATTCACTTAATTTTGTTAGGTATAGGTGCTTTTCTTCTAGTACTCAATGCCTTTTATTTTGGGGGTGTATATGATACCTGGGCCCCCGGGGGGGAGATGTAAGAAAAATTACCAATTTGACCCTTAGTCCAAGTGTTATATTTGGTTATTTACTAAAATCTCCTTTTGGGGGAGAAGGATGGATTGTTAGTGTGGACGATTTAGAAGATATAATTGGAGGACATGTATGGTTAGGTTCTATTTGTATACTTGGCGGAATTTGGCATATCTTAACCAAACCCTTTGCATGGGCTCGCCGTGCATTTGTATGGTCTGAAGAGGCTTACTTGTCTTATAATTTAGCTTCTTAATTTTACCTTTCTAAAAGAAAAGTAGTTCCGCTATTATGACAATACGGATTTTCTTTCTACTGGAAGCGATTAGTAATTGTGCAAAAAGATCCTACTCATAATAAAATTAGATCTTTCTTCTGTTGAGTGATCCGCATATCACACATTTAACATTTGTTTTAGGTTCCTAGAACTTTTTTATGCTTTTTTTTGACTCATCTTATATTTAATTATTTAATTTAAGCATGAAAAATGGACAGGATCTACTCTACTCTTTTTCCAAATCCGAAGAAGTTACCATATAACTCCGCGGATCATCCGTTAAGATCAAACAACCCAGCATGAAAAGAAGAAAGTTCCGTTCGACCTATTTCTTTACCGGGATTACAATATCTGACTAAAAAGAATTTTTTTTGTTTGAAAAATAAAAACAGTATGTCCTCATTATAGAAGTACTTCTTTTCATTTCATTTGAATTGATTTCCGCAGTCGGTAATAGCAAGCAGGACTAAAGAAAGCAGTTGGATGCGGAGAACTGTCCTGTCAGTTGTCTGTCGGTAATAGTCAGAAGCGGTAAGAAGAAAAGAAACTTTACACTGTTTACCGGGAGGACAAGCAAGAGCAGGAAGCGCCAGTTAGAGACTTTGAATCTGAAGGAAGGCAATCGAGAAAGACCTAATGATAAGAAGGTCTTTGTTTAAGTCACTTGACTTAGCTTAGAGAAAGAAAACCGTTAGTGAAGTGTCGGGAGATGCATACAGTTTTGGCACTTGAAGAAAAGCCACTTCTTTTCTTGTTCCGGGAAGTACTACTTGAAAGTAAAGTTCTTTGTTGCAAGCCGAGCAGAACAGAAGATAGAGGAAACCGGAACTTGAGCTAGTAGACAAAACAAACTACTTTCGTTAGCAAGCGGTACTTTGATGACCCACTTACCCGCCCTTTGTTGTGTAATCTACTCAGGGTTGATCAAGTAGTCTCTACCCCTAATATCCAAGATGTTCCAGGTGGAGGATCACGAAACTCCGTTAAACACGAAGGTGACCAATAACACCAACTTACCTATAAAAAAAGAGTAGGTCTTCAAAAGAAGACTAAAAGTCCGAAACTTTTGCGAATTCACGTCTCTGGCCTTCCAATGTACTTCTACAACGGGAGGTTGGAACAGTTCTTCAAGGGTGGTCGCATCATCATTCCATGTGGTTGTATGATACCATAAGATATATTTTAATTGAGAAAAATTCCAAGAAATATATTTTATTGTTATCTTCAGTTTAAAAATAATTTTGGTTAAAAATAAATAATATTCACATATCTAGGATATCAGTTAGTTATTATAATTATTTAAAAATCTATTTTATCCTTGAAAATATTTAAATTATGAAATAATTATTTTAATTTATAATAAAAATATGCAAATCATTTTAAGGCACTAATTAAAACATTTTAAGCCCAGAAAAATATAAATAGCTTTTAGAAAATTCCTTTAATTATATTTAAATGCTTTAAAAATTATTCACATCACTTTTAAAAATAAAATCATTAAGATAAAATATTTTTCCATCAAGTAAATACGCAAATAAATACTTGGTACTAAATAAAGACTTTTTATTGGGTATTAGAAAATACGGTTGCTACAATCCACCCTCCTTAAAATAATTTCGTCATCGAAATTTCAGAAGGTAGTAGCTAAGGAAAAAAAATTACCAAGAAAGGATTATCGTGGTTAAAAAAAATTTGGGTCTCGCTCTCTCGTCCCGTTTCCTCGTATGTTAGCCTGGGAGTTCTTCCTCCACATAACTCTAACCAGTTTTATCGTCTTGTCCCTCAAGATCTCATCCTTCTAGTTTCCCGACTGGTTGCTTCTCGTAGGTTAACCAACCTTTACTGTGATTTCGGAATGATAAAAAATGTCACTAGGGTCGCCGACATACCTTTTTTAACCGCAAGATATAAAAGCATTAAGCACGCCCTCCAAAGAAAGTAGCAAAACTAGGCTATATGCAACCCCACCATCTCTTTCCGGGATGTTAAACGGTCGATGAGTCGCGGACTGAGCTTTCTGTGCTTCCTGTATCGTATCACTACATCCATTGTTTCTATAATCATCTCAATCCCACAAGTTTTCAATCTTCATGATTGTCTCAGTAGATTGTCACTTCTCCCATATAAAACTTGACCCCTCTCAATCTTCTTCATATGCTCCCACCATCCGTGTTCACACGTCCTCTTTACGGTGGTGTCTCTATATCTTCAAGATGAACATCCAATTTTAGATCGAGATAGAATAGTTGTGTTCATGAGTCTTTAGTTATCTTGACGCATATGTATTACATTATCGTGCTGATACATCGCACCACCAAGTCTCTTTCCCGAAAACATCATAGTAGATGTCAAAACTTCCGGGTCTATTGAATATGTTAATGATGGGTGCATTAGTTACGACCTACTCTCCTTAGAGTAATTTCATATTTGAAATTTTCAAAGAAATAGCCACTACTGAGCACAGAAATCAGTAACGCTGTCAAGAACCCTCTTTTACTACATGTGTCGCTCCCGGGAGTTGGTGTATCGCTTGATGCATGGAAAGTCTATGAATGGTTTAGATATAAAGAATCGGAAAGTATAAAATCAATAGTTGCTTTAGGATAGAAAAGTTTGGAGGTTGAAGGAAGGTTAGAGGTATTTCTAGACTAATGGAAAATGTATAATGGGATGTGCAAGAAAGCTTGAGAGATAGAAGTATAAGGGCAGCTGGTCGAACTATGGATCTAAGAAGAATTATGGTGAGTCTAACTAAGATTTGCATCGAAAGATAAATAAGTATGGTATCAAAAAGGAAGGTTGAAAAAGAAAAAGGTACCTTTGCTATCTTGCTCTGTGGCATCAGCCTTCTCGGCTGTCATGGTGAAGGTCTAGCGTTTGGGTCCATTCCGCTGTGCTTGCTGAAAAACACGCTCCTGTGATGGCAAAGGTGGTCCCTTTGGTGACGCCCCTTGACCGGTTGGTTTAGTGGCGGAAAGTGGCAGGTTTTCTGTTGTGGTGCCCCATAGTTAGCCGGTTTATTAACGGGGCCTAATTGTCTCCTTCTCTGAGGACAGTCCCCAATAGCATGAACCAGAGACCCACAGACTATGCTAAATTTGTTCAAAATACGACAGTCTCTCATGTAATGTCCGGTTCTACCACAATGGTTGCATATAACGGCTAGTTTTCTTGAGACAATTGGCTCTACCGGCCTCTTGAATTGCCGCCCTCCGTTGAATTTGGAAGACGGTTCTCCTGACAATTGACTTGTCGGTCGCTTAACACCTGATGAATGGTCATTCTTCCTTATGCGTTTCTGTAGATCTTCAAAGTTTCGCGCTGCATCTAAGATTGCGTCAAAAGTCAAAAAGGTGGTAGATGACATGGAGGACTGCGTTTTCAAGTCCAACCCTTGTTGGAACCTTTTAGCATATAGTTTAGGGGTTACTACCAGGTGATGCGTGAATCAACTTAACCTTGCGAACTCCGAAGGGTACTCGTCCACAAACTTATCCTATATGCTCCCTTGTTGGAATTGTATAAACTCCTTTTCCATCTTTACGTGTGCCTTGACTGGAAAGTAATGAGTATCAAAAAGCTGTTTGAACGTTTCCCAGTCGATGGGCTCCTTCAGTCTACTTTCCTCGGCCTCCCACTATTCTGGCATTATCCGTGAGTTGTAGTTTAGCAATATTCACCCACGCTTCCTTAGGAATTTGAGCGGCATCGAGATCATTGACTGTTCCTTTGAGCCATTCCTCAGCTTCTAAGGGAGTTTCCTTCTCTGAAAAAATTCTTAGGGTGAAGTGATCTGAATTGCTTCACCCCTGTTGCACCTTGAGGAACGGGAATTAGTGCCTTCCCTAAAACCTTTGTTTGTTGTTGCCTACTTTTTCGCAGCTCTTGATGAAGGGCAGCCGTTTGCTGCTGCTGTTGTTCTAGTATTCCTTGCATCATTTGTAACATAGCTGCTTGTTGAGCAGCGGCTTCATTGACCCTATTTTCCCTTTTGTTGTGATTATGGTGTCGTCCGGCCATTGTGATCTGAATTATAAAGGGTCAGGTTACAAACAGACTAAGAGGTGAGACAAGATAGTAACTTGCATGAAAGAAAAACAATTAATACAAGAGAAAAACTAATAAAAAGAAGGGCAAGAGACATAAGAGAGATTTTTCTCGAAACTAAGATTTTATTATTCAACTTCAGTAAGGAGAGTACAACTGAAAGGAAGGATATATCCCTACTTCTATATATTGTTTTATTCGGTCAAAAGGAAAAAATAAGTCTTATTAATCTCGATTATGGGAGTTCAACATTGTTCTCCGCCGAAAGACGTGATCGGGACGTTAGGACGTCCGGCCTGAATTTGGGGGCAGATGCTATTTGGGTTTTATCCGTCCACCTCTTCGAAAATACCAAGTTGATTTATAGTACCGTGTATCGGAGGTTTAGACGGATGCTGCCGTTGTAGCAGATTTCGTCAGATTCCCCCTCATTTGAGGGTTTTTTTTATTGTGGGGACGCTCTTCCCTGCAGGCGCAAGCCCCTGCAGTTAATTACGCTATCGCATCGCGGTAACAACTTTCTCCTTCTCCAGATGGTCACTTCGTGTCGTGTGTGTTTGTTTTGTTTTTGGTTGCCCGTGGATTGTATACGGAGACTAATTTATGTTGTCGCCCGTAGGGCGTGGATTAGTCCAAATCCGTATTTTCTTATATTTGGGTTTGGGTTGGGTTTAAGGACCGTTAATCTCATTTGAGACTAAGATCAACTTAAACGTTTGTTAAGGATACTTTAGTCTAATTTTAGACTAAGATCTACTTAACAGGATCATTTAGATCCAACAAAAGAGCATTTTGACTCTATTGTTTTAGTTTAGGGACATTGCGGTCCAGAAGTTTAAGAACACCATAGTCCGTGACAGTTTAAAGACATCATAATCTGTAAAGTTTAAAGACATCACAGTCTATGAGTTTAAGGACCTCACAATCCATAAAGTTTAAGAACATCATAGTCTATGAGTTTAAGGACCCCACATTCCGTAAAGTTTAAGGACATCATAATCCAGTTTAAAGATGCCATAGTCTATAAAGTTTAACGATATCATAGTCTGGTTTTGGTTTAACCGTTTGGAGATGCACCAAAAGTTATTGGTTATTGGGACCCTCCGCCTCTCTGAAGACGTTGAAGAATTACAATGACATATATTAGAGGTACGAAGAGATATACCCTTGAACCAATATTGGTTAGGAGATCTGTAGTCAGGTTTGAGACTAAGATCTGTTAAAAAGATTTATGAGTATATGGGCTCAATTAATCTAAATTAGGGTTCTATGGCCAACTTGGGCTCGGCCCACTGAGTTAAAATGTCGAACATTTAACAATGCTGAGCATTGGTTTGGGTTCTGACAACCCTTTTTGTCTTTTATTGAGTGTTGAGTACACATCATAGCTCTAGGGCTTTTATTTAAAGAACACTTTGTGTTCCCTCAGCGCACACGTGAGGAGCACGTGGTACGCTTGGCGCTGAGCATCAGTCAATGAGCGCAGAGCGCTTCTGTTAAGTAACGCATAAGTGAGGAGCACATGGCGCGCTTGGCGCTAAGAGCCAGTCAATGAGCGCAGAGTGCTTCTGTTAAGTAGGGCATACATGAGGAGCACGTGGCGCGCTTGGCGCTGAGCGCCAGTCAATGAGCGCAGAGCGCTTGTTGTGAAAGAGTGCACACGTGAGGAGCACGTGGTGCGCTTAACACTGAGCACCAGTAAATGAGTGCAGAGTGCTCCTTGTGAAAGAGCGCACACGTGAGAAGCACATGGTGCGCTTGGCGCTGAGCGCCAGTCTTGGAGCGTTGAGGCGCTTCTTTTTAATTTTGAGCGCTAAGGCTCTTTTTAGGCAATTTTGATCAGTTAAATTCTCGTTTATAAGAGACTTTGTCTCGTGGGTCTAAGAACAAATTTCTTATTTTTATAGGAGATGTTACAATCTCTCTTTTTTTTGTGAAAGACTTTGCCTTTATGGATCTGTAATTTGAAGAGAATTGAATTCTTCTTCCCCCCCTTTTATGATGAGATACTATGATCTCTTTTGTGAAAGACGTCTTTCTTATAGATCTATGATCTAAAAAAAGAACTAAGTTCTTCTTCTTTGATGAGATGTTTTTTATCTCTCTGTATTTATCTTGAAGAAAAATTCTTCTTCTAAGAGCTTGCTCTTTTCTTTGAAATTTCTCAAAGCTTGGGGGGGACGGGGTCCCTCTCAGTAAGACTTGAAGTCTTGGGGCCTTTTAATAGGGTAGGCTGATTTGTTGAATCAGTTAAAAAGACCTTTCTCTGATTGATTTGGGGATGTTTCCCCACCATTGGATCTTTGATCCTTGGGCTTCTTTTTTACAGAAGGCAATCTTCTTGTTTTTAATAAGATTGGGAAAATCTTTTCCCATACAGAACTTATTCTGTATCTTGGTGATGATTTTTTTTTAAATCACCATTGGATTCTTGATCCAACGGCAGGGAACATTTAGTTCCAGTGCTGGCGCTCTCGTGCTTTGCACGAGAGCGCGGTAACAGAGTCTTTGACTCTAGCGCTGGCGCTCTAGTGCTTTGCACGTGAGCGCTGCAACAGAGTCTTTGACTCTTAGCGCTGGCGCTGCAAGCGCGAGTGCTCTCGTGCTTTGCACGTGAGCGTTGCAATAGAGTCTTTGACTCTTAGCGCTGGCGCTATTTTGAAGCACTACTTCATTTCAAATTTCAAAATTTTGAACAGAGCTTTACTCGGATTGGGGAAACAAATGCCACCCCACTGTTGCGCTCACGTGGCCTGCACGTGAGTGCAACGGTGGCAGCATCTCCACCATTAGATCAACTTAGAAGTTGAAACAGCTCTCAGTGCCTATAAATAGGGCCTTTGGCCCTTGAGATGACCTCTGTTCATCTTCTTGTTTGTTTTTCTGAGAATTAATTTTCTTTCAGAGCCAAGCTCTCTGTTTTAAGAACTCTCTTAGATTCAGAACTCTGTCAAAAATCTAGGTAAAGATCAAATCTTTGAAGAGATTATTCTATAATCTAGGGTTATACCTATTAACAGAGCTTTGCTCTTTTCAAATCATATAGATTTTTTAGGGTTTCTCAATAGAGCTTTGCTCTTCATAGATCTAAAGTGATCTTTCTTAGGGTTTCTTACTCTATTAACAGAGCTTTGCCCTTTTCAAATCATATAGATTTGTTAATCTTTCATGAAGAACTCTTAGAGTTTGTTCATAGATCTTGAAGATCTTGGAATTTTTAATTCATTAAAAGTTTTACTTTTAGGTTTTTTGATGGGTTATTCCATCATCTTTATAGAGCATGGCTCTTCAGAATTTTTCTTGAGGGATTTTTTATTCCCTTCATCATCAGAGTTGACAGATGTCACTCTGTTGCAGAGCACTGCTCTCAAGGGAGATTTACTTCTTGGCCCGAGAGGTCCTCATTAAATGAGAATCCTTTTAGGATTTCCCCATTTAATAACTGTCTCATCAAATGATGAGACTGTTTTATTAATAATGAACTGTCATCTAGATTTTGTGGGTCCCCTTTGGTCCCTTTCCACTTCATTGCAGTGCGGTACGAATTTAAAGTACCAAGTGACAGAACTTAAACTGTAGCATTTGACGGCTATATTTTTTTCGCGCAGGTACTATGTCTTTCGACATTTCTTTCCCGTTCGTCTGTTCGGAAAGTGGATTCCCTGAAGCGCCTGTGGACAGGGAAGTCTTCGCGTTGATCAAAGATCATGACCCAGAGCAAAAGAATCTCCATTTATGAGGCAGATGGTACAGTCAAATTATCAGGGGCCCTCGGAGCTTTCTTGCATGGCACCTTCGAAGCCTATTTCGGCGATCCCTTATGCTGACACACCTCCGGTGAACTATGCCGTGGAGGAGGTCAACTGAACCTTAGAGGGTCTCCTTCAGCCTTCTATGGTTGCAATACCCGTACAGCCGTCGACGGCTTTGGATACATTGGGGTGGCATATATGTCAGGGCGAGTGGGCCTGATACATCTTGTCGGCCAAGAAGTCGCAGATGCTGAAGCTCCGGTTGTATCCCGCAATTTATGCTTCTCTATTCCAATATTCCGCGCCTCCTGCATGGTGGGTCAAGGCTTTTTTGGAGCAATGGAATATTCTGACCCACACTTTCCTTATGTCGGATCAAGAAGTCTCAATATCTTTGGAAGAGTTTGCAGAGATCTCTGGATTACCCATTAGGGGAGAACACTACGAGGAGTTGCTTCCTCCGGACGAGTATATCTTTGCTACCAAATCAGTGGTAATGGGTCTTACCCCGTAGAACGCCATTCAACACCAATTCCCGAGCTTGATCAATGTGTTGAATATATACGAAAGTCTGTTTCTGGAGTCCGGAGGGCATGGAGTTAGCTATACAGACTTCATCGCTCGCTTTCTTCATCCAGAAGCCTTATCGAAGCAAGCTGCACTGTTTGCCAAGATTGATGACCCGTTCGGTTTTGGTTTGGATAACCAATCGACGGCGGAGGTGGATTTAAAAAGTTTATTTATTCCAGATATTCCCGTTGTTCCCTTCACGGAGCTTGCTGCTCCGGACATCGATGAAGAGACGTTCGTGTTAGGGTCCATTGGCTTGTGGCTGAACTGGTTCGTGCTTCCAATGCACCCTCGTTATATGAGGCTATCAGTCTTTTACCCAGCCCATCGTATGGTTTCGGGAATATAAGTGGCCATCGGAATTGCCGGGTTGGCACACCTGTACCATGGTCTTAGCTTAGCAGCGGATACCACTAAGCCGAGGGTATAGCTCGTCACTTTCTCGCTGCATTATTTTATATCATGGATCGAGTTGCACATACTTGGCGCTTTTAGTGTCCATAAACAACCTCGTTTCTACGACAACTACAACTTTCCTTGGATTATGCACCTAGTTGACGCATCCGTTGTAAATCCGACACAGCGGGAGGCTAGGAGTGTGCTCCTCCGTCCGTGTATGGTTGGAGATGGCATGACCTTTGTCGATAAGGTTTTAACCATCGGTAAAGAATCTACAAAAATGGTACAGCCTTTGCGCGATACTTTTAAAGATGGGGCCTCCACCTTGAAAGCTCGAGAGATTCTTCATTTATATTCCATCAGGCCGGGCTTTCTCGTGTTTAGGCAGAATGATTCGGCGTTGTTTATGAGGTACAACCCGCACCGTTTCGCCCAGCAATCAAGTTATAATCAAGGCGTCCCGCTCGAGGCCTTCCAAACTAAGCCAGTCGCTACAGAAGAAGGTATTCGCAACGCATTACACCATTTTATGCGGTTGAACACCGGCTCCAATTTCTTTATCAGTGAGCCGAGTCACATTCCACGAATCTTGAATGCATATGTGGCGTGGTATCAACATTCGATGGGCGCCATTATTAGGGAGGAAAAACGATTGCTGCTCGATCGCAAAGGCACCGCCCCCGCTGGTGATCCAGCAGTTCCCTTGAAGCGACGAACCATCGTCTGTCCTCCCTTGAAGGAAACTGCTGCGGCTGTGGTACCACGTATTATGCCTGAGCTGCCCCTACCCAGCATGCCTATCTTAGCGGTAGCTGTGGCGTCTCCCGAGTCTGGCGTGGGTACTGTGATTGGGACTCGTCGCCCCAAAATGCCCGTGAAGCGTAGGCTCCTATCGTTGATCGCCGGGGCTCGTTCGTGGAAGAAGAAGAAGTCGATGTCTTCTCTCGACTTCGTACTCGTCCAGGAGCCCCATGCTCCCTATAGCAAGGGTTTGAGTGAGTGCGGGACTAATGAGGGTCTATTTATTGAGCCTGCGGATGATACCGATCTTCAAGCCGCTCTTGTGGCTTCCGAGCGACAGGCTCATGCAGAGGCGGCGTTGCTATCACTTGCGGAGACGGGTATGCTCTAGTCATGTCATTTTGAGTTTTTTCTTTCTCTCTTATTATTCATTTATTAATACATCCTTCTTTGTCAGGCATCTCCGCTGAAGAGGCTCTGTCGGCTTCCCTTCGGACTTTTGAGGAGGAAGAAAGGCTTCGCTCTTCTTTGGGCCTCGGTATCTTTCGGCTCATTGTGTCTTCATTTCTTTTTTCTTTATTGATAGTCTGACCCCCCCCTTTTATTACAGGGACTACTTTGACTCAGGTTATCCCGAGTGCGGTGTCAATCCCGCATGGTGACGCGGCAACGCTCCTAAGGCCGGCTACTGAAGTCCCAGCTCCCTCAGTATTGCCGAAAGAAACTTCGCTCAAACAGCCGATGACGGATGCCATAGAGGCTCCAGAGGCAGAATTTGGTTCGGACGATGACGTCTCCTAGACGGAGGTCTTGAGGAGGTCACTTCTCACTGCCAAGGCTGATAAGAAACGTAGAAAGCGCGCGACTAAGGAACGTGATTCCGCTTTGGCTATAGGTGTACGCTCAAGCGCCATTCCATCCATCACTATTTCTTCCGAAGATGCCCCAACTGCCCTGTCTACCGTCCATAAACAAATGGTGCGCGCGGCTCTGGAAGAAGCCGAAAAGCCATCTCAAGGTAACATAACGCTGAGTCTTTTCTTGGAATTTGATCTTCAAATTCTTATATATCATATCTTGCAGGGCCAAGTCCTGACGTTGAGGCGGCAAGCGAGATGATGGCGACCACAGAGCCCGAAACGGCTACTCTCTAGAGAGAGTCTGGGACTGCCCCAATCACCGCTCTTTCTCCTTGTGGTTCGTTGCCATCAGCGGGTATCATGAGTGTCACGACGGCCCATGTTGAATCGGGTGATGAAGCCACTAGCGCTGAAACCATTCCGCTGAAGGAGAGCGAAGAAACTGCAACGCCCAGTGATGCTTCCGTCGCTGAAATTGTGCCCGCTGAAGCACCTCAGGTCACCGCAATGACGGCTATTGTTCCCTCACCTTCTCTCATGTCTTCTGAAATGCTGGAAGGTATAGGTTTGTGATTCATCGGCCTCATTGTGGGTATCACTCTTTTTGTACTGATAGTATGTCTTCATAACTTTGCAGGGGTCCTTTTTGATCATCTGTATCAGGTGATAAACCCGCATTTCTCATTCCAGCCAGAGATTGCCCTACCTGCTGATGTCGGTGAGTATAGTCTATTACAGACGTCTTTTCCTTTTTCTTACGGATATCCATATTGCTAACTCTTCTTCATATTGGATATAGCGTCACGGGTCGAGAGAATAACCGAGCTCCCTGCACACCCCGTCCTACCGCCTGTTGTAGCTAGTATGATAGGCTCTACCCCTTATGCGTTTCTTTATTTCCTGAATTGGCAATTGACCGTAACTTATTCTGCAGCAATCGCACCAGTTCCAGCTCCCTTCGAGACTCGCATTAGGATGCCGGCAGGGCCTCTTGTTAAACAAACATCTTCTCGAGGCGCCGTGAATAGCCGACGAGTGTTGAGCGAGTTCGTCGAGGATCTTGATGTTGAAGCCCTCACCTCCGCTAAAAATTTTGCTATGCAGGTTAATCCGATGCTGGCGACACTCGTGAACTTCCATGCTGAGGACGTCGTCGGGTCATGGGTTGACTACTGCAGACAGATCGAGGCTTACTTGCAAATGATCGAGCTCAAGTGTATTGCTCCTGAGGTGTTAGCTTCAACTTCCCAGCGGGTTGCATGGATGGAGCAGAGTGTTCCTTTCCTTCGCCATTTTGAACAAGAGGCGACCCTGCGGCAGAAGGAACATGAGGCGACCCTGCTCGACGCGAACGCTGCACAGCTGAAGGCTATTTTCGATAGTCTCCAACGGTGTATCTCAGATGGGTTGGCGCTAAGGCAGAATCTTGACTCCTAATTGGTAGAGTTTTTGCGTGCTTAGTTAATTACCGCAATCAAGACGGTTTCGCTTGTAGCTAGCCGGTTGAGTACGGGTCGTCCGCAGGGAGATGGGAATCTTTTTCTATGTGCTTTAACGAGTTAAGTCCAAATGTCCAGGTTTGTTTTGAGATTAACTATGTGCTAAAATAATATATAAAGAGAGCTTGTTAGGGTTAGGATTAGGTTAGTTTGAGTTAGGAGTCGCTCACTTCTTTCGTTGCCACTCTTAATATCGGTGTTATGGTAATCGGCAAGAATGGGTATTAGCACGACTAGGAAGGAACTTGCGAGTATAAGCTAGGCTTTCCAACGCATAAGTTCTTCCTTTGGTGCTTGTCCGTCCGTTCTTGGCTCTTAGCCTTAACCTCCGGTTAATTCAACCACAACCGTTCCCACTAAGGAATCACCGCTATCATGTAGGATAGGGTGCCGTAGGGAGCGGATTGTGGTTCAATTAACGGGAGTCCGAATTAAGATGTTGGGCAAGGAAAGAGTGAGAGAGATTTCCTTCTCTCAAACTTTCCTTATCCTACCCTAACAAGTATGGAAACTACTCACCCATTATAAAAAAAAAGGAAAATAAAACAAAGGAGGAAGATAGAATGAAAGAGGTTAGAAGATTACAACTAGCTAATTGAGACCTCACTTTGGCAAGGATCAAGCTTAAGCATCATTGTTATTTAAGGATAAAGAAAAAGAGAACAAGAAAGAAACAAACAACAAATAACAACAACTAAATTAACAAATGAAAAATACAAGAAATTATAATTAACAAAATAACAAGACAAACATGGTAACAAAAAGAACTCCTTTATTCATCCTTCACTCACAAAAGCTCACTACAAGTTTTTAATGGAGAAGAGATGAGAAGAGGAAGAAGAATAACAACATGTATTCTAAAATCTAAATACAAGAATAAGCACCCTTCACTTGGCATTGTTCTGGGCTATTTATAGGAAGGAAACTGAAAATCTAGGGCAACAATCTGTCCCTACATGAAATGCCAAAACTGCCCCTGAAAATTCTCCTTCTGCCGAGTCAATACCACCGCGGTTCCGCGGCCTAAGCGCGCTTATGCCGCGGAACCGCCGCCATTAAGTGGAATTAACCCCTCGTGTTTTGTGGTTTTTCCTGGTTTTCTATGTCCTTCAGTCTGGTATATGATTTTTCTCAGAAGCTCTTCACAATTTTTCTAGAATTTCAGCAAATCAAAAGGTGATTTGATGTGGATCTTTTTGCCATGATTTTTCTTGAGCTCCGTGTAGATATGTTGGATCTTGTGTTGACATCGAGCTTTGTGCATGAAAATGATATCGATTTGCCATTTTGTCCCTTAGACTGGTGTGCGGCAACATACGGATAGAGAGCGGAGACCCGTGTTTTATCTGTGGTTGGCAGTAATCCGGAATTTGTCATGCTTTTCCATTAATTTCACTGTTTAGAGCTGAGAACCTGAATTCTGCAATTGACTAGAAAACACGGCTCAATAGTACCTACCGATAAGCAATGTGATAAAAATTGGGTGGTATAAAAATGCAAAAAATCTGATATGAACAAATACCCCCAAACTTATCATTTACTCGTCCCGAGCAAAGCCAATTTATTCACAAAAAATTCCTAACCTCACTTTCACAGGGAACGCGATTGCACTGAGCATGTGAAACAAGCCGTTAAATCTCTAAGTGTCCTTAGTAGGAGGAGTGTTGTCTCCTGAGAGTTTTCAGCGGATACTACCCACAAAATCCAGTCAAGCTAGTTTTGCAAAATAACTATGATTCAAACCCTAAAGTTTTGTTTCAGAAAATAACAATTCTATGATCCTAAGTCTAGACTATCGAACCCTTATTTTTCACACCTCGCTTCTTATTTAACTAAAGATTTTATATGTCTTTACGTGCAGTGCAAATAGTGTCGTTAAGTTCCAGAAGGATCGATTAAAGTCATCATGTCACACAATAAAGCCCAGATAAAAATTTTAAAAGGATCACATAAGTTTTATAAAGAGTTAAGCATTTTTCAAGTTTCGTTTTCCAGTAAAGTTTCAACTTCAGAATTTCTATCTTCCCTAACAAGAAACTAGGTCTTATTTTTCACTCCACATTTTTCTTATTTTCATTTCATACACACCTCTGTGAACGTGCAATAGTCTTTATCATAGAATAAAACCTTCATATCTCCGCTAGAAATATTTTTTTATAAAAACCTGTCTTTTGTCAAGATTATTCTCACACAAAGAACCGTTAGGAATTTTAACTCGGAGAGAACACTTGCTTGACTTTGTTTTAATCTGGACTTTCTAGGCTTCTTAACGAGCTTTGGGCCAATGCACCCAAACCAGTCGGCTTTAGGGCATTAGGTGTAGAAACACCCCGGCGGACTTAATTATTCAAGTTACCTAGGTCCAAAAACAAAAGACAATTTAGCGTGAAAATCATGATGATTCAATGCGAACGGAGATATAACCTGCAGTTCAATTATTTTTTGGATAAATGACGTGTTTAGTGGGTTCGGTGTGTAATCATTCCAATCAAGTTCCAAATGGGTTATTTTTCAGACTTAGTTCCACTTAAGGCATCAATAACATTCCTTCATATTCACTTTACTTCATAAACTATTCTTGATATTACTTATTTCAGAACAAACCTATTAGATCCTCAGAAAATCATTTATCCATTTAAAAGTTTTTAGACATAAAAGACTTGTCATCTAATTTCCAGAACTCATGACACGTGTAGTGTGATGTAAAGACGTATATCAGCTATAGTTAACTTCAAAGGAGAGTTATCTTTCAGGTTTTCAAAATCTAAAAATAAGATTTAGTTATTCTTATCTTATCAAACAAAACCGTCGAAATATTGAATCAGAGTTCTCCCACTAGCTAACTTGACAGAAAAGTTTTTATGTTTTTTTAAAATTTTCTGATTTTTATGGATTTTATGGATTTTAATATGCAGATGCAAAATATACATATGAATGCGAAGGTTAGAAATGCGTACCGAGTGTACCCCCAAACTTAAACTGGACAGTGTCCTCACTGTCATTGCATGAAGAGAACATTTGAAGGGTCAAAATTGTCGGTTAGATAAACACAATTTTTTTTATGTTTTTGTTTTTAAAGAAAAGAAGAATAGAAAAAATGGAAAAGAATATCCACAAATATATACAAAATGGTATATACATACCCCCAAACTTATTTAGAACAGTGTCCACTGTTCTTGGCTGGATAACCGAAGTTTGGTGGTAGGCAGAGGAAGATTATGCAGGGTAAACAGGCTCCTGTAAGACTAGGAGCTCCTCTGTTGGTTCGGCGCTAAGGTACGGTTTAAGTCGGTGTCCGTTTACTTTGAAAAATGAACCGTCCTTTGGATTCTCCAAATCCACAGCGCCATGTGGATACACATTCCACACAAAATACGGCCCTTTCCAGCGAGATCTAAGCTTTCCTGGATGGAAGTGTAGCCGGGTGTCGTAAAGCAGTACCTGTTGACCAGGTACGAAAGTTTTGCGCAAAAGGTGTTTATCGTGAAACACCTTCGTTCGGTTCTTAACGACAACCGGGTTATCGTAAGCCTCATCCCTAAGCTCGCTCAATTCGTTCAACTGCAGCTTCCGATGGCTGCCCGCATCTTCGAGAGACAGATTCAGCTCCTTTATCGCCCAAAATGCGCGATGCTCTATTTCGATAGGGAGGTGGCAAGCCTTTCCGTACACAAGCCGATAGGGAGACATGCCAAGATCGGTCTTATAAGCGGTTCGAAATGCCCAAAGGGCATCAGTTAGTTTCAGCGACCAATCCTTACGGTTCTTGGAAACCGTCTTCTCCAGTATCTGCTTGATTTGCCGATTTGAAACTTCGGCTTGCCCACAGGTTTGGGGGTGGTAGGGCGTAGATAGCTTATGATTAATGGAATATTTCCGCATCAAGGCCTCGAAAGTCTTATTGCAGAAATGAGTTCCATTGTCGCTAATGATCGCTCGGGGGTGCCCAAAACGGGAGAAAATGTTTTCTTTAAGAAACCTAACGACAACCTTGTTGTCGTTAGTCCGGCTGGGCACAATCTCGACCCACTTAGAGACGTAATCAACAGCGAGAAGGATGTACAAGTTCCCAAAAGAGCTGGGAAACGGCCCCATGAAATCTATCCCCCAAACGTCGAAAATCTCCACAACCAAGATTGGTTGGAGCGGCATCTCGTTCCTCCTGGATATCCGGCCCAAGTGTTGGCACCGGGAGCAAGTCTTGCAATAGTCATGAGCGTCTTTGAAGAGTTGTGGCCAGTAGAAACCACATTGCAAGATCTTCTCGGCTGTCTTTCTGGGGCCAAAATGCCCGCCACATGCTTGATCGTGGCAAAATGACAGCATACTCTTGAATTCATCGTCAGGGATACACCGACGAATAATCTGGTCGGGGCAGTACTTGAACAGATAGGGTTCGTCCCAGTAAAAGTGTTTTACTTGGGATAAGAATCGAAGTCTGTCCTGACTTGACCATTCAGTCGGCAGTAACCCTGTGGCCAAATAGTTCACAATATCTGCGAACTAGGGCTCGCGAGATACTGTCAAGAGTTGTTCATCCGGAAAAACGTCGTTGATCGGAAGTTGAGGCGACGGCGAAGAAGGAAGTCGTGAGAGATGGTCGGCGACTACATTTTCACATCCTCTTTTGTCCTTAATGACAAGGTCAAACTCTTGAAGAAAGAGAATCCAACGTATTAGCCGAGATTTTGCATCTTTCTTCGCAAAAAGATGGCGCAGAGCAGAATGGTCTGTGTAGACAATGACTGGAGAGCCGATGAGGTAGGGCCTGAACTTTTCTAAAGCAAATACAACAGCCAAGAATTCTTTCTCAGTTGTTGTATAATTAAGTTGGGCGTCGTTCAGGGTTCGGCTAGCATAATAGATTACGTGCGGCATCTTGTTGATGTGTTGTCCAAGGACAGCACCAATGGCAAAGTCGGATGCATCGCACATAATCTCAAATGGGTGCGTCCAGTCAGGTGAAGAAAGAACGGGAGTAGAAGTGAGTGAGCTTTTTAATGACTCGAACGCAGTCATACAGCTCGAGTTGAAGTCGAATGGCGTGTCCTTGGCCAGCAAAAGAGTCAAGGGCCTAGCAATCTGGCTAAAGTCCTTGATGAACCGTCTATAGAAACCGGCATGGCCAAGGAAGGCTCGGATGTCTCTGACGCATCTGGGAGGAGGGAGATTGGAAATGACCTCAATCTTCGCTTTGTCAACCTCTATGCCATTTTGCGAAATGATATGTCCTAAGACAATACCTTCACGCACCATGAAGTGGCACTTCTCCCAATTTAAAGTGAGGTTCTTGTCCTTACATCGGGTAAGGACAGCGTCGAGATGCAGCAAACACTCATTGAAGGAATCGCCGAAGATGGAGAAATCGTCCATGAAGATCTCCAGGAATTTCTCCACCATGTCTGAGAAGATTCCCATCATACACCGCTGGAAGGTAGCGGGCGCATTGCATATCCCAAAGGGCATGCGTCGATATGCAAATGTGCCGAAAGGACAAGTGAATATGGTTTTGTCCTGGTCTTTTTCGGCGATGGGAATCTGATTATAGCCGGAGTAGCCATCAAGAAAGCAGTAGTACTCGTGTCCGGCCAATCGTTCAAGCATTTGGTCAATGAAAGGTAGCGGAAAGTGGTCCTTCCGCGTTGCGGCGTTGAGTTTTCTGTAATCGATGCATACTCGCCACCCAGTTTGGGTGCGAGTAGGGATTAACTCATTCGCCTCGTTAGTGATGACCGTTATGCCTGATTTCTTGGGGACAACGTGAATGGGGCTAACCCACTGGCTATCAGAGATAGGGTAAATGATACCACTATCCATACACTTTACGATTTCCTTTTTCACAGCCTCCTTCATGACTGGGTTGAGTCGCCTTTATGGATCCCTGGCCGGTTTGGCATCATCCATCAGATGAATGTGATGTTCAACGATCAGGGGACTAATCCCCTTGATGTCCGCCATGGACCAGCCAAAAGCTTGCCTATTGCTGTGCAAGACCGCAAGAAGAGCATTCGCTTGCTCTGGAGACAGAGAAGCTGAGATGATAACAGGGAGGGTCTCGTTCTCATCCAAGTAAGCGTACTTAAGGTGAGACGGCAAAGGCTTGAGTTCGAGCGTTGGAGGTGAAACGATTGAAGGAAATATTGGTGAAAAGGTCTCGAACTCAAAGGATTCCAGCAAAGGTTCAAAACGAGTGTAAGCGACCGAGTTGGATGGTTCAGGTAACTCATCCGGAAATTAGAAGGATTCAAACTCGGGTGGTGAGTGGCTAAGATCGTTCGAGAAAGTGAAACACTCGTAGTCATTGTCGGGCGCAGAAACAGCAGCAGGTTCGAAGAGGAACGCACTAGTGGCGTTAAGGTTATCGTGATCGAACAAAAACTCCTCGAATTCACACTCTTCTGGGGTGATCTTCTGGATTGAGCAAACGTCTAGTATATGAGCATTAGGTTCGGTGGGCTGATTCCCCAACCTAAAAATATTGAGTTCAATTGTCATGTTTCCAAAAGATAGGTCCATCGAACCATTGCGACAATTGATCACATCATTTGAGGTTGCAAGGAATGGGCGACCGAGTATCATCGGAATTTGATTCCGGGGGTTAGCTACAGGCTGTGTGTCTAATACAATGAAGTCAACGGGGAATATGAAGTCCCCAACCTTGATTAACACATCCTCTAGCTCACCCCGAGAATGGGTGATTGATCGGTCGACCATTTGGAGAGTACAGTGTGTGGGTTTCAGCTCTCCTACACCTAATTGCTCATATACTGAGTACAAAAGAAGGTTAACACTGGCACCAAGATCTAATAGTGCGCGGTTGATGTTCTTATCCCCAATGGTAATAGAAATCGTATGACAGCCAGGGTCCTTCCGTTTTTGCGGTAAAGATGGGGTAAGAGCATCACTCATAGCACTAGCCAAGAAAACTTTCTTGGGTACCTGAGACTTCCTCTTTTTCGTGCACAAGTCCTTTAAGATTTTCGCGTAGGATGGGACTTGTTGGACAGCATCTAAAAGGGGAATGTTGATGTTAACCTACTTAAACAACTCCAGAATCTTCTCCATTTGTGGATTTTTTTTATTGGACTTCAACCGGTTCGGAAATGGGACGTTTTTAAAATTGGTTGAGTCCAATGCTTGTGGAGGAGATTGTGGAGCTGGAACGGATCCCAGAGCTGGTGTTTTCGTAGAGTGAGAAGTGTGTCCGTTCAGAGCAGAAGAAGAAGGAGAGCCTTTTGAAGAATGAAGAATAGGCTCAGAAGATGCGGAAGAAGAAGAAGAAGAAGAAGAAGAAGCGGCCGATGTGTCATTATCCTCAATTGTTGTGCCGATGTTGTTGTGCAGCATTCTTCCTGATCTCAATGTAGTCATGGCACTCACGTTATGGTTCTGTTATTCAAGAGCAACATGTACATTATATGGGTGACCGGGATTTGGGAGTGGTTGAGATAGAAGCTTCCCCTTTTCTCGCTCGCTTAACGCCGCATTCAGCTGTGTAATCTGGGCTTCGATGGTCTTGATGCTTTGCCCGTGTGCAGCAGTGTGTTGCACCAAAGACTGAATAGACGACTGGATGTTGGCGGTGGATTGTGTCGATTGTTTAACGAACGCCTCCAGACTTCGTTCTAGAGAGGAAACCTTATCGTTGTTTGACGGAACAAAGTTGTTTTGGGGAAAAGAATTGTTGGGTGCAAAGTTGTTCGTCTGATTTTGAAAAGATTGGGGTTGGAAAGGATGCTGAAACTGATGTCGAGTTTGTTGTTGCGGAGGAGGGGGACTCTGGAAATTGTTGCCTTGGAATTGATGCTGATTCTGATTCCAGACGAAATTGGGGTGGTTCCTCCAACCGGGATTGTAGGTGGAAGAGTATGGATCATTTCTCGGTCTTTGCTGAAATGCAGCATTAACCTGATCCTGTCCTTGAGATGGTGGATTGTAAGGACACTCTTCGGTTAAGTGAGAAGGATTGGAACAACAAACACAAATGGTACGAAGGGGAAGAACAGGGGCAGGAGGAGGAGATGAAAATTTGCTCTCTATTGCTTCAAGTTTTCTCGTTATTGCAGCCATTTCAGCTTTCATCGCAATAGAGACATCAAGTTGGTGAATTCCTACCCTAGACTGATCAGTAGAAGTGGAGGAAGAAGAAGAAGTTGGTCTGGTGCTCTCCCATTGAAGCGTTTATTCCGCAAGGTCGTCGAAGAATTGTCACGCTTCTTCGTCAGATTTCGATAGGAAGTGGCCCTGACAAATGGTTTCCAACAACTGCTTGGTTGCTGGGTTCAGGCCCTCGTATAAGGTTTGACAAAGTTGCCATTTCTCGATACCATGGTGAGGACACTGAACAAGAAGGTCTTTATACCGGTCAAAGCACTTCCAGAAGGGTTCAGTAGGAAGCTGAGAGAATTGGTTGATTTCGTTACGGATCCTTGTGGTTTTATGATTCAGATAGAATTTCTTGAGAAACGCTTTCACAAACTCGTCCCAACTGGTTATGGAGTGGGAAGCAGTGCTATACAGCCACTTTTCAGCAAGATCGCACAAAGTGTACAGAATGACCCGTAGCCGTATAGCATCATCCGACAGCTGGGTAGTTTTCATCATGGCACAAACATTTTGGAACTTGTTGATGAAGATATAGGCATCTTCAGATTCAAGCCCATGAAATTTCGGAAGCATGTTAATGAAGTGGGGCTTAATTTCAAAATTATCCCCATTGGCCGGTGGAAGGGAAAGACAGGTGGGAAGTGCAGAACGGGTGGGATAGAAACGATCCTGGAGCGCAATTCGCGGTGGCGCTACAACAGGCGGTGGTGGTGGGTTATTCGCATCCATAGGAGGTGGAATCAATCCCGGGGGAGTCAAAGGGATGTTTGGATTAAATCCTGACATCGCAGAAGAAGAGGTTGGTGACGGTGAAGGTGAGGATGTATGAACAGAATTCCGGTCAACGTCGGAGTTGGCCGGCAAAGGTAAGGGTGAAAGAGGCGTGGACGTAGTTTCGACGTCTAAGTCGATCGCGTAGTCGGTAGCGACTAACGTAACGCGGACTAGGCGGGCGCTAGTGTCCCGAGTCCAAGCGGACATACACTAAACAAGTTTAGTATAGTTAAAGCGGAGAAGGTGAGGGTAAGAAAACGTCAATGGAGAAATACGATGGGAGGTGGGTGAAAAAAAAATGGATTCTGGCGACAAAGGGCAAGTTTTTATAAAAGTTTTTAGTTTTGTGTTTTTTTTTCTTTTAGAAAGAGCTTTACAGAAATATGTACGCACTTACGGCTTCAAGAAATCACAAACAAGATATGCACAATCACTCCTAGATCTAGGGTCAGCTAGACAGCTCCTAACTGTTCCAAAGGGCTAGAAATAGGACCTCAAACCGCCTCTTCTCCGCCAATTGCGGCCAGGTAAGTGCCAGGTAAGTGGGAGGCTCCCCACTACGTAAGTAGTGGTCCTAATTAAGTAACCACTTGCCTTGGACACACTTGCCTGGACACCGCAAAATCAGGATAGGATAAACGGCCGATGCCTGTAACTAGTCCTCTGCCCTATTGAGCGCGAAGTCCTTAGGGCTGAGTCTAGTATTATTTAATTAAACAATGGTCAATGCATATGCTTTTTGTGATTTCTGGGGTCCTGGGAAGGGTGATGAAATCCCCACCCAAACTGGATTGGTTTCAAGCCCCTTGAAGTCCGTATTAATAAATGCAAAGCAGTAACAATCAACTGCAATCAATTTTTATTTTTTAAGCGCGGCGCAAAGAATCCTGCACAAGAACAATTTATTGGAAGGGGGAAGAGAATTTGCGCAAAGAATGCTGCAGAAAACACAGTTCAGTGGAGTTCAGAGGAGTGGAGGAGAAGAGAGAGATGCTCACAAGACAATTTCGCATCCTGAAGGCACCACAAGGCCGCGGTTCCGCGGCCTAAGCTTGCTTATGCCGCGGTTCCGCGGCAAGATAGTAGAGTTGGGGCTCTGGAATTCTGGTGTGTGCTTCCTTGGATGTCCTCTTCTTTTCTGGAGCTCCTGAATCTTGATTTGCTTACTGGATCTGCTCCAGAATCTTTCAATAGACCGTCTTTTCCGTCTTGTTCACCCGCGGTGTAGCCGCAAAGATATGGGTCTAACTTCCCACGTCTTTGGCACTGAACTCGAACTTCGTTTTATCCCGCACACTTGCATAAAAACTAATCAAAAATAACAAGATGGTTTTTTTACAATGTATTTTTTTTTTTTTGTTTTCCGGTTAGATTTATATTCACAAATTAACCCGAAATTACACAAAGAAATAAACTACCGTCTCCCCGGCAACGGCGCCATTTGATTGGTAGAGTTTTTGCGTGCTTAGTTAATTACCGCAATCAAGACGGTTTCGCATGTAGCTAGCCGGTTGAGTACGGGTCGTCCGCAGGGAGATGGGAATCTTTTTCTATGTGCTTTAACGAGTTAAGTCCAAATGTCCAGGTTTGTTTTGAGATTATCTATGTGCTAAAATGATATATAAAGAGAGCTTGTTAGGGTTAGGATTATGTTAGTTTGAGTTAGGAGTCGCTCACTTCTTTCGTTACCACTCTTAATATCGATGTTATGGTAATCGGCAACAACGGGGATTAGCACGACTAGGAAGGAACTTGCGAGTATAAGCTAGGCTTTCCAACGCCTAAGTTCTTCCTTTTGGTGCTTGTCCGTCCGTTCTTGGCTCTTAGCCTTAACCTCCGGTTAATTCAACCACAACCGGTCTCACTAAGGAATCACCGCTATCATGTAGGATAGGGTGCCGTAGGGAGCGGATTGTGGTTCAATTAACGGGAGTCCGAATTAAGATGTTGGGCAAGGAAAGAGTGAGAGAGATTTCCTTCTCTCAAACTTTCCTTATCCTACCCTAACAAGTATGGAAACTACCCACCCATTATAAAAAAAAGGAAAATAAAACAAAGGAGGAAGATAGAATGAAAGTGGTTAGAAAATTACAACTAGCTAATTGAGACCTCACTTTAGCACGGATCAAGCTTAAGCATCATTGTTGTTTAAGGATAAAGAAAAAGAGAACAAGAAAGAAACAAACAACAAACAACAACAACTAAATTAACAAATGAAAAATACAAGCAATTATAATTAACAAAATAACAAGACAAGCATGGTAACAAAAAGAACTCCTTTATTCATCCTTCACTCACAAAAGCTCACTACAAGTTTTTAATGGAGAAGAGATGAGAAGAGGAAGAAGAACAACAACATGTATTCTAAAATCTAAATACAAGCATAAGCACCCTTCACTTGGTATTGTTCTGGGCTATTTATGGGAAGGAAACTGAAAATCTAGGGCAACAATCTGTCCCTACATGAAATGCCAAAACTGCCCCTGAAAATTCTCCTTCTGCCGAGTCAATACCGACGCGGTTCCGCGGCCTAAGCGCGCTTATGCTGCGGAACCGCGGCCATTAAGTGGAATTAGCCCCTCGTGTTTTGTGGTTTTTCCTGGTTTTCTATGTCCTTCAGTCTGGTATATGATTTTTCTCAGAAGCTTTTCACAATTTTTCCAGAATTTCAGCAAATCAAAAGGTGATTTGATGTGGATCTTTTGCCATGATTTTTCTTGAGCTCCGCGTAGATATGTTGGATCTTGTGTTGACATTGAGTTTTGTGCATGAAAATAACATCGATTTACCATTTTGTCCCTTAGACCAGTATGCGGCAACATACGGATAGAGAGCGGAGACCCGTGTTTTATTTGTGGTTGGCAGTAATCCGGAATTTGTCGTGCTTTTCCATGAATTTCACTGTTTAGAGCTGAGAACCTGTATCCTGCAATTGACTAGAAAATACGGCTCAAGAGTACCTACCGATAAGCAATGTGATAAAAATTGGGTGGTATAAAAATGCAAAAATCTGATATGAACTACTCCACCAAGCGGGTTGCGCAAAGATGTGAAGCTGCTAAGTATGAAATCGATACGAAGCTTTCATCCTGCTTGCAGCAAGGGGCTCGAATTATAGCGTAGTTGGCAGCGGTGGCTGACTGTGAGAAAGAGCTGAAAGGAATGCATGAGCGGCTTGCCGACTTGTTGAAGAGGCCTCCTCCTTAGTACCTGTCTTTGTAATTTTTTGTATTGACGGAAATTTGTAATTCATGAATAACATGTATTCATTCATTTTTTTTATTCTTTTATTCCATCCATTTTCATATGATGTACCTCGTATCCAATTGAATTTATGAATAAAGGACACATTTCTTTTCTATCTTGTATTATTGCCTTCTTTTCTTTGCTGTCATGTGATTTTAGCAAATTTGGCCTGTAGGTGATAGATAATAGTTCATCTTGAACTCTTTGTAGGGTAGTGATGGTTTAGGAAACAGGTTCAAATCTGCCTCCCAAGACTTTTCAATTTTATGATCCGTGATGGTCTCATAAAGATTTTTCTCTCTACGAATCGTGAGGATCTCGTAGTTGTATTTTTTCCTTAGGAGCCATGGGGACTCCTAAGTGTGCTTTCCTGTAAGATTCGTAAGGATCTTACAAGAGAATTTTCTCCCTTACAAGTCGAGAGGACTTGTAAGTGATCGATGAGTTGGCCTTTTTCCGAGTCGAAGGACTGCTCCGACGAGGAGGTCATTTAGTTGACGTATTTCTGCGACGGGGTCATTGGATGACGTATTTCCGCGATGGGGTCATGTGTCGACGTATTTCCGCGACGGGATCATTGGATGACGTATTTCCGTGATGGGGTCATGTGCTGACGTATTTCCGTGACGGGGTCATGTGCTGACGTATTTCCGCGATGGGGTCATTAGATGGCGTATTTCCGTGACGCGGTCATTTGCTGACGTATTTCCGCGACGGGGTCATGTGCTGACGTATTTCCGCGACGGGGTCATTGGATGACGTATTTCCGCGACGGGGTCATTGGATGACGTATTTCCGCGACGGGATTATTTGTTGACGTATATCCGCGACGTGGTCACTGGATGACGTATTTCCGCGACGGGGTCATGTGCTGACGTATATCCATGACGGGGTCACTAGATGACATGTTTCCATTTTTTGCGGTGTCGGGGCAGACTCTAGGTTGTCCGTGAACTGTAGAGTTCTTGGAACTGGGGACTTCGCCGTGGCTCTGATTGGTGGTGTCACGTCCGTGCTTTGTTGGCAGGAAGAGGAACGCCGTTGTTGTTCTCTAGGCTGTAGACATGGCCGTCGAAATTTGGATCTAGGGACTTTGCCGTGGCTCTGATTGGTGATGTCGCGTCTGAATCCTGCTGGAATGAAGAGGAACGGCCGTTGTTGGTCTTTTGGGATGCAGTGTTGCTGTCAAGATCTGACTTTTCCCTTTGACAGAGTTTGTTGGGACACGTGGTTCCCTTTCGTTTATGCCTATGGATTGTATACAGGGGTCAGTATGGACTTACCTGTAGGGCAAAAATCTTCATTTGATTTTTTGTATTTTTTTCCGCGATGCTTTATCATTTCAGCTTTTTATATCACGAAAGTCGCGATTGCCCAATCATTTCGGCTATTTTTTCATGGTGCCCAATCATTTCGGCTATTTTTTCTTTTTACTCGCTGCTTTTTATTGTGAGTTGCACAATCATTTCGGCTATTTTTTTGTATGCATATCTTTTACTTGCTGATATTGTTGAAAGTTACCCCATCATTTCGGCTATTTCATATGCATTTCTTTTACTTGCTGATTTTGTTGCAAGTATGGAACTTGGAACCTGATGCCAATCTTAGCATCAGCATCGCTGCGACTGGAATATTTCCAGGAGCGAATCATCATTTGCCGTGAAAGGACTTGGAATTTGATACCATTTTAGACATCAACATCGCTACTACCGGAACATTGCCAGGAGCGAATTATCATTTGCCTCTGTCGATTCGAACAAAGGTGGCTTAGCAAACAGGGTTGGGATCCTGTCGACTAAGGCTTCTGACTTCATGAGCTGTAAGGGTCTCATAAAGATATTTCTCCCTACGAGTCGTGAGGATCTCATAGGTGTGATTTCTTCTTAGGAATCGTGAGGATTCTTAAGTGTGTGTTCTCTTATAAGTCGTAAACATCTCATAAGAGCATTTTCTCCTTATAAGTCGAGAGGACATACAAGTGTTGTTCACCAAGTGGGGAAATTTCGCGCCATTGGCGGGAACTTGGTGGGGGAGAAGTTTATTTGTGCCCATGGATTGTATACAATGGTCAATATTGAACCGCTTGTAGGGCAGTCTGGGAAAGATGATGGCTTAAAAACGGGTTTAGATCCCTATAGCTTAAGGCTTTTGAATCTTATGAGCCATGAGGGACTCATAAGAGAGTTCTCTTTACGAGTCGTGAGGATCTCGTAAGTGTAATTTCTCCTTAGGATTCGTGGGGATCCCTAAGTGTGTTTCTCCTTTATGAGTCGTAAGGTTCTCACGCAGGTATTTTCTCCTTACAAGGTCGAGAGGACCTTGCAAGTGTTTTTAACGAGATTGCTCCCTTTCGGGTTTTCACAAACTTGCCGGTAGCCCTGCTGTTTTTACTCACGGAGCCCTTTTGGGTTTTCATCCGTGCCCATTTTTCTTATGGACGTACCATTTTTTTTTTGCGTCAGCATTAGGATGCTGCGGTTCGTAGTAGTTTACAGACGTTTCGGTCAGGCGTAGTATTTTTTCAAGAACCGACCGTTTATTGGCCTAAAAGGTCTTTTGCCATGCATATTCATGAGCAAGTAAGCCCCACCTTGGTAGACCTTGTCTATGTTATACGGGCCCTCATAGTTTGGCTCGAATTTCCCCCGTTTGGTACGATTAGGGATCATAGGTCTTTTTACGACTAGCACGAGTTCGCCTTGGCGGAATATTCTCGGCCTAGTCAATCTTTCGTACGAGCGCGTCATCCTTGCTTTGTAAGCCTCCAGGTTTTGCTACACCATGAGCCGGGTTTCGTCAAGGGCGTCGAGCTCCTCCAGGTGAAGGTGAATATTCTCTTCGTCTGTTAACTCATAATAAACCGCCACTCACAGAGAAGTAGCTCTATCTCTAAGGGGAGTACTGCTTCAGCGCCGAATACCAATGCATACGGCATTGTGTTTGTGTCCGTTTTGAACGTGTTCCGATACGCCCAGAGAGCTTCATGCAATCTCTGGTGCTAATCTCTTCTATTTCTGGACACCATCTTCTTTATGATCTTCGTCAAGGTCTTGTTGAAGGACTCGGCTAAACCGTTAGCTCGGGGATTATAGACCGAAGAGTATCTCCAGTCTATATTATGTTGCTGCGCGAAGCAGCTGATTCTGTGACTTCTGTAGGCTGGCCCGTTATCGGAGATAATCCGTCGCGGAGTGCCGAACCGATAGATGATGTGTGTCTTGAAGAAATGGAGAATATTCTCCATCTTCACTTCTCTTAGCGGTACTGCTTCTGCCTACTTGGATAAATAATCGGTTGTCGCCAATATGAACCGATGTCCTCTGGATGATGCTGGTTCGATGGGCTCGATTATGTCTGTTCCCCATATTTCGAACGGCCAGCTAGCCACCGTTGGGTGTAACGGATTTGGATGCTGGTGGATGAAGTCCCTGTGAATCTGGCACGAGTGGCACTGCTTTGCGTATTCGAGGCAGTCTTGGATCATCGGCCAATAGTAGCCCATCTTTTTGATCTTCAGCTTCATCTTTGGCCCGGATTGATGAGAACCGGAGAGTCCGTCGTGATTTTCTTGGACGACTCTCTTTGCTTCTTCTGGTCCCAGGCATCTCAGCCACAGAGAGTCGAACGATCTCTTATACAGAGTATCATTGATGAAAGCGAAAGACAGGGCTCGTTTCATGAGCTGATGTCTTGAGGATGCATCTTCAGGTGTTCGACGGAATTTGAAGTAGTCTATGAAGACTTCTCTCCAATCCTTAACCTTTTCTTGGTCTTCTATTCTTAGGGTCGTTTGCTTGGTCGCTTCCTTTTCTTCAGACGACTCCATAGATATTTCCGCTGGTGCCAGAACCCGGCGGCTTTGTACAACAATCCTTACGTCATCGAGGTTTTCGTCAGCCAGTTCTTTAGCGAGTTTGGCTGATGCGTCCGCTTTGCTATTTTCCATACGCGGTATGCTTTCCATGATGTAGGAAGGGATTTGAGTCAGCAATTGCTGCACTCTCTCACCGTACTTCACCAACTCTGGTTTGCACGTTTGATAGTCGTCGTTTACTTGACTAATGACCAACTGGGAGTCTCCGTATATGAGGAGGTTTTCGATTCCCATGTCTACAGCGATCTCAAGACCTACTATCAAAGCTTCATATTTGGCCTCATTGTTTGTCCTCGGCTCTGTTTAGGAGAAGGCAAAGCGCATTATCCCTTCATATGGAGTCACGAAGATAAGGCTTACCCCAGATTTGATTATAAGGGTATTGTGTTATCGCTTCTTCATGGAAGATGCCCTATCGAAGTAAAGTTCCCATCGAGTGTCACTCTCTACTTTCTCTCTGTCGATCGTGTCAAACGCGTGCTCGTCTGGAAATTCGTAATTTAGGGGTGAATCGGCAGGTATCGGATGCTCAGCGAGGAAGTCAGCAATGGCCTGGCCCTTCACTGCCTTGAGAGGTCGGTACGATAACTAGAACTCCATCAAGAGGAGGGCTCATTTAGCGAGCCGTCCTGTTAGTATGGCTCTTGACATCAAATATTTAAGAGGATCCACCTTTGATATGAGATGGACCTCATGCGCCAACACATAGTGTCTGAGCTTCGTTATCGCGAGGCAATGTTTTTCGATAGGGGGTAATTGTTTTCTGCCCCCAGGAGAACTCGTCTCAAATAGTAGAGGGCTCTCTCTTTCCCTTGGTCATTTTCCTGTGCCCATAGTGCGCCAAAAGAACCTTCAAGGGCAGTTGTGTACAGGATGATGAGGGGCTTTCCCTTGACCGGGGCGGTCAGCACCGGCGGATTCTGCAAGTATTGCTTGATTTTGTCCAGTGCGCTTTGGTATTTACAATCCCAGACAAAAGGGGTCCCCTTCTTCATTAAATGGTTATATGGGCGGTATTTGCCGGAGAGATTGGCTATGAACCGCTGGATATACACGAGCTTTCCCTGTAGAGACCGCAGTTGCTTGAGAGTTCTCAGCGGAGATATTTCCTTGATCGCTTTAATCTTTTTGTAAGTCGATGTGCAACACCCCACGAGTTGCGGGGAGGCGGAAATATGAAAAACGATCTTGTTCTTGAAGCATACATCGACTAACCGAAGATCTTTGCTAAACTATAATTAACAACTACCATAGAAGTTCTAAACTACTATGTAAAGAGATTATACCTAGTGATACGTGTCCTTCGTCTTTGCGATCTCTTCGTCCTCCTCAGCCTCCTCCAAGCGATAGATGATCCACCCGAGAACCCTAATCCAAGCTTCACTTCAAGACTTGAGGTAACTAAGTTTCTCTAGTTGCTAACCAAAAGAACTTAGGTTATATAGAGTTAGGTTATGGGATGTTTAGTCTTTTCTAACCCTTGTACTCAACTCATGAGTGGTAGGATTAGAGCTTGAAGAAAGAAAGAGCTTGAGGAGAGAGAAGGTGAACTAGCATAATGAAAGGAAATTGCTTCTCACTTAATATATCAAGCATAATGAAATATCAATAAAATGAATAATAATAGATTATTCATCATGCTTCATAAATGAATATGAGTGATTCACTATGTGAGTCATTAAGCATTTAATAATGCATTAATGACATAGTGAATCATTCATAATGAGTCACAATTACATTAATGACAATGCCACCTAAACCCCTCAAGTCACCATGCTTCTAGTAGCTTCCCGGAAATTACGAGAACACCCCTCTCATCCGTGAAAACACGGAAAAACTTTAGAATGTATAAATCCAAAAACCTGATACTAGAATCTGGCTTAAACCAAAGCCTTCTAGAAAAAACTGTCCAAATGTCGTACGTGCGTTTAAACACGTATTCGTCCGAACCTTTGTCGTAAAACCGTACGACCTCTATATGGTTTCGCCTGGAGTTGGGAAAACTCTGTGTGGGACTCTAAAGACTCGACTACTACGCTGGCAGTGGGTTTAACCACAGACTGCAAGCGGCACTAGCTGTACGTAACGGTCCCCAGATAGATGTCGATAAGAAGGCCGATGAGGATACCCATCCGAACTCCTACTGATCCTGTGCGTGACAATATCCGTGCAGTCCGGTCTGTTCGTCTAAGAGTATTGATCGCACGCCATTTGCGTGTCGGATGTTCAAAGTTCTAAAGTTATAACCGCGATCAGGACAGTGTCGCTTTGCAGCTAGCCGGTTGAGCACGGGTCGATCCACATGGAGATGGTTGTATGTCCGTTCTTGTTTTAGACGAGTCAATAAAGAATTTGAATGTGTTTGTTCAATCTAACCTATGTGTATTATTTGCAAGTATAAAGCTGTTAAGAAAATATACGAAAGTGTAAGCTAAAGAAATCCGTACTCAAAACCTTTGAGCCGAGTCTTGACCAATTGAAGCTAGAGCAATCGGCAACAACGTGGATTAGGGGATTTAAGCGCGGTATTCGTGGAATCCGGCTTATTTACCCTTGTCCTTCCGTTCTTGTCTCTTTCTTTCGCCTCCGGCCAAACCGAACGCAACCGGTCGCGGTTAGGAATCACCGTTACCTTGTTAGGGTAGGGTGCCTAACCGAGCGCTTGCGTATCGTTTGGGCGGAGTTCAATGGAAAATAACGGGAAAAGGAAACGAGCAAAGAAATGTTAACTTACAATACCATATTTATTCTTAACAACGATAATTACAACCATTCACAAAATGAACCAAAAATAGAGAACAAAAAGAAAAGAGAAAAGAAAAGATTACAAGTAAGTAAGTGCATGAATTTAAATTGCAAGAAAGTAAAGCAAGGTAATAAAAAGCAAGTAAGAAAACTAGAAACTAGAACTCAAGACAAGCATGGGATCAATAGCCAACCCTTAAACTTGCAAGCTCAATCAAGAGGTTGCAAGATCAAGAGAAGGGTAAAGAACTCATGTGAAGTGAAGAACTAATTCCATCAGAAAATACGACCCTTGAGATCAATAACAAACCCTTAACCTTTCAAGCTCAATGAAGAGGTTGAAGGATCAAGAGAAAGCAAGAATCTCAAGGGGAAGTTAAACAAAAGAGAATGATACAAAAACCATCATCTTCATTGATCATCCACTCAATGCTCTCACTACATTTTCATGGAGGAAAGATGAAGAAGAAGAAGAAGAAGAAGAACTAAAACTACACTAAAACCTACAAAAGAGGAACAAAGAATTCACCCCCTTGGCTTTGCTCAGAACCGGGGTATTTATAGGCTGCTTACAGAAACCCTAGGGCAAGAATCTGGCATAAAATGAAGTACCCAAACTACCCCTGAAAACTCTCCCACTGAAGAGATAGTACGGCCGCGGAACCGCGGCCTATACCCCTTATTGGCCGCGGTTCCGCGGCCATGTAGTGGAGTTGGGTGGTCAAACTTTGTGGCTCTGCCTGGTTCCCTTTTTCCTCGTGTTTTCCAACTTTACACTGTACAAAATCTTCCAGAATATCTTCAGATTTCTTTGTCCAAGATTGCATTATTTTCTTCACTTTTGACTTCTATCTCCCTCGAGCTCCGCGCACCCATTGATTCTTGTGCAGTCCCCCTCGTGCTCTGTGCTTGTCCGAGACATGAATGACCACTGTCATATGTCTTGTCTCTGGAACTGGTACTCGGCACTGGACGGATATGGATGACCGGAACTCGGCTTTTATCTGCTGTGACAGATGTTCTGTATTTGGTGTAACTGTGGAGATTTTGTCTTGATTTGCAATATTTGTACTGGAAACCTGTAATCTGTAAATATGTAACAAACACGGATTAAAAACACCTACCTATAAACACACGAGCGTAAGAATGGCGGTATAAAATGCAATATTCTTTTATGAACAAATACCCCCAAACTTAACTTTTGCTCGTCCCGAGCAAAACCAATTATTCACAAAAATAAAATCCTAACCGCACTTTCGCAGGGAACGCGATTGCACTGAGCACGTGCAACAAGCCGTTAAACCTCTAGGTGTCCCTAGTAGGAGGAGTGTTGTCTCCTGAGGGTTTTCAGCGGATTACACCCACAAAATCCCGTCAAGCTAGTGTCATAAGTTTACATCGATTCTACTTCTATAGTTTAGTGTCTACGTTAAAAATTCTATCATCCTAAGTTAGAAATTTCCAACCCTAATGCTTCACACCTCCTATCTATTTAACCTTAGATCATATACGTTCCAAAAAAGTTTAGAAAGATGTTGGTTCTCCTGAGTTTTCCTTCTAAAGTGTGGTCTTAAATCAGGGATTTTTATCACCTTTACAGAAAACACAAGTCTTATTCTTCATTTCTATCTTTTATTCAAACATCGATTGTATACCCCTACGTGTGTGTATATTTGCACCCCTACACTTAAGAATTCAATTCAAGCTATAATACCCTTGCCCTAATACCTAATACTACTTCTTTTCATTAAGGATGGACGGATTTGCTCACACACCTTTCATGCGACTATTAATGCTTCTTGAGGCACCAACGGCCGATTACTGAATGTGTGAACTTTAAAGCGTAAATAGCAGTTTCCAGGTCTTGACTTTATTTTATTTTTTCTTTTTATTTTTCTTTTTCTTTTTCAAGACCGGATATATTTTTCAATAATGCTCTTTTGGTGTTTAGCTTTAAATACCGTTTTTTCTTTCATACTAGGCTTTCAGGCAAGAGTATTTCTAGGTATCCTCTACTATCCAAAGTTTCAAGGTGCGTGTAAGTGCAATTTGTAGGGCATATACTTTCTAAATTTGAACTCAAGAAAAGAAACTATTTTTCAGACTTATCCTTCAGTAAAGCTTCAATACTTTCCCTTCAACTTGACTTAACTCAAGAACTGAATTTAAGATTACCTATTTCTCAAAAAAAAAACTGTAAGGACGTATAATCACCAAATTTAAACAGAAGGAGGGTTATTTTTAGGGTTTTCAATTCCTAAGTCTAGAACTTAGTTATTTCTAACATATCAACTAAACTTTCAGAATAAAAATCTAAGTTACACTATTAGCTAACTTGACGACAAAGTTTTTATATTTTTAGAAAATTTTCAATTTTTGTGGGTTTTTAATAAGGTATGCAAATGCAAAATATACAAATGAATGCGAAGGAAGAAAGCTTACCGAGCACACCCCCAAACTTAAACTTGACAGTGCCCTCACTGTCAGGCTACACCAAGAGGGTCAAAATTGTCGGCGCTCTCCCTGAAAACAAATTATATACAAAACAAAAAAGGAAAACAAACAAAAAAATATATACAAAAAAGGAGTCCCCCCCCAAACTTAAGTAAAACAGTGTTTCCACTGTTAAGCGTTGAAGTTCAGGATTGGGGGGAAAGAGAATAGTATCAAGCTATACAAGGCCTTACACAGGCCAAAAGTTAACACCAACCATTCAAAGATTTTATCGTTATAAAGCGACGGTTGGTGAAAGAATACGGAGAGGTAAGAAATGGAGAATACGCGAGACCGTATGGAGATAGAAGCGGGATACAGTCTCGGTATATGAGAGGAAGAATGGCGGAAGGGAGAAAGAAGTGGAATACGAACTTGAGGGTGGAAATGGATTGAATAAATTAGTACAATCTGTAATGATCGATGTAAAAAGATGGATTGTACTAATCTATCAATATGGCGAGAAATGGGGTCAAATCCCTCAAGATTCGTAAGAAACCATGGGTACGCCGAACTTGGTAAACCAGATAATGGAAATGGAAGTGATACGGTTACTTGCAATCGGAACGATGGAAAGGATGGAGGGAAGTGGTTGAGGAAGGGTATCGGTTAAGGGTTCTGGAGGGTGTACACAGTCAATGAAAGGAACAGGATGAATGGGAAAATCCGACTCATCAATTAAAACTGGTTCATCCTTAAAACTATCCTCAATATTCTCCTCAAAATTTATCTCATCCATGCATTTTTCTTCAAAATCCAGACGCATATGGGGTTCGGGAAAAACATTTAATGACTCGGGATGATGATTTGAAGAAAAAAAACTCAGCCAAATCTACGGGTTCATCGTCCAAAATGTTCCCAGCGTCAATATCCTCAATCAAGTGAAAATCAATATTCTCAGACACCTCATCAAAAGCATGGATTTTAATCAATTCAGGTCCTAAGATCGAGGTGTAGAGGTCAAAAGGTTTAGGATTGGTTTCACTTGGAAGGGACCCTTCACAATCAGGTAAATCAAACACTACAAAGTCGCACAACTCATTAATCATTCTATCATCAATTGATAATTCATTTGGAACACTTGATAGACTTTCAACACAGGAGTTGTGGGATTCAATTTGAAACGGGTAGGTTTGATTTGGAAGGGTATACAACTCACTCTCTTCACTCAAATTCTCAGCCTGTCCTACCGCCTCTTCATACATTGGAAAATTTGGAGCTAGCTGAAAACTAGCTACCGGGTCAATAGGTTGTATGAGAGCGGCTATGGACGCATTCAAATCCATCATCTGTTGGCTTGACGCTACCCTAAAGTCTTCCAACGACTGCTCCAGACTAGACATGGGTTGTGAAGGGGTTTCAGTAAAAGATTCAAAGTTGTTTGGATACTGAAAACTCCCAAACGGCTGTGTAGAAGCAATATCCAGGGAAGGTGTAAAAGTCGGGTAGGACTGGTAGGAATTGAATGGCTGGACAGGAGTGGGATCAACATTTGGATAAGAAGGTGAATGAAATTGTTGATCCCAAGAATTTGAAGTGGTGATAGGAGTGAAAGATCGGCTACGGGATTGTTCAATACGTTCAGCGATGGACAAAGGACGACTTGCAAAAGGGGTATCAACATAAGTGGGTGCGAGAAGTTGAAAAGGTTGATACAAAGTGGAATGAGGAGTGCAAGTGTTTGTCCTAGACGCTTCTATGCGATCTTTCAGTGAAATTTTGGGCATGGAGGGGTCGTTTGACGTTCGGCCAAAGCAAGAACCGTAAGAAGTAATGTCTGGTTGTGGGTACCAAAGTTCGGCAAGGGTTTTTCGAGGTGGGGTACCCATGATATGAAGAGAGAGAAAGAAAGGTAGAGAAAAGGAGGGGAAGAAATGAATGTGATTTTTTTATTTTTTATTTTTTATATTTTTTTTAGTTAGTTATTAACAAAAGAATGAAATATACACACAAAAAGAATATGGACAAAAACAATCACGACACAAAAAAATACCACACACCTAATCGTTCTTGGGTTCACCTAGGTCAACTAGACCTGCTCCAGAACTTGACTGTTGAAGTAAAACTGTGTCGAGAAACGGGCTCAAGATACACTGATCACGAGGCCAGGTAAGTGCAGAGATAAGGGGAGGTTTTCCAACGCTTTTGCGAAGTTCCTTAATTAAATAACCCTTTCTCTTTTGGCGGTTTCGCCGTTAACACTTTCCTAGACACCCCGTAAACAATATACCGTTAAGCGAGGTTCTAAACACAGTTAACTTCTCTTAGTGAGCGCGAAGTCCTTAAGGCTTAAAGTCTAGTTTCTTTTAAATTTTGTGTGGGTAAACGTTATGCTCAAATTCGTGATTTGTGGGCCACGGAAAAGGTGATGAAATCCTTTACCGTATATTGTGGGGTTCGCTTGCCCTTAAGTCCGTATTAATGTATGCAATGCGCAATTCAATAAAAATTCTACAAAGAATCAAACAATCGTTTTTTAGTTTAAGCACGGCACTGCAACAAATATGGGTTAGTCAAATTTTAGCGTTTGCTAGCGAACTTGCAAAGAATCCTGCAAAGAATAGTATATTGGATGCGTCGGATTTGAGAAGAAGGTGTTAGTAAAGTACGTACCGTTAAGTTTTTGGGTTAGGAAACCCCCGTTGAATCAAATCCGGTAAGCTTGAAAAGTTCGCTTGCACGGGTCAAACTACCCGGATCTTTGGCACTGTACTTTGCAATCACCTTAGCCTTGAATGCACACTTTGCTTCCCACAATCGCCGTTTGCAAATCCGCAAAAATCTGCAGACTTGCTCACAAAAATTATCAAAAAAATCAAAAAGATTTTTATTTTATTTTATAAATATATACAAAAAGAATATTAACCCGAATAACAAGAAAGAAAATACGCTACCGTCTCCCCGGCAACGGCGCCATTTGATCGCACGCCATTTGCGTGTCGGATGTTCAAAGTTCTAAAGTTATAACCGCGATCAGGACGGTGTCGCTTTGCAGCTAGCCGGTTGAGCACGGGTCGATCCACAGGAAGATGGTTGTATGTCCGTTCTTGTTTTAGACGAGTCAATAAAGAATTTGTATGTGTTTGTTCAATCTAACCTATGTGTATTATTTGCAAGTATAAAGTTGTTAAGAAAATATACGAAAGTGTAAGCTAAAGAAATCCGTACTCAAAACCTTTGAGCCGAGTCTTGACCAATTGAAGCTAGAGCAATCGGCAACAACGTGGATTAGGGGATTTAAGCGCGGTATTCGTGGAATCCGGCTTATTTACCATTGTCCTTCCGTTCTTATCTCTTGTTTTCGCCTCCGGTCAAACCGAACGCAACCGGTCGCGGTTAGGAATCACCGTTACCTTGTTAGGGTAGGGTGCCTAACCGAGCGCTTGCGTATCGTTTGGGCGGAGTTCAATGGAAAATAACGGGAAAAGGAAACGAGCAAAGAAATGTTAACTTACAATACCATATTTATTCTTAACAACGATAATTACAACCATTCACAAAATGAACCAAAAAGAGAGAACAAAAAGAAAAGAGAAAAGAAAAGATTACAAGTAAGTAAGTGCATGAATTTAAATTGCAAGAAAGTAAAGCAAGGTAATAAAAAGCAAGTAAGAAAACTAGAAACTAGAACTCAAGACAAGCATGGGATCAATAGCCAACCCTTAAACTTGCAAGCTCAATCAAGAGGTTGCAAGATCAAGAGAAGGGTAAAGAACTCATGTGAAGTGAAGAACTAATTCCATCAGAAAATACGACCCTTGAGATCAATAACAAACCCTTAACCTTTCAAGCTCAATGAAGAGGTTGAAGGATCAAGAGAAAGCAAGAATCTCAGGGGGAAGTTAAACAAAAGAGAATGATACAAAAACCATCATCTTCATTGATCATCCACTCAATGCTCTCACTACATTTTCATGGAGGAAAGATGAAGAAGAAGAAGAAGAACTAAAACTACACTAAAACCTACAAAAGAGGAACAAAGAATTCACCCCCTTGGCTTTGCTCAGAACCGGGGTATTTATAGGCTGCTTACAGAAACCCTAGGGCAAGAATCTAGCATAAAATGAAGTACCCAAACTACCCCTGAAAACTCTCCCACTGAAGAGATAGTACGGCCGCGGAACCGCGGCCTATATCCCCTATTGGCCGCGGTTCCGCGGCCATGTAGTGGAGTTGGGTGGTCAAACTTTGTGACTCTGCCTGGTTCCCTTTTTCCTCGTGTTTGCCAACTTTACACTGTACAAAATCTTCCAGAATATCTTCAGATTTCTTTGTCCAAGATTGCATTATTTTCTTCACTTTTGACTTCTATCTCCCTCGAGCTCCGCGCACCCATTGATTCTTATGCAGCCCTCCTCGTACTCTGTGCTTGTCCGAGACACGAATGACCACTGTCATATGTCTTGTCTCTGGAACTGGTACTCGGCACTGGACGGATATGGATGACCGGAACCCGGCTTTTATCTGCTGTGACAGATGTTCTGTATTTGGTGTAACTGTGGAGATTTTGTCTTGATTTGCAATATTTGTACTGGAAACCTGTAATCTGTAAATATATAACAAACACGGATTAAAAGCACCTACCTATAAACACACGAGCATAAGAATGGGCGGTATAAAATGCAATATTCTGTTATGAACAAGTATCGCATGTAAGGTCTAGGGAGGTGGTAAACATCAGACCCCTAATAACCGTACAAGTCGTGTCGGTATGGCTCTATCACCATCCGAGAATCCACTGATCAATCTATCAGTAATTCTCAATCAGCCCTGGCCAGGGACTTATGGTAATGACCAACCGATCACTGTGCGATATCAACTTCCTATATCGGGAGAGACGAATCCCTAACAGTCACTCACTGCCTCCACGTGGCTCCGGACTGTGCCCAACTAAAACCTGTTTGCACGACTCCTTTGAACCGTGGTAGGATAGTAATCAAAGTACGGTGGGAACTCACACGAGACAAATGACGACCTTAAGTCAACGGACTATCTGCACACATGTCACCTGAGAACTGCTATCTGACGTTAGGTATAAATACCATCCAGTCAGTTCTCGGCGAGTCCTGTCCGGTGTACTCACACCCAGTGAGCATCTGTATACAATCTTAGGCGCACTCCACCAATGGCTGCGGGACCAATCCATCCCCCCTCCTCAGGGTCTAGATATGTATACACCAGTCTACTCCGGAGTATCGATGCCCAATCTCGATACTCCTGCGACCAAGGACATCTAAGGATGTGCCTATTGACTATCCATCTCCCACTAGTATGACTGCCATCACAACGCCGGTAGTCAGGAAAACACCCTATGGGCTTTATCAACATGTATATATGTATGAATACTACGCAAAATATATCATATGTTAAGATAAAGACAAACCAAATAGCGTACTATTATATTAAGCAAGACTGTCATGTACATACATATCCCTAGCATTCTATACAATGAAGGCCTCTAGGGCATATATATCCAACACTTTTATGGGTCTATTTTGATGCCCCAGTGTCATACGATGAATCCTAGGAATTTGCCTGAGGAAACTCCGAACGCGCATTTGAGAGGGTTCATCTTCAGGTTGTATTTCCGAAGGCGATGGAAAACTATCTTCAGATGCTCCCAATGTTCTTCATGTGATTTGCTTTTCACCATTAGGTCATCGATATAGCATTCGACGATTTCATGTATGGGGTCATCGAAAATCTTCATCATGGCCCTCTGATAGGTAGCGCCAGCGTTCTTTAAGACGAAAGGCATCACTTTGTAGCAAAATATATCCAGCGGAGTCTGGAAAGCGGTATGCATCTAGTCTTCGGGATGCATCTTTATTTGATTGTACCCTGATGAGCCGTCCATGAAGGAGAAGACTTCGTGAGTGGACGTGTTGTCTATCATCAGCTCGGTAACCGGTACGGGAAAGTCATCCTTTGGAAAAGCTTTGTTGAGGTCCCGAAAGTCCACGCAGATGCGCAACGTCCCATTCTTCTTCATCACTGGGACGATATTGGTGATACGGTCAGAGTACTGAACTTCTTGGATGAAGCCAGAGTCGATTAACTTCTTAACTTTGGCGTTGATGCTCATTTCAAGTTCAAGCCGCATTCTTCTTGGTGTTTGCTTGACTGGCTTGACGTTCGGAGATATAGCCAATTTATGCACAGCTATCTCTGGATCTAGCCCCGGCATCTCGGAGTAGTTCCATGCGAAGCAGTCTTTACACTGCATAAGCATGTCTCTTAGCGTAGCTACCTGTTCTTCGGACAGCAGCTCACTGACGAACGTAGGCTTCGGGTCGTTTGCCGTCCCCAAGTCGATTTTCCTTAGGTTGTCCGCAGTAGTATGTATCCCATTTTCGAATTCTTTTGGCGCCGGTGGAAACTCTGAGATCATTTCTTCATCATCGTTTTCGAAGCACCAGGGGAGGTCAGTCGTATCCTCGCGTACTCCTTCTCCTGACAGCGTTATCGCGTAACAGGTATGAGATCGCTTCCAAGACCGATGTTGATCCGGCTCTACTCTCGCTGCATATATGTCTTTCGGTTCATGCTTCTGTGGCGGGGTTACCCTCCAACTGCTGGATAAAGCGAACCTGCCTTGATGATACTGGTCTTCTACCCAGTTTTTGAATGTGAAGCAGTCTTCGAGAGGACTTCCTATCGCTCGGTGATAGGAGCAATAATCCGGGCGAGAGACCTCGTCTGATTATTCGGGGTGTTTGGACTCCGGGAGCGTAATCATTTGATGTTTCATGACAAAATCGAATATCTTCCTTGGCTTGTCTTGGGGAAAAGAATATCCTTGACCCATCTTCTTTCTAAGAGATGGATCCCAGCTGCTCAATTCTCGAGCGCGTGGCTTCTTGGACCCTCTTTGCCACTGTCGAACGTTTTTTCCGTTCTTTAGCTTGTTTCTACCTCTGCGTCGGGTCTTTTGTATGACGGGATGGCGACGAAGAGCATCGTCATTTTCCGCAGCCTGTTGAAGGAGGCGCTGCGTCCTGGCTTTCTCGTAAATGGCCATTTCGCGTTTGTGGTCATCCCAGAATTTTTGACCTGCTTCCCTTATTAGCTTGTCCTTTTGTTCTTCGAACAACGGACTTGCACTTTCATGGCGGGACCTCGTTTTGGTTCAGGGTTAGCGTCTTCTAACAGAGCATCTCCTTCTTCATCAAAGTCATGTATAATGTAGCAGTCATGGAATCACTCCCGTTTCTTGGGTGGAACATATCCAAGCCCGATCGTTTCCATTCTCCCGTTGAGCAATCTTTGCTGAGTTCCCGGGACATTCCAGAACCTGTTGTAGAACCGAGCTTGTCGAGCAGTCTGTTTGAAGGGCATGCCCTGGCGCCTCAACAGCCTTTTTAATCTTTCTGTGTAGTATCTGGGCAGACGGATGGGCTAGAGCCTGTCAAGCGTAGAATCGGCACTATGCCAGATTTCTTTCTCCACTTTATTCTCCGCGGATAGATAAAAGAGGATCGCCTTTTCATCTTTCCGTCTGGGAGGGACATAGAACGTCTGCGGCTCTTGTACATTATAGGTATCGAGTATGTCAAGTTCTTTGTAATGCTTTCTCGGGACCACAGCGATTTGCAAACTCTGATCATCTCCGGTGAAGGCCTGCATCGATGGGCAGACTGAGAACACTGCGTTGACCTCGTCTTCAGAGTCACTGCCAAAGACCAGAATAGGGGTAGACGGTCCCGGCTTATTGCATTGGGGCGGCCCCGAATAGACTATCTCTTCTTCCTCCTCGATATCGCTTCCTAAGACCGGAATAGTGGTGATAACTTTTTGCTTATTCTCCGGTTTATGGCATCTTTCCGTGTCTTCAAAGTCTGGCAGAAAGTACTTTGCGTCCTCATATTTGCGGACTTCATTCACGGAGAATGGGTTTAGCTCCCCCGTTATGGTGTACTCAAGACCATCCTTGATATACTTCATACACTGATGTTGTGTAGAAGGGATGATGTTGTATTCGTGTAACCAAGGTCTGCCGAGCAAAGCGTTGTAGAAAGTCCTGGCGTCAATGACATGAAATTTGATGTCAATGACGAGCAGCCCAAAGTGTAATGTCAGTATCACAGACCCGAGTGTCCATAATGACTGGGAGTCGAACCCGGAGATAGTGATTTTATCCCGAGCGAGGTGCTGAACGCTCATGCAAATCTCCTTCAACACTCTTACATTGAGAAGGTTGACGGAGGACCGATTGTCGACCAGGATCTTCCCTATCTTGATGTCATGGCAGTATCTGGTGACATACAAGGGACGGTTATGCTCGCATATTCCGAGGAGGAGATCTTCGTTGTCGAAAGTGACGTCATCAGTGTGCACTTCTTCCAGCTCGTCCTTCATCTTTTCTTCGGCAAGGAAGGCTTGAAATTGCTCGGGCTCTTGTAGTGCCTTGATCAAAGAATCTCTCGCCTCTTTAGATAGTAGAAGGGCATCGAGAATGCTCAGTTACGAGGGTATCTTTCTCAGGTGTACCAAAATATTGTAATCCTCCTTGCTTTTCTTGGGAGGGTCCTTGGTTGCCAGCTCTTCGACGACTCGGTCATTAATGGCGATATCTTCAGGGACTTTTTCTTTCCCCTTATCTTTTTTGTTCGATCCCTTGTTTGTGGGTCCGAGATTCTTTTCGGGTAACGTGCGATTGCACAGCTGAATGTTCTCACAAGTTTTCATTTCTTCTGCTTCAGAGATAGATTCCTTGAAGAGAGGGCCGAGGGCTATTTCCTCGTCAGAATCGCTTCCGAAGGTGAGAACTTGCGATATCCCGAAATCGACCATGTGACAGTTACCGTCAGTTCTTTTATGCTCATCTGTCGTGATTCTCCGTTCCCGATGAGCCTTGCGCTTTGTCCGCTTGAAATGTTGTCGGTGAGCGACGTACCCTTGACACCACTTTTTAAAATCCATGCACTCTTCAGTGCGGTGTGCAATCCTCTGGTGGTATAAGCAATAGTTAGGATGTACGTCTGCTTTGTCAAGGTGCGTATCCTTGGGGATATCTTCTTTGGGCGGTGGCAACTTCATTCCCATGGATAAGACTTTGGAAAACCGTTTCCTCGTCTTAAGTTTTCTTTTGTTTGCGGCGGATGTGCTTTGATCTGGTGGGAGTGTTTTAACGCTTTTGTCCAGCTGTCGGCGTTTGTCTTTTTCGAATATGGCCATTTTGCGCCCCCGATCCGCTTTGCTTTTCTGACGGGCTACGTTCAGCAGCAAATCGATCATCTCGTCAGACGGTTCCAAGGGTTTCGGTTCGGGATCTGCCCTCAATTTCTCTGCATCGGGAGTATCTTCACCATCTATTGACGAGTGAGAGATCACGTGGCAGCTTGACACATAATCCTCAGGTTCATCTGACGAGTCTTCTCTCTCATCTTTGTTGCCATCTTTGTTTTCAAGGATGTGGTTGAGAAACTCTTGGAGTGTGACAGGGGTTTGTGCCTTCAGGTTGTATTCCTCCAGCGCGTCAATGTGTTTTTGCAGGTCCGTGCACATGTCATCAGGCTTCACGGGATTTTTGGTCTTCTTCTTTTTCTTGAATATTTTGACGGCTGGGCGTGGGCGTTTTGACTATCGCTACCAATTCTTGGCGTCGGGCGCGGCTTCAGCATTCCCTCAATGACTTCGGGCTCCAGCGGACTTTTCCACCTGATCGCTAGGCATGTTTGAAGATCCTTCTGCATTCTTTTTGTTTTGGCTGAAAGAGTGACCTCCCATGGATCTTCTTCTATAAATGCGCATGATGCCCCCGGTGTGTCTACCCTTTTAGGAGCGTGCGGCTGGGGCGGGCTTACTTTTTAATTCTCGGACAGTGCGAATTTGCCCTGTTGATATTGGTCCTCAATCCAGCCTTTAAAGACGAAGCAATCTTCCATTGGATGGCCTACTCCTCGGTGGTAGGAGCAGTAATTGGGATTGTTGACGTCACCTGGCTGCAGTGGGTGTCTCGGATCTGGCAGAGTGATGAGCCTGTTGCGCACCGCCAGTTCGAACAGTCTCCGTGTTTTATCCCGAGGGAACGAGTAAGGACGTTTTAACTTTTCGTTGATAAATCGATGTCCATCGTTTTGGCAATCAGTTGGTTTTGGACCACTCGGCTGTTGCTGAGTATTGGCGACGAAGGTCGCTTTCCCTTTCCCCTTTTCACTTCGCGGCTCCGACTTTGAAGAGGAAGACCTGTGGCCCATCTGGTCCATCTGGGCCAGTTTGTCTATCAAGGCCTAGAAGGTGGTCGGCTTGAAGAACATCATGAATTGGGATATGGTCACCTGCGGATCAAGGGTACCCACGAACATGCCTACTGCAGGAGCTTCTTCGATGCATTATTCGCATTTCGACCATAGGTTCCACCACCGGATTGCATACTGAACCCATGTTTCACTCGGCTTCACCCTAGCATTGATCAATGCCGTAATTGGGGTGCGTTCACTAGTGCTTGCAAACCTTTGTGTAAACAGTAACTCCATTTTTGCAAATATCTTAACGAAGTCGTTCGGGAGCTCGGAATACCATTCAAACGCTATCTCCAACAAGCTACTAACAAACTGGCGAAGCAGCAGTTTGTCGTCACCCCCAGTATTACCGCACAAGGATCTGAATTGAGCAACGTGCTGGTGTGGATTTCCCGTTCTCTTATATACGTGGAATTTAGGGATCGTATATCCTGGCGGGTACTTTATTTGATTGTACCAACCCGGATAGGGTCGTCCAGTCTTAACGATTTGGCCAGCCACTTCACTCGCCTGATGAGCTCGTATCTGTTGAGCTATATAGTCATCCAGGGAGGCTTTGGAGATCGTCTCCTCTTTGGCCGTTGATAGAGCCGGAAGAGGGTTCGATGTCTCCCCTCTGTCGTCTTCAAGAACAATCGGAGGGTCTTCAGCAGGAGGATCCGGCTGTATCATCATCCCGACCATATCTTGGAATAAAAGCGCCATTCGTTTTATGTTGGCCGCTTGTTCCGCGGCCTCTCTGTCTTTCTTCTCGAGGATTCTGCGGAGGAACTCAGCATCGATTTCTTGTTTTTGACGCTGTTCCGACGACGTCTCCGGATTTTCTTTTTGCCCAGTGAGTGTGGCCATCTGTGTTAACATCTCCTAGAGCTTCTATTGTTGCTCTTGAGCTTTTGTTACCGATTGGGTGAGTGGTCGATGACCCATGGAGATACGGCTATCCTCTTTCTCGGATGCCATATAAACAGTGTGCACCACCATGCCCCCAGACTTGGGGCGTTTGGATTCAGTGCCTTTGAGCTTTGTCGCAGACACGGGGATTTTCTCCGACCTTCTTCTTTTGTGAGCGGTCGAAGTTGAAGGGGTCGTTACAGCAGGCACCCAAGTAGACGACACCTTATGTTGTATGACAGGGTGGTCCTTCTCTTGCCGAACTTTCATCTTCTTTGATCGGCGGGAGTAGTCTTGGTTGATCACCGAGTCTTGAACCTGTCATCAGACCTTGTGAATTTTAGAGGACAGCCGCTGAGGGGGCTGCTCCAGTTTTGTCTTTGTAGCATTCTCTACAGGTGGAGGATAGCTTTTTATCACGGCCGTCAGAGAGTTCTTGCGCACCCTCCTGAGTGGTTCAAATCTGTTCCTAGTTGGAACAGCAGCATCGTCTTCCACCGTTGGAGCCGATGGGGTAAGTCCAGATGGGGAATTTCCCCCAGCTTTCCTCACTCTGCGCCAGTGGCGACGTCGAGCGTATCGAGCAGATGGTACTGGCTCAGCTATGGGGGTGGCTTCTTCATGCCCCCTGCTCTGATAAGGGGCTGTTGTCGTCGTTAGCCTGTCGAAAATTGACGTCCGCTGAGAGGGGATGGCCAACATGTCGAAGGCAGACTTTCGAGCAGGGGAAGCGGCCTTGGTGGCTTCGCCTGAAGCGGGAGTTGGAGCGGACAGTCTAGCGAAGACTGATCCCTTGGCAGGAGAAGCCTCTCTGATGATTTCGTTCACTGGAGCAGGGATGGCTATCCATTTCGGGATAACCCCTTTAGGTATTGCAGGCTTTTTTACAGGCCCATTGGATTTTTGGCCCAGACCGTTAAAGACCGAGGTGCTGGATTTGGGTGACCTGTTGAGAGGGGCCGCGGCAGTCGTAAGCCGATCAAAGAACGACTTCTTCGGAGGTTCTTGCGATGGCACTGAGGCGTTAAAGCTCATTGGTGGGAGCATGGTCCCGAAGAACAGTCCAGTGGTGGCCTGGGTCACCTATTCCACTGGCATCGCAAGAATGGAGGCCTCTTGAGGCCCGTAGGTCACTCCTCTGGCAAGGATAGAGTGTGAGTTGTTGCACTTGTTGCAGTTTGTGCAGTTGAAAGCCATTGATCTTTTGTTTTCTGCACGGAGAAAGACACCAAATCTTAGTACCTCGAATCCAGGGGCAACTATAGCAAACCGCGATTCGTTCGCGAAATACGGCACACAAAGTATGGAGTGCAAAGAGGAAAAGGTCCTACCGGGCGTGCCAGAATCTGTTCTCCGCCGAAAGATGCGACCGGGACGTTGGGACATCCGGCCTGAATTTGGGGGCAGATGCTATTTGGGTTTTATCCGTCCACCTCTCCGAAGATGCCAAGTTGATTTATGGCACCGTGTATCAGAGGTTTAGACGGATGTGGCCGTTGTAGCAGACTTCGTCAGATTCCCCCTCATTTGAGATTTTTTTTTATTGTAGGGACGCTCTTCCCTGCAGGCGCAAGCCCCTGCAGTTAATTGCGCTACTGCATCGCAGTAACAACTTTCTCCTTCTCCAGATGGTCACTTCGTGTCGCGTGTTTTTTTTTGTTTTTGGTTGCCCGTGGATTGTATACGGAGACTAATTTATGTTGTCTCCCGTAGGACGTGGATTAGTCCAAATCCGTATTTTCTTAGATTTGGGTTTGGGTTGGGTTTAATAATCGTTAATCTCATTTGATACTAAGATCAACTTAAACGTTTGTTAAGGATACGTTAGTCTAATTTTAGACTAAGATCTACTTAACATGATCATTTAGATCCAACAAAAGAGCATTTGGACTCTATTATTTTAGTTTAGGGACATTGCGGTCCAGAAGTTTAAGGACATCATAGTTCGTGACAGTTTAAAGACATCATAGTCTGTAAAGTTTAAAGACATCATAGTCTATGAGTTTAAGGACCTCACATTCCATAAAGTTTAAGGACCCCACAGTCCATGAGTTTAAGGACCCCACAGTCTGTAAAGTTTAAGGACAACATAGTCCAGTTTAAAGACGTCATAGTCTATAAGGTTTAATGACATCAGTCTGGTTTTGGTTTAACCGTTTGGAGATGCACCAAAAGTTATTAGTTATTGGGACCCTCCGCCGCTCTGAAGACGTTGAAGAATTACAACGACATATATCAGAGGTATGAAGTGATGTACCCTTGAAACAATATTGGTTAGGAGATCTGTAGTCAGGTTTGGGACTAAGACCTGTTAAAAAGATTTATGAGTATATGGGCTCAATTAATCTAAATTAGGGGTCTATAACCAACTTGGGCTCGGCCCACAGCATTGGTTTGGGTTCTGACAACCCTTTTTGTCTTTTATTGAGTGTTGAGTACTCATCATAGCTCTAGGGTTTTTATTTAAAGAACACTTTGTGTTCTCTCAGCCCACACGTGAGGAGCACGTGGTGCGCTTAGCGCTGAGCGCCAGTCAATGAGCGCGGAGCGCTTCTGTTAAGTAGCATATACGTGAGGAGTGCATGGCGCGCTTGGCACTGAGCGCCAGTCAATGAGCGCAGAACGCTTCTGTTAAGTAGCGCACACGTGAGGAGCACGTGGAGCGCTTGGCGCTGAGCTCCAGTCAATAAGCGCAGAGCGCTTCTTGTGAAAGAGCGCACACGTGAGGAGCGCGTGGTGCGCTTAGCGCTGAGCGCCAGTAAATGAGTGCATAGCGCTCCTTGTGAAAAAATGCACACGTGAGGAGCACATGGTGCGCTTGGCGCAGAGCGCCAGTCTTGGAGCGCTGAGGCGCTTCTTTTTAATTTGGAGCGCTAAGGCTCTTTTTAGGAAACTTTGATCAGTTAAATTCTCGTTTATAAGAGACTTTGTCTCGTGGGTCTAAGAACAAAGTTCTTTTTTTTTATAGGAGATGTTACAATCTCTTAATTTTTTTTTGTGAAAGGTTTTGCCTTTATGGATCTGTGATCTGAAGAGAATTGAATTCTTCTTCCCCCTTTTTTTATGATGAGATGCTATGATCTCTTTTATGAAAGAACATCTGTCTTATAGATCTATGATCTAGAAAAAGAATTAAGTTCTTCTTCTTTGATGAGATATTTTTTATCTCTCTGTTTTTACCTTGAAGAAAAGTTCTTCTTCTCAGAGCTTGTTCTTTTCTTTGAAATTTCTCAAAGCTTGTGGGGGGGGGGGGTTCATCTCTGTAAGACTTGAAGTCTCAGGGCCTTTTTATAGGGTCAGCTGATTTGTTGAATCAGTTAAAGAGATCTTTCTCTGATTGATTTGAGGATGTTTCCCCACCATTGGATCTTTGATCCCAAGGTTTCTGTTTTACAGAAAGCAATTTTCTTATTTTTAAAAAGATTGGGAAAATCTTTAACCATACAGAACATATTCTGTATCTTGGTGATGATTTTTTTTAAATCACCATTGGATCCTTGATCCAACGGCAGGGAACATTTAGTTCCAGCGCTAGCGCTCTCGTGCTTTGCACGTGAGTGCTGCAACAGAGTATTTGACTCTTAGCGCCGGCGCTGCTTGCGCTGGCGCTCTCGTGCTTTGCACGTGAGCGCTGCAGCAGAGTCTTTGACTCTTAGCACTGGCGCTATTTTGAAGCGCTTCATCATTTCAAATCATAAAATTTTGAATAGAGCTTTGCTCTGATTGGGGAAACAAACATGTCGCGATAGGCTCTCGCACTAAGAGAGAGACGGCTATTCCCACAGTGTTTTGCGGGGACAACTTCCTGAGATTCTTCGGCCCCGAGTTCCTCCTCACTTGAAATTTCATCTTTTGACTCGTTCTCAGCTGGGGCCTCATTCTCGGACTTCACCTCTATAGGGTCTTCTTCTTCTGTGGAGGACACCTCTTCAGGATCATACTCCATAGGTTCATCTTCTATATGATCTTCTTCTTCGTCTTCGGAGTCAGTGGCCATCATAGACTCCGGTGCTGCAACATCGACTTCCTCATCCTCTGATTCATTGTTAGAAATAACTTTAAAGGGTCCTAATACTTCGTCATCCGAATATCCATGCGTAGACTCAAAGGTGATGTCTGACATGTTGTCCTCATCCGAAAGATTGGCCATGACCTGAAAAGAAAGGCCATAGTCAGGATACAGAATGTCAAGGAAAGGATAAGGAATACGGAAAAATTGTGAAATCGATAAAGTGGATGAGATTCACAAATATAATAAGTCAGTTAACGGTTTTATTTTAGTAAATTGAGGACCTGCATGGGCCACCACTAAAACCTGTCACGCTCCGCTTCCCAAAAGAATGTGAAGGGTGACGTGGCATGGTCCACAACCTAACTTTATTGAAGGTGGTCTATTCAATGCAGTTACGTTAAGCGTATAAATATCTATAACATGCAGGATATGTACCAAAACAAAATAATAAAAGCAGAAGGCATTTATTTTCATTAACCAAATTTTATTACATCCTAAAAGAAAGAGTAAAATAAACTAAAAAGTTTAATTACATCGAAGAAGAAGCAAAAGCCCTAAACATGTGGGCAACAAACGAAAATAAAACTAGCTAATCTTCCGCCGTCAAGTCCGCATAATCATCATTAGTTGACTCCAGACCTTGATCCTCGTCATAATACTCATTCTTATCTAACGGACATTGCAGAGATAGAGAAGAGAAAATGAAAGTCTGTTAGTGAGTTACACTCAGGTAGGATCGCCTCATAAGGATGTAAAGGTACAGAAACAAGCAAATGTATATAGATATGATGTGTATGTACAAATATGATGTATATAAGTATGAGGATATGAGGTGTATGGAAATAATAGCATGATGAATAATGTATATGTGAATAAGAGTATGTTATATGAGGGATATACGAATAAGAGTATGTTGTATGTGGTATATGTTAGGCAAAAGTTCGCTTTAGTTTGTTAAACAGATACTCGCGATTATTCCGTTGTGGCCACGGAACAACAACTGGGAAAGTGAAATATACCGTTTCACTTCCTAAGATCATGATCGAGTAGTAGGAGAATCCGAGTCCGCATCTCCTTTTCTAATCAAACTACCCATTCCCGTTATTCAGTGTAAAGGTTTTGACGAATTAGAGTTAGTGTGTATATCATCTAGGCATGGAATTTCCACATTGTATGTCATCCACATTTTGGATTATTCGCCCTCAAATTAGGGTTAGTATTCGCCCTCAAAGTAGGGTTAGTATTCGCCCGAATATCAGGTTAGTAGTTGTTCACATATTGGACCGTTTGCCCTCAAAGTAGGGTTAGTAATCGCCCGAATATCGGGTTGGTAGTCGTCCACATATTGGACTGTTCACCCTGCCTGCAGGGATCCTCATTTATAAGTATTCCATACCTAAGTTCGCGCATTCTAACCCTAACCGTATTTGTCACGCCCCGCTTCCCAGTATATGGGCGGAGGCCGTGACGTATTTACTGTGAAGTAAATACGCTAAGCGTATCTAAGCAATATAAAAGCAAATCCACAAGAGAAAAGATATAATAAAACAGCAACTTTATTTATTCACATTCTTTCTGTATAATGCATGAAAAAAAATAAATACATCTGATGAAAACAATGCCTAACCAATGGCATAACAGAAAAGGAAAAGTACTGGAATGAAATGTGTATAATGAAGCTAGAGCTCTGGGTCTTCAATAATCTGTTCCAAGTCCTCGATGCTGGGCTCTGTCTCCAGAAGGTCCGAAACACTTGATGACATTCAAAGAAGAAAGAAAGAGAATGTCGTCAGCGAAAAAATCGCTCGATAAGTTCTAAAGATAAGGGAGAAGTAGAAAAGAACAAAGAGAGAGTGTAGCTTTTAAAGTTGTATTATATTGTTATAGTGTTAATGTTGTTGTTATCGTAAGTTCAAGGGTGAATGTAAACTAATCTCAAGAGTGTTCTCAAACCCAACAGGCCATAGTCCAAGGGTAGGGAACCACGGCCTAAATGATATGTTAGTAGCGGGACTTCGACCGTCGTCGAAGTATTCCAAACTCAACAGGCCACAGTCCAGGAGCATGGAAACACGGGCCCTCATGATTGCTTGCTTGTGTTAGTAGACATGGATTTATGATCTAGGGGGACTCTTGAGATTATGTTGGTTTCATGAATGAACTACCCCAATACCCCGTGTATTTATTATATTGATAGTAATGATTGTACTGATGATATTGTATTGTATTGTATTGTCTTGAAAATTAAATTGTATAGATGACTTGCCGAAACCATGATATCAGTAAATAGATGTAACTGTAGAATCATGGATGTAACTGGAGAATCATGTAAATGGAAGTATATCCATGGTTCGGTTCGGTCAAGTTGTATAAATTGATAAATGAATTCATGAATTCATGTTGAATTGTAGATTGTAGATTGTACTTGAATTATATTCAAGTCAGATTATTAATTAGACTCAGTCTGAGTCAGACAATTAGAAAAGTAAATTGAAGTCCTGATTGTTTTGATAATTATCGGCAACCGCTGCACATGGGCGGCAGGATTTGTGTCTTTTTCAAAGACGATTACCGTGATGATAACACCGTTGTTAAGTTGTCTAACTTAAATAGGCAAGTACCCACTTCTCCAGCTCCATGAGGCTCAAGAGATTGGTCCATCTTAAACCTATATTTACTAGGGTCCTTAGGGTAAGTTATAAAACTTGAGGGGGTTTTATGTAAAAATACTTTGTATAATTTTCAAAATACACCCCAAGTGTTTATTTACCGTCTTTAGAGTTGTAATAAATGTAGATTTTATATTTGTGACATTTCTAGTAAGAATAACCTATTTTTCATAATACATGGTATTTAATTGTAATATTGAACTTGTATGGATTTCATGGTATTTGAATGTAAAGTGATTCGTGTGATTTTGAAAAGAGTTGGAATATTTATATTATTACAAAATAGATATTTTAATTATACCTATATATATATATTTATATTTATATAAAATAATTTTTAATATATATTATATTTCTAGAAATCTCAGTTTCTTAAGATGTTGTATTTTAAATCTTCGAGACCGAATGCTCCTTGCGGAGGTCTGAATCTCGCACTACTAAGCCCAAGAATGTGCGATAATCCGCACTATCCCAAACGAATTCCCCAAATGGGTTGTAGCGGCGATTTTGTAAAGATTTGTAAAATACTTAATCTTTTAGAAAACGGTTTTTTTGATAATAAGTGGTATTTATTTGAAAGGTTTCATTTTCCCGTATTTTATGTTCCCAAAAAGTATTGTGATATATTTCATATGAGTGTTGTGAGGAGGTAGTTCATTACCTCGTGGTCTACTTCAAGGTATAGCAAATTTGTGATGTTCAAATGTCGAAAATGAAATTATATGGTATTTTAATGAAGAGTTACGATAAAATGGAAATAGCGATTTCTTTTTATATGAAACTTGTTCAATATAATTAGTTAGTGTTTAATAGTCAACATGTAATGGTTTAACAAGATTGTATTAAAGGAAAAGTGAGATTTTAGGAAGAACCGAATCGGAAATCGGATTTGCTCCGATTCCGTCGGGTTCTAGAATTTTATATTTTCAGAAAGAGTAGAGAAGGGGGAAGATGGGACTTATGGGTTTCAAAGTTAGATGAGAGGAAAAGGGAGACGTAGACTTCGCCGATGCGTCGATTCGTCATCGGGAGTTTCTAGGATTGTCGCCGGAGCTTCGCCTCTTTGCTCGCTTCGATTGCACACTAGGGTTTTCGAGGAATTTCTTGAGAGTTGGCTCAGAATTTAGGGGTGAGTGGGTAGTGTTTAGGGGTGGTATTTATAGGGTTAGGCTAGGGTTAAGGTAGATGAAGAGTTTAATTGAAAAAATATATTAAAAATATATTAAAATGTAATAAAAGTGGAGTAATTGAGGTATTAAGAGGTCTCTGGAACCGACTTAGGTAAATGAAGTGTGCAGAGGGGCAGGGGAGGTCAAGAGGCACAATTCACCTGTTGACGACTTGGTCAAATCGGCAACTCCGGCTGGTGGCGGCGGGCCGAGTCGGCCAGTCCGCCGGCCGAGTTGGCCGATCCGGGCCGAGTTCGATGGTCGGTAGGTGCCATGTCGGTTCATGTACTCACTGGTATATTTAACTTTTCATGTGTAGTGGGGTTTTTGTGAGATATGCACGGGTAAACTGTTGGTATTCTAAAAATCTAAAATAAAACAATATTAAAAATAATGTGGGGTATAGGATTTGAACTCTGGTGGTTTAGTTCAGAAGTGCAAGGTATTACCAATGAGCTACAAGCTCCTTCTTGTAATTAAATAGCTAATTAATTACTTATAGTGTGCTCAGGCAATAAATACCCTTTTATAGATTTTTGAAAAAATATTTGTATAGTAAATTTGGGGTTGTTACATTCTACCCTCCTTATAAAAATTTTGTCCTCGAAATTTGTAAAAGGAAAGTGTAACATATTCAAGAAAAGTTTGGTGATAGTGTATGAATAATAACAAAGTGATACAAAGGTGTGAAAAAGGTTGAAGAGAATTACCAGGGTTATCCTGGCGAACCATCTCAGCTTCTGCGGCCGCCAAATTGTAAGCCTGGCATCTTGGCATGTTTCTTCATGCAAGCTGGTACAATGCTGATTGTCGAGGTAAAGGCGGTCCATGTGGAGGTGGTGCAGGAAGAGTTAACCGGGTAGGTGGGGCTTGGAAAGATGGTCTAGCTGCGGAATTAGGATTAGTTCGATTGTGTGGGCAAGTTCCTATGGTTTGAGAGGATGATCCACATATCAGGAAAAGACCGTTTGCTCGTCGGCAAACTCCATCAGATGTCCAGCTCTCTTACAGTACGTACAAAAGGCTGGGCTGGGCCTGTTGATTAGTACTCCCGGTCTCCTTAGTACAAATGGTGGTCCTGATGCGGCTTCTCCTACCATCTTGTTGGCAGGGCGCTTCACTCCGGCAGTTTGAGGTCTTCCCTTCTTCTTCACAACTGCCTCATATCTTCGGGAAGCTTTCAAAGCCAAATCATGGGTTGGGAAATCCCCTGTAGATATTGCATCTTGGATTTCTGGGTCCAACCCTTGCTGAAATCTTCTAGCTCTAATCTCAGCAGTCAGTATGAGATGGGCCGCAAACCTATTACAGGCTTGTGTTAGCTGTGTAGTATGTGATATTTAAAAAATTTCAATTATTGAGACATATCATACCGAATGAGCATGGTGAACTCAGCGTCATATTCAACTGTTGACTTGGTCCACATCGAACCTTTTTGCAGATGTATGAACTTTTGTTCCATGTCGAACCTGGCAGTCTCAGGAAAGTACTTCGCGTCGAACATATCGCGGAAAGTCTTCCATTCAATGGGTTGTTCAAGACGGCTTTCTTCCGCCTTCTACCAATTCCGTGCATTGTCTGTGAGCTGCAGTTTCAAAACACGGACCTAAGGTATATCAGGCACTTGTGCTGCTGCCAGATCATCCTCTATACTTTGTGCCCATTCTTTAGCTTCCAGTGGGCTTCCCTTTCCTGAGAACTGTTTGGGATGTAAATCTATGAATTGCTTTACCCCAGGCGCTTCAGCCTCTGGACGGTTCAAAAGCTGCTGCTATCCCTCTAGGAGGCTATGGATTGCTTCAAGCAGAACCGTTTGCTCGTTGGGTGGAGCAGGAATGGCAGGTGTGATTGGTAGTGGAGGTGGAGTGTTGTTGAAGTTGGTGCTGGTGTTGTTTGGGGAATCCATAACCTTGAATGAAAAATTTAGGTTAGGATAGATTCAAAGTATATGATTCAAAGAATATGAAATTGTAAGTTTCAAGGAACATGAATTGTAAAGAATGTTTTAGTTGCTGATTCTTGTGTTATATTGCTTAGGTTGTTCACGCAGAACAGAATTGCATGGCAGTGTTCCATACAACTCTGACCTGCATGGGCCGCCAACAAAACCTGTCACGCCCCGCTTCCCAGTATACGGGCGGAGGACGTGACGAGACCGCCACGTATTTACTGTGAAGTAAATACACTAAGCGTATCTAAGCAATATAAAAATAAATCCATAAGAGACAAGATATAATAAAACAGCAAATTTATTTATTCACATTCTTTTTGTACAATGCATGGAAAAAAAATAAATACATCTGATGAAAACAATGCCTGAACAATGGCATAACAGAAAAGGAAAAGTACTGGAATGAAATGTGTACAATGAAGCTAGAGCTCTGGGTCTTCAATAATCTGGTCCAAGTCCTCGATGCTGGGCTCTGTCTCTAGAAGGTTCGAAACACCTGACGACATTCAAAGAAGAAAGAAAGAGAATGTCGTCAGCAAACAAATCGCTCTATAAGTCCCAAAGAAAAGGGAGAAGTAGAAAAGAAGAAAGAGAGAGTGTAGCTTTTAAAGTTGTATTATATTGTTATAGTGTTAATGTTGTTGTTATTGTAAGTTCAAGGGTGAATGTCAACTAATCTCAAGAGTATTCTCATACCCAACAGGCCACAGTCCAGGGGTAGGGAACCACGGGCCCAAATGATATGTTAGTAGCGAGACTTCGACCGTCGTCGAAGTATTCCAATCTCAACAGGCCACAGTCCAGGGGCATGGATATACGGGCCTTCATGATTGCTTGCTTGTGTTAGTAGATATGGATTCATGATCTAGGGGGACTCTTAAGATTATGTTGGATTCACGAATGAACTACCCCAATACCCCGTGTATTTATTGTATTGATAGTAATGATTATACTGATGATATTGTATTGTATTGTATTGTCTTGAAAATTGAATTATATAGATGACTTGCTGAAACCATGATATCAGTAAATGGATGTAACTGTAGAATCATGGATGTAACTGGAGAATCATGTAAATGGAAGTATATCCATGGTTCGGTTCGGTCAAGTTGTATAGATTGATAAATGGATTCATGAATTCATGTTGAATTGTAGATTGTAGATTGTACTTGAATCATATTCAAGTCAGATTATTAATGAGACTCGGTCTGAGTCAGACAATTAGAAAAGTAAATTGAAGTCCTGATTGTTTTGATGTTATCGGTAACCACTGTATATGGGCGGCAGGATTTGTGTCTTTTTCAAAGACGATTACCGTGTTGATAACACCGTTGTTAAGTTGTCTAGATTAAATAGGCAATCACCCACTTCTCCGGCTCCCTGAGGTTTAAGAGATTGGTCCCGCTTAAACATATATTTACTAGGGTCCTTAGGGTAATTTATAAAACTTGAGTGGGTTTTATGTAAAAATACTTTGTATAATTTTTAAAATACACCCCAAGTGTTTATTTATCGTCTTTAGAGATGTAATAAATGCAGATTTTATATTTGTGACATTTCCAGTGAGAATAGCCTGTTTTTCAAAATACATGGTATTTAATTATAATATTGAACTTGTGTGGATTTCATGGTATTTTAATGTAAAATGATTCGTGTGATTTTGAAAAGAGTTGGAATATTTATATTATTACAAAATAGATATTTTAATTATACCTATATATATATATTTATATAAAATAATTTTTAATATATATTATATTTCTAGAAATCTCATTTTCTTAAGATGTTGTATTTTAAATCTTCGAGACCGAATGCTCCTTGCGGAGGTCTGAATCTCGCACTACTAAGCCCGAGGATGTGCGATAATCTGCACCATCCCGAACAGGTTCCCCAAATGGGTTGCAGCGGCGCTTTGCAAAGATTTGTAAAATACTTAATCTTTTAGAAAACGGTTTTTTTTGATAATAAGTGATATTTATTTGAAAGGTTTCGTTTTCCCGTATTTTATGTTCCCAAAAAGTTTTGTGCTTTGTTTCATATGAGTGTTATGATAAGGTAGGTCATTATCTCGTGATCTACTTCAAGGTATAGCAAGTTTGTGATATTCAAATGTCGAAAATGAAACTATATGGTATTTTAATGAAGAAGTACGGTAAAATGGAAATAGCAATTTCTTTTTATATGAAACTTGTTCAATATGATTAGTTAGTGTTTAATAGTCAACATGTAATGGTTTTAAAAGATTGTATTAAAGGAAAAGTGAGATTTTAGGAAGAACCGAATCGAAAATCGGATTTGCTCCGATTCCGTCGGATTCTAGAATTTCGTATTTTCAGAAAGAGTAGAGAAGGGGGAAGGTGGGGCTTACGGGTTTCAAGGTTAGATGAGAGGAAGAGGAAGACGTAGGCTTCGCCGGTGCGTCGATTCGTCATCGGGAGTTCCTAGGATTTTCGCCGGAAAATTCGCCGGAGCTTCGCCTCTTTGCTCACTTCGATTGCACACTAGGGTTTTCTAGAAATTTCTTGAGAGTCGGCTCAGAATTTTGGGGTGAGGGGGTAGTGTTTAGGGTTGGTATTTATAGGGTTAGGGTAGATGAAGAGTTTAATTGAAAAAATGTATTAAACATATATTAAAATGTAATAAAAGTGGAGTAATTGAGGTATTAAGAGGTCTCTGGAATCGATCTAGGTAAATGAAGTGTGCAGGGGGGTAGGGGAGGCTAAGAGGTACAATTAACCTGTTGACGACTCGGCCGAATCGGCAACTCCGGTCGGCGGCGGCGGGTCGAGTCGGCCGGTCCGCCGGCCGAGTTGGCCGATCCGGGTCGAGTTCGATGGTCGGTGGGTGCCATGTCGGTTTATGTACTCACTGGTATATTTAACTTTTCATGTGTAGTGGGGTTTTTGTGAGATATGCACGTGTAAACTGTTGGTATTCTAAAAATCTAAAATAAAACAATATTAAAAATAATGTGGGGTATGGGATTTGAATTCTGATGGCTTGGCTCAGCAGTGCAAGTGTTTTCCCCAATCAGAGCAAAGCTCTGTTTTTGAAATTCAAAAGATGAAGCAACGCTTCAGATCTAGCGCTAGGGGCGCTGCGCGCTACGTGTTAAACACGAATACACTGGCGCCAGGTGCGCTGCGCCTTAGGCAGCGCACCCCCAATCAGAGCAAAACTCTGTTTTAAAATACAAAATTCGAAAAAAGTTGAAGCAGCGCTTCAGATCCAGTGCTCTGCGCTGCGCACCATGTGTCAAACGTAGGTACGCGAGCGCAGTTGCGCTGTGCTCTGCGTTGCGTGCCACGTGTCAAACGTAGGTGCACTAGCGCAGTTGCGCTGCGCTCTGCGCTGCGCGCCACGTGTCAAACGTAAGTGCACCAACGCAAGGTGCGCCAGCGCTGGAATTAAGAATTCCCCACCATTTGATCAAAAGATCTAATAATAATAAATCATTAATTAATTAGAATTAAAATTCTAATATGGAAAGATCTTTCCAATCTTGTTGAAAACGAGAAGATTATCTTCTGTAAAACAGAAGCCTTAGGATCAAAGATCCAACGGTGGGAAATATTCCCAAATCAATTAGAGAAAGATCTCTCAAAACTGATTTAACAAATCAATTGGCCCTATATAAAGGCCCCTAGACTTCAAGTCTAACAGATACACACAGAAAAAAGAGAGAGAGAAACCTTCTGCAAAAAAGAGCAAGCTCTTAAGAAAAGAAGATTTTCTTCGTCTTCAAGGTAAAGAACTATGTTCTTGAACAACAGAGATAAAATCATCTCATTAAAAAAGAAGAACCCTCTTCTAAAAAGATCATAAATCTGGAAAAAAAAAGACCAAGGTCTTTGATAAAAAGAAAAAGATCAAAAGATCTAATCATAAAAAAAAAGTATTTTACTTCATTCACACATCTTTGATCTATAAAGGCAGAGCCCTTTTATAAAACAAGAACTTTTGTTCTTGGATCTTGAGGCAAAGCCTCCTTTAAGAAGAACATAAACTTTTTCTTTGATCTTAAATTTGATCAGATGCGCTTTGTACTACTGAAAAGTGCCTTGCACTCATGAACTGCGCCTTTGCGCTCCTTGGATCGGCGGTCAGCCCCAAAACCTGCCACGTGTCAATCAAAGACACAATTTGTGCTTCGCGCATCTGAAACAGCGTACTGCGCTCATGGGCTGGCACTCAGCGCAAAGCGCGCCACGTGTCACTCGTTGGCGCGCCAACAGACTAGCGCAAAGCGCTCATAAATGAAAAGCGCAATGCGCTAATAAACTAGAACTTAGCGCTAAGCGCGACATGTGTCACCTTCGTGTGCACTACCTGACAGAAGTGCAATGCGCTCTTTAATTGGCGCAAAGCGCCTGACGCACCACATGGCGCACTATCAGAACACACTCTGTTCTGATGAATGCTATGCATTCAGTACAAGACAAAATATGTCAGAGCCCAATGCTTAGCATTATTAAATTAAAAGGGCCGAGCCCAAATAAAGGCTTAATAGCCAGGGCAAGAATAAAAATATTAAACATTTTTTTATTGGACTTAGCACAATTCTGGCCATAAGTCCTCAACCTATATTGAACTGAGCACATCTGCTCACAAATATTCAACAGATCTTAGTCCCAAACTGGGCTACAGATCTTTCAAGCAATTCACACCGGTTCAAGGGTACATCTCGTCACTGCTCTAATATTTATCATTGTAATCCTTCAACGTTTTCAGAGAGGTGACGGGTCCCGGCAACCACACATTTCTATGGATTGTGGGGTCCTTAAACTCATGGACTATGATATCATTAACCTCGACCGTGATGTCTTTAAACTAACATTGGACTGTGGGGTCCTTAAACTCATGAACTATGATGTCTTTAACCTCGACCATGATGTCTTAAAACTAATATCTCGACCGTGATGTCTTAAACTAACATCGGACTGTGGGGTCCTTAAGCCCATAGACTATGATGTCCTTAACCTCGACCGTGATGTCTTAAAACTAACATCGGACTGTGGGGTCCTTAAACTCATGGACTATGATGTCCTTAACCTCGACCGTGATGTCTTTAAACTAACATTGGACTGTGGGGTCCTTAAACCCATGGACTATGATGTCCTTAACCTCGACCGTGATGTTTTTAAACTAACATTGGACTGTGGGGTCCTTAAACCCATGGACTATGATGTCCTTAACTTCGACCGTGATGTTTTTAAACTAACACTGGACCGAGATGTCCTTAAACTAACAATGGACCGTAATGTCCTTAAATTAATCGACCGCAATGTCACTAAACAAAACAATAGAGTCCAAATGCTCTCTTGTTGGATCTAAACGACCTCGTTAAGTTGATCTTAGTCTAAAAATTAGACTAACGTATCCTTAACAAACGTTTCAGTTGATCTTAGTCTCAAATGAGACTAACGTATCCTTAAACCCAACCCCCAAACCTAAATCTAAGAAAATACGGATTTGGACTAATCCACGCCCTACGGGCGCAACATAAATTAGTCTCCGTATACAATCCACGGGCAACCAAAAACAAAACAAGAACCCACGACACGAAGTGACCATCTGGAGAAGGAGAAAGTGGTTACCGCTATGCAGTAGCGTAATTAAATGCAGGGGTTTGCGTCTGCATGGAAGAGCATCCCCACAATAAAAAAAACTCCTCAACGAGGGGGAATCTGACGAAGTCTGCTACATCGGCCGCATCCGTGTAAACCTCCGATACACGGTGCTATAAATCAACTTGGCATCTTCGGAGAGGTGGACGGATAGCACCAATTAGCATCTGCCCCGAATTTCAGGCAAGACGGACCTGCGCGGTCGCGTCTCTGTGATTCGGAGGGGAACAGATTCTGGCACACCCGGTGGGACCTTTTCCTCTTTCCCTCCATACTTCGTGTGTCATGTTCGCGAACAAATCGCGGTTTGCTAATGGTTGCCCTTGGGTTCGAGTTACTAAGATTTGATTTCTGGCTTGGCACAGAAAGGAAAACAGCAATGGCATCTACTTGCGTAAAGTGCTCCAACTGCAGCTGCAACTCACGCTCTGCCTCGTCTGCAGGCATATCTTACGGGCCTCAAGCAGCCTCTTTGTTCATGATGCCGGTGGACCAGGTCACTCAGACCACCACCGGATTGTTTTTCGGAACCATGCTTCCGCTGATGAGCTTCAGCACCCCTGTGCCAATGCCAGAAGCTCCCAAGAAGTCGGTCTTTGATCAGCTTGCTACTACTGCGGCCCCTCTCAACGGGTCGTCCAGCTCCAGCGCGTCAGTCTTCGCTAGACTAGGCCAAAGTTCAGGTGGGCCCATGATGAAGCCTGCAACTCAAGAAAAGGTTGCTCCGAAGGGAGTAACCAACCCTACTTCCGAATTCGTCAAGGCAGTTTCTCCAACCAAAGGGTTAGTTTTTACAAGACTGGTTGTTCCGGTTCCCACTATGGTTTCTATACCTGCTCAGAATTCTATTTTTGACCGGTTGGATACCGCTTCTCAATGGACATCAGTCTTCAAGAGGCTGACGCCAGCAACAACCCCTCACCTGAACAGGGGGCAAGACAAAGCCATCCCTATCGTCGAACCAACCCCAACAGCTCGACACGCTCGACGCCGCCATTGGCACCGGGTAAGGAAGGCTAGGGGCAACTGTCCCTCTGGGCTAACTCCCCCAGCTCCAACGGTGGAAGTTAATGCTGCTGTTCTAGCCGGGAACAGTTTTGAGCTGCTAAATAAGGTGCGTAGGAACCTCTTACCACCGTACTGAAAAGATCTCTCCCTTCGGTGGAGAATGTTGCGGAAGCAAAGCCTGAACAGTCCCCTCAGTGGCTGTCCTCCAAAATCTACAAAGTCTGGTGACAAGTTCGGGACTCAGTAGTTGATCAAGATTACCCTCACCGACAGAAAAAGGCGAAGGTTCAACAAGAAGAGAACCATCTTGCTAAGACACAAAAGGCAACAGCTGTCTGGGTGCCCACTGCGACGCCCCCCTCGACTTCAACTACTCAAAAGAAAAGGAGGCCGGAGAAAGCCCCTATGGCTGCGGCAAACCGCAAAGTTATTGAGCCCAAACGCCCCAAGTCTGGGGGCATGATGGTACATACTGTTTACATGGTTTCTGGAAAAGAAGAAAGCCGCACTTCGACAAGCCATCGACCACTTACCCGATCTATAACAAGGGCCCAGGAACAACAACAGCAGAAACTTCAAGATATGCTGACGGCAATGGCTGCACTCACTGGGCCAAAAGAAAATGAAGAGACCTCAGATCAGCGTCGAGAACAAGAGACTGACACCGAGTTCCTCCGAAGAATGCTCGAGAGGAAAGAAAAAGAGGCTGCGGAGCAGGCAGCCAATATAAAACGAATGGCTCTCTTGTTCCAAGATATGGCTGGGATGATGTTACAGCCAGAACCTCCAGCTGAGACCCCCCGATCATCATCGAAGCAAAAGGTAGACATCGGACCCTCCTCCGGCCCTTTCAGCAGCCAAAGAGGAAACCATTTCTAAGGCCGCTCTGGATGACTACATTGCTCAGCAAATACGAGCTCACCAGGCGAATGAAGCGTCCGGCCAAGTTGTTAAAACTGGGCGACCATATTCAGGCTGGTATGACCAGATAAAGTACCCGCTAGGATATACCATCCCTAAATTTCATGTATATAAAGGGACGGGAAATCCGCACCAGCATGTCGCCCAGTTCAGGGCTCTATGTGGTAATACCGGAGGTGATGATAAACTGCTCCTTCGCCAATTCGTCGGCAGCTTGGCGGAGACGGCGTTCGAATGGTATTCGGAACTGCCCAACGACTCTGTCAAAACTTTTACCGAGATGGAATTGTTGTTCATCCAGCGATTCGCGAGTGCTAGTGAACGCACCCCAATAACGGCATTGATCAATGCCAGGGTGAAACCTGGAGAAACCTGGGTTCAGTACGCCATTCGATGGAGGAATCTATGGTCAAAATGCGAGCAGCGCATCGAAGAAGCGCCGGCGGTAGGCATGTTCGTGGGGACCCTCGACCCTCAAGCGACCATCTCCCAATTCATGATGTTCTTCAAGCCAACCACCTTCCAAGCCTTGATTGACAAGCTGGCCCAAATGGACCAGATGGGCCATAAGCCTTCCTCCTCAAAGACGGAGCCTTGGAATGAAAAGGGCAAAGGGAAAGCAACCTTCGTCGCCAACGCTCAATAACAACCGAGCAACTTAAAGCCGGTTGTTCACCAAAATAACGTGCGTCCATGCCCATCCCTCGAGGAGAGACTGGGACGTCCTTACTCGTTTCCCCAGGATAAAACGAGAAGACTGTTCGAGCTGGCAGTGCGAAACAGACTCATCAATCTGCCGGGTCCAAAACGTCCGTTGCAGCCAGGCGATTTCAACAATCCTAATTACTGTCCTTACCATCAAGCAGTAAGCCATCCAATCGAAGATTGCTTCGTCTTCAAAAATTGGGTTGAAGACCAATATCAACAGGGCAAGTTCGCGCTATCCGAAAACTGGAAGGTGAATCCGCCACAACCTCACACCCCTAAAAAAGTGGACATGCCGAGGGAATCGTGCTCATTCATAGAGAAAGCCCCATGACCGAAAAGTCTGTAAACTAGAAATTCGCCTCAAATATGTGGACCGCTATGTCCTAAAACTGGCTATGGACCGAAAATTCCGTAAACTAGAAATTCGCCTCAAATATGGCAGAGAAGGACCGCTATGTCCTAAAACTAGCCATGGACCGAAACATCCTTAAACTAACGATGGACCACTATGTCATAAAACTGGCTATTGACCGAGACGTCGATAAACTACTGTGGACTGCAGCATTCCAAGTCTGACAAAAAAAACGGTATGTCCATAAGAAAAATGGACACGGATGAAAACCCGAAAGGGCTCCGTGAGTAAAAACAGCAGGGCTACCAGCGAGTGTTGTGAAAACCCAAAAGGGCGCAACCTCGTTAAAAAAAATCCCGCAAGGTCCTCTCGACCTGGTGAGGAGAAAATACCTACGTGAGATCCTTACGACTCACAAGGGAGCAACATACTTAGGAATCCCTACGATTCCTAAGGAGAAATTACACTTACGAGATCCTCACGACTCGTAAGGAGAATTCCCCTTTGAGACCCTCACGGCTCATAGGATTCAAAAGCCTTAAGCTACAGGGATCTGAACCTATTCTTAAGCCATCACAATCTCCAATACTGCCCTACAAGAGGTTCAATGTCAACCCTTGTATACAATCCACGGGCGCGAATAAACATTTTCCTAACAGAGTCCTACAAGTGACTGGGGATATTTTCATATGGTGAACGACACTTGTAAGTCCTCTCGACTTATAAGGAGAAAGCACTCTTGTGAGATCCTTATGACTTATAAGAGACCATACAATTAAGAATCCTCACGATTCTTAAGGAGAAAACACACCTACGAGATCCTCACGACTCGTAGGGAGAAATACCTTTATGAGACCCTTACGGCTCGTAAAGTAAAAAAGCCTTAGTCAACAGGATCCTAACCATGTTTGCTAAGCCACCTTTGTTCGACATCGACAGAGGCAAATGATGATTCGCTCCTGGCAATATCCCAGTTGTAGCGATGCTGATGCCTAAATCGGTATCAGATTCCAAGTCCTTTCATGGCAAATGATAATTCGCAGCTGGCAATATTCCAGTCGTAGCGATGCTGATGCTGAGATTGGCACCAGATTCCAAGTTCCACACTCGCGATAAAAAATCAGGGAGCCAAAAACGCATATGAAATAGCCGAAATGATGGGGCATCTTGCAACAAAACAACAAGTAAAAATATATGCATACAAAAATAGCCGAAATGATTGGGCAACTCGCAATAAAAAACAGCGAGTAAAAATAAAACAAATAGTCGAAATGATCGGGCAGCACGAAAAATAGCCGAAATGATTGGGCAATCGCGATTTTCGCGATACAAAAGGCTAAAATGATAAAGCATCGCAGAAAGAAAATGAAAAAAAATATATATAGAATGAAACTTTTGCCCTACAGGTGAGATCACATCGATCCCTATATACAATCCAGGGGCGCAAACAAAGAGGGAACCATATCATCCCACCAGGCTCTATCAGAAAGAGAGCCAAGTCTCGACGGACACATCTACAGCCTGGAGACCCACAACAGCATTCTTCCTTATTCCAGCAAGGTTCCGACGCGACCATCAATCATAGAGCCACGACATAGTCCCTAGTTCCGAATCTTAACGGCAACATCTACAACCTAAAAAAATCAGCAATGGTGATCCTCCTCATTCCAACAGGACTTGGAAGCAACATAACCAGACGGAGCCATGGAAAAGTCCCTAGTTCCAAATCTCGATGGTTCACAGACAACCTAGAGACCGTCTCGACATTCGTCTCGTTATAGCAGACGCAATGTCGGCAAAGCGGAGTGACGGCAAAATCCCAGCTCCACCTCAGTATTCGTCTCGTTACAGCAGACGCAATGTCAACAACGGCGTTCTTTCGCAGTCCAGCAGGATGCAGATGCAATGTCAATGAAAGACTCCATGGGCAGCAAAGCGGAGTAATGGCAAAATCCCAAATCTACCTCAGCATTCGTCTTGTCACAGCAGACGCAATGTTAACAACGGTGTTCCTTCGCAGTCTAGCAGGATATAGATACAACGGTAACGAAAGACCCCATGGTCAGCAAAGTGGAGTGACGGCAAAATCCCAACTCTACCTCAGCATTCGTCTCGTCACAGCAGACGCAATGTTAACAACGGCGTTCCTTCGCAGTCCAGCAGGATGCAGATGCAACGTCAACGAAAGACCCCATGGTTAAAACAAAGCGGAGTGACGGCAAAATCCCAGCTCCACCTCAGCATTCGTCTCGTTATAGCAGACGCAATGTTAACAACGGCGTTCCTTCGCAGTCTAGCAGGATGTAGATGCAACGGCAACGAAAGACCCCATGGTCGAAACAAAGCGGAATGACGAAAAAATCCAGCTCGACGTTCGTCTCGATACAGCAGACAAAATATCACTATAGCGTTCTTCCTCCAACAGGATTCAGATGCGCAAAAACAACGAAGCAAAGGCAAAATTCCTAGCTTCAGGGTCTTGTCGGTAACTCATATAAAACCTGAAAGACTACCGAAGATCATCCCACATGGAGTGGTCACTACCTCGACGTTCGTCTCGTTAGAGCAAACAAAATGTCACTACAGCGTTCTTCCTTCAACAAGATTCGGACGCGCCAAAACAACGAAGCAAAGGCAAAATTCCTAGCTTCAGGGTCTTGACGGTAACTCATATAAAACCTGAAAGACTACCGGAGATCATCCCACACCAGCGCGGAGTGGTCACCACCTCGACGTTCGTCTCAATACAGAAGATGAGATGTCACCACAGCGTTCTTCCTCCAGCAGGATTCAGACGCGACAATCAAACAACAGAGCCACAGCAAAATCCCTAGTTCCAAACCTCGACGGTTCGCCTGCAACCTAGAGACAACCGCGACATTCATCTCGTTACAGCAGACGCAATGCCAGCAAACGAAGCAAAGGCCAAATTCCTAGCTTCAGGGTCTTGACGACAACTCATATAAAACCTGAAAGACTATCGGAGATCATCCCACACTAGCGCGGAGTGGTTATGACTCATCGGGGCTCTTCAAAATGAGCCTAACCTCAAGTAATAAGCGGCATGGAAAAATTCCTAACACTTGCTCTTCTGACGATCAAACTGTCTAAGAAGATTGCTTGAAGTCATCTTGTCCAGCCCCCGAAGGGATCAGAGACACGATAGTCGCAAAGCTACTCGAACAGCAAGATTGCCTATCGAGGGATACATCAGCCAACGCGACGGTACGACGGGCAAAACCCTAGTACCACAGACCCTAATGGACCTCTGTTGTAAAGAGCAAAGGTTAACTGTAACGTTAGGACATTCTTGCGAGAACTTCTTGATTCGTCTCGACTCGTGAGGAAATTAGTGTCCTTGCGAGAACTCCTCGATTCGTAGGGAAAAGCCTTAGGCAGCGGGGACTAAAAAACCTGTTTCCTAAGCACTGGGGCCCTGCAATTCGGTCCAAAATGGACTCTTGCATACTATTCACGGACCACACTCTCCAAGTCGAATCTTGATAAGGAGGGAAACAACCACTTACGAGTCCTCTCGACTTGTAAGAGGGAAAATTCTCTAGTGAGATCCTTACGACTCTCAAGAGAAAACGCACTTAGGAGTCCTTACGACCCCTAAGGAGAAAATACACCTACGAGATCCTCTCGACTCGTAGGGAGAAAAGTCTTTATGAGACCCTCACGGCTCATAAATTTGAAATGTCTTAGGTGGAAGATCCTAACCCTATTTCCTAAGCCATCGGTGCCCTACAAGGAGGTCAAGATAGACTATCTACAGGCCACACTCTCGAAGTCGAACATCGACAAGGAGGGAAACAATCACTTATGAGTCCTCTCGACTTGTAAGGGAGAAAATTCTCTTGTAAGATCCTTACGACTCTCAAGAGAAAACGCACTTAGGAGTCCTTACGACCCCTAAGGAGAAAATACACCTACGAGATCCTCTCGACTCGTAGGGAGAAAAGTCTTTATGAGACGCTCACGGCTCATAAAGTTGAAAAGCCTTAGGTAGCAGATCTGAACCTGCTTCCTAAGCTATCACTATTTCTCGAAGTATTCAAGACGGAATGTTCTATATCACCTACAGGCTACGCTTACTTAAGGAATATGCCAATAACAAAGCAGAAAATAAAAGGAAGGAGGCAAAAGATTTGTCACTCATACTCGGAAAATTCTTACATCAATAAAGACAATAAACAAAAGCAACATTATTGAAATGTTTACAAGGGTATAACCTCAGATTCAGGGCATGGATTGAGAAAATCAAAAGTAAGGCCATCTAAAGTCTTTCGGCTTTCCTCATCATTCACGTATGCATCCTTTCGCGATCGCGAGCATCGATGTCCTCACTGATATCCTCCACCCTGTGATAAGCAGAGAGTATCGCTGCTTGTTGAAAAGTTTGATGCAGAATGTCGATGAGATTGTCTCGCCTCTTCTTTGTGATTAGACCCATCGAGTACACTGAGTGCACCTTATCCTCGGCATCGTCCAATGCTTTGAGCGGCATGCCTAGATAGAATAAAGGGAGCATTTCCCAGATCGCCCTCACGATAAGCTTCAGGAGAGAGGAACAACGAGGAAGCAGTCGACCGTTATACGCACCAAAGCGACCCATAATTTCAGCGCACTGGGCGTTGGTGAATTCTTGGTTTTGAGCACGGCCGAGTGAGCGGATGTCTCCGTAAGAAATGATTTCATCAAGGTCATATAAATGAGCAGCCATGATGTCTGAAAAGAAGATCAATAAGGGTTAGTAGACAGGCTGATTAGGAGAAAAGCTTATCGAAACAAACAAGGCAATTTAAACAAGTATTGATGAAATCACCCAATGAATTTAATTCTGTGCAATTAATAAGAGAATCCTAAAAAGGATTTCACATTTAAAGAAAAGATTCCTCGGGCTAAGGAATTAAACTCCTCGAGAGCAATGCTCTGCATACAGGAATGACACCTGTTAAAGTCAATTATGAGGGTAATTAAAAATTCTTCGAGAATGCTAAGAGCCTCGCTCTGAAGAAATGATGGAATAACCATCAGAAGATTTAAAATAAGAGTTTTAATGAATTAAAAATTCTGAAATCTATAAACAAACTCTAAGAGTTTTTCATGAGCAAAGCTCTATTAATGAAACCCTAAATGGGTTTTCTTTAGATCAAAGATCTATGAAGAGCAAGGTCCGTTAATGGGTAAAACCCTAATTTATTAAAAAGTTGTTAACTTTACCTAAGTTTTGACAGAGTTTTAACTCTTAAAACGTCCTTAAAACAAGAGAGCTATGCTCTGTGGAAGAATGAAATTCTCAGAAGAGAAAATTCTCAAAGAAGATGATAATCATCTAGAGGACCAAAGGTCCTATTTATAGGCATTGAAACGCCTCTACGACTTCTGAGTTGATCTAAGGGCTCAGATGCCGCCAACGCTGCACTCACGTGTGCGCCAAGTGAGCGCAATGGTGGGGGGGCATTTATTTCCCCCAATCAGAGCAAAGCTCTGTTTTTGAAATTCAAAATTCAAAAGTTGAAGCAACGTTTCAGATCCAGCGCTAGGGGCGCTGCGCGCCACGTGTCTAACACGGATATGCTGGTGCAAGGTGCGCTACGCCCTAGGCAGCGCACCCCTAATCAGAGTAAAGCTTTGTTTTAAAATTCAAAATTTGAAAAAAGTTGAAGCAACGTTTCAGATCCAGTGCCCTGCGCTGCGCGGTACGTGTCAAACATAGGTGCACGAGCGCAGTTGGGCTGTGCGTGTCACGACCCGAAATTCGACTCGTGACAGGCACTTAACCACGCAACGTATACAGGCGTAACACGACTAAGTAAGCCGAACCCAGAAATCAAAACCATTTACAAGTAGTGAGTGTTGAAAACATTTGATTAAAACATTTAGAAAACCTTAAGTAGTTTAATAACAATCCTTAAAGTTAAGTTATCATTTTAATAATTTTGGCAGCATTTCCTTTGTAAAACTAACCCCGAGATCGGGTACATACAGGATATAAGTGAAAATGATACAGGATATAATAAAGCATCCCAAACGGGAGCAATCACGCCCAACGGCGGAAAATAACACCTCAAGAGTAATATACGACGTCGTAGCGAAGAATGAGCAATAAGTAAAAACATCACAGAATAATGAAACTGCATATAAAAAGTCGGCTCCCACGAGCTCGACACCAGAATACAAATAATATACATCATTGTTCTCACACTGTCTCTAAGTCAAGTACATATAAGGTAGATGGAGAATACTAGATACAAAAGTGTCTACAATAAAAGTAACCAGATACCACAACCCACCTAACAGCAAAACGGCTCTCGCACCAACTGTAGTGGTATCTGTAACCAAAAGATGTAAGAAGGCAGCCTGCCGCGACTACACTGAGGGGCAACCTGCAAATACTATGGCACAACGGGGGTGAGTTGCCAACTCGTGAATAGAGATAACATATAAAGTTAATCGCGAGCATGCACGTACTGCGCTACTCTATCAAATGCCAGCAGATAATCATGCAAGTGCTCTGTCAGGTAAAATAACTACAGGATGAGATGCATAATAATCAATGCTGAGCATGGGATAAATAACATCTACATGGAATATCAACATGGAAAAATAATCGGTGCCCAACACTGCACCCAAATCCCAATAAAACTCAGGCGCCGGCCCTCTCCTCGGCCCTCAAATCATGTAAATCTCTGAGAATCACGAACGTCCATCATCGGCACTCAAAATATCATAAATACTCATGTCCAGCATCGACACGCAAATCCTCATATATCGGGCTCCGTCAGTCCGGATCAGCCCACGGGCTCCGTCTGTGGTATCGACCCTCGGCCCCGGCAGTAAGGGTCATCCCGCATCCATCTATCGACTCTGGTCAGTATCTTCCGGATAACCGCCAGGTCCAACCAATCACCGGTAGGTACTCTCCATCCTGCCAGGCTCATCGTCTACTCCACGAAAAACATTTCTCGCCCCGGGGAACCATATCGGGTCCACCACGAACCCGCAAACGGATCATCCAACTCCTCGAATCGGGTTTCTAGCACACGTCTCAGAACCGAAAAAACGTGTGGTGGACGCACCAAAATATCATATCAAGAGGAACCAGGTTTTCAAATAGTGCATCTTTTCTTAAATAACCCCACGATCCTCAAAACCGGAAATCACATGAAATCCCAAAACCAATGAGTAAGTCAATACGATGTGATATGTACATCAAGTCATACTATAAGTAAAAGGGAAAAACCGCTTTTTAAAATAGTTTCAGTTTTTCAAAGACATCATGCGGCTCCTAATTTCTATGAAAATCATATCGAATCATATGTGAGATGAACTACAGTATAATGATCATGGCAATTACTAACGGTGTGTGTGTAACATGCAGATTAGTGCTCGTGCAACATGAACCGTTAGTAATAGTGCGGTGTTCTATCAATTCTAAGTTATATACATATAGTAGGGAATGCGGTATGCAACAAACAGTATCCATGTAGGTAAATGCAATATCTAGCTATAAGGTCCTATCAGCCCTGACGCATAACGCCATGCGGGCGATATCCCCGTAGATGTTAAATCTACTCACCGTAGTCTCGCGCTAAGTGTAGCCGACGACTTATTTCCCCTTCTTCGCGGCGTCCGTCGCACTCTCCTGCGAACCTAGAATTTCACAGAATATCACACATAAGCTCAAATGTACAAAAACACGACCTTAAAGCCAAACTAGAAACCCGCGTCGCAAACCAAGCGCGCGTATGCGCGATAAGCTAAAACATGTGATTACACGCCTGAAGCTACCCCGACGCGTCGTGATACGCAGAAACCCCAAACCCACACAGGTATCACGCGTGTCGCGAAGGTTTAAAATACGAGAAATAGGGTATTTGACTCCAAATTTTGATACAGGAATAATTTTACAAAAATAGATATACCACAATTCATTAAATAGTAGCAGACTCCTGCTGTCAAACCCCAACCCCCAATTCACCCATCTGGTTGCAATTTGCGGCCAGAATACATTTTCCGGCAGCCTGGGTAGGGAGGTGGGCTCCCGGGTTTTATGTGTGCACTTTATACCCCATGTACATGCTACAGTAATTACAGATTTAATCTGAAGCAACTCGGGTAGCAGCAGATTCAACAGAGCCCTATCTCTAGTTAAAAACCACACTTTAGCACTAAAAAGATACTTTAGGTATTTTGTGAAACCTGAAACAAACCCCAATTAAAAACCACCCTAATAACTCATCACCAGGCTAATCAAGCCATAATAATGTTAATTTTAACATAACTTCACTAAATCCCTTCATTAGCACTAAAATTGCACAAAAATGTGATATTTTGCTAAAAATACTACAAGTTATGGAGACAGAGTGTTAAACATGAGTTAATACTTTCAAAAGACCTTAAGAAACACCAAAAGTTCCAGCTCTAGCCTCAAGTGTACAGATTTGCTCCAAACACCTCAAAAAAAGCCACTAAACCAAGGTTTGTGTGAAAGAAAAATGAGGTTTTTGTGTAGGGTTTTGAGCAAGAGTCAAAAGAGAAGTAAAAAGAAGAAGAAGAGATGACGAAATGCTGTGTTTGCTGCTAAAATTCTGTAGGAGGTTCAGAAATGAGAGAAAGAAAGAAAAGAGAGAGAAAATGGGTCAAAAGTCAATCTTCTCACCTAACACCATGCTCTAATTTTCCTTTTAAAATTTTGGATTTTTAAAAAAAAGGTTTGACTTGGTAAAAGGGTGGGGATAATGAACCATGCAAGAAAATAAAATGGGTTGTTTTGCTAACACTTAAACCTAAGCCACAAAATTGTGCTAAGTGTGCATGTGTGCACTTAACACAAAATTTCCCAATTAGGGTAAACACAACTAAATTATAATTAATAACCCTATATATATATAAATATATATATAACACTTCACAACACGATTATCATTAGCCAAGAAAGGAAAATAAGATATCCAGGTTTTTATGAAAAACGCGCACAATTGCTAATTAACGCGAAAACATTCCTAACGAAATTTAAAGTGTTACAATCTACCCCCCTTAAAGAAATTCGGTCCCCAAATTTAAAAATCTAACAACACGTATCTTCAAAGAGATGGGGATATTTCTTCCTCATCTCGCTCTCGGTCTCCCAAGTGACCTCCTCGCTACTCGGACTACGCTAAAGTACCTTGACAGACGGTATGTCCTTCGATCTCAATTTCTTCACTTGTCGATCCAAGGTGATCATCGGCTGCTGTGCAAAAGAAAGGTCGCGCTCAAGCTGGATTGTCGGGTGCTGAATCGCATGCGAAGGATCATGAAGATACTTGCGTAGTATCAAAACGTGAAATACGGGGTGCACATCTGGAAAAATGGGCGGAAGGGCTAACCGATATGCAACTGCACCCACACGCTCGAGGATCTCGAAGGGGCCCACATATCTGGGACTAAGCTTCCCCTTCTTCCCAAATCTCATCACACCTTTCATTGGGGAGACCCTCAAGAAAACATGATCACCAACAGAAAACTCAAGTCTGCGCCGACGATGGTCCGCATAAGATCTCTGCCTATTCTGGGCTGCTCTCATCCTATCGTGAATCAACTGGATCTTCGCGGTCGTCTCCTCAACAATTTGTGGCCCTAAGATACTGTTCTCACTGAGCTCTGTCCAACAGGCGGGCGATCTACATCTCCTCCCATAAAGAGCCTCAAATGGTGCCATCTGAATGGTCTCCTGGTAGCTGTTGTTGCAGGAGAACTCTACTAAGGGTAAATGATGATCCCAGCTACCTCCGAAGTCTAATACGCATGCTCTGAGCATGTCCTAGAGAGTCTGAATAGTCCGCTCTGACTATCCGTCGGTCTGCGGATGAAATACTGTGCTGAAACTCAAGCGGGTGCTCAATGCCTCCTGAAGCCTCTGCCATAGTCGGCTGGTAAACTGGGTGCCTCTGTCGGACACGATACATGTCGGAACTCCGTGCATTCGTACGATTTCGTCGATGTATATCTGGGCATACTGAGCAAATCCGAAAGTCGTCTTCACCGGTAGGAAGTGAGCCGCTTTCGTCAAATGATCCATGATCACCCAGATGGAGTCATACCCTCGACTAGTCCTGGGTAGACCCATAATAAAGTCCATAGAAATCTGTTCCTATTTCCACTCTGAAATGGGTAACAGCTGTAGCTCTCCCGCGGGCCTCTAGTGCTCGGCCTTGACTTGCTAACAAGTCAGGCATCTCGACACGAAATATACGATGTCCTTCTTCATTCCGTCCCACCAGTAAACATCTCTCATATCATGGTACATCTTGGTGGAACCTGGATGAACACTGTACACCGATCGATGTGCCTCCTCAAGAATCTCACGCCCCAGTCCCTCAGTATCTGGTACGCACAGTCTAGCCCCAAATCGTAGTATCCCCTGATCATCGATAACGAACTCGGAAAATCTGCCCTGTCCAATCTGTGCCCTGATCTCTGAACATCGGTCATCACTGTGCTGTGCCTCATGTATACGGTCAAGTAACTGTGGGCGTACACGAACATGCACAATCTGTCTTCCGATCGGCGTAAACTCGAACTGTACCCGGCTGTCGCATAAAATCTGCCAATCTGCCGATGACTGCCTCTGTACTGCGCTCAAACAAGATAGACTACCCTCGGGCCTCCTGCTCAAAGCATCCGCCATTACATTAGCCCTGCCCGGGTGATACAAGATCTCGCAGTCGTAGTCCTTCACTAACTCCATCCATCGGCGCTGTCTAAGGTTCAGGCCTCGCTGCTGAAATATATACTTTAGGCTCTTGTGATCAGTGAATATCTGGCACGACTCACCATATAGGTAATGTTGCCAGATCTTAAGTGCAAAGACCACTGCAACCATCTCCAAATCGTGAGTGGGGTAGTTCTGTTCATGTTTCTTTAATTGTCGTGAAGCATACGCGATCACCCTGTCATGCTGCATCAATACGCACCCTAGCCCCACTCGAGAAGCATCACAATAGACCACAAATCCGCCAGATCCTGAAGGCAATGATAACACCGGCGCCGTAGTCAGTCGAGTCCGTAGCTGCTGAAAACTGTGCTCACACTCCTCCGTCCAGTCGAAAGGAACTCCCTTCCGGGTTAACCCGGTCAAATGTGTAGCAATACGGGAGAAATCCTGCACGAATCGCCTGTAGTAGCCTTCCAACCCTAAAAAGCTGTGAACTTTCGTAACTGATGTGGGTCTAGGCCAACTCCGAACGGCCTCGATCTTCCTCGGGTCTACACATATACCCTCTCGTGTAATCACGTGGCCCAAGAAGTCTACGCTGTCCAGCCAGAAAGCACACTTGGAGAATTTGGCGAAAAGCGGATGCTCCCTCAAGGTCTGCAGTGTAATCCGCAGGTGCTGCTCGTGCTCCTCTTTACTCTGGGAATACATCAAGATATCGTCAATGAATACGATGATGAATAGATCAAGATATGGCCAGAAAATACAGTTCATCAAGTCCATGAACGCTGCTGGCGCATTGGTGAGCCCGAATGACATCACCAAAATCTTATAATGGCCGTAGCATGTGCGGAAAGCTGTCCTAGGAATGTCCTCCTGTCGAACCCGCAGCTGATGGTAGCCTGATCGCAAATCGATCCTCGAAAAATATCCTGCACCCTGCAGCCGGTCGAACAAATCGTCGATGCATGGCAAAGGATACATGTTCCACACTGTAATCCTGTTCAGCTGGCGGTAGTCGATACACAGACGCAAACTGCCGTCCTTCTTCTTGACAAACAGGACTGGAGCACCCCAGAGAGAAACACTGGGTCGAATAAGTCCTTTATCCAGCAAATCTTGCAACTGACCCTTCAATTCTCGAAGTTTCGCCTGGGCCATCCGATAAGGCGGAACAGAAATAGGCCCCATGCCAGGAACCAAATCAATACAGAAAGAAATATCACGCTCGGGCGGTAGCCCAGGAAGCTCGTCAGGGAACACATTAGGGAATTCGCTAACAACCGGAACCTGATCCAACGGAACCTCTGTAGCTCTAGTATTGCAAACATAGGCGAGAAAACCTTGACATCCCTTCCTCAGAAGCTGTCCAGCGTGAAAAGAAGAAATCAAACTGTGAGGGGCGGCATCCCGGTCCCCCAACACAACAAAAACCGACTCGCCGGGAAAACAAAATCTAACTGTCTTCTCATGGCAGTCCACAGAAGCATAGCATGTGGCTAACCAATCCATGCCCAAAAGAACGTCGATGTCCAACATCTTAAGAAGGATCAAGTCGACAGGCAACTCTCTCTCGCTAATATGGACGGTACAGGATTGGAACACGTGCCTAGCAATAAACGACTCTCCCACAGGAGTGGTCACAACAAGCGGCTGATCAAGCAAACCGGACTCTCTACCCAAACTCGGCACAAAGTGTATGGATACGTACGAGTGCGTGGATCCGGGATCAAACAACACGTGTGCATCAACAGAACATACTGGAAGGATACCTGAGACCACCGCATTGGACGCCTGCGCGTCCTGATGCGTCAAAGCAAAAACCCGCACCGGTCCTCCACCTGTGACTGACTGTCCTCTGCCTTGGTCATCCCGTCCTCTCTGAGCAACTCCTCCACGCCCACGACCTCTCTGCGTATGAGTCTGACGTGGAGCAACCGTAGGTACAACAGGCAATGCCCTCTGAGGTGGTGAAGGTGGTAAGGTAACATGCTGTGCTGTTGTCTCCCTCCGGTGTATCTCAGGACAATCTCTAACGAGGTGAAGTAGGCTGCCGCATCTAAAGCAACCCCGCGACGACTGCTGACTCTCCCGTGGATACGAACTAAACATCTGGCCTCGTCCCGAATCTGTGCCACTCCTCATATCTGAACGATACCTGTCGCGGCGTCTGAATGTCTGTCTCCGTGCTGATATACCAGTACGAACTCTCTTTGGCTCTGGAACTACCGAAGTCTCAGTAAGGCACTCCTCGACTAATAGGGCTGCGTCTACAGCGGCTGCATATGTCTCATAATGCTGTGCGCTGATCGCAAGGAACAGTGGTTTAAGCAAGCCTCAGACAAATCTCTTGACTCGCAACTCCTCAGTAGCCACTAGGTACGGAGCATAAACTGATAGCTCGGTGAACAGCACATCATACTCTGCCACTGACATCTCCGGAGTCTGGAGTAAGGACTCGAACCTGCGTGCTCTAACATCTCTGACACTCAATGGAAGAAAGCGGGCAAGGAATAGCGCCACGAACTCTGTCCAGGTCATAGGAGAAAGACTTGCTGCTCTGCCCTTCTCGACCGATTCACACCATTTCTGCGCAAGACCTTCCAAGCGAAAGCTCACGAACTCGACCCATCTCACATCTGCGCATCTGAGGGAATGGCATATCCGAGCCATCTTATCAATGAAAGACTGGGGGTCCTCGGCTGCATCGGTGCCTGTGAAGACCGGAGGCTTCAGCCTCATAAACTCTGATCACGATACTGAGATGACCTCTGTAGTTGCAGGGGCAACTGCCTGTACTGTGGGTACCATCACGGTCCCTGCAACGGGTGGAACTACCTCTGGTCGCTGTGCTCGAAGTGTCTCAACTAGCGATCCCATCATCTGGTGCATCTCCTGCATACTGGATCCCACCATCTGGCGCATCTCCTGCATACCAGCCCCTAACATGGCAATCTGATCTATCATGGGAGGAACAGCCTGCTCGGGCACAACCGGTGTACTTCCCGGATCAGTCCTCGTCTCGGACGTGTCAACTCGAATCTCGGCCCTCGCAGCCGCTCTCTGCGCCCTCGTAGTCTTTGGCGGCATAATGGCTGAAAGGAAAAATAGGATTCGATGAGGACACAGAAATCGAATCGCAAGAATGTATATACTCATGAAGGAAATTTAAATCAACAAGTCCTAAGGTCGATTTGGCGGAGTACCGTGTCGTGAGTATGCCACGGAACATACACACGCTACGCCACTATGCTTCAGCTACCTACTCCATCATACCAGGGTCATCCTACACTCCGAAAGGTCAAACCTACGCTCCGATACCAACTTTGTCACGACCCGAAATTTGACTCGTGACCGGCACTTAACCACGCAACGTCTACAGGCGTAAAACGACTAAGTAAGCCGAACCCAGAAATCAAAACCATTTACAAGTAGTGAATGTTGAAAATATTTGATTAAAACATTTTGAAAACCTTAAGTAGTTTAATAACAATCCTTAAAGTTAAGTTATCATTTTAATAATTTTGGCAGCATTTCCTTTGTAAAACTAACCCCGAGATCGGGTACATACAGGATATAAGTGAAAATGATACAGGATATAATAAAGCATCCCAAACGGGAGCAATCACGCCCAACGGAGGAAAACAACACCTCAAGAGTAATATACGACGTCGTAGCGAAGAATGAGCAATAAGTAAAAACATCACAGAATAATGAAACTGCATATAAAAAGTCGGCTCCCACGAGCTCGACACCAGAATACAAATAATATACATCATCGTCCTTACACTGTCTCTAAGTCAAGTACATATAAGGTAGATGGAGAATACTAGATACAAAAGTGTCTACAATAAAAGTAACCAGATACCACAACCCATCTAACAGCAAAACGACACTCGCACCAACTGTAGTGGTATCTGTAACCAAAAGATGTAAGAAGGAAGCCTGCCGCGACTACTCTGAGGGGCAACCTGCAAATACTGTGGCACAACGGGGGTGAGTTGCCAACTCGTGAATAGAGATAACATATAAAGGTAATCGCGAGTATGCACGTACTGCGCTACTCTATCAAATGCCAGCAGATAAAGTCTATATGCGATAAGCAGTATGTGCATAATCATGCAAGTGCTCTGTCAGGTAAAATAACTACAGGATGAGATGCATAATAATCAATGCTGAGCATGGGATAAATTACATCTACACGGAATATCAACGTGGAAAAATAATCGGTGCCCAACACTGCACCCAAATCCCAATAAAACTCAGGCGCCAGCACTCTCCTCGGCCCTCAAATCCTGTAAATCTCTGAGAATCACGAACGCCCATCATCGTCACTCAAAATATCATAAATACTCGTGTCCAGCATCGACAAGCAAATCCTCATATATCGGGCTCCGTCAGTCCGGATCAGCCCACGAGCTCCGTCTGCGGTATCGGCCCTCGGCCCCGGCAGTAAGGGTCATCCCGCATCCATCTATCGACTCTGGTCAGTATCCTCCGGATAACCGCCAGGTCCAACCAATCACCGGTAGGTACTCGCCATCCTGTCAGGCTCATCATCTACTCCACGAAAAACATTTCTCGCCCCGGGGAACAATACCGGGTCCACTACGAACCCGCAAACGGATCATCCAACTCCTCGAATCGGGTTTCTAGCACACGTCTCAGAACCGAGAAAACGCGTGGTGGACGCACCAAAATATCATATCAAGAGGAACCGGGTTTTTAAATAGTGCATCTTTTCTTAAATAACCCCACGGTCCTCAAAACTAGAAATCACATGAAATCCCAAAACCAATGAGTAAGTCAATGTGATGTGATATGTACATCAAGTCATACTATAAGTAAAAGGGAGAAACCACTTTTTAAAATATTTTCAGTTTTTCAAAGACATCATGCGGCTTCCAATTTTTATGAAAATCATATCGAATCATATGTGAGATGAACTACAGTATAATGATCATGGCAATTACTAACGGTGTGTGTAACATGCAGATTAGTGCTCGTGCAACATGAACCGTTAGTAATAGTGCGGTGTTCTATCAATTCTAAGTTATATACATATAGTAGGGAATGCGGTATGCAACAAACAGTATCCATGTAGGTAAATGCAATATCTAGCTATAAGGTCCTATCAGCCCTGACGCATAACGCCATGCGGGCGATATACCCGTAGATATTAAATCTACTCACCGTAGTCTCGCGCTAAGTGTAGCCGACGACTTGTTTCCCCTTCTTCGCGGCGTCTGTCGCACTCGCCTGTGAACCTAGAATTTCACAGAATATCACACATAAGCTCAAATGTACAAAAACACGACCTTAAAGCCAAACTAGAAACCCGCGTCGCAAACCAAGCGCGCGTGTGCGCGATACGCTAAAACGTGTGATTACGCGCCTGAAGCTACCCCGACGCATCGTGATACGCAGAAACCCCAAACCCACACACGTATCATGCGTGTCGCGAAGGTTTAAAATACGAGAAATAGGGTATTTGACTCCAGATTTTGATACAGGAATAATTTTACAAAAATAGATATACCACAATTCATTAAATAGTAGCAGACTCCTACTGTCCAAACCCCAACCCCCAATTCACCCATCTAGCCGCAATTTGCGGCCAAAATACATTTTCCGGCGTCCTGGGTAGGGAGGTGGGCTCCCGGGTTTTGTGTGTGCACTCTATACCCCATGTACATGCTGCAGTAATTACAGATTTAATCTGAAGCAACTCGGGTAGCAGCAGATTCAACAGAGCCCTATCTCTAGTTAAAACCACACTTTAGCACTAAAAAGATACTTTAGGGTATTTTTGTGAAACCTGAAGCAAACCCCAATTAAAAACCACCCTAACAACTCATCACCAAGCTAATCAAGCCATAATAATTTTAATTTTAACATAACTTCACTAAATCCCTTCATTAGCACTAAAATTGCACAAAAATGTGATATTTTGCTAAAAATACTACAAGTTATGGAGAGAGAGTGTTAAACATGAGTTAATACCTCCAAAAGACCTTAAGAAACACCAAAAGTTCCATCTCTAGCCTCAAGGGTACAGATTTGCTCCAAACACCTCAAAAAAAGCTACTAAACCAAGGTTTGTGTAAAAGAAAAATGAGGTTTTTGTGTAGGGTTTTGAGCAAGAGTCAAAAGAGAAGTAAAAAGCAGAAGAAGAGATGAAGAAATGTTGTGTTTGCTACTGAAATTCTGCAGGAGGTTCAGAAATGAGAGAAAGAGAGAAAAGAGAGAGAAAATGGGTCAAAAGTCAATCTTCTCACCTAACACCATACTCTAATTTTCCTTTTAAAATTTTGGATTTTTAAAAAAAAAGGGTTTGACTTGGTAAAAGGGTAGGGATAATGAACCATGCATGAAAATAAAATGGGTTGTTTTGCTAACACTTAAACCTAAGCCACAAAATTGTGCTAAGTGTGCATGTGTGCACTTAACACAAAATTTTCCAATTAGGGTAAACACAACTAAATTATAATTAATAGCCCTATGTATATATAAATATATATATATAACACTTGACAACACGATTATCATTAGCCAAGAAAGAAAAATAAGATATCCGGGTTTTTATGAAAAAACGCGCACAATTGCTAATTAACGCGAAAACATTCCTAACGAAATTTAAAGTGTTACAGCGCGCCACGTGTCAAACGTAGGTGCGCTAGCGCAGCTGCGCTGCGCGCCGCGTGTCAAACGTAGGTGCGCGCTGCGCTGCGCGCCGCGTGTCAAACGTAGGTACGCCAACGCAAGGTGCGCCAGCGCTGGAATTAAGAATTCCCCATCGTTAGATCAAAAGATCTAATAATAATAAATCATTAATTAATTAGAATTAAAATTCTAATATGGAAAGATCTTTCCAATCTTGTTGAAAACAAAAAGATTATCTTCAGTAAAACAGAAGCCTTAAGATCAAAGAACCAACGGTGGGAAATATTCCCAAATCAATCAGAGAAAGATCTCTCAAAACTGATTCAACAAATCAATTGGCCCTATATAAAGGCCCCTATACTTCAAGTCTAACATATACACACAGAAGAAAGAGAGAGAAACCCTCTGCAAAAAAGTGCAAGCTCTTAAGAAAAGAAGATTTTCTTCGTCTTCAAGGTAAAGTACTATGTTCTTGAACAACAGAGATGAAATCATCTCATTAAAAAAGAAGAACCCTCTTCTAAAAAGATCATAGATCTGAAAGAAAAAAAAGAACAAGGTCTTTGATAAAAAGAAAAAGATCAAAAGATCTAAACATAAAAAAAATAAAAGAAGTATTTTACTTCATTCACAGATCTTTGATCTATAAAGGCAGAGCCCTTTTGTAAAATAAGAACTTTTGTTCTTGGATCTTGAGGCAAAGCCTCCTTTAAGAAGAACATAAACTTTTTCTTTGATCTTAAATTTAATCAGATACGCTTTGCGCTACTGAAAAGTGCCTTGCACTCATGAACTGCGCCTTTGCGCTCCTTAGATCGGCGTTCAGTGCCAAAACCTGCCACGTGTCAACCAAAGACACAATCTGCGTTTCGCACTTCTGAAACAACGCACTGCGCTAATGGGCTGGCGTTCAGCGCCAAGCACGCCATGTGTCAATCGCTGGCGCGCCAACATACTAGCACAAAGCGCTCATAAATGAAAAGAGCAATGCGCTAATAAACTAGCGCTTAGCGCTAAGTGGGACACGTGTCACCTTCGTGTGCGCTACCTGACAGAAGCGCAATACGCTCTTTAATTGGCGCAAAGCGCCTGACGCGCTACATGGCGCACTGTCAGAACACACTCTGTTCTGATGAATGCTATGCATTCAGTGCAAGACAAAATATGTCAGAGCCCAATACTTAGCATTATTAAATTAAAAGGGCCGAGCCCAAATAAAGGCTTAATAGCCAGGGCAAGAATAAAAATGTTAAACATTTTTTTATTGGACTTAGCCCAATTCTGGCCATAAGTCCTCAACCTATATTGAACTGAGCACATCTGCTCACAAATATTCAACAGATCTTAGTCCCAAACTAGGCTACAGATCTTTCAACCAATTCACACCGGTTCAAGGGTACATCTCGTTACTCCTCTGATATTTTTCGTTGTAATCCTTCAACGTTTTTAGAGAGGTGACGGGTCCCGGCAACCACACATTTCTATGGACTGTGGGGTCCTTAAACTCATGGACGATGATGTCCTTAACCTCGACCGTGATGTCTTTAAACTAACATTGGACTATGGGGTCCTTAAACTCATGGACTATGATGTCCTTAACCTCGACCGTGATGTCTTAAAACTAATATCTCGACCGTGATGTCTTAAAACTAACATCGGACAGTAGGGTCCTTAAGCCCATGGACTATGATGTCCTTAACCTCGACAATGATGTCTTAAAACTAACATCGGACTGTGGGGTCCTTAAACTCATGGACTTCGATGTCCTTAACCTCGATCGTGATGTCTTTAAACTAACATTGGACTGTGGGGTCCTTAAACCCATGGACTATGATGTCCTTAACCTCGACCGTGATGTCTTTAAACTAACATTGGACTGTGGGGTCCTTAAACCCATGGACTATGATGTCCTTAACCTCGACCGCGATGTCTTTAAACTAACACTGGACTGAGATGTCCTTAAACTAACAATGGACCATAATGTCCTTAAATTAATCGACCGCAATGTCACTAAACTAAATAATAGAGTTCAAATGCTCTCTTTTTGGATCTAAACGACCCCGTTACGTTGATCTTAGTCTAAAAATTAGACTAACGTATCCTTAACAAACGTTTAAGTTGATCTAAGTCTCAAATGAGACTAACGTATCCTTAAACCCAAATCTAAGAAAGATACAGATTTGGACTAATCCACGCCCTACGGGCGACAACATAAATTAGTCTCCATATACAATCTGCGGGCAAGAAAAAACAAAACAAACAACCACGACACGAAGTGACCATCTGGAGAAGGAGAAAGTGGTTACCGCTATGCGGTAGCGTAATTAACTGCAGGGGCTTGCGCCTGCAGGGAAGAGCGTCCCCACAATAAAAAAAAAACCTCAACGAGGGGCAATCTGACGAAGTCTGCTACATCGGCCGCATCCGTCTAAACCTCCGATACTCGGTACCATAAATCAACTTGGCATCTTCGGAGAGTTGGACGGATAGCACCAATTAGTATCTGCCCCAAATTTCAGGCAAGACGGACCTGCACGGTCGCGTCTCTGTGATTCGGAGGGGAACAGCAAAGTATTTCCAATGAGCTACAAGCTCCTTCTTGTAATTAAATAGCTAATTAATTACTTATCTTGTGCTCGGGCAATAAATACCCCTTTATGGATTTTTGAAAAAATATTTGTAAAAATTTGTATAGTAAATTTGGGGTTGTTACATTCTACCCACCTTATAAAAATTTTGTCCTCGAAATTTGTAAAAGGAAAGAGTAACAGATTCAAGGAAAGTTTGGGTATAGTTATGAATAATAACAAAGTGATACAAAGGTGTGAAAAAAGTTGAAGAGAATTACCAGGGTTATCCTGGCGAACCGTCTCAGCTTCTACGGCCACCAAATTGTAAGCCTGGCGTCTCGGCACATTTCTTCGTGCAAGCTGGTACAATGCTGATTGTCGAGGTAGAGGCGGTCCACATGGAGGTGCTGTAGGAAGAGTTAATCGGGTAGGTGGGGCTTGGAAAGCTGGTCTAGCTTCGGAATTAGGATTAGTTCGGTTGTGTGGGCAAGTTCCTATGGTTTGTGAGGATGATCCACATATCCGGCAAAGACCGTTTGCTCGTCGGCAAACCTCCATCAGATGTCCAGCTCTCTTACAGTACGTACAAAAGGCCGGGCCGGGCCTGTTGATTGGTACTCCCGGTCTCCTTAGTACAAATGGTGGTCTTGATGCGGCTTCTCCTGCCATCTGGTTGGCAGGGCGCTTCACTCCGGCAGTTTGAGGTCTGCCCTTCTTCTTCACCACTACCTCATATCTTCGGGCAGCTTTCAAAACCAAATCATGGGTTGGGAAATCCCCTGTAGCTAATGCATCTTGGATTTCTGGGTCCAACCCTTGCTGAAATCTTTTAGCTCTGATCTCAGCAGTCGGTATGAGATGGGCCGCAAACCTGTTACGGGCTTGTGTTAGCTGTGTAGTATGTGATATTTTAAAAATTTCAATTATTGAGACATATCTTACCGACTGAGCATGCTGAACTCAGCATCATATTCATCTACTAACTTGGTCCACATCGAACCTTGTTGCAGATGTATGAACTGTTGTTCCATGTCGAACCTGGTAGTCTCAGGGAAGTACTTCGCGTCGAACATATCGCGGAAAGTCTTCCATTCAATGGGTTGTTCAAGATGGCTTTCTTCCGCCTTCCACCAGTTCCGTGCATTGTCCGTGAGCTGCAGTTTCGCAACACGGACCCAAGCTATATCTGGCACTTGTGCTGCTGCCAGATCATCCTCTATACTTTATGCCCATTCTTCAGCTTCCAGTGGGCTTCCCTTTCCTGAGAACTGTTTGGGATGTAAAGCTCTGAATTGCATTACCCCAGGTGCTTTAGCCTCAGGACGGTTCAAGAGCTGCTGCTGTCCCTCTAGGAGGCTGTGGATTGTCTCAAGCAGAACCGTTTACTCATTAGGTGGAGCAGGAACGGCAGGTGTGATTGGTAGTGGAGGTGGAGTGTTGTTGAAGTTGGTGCTGGTGTTGTTTGGGGAATCCATAACCTTGAATGAAAATTTTAAGTTAGGACAGATTCAAAATATATGATTCAAAGAATATGAAATTGTAAGATTCAAGGAACATGAATTGTAAAGAATGTTTTAGTTGCCGGTTTTTGTGTTATATTGCTTAGGTTGTTCACGCAGAACAGAATTGCATGGCAGTGTTTCATACAACTCTGACCTGCATGGGCCGTCAACAAAACCTGTCACGCCTCGCTTCCCAGTATACGGGCGGAGGACGTGACGATGCTGCGACGTATTTACTGTGAAGTAAATACACTAAGCGTATCTAAGCAATATAAAAGTAAATCGACAAGAGACAAGTTATAATAAAACATCAACTTTATTTATTCACATTCTTTTCTATACAATGCATGGAAAAATAAATAAATACATCTGATGAAAACAATACCTAAATAATGGCATAACAGAAAAGGAAAAGTAATGGAATGAAATGTATACAATGAAGCTAGAGCTATGGGTCTTCAATAATCTGGTCCAAGTCCTCGATGTTGGGCTCTGTCTCTAGAAGGTCCGAAACACCAGACGACATTCAAAGAAGAAAGAAAGAGAATGTCGTCAGCGAAAAAATCGCTCGGTAAGTCCCAAAGATATGGGATAAGTAGAAAAGAAGAAAGAGAGAGTGTAGTTTTTAAAGTTGTATTATATTGTTATGGTGTTAATGATGTTGTTATCGTATGTTCAAGAGTGAATGTCAACTAATCTCAAGACTGTTCTCAAACCCAACTGGCCACAGTCCAAGGGTAGGGAACCACGGGCCCAAATGATATGTTAGTAGCGGGACTTCGACCGTCGTCGAAGTATTCCAAACTCAACAGGCTACAGTCCAGGAGCATGGAAACACGGGCCCTCATGATTGCTTGCTTGTGTTAGTAGACATGGATTTATGATTTAGGGGGACTCTTGAGATTATTTTGGATTTACGAATGAACTACCCCAATACCCCGTGTATTTATTGTATTGATGGTAACAATTGTACTGATGATATTGTATTGTATTGTATTGTCTTGAAAATTGAATTGTATAGATGACTTGCCGAAACCATGATATCAATAAATGGATGTTACTGTAGAATCATGGATGTAACTGGAGAATCATGTAAATGGAAGTATATCCATGGTTCGGTTCGGTCAAGTTGTATAGATTGATAAATGGATTCATGAATTCATATTGAATTGTAGATTGTAGATTGGTCTTGAATCATATTCAAGTCAGATTATTAATGAGACTCAGTCTGAGTCAGACAATTAGAAAAGTAAGTTGAACTCCTGATTGTTTTGATGTTATCGGTAACCGCTGCACATGGGCGGCAGGATTTGTGTCTTTTTCAAAGACGATTACCGTGTTGATAACACCGTTGTTAAGTTGTATACCTTAAATAGGCAAGCACCTACTTCTCCGGCTCGGTGAGGCTCAAGAGATTGGTCCCGCTTAAACCTATATTTACTAGGGTCCTTAGGGTAATTTATAAAACTTGAGGGGGTTTTATGTAAAAATACTTTGTATAATTTTCAAAATACATCCTAAGTTTTTATTTATCGACTTTAGAGTTGTAATAAATGTAGATTTTATATTTGTGACATTTCTAGTGAGAATAACCTATTTTTCATAATACATGGTATTTAATTGTAATATTGAACTTGTATGGATTTCATTGTATTTTAATGTAAAGTGATTCGTGTGATTTGAAAAGAGTTGGAATATTTATATTATTACAAAATAAATATTTTAATTATACCTATATCTATATTTATATAAAATAATTTTTAATATATATTATATTTCTAGAAATCTCATTTTCTTAAGATGTTGTATTTTAAATTTTCGAGACCGAATGCTCCTTGCGGAGGTCTGAATCTCGCACTACTAAGCCCGAGGATGTGCGATAATCCGCACCATCCCGAACGGGTTTCCCAAATGGGTTGTAGCGGCGCTTTGCAAAGATTTGTAAAATACTTAATCTTTTAGAAAACTGTTTTTTTTATAATAAGTGGTATTTATTTGAAAGGTTTCGTTTTCCCGTATTTTATGTTCCCAAAAAGTATTGTGCTATATTTCATATAAGTGTTGTGAGGAGGTAGGATATTACCTCGTGATCTACTTCAAGGTATAGCAAGTTTGTGATGTTCAAATGTCGAAAATGAAACTATATGGTATTTTAATGAAGAAGTACGGTAAAATGGAAATAGCAATTTCTTTTTATATGAAACTTGTTCAATATGATTAGTTAGTGTTTAATAGTCAACATGTAATAGTTTAAGAAGATTGTATTAAAGGAAAAGTGAGATTTTAGGAAGAACCGAATCGGAAATCGGATTTGCTCCGATTCCGTCGGGTTCTAGAACTTCGTATTTTCAGAAAGAGTAGAGAAGGGGGAAGGTGGGACTTATGGGTTTCAGGGTTAGATGAGAGGAAGAGGGAGACGTAGGCTTCACCGGTGCATCGATTCGTCGTCGAAAGTTCCTAGGATTGTCGCCGGAAAATTCGCCGGAGCTTCGCCTCTTTGCTCACTTCGATTGCACACTAGGGTTTTCTAGGAATTTCTTAAGAGTTGGCTCAGAATTTTAGGGTGAGGGGGTAGTGTTTAGGGGTGGTATTTATAGGGTTAGGCTAGGGTTAGGGTAAATGAAGAGTTTAATTGAAAAAATGTATTAAAAATATATTAAAATGTAATAAAAGTGGAGTAATTGAGGTATTAAGAGGTCTCTTGAACCGATCTAGGTAAATGAAGTGTGCAGGGAGGGTAGGGGAGGCCAAGAGGCATAATTCACCTGTTGACGACTCGGCCGAATCGGCAACTCCGGCCGGCGGCGACGGGCTGAGTCGGCCGGTCCGCCGGCCGAGTTGGCCGATCCGGGCCGAGTTTGATGTTCGGTGGGTGCCATGTCGGTTCATGTACTCACTGGTATATTTAACTTTTCATGTGTAGTGGGGGTTTTGTGAGATATGCACGTGTAAACTGTTGGTATTCTAAAAATCTAAAATAAAACAATATTGAAAATAATGTGGGGTATGGGATTTGAACTCTGGTGGCTTGGTTCAGCAGTGCAAGGCATTACCAATGAGCTACAAGCTCTTTCTTGTAAATAAATAGCTAATTAATTACTTATCTTGTGCTCAGGCAATAAATACCCCTTTATAGATTTTTCAAAAAATATTTGTAAAAATTTGTATAGTAAATTTGGGGTTGTTACAGTATCATGTGTGATGTATGATGTAATTTGTATTTAAATAATTGATCTCGTTTAATATAACCTTCCACAACCACTTGTTCTCCACCGAAAACAGAGACAAAACCGCGTAGGTCGTCTTGCCTGAATTTGGGGTCAGATGTTATTTGGTTTTATCCGTCCACCTCTTCGAAAATACCAAGTTTATTTATGGCACCGTGTATCGGAGGTTTAGACGGATGCGGCCGTTGTAGCAAATTTCATCAGATTCCTCCTTGTTTGAGGGGTTTTTGATTGTGGGGACGCTCTTCCCTACAGGCGCAAGCCTCTACAGTTAATTATGCTACCGCATCGCGGTAACTACTTTCTCCTTCTCCAGATGGTCACTTCGTGTCGTGTGTGTTTGTTTTATTTTTGGTTGCCCGTGGATTGCATACGGAAACTAATTTATGTTTTTGCCCGTAGGGCGTGGATTAGTCCAAATCCGTATTTTCTTAGATTTGGGTTTGGGTTGGGTTTAAGGATCGTTAATCTCATCTGAGACTAAAATCAACTTAAACGTTGTTGAGGATGCGTTAGTCCAAATTTTAGACTAAGATCTACCCAACATGATCATTTATATCCAACAAAAGAGCAATTGGGCTCTATTGTTTTAGTTTAGGGATGTTGTGGTCCATAAGTTTAAGGACATCATAGTCCATGGAATTTAAAGACATCATAGTTTATAAAATTTAAAGACATCATAGTCTATGAGTTTAAGGATATCACAGTCCAAAAAGTTTAAGGACATCATAGTCCATGAGTTTAAGGACCCCACAGTCCGTAAGGTTTAAAGACATCATAGTCCAGTTTAAAGACGGTATAGTCTGTGTGGTTTTAATTCAACCGTTTGGGGATATACCAAAAGTTATTGGTTATTGAGACCCTCCATCTCTCTGAAGACGTTGAAGACTTACAACGACATATATCAGAGGTATAAAGAGATGTACCCTTGAACCAATGTTGGTTGGGAGATCTGTAGTCATGTTTGGGACTAAAATCAGTAAAAAGATTTATGAGCATATGGGCTCAATTAATCTAAATGAGGGATCTGTGGCCAATTTGGGCTCGGCCCACTCAGTTAGAATGTTGGACATTTAGCAATGTTGAGTATTGGTTTGGATTCTGACAATCTTTTTTTGTCTTTTATTGAGTGTTGAGCACTCATTATGGCTCTGGGGCCTTATTTAAAAAACAATTTATGTTCCTTCAGCACACACGTGAGGAGCACGTGGTGCTCTTGGCGATGAGCGCCAGTTAATGAGTGCAGAGCGCTCCTTGTGAAATAGCGCACACGTGAGGAGCACGTGGCGTGCTTGGTGCTGAGCTCCAGTTAATGAGTGCAGAGCGCTCCTTGTGAAATAGCGTACACATGAGGAGTACGTGATGCGCTTAGCGCTGAGCGCCAACCTTGAAGCGCTGGGCGCTTCTTTGAATTGGAGCGCTAGGAGTGTTGTGGCACTGTGCGCTAGTTTTGGAGCGCTGAGGCACTTCTTTAAATTGGAGTGCTAGGAGCGCTGCGGCACCGTGCGCCAGTCTTGGAATGCTAAGGCGCTTCATTTTAATTTGGAGCGCTAAGGCTCTTTGTTAGGTAACTTTGATCAGTTCTGCGCTCTGAGAATTAAATTCTCGTTTATAAGAGACCTTGTCTCGTGGGTCTAAGAACAAAGTTCTTATTTTTACAGGAAGTGTTACAATCTCTTATTATTTTTTTTGTTAAAGGCTTTGCCTTTATGGATCTGTGATCTGAAAAGAATTGAATTCTTCTTCCCCCCTTTTTATGATGAGATACTATGATCTCTTTTGTGAAAGATCTCTGTCTTATAGATCTATGATCTAGAAAAAGAAACTAAGTTCCTCTTCATTTGATGAGATACTTTGATCTTTCTATTTTATTTACCTTGAAGAAATTATTCTTCCTTCGAGAGCTTGCTCTTCTTTCTGAAATTTCTCCATGTTTGTGGGGTGGGGGGGTCCTCTTTTTAAGGCTTGAAGTCTTGGGTTCTTTATATAGGGGAGGCTGATTGTTGAATCAGTTGAAGAAATCTTTCTCTGATTGATTTGGGGATGTTTCCCACTGTTGGATCTTTGATCCTAGAGCTTCTGTTTTACAGAAGGCTAACTTCTTGTTTTTAACAAGATTGGGAAAATCTTTTCCCATACAGAACTTATTCTGTATCTTGGTGATTTTTTTAATCACCATTGGATATTTGATCCAACGGTGCTCTGATTTATAAAGCACAATCTTTCTTGTTTGGAAAGATCTGAGGAGTATTTCCTCAGCAGAACTTTCTTTCTGGTAGTTTGATGATTTTTAGTCATTTTTGTTGGATCTTTGATCCAAGGGTGGGGAACATTTAGTTCCAGCGCTCCCGTTCTTTACACGTGAGAGCTGCATCAGAGTCTTTGACTCTTGGTGCTGGCGCACTAGGCTCTAGCGCTCTTGTGCTTTGCACGTGAGCGCTGCATCAGAGTCTTTGACTCTTGGCGCTGGCGCACTTGATGCTAGCGCTCTCGTGCTTTGCACGTGAGCGCTGCATCAGAGTCTTTGACTCTTTAGCGCTGACGTTCAGCGCTCTCGTGCTTTGCACGTGATGCGCTGCCTCAGAGTCTTTGACTCATGGCGCTGGCACTCTTGGCGCTCAGCGCTCTCGTGCTTTGCATGTGAGGCGCTTCCTCATTACTGAAGGTATCTTTTCACCTTCCTTCTCCGTTTTTCCTGAATCAAACTTCTCTTCCCCAGAGCTTGGAAATAGTTCCATCATGCACACTTAAATGTCTGCCTTCATAATCTGAAGCAATGCTTCTTTTTTCTCTCATTTTCAGAGAATCGTTTTAACAAAGAAGAGCTATGGCTTGTAATCGCCCACATGCTCGCCGGCAACCATAGGAGGTGCTTATTGAGGAAATTGTTCCTCGTTTTGCCGCGCGCTTGCTGAACCCTAATCTTACGGATGACCAATGTAACACGGTGTTGCACGAACTCTTGACTTGTGTAGGATCTCCTCTCCCGATCGGCTCCATTTGGCTTCGGATGGTCTTCTTGTCCGTGATCGATGATATTCCCCCTCCCCCGGCGGAGATGAATCTGGCAATGCTCGACGCCACAGAGGACAAGATCGAGTGCTTTCACGAGGCACTTTTGATTACCACTGCTCTGAGGGATCGCTCTGTTCGGCTGCTAAGCTAAATACGGGCTCAGCGGGCCATCATGTCTACTTTCGCTGATGGGTGCGGTGCTGAGCGATGGGTAGCCACTCCTCATGAAGATCGTCGCTTTGACATGGTGGAGAAGGCAGAGAGGGAGTTAGATAATTTTATCCATAGTTTTGTAAATCTCTGTACTTTCGATCCCATGTTTGGTGATCTATTTCATGTGGAATAAAATGCTTAATTAATTAAATGCTTTCTTTTTGTCGTTGACCACCAAATGCTTCTTTTCTAACACCTGGTCTTTCTCTGATGTGTGCGTGCGTGTATATATGAATAAGCCTGATTTCACACATATCTGTAAACGCAACTTAAACCGGTATAAACAGGAACAAATAGCTCTTTGACCGAATATTTCGGCGGGAACAACTTACAGAACTTATTATGTATCTTGATGATTTTTAATCACTATTGGATCTTCGATCCAACGGTGCTGTATTTTTCAGAGGTAATCTGATGATTTTTAGTCATCTTTATTGGATCTTTGATCTAAGGATGGGGAACATTTAGTTCCAGCGCTAGCGCTCTCATGCTTTGCACGTGAGCGCTGCATCAGAGTCTTTGACTCTTGGTGCTAGCCCACTTAGCGCTAGCGCTCTCGTGCTTTGCACATGAGCGCTGCATAAGAATCTTTGAATTTTAGCGCTGGAGCTGCTAGCGCTAGTGCTCTCGTGCTTTGCACGTGAGCGCTGCATCAAAATCTTTGACTCTTAGTGCTGGCGCATTTAGCGCGAGCACTTTTATAAAGCGCCGCTTCATTTCAAATTTCAAAATTTGAACAGAGCTTTGCTCTGATTGGGGGAAACAAATGCCCCCCACCGTTGTGCTCACGTGGCTTACACGTGAGTGTAGCGGTGGCAGCATCTGCGCCATTATATCAACTTAGAAGTTGAAACGGCTCCCAGTGCCTATAAATAGGGCCTTTATCCCTTGAGATGACCTCTGTTCATCATCTTTCTTGTTTTTTTGAGAATTAATTCTCTTTCAGAGCATAACTCTCTTCCTCAGAAACTCCTTTAGAGTTAAGACTCTGTCAAATTTTTGGTAAGATTTGAACTCATTAATAGAGCTTTGCTTTACTTAGATTATATATATTTAAAGATTTTTTAGGTTTCCTTAACCGTTAATTAAAAAAACAGAGCTTTGCTCTCTCTAGATCATGGATCAGAAAAAGAAATTCTTTTTAGGGTTTCTTTTAACCCATTAACGAAGAACTCTTAAAGTTCACTTTGCAGATCTTTAAGATCCTGAAGTTTTTACTTCTGTAGAAAGCTTTGCTTTTAGGGTTTCTGATGGATTATTCCATCTTCTTCACAGAGCATTGCTCTTTAGAAATTTTGGGGGAATTTTATTTCCTTCATGATTAATTATGACAGATGTCATATCTGTTGTAGAGCGTTGCTCTCAAGGAATCTAACTCTTTGGCCTAAGGGGCCCTCATTAAATGAGAATCCTTTTTAGGATTTCCTCATTTAATGACTGTCTCATCAAATGATGAGGTCGTTTTATTAATGATGAGCCATCATCTAGATTGTGTGGGTCTCCTTTGGTTGCCACTGCATTGCAGTGTGGCACGGATTTAAAGTACCAAGTGCCAGAACTTAAATTGTAGCATTGACGGCTAATTTTTTTTGTTCTTTTTCGTGCAGGTACTGTCTTTCGATACTTCGTTTCCCTTTGTTCGTCCAGATAGTGCATTTACTGACACGCCAGTGGACCGGGAAGTTTTTGTTAGAGATAGTGCCCTCAGAGTCAATTATTGGATCACAGGAACGTGATTGCAATGATTGAGTGAGGACCTATCCCGGTAGGACAGTCTTACTCAAGATGATAGTATGCTATCTGGTTTATCATTGTGTACTGCATTAGGTGACCCTATAGGTCACTATTGCGCGTTGATAGAGCCCCTAGGATTCTTACTTGACTACCAGCAGTATGAGGGCGATCATATACGTGGGAGCTGGGGGTCTATAAGCACATCCGTAAAAGGTCCAGAGAGTTGGGCGTTTCGAGACAGGCTCGAACTCAGAGTAGACTAGTGTATACAGTCGAGACCCCGACGAGGGCGGTGGCCGGTCTCAGCATGCCTGTGGCAGTTGGTTCACTAAGATGTATGCAGGTGCTCATGGGTTATGAGTACACCGGACAGGACTCGCCGGGAACATGCTAGTGGTCTTATACCTGACGTCAGTAGCAGGTCCCTGGTGACATGTGTACAGGTTAGTTCACGACCTGGGGATCATCATTTGTCTCGTGTGAGTCCCCTGTACTTTGATTACTACCCTACCATGCTCAAAGGAGACGTGCTAACAGGTTTTAGTTGGGTACAGTCCCGAGCCACATGGAGGCAGTGAGCGGATCTTCAGGGGTTCGTCTCTCCCGGTATTGGGGGTGGGGTCGCGCTGTGTCTAGGAGAGCAGTACATGAAAGTCCTTGGCCAAGGCAGGAGATTTACGTTAGGTATTCCAGTAGTACTCAGGTGTTCTGGGCTACACTCCGTCACACTTGTACCGCTTTGGGTCTGACTTTACCACCCCCTAGACCGCTCAGCGATGCTCATAGACGAATGGACCGGACTGGACGATATTGTCACTGACAGGCTCAGTAGGGTGTCAGGATGAGTTCGCTCATCGACGTCCCTTTTGGTCAATACCTGTAGCAGTTACGTATGGCTAATACCTCTGACGTGCTAGTGGGTAAATCCACAACCAAGGTGTTGACAGTCTTTAGAGTCCCCCATAGACCAGTTCTCAAGTTCGGGCGACGCTCGTAGCGCCGTATGGAGATAGGCAGGGTTCGATCAGATACGTGCGTATTGCACGGATCATGATCGGACGGATAATACTAGCGGGCTTGGTTTAAGCCGATCCTAGTATAGTACAGTGTAGATTTGTCCCATTGCATTTGTATTCGGTCGGAATACAAATGCGGGTATGTATATACAGTAGCGGGGTTTTCCTGTAATATATTACGGATCGGTTTCTGAAGTTGCCAGTTTGTTTTCCGTTTCGGCCATTTCATTTGTATCTTTCCTTGGCCGGAATTTGGTGGAGGAGAGCTTATTGCAAGCATGCAATTTGGTTAGTGGAGGGTTTTATTTGCATATTGTTGTATCATGATAATCCTCCACCATTTGACTTCTTCTTTCATCATGTTTACTTTGGAGTCATCATGCTTTGATGATGGTTGATGAGTGTTGAGCTTGGTTTGGTAATCATGGTTGATCCATGATAACCTTTTCTCCCTCTTTCTTTCTTTTTGACTCACTCATTTTGATCAATACACTCTCCTCTCTCATTCACTCCTTGATGAGGCCGGCCATTCCTTTAGGGGCTGTCCAAATTTTGGAAAGGGAATTGGTCTCTTTGCTTGCTCAAAATGGTCTTGGTTCATCTCAAAACGCTCTACTTGATTCTATCTTCACCTCCACCAAAAAAGGCAACCTAAACCCCAAATGAGACATATAGATCTTCACTTCATCTACAGCAAATCTTGGCACGTCGACTCGCCAACTTCGTGCCCGAGTTGCCTCGGTCCAGAGGTGGGAGCCCGTAAAAGAAGCCATCGATGTGGTGCCCTTCCGGCGAGGAGGTGAAGACCGGAGATTCCGCGGGAGATCGGGACGACGACGAGAAGACCGAAGGACACGGATCGCTCGGTATATCTCTCTACCCCGTTCTTTAGTTAGCTAGAATTAGATTAAGGCCCGATCTGGGATTTTTGTGCGCGGTGGTGCCGGTTCAAAGTTTAAAGTAAATATCGTTTCCGCATTCCGGTGTCGGATTGACGGCCGGAGCGCCGCCGTGCACTTACACTGGTATCAGAGCCACTCTAATAACCTAGTCTAGCTTTGTCTAATGTGTTTACATTTCCGATCGAAAAAAATTCCAAAAACCGCGTTTTCGTGTGCATCGGTTCTCTGTTAAATTTTATTAGGCTCGAAAAAATTTTCAGTGTGTTGCAGAAGTAGAAGCAGGAAATTATAAGCATTCTGGAGAAATTCGATGCATTGATTCCTTAAGGGGAGCGTGGAACCGCGGCCAAACCCCACTTGGGGCCGCGGTTCCGCGGCAGTAAAGAGTGATCAATGCATCAAATCTTTTCAGTGGGCTTCTGGGTTGAAAATAGGGGTTTTGGAATATTATTTTTGGGCCCAGAATTTCTTTAAGTGCTACAGTAATGCTTGGGGCCCATTTGGTAAAATTTGATCGATCGAAAATTTTAAACACATTAGTTCACAGTATTTACATTATATCTGCGACCGTGAATGTCACTTGATCGGTAAATCCTATCGAACGGCTATAGCCCGGTTAGACGGATTTGCAAACGTGACATTCACGTTGATGTTCTGTGTTGTGCTGTGATGTTGCGGATTGGTCGTGGGGGATAGCCTGGATGCAATAGTAGTACAGTTTTGTTGTATATGTACATTTGATATTGCGGGACGAGCGTCCGACATGTGGACTGCCGTCACTGCCTGTCTGTATATTATTCTTTTGGGGCACGACCAGGTTGAGGTCGATGTACCCGTTGTATGTATATTTTACTTTCTCTACTAGGATTACCCCAAGGTGGGGTGCACGGATAGCCGGGTTCTAGAGGGAAACAAGCCCGCATCTCATGGCGTTGAGACGGAGGGGGCTTTACTTTAGAATTGGCGAGCTATTCGCCGCACTCGTAGGGGGTACAAGTTGACCCAGGAGGGGTGCCCAAGTTACCGGATTCCGTGAAGTGCTGGGTGGTCCATTCACGGTGCTGAAGGGGATTGCCTCGCTTCAGGTTTTGGCGGGTGACTTACCGCGCCCGTAGGGGTCTAGGATTTCATTGCACATGCTATCCACACGACCAGGGGAACGTCGAGTTTCAGTAGCGGCTCTGTGAAACCCGGGGATCCCAGATATCTGTATTGTTCTGTGATACTTATTACATTTCTGTGATGTTGCATTTTATCACGCCTTGAGCGAAATATTATATATTGATATATATACTAGTAGATGTTGTATATGTTTTGCATCCGCGCTAGTCCAGTCCCCGCTTTGTCGTTAGTTAACTAACCTAACGGGTAATGACGGGACCCAGTGGCGAATGCGGATGGCATATACGTACATCATTATTTTCGTTCTTTATTGGTGTGATCAATTGATGGGACTGCGTTGATTCGGATCAATGAAAGTTAAAAACAAACCTATTCTGATGTTGTTGGAACATTTTTCCAAAATGATGTTATTGTAAAGGCGTTCTCTTTTGTTTTGCATATTGGTATTCGGTTATGAATATCCAGCACCTCAGTCGACGAGGCAAGGGCCGAGATCCCTTCACCGGGAGTGACCCCTTGGACAGAAGTTTGCGTCAGGGTAATAACTTCACTATAGCCGATTACTTTTGCTTTGCATCGTGGTATTCAGTTGGAATATCCTGCACCTCATTCTACGGGGAAAGAGCCGAGATCCCTTCACCGGGAGTGACCTTTTTAGCAAAGGTTTTCGTCACTATATTTTTTATAAAGCTATCCAGTTCCTTCAACGATATCAAGTTCATTACGTTAAAGGTTTTCGCCAGAAACCATTCGTAGCCCTCCGTCATTTCAGACGGGTAGCACGTAGTATTCATGCTATGTTTGTTGGCCTTGGTCAAGGCATAGTGTATGGTAGCTACTTGTTACCTTTCTGCTGCATAAATAGATGCGTTGGTTTGGGACAGTCGTATAACCTTGTTGGCCCTAGTCAAGGGCTTGTACGGATGGGTTCAAATTAACCTGGACAATGACGGGTAGAACTTAACATGTGACTTATGATTTGTTGGCCTTAGTCAAGGTCATAAGAGCATGGGGCAAAAATCACATCGGGAGTTTCTAAAGAAACTGAAACTTGCCAGATATGCGCATACCTTCTGGAGTGTGATAACGTGAGCGGATTCCGTCACGTTATCATGCGATGATAGTTGGATCCCGATTCCCACTGATGAGTTGGTTTACTCCTCGGGTGATCCCGACTAATTCTTCTTTCAGGTTTGGAGGAGAATTTGACGGTACAGTGGGAGGTTTCCAGATTAGATAAATTGGTAACCATTCTGATCTAGGTTAGAGTGCACGCTGAGTGTTTCTTTTCTCTCTCTCTTCGGCAGCGACCATTGACCCGACCCTAGACTATGACTCAGGAACCAAAATTGACCGAACCTTCTTTAACACTGGCTTTTGGATTGTCGGAGTTGCAAACCTCATTGCCACTCCTACTTTTACCCTTTTCTCCAGGACACCCCGTATTACTACGAACGTCCACTTCCATTGGACAAAACCATCGTATGGTTATATACGAACTCGAAGGAATTTATTCGAGGATGGTTTCCGGTTCTGGAGAAAACGAATAGGACTATTCAGTTGTCTTTTCCTTTTACCTTCTCTCAGGTTGCGAGTACTCCTTGGTTTAGGAGATAGTACACCTATTACGCAAATTGGATAGTCTTCTTCCAAACCATAGGCAGGTGCCTACCGGTAGGGAATGAAGAAAACCAATTAGCCTAAAGATGGTGTACAGAAGGTATTAAGTAAAGACAAAGAAAGGGGTTAGTAAGAGGGCAAAGTAAACTGCGACTACTATTCACGACCAAACCAAGTATTTCATTACCACTCCTAAATCACCTTTGTATTTCTCCCGGACACTCCGTATCACTACGAAGATCCACAGTTATTTGGATATTCCATCGTATGGTTATATACGAACTCGAAAGGAATTTGTTCCAGTTCGGGGATGGATTCTGGTTCAGGAGAAATAGGAATAAGGTTTATTCGGTTGTCTTTTATCTTCACCTTCTCTCGCATTGCGAGTGCTCCTAGGATTAGGACAGTACACCCATTATGCTTATTGGATAGTCTTCTTCCAAACCATAGGCTGGTGCCGAACGGTAGGGAAGGAAGAAAACCATTTGGCCTAAAGGGGTGTACAGAAGGTAATGACTAAAGACATATGAAGGGATTTGGAGAGGTGGCAAAGAATTATACGGTTACAGTTGTGAATTTGATAATGGAAGAGGCATTAATAGGAATACCCGGATACCCCATCAAAACATTTCAATGTTTCAGTTTTACTATGTAGTGTTTAAAGAAAACCGATTTCCCATTTTGATACTTGCTCCAGGGTATGTATTTACCAGGTTTGATTCTCACATCTGTATGGTTTTACAGATGATGAGTGGGAGTAAGTTATTGGGAATTAGGTGATTGTCCTCATTATATCGGGATTCGTTGTAATTGGTGATATTTGAGGAAATTGCCTGGGTTATTTGCCGGACGGCAAATATTGGTTTTGAATATCCGCTGTTATGCACCAATTTCAAATTGATATATCTGTACGTCTATTTTTATAGAGTGAGATATACCTTTTTGAAATTATGTCTATGACATTTACCTATATCAGTGGATGGTTAGGTAAGGAGTATTGAACAGCGGTGTAATTCTTGTTAACCATAAGTACAGTTTTCAACCTACGACACACAGGGAATGAGTTATTAGACTCAAGGGACTTATACAGAGTATTGTATATTATCTAGCGTCCATGAAGACAGAGGGGTTGGTTCTCGTACTATATTCGGTTTACATATGACTTCTCTAGTTTTTAGACAGGTGTTTCGTAGAAACACAGGGTCCGAATTTTGAGAAGTTATAGGTATATGAATAAAGTAGAGAAGCAGGTATTGCAAGTATCAGGATTCTTCAAGGTGATCGAAGATGTAGATACTTGTGTATGGTATTCAGTTGATAGTAATGATTAAGAGAACTTGCTTCTCTTTCAGGTTACTCATAATTGGAAGCATTCCTAAGTTGAGTAACGCTGATCGGCCTCCTTCCATTTAGTTTACATGCACTGGAGATAGCTGCATGATTTAAATCTGGTTCAATTAAATCAGTGCCTCTGTTTCTATATTGGATATAGAACAGTTCATATCTTGACATTGTTAAGGTACGGGGAGTTGTCCGGCTTATGCTTAAAACCAGACTCTGGATAACTCAAGGCACGTTTCTGTAATGGCTGTTTGTGGGTTGACCCAGGCTATGACGAGGGTTGACTTTCTACCATCTGGAAGATCAATAGTGATATTGTTCTTGACTCGCCACAGTTTTAATAAAATGGATTTTTTCAGAAAACAGTAGTGGGAGTATGGTAGAACTGGAAGTGATTCCAGAACCGCAAACGATTAATGAAGATTTGATAAGAACCTAAAGATTCAATTTGGTTTGACATTCCATTGGCCACTCCGCAGATACGGTGGGTAACCTCAGGCACCCGAGAGGTACTCCGGTAGCCTCAAGGACGGTGACAGGGAGGTTCTTGTTTACCCAGACTTGCCATTGCTGTTGTTCCAGGCTGCGAGACCCGGCAGGAAGATGAGTATAGAGTCGTTCTAAACTAGCTTTAGAAATATACGTGTATATGACTCTGCCAGAGGGTTGTCGTAGTCAGTGGGAGCAGCAGAAGCATTGGTGGACATATGACTTATGTCTATTTATAGACTAAAGCAGATATAGCGGAGATAGATCATCTATTTTTGATGTGACGGTCATAGGTTTGACTTCATCAGAACAGGGGATGGATCTGTTAAGAAGGTAGTAGGGTGTGATGTCCTAATATTTGGATGACATACACAGAGCAGGAAGTGAAATTCCTCTACTACGATCGGTTATACTTTGGTTGTCACACAGTGGTTTCTCCACATGAGACTTGGATATAATATCAAGACATTCCGGTTACTAGATCATAGATCTAGATTTGGGTGGTTTCCCAATCAGGGTACTTAGACAGCATTCTAAAGGTGTTTTAGAATGGATGACTCCTGGCACGGTAGTGTACCTGCAGGTGATGGAGTCACCCTCTCTAAAGGTGTCTTACAGACTAAAGGGGAGAGGGATGTGCATGATTGGCAGATCACTTGCTTAGGCAATTGCGTCAATCATGAGATGTCAAGTACCACACCAGATGTTGTTTTTACAGGCGATGCGATAAATTGATATTAATCCAATCCTGGAGAAACATTCGGAAGCAGTTTTAGAACATAAGTGGATGTTCTAGGGATTTGATGACGGCATCCTCCTTCAGGAGACAGTTATCATTCCAGGCTTCCAAGATGACCTAGATGACGGAGAGGTTGTCAGAGTTATAGTTTTCCCTCTGACGAGGGGCAGTATTTTGGACAGGTGGTCTAAGAGGATACTGAGGGAGGTGTTACGCAGGATACTGATTAAGTTCAGTTGACGATACAGTCTAAGAATTTTGGATTTGGAGTTCATTTATGAGCTAGGTCCCATCAGACATCCAGACACATTCTAAGACAGGTATTGCTCATTTCGGGAGATGGCTTTCTCCGCGAACTTGAGATAAAGAGAGACATAGAAAGAAACATCACAGCGGATCCACTCACTGAGGCTATTCCTCGAACGCAATAGTTTCGCAAACGAGCTTTGTGAGACTGACTAGTAGAGGAATTGGGTGTTCGGTATCACACGGGCTGTGAGTATGCAACATCGCAATAATTAGTCTTGAGTGCAAGTGGGAGATTGTTGGAGATAGTGCCCTCAGAGTCAATTATTGGATCACATGCACGTGATTGCAATGATTGAGGGAGGACCTATCCCGGTAGGACAGTCTTACTCAAGATGATAGTATGCTATCTGGTTTATCTTTATCATCGTGTACTGCTTTAGGTGACCCTATAGGTCATTATTGCGCGTTGATAGAGCCCCTAGGATTCTTTCTTGACTACCAGCAGTATGAGGGCGATCATATACGTGGGAGCTGGGGTCTATAAGCACGTCCTTAAAAGGTCCCTAGTCGTGGGAGTTTCGAGACAGGGCATCGATACTCCAGAGTAGACTAGTGTATACAGTCGAGACCCCAACGAGGGGCGGTGGCCGGTCTCACAAGCCACTGGTGTTAGTTGGTTCACCTAAGATGTATACAGGTGCTCATTGGGTTATGAGTACACCGGACAGGAATCGCCGGGAACATGCTAGTTGGTCTTATACCTGACGTCAGATAGCAGTTCCCTGGTGACATGTGTACAGGTTAGTTCATCGACCTGGGGATCGTCATTTGTCTCGTCGTGTGAGTTCCCACTGTACTTTGATTACTACCCTACCACGCTCAAAGGAGACGTGCAAACAGGTTTTAGTTGGGTACAGTCCCGAGCCACATGGAGGCAGTGAGCGGATCTTCAGGGGTTCGTCTCTCCCGGTATTGGGGGTGAGGTCGCGCTGTGTCTAGGAGAGCCAGTACATGAAAGTCTTTGGCCAAGGCAGGAGATTTACTGGTAGGTATTCCAGTAGTATCTCAGGGTGTTCTGGGCTACACTCTGACACGACTTGTACCGCTTTTGGGGGTCTGACTTTTACCAACCCCCTAGGCCCGCCATGCGATGCTCATAGATGAACGGACCGGACTGTACGGATATTGTCACTGACAGGCTCAGTAGGGTGTCAAGATGAGTTCGCTCATCGACGTCCCTTTTGGTCAATACCTGATAGCAGGTTACGTATGGCTAATATCTCTGACGTGCTAGTGGTTAAATCCACAACCAAGGTGTTGACGAGTCTTTAGAGTCCCCCACAGACCAGCTTCTCAAGTTTCGGGCGAAACGCTGTAGCGGCCGTATGGAGATATGGCAGGGTTCGATCAGATACGTGCGGTATTGCACGGATCATGATCGGACGGATAATACTAGCGGGCTTTGGTTTAAGCCGGATCCTAGTATAGTACAGTGTAGATTTTGTCTCATTGCATTTGTATTCGGTCGGAATACAAATGCGGGTATGTATATACAGTAGCGGGGTTTTCCTGTAATATATTACGGGATCAGTTTTCTGAAGTTGCTAGTTTGTTTTCCGTTTCGGCCATTTTCATTTGTATCTTTCCTCGGCCGGAATTTGGTGGAGGAAGGCTTATTTGCAAGCATGCAAATTTGGTTAGTGGAGGGTGTTATTTGCATATTGTTGTATCATGATAATTCCTCCACCATTTGACTTCTTCTTTTCATCATGGTTTACTTTTAGAGTCATCATGCTTTTAATGATGGTTGTATGAGTGTTGGACTTGGTTTGGTAATCATGGTTGATCATGATAACCTTTTCTCCCTCTTGCTTTTCTTTTTGACTCACTCATTTTTGATCAATACACTCTCCTCTCTCATTCACTCCTTGATGAGGCCGGCCATTCCTTTAGGGGCTGTCCCAAATTTTTGGAAAGGGAATTGGTCTCATTTGCTTGCTCAAAAATGGTCTTGGTTCATCTCAAAAGCTCACTACTTGATTTCTATCTTCACCTCCACCAAAAAGGGCAACCTAAACCCCAAATGAGACATATAGATCTTCACTTCATCTACAGCAAATCTTGGGCACGTCGACTCGCCAACTTCGTGCCCGAGTTGCCTCGGTCCAGAGGTGGGAGCCCATAAAAGAAGCCGGCGATGTGGTGCCCTTCCGGCGAGGAGGTGAAGACCGGAGATTCCGCGGGAGATCGGGACGACGACGAGAAGACCGAAGGACACGGATCACTCGGTATATCTCTCTACCCCATTCTTTAGTTAGCTAGAATTAGATTAATGGCCCGATCCGGGATTTTTGTGCGCGGTGGTGCCGATTCAAAGTTTAAAGTAAATTATCGTTTCCGCATTCCTGCGTCGGATTGACGACCGGGGCACCGCCGTGCACTTACAGTTTTCACACTGATCAAGGATCACGACCCAGAGCGGAAGAATCTTCATTTATAGGGAAAGTAGTACAATCAGATCATCAGGGGTCGGGTAGCTTTTCTTGCGTAGCCCCTTCGGAGCCCATTTCGGCGATCCATTATGCTGACGCACCTCCGGTGAACTATGCCATGGAGGAAGCGAACTGGACCTCATAGGGTTGTCTTCAGTCCTCTATGGCTGCGATACCCATATAACCGCCGCCGGCTTTGGATACTCTGGGGCGGCGTATATGTCAGGGGGAGTCGCGCCCGTGGGGAAAGCCGTACATGATAGGCCTAACCCTGCGCCATCCAGTCGAGTATTTGCAGTGGGCCCGCTATATTTTGTCAGCCAAGAAGTCGCAGATGCTGAAGCTCGGGTTGTATCCCGCGATTTACGCTTCTCTCTTTCAATATTCCGTGCCTCCTGCATGGTGGGTTAAGGCTTTTCTGGAGCAATGGAATATTCCGACCCACACCTTCCTTTTTTCTGATCGAGAAGTCTGAGTATCTTTGGAGGAATTTGCAGAAATCTCTGGCTTACCCGTTAGGGGAGAACACTACGAGGAGTTGCTTCCTCCGGAAAAGTACGTCTTTGCCACCAAATCAGTGGTAACGGGTCTTACTCCGGAGAACGCAATTTAACACCAATTCTCGAGCTTGATCAAGGTGTTGAATATATACGAAAGTCTATTTCTGGAGTCCGGAGGGCATGGAGTCAGCTACGCAGATTTCATCGCTCGCTTTCTTCGTCCGGAAGCCTTGTCGACGGAAGCCGCACATTTCGTCAAACTTGACAATCCGTTTGGTTTTGGTTTGGCTAATCAACCGACGGCGGAGGCAGATTTAAAAAGTTTCTTTATTCCGGATACTCCCGTTGTTCCCTTCGCGGAACTTGCTGCTCCGGACGTCGATGAAAAGACGTTCGTGCTGGGGTTCATTGGCTTGTGGCTAAACCGGTTCGTGCTTCCGATGCACCCTCGTTATATGAGGCCCTCAGTCTTATACCCGGCCCATCGCATGGTCGCGGGAATGCGAGTGGCTATAGGGATTGCTGGGTTGGCACACCTGTACCATGGGCTCAGCTTAGCGGCGGATACCACCGAGCCGGGGGTACAGCCAGTCACTTTCTTGCTACACTATTTTATGTCATGGATCGAGCTGCACATACTTGGCGCTTTTGTTGCTCACAAACGGCCTCGTTTCTACAACAATTACAACTTCTCTCGGATTATGCGCTTAGTTGACGCTTCCGTTTTAACTCCGACACCGCGGGAGGCTAGGGGGATGCTTCTTCGTTCGCATATTGTTAGAGATGGCATAACCTTTGTCGATATGGTTTTAACCATCGGCAAAGAATCCGCAAAAACGGTGCAGCCTCTGCGCGATACTTTTAAAGATGGGGCTTCTACCTTGAATGCTCGGGAGATTCTTCATTTATACTCCATCAGGCCGGGCTTTCTCGTGTTTAGGCAGAATGATTCGGCGTTGTTCATGAGGTACAACCCGCACCATTTTCCCCAGCAATCAAGCTATAATCAAGGTGTTCTACTCGAAGCATTATTAGCCGAGCCTACTGCCACAGAAGAAAGTATTCGGAACGCATTGCACCATTTTATGCGGTTGAACACCGGTTCCAATTTCTTTATCAGTGAGCCGAGTTGGGTTCTGCGAATCTTGAATGCGTATGTGGCGTGGTATCAACATTCAATAGGCGCCGTCATTATGGAAGAAAAGCGATTATTACTTGATTGCAAGGGTACCGCCCCCGCTGGTAATCCAGCCGCTCCCTTGAAGTGACGGACTATCGTCCGTCCTCCCTTGAGAGAAGCTGTTGCGGCCGTGATACCCCGTGTTATGCCTGAGCTGCCCCTACCCCGCGTGCCAGTAGAAGTGGTAGCTGTGGCGTCTCTCGTGTCTGGCATGGGTGTGGAGATCGGGACTCGCCGCCCGAAGTTGCCCGCCAAGCTCAGTTCGTGTTATCGGCCGCCGGCACTCGCTCGTAGAAGAAAAAGAAGTCGATACTTTCTACAGACGTTGTATTCGGCCAGGAGCCTCCTGCTCCTTACAGTGAGGGCCTAAGTGAGTATGGGACCAACGAGGATTTATTTATGGCGCCGGATGATACCGATCTAGAGACTGCCATCGCGGTCTCAAAACAACTAGCTCGCGATGAAGCAACACTAATAACCATCGCACAATCAGGTATCCTTCGGTCATATCTTTCCGCGGCTGTTTTAATTATTATGTTTTTACTGACGCTTTCTTTTTCAACAGGTATCTCCGCTGAAGAGGCTCTCGCGGCTTTCTTCAATACTTTTGAAGAGGAAGATAGGCTTCGTGCTTCCTTGGGCCTCGGTATAGTACGGCTCACTATGCCTTCATTCCCTTTTCCTTCATGAGTAGTCTGACCCTTCTTTTTTTCATCTTATTACAGGGACTACCTCGACTCAGGTTATTCCAAGTGCGGTACCAATCGTAAGTGGTGACGCAGCGGCATCGTTAGCGCCGGCTACCGCAGCCACGGCTATCCCTAAATCGCCACCAGGGGCCTCACAGAAGCAGCCGATGATAGACGTCGTAACGGCGCCAGAGGCAGAGCTTGGCTCAGACGATAGTATACCTTTGTCGGAAGTCTTGAGGAGGTCGGCTTTTACGGCCCAGGCCGAAAGGAAGCGCAGTAGGCGTGCAGCGAAAGAACGCGATGCCGTCTTGGCTGTAGGTGCAGGCTTGAGCACTACTTCCCCGGTCACTATTTCTCCATAGGCTGCTCCGGCTGCCCTGTCTACTGTTCATAGACAGGTTGTACACGCGTCCCGGGTGGCAATTGAAAGCCGTCCTAAGGTAACGCAACACTGGATCTTTTTATTAGAGTTTGATCTTCAGATTCTCATATATCATACCCTGCAGGGCTAAGTCCTGGTAAGGAGGTGGCAGGTGAGATGACGGCAACCACTGAGTCCGAAGCGACTACTCTTTTTCAGGAGTCTGGGGCTGGCCCAATTGCTGCTTTTTCTCCTTGCGGTTCCAGACTGTCGGTTGGCATTGCGAGTGTCACGACGACCCTCGTCGAATCAGGGAAAAAAGCCATGGGCGGCGAAACTATTCCAATGGAGGAAAGCGAAGTAGTCGCTACGCCTGGTGATGCTCTTGTTGCGGTTCCGATTAACGACCCATCAGGTAGATCTTGGGTTACAGTTTTCCTTTCTATTTCTCAATCCCTTTCAATCCCTTCTGATGGCATTTTTTTGTTTCTAATGCAGGTGTGGTGAGCGCTGAGGTCGTGCCACCCGAAGAAGCGTCACCAGTTGCTGCTCTGACGGTCGCCGACCTTCGCCTTCTCTTGTGTTCTCTATAATGCTGGAAGGTATGGGTTTGCGATTTGTCTAATTTAAATTTTAGATGTCATCTTTTTTGTCCTGACCATGCATCGTCGCAACCTTTCAGGAGTTCTCTTTAATCATCTTTATCAGGTGCTGAACCCACATTTCTCCTTCCATTCCGAAGTTAGTCTGCCTGCTGGTGTTGGTGAGTATAGTTTTTTTTAACCGACATCCTTTCCTTTCTTTTATGGGCAAACATGTTGTTGCTAATTTTGAATTGATTTCAGCACTACAGATTATAGGAGGGGATGAGAGAATTGTCGCTCCACCAGTACTCGTAGCTCTGCCACCTGTCATAGCCGGTATAGTAGCCTTCATTGCTCATGCATTTCCTTTATCTCTTGAGCCGACGTCTAATTATGACTTGTTTTGCAGCAATCGCGCCGACTCTAGCTCCCTTCGAGTCTCGCATCTTAATGCCGGCAGGGCCCTTTTCTAGACGTCCATCTTCCAAGGGCGCTGTGACCATCCTACGCATGTTGAGTGAATCCATCAAGGAGCTTGACGCGGAGACCCCTGCACTCGCTGCTGATTTTGCTGCTGAGGTTAATCCGATGTTGGCGACGCTTGTGCACTTCCATAGCGAAGGCGTCTTCGAATCTTAGGTTAATTACTACAGACAGATCGAGGCCTGTCTGCATGAGATTGAGCTCAAGCGTCCTTCTTCAGAAGTGTTGGTTTTGAACTCCCGACGGCTGCATGGGTTGAGCAGAGCGTTCCCTTCTTCCACCATTTTGAACAAGAAGTGACTTTGAGGCGGAAGGAATGCGAGGAGGCTTTAGGAGAATCCGCCCGGCTGCGCACCCAAGTTGAAGCAAACGCTGCGCAATTAAGAGCCGTCTTTGACAATTTGCAACGATGCATTTCGGACGGGCTAGCGCTAAGGCAGAAGTTCGACCTTCTAAAGCGGGTTACGCAGAATCGCGAAGCTGCTCAACGGGAAATCGATGAGAAACCTTCGTCTTGCTTGCAGCAACGGGCTCGAGTTGAAACGGAGCTGGCTGCAGCGGCCGACCATGAAAAGGAGTTGAGAGGAGCGCGTGAGAAACTGGCTGATTTATTGAAAATGCCTCCTTCTCAGTAGCCGCCTTTGTATCAATTAAACATTTGTAATCTGTGAATAACATGTATCCATTTTTTTTATTCTTTCATATGATTCATCTTGTACTTGATTGAATTCATGAATAAAAAATACGCATTTTTTTAATCTCCCACTATTGCTTTCTTCTCTTTGTGATTTTGTTAGTATGTTACTCTAACAAGCGTAGCCTATAGATGATAGAGAACATTTCATCTTAGCCTCGCTGTAGGGTAGCGATGGCTTAGGAAACAGGTTCAGGTCTGCCGCCTAAGACTTTTCAACTTTATGAGCCATGAGAGTCTCATAAAGATTTTTCTCCCTATGAGTCGAGAGGATCTCATAAATGTATTTTCTCCTTAGAAATTGTGAGGATTCCTAAGTGTGTTTTCTCTTGAGATTCGTAAGGATCTCACAAGAGGATTTTCTTTTTTATGAGTTAAGATGTTCATGGGTTGATTTATTTCCAAGACGGAGCATTGCTCTAGGACAAGGAGATTATGGATTAATGTATTTCCGAGACGGAGCATTGCTCTGGCGGGGAGGTTATGAGTTGACGTGTTTCTGAGTCGAAGCATTGCTTTACGACAAAAGTTGATATGTATCCGAGTCGAAGCTTTGCTCGACGACATGGAGGTCAGGGATTGACATGTATCCATGTCGAAACGTTGCTTTATGACGAGGAGATCAGGGGTTGACATATATCCAAGTCGAAGCGTTGCTTTACGACGAGGAGGTCAGGGGTTGGCTTTCTCCGTTTTCTATGGTGTCAAGGATCGACTTTCTCCGTTTTCTATGGTGTCAAGGATCGACTTTCTCTATTTTCTACGGTGTCGGGGTGGACTTTCTCCATTTTCTACGGTGTCGGGGATCGACTTTTTCCGTTTTCTACGGTGTCGGGGATCGACTTTTTCCGTTTTCTACGGTGTCGGGGATCGACTTTTTCTGTTTTCTACGGTGTCGGGGATCGACTTTCTCCGTTTTCTACGGTGTCGGGGATCGACTTTCTCCGTTTTCTACGGTGTCGGGGATCGACTTTCTCCGTTTTCTACGGTGTCGGGGATCGACTTTCTCCGTTTTCCATGGTGTCGGGGATCGACTTTCTCCGTTTTCCATGGTGTCGGGGATCGACTTTCTCCGTTTTCTACGGTGTCGGGGATCGACATTCTCCGTTTACCACGGTGTCGGGGTTCGACATTCTCCGTTTTCCACGGTGTCGGGGATCGACTTTCTCCATTTTCCACGGTGTCGCGGATCGACTTTCTCCGTTTTCCACGGTGTCGCGGATCGACTTTCACCGTTTTCCACGATGTCGCGGATCGACTTTCTCCGTTTTCCACGGTGTCGAGGCTCGACTTTCTCCTTTTTCTACGGTGTCGGGGATCGACTTTCTCTGTTTTCTACAGTGTCGGGGATCGACTTTCGGTTGTCTGTTAACCGCAGAGTCTTGGAACTAGGGACTTTGCCGTGGCTCCGATTGGTGGTGTCACGTCCATATCCTGCTGGAATGAGGGGGAACGCCGTTGTTGGTCTCCAGGCTGTAGATGTCGCCATCGAGATTTGACTTTCCGTTTAAAAGAGCCCGGTGGGGGAAATGTGGTTTTCTTTTCGTTTATGCCCATAGATTGTATATAGGGGTCAGTATGGACTTACCTGCAGGCAAAAAGTTTCATTTCATACGTATTTTGTTTTCTTTCCGCAATGCTCTATCATTTTAGATTTTTGTATCGCGAAAGTCGCGATTGCCCAATCATTTCGGCTATTTTTCACGATGCCCAATCATTTCTATTTTCTCTTTTTACTCGCTGCTTTTTATTGTGAGTTGCCCAATCATTTCGGCTATTTCATATGCATATATTTTACTCGCTGATTTTTATTGCGAGTTGCCCCATCATTTCGGCTATTTGACATGCATTTTTTTCCCGAGTACTGAACTTAAGATCTGATACCAATATTAGCATCAGCATCGCTGCGACTGGAATATTGCCAGGAGCGAATCATCATTTGCCATGAAAGGACTTGGAATTTTGTACCGATTTAGGCATCAGCATCGCTACAACTGAGATACTGCCAAGAGCGAATCATCATCTGCCTTTGTCGGTTCGAACAAAGGTGGCTTAGCAAACAGGGTTAAGATCCTGTCGACTAAGGCTTTTGACTTTATTAGCCGTAAAGGTCTTATAAAGGTGTTTCTCCCTACGAGTCATGAGGATCTCGTAGGTGTATTTTCTCCTTAGGAATCGTGAGGATTCTTAAGTGTGTGTTCTCTTATAATTCGTAAGGATCTTACAAGAGTGTTTTCTCCTTATAAGTCGAGAGGAATTACAAGTGTTTGTTCATCAAATGAGGGCATTCCTTGTCGTTGGTGGGACTCGGAAAGGAAATGATTATTTGCGCCCGTAAATTGTATACAAGGGTCAGTATTAAACCGCATGTAGGGCAGTCTGGGAAAGGTGATGGCTTAAGAACAGGTTCAGATCCCTGTAGCTTAAGGCTTTTGAATCTTATGAGCCGTGAGGGTCTCATAAGAGGGTTCTCCTTACGAGTCGTGAGGATCTCGTAAGTGTAATTTCTCCTTAGGAATCGTGGGGATCCCTAAGTGTGTCGCTCCTTTGTGAGTCGTAAGAATCTCACGCAGGTAGTTTTCTCCTTACAAGGTTGAGAGAACCTTGCAAGTGTCTTTTAACGAGATTGCGTCCTTTTGGGTTTTCACAAACTCGTCAGTAGCCTAGCTGTTTTTACTCACGGAGCCCTTTCGGGTTTTCATCAGTGCCCATTTTGTTTGTGGACATGCCATTTTTTTAATTTTTATTTTATTTTTTTTACGAGTCTGCGTCCTTTCGGGTTTTCACAAACATCGCCGGTAGCCTTGCTGTTTTTACTCACGGAGCCTTTTAGGGTTTTCATCCATGCCCATCTTGGATATGGACGTATCTTTTTTTTTATTTACGAGTCAGCCCAAGGATGCTGCGGGTTTGTAGTAGTTTAAAGACGTTTCGGTCAAGCGTAGTATTTTTTCAAGAACCGACCATTTATCGGCCTGAAAGGTCTTTCGCCATGCATATTCATGAGCAAGTAAGCCCCGCTTTGGTAAACTTTGTCTATGATGTATGGGCCTTCTTAGTTTGGCTCGAATTTCCACCGTTTGGCACGATTAGGGATCATAGGTCTTTTTACGACTAGCATAAGTTCACCTTGGTTGAATGTTCTCGGCCTAGTCAATCTTTCGTACGAGTGCGTCATCCTTGCTTACTAAGCCTCCAGGTTTTGCCGCGCCATGAGCCGAGTTTCATCGAGGGCGTCAAGCTCCTCGAGCCGAAGATGGGCATTCTCTTCATCTGTTAGCTCGTAATGAACCGCCACTCGAAAAGAGGGTAACTCTATCTCCAAGGGGAGTACTGCCTCAGTGCCGAACACCAATGCGTATGGCATTATATTCATGGCCATTTTGAACGTGGTCCGATACGCCCAGAGAGCTTCATGCAGTCTCTCATGCCAGTCCCTCTTATTTTTGGATACTGTCTTCTTCATGATCTTTGTCAGGGTCTTATTGAAAGCCTCATCCAAACTGTTAGCTCAGGGATTATAGACCGAAGAGTATCTCCAGTCTATATTATGCCGCTGTGCGAAACGACTGATTTTGTGACTTCTATAGGTTGGCCCGTTATCGGAGATGATCTGTCGCGGGGTGCCGAACCGATAGATGACATGTGTCTTGAAGAAATGGAGGATGTTCTCCGTCTTCACTTCTCTCAGCGGTACTGCTTCTTCCCACTTAGAGAAGTAATCGGTCGTCTCCAATATGAACCGATGTCCTCTGGACGATACTAGTTCTATGGGCCCAATTATGTCAGTTCCCCATATTTCGAATGGTCAGCTCGCCACCGTTGGGTGTAGCGGGTTTGGACGCTGGTGGATGAAGTCTCCATGAATCTGGCACGAATGGCATTGCTTCACGTATTCGAGGCAGTCCTGAATCATCGTGGGCAATAGTAGCCCATCCTTTTGATCTTCAGCTTCATCTTTGGGCCGACTTGATGAGATCCGCAGAGTCCGTCGTGAGTTTCGTGGATGACTTTCCTTGCTTCTTCTGGACCCAGGCATCTTAGCCACAGAGAGTCGAACGATCTCTTATACAGAGTATCATTGACGAAGGTGAAAGACAGAGCTCTTTTCATGAGCTGATGCCTTGAGGACGCATCTTCAGGTGTTCGACGAGATTTGAAGTAGTTTATAAAGACTTCTCTCCAATCCCTAGAATTTTCCTGGTCTTTTATTTTTAGGTCATTTTCTTGGTCGCTTCCTTTTCTTCAGATGACTCCGGAGATATTTCCGCTAGTGCAAGAACCCGACGGCTTTGCACAACGATCCTCACGTCATCGAGGTTTTCGTCAGCCAGTTCTTTAGAGAGTTTGGCTAACGCATCCGTCTTGCTATTTTCCGCTCGCGGTATGATTTCTAGGGCGTAGGAAGGGATTTGAGTCAGCAATTGTTGCACTCTCTCACCGTACTTTACCAACTCTGGTTTGCACGTTTGATTGTCGCTGTTTACTTGACTAACGACCAGCTAGGAATCTCCGTATATAAGGAGGTTTTCGATTTCCATGTCGACAGCGATCTCAAGACCTGCTATCAAGGCTTCATATTCCGCTTCATTATTTGTCCTCAGCTCTGTTAAGGAAAAGGCAAAGCACATTATCCCCCCTTGCGGAGTCACGAGGATAAGGCCTACTCCAGATTTGATTATGGGGGAGTTATGCTTTCGCTTCTTCATGGAGGTTGCTCCATCGAAGTAGAGTTCCCATCGGGTATCAATCTCTCTTCTCCCCCCGTCGATCGTGTCAAATGCGTGCTCGTCTGGCAATTCGCAATTTAGGGGTGAATCGGCAGGTATCGGATGCTCAGCGAGGATGTCAGCGATGGCCTGGCCTTTCACTGCCTTGAGAGGTCGGTATGTTATCGACAATTCCATCAAGAGGAGGGCCCATTTAGCGAGCCATCCCGTTAGTATGGATCTTGACATCAAATATTTGAGAGGATCCACTTTTGATATGAGGTGGACCTCATGAGCCAAAGCATAATGCCGGAGCTTCGTTATCGCGAAGATTAACGCCGGGCAGTGTTTTTCAATGGGAGAGTAGTTGTTTTCTGCCCCCAGGAGAACTCGACTCAAATTGTAGAGGGCTCTCTCCTTCCCTTGGTCGTTCTCCTGTGCCCATAGCGCGCCTAAAGAACCTTCAAGGGCTATTGTGTACAGGATGAGAGACTTTCCCTTGACCAGAGTGGTTAGTACCGGCGGATTCTGCAAGTATTGCTTGATTTCGTCAAGTGCTCTCTGGCATTTGCGATCCCAGACGAAAGGGTCCCTTTCTTCATTAAATGGCTATAGGGGCGGCATTTGCAGAAGAGATTGGCTATGAACCGCCGAATATATGCGAGCTTTCCTTGGAGGGACCGCAGTTGCTTGAGAGTTCTTGGTGGAGGCATTTCTATGATCGCCTTGATCTTTGATGGGTCTATTTCGATGCCTCGATGTCGTATAATGAACCCTAGAAATTTTCCTGAGGAAACCCCGAACGCGCATTTGAGAGGGTTCATCTTCAGGTTGTATTTTCGAAGGCGTTGGAACACTATCTTCAGATGCTCTTAATGCTCCTCATGCGATTTGCTTTTTACCACAAGGCCGTCAATATATCACTCGATGATTTCATGTATGAGGTCATCGAAAATCTTCATCATGGCCCTCTGAAAGGTAGCGCCAACGTTCTTCAGACCGAAAGGCATCACTTTGTAGCAGAATATGCCCAACGGGGTCTGGAAAGCGGTATGCTTCTGGTCTTCGGGATGCATCTTTATTTGATTATACCCTGATGAGCCGTCCATGAATTAGAAAACTTCATGAGTGGACGTATTGTCTATCATCAGCTCGGTAACCGGTACGGGAAAGACATCCTTTGGACATGCTTTATTGAGGTCCCGAAAGTCCATGCAGATGCGCACCGTCCCATTTTTCTTCATCACTGGGACGGTGTTGGAGATCCAGTCAGGGTATTGAACTTCTTGGATAAAGCCGGAGTTGATTAGCTTCTTGACTTTGGCGTTGATGCTCATTTCAAGTTCGAACCGCATTCTTCTTGGCGCTTGTTTGACTAACTTGACGTCCGGCGATATCGCCAATTTATAGACGAATATTTCTGGATCTAATCCTGGCATCTCAGAATAGTTCCATGCGAAGCAGTCTTTATACTGCATTAGCACGTCTCTTAGCGTAGCTACCTGTTCTTCGGACAGCAGCTCACTAACGAACGTAGGCCTCGGGTCATTTGCCATTCCCAAGTCGATTTTTCTAAGGTTATCTGCATTAATATGTATCCCATCTTCCAGCTCTTTTGGCGCCGGTGGGAACTCTGAGATCACTTCATCATCATCGTTTTCGAAGCACCAGGGGATTTCAACCATACCCCCGCGTACTCCTTCTCCTGACAGCGTTATCACGTGACAGGTACGAGATCGCTTCCAAGACCGATGTTGATCCAGTTCTACTCTTGCTATGTATGTTACTTTTTGAAAATGCTTCTGTGGTGGGGTTACCCTCCAACTGCTAGATAGAGCAAACCTGCCAAGTTGATATTGGTCTTCGACCCGGTTTTTGAAGGTGAAGCAGTCTTCAAGAGGATGCCCTATCGTTCGGTGATAGGAGCAATAATCCGGATGAGAGACCTCGTCCGCTTGTTCGGGGTGTTTGAACTCCGAGAGCGTAATCATTTGATGTTTCAAGAAAAGATCGAATATCTTCCTTGTCTTGTCTTGGGGAAAAGAATATGTTCGACCCATCTTCTTTATAAGAGACGGATTCCGGCTGCTCAATTCTCGATTGCGTAGCTTCTTGGACCCACTTTGCCGCTGTCGAACATTTTTTCCATTCTTTAGCATGTTTCTACCTCTGCGTCGGGTCTTTTGTATGACAGCTGGCGACGAAGAGCATCGTCATTCTCCGCAGCCTGCTGAAGGAGGCACTGCGTCCTGGCTTTCTCGTAAATGGCCACTTCACGGTTGTGGTCATCCCGGGCCTTTTGACCTGCTTCCTTTATTAACTTGTCCATTTGTTCTTCGAACGACGGACTTGGCACTTTCATGGCGGGGCCTCGTTTTGGTTCAGGTTTAGCTTCTTCTAACAGAGCATCCCCTTCTTCATCAAAGTCATGTATAACGTGGCAGCCATAGAATCGCTCCTGTTTCTTGGGTGGAACATATCCAAACCCGATCGTTTCGATTCTCCCATTGGGCAATTTTTGCTGAGTTCCGGGGACGTTCCAGATCCTGTTGTAGAACTGAGCTTGTCAAGCAGTCTGTTTGAAGGGTACGCCCTGGCGCCTCAACAGCCTTATTAATCCTTCTGTATAGTATTTGGGCAGACGGATGGGCTGGAGCCTGTCAAGCGTAGAATCGGCACCATGCCAGATTTCTTTCTCCACTTTATTCTCCGCGGATCGATAAAATAGGATCGCCTCTTCATCACTTCACCTGGGAGGGGCGTAGAACGTCTGCAGTTCTTGCACACTATAGGTATCAAGTGCGTCGAGATCTTTGTAATGTTTTTGCGGAACCATGGCAATTTGCAAACTCCGTTCATCGCCAATGAGGGCTTGTATTGATGGCCGAACAGAAAATACTGCATTGATCTCATCTTCAGAGTCGCTGCCGAAGACCAACATAGGGGTAGACGGTTTGGGCTTGTTGTATTGGAGCGGCCCCGAATAAACTATCTCTTCCTCTTCCTCGGTATCGCTCCCAAAGACCAGAATCGTGGTGATAGCTTTGTTCTTCGGTTTATGGCATCTTTCCGTGTCTTCGAAGTCTGGTAAGAAGTATTTTGCATCTTCGTGCTTTTAGACTTCATTCACGGAGAATGGGTTCAGCTCTCCTGTCACGGTATACTCGAGACCATCCTTGAAATACTTCATACACTGATGTTGTGTAGAAGGGATGACGTTGTACTCGTGTAACCAAGGCCTTCCGATCAAAGCGTTGTAGCAATTCTTGGCCTCAATGACGTGAAACATGATGTTGGTGATGAGTAGCCTAAAGCGTAACGTCATAATTATAGATCCGAGCGTCCATGATGACTGGGAGCCGAATCCGGAGATAATGATTTTATCCCGAGCGAGGTATTGAACGCTTATGCAAATTTCTTTTAGCACCCTTACATTTAGGAGGTTGACAGAGGACCCGTTATCAACTAAGATCTTCCCTATCTTGATGTCATAGTAGTTACCGGTGACATAGAGGGGAAGGTTATGCTCGCACGTTCCGAGGAGGAGATCTTCGTCGCCGAAAGTGACGTCAGCAGTGTGCACTTCTTCCAGCTCGTCCTTCATCTTTTCTTCGGCAAGGAAAGCTTGGAACTGCTCGGGCCCTTGTAGTACCTTGATCAAAGAATCTCTCGCCTCTTTAGATAGCAGAAGGGCATCTAGAATGCTTAGCTGTGAGGGTATCTTTCTCAGGTGTGCCAGAACGTTGTAATCCACCTTGTTTTTCTTTGGCGGGTCTTTGGCTGCCAGCTCTTCGACGACTCGGTTATTGAGGGCGATATCTTCAGGGACTTTTTCTTTCCCCTTATCTTTTTTGTTTGCCTCCTTGTTTGTGGGTCCGAGATTCTTTTAGGGTAACGTGCGATTACGTAGCTGAATGTTCTCGCAGGTCTTCGTCTCTTCTGTTTCAGAGACGGATTCCTTGAAAAGAGGGCCGAGGACTATTTCTTCATCAGAATCGCTCCCGAAGGTGAGAACTTGCGATCCTTTGCTATCAACCATGTGACAGTTGCCGGCGGTTCTTTTGCGCCCATCTGTCGTGCTTTTCTGCTCTCGACGCGTTTTGCGCTTCATCCACTTAAACTGTTGCCGATGAGCAACGTATCCCTGCCACCAATTTTTAAAGGCATTGCACTCTTCGGTAGGGTGTGTGATCCTCTGATGGTACAAGCAGAATCTTGGATATGCATCTAGTTCATCGGGGAACGTATTTTCTGAAGTATCTTCTTTGGAAGGTGGCAACTTCATTCCCATTGACATGGTTTTAGAAAATTATTTCCTTGTCTTAAACCTGCTTTTGCTGGCGGCAGAAGTGCTTCTATCCAGTTGGGGTACTCTATGGCTTCTCAATACCGGAGCTTTTTCGATGTGATGCCGACGCTTGGCCCTTTCATATATGGTCGTTTCACGCTCTCGATCAGATTTGCTTTTTTGACGGGCCTCATTCAGCAACATGCCAATCATTTTATCAGACGGTTCTAGGAGTTCTGGCTCGGGATCTACCCCCAGTTTCTCTGCATCAGGAGCTTCTTCACCATTTATTGACGAGTGAGAGATCATGTGGAAGCTCGCCTCATAGTTCTCAGGTTCATTTGATGAGTCTTCTCCCCCATCATTGTCATCATCTCCGTCCTCAAGGATGTGGTTGAGAAACTCTTGGAGCGTGACCGGGGTCCGCGCCTTCTGATTATATTCTTCCAATGCATCAATATGTTTCTGCAGATCCGTGCTCTTATCATCAAGTTGCGCGGGCTTCTTGGTTTTCTTATTCTTCTTCGAAGATTTTGACGGCTGGGCCTGTGCGTTTTGACCATCACTACCAATTCTTGACGTCGGGCGAGGTTTCAGCATTCCCTCAATGATCTCGGGTTCCAGTGGACTTTTCCACCTGATCGCAGGGCATGTTTTGAGATACTTCAGCATTCTTTTCGTCTTAACTGAAAGAGCGACCTCCCATGGAGCTTCTTCTATAAAAGAGCACGATGCCCCCGGCGTGTCCACCTTTTTAGGAGCGTATGGCTGGGGCGGGTTTACTTTCCAATTTTCGGACAGCGCGAATTTGCCCTGTTGGTATTGGTCATCAATCCAGCCTTTAAAGACGAAGCAATCTTCTATTGGATGACCCATTATTCGATGGTAGGGGCAATAATTGGGATCGTTGACGTCGCCGGGCTGCAGTGGGCGCTTTGGATCCGACAAGGTGATGAGCCTGTTGTGCACCGCCAGCTCGAACAGTCTCCTCGTTTTATCCCGGGAAAACGAATAAGGGCATTTTAGCTTCTCGTTAAAGAATCACTGTTTATCGTCTTGGCGATCAGCTGGTTTTGGACCACTCGGTTGTTGGCGACAAAGATCGCTTTTCCTTTCCCCTTTTCGTTTCGAGGCTCCATCTTCGAAGAAGACGGTCTATGACCCATCTGTCCATTTAGGCATGCTTGTCAATCAAGGCCTAGAAGGTAGTCGTCTTAAAAACATCATGAACTGGGATATGGTCGCCTGCGGATCAAGAGTTCCCACAAACATGCCCACCGCAGGAGCTTCTTCGATGCATTGTTTGCATTTCGACCATAGATTCCGCCACCGTATCGCATACTAAACCCATGTTTCGCCTGGATTCACCCTGGCGTTAATTAGTGCGGTGATCGGGGTATGCTCGCTAGCGATTGTGAATCTATGTGCAAATAGTAGCTCCATTTCTGCAAATGTCTTGACAGAGTCATCCGGGAGTTCGGAATACCACTCGTATGCTATCTCCGACAAGCTGCCAACGAATTGGCGAAGCAGTAGCTTATCGTCACCTCTGGTGTTACCGCACAAGGCCCTGAATTGAGCAACGTGCTTGTGTGGATTCCCCGTCCCCTTATATACATGGAATTTAGGGATCGTATATCCCGGCGGGTACTTTATTTGGTCATACCAACCCGGATAGGGTCGTCCAGTCTTAATAATTTGGCCGGCCACTTCACTCGCCTGATGGGTTCGTATTTGTTGAGCGTATAGTCATCCAGGGCGGCATTGGAGATTTTCTCCTCTTTGGCTGCTGATAGAGCCGGAAGAGGGTTCGATGTCTCCCCTCTGTCGTCTTCAATGATAATCGGAGGGTCTTTAGCTGGAGGATCCGGTTGTATCATCATCTCGACCATATCTTGGAATAAAAGCGACATTCGTTTTATGTTGGCCGCTTGTTCCGCGGCCTCTCTGTCTCTCTTCTCGAGGATTCTGCGGAGGAACTCAACATCGGTTTCCTGTTCTTGACGCTGCTCTGATGACGTCTCCTGGATTTCTTTTGGCCCAGTGAGTGCAGCCATCTGTGTTAGCATCTCCTGAAGTTTTTTTTGTTGTTGCTCCTGAGCCTTTGTCACTGATCTGGTGAGAAGTCGAAGGCCCGTGGAGATACGGCTATCCTCTTTCCCAGATGCCATATAAACAGTGTGCACCACCATGCCCCCAGACTTAGGATGTTTGGATTCAATGTCCTTGTGATTTCTCATAGACGCAGGGATCTTCTCCGGCCTTCTCTTTTTATGGATGGTTGAGTTGAGGGGACCGTTGCAGCGAGCACCCAAGTAAATGACACCTTCTGTGGTACAACATGGTGGTCCTTCTCTTGCCGAACTTTCATCTTCTTCGGTCGGCGGGAGTAGTCTTGGTTAACCACAGAATCTTGGAACCTTCGCCAGACCCTGTGAATTTTGGAGGACAGCTGCTGAGGGGGCTTTTCTGGTTCTACCTTTGTAACATTGGAGGAGATCTTTTCAGGACGGCAGTCGGAGAGTTCTTGCGGACCCTCCTGAGTGGTTCAAAACTTTTTCCAATTGGAACAGCAGCGTCGACTTCCACCGTTGGAGCCAGCGGGGTAAGTCCAGATAGGGAGTTGCCCCCATCTTTCCTCACTCGGCGCCAGTGGTGACGTCGAGCATGCCTTGTGGACGGGACCACCTCTGTTGTTGGATGAGCTTCTTTATGCCCCCCGCTCTGATGAGAGGTCGCTGTCGGTGCCAGCCTATCTAATACTAACGTCCGCTGAGAGGGAATGATCAATCTTGAAAAGACCGACTTTTTGGCAGGGGAAGCAGCCTTGGTTACTTCGCCTTGAGCGGGAGATGGAACGGCCAGTCTTGCGAAGACCGACCCCTTAGCAGGAGAAGCCGCTTTGGCGACTTTAGGAGTAGGAATGGCTTTCCTCTTCGGGATAACCCCTTCGGGTATTGCGGGTTTCTTTACGGGACCACCTGAGCTTTGGCCCAGTCTGTTGAAAACCGAAGCACTGGATTTAGGAGACCCATTGAGAGGGGCCACGGTAGTCGTAAGCCGATCAAAGACCGACTTCTTCGGAGTTTCTTGCAACGGCAGTGGGGCGTTGAAGCTCATGGGTGGGAGCATGGTCCCAAAGAATATCCCGATAGTGGCTTGCGTCACCTGTTCCACTGGAATCTTGAAAACGGAGGCCGCTTGAGGCCCATAAGTCACTCCTCCAGTAAGGACAGAGTGGGAGTTGTTGCACTTGTTGCAGTTTGTGCAGTTGAAAGCCATTGATCTGCATGGGAGCAAGACACCAAATCTTAGTACCTCGAATCCAGGGGAAACCATATCAAACCGCGATTCATTCACGAACACGACACACGAAGTGTGGAGTGGAAAGAGGACAAGGTCCTACCGGGCATGCCAGAATTTGTTCTCCGCCGAAAACAGAGACGGAACCGCGTAGGTCGTCTTGCCTGAATTTGGGGGAAGATGCTATTTGGTTTTGTCCGTCCACCTCTCCGAAAATGCCAAGTTGATTTATGGCACCGTGTATCGGAGGTTTAGACGGATGCGGCCGTTGTAGCAAACTTCGTCGGATTCCCCCTCATTTGAGGGGTTTTTTATTGTGGGGACGCTCTTCCCTGCAGGCGCAAGCCCCTGCAGTTAATTACACTACCGCATCGCGGTAACCACTTTCTCCTTCTCCAGATGGTCACTTCGTGTCGTATGTGTTTGTTTTATTTTTTGTTGCCCATGAATTGTATACAGAGACTAATTTATGTTGTCGTCTGTAGGGAGTGGATTAGTCCAAATCCGTATTTTCTTAGATTTGGATTTGGATTGGGTTTAAGGATCGTTAATCTCATTTAAAACTAAGATCAACTTAAACGTTGTTGAGGATACGTTAGTCCAATTTTTAGACTAAGATCTACTCAACAGTATCATTTAGATCCAACAAAAGAGCATTTGGGCTCTATTGTTTTAGTTTAGGGACGTTGCGGTCCATAAGTTTAAGGACATCATAGTCCATGGAGTTTAAAGACATCATAGACTATGAGTTTAAGGATTTCACAGTCCAAAAATTTGAAGGACGTCATAGTCCATGAGTTTAAGGACCCCGCAATCCGTAAGGTTTAAAGACATCATGGTCCAGTTTAAAGACGTCATAGTCTGTGTGGTTTTGATTCAACCGTTTGGGGATGTACCAAAAGTTATTGGTTATTGGGACCTTCCATCTCTCTGAAGACGTTGAAGAATTACAACGACATATATCAAAGGTATGGAAAGATATACCCTTGAACCAATGTTGGTTGGGAGATCTGTAGTCATGTTTGGGACTAAGATCAGTTAAAAGATTTATGAGCATATGGGCTCAATTAATCTAAATGAGAGATTTGTGGCCAATTTGGGCTCGGCCCACTCAGTTAGAATGTTGGACATTTAGCAATGCTGAGCATTGGTTTGAGTTCTGACAATCTTTTTTTGTCTTTTATTGAGTGTTGTGCACTCATTATGGCTCTGGGGCCTTATTTAAAGAACAATTTATGTTCCCTCAGCGCACACGTGAGGAGCACGTGGTGCGCTTGGCGATGAGCGCCAGTTAATGAGTGCAGAGCGCTCCTTGTAAAATAGCGCACACGTGAGGAGCACGTGGCGCGCTTGGCGCTGAGCGCCAGTTAATGAGTGCAGAGCGCTCCTTGTGAAATAGCGCACACGTGAGGAGCACGTGGTGCACTTGGCGCTGAGCGCTAACCTTGAAGCGCTGGGCGCTTCTTTGAATTGGAGCGCTAGGAGCGCTGTGATGCTGTGCGGCAGTTTTGGAGCGCTGAGGCACTTCTTTTTAATTTGGAGCGTTAAAGCTCTTTTTTAGGCAACTTTGATCAGTTCTGCGCTCTGAGAATTAAATTCTCGTTTATAAGAGACCTTGTCTCGTGGGTCTAAAGAACAAAGTTCTTATTTTTACAGGAGGTATTACAATCTCTTATTATTTTTTTTGTTGAAAGGCTTTGCCTTTATGGATCTGTGATCTGAAGAGATTTGAATTCTTCTTCCCCCCTTTTTATGATGAGATACTATGATCTCTTATGTGAAAGACCTCTGTCTTATAGATCTATGATCTAGAAAAAGAAACTAAGTTCCTTTTCATTTGATGAGATGCTTTAATCTCTCTATTTTATTTACCTTGAAGAAATTCTTTTTCCTTCGAGAGCTTGCTCTTCTTTCTGAAATTTCTCCAAGTTTGTGGGGGGTTTCTCTTTTTAAGACTTGAAGTCTTGGGTCCTTTATATAGGGGAGGCTGATTTGTTGAATCGGTTGAAGAGATTTTTCTCTGATTGATTTGGGGATATTTCCCACCGTTGGATCTTTGATCCTAGGGCTTCTGTTTTACAGAAGGCTGACTTCTTTTTTTTAACAAGATTGGGAAAATCTTTTTCCATACAGAACTTATTCTGTATCTTGGTGATTTTTTTAATCACCCTTGGATCTTTGATCCAACGGTGCTCTGATTTACAGATCACAATCTTTCCTGTTTGGAAAGATCTGAGGAGTATTTCCTCTTCAAAACTTTTTTTCTGGTAGTTTGATGATTTTTAGTCATCTTTGTTGGATCTTTGATCCAAAGGTGGGGAACATTTAGTTCCAGCGCCAGCGCTCTCGTGCTTTGCACGTGAGGGCTGCATCAGAGTCTTTGACTCTTGGTGCTGGCGCACTTGGCGCTAGCGCTCTCGTGCTTTGCATGTGAGCGCTGCATCAGATTTTTTGACTCTTGGCGTTGGCGCACTTGAGCGGCGCACTTGATGCTAGCGCTCTCGTGCTTTGCACATGAGCGCTGCATCATAGTCTTTGACTCTTTAGCACTGGCGCTCAGCGCTCTCGTGCTTTGCACGTGATGCGCTGCCTCAGAGCCTTTGACTCATGACGCTGGCACTCTTGGCCCTCAGCGCTCTCGTGCTTTGTACGTGAGGCGCTTACTCATTACTGAAGGTGTCTTTTCACCTTCCTTTTCCGCTTTTCCTGAGTCAAACTTCTCTTTCCCGGAGCTTGGAAATAGTTCCATCATGCACAGCATTTTCTATGCCTAGACTTAAATGTCTGCCTTCATAATCTGAAGCAATGCTTCTTTTCTCTCTCATTTTCAGAGAATCATTTTAACAAAGAAGTGCTATGGCTTGTAATCGCCCACATGCTCGCCGGAAACCATGGGAGGTGCCTATTGAGGAAATTGTTCCTCGTTTTGCCGCGCGCTTGCTGAACCCTAATCTTACGGATGAACAATGTGACACAGTGTTGCACGAGCTCTTGACTCGTGTAAGATCTCCTCTCCCGATCGGCTCTATTTGGCTTCGGATGGTCTTCTTGTCCGTGATCGATGATATTCCCCCTCCCCCGGCGGAGATGACTCTGGCAATGCTCGACGCTGCGGAGGACAAGATCGAGTGCTTTCACGAGGCATTTTTTATTACCACTGCTCTGAGGGATTGCTCTGTTCAGCTGCTAAGCCAAATACGGGCTCAGCGGGTCATCATGTCTGCTTTCGCTGATGGGTGCGGTGCAGACCGATGGGTAGCTACTCCTCGTGAAGATCGCCGCTTTGACATGGTGGAGAAAGCAGAGAGGGAGTTAGATAATTTTATCCATAGTTTTGTAAATCCCTATACTTTCGATCCAATGTTTGGTGATCTATTTCCTGTGGAATAAAATGCTTAATTAATTAAATGCTTTCTTTTTGTCGTTGACCACCAAATGCTTCTTTTCTAACACCTGGTCTTTCTCTGATGTGTGCGTGCGCGTATATATGAATAAGCCTGATTTCACACATATCTGTAAACGCAACTTAAACCGGTATAAACATGAACAAATAGATCTTTGACCGAATATTTCGGTGGGAACGCCATACATAACTTATTATGTATCTTGGTAATTTTTAATCACCATTGGATCTTCGATCCAACGGTGCTCTATTTTTCAGAGGTATTCTGATGATTTTTAGTCATCTTTGTTGGAACTTTGATCCAAGAGTGGGGAACATTTAGTTCCAGCGCTAGTGCTCTCGTGCTTTGTACGTGAGCGCTGCATCAGAGTCTTTGACTCTTGGTGCTAGCGCACTTAGCGCTAGCGCTGTCGTGCTTTGCACGAGAGCGCTGCATCAGAGTCTTTGGCTCTTAGCGCTGGAGCTGGAGCTGGCGCTCTCGTGCTTTGCACTTGAGCGCTGCATCAGAGTCTTTGACTCTTAGCGCTGGCGCATTTAGCGTGAGCGCTTTTATGAAGCGCCGCCTTCATTTTAAATTTCAAAATTTTAACAGAGCTTTGCTCTGATTGGGGGAAACACCACTCATTTTATCTTATTACCTTTTAAAGTCTGCAAGGTGTATCATAATATTTAATAAAACCCTTAGTTAATAAAAAAACATAGCATTTAATGGTAGTTGTGGTTTATAAGAAAGCCATGATATTTTAGAGTAATTATAATTTTTGGGAAAACCCACGGTATTTTAAAGAAAATGTCTTTTTAATGAAAAATTATGGTATTTATTTAAAATTATCTTTTAAATATTCTTTTTGGAAAATATCATTTATAAAGGTTATGGTTTTTACTGAAAATAGCCTTTTAGTAAAGATCAAAGTATTTAAATGAAATTGTATTCTTTTAGGATGGATTAAGGTATTTTATTGTAAATAATAATCTTATAAAGTTATGGTTTACTTGGGGGTAACGTTTTAGAAATACGTTCGTGTTGGCAGCCGCTGCACATGGACGGCGGAATTTGTGTCCTTTTCAGGGACGATTGCCTATCAACCACGAGATATTTACGTAAACCATTATCCTATAAAAATTAGGGAATTTTATTAAAGGTGATATTATACAAGAACAACTCCGTGTTGATAACCGTTGCACATGGACAACAGGATTTGTGTCCTTTTCAGGAACGATTGTCTAGTAACCACGGGGTGTTTCATATAAAATATTGCCCTATTAGGGTATTGTAGGGTGTTTTCGTCACCCCGTCGAGATGGGAATACGTGTCGCTTGTCAGGCGTACTACAGATTCCCCCAGCCTAGGATAGGCGGGGGTTTATTGATTGTGGGAATCCAAACCTCCAGCAGCCGCGGACTAAACTGTCGTTAATTACCCCTCGTCTTTGAAGCGAAGCAACCTCCGAATGACGGGTCAAACTGGTCATGTGAACTTAATGTGCAATGTGCGTATGTGTTTTGGAGGGGAATTGGATATATCGGGGGGCCCGCGGAGTTTTACGGGGGTCTCGCTATACGGATAGCGGGCTGGGGGTTAAGGGGGTTAGCAGCCCCCTAGCGGGATGCGAGGCAGCGCCCCGTTAGAAATTTTTTCTAACGGGGACAATGTTGTGGAGTGTGTGTATGAAAAAAAGGAAGAATAGCGTCCAAAGGACGCGTGGGTGCCAGTGCCTCACGTGCCTAGCACGCGGGCGCTGGACGTTGGCGCTAAGCGCCGAGCATCGGCGCCCCCACGTGCTTGGCACGCTGGCACTGGGCGTCAGCAGGAAAAGGGACTTGGTCCCTGTACTGGGAGCTGTGCTCCCGATTTGACTCCTGGAGTTAAACTCCTGAAAAGAGATTAAATTATGGAATTAAACTCCAGATCTTGAATGGAGTTAAACTCCCAGAAATCATTGTAAAAGATTGAAGGGGGCCCCCTTCTTCCATCTTTTAGCCTTGGATTTTTCCCAAAGTGGGATTTTTGGAGGTGAGTTTCCTTCTCCTTCCTCTCAGTTGGCCGGATCTTGGAAAAAAGGGGGGGGATTTAAGAATCTCCCCTTTTGAGATCTGATGGAAGATCTGAGCTCCCCTTTGTTGGTATTGTGGTGAAAAACTATTTAATTTTGGAAAAAGAAGAGTAAAACTCTTGATTGAATTGAAAATGGGAAGAAGGTTTAGAACCTTGAGGAAGGAGAAGGAGGCACAAAAACCCTAGGTTTTGAGGGGAATAAAAATTTATCCTTTATTTCATTATCATGTTGCCTTATATAGACTTACAAATTTACATATAGCCCCTTGAGCTTTACAAAATGGCATTTTGCCCATCCCATGCCTCATATGCTCATTTTTTTTGCACATGAGCTAGGAGCTTTACAAAAATTTGGCTTTATACCCATTTTTCTTACATTCATGCATAATTAAAATTACATCAAAATTATTTATTATATGGTTTCATTTTAGCATGGGGGGAGGCCGGCCGCGAGGCTCGACTTGGGCATTGGCCTACTTGATCCGGGCTTGAGCCCGCTTACTTGGGGTTGACTTTGACTTTGACTTGGACAACCGGGTGTAATTTTTGACCCCAACAGGTATCTTATTAAACCTTAATTAATAGGATAAGAAAAAAAATTAATATAAAAATATTCTTTCTAAGTGAAAGGGGGTTAAGTTGAAAACCATAGCATAATTATTTAAATTAGTAATACCCCTTTTCAAAAGGTAAAGGGATTTTAACAAAACTAAGGTAATTGGCGGATAAGAGTGCGAGTAAAAGTATATCGTTTTAGTGTGACTAAAGTATTTTTTTTTCAAATCGTCTTATATCATATGGGTAATTTAATCAGATACAATATTTTAATAAAATGAGGGTATTTTGTGGAAGTAACCTATTTCGAGATCTTATCGGTATCATAGGTAAGTGTGTGTGTATAAAGGGTGAATTGATACCCCACGGGTTCTAACATCAAGTATATCATTTTCCATGTAGGACGATTGTCACGCCCCGCTTCCCAGAGTGCGCTAAAATCGGCACGTGACAGAGCCAACCATGCTACCTGTGGCTAGGAAATATCCCTCCACAGTCACATTACGGCTGTCTAGAGATATCAAGAACAGTAATAAACTATCTAATACATGTCCATAAGCCAGAATGAAAGAGTCATGAAATAAATGCGGAAGTAAAAGATCCAAATACAATAATAAACTGGAATGTACGTCCCATAATGCGGGCTCACATCAGGAATGAAAATACTGAAAAGAAACTGAAATAAACTAATGATAGGTCTTCACTGCTCGGCCTGTTCACTGAAATACTCCTGCTCGGCCTGCAGCAAAAGTAAAGGATCTGGGCCATGCAAAACCCAGACGTCAGTGCGTCATAATATCAACAATAATATAATCAAGGAGTAGCAATACATGAAGGTACGAGTATGAACAGTAAATAACGTATGACAGTAACATAAATAAGGGCAATGAAGGGTAAAGGCACAGGTGACGTGCAGTGAGTAATCTAAACTGGTCTACTGGGTTAACTACTCTCAAGTCCTTTGAAATAAATTTGATGAATCGTCGATGTAACTCAATAGTATCCCGTGCATGTCCAGGACCACGGTCAAGATTCTCGGGCTGAAACCGAGACGTGCCGCAAGGCAGTAAAAAGTAGTATGTAAAGATGAATGATGTCAGCAGCATCATCCCGAGGCTGGCCTAGCCCGTAAGACTGATCAGTAAAGGTATAGAACTGTCGAGTTACAAGTCAGGTTTCATCATTGATTTCCCCATACCCCCAGATTATGTGTTCAAGTCAGGTATTGATAAATTTAGAGCTAATGCCAACACAGAATCAAGCAGGTACGGGTTTGTCTGAATAGACAACAGGAAATGTCCGTAGGGACAACATGTCAAGGTTGTCAGCATTAGTAACAGGATCGGGTATCAAGTCAAGTAGTAATATATCAAGTCATGTCAGGTGGTGCACATGTATCAAGTCATGTCAAATAGGGTATCAGGTCAAGTCAGGTAGTGCACAGGTAACAAACGGGGAATCGTAATCAACTGTAGTAAGTATGGTATATGAATCTAGCAGTAACATGAAGCAATCAGGTTCAGGCATGCAATTAAATATGTAATATACAGCACGGATATGACCGGGTGTTGTAAAGCGGTAAACTGCAATATGGATGCATAATGTAATGAACATGTAATATTATTATTAATATGGATGCAAATATAATAACATAGCATGTAGTAAGATAAACTTGCATACGACTAGATATGTAATAAATAATCCGGATGCGAACGGGTATCAGGACTGTAAAACTGTAACATGAGATGCACGATGCAGTAAACATGTAACATTATTATTGATATGGATGTGAAATATGTATCATAGCATGTAGCAGGGTAAACTTGTCTGATCGGATCTCAATACGAGATGCGAACGCCGTGTGCGACGTCGGTAAGTGTCGCAATGCACACGCGCGCACAGGACGGGACGGGCAAAGCAAGAAAGGTGTCCACGCTGCCTGGGGATGTCCACTAGGTCTCCGGATCGTCGGCGACGGCACGGCTTCAGCGATCACCGGGAAACGGAAAACCGAGAAGTAGAAGAAGAAGAAGAGAGAAGAGAGAAGATAGGGGCCTGGGTTCACTGTGCTCTGTGATCAAAGAAGGTGGCACTGGGGTGATGTCGGCAATGGGTAGTGGGGTTTCGGTGATCGACTTAGCGCAGGGTTCTTGCGTCGATCTCTGCTGGGAAGAGAGGAAAGAGGAAAGATGGGGATGGTGACGTGGGGAGTCCGACAAAGTGGTCGGCGATGAGGGACGATGGCGACAGAGGGGGTGGCCGCAGTGGGTTCTTGGGTGTGCAGGGTTGGATCGGGTTGGGTTGCAGGGAGCTTGGTGGGTTCTGTCGGAGAGGAGAGGAGATGAGCGGAGGGAGGCGAAGTCGAGGGTGAGACCAACGAGGGTGCCGGCGAGGCTAGCGACGGCGACGAGGCGAGCGAGGGTGCAGCGACGAGATTTTGGAGGTTGGTGATGGGTTCGTCGTCGGGTGTCTGCAGAGGAGAGGAGAAAGGAAGTGGAGGAGGTCGGGGAGATGATGAAGGGGATGATGGCGACGAGGGCAGGCGCAGGCGTCGAGTGATGGGTCGTTGGGTTCGTCGCGATGGCGTTTGCGACGGGAAAGAGAAGAGAGAGTTGAGCGTGGAGAGGAAGTCGAGGAGGTGGAGAAGAGTTCGAGGGTTAGGCGGCGACGGCGAGGTGGTCGGCCGTGGTGGGGGCGAGCGCGGGTGAGGGCAAGGACGAGGGTTCGAGGCGAGAGGCGAAGAAGAACGTAGGTTTTGGTTAAGGGAATTATTATATAATATATATATATGAGAGGGAGATATGGGTTGTATAGGTTTTTAAAAACAAATATATAAAATAGAGAGAGAGGGGGCAGTTGTGTGAGATAGAGAGAAAGAGAGAGAGAATGTGGGTTAACTAATAGGTTAGGGTGAATGATGTATATAGGTGTCTATATATATATAGGCAGGTATCTGTGAGTGTGAGTGGTTGGGTTTTACATAATATATATTAGGAGAGAGGAGACGGTGAGATGACGGAAGTAAGTGGGGTGAGGTGTAAAGAGAAGAGTGGGGTGTAAAGAGGAGAGAATGAGAGAAAAGAGGGAGAGAGAATAATGTGTGTTGTAAAGAGAAAAAGAAGAGAGAGAAAGAAATAACGTGAGCTGGGAAGAAGTATGGGGTGTGAAAGGAATATATATATATAGTAAGAGAAATTAAAGAATATAATATTAGTCCGTTTTAAGATTTTGGTAAATACAAACTTACTTCAAAACACGTCCGGGTCGGGTCTAAAAATCCTGTTTTAAAATATGAAAAATATATGCTTCGTCCAAATTTCAAAATGAATGCCCGGGTAACGAAAATGCATACCCCTAAGATTGGATGCACGTACGTGCGCGTAGCCATCCAAACACGTCTGTTTCTCTGAACGGGACGAGAACAAGATGCGCGGATGCTACCACGGGGTTAGGGGTGTCATGCAGGCCATACAATATATTTTTAAAATATTTTACGTGACTTAAAATGTTATATGGTAAAAGATGCTATGCCAGATAAAATGCCAGTATGCAGTATTTATGAAAGTGCACGTGTCTATGTAACAAGTCAAGAGAATTCTTAAATATGAATCAAACAGGTTTCAAGCAAGCGGGTCGGGTCGGATACTAATATAGATGTCAGATATAATATTTGCACCCAAAACACAGTATATCAGGAAAAATACCATAAATAAAGAAATACGTGCACTGGAATTGGTATAAATGAACTAGGGTGTTACAACGATGGTGCAATATTTACGCATATAAGGATGATTTATTTATTCCATTTCAAGCATGTATCAATTCTATACTTAGGAGGTATCACAAAAGGTATACAGAATTATTTTTAACATCATTTTAAAATAAGTTTGGAGATTAGAACATGAAACTAAGACCACTAAAGAAAAGAAGATCACAGACAAGTAGTGAGAGGTAGATCCTATTTTTGGTTTGAGTTGGATGTCGATGGGTCGAAAGCGTAGAATTGTACTACGATCTCAATAACTCCGTACTCGGATTTTTCCTCAATGATTGGGTGGAACCACAGCGTCGGCGTCGTCGATACGATGGCCTGGTTATTTTTTTCAGAATTTTCGGAGTTCTATAATGTGAGAAAATAGAGTTTGAAGGTCTCTATTTATAGGATCTTTTTCCAACAATAAAATCCAAAAAATCTGGTCAAATACCTCAAAATCTCCATCCCAAATGATTCCCCAATCATCATTTGATGATTGCCGCCGCCACCGAATCGTGGTCGTTGGATCTGAATCCAACGGTCCAAGAGCCGCCGCCCAGCATCGCCACATGGTAGCGTGAGGGATCATGCGGTTTCGTGTGGTCCTCCACCACGTGGGCGCCGCCAGCCGCTGTGGGCCGTTGGATCTCTCATCCAACGATCCAGGTTAAATTCCCTTTATATATATTTTATTATTTTTCTTTGAAATTTTAAAACTAAAACTGTATTTTTTAAAAAAAAATCGAATTTGTTTTTAAAATTTTGTTTAAAATATTGAAAAATATGAGAAAAATTCCAGAAAATATATTTTATTGTCATCTTCAGTTTAAAAATAATTTTGGCTAAAACTAAATAATATTCACATATCTAGAATATCAGTTAGTTATTATAATTATTTAAAAATAAAATATTTTAATTACGAAATAATTATTTTAATTTATTATAAAAATATGCAAATCATTTTAAGGTATTAATTAAAACATTTTAAGCCCAGAAAAATATAAATAGCTTTTAGAAATTTCTTTAATTATATTTAAATGCTTTAAAAATTACTCACATCACTTTTAAAAATAAAATCATTAAGATAAAATATTTTTCCATCAAGTAAATACGAAAATAAATACTTGGTACTAAATAAAGACTTTTTATTGGGTATTAGAAAATACGGTCGTTACACCACCGGTTGTGATTCCTTCTTCGGTGTTGGTCTCGTCTGATCATGTAGCTCCTCAGATAGATAATCGAGTCCAAAGTGATTGTATTTTGTTTCCTGACAGCTGTTGCTTCACAATCCTACGAGCAAATTATGCACTCCTTTATATCATGCTCCAAGCCGCTATCTCTTCTCGCTTAATATCCTGCCATCTGTACCAAAAACACTTTCCGACACTACTGTGGAGACTAGAATGGTTAGTAAATTACGGGCCATGGTGGAAAGCACCGGATACAAATGTTCGTGGTTTTTCCACCAGGCTAAAATATCAAATTCATCTATGTTATAATCTACATCCGATTCAGTTTGTAAATATATTGATAACTCATTTAAAAATGATGATGATGAGGCTACGGGGCCTCGTGCCTTTTTCTTATAGAATAAGTGCAAAAGCCGGAGTCGAAGCACGCGAAGTAGTTGCGGTTGGTGGTCTACTGGTTCTACTAGCAGAAGATCGTGCAACATACAAATCAAATACTTCTTCTAAATTACTTCTAACGGTCCCAATATAATCATCAATATCTATATTATGCCCCCATGGCTGCATGGAACCTGGTTAAAAGAGCTTCCAAACCTTCAAATTTAATTATAGAGTTTATTATCAAACACAAACAAAAAACATTTGGAATTTCAGCGAAATATTTAGAAATTATACTTTGCATAGCAAGTATAATTGGTGAAGTAAATGATTTTCGATATGACAAGCAAAATATTGATCTATATTATACAATTCAGAGACAAAAATATGAGAAGTGGAGGTATAAGTAGCAGAAAATCGTTCGGTTGTTGCTTTAAAAGTCATAAGAAATTCTTCAAAAGGATCTGCAACCGCCCAATGATTCTCTGTTAAGTGGTTTTCTATAGGCATAATTTTATTCCACATGTTACTAATAATTCCGGCGTTTTTTGATGCAGTACGAGATATATCATATGTACTATTCCATCTAGTGGCCACATCTTTCCTGAGAGACAGCCTTGCTCCTGCAGCCAGGCATCTAGATTTATATTCATATTTTCTTTTTGCAAAACTTTTAATAAACTTGCATGCATTTTTATTCATTTGAATATTTAGACTGCATATGGTATATGCATCCTGTATAGCTCGATTAAGTATATGGCATGCAAAATGAATATGAAAAAAACGATCATTGCAAATTGGTTTGCATAGCCTAATAATTTGAAGAATAGCAGAATTATTGTTGCTAGAATTATCGAAAGATGTAGAAAATATTTTATTTACATAATGATATTCTTCTAAAATAAATCTAATTTCAGTAGTTATATGAAAAATACTATGCGGGTATGGAAATTGTCTAAAAGCAATAATCTTTTTTACTAATACCAATCGAAATCTATCCAATGTGTAGTAACACAAATCCAGGGAAGATTCCTTCTATCAGTCCAAACATCAGAAGTTAATGCAATACTGGTATCTAAAGAAACAAGAGTAGCAATTAATACATGTTTACCGTCGTTGTAGAGAATAAAACGACGACATTTAAGTGTAATTCTCGAAACACTTTTGTATGCCGGTTGCAATGCCGTTTGAACGTACCGCTCAAAAGCCGCGTTTTCTCCGAATTCGTGAACCTGTTTATCTGCCATAACATATCTTGCCATTTCTGAAACATTTAAATCGCGATTCTATTGAAAAAGATCTTGGCCGGTGAAACCAATTTGTATTTGTGTGGCAGAGGGACCGGCCGGGGTTTCTAAGCGATTTTTTGCATGTTTATACAAACTATCGGTGCCGGCACCTTCCTTGTGTTTATATGCATTACCGCAATATTTGCAAACGAAGTATCTAACACCGTCCTAAATTCAACTTTATAGTGATCCCAAATATTACTAGTAGTCCTAAGTTTTTTAGTTTCTTTAGATTTAGGGGTGGATCCTTCTGCTTGTGGTTCTATTTCGGCTCTTTCGGAATAAGGAATTTGGGTTTGATCCGTATTGGATGAACCCTCCATATAAATATTTTAACTAATTAAAAAGATAGAGAGTATTAGAGTGGAAATAATAAATTAAAAACAAGAAATAAAAAAGAGAGAAGAATGAGTCGGTCGGAGGCAGAGCCGGACTGTCGGAGGATTGGATCGGAGCTTCTATTCTTGAAAATTTAGAATTTAGAGAGTATATGTTTTTATGAGAGTGATGGGTATTTTTTTTTAAATTTGGAAAAGAAATGAATTTGGAATGAGAAGAAATGGGGTTTAGGAGGTATTTATAGTTTCTTTTTTTTTTTTTGATTTATTTGCTCGTTTATAGCCGTTAGGAGGCGATGCGAGGCTAATCACATCGTGATTCGCCTCACCTCACCTTGTTTTCCCTGTTTTTAGCCACTGGATAGGATTTCTAAGGTGAGGCGGGGCGCGAAATTCGCCTCGCCTCTCTTTGATTTGCCTGTTTTAGCCGTTGGATGGGATTTCCAAGGAGAGGCGAGGTGAATCTGAGGCGAATCTGTGGCGATGTGAGGCGTCTCATTGCGTTCGTAGCCGTTGTTGCCCGTTGGACATCGACTTCGAGACGAATTGGTCAACGAAGTGAAGCGAGGCAAAGCGGATCGGCGATTTGTGATGAATTTCGATGATTCCCGAGACGAGGCGAGGCGAACTCCGATGAGGCAACATCGCGGATTGAAGGTCCCTACTTGCTTCGTGAGGCTCACCACGACGAGGCGAGTCAATTCGCCTGACTCGGCCACGTCAGCATGAGGCGGATTTTTTTCACCTCGTGGCGAGGCGAAGCATGACGACCCATGAAGCATTCGGTTCATTAGCCAGGATTAGAGACAATTTGGTCAAGTTGATTTGTACTATTGGCCTCTTCAAATATATTAGATACAACTGACAATCTCAAAATGCCATATTCAAATATATATTGTATTTGCATCTCTCTCTCTCTCTCTCTCACACACACACACACACACACACACACACACACATATATATATATATATATATATATATATATATATATATATATATATTGTTTATACTCTAATTGCATAAGAAAACAAAAGAATATCGAATAATAATTAATATTTTTACTCTTCATGCAATTCGCCCCCCCCCCCCCCCCCCCCCCAAAAAAAAAACAGAATGAAAAAAAAATTGGACAGAAACCCTAATTCCAAATTTCTAATACCCAAAATAGTATAAGGAATATAACGAAGGGTATAACCGTCAAGGATTAGATTATATATAATATTAGAGACAAAGAAGAAACAACGCAAGCAAACAGACGTTTGAAGAAATCTTGTGCAGACATATGAAAACTCCACAGAGCGAAGACAGATGTCTACTGATTAGGAAACGCAGACGTCTGACAATCAAGCTCCAAAAAAACCCAGAGTCTAAGTAGACGTCTGACCATTTTCCCATCAGACATCTGCTGACTGTGGACACGACTGTTGCAGATTTTTGCTATTAGAAAAATCTTTTCATATTTGTTCTGATGTTATTTGTTTAGGAAAGATTTTATTTGCTTTATTTTCTCATCATGTAAAGTGTATTTATACACTTTTAATATTCAATACAAATCAATCAAGTTTCAAAATTTAAAAACCATTTTCTCCAAAATTCTATATGGTATTAGAGCTCTACGATTAAAAGCTTAATTTTTTATCCATGACCTCCCCTCAAAACTCTAGTCCCATTATCTCCAAATTCTCTTTTCCAACAAAGCTCTCCCACACAAACTTTAATGTGTGGGGATCCTAAATTCAATCGGTCTTAATCGGCCACAATCTCCTAGGCCACATCGACAGCTCGCAACAACACTAACTAGTACTTTACCGTATGCAACAACAATCCGTCCCGCTCCAACTCCTACTGCAATTTCTGCAAGCGTTTCGGTCACAATATCAAAGAATGTCGTCAACTTGCTCGATTTCTTCTTAAGAATGCAGTATAAGTCAATTCACAATAGGTTCCGCCTCAACCGGTTGCCAACAACACTAATGCCAACCGGTCTGCTCCCTCCTTATAGATATTGGACACTGGTGCTTCCCACCACGTCACGTCTGATGTTAAAACTCTTCACAACTATACCGATTATGGTGGTCTCGATGAGATCAACATACGTGATAGTTCAGATTTGCAAATCTCTCACATCGGTAAAACAATACTGTACTCTTTCCAAAAACTCTCTTAGATAATGTCCTATGAGCACCGGCTATTACTCAAAACTTAATTTCTATCACAAAATTTTGCAAATCCAACACCGTCTCACTTGAGTTTTTTTCCTCTTATTTTTTGGTGAAGGATCTTCGCACGGGGGCGTCTCTTCTTCGCGGGAACAGCCATAATAATGTCTACTACCTTCCACGTTCCATCCAATCTCAAATTCACGCTACCTCCAAATCAGAAATAAGTGAGTGGGACTGTCGTCTTGGTCATCCTTCCAATCGCGTATTTCAGTCATTTGTTAGGAAAAATAAATTATTGTCTAATGTCTCGGTAACTAATAATTTTCAATGTAACTTTTGTGATTGCAATTAAAATTATGAACTTTCTTTTTCTGAAAATTCACTTCACGCTTCTAAATCTTTGCAATTACTCTACACTGATATCTGAGAACCCGCTGATTTGTCGTATGGTAGTTTTCGTTATTACATAATCTTTGTTGATTATCACACAAAATACGTTTGGATGTACTCTATAAAACGTAAATTTGATATTGCCGTCATCCTTCCCCAATTCAAAAAACTTGTCGAAGGATATTTTCAATTACCGCTCATATCAATATACTCTGATAATGACGGCGAAAACATAGCTCTTGGCTCCTCTGGTGTCTCTCATCTCACTATTCCTCCACACACTTCTAAACATAATGACACATCAGAACGTAGCCATCCTCGTACCGTCGAATTCTCCAAAAGTCTATATATATTGTCTTAAAAACTTTAGAGTCCGTAATGCTTTCAACCTCCGATTTTCACACCCAAAAGAAACAAATGTCGAATTAATGTAGAATATATAAGATTTCACAGTCACATCACGTACATCATGGTATTCTTGCAATATTTAAGGTTTCATTTTCTTTTCTGAAAATATATGAACAGAACCCTTAGTCATCACCATAGTCTCATAATTTGCGAATTATTCGGCACATTCGTAAATTTTTTATCGGCCGATTAATTCTCCGATTTAATCGCCGTTGATGAACGCTCCGAATTATTCGTGAATTATTCACGAATAATTCGAAAAATCGGTGAATAATTCACAAAAACAACGAATAATTAGCAACATCAAAACCCAGCGCTTTATATATTAATTTCTTACTCGAAATTCTTCCCGAATATTTTCCGAATACCCGCCGAATCTTTCTTGAATACCTGCCGATTTTTCCGAATAGTTCTCCGAATATGAATTTTCGATCTCGCCGAATTATTCACGAATCACGAATTTATCACTGTTGTCGGAACCTTATCATATACTATAATTATAATTATAATTAACATGAATGATAACCAGAACAATGCTCATCACTGTCACTGTTAGTTACGTCTAACAACTTTCTAATCAAGGAACTATTCCTCTACGAAACAATTTCAAAATTTTGATGCATGCAATTATAGAAACTTTGAAAATTAAGACAGCAAATTAAGTGATTTAGATTCAAATTCTATTAGTAACACTGATAGTTGTTTAATTGGTAGCAGCTTTAGCAATGAAACATTAGTAAGAGTTCAAAATTTACTTGACATATATCAGTAGTAGTTATAAGTAGGGCATAAACCACCAGCCTTAATTTCCCCAGTTTTAAGGAAATTAAACATTGAAAAATACTAATAAATTAAACCATTGACCATTCATTACCGCGGTGTTAAAACGGAAGGACGGTGTTGAAAGCCATAATTTTACCAGTTTTTTTGTTAGAATATAAAATTTGTTTCCTTAACTCTCCGTCATAACTTTGAAGTTTTGATACAGAGATGATGACCTTAATTATCATAGCAGAGCAGCCCATGTTCAATTCTTACTGAGCGCGTATTGAAGACAAATTAATTAATAAAATGTTGAAATAAATGCATGAATATTAAATCAATGTAGTCGGAGCTGCATTACAATCACTACTACAGTAATCGCTTGCCCCTACGGATTTAATCGTATCTTTGACATATATCAGTAGTAGTTATAAGTAGAGCATAAACCACCAGTCTCAATTTCCCCAGTTTTAAGTAAAACGCCATTAAACATTGAGAAATGCTAATAAATTAAACCATTGACCATTCATTACCGTGGTATTAAAACGGAAGGACAGTGAAGGCCATAATTTTACCAGTTTTTTTGTTAGAATATAAAATTTGTTTCCTTAACTCTTCGTCATAACTTTGAGGTTTTGATACAGAGATGATGACCTTAATTATCATAGCAGAGCAACCCATCCGAGCACGGAGGTTGTCTTTTGATTTTCCGTCTTTACAAAGAAACAAGTTGATTACGTGTTCGGATACTCGCTTCTCTATGTGCATGACGTCCAGACAATGACGCACTAAATTTGTTGACCAGTACGGAAGCTCGTAGAAAATTCTTAATTTGTTCCAGTATTGTGGTTTGACATGTTTTGCAGGATCTATCTCAAAGGTTACATTATTGTAACCATCTCACTGAGCAATCACGTCCTCTCCGGACAATGAGGCTGGAGGCCCAAAAAGCTCCCGATGATCATTAAAATGAGCAGCATCTAATCTGTAATGATGGTCTAGTGGAAGGAAACGCCGATGACCGCAATAACAAACCTTCCTGCTAAAATTCAACAATTTTGATGTTGTATATTGATGACAATAAGGGCATACTTTGTGATCATGTACGGACCAACCTGATAGCATTCCATACACAGAAAAGTTATTAATTGTCCACATTAAAACCGCATGCATTGTGAAGGTTGTATCTGTGTTTGCATCGTAAGTCTCTACACCATCAATAAATAAAGATTTTAACTCATCAATCAGAGATCGAAGATAGGCGTCGATGTTGTTTTCCGGTGAGTTTGCTCCGTCAATAAGAAGAGGCATCATAAAGTATGATTGATTCATAACTAACCAAGACGACATATTATAAACTATCATTACAACGGTCATGTGCTGTGGCTTCTAGCCATATAATTGAATGGGCAGAAACCATCACAAGCGAGTCCGAGCCTGACATTGCGAGGATCACTACTGAATATTTCGTACCTCCTATCGAAATCCTTCCATGCCGGTGAATCTCTTGGATGACTCATTTTTCCATCTTCGCTTGAAACAACACGGTGATGCCAAATCATTGTCTCAGCCGTTTTCTTGCACCAGAATAGCCTCTGCAGCCTTTGTGTTATAGGAAAGTATCGTTCTATCTTGACAGATATATCAGGTTTCTTATCAGATTCTTTCGGTTTATACCTGGTCTCTCCGCATGTTGGACACTCTTTTAAATATGAATTCTCTTTCCGGTACAACACACAATCTTTGGGACATGCATGAATCTTCTCACACTTCATACCCAAATCAGACATTATCTTCTGGGTTTCATACCAGCTGTCGAGCACGTTATTTTCCGGGGGCATAGAATTTTTCAGGAACTTCAGAAGTATCGTGAATGACTTGTTGCTCCATCCATTTAGGCACTTAATCTGGAAAAGTAGGACGAACCATAATTGGGTGGAATACTTTGCATTCTTATAAATTGCTCTTCTAGCATCATTCATGAACTTTTCATACTTATCCGCACGTGGTTTTTGACCGGAAGGAATGTCATCTTCGGTAGGAATACTATCACCGAGGACAACATCTATCATATCCTCCATTTCTTCTCCTGAAAGAAGTTATCGTCTTCTTCTTCTTCTACCGCATTATCGTCTTCTCCTTCTTCTTCTACTGTATTACCGTCTTCTTCTTGTCCTTTCCCGTGATATAGCCAGATTGTATAAAGTCTAGTAAAATCATATTTAACGATGTGAAGCTCTACGATTTTTACCTTCTGCCAGAACTTATTCCCACATTTATCGTACAAACAGAGAATCTTCATTAACACGATCTTATTATGTGCGCGTGCAAATTCAATGAAAGCAGCAACTCCTGCGACAAACTTAGATTGCATGCGTTGTTGTCAATCCACGCACATCCAGTATTTAACTCTGATGTACTCATGGGCTATGTTAGACTGTATAACATATAAATTATAGGTTATGGTGACTATATTGAGAAATTTAAGAACGAGATGATTACCAACAAAGAAGAAAATCCGTAGAGCTAAGTTTGTCGTTGAAAAGAATAAATTATCGATTAACAAAATTAGATTTGAAGATACCCAAGTATGAAGTATGAGTAGTATTCTTTGTATGTGTGTTTCAATTTATGATATCATTTAGGTGTAGAGTTGTTAGTGTGTATATGTTTTGTGTGTGCGTTTGTTGTGTATTCGTGATGTATGTGTGCGTTTCGGCTGTCAGGGTAAGGCTTATATCACATTAAGAATGTATAAAGCAGATACCCATTTACTTGTGCTTTCATCCGTTTCGAGTAAATTTCGGCAGCACCTCCCCGCTGTTCTCCGAGTACACTGTAATAGAATAGATAATCATTTCAATACTATAAAACAACGTTGAAATGAACATCTAATATATCTTTTTACACGAAAAACCAGCGGAAAAGTACCGACGAAATAGCACTAGTAAAATAGGGGGTTGCCCCTACGGATATTGGAATCCGTAGGGGCAGATTTAACTTGGCCCTACGGATTAATCCGTAGGGCTAAAAGGTTGCCCCTACGGGCCCAGACGTCCAAGAATAAAAATATTAATTCTTAATTTGGTGTTTGCCCCTACGGAGCCGCAAACAAAGGACCTACGGGTATATCCGTAGGGGCAAATAAATATCAAATTACTAAAGCACAGATCGATCGCCTACGCCCACAATTTCTTTCTCTCTCGATCTCGATCGCGCGCGAAAACAACTCCTCGTCGCCACCGTCGTCCTCCTCGTCGCCACCGGCGTTCTCGTCGCCACCGCCGTTCAGGTCGTCGCCAGCGCCGTTCGGGTCTTCGCCACCGCCGGTCAGGTGAGTAAATCTTGAGGTAAATTAAAGAATTTTTTGATTAACATACGTGCTGGGTCTGGGGTCGGGGGGTTGCGCGCGCGCGAGTTGAGGTTCGGCAGGGGTCGCGGTCGGGGTCGGGGTCGGGGTCGGGGTCGGGGTTAGGGTTAGGGCTGGGGTTCGCTGCTGCTGGGGTTGGGGTTGGGGTTAGGGTTTGCCTTAGGGTTGGTGTTGGGGTTTAGCTGGCCGCGCTGGGGTTAGGGTTAGGGTTAGGTTGGGGCTGGGCTGGGCTGGGGGCTGGGGGCTGGGGCTGGGCGCTGGGGGCTGGGGCTGGGTGGGGCTGGGGCTAGGGTTAGGTTGGGGTTAGGGTTAGGTGGATTGATGACAACAAAATACATGGATGGATCGATGAATTTAGTGATATTATGTGTCCCGCCAACATAGAAAATTCAAACGTATACTCCGTTTTCTCATCTTAAAACTAGCAACCAAAATGTGACTAAAAAATCTTTCTAAATATATTTGAAACACATTTATTAGTTGGGTTGAATATTTGTGATTCCATTATATTATATTGTAAGATGCAGAAATTGTATCCTAAAACTACTTGATCCAATCATCCAACAAATACATTCATAAGATACTTATTAATTTTCCTGTATCTTGTATTGAATCGTAAGATTGATTTGCATGTCGTAAGATATTTGACAACACTAGGATGTCTTTCATAAAACAGAAAGTAAATTGGTGTAGGGAGAAAGCTGCTTGATGGGTGGTGACTGGGTCCATTCTTTCTTCATAATCCCCTTCAACTCTATGCCTTTCAATTATTGTGGGAAAATTAGATATTACTTGAGTGATCATGATATCATTTTTTTTGAATATTTCTTCCGAGAATTTATGCATGGTCTTGACATTGAACTTTATCGTACTCCTTAATATTACTTTAGTGATTGATAATATTCAATAAGCTTATGTTGTTGACCCAAATTAAGTAAAGTGGTTAGTCAATTGGAATTGGTGTTTGGAACTTTGAAGCATATCTTTAATGGGATATGTTTATTTGGTGCCAGTCAAATAAAATGAGAAGTAGAACCTTTTATTGTTAGTTATGAATGAATCTAATATTGGAAGTTGATGGTTTCAGTTAGAACTTTTTTGGTATATGATAGATTTCCGCCTACCAAAATCGTTCCATCCAAAAAGTGAATACAGTGGAACTTCTGTTCTCCTTGCCCATCCACTTTTTCTCTCTGGAAATTTGTAGTCTATATAACTATCTAAAATGTATTTGCTAATACAATTATTTTAACCTGACATACTAAAATATTATTATATTGTTTATGTTATCAATAAGTTATTAGTAGTATTCTCTTGATTCGTAAAAGGGGCATGGGCGTTCGCTCTATACATTCTTAATGGGATAGAAGCCTACCCCCCACAGCCGGAACACACACATACAACAAGAATACACAACAAACGCATAATTAGAGAGCGATTCGAGATGTTCGGGTTAAAACCAATATATGATACTCGATGATAATATGAAACCTTCATATCCCCATCGAAACTCATATATGAAACTAAAAGCGCCACTTAGTCCCCGTCTATCGGTTAACATACGTGCGATGCTCGTCGTGACCTAGAACTATACGAAGGTTGTTAAATATCGGACAGTATAGCTCGATACTAACAACCGTCGTATAGTCTACGCGACGAGAAAATTCAATCGTATGGTAACCCATAGATTTGTCCCGTGTGGACAAGTTAAGAATGTATAAAGCAAACGCCTTCATTCACTTGTGTTTTCATCTGTTTCGAGATATTTCGTCGGTACCTTTCCGCTGGTTCTCCGTGTACAAAGATAGATTAGATGTTCATTTCAACGTTGTTTCACAGCTTTGAAATGATTATCTATTCTATTACAGTGTACTCGGAGAACAGCGGGGAGGTGCTGCCGAAATTTACTCGAAACGGTTGAAAGCACAAGTGATAGGCGTTCGCTCTATACATTCTTAATGGGATAGAAGCCTACCCCCGACAGCCGGAATACACACATACAAACGCATAACTAGAGAGCGATTTGAGATGTTCGGGTTAAAACCAATATATGATAATATGAAACCTTCATATTCCCATCGATACTCATATATGAAACTAAAAGCGCCACTTAGTCCCCGTCTATCGGTTAACATACGTGCGATAATTTATTCTTTTCAACGACAAACGCACACACAAAGCATATACACGGATTTTCTCCTTTGTCAGTAACTATCCCGTTCTTATATTTCTCAATATAGTCAGCATAACTTACAATTTATATGTTATTCAGTCTAACATGGCCCATGAGTACGTCAGAGTTAAGGACTGGATGTATGTGGATTGGAAACAACGTATGCAACCTAAGTTTGTCGCAGGAGTTGCTGCTTTCCTTGAATTTGCACGCGCACATAATAAGATTATAATAGAGAAGATTCTCTGTCCGTGCGATAGATGTGGTAATAAGTACTGGCAGAAGGTAGAATTGGCAGAGCTTCATATTGTAAAACATGGGTTTACTAGACTTTATTCAACTTGGAAATATCACGGGGAAGGAGAAGAATGCAGTACTGTGGTAGAAGAAGAAGGAGAACACGATAATGCGGCAGGAGAAGAAGAAGAATTCGGTAATACGGCAGGAGACGGAAATTTATTTCTATCAGAAGAAATGGAGGATATGGTAGAGGCTGCCCTAGGTGAATCTATTCGTACCGAAGATGACATTCTTTCCGGTCAGGGACCGCGTGCGGATAAATATGAAAATTTCATGAATGATGCTAGGAAACCAATTTATGAGAATGCGAAGTATTCCACCCTCTCATGGTTCGTCCAACTTTTCCAGATTAAATGCCTAAATGGATAGAGCAACAAGTCATTCACAATGCTTCTTTCGTTCTTGAAAGATTCTATGCCTCCGGGAAATAATGTGCCCGAAAGCTGGTACGAAGCCCAGAAGATGATGTCTGATTTGGGTCTAAAGTGCGAGAAGATTCAAGCATGTCCTAAAAATTGCGTGTTGTACCGGAAAGAGAATTCAGATTTGAAAGAGTGTCCAGCATGCGGAGAGGCCAGGTATAAGCCGAAAGATTCTGATAAGAAGCCTGATATACCTGTGAAGATAGCACGATACTTTCCCATAACACAGAGGCTACAGAGGCTATTCAGGTGCAAGAAAACAGCCGAGGCAATGATTTGGCATCACCGTGCTCCTCCAAGCGAAAATGGAAAAATGAGCCATCCAAGAGATTCACCGGCATGGAAGGATTTCGATAGGAGGCACGCAATATTCAGTAGCGATCCTCGCAATGTCCGGCTCGGACTGGCTACCGATGGCTTCTGCCCATTCAACTATATGGCTGGAAGTCACAGTACATGGCCCGTTGTAATGATAATTTATAATCTGTCGCCTTGGTTGGATATGGACCAATCATACTTTATGATGCCTCTTCTTATCGACGGACCAAACTCACCGGGGAACAATATCGACGTCTATCTCCGACCTCTGATCGAGGAGCTGAAAACTTTGTTCATTGATGGTGTAGAGACATATGATTCAAACATAAATACAACCTTCATACTGCGTGCGGCTTTAATGTGGACAATTAATGACTTTCCTGCGTATGGAATGCTATCAGGTTGGTCCGTACATGGTCACAAAGCATGTCCTCATTGCCATGAACACACAACATCAAAATTTTTGAATTTTAGCAGGAAGGTTTGTTATTGCGGCCATCGACGTTTTCTGCCTCCAGACCACCCCTATAGGTTAGACACGGTTCACTTTGATGGTCATCAGGAGCTTCTTGGGCCTCCATCCCCATTGTCCGGAGAGGACGTGACTGCTAAATGGGATGGTTACAATAACGTGACCTTCGGGATGGATCCGACGAAACAGGTCAAACCACAATATTGGAACAAGTTAAGCATTTTCTTCGAGCTTCCGTACTGGTCTACAAATTCAGTGCGTCATTGTCTGGACGTCATGCATATAGAGAAGGGAGTATCAGAGCACATACTTAACTTGCTTCTGTGTAAAGACGGGAAATCGAAAGACAACATGAATGCCCGGATGGATCTACAAGAGTGGGGAATAAGAAGTGAACTGTACCCTAAACCGGTAGCGGGTAAACCGGGCAAGTTTGTACTTCCCAATGCCGCTTATCATATGTCACAACCGGAGAAGAAAAGATTCCTGCAGGTGTTGCATGATTTGAAAGTCCCCACAGGTTTCTCAGGATCATTCAGCAAGAAAATAAAAATTGTGAAGGGCAGGATCGATGGGCTGAAAAGTCATGATCACCATGTTATCGTGGAGCACCTTCTTCCATTAGCCCTCAGGACTTCTCTCCCCGACTCGGTTGGTCTAGTAATCAACGACCTATGTTGTTTTTTCAGGGAGTTGTGTGCTAAAACACTGGAGGTTGCGACGCTGGATAAACTAGAAAATTCTATTGCGTTGATACTTTGCAAGTTTGAGCGTATTTTCCCACCGTCATTCTTCGATATCATAATACACTTGACGGTTCATCTTTCAACTGAGGCGAAGTTAGCCGGACCGGTACAATATCGATGGATGTATCCCGTCGAGAGGTACGTGTAATTTTTCGTTTCACGCAATTTATAAATTTATTGTTGTCCTGTATGCCCGTGTTTATTTATTCAACATATTCTCATTAGGTACCTTTACACTCTTAAGAAGTATATACGCAATAAAAATCGACCAGAGGGTTCTATCATGCAAGGTTATCTTCTTGATGAAGTAACCACATTTTGTTCCCGCTATCTGGACGAGAACATTGAGACAAGGCTTAACCGACCACGAAGAATTCAAGACGGGCCATATGGTAAAGCCAAGTATAAGAGGGTAGACACTATGTTTATCAACAAGATATACCGGTTTATCTTGCTTAATTGCGCATGTCTTGAACAAATTAGAGAGTAAGTTCTTTTGGATTAATTGTTATATCTGTGTTTGTGTGTGTATGAAATGACATAATATTAATGTCACAATTATTTGTCGAAAACAGAACTCATTTTAACGAGGTACGTGAGGGGCATCCTGATTGGAACGAAGAACGTTTGGAAAAATACCATCAGGATAATTTTTGTGATTGGGTCACAGAGCATGTAAGTTATTCGAATTACATTTTATTGCTATCAGTTTTAATCTAAACTTGTATCGTTATGTATTTATCGTAAAATTTGTTTTGTTAGATCCACGATCCGAACTTGTCTGCATCATTTGAGAGTGATTCAAGATGTTTAGCTTAATTTCCTAGTATGGAGGTTGCATATTACAAAGGATTTGGTGTCCTTGGATACAAATTCGAAGTTAAGGACATAGAAACATCTAGAACCACTCAGAATAGTGGGATTGCGATGGTAGGATCGGACGGTGTGATTTACTATGGGTACTTAAATTGTATACTCGGCATCCACTATCCCGGACGATCAGAACCCTTTTATATATTCCAGTGTACTTGGTACGATCCGCGAACCGATACGAACAGGTGGAGAAGCAGTCTTGGGACTTGGAAAGATGAATATGGATTGACCAGTGTGGACACACTTCGATTTTACGGTCAGGACGATCCGTTTATCTTTCAGAACCAAGCGTTCCAAGTATACTACTCACAGTGTTTGAAGCATCCGGGGTGGAGTGTTGTATGCCGATGGAAACCTAGAGATGTCTACGATGTCCCAGAATACGAGGACAGCGATGAGGACGAAGAAGAGAGAAGGCTTAAAGTGCTCCGACCGTCTGTTTCGAAGGACGGGTTGTCTTCGACCGATCATGAAGTTACGTGGGTTAGAAATGACATCGACGATGAAATCCAAGTAGATATGTATGATGCGCCCACGAAACAAAAAAGGTTATCAGTAATGTTATATTATTACTTCACATTTTACGCTCTAGATCATATATATTCAATACTTTTAATGATTGTCTAATGCGTCCACGAACCGTTTATCTAGATTTGATGACGATGTCGGGAGCAGCGAGGGGCGGCAGGAGCTTCAGCCGCGGCAGAGGCAGAGGCAGAGCGGTTCTGCCGCCCGGAGAGCTCCGTAGGGAGCTTCAGAGGGCCGGTCTTGCACCCAGATCGGAGACCCCTTCGGATGCCTCCTTCCGTGTTGATTTGGCCACACCTCCAGGTATACTGCACGCATATCCATTTTGAATGTAATATTACAGATATTCATGCATGTTTATGTCAAAATTACTTATATTGTCAATGTTTGATTGTCTAGTTGTTGGTGATGCGTCCACATCTGGGATAGAGGCCACCCCCGCTCCTCCAGGTATGTTTATATATCATATAGTGTATGTATATTGATTTAGAATGCTATATCATAAATACACACGTTCCTTTTGCTCTTACTTAGCAATTTTTATTATTGTCTAGCTGTAGGTGGTGACACCACCGCACCTACGGGTATGTTTATATATCCTATAGTGCATGCATATTGATTTAGAACGTTATATTATTGATCTACACATTCTTTTTGCAATTACTTAGTGAATCTATTTTTAATTGTCTAATTATAGGTGGTGCGTCCACACCTTCCACAGGGGCCATTCCTGCCGCTTCCATACCCTCCGCATCGTCTGCAGGTTAGTATGAATAAATTTAAAATATTTATTCATTTTACATATGCTCTATAGAATAAATATGAACTTCATGGAAATTTAGCATCGATGTTTATTTTATAGTTGGAGGGGATGCGTCCGGGTCCGGGACCCCGGTTGTTCCTCACCGGAGGAACTATCGTCCCGCTCGTGCTGCTGCTCGGGCCCAGGCTCGTGTGCTAGTCACCGGAGGTATATATCACACTTGAATTTTTGTTTAACCTTGATTTCTTAATACAACTTTGTCTTATTATTGATTGTCTTGATATTTCGTGCAGACGCAGGGCCTCTCCATCCCCAGAGGGGGACTCGAGGCCCGAATCAGTCCCATAGGCTGAGGCCTGATAGAGCTAGGGGGGAGGCAGCATTCCCCCTATTTTTTACCCTTGACTATCGCTATACCGGTCCTCATGCCGAGAGGTTCGGCCGGTATTTGGGGGACGAGAGCCGGATCGTGAAGAACTATCCACTTCACGTTGAGTGGGGCGAGCAGCACCAGCGCTCATTCGCCCTCTTCTTTGATCAGGCTCGGGTATGTATTAATATATATTTTCATTTGATCTATCCAATATATTTATTATTAACACTTGCAATCTAATAACAATGTTTTTTTTGTATTTTCAGTTGGATTACGATTTTCAGCCTGTAGCCGACCCTGATCACCCGGGGAGGGTGCTCGACCTTCATGCTCTGTACAATGGCCTGATGAAGAACATGCAGGCCAAGGTCCGATACAACAGGAATGAGCTGAAAGCCGACTGCTACTTCCTGTGGATAGCGACCCCCGAGGCAGAGAGAGCGGCCCTCCTATCTACTCCGGCGTTTGCGAGAGTCGACATAGAGACATGGCCTCTATTGTGCGCTTATTTCGACTCCGAACGCAAACATGTATGTGTTTTAAATTTAATTCATTATTTATGATATAATTTATTTCTTTGTGTTTCTTAATTAGAAAACTAAATGTTAATGCGTTGTGCAGAAACAGGCCGATCAGAATACGGAGAACAGGAAGTCGGCGAAGAGGGGTCGCCCCACTTACACAGGTGGCTCGAGGAACATTACTCGAGCCATGGAGTTATCGGTAAATTAAGAGTTATTCTCTAATATTCTGCAATATTAAGAGTTATTCTCTAATATTTCTAATATTAAGAGTTACTTTCTAATATTGCAGACATCTCGGACCGTGGCGTCAGGTGGTACACCGAGCGTGCTGTCCGCATATCTTGCCGTCCACGGCACCTCGACAGATCCCGCCACGGGCGAGCTTCGATATCCCGACGTCGCTACCCAGGAGTACTGCGTAAGTGTTAATATTTTTTCTACCCAAATTTGAAATTTTAGTTTTGGAAGGTTCAAGTTTAAATTTTATACTTATACTTTACTGCTTAATGTGGGTGTAGGAGTGGGTGGTTGAGCAGGACCAGGCCTCGGGGATCGATTTTACCAGACAGAACGATCCGAGGCTGCTGACCCCAGTTCTGGACGCCGCACACGGAGGGCACCACGGAGGTTGGGAGAGAGGCCGGGGATTGGACCCTAGCAGGTCCCATATGAGGTTGGACTCCACCCCGGCGGTTACTTCCTCCATCTCCAGTAACCGGCATGTTCATCAGGAACTGGATAGCTTGAGGGCCACCGTTCAGGAGTTGAAGGAGATGCTGGTATGTATACTACTTTATAGTAAAATATCATTTCATATTATATACATATCAACATATCCATAATTAGTACGTAGCTTGAGCTTATTTGGTTTTAGACTTAAGTTTGATTAATCATACATACATATGTAATTAAAATAAACAACGCTTTTCCAAACTAGATATCCAAACAGGGTTTCGAAATAACTTAATAATGATACGAATTCGAATAATACACAGTTCTTACACGCTTCTTACACACGTTATGTCCAGACGCGACATGGTAGATCGGCCGAGCCTCCACATGCATCTCCTTTGGCTGCGGCTCCGCAAGCCACTACATCGGCTGCGATTCCGCAGACAGCTCCTGTAGCTCCACCGCCCACTCAGACTCCCGCAGCCGCGGCTCCGCAAGCGACTACCTCGACGGCGGCTGCGCAGACCACATCGCCAGCTCCACATGCCGCTCAGACTCCCGCTCGCGACGCATTGCATAGTATATTGACCGAGGAGCAGGCGCACGTTATTCTAACGTTATTCAGAGGTGAAGTTGGACCGAACTAGGGTAGCTTTTTGGTTCTTATTTTTTGAAACATGTATTTATTTATATCACATTGTACTACATTTTGAAACGATATTGATATTGGTTTGTATTTATATCATATTCAGTTTTTGGGTTTCTTTTGTATATTATATATATGCGTGAGATGTGATTATGAATACTGCAATATATGATTTAATTGATGTATATAGTATTGTGCACAGGGCGGGAAAAAATCTAGCAGCCCATTTTTAAAAAAAAAATACAGACAATATGTACCTACGGATTAAGGCGTAGGTATATATGTTGCCCCTACGGACATATCCGTAGGGGCAAACTATCAGGAAACCTGATATTTTCCCCCCTGTGATCTCAGTGCAGGGTGTTGGAAGTGCCCCTACGGATATGTCCGTAGGGGCCACTGTCTATCCCCTACGGGTTTATCCGTAGGGGCCAAATATCAGGTTTACTAATATTTTGCCCTTACGGCATATTACCTACGGATATATCCGTAGGGGTAGAACAAGGACCTACGGTTCTATCCGTAGGTACATACAATATATTCAAAAAAACATAAAAAATATATGATTTGATTGCCCCTACGGAGTAATCCGTAGGGGCAACAACACCTACAGATATATCCGTAGGGGTAAGAATTTGCCCGTAGGGGCAAGTTCAGGACCCCAACTTGCACCTGCGGCCTTTGCACCTACGGGGTATTTTTTCGCCCCTACGCATATATCCGTAGGGGCAGTGGGTTGCCCCTACGGATAAATCCATAGGGGCAACCCTGATTTGTAGTAGTGTAGCTTGAAACGAATGAAAACACAAGTGAATGCAATTATTTTTTTATCCATTCCTAAGTTGTCCACACGGGACAAATCTATCGGTTATCTACGATTGAATCTTCTCGTCACATATACTACACGACGGTTGTTAGCACCAAACTATACCATCCAATATTTAAAAACCTTCGTATAATTCTATGTCACGACGAACATCGAACGTATATTAACCCCGATTGATGGGGACTAAGTCGCGCTTTGATTTTGATATATGAGTATCGATGAGAATATGAAAGTTTCATATTATCGTCGAGTATCATATATTGGTTTTAACTTGAACATTTAACTTGAATAGGTTTTACGTTTACATTTCGTTTTTAAGAATTTGAAGTTTTTAGTTTAGTATAGAATTTTCTTACGTTTACGGTAAAATTTTACATTTACGTTATCATCGAGTATTCGACTGAAGGAACTAGTGCACCTTAAACCCTAAGTCTAACTAACCCAAATTAACCCTAATCATCATCCTAATTAACCCAAAATTAACCCAAATTAACCATAATCAACACACTAACCCAAATTAACTCTATTTTACCTAATTAACCCTAATCATCATCCAAACTCTAACCCTAATCATCACCCAAACCCTAACCTAAATTTACTCTAACCCGGACCAAAATTAAGCCTAGTTAATCTAATTAACCCTAACTCTAATCATCACCAACCTTATTTTATCTGATTAACCCTAACCCTAATAATCACCCAAACCCTAACCCTAATTAACCCTAACCCAAACCAAAATTATCCTTAATTAATCTAATTAACCCTAACCCTAATCATCACCAACCCTATTTTACCTAATTAACCCAAATTAAGACTAATCCTAACCCTAATCATCATCAAACCCTAACCCTAACCCTATTTTACCTAATTAACTTAAATTAACCCAACTCTAATCATCACCCAAACCCTAACCCTAACCCAAATTAATACCTAATCAACCCGATCTTATAACCCAAACCTTAACCCCAAAATCAACAATAATAACACCAAAAACAACAAAATTATAAATTAAATTCCTAATTAATTTACAGAAATAAAAAAATAACTAATTAGGAAAATTCAAGCACTGTTTATATATATAAAGTCATCTCTGCCAAATACCGGTCGGTGGCAAAAAGCTTGAGGAGGTGGAGAGCAAGAGCTCGACGAGGTGGAGGAGGCCGGAAAGATGGAGCTCGAAGAGGTGAAGGTGACAACAAGGACCTCGATATCGATTGGCGGCAACGAGAAACTCCAGGACGAGCTCGATCAACGGCGATGGATCAAACTCGCCGACGAGCTTGATCAGCGACGAGGAAGTCGACAACGAGAGACGACGAAGTCGACGGCGCTTTCGACGACGAGGGACGAGCTTGATCGACGATCGAGGGAGCGGGAGAGATAAGGTTGGTGGGAAATTTTGGGGGACGGTGGGAAATTACTTAGCTTTATTTTTTTTAAATAATCCCATGTTACCCCTACGGATTAATCTGGAAGGCTTTCTTTTGCGGCACCGTAAGAAAAAATAAAGATATTACATTTTAATATTTTTTAATTTATTTATGTCTCTACGGTGGGCACCGTAGAACAAACAATGCCTCTACGGAGTAAACCGTAGAGGCAATAAAAAGTTACCTCTACGAATTCCTCTATCCGTAGGGGTAATCCCTCATTGTAGTATTGAATGCTTCTCGGCTTCAACACAGTTGGTCAAATTCAGCACTTGATAACTTGTTGAAGGGAGAATTATGTCTATTTTCTAACACAAGAACAAGTTGGCCGTTCGGAATTTCTGTAATCGGTTTATGGCCGAAATACTGCAAGGTGTGCATTTATTTAGTGTGTGCATATATATATATATATATATATATATATATATATATGCATGCATGTGGTTTGAGGTTGTTTCAAAACTTATACATAACTATTTTGACATATGAAATAGTTATAATTAAGTACATACGGTTTGTATTTTAGAAAGTGCAACGAAAAAATCAATAAAATACGTAAGTGTGAAGTAGGAGAAAGGTCAAGGTATTATTTAGCAATTAACCCTAAGCATTTGTTAGCCAAATGATATATATAGTATGCCATGTTTCATAAGAAGCGGTGAAAGGTTCAAATTCTAACATCCATGCTTTAATTTTTCTGAATTTTTTTAAATGGATACGAAATGTTGTTGCAAATGATTATATATAATTAGATTAGCTTGTTTTTATAAGTATAAAATTAAATGGAAGATGGTTTTAATTTATGTAGATCATCCAGTCAAATTTCTCAACGGAATCTTATTATACCTGTGTTTTTGTACTCTCTATCCAAAATTCCTGCATTCTCTCCTCATTTATGTTTATGATTAAATAGCTAGCGCGTGTAGCGATCAACAACATGATAATTAAGTGAAATTTTTATGTAGAGTTATTAATATTCGGTTGTGCGTCTATTAACATTACGTCGTTGTCGTCCTTAGGACATACATTCATTCACAGCATAAACAACAACCGCCATAGACTTACATTAACATTACGCGTCATTGTCCAATTAATTTGTTGTTGTCAATGTTAAATTTGATTTGATTTAAATTCTGATTAGTTAGGCATTCGTTATTTAAATGTAATCTCTTATAATTCTTTCTCATAGTGGAAGCTTTTGTCATGGTTTGCAGAATTAAGTGCTAGTTGCGCCGAACGTAGGTAAATCTTGTGTGTTGTTGTTGATGTGTTCTTTTCGTATGATTTGGAATCCGTCAGATAGTTTTTTTCAATTTACCCTAAAATAAATGTCTTGAATTTCCGCCGCGCATAGATACGTAATCCTTACAACAATCAGAGCGTCAAGTTTGCGTTTTGGAGTTGATTGGAGAGATGACGACTACAAATTACAAGATTGAAAGGTTCGATGTGGGCAAAAGTTTCAGTCTATGGAGATTGAAAATGACGGCGCTACTTAAGCAACAAGGTATGCACAAAATTGTCTTTGCGAAAGACAGGATTCTGGCGACGACCACGACATTTGAAATTGAAAAGATGGTGGACAAATCTCACAGTTCGATTCAGCTTTCAATGGCCGATAAGGTTCTTTGCGAAGTGACGCAAGAGACGACAGCGGCAGAATTGTGGAACAAGTTGGATTCCGTTTACACGAAGAAATCTCTTACCGACCGGTTCTATCTAAAGCAATCCGGGAAGCGAGTAGAGGTTTTTCGGTCCGATTTAGGTGGAGGGTTCGCTTTGCAGGAGTTCGCAGGATGGTGCAGGCGGGAGAGGATCGTGCATCAGTATACCACGTCGGGAGATCCTTGGTCAGATGGCATTGCATGGTGAATGGTTCGAATAGTTGGGAAGAACATAATTTTAAGGCTTACGGCAGGTTTTCCAAGGGAGTTGCGTGTTGGACACCTATCTACTGCCGAGTACCTCATTGATCGATCACCATCGATGGTGGTAGATATGGAATTTCCTAAGGAAGTATGGACTGGAGAGGTTAGAGATTACTCAGGGCTTCGTAGAATTCGATTCATCGGGAGCTAAGAGTCGAGAGATGTTCTCTTGTCGGCTTTGGAATCGGAGCAGAAGGGTACAAATTGTGGTGTTATGGGACCCAAAGTGGAGTAATCAGATAAGTGACATTCATTGAGTCTGCGGTATTTCGTAGAAGACAGACGCGGTCAGATGGTGAACGGATAACGGGTATACCGCCAAGCGAGGTGGGGTTCGAAGTCTCAATCCAGGTTACGAGAGATGATGTGGTCGGTACTTCAATTCAGGTGGAGAGTCTAGTAGAGCTAGTGTTGTAGAGGTCGAGAACAGTTCAACACACAAGAGTGGATAGGGACAAGTCTTCAAGAAAAGAGGATTGAGAGTTCGGTAGAAAGACTACACGTTTAATTCATGCATGGAGAGTGTCATGGACGGGGAGTTGCATCGGTTGTCGTAGTGTATCGAGAAGGTTCTAGCTCGGTATTTGATGGAAAAGACTCGGCCCGTGTCTTCTCTTTTAAAGGCGCATTTCAGGTTTTCGGCGATGTTATCATTAGGTATAGATTACGCTGGTGATAGGGATAAATGAAGGTCGATGACGAGTTACATATTGGGCACGGATGCAATACCAGTTAGATCAACGCTTCAGTCTGTTATCACGGTTTCAACAATGAAGGCGTTATTGATAGTCGTCATGGAGACGATTAGGAAGACCATCGATTTACGGAGATTGTTGGGTGTGGGAGTTCCACAGGTGGTGAGAGTGTTCTTCTTGGAGGCTGAGAAGAAGGTAATATCTCTTACAAAGGTTGGTTCCTTAGAGGATCCGGCAGACGCGTTTCTAAAATGGTTCCGGTCTAAGTTCAAGTTTTTGCCTAATAGATTGTTGAGATGCCTCAGGCTCAAGACAACGAGAATAGAGTTCTAAGGTGTTGAGAAAATGAAGAGATTACGTCGAATTTGAATTAAGGTGGAGATTGTTAAATTTGATTTAAATTCGGATTAGTTAAGATTTAAATCCAATCTCTTTAGTTAAGATTTAAATTTAATCTCTAGATTAAATTTATATTTATCTCTAGTTTGAATAAGGATTTATCTCTTAACATTTATATACCCCATACATATGATGTTTTCTCTAGGTTTGTTATGAATCAATAATTCTCTAATTACCTAGGGCTAGATTAGAGTGGGAGAGGCGGCCAAGTGCGGTCGTGGATAGAGAAATGTTTTATAAGAGAGGGTAATTCTTTGTAAAGGAAGGATGAGAAGTCGGTATAATCTCTTATAATTGTTTCTCATAGTGAGAAAGTTTTCATCGTGGTTTGTAGGATTAAGTGCTAGTTGCGCCGAATCTGGGTACATCTTGTGTGTTGTTATTGATGTGTTCTCTTTTTGTATGATTTGGTATGTGTCGGATAGTTTTTTTTAATCTACGCTAAAACAAAAATTTTGGATTTCCGCTGCTCCTAGATACGTAATCCTTACAACAGTCAATGGCATATATAGAAATGATATAATACAATGATAGCACAACTTCTTTAGTTTTGGTCGAGACAAGAAAATAATTAATGTTCCCTTCATGCATGAACAAACCTTTAATTTTTTCATGTCATCCAAATCGGTATGTGCAACTATAAAATTAAAAAAGAATACATCGAGCAATTTAAAGTTGAATTTGAATAATGTTTAAGGATTTTGGTGGGCAAGTCGAGGGGTTTGGATGTGCCTCGAAGAGGTTAATATAAGCGCTATACAAGATCACAAGATGAAATTATTCCGTATGCATTGCCACGGTATATATTTAATCTATATTTTTGAACAACAACTTCTGACATGCCGAACCTATTTGCTCTTTATTATTATCGTTCATAATGTATAACGAGAACACACACATATATGAAAGAATAATGTAGAAAAAAGACCATAAGAGGGGATTTCCTTTTATGACGTCAAAAAATACAACCTCCATAATTTTTTATGACAATTGGCGCCCATCATCTTTGTCTTTATCCTCTATAACGTAGATACACCAAATTTTATGTGATTTTACAAACTTTTCACCTTAATTTGGTGGGTGCAAAATTAACGGTATACCGACAATATAACTTTTTACATTGCTAATTCAATGGTGAAAAGGTGGTAGAATCACATGAGATTTGGTATATCCATATCATAAAGATAGTGACGGACGCCGATTGTTGAAAAAGTCATAGAGGAAGTATTTTTTCAACGTCATAGGAGGAATTTAGGCATGGCTTATATACAAGATCTTCACTCATATCGGCTCGTCACTATTTTGTGTCATTATCGGTATTTTAGGTTATTCGTTTCGATTTCTCTTATATATATATATATATATATATATATATATATATATATATATATATATATATATATAATCTTTTCTAAACAAATTGAATAATTAAGTCACATTCTTGCTATTCAAAGTATAAAAACTAGCCAGATTTGCTAATGTCAATCTGGCCCTTTCTGATCAAGATAACTCGCACATTAATTAGCAGAGAAAATAGTGTGTCTGAGAGATCAAAACATTCATTTTGAAAATTTTATTTATTTTATTAAACACGGAAAATTAAAATAGACAACAATCCCACTCTAGAAAGCTAGGGATTTATATCATACATATTTTATTTATGAAGCACACTTGATTAAACCATATGTAATTAATACCAGTTATATCTTTACTTAGAGAACTCAATCTTGATCCCTCCAATTTTCACTTTCCCTTTCCCAGCCCTAGGCACCAATGTAACTGTCAAGTTCTCGTCGGCCTCCGCATCGTTTTCCTCGAGCAAATCTGTAATCCCGAGCCTCAGCTTGGTCACGATGGTCGTCTTCTTGTTACGGTCGTGATTATGCTTATGCCGCACGTTCACAAAGCTTCCTGCAAACTCGCAAGCCCCAGGTCCCACTGCTTCTACTGTGTTAACGCATACGTCGAATTTGATAAATGTATCATGGTCGAATTCGATTTTGTCTATAACCAGCACTTCCTCCACCTCTTCTCTTTCCTTTTTGCTGCGTGAAGGATTTGGCCTTTTGACCGTCGTGGTGACTGCCGAGTTTAGAACCAACGGGAATTTCGCTTCGGGGGTCGTCTGCTTGGATTTGAGAAGAGCAGGGCTCTTGCTGGTTGCAGAAGTAGTGGTACGAGTTGGCCGACGGTTGAGCCAAGGGATGTCGACTTCTTGGTATGTATACCTGTTTAATTAATCAGCGATAATTTTCAAATTAATTTTAGTAATTAAGTAGTAGTATCTCAAATCAATGCTATTAATTGGATTTATGGAAAAAATCAACAGACTCACCGAAGGGCATCGGACGACAAGCAATCTTTCACCTGAACCCTAACCAACCGGGCATTCTCATCATAGAAAAGAAACGAAGCATTAAGCCAGTCTTTATCCTTATAATCTCGATGCTTCCCTCCTTGGGATTTCCACACGTTCCATAAGCGATCAATGTTGTTGTGGTGAGCGAAGAATATGGGATCTCTTGCCGCAGAGTACAATGAGCCCATGTCCTTACGGCCTTCCTGGTTTCGGTCTCCGGTCCAGTCATGCACGAGCCCATGCGGGGCGTTCTCTATGGAGCCCGCGCATGGGGAAGGGTCGTCGCCTGCACGATATGGAGATCCAAGGAAGAGCTCGGTGGTCTTTCCATTCCAAAACATTTGCCGATACATTACCTGACGCATGCATGCAGTAAATTAACATGTCTAGTTCTACGTACAGGAAAATTTACTTAGTTGTAAATCTTACACCATTTCTTTAATTTCTTTACATGCTTTCTTTTTCACACCTGATTTTTCTTTATCCCAAACCATTTCTTTATCTTTCAGTACTTATAGGTAGCTTCTTGCTAAGTATAACCAAATGAAATGGGCTTAGTTTAGTTGACACCAATTTCTCTCCAAAAATGAGAGGTTTCGATTTCCGGAGGTGTTGATTTCAAATTTTTTTCCCTATCTAAGCATAATTAAGGAGTCTCAAAAGAGCAAAAGGACGATATCAAATCTTATCTACTTTTTTACCATTAGATTTGGTTTATCATGTGTGCAATTAATTATGAATAAAAGCTTTCGTTTCTTTAACCAAGACATAATTAATTGCAGAAATTCCAAACCAAATCCAATGGTCAAAAAATGGGTAGGATTTGATATCAAATCCTATATATTGGAAGAATCCTAGTCCAAATATATAACATATTGCCTATATTGCTCTGGAGCAATACTTTACCTACAGGGCTTGAAATCCTGCCACAATCACCTTAGAGACAAAATGGTGGGACCCACAACACCTAAATACTAGTGTCAAACAAGTGGGCCCATCATTTTTGTCTCTGGGATAGTTTGTGGTAGATTCAAGCCGGGTAGCTTAAGCATTTTTCTTTTGTATACCGTGAGGTTTTCTTCGATCAGTTGGGCTTCCGTAATCGACCGATCAGTCCCACTGTAATCAAGATCGACGGTAGCCGGTGGTTGGTGTTTTGCATCACGCAAATTGTCATACAGAGAAGACGAAACATCTGTATATATTGTCGGTAATTTCATTCCGTTTGGAGCATCCCAGTTCCAAAAAGGAAGCGCGAAGGTCTCGTCACCTATAAGCTTGCCTAATATCCTCTCATGGAAGTAGAGATAAAAGCGATGCCATGGGAAAAATAGCCACGAATCATGCACCTATGTATGCCATGCAACCGACAAAGAAAAAAATGAGATGTGATTAAGATAATTTATAAAGAAATGTAGGTATCAATCAAGCTAACATGTATAGGAGCTAGCTTCATCAAGATTAGTCAAAAGGTCAACTCTCATCTTCTTTTTATGATGTTCGCGTAGACATCGAGTCAATGTTGATTTTCATTCTCTAAAGCATATCTAACACCAACTTTTCATGTGGTTTAATTTGCTATTGCTTTTTCGTTGATTTGGTTACGGAAATTTTCCATTAATTTCCGGTAATTAAACCGTCAAATTTGGACCTTTGGAACCATCCAGCAAGGGCAAAAAGCGATGAAATCACATGAACATTTATGTGTTGTATTTGTTAAATTACGTTGATCAGTATAAATAGTGTCGATCGTTAAAATAGTTGATATGTCGCTGCATTTTGATCAATCTAAGGCAGTTTCCTCCTATCTATCTTATCTGATTCCCACATCTTTCTAATCTATAGACATTGCGGTAAAAGATCAAGAGAAAAAAATGACCTATAATATCACTTTGGGGTCCAACCACAGTGACAAGATTTATGATGAGGCCTAAACGACTATTTGCAAAGTAGCTAGGGGTTTATTGGTAAAAACATGACTGTAGATAGGAGGCTACAGTGACACTCCACGACTGGTTTCCTCATAAATAAATTTAAAAAAACTTATAGGATAAGGTAATTTTTATAAATAAAAAAAGGAAAAGAAAAATCTATACTTGAAGCTTCAATTCGGGAAAGCCAATCTGATGATAGGCCCCATCACAATATGCACAATGCACATTAGCTTGTTGGGTAAAGTTACGAGGATCATTTGCGGGCAAGGCCTTCATGAGCTCGACGGCCCTTTTATACTTTGCGAGATATTCCGGACTTGCTAAATGCGCGGCGGGACGAACCCGAAGAGGTGTGTTCTTTGACGGTAGCTTAAAATCAACGATCGATTTGTCAGTATTTGGAGGGCAACAGTTTACAGTTGACCCTGCGGCGGGGCCATCGGCGGGGACATCGGCAGGCTTGCATTGTGAAATATCTGGGGCCATGATGGGCGCACCCAAGGCTTGATTACGCCCCATCATGCTTAGCCCTGTCGCCGTACCAGCCAGACCAATCAGAATGTTTCGGCGATCAAAGGAAAGGTTTTTTGGTTCATCGCTTGCTTTGCATGTAAATTTAGGTTTGTTGTAGAGGTTGAATGCGCAAGAGGGAGAGGAGAAGGTGGCCATTTTGATGTTTTTTTGGAGAGAGCTAGGTTGGCTGGCGATAAATTTATAGGGGTTCAAGATGCATGTCACTATCATTTGAGTTTTGGACGTAACAAATAAATTTGGTGGATGAATTGTAAATTAATTAAAGTTGTCGGACTTGAAACTTATATTTTTGCTTGTGTAGATTTGTTCTCCATGGTCTTTTCCTCACGTGTGGATGCATGCATGGGTATATATATCACATGCATGCATGTGATGTGGCTTTTAGTACCTCTTATCATAAGAGTTGGTGAATTAATTTGTACCAATCATGCATGAAATTTTCATGCCTCGTTCAGGATTGCTCACTTAATTAATTACGCAAAATATATTTCTTATTTTCTGCATAAGTGTACCCCATACCTATCTTTGCTTTTGATACTCGTACACCGAACTAACCCACAGCGACTCTTGTTTGTCTTAAGCCTGTCACCCTTTTATTTTCTGCATAAGTGGCTAATTAGCCATGGAGCCATGGAGCCACTTAAAGCTTGGAGCCACTTAATTAGCCATGGAGCCACTGCTAATTAACTAGCATAACTAGTGGCTAATTAGCCATGGAGCCACTTTAAGCTTGCCACGTGGGACGGCGATGCATGGGTCCGAAAAAGCTTGGTGCTTGTAAGGAATATAAAGAAGCCGGCCGGGTTTAGGGGATTCGTGCCTTATGCCCGTAGCGGTTACACATATGCATGACTTAACAGCTGTCCTGCACTCGTATTCTGGTTTTGCTGTAAACTATTGCCTTCTCTCTCATCCGTTACGGTAGCACCGCACGTGAAGTTCATCTGGACGCCAATGTGCAAAACACAGGAGCGCCTGTTCCCCTGATAATTAAAAATAATAAAAGAGCTAAGCTCTGTTAAAATTTTGTTGAAGCAGCGCCTCACGTGCTCCTCACGAGATTAAATCCTATGGTGGCGCCGCACGCGCTCCTCACGTGGGCACCAATATACAAAACACAGGAGCGCCTATCATAAATAAGAATTAAATTCTTAAGTGGAGCCCACGTGCACAATACGTGAGCGCCGGTGCCCAAATTAAAAACGAGCAGAATTAAATTCTACATAGGGATACTTCCCTAAAAACAGAGCCGATGGATCAAAAATCCAATGGTGATAATAAATTATCAGATAATAAATTTTATTTGGAAAATATTTTCCTTCTAATATGGAAAGATCTTCTCTAATAGAGAATCTTAGATTTAAAATCCAATTGTGATAAAAATATCACCAATTAAACCATTCGATAGAATTAAATTCCATGTGGAAAATATTTTCTCGATCTTCCTAAAATAAGAGAGATTTTCTCTGTTAAACAGAATTAAATTCTATGGTTAGGAAAATATTCCTTAATTTTGTTAAACTAACAAAATATTCATATGATAGAATAAAATTCTATCTTAGGAAAATATTTCATAATCTTGATAAACAAATAAGAAGGATCTTCCCAATTAGATAGAATAAAATTCTATATTAGAAAAATATCTTTCTAATCTTATGATAGAATAAAATTCTAATCTTGTTAAATTAACAAGACATTCATATGATAGAATAAAATTCTATCTTAGGAAAATATTTCCTAATCTTGTTAAACAAACAAGAAATTTTCTCTATTAAACAGGGAGCTTTTGGATTAAAAATCCAATGGTGAATAAAATTCACCAATTGATCTAAAAGACCATTGTTGTTTGATTATGAAATCAATCATGATATCTCAATGAGAGATTTTCTCACCAAATTGATTTTTCTCTTCTCCTATAAATACGAGTAAAGAGATTAATTAAAAAGAAAGGAGAGGAGGAGGAAAAAAGGAGACCCCCATAAGCTTCTGTAAAAAATACGGAAGGCTCTAAAAACAATAGAGAATTTAATTCTCTCAAAGAAGAAGATCTCCCTCTTAAAAGGTCTAGGTAAAAAAAAAAGAGATCAAAATATCTCCTTTACCTATTATACCACATCTAAGGGTTTAATCCTTTTAAAAGAATTTAGTTGTTTCTCTGGATCTGAGATCCACAAGACAAGTTTTCCACAAGTTGAGAATTTAATTCTAATCGGGAAGATCTTGTTGTTGAAAATCAAAGATTCAGGAGAGAACATGGATACAAGAACATGAAGAAGATGAAGTTCATAATACTCTAGGAACGGGGTTCCTTCAAATCAAGAACTTAATTTCTTAAAGAACCCGATGAAAGATCCTCAAAATAGTGATTTTGGTGATCCTTAATGGTCAAAACACCATTCAAAGAGGTTTAACCTCTCTGAAACAATGAACATGGAAAACATAGAGTTCATAATACTCCAGAAACTTAGTTTTTTTAAATCAAGAACTTAGTTCTTAAAGAACATAATCTCAGATCCTCAAAATAATGATCTTGGTGATCGTTAATGGTCAAAATACCAATAACAGAGATTTAAGTTTCTCTAAAAATATCAACAGAGATTAAATCTCCAAAAATATAGCGTCTCACGTGAAACACATGTGAGCGCCAAAGAAAATTAGTGCTTAGCACTATTATTGTAGCGCCTCAAGTGAAAAGCACGTGAGCGCCCAAGGCTAAAAACCCAGCGCCTCACGTGAAAAGTACGTGAAGATTAGTGTTTAGCACTATACCAGCGTCTCACGTGAAACACACGTGAGCGCTGTATATCTTAGTGCTTACCACCGCTGGATAGTATAGAAATTCAATCTCAGCCCAAATTGGCTAAGTTTTCTGAGGTTAAACCTCTTTGATTTTAAATCAACCGAGCCCATATACTCGTGATTTCCCAAACTGATCTTAGTCTCAAATATGACTAATGATCTCTTATTGATGATATCCAAAATGATATTCATCCCATACCTCCTAAGATAATCTTAGTCTCAAATATGACTAACGATTCTCAGGTCCACCACCCCTCTTTCTTTCAAATACGAGATTTAGTTCAAGGGTACATCTCTTCACACCTCTGATATATGTCGTTATAATTGCTCAACGTCTTCAGAGAGGTGGCGGGTCCCGACAATCTACAACAACTTCTCATCCCAAATTAATGTAAAATTTCATCAAGATAGGGAATTATACAACCCACATTGATACACTTCCAAATTGACGTGCACACCTCAAATCGGATCGCACTCCAAATTGGGCGTATTCCACGTCACCATCGTTCACTCCGCCACGTAATAAAAACACGTGTGCACAAAATGAATGATGGACCGAAATGTTCTTAAACTAACATTCGTCCCTAAAATGGGAATATTGGACCGAAATGTTCTTAAACTAATTTTCGCCCCCAAACACGGTGATAATGGACCGAAATGTCTTTAAACTAATCTTCATCTGAAACAGGGAACATTGGACCGAAATGTCCTTAAACTAACATTCGTCCCAAACAGGAAATGTTGGACCGCGACGTTCTTAAATTAATATATTTTGCCCTGCCGACTGTCTCCATAATGACTACCGTGACCTATCCATGGGCTATTCATATATCATCTAATGATCAGTTGAGCCCATATGCTCACTTCTTGTAAATTAATCTTAGTCTCAAATATGGCTAATGATCCTTAAATCAAACCCAAATATCCCTTGAACTGATGGACCTCATAAATATGAGATCTGTGTCCGAAGTTCATCCCCGTTGGCAAACTAAGCTACCAACGTGGGTCCCGTCAAGCAAAATTCTTGACCTAAACCCAAATCTTAAATATACGGATTTGGACTAATCCGCGTCCTATAGGCGACGACATAAATTAGTCTCCGTATATAATCCACGAGAAACCCAAAATATAGCAAACACAACACGATACGAAGTGAACTTCTGGAATAGGAAAAAGTGGTTATCGCAACGTGGTAACGTAATTAACTGCAGGGGCTTGCGCCAGCAGAGAAGAGCGTCCCCACAATCAAAACCCCTCATAATTGAGGGAGATCTGATAAAGTTTGCTACAACGACCGCATCTGTCCAAACCTCCGATATATGGTGCCATAAATCAACTTGGTATCTTCGAAGAGTTGGATGGATAAGTCTAAATAGCATCTGCCCCCAAATTCAGGTGAGACGTCCTACGTCTCGGTCCGGTCTTTCGGCGGTGAACAGATTCTGATGCAAAAGAATTTCTACAGTGGTGTCGCATGGCCGCAAGTTCCTAGTGCTTTGACCGCTACAACCGCGGCAAATGCGGAATCGAAAAATAAAAATTTACAAGAGAGCACTAGACACTAATCCCTAGCAATCTTTTCAAACACTAAATTAACAACTAAACATCCAAGATTTATATAGTCTACAATCTTTGTCGCGTGTCCACCTAATCGTGGAAGACTCCTTCAAACTCCTTGTAAGCCATCGGGAACGCGCTTGGGAGCTGACCGTCCTTACCAAAGATGATCCACTCGAGAGAAACCGATCCAAGCGCCAACTTCACCTAGTGAAGCAACCAACACTCCAAACTTGCTAGAAACGAATTGTGAGGATGTAGGAATTTTTCACTCTTAAAAACTCTCTTTTTATCACTCAAGAGAGTGAAAAATAAGGAGGAAGTAGAAGAGAGAGTGTGTGTACATGTGAATGAATGAGAGAACAATGGCTTCAATATATTTTTCAACCATAAGAAAAATTTAACATAACAATTTTTCAATAAACAATTGAAGCCTATCACTCTCTACATGTCTCAACCATACCCAAGCCATTTCACCCTCCACCTCATTTCACATTGATTTTCTAAAAAGAAAATCAAATAATAAGGTGTTCTCCTTTTAGAAATATTCCGGATAAATACGTAATACAACTCCGGTATATATATCGAAATAAAAATACGCGTATTCAAATAAAAAATAAGAATAGCCAAGAGAGAGAAAATGAATACTGAACAATAATACTTGAATATATATATATATATATATATATATATATATATATATATAAATTATTAAATCAAAACTTGATTTAATAATCCGTCTTAAATCTAAGCCGACTAGTATTATCAATCGTCCGATTAAAGTCCGTATAGCTAATACACGTATTTAATCAGACCCTTACACGTACCAACGTATAACCTTTTACATCATATTGTGAAATGAGAAAACCCTTTGTGTGGGATTCTGAAAACTCGACAATACGCTACCGGTGATTACTGGATAAATCCATAACCACAAACACGTTAGCGACACTAGCTGTACGTAATGGCTGCCCATGTATATGCCGAAGGGGGTCGACAATAAAGTCTATCCGTACCCTACTGAGCCTGAATGTGATAATCTTCGTACAGTCCGGTCTCTACATTTAAGAGTATCGCATACCGAGTCTTGGGGGTGGATAACGTTACACCCCTAATAACTTGATAAGTCGTGCCGGAATCAAGCTCATCACCAACCGAAAAACAATTGAACTCCTATCAGTAAATCTCATCTACCGTAGCCACGGATTTATGGTGATGGCTAACCGAATACAGCGCGACATTGACTCCTAATACCAGAAGAGACGAATCCCCGATAATTGATCACTGCTTCTATGTGGCTCGGGACTGTACCCAACTAAAACCTGTTTGCATGACTCTTTTGAGCCGTGGTAGATAGTAATCTAAGTAAAGTGGGAACTCATACGAGAAAAAACATGATCTCAGGTCAAAGGACTAACATGTTCTCATGTTACTAAAGAACTGCTATCTGACGATAAGTATAATACCATCTAGAAGTTCTCGGCGAGTCCATCCGGTGTACTCACCTCCAGTGAGCACATGTATACTATCTTAGGTGACACAATACCAATGGCTTGTGAGACCAACCACCGGCCCTTGTCGGGGTCTAGAAACGTATACACTAGTCTACTCCGGATATCGATCCCTAGTCTCGATACTTTCTCAACTAGGGACATTTAAGAATGTGCTTATGGACTACCCAGCTCTCATGTATATGATCGCCATCATAATGCTGATAGTCAAGAAAGAATCGTACGGGCTTCATCATTATGTATTAGCGACATGTAATAACAAGTAAAACGTATATGCATCAATGATAAAAAAAAACCGGATATCATACTATCATCTAGAGCAAGGATGCTCTACTTATATAGGTCCTCCCTCAATTATCATAATTGTTTAACTGCAATTACAATAATTGCCTTGAGGGTACTAAAACCAACAATCTCCCACTTGCACTTAAGGCTAATTATTGCTGTATTACATACACACAGCTCGTGTGCTACCGAATACCCAACTTCTCTACTGTCACGCTCCGCTTCCCGGTGTACGGCGAAAGGGACGCGATGAGGTCGTTACGTATTTACTCTGAAGTAAACACACCAAGCGTATCTAAGCAATATAAATAAAATGCACAAGAGACAGAGACAATAGATATAATTAAACAGCAACTTTATTTATTCACATTCTTTTTACAATACATCTGAAAAGTTAATACATGGAATGAAAAGCAATGCCTAAACAGTGGCATAAAAGAAATGTAAAGGAAATGTACAAGTGTAACCATAGCTCAGGATCTTCAATAAACTGCTCCAATTCTTCGGTGCTGGGCTCGATCTCTTGAAGGTCCGAATCACCTGAAAACATTCCAAAGAAGAAAGAGAAGGAATGTCGTTAGCGAACAATTACTCAGTAAGTCCCAAAGATAAGGGAGAAGTAGAATAGACACACACAGAGAGAGAGAGAAAGTGTGTGTGTGACTTTTAAAGTTATATTATATTGTTATAATGTTGTAATTAGTGTTAACGCTGTTGTTTGTAACTTGGTACAGAAGAGGCCAGTGTATACGAGAGGAGTCTCACTTGCCCCGGAGACTAAGGTATCAGGAACACAAAGAACCGTTCATGCCACTGTACAACAGCAATTGAATTCAGGTTAGGTGTCTTATGGTTGATGTCTCGTGCCACTTCTGACACCTTCCGTACCAATCTACCCCTTAAACCCCACGATATCTTGATTGTATTGTTGGTATTGTTTTGTAAATTGTATTGTCTTGTATTATAGATTGTATAAATTGATGACTTGCCGAAACCATGATATCAATAAATGGATGTAACTGGAGAATCATGTAGATAGATGTATATCCTGTAAGTGCACGGCGGCGCCCCGGCCGTCGATCCGACGCCGGAAACGCGAAAACGAAAAACTTTTCAAACTAGAAAACCAGCACCACCGCGCACAAAAATCCCGGATCGGGCCATTAACCTAACTACTAGAAAACTAAAAGATGGGTAGAGAGATATACCAAGCGATCCGTGTCCTTCGGTCTTCGTCTCCACTCCGATCTCCCGCCGAATCTCCGTCCGTCACCTCGTCGTCGGAAAGGGCACCACGTAGCCGGATTCTTTTACGGGCTCCCACCTCTGGATTGAGGCAACTCGGGCGCGAAGTTGGCTAGCCGACGCGTCCAAGGAGTGCTGTAGACTAGTGTAGAAACTTTGTCTCTTGGGGTTTATGTAGTTGCCATTGATGGAGGAATCAATATGAACTTTGAAGAGATGTGAGAAATTTGTAGCAAGCAAGCATGTATGATGAATAATTTCCCGCCATTAGAAAAGGAATCCTCTCTCCTCTCCCCTCCTCTAAGTGGCCGGCCTCATATTTGAATGGTGGAGGAGAAAAAACCAAGTTCTATCAAGTGGAGGGAAAAAAGGAATAATAAAGGGAAAAAGGCTCACATCAATTTCTTCTCTCAATCTTTTCATTTTCCTACTCAATAAATGCAAGGAATGACCCAAAAGGAATCTCAAGATGATAAGAATATCATAATGAAGCCACAAATGCAAGAAACCCCCTCCACAAAAAGTTATTTGCAAACTTGCAAATAACCCCCTCCATCAGAAAGTCCGGCCGTGAAGGAACAAAGGAAAACCGGCCGGAACGGAATGCAAACTGGCAACTTCAGAAAACCGATCCCGTAATAAATTACAGGAAAACCCCGCGACTACATATACATGCCCGCATTTGTATTTCCACTGAACACAAATGTAAAGAGACAAAAACTACACTGTCTAATACTAGGATCTGGCTTAAACCAAAGCCCGCTAGTAAAATCCGTCCGATCACGATGCGTGCAATACCGCACGTATCTGATCGAACCCTGCCATATCTCCATACGGCCTCTACAACGTTTCGTCCGAAACCTGAGTAACTGTGTGTGGTGGACTCTAAAGACTCGTCAATACTATGGCTGTGGATTTAACCACTAGCACGTCAGAGGTATTAGCCATACGTGACGGGCTACCAGCTATTGACCAAAAGGGACGTCGATGAGCGAACTCATCCTAACACCTGATTGTTACGAAAGAGTGTGTTTGTAGTTAACCGCAATCAGAACGGTGTCGCGTGTAGCTAGACCGAGATGAGTACGGGTCGTCCTCTGGGAAACGTGGAACTTTTTACTTTTACTTTAGATGTGTTGAGAAAGAGAGGAGGGATAAAGAATTTTATAGAAAGATTTCTAGATCTACGTTAAACAAGAATGTAAAATATAGATCTAGATTATTTTAAAGATGTAATTAATATAATAAGAGGGCTTGTAGGGTTCGTTAGGATTTAGTAGTTATGGACGATTAATTAAAAGTTACTCTTTTTATCCATTAATAGATTTAGAACTAGAACGACGGTGATGCGTGTAGATTAGGGTTTCTGGAGGGAAAAGGAATCCCACTCTTAACCCTCATCTCGACACGGAATTCCGTTCATATCTAGCCCTTACCAAAACAATCATTAATCTAATCTCTAATCGCGATCGGAACTAGCAAAGAATTGCTAGCGCGCCCGATTAGGATGTTAATGATTCTTTTGATAAAGTTCCTAAACTTTATAGGACTTAAAAAGGGTTTAATTATTTTCATCGTCCATTAGCCTACCCTAATCCTACGAACCCTAACAAGCGGAGAATTACTCGCGCATGTTGGGAGAAGAAGATGAAAAGAAAGAGAGGGAAAATATAATGTAAAAAAACAATTAAATAAAACAACTACCTTTATTAATCGACTTGAACAAACTACACTTTAATCCGTAGAAAATGATTACAAACTAGTTGCTTCTCGATCTTTCCTAAGGAGGTAGTCGAACAGTCGATGATCAGCCTGGATGCGTGAGCGTCTGGAGCTTCGTGATCTCTTCGGCTTGATACCTTTTCCAAGAGGCTCTCGGTGCCTTTTTATAGTGCAAAGCCAGAATCTTTTACTTCAAAAGTTGGTAAAATATAGCAGAGAATCATGCCCCAAAATCTTGTGCTCTGACTCCCTATAATTGCGGCGGATCCGCGGCCCAAGGGGGGTTTGGCCGCGGATCCGCGCTCCATGGTGAGGATCTCTTCATCAACTTTTGGGTGCTCTTTCCTTGTGACATTTGGCAATCCTTGGTACCTTTAGAATTCAGAAATCTTCTCTCGGTTGCTTCCAGACTTGGTCTCCAAGTTTTGCTTCTTAATTTGGGAAGTTTCCTTCAACAACTTGATTTCTTTGATATATTCTGCATAACAACTTGGAAAATTCTGCACAATAATCTTTAAATAATATTTAGTAGACTTAGTTCTACTAGGATTTGGTCAATGAATTTATTTGCATACATTTTTCTACCAAATGCTAATTAAAATATATTAATACATGGAAAATGGTGTTTTCACACATAAACCCTCATATATATAATATATTATAATAAAGTCCTTTTTTAATATGAAATTGGTAGGAAAAATGTAATACAAATGTGCAGTTTTATCAACTGAACAAATACCCCCAAACTTATCTTTGATCGTCCCGAGCAAACTAGTTTATTTAAGAGGAGAAAAAGAAAGGAGAAAACTAAGCACACTTTCGTAGGCAGACACGATTGCACTGAGCACGTGCAACAAGCCGTTAAACCTCTAGGTGTCCCTAGTAGGAGGAGTGTTGTCTCCTTAGGGTTTTCAGCGGATTACACCTACAAAATCAAATAACAAAAGAAAGATGATGAAATTTATATATAAAGACAAGAACCATAAAAGAAATACTTTGAAAAGAAGAGTTTCCAACTATGCCAGCTTTTCAGTTGTCATGAGCCATATCTTAATAGTCATGAAAAGATGTTAGAAATCACATTATCCCTCAATAAAACATCGTCTTTATTCTTCATTCCTACCTTTCATCCAAACATTGATCATATACCCCTACGTGTGTGAAATGGTCATCCCTACACTCAGAGAATTCAATTCAAGCTATCATACTCTTGTCCATCTACCTTAGTACTTTTTAATTTGATGAATACTTAGGGTTGCTCACACCTTTTCATGCGACCGTTAATACTTCTTGAGGTACTAACCGACCGATTACTCATGTGCTTGCAGATTAGGTGATAATATTTTTCTCGTCTTGCACCACCTAAGGCTTAGCAGTGACTCCCAGACCAGTTGGCCTTAGGGCACTAGGTGAAGAGGCACCATCGCTATATTTTTTTATTGCTGCCTTGGCGATAACAAAACCGGTGTTCATTTTTTTCTTTTCACCACTTTTATATTTTCTTCATTTTTTTTTTCATTTCCTTCATACTTTGGCTTTTAGACAAGAGCATTTCAAGGTATGCTCTACTATCCCGAGTTTCAAGACGTGTGTATGTGCATATAGTAGGGTATCAACATTCAAATGTTTGGCTTCCAGAATAGAAACTATTTTTCAGACTTGTTTTTATCCTCAAATTAGTGACTTCCTTCATCTTACTAACCCTTGGGACAACAGCTCATAACTACTTATTACTAGTTCGTGTAAGAAAACTTCTAATTTTCTTGGTTTTCTTAAACTATTCCTATCTTTTGGATGTAATTTTTCACTTTCTATTCTTTTGTTATAAAAAAAAAATTTAATGCCCGGTGTCAAAGATAATTCAGTGAATACAAACCTCCCCCCCAAACCTGTTTTCAGCAGTGTCCTCACTGATGTAGCCTTTTGAGAATATGGACCTGTATACTAAGGGAGAGATACAAGGGGTAAAATAATAGTTAAATGAAAAATTCCCCCAAACTTATTCTTTGACACGCACAGATATTCAATCAAATCCATTTTTTACTCACCTCCATTTTTAAAAAGAGAAAATGTTATAAAAAACATGGAGGTGAGGAGGAGGAAATTTAGTTTTGATAAAGCGGCTCCTGTAAAAACAGGAGCTCCTCCGCGGGGTCAGCAGAAAAATACGGTTTTAATCTATGCCAATTTACTTTAAAAATCGAACCGTTTTTCAAATTTTTGACTTCAACTGCCCCGTGCGGGTGTACATACCGCACCACAAAATGTCCTTTCCAACGAGATTTAAGCTTACCCGGATGAAGATGGAGGCGGGAATCGTAAAGAAGGACTTGTTGCCCCGATGTGAAGGTTTTTCTAAAAAGATTTTTATCGTGGAACACTTTAGTTCTATTCTTTACTATCACCGCATTATCGTAAGCTTCATCGCGGAGTTCGCTTAGCTCATTCAATTGCAGCTTCCGATAGCTGCCTGCATGATCAAGATCAAAATTAAGCTCTTTAATAGCCCATATTTCCTTATGTTCGATCTCGACAGGGAGGTGACATGCCTTCCCAAACACAAGGCGGTATGGAGACATACCAAGATCGGTCTTATAAGCGGTGCGGAATGCCCAAAGAGCATCCGTCAATTTGGTTGACCAATCTTTACGGTTCTTAGAAACCGTCTTCTCCAAAATCTGTTTGATCTGCCTATTTGAGATCTCAGCCTGCCCGCTTGTTTGGGGATGATAGGGCGTAGAAAGCTTGTGAGTGATTGAATATTTCCGCATCAAGACCTCGAAAGACCTATTGCAGAAATGTGTCTCGTTGTCGCTAATGATAGCACGAGGGTGTCCGAATCGCGAGAAGATGTTTTCTTTAAGGAACTTAATGACAACTTTGTTGTCATTAGTACGACACGGTATAGCTTCCACCTACTTCGAGACATAATCAACCGCTAACAAGATATATAGATTCCCAAAGGAGTTGGGAAAAGGGCCCATAAAATCAATACCCCAAACATCAAATATTTCCACAACCAATATAGGTTGGAGCGGCATCTCGTTTCTTTGTGAAATCCGACCCAAATGCTGACATCGCGGACAAGTTTTGCAATGTTCAAAGGCATCTTTAAATAATGTTGGCCAATAAAAGCCACATTGCAAAACTTTCTCCCCCGTTTTTCGAGGTCCAAAGTGACCGCCGCATGCCTGATCATGGCAAAATGATAACACGCTCTTGAATTCATCGTTAGGGACACACCTGCGAATGATTTGATCGGAACAATGCTTGAATAGATATAGTTCATCCCAGTAAAAATATTTTACTTCGGATAAAAATCGAAGTTTGTCTTGTTTCGACCAATCGCTAGGTATAAGTCCCGTCGCAAGATAGTTCACGATATCCACGAACCAAGGTTCGTGGGATACATTCAAGAGCTGTTCGTCGGGAAATGAGTCATTTATCGGCACGGTCACAGTTGGCGAAGAAGTGATGCGTGAAAGATGGTCGGCTACTACGTTTTCACATCCACTCTTGTCTTTGATAACAAGATCAAATTCTTATAACAATAGGATCCAACGTATTAGCCTGGCCTTTGCATCCTTCTTCGTTAAAAGATGTCGTAGGGCGGAGTGATCTGTATAAACCACAATAGGCGAGCCAATCAAGTAGGGCCTGAATTTCTCTAATGCAAATACAACTGCCAAGAGTTCTTTCTCGGTAGTTGTGTAATTTATTTGTGCATCATTCAATGTCCTACTTGCATAATAAATTACATGTGGCATCTTATCAATATGCTGTCCTAAGACAGCACCAATAGCAAAATCTGATGCGTCACACATAAGCTCGAACGGGTGGTTCCAATCCGGAGATGATAAAACGGGGGCTGTAGTGAGTGATTCTTTAAGCGATTCAAAAGCAGCCTCACAATCCGAATCGAAGTGAAATGTAGTGTCCTTGGCCAATAGAAGGGTTAAGGGTCTAGCAATTTTGCTAAAGTCCTTAATAAATCTCCTATAAAATCCTGCATGGCCAAGGAAGGATCGTATATCTTTGACGCAGTTGGGACGAGGGAGGTTATGAATGACATCTATTTTAGCTCTGTCAACCTCAATACCTTTTCGTGAAATTATATGTCCAAGTACAATACCTTCTTGGACCATAAAATGGCATTTTCCCCAATTCAAAGTCAAGTTCTTATCCTTACAGCGGGTAAGAACCGCGTCAAGATTACGAAGGCAGTCCTCAAAGGAGTCCCCAAAAATGGAGAAATCGTCCATAAAAATTTCTAGAAAATTTTCCACCATATCTGAAAATATCCCCATCATGCACCGCTGAAATGTAGCGGGAGCGTTGCATAACCCAAAGGGCATGCGTCTATAAGCAAAAGTTCCGAAAGGACAAGTAAAAGTGGTTTTATCTTGATCCTTTTCGGCGATGGGGACCTGATTGTAGCCAGAGTATCCGTCCAAGAAACAGTAGTAATCGTGTCCCGCTAATCGTTCCAACATCTGGTCAATGAAAGGTAGAGGAAAGTGATCTTTCCTCGTCGCGGCATTGAGTTTCCTGTAATCAATACATACGCGCCACCCAGTTTGGGTGCGTATTTAGATTAACTCATTTGCCTCATTAGTGATGACCGTGATGCCAGACTTTTTAGGGACCACATGAATTGGACTTACCCATTGGCTATCAGATATGGGGTAAATTATTCCACTATCAAGGCACTTGACGATTTCTTTCTTTACCGCCTCCTTCATAACGGGATTTAACCGTCTTTGTGGGTCTCGGGTTGGTTTGGCTCATCCATCAGATGTATGTGATGTTCAACAATTAAGGGACTAATCCCTTTGATGTCGGCCATTGTCCAACCAAATGCTTGCCGATTCGATCTCAACACTGACAAAAGTGCATTCTCTTGATCTACGGCTAGAGAAGTGGATATAATTACTGGAAAAGTCTCATTCTCTCCTAAATATGCATATTTAAGATGAGAAGGTAGCGGTTTGAGATCAAGAATTGGCGGAGAGACAATAGAAGGAGGGGTAACGGAATGATATTCGGACTCCTTAAGAGGTTCAAAACTTGCATAAGATATTGACTCGGAAAGTGCTGCTGACTTTTGCAACGAGTCAACGGGTTCAATCTCAAGGTCGGACTCATTGAACATATCCTCACTATAAAGTGGTGCAAGATCAAACGATGTCTCATTAGTGTTGTCGAGAACATCAAAGCAAAGCTCCTCATCCATGCAGCTTTCGGAAGCTATCTCGTGGATGGAACAAACATCCAGCAAATGAGCAGAAGGTTCTGATGGCTGACTTCCTAGCTTGTAAATATTAAGCTCAATTGTCATTTTCCCGAAGGATAAGTTCATAGAACCGTTACGACAATTAATCACAGCGTTAGAAGTTGCTAGGAAGGGTCGACCAAGTATCACCGGGATTTGATTGCGTGGGTTTGCCACAGGTTGTGTATCTAAAAAAATAAAGTCCACGGGAAATATGAATTCCCCGACTTTAATTAACACATCCTCTAGTTCGCCCCGAGGTTTGGTGATAGATCGGTCTGCCATTTGGAGAGTACAATGGACGGGTTTTAACTCTCCAATTCCTAACTGCTCGTATACTAAATAAGGAAGCAAGTTGACGCTAGCGCCTAGATCGAGTAAAGCACGATTTATATTTTTACCCCCAATAGAAATAGAGATTGTAGGACAGCCGGGGTCCTTACGTTTCTTTGGTATTTGTTGGGTAAAAGCTGTGCTAACATTACTCGTCATGAAAACCTTTTTAGGCATTTGAGTTTTTCTCTTCCTAGTGCACAAGTCTTTAAGGATTCTTGCATAAGATGGGACTTGTTGAATAGCATCTAGGAGAGGAATATTCACGCTAACTTGCTTAAACATTTCCACAATCTTCTCCATTTGCGGGTTATGTCTGTTGGCCCTTAATCGGTTTGGAAATGGAGCTCGATCAATAAGTTTTGGGTCCAACGTTTGTGGAGAGGACTGTGGCGACGGATTCGATCCCAAAATTGGAGTGGGCATCGACTTAGATAGATTTGGCGAAATGTTCGAGCCTTGGGGAAAACGGAGAATAGGCTCGGATGAAGGTGGGAGACTAGACGAATTAGGGGAAGAAGAAGAAGAAGAAGGGGTATCAAATGTGTCACTATCATCAAATTGCTCACCCACTTGGTTATTCAGCACTCTCCCCGATCTCAACGTAGTAATGGCATTCACATTATGACTTTGTGAATGGCCAGGATTCGGTAGGGGTTGAGATGGGAGTTTCCCTTTCTCTCTCGCACTCATTGCGGCGTTTAACTGTGCGATTTGGTTTTCTATTGATTTAATACTCTCACCATGGGAGGAGGAGTTTTTCGTTAGGGTATCAATAGAAGACCTTATCTTAGCCGAATTTTGCATGGATTGTTTCATGAACATATCCAAAGTTTGTGCAAGTGAGTTGTCAGTACCGGCCACTTGTGGTGTAGAAATGTTGGCCGGATTTTGGAAATTTTGTGACTGAAAGGGGGGCTGATTCTGTGGTTGTGGTTGCTGTGGAGGAGGTCTTTGATAATTACTTTGTTGGTTTTGATTCCAAGCAAAGTTAGGATGATTCCTCCATCCTTGATTATATGTGGAAGAATAAGGATCATTTCTAGGTCGCTGCTGAAAAGCAGCATTAGCTTGAAACGATGCATTCATAGGACATTCTTCCGTTAAGTGTGAAGGATCCGAACAGCAACCACAGACAGTCTTAGGAAGCGTGACCTGATTTAGGGAGAATGTTGAGAACTTGTTTTCAATAGCATCGAGTTTCTTCTGTATCGCTGCCATTTCGGCTTTCACTGCGATAGAAACATCGAGCTGGTGAATACCTCCCTTAGTTGAAGGTGGTCTTACGCTTTCCCACTGCAACGTGTGTTCAGCAAGGTCTTCCAGATATTTCCATGCTTCACCGTCATCTTTAGACATGAAATTGCATTGACACATTGTTTCAAGCATCTGCTTTGTTGCTGGATTAATGCCCTCATATATAATCCGACATAAATCCCATCTTTGTATTCCGTGATGGGGGCATTGGACAAGCAGATCTTTGAAACGTTCGAAGCACTTCCAAAATGGTTCATTGGGAAGCTGGGTGAACTGGTTGATCTCGCTCCTAACATGTGCAGTCTTATGATTTGGGTAAAACTTCATAAGAAATGCTACGACGAATTCATCCCAATTAGCGATAGAGTGTGCGGCAGTATTATAAAGCCATTTTTCTGCAAAGTCGCACAGTGTGAATGGGAGAAGACGTAAGCGCATAGCATCTAAGGTCAATTGTGAAGTACCCATCATTGCGCATACGTTTTCGAATTTGGTGATGAAAACGTACGCGTCTTCCGACTCAAGCCCGTGAAATTTGGGCAGCAGATTGATGTAGTGGGGTTTAATTTCGAAATTATCCCCGTTAGGTGGTGGAAGAGATAGACAAGTAGGAAGAGGACCACGAATAGGATAGTATCTCTCTTGGAGAGAGATGCGCGGTGGATTCTGCTCACCTGCGGGCGGTGGCAGCGTGGTGTTATAATTAGATGGAGTGCCGTCCATCACGGTCGTTGTGGTGTGTGGTGGGGGAAAAGAAGATGAAGAAGTACCGACTTCGGCGTCGATAACAGGAACGCGGACAAGACGGGCACTAGGATCCCGTGTCCAGCCGAGCATGCACTAAGCGAGTTTAGTGCAAGCGGCAGCGTGTGTGTGATTTTAAAATTGGCTTGTTTTGAAAAAGTGGGACTCAAGACAAATCTCCCTAAGATGCACAAGCAACCCTAGAACTAAGGTCACCTAGGTCCAGTCTCTAGACCGCTCCTAGACTTCCAAAGGACAAGCCGCATGATCAATCCTCTACCGCCTCCATACTACCCTTGTAGCCAGATAAGTGCCAGGTAAGTGGGAAGGAACCACGTCGTGGGCCTAATTAAAAACCACTAGCCTTTGTCACACTTTCCTAGGCACTACAAAAGTAATGCGGATAAACGATAGATTACCCACGACCTTCCTCTGTCTTTATTGAGCGCGACAGTCCTTAGAGTCTGGTCTAGATATTTTTTAAATTAATGAAGGGTTGATGCAGATGCTCGGTTTATGATTTGTGGGGCTTAGGAAGGGTGATGAAATCCCCACCTAATCTTGATTTGGTCTTTGCCCCTTAGAGTCTGTATTAAAATATGCAAAACAAAACCAATCACAAAACTTTTGCAAAAAGATTTTTTAGCGGCGCTATTTTGCAAAGAATCCTGCAGAAAATAGATTTTATTGGATTTGAGGAGAGAGAGAAGGAGTTAAGAAAGTTACCAGAGAATTCTGTGGCCTTGATCCCTCTAAACTGCCGCGTTTCCGCCGCAGGAAGTGCCTTTATGCCGCGGTTCCGCCGCGTGGCAGAAGGAACAGTTGCTGAATATTTTTGTATAGCCTTCTGTGCTCCTCTGGATCTGTAAAAATGTCTCTGTTTCCTGTTCTCCTTAATTATGTGACTCCAGATCTCCTTGCAAAATTCACGCACAAATCGTTAAATATGCAATTTGCAGTTTTGTGTTAATAATGATATGACTCGTCTAAGAATTCAACACAAATAGTAAAAATAAAAAATTACGCACGTATCCCCGGCAACGACGCCATTTGATTGTTACGAAAGAGTGTGTTTGTAGTTAACCGCAATCAGAACGGTGTCGCGTGTAGCTAGACCGAGATGAGTACGGGTCGTCCTCTGGGAAACGTGGAACTTTTTACTTTTACTTTAGATATGTTGAGAAAGAGAGGAGGGATAAAGAATTTTATAGAAAGATTTCTAGATCTACGTTAAACAAGAATGTAAAATATAGATCTAGATTATTTTAAAGATGTAATTAATATAATAAGAGGGCTTGTAGGGTTCGTTAGGATTTAGTAGTTATGGACGATTAATTAAAAGTTACTCTTTTTATCCATTAATAGATTTAGAACTAGAACGACGGTGATGCGTGTAGATTAGGGTTTCTGGAGGGAAAAGGAATCCCACTCTTAACCCTCATCTCGACACGGAATTCCGTTCATATCTAGCCCTTACCAAAACAATCATTAATCTAATCTCTAATCGCGGTCGGAACTAGCAAAGAATTGCTAGCGCGCCCGATTAGGATGTTAATGATTCTTTTGATAAAGTTCCTAAACTTTATAGGACTTAAAAAGGGTTTAATTATTTTCATCGTCCATTAGCCTACCCTAATCCTACGAACCCTAACAAGCGGAGAATTACTCGCGCATGTTGGGAGAATAAGATGAAAAGAAAGAGAGGGAAAACATAATGTAAAAAAACAATTAAATAAAACAACTACCTTTATTAATCGACTTGAACAAACTACACTTTAATCCGTAGAAAATGATTACAAACTAGTTGCTTCTCGATCTTTCCTAAGGAGGTAGTCGAACAGTCGATGATCAGCCTGGATGCGTGAGCGTCTGGAGCTTCGTGATCTCTTCGGCTTGATACCTTTTTCAAGAGGCTCTCGGTGCCTTTTTATAGTGCAAAGCCATAATCTTTTACTTCAAAAGTTGGTAAAATATAGCAGAGAATCATGCCCCAAAATCTTATGCTCTGACTCCCTATAATTGCGGCGGATCCGCGGCCCAAGGGGGGGTTTGGCCACGGATCCGCGCTCCATGGCGAGGATCTCTTCATCAACTTTTGGGTGCTCTTTCCTTGTGACATTTGGTAATCCTTGGTATCTTTAGAATTCAGAAATCTTCTCTCGGTTGCTTCCAGACTTGGTCTCCAAGTTTTGCTTCTTAATTTGGGAAGTTTCCTTCAACAACTTGATTTCTTTGATATATTTTGCATAACAACTTGGAAAATTCTGCACAATAATCTTTAAATAATATTTAGTAGACTTAGTTCTACTAGGATTTGGTCAATGAATTTATTTGCATACATTTTTCTACCAAATGCTAATTAAAATATATTAATACATGGAAAATGGTGTTTTCACACATAAACCCTCATATATATAATATATTATAATAAAGTCCTTTTTTAATATGAAAATGGTAGGAAAAATGTAATACAAATGTGCAGTTTTATCAACTGAACAACACCCTACTGAGCCTGTCAGTGACAATATCCGTACAGTCCGGTCCGTTCGTCTATGAGCATCGCATGGCGGGCCTAAGGGGTTGGTAAAAGTCAGACCCCCAATAGCGGTACAAGTCGTGTCAGAGTGTAGCCCAGAACACCCTGAGATACTACTGGAATACCTACCAGTAAATCTTCTGCCTTAGCCAAGGACTTTTCATGTACTGGCTCTCCTAGACACAGCGCGACCTCACCCCCAATACCGGGAGAGACGAACCCCTGAAGATCCGCTCACTGCCTCCATGTGGCTCGGGACTGTACCCAACTAAAACCTGTTTGCACGTCTCCTTTGAGCATGGTAAGGTAGTAATCAAAGCACAGTGGGAACTCACACGAGACAAATGACGATCTCAGGTCGATAAACTAACCTGTATACATGTCACCAGGGAGCTGCTATCTGACGTCAGGTATAATACCAACTAGCAGGTTCCCGGCGAGTCCTGTCCGGTGTACTCATAACCCAATGAGCACCTGTATACATCTTAGGTGAACCAACTGACACCATTGGCTTGTGAGACCGGCCACCGCCCCTCGTCGGGGTCTCGACTGTATACACTAGTCTACTCTGGAGTATCGATGCCCTGTCTCGAAACTCCCACGACTAGGGACCTTTTAAGGATGTGCTTATAGACCCCAGCTCCCACTTATATGATCGCCCTCATACTGCTGGAAGTCAAGCAAGAATCCTAGGGGCTCTATCAACGTGCAATAGTGATCAGTAAGGTCACCTAAAGCAGTACACGATGATAAAGATAAACCAGATAGCATACTATCATCTTGAGTAAGACTGTCCTACCGGCATAGGTCCTCCCTCAATCATTGCAATCACGTGCCTGTGATCCAATAATTGACTCTGAGGGCACTATATCCAACAATCTTCCACTTGCACTCAAGGCTAATTATTGCGATGTCGCATACTCACAGCCCGTGTGATACCGAACACCAAACTCCTCTACTAGTCAGTCTCACAAAGCTCGTTTGCGAAACTATTGCATTCGAGGAATAGCCTCAGTGAGTGGATCCGCTCTGATGTTTCTTTCTATGTCTCTCTTTATCTCAAGTTCGTGGAGAAAGCCATCTCCCGAAATGAGCAATACCTATTTTAGAATATGTCTGGATATCTGATGGGACCTAGCTCATAAATGAACTCCAAATCCAAACTTCTTAGACTATATCGTCAACTGAACTTAATCAGTATCCTGCGCCATCCTTCCCTCAGTATCCACCTGGACCACCTGTTTAATACTGCCCCTCGTCAGAGGGAAAACTATAACTCTGACAGCCACTCTGCCATCCAGGTCACCTTGGAAGCCTGGAATGATAACCGTCTCCTAAAGGAGGCTGCCGTTATCAAATCCCTAGAACATCCACTTATGTTCTAAAACTGCTTCCGACTGTTTTTCCAGGATTGGATCAATATCAACTTATTGCATCTACTACAAGAACAACATCTGGTGTGGTACTTGACATTTTATGATTGACTCATTTGCCTAAGCAAGTGATCTGCCAATCATGCACATCCCTCTCCCCTATAGTCTGTAAGACACCTTTAGAGAGGGTGACTCCATCACCTGCAGGTATACTACCGTGCCAGGAGTCGTCCATTCTAAATACTCATTGAATGCTGTCTAAGTACCCAGATTGGGAAACCACCCAAATCTAGATCTAAAACCATAGATCTAGTAACCAGAATGTCTGATGTGAAATCCAAGTCCTATGTGGAGAAACTACTGTGTGACAATCAAAGTATAACCGATCGTAGTATAGGAATATCATTTCCTACTCTGTGTATGTCATCCAAATACCAGGACATCACACCCTACTACTACCTTCTTAACAGATCCATCCCCTATTCTGATGAAGTCAAACCTATGACTGTCACATCAGAAATAGATGATCTATTTCCGCTGTATCTGCTTTAGTCTATAAATAGACATAAGCCACTTGTCCACAATGCTTCCGCTGCTCCCACTGACTGCGACAACCCTCTGGCAGAGTCATATAAACGTACACTTCTAAAGCTAGTTTAGAACGACGCTATACTCATCCTCCTGCCGGGTCTCATAGTCTGGAACAACAGCAATGGCAAGTCTGGGTAAACAAGAACCTCCCTGCCACCGTCCTTGAGCATACCGAAGTACCTCTCGAGTGCCTGAGGTTACCCACCATATCTGCGGAGTGGCCAATGGAATGTCAAACCAGATTGAATCTTTAGGTTCTTATCAAATCTTCAGTAATCGTTTGCGGTTCTGGAATCACTTCCAGTTCTACCATACTCCCACTACTGTTTTCTGAAAAAATCCATTTTTGTTAAAACTGTGGCGAGTCAAGAACAATATCACTATTGATCTTCCAGATGGTAGAATATCAACCCTCGTCATAGCCCGGGTCAACCCACAAACAGCCATTACAGAAACGTGCCTTGAGTTATCCGGAATCTGGTTTTAAGCATAAGCCGGACAACTCCCCGTATCTTAACAATATCAAGATATGAACTGTTCTATATCCAATATAGAAACAGAGGCACTGATTTAATTGAACCGGATTCAAATCATGCAGCTGTCTCCAGTGCATGTCAAGTAAGAGGCCGATCAGCGTTACTCAACTTAGGAGTGCTTCCAATTATGAGTAACCTGAAAGAGAAGCAAGTTCTCTTAATCATTACTGTCAACTGAATACCATTCACAAGTATCTATATCTTCGATCACCTTGAAGAATCCCGATACTTGCAACACCTGGTTCTCTACTTTATCCACATACCTATAACTTCTCAAAACTTGGACCCTGTGTTTCTACGAAACACCTGTCTAAGAACTAGAGAAGTCATAAGTAAACAGAATATAGTACGAGAACCAACCCCTCTGTCCTAATGGATACTGGACAATATACAATACTCTGTATAAGTCCCCTGAGTCTAGTGACTCATTCACTGTGTGTCGTAGGTCGAAAACTGTACTTATGGTTAAGAAGAGTTACACCGCTGTTCAATACTCCTAACCTAGCCATCCACTGATATAGGTAAATGTCATAGACATAATTTCAAAAGGTATATCTCACTCTATAAAAATAGACGTACAAATATATTAATTTGAAATTGGTGCACAACAACGGATATTCAAAACCAAATATTTGCTGTCCGGCAAACAACCCAGGTGACTTCCTCAAATATCACCAATTACAACGAATCCCGATATAATGAAGATGATCATCCCAATAACTTACTCCCACTCATCATCTGTAAAACCATACAGATGTGAGAATCAAATCTGGTAAATACATACCCTGGAGTAAGTGTCTAATTAGGAAATCAGTTTTCTTTTAACAGTACACAGTGAAACTGAAATATTGAAATGTTTCGATGGGGTATCCCGGTATTCCTAGTAATGCCTCTTCCATTATCCAGATTCACAACTGTAACCGTATAATTCTTTGTCATCTCTCTAAATCCCTTTATATGTCTTTAATCATTACCTTCTGCACACCCCTTTAGGCCAAATGGTTTTCTTCCTTCCCTACTGTTCGGCATCAGCCTAAGGTTTGGAAGAAGACTATCCAATAAGCATAATGGGTGTACTGTCCTAATCCTAGGAGCACTCGCAATGCGAGAGAAGGTGAAGATAAAAGACAACCGAATAAACCTTATTCCTATTTCTCCTGAACCAGGATCCATCCCCGAACTGGAACAAGTTCCTTTCGAGTTCGTATATAACCATACGATGGATTATCCAAATAAACTGTGGATCTTCGTAGTGATACGGAGTGTCCTGGAGAAATACAAAGGTGATTTAGGATTGGCGAAGAAATATATGGTTTGGTCGTGAATAGCAGTCGCAATTTACTTTGTCCTCTTACTAATCCCTTGCTTTGTCTTAACTTAATACCTTCTGCACACCATCGTTATGCTAATTGGTTTTCTTCATTCCCCACCGTTAGGCACCAGCCTAAGGTTTGGAAGAAGACTATCCAATTTGCGTAATAGGTGTACTATCTCCTAAACCAAGGAGTACTCGCAACCTGAGAGAAGGTAAAAGGAAAAGACAACTGAATAGTCCTATTCGTTTTCTCCAGAACCGGAAACCATCCTCAAATTCCTTCGAGTTCGTATATAACCATACGATGGTTTTGTCCAATAGAAGTGGACGTTCGTAGTAATACGGGGTGTCCTAGAGAAAAGGGTAAAAGTAGGAGTGGCAATGAGGTTGGCAACTCTGACAATCCAAAAGCCAGTGTTTAAGAAGGTTTGGTTAACTTGGTCACTGAGTCATAGTCTAGGGTCGGGTCATGGTCGCTGCCAAAGAGAGAGAGAAAAGAAACACTCAGCGTGCACTCTAACCTAGATCAGAATGGTTATCACTTTATCTAATCAGGAAACCTCCCACTGTAACGTCAAATTCTTCCCCAAACCTGAAAGAAGAATTAGTCGGGATCACCCGAGGAGTAAACCAACTCATCAGTGGGAATCGGGATCCAACTATCATCGCATGATAACGTGACGGAATCCACTCACGTTATCACACTCCAGAAGGTATGCGCATATCTGGCAAGTTTCAGTTTCTTTAGAAACTCCCGATGTGATTTTTGCCCCATGCTCTTATGACCTTGACGAAGGTCAACAAATCATAAGTCACATGTCAAGTTCTACCCGTCATTGTCCATGTTAATTTGAACCCACCCGTACAAGCCCTTGACGAAGGTCAACAAGGCTATACGACTGTCCCAAACCAACGCATCTATCTATGCAGCAGAAAGGTAACAAGCAGCTACCATACACTATGCCTTGACGAAGGCCAACAAACATAGCATGAATACTACATGCTACCCGTCTGAAACGACGGAGGGCTACGAATGGTTTCTGGCGAAAACCTTTAACGTAATGAACTTGATATCGTTGAAGGAACCGGATAGCTTTTTAAAAATATAGTGACGAAAACCTTTGCTAAAGAGGTCACTCCCGGTGAAGGGATCTCGGCTCTTTCTCCATGGAATGAGGTGCATGATATTCCAACTAAATACCACGATGCAAAGCAAAAGTAATCGGCTATAGTGAAGTTACTGCCCTGACGCAAACTTCTGTCCAAGGGGTCACTCCCGGTGAAGGGATCTCGGTCCTTGCCTCGTCGACTGAGGAGCAGGATATTCCAACCGCATACCACTGTTCAAAACAAAAGAGAACGCCCTTGCAATAACAGCTTTTTGAAAAATGTTCCAACAACATCAGAATAGGTTTGTTTAGCTTGCATTGATCCGAATCTACGCAGTCCCATCAATTGATCACACCACAAAAGAACGAAAATAATGATGTACGTATATGCCATCCGCATTCGCTACTGGGTCCCGTCATTACCCGTTAGGTTACTTAACTAACGACTGAGCGGGGACTGGGCTAGCGCGGATGCAAAACATATACAACATCTACTAGTATATATATAATATATAATATTCGCTCAAGGCGTGATAAAATGCAACATCACAGAAATGTAACCAACATCACAGAACAATACAGATATCTGGGATCCCCGGGTTTCATAGAGCCGCTACTGAAACCCGACGTTCCCCTGGTCGTGTGGATAGCCTGTGCAATGAAAATCCTAGACCCCTACGGGCGCGGCAAGTTACCCGCCAAAACCTGAAGCGAGGCAGCCCCCTTCAGCAACGTGAATGGACCACCCAGCACTTCATGGAATCCGGTAACTTGGGCACCCCTCCTGGGTCAACCTATACCCCCTACGAGTGCGGCGAATAGCCCGCCAATTCTAAAGTAAAGCCCCCTCCGTCTCAATGCCATGAGATGCGGGCCCGTTGCCCTTTAGAACCCGGCTATCCGTGCACCCCTCCGCGAGGTAATCCTAGTACATAAAGTAAAATATACATACAACGGGTACATCGACCTCAACCTGGTCGTGCCCCAAAAGAATAATACAAACAGGCAGTGACGGCAGTCCACATGTCGGACGCTCGCCCCGCAATATCAAATGTACATATAAAACAAAACTGTACTAACATTGCATCCAGGCTATCCCCCACGACCAATCCGCAATATCACAGCACAACACAGAACATCAACGTGAATGTCACGTTCGCAAATCCGTCTAAAAGGGCTATAGCAGATAGACTGGATTTACCGATCAAATGACATTCACGGTCGCAGATATAATGTAAATACTGTGAACTAACATGTTTAAAATTTTCGATCGATCAAATATACTCAAGTGGGCCCCAAGCACTACTGTAGCACTTACAGAAAAACTGGGCCCAAAAAAATAATATTCCAAAAACCCCATTTCACAGACTACGACCCACTGGAAAAAAATGGTGCAACAAGGGGTCATAATGGCCGCGGAACCGCGGCCAATGCATGTGTTTGGCCGCGGTACCGCGGTGGAAAAGCCGAATCATGCAACCAAATTTTTCCAGAAGTCTTAGAACACCCTGCACATATTTCTGCAACACCCTGAAAAATTTTTGGAGCTAAAAAACAATTCGACAGAAACTTGTGCACTTGAAATCGGGTTTTCGGAAAAATCCGTTCGATCGAGCTTTAAACATACTAGAGCAAGCTAGACTAGGTTAATGGCGTGGCTCTGATACCAATGTAAGTGCACGGCGGCGCCCCGGCCGTCGATCCGACGCTGGAAACGCGGAAACGAAAAACTTTTCAAACTAGAAAACCGGCACCACCGCACACAAAAATCCCGGATTGGGCCATTAACCTAACTACTAGCAAACTAAAAGATGGGTAGAGAGATATACCAAGCGATCCGTGTCCTTCGGTCTTCGTCTCCACTCCGATCTCCCGCGGAATCTCCGTCTGTCACCTCCTCGTCGGAAAGGGCACCACGTAGCCGGATTATTTTACGGGCTCCCACCTCTGGACCGAGGCAACTCGGGCGTGAAGTTGGCTAGCCGACGCGTCCAAGGAGTGCTGTAGACTAGTGTAGAAACTTTGTCTCTTGGGGTTTATGTAGTTGCCATTGATGGAGGAATCAATATGAACTTTGAAGAGATGTGAGAAATTTGTAGCAAGCAAGCATGTATGATGAATAATTTCCCACCATTAGAAAAGGAATCCTCTCTCCTCTCCCCTCCTCTAAGTGGCCGGCCTCATCTTTGAATGGTGGAGGAGAAAAAACCAAGTTCTATCAAGTGGAGGGAAAAAAGGAATAATAAAGGGGGAAAGGCTCACATCAATTTCTTCTCTCAATCTTTTCATTTCCCTTCTCAATAAATGCAAGGAATGACCCAAAAGGAATCTCATGATGATAAGAATATCATAATGAAGCCACAAATGCAAGAAACCCCCTCCACAAAAAGTTATTTGCAAAGTTGCAAATAACCCCCTCCATCAGAAAGTCCGGCCGTGAAGGAACAAAGGAAAACCGGCCGGAACGGAATGCAAATTGGCAACTTCAGAAAACCGATCCCGTAATAAATTACAGGAAAACCCCGCGACTGCATATACATGCCCGCATTTGTATTCCCGCTGAACACAAATGCAAAGAGATAAAAACTACACTGTCTAATACTAGGATCTGGCTTAAACCAAAGCCCGCTAGTAAAATCCGTCCGATCACGATGCGTGCAATACCGCACATATCTGATCGAACCCTGCCATATCTCCATACGGCCTCTACAATGTTTCGTCCGAAACCTGAGTAACTGTGTGTGGTGGACTCTAAAGACTCGTCAATACTATGGCTGTGGATTTAACCACTAGCACGTCAGAGGTATTAGCCATACGTGACGGGCTACCAGCTATTGACCAAAAGGGATGTCGATGAGCGAACTCATCCTGACATCCTACTGAGCCTGTCAGTGACAATATCCGTACAGTCTGGTCCGTTCGTCTATGAGCATCGCATGGCGGGCCTAGGTGGTTGGTAAAAGTCAGACCCCTAATAGCGGTACAAGTCATGTCGGAGTGTAGCCAAGAACACCCTGAGATACTACTGGAATACCTACCAGTAAATCTCCTTCCTTGGCCAAGGACTTTTCATGTACTGGCTCTCCTAGACACAGCGCGACCTCACCCCCAATACTGGGAGAGACGAACCCCTGAAGATCCGCTCACTGCCTCCATGTAGCTCGGGACTGTACCCAACTAAAACCTGTTTGCATGTCTCCTTTGAGCGTGGTAGGGTAGTAATCAAAGCACAGTGGGAACTCACACGAGATAAATGACGATCTCAGGTCGATGAACTAACCTGTACACATGTCACCAGGGAACTGCTATCTGACGTCAGGTATAATACCAACTAGCAGGTTCCCGGCGAGTCCTGTCCGGTGTACTCATAACCCAATGAGCACCTGTATACATCTTAGGTGAACCAACTGACACCAGTGGCTTGTGAGACCGGCCACCGCCCCTCGTCGGGGTCTCGACTGTATACACTAGTCTACTCTGGAGTATCGATGCCCTATCTCGAAACTCCCACGACTAGGGACCTTTTAAGGATGTGCTTATAGACCCCAGCTCCCACTTATATGATCGCCCTCATACTGCTGGAAGTCAAGCAAGAATCCTAGGGGCTCTATCAACGTGCAATAGTGATCAGTAAGGTCACCTAAAGCAGTACATGATGATAAAGATAAACCAGATAGCATACTATCATCTTGAGTAAGACTGTCCTACCGGCATAGGTCCTCCCTCAATCATTGAAATCACGTGCCTGTGATCCAATAATTGACTCCGAGGGCACTATATCCAACATATCCATGGTTCGGTTCGGTCAATACAGATTGAATAGATTGAACAAATTGATTATATGGATTCATATTGAATTATTATATATATATATATATACTTGAATCTCATTCAAGTCGGATTATATCGAGACTCAGTCTGAGTCAGACAATTAGAAAAGAAATTGAAATCCTGAATTAAGTTTTGATGTTATCGGTAACCGCTGCACATGGACGGCAGGATTTGTGTCTTTTTCAAAAAAGATTACCGTATTGATAACACCGTTTGTTAAGCTGTCTACCTTAAATAGGCAAGCACCCATATCTTCGGCTCCCTGAGGCTCAAGAGACTGGTCCCGTTTAAACTTATGTTTACTAGGGTCCTTATTGTAATTTAATATAACTTGAAGGGGTTTTATGTAAAAAATAATTTTGTATAATTTTCAAAATACACCTCAAGTATTTTATTATCGTCTTTAAAGTTTTCATTGATGTATATTTTATCATTATGGCATTTCTAGTGAATAAAACCTATTTTCATAATATATGGTATTTATTTGTAATATTGGCATTTCTAGTGAATAAAACCTAAGATTTTTCAACTTTATGAGCCGTGAGGGTCTCATAAAGGTATTTCTCCTTATGAGTCATGAGGATCTCGTAAGTGTAATTTCTTCTTAAGAATCGTGAGGATTCCTAGGTGCGTCTTCTCTTGAGAGTCGTAAGGATCTCACAAGAGAATTTTCTCCTTACAAGTCGAGAGTACCTGTAAGTGATGGATGAGGTTGACATTATCCGCATTTCACGGGGTCAGGGGTTGCTCTGGCCATTTCCCACGGGGTCAAGATTGACTTTAACCATATTCTATGGGACCAGGAGGTGCTCTGGACGCTTCCCACGGGTCAGGATCAACATATGCCGTGTTCCGCAAGGACCAGGATCCGCTCTGGACGCTTCCCACGGGGTCAGAATTGACATAAGCCGTGTTCCACTAGACCAGGATTTGCTCTGGATGCTTCCCACGGGGTCAGGGTTGACATAAGCCGTGTTCCGCAAGGACCAAGATCCGCTCTGGACGCTTCCCACCGGGTCAGGATTAACATAAGCCGTGTTCCACTAGACCGGGATTTGCTCTGGACGCTTCTCACGGGGTCAGGGTTGACATAAGCCATGTTCCATAAGGACCAGGATCCGCTCTGGAAGCTTCCGACGGGGTCAGGATTGACATAAGCCGTGTTCCACTAGACCAGGATTTGCTCTGGACGCTTCCCACGGAGTCAGGGTTGATATAAGACGTGTTCTACAAGGACCAGGATCCGCTCTGAACGCTTCCCACGGGGTCAGGATTGACATAAGCCGTGTTCCACGAAACCAGGATTTGCTCTGGATGCTTCCCACGGGGTCAGGACTGACATAGCCGTGTTCCGCAAGGACCAAGATCCGCTCTGGACTCTTCCCACGGGGTCAGGATTGACATAAGTTGTGTTCCACGAAATCAGGATTTGCTCTAGATGCTTCCCACGGGGTCAGGATTGACATTAGCCGTGTTCCGCAAGGACCAGGATCCACTCTGGACGCTTCCCATGGGGTCAGGATTGACATAAGCCGTGTTCCATGAAAGCAGGATTTGCTCTGGATGCTTCCCACGGGGCTAGGATTGACATTAACGGTGTTCTGCAAGGACCAAGATCCGCTCTGAACGCTTCCCACGGGGTCAGGATTGACATAAGCCGTGTTCCACGATACCAGGATTTGCTCTGGATGCTTCCCACGGGGTCAGGATTGACATTAGCCGTGTTCTGCAAGGACTAGGATCCGCTCTGGACGCTTCCCACGGGGTCAGGATTGACATAAGCCGTGTTCCACGAAACCAGGATTTGCTCTGGATGCTTCCCACGGGTTCAAGATTGACATTAGCCATGTTCCGCAAGGACCAAGATCAGCTCTGGACGCTTCCTACGGGGCCAGGATTGACATAAGCCGTGTTCCACGAAACCAGGATTTGCTCTGGATGCTTCCTACGGGGTCAGGATTGACATTAGCTGTGTTCCGCAAGGACCAGGATCCGCTCTGGACGCTTCCCACGGGGTCAGGATTGACATAAGCCGTGTTCCACGAAACCAGGATTTGCTCTGGATGCTTCCCACGGGGTCAGGATTGACATTAGCCGTGTTCTGCAAGGACCGGGATCCGCTCTGGACGCTTCCCACGGGGTCAGGATTGACATAAGCCGTGTTCCACGAAACCAGGATTTGCTCTGGATGCTTCCCACGGGGTCAGGATTGACATAGCCGTGTTCCGCAAGGACCAGGATCTGCTCTGGATGCTTCCCACGGGGTCAGGATTGACATAAGCCGTGTTCCACGAAACCAGGATTTGCTCTGGATGCTTCCCACGGGGTCAGAATTGACATTAGCCGTGTTCCACGAAACCAGAATTGGTTGACTCTCGGTTGTCCGTGCATCGTCAAGTCATGGAATTGGGAACTTCGCCGCAGCTCCGATTTATTGATGCTGCGTCTGTTACAATGAGACGAATGTTGAGATGATCTCCAGACTGTCTGTGAACCATCAAGATGTGGCTTCTCCTTTCTGATGGAGCCTGGGGGGAAGGTATGGTCCCTCTTTGTTTGTGCCCCTGGATTGTAAACAGGGATCGATGTGATCTCCCATGTAGGGGAAAAAGTTTCATTTTATATATTTTTCTTTCCGCGATACTCTATCATTTCAGCTTTTATATCATGAAAGTCGTGATTGCCCAATCATTTCGGCTATTTTTCGGGGTGCGTAATCATTTCGGCTATTTTTTTTATTTACTCGCTGCTTTTTATTGCGAGTTGCCCAACCATTTCGGCTATTTTGTATGCATATATTTTACTTGCTGATTGTGTTGCAAGTTTCCCCATCATTTCGGCTATTTCATATGCATTTGTGGATCGTTGGTTTTTCGCTGCAAGTTTGGGATACGATACCGGTTTAGGCATCGGCATCGCTACAACTGGGATATTGCCAGGAGCGAATCATCATTTGCTTCTGTCGATGTCGAACAAAGGTGGCTTAGCAAACAGGGTTAAGATCCTGTTGACTAAGGCTTTTAACTTTACGAGCCGTAAGGGTCTCATAAAGGTATTTCTCCCTATAAGTCGTGAGGATCTCGTAGGTGCGTTTTCTCCTTAGGAATCGTGAGGATTCCCAAGTGTATGGCTTCTCGTAAGTCGTAAGGATCTCACAAGAGTGTTTTCTCCTTATAAGTCGAGAGGACTTATAAGGGCTGTTCACCGTGTAAACATATCCCTAGTCGCGGGTAGGACTTTGTTAGGGAAATGTTTATTCGCGCCTGTGGATTGTATATAAGGGTCAATACTGAACCATTTGTAGGGCAATGCTGGAGGTTGTGATGGCTTAAGAACAGGTTCAGATCCCTGTAACTTAAGCCTTTTGAATCCTATGAGCCGTGAGGGTCTCAAAGGGGGAATTCTCCTTACGAGTTGTGAGGATCTCATAAGTGCGTTTTCTTCTTAGGAATCGTGAGGATCCCTAAGTGTATTGCTCCCTTGTGAGTCGTAAGGATCTCACGTGGGTATTTTCTCCTCACAAGGTCGAGAGGACCTTGCAAGTGTCTTTTAACGAGATCGCGCCTTTTTGGGTTTTCACAAATTCGCCGACAGTCCTGTTGTTTTTACTCACGGAGCCCATTCGGGTTTTCATCCGTGCCCATTTTGCTTATGGACATACCGTTTATTTTATCATTTTTTTTGTGTCAGCCTTGGGATGCTGCGATCCATAGTATTTTATCGACGTCTCGATCAATAGCTAGTTTTAGGACATAGTGGTCCATCGTTAGTTTAAAGACGTTTCGGTCCGTTGTTAGTCTTAGGACATTTCGGTCCGAGGTTAACTACTACTTATAGAGTTTAGGCTTAGGAAGATAGCGAGCAGACATAGTCGTCGTCATCAATCGTTAACCTAGTCCTTGACTCATCAGGCTTAGTATTTTTTCAGGAAGCGACCGTTTATTGGTCTGAAAGGTCTTTCATCATGCATGTCCATGAGTAGATAGGCTCCACCCTGGTAAACTTTGTCTATGATATACGGGCCTTCATAGTTCGGCTCGAATTTTCCCCGCTTGGCACGATTGGGGATTATAGGTCTTTTGACTACTAGCACGAGTTCGCCTTGACGGAATGTTCTCGGCCTAGTCAATTTCTCGTAGGAGCACGTCATCTTCGCTTTATAAGCCTCCAGATTTTGTTGCGCTATGAGACGGGTTTCATCAAGGGCGTTAAGCTCCTCAAGCCGAAGGTGAGCATTTTCTTCGTCTGTTAGTTCGTAGTGAACGACCATTCGTAGAGAGGGTAACTCTATCTCGAGGGGGAGTATCGCTTCTGTGCCGAATACCAATGCATACGGCGTTGTGTTCGTGGGTGTTTTGAACGTAGTCCGATACGCCCAGAGAGCTTCATGCAGTCTCTCGTGCCAGTCCTTCTTATTTCGAGACACCGTCTTTTTCACGATCTTCATCAAAGTCTTGTTAAAAGCCTCAGCTAGACCGTTAGCTCAGGGATTATAGACTGATGAATATCTCCAGTCTATGTTATGCTGTTGTGCGAAGCGGCTGATCTTGTGGCTTCTATAGGCTGGCCCGTTATCAGATATAATCCGTCGCGGAGTGCCGAACCGATAAATGACGTGTGTTTTGAAGAAGTAATCAGTTGTCGCCAAAATGAATCGATGTCCTCTAGACGATGCTGGTTCGATGGGCCCGATTATGTCAGTTCCCCACATTTCGAACGGCCAGCTAGCCACCGTCGGATGTAGCGGATTTGGATGCTGGTGGATAAAGTCTCTGTGAATTTGGCACGAGTGGCACTGCTTCGCGTATTCGAGGCAGTCCTGGATCATCGTGGGCCAATAATAGCCCATCCTTTTGATCTTTAATTTCATTTTCGGCCCGGCTTGGTGAGAACCGCAGAGTCCGTCATGTGTTTCTTGGACGACTCTCTTTGCCTCTTCAGGTCCCAGGCATCTTAGCCACAGAGAATCAAATGATCTCTTATACAGTGTATTATTGACGAAGGCGAAAGATAGAGCTCGTTTCATGAGCTGATGTCTTGAGGACGCATCTTCAGGTGTTCGACGGGATTTGAAGTAGTCTATAAAGACTTCTCTCCAATCCATAGCCTTTTCCTGATCTTTTACTTGTAGGGTCGCTTGCTCAGTCGCTCCTTTTTCTTCAGACAACTCTGGAGATATTTCTGCCGGTGCAAGAATCCGACGGCTTTGCACAATGATCCTTACGTCATCGAGGTTCTCATCGGCCAATTCTTTAGCGAACTTGGCCAATGCGTCCGCTTTGCTATTTTCCGCACGCGGTATGCTTTCCAGGGTATAGGCAGGGATTTGGGTCAGCAGTTGCTGCACTCTCTCGCCGTACTTCACAAACTCTGGTTTGCACGTTTGATAGTCGCCATTTACTTGACTAACGACCAGTTGGGATTCTCCGTATATAAGGAGGTTTTCAATTCCTATGTCGACAGCGATCTCAAGACCTGCTACCAAAGCTTCATATTTGGCTTCGTTGTTTGTCTTGGGCTCTGTTAAGGAGAAGGCGAAGCGCATTATCCCTCCTTGTGGAGTCACGAAGATGAGGCCCACCCTGGATTTGATTATAGGGGTGCTTTTTTTGCGCTTCTTCATGGAAGATGCTTCATCAAAGTAAAGTTTCCACTGGGTATCATTCTCTCTTCTCTCCCCGTCGATCGTGTCAAACGCGTGCTCGTCGGGCAATTCGCAGTTCAAAGGAGAATCGGCAGGTATCGGATGCTCAGCGAGGAAGTCAGCGATGGCCTGGCCTTTCAATGCCTTGAGGGGTCGGTATATCACCGAGAATTCCATTAAGAGCAGGGCCCATTTAGCGAGACGTCCCATTAATATAGCCTTTGATATCAAATATTTGAAAGGATCCACCTTTGATATAAGATGGACCTTATGTGCCAACGCATAGTGTCTGAGCTTCGTTATCGTGAAGATCAACGCCAGGCAGTGTTTCTCAATGGGGGAGTAGTTGTTTTCTGTCTCCAGGAGAACTCGACTCAAATAGTAGAGGGCTCTTTCCTTCCCTTGGTCATTCTCTTGTGCCCATAGAGCGCCTAAGGAACCTCCGAGGGCTGTTGTATACAGGACGAGAGGTTTTCCTTTATCGGGAGCGGCCAATACTGGCGGATTCTGCAGGTATTGCTTGATTTCGTCTAGTGCGCTTTAGCATTTGCGATCCCAGAAGAACGGGGTTTCCTTCTTCATTAGGTGACTGTAAGGACGGCACTTGCCTGAGAGATTGGCTATAAATCGCCGGATATACGCGAGCTTCCCTTGGAGAGACCGCAGCTGCTTGAGAGTCCTTGGTGGAGGCATTTCCATGATCGCCTTGATATTTGAAGGGTCGATTTCGATGCCTTGATTTCGGACGACGAATCCTAGGAATTTTCCCGAGGAAACTCCGAACGCGCACTTGAGATGGTTCATCTTCAAGTTGTATTTCCGAAGGCGCTGAAACATGATCTTCAGATGCTCTAAATGTTCCTCGTATGATTTGCTTTTAACTACGAGGTCGTCGATATTGCATTCGACGATTTCATGTATGAGGTCATCGAAAATCTTCGTCATGGCCCTCTGATAGGTGGCACCGGCGTTCTTTAGACCGAAGGGCATCACCTTACAGCAGAATATGCCTAAAGGAGTCCGGAAAGCGGTATGCTTCTGGTCTTCGGGATGCATCTTTGCTTTTAACTTCATACACTGATGTTGTGTAGAAGGGATGATGTTGTATTCGTGTAACCAAAGCCTGCCGAGCAAAGCGTTGTAGCAAGTCTTGGCGTCAATGACATGAAACTTGATGTCCGTGACAAGCAGCCCAAAGCGTAGTGTCAATATTATAGACCCGAACGTCCGTGATGACTGGGAGTCAAACTCGGAGATGGTGATTTTATCGCGAGCGAGGTGCTGAACGCTCATACAGATTTCCTTCAACACTCTTATATCGAGAAGGTTGATGGAGGACCCATTGTCGACCAGGATTTTGCCGATCTTGATATCATGACAGTATCCGGAGAAATAAAGGGGACGGTTATGCTTACACGTCCTGAGGAGGAGATCTTCATCGCCGAAGGTGATATAGGCTGTGTGCACTTCTTCCAGCTCGTCCTTCATCTTTTCTTCGGAGAGGAAAGCTTTGAATTGCTCGGGCTTTTGCAGTGCCTTGATCAAAGAATCTCTTGTTTCTTTTGGTAACAAGAGGGCATCGAGAATGCTTAGTGTTCACACCATAATATTGCATTATTATATTCCCCATTCTTATTCTTTTTACAAATAAACAGGTACTTTTGACGCATGTCTGCTACATATTACAGGTTGCAGGTTCTTGGAACGAAAACAGTGAAAAACACAAAAGACGACACAAAAAGGACTTTTGACCAACAAATAGAAGGATCTTAGTCAAGCCTACACAAAGATAAAGTTCACAAAGCATAAGGCAGCGCAAGGTCCAAGAATACAAAGCGAACGGTTAAAAATCCATTGCAATTTGTTCACTGAAGATCTGGAACTAATGTAGAAGCCCAATTGATAAAAGAACCAAAGAACCAGAAGCCCAAATGGACCCAGAACAAAACCCTAAATTTTCAGCATCTGAACTCACTAAAGGGCCGCGGAACCGCGGCCCAAGCCAGCCATTGCCACGGTTCCGCGGCCATATAATGCCCGGAGGTGGTGAAAATTTTTACCAAAGTTTTGTGCGGCTCTGGAAAGATTTCCTAGGGGTATATTTGTAATTTTAGACATGCGGATCAAAATGTAACCTAGGGTTTCCTATTCTCTATAAATAGGAACTCTAATCATTGTAATTTCTCATGCCTCCCTTCATTAATAAATTTCAGCATTCTTTTGGAGAGCATCATTTTTTGTAAGTTCTTTATTTTCTGCCCTAGGTTAATTTTCTATTCTTACCCTAGATAAATTTAATTCCTTTCCCTAGTTAATCTTTTATTCTCTGCCCTAGATAAATGTATTTTAATTCCCTAATGAGTGAGTAGTCTCCTCGCTTGTTAGGGTTAGATCTGAGGAAGGTTTGAGAGACGAAAATCTCTCATCCCCTTTCTTGCCCGTCATATATTTTCATAGGAATTCATGCATACATGCACATATCGCTCCCTACGGCACCCTAACCATCGAGGTAGCGGTGATACCATAGTATAAAGGCCCGGGTGTGATGTTTTCCATGAAGGTTAGGATAAGGATTGATAAAGGAAGGACAAGAAACTAGAGGAAGAAAACATCTTTCCAAATGGTTCTAATCCCTTTTATTAATAATTACCATAACACCTAATTAGATCTTCATATGGGTATAGAAAGCGGTGAGATTTATTGACTTTCCAAACTTAACCAAGACCTAACCCTAGCAAGATTTAGATATAGATTAATTTAGTTTTTAGATTTAATAATCAATCCGGCTCCCATCGGAATTAACTCGTTTGAGCGAATAGGAAATTCACAACATCCCTGTGGACCGACCCGTACTCACCGGCTAGCTGCAAAGCAACGCCGTTCTTGATTGCGGTTAATAGAAAGTTTTTGAGATCAATCAAATGGCGCCGTTGCCGGGGATGGCGTAGTATTTCCTTTTTGCAATTTCGGGTTAATCTAAAATTAAAAAAAATCATAAAAATCTAAAACATCCAAAAAATTATAAAAATATTTCATCTGTTATTTTTGGAAAGGATACTTTGTTGTTTGAATTTTGCAGGATTTACGAACAAAGACGGATCTGGAAAATTCCAGAAAACGGAACAGAAAGATAAAGATCTGAAAAATAGGGGGAAGTCAAAACAGAGAGACTGAAAAAAATTTGGGATCTGTAGCCGCCATCGCACCGCGAAACCGCGGTCTCACCCTACCTAGGACCGCGGAAACGCGGCCTTCCTGTGGAGTTGTCTGGTGAAAAAAATTCTTGGGACTCGTGTCGACCACCTCACCACGGATCCGCCGCACAATACATGTTCAAACCGCGGAAACACGGCCTTTTGGTGTCCTCAGTTGATGGAATTTGCACTGTAAACTCCCTGTTATTTCTCCTCTGCAAATTTTGAGATATTTTCTATGAATTGCCTGCAGAATTTTGCGCGCTTGAAAAATCTCTCTCTTTCCAAATAACAAGTCTTGTGCAGGATTTGTTGGGCCCCACTTAAAATAGAAATTGATCGCAAGAAATCTTTTTTGTTGTATATCTTTTCTCGAATATCTTTTGCAACAATTTTTTTCCAACTAAAGATTCTTGTGATATGCTTAAAATAATAACTGATTACAAGTAATATTTTTCTGTTGCGTATCTTTTATTAAAAATCTTTTTGCAACAATTTTCAAATAAAGAAAAAGAAAAAGGAAAATTTTTATTACAGAACTTGCAAACTTTTACCGCAAATAAATCCTTGCACCAACCAACCTTCTTTCTTTTCCCTTTCTTCAAACATGGGTACCCCAAATCATAAATCTCTTGCCGAACTTTGGTATCCCGAACCTAATTTTGCGTCGTTCGTCAATTTGTTCGGTCAATTTAAAGACGATCCTTCCATACCTAAAATATCTTGGAAAGATCAAATAGAGGCGTCTAGGAGAAACAGTTTGACTTTTCAACCCACTTTGTGTCAACCAAGTCAACCTTTACCACCTTCATATGTTGATACCACTTTTTCAAGTCCTTCTGTCACTCCTACACCGATGTCCATTGCTGAACATATTGCTCAATCTCGCAACCGATCTTTCAGCCCTCTCCACACATCTAGTTATAGGGATCCACACGACTATTCACCTTTTTATCCATATGTTGACCCTGCCCCTGTCCAATCACCCACTTCCTACCAGTCCTACTCGACCTTCCCACCTTCACTAGACAATGTTTCTACACAGCCATTAGGGAGTTTCACGTATCCAAACAATTTCGAATATTTTACCGAAACCCCCTTACCACCAAAGACTAGTTTGGAAGAGTCGTTGGAAGCTTATATTGCTGCAACAAACAAAATGGTTAGGAATGTGGAAGCGTCCGTGGCCGCCTTTATGCAACCTGTTGATCCGGTAGCTAGTTTCCCGCTAGCCCCAAATTTTTCAATGTATGAGGAGGCGGTTGGACAGAATGAGAATGTGAGAGGATTTCTAAATCAAACTTACCCTTACCCAATTGAAGCCCACAACTCCAGTTTTCCATCGAATGTCCTAAATGATTCACAAGTTCAAAATAAAAACGAGTTGTGCGACTTTGTAGTGTTTAATTTGCCAAATTGTGAAGAACCCCTTTCGAGTGAAACCACACTTAATCCTTTCGATCTTTACACCTCCACTCTAGAACCTAAATCGATAAATATCCATACTTTTGATGAGGTGTCAGAAAAAATTGATTTTCACTTGATTGAGGATATAGACGCCGGGAATATTTCGGATGATGAACCCGTCGATTTAATTGAAATTTTATGTCCAATTCATCATCCCGAGTCATTAAATGTTTCTCCCGAACTTCATATGCGTCTTGATTTTGATGAAATTGGCATGGATAAGCAAATTTTTGAGGAAAATATTAAGGAGAATTATGAGGATAGTATTGAGGATAATATTGAGGTTGAACCATTTTCGTTTGATGTGTCGAATTTTCCAATACACCCTCCTGAATCCTTAACTGATACCCTTCCTCACTCACTTCCTTCCGTCCTTCCTATTGTTCCGACCATGCAAAAGACCGTTACGCTTTCATCTCCTATACCAAATTCGGCGTACCCATGTTTTCTTGCGAATCTTGAGGGATTTGACCCCATTTCTCGACGAGTTGATAGGTTAGCGCACTCGCTTTTAACACATCGGTCATCACATATTGCGCTAATTTATTCACTCAATTTACACCCTCAAGATCGCGCGACCTTTCTTTCTCCTTTCCGCCATTCTTCTCCCCCACTGAGACCTTAGTCTCTTCTTCCCACACGGTCTCGCGCGTTTCTCATTTCTTTCTTCTACACCCCATTCTTTGACCAACTTGACCATTACCACGATAAGATTTTTGAATGGTTGGTGTTAACCTTTGTCTTGTGTAAGGCCAAGCTTAAGTTTGGAGGGGGGGAACCTTTGTATATATGTATATATATTTTTTGTTTTCTTTTTCTATAAAAAAAAAAGAAAAAGAAAAAAATTTCAAAACATTAAAAATATATTAAAAAAAATTATAAATAAATAAACAGGGGATTACTGGCATTTTGACCCTCTTGGTGTAGCATGACAGTGAGGACACTGTCAAGTTTAAGTTTGGGGGTATGCTCGGTACGTCTTCTTCCTTCGCATTCATTTGTACATATTTTTGCATTTGCATACTTATTTTAAAAACCCATAAAAAATGAAAAATTTCAAAAATTATAAAAATTATTGTATTCAATTTTGGCTTATTTGACTAGAGTTTGACAGATAGGTTAACTAGCTAGGAACAACTAGATCTTAAACTTAGTAAATTAAAAACCCTAAAAATAACCTTCCTTAAAGTTTAGCGGTAGAAAGTATATGCCTTGTAGTTTATTTAGAAATAGGCAAATTTTTGGTTCACTTCTTGGGCTAAGTCGAAACAAGGGAAGAGTATTGATGTTCTTATTAGAGTATAAGTTTGAAAAATAGTTCCTAGCTTAAGTCTAAATTCTGAAAATGTATACCCTACAATTTGCACAATCATGCACCTTGAAACTTGGAATAGTAGAGGAGACCTTGAAATGCTCTTGTCTAAAGTCCTTAGTACAATGAAAATAAAAGAAAAAAGTGAATAAAGAAAAAAAATGAACACTGGTTTTTGTGATTACTTAAGGCTAAAAAAATAGAAAAATATTTAGTGAGGGTGCTTCATCACCTAGTGTCTTAGACCAACTGGTTTGGGAGTCACTGCTAAAGCCTTGGGTGTTGCAAGACTAGGAAGTACGCTTTAAAGTGCAAACGCATCTTGTAATCGGTCGTTGGTACCTCAAGAAGTATTAACGGTAGCATGAATGATGTGTAAGCAAAATTCAATTAAAAATTCACCAATTAATAAGTGCTTTGGACAACGGACAAGGGTATGATTGCTTGATTTGAATTTCCAAGTGTAGGGGTGATTTATACACACACGTAGGGGTATGTGATTGGGATTCAGATCAAAGAGAGGAATGAAGAATAGAATTTGTATCTTTAGTAAGGTTGATAGAAACTCCTAAGTGGAGATGGAACCCTAGAAGGAAAACTTAAGAGATGCCGAAAGCTAAGTAGGTCTGCAGAACATATATAATCTTAAGTTAGATGATGAGGAAGTGTGAAAAATATGGGTGAATAATTTACGAGTCGACGATAATAGAATTTCTTGTTAGAAAACCTAATTGGAGAATAAAAGTAAATGGGCCAAATTGGTAGGATTTTGTGGGTAGTATCCGCTGAAAACCCTTAGGAGACAACACTCCTCCTACTAGGGACACCTAGAGGTTTAACGGCTTGTTGCACGAGCTCAGTGCAATCGCGTTTCCCTGCGAAAGTGCGGTTAGGTTATTTTAGTGAATAAAAATAGGTTTGCTCGAGGACGAGCAAAAGATAAGTTTGGGGGTATTTGTTCACACCATAATATTGCATTATTATATTCCACATTCTTATTCTTTTTACAAATAAACAGGTACTTTTGACGCATGTCTGCTACATATTACAGGTTGCAGGTTCTTGGAACGAAAACAGTGAAAAACACAAAAGACGACACAAAAAGGACTTTTGACCAATAAATAGAAGGATCTTAGTCAAGCCTACACAAAGATAAAGTTCACAAAGTATAAGGCAGCGCAAGGTCCAAGAATACAAAGCGAACGGTTAAAAATCCATTGCAATTTGTTCACTGAAGATCTGGAACTAATGTAGAAGCCCAATTGATAAAAGAACCAAAAAACCAGAAGCCCAAAAGGACCCAGAACAAAACCATAAATTTTCAGCATCTGAACTCACTAAAGGGCCGCGGAACCGCGGCCCAAGCAAGCCATTGCCGCGGTTCCGCGGCCATATAATGCCCGGAGGTGGTGAAAATTTTTACCAAAGTTTAGTGCGGCTCTGGAAAGATTTCCTAGGGGTATATTTGTAATTTTAGACATGCGGATCAAAATGTAACCTAGGGTTTCCTATTCTCTATAAATAGGAACTCTAATCATTGTAATTTCTCATGCCTCCTTTTAATAATAAATTCAGAATTCTTTATGGAGAGCATCGGTGCCTCTTTTCAATTCATGAATTCAGATCTGACAACCATGCGTTGATGTTTGGAGAGATGCATCTGTAAGTAGATTTAATTAATTGCTCTAGTTTAGATTTCAATTCTTTGCCCTATATAGATTTAATTCATTGCCCTAGGAAATTATTTAGAGTTAGCTTTGGTGAAGGCTTTTGAGAGATGAGATCTCTCATCCCTTTCTTGCCCATAAAATATTTTCAATAGGACTCCATGCATACACGCACACACCGCGCCCTACGGCATCCTATCTCTCGAGGTAACGGTGATACCGTAGTATAAAGGCCCGGTTGCGCGCATTTTCCATGGAGGTTAGGGTAAGGATCTCCAAAGGAAGGACAAGAACCTAGAGGAAGGAACACCTTCCCGAATGGATCTAATCCCCTTTATTGATAATTACCATAACTCCTCATAGATCTTCATTCGGGTATAGAAAGTGTTGAGATTTACTTGCATTTCCAAACCATCCCTAAACCTAACCCTAGCAAGACTAGATCTAGATAATCATAGTATAGAATAATTAGGTTTTTAGATTTAATAATTAATCCGAACACCCTTCGGAATTAACTCGTTAGCGCGATTAGGAGATTCACAACATCCCTGTGGACTGACCCGTACTCACCGGCTAGCTACCAAGCGACGCCGTTCTTGATTGCGGTAATAGATAGTTTTTGAGACACCAATCACTTAGCTGCGAAGGTAGCTTCCTCAAGTGTGCCAGAACGTTGTAATCCACCTTGTTTTTCTTTGGCGGGTCCTTGGCTGCCAGCTTTTTGACGACTTAATCATCTAGAGCGATATCCTCAGGGACTTTTTCTTTCCCCTTATCTTTTCTATTCGACCCACTGTTCGCGGGCTCGAGATTCTTTTCGGCCAGCGTACGATTACGCAGCTGAATATTTTCACTGGTCTTCATTTCTTCCGTTTCAGATGTGGGTTCTTTGAAGAGAGGGCCAAGGGCTATTTCTTCATCAGAATCACTCCCGAAAGTGAGAACTTGCGATCCTCCGTAATCAACCTTATGACAGTTACCGATAATTCTTTTGCGCTCCTCAGTCGTATTTCTTTGTTCCCGATGAGTTTTGCGTTTCATCCGCTTGAAATGTTGTTGGTGAGCAACATATCTTTGCCACTAGTTTTTAAAAGCGTTGCACTCTTCGGTGGGGTGCGCAACCTTTCGATGATATAAGCAGTAGCTAGGATGTATATCCGCTTTATCAGGAGTGTTTCCTTCGGAGGGTGGTAGCTTCATTCCCATCGATATGGCTTTGGCGAACCTTTTCCTCGTCTTGCACCTGCTTTTATTTGCGGCGGATGTACTTTGATCTGGTGGGAGTGTTTCAACCCTTTCGTACAGTCGCTGGCGTTTGGCCTTTTCAAATATGGCCATCTCGTGTTCTCAATCAGCTTTGCTTTTCAAAAGAGCTTCGTTTAGGAATGCATCAATCATTTCGTCTGATGGTCCTAGAAGTTCAGGCTCAGGATCTGCCCCCAGTTTCTCTGCTTAAGGAGCTTCTTCATCATTTATCGACGAGTGAGAGATCACATGGTAACTTGCCACATAATCCTCAGGTTCATCCGACGAGTTTTCTCCAATGTCATCATTTTCTTCCTCAAGGACGTGGCTGAGAAACTCTTTGAGTGTGACTGGAGTCAACGCTTTCTGATTATATTCCTCCAGCGCGTCGATATATTTTTGCAGGTCCGTGCGCTTGTCATCAGGCTTCACGGGCTTCTTGGTCTTTTTCTTCTTTTTCGAAGACTTTGACGGCTGGATATGAGCGCTTTGACTATCACCACCAACTTTTGGAGTTGGGCGCGGTTTCAGCATTGCCTCGATGATCTCAGGTTCCAGTGGATTTTTCCACCTGATCGCCGGACATGTTTGGAGATCCTTCAACATTCTTTTAGTCTTGGCTGAAAGAACGACCTCCCATGGAGCTTCCTCTACAAAAGAGAATGATGCCCCCGGTGTGTACGTCCTTTTAAGAGCGTGCGGCTGCGGCGGGCTAACTTTCCAATTCTCGGACAGTGCAAACTTGCCCTGTTGGTATTAGTCTTCGATCCAGCCTTTAAAGACGAAGCAATCTTCAATTGGATGGCCTATTTCTTGGTGATAGGGGCAATAATTAGGATTATTAGCCTCACCGGGTTGCAATGGGCGTTTCGGATTCGGCAGATTGATGAGCCTATTGCGCACTGATAGTTCGAACAATCTCCTCATTTTGTCCCGGGGAAACGAATAAGGGCGTTTTATTTTTTCATTATAGAATCGCCGTCTCTCGTCTAGGTGATCAGTTAATTTTGGACCACTGGGCTGCTGTTGAGCATTGGCGACGAAGGTCGCTTTCCCTTTCCCTTTTTCATTCCGCGGCTCCGGCTTCGAAGAGGAAGGCCTGTGGCCCATCTAGTCCATTTGGGCCAGCTTATCAATCAAGGACTAGAAAGTGGTCGGCTTGAAAAACATCATAAATTGGGAGATGGTCGCTTGAGGGTCGAGAGTACCCACAAACATGCCCACTGCTGGCGCTTCTTCGATGCGCTGCTCGCACTTCGACCATAGATTCCGCCATCGTATTGCGTATTGCACCCATGTTTCGCCTAGCTTTACCCTGGCGTTAATCAATGCGGTGATCGGGGTGCGCTCGCTAGCACTTGCGAATCTCTGCATGAACAGCAGCTCCATCTCCGCAAATGTCTTGATAGAGTCATTTGGAAGTTCAGAATACCACTCGAACGTCGTTTCCGATAAGCTGCCGACGAACTGGCGAAGTAGCAGTTTATCGTTACCTCCAGTGTTGCCATATAGAGCCCTGAACTGGGCGATATGCTGGTGGAGATTGCCCGTCCCTTTATATATATGGAATTTAGGGATCGTATATCCCGGCGAGTACCTTATTTGGTCATACCAGCCTGGGTAGGGTCGTCCAGTCTTAACGATCTTCCCGGCCGTTTCGCTCACATGATGAGCTCGTATTTGCTGAGCGATGTAATCATCCAGAGCGGCCTTGGAGATGGTCTCCTCCTTGGTTGCTGAAAGAACCGGAGGAGAGTTCGATGTCTCCCCTCTGTCGTCTTCAATGATAATTGGAGGGTCTTTAGCTGGAGGATTCGGTTGTATCATCATCCCGACCATATCTTGGAAGAGAAGAGCCATTCGTTTTATATTGGCCGCTTGTTCCGCGGCCTCTTTTTATTTCCTCTCGAGCATCCTTCGGAAGAATTCAGCACCAGTTTCTTGTTTCTGACGCTGCTCTGAGGTTTTTGAATTTTCTTTCGGCCCAGTGAGTGCGGCTATTGCAGTCAGCATCTTCAGAAGTTTTTGCTGTTGTTGCTCCTGAGCCTTTGTTATCAATCGGGTAAGCGGTCGATGACCCGTAGAAGCACGGCTTTCCTCTTTTCCGGAAGCTATATAAACGGTATGTGTTACCATCCCCCAGACTTGGGGCGTTTAGATTCGGTGTCCTTGCGGTTCGTAGCGGACACGGGGGCCTTCTCTGGACTCCTTCTCTTATGAGCGGTCGAAGTTGAGGGAGCCGTTGCAGAGGGCACCCAGACGGATGACATCTTTTGTGGTATCACGGGATGGCTCTTTTCTTGCCGAGATTTAATCTTCTTTGGTCGGCGAGAGTAGTCCTGGTCAATCACCGATTCATGGACCTGTCGCCAGACTTTGTAAATTTTGGAGGACAGCCGCTGAGGGGGCTGCTCCAGCTTCTTTTCTGTAGCATTCTCTATAAGTGGAGGATATCTTTTTAGTATGGCAGTTGGAGAGTTCTTGCGAACCCTCGTAAGCGGTTCAAAACTGTTCCCAGTTGGAACAGCAGCATTGATTTCCACTGTTGGACCAGGCGGAGTCAATCCAGAAAGAGAGTTGCCCCCAGCCTTCCTTACTCGGCGTCAGTGGCAACGTCGAGCGTGTCGATCCGTTGGGATTGTCTCAGCTGTAGGGGTGACTTCCTCATGCCCCCTGTTTTGGCGAATGGTTGTCGCCGGCGTCAGCCTCTTGAAGACCGATGTACGTCGAGAAGCAATGTCTAATCTGTCAAAGACAGACTTCTGGGAAAGGGAAGTAGCTTTGAGGACTTCGCCCGGAGCGGGAGCCGGAATGGCCAGCCTTGTGAAGACTAACTTCTTGGTAGGAGAAGCCGCTTTGACGACTTCGAGAGCAGGAATGGCTATCCGCTTAGGGATAACCCATTTTGGTATCGCGGGCTTCTTCACGGGCCTGTTGGAGCTTTGGCCTAATCTGTCAAAGACTGAGGCGTTGAAGCTGGAAGACCCATTGAGAGGGGTCGTAGTAGTGGTAAGTCGATCAAAGACCGACTTCTTTGGGGCTTCCTGCAACGGCAGCGGGGCATTGAAGTTCATGGGTGGGAGCATTGTCCCGAAGAATAGCCCAGTGGTGGCCTGATTCACCTGGTCCACCGGCATTGTAAAAACAGAGGCTGCCTGAGGCCCGTAGGTCACTCCTTCTGCGGGGAAGAAGTGAGAGTTATTGCCATTGTTGCAGCTTGTGCAGTTGAAAGCCATTTGATCTTCTTTTTCTTCCGCACGAGAGAAAAACCAAATCTTAGTACCTCGAACCCAAGGGCAACCATATTAAACCGCGATTCGTTCATGAACACGACACACGAAGTGTGGAGTGGAAAGAGGAAGAGGTCCCACCAGGCGTGCCAGAATCTGTTCCCCGCCGAAACACAGAGACGCGACCGCGTAGGTCCGTCTTGCCTGAATTTGGGGGCAGATGCTAATTGGTGCTATCCATCCACCTCTCCGAAAATTCTAAGTTGATTTATGGCACCATGTATCGAAGGTTTAAACGGATGCGGCCGATGTAGTAGACTTCGTCAGATTCTCCCTCTTTGAGGGGTTTTTGATTGTGGGGGCGTTCTTCCCTGCAGGCGCAAGCCCCTGCAGTTAATTACGCTATCGCATCGCGGTAACCACCTTCTCCTTCTCCAGATGGTCACTTCGTGTCGTGGGTGTTTGTTTTGTTTTTGGTTGCCCGTGGATTGTATACGGAGACTAATTTTTGTCGTCGCCCGTAGGGCTTGGATTAGTCCAAATCCATATGTTCTTAGATTTGGATTTGGGGGTTGGGTTTAAGAATACGTTAGTCTCATTTGAGACTAAGATCAACTTAAACGTATGTTAAGGATACATTAATCTAATTTTAGACTAAGATCAACTTAACGGGATCGTTTAGATCCAACAAAAGAGCATTTGGACTCTATTGTTTAGTTTAGGGACATTGCGGTCGATTACCAGTTTAAGGACATGGTGGTCCATTGTTAGTTTAAGGACACTCGGTCCAAGATTAAGGACATCATAGTCCATGGGTTTAAAGGACCCCACAGTCCGAGGTTAAGGACATCATAGTCCATGGGTTTAAGGACACCACAGTCCAGGTTAAGGATATTATAGTCCACAGAGTTTAAGGATATCATAGTCCATGAGTTTAAGGACCCCACAGTCCATGGAATGATTGGTTATCGGGACCCGTCACCTCTCTGAAGACGTTGAAGGATTACAACGACAAATATCAGAGGAGTGAAGAGATGAACCCTTGAACCAAAGTTGATTGGGAAATCTGTAGTCCAATTTGGAACTAAGATCAATTAATTAGATTATGAGCACATGGGCTCAGTTAAATCTGAATTGAAGACTTATGGCCAACTTGGGCTAAGTCCAATTAGGTTTAAGAAAGTTGAACATTTGTTTGGGTTCAATTCTTCTTTATTTAGCAATGCTAGACAATGTTTTGTTGGCTCTGACAACATTTTGTCTTTGGCTGAGCACTAAACCTTTCATTATAGCTCTGGGCTTTACTCTGCATATCATATGTAATGATCAATTTTGAGGTTCTGTTGAAGGAGAGGCTTGCCTCTGGAAAACTTGGCCAATTTGGGCTAAGATTGGCTTTAAAATAGTGTCAAACACTATAGGATAGTTGGCGATCACGTGCTCCCACGTGATGTGCTGAAAATAGTGTTAAACACTAAGAGCGAAGCGCTTAAAGTGGTATTAAACACTAAAAGTGAGGTAGTCACGTGGGGTCACGTGAGGCGCCTGAAGATGGGGCCAGACTTCATTTATTTTGTTCTCAGAATATTCAAATAAGTGTTAAACACTTTTAGTCTTTGAAATCATCACGTGTGGACACGTGACAATGTCTCTGCGTTCGGCATCAATTCCTCTGTCTTCCCCTATTTTATTCTTTTGAAAAGGGTGTTTGGAAGGGGTCACGTGGGGACACGTAAGGCGCCCTAAATCAGTACTGCCTTTGGCTTTGTTCTCTTTTATTTTTAGGGTCACGTGGGAGCACGTGAGGCATTGCCTCTGGACTAATTCCTTCTTTTTTTGAGGAGTCCATTAAAGGGTCACGTGGGAGCACGTGAGCATGCCTTATTCACTCCTTTTTGTTCGTTGGGATGAAGGGTTACGTGTTACTCCGTGATCATGTTGGATACTTAATCTTTACGTGCATGGAGAGCTTTAAATCTCTTGTTTTAAGAATTAAATTCTTTTGTAGGGTTAAACCCTAGTTTCATTTAGAAGAATTAAATTCCTATGTATTTGGAAGAATTAAATTCTTATGTAGGGTTAAACCCTAGTTTTATTTGGAGGAATTAAATTCCTATGAATTTGGAAGAATTAAATTCTTTAAACTTAATCCTCTCTCTAGGTTTTGGATCTACATGGCAGAATCTCCATGATGAGAATTAAATTCTCAACTTGTGGGGAGATCTGCTTGTGCAGATCTTCAACCAAAGGAAGAACTAAGTTCTTATTCAGAAGAGTTAAACTCTTAAATTGAGAATTAAATTCTCTTTTTTTTTATGGAGCTTAGATCTCTTTCCCCTTTCTCAGACAAAATGTAGGACTAGTGCCAACAGTTCATCACGAGGGCTTCTTTTCTCTGAAGAGATCTTCTTTTTCTCTCTTGAGAATTAAATTCTACTCTCTTTTCTCTCTCTGTTGTTGCTTCTCTCTCCAAAAAAAAATCGATCCCCCCTCTTCTCTTCTTGGCTCCTATTTATAGGAGAAAGAAAAGAATCAGTTTGTTTAGTCAATCTTTCATTGAAAGATTTTAATTGATTTTGTAAGCAACATAATCTTTTAGATTACTCAGTGAATTTTATTCACCATTGGATTTTTAATCCAAATGATATTCTGTTTGTTATTCTTGGTGAATTTCAGGGAAATCTTTCCATGTATATAATCTTTCTATAAATTGGTGATTTTTAATCACCATTGGATTTTTAATCCACCGGTGCTCCACTTTACAGAGCACAATCTTTTTTATTTGGAAAGATTTAAAGAAATATTTTTCCAGTTAGGGTTTTTGATTTCCCTTAATTAGAATTTAATTCTATTAGTTCAGAAGGCTTAAGAGCCTATCACGTGTTGGCACGTGATCTCACTGTTTGATCATTTAAATAGAATTTAATTCTATTAATTAAAGAGATTAGGAACCCATCACGTGTTGACACGTGACCCCCTATTAACATTTTAACCAGAATTTAATTCTGCTGTTTTAAAGAACTAAGGAATCATCACGTGTCAACACGTGACCCTTGGTCACATGTAGACACGTGATGCCCCATTGGGATCTTTCCTTGCTGTTCTATTATGCCTTTTAATTCCTTCAGTGGGAAAAGTCCCATCACGTGTGGGCACGTGACTCCACTAATTGCTTGCTTAATAAGAATTTAATTCTATTTCAGCAGAATCCCTAGGAAACCATCACTTGTTAGCACGTGACCCCGGATCACGTGTGGGCACGTGATGCCCTATTGGGGTTTTTCCCCGATATTTTACGAGGGAACAGGGGCCCCGGGTGCGCTTTGCCACCATGTGCGAGACCGGGGGGAGCTTGAAGAATCTCTCACCCTTAGCCTCCTCTAGCAGTACCGTCTGGGAGACGTTGAGCGGGGTGTACTCCTGAAAGTTCGGGAAGTAGGACTTTGGTCGCTCAAGCCTCTTTTTCTCTTCCCTCCCCCTTTTCTTTTGGTCAGTTTGCTCTGCCCGGGGAAGATTTGCATTCACCTCGGACTCGAGCTGGATCTCACTCTCGGTCCAGGCCTTTACCTCGGCCATGGTCTCAGGTTGCGCTAATGCAAAAGAGCGTAACCACTCCTTGTGCCTAAGACCAGACCTAAGTGATGTAATGACCGTCTCGTCCCGATGTTCAGGGACCTCGAGAAGGGCGTTGTAGAAGCGGGTGACATACTCTTTGAATGTTTCTTTGTCCCCGCTCTTGATTGTGAAAAGATGGTTGACGGTCCGTTTCTGCCGCCTGTTCCCGACGAAGTGGCCGAGGAATTGGGTGGCCAGCTCGTCGAAGGTTGAGATCGAGCGTGGCGCGAGTCCTCGGAACCAGTCTCGTCCGGAGCGGATGAGAGTGGCTGGGAAAGCTCGATATTGGGCGGCGTCAGAGTTATCTTGGAAGCTCATTCCTGCGGTGAATGCGTCCAAATGATCCTTTGGGTCAGACTTACCGTCGAAGAGAGAGACCTTTGGGGGCTTGTTCTGGTAGGAGAGATAGACGACGACCAGCTCTTCGGTGAAGAGTTTTGTGAGCGAGTCGGCGACGTACTTAGCCCCGTGGTATCCCGATGATTCGGCACATTTTGATCTTTGGTCTCTGCTGTTGGAGACCTGTGTCTGGCCACAGCCCCGGTTCCTTTCGATGAGGTTCCTTAGGTCCCCTAGCGAGGTAGTCTTCGAGCCGCCGTGATGAGTCCCGTCCGCGCAACCCTGTCGAGGGAGGGGGTGTCGGTCGTGCCTGGGCACAGGCGAACTGACCGACACCTCCTCGGGAGGGACAGGGGCGCGATGGGGCTCGAGGCGAGGCGATCTGGCGACGGACCTCGGCATTGAACTGTGGGGCGCTCAGCGGGTCATAGAATATGTTGGCCCGGGGGATCTGCGGCCGTGGGAGGCAGCGAGGCGGAGGTCGGCAGTGCCGACGCGAGCAGAGTCTTCTCTCCCTCTGTATGGGTCCCGGTCCCGAGGTAGGGGAGAGGCGACCTGGGGAGCTTGCCCTGCCGTTTGGACACGGACGGGCGTATCCACGACGGATGCGAATCGATCTATCCAGGCGGCTAGGGCGTTGATGGCGTTCGGGAGAGGAGATTCGTCCGCGCCTCCGTTGTAGGGGAGGCGGCAGCTAGTGCTTGGATCGTCGCGGTGATCGCTCGCCATTGATTTGAGATTGGAATATGAACTTTGTTGAGTGGAATCAAGAACTTCCTACAGACGGCGCCAGCTGATGGAGGGTCGGATCTCCTTCAGATGTTATCTTCCGTAGATCTGCTACAAGCGATGATGGACGGCAGAGATTGAGTTGGAGGCTGCCTCCTGAAGCGTACGGATCTCAATGGGTTTTGAGGTGGTTGAGGTCGAGCTACCTGCAAGAAAGCCCTGGGTGGTTGTGCCACCGATGACCCTCCGACGATCAAGTTGGACTGGATATTTGAGCAGAGTAACGGCCTAGTGAGGAAAGAATGACTTACTTGAACCGTCTGAAAGAGGGGTTTATATAGTGGTGGCAACAGGCAGGCAGGCGCGAGAATCACGCCAGCCGTTACGCTCCCGGCGTCACGTCCGCGTGATAGGCGGGATCCCGCATTAATGACGAGACGGGCTCGTTAATGGGGGATCATGAAGGCGTGGAACGCGGGTTCGTGGGTGGCGGATATCTCGTGCATGGCGAGATTCGCGGAGCCGTGGCTGCTGCATGCACTTTGTTCATGCCAGTGATTTTCCTTACAGCATGCACTTGGCTTCTGCATCATATCATTTTCTTTGCCAAGTTTGCCATCCTCACATGGTATTGGAAATATTAGCCAAGTTTGCCATCCTCACATGGTATTGGAAATCCTATGCCAAGGAAAGGATAGCTAAAAATGATGCACCCTGAGTTGCTCTGCCTTTGCAAGTAAGATTAATTAGAATGTTTCGGCGAAACTGTTTATTTTCATTGAGATCATTAGGTTCATGAGTTGTTTTGCCCAAGATTTTAGGTTGGAAATAAATGTGATGATGGAAATAACATATTAACATGGGTGTTGTTTCAGTTTCTGAAATTGATTTTTTGTTCTATTATGAAAGTTTCTTGGGATGCTTTCCTTGATGGTGGTGGTGGTGGTGGTGGTGGTGGTAATAATATTGCAAAAGAAGTATGTACAGTTATATTGCAAAAAGAAGTAGGAAATCTTGGCACTTAGACAACAGAGGAGAGGATGCAAGGGCTTTGAAGGGGACAGCCACGGCAGCAAGAGCAGGCAGTTCTGGCCACGGGCAAGGCGGCGGCGGCGGCGAGCGATCGAGAGGTTTTTTTCGGAAGGGAAAAATTAGGAATCGGGGAAAAGGGGAAGATTTGAGATTTATCATGAGTGGGGAGTGGGGAGTGGGCCCGACCACTTATAGGATTGTGTCACGGTTATAACCGTGACGAAAGAACTGTAACTAAATTTAGGTCACGGTTTAAACAGCGGCCAATTCCTCGTTACTTTAGGATAGCTAATATATATGCATTATTCTCCATTATTTATTCCGCTAGATGAACCAAACAACTCTTCACACTACATGTTTTTCAGGATTACTAGGGACCAAGAAGTAACCAAGAAAAAGTAGATTTTATTTTCTTTTTTCTTCTTTTTTTCAAAGGGAAGCCATGGCTCTATTGTATTCTAGATCTTAGATCCACAACCAAGAGCACGTGTGTTGTGGATAAAACCTGCTTTCTTGTACGAGCCACATTTGGATTCCTTATGATCCTCATTTTACATCATTAATTGATCTAATTTTTGTCCTGCCAAAAAAGCTTGTATGCCCAACCAATGGCACAATTTTGTCATATGAAATTGACATTTGGGTCATGATCTAACAACCCTTTCCTGATTTCAGAGATAGGTTCTCTTATAAATTCCGAAATGTCGTCTTACGTGTAAGGTGAAAAACACGTTATCAAATACAAATTCTACAATATCCTTGCCCCTTTAACTTTAGTGTGAAGTAAATAGACGAAATTGTCGCTTACAACTAGTCAAGAGTATACTTTACCTACCAGCTTGAAATCCTACCACAATCCATCCAAGAAACAAAATGGTGAGGGCCACAACACCTAAATATTAGTGTCAAACACGTGGGTCCATAGTGTTTATCTCACGTTGATTGCATTTGGTCTAGTTTGTGATGCGCATGAAATATACATTGGACATGCAATCTTGCGCTTGGGAACAATATTAGGGCCTGTTTGGTTCCATGAAAACTAAATCATGAATTTATGTCTGAGAAAAACTTTTCGGCTGGTTTTAGGATTGGGATTTGGGTTTAAAGTGTTTGATTGAGCTAAAATTTCTCTTACAACCTATTGGAAGAAAAGAAAATTACTTTTTCTACTGGGATGGTTGAATCTATATAGGCTACATTGATTCTCATTGAGTGATCCATGTATGCTGCATTGATTCTCATTGGGTGATAAATATGCATGATATACATAATATAGAGAATTGCACCCTTCACTCCACCTTATAGCCACTAAATGTCCTTGTAGACGATATGGATTCCACCACATGGATAGGAAAAAGAAGATTTTTTCTTTTAATGCTTTGGTTAGAGTGAAAATAGTAGCTTGCACTTGCGATGCACGTGGACTCTTAGTTTCGGATATGCAAATTTATTATTTTTATATAAAGACGGTGGCGGATCCTGAACCATTGTTGGGTGGGACGAAAAAATTATACCATAACGATGACAAAACAATGGATGAACAAAAAGTGTGTCCAAAATTTAAGAACTTAGAATTTTGCTGAGGTCTACATTTAAAGTTTTGGGGTTAATCCCATTTTCTTTTACCTAGACCGTGAATGATCATTCATTATAATAATAATTTTCTTTTTTCTCTCTTTTTGGATATGTGACTCCTTCAATCGTCTCTACCACTTCTCGTATTGGAAAAAAAAAAAATTATTGCATGAATTTCATCAGTTGCCTTTTTGACAAAAAATCTTATGTAAAGATTTTACAAATAGACGAAAACACTTGTAAACTTTTGCAGAAACAAATTTTATATTTTTAATCAAAATAAATATTTAGCGAAGTTTTCCCTCAAAAACCATAGCCTGAATAACCTTTTGCAAATATATGATAAAATGATGTTTTATGGAAAAGAATATCATAAAATTAGGTTGGTACATGATGCTTTTATCTTGGATTGTAGGCAAACCATTCGAAAGCATCTTATGCAAAGTAATTTATTAAGAGATAAAAGCACCAATTGTAAATAGTTTGCATCAAATTTGATTATCCATTGGAAATATATAAAACATTGTATATAGGTTAGGGTAAAAATGTATGCGTACATAAGTTATTTTTAAAATGTGTGAGCCTTGCATGTTTACTTGAAATGAAAAAAGAAAATATTGAAAGACCAGAGATTGGAAAACCAAGCAGCCATAACAAAATTTCATCCTCCCACCACTTGAACATTTATTACATTTTAATGAGGCATGTTAGTAATATTTATCAAGTTACTATCCATATATCATACATATATAAAGGTGGGACGATTGCCTACCCTCGTCCATATAAGAATTCGTCCTTGTAAGTATATATATTTAAAATTTAAAAACATAGTTGAGAAAGATATTTTATTTCGAGAGAGATAATATTTGGAAAAGAAGATTTTTCTTGAAAAGATATAATATCATTTAAAATTTTAAAATATTAAAAAGTTGGCCTAGTTTTCTAAAATTCCAATAAACTCTTAAGAACCTTTTCTATTTTTAATTAATTTTTCTAGGAAAAAGAGACCATCATCTTAACTATAAGATTGATTGTAAATTTTATGGGGCTCAAATGAGTTAGCCTTATAATATTAGCGTTTAGACATGTAGACTAAGATGTATTCCCAAAAGAAAAATTAATAAACAAAATACATGATGGTTTCTTAGAAAGATAATCCCAAAATCCTTGTTAAAAAATCACAACTAATTAAAGAATATTATCAAACATATTAGAAGTAGAGAATTTTGAGTTGGAGATTAACTAATTAGTAGTAACAAACAAAAATAGAAATGTTCAAATATTTCCTTACGGTTTCAAGAAAAAAAAATTATTTGGATTTTATCATTTCTAATTGACTTTATTTACCTAATCTGATAAAAACTGTCATATCCGATACAAATTGTCAAATAAAGAATGATTTATACGATTTAATGATTATTAAGATGGAAATAAAAGGTAATTTTTGCGAGTAATTTAGGAAAATAATATATGGTAGTTAAATTAAAAAATGAAATTACAATCTTACACATTGTCAATAATTACAGTTATCAGGGCTTGGAGTAGCCCATTGAGGAGATCCGGGATCGAGCCTGCGTTCTCCCATTTATAAGAGGGTGGCTAATTTATTTCACCTATTATCTCAAAAAAAATATTTACAGCTACCAAAAATATGAGAGCAAATGGGATTTGGGGGCAATTTTTCGGGAGAGGATTTTATTGAACCAAACATTAGAAAAGGAAAAAAAATTAAAGAGATGAGAAAGAAAATAGATCAGAGAATAAACATGCACTCTGTCACGTTCTGCTTCCCAAAAACAAGAAACGAGAGCAACAAGCCCGCGGCATATTCATATCAAAAAACAGTCTTTCTTGACATGAATACACTAAGCGTCTATATAAACAATTTATGAAATTATAGTATAAGAATTTTAAGCTTATAAAATATCCAACAATATTTATAACAGTTCCAAAAACAATAACTGAACATAAATTCGAAAATTTAAGAAATTAGAAATGTAAGATATCGTTGAACAAAAGAAGGCATACTTACTGAAAAGAAAAGCTAGAACTCGGCCTGATTTGAAAGCTATTAACCATTCTTCTCAGTTGGCACCACCTCATACCTAGTCTCGTCACCTTTTCTAATATCGTCTGACGACATTCTCAAAAAAAGAAAATAAGAAAACAGGAATGCCGTCAGCGAACTAAACTTCGGTAAGTCCCCATTTTATTAAAAAACAATATATGAAATGAAGCACGGTATACAGTATAATCAAACAAGTATGTAATGTTTCAATATTGATACGTAAAGTTCCGAACATCAATTTTATGATCTAGGTATTCTATTTTATTTAATATCAAATATTATGCAATTTATATATTTATATAAATATTCTAATTAAAGGTTAGTGTTATTCATTATTTTAATATGTATTATCGGATTATGTTATTCAAGGTATTAATCATATAATAGATTGATTACTAAATTGGTTACCCAATAGGTAGTATATATCAATAGTATCGATACAAGACATGCGAATAACTGTGAAAAGTAAAAGGTAGTGTGTAAGTCAAATCAGCATATGTTAATCAATGCAACGTAATTAGAGTGTCATGATATTCGATATTTCAGTGCTAGTAACTATAAGTATAAGCTCGATTGTGTAAGTTTTATTATATAACCAGGATATTTCGTAATTCCACGGAACAACAGCAACAAGAGATTCAAGATTTATATATAATGCAATGTACTATTTTTCTCCGACACCACGAGAAACAAGATATGATCCTCCGTTACATATAAATACCCCTTTTTTCGAGCTACCCTATCCCCATGATATATATATTTATATAGTATGTATATATCCAATAAACAGTGTATATGTCATGTTCACGATATTCACGGTATTCAAGATATTCATTAGATTCACGATATTCATGAGATTCAAGTGGTTCATGTTAGGTTCAGGTCAAGATAGTATAAACTAACGCAGGAATATTCACAAACCCAAGACTGTCATCCAGGGGTAAGGAAACACGGGCCCGCTCATGTAATGGGACTCCAACTACCGTAGGAGTATTCACGGACCCAAGGTTGTCATCCAAAGGTAAGGAAATACAGGCCCATTCATAAGTTAGTAATAGGAATCCTGAGTTGTCATTGAGTGTGAGTGTCGACTACCAAGAGTATTCACAGACCCAAGGTTATTATTCAGGGGTCAGGAAACACGGGCCTACTCATGAGTAATGGGATTCCAACCACCACCAGAGTAATTACAGACCCAAGGTTATCATCCAAGGGCCAGGAAACATGAGCCCATTCATTAGTTAGTAATGAGACTCCTGAGTTTCCGTTGAGTGTGAGTGTCAACTATTAGGAGTATTTACAGACCCAAGACTATCATCCACGGATAAGGAAACACGGGCCCACTCATAAGTAATGGGACTCCAATCACCGTCGAAGTATTCACAGACCTAAGGCTATTCATGAGTCGGTCATGAAATTCCTGAGAGTATAGGTCAAGTACTAGATATAATTCTAAACCTCTATGTATATGTAGCAAGCGTGTGATAATAGATCAGCTTAAGGGCAGAAATAATCATAAGTTCGCATGCAGAAATTTATGGGTTTAGTTTAGAATTAGTGGATCTCACACAACAAATAATTTGTATTTCAAAGTATTGTGTAAATAACTAGACTGAGTTTTTCTCGATCGGGTCCCTGATGACAGAGTTATGCAGGTTTCCGTAACACTGCGCAGAGCAGGCCAGTGCAGATTTTAGAATACGTACACTGATAGTATTTTATATTTTTGGTAGGTTTTGGTCCATATTCTAGTTTTCTCTATTAGATAGAAATTTAGCGCCTGCAAGTCATGAACGATTCGCAACAAAAAGATCCTGATTTCGAAAAACGAGTAGGGAGTTATGCTTATTTTATCACAACCGAGCATATAGTTTTTGCTGCAGTCCAGATTCGTTATATTTTGTTAGGATCCTATTTTCATAAACTTCTATAACTTTTCAGGTAAATTAATCTAGAAATAAAATATAGCTAGCTCTCTGTAGATGTTTCAGCAACTTGAGTTTGCTCAATTTAGATTCTATAGTTGATAGCTATGTCTATTCTAATGCAAGTGTAATCTGTTTCAACAGTTCCAGAAATTCAGATTTCATACATAAAGAAAAACGATACAACAAACCGATTTAATCTAAACTATTAATTTCGTACTGACCACGGGGAGACGTTATCGCTCGAAGGTTAGTTAACTACGTTATAGCGGCCGCTGGATTATTACGAAACCACAAATATAGTTAATACCCCATATACGGAAAAATATTAAAACATGATATATAACTGCGTATAAAAACGTGCTAACCCAAAAGATTAATAACAACCATACACAGCTAAAACTGTAAATAATGTTAATTATTTTGAACATTATAAAGACCATGTGAATATTTAAAATAACTACTACCAATCTATGTACTATACAATATAAATAAACATATATATTAATAGTAAAACATGAGGTTACAATGCAAGCTAAAAACTGTAACTATTAACAAAACACGTATAAACCGATCTCAAGATTTGGTTTGAAATTTTAAAATGTAACTATATAAACTGTACTTACTAATGTTGTAACTCATTGTCGCATCCCGCTTCCCAGAGTGCGCAAACTACGGCACGTGATAGCGCCAACCATGCTACCTGTGGATAGGAATCATCCCTCCACAGTCACATTACGGCTGTCTATAGAATATCAAAAACAGTAAACTACTAAATCTATCTATCACATGTCCAATTGACACAAGAACAATAACTGAAAAAGATAGCGGAAGCAATAAAGATCAAAGAAATAACTAACTCGCATAAGAGCTATATCAATGAGGTGGTCCTCACTGATCGGCGATCCTGTCGAATACTCACATGCAATGTCAAGTATCTGGGCCATGCAAAATCCAGACGTCAGTGCGTCATAATATCAAAACAATAGTAATAATTAGGATGTAACGATATAGATAAACATGAATATAAAGAATAACACGGATATGAACGGTGAAGTATGTATGTGTAGGTGAAGTGCGATGAGTAACCTTGTAACATCTCTGTTTTCAGTGTACAGAAAATTGTTTAAAAATTAATGTACAAATGGAGTATTTGCAATCATGTGTATGCTATAAGTATTTGAATTGCTTTTGAACAGCAAGAAAGCACTTGTAGCTCATTGGTAAAGTATTGCACTGCTGTGATATAGCTCCTGTGTTCGAATCTCCCCAGCCACGTATATTTTTAATTGATTTTTACTTTAGTCTTTTAGAAGCCCAAAGGTTTACACGTGCGCTACACGTAAAATGAAAAGCCACAGATAAAACAAACACGTGCACTGAGTTATACCAAATGATACCAACACGTGGCGAAGATCCCACCATCCCTCACCGGTTTTTGGCCGGCAAGATGGCGCCTACGGCCGGCACCGCCGGGCCCCCCGTAGGGGATGCTCCCCAAATTTTAACTCCACACCCCTTGGCATCCCCTCTTAACCCCTGTACCTTTTGTTTTTATTAAAATAAACAGAGAATTAAAAAGAGGCATTAAACCAAATTTTTAATGCAAATTTTAATTCTATTCTTCATTACCCTAAACTCTAATTTTTACTATAAATACCACACCACATTTCACCTCTCTTCATTCAGAATCTCATCACAAAAACTCTCTAAAATTTCCAAGTCTCAAGTTGTACAAGTTGAGTTAGCAAGAGGCGAAGTTCTGGCGACGTTCCAACAAGAATCCGGCGACAAAACGACGCCCCGACGGTCCCGGAAGCTTCTTCTTTCTCCCTTCCTTCTTATTAGCCAGTAATTCCCCACTCACCTCCTCCATCACTATTCTAAAATAATCTATTCCGAAAACTCGTCGGAAGCGGAGTTATTCCGACTTCCGAACCGTTTTTCTTTAAAAACCCTATCTTTCTTAAATAATAAAATACCATATTCTCTCATAATGTTTAAAAAACATAAATAAACACATTAGAACAAGTTTCATCTCAAAATAATTTATGTTGCATTTCTATTTCACTTTTACAGTAAAATACCATCATGTTACATACAACTTATAATTATTCAATTTAACCGTATTACCTTTTGATAACTCAAGAGGTAATGACCTAGCTCATCACAACACACATTCTTGATATAGCACGATGAATTTTGGGACTCTATTTTATGTGGAAAATACGAGATTACGAATAAATACCTTAAACATTCAAAACCGTTTTATTAAAAAGTGTGTTATTTAAATTCCTTGCAAACACGCCTCTACAACCCATTTTGGGGAACCCCGATAGGAATGGTATGGGTTATCGCATGTCCTCGGGCCTAGTAGAGCGAGATGCAGACCTCTGTAAAGAGCATTCGATCTCGATGGAATTTTTGATGCAATTTTTAAGAAAATGATATTTCTACAAAATAAATAAAATTTATTTTTATTATATATATATATATATATATGAATATTATCAAAATATATATTTTAAAATATATTATATAAATATTCCATGTTTTCTAAATCAAGAGAATCACAATTTCATGAAACTACCGTTACAATTCAATACAAACTCCAGTATTTCATTAAAATACCATATACAATGAAAACTATGTTCTATTCACTAGAAAATTCACTTTATAAAAATTACAGTTATGAAAACCCTAAAGACGATAATTAAATACTTGAGGTGTATTTTAAAATTATATCAAAAGTATTTTTACATAAAACCCCCTTAAGTTAAATTAAATTACAATAAGGACCCTAGTAAATATAGGTTTAAGCGGGACCAGTTTTCTTGAGCCTCAGGGAGCCGGAGAATATGGGTGCTTGCCTATCTAAGCTAGACAGCCTAACAACGGTATTATCAACACGGTAATTGTCTTGAAAAAAAACACAAATCCTGTCGTCCATGTGCAGCAGTTACCGATAACATCAAAACTTAAATCAGGACTTCAATTTCTTTTTAAAAAGTCTGACTCATTTCGAGTCACGGTCAAATATACAATCAATTTGACTTGAATATGATTTAAATATAAACTGCAATTCAACATGAATCCATTTATACCAGAATTCAATCCATATCAACATGACTCGACTAAACCGAACCATGCATATACTCTGTTTACATGTCTATCCATTTATATCCTTTCTGTTTACATCATATCATGGTTTCGGCAAGTCTTCCATCTATAAAACAATACAATCGATACAAAAGACATTACGGGCTTTTAAAAAGGTAAGCTGGTACGGAATGTGTTAGAAGTGGCACGAGACGGTCACTTTAATACACCAAACCTGAATATCCATTGCTATTGTACCGTGGCTTAACGGTTCCTTGTGCTCCGTATACCTTAGTCTCCGGAATAGTGGGACTCCTCTCGTATACACTGGCATATTCTGTACCAAGCTACAAACAACTGCGTTAATATTATAATCAAACATTACCAGTTATACTCTCTACCTGTCTATTCTATTTTCTATCTCTTCGGACTTACCGAGCGATTGTTCGCTGACGACATCCCTTCTCTTTTTCTTTGGAATGTTGTCAGGTGGATCCGACTCTCTGAAAGTTGAGCCCAGTACCAAGACTTGGAGCAGTTCAAAAAAGATCCCGAGCTGTAGTCATTTGTACATACTTTACTTTTCTTTCATGCCATTGTTTAGGCATTGCTTTCCATTCCTGTATTTACATTTCCAGTTATACTTGTAAAGAATTGTTAAATAAATAAAAGTTGCTGTTCATTTATATTTCTGTCTCTTGTGTACATTTTACTTTATATTGCTTAGTTACGCTTAGCGTGTTTACTTCTCAGTAAATATGTAGCGGACATCACCGCGTCCCCTCCCCGTATACCGGGAAGTGGGGCGTGACAGGTTTTGTTGGAGACCCTTGCAGGTCTGTTCTGCATGGACATGCAGGTCAATTCTGTATGAAGTCCTAAGCTATATAACACAAGAATCGGCAACTAAAAACATTCTTTACATTTAATATTTCTTGAATCTTACAATTTCATATATTTTGAATCTATCATAACCCTATTTTTTCTTTCAAGGTCAACAACACACCACCACCTCTACCGCTTATACCTACCATTGTTGCTCCGATCAATGAGCAGACGGTACTGCTTGAGGCGATTCGAAGCCTCCTGGAAGGACAGCAGCAGCAGACTGCTATTCTGATGAACCGTCCAGAAGCGGAAGCGTCCGGAGTAAAGCAATTCCGGGCATTGCACCTAAAGCAATTTTCAGGAAAAGAGAGCCCTCTGAAAGCTGAGAAATGGGCTCAAAGTATTGTGGATAATATGGCAACAACACAAGTGCCAGAGATCGCTTGGGTACGGGTTGCAAAGCTGCAACTCATCGACAACGTCCGAGTTTGGTGGAAGGCGGAAGAAAGCCGTCTAGACCAACCGATCGAATGTAGGACTTTTCGCGATATGTTCGACGCGAATTACTTCCCAGAGACTGCCCGATTTGACATGGAGCAGCAATTCATCCATCCGATTTGACATGGAGCAGCAATTCATCCATCTACAACAGGGTTTGATGTGGACCAAATATGTGGATGAATATGATGCTGAGTTTACCATGCTCAATAGGTAAGATATGTTTCAATATTCGATTTTCAAATATCACATACTACACAGCTAACACAAGACCTTAACAGGTTCATGGCACACTTGATACCGACTGCTGAGATCAGGTCCAAACGATTTCAGCAAGAGTTAGATCCAGAAATCCAAGCCGCCTTAGCTACAGGGGATTTCCCAACCCACGAACTGGCCTTGAAAGCTGCCCGTCGATATGAGGCAGTGGTGAAGATGAAAGGTAGATCCCAATCTGCCGGAATGAAGTGCCCTGCCACTCAGATGGCAGGAGGAGCCTCTTCAAGGCCATCTTTTGTGTCCAGGAGACCGGGACTACCAATCAACCGGCCCAGCACAGCCTTTTGCACCTACTGCAGGAGGGATGAACACCTAGTGAAGGACTGCCGACGTGCAAATCGCCTTTGTTTGGTCTGCTGCTCAGCCACACATAATATTGGGTCTTGTCCTCGAAGACTCAATCTAAATGCTGCATCCAGACCGGTAATCCCTTATCAGCAGTGACCAGCCATCCAGGCACCCGCTCCATGACTAGCTCTCCTAGCTCCACCACCTCGTGGACCGGCTGCACCTCCTACTCGTCAGTTCCATCAAGCTCAAAGGAACTTACCTCAAGTATAGAGGAACGGACAGAGGAATGCTCCTCCAGCAAGGAGGAATGTACCGAGGCGACAGGCTTTCACAATGACTGTGGAAGAAGCTGAAACAACTAGCCAAGTCATTACTGCTAACCTTTCAATTTTCAAACCTGTTCAATACTTGTTATATCCATATAATTTTCTATACCTAAACATATCCCACATAACTTAGGTACAATCTTAGTAGCCTCACTTCCTGCACTAGCACTTTTCGATACTGGAGTATCTCATTGCTTTATGTCGCAACGGTTCGTCCAAACTCATGCGATTCCAGTCAAACCTCTAGTATCCAGCTGGAATGTCAGTTCAAGGAACGACATTCTAAAGGCAATAATGAGACATAATCTGTGTCCAGTAGTCGTCTGCAGCAGAGAATTCTATGCTGACTTCAAGGTGCTGGACATACCGAATTTCGATGTCGTTTTGGGTATGGATTGGTTTGGAAATTTTTACGCTACCATCGACTGTCGTCAAAGGAGGGTAGTGTTTGAGATTCCATACCATCCGATCTTTTATTTCAAATGTGGAGACCGTACTCTGGAAACAAGCACATACAAGGCAAAACCGAAGAAGGCAGTGATTACAACACTTCAAGCGGAGGAAGGATCGAAGCCAGAGGTAGTTCGAGAGTTCGACGATGTATTTCCTGAAGACATATCAGGTTTACCTCCCGATCGAGCTCTTGAATTCAGCATTGATTTAGTACCTGGAGCACAACCGGTGATCAAAGCACCGTATTGGTTAAGCCTTAAAGGTTTGAAAGAGGTCCGTACTCAGTTGGACGAATTATTGACGAAAGGATAGATTCGTCCCAGCACTTCAAGTTGGGGATCTCCAGTTCTACTTATGAAGAAGAAGGAAGGTTCATATCGAATGTGCATTGATTATAGAGCTCTAAACGAAATAACTATAAAGAACAAGTATCCACTTCCACTCATCGACGATCTGTTCGATCAGCTAAGTGGATCTTGCGTTTTCTCCAAGTTAGATCTTCGTTCGGGTTATCATCACGTGAAGGTCAAAGAATCTGATATCCATAAAACGACATTCAGAACTTGCTATGGATATTACAAATTTCTTATGATGCCATTTGGAGTGACTAACGCACCAGCTATATTCATGAACCTAATGAATCAAGTTTTCCGAAAGTATCTAGACAGTTTTGTTGTCATCTTCATCGACGACATCCTGGTGTATTCTAAGAGTCGGAAAGAACACGCCGAACACCTACGAATTATCCTGGAAACTTTACGACGTCATCTACTCTATGCTAAATACAGAAAGTGCGAGTTTTGGATAGATCAAGTCAGTTTTCTCGGACATATTGTATCAGGTGAAAGAATCTCTGTAGATCCAGCTAAAGTATCAGCAGTAAGCGAATGGCCAACACCGAAGTCAGTGAAGGACATCCGAAGTTTCTTAGGTTTAGCAGGATATTACATAAGGTTTATTGAAGGATTTTCGAAGATTGCAATACCCCTGACCAAGCTCACACGTAAAGATGAAGAATTCGTGTGGGCAGAAGCATGCGAACGAGCTTTCGTAGAACTCAAGTCAAGAATGACATCAGCACCTATTCTCGTAATACCGGACCAATCTAGTGGTTTTTAAGTGCATTGCGATGCATCCGGTAAGGGATTAGGATGTGTTCTACATCAGCACGGTAAAGTCGTAGCTTATGCATCAAGACAGCTGAAGATTCATGAGCGCAACTATCCGACGCATGATTTGGAGTTGGCGGCCGTAATCTTTACACTCAAGACTTGGCACCATTATCTTCTTGGTGAACGATTGGACATATGCACAGATCACAAGAGTCTCAAATATGTGTTTACTCAGAAAGAGTTGAATATGCAGCAGAGAAGATGGTTAGAACTTATGGCAGACTTCGACATCAACCTTGTTTACCGCAAAAAACAGAGAGGAAACCACGTAGGTCTTCTTGCCAGAATTTGGGGGTAGATGCTATTTGGGTTTATCTGTCCACTTCTCCGAAGACGCCAAGTTGATTTATGGTACCGTATATCGAAGGTTTGGACGGATGCAGCCGTTGTAGCAGACTTCGTCAGATCCCCCCTCGTTGTGAGGGGTTCTTGATTGTGGGGACGCTCTTCCCTGCAGGGGCAAGCCCCTGCAGTTAATTACGTTACCGCATCGCGGTAACCACTTTCTCCTGCTCCAGATGTTCACTTCGTGTCGTGTGTTTTTTTATTTTTTGTTGCCCGTGGATTGTATACGGAGACTAATTTGTGTTGGGCGTGGATTTGTCCAAATCCGTATATTCTTAGATTTGGGTTTGGTTTGTTTTAAGGATCGTTAACTTTGTTTGAGATTAAGATCAACTTAAATGTTTATTGAGGATACGTTAGTCTAATTTTAAACTAAGAACTACTCAACAGGATTTTTAGGATCATTCAGACCCAACAGAAGAGCATTTGGACTCTATATTGTTGTAGTTTAAGGACGTTATGGTCCATAGCTAGTTTAAGGACGTTACGTTCCATAGAGTTGTTGGTTGTCGGGATCCGCCACCTCTCTGAAGACGCTGAAGAATTACAACGACATGTATCAGAGGTGTGAGGAGATGTACCTTTAAACCAATGTCAGTTGGGAGATCTGTAGTTGTGTTTGGGACTAAGACCAATTTAGAATATGATAAGCACATGGGCTCGGTTGATCTGAGTTAGGGATTTGGTCAAATTGGACTCAGCCCATTTAATCTTTGAATAAAGTGTTAAACACTTATTTAGGCTCAGTCCCTTTTCTATGCAAACAGTGCTGGGCCTTGATATGGGTTCTGACGCTCACCCTTTACTTTAACCCCCCTTTTTGTTTTTTTATGGAGTGTTAAAAACTCTTTATGGCACCCACGTGCGGAACACGTGAGGCGCTTGGCGCTGAGCGCCAACCACTGAATGCTAGGCACTCCTTATTGAGCGGCGCCCACGTGAGGGACACGTGAGGCGCTTAGCGCTGAGCGCCCACCATTGAGTGCTAAGCATTCTTTATTGAGCAGCGCCCATGTGAGGGACACGTGAGGCGCTTGGCGCTGAGCGCCAACCATTGAGTGCTAAGCACTCTTTATTTGAGCAGCGCCCATGTGAGGGGCACATGAGGTGCTTGGCGTTGTTTCTTTCTTTGTGTATTTTTCTGAAGATGTTCAGTTCTCTTTTCTCCCCGGGATCTTCGATCCCCAAGAACAAATTCGTCCCCATGAGAATTAAATTCTCATTTTTTAAAGACTTGTCTCGTGTGTCTCGGATCCATGGGAAAGAACTATGTTCTTTATGAGGGTTAAACCCTTGGATATGCAGATGAGATACTATGATCTCTATTATCATTATTTACCTTGAAAAAAGTTTTTCTTCCTTCTTCTCTCTTAAAGCTTTTTTTTTTTTTTTTGCTTGCTCTTTTTTTTGAACTTGAAGTTTATGGGGGGGGGGGGGGTTCTTCTGTACAAGACTTGAAGTCTTGGGGCCTTTATATAGTGGAGACAAGTTTGTTGATTTAGTTAAAGAAATCTCTCATTGAGAGATTTTTAATTGATTTGGGGATTTTATCCACCGTTGGATCTTTGATCCAAGGACTTCTGTTTTACTGAAAATATTTTTCTTGTTTTTAACAAGATTGGGAAAATATTTTCCATACAGAGCTTATTCTGTAGCTTCGTGATTTTTAATCACCATTGGATCTTTAATCCAACGGTGCTCTATTTTACAGAGCGTAATCTTTCTTTTTTAGAAAGATTTGAGGAATATTTCCTCAATATAATTTAATTCTATATTTTGATGATTTATCATCTCCGTTGGATCTTTGATCCAACGGTAGAGAACTTTTAGTCCTGGCGTGGATTCAACGACAGAGAACTTTTAGTCCTGGCGCGGATTCAACGGCAGAGAACTTTTAGTCCTGGCGCGGGCGCCCTCGTGCAAGGCACGTGAGGCGCTGCCTCAGAGTTTTTAACTCTTGGCGCTGGCGCCTTCGTGCAAGGCACATGAGGCGCTGGCGCCCTCGTGCAAGGCACGTGAGGCGATACCTCAGAGTTTTTAACTCCTGGCGTTGGCACCCTTTTGCAAGGCACGTGAGGCGCCACCTCAGAGTTTTTAATGCTCGGCGCTGGCGTCCTCGTGTAAGGCACGTGAGACGCCGTCTCTTTCAAATTTTGAACAGAGCTTTGCTCTTTTATTGGGGGAAAACATCTCCCTTTTTTATAAGGGTTATAAGGAACCAAATAGCTCTTGGCCGAAAATTTTGGCGGGAAAAAATGCCCCCCACTACTTTGCCTACGTAATTATGTACGTGGGTGAAGTAGTGCAAAGTAATGCGTGACCATAGAATTTTAGGAGACAAGTTTAGGGTCCTTGTAGCCTAAGACTTTTTTTTCATTTTCATGAGTCGTAAGAGTCTCAAGAAGGTTTTTTCTCCCTACAAGTCGAGAGGATCTCATAGGTGCAAATTCTCCTTAGAAATCGTGAGGATTTCTAAGTGTCCATCGCCTCCATGAGTCGTAAGGATCCCACTCGGGTATTTTTCCTTACGATTCGTGAGGATCCGTAAGTAGCTTCTTTATTTCATTGGCGAATGTGGCTTTGTCAAATGTGGCCCGTAGATAGTCCATCTTGACCTCCTTGTAGGGCAGCGATGGCTTAGGAAACAGGTTTGGATTTGCCGTCTAAGACTTTTCAACTTCATGAGCCGTGAGGGTCTCATAAAGACTTTTCTCCCTACGAGTCGAGATGATCCTGTAGGTGTATTTTCTCCTTAGGAGTCGAGAGGGCCCCTAAGTGTGCTTTCTCTTGTGAATCGTAAGGATCTCACAAGAGAATTATCTCCCTTTACAAGTCGAGAGGACTCGTAAGTGGTTGTTCCCCTCCTTGTCGATATTCGATTTTGGAGAGTGTGGCCCGTGAATAGTTTACAATAGTCCATCTTGGACCAACTTGCAGGGCCCTAGTGCTTAGGAAACATGTCCTTATCCCCGTTGCCTGAGGCTTTTCCCTACGAGTCGAGACGAGTCGAGAAGTTTTCGCAGGAACATTATTTTCCCTACGAGTCGAGACGAATCGAGAAGTTCTCACAAGGATGTCCTAACGGCACAGTTAACTCCTGCTAATAGAAGTTCGTTAGGGTCTGTGGTACTAGGGTTTTTTACCCGTCGTATCGTCGCGTTGGCCGATGTATTCCTCGATACACAATCTTGTTGTTTGAGTAGCCCCGCAACTGTCGTGTCTCTGATCCCTTCGGGGGCTGGACAAGACGTCTTCAAGTAATCTTCCAGGTGATATTACCGTCGAAAGAGCAAGCGTTAGGGATATTCCATGTCGCTTTTTTACTTAAGGTTTGGCTCAGTTTGGGAGCCCCGATGAGTCATGACCACTCCACGCTGGAGTGGGATGATCTCCGATAGTCTTTCAGGTCTCATTTAAGTTGCTGTCAAGACCCTGAAGCTAGGGATCTTCCTTTGCTTCGTTTGTTGACATTGTGTCCGCAATATTGCGACGAATGTCGAGGTTGTCTATGGGTTGTCTGTGAACCGTCGAGATTTGGAACTAGGGGGCTTTTCCATGGCTCCGTTTGTTAATGTCGCGTCTGTATCCTTCTGGAAGGAGGAAGAACGTTGTTGTTGATCTCTAGGCTATGGATGCTGCCATCGAGACTTGGAAATAGGGACTCCGCCATGGCTCCGAGGTAGTCTCTAGGTTGTCTGTGAACCGTCAAGATTTGGAACTAGGGGACTTTGCCATGGCTCCGTTTGTTGATGTTGTATCTGCTTCTTGTTAGAACGAAAAAGAATGTCGTTGTTGATTTCTAGGCTGTAGGTGTAGCCATTGAGATCTAGCTTCCCTTTGACGAAGCTTGGTGGGATAATGTGGTTCTCTTTTCGTTTGTGCCCATGGATTGTATACAGGGGTCAATGTGATCTCACCTGCAAGGCAGAAATTTTGTTTCATCTTTTATTTCTTTCTGTGATGCTCTATCATTTCAGCTTTTTATATCACGAAAGTCGTGATTGCCCAATTATTTCGGCTATTTATTTCACGGTGCCCAATCATTTCGGCTATTTTTCTTTTTCTTTACTCGCTGCTTTTATTGCGAGTTGCCCAATCATTTTGGCTATTTTTATATGCATATATTTTACTCGCTGATTTTTGTTGCAAGTTGCCCTATCATTTTGGTTATTTCATATGCATTTTTGCTCCCTGATTTTTATTGCGAGTATGGAACTTGAGATCTGACACCAATTTTGGCATCAACATCGCTGCGACTGGAATATTGCCAAGAGCGAATCATCATTTGCCGTAAAAGGGCTCGGAATTTGATACCAATATTGGGCATCAGCATTGCTACCATTGGAATGTTGCCAGGAGCGAATCATCATTTGCCTTTGTCGATTCGAACAAAGATAGCTTAGCAAACAGGGTTAGGATCCTGTCGACAAAGGCTTTTTGACTTCATGAGCCGTATGGGTCTCATAATGGTGTTTCTCCCTACGAGTCGTGAGGATCTCGTAGGTGTGTTTTCTCCTTGGGAGTCGTGAGGATTCCTACGTGTGTATTCTCTTATAAGTCATAAGGATCTTACAAAATTGTTTTCTCCTTATAAGTCGAGAGGACTTACAAGTGTCGTTCACCACATGAGGACATTCCTCGTCGTTGGTGGGACTTGGTGGGGGAAACGTTTATTTGACACCGTGGACTGTATACAAGGGCCGATATCGGACCGCCTGTAGGGCAACTTGGGGAATGTGATGGTTTAAGAACAGGTTCAGGTCCCTGTATTTTAAGGCTTTTGAATCCTACGAGCCGTGAGGGTCTCATAAAGGGGATTCTCCTTACGAGTCATGAGGATCTCGTAAGTGTAATTTCTCCTTCGGGATCGTGGGGATCTCTAAGTGTGTTGCTCACTTATGAGTCGTAAGGATCTCACGTAGATATTTTCTTCTTACTAGGTCGAGAGGACCTTGCAAGTGTGCATGAATTTTTTTACGAGTCTGCGCCCTTTCGGGTTTTCACGAACTCGCCGGCAGTCCTGCTGTTTTTACTCATGGAGCCTTTTCGGGTTTTCATCCGTGCCCATTTTTCTTATAGACGTACCGTTTTTTTTACAATGAAACTCTCGAGAATAGTTTCGCCGCATGTGACCCATTTGTTTGCCGGTGGGATTCGAATTGCAGTCCTCGTCGCTGGGACTTGTGGACTTGCATTCCACTATCGCTGTGTTAGAGGCAACGTTATTATTTTAAAGACATCTCGGTCCAATGTTAGATTAAGAACATCTCGGTCCATTGTTAGTTTAAGGACATCTCGGTCCACAGCTAGTTTAACGACGCTGCGGTCTGTAAGGGATTTTGAGGCGAGGTTTCACTGGATACTACTTATAGAGTTTGGACTCAGGAAGATAGCGAGCGGACACGAGCGTCGTCATCCATCATTAACCTGAGCCGTAACTTGTCAAGCGTAGTATTTTTAAGGAACATGCCGTTTATTGGCCTGAAGGGTCTTTCGCCATGCATATCCATGAGCAAGTAGGCCCCACCTTGGTAGACCTTGTCTATGATATACGGGCCCTCATAGCTCAGCTCGAATTTTTTCCATTTAGCATGATTGGGGATCATAGGTCTTTTTACGACCAGCACGAGTTCACCTTTGTGGAATGTTCTCGGCCTAGTCAATCTTTCGTATGAGCGCGCCATCCTTTCTTTGTAAGCTTCTAGGTTTTGCTGAGCTATGAGACGAGTTTCATCAAGGGCGTCTAGCTCCTCGAGCCGAAGATGGGCATTTTCTTCATCCGTCCGTTCGTACCGAACCTCCACTCATAGAGAGGGTAGCTCTATCTTCAAGGGAAGCACTGATTTCGTGCCGAATACTAACGCAAATGGAGTTGTGTTCGTGGCTGTCTTGAACGTGGTCCGATAGGCCTAGAGAGCTTCATGCAATCTCTCGTGCCAGTCCTTTTTATTTCTGGACACCATTTTACTTATGATCTTTGCCAAGGTCTTATTGAAAGCCTCAACTAGACCGTTAACTCGGGGATTATAAACTGAAGAATATCTCCAATCTATATTATGTTGTTGTGCGAAGCGACTGATCTTATGGCTTCTATAGGCCGACCCATTATACGAGATGATCCGTCGCGGAGTGCCGAATCGGTAGATGACATGTGTCCTGAAGAAATGGAGGATATTCTCCGTCTTCACCTCTCTTAGCGGTATTGCTTCTGCCCATTTGGAGAAGTAATCGGTTGTTACTAGTATGAATCGATGTCCCTTGGATGATGCCGGCTCGATGGGCCCAATTATATTGGTCCCCCACATTTCGAACGGACAGCTAGCCAGCGTTGGGTGTAGCGGATTTGGATGCTGGTGGATGAAGTCCCCGTGAATTTAGCACGAGTGACACTGCTTCGTATATTTGAGGCAGTCCTGAATAATCATGGGCCAGTAATAGCCCATTCTCTTGATCTTCAACTTCATCTTGGGCCCAGCCTGATGAGAACCGCAGAGTCCATCGTGAGTTTTTTGGACGACTCTCCTTGCTTCTTCTGGCCCCAGGCATCTCAACCATAGACAGTCAAATGATCTCTTAAAAAGACTATTATTGAAGAAGGCGAAAGATAGGGCTCTCTTCATGAGCTGATGTCTTGACGACGCATCTTCGGGCGTTCGATGGGATTTGAAGTAGTCTATAAAGACTTCTCTCCAATCCTTCGCCTTTTCTTCATCCTCTAATTGGAAGGCCGCTTGTTCGATTGCTTCCTCTTCTTTAGACGTCTTTGGAGATATCCCTGCTGGTGCGAGAATCCGGCGGCTTTGCACAATGATCCTTACGTCATCGACATTTTCGTCGGCCAGTTCTTTAACGAGCTTGGATAACACATCCGCCTTGCTATTTTCTACACGCGGTATGCTTTCCACGGTGTAGGAGGGGATTTGCGTCAGCAATTGCTGCATTCTCTCGCCATATTTTACCAACTCGGGTTTACACGTCTGATAGTCGCTCTTTACTTGGCTGATGACCAGCTGGGAGTCTCCATATATGAGGAGGATTTCGATCCCCATGTCGACAGCAATCTCAAAACTTGCTATCAAATCTTCATACTCAGCCCCATTGTTTGTTCTTGGCTCCGTTAAGGATAGGGCAAAATGTATTATCCCTCCTTGTGGAGTCACCAAGATAAGGCCTACTCCGGCTTTGATTATGGGGGTGCATTTGCTTCCGCCTCTTCATGGACGATGCCCTATCGAAGTAGAGTTCCCGTCAGGTATCACTCCCTTCTTTCTCCCTGTCGATTGCGTCAAACGCGTGTTCGTCCGGTAACTCGCAGTTCAAGGGAGAGTCGGCAGGTATCGGATGTTCAGCGAGAAAGTCGGCAATGGCCTGTCCTTTTATTGCCTTGAGGGGTCGATATACTATCGAGAACTCCATCAAGAGGAGGGCCTATTTGTCAAGCATTCCTGTTAGCATGGCTCTTGAAATCAAATACTTGAGAGGATCCACCTTTGATATGAGTTGGACTTCATGTACCAATTCATAACGTCGAAGCTTCGTTACCGCAAAGATCAGTGCCAAGCAATGCTTTTCGATGGAGGAGCAGTTATTTTCTGCCCCCAGGAGAACTTGACTCAAATAGTAGAGAGCTCTCTCCTTCGCCTGGTCGTTCTCTTGTGCCCATAGCGCGTCTAAAGAATCTTCAAAGGCTGTTGTGTACAGGATGAAAGGCTTTCCCTTGACCGGAGCGGTCAATACCGATAGGTTTTACAGATATTGCTTGATTTCGTCCATTGTGTTTTGGCATTTACGATCCCAAATGAACAGGGTCCCCTTCTTCATTAGATGACTGTAGGGACGGAATTTGCCGAAGAGGTTGGCTATGAACCGTCGGATATACGCGGGCTTTCCTTGGAGAGACAGCAGTTTCTTGAGAGTTCTCGGCAAAAGCATTTCCATAATCGCCTTGATCTTTGACGGGTCTATTTCGATGCCTCGATGTCGTACGATGAATCCTAGGAATTTTCTTGAGGAAACTTCAAACGCGCATTTCAGAGGGTTCATCTTCAGGTTGTATTTCCAAAGGCGCTGGAACACTATCTTGAGATGCTCCCAGTGCTCCTCGTACGATTTTCTTTTCACCACGAGGTCGTCAATATAACATTCGACAATCTCGTGTATGAGTTCAACAAAGATCTTTTTCAGGGCCCTCTGGTAGGTGGCACCAGCGTTCTTCAGACCGAAAGGCATCACTTTATAGCAGAATATGCCATGCGGAGTCCGGAAAGCAGTGTGCTTTTGGTCCTTAGGATACATCTTGATTTGGTTGTACCCTGAGGATCCGTCCATGAAGGAGAAGACTTCATGGATGGATGTGTTATCGATCATCAGCTCGGTAACAGGTACTGGGATGTCATCTTTCGGACAAGCTTTGTTAAGATCCCGAAAATCTACGCAGATGCGTACTGTCCCATTTTTCTTCATTACCGGAACGATACTGGCGATCCAGTCAGGGTATTGAACATCTTGGATGAAGCCGGAGTTGATTAGCTTCTTGACTTCATCATTGATACTCATCTCAAGCTCGAGCCGCATTCTTCTTGGCGTCTATTTGACTGGCTTGACGTCCGGCGATATCGCCAGTTTATGCACAGCTATCTCTGGATCTAATCCCGACATCTCGGAATAGTTCCATGCGAAAAAGTCTTTATACTGTATAAGCACGTCTTTTAGCGTGGCTACCTATTTTTCAAACAACAGCTCATTGACAAAAGTTGGCCTTGGGTCGTCTGCCATCCCCAAGTCGATTTTCCTCAAGTTGTCTGCTGTGGTGTGTATCCCATCTTCCAGCCCTTTTGGTGCCGGTGGAAATTCTGAGATCACCTCGTTCTCATCTTCATTTGCGAAGAACTGGGAGAGGTCATCCATATTCTCATGCTATGCCTCCTTTGAGAACGTTGTCACGTGGCAGGTACGAGTTCGTTTCTAAGACCAATGTTGATCTAACTCTATTCTCGTCCTATAGATTGTTTTTGACTCATGCTTTTGTGGTGGGGTTACCCTCCAATTGTCGGATAGAGCAAACCGGCTTTGCTGATACTGATCTTCAACCCAGTCTTTGAAGGTGAAGCGGTCTTCAAGAAGATGAGAACTAATGCTCAAAATCCCTCGAAGTTTGGAATTGTGACGTATTTAACTTTGATGAAAAGAAGGTTGATACATGAGAAGACTGGGTTTGTAAATAGATTTGGCTTTGGACTTTTCTTTCTGGTTTTGTAAGTTTGGTCTTTTATACTCTCATTCTTAATTTTGGGGTCGAAAAGAGGAGATTCAGAGACTAACATATTAGAGTGTAAAGATCGTTGACAATAGAGAAATTCATTATAATCTAGGGATAAAAATGAGTGAAAGATCTAACACACTTTATCATAAGAATCTTGATGATGCTCGATATTGGTGATCTCCCAGATCGTGACACGTGGCAGATGACATGTCCCGAAGCTAGCAAGAAAGGACCAGGAACGGTACGTCGGTAACATACCCCGGGTCTGCGACCCATGGACATAGCCGACCTTCTGCGACCGTCCGTACTTTCCCTGTGCCCGCCTTACAAACAACCGTTGGCTCACCTCCAAGCCCCCTGCACAATTGGCCTCCTCAGCCCTCTCAGCTCGTCTCCTGGCTACCGCAGAACCAAGATACCTCGGCCTCCCGCTCGTTCCCGAGCTCCAGCCGAGCTCAACTTCCTCGGTCCCATTGACCGACCAGCAGCACCAGTCGCAGGCGCTTCAGCCACGGCTCCGCGAATCTCGCCATGCGTGAGATATCCACCGCCCATGATCCTGCGTTCCACGCCATCACGATCCCTCATTAACGAGCCTGTCTCATCATTAATGCAGGATCCCGCTTATCACGTGGGTGTGACGCCGGGGGCATAACAGCCGGCATGATTCTCGCGCCTGCCTGCCCAATGTTGCCGCTATATAAACCCCTCTTTCAGACAGTTCAAGTAGGTCATTTTCTCCCCACTAAGCCGTTACTCTGCTCAAATATACGGTCTAACTTGATCGTCGGGGGGTCCTCGGTGGTGCAACTACCCCGGGACTTCCTTGCAAGTAGCTCGGCCTCAACCACCTGAAACCCATTGAGATCCACACGCTTCAGGAGTCAACCTCCAACCCAATCTCAGCCGTCCATCATCTCCAACAGCAGGTCTACGGAAGGTAACATCTTGACGTGATCCGGCATCCGTCATCTGGCGCCGTCTGTGGGAAATCCTTGATTCCACTCAACAAAGTTCATCTTCCGATATCAACTCAATGGCGAGCGATCACCGCGACGATCCAAGCGCTAGCCGTCGCCTCCCCCACAACGGAGGTGCGAACGAATCTCCTCCCCCAAACACCATCAACGCCCTAGCAGCCCAGATAGATCGACTCGTGTCCGTCGTAGATGCGCTCGTCCGTGTCCAAACGGCAGGGAAAGCTCCCCATTTTGTCGCTCCCCCACCTCGGGACCGGGACCCTACAGAGGGAGAGAAGACTCTGCTCGCGTCGGCACTGCCGACCACCGCCTCACTGCCTCCCACGGCCGCAGATCTCCCGCGCCAACACATTCTATGACCCGCTGGGCACCCCACAGTTCAACACCGAGGTCCATTGCCAGAGCGCCTCGCCCCGAGCCCCATCGCGCCCCTGTCCCTCTCGAGGAGATGTCGGTCAGCTCGCCTACTCCCAGGCATGACCGACACCCCCTCGACGGGATCGCACGGGCGGGACTCGTTACGGCAGCTCGAAGACCACCTCACCCGGGGACCTAAGGAACCTCATCAAAAGGAACCGGGGCCGCGGCCAGAATCAGGTCTCCAACAGAAGAGGCCAAAGTTCAGAATGCGCCGAATCGTCGGGATACCATGGCCGACTCGACGCCCTTGAAAAGAGGATCGAAGGAATGCATCGGGAAGGTCATCATGCGAGCGACGGGGCTAACTACGTCGCCGACTCGCTCACAAAACCCTTCACCGAGGAGCTGCTCGCCGTCCATATCTCCTCCCGGAACAAGCCCCCAAAGGTCTCCCTCTTTGACGGTAAGTCTGACCCGAAAGACCATTTGGATGCATTCACCGCAGGAATGAGCTTCCAAGACAACTCTGACGCCGCCCAATACCGAGCTTTCCCGGCCACTCTCATCCCTCCAGACGAGACTGGTTCCGAGGACTCGCACCATGCTCGATCTCAACCTTCGACGAGCTAGCCACCCAATTCCTCGGCCACTTCGTCGGGAACAAACGGCAGAAACGGACCGTCGACCATCTCTTCACAATCAAGAGCGGAGACAAAGAGACATTCAAAGGGTACGTCACCCGCTTCTACAACACCCTTCTCGAGGTCCCAGAATATCGGGACGAGATGGTCATTACAGCACTTAGGTCTGGTCTCAGGCACAAGGAGTGGTTACGCTCCTTTGCATTAGCGCAAGCTAAGACCATGGCCGAGGTAAAGGCCTGGACCGAGAGTGAGATCCAGCTCGAATCCGAGGTGAACGCAAATCTCCCCCGGGCAGAGCAAACTGACCAAAAGAAAAGGGCGAGGGAAAAGAGAAAGAGGCTTGAGCGGCCAAAGCCCTACTCCCCGAAGTTTCAAGAGTACACCCTGCTCAACGTCTCCCAGACGGTACTGCTAGAGGAGGCTAAGGGTGAGGGGTTCTTCAAGCTCCCCCCGGTCTCGCGCATGGCGGCAAAACGCACCCGAGGCCCCTACCGCGGCTTCCACAGGTCACAAGGCCACTCCACAGAGAGCTGTAAGCAGCTCTGGGATTACATCAAGGAGCTCATCCATTCGGGACACCTGGCAGCATACTTGCAGGACAAGCGGAAAGCTGACCGCGAGCAGGAGCAGCGTCCCCTCCCGGCGAGTTGACAATCGGCCAAATCATGGTCATGTCGGCCGGGGGGGTACGTAGAGTACCTACGAGGCTCGGCACCCTATGCCGGTCGTGGAGGCCAACAGCCATCCGAAGATAAAGGACAGAGAGACCGGGCCGATCGTTTTTGACGGCCTTACACCGCCAAGAAGCTCAAACCGTACCAATAAAAAGAACATCTACTAGCATGTATTTCTTTTACTAAGGCAATGTAAACTTTTCTCAAGATCTTTCTATTTATATAATAATAAGAAGGGATCAATAAAAAATTGCAAAAAGAAGAGTTTTGTTTATTCAATAGGGTACTATAGGCTCCTCAGCCGTACACCGAAAAAGAAAAATTATAGTAGCGGGGGAAGGGGGTGCAGAGAACATTGCTTGTGGTACTCCGAGGATATTTTCGCCAGCCGAGCCCTCGCGGCCTTAGACCTCTGCCCCTGATGCCGCCCGCGAATGTCGGCATCGTGCCTCAATTGGTAGCACTCGAGGATGAGCACCACCGAGCGATCCCGCCGACCCTCGGAGATTAGGCCGAAGCGCCGCAAAGACTTTAGCTTACCAACCGCCTCGTCCTTCAGCTGTTCGGACAAAGGGTTGTAGAGCCCCGGCGATGCCCTCCAAATGGAGTACATTAATTGCTGGAGCGGGGGGGAGCGCCGGGGAAGCAGCCGACCGAAATGATCCTCAATGCGGCCTATCACTAACTGCACCGTGTCCTCGGTGCAGTACTGATCGTAGAGGTACACATCCTCGAAGTTTACGATGTCGGGGATGGTAAAAGGGAAGTCCTCCATTCTTACGTTTTGGATGTGAAGGAAGGAGTGATCAATGCTCCCTCCGTTTTATAGCCCACAACGCCCCAGGAGTCCATCAGTCGCTCGTTTTACCCACGACTGTACCACCACGCGGCAGGCATCGAGCCTTTCTCGGCGAAATCGAAACGATATGGCTCCGGCGCTTCGCCTCCCCCACGCGTTCATGACACGTGTTTCCCATGACTGTCCCCTTTTCTCCATACTCACACCGGGAAGGTCGGGCAGAACCTCACGAATCGACCGGGCGGCAACCATGCTCGGCCCGTCCTTAGCAGGCCTCTTACGGCCCCTCCCGCGCTAAGGCTCGAAGCCCTCGCCAAGAGGCAGCCGAGCGGCTACCCTGCTCGGCAATCCCCGGATGGTAGTTCCCTACCCAGCAACGCCAGGGATCAAAGCCCTCACCAAGAGGCAACCGAGCGGCTACCCTGCTCGGTTATCCATGGCTGGCAGTTCACTACCCCACGACGCCATGGATCAAAGCCCTCACCAAGAGGCAACCGAGCGGCTACCCTGCTTGGTTATCCCTGGCTGGTAGTTCACTACCCCACGACGCTAAGGATCAAAGCCTTCGCCAAGAGGCACCGGGCAGCAACCCTGCTCGGCCCGTCCATAGTAGTCCTCTTACGGCCCCTCCCACGCTAAGGATCAAAGCCCTCGCAAAGAGGCAGCCGAGCGGCTACCCTGCTCGGCAATCCCCGGTTGGTAGTTCCCTACCCAGAAACGCCAGGGATCAAAGCCCTCACCAAGAGGCAACCGAGCGGCTACCCTGCTCGGTTATCCCTGGCTGGCTGTTCACTACCCTACGACGCCAGGGATGAAAGCCCTCACCAAGAGGTAACCGAGCCGCTACCCTTCTCGGTTATCCCTGTCAGGTAGTTCACTACCCCACGACGCCAAGGATCAAAGCCCTCGCCAAGCAGCACCGAGCAGCAACCCTGCTCGGCCCGTCCTTAGCAGGCCTCTTACGGCCCCTCCCGCGCTAAGGATCGAAGCCCTCGCCAAGAGACAGTTGAGCGGCTACCCTGCTCGGCAATCCCCGGCTGGTAGTTCCCTACCCAGCAACGCCAGGGATTGAAGCTCTCGCCAAGAGGCACCGCGAAATAACCCTGCTCGGCCCGTCCTTAAGGATCAAAGCCCTCACCAAGAGGCAACCGAGCGGCTACCCTGCTCGGTTATTCATGGCCGGTAGTTCACTACCCCACGACACTAGGGATCAAAGCCCTCGCCAAGAGGCACCAGGCAGCAACCCTGCTCAGCTCGTCTTTAGCAGGCCTCTTACGGTCCCTCCCGTGCTAAGGATTGAAGCCCTCACCAAGAGACAACCAAGCGGCTACCCTGCTCGGTTATCCCTGGATGGAAGTTCACTACCCCACGACGCCAGCGATCAAAGCCCTCACCAAGAGGAAACCGAGCGGCTACCCTGCTCGGTTATCCCTGGCTGGTAGTTCTCTACCTTGCAACGCCAGGGATCGAAGCCCTCGCCAAGAGGTACCGGACAGTAATCCTGCTCGGCCCGTCCTTAAGGATCAAAGCCCTCGCCAAGAGGCACCGGGCAGCAACCTTGCTCGGCCCGTCCTTAGCAGGCCTCTTACGGCCCCTTCCGAGCTAAGGATCGAAGCCCTCGCTAAGAGGCAACCGGGCTCACCATCGCTCGGTTATCCCTTGCCGGTAGTTCGCTACCCCCACGACGCCGGGGATCAAAGCCCTCGCCAAGAGGCACCGGGCAGCAACCCTGCTCGGCCCGTCCTTAAGGATCAAAGCCCTCACCAAGAGGCACCGGGCAACAACCCTACTCAGTCCATCCTTAGTGGGCCTCTTACGCCCCCCCACGCTAAGGATCGAAGCCCTCACAAAGAGGCAACCGAGCGTCTACCCTGCTCGGTTATCCCTGGATGGTACTTCACTACCCCACGACGCCAGGGGTCAAAGCCCTCGCCAAGAAACAACTGAGCAGCTTCACTGCTCAGTCCATCCTTAGCAGGCCTCTTACAGCCTCTCCCGTGCTAAGGATCAAAGGCCTCACCAAGAGACAACCGAGCGGCAACCTTGCTCGGTTATTCCTGGCCGGCATCCATCCACCCTACGAAGCAAGGGATCTAAGCCCTCGCCAAGAGGCAATCGGGCAACACCCCTGCTCGGTCCAAACTTAGAGGATAACCCTGACGTATCTTCACTACGCGATCCCCACGTCGACTTCGGGGCCACGAGGGTACCGACCTCCCACCGGTAATAGTTAAATTCAACTCGACGTGCGGTCGCCAAATGAAATTCTCTAAGCTCAGCACCGTGTAAACAAAGATTTAACAACAAGCAAAAGGAAAAACTGCGCCAAACACCGCAAAAAAATGAAAAAATGCTTCATTCAAAAGTCTGTACAAAGGTATCATTGCCCCCCCCCCCGGCCCTACAAAAACTCCCGGAGGCTTACAAGATTCCCGAAGCAATAAAAAAAAATATGTGAAGACGAGGGGTTTCAGGCCTCAGGGCCGGGGGCAACCTCGAGGATCACCACGTCCACTGCGACCGGGGCTGCATCTTGAGGATCGACGCCCATCGCACGAGCCTCGGCGTCACCCCCGCCGGGGGCTTCTTCCTCACCAGCGTTTCCAGGGGCATTCCTCTGCACGTCATCCCTGAGAGGATATTCACCCCGGAGCTCTTCATCAGGGAACTCCGGCATCTGAGCCTTAACGGCGTCGAGGGCATCATGCCAGACGAGGGTAGAGGCTGCGGCTAGGTCGGTGTAAAAATGGTCCGACTTCTTGTAGTTCTCCACCGCCTTCGACGCTCTGAGCTCGGCTCGCTTCATCTCCTCTATCGCCACCTCCAGCTCCTTCAGGAGGGAGATTTCCGACTTCTTTAGGGTGCCAACGAGCACCTTGGAGTCCTGGAGCTTAGCCTCGGAGACCCGGGCGGCCTCACGGTGCCTAGCGACCTCCTGCTTCCCAGCCGCCACCTCCTGCTTCCCGGACGCCACCTCGTCCTGGAGGACAGCGACCCTCGCCATTGCCGCCTCCAGCTCCAACTTTGAGGTCTTCTCCAGCGAGGAGAACTCGTCCGCGGCTCGCATCGCCGGAGCAATCTTCTCGTCCTCCATTTGGACGACGAGGGCGACGTGCTGGAGGACCTGAAGAAATCAGAGGGGGTCAGAAAGAAAATGGAGGCACCAAATCTCACGAGTCATAAGACGCTGAGTGAAAAAACAAGTAAAGCGTGAGCACTAACCTGCACGGCCTCTTGGGCGATGGCCGCCATTTTCGCTCTGAGAGTCCCCCGAGGGATTTTGCCCCCGGCCAACCTCTCCATCTCTGTCAGTAGGCTGTCAGCAACGGAGAGCCCCGAGGGCACCTCAAGGCGGAGATCCCCCTCTTCCACAAAGATCGGGGAGGCCGGGGTGCACAGAACGGTCCGGTGAAACCTCTTGAGAGACGACACCAGGGATCCAGTCTCTATCTCCGAAGCCTGGGCCTCTTATTCTCGAACTCGCTTTTGGCTCGGCGCCTTGCTGGACTCCGAGGCACAGGACGCACTCGAACGCCTAGGTGGGGCGACTACCGGGGGAGCCGGGGCCTGCATCGGACAAGAGGAGCTGGCACCTCCAGCCCTCGATCCCTTCTTCTGCTCGTGCATAGCTGCTCGGAATTTGCTCACGTCCATGGGTTCTGCACAAGACAAGGTACAATGGAGTCAGCAATGCAAGTAAAAATAAAAATAAACGCAGGTCTAACAGATCGCCTGTAAGCTCCTAACTTACCCGCGAACTGGGCAGGGCTGAGCCCAGCCCAACTAAGGGCCTGCTCAGAAAGCAGCACATCGGCCCGAGGACTAGGCTCTCACTCCGCTACTTTCGCCGCGTCGGGATTGTTCGACTGACTCTCTCGCCGGCAGCTATCCCTAGACCACTGGGTAGGCACGGGCTAGTCCTCACCCTCGGGCGGCCCAACAAAGAAGAACTTCTTCTTCCAATTGTGGATGGAAGAAGGTACGACGACGACCCCCGACCCGGAAGCACTCCCCCGCTGTTTCCTAAAGGAGATGTATACCCACCCCGGCTCGCCCGTGCGAGTGCCGGGGTGACTTTTGTAACAGAGAGAAGAGGCAAGGGTGCTTAGCCTGGAAGGGATCATGTGCAACTTCAAACAGACCAGGAACCCAAGGAGAATCCTCCAGGAGTTCGGCACTAACTGACCTGGGGCTAACCCAAAATGATTCAGCGCTCTAACAACCTCGGGAGAGAAGGGCAGGCGTATTCCGGCCCAAAAGGCTTCCAGGTACAGGGCAATCTCCTTACCCCGTACCTGATCTTTCCTTTCCCCTTCCTCGGCCAAACGTAGCGTATAACCAGGAGGAATGTGGAAACGAGCCCGAACGGTGGCAAGCTCATCCTCATATCTCACCATAGATGACACGCCAAGGGCATCCGTGACCTCCGCTCTCGGAACCGTCCCCGTCGCGCGACCCCGGGAAGAGGATCTGGCCCTAACTTCCCAGGAGGACTCCGACTCAGAAGAAGAAGAAGAAGAAGAAGAAGAGGAAGAATCTACAAGGGGCTCCCTAGACTCTACCCGAGCTATTTCTACAGACTCCTCACAAGAAAACATCTAACCTGATGAAAGGGATGAGTCATCGGAAGAGAAAAACGTAGATATCCCGACCTAAGAAGGAGAGCGCCGAGTTAACGAGACTCAAGACGAGGAAATTGTGAAGAGGTATGGGCTCTGATGTGGACCCCGCCTCTATTTGTAGCTGCCAGCGTACACATCCAACGGCGACAGTCATCTCCCGCCAAAACGACTTATCGCATTCGACGGCCACCATCGCTCCACCTGCCGCACGCACATTGGTCGCATCCCATCGGGTACGGGAGACCTGCGGCTCGTCACGTCAGCCAACCAGCGCCTGACATGTGGGCTGTCGCTTCGACGAACGTACGCACGATCCGGCGCTTCCTCTTTAATGCAAGATCTGACCCCTGATTCACTGACGTCATCAAGAAAATACAGCTAATTGCCCGGGAACGCGCACTTACGATATCTTCGAAAAGGAGCTCACCTCGGGCGACCCGGCAGACCACTCTCGACCCGACCCATGGGCGGGTCGTGACGAGAGTGGGGGGCTAATGATGATGCTCGATATCGGTGATCTCCCAGATCGTGACACGTGGCAGATGACGTGTCCCGAAGCTAGCAAGAAACGATCAGGAATGGTACGTCGGTAACATACCCCGGATCTACAATCCATGGACACAGCCGACCTTCTGCGACCGTCCGCACCTTTCCTGTGCCCGCCTTACAAACAACCGTTGGCTCACCTTCGAGCCCCCTGCACAATTGGCCTCCTCGGCCCTCTCAGCTCGTCTCCGGGCTATCGCAGAACCAAGATACATCGGCCTCCCGCTCTTTCCCGAGCTCCAGATGAGCTCATCTTCCTCAGTCCCATCTATCGACCAGCAGCACTAGTCGCAGGCGCTTCCGTCACGGCTCCGCGAATCTTTCCATTCGCGAGATATCCGCCGCCCCATGATCCCGCGTTCCATGCCATGTCGATCCCCCATCAACGAGCCTGTCTCGTCATTAATGCAGGATCCCGCCTATCACGCGGGCGTGACGCCGGGGGTATAACGGCCGGCGTGATTCTCGCGCCTGCCTTCCCATTGCTGCCGCTATATATACCCCTCTTTCAGACGGTTCAAGTAAGTCATTTTCTTCCCACTAAGCCGTTACTTTGCTCAAATATCCGGTCTAACTTGATCGTCGGAGGGTCCTCGGTGGTGCAACCACCCGGGGGCTTCCTTGCAGGTAGTTCGGCCTCAACCACCTCAAACCCATTGAGATCCACACGCTTCAGGAGTCAACCTCCAACCCAATCTCAGCTGTCCATCGCCGCCAACAGCAGATCTACGGAAGGTAACATCTTGACGTGATCCGACATCCGTCAAATCTAAAAATATTCGAATTCATTTTGATACACCAAATTTGTAAATGTGTCTCTAAATATGTATATGTAAAGTTCTTCCTGTGCAACCAATCAAAATGTACTATATGGACTTGCTTTGCTTTTTCCCTTAAAAACGTACCATATGTCCCTTTTTCACACTTATTAGGTTTGATCGAACCAGATCTCTCTTTCTAGATATGATCCAAAGATGTAAATTTAATCTTTACATACTAAATAATGGGCCGAACCAATCAGACATAGATTATGCGGGAAATTTTACTATCTAAATTGAGAGGTCACATGTTTGGAAACTAAAGGGATCACATCCAATAAAAAATAGTGGGGTATATCGCAGGTTTGCTGTACGTTTTGCAAACACCCAAATTGGTAAAACATTGGGGCTCGGGCCGCACTTTCATAGTTTTAGTCCTTGCAAGTACCTGTAATCTTGCGGGCCTGTCGCCATTCCCTTTTGATCTCCGCACCGCAACCGGTAATTTTGCAGCATAGCACGGGTAAGTAATATATGAATTTATCAATAAAGCTTTAATGACCAGGGTGGAGTCCAATAGAAGTTTCACTTAATTAATATATATATATATATATATATATATATATATATATAATATGAAGAAAGGGTCAGAAGCACTGAAAATATTTTTCACACTTTCATCGTTTTAGTCCTTGCAAGTACCTAAAGTTTTGGCCAGCACAATTTGACTCAGCAAAGAGATAATGGGTTAACTCAAGAACGCGGCTGCTTTTTGAAAAAACAAGACAAGACAAGAAAATAATAGATTCAAGTTGGGAAAATTTCTCCGCATTTTAAGGCAACCTCGATTGCGACCCTAAATTTGCCATTTTTTTAAATCTAAAACGCGTTGAGTCAGTAAACTATTGAATAATTCATTTCTTTTTTTCTTTTAAATCAGAAAAAAAACATGAATAAATGGCCCAGTGCTTGAGAACATAGGCATAAGTGGGTTGGTGAGTCCCACCGACACGGGTGGAAACTGCCCACTCCTGCACCAGTTTGTGCCCTACCGAGCTCCGCATGCTTGAAAGATATTCCCCAAAAGAGCCTCTTGTTGGAGATAAAAAGATTGCAAATGGTTTCATAATATATACCTTATATATGAATTATTGCATAATAAGTCACAAAAAATGCACTCAAGTATTTTGTTTTCAAGTAAAAGCATTCATTTGAAAGAACCTAATCAAACTTTCTATGAAAGTAGGTGTTGTTACGTTTTGAGCTAAACTCAATCGTCTAGATGAAAAGGTACATGCATCTAAGTTGATTTTAACTCTGGCTCGAACTTAAAATGTTGCATATGTGATTGAGCCAAAAGTTCTCAAGTCGGTCAATGTATATGTGTGTGCGTGTGTTATATACAGTTCCTAACGTCCTAACCGTCACAATCGCGGCCTATGCGGAATAAAAAATAAAAATTCGAAAGGCGCTAGAAATTTTAAATCCTAAAATCTTAATCAAACATTTAAACTAAAAAACAACATAGAATTTAAGCTACTATGAAAAGGGTTATGCCAAATAGATCAAGTCCTTCGGGTCTTCAAATCCACTTCTTTAGCTCCTCGAGAACTCCGGGATCGAGCTTGACCGCCGGTCCTCCTTTACCGAATATGATCATCCAAAGGATGTGGTTCAAGGCGCCAGTTCCACACTAACAATCAAGTAGAGCAACTAAAAACCCTATGTTGCTAATCTAGAGTGCTTAGAGTGTAGTTAAGTGTTCTAGCATATTTATATCTCTGTCTACCCTTAATTCTCAACTCATGAGGAGGAGGAGGAGCACAAAAGGAAGGAGATAAAAAGGAAATGGTGAAATGAAAACGTCTAAACTTAAATGAAAATGGCTAGCATGGTTTTGTTCAAAGCAATTTTCAAATAGAAAATTGCAACCATGCTTGAATAGTGCATACAAATGCAATAAACAAATGCAAAACCATTTCCATCACCATTCTTTCTCCATGCCTCACATTTACACCTCATTTCTATTTTTAACAAAAATAGAAAATCCGTGATGAGGTGTCCACCTTCTAGAATGTATACTAGTATAAATACAAGAATATATCACTGTATATACATACACGTATTCGTATCAAAATACGAATACCCAAAGAGATAGAATAATACAATGAACATAATACTAGAATATACATATCGAAATATATATATATATATATATATATATATATATATATTAAATCAATACTTGATGTAATAATCCGGCTTAATACTAAGCCGGCTAGTATTATCAACCGTCTGATCAAAAGTCTAGAATAGCTAGTACACTCATTTGATAGGAACCTTGCAAGTATCAAAATACAGCCACTATAACATTTCACCTTAACTAGGGAAACTCTCTGTGTGGGACTTTAAAGACTCGACAGTACACTAGCTGTGAGTTTAACCGCAAGCACTATTTATCGCCGAAAACAAAGACGAACTAGGATAGAACGTCTTATCTGAATTTGGGGGCAAATTCTATTTGAACATATCGGTCTACCTCTCCGAAAATGCCAAGTTGATTTATGGCACCGCATATTGGAGATTTGGAAAGATGCGACCGTTGTGGTATGACTTTATCAGATTCCCCCTTTTTGAGGAGTTTTTGATTGTGGGGACGTTCTTCCCTGCATGCACAAGCCTCTGCAATTAATTACGTTATCGCGTTGAGATAACCACTTTCATCTGCTCCGGCAGGTCACTTCGTGTCATGTTATATTTTGTAAATTATGGTTGCCCGTGGATTGTATACGGAGACCGGTTTATGTCGCCGCCCGCAGCGTGCGGATTTGAACCTAGGTCATATGTTCCATCAGTTTAGTGATTTAAGGATCGTTAATCTTGTTTTAGATTAAGATCAACTTCATATTGGTGAGTATATGGGCTCGGTCACAGTGAGCATATGGGCTCATTCGATTTATAATCACAAAAGTTTAATTTCAGAAAAGCCTAGCCCCTTTTATGCTGGGTATTGGGCTTTCTATTGCTCGCCCAGTGCTAAGCACTCATTTTATGAGGCTCACGAGTATATCACGTAAGGCACTTAGGCTTGTACTTTTTCCCATCAGTACTAAGCACTTAGTCATTTAGACTATAGATAAAATATCTGATCATGTTCTGGCGGTCGCGTGGGCATCACGCTGGACGCTCAGGTTTTGGCGCTCACGTGAGTATCACATGAGGTGCTCAAGCTCTGGCATATTTTAAACGCTCACGTGTATGGAACGTAAGGTGCCGAGTTTTTGCTTATGGGCGCCCACGTGTATGGCACGTGAGGCACTGTCTTCATGGGCCTTCTGTGCGCTCACGTGGGTATCACGTGATGCGCTATCTTCGTAGAATCTTTTGAGCGCTCACGCAGATATCACGTGAGACGTTGTATCTTTAAAGATTTAATCTCTGTTCATATTTTTTTAGAAAAATTAAACTTCTGTTAATAGTATTTTGACTATTAATGATCACCAAGATCACTATTTTGAAGATCTGGATCGGATTCTTTAAGAACTAAGCACTTGATTATAAAGTGTCACGCCCCGCTTCTCAAAATACGGAATACGAGGGGTTAACAGGTCCATCCATGCTCCTACGGTCAAGGAAATATCCCGCCGTAGTCACACTTCGGCTTCTAGCTTTACGTGATATTCAGTAATCAATGTACAGGTAATGAGAAATGCAGTCACTAAATCAAAACAGGTATAAAACTAACCAGATAGGGATCACGAGAAGGATAGCGCTGGCGTCGCTGATCTAGATGTCCGTAATATCCTCAAGGTACGACAGGTCCCGATCCAAGCTAAGTCCACTTCTCACTCTGAGCATGCATACTCAGGTCGTCAGAGCGACACAATAGCAATATTTATGAATACATATGTAAACACGTGCAATAATGATGAACATGAAAGAGTAAACATGGAGTGATGACGTGAGCATGAAATAACCGGTACAGGTAAACAGTAAAGCAGGTATATCGAATCAGTATTAATGCGTGACCATGTCACTAAACCTATCAGTCTCTAAGTCTCACTGTCCAGGTCGCTAAACCTATCGTCAGTCCAAGTGTAAGCGTCAACCATGCAGGAGTATCCCCAACCCAAGGATAGAGCCCCAGGGGTAAGGGAACATGTGCCCGAATCACACACGATAATAATCAGTAACACAATCCATACAAATCCTAAAATCACTGTATATGCCGGCAATGGGATTCCCGAGATTCCGTTGAACTCACACTCAAATTACCCTACACCCACGGTCTGAATCAAATACCGACCATAAACCCAAATACTAGTCGGTTCATGATAAGTCTACGCGAGAACTAAAGACCGGATCTCCATCAAGCATATCTCGACTGGTACCCAGGATAAATGGACAGTGTTTGACGCCTTACCTATGACACTAATATAAGTGCTCATAACCGTCCCGTTTCAGTTATAGTTACACTTATATATGTCACATAGACGTCGACAATGCAATAAATTAACTGGTTCCGCAGATTGTGTACAAGTACGTGTCACCTTCACTACTCAATCACGCTTTAACACTAACGTACTTGCCACAATCTAATCACTAATACTTATCACTGGGTAATGTAACACAATCACTAGGCTATCAATGTTTATGACCACTATTCAATGAGGGTATACCGCTACATGATATGATGAGAATGCAATTATTCATGATACAAATAAAATATAGCAGCCAGTGTCGTACAACTTGCAAAATTTGCTATAAATCATACGTGCAAAATTAAACAAAACAATATAAAAGGAGTAAGCAGTTTGTTTAATTATATGTCCATAAAAATTGGTTTTGCGTCAATCGGGTTTCAGGTTTGCTAGTTATGGTCATTTCATTTTAAGTGTTCACTGCTGGAAATCCAATTTCTGAACTGGAAGTCCGTTTCGTAATACGTTTTACTCTCAGTTAGGAGCATAATTAGGCGATGCTACAGTTGAATAATGTGTATACTTTTCTGTCATGTTTCCAACGCATTAAACTAATTATCAATAGCAGTTCTATATTGAAAGTTATGTCTTGTCTAATGTAGCTATGCAAGAGGAGTCACTACAGAAACTGAAGAACACCTAGGTACGTTAAAATGCAAATTAAATATCAAATGATGGTGAAACAGGACGGGACAAGTTTCAGGTGTTAGCTAACTAAATTATCTACACGAAAATATAGGGCTCCAAGCATTTTCAGTTTAAGGAAGGGGTATACAGGTGTTCCAAAGTCAGGTATCCAAAACTAAACGCTGCCCCGGACTGCAGTTCAGGGCCGCGAATCGCCTTAGTATTCAACATCATAACAAAACAATATTCAGTAAGAATTATCAGAAGTTTACAGAATATCCAGTCTGCTTCATAACGAGCCCAAGCAAGTCATGATACGAGTTATATCTAATTTACTATTAATTTTCCAACGTGATATGCATGGCGATTTCCAGATTTACGTCGCCTTTTAGGGAAACATTTCACAGGTATAACCTAGCTATTTTATTACCCAAATCCCTACTCGACATTCATTATCAGTAGATGGATTTATTGGTCACAAATTCTTCCATTTTAAATAGGATTTTCGTTTAGGGTTCCGTGTCGAACACCTAGGTTAATGATCTAGGTAACAATCGAAAAGCCTATTTTAATCACCGACTAAATAAGATTAAAAATCTATAAATTTTATACAACATTGCTATGGGATATTAGACACGAATTTGGGTTCGGTTCAGTACAATCAAATAGGATACGTTATTATTAAAGTTCGTCAATAAAATTACGGCGTGATAAATAATTATGGTTATACATAACAAGTTCCAAAACTTGCCTGGCGACGGCGCAACGACGGCGACACGGTGGAGGTGTCAATGACACGGCACCAACACAAGAAGCAGCAACGGCAGCAAGCTCGGTTGGGCTCGGCTAACGGTGACTCCACGAGATCGGCTGTGCTGGTGGTCATCGAAGGTGGAGGGTGGTGATGCTCAGGTGGCTCAAGGCAATGGCGAGAAGGTGTTGAGCGTGACTGGCTCGGGTAGCTCGTCGTGGCTAGGTCGGCGAGGTCGGCGAGGCGCGGAGGAGACGGGGGTCGGAGCACAGGTGAGGGTGCAAGGAATGAGGGTGTTGGGTTCGGGGTTGGGTGTTTGGAGCGCGCATCTCGGAGTGAGGAGCAGAGGAGGAAAGTAGACGGGGATCGATTTTGGACACAGGGAGATTGGCTTGGAGCTACGGACAAGGCGACTGGAGCTGGGTTGGAGTCGGCTAAAGCGGGGTCAGGAGGTGCACCGGGTTGTCGGTTGTCGGAGGAGTTAGCTCCGGCGAGGGTTGGTGGTGAGGAGGAGAGGAGATCGGAGGAGGAGGAGGAACAAGGGATGTTTAGCGGGTAACCGGAGGCTCGTCGACGTCGATGAGGTGCGGTGGAGGAGCTCGAGTGCAATGGTGAGAAGAGGAGGTCAAGGAGATAGGTGGTTGGTAGTGGTTGAGGGAGGATCTCCGGTGATGATTGGCTGCGTGAGGTGGTGGGTCAGAGGTGCAGCGGGAGGAGTTTGTGGTTTTAGTCGGAGGAGGTGAAGTTGGAGGTGGTGTTGTGGGGTTGAGTTGTAAGGAGAGAGAGAGAGAGAGCGAGCAGGCGAGGGGATCGCGGGTTGTTGAGGAAACGGGTCGTGGACGCAAGGAGGAGAGGACGTTGAGGAGATGGAGGAGTTTGGCGAGAGAAGCGTGTGGAGTAGTTGATGTGAGAAGAGCGGGGACGTTGTCGCTGGGGTGGAGCGGGTCGTGGGGATGTGAGGTGAGGGAACGGGCTGTGGGCAGGAGGAAGGGTGAAGCGGGGGAAAACGAGCGGGAAAAGGAAGTGAAGAGAGGAAGAAAAAGGGAGTGGGGAAGCGGGTCGGGTTTGCTCGGGTCGGGTCGGGTCTGGGACGGGCTGGGCTTATGGGCTTAGAAAAGAAAATAGAATAAAATAAAAAGGGTTTAAGGTTTGGGTTGTTTAGGGTTTAGATTAGGTTTTAAAGAAGAAGGGTTTAGAAAAATTAGAATAAATAGATTAAAGGTTAGGGTTTAGACTTATATAATTAGGAAAAATAAAATAGAATAAATATAAGAAAAATAATATGATAAAGAAAATAGGTTTAATGGGATTCTCATTAGAACTAATTAGAAAATTAGAGTCATAGGAAAAGTATAGGAAAAATCGTTTGGGAAAATATTTTAAAAGAACTTATTACTAATAATACACAAGATAGAGTACATAACAAACCGGGTATTACATAAAGGAATTAAGTTCCTGGAGTATGAACTCCATCCTTTCATACCTCTTCCATTATGTTTATATGGGGTTGACTAAACAAGATAGTTTCCCCCTAAATCTTTGAATCTGAAGATGAAGATCTTCCCGATGAGAATTAAATTCTCAACTTATGGAAGATTTGTCTTGCAGATTTGAGATCCAGAGAAAGAACTATACTCATTTTTTTAGAGAGTTAAACCCTTATATATATAACGGGCAAAGGAGATGTTTTGATTTCTCTGTTTACTTAGTGTTTGAGAGGAGCAAGAAGATGTTCTTCAACAGAATAGAATTCTCGGTATTTTTGCTTCTATCGCCTTATAAGGTTGATTATGTATATGAGACTTGAAGTCTCGGGTCCTTTATATAGGGGAGGAAAACCTATCAATTAGTTTGAGAAAATTTCTCGTTGAGAGATATCAATTAATTTAATTGATCCTAAAGATCACACGGGGAATTTTGTCCACTGTTGGATCTTTGATCCGGTGACTTTCTGTTTAACAGAAAATATTTTCTTTTGGTTTTAGCAATATTAGGAAAATATTTTCTTAACAAAACATTTGATTTTGTCTTCTGCTTTGGTCGGTGATATTATAATCACCATTAGATTTTAAATCCAAGGGTTCTCTGTTTAACAGAGAAACTCTTTCTTATTTCAGAAAGATCAAGTGAAAATACCCAAATAGAACTTAATTCTAAATAGAATTTAATTTTATCTGAAGCTAGCGCTTCAAATTGATGCGCCCATGTGGACTTCACGTGAGGGTTATCGTATATAAATGACAGCCGTGCTCACATGCTTTGCACCTGAGTGCTCACATGTTTAACACGTGGGGCCAGTTTGGGCATGTGAGCGCTCACGTGTTTAATATATGAGCCTTATATCACAGAATTTAATCCTTATTGAAACCGGAGGTCATATGCTTTGCATGTGACCGCTCACGTGCTTAACACGTGGAAGCCATTTCATAGGATTTAATCCTCCCTGAAGCCAGGGGTCATATGCTGTGCATGCGAGCGCTCACGTTCTTTGCACACGGGAGGGTTTCGTTTTCTTTTTTCTTTTGACTTTCTAAGTCCTCTTCCTCGTTTTCAACATTTTCTTATAGTCAGAGTTTGGGAATCATTCCAGCTGACACCATGCACAACATTTTCTGTGCCGAGATTTGAATGCTTCTCTTTATAATTCAAAAAAATGTTCATCTTTTTCTTCACTTTCATCTAGGAAGAACCATAGAGAGAGAATCGTGGCTTGCGATCGGCAGCATGCTCCTCGAAAGCCATGGAAGATGCCTATAAGGGATATTATTCCTCGTTTCGATGCATGTCTGGCGAATCCCGCTTTTACAGATGCTCGGTGCGACACGGTGATGCATGAGCTTATGATTCGTAGGGAATCTCTTCATGTCGGCTCTATCTGGTTTCGCATAATTTTTCTTGCCGTTCTCGACGACATTCCTCCTCACCCTGCGGAGATGACTTTGGCGATGCTCGACGCAACGGAGGACAAAGTTGACCGCTTTCAGGAGGCCGACCTAATCACGAAATCTCTATGGGACTGCTCCGTCCACTTGCCGAGTCAGATACGGGCTCGATGGGCCGTCATGTTTGCTTTTGCCGACGAGCATGACACTGATCGATGGGGAGCGACTTTCCGCGAGAATCGCCGTTTCGAGAGAAGGCCGAGGGGGGGGTTAGAGAATTTTGTATACTGTTTTGTTAACCCATGTAGTCCCGATCCCATATTTGGTGATCTCTTCCTTGTAAAATAATGCATTTGTTTAAATGCATTTTTTTTATCATTGATTGATGAATGTTTCGCCTTCAACAAGTGTCCTTCCACTGAATCCATCATTTAAACATATGTGCATCTTGCATGTACGCACGTGCTTTGCACGTGCATATGGCAAGCGCATGTGCATGTACTTTGCATGTGCACTTCATCTTTAGGAATTTCTACTAACTGCGAACGCCAATGATGTGCACATATGCTGCGCACGTATCATACACTAACCTTCACACATGTATATATAAGTACACATACTTTCAACGTTATTTCTCACTCAAGTGCGCATATATATGTAAGTGAGCACTTAAAGAGGTGTGAACAAATGCCCCCCACCGACTGTGCACACGTCTGTTTCACGTGTGCGCAACAGTGTAAAACTGCCCATTGTTCAATCTCCTTTGGGACTTCGTGAGTAACCGGACCGTCGCGATTAAGTGGGAAGTTTTACCGTCAAGCAGTCGAACCGTCGCAGCCTTCTTATAATTAAGGCCTAACTCCGATCGTACTTGCACTTTTCTGCGCACCCGCTACCCTAAAGCCTTAGCCTCTCATTCTTTGCCTAATGGATGATCACTTGTATACTATTAGGGACATCATTTCTCATAACATCATTCGTTATTATGGGCCAGACTATACGGACGATCAGTGCGAAGCCATGCTGTATCGCTTAATAGCTCACTATGAATGACTACTTCCTCGCTACTTTTCCCTTCTGCAGATGGTGTTTTAAGCAATCTGGGACTCCGTGCCCGGAAATCTTAAGGTGATGCCGTTCTAAGCACTTGATCAGGTCGAAGACAAAGTGCACCCGGTCTACCTGATGGGTCAGATCTCTAAACGGTGGAGGGATGAAGCGATTACTCTCGCGCATCGCATATATAAACAAAGAGAAATCATAGCTTCATATGCTTGGATGGAAGATATCAGTGGCGACCCCGAGGCCTGCCTCCACGAACGGAAGCAAAAAAAGATGGGGTATGATGCCTGGGAAGCCTTGCCGGGCTTTATTTTTTAGTTTAGGAACCCATGTACCGATGCTAGTATCTTACCACTGTAAACTTTATGTGATGGTTTGTTTTTCTTCATCTTTCACTCTTCAAAAGTCTGTTATCCATATTTTTACGTATGAATGAAAAACACCTCTTTTTATATCCGCACTTTTTATTTTGTACTGAAATTGTTTGGCTTAGTTTATTTACTCGTTTCGGAGTGTTTAATTTACCCTTCCCTTAGGCTTATAGGAAAACTCGCAATAACGTTAAATATAGATAACCCCCTTTTTTATGATAGGAGTCCGTTAGGTCTATGGTACTGGGTTAAATTCATTTTATCGTCGCATTGACTGATATTCCCCCGATATGCAATCCTTTAAGTTGCAGCTCGAATAGCCACGCGTTTGTCGTGTCTATGATCCCTTCTGAGGATGGACAAGATATCTTCAAGTAGTTTTCTTAGGTTGGTATATCCACATTACCATTAGAAAATCCAGCGTTAGTGTAAATCCCCGTTTCCATCAATGAAAATCCTTATATATTTTTCCTAGTTCCCCGAGTTTTTCCTTTCCTTTTTTCCCTCGTATTTTTGTAGGAAATTGGTTGCTAGATTTGTCGTATTTAAATTTCTCTAGACCATTAAATTAAAACCCTAAATTCCCTTTATCAATTAACCTGAGCCCAAACTCCCTAATATCTCAGCCCAATATAAATTAATTTAGATTAACATTAAATCCATAATCAACCCCAGGCCCAGCCCGTTTCCCTTTTATTAAAACTAAACCCCATTTCCTCCGGCCCAAGCTCCCAAAGCCCACGCGCCCAAACCTACCCGACCCGCTTCCATTATCCTTCTTCCCCACTCGAAAAAGAAAACTTTCCCGCTCACTTTTTCTTCGTTCCCACGTCGCCCCTCGCGCGCCTACGTCGCCCTCAACCGTGCCGTTGCCCCACGCCCCGCGACCCCGGCCACGACTCCCTCAACCTCTTCTCAAACTCCTTCCCCCTCTCTCCCTCACACTCTCACTCTCCAACTCCTCCTCATCTCTCTCTATCTATAGAAAACCCAACTCGAGCTCCCATCACCCGCTCACCCCCGACGACGACGACTGCAACCCCCTCACTCATCCTCCCTCGCTCTCTTCTCTCCATCAACAGAACCCCCACACTACTCCACCCTCTTCAACCGCCGCCGCAGAACCCCCTGCACACCCAACTCACTCGCACCCGATTACGGCCACCGCCTACACCCGACGCCGACGAGCCCCCACTGCATCTAAAACACCTCGTCGACCCTCTACATCCTCAGCATCATCATCACTCCAAACCCGAGCCCCACTATCCCTCTCTCTCTCTCCAAAACCTACATTTCTACCCCTACTGTGCACATCGTCGGAGCGACCACCACCGACATCGTCGACCCCAGTACATCCCAGGAGATCCACAGAGCATCCTCCTCCGCTTCCAGCGAATACGAGCCACCCCCGGATAACTCCGACGACGAACCCGAAACGCGAGCCGAGGCCATGAATCCAAACCGCGCCGTTCATCGCACGTTCATGCCGTTGCCGCTGCCGTGCATCGCAAAAACATCTCCAGGCAAGTACCCTACTTGCTACATGCTAGATTATTTCCGTTACAAACTGAAACCGTATTAATTCCATATTTGCGATTCATGAAAACTTAAATGACATAAGTGTTTGATACAAGATCTAAATGAAAACCTTCATTTAATTTGACGGAACTCGATTGCATATTTTGGCCCATCTGGCAATGAACCTTGTGTAGAAATTTCATTGAAAAATACAACTGTTAATGGCTTAAACGAACACCCGCAAATACACCCGTAAAAACTGGGAATTTCCCGCACCTGGAAAGTGTTAAAATCACAATAAATTGTGTATACATTGAAACGATGCGTTTGAGGGCTCAAATCGAAGCCGACTCAATGACCTATAACCCTATGCAAGTTCTTAATTGTTTCTGTACTGAAATTATGACAAGAATTGGTTCGGAGAGTGGCTCTGGACTGCAGTCCAGAGCAGTTCTGGTTATTATTTTCTGTCTCGTAATGATTACCCCTTCGCTTTATGAACTTGTACGTTGCGGAACCCTACATTCTATTGAAGATGAATCTATTATCTAAATAACTAAAGTGATTTCACCCTATTTTATCGTCGTTTACTATTTAAACTGCAATTTAAAAGATCAGGACGTCTAGTAGTCCCAAACAGAAACAGAATTGACATACTAGTGTTTAACAGTACATAACTTCTGACGTACAAATGCGATTGAGAATATGTCTATTGAGTTGAAAACCCTACTAAAAACCCTAATTTTCATTTAACTGTAGCATCACTAAATTCTGAGCCCAACTGGGTGAAAATCGTGTCGCGAAACGGACATTCAGTTCAGAAACTGAATTTCCTGCAGAGAATACTTAAATTGAAACGGTTGTAACTTGAATACCAGAAACCCGATTGTACTGAAACCAATTTTGCTGAACTGCCGACAGAGTGTACTTGTTATTGTATTTGTATCATTTCGCTGAATTCTGAAATATGAATTACTGCAATTTTTGGCTTGTGACGTGCATATTGGTTCATATCACATATGACTTGTTAACCGCATAAATGTACATATCTTACCCAACTGCCATATACATAGTGATAGTGCGCGTTATTATTCCTTGGACATTGCATTATCATGCGTAAATGATATTGGTTTAGGAGTGTCAAGTACGCCAATGGAAAAGTGAATGATTCGTGACAGTGAACAGTGACAAAACCGTGCTATTGGTATACTTGTACACGACTAAATCATAATCATCAATAGTGTAAACCTGGAGAAAAAGGGAAAATCGAAGTGGAAAGAGTATCGTATTTAGCGGGACCGTGTTTTAGAGGATGATCATTCGAACAGTGATTCTTATATATATTAGGTAGGATCTAGCGATCCGGCTGACAGGGTTATGTCCCGGGCGTATGGGCCGTTGTCTCGGGTATGTACGAGACTCCTGTTAAACATGATCCTCCTTTCCACTATATGATTTCAAACATGACTTAGAGACTGATAAGGACACAGATCATACTTTGCATCATTTAGTGACATAGCGATTATCAGCATTTTAATTTCACTGTTATTACCTTATTTGCATGTTTCATGTCACTATTATGAAATTGCTATTACGTCGCTCTGACGACCTGAGTGTGCATGCTCAGACCTCGAGGAAAAACCAGCGCAGGAGTCGGATTTACCTTTCGAGCTGACGGAGATCTAGTCTGGAGTACCTTTTTCTTCGTTTCTGTTTTCCCTAGAGATCTTGTATTCGAACTCGGTTAGTAGTTCTTTTCTGTTTATTTGTGAATTGTGAACAATGAAAATTTGATGTAATATTTTAGTGATGTATTTCCTTTACTACTGTGCTTTGTTTACTGATTACCATGTAATGCTAGAAACCGAAGTGTGACTACGGCGGGATTATTCCTTGACCGTAGGAGCATGGCTGGCCTAGTCATCCCTCGTTTTCCGTATTTTGGGAAGCGGGGCATGACATGGTTCTGTTGGTATCAGAGCCGTGTTTAGTAACAAGGGATAACATTAACTACACTGCATTACATTATTTTCGCTTCACTATTCCTGATTTTCATCCTTGAATCTAATTATATCCTTTTGAATCTTCCAGCGATATGACGTCCCCGAACGACCACTCCTCGGACTCAAGTTCTCAGGATTGCACGGAAAGAATACTTAGTGCACCGACCTCTCTCGCAGAAGCTCAGAAGAGGAAGACGGACTTACTCGCCGAGGGACTCAGGGCTATTACCGCTGCAGGAGGACCCTTTGCACTCATTACCGCCCCTGAGGGCACTGCTCCACCAGCTTACTCTGCCAGGGCTGGCACCGTATCAGATTTCCGGAGATTGCATCCAGCAGCATTTACAGGGCTAGCCGAGCCACTCGAAGCCGAGCAATGGCTGGTTAATATGGAGAACTTACTGACGGCAGCCAGGGTACCAGAGAAAGATAGGGTGAATGTGATAAAGATTCAGTTGGAAGATAAAGCCCGTACTTGGTGGACAGTTGAAGAAAGCGGGCTAGAGAGGCCAATTGAATGGAGCAAATTCGAGGAGTGCTTCCTGGATCATTATTTCCCTTCCACCGCCAAGGCAGAGATGGAAGAAAGATCCATTCTACTGAAGTAGAATGGCCGCCCCGTGGACGTATATACGGCAGAGTTCAATCGTCTGAGCCGATTTGCTCCATACATGGTCGCTTCAGAGGCTACCAGGGCCAGACTCTTCTTGCAGGGACTTGATTTCGAGCTGCAGCAGTTGATCGCATCTCTGGAGTTGCAGACTTTTGCACAGGTACTCAACGCGGCGAGAATTCAGGAGAAATTGATCAACAAATTCAAGAAGCCCCTAGTCGTTCCAGCACGTACCCATGCACCTTCTCGAGGAGCCATACCAATTCACAGGCCTGGAACGACTCAGATGAAGCACCCATTTGTGCCACAGCATCGCCCCCAGAGACAGAATGTAGTTTGCGGCTACTGCAATAGAGATGGGTATACCCAGAAGGACTGTCGCCGTGCCAAGAGACAGTGCTTGATTTGCGGATCCAGTCAGCACAGGATTAGCGGTTGCTCCGAGCGAGCAGAGATACAGGGAGGTTCTGGACCACAGCAACAGAGGCCACATGAGCAGAGGCAACCCTATACAGGTCGCAGTCAGGGACGGGCTTTCACCTTGACCGCCGAGCAGGCAGAGGCTTCAGGAGAAGTTGTCACAGGTACTCTACTCGTACATTCCTTGCCAGCTAGAGTACTATTTGATTCTGGAGCATCGCACTATTTCATATCTGAGTATTTCATTGATACACACTCCATACCACATGAACCATTAACCAAGAGCTGGGAGATTCATACGGGTAATGGCATTATAATGTCTAGTCGAGAATGTAGATCATGTCCGGTTGTAGTGTGTGGCAGGGAATTCTATGCGAATTTCCTTTTGATCGGGACAGGCAGTTATGACGCAATTCTCGGGATGGATTGGATGAGTACCTTCCATGCAGTTATTGATTGCCGAGCAAGGAATGTAATATTCCGCATTCCCAATCACCTGGAGTTTATTTTCGAAGGCGGGAGCGAATCTTTGGAGCCAGCCAAGTATAGGGCCAAGCCAAAGGAGCTGACAGCTATGGAGATTGATGAGAGCCCAGCCCCAGAGATTGTTTGGGACTTTCTGGACGTGTTTCCTGAAGATTTACCAGGTCTACCACCTCCACGCGTCTTGGAGTTCTCGATCGATTTGACTCTGGGTACGGCACCAGTATCCAAGGCCCCGTACAGAATGGCACCGGTTGAGTTGGCGGAGTTGAAGAAGCAAATTGAAGAACTCTTGGAGAAGGGATTTATTCGGCCAAGCGTTTCACCGTGGGGTGCACCAGTTCTGCTAGTGAAGAAGAAGGATGGATCACTGCGGATGTGTATAGATTATCGGGAGTTGAACAAAGTCACAATAAAGAACAAGTACCCAATCCCGCACATCGATGACTTATTCGATCAGTTAAGTAGGGCCAAGGTATTCTCGAAGTTGGATCTCCGTTCTGGATATCATCAAATCAGAGTATCAGCCGAGAATGTATGCAAGACGGCTTTCAAGACCCGATACGGACATTATGAGTTCCTTGTGATGCCGTTCGGTGTTACTAATGCTTCAGCGATATTCATGGACTTGATGAAAAGGGTGTTTGCAAAGTACTTGGACACGTTTGTCGTTGTATTTATCGACGACATACTTGTTTGCTTGAAGACCCGAGAGGAGCATGTTGAGCATTTGCGCACGGTTCTACAAATTCTTCGGGAAGAGAAGCTGTATGCGAAATTAAGCAAGTGTGAATTTTGGATCGACAAGGTTCAGTTCTTGGGACACATTATTTCGGGCGAAGGCATCTCAGTGGATTCGGAAAAGATAGAATCTGTCAGAGATTGGCCAACACTGAAGTCAGTGGCCGAGATCAGAAGCTTTTTAGGAATGGCAGGATATTATCGGCGGTTCGTCCAAGACTTTTCAAGGATCGCTGAACCGCTGACGAGACTGACACGGAAGGATGTACCGTTTGCATGGACAGAGGAGTGTACTCAGGCATTTAAGACACTGAAGCAGAAGTTAACCACGACGCCCATTCTTACAGTACCAGATGATTCCGGTGGTTTGGTGATACACAGTGATGCCTCAGGGAAGTGATTAAGCCGTGTTCTGATGCAGCACGGTCGGGTTGTTGCTTACGCCTCTCGACACTGAGAAATCACGATAGGAACTACCCTACGATGACTTGGAGTTAGCTGCAGTGGTTTTTGCGTTGAAGATTTGGAGGCACTATCTATTGGGCGAGAAGGTGGAGGTGTACACGGATCATAAAAGTCTGAAGTACGTCTTCACTCAGAAAGAACTAAACATGAGGCAGCGCCGATGGCTAGAACTGATGGCAGATTACGACTTGGACCTTCAGTATCACCCAGGGAAAGTAAATGTTGTACCAGATGCTCTCAATCGCAAGCCAGCAGTCATGATGTTGACCAGTCAGAGGAGCATCATTGAGGATTTTCAGAGACTCGAGCTTGAGGTCGTCACACCGAGCGCACTCAGTCAATTTTGGCAACTACAGGTGCAGTCTTCCCTTGTGGATTGCATCAAGGCTGCACAAGCGGATGATCCTCGATTGCAAAAATTTAGAGCGCAAGTAAAATCCGGGCTGAGAACGGACTTAATCATACATGAAGACTGTTCTCTGAGATTCGGTAGCAGATTCTGCGTACCCAAAGGGGATGTTCGAGAAGAGGTACTGGCTGAGGCGCATAGTTCAGCTTATTCTGTGCATCCGGGAGGTACGAAGATGTATCGGGACCTAAAGCAGCATTTTTGGTGGAACGGAATGAAGTGGGAAATTGCGAGGTTTGTATCCAGGTGCTTGGTATGCCAGCAGGTGAAGGCGGAACATCAGAGGATACCAGGATTGTTACAACCGCTTCCGATACCAGAATGGAAGTGGGAGTACATTACTATGGATTTCGTGACGGCCTTACCACGGAGCCCTAGTGGCAACAACGCCATTTGGGTTATCGTCGACCGCCTCACGAAAACTGCACACTTCTTACCATTCTGAGTAGGACGGTCGACGGAGTCACTTGCGGAGAGATACATGCAGAAGATAGTGCGACTTCACGGAGTTCCGGTCAGCATTGTATCAGATCGAGACACCAGATTTGTTTCGCACTTCTGGAGGAGCTTACAAGAGAGTTTGGGTACCCGCCTCAAGTTCAGTACAGCTTCACCCGCAGACGGATGGACAATCCGAGCGTACGATTCAGACGCTCGAGGATATGTTGAGGGCCTGCATGTTGGATTTTCAGGGTTCCTGGAAAGATCATTTGCATCTAGTCGAATTTTCTTATAACAACAGTTACCAGGCTAGCATTCAGATGGCTCCTTTCGAAGCACTTTACGGACGGAAGTGTCGATCCCCAGTGTGTTGGGATGATATGGGAGAACGAAGATTACTGGGTCCTGAGCACATTGTTCAGACAGTCGACAAGGTCTAAATGATCAGGCATCACATTAAGACGGCTCGGGATCGACAGAAGAGTTGGGCGGATACCAGCAGGAGAGTGCTAGAATTTGAAGTCAGAGATCACGTGTTCCTGAAGATTTCCCCTACCCATGGAGTTATCAGGTTTGGAGGTCGGGGAAAGCTCAGTCCCCGTTTCATCGGACCTTTTGAGGTGCTAGAGCGAGTAGGAGAGGTGGCCTATCGACTTGCCTTGCCTCCATCAATAGCTGGTGTGCACAATACCTTCCACGTGTCTCAGTTGCGGCATTATGTTCGGGATGAGAGCCATGTTCTGGACTATTCGGAGTTAGCTTTGGGTACCGACCTATCTTACGAGGAGCAGCCCACCACCATCCTCGACCGCAGAGAGAAAGTGCTGAAGAACAAGGTCATTCTGTTAGTCCGAGTGTTTTGGGGCGGTCGTTCCCCAGGAGAATCTACCTGGGAGCGGGAGGAAGATATCCGCGCACGTTTTCCACATCTCTTTATTTAGTACTTTTGTTTCTTTGTATCCTTGTTAAATTTCGAGGACGAAATTTTTATAAGGAGGGTATGATGTAAATCCCCATTTCCATCAATGAAAATCCTTATATATTTTTCCTAGTTCCCCGAGTTTTTCCTTTCCTTTTTTCCCTCGTATTTTTGTAGGAAATTGGTTGCTAGATTTGTCATATTTAAATTTCTCTAGACCATTAAATTAAAACCCTAAATTCTCTTTATCAATTAACCTCAGCCCAAACTCCCTAATATCTCAGCCCAATATAAATTAATTTAGATTAACATTAAATCCATAATCAACCCCCGGCCCAGCCCGTTTCCCTTTTATTAAAACTAAACCCCATTTCCTCCGACCCAAGCTCCCAAAGCCCACGCGCCCAAACCTACCCGACCCGCTTCCATTATCCTTCTTCCCCACTCGAAAAAAAAACTTTCCCGCTCACTTTTTCTTCGTTCCCACGTCGCCCTCAACCGCGTCGTTGCCCCACGCCCCGTGACCCCGGCCACGACTCCCTCAACCTCTTCTCAAACTCCTTCCCCCTCTCTCCCTCACACCCTCACTCTCCAACTCCTCCTCATCTCTCTCTATCTACAGAAAACCCAACTCGAGCTCCAATCACCCGCTCACCCCCGACGACGATGACTGCAACCCCCTCATTCATCCTCCCTCGCTCTCTTCTCTCCATCAACAGAACCCCCACACTACTCCACCCTCTTCAACCGCCACCGCAGAACCCCCTGCACACCCAACTCACTCGCACCCGACCACGGCCACCGCCTGCACCCGACTCCGACGAGCCCCCACTGCATCTAAAACACCTCGTCGACCCTCTACATCCTCAGCATCATCATCATCACTCCAAACCCGAGCCCCACTATCCCTCTCTCTCTCTCCAAAACCCACATCTCTACCCCTACTATGCACATCGCCGGAGCGACCACCGCAGACATCGTCGACCCCAGCACATCCCAGGAGATCCACAGAGCATCCCCCTCCGCTTCCAGCGAATACGAGCCACCCCCGGACAACTCCGACGACGAACCCGAAACAAGAGCCGAGGCCGTGAATCCAAACCGCGCCGTTCGTCGCGCGTTCGTGCCGTTCCCGCTTCCGTGCATCGCCGAAACGTCTCCAGGCAAGTACCCTACTTACAACATGCTAGATTATTTCCGTTACAAACTGAAACCGTATTAATTCCATATTTACGATTCATGAAAACTTAAATGACATAAGAGTTTGATGCAAGATCCAAATGAAAACCTTCATTTAATTTGACGGAACTTGATTGCATATTCTGGCCCGTCTGGCAATGAACCTTGTGTAGAAATTTCACTGAAAAATACAACTGTTAATGGCTTAAATGAACACCCCCAAATACACCCATAAAAACTAGGAATTTCCCGCACGTGGAAAGTTTTAAAATCACAATAAATTGTGTATACATTGAAACGATGCGTTCGAGGGCTAAAATCGAAGCCGGCTCGATGACCTATAACCCTATGCAAGTTCTTAATTATTTCTATACTGAAATTATGACGATAATTGGTTCGGAGTGCGGGTCTGGACTGCAGTCCAGAGCAGTTCTGGTTATTGTTTTTTGTCTCGTAATGATTACCCCTTCGCTTTCTGAACCCGTACGTTGCGGAACCCTACATTCTATTGAAGAAGAATCTGTTAGATAAATAAATCAAGTGATTTCACCCCATTTTATCTTCGTTTACTATTTAAACTGCAATTTAAAAGATCAGGACGTCTAATAGTCCCAAACAGAAACATAATTGACATACTAGTGTTGAACAGTGCATAACTTCTGACGTACAGACACGATTGAGAATCTGTCTATTGCGTTGAAAACCCTACTGAAAACCCTAATTTTCATTTAACTGTCGCGTCGCTAAATTCTGAGCCCAACTGGGTGAAAATCATGTCGCGAAACGGACGTTCAGTCCAGAAACTGAATTTCCTGCAGCGAACACTTAAATTGAAACGGCTGTAACTTGAATACCAGAAACCTGATTGTACTGAAACCAATTTTACTGAACTGCCGACAGAGTGTACTTGTTATCGTATTTGTATCATTTTGCTGAATTCTGAACATATGAATTACTTCAATTTTTGTAAGCTTATGACGTGCATATTGGTTCATATCACACATGACTTGTTAACCGCATAAATGTACATACCTTACCCAACTGCCATATACATAGTGATAGTGCGCGTTATTATTCCTTAGACATTGCATTATTGTGCGTGAATGATATTGTTTTAGGAGTGTCAAGTACGCCAATGGAAAAGTGAATGATTCGTGACAGTGATTAATACAGTGAACAGTGACAAAACCGTGCTATTGGTATACTTGTACACGACTAAATCATAATCATCAATAGTGTAAACCTGGGGAAAAAGGGGAAATCGAAGTGGAAAGAGTATCGTATTTAGCGGGACCATGTTTTAGAGGATGATCATTCGAACAGTGATTCTTATATATATTAGGTAGGATCTAGCGATCCGGCTGACAGGGTTATGTCCCGGGCGTGTGGGGCGTTGTCTCGGGTATGTACGAGACTCCTGTTAAACATGATCCTCCTATCCACTATACGATTTCAAACATGACTTAGAGACTGATAAGAACACAGATCATACTTTGCATCATTTAGTGACATAGCGATTATCAGCATTTTAATTTCACTATTATTACCTTATTTGCATGTTTCATGTCACTATTATGAAATTGCTATTACGTCGCTCTGACGACCTGAGTGTGCATGCTCAGACCTCGAGGAAGAACCAGCGCAAGAGTCGGATTTACCTTTCGAGCTGACGGAGATCTAGTCTGGAGTACCTTTTTCTTCATTTCTGTTTTCCCTAGAGATCTTGTATTCGAACTCGGTTAGTAGTTCTTTCCTGTTTATTTGTGAATTGTGAACAATGAAAATTTGATGTAATATTTTAGTGATGTATTTCCTTTACTACTGTGTTTTGTTTACTGATTACCATGTAATGCTAGAAGCCGAAGTGTGACTACGGCGGGATTATTCCTTGACTGTAGGAGCATGGCTGTCCTAGTCATCCCTCATTTTCCGTATTTTGGTAAGCGGGGCATGACAGTTAGGTTTTGCTATGGAGCTTTACTTGAGATTAGCCTCGATTTGGAGCCCCGATGAGCCATGACCGCACACTTCTGGGATGGGATGACATCCAATTGGTCTTTAGGCTTTGTATGTATTGCCATCGAGGCCCAAATCTAAGCACATGCCGTCATTTCCCTTTTACTTTGGTGTTGCGTCGATTCTTCGCTGAAGTAGGGTAGACATCCGAATGATCTCTATGATGTACATATCGCCATCGGGATATGGAGCTTGGAATATACCATTGCTCCGATTTTATTTGACAGTTGCGCCCACACGCTGTTGGAATGAAGAGGCACGTCGATATAGTCTCTTGGCTGATGGGCGCATTGCGCCAGTTTATGAGCGCATTGCGCTTTCAATTTATGAGCGCGTTGCGCTAGTTTAGTGGCGCACAAGTGAGTGACACGTGGCGCGCTTGGCGCTGAGCGCCAGCCCATGAGCGCAGTGCGCTATTTTAGAAACGCAAAGCGCAAGTTATGTCTGCAGTTGACACGTGGCACGTTCTTTCCAATAGCGCAAAGCACATTTGATCAATTTTTATGATCTGTGAACAAATTTATATTCTTTTTAAAGGAGGCTTTGCCTCAAGATTCAAGAACAATAGTTCTTATTTTTGAAAGGGCTTTGCCTTTATAGATCAATGATCTGTGAATGAAGTAAATACTTCTTTTGTTTTTTTATGATGAGATCTTTTGATCTCTTTTTATAAAAGACCTTGGTCTTTTGTAGATCTATGATCTTTTAAGAAGATAATTCTTCCGTTTTAATAAGATGATTTCATCTTTGTGTTCAAGAATCATTCTTTTTACCTTGAAGAAATGATCTTCTTTCAAGAGCTTGCTTTTCTTTCTTTGAGTTTTCTCAAAGTTTGTAGGGAGGTTTCTCTCTATCAGACTTGAATTCTTGGGGCCTTTATATAGGGCCAGCTGATTTGTTGAATCAGTTAAAGAGATCTTTCTCTGATTGATTTTGGGGTATTTCCCACCGTTGGATCTTTGATCCTAGGGTTTCTATTTTGCAGAAGGCAATCTTCTTGTTTTTAACAAGATTGAGAAAATCTTTCCATAACAGAATTTTAATTCTGATTAATTAATGATTTATCATTATTATAAGATTTTTTGATCTAACGGTGGGGAATTTTATAATTCCAGAGCTGGCGCACCCGTGCTTTGCACGTGGTGCGCTGCTCAGAGCACAGCGCACTTTGCGCTAGCGCACCTACGTTTGACTCGTGGCACGCAGCGCAGAGCGCAGCGCATCTAGCGCTAGCGCATCCGTGTTTGACACGTGGCGCGCGGCGCGCCTAGCGCTGGATCTGAAGCGTTGCTTCAACTTTTAAATTTTGAATTTTAAAACAGAGCTTTGCTCTGATTGGGGGAAACAATGTCTTATTGAATGCTTCAGCTAGACCATTGGCATAAGAATTATAGACTGGGAAGTATCTCCAGTTTATTTTGTCTTGCTGTGCGAAACGGCTTATTTTGTGGCTTCTATAGGCTGGTCCATTATCCGAAATTATTCGTCGCGGAGTTTTGAACCGGTAGATGACATGGGTTTTGAACAAATGGAGGATATTCTCCGTTTTCACCTCTCTTAGCGGTACAACTTCTGCCCACTTAAAGAAGTAATAAGTTATTTCTAGTATAAACCGATATCTTCTGGATGACGCTAGTTCAATAGGGCCGATTATATCTCTTCCCCACATCTCGAATGGCCAACTGGCTACCGTCAGATGCAGCGGATTTGGATGCTAATGTATGAAGTCCCCATGTATTTGGCACAAATGTGTCATGCCCCGCTTCCCAGCACACGGAAGCGATGACGTGGCAGGCCGCAATGTATTTACTAAGAAATAAATACATTAAGTATAATTAAGAAATATTTATAAACTGCATAAGAATAACAATAGATATAAAATAAAAAGCAACTTTTATTAACATTCATCTTTACAATACAACTGCTTTGAAAAGGAAAGATACAATAATATAAAGCAATGCTTAAACAGTGGCATACAAACTGAAATAAGTACAAAATGGGCTAGAAGTCCGGTTGAGCAGTGAACTGATCCAAGTCCTCCTGGCTCGGCTCGATCTCCTGAGAGTCCGGTCCTCCTGACGAACATTGCAAAGAAAGAAATAGACATGAATGTCGTTAGCGAACTAGCACTCGGTAAGTCCCAAAAGAAAGAATGGAATAAAACAAGTAATGAGAATTGAAACTGTTAAGTTGTACAGGTATAAGATTATTATTCTAACATAGTTGTTTGTAACATAGTACAGAAAGTATTTGTGTATACGAGAGGAGTCCATCTTACCCAGTGGACTATGGTAACATGTAGTACAAGGCCCCATCAAAATCCATGGGACAACGGCACGAGAGTTCATGTAGGTGTCTTTTAGTGACCATCTCATGCCACGTTAATACATTCCGTATCAATCTACCCCGTTATACCTGCGTAATGTATTGTATTGATTATAGTTACAAGTCTTGTCGAAACTATGGATACAAGTTGTTCAAGTAGTCAGGTTCAGGATGTAATCTTGTAGTCATGTCAAGTTATAGCCATGGTTCGGTCAAGTCAAGTCATGCATTCAGGTTTGATATTGATGTTTGAATTCAGGTATTCAGGTTCAAGTTCAAGTATACATGTTAGAATTTGGATTCTTGTTTGAATTGGATTCTGATTTGAGTTGGGATTCAGGTTTGAGTCAGACTCAGATGGAGTCTGACACTTGTAACTGATTTAGATATTGAATTAGGTTCGGGAGTTATCGGTAACTGTTGCACATGGACGGCAGGATTTGTGTCTTTTTCTAAGACAATTATTATTGATAACTCCGTTAAGTTTTCTACCTTAAATAGGCAAGAACTCACTTTCTCCGGCTCCCTGGGGCTCAAGAGAATCGATCTCGTTTAAACCTATATTTACTAAAGTTCTTAAATATTGTTTTATATAACTCGAGAGAGTTTTATAAAAATATTTTTAATATAACTAAAAATAACCTCGAGAAGTTATTTAAATTATTTAGGATTTTCATGGATGTGAATTTTAAGGATTTGAGGTATTTTTAGTGATAACTACATAGTTTGGAAAGTTCATGGTATTTTATTGTAAAACTTATCTTTTGTATGTATCTTGATGGTATTTTAGTGAAACTTGTAATTCTTACATTTTAAAAAATGTAATTTTATTATATTCTGAAAATATATGGATTTTTTAATTTTTATATAATTATTAAAAATTAAATTTTATTTAAGTAGAAAAAATGCAATTTTCTTAAAAACCGTATTAAACACCTTTCGAGACCGAATGCTCCGTGAGGAGGTCTGCATCTCGCTCTACTAGCCTAAGGATATGCAATAATCCGCACCATCCAATAGCGGATCCCCTAAAAAGGGTTGTAGAGGTATATTTGCAAAGGAATTTTAAATATAATTTAAGAGAAATCCGGTTTTATAGCAAATGGTATTTTCTTGTAATATTGTATTCGTAACAAAAAATCATACAAGGTTATATCGTGCTATGGAACCATGTGTATATGTGAGGGGTAGGTCGTTACCCTGGAAGTTTTCTAAATGTATGTTTTAACAAAAATACGAAAAGAGGTGTTGGCTAAAGTTCATGGTATTTTAATGAAAAAGTTAAATTGTGATTGTTTTACAAAAGATTCTTGGATAAAAATTTATTCTAGACATGAGTATTAAACTTATAAGTGAAGTGGTACAATTTGTTTGATCAAAACATAAAGGAAAATGGAGTTATATGCTTTAGAAAAAGGAATATCGTAATAACTCTACTTTTTACCGATTTTGATTAAAAAGAAATTCAAGGAATATTGTTTCCCCCAATCAGAGCAAAGCTCTGTTTTAAAATTCAAAATTTAAAAATTGAACCAACGCTTCATATTCAGCGCTAGGCGCGTTGCGCGCCACGTGTCAAACACAGATGGGCTAGCGTTAGGTGCGCTGCGCCCTAGGAAGCGCACCCCCAATCAGAGCAAAGCTCTGTTTTAAAATTCAAAATTCAAAAAAAAATTGAAGCAACGCTTCAGATCCAGTGTTAGGCGCGCCACGTGTCAAACACAGGTGCGCTAGCTCAAGCTGCGCTACGCTCTGCACTGTGCGCCACGTGTCAAACGTAGGTGTGCTAGCGCAAAGTGCGTTGCACTCTGCGCTGCGCGCCACTTGTCAAACGTAGGTGCGCCAGCGCAAGGTGCACCAGCGCTGAAATTAAAAATTCCCTACGTTTAGATCAAAAGATCTAATAATGATGATAAATCATTAATTAATCAGAATTAAAATTCTGTTATGGAAAGATCTTTCCAATCTTATTAAAAACAAGAAAATTGCCTTCTGTAAAACATAAACCCTAGAATCAAAGATCCAACAGTGGGAAAACATCCCCAAATCAATCAGAGAAAGATCTCTTTAACTGATTTAACAAATCAATTTACCCTATATAAAGGCCCCAAGACTTCAAGTCTGATATAGAAAAAAACCCTACAAACTTTGAGAAAACTCAAAGAAAGAAAAGCAAGATTTTAGCAAATGAAGATTTTTCTTCATGGTAAAACGAATGGTTCTTGAACCAAGAGATGAAATCATTTCATTAAAACAGAAGAACTATCTTCATAAAAGATCATAGATCTACAAAAGACCAAGGTCTTTGATGAAAAGAGATCAAAAGATCTCATTATAAAAACAAAGAAGTATTTACTTCATTCACAGATCATTGATCTACAAAGGCAACCCTGTTTTAAAAAATAAGAACTGTTGTTCTTAAATCTTGAGGCAATGCCTCCCTTTTTAAAGAACATAAACTTGTTCTCTGACCATAAATTTGATCAAATGCGCTTTGCGCTACTGGAAAGTGCCTTGCACTCATGAACTGCGCTTTTGCGCTACTGGAAAGTGCCTTGCACTCATGAACTGCGCTTTTACGCTCCTTGGACCGGCGCTCAGCGCCAGAACATGCCACGTGTCAACTGCAGACACAACTTGCGCTTTACGCTTTTGAAACAGCGCACTGCGCTCATGGGCTGGCGCTCAGCGCCAAGCACGCCACGTATCACTCACTGGTGCACCACTAAACTAGCTCAACGCGCTGACAAATTGAAAGCGCAATGCGCTTATAAACTGGCGCTAAGCGCGACACGTGTCTTTTTCGTGTGCGGTACTTGGCAGAAGCGCAATGCGCTCTTTAATTGGCGCCTGGCGCGCCACGTGGCACACTGTTAGAACACACATTGTTCTGATGAATGCTATGCATTCAATACAAGACAAAAATTGTCAGGATCTAATGCTCTGCATTATTAAAAGGGCCAAGCCCAAATAAAGGCTCAACAGCTCAGAACAATAAAATGTTAAACATTTATTGGACTTAGCCCAATTCTGGCCATAAGTCCTCAACTTATATTCAATTGAGTCCATCCGCTCACGAATATTCAACAGATCTCAGTCTTAAACTGGGCTACAGATCTTCCAACCAACTCACATCGGTTCAATGGTACATCTCTTTACTCCTCTGATATCTGTCGTTGTAATCCTTCAACGTCTTCAGAGAGGTGACGGGTCCCGACAACCACACATTTCTACGGACTGTGGGGTCCTTAAACTCATGAACTGCAATGTTCTTAAACTTCATAGACTACGATGTCTTTAAACTACGGACTGCGGGGTCCTTAAACTCATGGACTACGATGTCCTTAAACTTCATAGACTACGATGTCTTTAAACTACGGACTGTGGGGTCCTTAAACTTATGGACTACGATGTCCTTAACCTGGACTGTGGGGTCCTTAAGCCCATGGACTATGATGTCCTTAACCTTGGACCACCATGTCCTTAAACTGGTAATCGACCGCAATGTCTCTAAACTAAACAACAGAGGCCAAATGCTTTCTTGTTGGATCTAAACGATCCTGTTAAGTAGATCTTAGTCTAAAATTAGACTAACGTGTCCTTAACAAATGTTTAAGTTGATCTTAGTCTCAAATGAGACTAACGTATCCTTAAACCCAAACAAAAACCCAAATCTAAGAAAATACGGATTTGGACTAATCCACGCCCTACAGGGGACAACATAAATTAGTCTCCGTATACAATCCACGGGCAACCACAAACAAAACAAACACTCACAATACGAAGTGACCATCTGGAGAAGGAGAAAGTTGTTACCACGATGCGGTAGCGTAATTAACTGCAGGGGCTTGCGCCTGCAAGGAAGAGCGTCCCTACAATCAAAAACCCTTCAAACGAGGTGGAATCAGACGATGTATGCTTATCGGCCGCATCCGTTTAAACCTTCGATACATGGTGCCATAAATCAACTTGGCATCTTCGGAGAGGTGGACGGATAGCACCAAATAGCATCTGCCCCCAGATTCTGGCAAGACGTTTGCCTTCCCGGTTTCCAGCGGTGAACAGATTCTGGCACACCCGGTGGGACCTTTTCCTCTTTCCACTCCACACTTCGTGTGTCGTGTTCGCGAACGAATCACGGTTTGATATGGTTGCCCTTGGGTTCGAGGTACTAAGATTTGGTTTCTTACTTGGCACAGAAAACGAAACATCAATGGCGTCTACTTGCGCGAAGTGTTCCAACTGCAATTGCAACTCACGCTCCGCCTCATCTGGAGGCATAGCTTACGGGCCCCAAGCGGCCTCCCTGTTCACGATGCGGGTGGAACAGGTCACTCAGGCCACCGCTGGATTGTTTTTTGGGACCATGCTCCCGCCAACGAGCTTCAGCGCTCCTATACCAACACAAGAACCTCCCAAGAAGTCGGTCTTTGATCGGCTTGCAACTACAGCGGCCTCTCTCAACGGGTCGTCCAGCTCCAGCGCCTCAGTCTTCGCCAGATTGGGCCAAAGTTCATCTGGGCCCATGATGAAGCCTGCAATTCCAGAACAGGTTATTCCAAAGAGGATAGCCATCCATGCTCCCGAAGTCGCCAAGGCGGCTTCTCCTGCCAAAGGGTCGGTCTTCACAAGACTGACTGTTCCGGCTCCCATTCCGGCTCCCGTCCCTGCTCAAAAGTCTGTCTTTGACAGATTGGATACCGCTACTCAACGGACGTCGGTCTTCAAGAGGCTGGTACCCGCAGCGCCTCACCTGAACAGGGGGCAAGACGAAGTCGCCCCTCAAGCTGAAATCATCCCAACAGCTCGACGCGCTCGACGTCGCCACTGGCGCCGAGTAAGGAAGGCTGAGGGCAACTCCCCCTCTGGGCTAACTCCACCAGCCCCAATGGTGGAAGTCAATGCTGCTGTTCCAACCGGGAACAGTTTTGAACTGCTGAACAAGGTGCGCAGGAACTCTCCTACTACCGTACCGAAAAGATCTCCTCCACTGGTGGAGAATGTTACAGAAATAAAGCCGGATCAGCCCCCTCAGCGGCTTTCTTCCAAAATTTACAAAGTCTGGCGACAGGTTCAGGACTCAGTAATTGATCAAGATTACCCTTGCCGACAGAAGAAGCTGAAGGTTCAGCAGGAAGAGAACCGTCTTGGCAAGCCACAAAGGGCGACAACCACCTGAGTGCCCGCTGCAACGGCCCCCTCAACGTCAACTACTCAAAAGAGAAGGAGGTCAGAGAAAGCCCCTGTGGCTACGGCAGATCGCAAAGACGCTAAGCCCAAACGCCCCGAGTCTGGGGGCATAACGGTCCATACTGTTTACATGGCTTCCAGAAAAGAGGAAAGCCGCGCTTCGACGGGTCACCGACCGCTCACCCGATCCATGACCAAAGCCCAGGAGCAACAACAGAAGCTTCAGGAAATGCTGACGCAAATGGCCGCACTCACCGGGCCAAAGGAAAGCCCAGAGGCATCATCAGAGCAGCGTCACGAATAAGAAACCGATGCTGACTTCCTACGCAGAGTCCTCGAAAAGAAGGACAGAGAAGCTACAGAACAAGCTGCCAAAATAAAACGAATGGCGCTTCTCTTCCAAGACATGGTCGGGTTGATGTTACAGCCGGATCCTCCAGCTGAAGACCCTCCGATCATTATTGAAGACGACAGAGGGGAGACATCGAACCCTCCTCCGGCTCTTTCAGCACCGAAAGAGGAAACCATTTCCAAGGCCGCTCTGGATGACTATATTGCTCAACAAATACGAGCTCACCAGGCGAATGAAGCGGCCGACCAAGTCGTTAAAACAGGGCGACCGTATCCAGGTTGGTATGAACAAATAAAGTACCCGCTGGGATATACAATCCCCAAATTCCATGTGTACAAGGGGACAGGCAATCCCCATCAACATGTCACTCAGTTCAGGGCTCTTTACGGCAACACTGGGGGTGATGATAAGCTTTTTCTCATCCAATTCGTCGGCAGCTTGTCGGAGACGGTATTTGAGTGGTACTCCGAACTTCCAAACGACTCCGTCAAGACATTTGCAGAAATGGAGTTTTTATTCACCCAGCGATTCGCAAGTGCTAGTGAACGCACCCTAATAACGGCATTAATCAATGCCAGAGTGAAGCCAGGCGAGACGTGGGTTCAATAAGAAATCCGATGGCGGAATATGTGGTCGAAATGCGAACAGCGCATCGAAGAAGCACCGGCAGTGGGCATGTTCGTGGGCACCCTGTTCCCCTCCGAATGGTGGCCAAGACGGTCGGTCTTGCCTAAGATTCGGGGCAGATGCTATTTGGTGCTATCCGTCCACCTCTCCGAAGATGACAAGTTGATTTATGGCACCGTGTATCGAAGATTTAAATGGATGCGGCCGATGTAGCAGACTTCGTCAGATTCCCCCTCGTTCGAGGGGTTTTTAATTGTGGGGACGCTCTTCCCTGCAGGCGCAAGCCCCTGCAGTTAATTACGCTACCGCATCATGGTAACAACTTTCTCCTTCTCCAGCTGGTCACTTCATGTCGTGGGTGTTTATTTTGTTTGTGGTTGCCCGTGGATTATATACGGAGACTAATTTATATGGTCGCTCGTAGGACGTGGATTAGTCTAAATCCGTATTTTCTTAGATTTGGGGTTTGGAGTTTTGGTTTAAGGATACGTTAGCCATATTTGAGGCTAAGATCAACTTAAACGTTTGTTAAGGATACGTTAGTCTAATTTCCAGACTAAGATAAACTTAACGGGATCGTTTAGATCTGACAAAAGAGAATTTGGGCTCTATTGTTCCAGTTTAGGGACATAGTGGTCCATTGAATGTATAGCCGTCGGGACCCATCACCTCTCTGATGACGTTGAAGGATTACAACGACAGATATCAGAGGAGTTCAGAGATGTACCCTTGAACCAAAGTTGGTTGGGAGATCTATAGTCCAATTTGGGACTAAAGTCTGTTTGAAGGTTTTGGTTTAAGAATACGTTAGCCATATTTGAGGCTAAGATCAACTTAAACTTTTGTTAGGATACGTTAGTCTAATTTCAAGACTAAGATCAACTTAACGGGATCGTTTAGATCCGACAAAAGAGCATTTGGGCTCTATTGTTCCAGTTTAGGGACATGGTGGTCCAACATTCCCATTTTGGGGACGAATATTGGTTTAAGGACACGTTAGCCATATTTGAGGCTAAGATCAGCTTAAACGTTTACTTTAGTCTAATTTGAGACTAAGATCATCTTAACAGGATCGTTTGGATCCATTTCCAGTTTAAGGACATGGTGGTCCATTGCCAATTTAGGGACATGGTGGTCCAACATTCCTATTTTGGGGACGAATATTGGTTTAATGACATTTCGGTCTATCATTCCCATTTTGGGACGAATATTAGTTTAAGGACCTCATAGTCCATGGGTTTAAGGTCCCCACAGTCTGTATCAATGTGTGGTTGTCGGGACCCGTCACCTCTCTGACGACGTTGAAGGATTACAACGATAAATATCAGAGGAGTTCAGAGATGTACCCTTGAACCGGATGTAAATTGATTTGGGAGAGCAGTTGTGCTCAATTCAATTTAATTTGAGGACTTATGGCCAGAATTGGGCTAAGTCCAGTTGAGAATATTCAACATTTTATTTTCATTTGGCCTGTTAGGCCTTTGTTTGGGCTCTGCCCTTTTTATTAATGCATTGCATTTTTATTTGGGCCTATCAGACCTTTAATTGGGCTCTGCCCTTTAATAATGCATAGCATTTAATGTTCTGACAGTGCCCCACGTGGCTTGTCAGGCGCTTTGCGCCAATTGAGGAGCGCAAGGCGCAAACTCATATGGGGGTGACACATGTCACGCTCTGGTGAGCGTAAGTCTGTTAGCGCAATGCGCTGTGCCAGTGCGCTGCGCTAGCGCGCTGCTGACATGTGGCGCGCTCTGATGACTTGCGCCAATTTAAGAGAGCGGTGCTCTGTTTTAGAAGCGCAAGGCGCGGTTTGTTCTGGGGCCAACATGTGGCGCTCTCTGGTGGCTTGCGCCAATCCAAGGGCGCAACAGCGCAGATTATGAGTGCAGGGCACTGTACAGTAGCGCAGAGCGCATCTTGATCAAATTTAGATCAAAGAACAGAATCATTTTAGAGGTTCTTCCTCAAGATTCAAGAACCGATGGTTCATCAAAAGGCAATGCCTTTATAGATCAAAAGATCTGATCATGAAGTAGATTACTTCTTTATTATTGTTTTTTTTATTAAAGATGATCTTGATCTTGTTCGTAGATCATTAATCTTTTTAGAAGAACTTCTTCTTTTTTTTCAAAGGTTTTACCTTTTTCTTTTCTTCGAGTTCTTCTCAAAGTTTTAGAGGAGTTCTCTGTTTCTCTATTTCTATATGTCAATGTGTTTTAGACTTAGAGTCTAGGGGCCTTTATATAGTGCCAATAATTTGTTGAATTGGTTAGAGAGATCTTTCTCTGGTTGATTTGGGGATATTTTCCCACCGTTGGATCTTTGATTCTAGGCCTTCTGTTTTACAGAAGGCAATCTTCTTGTTTTTAACAAGATTGAGAAAGATCTTTCTAGAATTTTAATTCTGATTTAGTGCTGGCATAGTTGGCGCAAGCGCACCTGCGCTTGACACGTGTCGCGCAGCGCAGCTGCGCTGACACGTGTCGCGCAGCGCAGAGCGCAGCGCAGAGCGCAGCGCAGCTGCGCTGACACGTGTCATGCAGCGCAGAGCGCAAGTCAGCTGAAGCGTTGCTTCTTTATTTTAAAATTTGCATTTTATTATCTTTTTAAAACAGAGCCTTGCTCTGATTGGGGAAAACAGAAGCGTTGCTTCATTTCCCGCCTTGGGATTTGAACAGAGCTTTGCTCTGAAAGGGAGATTTTCTCCTTTATTATTTATTTATTTATTTATTTATTTTTCTTTTATTGTTATTATTTTATACGGAGCGGGTTTGGAGCCAAAAATTTTGGAGGGAACAAATGCCCCCCACTACTTTGCCCACGTAAGTATGTACGTGGGTGAAGTAGTGCAAAGTTATGAGTAGCCATGGAATTGAGGGCTTAGGAGACAAGTTTAGGGTCCTTGTAGCCTAAGACTTTTCAACTTTATGAGCCGTGAGGGTCTCACAAAGACTTTTCTCCCTACGGATCGAGAGGATCTCATAGGTGCATTTTCTCCTTAGGGGTCGTGAGGACTCCTAAGTGTGTTTTCTCTTATAAGTCGTAAGGATTTTATAAGAGAATTTTCCCTCTTACGAGTCGAGAGGACCCATAAGCGGTTGTTTCCCTACTTGTCGAGATTCGACTTTGGAGAGTGTGACCCGTGGATAGTATGCAAGAGACTATTTTGGACCGACTTGTAGGGCCCTAGTGCTTAGGAAACAGGTTTTTTAATCCCCGCTGCCTAAGGCTTTATCTCGGAAGTCGAGACGAATCGAGAAGTTCTCGCGAAGACACTAATTTCCTCACAAGTCGAGACGAATCGAGATGTTCTCTCCAAGGACGCTGGTTTCCCTGGGGTTGAAACGAATTGAGGTATTCCTGCAAAGACACTGGTTTCTTTGCGGGCCGACGCGAATCAGGATGCTCTCGTCATGGACGCTAATTTCCCTGAGTCGAGGTATTTGCCAAGGACACTGATTTCCTCGGAGTTGAAACGAATCGAGGTATTCCTGCAAAGACACTGGTTTCTCTGCGGGTCGACGCGAATCAAGTTGCTCTCGTCAAGGACGCTAATTTCCCTGAATCGAGGTATTTGCCAAGGACACTGATTTCCCTGGGGTTGAGACGAATCGAGATATTCCTGCAAAGACACTAGTTTCTCTGCGGGTCGACGCGAATCAAGTTGCTCTCTTCAAGGATGCTAATTTCCCTAAATCGAGGTATTTGCCATGGACACTGATTTCCCTGGGGTTGAGACGAATCGAGGTATTCCTGCAAAGACACCGGTTTCTCTGCGGGTCGACGTGAATTAAGTTGCCCTCATCAAGGACGCTAATTTCCCTGAATCGAGGTATTTGCCAAGGACACTGATTTCCCTGGGGTTGAGACGAATTGAGGTATTCCTGCAAAGACACTGGTTTCTCTGCGGGTCGACGTGAATCAAGTTGCCCGCATCAAGGATGCTAATTTCCCTGAATCGAGGTATTTGCCAAGGACGCTGATTTCCCTGGGGTTGAGATGATCTCTGATAGTCTTTCTGGTTTTATATGAGTTACCGTCAAGACCCTGAAGCTAGGAATTTGGCCTTCGCTTCGCTTGCTGTAGTGTGTCCGAATCCTGTTGGAGGAAGAACGTTGTCGTGACATCTCGTCTGTTGTATTGAGACGAACGTCGAGGTGGTGATCACTCTATGCTGGTGTGAGATGATCTCTGATTGTCTTTCCGGTTTTATATGAGTTACCATCAAGACGTTGAAGCTAGGAATTTGGCCTTCGCTTCGTTTGCTTTGGTGTGTCCGAATCCTGTTGGAGGAAGAACACTGTTGTTGACATTGCGTCTGCTGTATCGAGACGAATGCTGAGGTGGAGCTGGGATTTTGCCATCACTCCGCTTTACTGACCATGGGGTCTTTTGTTAACGTTGCATCTACATCCTGCTGGGCTGCGAAGGAACGCTGTTGTTGACTTTGCGTCTGCTGTAACGAGACGAATGCTGAGGTGGAGTTGGGATTTTGCCGTCACTCCGCATTGTTTCGACCATGGGGTCTCTTGTTGAAGTTGCATCTGCATCCTGCTGGACTGCAAAGGAACGCCATTGCTGATTCTTAGGCTGTAGATATTGCCGTTAAGATTTGGAACTAGGGACTATGCCATGGCTCCGTTTCGTTGCGACTATGAGGTCGGTTGTTGACGTCATGTCTGCATCTGGTTGGAATGAAGAGAAACACCGTTGATGATCTCTAAGTTTTCGATATCGACGTCGAGACCTTAAAGCTAGGGATCTTCTTTTGCTTCGTTTGTTGACATTGTGTCTGCAATATTGCGACAAACGTCGAGGTTGTCTCTAGGTTGTCTATGAACCATCGAGATTTGGCTTCGCTTTCTGGTGGAGCCTGTTGGGAAGGTATGGTTCCCTCTTTGTTTATGCCCATAGATTGTATACAGGGATCGATGTGATATCGCCTGTAGGGCATAAATTTCACTATATATATATATATATTTATTTATTGTATTTCTTTCCGCGATGCTCTATCATTTCATCTTTTATATCGCGAAAGTCGCGATTGCCCAACCGTTTCGGCTATTTTTCGCGGTGCCCAATCATTTCGGCTATTTATTTTATTTTTACTCGGTGCTTTTTATTGCGAGTTGCCCAATCATTTCGGCTATTTCGCATGCATACATTTTTTTTTACTTGCTGATTTTGTTGCAAGTTGCCCCATCATTTCGGCTACTTCGTATGCATTTTGTCTCGCTGATTTTTTTTTATCACGAGTGTGGAACTTGGAATCTTATGCCAATCTTAGCATCAGTATCGCTACAACTGGAATATTGCCAGGAGCGAATCATCATTTGCCATGAAAGGACTTGGAGTTTGATACCGGTTTAGGCATCAGTATCGCTACAACTGGGATATTGCCAGGAGCGAATCATCATTTGCCTTTATCGATGTCGAACAAAGGTGGCTTAGCGAACAGGGTTAGGGTCCTGTCGACCAAGGCTTTTGACTTCATGAGCCGTAAGGGTCTCACAAAGGTATTACTCCCTACAAGTCGTGAGGATCTCGTAGGTGTGTTTTCTCCTTAGGAATCGTGGGGATTCCTAAGTGTATGTTCTCTTATAAGTCGTAAGGATCCTACAAGAGTGCTTTCTCCTTATAAGTCGAGAGGACTTACAAGGGTTGTTCACCGTGCGAACATATCCCCAGTCACGGATGGGACTTGGTTAGGGAAATGTTTATTCACGCCCGTGGATTGTATACAAGGGTCAGTATTGAGCCGCTTGTAGGGCAATATCGAAGGTTGTGGGGGTTGCTTAAGAACAGGTTCAGGTCTCTGTAACTTAAGACTTTCAAATCTTATGAGCCGTGAGGGTCCCATAAGAGAGTTCTCCTTACGAGTCGTGAGGATCTCGCAAGTGTAATTTCTCTTTAGGAATCGTGAGGATCCCTAAGTGTGTTGCTCCCTTGTGAGTCGTAAGGATCTCACGCGGGTGGTTTCTCCTTACAAGATCGAGAAGACTCTGTAAGTGTCTTTTAACGAGGTTGCGCCCTTTCGGGTTTTTGCAAACACCCACCGGTAGCCCTGCTGTTTTTTTACTCACGGAGCCTTTTTGGGTTTTCATCCACGCCCATTTTGCTTATGGACATACCGTCTTCTTCTTTTTTTTATTCTTTTTATTCTTTTTTCTAACGAGGTTGCGCCCTTTCGGATTTTCACAAAACTCGCCGGTAGCCCTGCTGTTTTTACTCACGGAGCCCTTTAGGGTTTTCATCCGTATCCATTTTGCTTATGGACATACCGTTTTTTTTTGTTTTTATTTTGTTTTTACCACGTCAGCCTGGGGATGCCGCGGGTTGGTAGTAGTTTAACGACGTTTCGGTCAATTGCAAGTTTTAGGACATTGCGGTCCATCATTAGTTTAAGGACGTTTCGGTCCAGCGTCGCCGTATTTGAGGCGAATTTCTAGTTTTCTGACTTTTCGGTCTGTGGGGCTTTCCCTATGAATGAGCATGATGCCCACGGCGTGTCCACCTTTTTTAGGAGCATGAGGCTGTGGCGGGCTCATCTTCCCATTTTCGGACAGCGCGAACTTGCCCTGTTGGTATTGGTCTTCAACCCAGTTTTTGAAGACATAGCAGTTTTCGATCGGATGGCCCAATACTCGGTGGTAAGGGCAGTAATTAGGATTATTCACTTCATTCAGTTGTAGCTAGTGTTTCAGCTCCGGTAGAGTGATAAGCCTGTTGCGCGCCGCTAGTTCGAACAGCGTCCTTGTTTCATCTCGGGAAAATGAGTAAGGACGTTTCAACTTTTCATAGAGGGGCTGCCGCTTGTTGTTTTGGCGAACAACCGGTTTAGGGCCGCTCGATTTTTGTTGAGCGTTGGCGACGAAGGCCATTTTTTCCTTCCCTTTATCCTTTTTGTTTGTAGCGCTCTCCATAGGTGGAGGAGATCTTTTTAGCACGGCCATCGAAGAGTTCTTGCGTACCCTCCTAAGTGGTTCAAAACCGTTCCCAGTTGGAACAGCAGCATCAATTTCCACCGTTGGAGCCGGCGGAGTCAATCCAGAAGGAGAGTTGCCCCCAACCTTCCTTATTCGGCGCCAGTGGCATATCCCCAGTAAGAGGAGTGTTGTCTCCTGAGGGTTTTCAGCGGATTACACCCACAAAATCTTATAATAAAAGAGAGATGGTGAAAGTTATATGAAGATAAGAACTATAAAAGAAAGAACTTGAAAATAAGAGTTTTCAACTATACCAGCTTTTCATTTGCTATGAGCCCTATATTAATGGTCATGAAAAAATGTTAGAAATCACATTATCCCTCAATAAAATATCGCCTTTAGTTTTCATTCCTACCTTTCTTCCAATTATTGATCATATACCCCTACGTCTGTGAACTGGACATCCCTACACTCAGAGAATTCAATTCAAGCAATCATACTCTTGTCCATCTACCTTAGTACTTTTTAATAGATATTTAGACGGAATTTGCTCACACGTTATTCATGCGACCGTTAATACTTCTTGAGGTACTAACCGACCAATTACTCATGTGCTTGCTAATTAGGTGTTTTTCCTCGTCTTGCAACACTTAAGGCTTAGCAGTGGCTCACAAACCAGTTGGTCTAAGGCACTAGGTGATAAAGCACCCTCGCTATATTTTTTTATTGCTGCCTCGGTGATAACAAAACCAGTGTTCATTTTTCTTTTCACCATTTTATCTTTTCTTTTCCATTTATTATTTCCTTCATACTTTGGCTTTTAAACAAGAGCATTTCAAGGTATGCTCTACTATCCCGAGTTTCAAGATGTGTGTAAGTGCGTATAGTAGGGTATCAGCGTTCAAATGTTTGGCTTCCAGAATAGGAACTATTTTTCAGGCTTATTTTTATTCTCAGATTAGTAATTTCCTTCATCTTACTAACCCTTGGAACAACAGCTCATAACTACTTATTACTAGTTTCATTTAAGAAAACATCTAACTTTCTTGTTTTTCTTAAACTATTCCTATCTTTTAAATATAATTTTTCACTTTCTACTCTTTTATTATCACAATTTTTGTATGTGCTTATAATATAATGCAAAGTAGGGCGTAAATAAGCACAGGAGCGCTGAAAAACAACTTCTTGGGAGCTTCTTACAATGGTACAGGAGCGCTGAAGCTCATTGGCAGGAGCATGGTCCCGAAGAATAGCCCAGTGACGGCTTGAGTTACCTGCTCCACTGGCATAGTGAAAAGGGAGGCCGCTTGGGGCCCGTAGGTTACTCCTCCAGATGGGACAGAGCGAGAGTTGCTATTGCAGTTAGTGCAGTTCGAAGCCTGTTGATTTCTTGAAGAGCTTGAATATTCTGCCCCCTGCGTCGACCTTGGCCTTTGGCATGTGCCAGTTGTTTGAGGACCGATTCCGTCGGCAAAGCTGCTGCTTGACAGACATCCTCTGGGCTTCCTCCATCGGCGTTGAGGCACCGAGGGTGGGAAGTGGGAGCATCGACCCAAAAAGAATCCCGTTGATTTCTTGAAGAGCCGGATTGCAGAGATTTGAGACTACAAGTGACCCATATTTGACTCCGCCGGATATGACAGAGCCTGAGTTGCTAGGGTGGGAGCAAATGCCATTCTTCATAGAGACGAAATGCCGGCTTCAATATCCACTCTTCTAAGGGAAACCAAAAACATACACACCACGATTATTTGATCGTGGGAGAAACACGACACACGAAGTGTAGAGCGGAAAGAGGAAAAGGTCCCACCGATCGTGCCAGAATATGTTCCCCTCCGAATGGCAGCCAAGACGGTCGGTCTTGCCTGAGATTCGGGGTAGATGCTATTTGGTGCTATCCGTCCACCTCTCCGAAGATGCCAAGTTGATTTATGGAACCGTGTATCGGAGGTTTAAACGGATGCGGCCGATATAGCAGACTTCGTCAGATTCCCCCTCGTTCGAAGGGTTTTTGATTGTGGGGACGCTCTTCCCTGCAGGCGCAAGCCCCTGCAGTTAATTACGCTATCGCATCACGGTAACAACTTTCTCCTTCGCCAGCTGGTCACTTCATGTCGTGGGTGTTTGTCTTGTTTTTGGTTGCCCGTGGATTATATACGGAGACTAATTTATATGGTCGCCCGTAGGACGTAGATTAGTCCAAATCCATATTTTCTTAGATTTGGGGTTTGGAGTTTTTGTTTAAGGATACATTAGCCATATTTGATGCTAAGATCAACTTAAACGTTTGTTAAGGATACGTTAGTCTAATTTCCAGACTAAGATCAACTTAACGGGATCGTTTAGATCCGACAAAAGAGCATTTGGGCTCTATTGTTCCAGTTTAGGGACATAGTGGTCCATTGAATGTATGGCCGTCGGGACCCGTCACCTCTCTGATGACGTTGAAGGATTACAACGACAGATATCAGAGGAGTTCAGAGATGTACCCTTGAACCAAAGTTGGTTGGGAGATCTATAGTCCAATTTGGGACTAAAGTCTGTTTGAAGGTTTTGGTTTAAGGATACGTTAGCCATATTTGAGGCTAAGATCAACTTAAACTTTTTTTAGGGATACGTTAATCTAATTTCCAGACTAAGATCAACTTAACGGGATCGTTTAGATCCGACAAAAGAGCATTTGGGCTCTATTGTTCCAGTTTAGGGACATGGTGGTCCAACATTCCCATTTTAGGGACGAATATTGGTATAAGGACACGTTAGCCATATTTGAGGCTAAGATCAGCTTAAACGTTTGCTTTAGTCTAATTTGAGACTAAGATCAGCTTAACAGGATCGTTTGGATCCATTTCAAGTTTAGGGACATGGTGGACCATTGCCAGTTTAGGGACATGGTGGTCCAACATTCCCATTTTGGGGACGAATATTGGTTTAATGACATTTCGATCCATCATTCCCATTTTGGGACGAATATTGGTTTAAGGACCTCATAGTCCATGGGTTTAAGGACCCCACAGTCCGTATTAATGTGTGGTTGTCGGGACCCGTCGCCTCTCTGACGACGTTAAAGGATTACAACGACAAATATCAGAAGAGTTCAGAGATGTACCCTTAAACCGGATGTAAATTGATTTGGGAGAGCAGTTGTGCTCAATTCAATTTAATTTGAGGATTTATGGCCAGAATTGGGCTAAGTCCAGTTGAGAATATTCAACATTTTATTTGCATTTAGCATGTTAGGTCTTTGTTTGGGCTTTGCCCTTTTTATTAATGCATTGCATTTTTTATTTGGGCCTATCAGCCTTTTAATTGGGCTCTGCCCTTTAATAATGCATAGCATTTAATGTTCTGACAGTGCCCCACGTGGCTTGTCAGGCGCTTTGCGCCAATTGAGGAGCGCAAGGCCCAAACTCATGTGGGGGTGACACGTGTCACGCTCTGGTGAGCACAAGTCTGTTAGCGCAATGCGCTGCGCCAGTGTGCTGCGCTAGCGCGCTGCTGACACGTGGCGCGCTCTGATGACTTGCGCCAATTTAAGAGAGCGGTGCTCTGTTTTAGAAGCGCAAGGCGTGGTTTGTTCTGGAGCCGACACGTGGCGCTCTCTGGTGGCTTGCGCCAATCCAAGGACGCAACAGCGCAGATTATGAGTGCAGGGCACTGTACAGTAGCGCAGAGCGCATCTTGATCAAATTTAGATCAAAGAACAGAATCTTTTTAGAGGTTATTTCTCAATATTCAAGAACTGATGGGTTATCAAAAGGCAATGCCTTTATAGATCAAAAGATCTGATCATGAAGTAGATTACTCTTTATTATTGTTTTTTTATTAAAGATGATCTTGATCTTGTTCTTAGATCATTGATCTTTTTAGAAGAACTTCTTCTTCTTTTTCAAAGATTTTACCTTTTTCTTTTCTTCGAGTTCTTCTCAAAGTTTTAGAGGAGTTCTCTGTTTCTCTATTTCTGTATGTCAATGTGTTTTAGACTTGGAGTCTAGAGGCCTTTATATAGTGCCAATGATTTGTTGAATTGGTTAGAGAGATCTTTCTCTGGTTGATTTGGGGATATTTTCCCATCGTTGGATCTTTGATCTTAGGGCTTCTGTTTTACAGAAGGCAATCTTCTTGTTTTTAACAAGATTGAGAAAGATGTTTCTAGAATTTTAATTCTGATTTAGTGCTGGCATAGTTGGCGCAAGCGCACCTACGCTTGACACGTGTCGCGCAGCGCAGAGCGCAGCGCAACTGCGCTGACACGTATCGCGCAGCGCAGAGCGCAAATCAGCTGAAGCGTTGCTTTTTTATTTTAAAATTTGCATTTTATTATCTTTTTAGAACAGAGCCTTGCTCTGATTGAGGAAAACAGAAGCGTTGCTTCATTTCCCGTCTTGGGATTTGAACAGAGCTTTTCTCTAAAAGGGAGATTTTCTCCTTTATTATTATTTATTTATTTATTTTTCTTTTATTGTTATTATTTTATACGGAGCGGGTTTTGAGCCAAAATTTTTGGCGGGAACACACCCTAGACCCTCATGCAACCATTTCACAATTCATGATGTTCTTTAAGCCGACCGCATTCCAAGCCTTGATCGACAAGCTGGCCCAAATGGACCAGATGGGTCATAGACTGTCTCCTCCAAAGCCGGACTCTCGTAATGAGAAGGGAAAGGGGAAAGCGATCGTCGTCGCCAATGCTCAACAGAAGCCCGGTGGCCCGAGACCAGTTGATCGCCAAAATAACAGAACTCGATCTCTCGAAGATAAAATGAGGCGCCCTTACTCGTTCCCTCGAGACAAGATGAAGAGGTTATTCGAGCTAGCACTGCGCAACAGGCTCATCACTCTGCCAAAGCCAAGATGCCCAGCGCAACCAGGCGACATTGGCAATCCTAACTACTGCCCTTATCACCGAAGGTTGGGCCATCCGATCGAGGATTGTTACATCTTCAAAAGCTGGATAGAAGATCAATACCAACATGGCAAATTCGTATTATCCGAAAATTAGAAGGTGAACCCACCTCGGCCATACACTCCCAAGAAGATGGATACACCGGGGGCATCGTGTTCTTTCGTAGAAGAAGCTCCATGGGAGGTCGCTCTTTTAGCCAAAACTAAAAGAATGCTGAAGGATCTCCACACATGCCCGGCGATCAGGTGGAAAAATCCACTCGAACCCGAGATCATTGAAGGAATGTTAAAACCGTGTCCAACTCTAAAAATTGGTGGTGATAGCCAAAGCGTTCACATCCAGCCGTCAAAATCTTCAAAGAAGAAGAAGAAATCCAAAAAGCCTGTGAAGCCTGACGACAAGCGCACGGACCTACAAAAGCAAATTGACGCGCTGGAAGAGTATAACCAGAAGGCGCGGACTCCAATCACGCTCCAAGAGTTCCTCAGCCACGTCTTTGAGGACGGAAATGATAGAGAAGATTCGTCGGATGAATCTGAAGATTACGTGGAAAATTGCCATGTGATCTCTCACTCGTCGATAGACTGTAAAGAAGCTCCTTGCACCAAGAAACTGGGAGCAAACCCTGAATCGAAACTTCTAGGACCATCAGACGAAATAATCGATGCATTCCTAAACGAGGCTCTTTTGAAAAGTAAAGCTGATTGGGAGCGCGAGATGGCCATATTTGAAAAAGCCAAACGCCGGCGACTGGACGAAAGGGTTAAAACACTCCTGCCAGATCAAAGTACATCCGCCGTAAATAAAAATAGGTTCAAGACGAGGAAAAGGTTCGCTAAAGCCAAATCAATGGGAATGAAGCCGCCATCCTTCGAAGGAAATGCCCTTGGTGAAGCAGAAACACATCCTAGCTACTGCTTATATCATCGAAAGATTACGCACCCCACTGAAGAGTGCAACGCTTTTAAAAGATGGTGGCAAGGATATGTTGCTCACCGGCAAAATTTTAAGCGAATGAAACGCAAAACTCGTCGGGAGCAAAGAAGTACGACCGAGGAGTGTAAAAGAACCACCGGCAACTGTCACATGGTCAACGCCGGGGGATCGCAAATTCTCACATTCGGGAGCGACTCTGACGAAGAAATGACTCTTGGCCCTCTCTTTAAAGAGTCCACCTAGGGAAAAGAAGAAGAACCGAAGACCTGTGAAAATATTCAGCTGCGCAATCGTACGCTGCCCGAAAAGAATCTTGGGCCCTCGAACAGTGGGTCAAATAGAAAAGATAAGGGAAAAGAAAAGGTCCCTGAGGATATCATCCTTGATGACCAAGCCGTCAAAGAGCTAACAGCTAATGACCCGCCAAAGAAAAATAAGGTGGACTACAACGTTCTGGCACACTTGAGGAAGATACCCTCGCAGCTCAGTATTCTCGACGCCCTTCTGCTATTAAAAGAAGCAAGAGATTCCTTAATCAAGACACTGCAAGAGCCCGAGCAATTCCAAGCTTTCCTCGCCAAAGAAAATATGAAGGACGAGTTGGAAGAAGTACACACAGCCGATATCACTTTCAGCGATGAAGATCTCCTCCTTGGGACATGCGAGCACAACCGTCCCCTATATGTCTCCAGATACTGTCATGACATCAAGATAAGTAAAATCCTGGTCGACAATGGGTCCTCCGTCAACCTCCTTAACGTAAGGGTGCTAAAGGAAATATGCATGAGCGTTCAGCACCTCGCTCGTGATAAAATTACCATCTCTGGATTTGACTCCCAGTCATCACGGACACTTGGGTCTGTAATATTGACACTACGCTTTGGGCTGCTTTTCATGGACATCAAGTTTCATGTCATTGACGCCAAGACATGCTACAATGCTTTGCTTGGCAGGCCTTGGTTACACGAGTACAACATTATCCCTTCTACACAACATCAGTGTATGAAGTATTTCAAGGATGGTCTCGAGTATACTGTGACAGGGGAACTAAACCCGTTCTCCATGAACGAAGTCCGAAAGTATGAAGATGCAAAATACTTCCTGCCAGATTTCGAAGACACGAAAAGATGTCGCAAATCGAAGGAAAAGAACAAGGCTATCACCACTATTCCAGACTTCGGGAGTGATACCGAGGAAGAATAAGAGATAGTTTACTCACGTCCGCCCCACTACAACAAGCGGGGACCGTCCACTCCTATGTTGATCTTCGGCAGCGACTCGGAAGATGAGTTCAACGCCATATTCTCTGCTCGGCCATCCATACAAATCTTCGCTGATGAAGAGCAAAGTTTGCAGGTTGCCATGGTTCCGCCCAAGCATCATAAAGAACTAGACACGCTTGATACCTACAGTATGGAAGAACTGTAGACATTCTACGTCCCTCCCACGCGAAAAGGTGAAAAGGTGATCCTATTCTACCGATCCGGGGAAACCAAAGTGGAAAAAGAAATCTGGCATGGCGCAGATTCTACACTTGACAGGCTCCAACCCATCCGTTTGCCCAGATATTATACAGACGGACTAAGGAGACTCTTGAGACGCCAAGGTGTACCCCTTAAGCAAACTGCACGACAAGCACGGTTCTATAACAGGATCTGGAACGTTCCCGGAACTCAACGAAGGTTGCCCAACGGGAGAATGGAAACGACCAGGCTTGGGTATGTTCAATCCAAGAAACGGGAGCTACTCCGCGACTGCTACGTCATACATGATTTCGATGAGGAAGGAGACGCTCTGTGGGAAGATGCTAACCCTGAACCAGGGCAAGCTCCCACCGTGAAAATGCACAGTCCGTCGTTCGAAGAACAAATGGACAAGCTTATAAGGGAAGCAGGTCAAAAGGTTCGAGACGACCATAATCGCGAAATGGCCATCTACGAGAAAGCCAGGACGCAACGCCTCCTTCAACAGGCTGCGAAAAATGAAAATGCTCCTCCTTGTCAACCCGTCGTACAAAATGCCCGACGCAGGGGCAGAAACAAACCAAAGAATGGGAAAGGCGTTCGACAGCGACAAAGCGGGTCCAAGAAGCCACGCGATCAGGAATCGAGTAGTCCAGATTTGTCTCTTATAAAAAAGATGAGTCGAGCATATTCTTTTCCCCAAGACAAGACAAGGAAGATGTTTGATCTTGCTATAAAACATCAAATGATAATCCTCCCGGAGTCCAAGCACCCCGAGCAAGCAAGCGAAGTCTCTCACCCGGACTATTGCTCCTATCACAGGGCAATGGGACATCCTATTGAAGACTGCTTCACATTTAAAGACTGGATAGAAGACCAGTATCAGCAAGGCAGGTTTGCTCTATCCAGCAGCTGGAGGGTAACCCCGCCGCAGAAGCATGAACCCAAAGTCGCGAGAGTAGAACCAGATCAACATCGGTCTTGGAAGCGATCTCGTACTTGTCATATGATAATGTCGTCAGAAGAAGAACCCGAGAATGTAGATGATCTCCCCTGGTGCTTCGAAAACAATGATGATGAGGTAATCTCAGAGTTTTCACCGGCGCCAAAAGAGCTGGAGGATGGGATACATACTACTGCAGATAACCTCAAGAAAATTGATTTGGGGACGGCCAATGACCCGCGGCCGACGTTCGTCAGTGAGCTGTTGTCTGAAGAAAGGGTGGCTACGCTAAAAAACGTGCTCATCCAGCATAGAGATTGCTTCGCATGGAACTATTCCGAGATGCCAGAACTAGATCCAGAGATTGCTGTACACAAATTGGCGATATCCCCGGACGTCAAGCTGATCAAACAGGCACCGAGAAGAATGCGGCTCGAGCTTGAGATGAGCATCAACGCCGAGGTCAAGAAGCTAATCGACTCTGGCTTCATCCAAGAGGTTCAATATCCTGACTGGATCGCCAACATCGTCCCAGTGATGAAGAAGAATGGGACGGTACGCATATGTATGGAATTTCAGGATCTCAATAAAGTCTGCCCGAAAGAAGACTTCCCAGTACCGGTCACCGAGCTGATGATAGACAATAAGTCCACTCATGAAGTTTTCTCCTTCATGGACGGCTCATCAGGATACAATCAGATAAAGATGCATCCCGAGGACCAGAAGCACACCGCTTTCCGGACCCCTCTGGGCATATTCTGCTACAAGGTGATGCCCTTCGGTCTAAAGAACGTCGGCTCCACCTATCAGAGGGCCATGACGAAAATTTTCGATGACCTCATACATGAAATCGTCGAATGCTATATCGACGACCTCGTAGTTAAAAGCAAAGCATACGAGGAACATTTAGAGCATCTGAAGATCGTGTTTCAGCGCCTTCGGAAATACAACTTGAAGATGAACCCTCTTAAATGCGTGTTCGGTGTTTCCTGAGGCAAATTCCTAGGATTCATCGTTTGACACCGAGGCATCGAGATAGATCCGTCGAAAATCAAGGTGATTATGGAAATGCCTCCTCCAAGGACTCTTAACCAATTGCGGTCTCTCCAAGGGAAGTTCGCGTATATCCGGCGATTTATAGCCAATCTCTCAGGAAAGTGCCGTTCTTACAGTCACCTGATGAAGAAGGGAACCCCTTTCGTCTGGGATCGCAGATGCCAAAGCGCACTGGATGAAATCAAGCAATATCTGCAGAATCCGCCAGTGCTGGCCGCTCCCGTTAAAGGAAAACCTCTCGTCCTATATACAACAGCCCTCGAAGGTTCTCTAGGCGCATTATGGGCACAAGAGAACGACCAAGGAAAGGAGAGAACTCTCTACTATCTGAGTCGGGTTCTACTGGGGGAAGAAAGCAATTACTCTCTCATTGAAAAACACTGCCTGGCGTTGATCTTCGCTATAACGAAGCTCAGACACTACGCATTGGCGCATGAGGTCCATCTCATATCAAAAGTGGATCTTCTCAAGTATTTGATGTCGAAGGCCATATTAACAGGGCGGCTCGCTAAGTGGGCCTTGCTCTTGATGGAGTTCTCGATAACTTATCGGCCTCTTAAGGCGGTGAAAGGCCAGGCCATCGCCGACTTCCTCGCTGAGCATTCAATACCTGCCGATTCTCCTTTGAACTGCGAATTGCCAGACGAACATGCGTCTGAAATGATCGCCGGGGAAAGAAGAGAGAATGATACCCGATGGGAACTCTACTTCGACGGGACGTCTTCCATGAAGAAGCGCAAACAAAACACCCCTATAATCAAATCCGGGATAGGCCTCATCTTCGTGACTCCACAAGAAGGGATTATGCGCTTTGCCTTCTCCCTAACAGAGCCTAGGACGAACAATGAAGCCTAGTATGAAGCTTTGATAGCAGGTCTCGAGATCACTATCGACATGGGAATTGAAAATCTCTTCATATACGGAGATTCCTAACTGGTCGTTAGTCAAATAAACGGCGACTATCAAACGTGCAAACCAGAGTTGGTGAGGTACGGCGAGAGGGTGCAGCAACTGCTGACTCAAATTCCTTCCTACACCATGGAAAGCATACCGCGTTCAGAAAATAGCAAAGCGGATGCATTAGCCAAGCTCGCTACAGAACTGGCTGACGAAAACCTCGATGACGTGATGATCGTTGTGTAAAGCCGTCGGGTTCTCGCACCGGCAGAAATATCTCCGGAGTCGTCCGAAGAAAAGGGAGCGACCAAGCAAACGACTCTACAAATAAAAAACCAGGAAAAGGCTAAGGATTGGAGGGAAGTCTTTATAGACTCCTTCAAATCTCGTCGAACACCTGAAGATGCATCTTCAAGACATCAGCTTATGAAACGAGCTCTGTCTTTTGCTTTCGTCAATGATACTCTGTTTAAGAGATCATTTGATTCTCTGTGGTTAAGGTGCCTGGGACCAGACGAAGCAAGGAGAGTCGTCCAGGAAACCCATGACGGACTCTACGGTTCTCACCAAGCCGGGCCGAAGATGAAGCTGAAGATCAAACGGATGGGTTATTATTGGCCCACGATGATCCAAGACTGCCTCGAATACGCGAAGAAGTGCCACTCGTGCCAAATTCATAGGGACTTTATCCATCAGCATCCGAATCCGTTACATCCGACAGTGGCTAGCCGGCCGTTCGAAATGTGGAGGACTGACATAATCGGCCCCATCGAACCAGCATCGTCCAGAGGACATCGATTCATTTTGGCGATAACTGATTACTTCTCCAAATGGGCAGAAGCAGTACCGCTGAGGGTAGTGAAGACGGATAATATCCTCCATTTCTTCAAAACGCACGTCATTTATCGGTTTGGAACTCCACGAAGGATTATCTCCGATAACGGGCCAGCCTATAGGAGCCACAAGATCAGCCGCTTCGCACAACATCATAACGTAGACTGGAGATACTCCTCAGTTTATAATCCCCAAGCTGACGGTTTAGCTGAGGATTTTAACAAGACCTTGACAAAGATCGTGAAAAAGACGGTGTCTCGAAATAAGAAGGACTGGCACGAGAGACTGCATGAAGCTTTCTGGACGTATCGAACCACGTTCAAGATGGACACGAACACAACGCCGTACGCATTGGTATTCGGTACTGAGGCGGTACTCCCCCTCGAGATAGAGTTACCCTCTCTGCGAGTGGCAGTTCATTACGAGCTAACAGACGAAGAAAATGCTCACCTTCGACTTGAGGAGCTTGATGCCCTTGATGAAACCCGGCTCATAGCACAACAAAATCTGGAGGCTTATAAAGTAAAGATGACACGTTCATATGAGAGACTGACTAGGCCTAGGACATTCCGCCAAGGTGAACTCGTGCTAGTGGTCAAAAGGCCAATGATCTCCAATCGCGCCAAGCGGGGGAAATTCGAGCCGAACTATGAAGGCTCATATATCATAGACAAGGTCTACCAGGGTAGGGCCTATTTACTCATGGACATGCATGGCGAAAGGCTCTTTAGGCCAATAAATGGTCGCTTCCTGAAAAAGTACTACGCATGACGAGTCACGGCCTAGGTCAATTATAGATGACGACGACTATATCCGCTCACTATCTTCCTAAGCCCAAACTCCATAAGTAATAGCCGGCTAACGGACCGAAATGTTCTTAAACTAACAACAGACCGAAACGTCCTTAAACTAACAACGGACCGAAACGTCCTCAAACTAACGATGGACCACTATGTCCTAAAACTAGCTGTTGACCGAGACATCGATAAACTACTGTGGATTGCAACATCCCAAGGCTAATACAAAAAAAAAGAGAAAAATAAAAATATAAAAAAGAGAGAAAAAAGAAAACGGTATGTCCATAAGCAAAATGGGCATGGATGATAACCCGAAAGGGCTCCGTGAGTAAAAACAGCAGGGCTACCGGCGAGTTTTGTGAAAACCCGAAAGGGCGCAATCTCGTTAGAATAAAAAAAGAGAAAAAAGAAAACGGTATGTCCATAAGCAAAATGGGCACGGATGAAAACTCGAGAGGGCTCCGTGAGTAAAAAATGCAGGGCTACCGGCGAGTTTTGTGAAAACCCGAAAGGGCGCAATCTCGTTAAAAGACACTTGCAAGGTCCTCTCGACCTTGTGAGGAGAAACCACCTGCGTGAGATCCTTACGACTCACAAAGGAGCAACACACTTAGCGATCCCCACGACCCCTAAGGAGAAATTACACTTACGAGATCCCCACGACTCGTAAGGAGAACCCTCTTATGAGACCCTCACGGCTCATAAGATTCGAAAGTCTTAAGCTACAGGGATCTGAACCTATTCTTAAGCAACCACCACATCCTCTAATGCTGCCCTACAAGCGGTCCAGTATTGACCCTTGTATACAATCCACGGGCGTGAATAAACATTTCCTAACAAAGTCCCATCCGTGACTAGGGATATGTTTGCACGGTGAACAACCCTTAGTAAGTCCTCTCGACTTATTAGGAGAAAACACTCTTGTAAGATCCTTACGAATTATAAGAGATCATGCACTTAGGAATCCTCACGATCCCTAAGGAGAAAACGCACCTACGATATCCTCACGACTCGTAGGGAGAAATACTTTCATGAGACCCTTACGGCTCATGAAGTCAAAAGCCTTAGTCGACAGGATCCTAACCCTGTTCGTTAAGCCACTTTTGTTCGACATCGACGAAGGCGAATGATGATTCGTTCTTGGAAATATTCCAGTTGTAGCGGTGCTGATGCCGAAATCGGTGTCTAATTCCAAGCTTGCAGGAAGAAGCTAGCGAGCCACACATGCAAACGAAATAGCCGAAATGATGGGGCAACTTGCAAACAAAATCAGCAAGTAAAAATGTATGCATGCAAAATAGCCGAAATGACTGGCAACTCGCAATAAAAAGAAGCGAGTAAAAATAAAATAAATAGCCGAAATGATTGGGCACCGCGAAAAATAGCCGAAATGATTAAGCAATCGCGACCTTCACGATATAAAAGCTGAAATGATAGAGCATCGCGGAAATAAAAAAAATGAATGAAAAAATGAAATTTTTGCCCTACAGGTGATATCATATCAATCCCTGTATACAATCCACGGGCGCAAACAAAGAAGGAATCACACCTTCCCTCCCCAGCCTTCGTCGAAGAGAAGCCAAATCTCGACGGTTCATAGACAACCTAAAGACAATCTCGACATTCGTCGCAATATTGCAAACACAATGTCAACAAACGAAGCGAAGGAAGATCCCTAGCTTTAGGGTCTCGACGTCAACATCTACAACTTAGAGATCAACAACGGCGTTTCTCCTTACTCCAGTAGGATGCAGATGTGACGTCAACAAAAGACCCAATGGTCGAAACAAAGCGGAGTGACGGCAAAATCCCAGCTCCACCTCAGCATTCGTCTCAATACAGCAGACGAGATATTACCACAGCGTTCTTCCTCCAGCAGGATTCAGACGCAACAATCCAACAACGGAGCCATGGCGAAGTCCCTAGTTCCAGGTCCTGACGGTTCACCAAGAACCTAGAGACCACCTCGATGTTCGTCTCAATACAGCAGACGCGATGTCACCCCAGCGTTCTTCCCCCAATAGGATTCAGACGCGACATCAACAAAGTGGATCCACGGCAAAGTTCTAGTTCCAAAACTCTAAGGTCCACAGACGACCTAGAGTCAACCAATGACTTCCCTGCCGGATCAACGCTCCGTCTCTAAAACAAGTCAACAAATCCCAGGGAAATCAGTGTCCTTGGCAAAACCTCTCGATTCAGGGAAATCGGTATCCTTGGCGAGAACCTTTCAATTCGCGTCAACCCGCAAGGAAATCAGTGTCTTTGCAGGAATCTCTCGATTCGTCTCAACTCAGAGGAAATCAGTGTTCTTGGCAAAAACCTCGATTCAGGGAAATTAGCGTCCTTGACGAGAGCATCTCAATTCGCGTTGACCCGTAGAGAAATCAGTGTCTCTGCAGGAATATACAACGTCAGCAAAACGGAGCCATGGCAAAGTCCCTAGTTCCAGGTTCCGACGGTTCACCAACAACCTAGAGAAAAACCGCAACATTCGTCTCGATATAGCAGACACAATGCCAGTAAATGAAGCGAAGGCAAAATTCCTAGCTTCAGGGTCTTGATGGCAACTCTTATAAAGCCTGAAAGACTATCGGAGATCATCCCACACCAGCGCGGAGTGGTTATGACTCATCGGGGCTCCCAAACTGAGCCTAACCTCAAGTAAAAAGCGACATGGAATATCCCTAACGCTTGCTCTTTCGATGGTAATATCACCTGGAAGATTGCTTGAAGACGTCTTGTCCAGCCCCCGAAAGGATCAGAGACACGACAGTCGCGGGGCTACTTGAACAGCAAGATTATGCGTCAAGGAATACACCAGCCAACGCGACGGTGCGACGGGTAAAAAACCCTAGTACCACAGACCCTAACGAACTTCTATTAGCAGGAGTTAACCGAGACGTTAGGAAATTCCTGCGAGAATTGCTCGATTCGTCTCGACTTGTGAGGAAATTAGTGTCTTTGCGAGAACTTCTCGATTTGTCTCGACTCGTAGGTAAAAGCCTTAGGCAATGGGGATAAGAACCGGTTTCCTAAGCACTGGGGGCCTGCAAGTCGGTCCAAAATGGACTCTTGCATACTATTCACGGACCACACTCTCCAAAGTCGAATCTCGACAAGGAAGGAAACAACCACTTACGAGTCCCCTCGACTTGTAAGAGGGAAAAATTCTCTTGTGGGATCCTTACGACTCTCGAGAGAAACCACAATTAGGAATCCTCACGACTCCTAAGGAGAAAAGACACCTACGAGACCCTCACGACTCTTAGGGAGAAAATTCTTTATGAGACCCTCACGGCTCATAAAGTTGAAAAGTCTTAGGTAGCATATCTGAACCTGCTTCCTAATCCATCACTATCTCTTAAAGAGTTCAAGACGAAATGTTCTTTATTATCTACAGGCCACACTTGCCAGAGTAACATACCAACAACATGGCAAAGAAAAGAAAACGAAAGTGGGAGATAAGAAAAATGTGTCTTTATTCATGAACTTATTTGAATACAAGATACATCATATAAAAGAATAAAAAACTGGATACGTGTTAATATAAGTGTGTAATTGGTACAAGGCAGCTACTGAGAAGGAGGCGTTTTCAATAAGTCAGCCAGTTGCTCGCGCACTCCTCTCAACTCCTTTTCAAGGTCAGCCGCTGTGGCCAGCTCCGCTTCAACTCGGGCCCGTTGCTGCAGACAGGATGAAAGTTTCTCATCAATTTCTTGCTGAACAGCCTCCTGACCCTGCGCGACCTGTTTAGTAAAGTCAAGCTTTTTCCTCAGCACCAGCCCGTCGGAAATACATCGTTGAAGGCATTCAAAGATGGAGTTCAGATGCGCAGTATTCCCTTCGACATGGGCACGCAGTTGGACAGACTCAACGGAAGTCACCTCACGTTCCTTTCGCTTAAGGGTTGCCTCTTGTTCAAAATGGCGAAGGAAAATAGCACTTCGGTCAACCATGCAGCCCGCCGGGAGTTCAAAACCAACACCTCCGGAGCAGGACGCCTAAGCTCAAGCTTGTAGGGTTGCTAGGCACTGCCACAAGGGTCTACGAGGCATCAACCATGCCCGATTTAAAAATTAGCCATGCCGAACAACCCGATACGAGATCTTTAACTAGAGTTTAGGCGAAAACTAGTATGTTAAACACTTTAACATTAAGTGAGAGGGATTACAACCTTTGTAGATCCAGTCCTTCACTTCTTAAGCTCCGTGTTGAAGTCCCTTCGCTGCGTTCATCGTGTTCCGGACTCTCGAGAGGTTCCACGAAGAGAAAGATGCAGTCTTGCTTCCGATCTTTGATACAAAGATGATCTACCTTGAAGTTTCGTTAACACAAGCTAACACTCATAATATGAAGTGAACACCCTCATCTAAATGGCAAAGATAGATGAGGATGATGAAGTAGTATTTTTGCTCTCTTTTATTATCTTTTTCTCACACTCATTCATCACTTGCAAAAAAGCTAGTAAGCTTTTTCATGAAAGAAAGAAGAAGGAAGAAGATGAATCAATATGAAACCTTTTGTGATGAATAATGAAAGGATAAAGATGATCAATAATGCAACCATGGTTGACTAAACCTTTGTAGAGAATTAACCAAGGCTAGGGTTTGGGTTAGGTTAAGAATGAGTCACTTGAAAATATCTTTGCAAAAACAAAAGAAAACCTTCTAGAAACATCTAGAAAGTATTAACCCAAATCAAACCCTAATCTTATTTAATCTCTACTAAACATGCTGCATTAGTTATCATATCATGTTACAATATTATATATCACATATATAATATTTATTGTAACAAAAGAAAATAATACAATTAACATATATCGCATATATATCAATATATTACCCGAGTGAGAAAAATAATTTTTTAGTGAGCTAATACTAGTTAATGTAATTTAATATATCATATATATTATTATACATTAAATTATCGAATCAACACTTGATCCGACAATTTGGCTATATCGCATATAACCAACTAATACGATGACCCGGATATATCACATATACCCGGCCGATATCTCATATCGCGAGAATCCAATACGGTATCACATACCGCATTATCCTCGGTCCCGCACATATCACATATATGCTCCTACTCCGTTTTGCCTGAGCTAAGAAACCTCTGTATAGGACTCTAAAGAATCGTCAATACGCTGGCAGTAGGTGATGATCATATCAAACACCCACAAGCTGCAAGCGGTCAGCTAAACGTAACAGCCATCCAGGTATTGAGCGCTCAGAAGATCAACAAGCAAGCCTGTACATTCTCCTGTGAATCCAATCAGTAACACTCCCTTACAGTCCGGTCTCGTCGTCTGATATGTCGCATATCTCGCCTAGGGGTGGTAAACGTAAGACCCCAGTAGCTCGATAAGTCGTGTCGATATGAGGTCTATAACAGTTCGAGAAACTACTGATAACACTTACCAGTAAATCTCAGCAACCCTGGCCAGGGATTTCCGGTTATAGCCAATCGAACACAGCACAACATCAACTCCCTATACCGGGAGAGACGAATCCCCTCCTATCGCCCATTGCCTCCATGTGATTCGGGACTGTACCCAAATGCCACCTTTTTGCACGCCCTCTTGGACGTGGTATGATGGAAATCAAAGAACAGTGGGAATCACACAAAACTCTATGACGATCTCGGGTCAACAGACTACTCTGTACCAGTGTCACCGGAGAACTGCCATCTGACGTGAGATATAATACCATCTGGGAGTTCTCGGCGAGTCCGTCCAGTGTACCTAGTCTCTACTGAGCACCCGTACACCATCCTTGATGTCAAACACCGATGGATATGGGATCATCCATCGCCCATCATATGGGTCAAGATGCGTATACGCTAGTCTACTCTGGTGTTTCGATGCCCTGTCTCGATACACCCTCGACTAGGAACATTTATAGGATGTACTCACCGACTACCGTGGCCCCACTAGTATGATCTCATCATAGTCCCAGTAGTCGAGTACATATCCTAAGGGCTTTATCAACATGTAACATAGAGACAATCAGAGTACATGTTAAGATAAAGTACAACCAAATAGCATACTATCATGTCGAGCAAGAAAGTCCTCCCTATATATGTCCAAGCATCCATTACAATATACATCGTATGTACAGTAATGACCTCTAGGGCATACATATAACTAACAATCTCCCACTTGCACTAGGGCCATCTGTTGTGGTATCACATACCCAACAATTAGCTGTGGTTGAAGTATCTCATACTCAACCATCCCATAAAAGTCTCTACTGGGAAAAAGGCCTTTGTGAGTAGATCCGCGCTGTTGTCCTCTGTGTCTACTCTCCTAACCTCGATCTCCCTGGAGATCAACCATCTCCATGATCAGGTGATACTGCCTAAGAATTATATCTGTATTTCTGATGGGACGGTAGTTCCTTGGCATAAGCCACAACTCCATTGTCACACAATGGTAGGAACGAAGTTCATCTCATGAACCTATATATATCCAGACTGCCTCTTTGGTAGCATCCTTGGTAACGATGTATCTTGCCTTTAATCGTCTAGTAAGTCACGGTATCTAGCTTGGAACTCTTCCAACATACCGTCCCTCCACTGAGGGTAAAGACAATGCCTGCGACTGACATTCAGTCGTCCTTATCACCCTGGAACCTTTCCAGTGATTCTCCCCAGGATCGATTGATACCATCTCACTACTACTAGTGAGTATCCTAACATCCAATTAGATCTATCTCATAGATCCAAAACCCAGGATTTAGGAGGTATCGTTTTGATCCTATATGGAGAATCCTTGTGATAAGCGGAGATTGACCGAGCGTAGCATAGGAAACTCCTTCCCTATCAAGAGTATGTCATCCACGTACTCTACGAGGATCACCACCATACTCTCTACTACCTTTTTGTATATACAAGGTTCATCTACCATTTTGATGAAGATGAAATATAGAGTACCGATATCCTTGTAGTTAGTAGAGAACATCCATCGAATGACTACCACATCAAAACAGACGTTCCAACTCCGCGATGCCTGCTTTATCAGATAAAACATCTTGCACACGTTTCCGCTGCTCCCACTGTCTACGAAGCCCTCTGGCTGTGTACTTATAGACGCTCTCTTCCAAATCAACATTTAGAAAAGCAGTCATGACACCCAACCGCCAGATATCGTAGTCATGGTATGTAGCCGTGGCAAGTAGGATCTGGATGGACTTAAGCATAGCTTTGAAAGTCTCAACTTTTCCATGTACACCAAGTAATCTTCTCAAGATATACTTTCTCCTGATGGGGATTTAACCCTTCAGATAAAGCAACCAAAGTCCATACTTTGTTGGTGTATAAGGATTCCATCTCAGATCACTAAGCATCCAGCCATTCTTACAGAGTCCCACTCCTGATGGCCAGCTCGAAACTAGTTGGGTCATCATCTCATGATGCAATCCTCGCTCCCACTGTCATAGAGAAACCGAAGTATCTCTCGGGTGGGTGAGGAACCCTACTAGATCGGCGGAGAGGCTAAGGTTCGTTGAAAACTATCGAATCCTTTGGTTCTACCAAATCATCAGCTGCAGTTTGTATAGCTGGAACTCTTTCTAGTTCTACCTCATGACCAATAATTTCTTCACAAGAAATTCCCTTTCACAAAGGCGGCATGTTGAGAAACAAAACATATTTTGTTCCTCTGTTAGGTAGAAGATATTCCCTTGCGTATGCTTGGGATATCCAACAAACTTCCACAGATCTGACTTTACCTTGAGCTTGTCCGGATTTTGCTTTTTAGACATAGGCCGGACAACCCCAAATCTTAACAAACTTAAGATATGGGCTCTTCCCTTTTCATATCACATATGAAGTGATAGGCAACTGATTTGATTTGAACCCTATTCAATAGGTATGAAACTTCTCAAGTGCATAACTCCCAAAAGGAAATAGGAAACTCAGTAGTACTCATCATAGAGCACACCATATCATATAGGGTGCTATTGCTCCGCCCCGATATACCATCGTGCTATGGTGTATTCGGAGGAGTAATGGCGAGAGAGAATCTCATTCTCCTTTAGAATAGTCCAGGAATTCCGTACTCAAGTATTCTCCTTCCTGATCTCATCAAAGGACATAATACTTATACCCGTTGTTGGTTCTCTACTTCTAATTTATATTCTGTGAATATCTCAAAAGCTTCGGACTTGTGTTTCAATAGGAACATATGTCTGAATCTTGAGAGATCATCAGAAAATGTAATGAAGTACAAAGAACCGGTCTTGGCATGTGTAGACAGGGGACCTTCATACATCAGCATGTATCAATCCCAAGAGTTCACTAACTCTTTCTCTGTTTCCAATAAACAGAGCTATGGTCATCTTATCTTTGTGACATGACCGGCAAGTTTCACAAGATGTAAATTCAAACAAATTTAAATATGCATCTTAATGTAATTTCAGCTAGTCGGGTCGCATTGATATGACCTAGTCTACAATGCCTCAAGAAGGATTCGTTCATTTCTGAACTCTTCCTCTTGGGTGTGTTCCGTATACTAAGAACTGTAGTTTGATTTAGAACATCAATGCTTTTAGATAACGTGCTTGAACTGATCAACTCTTGATATAGGAAATGTTCAAAACATTATCCAACAATACAAAATTATATCCTTTCTTTACTAATAAAGAGAGTGATATGATGTTGTATATCAGGTTCGGTATCTAATAACATTCGTTTAGAATCAATGTATTCTGGTAATACAGGGTGACAGTGACCAACAGACTTGGCTGCAACACTTGCACCGTTTTCTGTCTCATGAAACTTATCACCCGTTCTCAGTTCTCTACCTATCTGTAGCCCATGTAACAAATTACATATGCGGGATCCTGATCCGGTATCTCATACCTAGGACGTAAAGGACATTGAGAAACAGTTCTCTGTAATGAACATACCCGAAGATGATGCATCGGTATGCACTTTCTTCGTTTGGGCGGCACGGGAATTCTGGTAATCCCCAATTTCCTGCTCTGTTTTATAACAATTATAAGTTGGAGCGGGACCAACGTTCCCCAGCTCAGTATAACAAACGGGTTCGGTCAATTCTTCCGTATTATTATCTTGATTAAGGCGTGATATGGTCGCTACCTAGAGAGAGAGAGAAGAAAACACTCAGCGTATACTCTTGCAAGATTTAGATTGGTTATCTAATATATCTAATCAGGATGTCTCCCACTGTTTTTGTCAAATCTTCCTTCAAACCCTAAAAGGAAAGACTAGCCGGGATTAATTACACGCTACAAGTTTGCCAATCTTTCGGCCAGGCCAGTGTCGATACTTTGAGAGAGGTCCCCCGTGCTTTCGCACGAACCTAATTAAAGTAAACCTCGTTTTCTCAGGGGCGTAACCCCGTTGACACCTTTCTAGACACCTACTTGATCGGCTAATTGTAATGTGTAAAACTCTCTCAGGAGTAACTCTTACTCGCAGCGGGTATCGGGATCCAACTATCTCATAGAAGGTATGCAATCTCATTGCAAATTTCAACACTTGAAATTCCCAGTAATATTTTACCCCTAGCGTGCTATGACCTTGACGCATGCCAAACAACCCATAGTCCGCTAGTCAAGTTCAACCCGTACATTTCTTGATTGAATTAAACCCACCCGCCCGACCCTTGACGCATGCCAAACAACGCCGTACGAATACCCTAATCCAATCGTATCGTATGCTAGCAGATAAGCACTAGTTAGCTACCGTACACTACGCCTTGACGCATGCCAAACTACCGCAGCACGAATACTAAGTAGTACTTATTTGAAATGACGGAGGGCTACGCAGGTTTTTAAGAAAACCATGAGCGTAATGAACTTGATATCGTTGTAGAATCGAGTGATTTTAAATGGAGCGTTTTTGAGACTTTTCTAGTTTTGCTAAAGGGGTCACTCCCGGTGAAGGGATCGTCGGCCCTTTCCTCGTCGAATAAGGTGCAGGATATTTCACAAATATCACTATGCAAAGCAAGAACTATAGAAGCAATCAAAAGATAAACCAAGTTTGTAGCATCTGCTAGTTTCACTAAAGAGGTCACTCCCAGTGAAGGGATCTCGGCTCTTTCCTTATCGAATAAGGTGCTGGATGTTCTACAAGGAACACCGCTATGCAAAGCAAGAACTAGAGCTACCAGTTTTTGAGACAGGTTTCTACAACATCTTTAGGTTTCTTTTATTTCATTAATCTCATTAATGAAGTCCCATTTTATTATGCTTCACAAGCATCTCTTTTGAAACGAAATCTGCAATATAACATATATCTCATATATATAATATAAACATTCGTCTCAGGCAGTAATATGATCTCATCACAGAACATTGCAGCAGAAGAACATATATGAAATATTGGATATACTAGGACGTCCGTGTTTTAATACGAGCCTGTATAAAACACGGATTCCACGGTCGTGATGAATAGCCAAACCCACATCCCTAGACCCCTACAAGAGCGGCAAGCAACTCTGCCAATTCTAGGGTTAGGAGACCCGGTCTCGACTCCTCGAGATGGTCTCCCACTGGACCCCAGAACCCGGTCACTTATGCTCCCCGCCTTGGGTCTACCTAATGCGGAAAAGTAAATAATATACAATGGTGATATCATCCTCAGCCCGGAAGTGCCCCAATAAAAGAATATTACATACAAATGAATTTTACATGAATGAAAAAGAAAAAACTCCAATCTCACATAAAACCCCCGGCTATTCAAAACGCGACGATCCAATATAACATATCACAGCAACACATAATATCTCATATCATCAACGTAAGTAAGTATGCATACGCCGATTGTCGTCGATGTATAGCAACGAAAACCGGCGATACAACTACATACTACACTTACGGTCACAGAAAAGAAAGTGTAAAACTACAACAGTTGGAATCCGCAACCTTTTTAGACATCGCATGCCTAACCAAATGAATACCTTAGACATCTCATGCCTAACAATTATAAACCCTGCATTTTAGTCTCTTTATCGAAAACACTTTTCAATATTTAGTCGGGCAATTCAACAAGATTCCCGACATCCAGATCGAATGCTCGTCGCAAACTTTAGTAGACGGCCGCACCCCCGATGCCGTCGACGAAGTGCACTAAGGCGGAACACCGCTGCCGCGAGCACCCGAACGAATGCTTTTGGCGACGGGGTTCTCCTACAGTCACTTGGTCGGGGCTATGGGGCGTGGCTGTCTGTTAAGTTTACCCGGCGAGTATCCGCGTATGCTACGTGATTGCGACGGACTTTTGATCACAACAAAATTCCGTGGCAACCGATCATCTGAGACTAAACTGCTATGATTATAATATTCAAATTAGTTATCTCATAACTATTTGTGGATTCCAAATATTGTATCACATTCCAGATAAATAGACAATGTTAAACTTTCCGATCGAATAATCAAACATCCAAGTTTTCCCAAATAGTTCTCAACATTTGAAATTAGTTTAAAAACATCCATCACATGCTACAGTACCAATGGTCCAACCGTAGAAGGGTCAAGCCAACGCCTCACATGTGGCACGCCGTACTGCCCCAAACCCTAAAATTTAGAGGCAGTTCAAGACGGTCACATAATCGAGTTAAGATTTGTTGTCTTCTAGAGGGTCTACCGCGTTACTTGCATGACTTAGAACGTTCCTAAACTACAAAAAAATCCAACGCTTGGAAATTTTCCGGCAGGGGAAAAAGTGAGTTATTGATATCCGGTCGAACTTTTTAACACGACTAAAAATTACCCGGACTAACTAAACAAAGTTTAAATATCCGATCGAATCAAAGAGTCCCCAATACAACCCTAGAAAACTCAACACTTGAGTGGAATTAAAAATTCCCAGAAAAAAATGACAAGAAAGGGTATAAGAATAAATATGTGAAATATGAGAGACTAAGTCGAAATTTTGGCCGCGGAACCGCCGCCAAACCCTTGGTTTGGCCGCGGTTCCGCGGTCACGTGAGCGACTTAGTGGACCGCACTTCACAGTAATTCTTAGTTTTTCATGCTCTATTTTATGAGCATTTTTAATTCAGAAAAAATCAACAATTTTGAAAATGTACAGAGAGGAGTAAAATCGAGGTTCTCCGGGTTCGATCGGACTTTAAACTTCGTCTAGACTTCGCCTAAAGCTCTAGCTTGGCTCTGATACCACTGTAGGGTTGCTAGGCACTGCCACAAGGGTCTACGAGGCATCAACCATGCCCGATTTAAAAATTAGTCGTACCGAACAACCCGATACGAGATCTTTAAACTAGAGTTTAGGCGAAAACTAGTATGTTAAACACTTTAACATTAAGTGAGAGAGATTACAACCTTTGTAGATCCAGTCCTTCACTTCTTAAGCTCCGTATTGAAGTCCCTTCGCTGCGATCATCGTGTTCCGGACTCTCGAGAGGTTCCACGAAGAGAAAGATGCAGTCTTGCTTCCGATCTTTGATACAAAGATGATCTACCTTGAAGTTTCGTTAACACAAGCTAACACTCATAATATGAAGTGAACACCCTCATCTAAATGGCAATGATAGATGAGGATGATGAAGTAGGATTTTTGCTCTCTTTTATTATCTTTTTCTCACACTCATTCATCACTTGCAAAAAAGCTAGTAAGCTTTTTCATGAAAGAAAGAAGAAGGAAGAAGATGAATCAATATGAAACCTTTTGTGATGAATAATGAAAGGATAAAGATGATCAATAATGCAACCATGGTTGACTAAACCTTTGTAGAGAATTAACCAAGACTAGGGTTTGGGTTAGGTTAAGAATGAGTCACTTGAAAATATCTTTGCAAAAACAAAAGAAAACCTTCTAGAAACATCTAGAAAGTATTAACCAAATCAAACCCTAATCTTGTTTAATCTCTACTAAACATGCTGCATTAGTTATCATATCATGTTACAATATTATATATCACACATATAATATTTATTGTAACAAAAGAAAATAATACAATTAACATATATCGCATATATATCAATGTATTACCCGAGTGAGAAAAATAATCTTTTAGTGAGCTAATACTAGTTAATGTAATTTAATATATCATATATATTATTATACATTAAATTATCGAATCAACACTTGATACGACAATTCGGTTATATCGCATATAACCGACTAATACGATGACCCGGATATATCACATATACCCGGCCGATATCTCATATCGCGAGAATCCAATACGGTATCACATACCGCATTATCCTCGGTCCCGCACATATCACATATATGCTCCTACTCCGTTTTGCCTGAGCCAAGAAAGCTCTGTGTAGGACTCTAAAGAATCGTCAATACGCTGGCAGTAGGTGATGATCATATCAAATACCCACAAGCTGCAAGCGGTCAGCTAAACGTAACAGCCACCCAGGCATTGAGCGCTCAGAAGATCAACAAGCAAGCCTGTACATTCTCCTGTGAATCCAATCAGTAACACTCCCGTACAGTCCGGTCTCGTCGTCTGATATGTCGCATATCTCGCCTAGGGGTGGTAAACGTCAGACCCCAGTAGCTCGATAAGTCGTGTCGATATGAGGTCTATAACAGTTCGAGAAACTACTGATAACACTTACCAGTAAATCTCAGTAACCCTGGCCAGGGATTTCCGGTTATAGCCAATCGAACACAGCACAACATCAACTCCCTATACCGGGAGAGACGAATCCCCTCCTATCGCTCATTGCCTCCATGTGATTCGGGACTGTACCCAAAAGCCACCTTTTTGCACGCCCTCTTGGACATGGTATGATGGAAATCAAAGCACAGTGGGAATCACACAAGACTCTATGACGATCTCGGGTCAACAGACTACTCTGTACCAGTGTCACCGGAGAACTGCCATCTGACGTGAGGTATAATGCCATCTGACGTGAGGTATAATACCATCTGGGAGTTCTCGGCGAGTCCGTCCAGTGTACCCAGTCTCTACTGAACACCCGTACACCATCCTTGATGTCAAACACCGATGGATATGGGATCATCCATCGCCCATCATATGGGTCAAGATGCGTATACGCTAGTCTACTCTGGTGTATCGATGCCCTGTTTCGATACACCCTCGACTAGGAACATTTATAGGATGTACTCACCGACTACCGTGGCCCCACTAGTATGATCTCATCATAGTCCCAGTAGTCGAGTACATATCCTAAGGGCTTTATCAACATGTAACATAGAGACAATCAGAGTACATGTTAAGATAAAGTACAACCAGATAGCATACTATCATGTCGAGCAAGAAAGTCCTCCCTATATATGTCCAAGCATCCATTACAATATACATCGTATGTACAGTAATGGCCTCTAGGGCATACATATAACTAACAAAGCTCACACAGGAAGGCCTCAATCTTCCTGCAGTGATTAACCCAAGACTCAACGACGCCCTCACTATGAAAGTTTACGAGCGTCTCCAGCATAGGGTTAACCTCTGCGGCAAAATCCGCAGCAGATGTGGGAGTCTCCACATTAAGCTCCTCAATATAGTCGCTCAGCATGCGCAGACTATTCACGGCGCCTTTCGAGGATGCACGCCGAGAAAAATGGCCGGCTGGTATTACGATGCGAGACTTGAACGGGGCTGGAGTCGATGTGATTGCTGCAAAACAAATCACAATCAGATGTCGGCTCAAGAAATAAAGGAAATACGTGAACAATAGAGTCTACTATACCGGCTGCAACAGGGGACAGAGCTGGGAGTTCCGGTGGCACAACAATACCCTCGTCCCCTCCCTCAATTTGTAGGGCTACAAGCAATACAAAGAAGAATTAGGAATAATGTGACTGCCCATTAAAAAAAGGACGTCGTTTAGAAAAGATACTCACCAACACCACCAGGCGGACTAATCTCTGACAGGAAGAAGTATGGGTGCAGCACCTGATACAGGTGGTCAAAAAGGACTCCTGCAAGGACGCATTAATGCAACGTCAGTACATAAGTTATACAACCTAAAAAATAAGACTGATGGGTCACTAATCCGCACCTTCCAACATCTGAGATGGTACGAGAGAGGGTAGAGGAGGTGTCACCGTCAAAGCGGTAGCTGATGGCGCTGCCTCGGGTAGTGCAACCTCAACGCTCGCCACACCTGCATTAGAAACAAGATAAATACTGTCAGGAAAGTTTGAAAAGGACTGCAGAATAAAAATAAAAGCAATGACCCAAAATCTACCTAATGAGTCGCCAGTCGGAACCGCGATGAGGGCGTCACTTGATACAGCAACTGCTTCATCCTCTTCCATCGGGATGGTCTCACCTCCCGTCGCCTCATCCCCTGACTCTACGAGAGCCATCGTAACGCTTGCGACGCCAGGAGATGGCAAAGAGCCGCAGGCGGAAAGAGCGACGATCGGGGCAGTGCCCGACTCTTGCGACAGAGTAGCTACCTCGGGCTCGGCGGCTGTACCCGTCTCACCGATCGTCACCTCAGGCTTGGCGGCTGTAGCCATCTCACCTACCGCCATCTCAGGCTCGGCGATCGTGACTGTCTCACCCACCGCTACCTCAAGCTCGGCTATCGCAGCCATCTCGCCTACTGCTGCCTCGGGTTCGGCAATCATGGCTACCTCCTCTACCGCTATCCCAGGTTCAGTGGTCGCTGCCACTTCTTCGGTAAGACTCGGCCTTAAAAGATAAGATATATGAGAACTGTTATTTAAAACTTTGACAACGAAACCCCGTGTCACATTACCTTGAGTTGGTCTTCCGAATGCTTCCCGAGCCGCACGTGCTGCCCGTCTATAGGCAGTAGACAAGGCAGCCGGGGATTCCTCTGAAGGAGTAGGGGCCGGGGTAGCGGTGCTCGAACCCGCACCCGTGGCCAAGGCAGCACTACGCTCCCTTGCCGCGCACATTCTGCGCTTCCTCTTCGCTCGAGCCGTCAAAGCGGATCTTTTAGACGCCTCCATCAATAGGACGTCGACATCCGCGCCAAGGGTTACCTCTGGAGCCGTTATGGCATCCGTCATCGGTTGCTTAAGTGATGCTTCTTTCAACAATACTGGCGGAACTGAGCTAGCCGGCCCAGCAAGCGTCTCCGCACCGCCCTGCGAAGTCGGTGCCACGCCCGGAATAACATGAGTAAAGGTAGTTCTTGTTATAAAAAAAAGGGGTCAGATTACTCATAAGAAATGGGAACGGGAACATGGTGAACCGAAATGTACCGATGCCTAAGGATGCTCGAAGTCATTCCTCTTCCTCAAAAGTCTTGAGAGAAGCTGTGAGAGCTTCTTCGGTAGAAATGCCTGTTAAAGAAGGAAAAGCGTCAGTCAAAACACGATAATAGAAATACGATGCAATGGCGAAAAATACAGCTAATGATTACCTGATCGCGCGAGGATAGCCAACCCCTCTTCGTGGCTTGCCAATTGCTCAGAAGCTGCAATGGCAGCCTCCAGATCAGTATCATCTGGCGGCATGAATAAGCCCTCATTTGTCCCATACTCGCTCAGGCCCTCGCCGTAAGGAGCGTGAGGCTCCTGGCCAAGTACAACATCTACAGAAAGGATTGACTTCTTCTTCTTCTTTTGTGAGCGAGCTCCGGTCGCTGCCAGCACTAGCTTACGCTTGGCAGGCACCTTGGGACGACGAGTCCCAATTTCTTTTCCTACGTCCGACTCGGGGGACGCGACGGCCACTTCTTTTCCAGACGCGCTGGAAGGGGGCAACCCTCGCGTAGGGCTTAGCACACGAGGGGGCTCAATTGCAATGACCTCTTTTAGCGGAGGGGGGACAGTGGTCCGTCGCTTCAAAGGGACGTTGCGATCGCCGGCAGAAGGTGCACTTTTGCGATCGAGCAGCAGTAGCCTCTCTTCCTTAATGACGGCGCCCATCGAATGCTGGTACCATACCGTGTACACATTAAGAACCTTCAGTACACAGCTCGGTTCGCTGATAAAGAAATTAGACCCCGTGTTCAAGCGCATGAAATGATGTAGCGCGTTTCGCATCCCCTCTTCAGTGGCAGTGGGTTCTAGCAAGAAAACCTCCAGCGGAACTCCTTGATTATAGCTCAATTGTTGGGCAAAACGATGCGGATTGTATCTCATGAAAAGCATCGCATCATTTTGCCTAAACACCAGGAAGCCCGGTCTGAAAGAATATAAATGGAGGATCTCCCGAGCTTTCAAAACTGAGGCTCCATCTTTAAAAGTATCCCGCAATGGCCGCACCGTTGTGGCGGACTCTTTTCCGATGGTTAAAACCTTGTCGGTGAAGGTCATGCCGTCTCCAACCGTGCGGGGACGAAGGAGCAAATCTCTAGCATCCCGCGGTGACGGATTTACAATAGATGCGCCGACTAGTCGCATAATCCGGGAGAAGCTGCACCTGTCATAAAATGAAGGCCTTTTATGAATACCAAATACGCCAAGTGCATGTAGCTCGAGCCATGACATGAAGTAATGGATCGAGAAGTTCACATGCTGCACTCCGGGTTCAGTAGTATCTGCCGCTTGACTAAGGCCGTAATACAAATGGGCTAAGCCGGCGACCCCGACAGCCACTTTCACCCTAATAACCATTCGGTGAGCCGGATAGAAGACAGACGGCCTCATACGGCGAAGGTGCATTGGGAGCGCGAACCAGCTCAACCATAGCCCAAGAAATCCCAAGAAGAATGTTTCCTCATCAATCCCAGGGACTGCGATCTCCGCGAAAGGAACAACTGGAGTGTTGGGAAGGAAGAAACTCTTCTGATCTACCTCCATCGTTGGCAAGCTGTGTAAACCTAAGCCAAAAGGGTCGTCAAGCGTGGCGAACTTAGTAGCCTCCTTCGAGAGAACCTCCGGATGAAGGAAACGAGCGATGAAATCCTCAAAATTAACCCCGCGGCTCCCAGATTCGAGGAAAATGCCCTCATAAATATTCAACACTTTGATCAGACTAGAAAATTGGTGTTGAACGGCGTTCTCCGGGGTAAGGCCCATTATCACTGGCTTGGCACCAAAAACGTATTCATCCGTAGGAAGCAGCTCTCCAAATTGCTCCCACTACGATTTTCAAGAGAGCGGAACGGCAAGGAAGCAGACAACCGACGCGTGCATATAGACGCTCCATAACCTTTGCGCATTGGGCATCTGTAAACTCCTGGTTTTGGCAACGGCCTTGTACGCGGATATCCTCATAAGTAATGAACTCGTTCAGACTGTATAAATGAACAGCCATAGTGCCTGAAAAGAAACACCATTAAAACATTAGTAATGAGGGAAAACAAAACAGATACGAGATTTAAACGACCTTTGATATCCCCATGGAGAAAACAAATCCTAATTATGACACTTGACAAATTTGAAAAAGGAGATTCTCATTTAATGAGCGACCCCTCGGGTCTAGAAGTTAAACTCCTCGAGAGCAATGCTCCACAGACAGGAGTGACATCTGTCAAAGTTAATTATAAGAAGAATTTAAAGAAATTCCCCGAGAATGCTAAGAGCCATGCACTGCGAGGAAGATGAAGTAACCCCTCAGGAACCCCAAGAAAAGATCTCCTTAGATCTATGGGTTCATGATCTGAAGAGAGCAAAGCTCTGTTAATGAAACCCTAAATGGGTTTTCTGTAGATCAAATATCTATAAAGAGCAAGGCCCTGTTAATGGGTAAAATCCTAATTTATTAAAAAATTTAAAACTTTACCTAACTTTGGAAAGAGTTTTACTCTTGAGAAGTTCTTAAACAGAAAAGCTGTGCTCTGAACAAAAGCAAAGAAAGAAGATGATGATCATCTAAGGGACAAAAGATCCTATTTATAGGCATTGAACCGCCTCTTCAACTTCTGAGTTGATCCAAGGGTTCGAATGCTGCCACAACTGCACTCACGTGTGCGCCACGTGAGCGCAACGGTGGGGGGGGGCATTTGTTTCCCCCAATCAGAGCAAAGCTCTGTTTTAAAATTCAAAATTTAAAAATTGAAGCAACGCTTCAGATTTAGCGCTAGGCGCGCTGCGCGCCACGTGTCAAACACAGATGGGCTAGCGCCAGGTGCGCTGCGCCCTAGGCAGCGCACCCCCAATCAGAGCAAAGCTCTGTTTTAAAATTCAAAATTCAAAAAAAAATTTGAAGAAACGCTTCAGATCCAGCGCTAGGCGCGCCACGTGTCAAACGCAGGTGCGCTAGCTCAAGCTGCGCTGCACGCCATGTGTCAAACGTAGGTGCGCTAGCGCAAAGTGTGCTGCGCTCTGCGCTGCGGCCACGTGTCAAACGTAGGTGCGCTCACGCAAGGTGCGCCAGCGCAGGAATTAAATATTCCCCACCCTTAGATCAGAAGATCTAATAATGATGATAAATCATTAATTAATCAGAATTAAAATTCTGTTATGGAAAGATCTTTCCAATCTTGTTAAAAACAAGAAAATTGCCTTCTGTAAAACAGAAGCCCTAGGATCAAAGATCCAACGGTGGGGAAATATCCCTAAATCAATCAGAGAAAGATCTCTTTAACCGATTTAACAAATCAGTTTGCCCTATATAAAGGCCCCAAGACTTCAAGTCTGATATAGAAAAAAAAACTCTACAAACTTTGAGAAAACTCAAAGAAAGAAAAGCAAGCTTTTAGCAAAAGAAGATTTTTCTTCAAAGTAAAAAGAATGGTTCTTGAACAAAGAGATGAAATCATCTCATTAAAACAGAAGAACTATCTTCATAAAAGATCATAGATCTACAAAAGACCAAGGTCTTTGATGAAAAGAGATCAAAAGATCTCATCATAAAAACAAAGAAGTATTTACTTCATTCACAGATCATTGATCTACAAAGGCAACCCTTTTTTAAAAAATAAGAACTATTGTTCTTAAATCTTGAGGCAAAGCCTCCCTTTTTAAAGAACATAAACTTGTTTGTTGATCATAAATTTGATCAAATGCGCTTTACACTACTAGAAAGTGCCTTGCACTCATGAACTGCGCTTTTGCGCTCCTTGGACCGGCTCTCAGTGCCAGAACATGCCACGTGTCAACCGCAGACACAACTTGCGCTTTGCACTTTTGAAACAGCGCACTGCGCTCATGGGCCGGCGCTCGGCGCCAAGCGGACCATGTGTCACTCACTGGTGTGCTACTGAACTAGCGCAACGTGCTCACAAATTGAAAGCGCAATGCGCTTATAAACTGGCGCTTAGCGCTAAGCGCGACACGTGTCCTTTTCGTGTGCGCTACTTGGCAGAAGCGCAATGCGCTCTTTAATTGGTGCAAAACGCCTGGCGCGCCACGTGGCGCACTGTCAGAACACACATTGTTCTGATGAATGTTATGCATTCAATACAAGACAAAAATTGTCAGGATCTGATACTCTGCATTATTAAAAGGGCCAAGCCCAAATAAAGGCTCAACAGCCCAGAACAATAAAATGTTAAACATTTATTGGACTTGGCCCAATTCTGGCCATAAGTCCTCAACTTATATTCAATTGAGCCCATCTGCTCACGAATATTCAACAGATATCAGTCCTAAACTGGGCTACAGATCTTCCAACCAACTCACACCGGTTCAAGGGTACATCTCTTTACTCCTCTGATATCTGTCGTTGTAATCCTTCAACGTCTTCAGAGAAGTGACGGGTCCCGACAACCACACATTTCTACGGACTGTGGGGTCCGTAAACTCATGGACTACGATGTCCTTAAACTTCATAGACTACGATGTCTTTAAACTACGGACTGTGGGGTTCTTAAACTCATGGACTACGATGTCCTTAAACTTCATAGACTATGATGTCTTTAAACTACGGACTGTGGGGTCCATAAACTCATTGACTATGATGTCCTTAACCTGGACTTTGGGGTCCTTAAGCCCATGGACTATGATGTCCTTAACCTTGGACCACCATGTCCTTAAACTGGTAATCGACCGCAATATCCCTAAACTAAACAACAGAGGCCAAATGCTTTCTTATTGGATCTAAACGATCCTGTTAAGTAGATCTTAGTCTGAAATTAGACTAACGTATCCTTAACAAACGTTTAAGTTGATCTTAATCTCAAATGAGACTAACGTATCCTTAAACCCAAACCAAAACCCAAATCTAAGAAAATATGGATTTGGACTAATCCACGCCCTACGGGCGACAACATAAATTAGTCTCTGTATACAATCCATGGGCAACCACAAACAAAACAAACACCCACGACATGAAGTGACCATCTGGAGAAGGAGAAATTTGTTACCGCGATGCGGTAGCATAATTAACTGCAGGGGCTTGCGCTTGCAGGGAAGAGCGTCCCCACAATCAAAAACCCTTCAAACGAGGGGGAATCTGACGAAGTCTGCTATATCGGCCGCATCCGTTTAAACCTTTGATACATGGTGTCATAAATCAACTTGGCATCTTCGGAGAGGTGGACGGATAGCTCCAAATAGCATCTGCCCCCAGATTCAGGCAAGATGTTTCGGTTTCCGGCGGTGAACAAATATAAAGGAAGATTAGGAGGGACTTACAATTTAGGAGGCTTAAAGAAAAATGTAGGAAGATAGGGTTGTCATCGTGGCTTCGCGGGGTCGCCGGAATTTGCTTCGATCCTCACCGAAAGTTGATCGCTTGCTAACTCCCTTTATACTTAGAAAATTTTGAGAGTTTTGGCTAGAGATTTCAGAATGATGAAGGGCTAGGGAATGGGGCATTATTTATAGTGTATAATTAGGGTTTTGAAATTAAAATGGTAAATTAAAATGCATTAAAAAGGTGATAAATTGGGAATTGAATGGGCTCTGTTTGATTGCAGGGCAATCAAACAGTGCAGAGGAGTTAGAGGTAGGGGAAAGGTCGAGTGTGAAAAGCTCGGGCATCATTTGCCACTGTTGGACCGTCGGTACCGACCCCAAAGGCATTTCCGCCGGCCGATTGAGGGCGTGGGATCGTTGGATTGATGCCACGTGTACTTGTCTGTATTTAAATCCCTGTGCATATGTTTGATTTTTCTGTCTTTTCATTTTTGTGTGTATTGCACGTGTAAACTTTTGGGCTTCCAAAAAGTTTAAAAAGAAAATCTGAAAAATAATGTGTCTGATGGAATTCAAACACAGGGGATACGTCATAGCAGTGCAAGGGCTTTACCAGTGAACTACAAGTTATTTCTTACTGTTCTTTAACAAAATTTAGTTATAACTCATACTCAAGCTTAACTCATTTCTGTATATTAAACTGGAAAATTCCGTACAGTAAATTCAGAGTCGAGGACGAAATTTTTGTAAGGGTGGTATGATGTAATACCCAGTCCCCTTTTGTACGCCAATATAAGTATTTAAATAAAATGTTAGTATAAATAATTTACCTATTTTATTTTTTCTATTTATATTTTCTTTCTTTCCTATACCTACATATTCTAATTGTTTTGTTTCCTACAACCTAACCCAAGCCCCAAGCCCAATATTCCAAACCTTCCACTTTCTTTTCCTCAATAGTTTCTTTCTTCACTTTCAAATTAAAAAATTATTCTCCTTTAAAACCCAAATCCTACCCCAATTAATTTCATTTAATCCCTAAATAAATACTAATAATTATTAATTTAATTTTCATACCTCTCTCTCTCCCCCCTCTCCCTCTCCCGTTCACTCTCTCTATCTCTTCCCTTTTAAAAAAACAATGCACTCCCTCTCTCTCTCTTCCGTTCTCTCTCTCGCTCTCTCTCTTACTTCTCGATCTCTCTCCAACTCGTCTTCCTCTCCTCGAGTAGTATGTGAGACGCTCAAACTTTGGCGCTCACAAGAGTATCATATGATACGCTCAGACTTTGGCGCTCACGTGAGTATCACATGAGGCGCTCAGGCTCTGGCATATTTTAAACGCTTTCGTGTATGGCACATGAGGCGCCGAGTCTTTACGTATGGACGCCCACATATATGGCATGTGAGGCACTGTCTTCATGGGCCTTCTGTGCGCTCACGTGGGTATCACGTAAGGCACTGTCTTCATAGAATCTTTTGAGCACTAACGCGGATATCACGTGGGACGATATGTCTTTAGAGATTTAATCTTTGTTCATGTTTTTTGAGAGAAGTTAAACTTCTGTTAATGGTATTTTGACCATTAATGATCACCAAGATCACTGTTTTGAAGATCTGGGATCAGATTCCTTAAGAACTAAGTTCTTGATTATAAAAGAACTAAATTCTTGGAGTATGAACTCCATCCTTTCATGTCCTTTCTTCCGTTATGTTTATATGTGGGTTGATAAAATAAGATAGTTTTCTCCTAGATCTTTGAATATGAAGAACAAGATCTTCCCGATGAGAATTAAATTCTTAACTTATGGGAGATTTGTCTTGCGGATTTTAGATCTAGAGAAAGAACTAAGTTCTTATTTTTAAAGGGTTAAACCCTTATATATATATATATATATATAACAGGTAAAGGAGATGTTTTGATCTCTCTGTTTACCTGGGTTTGAGAGGAGCAAGAAGATGCTCTTCAAGAGAATTGAATTATCGATTTTTTGCTTCTATCATCTTATGGGGTTGATTCTGTATATGAGACTTGAAGTCCCGGGTCTTTTATATAGTTGAGAAAAAACTATCAATTAGTTTGAGAAAATCTCTCAATGAGAGATATCAATTGAATTAATTTATCCTGAAGATCACCCGGGGGATTTTTTCCACCATTGGATTTTTGATCCGGTGACTTTCTGTTTAATGGAAAATATTTTCTGTTGGTTTTAGCAATATTAGGAAAATATTTTCCTAACAAAGCATTTGATTTTGTCTTCTGATTTGGTCGGTGATATTATAATCACCGTTGGATTTTAAATCCAAGGAATCTCTGTTTAACAGAGAAAATCTTTCTTGTTTTAGACAGATCAAAGGGAAATATTTCTCCAAATAGAACTTAGTTCTAAATAGAATTTAATTCTATCTGAAGCCAGCGCTTCAAATTGATGCGCTCACGTGACCTTCGCGTGAGGGTTGTCGTATATAACTGACAACAGCGCTCATGTGCTTTGCACCTGAACGCTCATGTGTTAAACACGTGGGGCCGGTTTGGGCTTTAATTTATTTGTATCCAGTGCTCACATGCTTTGCATTTGAGCGTTCGCATGTTTAACACGTGAGGCTTATATCACAGAATTTAATCTTTATTGAAGCCGGAAGTCACATGCTTTGCATGTGAACGCTCACGTGCTTAGCACGTGGAAGCCATTTCATAGGATTTAATCCTCTCTGAAGCCGGGGGTCACAAGCTTTGCATGTGAGCGCTCACGTGCTTTGCACATAGGAGGGTTTCGTTTTCCTTTTTCTTTTGATTTTCTAAGTCCTCTTCCTCGTTTTCAACATTTTCTTATAGTCAGTGTTTGGGAATCATTCCAGCCGACACCATGCGCAACATTTTTTGTGCCGAGACTTGAATGCTTGTCTTTATAATTCGAAAAAATGCTCATCTTCTCCTTTACTTTCATATAGGAAAAACCATATAGAGAGAATCGTGGCTTGTGATCACCTGCATGCTCCTCGACAGCCATGGGAGGTGCCTATCGGGTATATTATTACTCGTTTTGCTGCACGTCTGGCGAATCCCAATTTTACAGATGCTCAGTGCGATACGGTAATGCATGAGCTCATGATTCGCAGGGGATCTTCTCTTCCTGTTGGCTCTATTGGTTTCGCATGATTTTCCTTGCTGTTCTCAACGACATTCCTTCTCACCCGGCGGAGATAACTTTGGAAATGCTCGACGCAGTGGAGGACAAAGTTGACTACTTTCAGGAGACCAGCCTAATCACGAAGTCCCGAAGGGACCGCTCCGTCCACTTGCTGAGTCAGATACGGGTTCGGCAGTCCATCATGTTTGCTTTTGCCAATGAGCACGGTGCTGATCGATGGGGAACAACTTTCCACGAGAATCGCCGTTTTGAGTTAGTAGAGAAGGCCGAGAGAGAGTTAGAGAATTTTGTATACTGTTTTGTTAACCGCTATAGTCTCGATCCCATGTTTGGTGATCTCTTCCCTGTAAAATAAGATATTTATTTAAATGCGTTTTTTTATCATTGACTGATGAATATTTCACCTCCAACAAGTGTCCTTCCACTGATTACATCATTTAAACATATGTGCATCTTGCATGTGTTCACGTGTTTTGCACGTGCATATGGCAAGCGTATGCACTTGTGCTTTGCGCGTGCACTTCACCCTTAGAAATTTCTGCTAAATATGAACGCCAATGATGCATACGTGTCATGTACTAAGCTTCATACACGCACATATAAGTACGCATACCTTCAATGTTATTTCTCACTCATGTGTGCATATATATATAAGTGAACACTTAAACAGGTATGAACAAGCTCGGCGGAGGCACTGGCTATACGTAACGGCTACCCAGGTACCTGTCAAAAAGGAAGGCCAATGAGCAAGCTCATCCAAACTCCTATTGATCTTATCCGTAACAATCTCTGTACAGTCTGATCTCTTCGTCTAAGAGTATCGCATACCGAGTTTAGGGGGTGGTAGATCCTAGTAACTTCGTGCCGATATGGCTGAGGACCAATCCGAGAAACAACTGATCTAACTATCAGTAAATCTCAACTATCTTGGCCAAGGTCTTATGGTGCTGGACAACCGAACACAGTGCGATATCGACTCTTTATACCGAGAGAGATGAATCCCCAACAATCGCTCAATACCTCCATATGGCTCGAGACTGTATCCAACTAAAACCAGTTTGCATATCTTAGTAGAGCCATGGTAGAGTAGTAATCTAAGTATAGTAGGAACTCACATGAAACAAATGACGATCTCATGTCTAAAGACTAACTTATACTCATGTCACCTGAGAACTGCTATCTGACGATAGGTATAGTACCATCTAGAAGTTCTCGGTGAGTCCGTCCAGCATACTCACCCCCAATGAGCACTAGTATACGATCTTAGGTGCCAAAAAATATATGTCACGCCCCGTTTCCCAGTAGACAGAAACGGTGACGTGGTAAGCCCGCAATGTATTTACTATGAAAATACATTAAGCGTAATTAAGCAATATAACAATGTGCAAGAATGACAAGAGTAATAGAATGAAACAACAACTTTATTTACATTCAAATTTATATACAACCGTCAGGAATAAAAAGATACAATAATAAAAACAAATGCCTAACCAATGGCATACTGAAAGTAAATGCAGGCAGGAGCTAGTAGTCAGGCTGAGCGACAAACTGGTGCAAGTCTCCGGGCTCGGCTCTATCTCCTTAGAGTCCGATCCTCCTAACGAGCACTCTAAAGAAAGAAACATAGAGGAATGTCGTCAGGGAACTAGCGCTCGGTAAGTCCCCAAAAGAAATAAAAGAAGATGACTGAATGATAAACCAATTAAAGATGAACATGTAAGGTTGTATATGAGAGTACCTAAGCATGATCATTTACAGATATAAGATAGCTATTCTAACGTGGTTGTTTGTAGTTTGATAAAGAAGATATTCATGTATAAGAAAGAAGTCAATCTTACCCCGTGGAATATGGTAGCATGTAGTACAGGGCCCCGTCATAACCTACAGGACAATTCATGTAGGTATCTTTTAAAGTGACCTCTCATGCACGATATACATTCTGTACCAATCTACCTCTTATCCCCGCGTATTACAGTGTATAGTTCAAGTTAACAGGTCATGGAAAAAACCATGAATATAAAGAGTACAAGTTCATGTTCAAGTTGTAATCATGTATTCAGATATTCATGTCAAGTTCATGTCAAGTTATATTCATAGTTCGGTCAAGTCAAGTCAAGTATTCAAGTTCAAGTTTGGATATTCGAATTCAAGTTCAAGTGTTCAGTTTCAAGATCAAGTATTCAAGTTTGGTTTTGATTTTGGATTCGAGTTCGAGTTTGTATTCAGGCTATAGTCATTTTCTTGTGAATGAATTTAACTGTTGAAATTTTTAAGTTCGGGAATAATCGGACAACTGCTGCACATGGACGGCAGGATTTATGGTTTTTTCCAAGAAAATTGACATTGATAACTCCGTTAAGTTGCAGTGTTATCTAACCTGAGTAGGCAAGCACTCACTTTCTCCGGCTCCTTGGGGCTCAAGAGAAATGATACCACTTAAAGCTATTTTAATCTATTGTCCTTAAAGATTTATCCTAGTTTGTTTACATTGTTTGCATATCTCAAGGGGGTTTTATAAAAAATACTTTAATATTGTTTAAAAATAAACATCGAGGGTGATTTATAATATTAATAGTTTTTATAACAATGTATTTTAGTTTCAATGGAATTTTAGTGATAAACCTACTTTTTAAAAGTTTATGGTATTTTTATGAAAACTATATTTTAGAAACTTAGTGGTATTATATTAAAATTTTAATTTTTCATTTTAAAAGATAATTTTCATAATTTGTTTTTATTGAAAATACGGAGTCATAATTTTATATAAATTTTCCAAAGTTTTAATTTGTTTTGAAAAGTCGTATTTCATTAAACCAAATTTTTTTTATTTGCTTTCGAGACCGAATTCTCCGTATCCCACTCTACTATCCTAAAGACGTGCGATAACCGCACCATCCATAGATGGGTTCTCCTAAAAGAGTTATAGAGGCGCAATTGCAAAGGATCTAAAAATATCGATTAAAAATATTTATTTGTAAAAGCAATGGTATTTTATTGTAAACCGTATTCTTTAAATTAAACATACATCTAAAATATCATTCTATGAAACCATAGTGTATATAGTGAGGTAGGTCGTTACCCCGCGAGTTTCTATAGGTATATATTCTAGCTATATATCGGAAAAAGGGTACTTTTAAAATTCATAGTATTTATATGAAAAGGTTCGTTATATACTTATTTCACATGAAATTCTAATTACATGAAAAGGTAAAAGATGTGAATAATATGTTAAGATGATATTAGAGGTTTAGAGTGAAATATTAAACATAGCAAAGGTGACAAAAATTTATTTAAAGAAAAGATAACGAGTTAACTCCACTTTGTCGATATTGTTTTAGAGATTGTTTTGAGATGAAAAGAAAGAGAGAGGAAAGAACTTACGGTTTTAGAGCGTTTAGAAAAAGAGAGGAAGAAGGGCAGAGGTCTTGTGGAGTCGCGGAACCGTCGATTAGTCACTCCGGTCGTCGAAATTGAATCGCTACTCCTCTTGGCTTGCTTCCACTTGTACTTAGAAAATTTTGGAGAATTTTTACTATGGATTTCAGAATGAGAGAGAGCTAGGGGATGGGGTGGTATTTATAGTGAAATTGGATGTACGGGAATAAAAAAATTTGAATTAAAATGATGCTTATGGGGGAATTGAAGAGTTTCTGGATGAATGCAGAGTAATCAAATAGAAAAATAGGGTAGTGGGAAGTCAAAGGGACGTGTGAGCGAAGCACGGAGGAAAATGGGCATGATCTAGCCGTCGGTAGCAGCCAAAGCGACGATTTGGGCGGTCGGATTTGTAAGTCGATGTCATACACCCCACAAGGTTTGTGGAGAGGCAGAATTTACAAAAAACAATTTTAATACAAGTAATATCGACTAAACTTCCAAGATCGTTCAGAAACCTTAACTCGCTAAACACAAAGAGGTTCTAAACCACTGTGACAGTGGTTTATACCTATAAGATACAAGTCCTTCGGGTCTTCTTCTCCTCTTCTTGAGCTCCTAGAAGGTGTGGATCAATCTCGGTCGTCGGCCTTCTCATGTCGAAGACGATCCACTTAAGAGTCTATAGTTCAAGCTCCAACCTCAAGAATGAGGTAACTAAAGTACTTAGTTTACTAATCTAGGTAGCTTAGGAGATATAGAGAGTTAATTGGACTAATTTATCTCAAAGAATCCTAAAATTCACAATACATGTGAGGGTTAGGGTTTGAGGAAAAAGGAGAGGAATGGAGAGAGAATGCAAAGTGTAGAATGAACTAGCATTGTGAAGAATGGCTATGTCTTGGGAAAAAATCAAACATGCAATATTTCACATAGAATATTGCAACCATGCTTGAATAGTGAGAACAAATGAATAAACAAAACAAAGTAGCCATACTTCAACCATGCTCTAAATATCTCCATTCCTCCACCTCATTATCTAATTTCCAAATAGATATATGCAAAATGAGGTGTCTCCTTCTGGAAGCTCTTCTTGCAAAATTACAAGAATGCTCTCACCGTATATACATACCTGTATTCGTACTGTAAAAAATACGAATACTAACAGATAAAGATAATCCAATAATATAATACTAGAATGCGGCTTAATACTAAGCCTGCTAGTATTATACGTCCGAACAAAATACGTGTAGCATGTACACGTATATGATCAAAACCCTGCATGTAAAACCATACGGCCTCTACATCGATTTTCCTAAACCAGGGAAACCCTCTGTGTAGGACTCTAAAGACTCGACAGTACACTGTCATTGGGTTTAACCACAAGCGCGTCAGCAGCACTCGCTGTACGTAACGGCTACCCAGGTACCTGTCGAAAAGAAGGCCGACGAGCAAACTCATCCGAACTCCTACTGAGCCTATCCGTGACAATCTCCGTACAGTCCGATCTGTTCGTCTAAGAGTATCGCATGCCTGGTCTAGGGGTGGATCATGTTAGACCCCTAATAACCTGACAAGTCGTGCCGATGTGGCTCAAGACCATCCGAGAATCTACTAGTCTAACTACCAGTAATTCTCAATCCGTCCTGGTCAGGGACTTATGGTATTGGCCAACCGAACACAGCGCGACATCTACTCCCTATACCGGGAGAGACGAATTCCCAACAATTGCTCACTGCCTCCATGTCGCTCGGGACTGTATCCAATTAAAACCTGTTTGCACGACTTAGTAGAGTCGTGGTAGGGTAGTAATCAAAGCACAGTGGGAACTCACACGAGGCAAATGACGACCACAGGTCGACAGACTATCTACACTCATGTCACCAGAGAACTGCTATCTGATACTAGGTATAATACCATCTAGCCAGTTCTCGACGAGTCCGTCAAGTGTACTCACCCCCAGTGAGCACATGTATACAATCTTAGGTGCACCTCACCAATGGCTGGGAAACCATCGCCCCTCGTCAGGGTCTAGATATGTATACACTACTCTACTCTTGAGTATCGATGCCCAGTCTCGATACTCCCACGACTAGGGACATTTTAAGGATGTGCTTATCGACTACCCATCTCCCATAAGTATGATTGTCATCACAACGCTGGTGGTCAAGCAAGAATCCTATGGGCTTTATCAACATGTATACGAGATATGAAATAACAAGTAAAACTTATGCACATGTTAAGATAAAGACAAATCAAATAGCATACTATCATGTCGAGAAAGATTGTCTTGTACATACATATGTCCAAGCATCCACATGTATACATATACAATAATGGCCTCTGGGGCATACATATCCAACGAGACCTTGGCCATCTGCCTCGAGATTCGTGCCATATGTTTTAATCTGTATTAACTTCTCATTTATCCCGTTTGATTTTTCTGAAACTTTTCGATTATCCATGTATTACACATGCAACTTTTAGGCTTCCGAAAAGTTAAAAAAATTATAAAAATAATTAGGACTGATGGAAATTGAACACTCAGGTTATGGCACAACAGTGGAGAGTCTTAACCAATGAGCTATAAGTTATTTCTTATTTTTATTGAACAAAAATAACTTATAACTCTAAATCAGGTTGAAATTCCCTTTTTATACATTTGAATAAGTTACATTTGTATAGAGATTTCAGAGTCATTACACAATGGCTGTTGGACTAACCATCGCTTCTCATCGAGGTCTAGAAACGTATACACCAGTCTTTCCGGAATATCAATGTCCGGTCTCGATACTCCCACGACTAGAAATATTTAAGGATGTGCTTATTGTCTACCCAGTGCCTACATGTATGATCGTCATCATAACGCTAGTAGTCAAGCAACAATCTTACGGGCTTTATGAACATGTATTAATGATACGTAATAACAAGTAAAATATATACACACGTTAAGATAAAAACAAACCAAATATTATATTATCATATCGAGAAAGATTGTCATGTACATATGTCCAAACATCCACTATATATTTATTTCAATGTTCAAAATAGCGATAGTGTATGGCATAGCGTTCCACTACTGAACAGCAAAAATCGCAAACAGCGTTGCGCATAGCGTAAGCTACACGAATTATTTATTATTATTATTATATTATTATTATTATTATTATTATTATAAATTATATATTATATTGATAAAGAACACACAACAATTAATAACATAACATTATTTTCTTAATTTTCAAATCTTGGGTTCATATGTAAGATTCATAATTGTATTAAACGTATCAAAAATCAATCAAATAATCTATATTTAATAAACATGTCTACTGAATGTGATTTAAAATTGAGAGTTTAGAACTTCAATAAGACTGTCTTTATATAGTTTAGGATTAGATGTTAAAATCTTAAGAATCTGAATAGAAAATATTATGTGAAAATAGCGTATGCATAGCTTAGCGTATACTATTTGTTAAAAAGTGTAACCTATTTGTTAAAACACGTAAACTACTTTGCTTTAAAGCTATTTACTGAAGCTATATAGCGAAGAGGCTAAGCTACGCTATTTAGCGTAAAATAATGAGCTACGTAGCGAGCTATTATATATATATAACATGTATATGTTATTAATTACTTTTCTAAGATATATATATTGAACTTATATATGTTATTAATTACTTTTCTAAGATCCAAACTCTTCAGGAATCGAACTTATGATCTCTCATTTTAGGAAGAAAAATTATAATGCATGAGTCATGCTCGATTAATTCTAAGGTACGTGTTTGACCTTCAAACATTTATGCATACTAATTAGGCATATCTCATATCGTACTAATTTTCTTTCCAAAGTGAGGGAACACAAATTTGGCTCCTGATGGAGGTCGGAATCTCCCTAAGATGTCGTCCTCCATCGATCTAGCTGCGAGCAGTTTTGAACGATTGAGATTGAGTATGAGAATTGTTGTGTAAATCTCAATGGGTTGTCGGATATTGTTAACGCCGAGCTACCTGTAAGGAAAGTCCTGGGATGGGAAACCACTGTAGGACCCTCCGACGATCTAGTTAGTACCGTGGAATAAGAGCAGGGTAGCGGCGTATTGGAATGTGTTCGAGTTACCTGAGTCGTATGAAAGAAGGGTTTATATAGCGGTCGCATGGAGCGAGCCGGCGCGAGATCCTCGCCATTACTTACGCCCCTGCGTTACGCCCGCGTTGATGGCGGGATCCGCTCATTAATGGTGGGACGTGCCAGCGTGGGATGCGGAACGTGGGGCGGTGGATATCTCGCTTTGGCGAGATGCATAGAGCCGTTGCTGGGGCGCTTGGGTTCCACGCTCTCGGTTGATCGGGAAATCCGAGAAAGCTCAGCTCTGTAATAGCTTGGAGATGAGCAAAAAGGCTGTGGAAGCACGGTTGTAGGATTGCTTGGAGGTGAGCTGTTGGCTGGTTGTTAGGCGAATATGGAAGGTACTCCGGGGAGATCTCTAAAAGGTCGGATGCAATCTTGGAGACGAGGTGTTGAGGAATATCCTCAATAATCATAATTATTCCAGCTCCGTAGCCCCCAGGAATCTATCGAGCTTACGTTGATGACACGTTATCCGCTACGTGTCGTGATCTGAGAAATTCCTACTTATGAGTATCATCATTAGCCCTCCACTCTCGTTTCATCCTATTTATGGGTCGGGTCGAGAGTGGTCTGTTTGGTTTTCTCTGCTCGACTTGGTGCCAAGAATTCTTCATGGTGGATTGTCCAAGAATGACATGAAGTTTGGCGGTTGCGTCTTTTCGATCTTCGAGTCCACGTGGCGTCTCACTGTGCGCCTTAATTTTCGCGCGTATCCCCGATGACGTCAATGGATCACCGAAAGGGCGGCGCCATAATGGAGACTTCGCTTCGTCCGTTCGGGCCGGCTATCGACCAAACTCGAGCTTTATTTATTTGGACCATGTTAGGAGTTTGCCTACTTCGGGTACGTGCGCTCGGTAGAGGCCTGCCTGCTGGTTTAATACGAGGCTTAATGATCCACCGTTGAGGCCGAACAGGAAGATATCCGGCGGCCTCGTGATCAGAGCTTTTGGATCCACAGTGTTGTTGGGTAGGAAGCTACAGCGGTGGATGGGCCGAGAAAGAAGCTTTCCGGCTGTCTCGTAATGAGGGCTTTAGATTCATGTTTTCGTTGGACAGGAAGCTACCCACTATCCACTATGGATGGGCCAAGCAGGAAGCTGCCCGACGGTCTCATGATGAGGGCTTTAGATTCACAGTATTGTTGGGCAAGAAGCTACCCGCAGTGAATGGGTCGAGTAGGAAGCTGCCCGACGGCCTCATGATGAGGGCTTTGGATTCACAGTATTGTTGGGCAGGAAGCTACCCACTGTGGATGAGCCGAGCAGGAAGCTACCCAGCCGCCTCGTGATGAGGGCTTTAGATCCACGTCTTCATTGAGCAGGAAGCTACCCATGGTGGATGGGCCGAGCAGGAAGCTGCCCGGCCGCCTCATGATGAGGGCTTTGGATTCACGTCTTCAATGGGCAGAAAGCTACCCACTGTGGATGGGCCGAGCAGGAAGCTGCCCGACGGCCTCATGATAAGGGCTTTGGATTCACAGTATTGTTGGGCAGGAAGATACCCGCGATGAATGGGCCGAGCAGGAACCTGCCCGGCGGCCTCATGATAAGGGCTTTGGATTCACAGTATTGTTGGGCAGGAAGCTACCTACTGTAGATGAATCGAGCAGGAAGCCACCCAGCCGCCTCGTGAAAAGGGCTTTAGATCTACGTCTTCGTTAGGCAGGTAGCTACCCGCGGTGGATGGGCTAAGCAGGAAGCTATCCGGCCATCTCATGATGAGGACTTTGGATCCACGTCTTTATTGGGGAGGAAGCTACCCACTGTGGATGGGCCGAGCAGGAAGCTACCCAACCGCTTAGTGATGAGGGCTTTGGATCCATGGATTCGTTTGACAGGAAGCTATCCACTATCCACTATGGATAGGCCGAGCAGGAAGCTGCCCGATGGCCTCATGATAAGGGCTTTGGATTCACAGTATTATTGGGCAGAAAGCTACCCGCGGTGAATGGGCCGAGCAGGAAGCTACCCAGCGGCCTCATGATGAGGGCTTTGGATTCACGGTATTGTTGGGCAGGAAGATACCCACTGTGGATGAGCCGAGCAGGAAGCTACCCAACCGCTCCGTGATGAGGGCTTTAGATCCATGTCTTTGTTGGGCAGGAAGCTACCCACGGTGGATGGGCTGAGCAGGAAGCTACCGGGCCGCCTCATGATGAGAGCTTTAGATCCACATCTTCATTGGACAGGAAGCTATCCACTGTGGATAGGCCGAGCAGGAATCTGTCCGGCGGCCTTGTGATGAGGGATTTAATGACGTTTGGAGGTGGAGTGGAACCACCCCAGCCTCCATTGCAAAGCGAGGGATGGCCCGTGCTTGGACCTCCATTGTGATGATCGCTGGTCATTATATCGAAGGCGGAAGATCAACTTTTATGGTGGAAAAGTATTTCGTTCCCATAAACGGCACCAACTGATGGAAGTCAGAATCTCCCTCAGATGCCGTCCTCCGTCGATCTGCTGCGAACGGTTTTGAACGGTTGAGATTGAGTATGAGAATTGTTGTGTGGATCTCAATGGGTTGTCGGATGTTGTTAACGCCGAGCTACCTGCAAGGAAAATCCCGAGGTAGGAAACCACCATAGGACCCTCCGACAATCAAGTTAGTGCCATGTAATAAGAGCAGAGTAGCGGCATATTGGAATGAGTTCGACTTACCTGAGTCGTCTGAAAGAGAGGTTTATATAGCGGTCGCATAGAGTGAACCGGCACGAGATCCTCGCCATTAGTTATGCCCCTGTGTTACGCCCGCGTTGATGGCGGGATCCGCTCATTACTGGTGGGATGCGCCAGCGTGGGACGTGGAATGTAGGGCGGCGGATATCTCACTTTGGCGAGATACACGGAGCTATTGCGGTGGCAGTTGGGCTCCGCGCTCTCGGTCGATCGAGAAAGTCAAGGAAGCTCATCGGTGGTTAGCTCGGAGGCAAGCGAGGAGGCCGAGGAAGTTCAGCTCAGTAATAGGTCGGAGAAGAGTAAGGAGGCTGTGGAAGCTCGGTTGTAGGATTGCTCGGGGGTGAGCTGTTGGCTGGTTGCTAGGCGAATGTGGAAGGTACTCCGGATAGGTCTCCAAAAGGTCGGATGCAATCTCGGAAACGATGTACCGAGGAATTTCCCCAATGCATCATACTTATTCCAGCTCCGTAGCCCCCAGAAATCCAGCGGGTTTACGTTGATGACACGTCATCCGCTACATGTCGTGATCTAAGGAATTCCTACTTATGAACATCATCAGCTTCCAAAGGGCCGTGTGGGAGAAAAAAATTTTGAACATCCTTGTGTGTTGTTAACATGTTCCTAGGTGCAACTTCTCGACTTGATTTTGTCACGTCCCGAAAGTACGCTGGAACGCAGACCGGTTTGCAATAGATCACTTCCCTCTATATATATGTTAGTATATGTGACCAGAAACTCAACGAGTGGAATTAAGTTTGCGAATCCCACTTTGTGATGAACCACTTTACCCAAAAGCTTAACCTGTCAAATTATGGGATAACAATGCATATATCAAGGTAACATGATGCTTTTATGCGACTCTCTCACGTGGATCTTTGAATTTCGGACCAAATGAAAATTAAGAAAGTCCTCCAGCGAAAGCCGATAATATATGTGGAATAACAAGGTTCATGACCTCTTAAATCTGGTGTGCTTTGATATCATGACAAGAACCACATTACCCAAAAGCTTAAAATGTTAGATTGTGCGATAACAATATATATCAAGACAACATAATATTTTTATACAATATCGTGAATAGGATCAATTTTCAACCAAACCTGATTCTTTTCATCTTTAAATTTCTAAATTTGATGACCAAACAAATGTATGGAACTAATATAATATGTTACAGCAAGTGTTTGTTATACTTTCAACCCCTTTGACAAATAAATAAATAAATTCAGCTCACATTCTCAACGTGTATTCTGTATACCGACAGGACCATCGAAGCTCACGGGAAAGTTCGCGTTTCATTCATTGCCACAAATTTGTTTATTCATTAATTTAGTCATTTTTTTGGAAATCTATTAATTTAGTCATTAAATCTTCATAATGTTGTGCATGTGATGTGTACTATATATGATTTTATTTTAATTTTTTGTTAGTGAAATTTCGTTGATGCTTCTTGTTTGTTTCTATGTAGCAGCCTTGATTTTGACTAAAATTTAGTTTTTGGGTAAGTTTTGGAAGGATATAAAAGAAATGATCCTTTTATATCGGGAAAAAAGAAATTCTCTTTTAATTTCTATCATGTAAATATTCAGTCATAAAAAAAAGGAAATAGAATTATACACCGTACAAAACTGTTCAAAAGATGGTAAAAAAATAGCATCTCTCTTTTACTATTGTGCATTACATGCGGTATATCTATCGAAAATGGGATTAAATTTAGGCAAGTAACGAGAATAGAAATGAGGAAATTTTCTTTTGTTCCCTTTTCGAGTTATGTGGGACTTTTTACTCCGCTCATATGGGTTGATATAATTTAAATTTTGATTTTGTCTCTTGATATTTTAAATCATCTAATACGATTATTGATAATATATAATAACAAACTATATTCCCATACATCATAGATTACAAACAGGTTGCAATTGGAGCACAAGTTCAACGGATCATCAGTTACACGAGTTGTTTTTTTATAAATCAATCCCATTCGGGGATCGAACCTGTGACCTTTTGCACTGAAGAGTAAACCGATATCAACAGAGCTACGTCCAGTTGATCGGTTATATGAATCGGTCTGCCGGGTTTTCTGCTGATCCGGCTACAAAATATCTTCCCACTTCCACCAAGACAAAGAGCTAGCAAGCATATCTAAATTAAGTGCAAAGGTCCAATATACATGTAGCTATAACAAAACAACATGAGCAATTCCTCATGTTTCATGCCAGTCATAAACTACCGCGCCATTACATCAAAAGCAGTATACATCCATTTCTCGTGCAACATGCAAAACAATTATTCCTAAAGTTCAAAGTAGAAATATTCCAACAAACCACCCACAACATCTCTCCCTCTCTCTAGTGTGGGCCCATGCACTGTTTTTATTTCTTTAATTACCTCTTGTGGACTTCATCTCCTCCCAAGAATCACGTGTTTCTTTTTCCCCACCACAGTATCAGCACGTGTTTTTAGAACTCCCATAGGTTTTGAACAAAGGAATTCCATCATATTATAAAAAGAAACAAGAGACCCCATGCAAGAATAATATTACAAAAAGAAAAGAGACACAAAGCAAATAAGCAGAGAGAGAGAGAGAGATCATGTCTTTGAAGAAGTCAAACTTCTCAGTTACATGCAGCCTCTTGAGCCAATACCTCAAAGAGAAGAGGAGCCTTGGGGACCTTGGAGTCCTTGAAATGGCCTCTAGGATTCAAGAACTCAACAAAGGTGACTTTTTTTTGTTCAAAAAAGTCATTTAACTTGTTATGTAGAAGGTTCATTAGAAGCTATAGCAAAAATTGTTCTCTCTCTCTCTCTCTCTCTCTCTCTCTCTCTCTATATATATATATATATATATATATATGCCTTGTCATGGAAGAAAAAAAGATGAAAACATAAGACTCGCAGAGTTGTCTGAATGGTACGCTCGAACATACACATATCTTTCTTCTTATCCAGATATATTGCATTCGGTATACTAAATAATTTCACATGCTTGGAAGAGGGTTTCATATATATGCTTTTGCTTGTCGAATTAAAACACAAACATAATTGTAAATATTTTCTCTCTCTTAGGTGCTTACCTATCTTTGGAGTTTTGGTACGTGGACAATAACTTTAAATGATATTAGAACTAAGGTTTAAATTACAGTGAAACACTTTTTAAAAATATCATTAAAAATATAGAGCCCCATCCAAAGAAGAAAACCCATATATCTCGATGTATATATTAAGTATACTTCTCTCAATTAAGAAATTAATTTACTAGAAAACTCTTCAAGAGAGAATTTATAATATTGAATATTGTAAGATATAATCAGATTTAATTTTTCTTCGTATTTTTTCTTTTAAGAAAATCATACGAGAATAACTTTTTGTTGCTTAATAATACAAATCATAATCTTACTTGAATTTCAAGAGTGAAAATGACACTTTTTATTATAGATCACATTTTTTTTGGGATTGAAGAGTGTTTCCAGTGATGCTTCATTAAAAAGATGATGATGATAATGATATACATAGATCACATATTATGAGCTAGATGATCGATGTAACTTTAAAAAAAGCCCTTTTGAATTATTCTTTCTCTATTTGTAGTAAAGTCTAACACTACTACAAATAAGGGTTGTCCCTATAAATTTATCCGCAGGGGCAAACCACTGCCCCTACGAGTATATCCGTAGGGAAAATAAAATACCCTGTAGGTACAAACGCCGTAGGTGCAAGTTGAAACCCTGAACTTGCCCCTATGGACAAATATTTGTCCCTACGGAGTTCTGTGTAGGTCCCTTTTGCCCTACGGATTAGGCCGTAGGGGCAACAAATTTATTTTATTTACGGTTTTTTAAAATATATTGCTTGTACCTACGGATGAATCCGTAGGGCCAAGTAATAGCCCCTACGGATACATACGTAGGTACTTATCCGTAGGGGCAAAATATATGGATTCCTGATATTTTGCCCCTACAGATAACTCCGTAGGAGCATTTGTTTGCCCCTACGGATATATCCGTAGAGGCAATTCCAACCCCCTGATACTGAGATCACAGGGGAAAATATCATACGTAGGTATTTATCCGTGGGGGTAAAATATCTGGATTCCTGATATTTTGCCCCTACGGATAGCTCCGCAGGGGCATTTGTTTGCCCCTACGAATATATCCGTAGGGGCAATCCCAACCCCCTGATACTGAGATCACAGGAGAAAATATCGGTTATTCTGATATTTTGTCCCTACGGTTTAATCCGTAGGGGCAACATGTGTATCTACGGATTAATCCGTAGGTACATATTATCAGTTTTTTTTTAAAAAGGGCCGTCTATTTTTTTCTCGCTCTGTGCACAATAATATATACATCGATCAAATATAAAATTAATCATCACACAACATATATCGTAGTATTCATAATCACATCTCACGCATATAATATACAAAAGAAACCAAAAAATAGAATATGATATAAATATAAACACTGTAGACCACCAATATCAATATCGTCCAAAATGTAATACAATATGTATCATATAAATAAATACATGTTTCAAAAAATAAGAATCAAAAAGCTACCCTAGCTCGGTCCAGCTCCACCTCTGATAAACGCTAGAATATGGCGCGCCTGCTCCTCGGTCAATAAATTTTGCAATTCGGCCAGTGCGGGAGTCTGAGCGGGCTGTGGAGCTGGCGATGTGGTCTACGCAGCCGCCGTCGAGATAGTGGCTTGCGGAGCCGCGGCTGCGGGAGTCTGAGTGGGCGGTGGAGCTATAGGAGCTGTCTGCGGAACCGCAGCCGATATAGTGGCTTGCGGAGCCGCAGTCGAAGGAGATGCATGTGGAGGCTCGGCCGATATACCCAGTCGCGTCTGGACCTAACGTGTGTAATAAGCGTGTAAGAACTGTGTATTATTCGAATTCGTATCATTATCAAGTTATTTCGAAACCCCATTTGGATATCTATTTTGGAAAACCGTAGTTTATTTTAATTAGATATGTATGTATGATTAATCAAACCTAAGTCTACAACCAAATAAGCTCAGGCTACGTACTAATATTGGATATGTTGATATCTATAATATGACATGATATTTTACTAGTAAGTAGTATACATACCAGCATCTCCTTCAACTCCTGAACGGTGGCCTTCAAGCTCTCCAGTTCCTGCTGGACACGTCGCTCACTGGAGACGGAGGAAGTAACCATCGGGGTGGAGTCCAACCTCATATGGGCCCTGCTAGGGCCCAGTCCCCGGCCTCTCTCCTAACCTCCGTGGTGCCCTCCGTGTGCGGCGTCCAGGACTGGGGTCAGCAGCCTTGGATCGCTCTGACCGGTAAAATCGATCCCCGAGGCCTCGGCCTGCTCAACCACCCGCTCCTACACCCACATTAAGCAGTAAAGTATAAGTATAAAATTTAAATTTGAACCTTCCAAAACTAAAATTTCAAATATGGGTAGAATAAATATTAACACTTACGCAATACTCCTGGGTAGCAACGTCGGGATATCGAAGCTCGCCCGTGGCGGGATCTGTCGAGGTGCCGTGGACGGCAAGATATGCGAACAACACGCTCGGTGTACCACATTGCGCCAGGGTCTGAGCTGTCTGCAATATTAGAAAATAACTCTTAATATTATATATATTAGAAAATAACTCTTAATATTGCATTATATCACAAAGGCCGGTCTATTGTAATTTACCGATAACTCTATGGTTCGAGTAATATTCCTCGAGCCACCTGTGTAAGTGGGGCGATCCCTCTTCGCCGATATCCTATTCTCTATATTTTGAGCGGCCTGTTTCTGCACAACGCATTCACATTTAGTTTTCTAATTAAGAAACACAAAAAAATAAATTATATCCTAAACAATGAATTACATTTAAAATACATACCTGTTTGCGTTGAGAGTCGAAATATTCGCACAATAGAGGCCATGTCTCTACGTCGACTCTCGCAAACGCCGGAGTAGATAGGAAGGCCGCTCTCTCTGCCTCGGAGGTCGCCATCCACAGGGAGCAGCAGTCGACCTTCAGCTCATTCATGTTGTATCGGACCTTGGTCTGCATGTTCTTCATCAGACCATTGTACAGAGCATGAAGGTCGAGCACCCTCCTAGGGTGATCAGGGTCGGCTACAGGCTGAAAATCGTAATCCAGCTGAAAATCGTAATCCAACTGAAAATACAAAAGAAGCGGGCGAATGAAAATACAAAAAAAACATTGTTATTAGATTGCAAGTGTTAATAATAAATATATTGATAAATCAAATGAAAATATATATTAATACCCGAACCTGATCAAAAAAGCGGGCGAATGAGTGCTGGTGCTGCTCGCCCCACTCAACGTGAAGTGGATAGTTCTTCACGAGCCAGCTCTCATCCCCCATATACCGGCCGAACCTCTCGGCATGAGGACCGGTATAGCGATAGTCAAGGGTAAAAAAGATGGGGAATGATGCCTCCCCCATAGCTCTGTCAGGCCTCAGCTTATGGGACTGATTCAGGCCTCGAGTCCTCCTCTGGGGATGGGGAGGCCCTGCGTCTGCAAGAAATATCAAGACAATCAATATTAAGATAAAGTTGTATTAAGAAATCAAGGTTAAACAAAAATTGAAGTGTGATATATATCTCTGGTGAATAAAGCACGAGCCTGGGCCCGGGCAGCAGCACGAGCGGGACGATAGTTCCTCCGGTGAGGAACAACCGGTGTCCCGGATGCGGACGCATCCCCTCCAACTAGAAAATTGACGCTAAATTTTCATGAAGTTCATATTTATTCTATAGAGCATATGTAAAATGAATAAATATTTTATATTTATTCATACTAACCTACAGACGATGCGGAGGGTACGGAAGTGGCAGGAGTGGCCCCTGCGCCAGATGTGTACGCACCACCTATAATTAGACAATTAAAAATAGATTATATAACTAATTGCAAAAAGAATGTGTAGATCAATAATATAACGTTCTAAATCAATATGCATGCACTATAGGATATAAAAACATACCCCCAGGTGCGGTGGTGTCACCACCTACAGCTAGACAATAATAAAAATTACTATCTAAGTAAGAGAAAAAGGAATGTGTGTATTTATGATATAGCATTCTAAATCAATATGCATGCACTATATGATATATAAACATACCTGAAGGAGCGGGAGTGGCCTCTGTCCCTGATGTGGACGCATCACCAACAACTAGACAATATAAGTAATTTTGACATAAACATGTATGAATATCTATAATATTACATTCAAAATGGATATGCGTGCAATATACCTGGAGGTGTGGCAAAATCCACATGGAAAGAAGCATCCGAAGGGGTCTCCGATCTGGGTGCAAGACCGGCCCTCTGAAGCTCCCTACGCAGCTCTCCGGGCGGCAGAACCGCTCTGCCTCTGCCTCTGCCGCGGCTGGAGCTCCTGCCGCCCCTCGCTGCTCCCGACATCGTCATCAAATCTAGATAAACGGTTCGTAGACGCATTAGACAATCATTAAAAGTATTGACTATATATGTATAGATCGTAAAATGTGAAGTAATAATATAACATTACTGATAACCTTTTTCGTTTCGTAGGCGCATTATACATATCTACTTGGATTTCATCGTCGATGTCATTTCTAACCCACGTAACTTCATGATCGGCCGAAGACAACCCGTCCTTCGAAACAGACGGTCGGAGCACTCTAAGCCTTCTCTCTTCTTCATCCTCATCGCTGTTCTCGAATTCTGGGACATCGTAGACATCTCTTGGTTTCCATCGGCATACAACACTCCATCCCGGATGCTTCAAACACTGTGAGTAGTATACTTGGAACGCTTGGTTCGGAAAGATAAACGGATCTTCCTGACCGTAAAATCGAAGTGTGTTCACACTGGTCAATCCATATTCATCTTTCCAAATCCCAAGATTGCTTCTCTACTTATCCGTATCGGTTCGCATATCGTACCAAGTACACTGGAATATATAAAAGGGTTCTGATCGTCCGGGATAGTGGATGCCGAGTATACAATTTAAGTACCCATAATAAATCACACCGTCCGATCCTACCGTCGCAATTCCACTATTCTGAGTGGTTCTAGATGTTTCTATGTCCTGAACTTCGAATTTATATCCAAGGACACCAAATCCTTTGTAATATGCAACCTCCATACTAGGAAATTGAGCTAAACATCTTGAATCACTCTCAAATGATGCAGACAAGTTCGGATCGTGGATCTAACAAAATAAATTTTACGACAAATACATAACGATACAAGTTTAGATTAAAACTGATAGCAATAAAATGTTATTCGAATAACTTACATGATCTGTGGCCCAATCACAAAAATTATCCTGATGAAATTTTTCCAATCGTTCTTCATTCCAATCAGGATGCCCCTCACGTACCTCGTTAAAATGAATTCTGTTTTCGACAAATAATGGTGACATTAATATTATATCATTTCATACACACACAAAAACAAATATAACAATTAATCCAAAAAAACTTACTCTCTAATTTGTTCAAGACATGCGCAATTAATCAAGATAAACCGGTATATCTTATTGATAAACATAGTGTCTACCCTCTTATACTCGGCTTTACCATATGGCCCGTCTTGAATTCTTCGAGGCCGGTTAAGTCTTGTCTCAATGTTCTCGTCCAGATAGCGGGAACAAATGTGGTTGCTTCATCAAGAAGATAACCTTGCATGATAGAACCCTCTGGTCGATTTTTATTGCGTATATACTTTTTAAGAGTGTAGAGGTATCTAATGAAAATATGTTGAATAAATAAATACAGGCATACAGGACAACAATAAATTTATAAATTGCGTGAAACGAAAAATTACACGTACCTCTCGACGGGATACATCCATCGATATTGTACCGGTCCAGCTAACTTAGCCTCAGTTGCAAGATGAACCGTCAAGTGTATTATGATATCAAAGAATGACGGTGGGAAAATACGCTCAAACTTGTAAAGTATCAACGCAATAGAATTTTCTAGTTTATCCAGCGTCACAACCTCCAGTATTTTAGCACACAACTCTCTAAAAAAACAACATAGGTTGTTGATTACTAGTCCAACCGATTCGGGGAGAGAAGTCCCGAAGGCTAATGGAAGAAGGTGCTCCACGATAACATGGTGATCATGACTTTTCAGTCCATCGATCTTGCCTTTCACAATTTTTATTTTCTTGCTGAATGATCCTGAGAAACCTGTGGGAACTTTCAAATCATGCAACACCTGCAGGAATCTTTTCTTCTCCGGTTGTGACATATGATAAGCGGCATTGGGAAGTACAAACTTGCCCGGTTTGCCCGCTACCGGTCTAGGGTGCAATTCACTTCTTATTCCCCACTCCTGTAGATCCATTCGAGCATTCAGGTTGTTTTTCGATTTCCCGTCATTACAAAGAAGAAAGTTGAGTATGTGCTCTGATACTCCCTTCTCTATATGCATGACATTCAGATAATGACGCACTAAATTTGTTGACCAGTACGGAAGCTCGAAGAAAATGCTTAACTTGTTCCAAAATGGTAGTTTGACCTGTTTCGTCGGATCCATCCCGAAGGTCACATTATTGTAACCATCCCATTTAGCAGTCACGTCCTCTCCGGACAATGGGGATGGAGGTCCAAGAAGCTCCTGATGACCATCAAAGTGAACCGTGTCTAACCTATAGGGGTGGTCTGGAGGCAGGAAACGTCGATGGCCGCAATAACAAACCTTCCTGCTAAAATTCAAGAATTTCGATGTTGTGTGTTCATGGCAATGAGGACATGCTTTGTGACCATGTACGAACCAACCTGATAGCATTCCATATACAGGAAAGTCATTAATTGTCCACATTAAAGCCGCACGCAGTATGAAGGTTGTATTTGTGTTTGCATCGTATGTCTCTACACCATCAATGAACAAAGATTTCAACTCCTCGATCAGAGGTCGGAGATAGACGTCGATATTGTTCCCTGGTGAGTTTGGTCCGTCGATAAGAAGAGGCATCATAAAGTATGATTGGTCCATAGCCAACCAAGGCGACAGATTATAAATTATCATTACAACGGGCCATGTGCTGTGACTTCCAGCCATATAATTGAATGGGCAGAAACCATCAGTAGCCAGTCCGAGCCGGACATTGCGAGAATCGCTACTGAATATTGCGTGCCTCCTATCGAAATCCTTCCATGCCGGTGAATCTCTTGGATGGTTCATTTTTCCATCTTCACTTGGAGGAGCACGGTGATGCCAAATCATTTCCTTGGCTGATTTCTTGCACCTGAATAGCCTCTGTAGCCTCTGTGTTATGGAAAAGTATCGTGCTATCTTGACAGGTATATCAGGTTTCTTATCAGAATCTTTCGGCTTATACCTGGCCTCTCCGCATGTTGGACACTCTTTCAAATCTGAATTCTCTTTCCGGTACAACACGCAGTTTTAGGGCATGCTTGAATCTTCTCGCACTTTAGACCCAAATCAGACATCATCTTCTGGGCTCCGTACCAGCTGTCGGACACGTTATTTCCCGGGGGCATAGAATCTTTCAAGAACGAAAGAAGCATTATGAATGACTTGTTGCTCCATCCATTTAGGCACTTAATCTGGAAAAGTTGGACGAACCATGAGAGGGTGGAATACTTCGCATTCTCATAAATTGGTTTTCTAGCATCATTCATGAAATTTTCATATTTATCCGCACGCGGTCCTTGACCGGAAGGAATGTCATCTTCGGTACGAATAGATTCACCTAGGGCAGCCTCTACCATATCCTCCATTTCTTCTGATGGAAATAAATTACCGTCTTCTCCTTCTGCCGCATTACCGAATTCTCCTTCTTCTCCTGCCGCATTATCGTGTTCTTCTTCTTCTTCTGCCGCATTACTGCATTCTTCACCTTCCCCGTGATATTTCTAAGTTGTATAAAGTCTAGTAAACCCATATTTTATAATATGAAGCTCTGCCCATTCTACCTTCTGCCAGTACTTATTGCCACATCTATCTCACGGACAGAGAATCTTCTCTATTATGATCTTATTATGTGCGCGTGCAAATTCAATGAAAGCAGCAACTCCTGCGACAAACTTAGGTTGCATACGTTGTTGCTAATCCACATACATCCAGTCCTTAACTCTGACGTACTCATGGGCCATGTTAGACTGTATAACATATAAATTGTAGGTTATGGTGACTATATTGAGAAATATAAGAACGGGATAGTTACTGACAAAGGTTTGTGTGTGCGTTTGTCGTTGAAAAGAATAAATTATCGAACGTATGTTAACCGATAGACGGAGACTAAGTGGCTCTTTTAGTTTCATATATGAGTATCGATGAGAATATGAAGGTTTCATATTATCATCGAGTATCATATATTGGTTTTAACTTGAACATCTCGAATCACTCTCTAATTATGCGTTTGTTGTGTATTCTTGTTGTATGTGTGTGTTCCGGCTGTCGGGGGTAAGGCTTCTATTCCATTAAGAATGTATAGAGCGAACACCCATCACTTGTGCTTTCAACCGTTTCGAGTAAATTTCGGCAGCACCTCCCCGCTGTTCTCCGAGTACACTGTAATAGAATAGATAATCATTTCAAAGCTGTGAAACAACGTTGAAATGAACATCTAATCTATCTTTGTACATGGAGAACCAGTGGAAAGGTACCGACGAAATATCTCGAAACGGATGAAAACACAAGTGAATGAAGGTGTTTGCTTTATACATTTCTAACTTGTCCACATGGGACAAATCTATCGGTTACCATACGATTGAATCTTCTCGTTGCATAAACTATACGTCGGTTGTTAGTATCGAGCTATACCGTCCGATATTTAACAAGGTTCGTATAGTTCTATGTCACGACGAACATCGCACGTATGTTAACCGATAGACGGGGACTAAGTGGCGCTTTTAGTTTCATATATAAGTATCGATGAGAATATGAAGGTTTCATATTATCATCGAGAATCATATATTGGTTTTAACTTGAACATCTTGAATCACTCTCTAATGATACGCTTGGTGTGCATTCGTGTTGTATGTGTAACATGATTTTAAACCATTGAGATCAAGATTGATAGAACTGATCATCCTACATTGTAATGGCATTCATCTACCAAAAACTAATATTGCAATGGCATTCATCTATAACAATCAACAATTAAAACTGCAAATGTAGGATACTGATATCACAAAGCGTTATACGCAACATATGAATTCACATGACTGAAACATGCATCAAAAAAACATGTTCCTCTCAGGTTTGCCAAATTTTAGTAATCAAACTAGGCTAAAATTGCTAGAAATTCCTCTCAGGTTTGCCAAATGCAGCAACGGATTAAAAAATCCACGCTTCGTCCTATATTATGACAGTTTTTTTTCCATTTTTTATTCCCATTAAATGCTTTTTTGTTTCCTGTCTATCCTCGATTATTATATTAACTATGAAACATATTAGAAAAAGGATAGAAGTTCAAGATGTTAATAACACGATGATAATCAAAACAGTTGCGTACAGATGCTAAAACCGAATATGTGACACGATATTCTTGTAAAGATTCAACAACAACAACAACAACAACTGAGCCTTTTATCCCAAGCATATGGGGTAGGCTACATGAACCAACATGAGAATCACGCCGGGTCCAGCACATGAATCCTCTGTCTCCACTCACTTCTATCGAACAATATACTTTCATTGAGTCCTTTGGCAACCATATCGTTTCGTATCACCTACATCCATGTTTTCTTCAGTCTCCCTTTTGCCCTTTTGCCATTACCCATATCGAGAGTATCTACTCGTCGAACCGGTGCTTCCATAGGTCTGCGTCGCACATGACCAAACCATCTAAGCCGGTTTTCCCGCATCTTCTCCTCCACGGGTGCTACACCAACTTTTGCACGAATATCCTCATTTCGCACCTTGTCTTTTCTAGTGTTACCGCACATCCAACGAAGCATGCGCATCTCCGCTACGTGCATCTTCTGTGTATGATGCTTCTTAGGAGCCCAGCATTCTGTACCATATAATAAGGCAGGCCGAATAACGCTCCGATAAAACTTCCCTTTCAATTTTAACGGAAAGTTACGATCACACAAAATCCCTGTTGCACTCCTCCATTTCAACCAACCAGCTTGGATCCTTTGATTAACATCACTATCGATCTCCACATTCCTTTGGATGATGGAACCTAGATATCTAAACTGGTCGCTCGGTGATATCTCTTGCCCTTCCAATGTTATACCAATATGGTTTTGACTTCTCTGGCTACTAAATTTGCAGTGCATATATGCTGTCTTGGACCAACTCAATCTGAATTCCCGATATTCTTGTAAAGATAGACATGTATTAAAAGAGGAGGCGCCCAAGTAAAATCCATAACTAAATCCTTATCTTGCCCTTCCTTTTCTTCAAATCAGAAATGTGTGTTTTTTTTGCATTATGAATGGTCTGGTACCACAAGCTCAATATGTTAAATCATGTTTTGGTTGGACAAAGACTTGCCAATGGCAGCATGCAAAGATTTATTTGGCCACAAACTACAACCACCACATGAATGCATACAATTATAATTTTTGGACAATCAATCTATAGCTAGCTACTTGATTCTATATCTACAACACGAAAGACATGAATTCTTCCCATGTCTCCTCATGTCTCCATGGAAATTGGGGCAATATCGTCAGAGACTACATTGTGGACCTGTATAAGATCGGCCCCGGCTCCTCCACCATCTACCGCGGCTGCAATCCCCCAGCCCAGCCCCAACCCCAACCGAACCCTAGCCCCAGCCCCATCCCAGCCCCAACCCCAACCCAGCCCCAGCCCAGTCCTAACCCTAGCCCCAGCTAAACCCCAGCCCTAACCCTAACCTGAACCCCATCCCCAGCCCCATCCCCAGCCCCAGCCGAACCCCAATCCTAACCCCAACCCCAACCCCAACCGCAACCTCAGCCCGAGCCCAAGCCCCAGCCCCAACCCTAACGCTAACCCCAACCGATACCTCATCGGTACCCAAACCATGAACCATAGCCCTAAAACAATCAAAAATTTAAGTAATTGAAGATTTCCTTACCTGTGCAGAGGCGACGATCGATCGGAGGCGACGACGAAAACGGAGATGAGGAAGAAGCAGGCGGTGGCAATGACGAATCGGCCAGCGCTGGCGACGACAAGAACGACGACGAAACACACAGGCGATCGGCGGGAACGAGGATTTGGGAATTTGGGTTCGCGCGCAGGCAGAAAATAATATTTAGGGATAATGAGCGTAGAGATCGATCTGTGCCTTTTTACTTAAATCCCTATTTAGATGCCCCTACGGATAAGTCTGTAGGTTCTTGGTTTGCGGCTCCGTAGAGGCAAACAACAATTTAAAATTTAATATTTTTAAATTAATATGTAAGGACCGTAGGGGCAACCTTTTGACCCTATGGATTAGTCCGTAGGGCCAAACTAAAATTGCCCCTACAGATGTCGTTATCCGTAGGGGCAACCTCCTATTTTAGTGGTGTAAAATTATTTTTCTTACTCTATTTACAAACTTTACTTTGTACCGTAAGAAACAATTATTTAATTATTGCCCTTTGCAATAAAGAAATATTTAACTAATTAATTAATTTTTTTCCCCTTCACTCTATAGAATTAGTGAGGACAACTACCACTATGAGCTTGTTGCTAGGAGTTGATATTTCAACTGAAAACCAACCCGACGCAACTGAAACCGATGCAAAGTAAGCTAGCGATCTTAGCTTTTCTTTTTCCTTGATATCTTTTCATGAAAAAATAATTACTTTATATATATATAATATATCAATGCGTGCTTTATTTGTAAATTTTGTAGGGATCAGTTAACAATATTTTACGATGGAAAAGTGCTGGTTTACGAAAATTTTCCGGCTGAAAAAGCAAAGGATTTAATGAAGTTGGCCGCTAAAGAGCCCTCCACGGCCTCTGACGTGGCCGGCCCACTGGCCGAAAGCTGCCCATCTACCTACGACAGCGATCCTTCTGGTGATCAATATTTTTTTCTTGGAGATGTTTTCACATATAATCATTTTGTGTTACTTATATAAACTAAGGTTGAATTTGTTAAGAAAACATATTTGTTATTAGTATATAAACTAAGGTTGCAATATTTGTTAAGAAAATATATTAGTTTAGTTTAGTAATGCTTATATAAATCTTTATATCTCAAAATGGAAAGGGAGGAAAGTCAACATTAATTATTGCAGTGATGAAAATACTTAATTAATTTGAAAAGGAAAAAAACTTAAATTTAGGAATATATATTCTCAAAATAAATCAAATATTCTTTTATTAAAATAATTTTAATTTTTTAAGAAAGTATACTTTAGTAACTAATAAATATTTTCGCCGTCGCTTGGAAAACAGATTTGTCGATGCCAATTGCAAGGAGGGCTTCGCTCCACAGGTTCTTTGAGAAAAGAAATGATCGGTAGGTCGCTTTTACTTACATTGAATTTTAATTGTGTTTGCAAATTCATTTCACATAAATATATTAATGTGTAATTAATTAACTTGCAATAGTATTCATAATTTTCTTTTAAAATGCAGGATTATTTCAAAAGCCCCATATCAAGTGAATTGCATTTCACAAGCAGAAGCTTACAATAAGGCCGAAGAGACTCAATACTGTTGTTAGCTCAAGGAGACCAATGACATAACTAAATGCTCATATATATATATATATATATATATAGAGAGAGAGAGAGAGAGAGAGAGAGAGAGAGAGAGAAAGATATGTATACATAACTCTATTCTCTGTGTTTTGCAAGAATCCTTCATGATCCTTGAGAAAGTATGAAGTTGTATCCCTTATTAATTAATTCTCTTGTATATCTTTATTATCTAATATTTATAATCTGTTTAATTTGTACATCTCTCTTTCTACCTTTTCAATTTACGGGTTTCTATTTACGTCAAGCCTCCTCAAAACATCAATATTTACCGAGTATTCTATTAACCGAGAGGTATATTCATCTTATTTGGATCACACGTAAAGCATTTGAGAATCACAAAACGGACAATTAACTAGAAGTAGAAAAAGGCAAGTTTTGAAAGGTTTGAGATATTTTAATAAATAAAATACAATAAGAAAGGGCAGATAAGGGCCCGTTTGGTTGTCTGGAAGTAACGGAAGTGCCGGAAGAAATCTTAAAGTAGCTTCCAAAAAACATGTCATGAAATTAAACTTAAATCTCACTTCTGATATTTGTTTGTATATTTTTTGAAGATGGAAGTAAAAATTGAAACAACTTCCTATGTTTCTTTCATAAGCAAAACAAATTAAAAAATTACTTTTATAATAGTAATAAATTATTATCCATTAAAAGGAATAAAGAGAAGTATTAAATAATTATTTATTTTTCTTGTTCGTTGTACTCCATGATTACTTTTCATCCAAAATGAGGGGAAATTTTTTTTGGAAGTAACCATACCACATAGAATCCACATCATCATCTTGAAGTAACTTCCAAGCACTACTTTCGTGCAAACAAACAACCAAAGTACTTGAAATAGGTTTGCTTATGGTACTTCCATATTACTTTCACGCAAACAAACATGCACTAAGATGGGAAATTAGGCCGGGGTGTTATTTTGTTATCAGCCCGTTGTTTTTCGTTAATTTTATGCATGCATTCATTACTTCTAGCTATATCCTTGTATGTTCGGAAAGAAAATAAATTAATAAGAAAGTGCTCAGTTTAAAAAAAATTGAACGGTCACCATTGAACCTCAATTCAAAGTTCTCACTCTCCTCACTCTCTCGCGCGCTCTCTCTCTCTCTTCCCTCCTCAGCTCAGAACTTCTCTCTCTAAGATCTCATTTGGATCTGAAACCCGCTATGAGATCAATGGTGCCCCAATCCGACCTCAAAGCCCTAACAATGTCAAACAACGACGACGATTTCCGAAGCCCTAGCCAAGTCATCGCCATCACCCAAACCCTCATCCTCTCCTCCCTTCAAAACCCTATCTGCTCCCAGCCATTGAAGCCCTCGAATGGAGCGCCGCCGCCTCCTCGGAAGAAGCAGAAACCCTCGGCTTCAAGCGGAAAGGAGAATCGGACCGGTAAGCAGGTGTCACGTTCTAAAGATTCTAGGGTTTCTGAGTCGAAATCGGTGGCGAGTTCGCGAAATGGGGAGAATGTGTTACCGAATTCGAGGGTTTCTCATCATCTGGAGGAGAGGAAGGCATCGAATGAGCAAGGCAGGCAGCTTTTGGGGTCGCGAAATAGGATTTCCTAATGGTCATTCACGACTATTAATAAATTTCCTTTTCTTATCTATTACAAATATGAAACCTTATGTTTTTGCTCTAGGAAAACCATCTAATATTTAATTTTGTTTCTGCTGGGAAAAGGTTCATGGCTAGCATTTGAAGTAAGAATTCTTCCTTTTAATGTCTATATTTTACTATTTATACATTTTAATAATAACATTATTGGCTTCATAGAAATATTCTAAGACAGCCTATTTCCTTCTTCATTATCATTGCCTCTGGCAGCAGAAAATAGAAACTTTGGAATCCTACTTCTTTAGTGTTAAGTTGTCACTCATTTGATATTAAAGCTTACGTACTGTAGGTTGCTATTTCCTGCTGGTCAAGTAAGATCTGATTCACCTCGACAAGTTGCCAATGTCAATCCTGTTCTTGAATGGATAAAAACAGTACTGGGTCTCTAGCTCTCGGTATGAAGAAGCTTTTGTCAGAGAGGAAGTTGATTGGGAGACCCTTCAATGGCTAACAGAAGAGGTTTGTGTGTGTAATTTGTTGATAAGTAACTGCTGCCTGTTTCTTATTCTGTATGCAAGTTGTAGATTTAGCTGACCAGCTTTCTGTTCCAAGCCTGGTTCTGCCATGAGTGATTTATCGTTCTGTAATCAAATAAATTATCTGCTTCCTGAACGTTCTCCCTTTAGATGAATCGAGATGACATAGGAACTAATATAATCCTCTACATTTATTATTGCAGGATCTTCTCGGTATAGGGATTGCAGCACTTGGACCAAGAAAAAAGATTGTTTATGCACTCAATGAGCTGCGGCAAAATAGTAATCGTGGACAAGACACAGAAAATATATAATAATTCAATCAGAAAAACCAATGAAGACGCAAACCCACAGTTCCCCGGAAACAAGTTGATCACAGAATATTTCCCAGCGCCTGCTATTTCTGGGAACAGACCTAGCAGACTCAACAATGCTCGGAATGTGTTGGAGAAAACTCGTAAGAATTCAGTTCATTAGAAGGCTGCTCCTAGGAGTCACGTCAATAAGAGAAAAGTTGGAGACATACCTCCTTGGTGCTGCATACCAGGGACAACGTTTAGAGTGGTAATTTATACCCTCTTTCCCTTTGACATAACATTTTGATCTTCTGGTTTATCCTGTCTTCATGTATGAACCAGGTTGCTACCTCCTTTCGTCGATATTGCTTGCAACTTTAAAAGGAAAAAAAAAAAGAAAAGAAAAGAAAAGAAAACTAGCCTGACTAGGTTAATTTACTTAGAATTAACAGATAAAAGGATTTGAATATAACAAGTTTTCATAAACTACAGTAAGCATTACACAGCTTGCATTTTTGGTTAAACTGTTGTCCCAGAATGCAATTTCACGCAGCATGTTAAAGTTATTTTTAAAATTGAATAGAGTTTAAAGTTAGAGAAGAGTTGTAGGAGTGATGGATGTTGGGAGAAAGTCGATATACGGAACAATGCTACGACAACAATCACACGACGCAATACCGACGAAAGAATAATAAATAAAATACGCGAGAACAAAATAGAAGCACAAACCAGAGACGCACAAGGAATTTGTTAACGGAGTTCACCTACCGTATAGCCAGTTCCCGGCAGAACGGACTCTGCAGACGTCTACTATATTTGAATCAAATTTACAAGCAAACGCAACCTTAGAAGATTTCTCTTAAATCTATCTATACAAATCTTTCTGCCTCTGTCTCTGTCTCACTCTCTTGGCCTTGGCCAATAATAATGTACATGCTTCTCTTGTTATATAATTGGCCTAGGGATCCGCATATGTTCAATCAATTCTCTGATGGATTTAATCAACCTCGTGACTACTATGGACATCTTTTTCAATGCCGCAGACCTATCCACACATTAATTGGCCGCATACCTACTCTAGCTCCTTTACTGCCGCAACCATCTATTATTGACCACAACACCTTGATTGATATATGGTCTCCACTCTTATTAATTTGGTTTGGCCTCACTTCATGTGCTAGCTGCACCATGTTGGTGAGCTCAATGTGATTAATTTTTGCATCACATCATCAACAATGGGTTTTTAATGATAAGTGGGTTCCAATAACAAGACTCAAGCCTATATATTTATTTTGTTTCCAATGTGAGACTGTCTTTAAAATCCAATCATTTTTGTTTTTTCTTACTTTCAACACTCCCCTCACATGCAACTATCACATTTTCTTAGTGTGGTGGTCACGTGGAAAGTTTGAGTAGAGTTACGTGCAACCATCACTTTTTCTTGGTGTGGTTGTCACGTGCAAAGTACGAGAAAAGTTACGTGCAATCACTTTTTCTTGGTGTGGTTGTCACATTGAGAATCGAACCATTGACTTTGATACTGTCATGCCCCACTTCCCAAAATACGGAAATACGGAGAGTAACGAAAGCCAGCCGTGCTACCTACGGTAAGGAAAGATTCCTCCATAGTTACATAAAGGCTGTTTAGGTAAACCTGTCAAAGATAGTATCCGATAACAGAAGAGATAACACTGATAATCATGCTGCAACGAAATCACAAGGAATACTAATAATGGATCCACTAAATAATAGATGCAAATAAAGATCCAATACAATAGGTTCGAAATAAGTCCGAAAAAGACGTATAAATCCTAATGTCCTGTAAGGGACGCACATGCTAAATACTAACCGAAAAGAAATAAACCAACGGGCTACTGATTTTCGGTAAAGTCCTGATGGCCGCTCTGATCCTGCTCAGCCGAAAATTCGTCTCTAAATTTGAGATGACAAATCTCAGAGATGTCAGAACATCCCAACAAGTGCTCAACGTCAAAATGTGTATGTGGTGTGATAACATGAATATGTGAGTGTAGTGAAACCCACGTGCGCATATAGGTATCAATATATGAATATAATAATAGTATGAAACAGTCGTGTAAACATGTCAAGTCATAAGCTAACTGGTCACTAAAAGGCAAACTATCCCATCGTTAGTTCGAGTGTGTGTCAATCTCTGCAGGAGTATTCATAACCCAAGGGTAGAGCTCCAGGGGTTAGGAAACACGGGCCCAAATATGGAATGAACAAGCAATTGATATAGCCCGGTACGAGCTGTAATAACATGCGACCGATATAGCCCGGTACGAGCTGTAATAACATGCGACCGATATAGCCCGGTACGAGCTGTAATAACATGCGACCGATATAGTCCGGCACGAGCTGCTGGCATGAGACTCCTGAGATCCTGTTGTACGAACGCACATTCAAACTACCCCTACTCCCCGCGTATTCGTATCTAATAAGCTAATAATTATATCACTAATTAAGAACGCTGAGTAGACTAGAACTTGGAATATCATGTTAATTGTACAGAAAGGAAACTTGTAAACAATATAGGTTGTTTCATGGCATGTAGTTCGACATTTTATTTAGAGATCTCGTTTTAAACAAATGGACTGGAGTAATGAATGATCGTGACATGTCAATAAATAGTATCTAATAAGATACTTTGTATTTTTCTTAATCACAGATTGGCTATATATATATATATATATATATATATATATATATATGATTAACTACTTTCAAATTTTATTTGTATTTATTTAAATTTCATTATAGATCTATACTTAATCTATTTCTATCATTTTAATGCATATGGGTCTATATTATAACGATATAAAATTGAGAACTGGCATGGTTTTATTCGAACAGTGCAGGTTAAAGTTACATTTGAGGGATCACCGATATTGCATCGACTAAAAGAAAAGCAAGAACACTTGCCTTAGACGACGAATAGAACACGACGAGCACGGAGATGTGAACACAACCCAAGCAAGGTCTTGGCTTGGATCTCGGCACTGGTGAGGTCTCGGCCAAGAAAGGAGACGACGGTGATGCGACAACTTGGATCGACGGCGATGGGACAACTTGGATCGACGGTGACGATGTGTGAACCGGCGACGGGCTGCGGTGGTCGAAGGTTGGTGGAATGTGCTGCAGTGGTAGGAGGGGTGCGGGTTCTGGAGTTTGAAACAGATGATGACAGCAACACGCCAACTGCGGCCTCGAAGACGATGGTGACGAGGTCGGGTGCTGGGTTTAGGTTGCTGCGGCAACGGTGGGTTTCGGTGGGTGCGGTTGGAGGAAGGAGGTTGAGGGAGATGGAGGCGGTGATGATGGGTGCTCGATCGAAGTTGATGGAGATGGTGCTGCTGTAAGGATTTGAGGAGGCGGCGATGGATTTCGAAGATGAAGTTGGAGGTCTCTCTTTGGCGGCTGGGTTAAGGGAGAAGTGGTGGTTGCGGCAAAGGAGACGGCTGAGGATCTCGTGTTGATGGGTTCGAAGGTATGGGGTGTGCTGGCTCAACTGGAGGAGGGTGGCGATGGTGATGGTGGCGTGGAGAAGAAGAAAGTGGGTCCGGCGATGGTGTTGAAGTCAACGACGAGCTGAAGGCAAGGTGAGGCAATGGAGGAAGGGTTCGCCGGCAGTGGAGGTAGGGTGTTTGAGGAGATGCGGTCGAGAGGGTCGACGATGGCGCTGATGGGCGTGCGGCTCGAGGTGGCAGCGACGAGAGGAGGGATGGTTTTTTTTTAAAGAGAGATGATTGAGATGACGAGGAGATGATTTGTATTTAATAAATAGGGGAAAAGAGAGAGAGAGAGAGAAGAATCTGTGGGGGAGAGATGATTATATAGTATGGGTGTTATATATATATATATATATATATATATATATATATATATAGTTAGAAAAAAGATATGTTTTTGATGGGATATATATATATATATATATATATATATATATATATATATAGAGAGAGAGAGAGAGAGAGAGAGAGAGAGAAGATATGTTTTTGATGGGATATATATATGTGTGTGTGTGTGTGTGTAAATCTATATAGTTTAGATTATTTATGTATGTTGTTAAAGATAGGGATTAGTGATTTAAGATAAAATAAAATATAGGTAAGTTTACGAAGGATAATTCCTATAATCCAAAATTGTTTTAAAAGGTTTTAAAAAGGATTTCCAAATATATTTATTGTACGTTTAAAACTATGATACTAACAATACATCATTTTTTTATATATCTGATATATGACAAAATATTATATGAATATTTAAAAGAGATATTGTTTAGATTAGCAAACCAATATTTAAATACTAATAATATAACTATTTAACAAATTTAGAAAACCATAATTATATGTATATATCTTAATTAAAATATTAAACTCCCAATAGTACGTAGTAATAATAATAATAACCAATGCCTCCAAAAAGAAAAGAAAAGAAAAGTACGATCGGGTTAGGATGTTACATCCTACCCATCCTAAAAGAAATTTCATTCTAGAATTAGAAGAACGAAAGTACAAGATCGCGAATTAATAATAAAGTTCAAGAAATAAGCGAGGTAGAATACGAAGGGTCACGGTCTTGCCCCGACAATCAAAGTGTGCATGAAAGTTACTTGACGAACTCATCTAAGACAAGGTCGTACTTCTCGGTCTTATGTTAAAGTTCCGTGCGGCATAGGAGGTGCAGTGGTGAAAATAGTGGACATCCAACAAGGTGTGCGTGTGTGTCCCAGAATTAAAATAATCTCTGGTAAGAACTGAACTAGTTAAACAATACTTGTAACATCTTCCGACGTCTCCACTTGTGTGGCTATTAAGGTAAAGGCCTGTCTCTTTTGGATGGACCCCGGTGAAAGCTGTTGGTTGGAACTGCTGAGCTCCGACCTCATGGGGCAACCTCCAACTTGATGACCACTGGCCTCGCAAATTAAATAAAAACCCTTGGCTCTGAGGCAATTTCGCACAATATGTCCCGATCTCTGATCATATCCGCAAACCAAGGCTTCCTGCTGTCGTGGGGCTGCGGTGTGCTTCATCTGAACTCCTCTACGCCGTTTGACTGGAATTCTTCGTGAAGTTTGACTCACCGGGCGCTTAACCTCTCTATTCTGAAATTTCTTTCTCTGATCCATAACTGTTTCAATCCTGCAGGCAAAGAATACGGTTTCTTGTTTTTTCCACTACTGGAAAAATAGTAATTTTGAGGTATAAAGAATAGAGGGGCTGAGAGAAAGAGTAAATGTTGGATTTAGGTTTACCAAAGAAAAGATTATGGGTAAGAAAAAGGAGTTGAAGAGTATATTCATATTAAATGAGTCATATGCAAAACATTTAAGAACATCAAATGGAATATTCTCTTAACCGAGAGGTATATTCATCTTATTTGAATCACATGTAAAGCATTTGAGAATCACAAACGAAATATTCTAACAGACGATTAACTAGAAGTAGAAAAAGGAAAGTTTTGAAAGGTTTGAGATATTTTAATAAATAAAAATACAATAAGAAAGGGCAGATAAGGGCCTGTTTGGTTGTCCGGAAGTAACAGAAGTGCCGGAAGAAATCTTGAAGTAACTTCCAAAAAACATGTCATGGAAGTAAACTTAAATCTCACTTCTGGTGTTTGTTTGTATATATTTTAAAGATGGACGTAAACAATGAAACAACATCCTATATTTCTTTCATAAGCAAAACAATTAAAAAATTTACTTTTTTATAATAGTAATAAATTATTATCTATTGAAATTAATAAAGAGAACTATTAAATAATTATTTATTGTTCTTGTTCTTGTGCTCCATGGTTACTTCCCATCAAAAATGAGGAGAAGAAAATTTTGGAAGTAATCATGCCACATAGGATCCACATCACCATCTTGAAGTAACTTCCAAGCTCTACTTCCGTACAAATAAACAACCTAAATACTTGAAATATGTTTGCTTAAGGTACTTCCTTGTTACTTCCGTGCAAACAAACATGCATTTAGATGGGAAATTGGGCCGGGGTGTTATTTTGTTATCAGCCCGTTGTTTTTCGTTTATTTTATGCATGCATTAATTACTTCTAGCTATATCCTTGTTTTGCATGTTCGGAAAGAAAATAAGTTAATAAATTAATAAGAAAGCGATCAGTTTTAGAAAAAAAATGAAAATAGTGATGAGATAATGCTTATATGAAATTAAAAATGTTAATTTATTAGTAGAGATACACCATGTCACTTCAGCCTAAATTTCGATGTGTGATTACCTAACGGCTAACATGGCATATGTTAAGATCCCCAAATAATGCTTTTATGTTTTGAGCTCTGTTTTCTTATGTTTTGATAAGTTGGAAATAAGCATGAAGCTTTTTCTTTGGATTGCATTTTGAACAATAACTTATAGTTGTTTTTGGCATATAGATTCATATCTTTACTCTCATTCATTAGTATTGATTTTCATACATATTGGACTGGTGCCCTGCAGGACTTGAGATTTATCAAAAGGAACATCTCGACTCAAGCATTGCGACCACACTTTTAGTAAAATTGAGATGGCGTTATCCGGATGGAAATCACTACTACAGGGCAGGGATTTTTTCACGGTTTAAACCGTGAACAAAAGCACTTTTATTCATGGTTTAAACCATGAGAGAACCGTGACCCAAACCCGTGTAAGCAAATATTGGGTCATGGTTCTGACCGAGATCAAAATAACAAACGTCACGGTTGTAACCGTGAACGTTTTTTAACGTGAAAAGTTAAAAAATTGGTTAGTTGGTGGGCCCCAGGTTTTTGTTCACGATAATAACCGTGAACAAAACCAGTTATGGGTCACGATTACGACCGTGAACAAAACTTGTAACCGTAACCCATAACGCATACCTGCTCCAGATATCAGTATGTGGAGCAACATTTTGTTCACGGTTGTAACCGTGACTATCTGTCTTTAATCACGGTTACAACCGTGACAATTTAAAGTTATATTTGAGGGATCACCGATATTGTATCGATCAAAAGGAAAGCGAGAACACTTGCCTTAGGCGACGAATAGAACACGACGAGCACGGAGATGTGAACACAACCCAAGCAAGGTCTTGGCTTGGATCTCGGCACTGGTGAGGTCTCGGCCAAGAAAGGAGATGACGGTGATGCGACAACTTGGATCGACGACGACGATGTGTGAACCGGCGACGGGATGCGGTGGTCGAAGGTCGGTGGAATGTGTTGCAGTGGTAGGAGGGGTGCGGGTTCTGGAGTTTGAAGGAGACGATGACAGCAACGCGCCGACTGCGGCCTCGAAGACGATGGTGACGAGGTCGTGTCACGCCCCGCTTCCCAGAGTGTGCTAAGATCGGCACGTGACAGAGCCAACCATGCTACCTGTGGCTAGGAAATATCCCTCCACAGTCACATTACGGCTGTCTAGAAAATATCAAGAACAGTAGAAATAAAATAAACTATCTAGTACATGTCCATGAGCCAGAATAAACGAGTCAAGAAATAATATGCGGAAGCAATAAATCCAAGTAACAATAACAATCTGGAAAGTACGTCCCAAATACGGGCTCACATCAGGAAAATGAAAGTACGGAAATAAAACTAAACTAAAATACTAACATGATCCTCACTGCTCGGCCTGACGGCAGAAATACTCCTGATCAGCCTGCGGCAAAAGTAGAGAATCTGGGTCATGCAAAACCCAGACGTCAGTGCGTCATAATATCAACAATAATACAATCATGATGTAACAAGACATGCATGCATGAGTATAAACAGTAATAAGAGTATAACAGTATCACGAATAAGGAACAGTGAAGGGTATAAGCACATGTGATGTACAGTGAATAATCTGAACTAAGCTACTGGGTTAATTACTCTCAAGTCTTTGAAATCAATTTAATAAATCGTCGATGTAACTCAATAGTATCCCGTGCGTGCCCGGGACCACGGTCCAGATTCTTGGGCTGAAACCGAGACATGCCGCTAGGCACTAAACAGGAAACATGTACAGATGAATGATGTCGGCAGCAGCATCTCAGGGCTGACCTAGCCCATAAAACTGATTAGTATAAGTATCGAACTGTCGAGTTACAAGTAAGGTTTCATCATTGATTTCCCCATACCCCCAAGTTATGTGTTCAAGTCGGTATTGATAAATCTAAAGCTAATGCCAACACAGGATCAAGCAGGAACATGATTGTCTATACAGACAACAGTATATGTCCATCGGGACAACATGTCAGGATTGTCGGCATTAGGAACAGGATCATGTATCAAGTCAAGCAGTGGTGCAACAGGTCATGTCAGGGGGTGCACAATGTATCAAAAAGGTGCTCATAATAAAACTGTAGCAAGTACGGATGCACGATAGAAGTATGGATGCACAAATATTTATCAGGGGTTACATCATGACTATATAGATAGAATGCACATTATCAAGTATGGGGTGCTAATATAACAATAATATGAATTAATACGACATAGCATGCAACTAGATATAAATGATTAATGGTATGGGTACACAATAAAACATGGATGCTCAATTAACTATCAGGGGTTACAAGATGCACAATTATCTTGCAGGGGTTACAACTACGGCTCTAGGACTATGTAGGATGCACATTATCACGCATGAGGTGTCAATATAATAATAATATGTAATAATGTGACATGGTATGCCAATAGATATAAAATTAATGGTATGGATGCACAAATATCGGTTAGGGTTACATTTACAGTTCCAATACTATGTAGGATGCACATTATCAAGCATGGGGTATTAATGTAGCAGTAATATGAATAACGTGATATGGTATTCAACTAGATATATAATTAATGGTATGGATGCACAAATATCGATTGGGGTTATATTTACAGTTCCAAGACTAAGTGGGATGCACATTATTAAGCATGTGGTGTTACTACAATAATAACATGAATTAAAATGATCTGTAGATGCAGCTATATGTATATTAAATGATATGGATACAAACGGGTATCCAAAAACGGTAAAACTTTAATATGGATGTATAATGTGATAAATGGGTAATATTTTACTCATATGGATGCATAATAATATACCTAGCATGTAGCAAGATGAACTTGTATGCGACTAGATATGCAAATAACGATATGGATGCACACGGACGTCGTAAAACAGTAAAATAGTAACAGGGGATGCACACTGCACTATACATGTAATATTATTATTAATATGGATGTAACATATATCATAGCATGTAGCAAGATAAACTTGTCTTGATTGGATCTCACGACGGATGTAAACGCAGCGTCCGGTGTCGGTAAAATGTCGCTACGCACACGCGGGTGTACAAAACTGGACCAAGCAAATCAAGAAGGTGACCACGCTGGCTGGGGAAGTCCACTGGGTCGCCTGGATCGTCGGTGACGGCCACGGCTCCGGCGGTGACCGAAAAATACGGATCAAGAAATGAAAATAGGAAGAAAGAAGGAGAAGAGCAAGAAGAAGAAGAGAGGAAAGGACTGGGTCGTGGTGATGCTCTGGATTCAGAGAGGAAGGCGAGGGGGAGATGATGATGATGGGATGAAGCTGGGGTCACCGGAGGTGAGGGAACGGCCAAAGGTAGTGGGATCAAAAGTTCTTGGGGTCGGGTTGCAGGGGAAAGAAGAGAGCTCGAGGTTAGGTATAAGGGTCTGCAGGGAAGGTGAGGATGAGATTGAGGAGGAGAGGAGGGGTCGACGACGACGTGGTCGCCGGCGGTGAGGTAGGGTGTGCAGGCGAGGTGAGGTTTCTGGGTAGGGTTGAGACGGGGTTTGCAGTGGAGGAGATGAGGGTGAGGAGGAGAGGAGGGAAAGGTGGCAGAGATGGTGTGAGGGCGACGAGGCGAAGATGGTGGCTAGGGTTAGGTGAGGGCGAGAGCTAGGGTTAGGGTTTTCTCGTGGGCGGCGGTGGTTTAAATAGAAGAAGAAGACAGAGGAGAAGGGAGGTGACTATATAGGGTATGTGAAGGAAGGTGAGTGGAATCGAGAAGGAACAGTGAACGCGATAAGAGAGAGAAGGGGTTCGAGAGGAGCGAGAAAGGAGAGAGAGAGAGGGTGGTAGAGAGAAAGAGAGATCTGTAGGATTCATAAATAAAATATAGATGTGATTATAAGTAGAGAGAGAAGAGAGAAATAGAGTTCTGTTAGGAAAAGATTCTTTTTAGTTATAATAAAAATTTAAACAGTTAATAATATTTAAAATTATAATATTAATAAAATTTGATATTTTGGAAAATACAAACTTACTCCAAATTATGCCCAGGTCGGGTCTAAAAATCCAGTTTTAAAATACGGAAAATATAAGTGTCGACCAAAACTAAAATTGGTTATCCGGGTAACGAAAATGCATACCCCAAGAACGGATGCACGTACGTGCGCGTAGCCATCCAAACAAGTCCGTTTCACTGAACGGGATGAGAACACGAGGTGCGGATGCTACCACAGGGTTAGGGGTATCATGCAGGCCATGCAATGCATTTTAAAAATATTTTACTTGATTTTAAATGTTATATTAAAGAAATGCAGATGCCAGATAAAATGCCAGTATGCAGTATATATGAAAATGCACAAATCCACATAACAAGTCGGAATAACTCATAAACAGGAATCAAGACGGGTTTCCAGCGAGCAGGTCGGGTAGGATGCAAATACAGATGTCAAATACACTATTCGCACCCAAAACACAGTAAATCGGGAAAATACCATAAATAAAGAAATACTTGAACTGGGACTGGTATAAATGAACTAGGGTGTTACATTATACCCAACTACAAAAAGAATTTCGTTCTCGAAATTCCCAAGACAAGAAAAGATAAACTACAGGAAGAGATCTGGAAACTTCTGTCGAATCTCGTCTTCTCGTTCCCAAGTCGATTCTCCGTGCGAGCGATTACCCCGAGAAACAAGTACGAGAGGGATAACCTTGTTCTTAAGGACCTTTTCTCTTCGATCACCAATCGACATCGGTCGTTCCTCAAAGGTCAAATCCTCTCTTACAGTCAGCTCCGAATGATCCAACACGTGTGTTTCATCTCAAACATACTTACGGAGTTGAGATACGTGAAACACGTCATGAACATTCGCTAATGCGGAAGCAATATATCCAAGTAACAATAACAATCTGGAAAGTACGTCCCAAATACGGGCTCACATCAGGAAAATGAAAGTACGGAAATAAAACTAAACTAAAATACAAACAGGATCCTCACTGCTCGGCCTGACGGCAGAAATACCCCTGATCAGCCTGCGGCAAAAAGGTAGAGGATCTGGGTCATGCAAAACCCAGACGTCAGCGTGTCATAATATCAACAATAATACAATCAGGAGGGAACAAGACATGCATGCATGAGTATGAACAGTAATAAGAGTATAACAGTATCACGAATAAGGAACAGTGAAGGGTATAAGCACATGTGATGTACAGTGAATAATCTGAACTAAGCTACTGGGTTAATTACTCTCAAGTCTTTGAAATCAATTTAATAAATCGTCGATGTAACTCAATAGTATCCCGTGCGTGCCCGGAACCACGGTCCAGATTCTCGGGCTGAAACCGAGACATGCCGCTAGGCACTAAACAGGAAACATGTACAGATGAATGATGTCAGCAACAACATCCCACGGCTGGCCTAGCCTATAAAACCGATCAGTATAAGCATCGAACTGTCGAGTTACAAGTCGGGTTTCATCATTGATTTCCCCATACCCGCAAGTTATGTGTTCAAGTCGGTATTGATAAATCTGAAGCTATGCCAATACAGGATCAAGCAGGAACATGTTTGTCTATACAGACAACAGGATGTGTCCATCGGGACAACATGTCAGGATTGTCGGCATTAGGAACATGATCAGGTATCAAGTCAAGCAGTGGTGCAACAGGTCATGTCAGGGGGTGCACAATGTATCAAAAGGGTGCTCATAATAAAACTGTAGCAAGTACGGATGCACGATAGAAGTATGGATGCACAAATATTTATTAGGGGTTACATCATAACTATGTAGGATGCACATTATCAAGTATGGGGTGCTAATATAACAATAATATGAATTAATACGACATAGCATGCAACTAGATATAAAGGATTAATGGTATGGGTACACAATAAAACATGGATGCTCAATTAACTATCATGGATTACAAGATGCACAATTATCTAGCAGGGGTTACAACTACGGCTCTAGGACTATGTAGGATGCACATTATCACGTATGGGGTGTCAATATAACAATAATATGTAATAATGTGACATGGTATGCGAATAGATATAAAATTAATGGTATGGATGCACAAATATCGATTAGGGTTACATTTACAGTTCCAATACTATGTAGGATGCACATTATCAAGCATGAGGTGTTAATGTAGCAGTAATATGAATAACGTGATATTGTATTCAACTAGATATATAATTAATGGTATGGATGCACAAATATCGATTGGGGTTATATTTACAGTTCCAAGACTAAGTGGGATACACATTATTAAGCATGTGGTGTTACTACAATAATAACATGAATTAAAATGATCTGTAGATACAGCTACATGTATATTAAATGATATGGATGCAAACGGGTATCCGAAAATGGTAAAACTTTAATATGGATGTATAATGTGATAAATGGGTAACATTTTACTCATATGGATGCATAATAATATACCTAGCATGTAACAAGATGAACTTGTATGCGACTAGATATGCAAATAACGATATGGATGCACACGGGCGTCGTAAAACAGTAAAATAGTAACAGGGGATGCACAATGCACTATACATGTAATATTATTATTAATATGGATGTAACATATATCATAGCATGTAGCAAGATAAACTTGCCTCGATTGGATCTCACGACGGATGTAAACGCAGCGTCCGATGTCGGTAAAATGTCTCTACACACATGCGGGTGTACAAAACTGGACCAAGAAAATCAAGAAGGTGATCACGCTGGCTGGGGATGTCCACCGGGTCGCCTGGATCGTCGGTGACGGTCACGGCTCCGGCGGTGACCGGAAAATACGGATCAAGAAATGAAAAGAAGAAGAAAGAAGGAGAAGAGCAAGAAGGAGAAGAGAGGAAGGGACTGGGTCGTGATGATGCTTTGGATTCAGAGAGGAAGGCGAGGGGGAGATGATGATGATTATGGGATGAAGCTGGGGTCACAGGAGGTGAGGGAATGGCCAAAGGCAGTGGGATCAAGGGTTCTTGGGGTCGGGTTGCAGGGGAAAGAAAAGAGCTTGAGGTTAGGTATAAGGGTCTGCAGGGAAGGTGATGATGAGATAGAGGAGGAGAGGAGGGGTCGACGACGACGTGGTCGCCGGCGGTGAGGTAGGTTGTGCAGGCGAGGTGAGATTTCTGGGTAGGGTTGAGATGGGGTTTGCAGTGGAGGAGATAGAGGGTGAGGAGGAGAGGAAGGAAAGGTGGCAGAGATGGTGTGAGTGCGACGAGGAGAAGATGGTGGCAGAGATGGTGTGAGGGCGACGGGGAGAAGATGGTGGCTAGGGTTAGGCGAGGGCGAGAGCTAGGGTTAGGGTTTTCTCGTGGGCGGCAGTGGTTTAAATAGAAGAAGAAGACAGAGAAGGGAGGTGACTATAGGGTGTGTGAAGAAAGGTGAGTGGAATCGAGAAGGAACAGTGAACGCGATAAGAGAGAGAAGGGGTTCGAGAGGAGAGAGAGAGGGTGGGAGAGAGAAAGAGAGATCTGTAGGATTCAAAAATAAAATATAGATGTGATTATAAGTAGATAGAGAAGAGAGAAATAGAGTTCTGTTAGGAAAAGATTCTTTTTAGTTATAATAAAATTTTAAGCAGTTAATAATTTTTAAAATTATAATATTAATAAAATTTGATATTTTGGCAAATACAAACTTACTCCAAATTATGCCCAGGTCGGGTCTAAAAATCCAGTTTTAAAATACGGAAAATATAAGTGTCGACCAAAACTAAAATTGGTTAGCCGGGTAACGAAAATGCATACCCCAAGAACGGATGCACGTACGTGCGCGTAGCCATTCAAACAAGTCCGTTTCACTGAACGGGACGAGAACACGAGGTGCGGATGCTACCACAGGGTTAGGGGTATCATGCAGGCCATGCAATGTATTTTAAAAATATTTTACTTGATTTTAAATGTTATATTAAAGAAATGCAGATGCCAGATAAAATGCCAGTATGTAGTATATATGAAAATGCACAAATTCACATAACAAGTCGGAATAACTCATAAACAGGAATCAAGACGGGTTTCCAGCAAGCGGGTCGGGTAGGATGCAAATACAGATGCTAAATACACTATTCGACCAAAAACACAGTAAATCGGGAAAATATCATAAATAAAGAAATACTTGAACTGGGACTGGTATAAATGAACTAGGGTGTTACAGGTCGGGTGCTGGGTTTGGGTTGCTGCGGCAACGGTGGGTCTCGATAGGTGCGGGTGGAGGAAGGAGGTTGAGAGAGATGGAGGCGGTGATGATGGGTGCTCGATCGAAGTTGATGGAGATGGTGCTATTGTAGGGATTTGAGGAGGAGGCGATAGATTTTGAAGATGAAGTTGAAGGTCTCGCTTTGGTGGCTGGGTTGAGGGCGAAGTTGTTGCTGGGTTGAGGAGACGACTAAGGATATCGTGTTGATGGGTTCAAAAGTATGGGGTGTGCTGGCTCAACGGGGAGGAGGGTGGCGATGGTGATAGTGGCGTGGAGAAGAAGAAAGTGGGTCCGGTGATGGTGTTGAAGTCAACGACGAGCTGAAGGCAAGGTAAGTCAATGGAGGAAGGGTTCGCCGACAGTGGAGGTAGGGTGTTTGAGGAGATGCGGTCGAGAGGGTCGACGATGGCGTTGATGGGCGTGCGGCTCGAGGTGGCAGCGACAAAAGGAGTGGCCGTTTTTTTAAAGAGAGATGATTGAGATGATGATGAGGAGATGATTTGTGTTTAATAAATAGGGGAAAAGAGTTAGAGAGATGGAAGAATCTGTGGGAGAGAGATGAGATGATTATATAGTATGGGTGTTTGTTAGGAATATATATATATATATATATATAGTTAGAGAAAAAGTTGTTTTTGATGGGATATATATATATATATATATATATATATATATATATATATAAAGTTTAGATTATTTATGTATGTTGTTAAAAAAAAGGGATTAATGATTTAAGATAAAATAAAATATAGGTAAGTTTACGAAGGATAATTTGTATAACCCCAAATTGTTTTAAAAAGGTTTTAAAAAGGATTTCCAAATATATTTATTGCATGTTTAAAACTATGATACTAACAATACATCATTTTTTATATATATCTGATATATGACAAAATATTATATGAATATTTAAAACAGATGTTGTTTAGATTAGCAAACCAATATTTAAATACTAATAATATAACTATTTAACAATCTTAGAAAATCATAATTATATGTATATCTCTTAATTAAAATATTAAACTCCCAATAGTAGTAATTATTATAATAAGCAATACCTCCAAAAAGAAAAGAAAAGTACGATTGAGTTAGGGTGTTACATTCTACCCACCCTAAAAGAAATTTCATCCTCGAAATTAAAAGATTGAAAATACAAGATCGCGAATTAATAATAAAGATCAAGGAATAAACGAGATAGGATACGAAGGGTCACGGTCTTGCCCTGACAATCAAAGTGTGCATGAAAGGTACTCGACGAACTCATCTAAGACAAGATCGTACTTCTCGGTCTTATGTTAAAGTTTTGTGCGGCATAGGACATGCGGTGGCGAAGATAGTGGACATGCAACAAGGTGTGCGTGTGTGTCCCAGAATTAAAATAATCTCTGGTAAGAACTGAACTAGTTAAACAATACTTGTAACATCTTCTGACGTCTCCACTTGTATGGCTGTTAAGGTAAAGGCCTGGCTCTTTTGGATGGACCCCGTTGAAAGCTGTTGGTTGGATCTGCTGAGCTCCGATCTCACGGGGCAACCTCCAACTTGATGATCACTGGCCCTGCAGATTAAACAAAGACTCTTGGCCCTGCGGTAATTCCTCTCAATATGTCCTGATCTCTGACCGTATCCCCAAACCAAGGCTTCCCGCTGCTGTGGGACTGCGGTGCGCTTCATCTGAACTTCTCCATGTTGTTTGACTGGAATTCTTCCTGAATTTTGACTCACCGGGCGTTTAACCTCTCTATTCTGAAATTTCTTCCTCCGACCCATAACTGCTTCAATCCAGCAGGCAACATTTAACACCTCAGAATAGGTCCCCTAATCATGCGAAGCTAATTTATGCTGTATCTCCAAAGTAAGGTGCATGAACCTCCTTGCCCGATCTTCCTCTTGGGGTACCATAGAAGGAGCGAACGACCAAGTCAGATAAATCCAGCCGCTACCTCATCTACTGTGCGTTCTCTCTGACGGAGACGAATAAATTGTTGCTCCATATCTATCCTGGCTGTCTTTGGGAAGAACTTCTCAAGAAAAGCGGCCGAGAAGTCAGCCCACGCAATTGGCTTCTCCACTCTGTTTTCTTCTGCAAGCCACTAAATCCTAGCTACATCTTGCAGCTGGATCTTGACTATGTCTACCCTATCCTTACCTGGAACTCGGGCAGATGATAGTAAATTCTCCATATCGACGATCCACTGCTCAACATCAAGTAAACTGCCTGAACCAGGGAAAATCGCCGTATGCAATTTCCTGAAATCGGCGACACTGCCTGGATGCCGACCTTCACGAACTTCAGCCACCTTATTCAAGGTTGCAGTAGCGGTCTACTGAGAAGCGCGCAAACCCTCATGCCGTATGCCAGTCTGCTGTTGTTGGTTCTCTAACATACCACGTATAATTCCAAGTAATGCGGCATTGTTGTCACGCCTCCCATACACCCGCAAATTTTCTTTCACCTTGATTCTGAAGCCAAAACGAACGACGAGGTTTAGCAACGGAAACGAGATTCAAGTTCAGAATATGAAAATAATTGAGCTAAAAGAAAAGCAAGATAATACAGTATAATCAAATCAATGGGTATGAATCAGGGGCAGAACTCTGAGTTACTCAAACAGAATACCGCATTGTAACCATACCGCTGTACATGGGTACAATAATGTAATTCTATCTCAGTCGCCCGAATTCTACAATTGGAGTCAACGGAATATGCAGCATGACGCACTAAGGACAACCTAGATACGATTCTAATCTAAAAGGTCGATAAAACCAAGACTAATTTCGACGTCAGCCTGGTTCTGATACCAACAAAACCTTATCACGCCTCGCTTCCCAAAGTACGGAAATACGGGGAGTAACGAAGGCCAACCGTGCTACCTACAGTAAGGAAAGATCCTTTCATAGTCACATAAAGACTGTCTAGCCAAACCTGTAAAAAATAATATCCAATAACGGAAGAGATAACACTAATAATCATGCTGCAACGAAACCACAAGGAATACTAATAATAGATCCACTAAATAATGGATGCAAATAAAGATCCAATACAATAGGTTCGAAATAAGACAAAATCCGAAAAAGACATAAATCCTAATGTCCCGCAAGGGGCGCACGTGCTAAATACTAACATAAAAGAAATAAACCTACGGGCTTCTGATCTTCGGCAAAGTCCTGATAGCCGCTCTGATCTTGCTCAGCCTGAAAATCCGTTTCTAAATCTGAGATGGCAAATCTCAGGGATGTCAGAACATCCTAACAAGTACTTTACGTCAAAGTGTGTGTATGTGGTGTGATAACACGAATATGTGAGTGTAATGAAGCCCGTGTGTGCATATAGGTATCGATATATGAATATAGTAAGAGCATGATACAGTCATGTAAACATGACAAGTCATAACCTAATTGGTCATTAAAAGGTAAACTATCTTATCGTTAGTTCGAGTGTGTGCTTCAACCTCTACAGGAGTATTCCTAACCTAAGGATTGTTCCCCAGGGGTTAGGAAACATGGGCCCAAATGTGGAATGAACAAGCGACCGATATAGCCCGGTACGAGCTGTAGTAACATGCGACCGATATAGCCCGATACGAGCTGCCGACATGGGACTCCTGAGATCCTGTTGTACGAACGCACACTCAAACTACCCAACTCCCCGCGTATTCGTATCTAATTTGGTAATAACTAAATCACTAATTAAGAATGCTGAGTAGACTGGAACTTGAAATATCATGTTAATTGTATAGAAATGAAACTTGTAAACAGTATATGTTGTGTCATGACATGTAGCTCGGCATTCTAATTAGAGATCTCATTTTTAAACAAATGGACGGGGAGTAATGAATGATCGTGACATGTCAAATATGGTTGTTATCAAGTAACAGTAATCACATGTAAGGAGTGAACAAGCTTGTGAATAGTACAAGTCTCAAATGTTATCTATACCATTATGATAACCAAAATATAGATGTACTAATTGTATTTTTCTTAATCATATATATATATATATATATAATAGATTAACAACTTTCAAATTTTATTTCTATTTATTTAAATTTCATTATAGATCTTTACTTAATCTATTTCTATCATTTTACTGCATATGAGTCTATATTATAATGGTATAAAATTGAGAACTAACATGGTTTTATTCAAACAGTGCATGTTAAAATTATATTTGAGGGATTGTCGATATTGTATCGACCAAAAGGAAAGCAAGAATACTTGTCTTAGGCGACGGATAGAACACGAAGAGCACGCAGATATGAACACAACCCAAGCAAGGTCTTGGCTTGGATCTCGGCACTGGTGAGGTCTCGGCCAAGAAAGGAGATGACGGTGATGCGACAACTTGGATCGACAGTGACAATGGGTGAACCGGCGACAGGCTGCGGTTGTAGAAGGTTGGAAGAATGTGCTGCGGTGGTCGAAGGTTTGTGGAATGTGCTGCAGTGGTAGGAAGGGTGCGCGTTTTGAAGTTTGAAGGAGACGATGACAGTAACGCGCCGACTGCGGCCTCAAAGACGATGGCGACAAGGTTAGGTGCTGGGTTTTGGTTGATGCGGCAACGATGGGTTTTGGTGTGTGCGGGTGGAGGAAGAAGGTTGACGGAGATGGAGGTGGTGATGATGGGTGCTCGATCGAAGTTGATGGAGATGGTGCTGCTGTAGGGATTTGAGGTGGCGGCAATGGATTTCGAAGATGAAGTTGGAGTTCTCGCTTTGGTGGCTGGGTTGAGGGAGAAGTGGTGGTTGCGGCAAAGGAGATGGCTAAGGATCTCGTGTTGATGGGTTTGAAGGTATGTGATGTGCTGGCTCAACTGGAGGAGGGTGGCGATGGTGATGGTGGCGCGGAGAAGATGGTGGGTCCGGTGATGATGTTGAAGTCAACGACGAGATGAAGGCGAGGTGGGGCAATAGAGGAATGGTTCGCCGGCAGTAAAGGTAGGGTGTTTGAGAAGATGCGGTCATGGGGGCCGACGATGGCGCTGACGATGGGGTGCGGCTCGAGGTGGCAGCGATAAGAGGAGGGGGTGGTTTTTTTTTTTTTATAAAAGAGAGAGATGATTAAGATGATGATGAGGAGATGATTTGTGTTTAATAAATAGGGGAAAATAGTTAGAGAGAAGAATCCGTGGGGGAGAGAGATGAGATGATTATATTGTATGGGTGTTATATATATATATATATATAGAGAGAGAGAGAGATACATTTTTGATGGGATATATATATATATATATATAGTTTAGATTATTTATGTAGGTTGTTAAAGATAGAGATTAGTGATTTAAGATAAAATAAAATATAGGTAAGTTTACGAAGGATAATTCCGATAATCCCAAATTGTTTTAAAAGGTTTTAAAAAGGATTTCCAAATATAGATATTGTATGTTTAAAACTATGATACTAACAATACATCATTTTTTTATATATCTTATATATGACAAAATATTATATGAATATTTAAAATAGATATTGTTTAGATTAGCAAACCAATATTTAAATACTAATAATATAACTATTTAACAAATTTGGAAAACCATAATTATATATATATATATATATATATATATATATATATATATATATCTTAATTAAAATATTAAACTTCCAATAGTAGTAGTAGTAATAATAATAACCAATACCTCCAAAAAGAAAAGAAAATAAAAGTACGATCAGGTTAGGGTGTTGTAGATATCATGAAAAGAATCAAGAAGAAATAAATTTATTGGTATAATAATTCATGAGTGCATACTAGATATATATATGGAGGATAATAGACCACCTCTCCTATTATAGACGATGTGGAGCTAAAACTAATATTTAATAGCTAATAACAAATTATATCCATAACACGGTACATGGGTTCTCAAGTCCAGCACATTAAATATGACCAAAAAGGAGGAAAACAATATTGGAGTATGCATCGGCGCCATTCATGGTAATTATACACAGACTATAAAAGCAAGTGAAGTAGAGTTTAAATGCACCTTATGTAAATTGTGTCAACCATAGAACAAGCACACATGTGATAACACCTCAGATGAAATGCCTTCAATATCATTCATTTAGAGAAAAGAAAAACAAAAACAAAATAGCTCGTCTATGAATGAAGCTTACAATTTCCTTGATACTGAATTGAAATCCTGTTATGCATGTTCTAGATGTTGTAACTACCTTCTTGGGCTTAGAATTTTTGAGTCACTAATTCCCTTTTCATTAAAACATGGAGCTTATTTGTTGGCTTGATGTTAATATATAGTTTGGTACTAGTTTCTCCTGGGGAATAGAAGAATATTGAGTTCAATCACTACAAAGATATCTATCTATCTTTCAATCTCTCTCTGTTTAATTTTTTGAACTTCACCATTCTTAATCTCGTGTAACACTGAACTCACCGTATAAGCTTGTTTATATTTATTGCCCAACATAATCATCGACTAAACATCGATGACTCTTTTGCTTTTTCAGTGAAATTATGATCAAGAATTGAAATACATTATGGAAATGAAAGAAGTTATACATTATCTTTTATCTTGTTTCTCGAACCCTTGTCTGTGTTTGTACAACTGCAATCACACTGTTTTGATGCTTCTTGGCACTAATGTTGGAAATGCAGGACGCCTTCCGTTTTCTAAGTGGAGATTGTTCGCACCGGTTTCTAACACACTTCCATATGGATCGTAAGTATTTTCTTCTCCTCTCCGCCCATAGCATAATAGATTTTATATCCTTCTTCATGTAAGTTATAACATAATAAACATCATTGCAAGGACGTAGATTGTATTACCTTAATTTCCCCATCTTCTATAGTATTCTACTTGCTAACTAGCATTGTACCTGCGCTACGCGTGGGGATAGCATGCATCAAGGAAAATGAGACGATGAAGTAGTTTTTAAGTAAAAATTTAAATTCTATTTAGTCCCTCGTACTCTCAACTTATCTTGGTTATACTCAATAATTAATAGATACTTAAGAGACAATAAGTTATATATTTTTTATTTTAATTAGAATTAAGAATTTGTTTTTTTCTTTCTCTGAATTGAAAAGACATGCAAGGCATTAATGGATGATAGCATAATAAGGCACATGATATTTATTTAACCTAAACATATAAAACGTGTAAGCATAAAAATATTTTAAGAAAATGCACATTATTAGTCATCCATTTCATTGAAATAGACATATAATATAAGCAAAAATTCATGTCCTAAGTATTGATAAAGTATATCACCATATCCGTATTACATAAAAAAATAAAACAACATTAAATAACAAACTGAAAAAAACTTACCATCTCACAGCGGCCAATATAATGGAATACTTAGAAAATGAATAAAGTGACCTTATATAGGAGAGTAAGAGTTTAAAAAGTAATAGCGAAATAAAATATTAATAAATATATCATTTTAGCTTGTTAATAAGGTGTTTCTTTCTGAACTCTTACTCTTATCATAATTCACTCTGTATTTGAACGGTTTTCAATAAAGTAGATTTAACAAAACATAACTTGACTGATTTGATAGCATCGTAACTTGAGTCAATTAAATAAAAATATTTAAAAAAAGATAATTTTTTATGTTGTTTAGTGGTGGAGAACACAACAAAACATAAATTGCGCCAATATTTCCGATTTCAATGTTTTCTCCTGAGACTATCATTATTCAACAGCAAACTAAACGATATGAAAATTATATTTAGCAACAAAAGGAGATGTTGGTTTCTTACTTACAAAAACGAACCATTGCAAAGCGATCACAGATTTCAACATCCTACCCAGCAAATATGATACATACTTCTGAAACCTAAAAATTGAAAGGAAAAAACTTCGAAAATACAATCAGTTAAGAGATGGTAGCAATGTTTCCATTGGTATTAATTTTCAAAGAATTTGTAGCACTCGTCCATCCATCGGCAAAACTGACCGCAAAATGCCCTCGGAAGTCGATCATTATCAACCCAGTAGCCATCACTTTTTGCCTTCACAACCCTTCCACAGAGCTTATCCTTGCAGGGAGATCTCGGTTCCATCTTCAACATCATCCTCGTCCAACTTTTATTCGTAATCTGCAAAGCATCTCTTCTACATCTGTCTACTATCGGATTGCCCGATCTTGTGCACTCTTTAACTTCATGACCAACGCATAAAAGATCGCCGCAAGAAATCTTGTTCAGAATTTCCATGGCGTGTGCACGTGTATATGCATCAAAAAACAGTATGATCCTGACCACATATGCTGCTGCAAAGTGGCCACCAGTCATCGCTGTCTTGTGATGCTCCATACCCAAAATCATCCTTCCTAAATTGTATATCTCTTCCTATAGGTTAAAGAAAAACCCAACATCGATGAATTATACAATATATATATATATATATATATATATATATATATGAAAATATGTATTAAATCAAATTATTTACCAGTCCAAGAATAAAGTTGGCATCAAGAATGCCGCTATTTTCACAGTTTCGAAGCAAAATTAGACATGCACCTTTTTCCTACCAATACATCCTCAAGTACTCCTTAATCACCAAGATTGAACGCCCGACCATCTTATCTTTGGATGCCCGATAAAAACTCTTACATCTAAAATGCATACAAAACAATATTAGATAATTGATATGTTAGTTCTGAAATTATAAAAAGTAATAAATGCTTACGTTGCACGTAGATTTTTAATATCATTGGGAGGAGCCGAGGACTTGGAGACGACTTGCATGGCTATTTCGATGAGCATATATTGTGGGAGAGAGGTCACGATCGACGTCTTACCTTTTTTATGGCCTTTCATTACCGACGGACCAAGCTTAAGCTTCATCATGGACAACTTGAGTCCTTGAAATAGTCAGGCACAAGTTTTTGTGAGAAAATGCATGATCATGGTTTATATATATATATATATATATATATATATATATATATATATAAGAGTCACCAAGTCAGTTTGAAATTTAAAATTAGCAAGTAGCGAATACAATTATGGTGAATTGAAAATGTATAGCTGCATGTGGTCCCATCATGCATTTTTCTTTATTTTTATGTCATATCATATATAAATATACATGAAGAAAAAACACATAATTGGATGGATGAAATATATGCATTTATAGCTCATATCATAATTGCACTATGCATATGAAAAATTCTCAATTAAACATATTCTGACAAAGTATAATTTAACTAGTTTGATAGCATCGTAAGTTGAGTAAATTAAATAAAAATATTTGGAAAAGACATTACTTTATGTTGTCTGGTGACAGAAAAGACAACAAAAAGTGCTTCAGCCGCGTAAAAAGGGAATGCAATTAGGGTGAACTGGAAATGCTAGCTTCGTGTGTCCCATCATGCATTTTTCTTCATTTTGATGTTGTGTCATATATATATATAGGGATGCAAAAAACGCATGATTGGACGGATGAAGTATATGTATTTACATATCATATCATAATTGCACTCTACATGCGAAAGATTCTCAATAAAGTATATTCTAGTAAATATATAATTTGACTGATTTGATAGCATCGTAACTTGAGTAAATCAAATAAAAATATTTGGAAAAGATAATACTTGATGTTGTCTAATAGTAGAGAAGACAATCAAATGCGTTTCAATCGCAAAAATAGGGAATGCAATTACGGTGAATTAGAAATGCTGGATTCATCTATCTCATCATTCATTTTTCTTCATATATCTATATATGATATTGTACAAACAATCATCTGTCCAATCAACGTTATACTTTCTATTCAGTATATAACTTAATATTTAGAATAAATTAATATATATCGTTTGGCTTATTGATTTTTATTTTCGTTTAGACTTATTATTTTTAATTTCTTATTAACAACAAATATTATATAGCAAGTTAGGTATCATAAATATAATGATTGCAAGAATTTATAAAATATTCATATAACTAAAGTTTATATAATTGTATAAAAATAACCTATAACTGACATGATAAAAAATGAAAGATAAATATCACTTAAACTCTACGATTATATTACATCTTGATTTTAGAATTTCATTATACATAGCAAAATACTTTTACATCAAGGATAATCTCCATGCATTAAAGAAGCGTTTGCATGCTCTAACACTTCATAAGACGGAGTGATAAATGAGCAATGATGGTCATTCTTACGAACATCACTTTCACGATATATTCGGACCGGACAGGTTTCTCGATAGCAATAAAACATACAGAAGACATTAAGATCCGATCGTAAAAAAACATAACTATGATTTTCAGACAACTGAGAGCATATCCCACCTAAACTAAATCCAACTGGATGGTGTACATTGGTTATGAAATCACGAAACATAAAGCATAATATACTAAAATTGACAATATCAACTCCCGCTGTCCATTTAGTAGTATATCCTTCTATAATACACAATTCCAATTGCATGCTGAGTATATCCTTATGCCCATCCTGAAATTGAAAATTTGAAGTTATATGTAGTTAAGAATTTTTTTGTTATTAAATTTTTTTTTCTTTCTATTAGAAATTTTAATAGAATAAAGTTGAGCTTAACATATTTCATGATTTTCATAAAAATAGTATTAGAAAATTATAAAATAATACAGAAATTGTTAATTATATTCTACCGTTATACAATTCTATATATGGAAGAGAACTTAAATTTTCGGTTGATGGAGATGACATTCCAGGGAGCCCAATGGTTAGATCCATTCAATGCAATACTAATCGTTTATCTGAATCCATATCATTGTAGTAATATTCCATTAAACTAATTTTAGCTACTGCTATGTAGTTGAAATCATATATATATATATATATATATATATATATATATATATATATATTATTGATTTATTATTGTTCTTCGTTTCAACAAATATACCTAACTAAGTAAATATTGTTACCTCAAAGAAATAAAATGAGTTGTATAGACAAATAACAAAAAAATATCAAAATGGATATTACTTCAAAAAAATTAAATGAACGATATAAACAAATAACACAAAGTACCATACATGAATTTAAATAAAAACATTTAAATAAGCATAATGTTTTTATAATATTAAAATTGAACTCTAAAAGCAAAAACTATACATCAAAAGTCAGTGAGATGTTTTTTTTATGAAACTTAAGAGAATTTTAAACTCTTCATTTCAAACTCTAGCATTGAGACATAATCGACTAAGAAGGCAGTCGAGTAAAAAATAAAGAAAAACTTTAAATTTTATTCAAGTATAATAAAAATTGATTTACAATAATATCCGTTAAGTTGTTGAAGTTTGAAGTGGCAATAACTAAAATTACCTCCCATATATATAGATAGAAATATAACTATACCATAGAAAAAGTAGGTTGTATTTGTTAATAGGAATCTTTGAAAAAGTAGAGTTATTTTAAAATGACTTTCTAGGTAACTCATAAAAATTACATCAACTATAATATTACGATACACAGTTTATGATTTATATGAACTCTCTAACATGTAATAATTTTATCTTATATCTTATAAATCGAAAAATAAAGTATGGATAGTCCCGACAACTTTTTATCCAACACTTATGTGTTTTCTCTATGCAATAGTTGTTTTTGCTCTACTTATGATAACCTCTCCATGTTGATGACGGTTTTCAATAAAATATAAATAAGCGTCAAGAATTAATGCATTCTCCGTTAAAAAGAGAAAAGAAAACCGAAATATGCTCTAGTCTAAACGACCATTTTCGATATCATATCATGTATAAATAGGCATAAAGAAAAAATGCATGATTAGACGGATGAACTATATGCATTCAACTTATATCATTATTACACTCTGTATATAAACGGTTTTCAATAAAGTATATTTTGACAAATGTATAATTTGACTGATTTGATAGTATCGTAATTTAAGTAAATTAAATAAAAATATTTAGAAAAGATAATCCTTGATATTTCCTAGTGATTGATTGTATCCGGATGTGTCGGTATTTAGAATCTTGTATGAAATCACAACCAAAAATATTTGACCGCAATCAATAACGGTGTCGGATTGTAGCGCGTTAGTAAGTGCGGATCGTCCACAGGGATTGCGCGATTCGTTCGTATTTTGTTTTATTTTGAATTGAAAATTTAAAAGTAAAGAAAAGCAAAAACGATTCAAGATTTTAATCGATGAGTTTCAAGAATCAACTATTCTAATCAAGAATCAAGAAAATGATAAACATCAAGAATCAAGTATTGATAGAATTCCAATCAATTTAGGTTTCAAGATTTGAAGTAAAGCTCGTAGGAATCGATTAGATCGTAGATGTGAAGAAGATTCAAAATGACGATTTCTTATCCATTAACAAATTGATGCTAAATTGATGTAGATTCATCGAGGATCAAGGATCTTGCGAAGAATTAGGGTTCCTCATCATATCCTTTGTCCTTTCGATGAATCACATTCACTAGATAGCTTCTTGAAAGTCGGATGATCAATCGTTGATCTCTAGATCGTGCGAAAGGAATCAAGAACGCATTCGCATCGATCTAGATCATCGATCATTCGATTTTCAAGAATTTACAATTGTTATAGGACTTAAGAAAACGTTTAAAGATTCGTCAACATCATCATTCTACAATCGTTTCGATTCCTCCACGAGCGGAGTTTTACTCAAGCATCATCACGAAGAATTCATTCAAGAATTGAATACGAATCATAATGCTCGAGTTGAAATAAAAGCAAGTTTAAAGAATCTTCATCTTTATTATATCAACAAGTAGTTACAACTCTCAAGAATTACAAGAGGAAGGAACTTCGCTAGTCGAATCTAGCATCGCTCGGCTCCTTGAGTCGTGGATCGGCTTGGATCTCGTGCTCCGTTGAAGTCCGGCTTCGCTTCAAAGGATCGTTGAAGACTTGCTTTGCTTGCACTCAAACGATCTTGAATTCTTGATCTTTGATTGGATTAGGGTTAGGGTTTTGAGGTGGTAGTTGTTGGGTTGAAGATGAAGAACAACCAAAACAATTGAATTGAGGAACAAACTATTGAACAACAATGAACAACTAGAGATTTAACAACTCAAGATTCAACAACCTTTTTCTAGTGAGCCTTGGGGTCTTTTTATAGGTTTCCCAAACCCTAGGTCTATGAATTCAAATTTGAATTTTCCCTCCAAAAGTTTGTTATAGGGAGAGGCTTCTAGAAGTAGTTAGTTAGGGCTTAGCTTCTACCCTAAGATAGGAGGTTAGGGAGAAGGTTCTAGGTCTTTAATGGAGTTTAGGTGAAGCTTGTTGAGGAAGCTAAGAGTGTTTAGTTTAGAACCCAATGGCTTGCTGATCTGGCAGAATGTTCTGGAGTAATCTGGAGATTGCAGTAGCTTGATGAAGTGTACACACTGAGGGAAAAGTTCTGGTGCTGAAATGAGGTGCTGACGTGTCCAAGCCGCCGCGGAACCACGGTGCAAGGCGGCTCCGGCCGCGGTTCCGCGGCCACTTGGCTGCTATGGAGCTTGATACTTCATGTGTTGTTTTCTTATGTCTTCCAGTGTACTTTATGATATGTTGAATCTCTGAATGTTTTTTAGATCATTGCCAGATTCCAATTCCTTGAGTTGGCGTATTTTTTAGCAGTCTTTGTTGTGTAATTTTGACCGATCTTCTGTAATTTCCTGCACAGACTTTGAAACACAAGTTGCGATATATAGGAATGATGCCATGCTATGAAATACAGTCAATTTCCCTTATAGTGCCGGTTTTAAAGTCTAACACATGCAATCTGATATTTTACGACTGTTTTGCTAATATGTGCTATATGAATGCCGAACACTTCTAGATGAGTGCAAATGATAGGGAAATTGCCGGTTTAATTATGCAGTATTTTCGACTGATCACCTAGTGATAAAGAAGAGAACCAAATGTGCTTCAGCCATGAAAGCAGGGAATGCAATTATGGTGAATTGGAAATGCATAGCTTTATCCGTCCCATCATGAATTTTTCTTCATATTTCTATTTATGATATTATACAAACAATTATCTGTCCAATCATGCATTATTTATCCAATCGTTTTCTCCAACATTGCTTTCACAATCTATTCGAAGTTGGACAGATTTCTCGATAGTAATAAAATATGCAGTATACATCAAAATCTGATTCCAGAAAAGCAAGTATTATTTGTCATAGCAACCATGTGGTGAATTTTGCAACAAAGTTCTTTTGACTACATGAGGTGATAAGGGAATAAAGAGATAAAAACAATTAATGTATTCTCTATTAAAAAGAAAAATTAAAGTCGAGTTATGCTTTAGTCTAAATGACTATTTGATATCATATCATATATAAACAGGAATGAAGAAAAAATACATGATTGGACAGATGAAATATATACATTTACAACTCATATCATTATTGCACTCTGCATATAAACAGTTTTCAATAAGGTATATTTTGACAAATGTATGATTTGACTGATTTAATAGCATCGTAATTTGAGTAAATTAAATAAAAATATTTGGAAAAGACAATCCTCGATATTGTCTAGTGAAAAAGAAGACAACCAAACGTGTTTCAACCGTGAAAACAGGAAATGCAATTATGGTGCATTGGAAATATATAGTTCCATCATGCATTTTTCTTCATATTTCTATATATGATACAAACAATCATCTGACCAATCACGCATCATCTATCCAATCGTTGTTCTGAACAGCGCTTTCACAATATATTCGGAGTTGGACAAATTCCTCGATAACAATAAAATATGCAGTATACATTAAGATCTGATTGCAGAGATGCACAAGTATGACCCTTTCCGGATAGCTGATAACATAACCCATCTAAACTAAATACAACAGAATGGTACCCATTGGTTATGAAGGCATGGAGTTGCAAAATATGTTGAATTTTATAAGTCAATATGAAAAATGATAAGCGAGAACACATTAAGTAAACCTAGCTAGTGATAAATCTAAAATTTGTTTAAATGTGAAATTTGATTAATAGCTTTCAAGATGATTTTAAAAATTTTGAGTAAACAAATAAATTGGGCGAAAAGGGGGTTCTCATGGAAATAGAATTCTAAATCATATATTTATATAGATTTGTACTTAGTAACTAAAAAGATCCTTTATATGCATAGGCAATGTGTAACACAAATAAATTTAAAATTATTTTGAGGCATGCTAATAGTTTGTTTCATTCAGCAATTAGGAATTATTGTTTTCCTGAAAGGAGACATGCACAAAAACCTAGTAAAACACAATTTAAACATGAATCTACAACTGCTTTACCAAAACCCTAAATTTAAATGCAAATGACATTTAGAACTCCATTGTTCTTAGTTAAGAACCATAAAAATTTGTTCATATGCTAATGTCGTACCAGAACTCTAGCCTTTCAACTATATATACCTAATATTCGATTATCTAACAAAACCATAATCTAAATTAATGCAATCCACATCATCACTTATATATTGAAGATTTTTCTATATTTCAACTAAGACACATTTATGTAAGAAAACCCCAATCTAAATTACTGTATATTCTACTTTGTAGCCTATATATAGATTGATCATCTCATAACCCTTACCATCTTCACTCTCATATCCGGTAGCCAAATACAAGACCACCTCTCACAAATGCAACTTTCCAACCAAAACAAACCACAGAGAAGAACAACCCGAGGCTTCACCGGATACTTAGGCGTTCGCAAACGTAATTGGGGAAGATATTCAGCAGAAATCCAAAAACCACACACCAAAAAAGGCACTGGCTAGGCACATTCGACACGGCTGAGGATGCCGCTATAACTTACGATCTCTGTTCGATATCGTTCAGTGGGCCTGAAAGGGCAAGGACCAATTTTGTTCATTACCCGGGTTTTTTCAATTCCCATGCTTCTTATTCACCTCCTCCTCCACCGCCGCCATCGGAAGAGTTGATCGTGAATGACAATCTCTCTTCGATATCGTTCAATGGATCTGAAAGGGCGAGAAACAATTTTCATTATCTGGGTTTTTTCAATGACCGTGTTTCTTATTCACCGCCGCCTCCACCGCCACCGTCACCAGAGTCGATGGAGATTTATGGAGGTTTAGATGAGAAGAAAGATGATGAATCTATGACCATTGCGGCCATCTTGCAGACTTTTGGACAATTAAAAGATATTTCTTCTTTTTATATATGATGAACTTTATGATTATTGTTTGACAACTTTGTATTCGAGAACCTACACCACTCAATGATGGTGTGTTCTAGTTGTTGCTGGTGTTGCCGATATTTTATTTATAATATGAATTTTCTTTCCATCTCATTTTACTTTTTTGGGGATATTGCAATCATAAGTTTTTATGTATATTTTATGCATGGAACATATTTTCATATCCATTTATCATAAGTACATGATTTTTTTTAAAATGTTAAGATGAATTAGCTTTATTTTAGCGATTACTTAATGGAATCCTAAGTATAAGATAGTTATGCTATTAATGATAATGTATTTTGATGAATTGAGGGGTTCAAGCTAGTAAACTAAGGTTCTAATTTGAATTATAGAATTTTTTTTCAAAAAGTATATTGATAAATACCGAGAATTTTCCTTCACAAACAAATGAGGACAACGATCATTTGGAGATAAGGTAACTTTTAAGGCACAAAAACACACGATATCAAAAATATTGTTTAAGTGGAGGTACGAAGTTATAAATTATTTCTAATTTGCATACGCTATTAGATATCTGTTATAACTAATTTTTTAATTGAGGGTTTTGCAATATGATATTATGTATTATATTCTCATATAATACCGAGTTTCAAATGCATTCTGATAGATCTTTATACCCATCCTGCAATTAAAAACTCAGAGTCGCATACAGCTTAGATTTATTTTGTTACAAATTTTTTCAAATGGAAAATTTAATAGAACAAACACAATCTCAAAATATTTCATGGTTTTCATTAAAAAAATGTATTAGAAAATTTTAGAATAATAAATGAACTATTAACCATATTTTGTTATCATACAATTTTATATATTTTTGATTGGAAAAAATGAAATTCAAAAAATGCCAATACTTAGATCCATTTACTGTATTTATGTTTTTTCAGCGTTTGTTATCTTTACTCTACTTGTAATAATTTCTCTGTGTTGATCATTGCTTGTAAAATGCTGTTACTTTTTCTTTCTTTATTTGGATAGACTATTGAAACTTTCTAGGCCTATAATAATGTAACGGTTGTTAGTTGTGTATAACAACCATTTGGAGATAAGACAACTCCGAAGACACAAAAACACACGACTTCAAAAATATTGTTTAAGTGGAGATATGGAGTTACGAATTAATTCTAGTTTGCATACGCCATTAGATATTTATTATAACTAATTGTTTAATTGAGGGTTTTGGAATATGATATTGTGTAATTATATTTTCCCATAATACAGAGTTTCAAATGCATTCTGATAGATCTTTATGCTTATCCTGAAATTAAAAACCCAGAGTCGTATACTACTTAGATTTATTTTGTTACAATTTTTTTCAAATGGAAAATTTAATAGAACAAACACAATCTCAAAATATTTCATGGTTTTCATTTTAAAATTTATTAGAAAAATTTAGAATAATAAAGGAACTATTAATCATATTTTGTTGTCATATAATTTTATAAATTTTTGGTCCGGAAAGATAAAATTCCAGAAAGGCCAATGCTCAGATCCATTAACCGCATTTATGTATTTTTCAGCGTTTCTTGTTTTTACTCTACTTGCAATAATTTTTCCGTGTTAATGATTGTTTGTAAATTTTTATTATTCTTTTCTTATTTGGATATATTATTGGAACTTTCTAGGCTTATAATATTGTAACTGTTGCTAGCTGTGATCGATGACAATTGATCCGCTCTTCACTTTATCTCCTTATTAGCGAATTATGTACAAATATGGATTCATCTGTTTGCCAAAATTTAAACTCCCTTATGTACATATTTTTTTTATATGTTAATGTAGTTTTATGAGCAAGGTATCCTACTCTACTTTTTTGTTTCAAAATAAAGAAAATATGGATGATGTTAACATGAGAAAGAATATAAATAATAGATGAATAGGTTTTAACGAATTTAATATACATAAATTTCAACTTACTATTGATTATTGTTATATTAAATATTATATGATATTTTTTATATGTAGATTCGAAATTACTATTAATTATTATCAAGTTTAATATTATATGGTACTCTGTATTCGCCCAATTTTATCATATTCGCACAATTTTATCATATGTATACGACTAAGTTTGCATAAATTTCTGCAACATATTGAAAGACTTGCAAATCAACTGGCCTCTATAGCTAATTTTATCAAAGAGCACATACAAAGAATAATATAACTACTTTTACGTCCAGTCATTGTAAGATACATCTATATCTTAAGTTAAAAAGTTGAGAAATAAAAAATAAAATAATAAATCACACAATCTTATTTCAAGATATATAATCACTTACCATGAAAATTATATTTTATATGGCATAAACTAATTCTTGTATTCTAAATAGTTAATAAATATTTATATGATATGGAACAAAAATTACATGAGTTTATACACGAAAAAGTATATTATAAATTAACATCACCCTATATGCCCGCAATCTGAATAAAAGCAAGTATAATTTTGCCCAAACTGCACCATTATACTTCGCTTGCATTTAGAATATATATAACACAGTTTATCGAGAAACATGTAAAGAACTGTGACATTAACTATAAAATCCAGAACCAATATAGAATTATAGAGTTTTTAGTCTTAATTAGCTTCCTCTTCAATTTCTTGGCATTTTTTTAACGAAACTGGAAAAGCCCGGTTATTTTATTAAAAAATAATAGATTTTGTGAGCCAAGCCCAATACATCAATGCCCAAATATGGGTTATACATACAGATGAAGAGAGTTAGGGTTTTACTAAATAGATCGAGAGAGGCGGAAGAGAGAAAAATATCTGCTCTCTCTATTTCTCATTATTTCTATTAAATGAAAAATAACCCAATATCTTAATTTTCTTCTCCTTTCCACCATTTTATTTGTAAATCATTGCAATCTTCACTTTCTTGCCATTAAAAAGGTTTTAATCAAAAATTTGATAAATAAAGAAGCTCTCTTTTTCTCAAACGGTCTTCCAATTTAAGTTTTTTAAAAATTAAATCGAGAGTAGACCCAGCTGAATTTTATTAAGAAAAATATTAAGTGGGCTTTAGCCCATACACCATGACCCTTAAAAGGGATATATATACATCACAGGAATTAGGGTTCCCGTAGAAAACCCTAAAGGCAGAAAATATTTTCATCTCTCTTTTTCTTCATGATCTTCGCCCCATTCGAACTCCAAAGTCTACAAATTTCCACCAGTCTTCAAAAATCTTTTTAGTAGATCTGATCTCTCCACACCGATATCATTCATCTCTCCTTTTCTTCGTCCGTTTCACCTCATCCCAACTTCAGATATTAAAATTTTTCATTATTTTTCAAGAGTATTTTGATAGATCTGAGCTTTTCAACATTGGGAACTATATAGGTAAGCATAAAATGAGCAAAAACATTTGGCTTGCTAAACTTTTCTTCGTCTCTAGTATTGTGATTATCAGATCCAGTCTCTACTCTTAACGATTTCTCTTCTAAACAACCAAATGTCCAACCTTGAGGCTTTTTGTGATTTCTCCTGCTTTACAAATCATTAGATCTGTACTTTTTCTCAACAATTTTTTGGCGCTAAAATAAAATATGCAAACTTAAACTTCAGAATTCAGAATCCGCAAAGAGAATCCTCAAAGTCGACATTTTTAACTCTAAGAACTGATTTTTATTTTCCTCGGCTTAATAAAACTTGATTTTTGATTTTTCCAGCATTCTTCATGCTACCCAGTTTCCTAATTAAAGAAAAAAAGAAACTCTTTGCTTCATTCTTCTCAATCTTGGTAGGTGAGATAAATCCAACTTTAAAAATATTTTTATCTTCTCTAGAAAAGGTCAGTAATTATTTAGAATTTTCATATCATATCTACTCTAGTCTTTTTTATTCTTCATTGTTTGTCCCTTTCTTTTATTGTTGTGATATTGATGATACTTGTTTTTGGATTGATCTTTCTTTTGATTACTCATAATGATGGTAAGTGTAGTGATGCTCATCTCAAGGATAGTAAAAAAAAGTTAATAATTATTATTTGCTTGCTAGATGAGAAGATGTGGTTTAAAGGATTGGTTTTGATTTCTCACAATTTTTTGATCCAAATTTTTAGAGAATCGAACTTGAATTCGGTCATGGGAAAGATAATCACATGGGTTTCCAAATTACTTCGTCAATCTGTATTTATATATTTTTCAATGTTTATTGTCTTTGCTCTACTTGTAATAATTTCTATGTGTTGAGAATTGCTTGTAAATTTCTTTTACTCTTTCTTTCTTTATTGGGATATACCATTGGAACTTTCTAAGCTTATAATAATACAACAGCTGGTAAATGTGATTGATGACAAAATGTTTCTCATAAACACCCTTATAATAACCACAACTCCACAAATAATTATACAATATCATTCTGAAATACTGGAAGCAATAATACTTAATTAAACATCATTATATAAATACCCTAATCTTAGTATTAATCTTCCCCATCATCTTCTTCAGTTGGCTCCAAAGCTGGGGCTTTATAAAATTGACGGACAACCATTTCCAGACTATTGATGGTAAATCCTTCACTTCTAATAAATTTATGATTATTATTAGTCACTCTTATCTTTATCTTATATGTAATAGATGCACACTTATCAATATGTTTCTCATAGTCATACGAATCTTTACTCTGCATCAACGAAAAAAGAATTGTTAGACATACATTGATTATTATGTTGCATTTGAAATTATTTTAACAATCTATGTCATACCGATGAATAAAGTTGCATCATATCATCCATTAGATAATGGAGAAGAGTCTGAGCATGCTGATCAAAAGCTACAATATTTGTTTCATCAGTTTTGTCCTCAATTCTTGCTTTAATTCGGTACCTACATTATGTATATATTGATCAAATAATATGTATTAATTTTATTCAGCAACCTATAAGGTTTTCTTTAAAAAATACATTTTCCTAGAATCCGACCCCATATGCCCGCAATCCGAATAAATGCAAGTATAATTTTGCCCAGGCTGTACCTTTACACTTCGCTTGCATTGAGAACATACATCATAGCATGGTTCATCTGGAAAGATGTAAATAAGTGGCATTAACTATAAAATCCAGAACCTATATAGAAATATAGAGATAAACAAACCCTTTTAATAAAACAAAAATATAAAAATATAACTTACTTTAGATTATATGTTAAATACATGTTAATATTAAATTATATATCATATATATTACATATAAATTATCATTTCATACCGTATTAGGTGGAGGGCAAATTCTTGTTCAATTGATCAGATGTTCAATGGTACACCTTTCTACCATCTGATTTGCATTATTACCGCTGCTTTCAACTTGTCTCGAATACCCAATTTGCTTTGTTGGCAGATCAAATCGAACCCTAAAAGCATGACACTCATATCAACATTGTATTTAACAAATGTAAAAATGTAATACTCGAAATATAATAAATATATGATATACTACCATCTCATCAGCCGTTCTGCTTCGGGAATACCATCGGTTTTAAATCTCATTTTCGTAAAGCATGTTGTTTCTAACATGTAACTTCCTATAATTGTATCATTTACCATATTAATAGCGCTACACTTATAAAAACTTAATAAGTATTGATAACCACTAAACTTTAATTTTATTTTTAAAATAACAAAAATTATATGAGTGGAAGTAAAAAATTTACCTCTGAATTCATTTGCACGCACACCTATCGCGGCAATTAAGAAACTATCAGTGTATCCATTCCCAAAAAACTCATGCGCTTTGTCAGAAAATTCTCCCAGATCGTTAAAGTGACTGGTTTCTCGTAACAACCATCATCAATGAGTGATATTTCAACTAATTTACTTATACCTCCAGACTTTAAGAGATTATGCATTCATGGCTCACATCAACGACATATCCTACTATATCTGCAATTCACATAATGAATATAAAAGGTCATGAAAATATAAATGTTGTAATGACTTATAGTAAAAAATTAAAAAGCTTAACGGTTATGAGTACACATTATCTTACCATAAACACATTCAGGCTTACGCGCAAGATCGCGTACTTTGCACAACTTTTTAAAATGATAAGTACGGCCAGCCGATATTTCTTTCGCAGAAACTTCATCAACCTCTGATTGTCTTGTCAATGATAATTGCCATCTATTTTCCAAAACTTTAATAGATTTACCGGTTATCAAAGTCACAACATTTTTTTATCACGTATACTTTATCAACGAATATCATGTTTTTCCATTTGTCAGCATATAAATCATCAACTAACACCTCTCGTTCAACGCCCTGCATAAAGTCGTAAAATTAATATTTAAATAATAAATTTTACGTTGAAAAGATAACTGTTGTTGTAAACAACAACTCACTTCTTCGTCCCTAGACACAAATGTAAGCGAGTTTAATGACTTTGCATACAATCGACCATACCACAATCGCGTGATACGTATCTTAATATTATACAATTTACCACGTTCTATAATTTTTTTAAAAGTGGCGATCTCTAAAAGTGTAGGTAGCATTTTCTTCTTAATTTCTGGATAAGATTCGTCAGAAATCAAAGTCGATAGATTCTTCTCTTTCTTTCTTTTGCTTCATGTCAGCTACTGGTTTTTCGTCTTTTAGTATAAGAAAATACGTTAGTAAAATTAGAACAAAGTTTTTTTTACAAATAAATAAAACAAATAATCGGTACACATATACCGTTTGTATAATCCTTCTTTAAAGGAGTCACATGAGCTATTTCTTTTTTGCTAATTTCACTTTGTCTCCATGATCCTTTTGCTCTCTTACTTGCAAATTTTCCTTTGTTTTCATTTGCACAATGAGCTGGAATATTACCAATATCACAGTTGTCAGGATCTTTCAATTCTGAAACTGACATGCACAATAAAATATAAGTAATTTATTAAAATCCAAATATAATAAAATATAAAATTTGAAATAATATTGTAGGAACTCGTACCCTTTTTTGACTTATGAACCGGTTAATTTTTTTCCAAGTTTATTCAATGCTTTCTCTCCTTTAAAAACGTCATGCTCTCTTTTCCGAGGCTTCTTATCATTGATACATTTATTTCTTATTTCTCCAATGGTAAGATTAACACCATCACTGCCATCTCCACCTTCATTACTACTGTATTGATAATTGACCTTATTTTCAAAATTTTCAAAAAGAACGGACTCTTCATTTAAGAATATATTTCCATCACAATCATTTGAATTATTCCTTTCCATCCTACACAGAAAATAGAAAAAATAAATCGATAACAAAAAACATCACGATATAAAAAAAATCTGACAAAAATGAATAGATCAAGTGAATGCATATATTATATAAAATATTATGTAAGAACTACATATATACAATAAATGAAATCGAGTATTAATTCAATATTGAAAAGTAACACTCTGATTTAAAAATAAATTTATTGTAAAAGTATTTTTAAATCAGAGCGATACTCTCCAATATTGGGATTAATACTCGATTTCATTTGTTGTGTATATAGTTCTTATGTATCTTTACCTTTGTGAGAACACTCTGTAGAACTTTTATATACAATATTTTGTGTACAATTTTTTGGAATGTCAATTTGTTCTAGAAAAACTTTTAAGGATGAAGCAGATCTAGCTCTTGAGAATGCAACATACAATTGCCCATGACAAAAAACTGATGTACGTAGATATAATCCAACTTTGCCCAAGATTTGTCCTTGACTTTTGTTTATAGTCATAGCATAAGCAACATGAACGGGAAATTGACGCCGTTTAAGGACGAAAGGGAGATCTTCATTATCACTTGACATAATTATTTTTGGTATTGCCACACATTTTCCAATATTTGTACCAGTCATGATTTCTGCTATTATGACCCTTTCACCTAACTGTTTAATGATAATACGTGTGCCATTACATACACCAATACTTTGATCTAAATTACGAAGTAACATAATCGGTGTATTTACTTTAAGCTCAAACGAATGAGGAGGCAATCCAGAACATATCAACGAATTTAAAAATTCCGTTGTATGTAAAAAAATCATTGCAAGCAGAATCATCAGCAACAGAAACCTTCGTGTCTGCACTCAAGTAAATCCGACTTTCTTCTCTAATTTGAAATATGACTTTCTTATTAATTTCATCAACTTCTTTATTTCTACATGCAAGTATTTCTCTTGATTCTAAATACCGCGGATTTTGATAATTATCATTTAAATTTGTATATATTTCATTTATTAATTCACTAATACCTAGTCTGTGATTACATAACATTGAATCCGGAATCTCTATCCAATTATTATCACAATCGTTGCCCATTTGAATTCCTTGAATATCACCATTACCGATATCGATTAGCCATTTTGCAAAATTTTTGCTGTCTTCTTCTGATCTCGTATTCGTATGAACACGCATATTTTTTGTCAGTATAAACATCTCACATTGATCCCATAGATATGATTTATGTAATGTAGCAGACATAATTTGTTGTCTCCTACCTTTATGGACGACTGGTAAAATCTGTCGAAAATCACCACCAAGAACAACAGTCTTTCCACCAAATGGTTTATTCTCAAGTTGTGGATTAATATTTGATAGAATATCTTTGAAAGTTCGATCTACAGCTTCAAATGCAAAGCGATTTATCATCGGAGCTTCATCCCAAATAATCAATGTTGCTTCTTTGATGAGAGAAGAAAGATTAGATTGGCGAGATATTGCGCAAGATGAAAACTCATGAAGATCGATAGGAATTTTGAATCTTGAATGTGATGTACGTCCTCCGGGTAGTAACAAAGAAGCAATGCCAGAAAATGCAACTGCAAGAACGATTTGTTTCTTACTACACAACTTCCCTAAAATTGCATTCCATAAGTATGTTTTGCCAGTTCCACCACCTCCATACACAAAAAATAGCCTTCCCATATTTTTTTCGCATGAAATTATAACCGCATAAAACATTTTTCTTTGTTCATCATTTAAACCACATTCTAATTCAATAGATTTTTTCGACAACTCAAAAGTATCATAATTTAGCTCCTCAAATATCAATCTATTGTTCTTGTTTAAAATGCTAGGAGAGGGTATTGGCATAAATGGAAAATCTCTCAAGCTTTTATTATTATATGACAAAATCACATTTATATTATGAAGCGCAAAATCTCTTAATTGTTCGTTACCGAGTACAATTTTAAATCAGGATGCAAATTTTCTAAACGTCTTTCATAATAATCACTCATGGCCTCCCAATGTAAATCCCATTGTTCTCGAGGATTCATAACTTCGTTAAAAAGTAACATCGTGCAAAACATGCGACGAAGTTGATTAGCGCGTAGCCCACTTAGACGCTTCTTGGAGTGCTAAGTTCCATTCATTATCATCATCAAGAAGTCCAAGTGCTATACATGTTTCCTTATAAGTTTCATGTTCAACACTATCAATTGTTCTCATATCAATAAAATTAATCATTCATTTCACTATCGTCAACAACATCCTGAGATAATATTTTTCACCAGCGGCAGGATGTGCATAAGGTAATCTACCTATCGCTTTCCTTCTTTTTCGTTATTTCCAACATAAGTTTTTTTGTTCCAAACAATGTGATTTGGAAACTCAACATAAGTATAGTTTCTAACATGAGGAAGTTTAAGATTCATAGTAAACCATTCAGTTAACATTGTTTTATTAGTTTGCTCAGACTCTATTATTTCTTGAACACTTCCATCTTCTCTAAAAAAACTATTTGCTCACCAAAAAGATGATACTGCAACCGTTCAAAGCTTCAGATGCTGCAATATATCTAGAATCTAAATATAATTTGACCTCGTCACATCTTTCGACCACATTTTGATGAATGATAACTGTTGCAAAATCAGATTCTTTATTCACATATTTAAATAAATATGTTATTGCTCGTCTATGATTGCATATTTCAACATTAATATGTGATTGCTATTTCAGTAGCAGATTTGCATTGTAAGGCACAACCCAACTGTTGTCAATATCATTTCCATCTTCCGTATAGGATCTTGATTTGCGTTTTCGGTAAATTGCATATCCCTTTTCTTCAATAATATTATGGTCATTGAACATTTTAGGGATTTTTTTTAGCATTTATTATTTTTCATGCAAACACATTTTGGATCATGTGTACCACATGGTCCATGAATCATATGGGTAACTACCAAATCATGAAGTAAAGGTTCTATTTTAATGTCAGGAAGCTCAGCTCTAATTAAATTATTAATATCCTTTGCGATTTTTTTTTTGAACTTTCCAATGTAATAAGGATATGAGAATGTGGTAATTCTCGTTTTTGAAATTCTACCACAGATAGATCTACAAATGGAAAAATTAAACTTTTGAAACATATAACAATATACAAAACATATATCAACAAATAATGACAATAATCTACCAGAAAGTATTCGTCCAAAATATTTATGTTTAATCAAATTATCAAGAACCTGCATAAGTTTTAAGTGAAAAACTCTGTCAACAATATCAGACCTATCAGATGCACTTTGACCACCAGCAATCAATAAAAAATCATGTATTTCTTTCCAATTAGAATTGCATGTAAAAGTAATGAATAAATCCGGAGGCCCTGCCCATGCACAAATTGCCATAGTATCTTGATAGTTTTGAATCATGTATCGTGGACCTCCAGTAAAAGATGAAGGCAAAATGATTTTTTTACCAATTGTGTGAGCATCATTATCACCATCGTCAATAGCATCCTGCAATCCTTGATATAACTCACATCGTAAACTTTTTTGATTATTACGAATCCATCCAAGACGATTCCCTTCAACAGACGCATAAGCATCAACTATATATTGCTGTAATAATTTTCCACCTCTCAACAATGTTGTTTCTTCATTACAACGCTGTTGTAACCTAAATGCGTAGAAATCCTTCATTGAAACTTTATTCCTTTTTCTCTTCGTATTGTTACCTTCAATATAATTATGCCAACTATCTTCTCCATATGGGAATAATAAGGGATATTGCAATGGCATGTATGCTGGATGAATCTCACTAATTCTTTGATATCTTTTTTTTTTCGATCGTTGACAAAACATCTCGAGTAGATGAAGGAAAAAATTCATCATCAATCATCAGAGCAACTATTTCTGTTGAATTTGGTTTATTATATTGTTGAACCTTATGATTTCTATCCTCTAATTAAAATGCGCAAACTAAACTCTTTATCCTTATTGTTCTCATACCAATCACGAACGCATCGAAATTTCTTAACATATTTGTTGTATTTATCCAACATTTCCTTTAAACTTTTCACAGTTTCTGAATCATATTCCGTAGCATTACAATTATCTCCAATAGATGCGATTCGATTTTCAATTTCATGCTCGGTATCATATATATAAACATGTGCATATTTAGGTCGACTTCCAATAGCCAGTAGCAATGAACCTATTTTATGATAGTTTTGTCCATGAATTCGAAATGTATACGATCCTATTCCTTTCAAAACTTGATAATCTATCTTTGCTCCAATAGATGTAAAAGCAATATAGAGTTGAACGAACGAATTTTTTCCCGAAATTGTTTAGCTTTTTCAGAAACATTTTGATAGTTCAATAAAGAGTCCAGCATTTCAGGTGTCTTCTCAAGAAGAGGCAGAGAAACTCTTCCACTCTTGCAACAAAGTGAATAATTTATTTATTTTTCTTATTATTAGTTCTAACAATTTCTTCTTTCCACACAATTGCATCACATCTAGAACATTTTTTAGTAGGAGGTCCCAAATAATGAAAACGACTACGCCAATCTATTAAATAATTATCGTTAAAACTTTCTTATCATATATCATTATAAAACACACATTACAATTTAATCAGCAATAAGAAAATGCAATATATTATATTATTATATTTATGGAGGATTTTATTTAAAATAATCTTATAGCTTTTAAAACATGTAAAATATTTGTAAATAAAAAAATTTAAAAAATTTAAGATTTTTGAGTAATATGTTCTTTAAATATAGTTAATATCAAACAATCAAGTAAAATTAGATAAAACTTTGTGTTTTATAAGGATATATAATGAGGATGAAGCGTGTTCTTACTATCATTATCGTTTTTTTGACTGCATGACAAATCTTGATGAATATCTTTATTAACTATACGGTGATCATTCAAAAAGCCCACTTCCGTAGAATGATACAAAACGGTATCATCATCCATCAAAGATGTGTTGCATTCAACATTGGCAGAAAAATTAGGAATTTGTTCTAATGGTCTTTTGAAGTAGGATACCAAAATCAAATGTCTCTCGATTTCGTTTGAAAGAAAACTCATCATTTTTAGTATTAGTGCTGGATGACTGTTTTTTTTGATATCTTATTCTTTCACGTTCACGTTTACGTTGTTTTTGTGCTTCTGATAACGGTTTGCGAATGTATTTTGATTTATTTGCATGCATAGCTAAATAAAAGACAAAAGATAATATCACAATAGAAACAATTATAGAGATCAACATAAATGATTAACTAATAACAATAAATACGTCACAACATTTATTAATAACTTAATTGGAAAACTGTACAGATACCAATAGGAATTTAAATTTAGAGAACAAATGATTTACTTCTACATATAAGAATAAATAAATAAAAATCTTAAATATTGAATTTTTCGAATAATAGATTTTTTGTTACCTTAGTTTTTACTCCAAATTTGTTGTTGACCAAATCAAACGGACACTTTCCTGCAAATGAAAAAAAATATCAATTCAAGTCAAGTATTGCATTAATAATGGCAAATTTTAAAAATATTCTCATCAGTTAAAAAAATACTAAATGAAGAATGAAAAATAATACGTTGAAAAAGAAAAGTTTAGTTATGGAAAAAAAAGTTAGTGCAAACCATCCCGATTGATGATCATATATGTTGAAGAAGAAAACAAAGAAAGAGATAAAAATATTTACTGAAGGTATGGTGCTTTGAAACGATCTAAGTCAAGGATTTAAGTTTCAAAAATGTTGAAAAATCCAGAATTTGGTAAGAATGAGATCTCTCTCTTTCTCTTTTTTCTTCAAGTGAGAAAGAAGATGAAAAGTGCTGGATTAAATAGGGGAGGAGATGATGAGGTATGACGTCAATAGGAGGTGGAGACGAAAACAAATTCAATTCATTTTTATTTTTTTAAATTTCTGATAAAATATTTTGGTTTTATCATATAAATTTATTTTATTTACTATTTCTCATCACTACTAACGTCTTTATTTTTCTACCGTCTTTTTGCATCTGGTAACGTGTCTCTCTTCTTCATTTTATTTTTCTTTTGACATTTTCTGTCGTACTTATCCTTTTCGTTCTGTTTATACGTGGTGACGTCTTTATTTTTCTACAGTCAATCATGACTAATGTTTTTTTGCTGTCAAAACAGGACTAATGTCTTTTTTCTGTCCATCACAACTAATGACTCTTTTCTATCAAATCATGACTAATATTAACGTCATTATTTTTCTACAGTCCATCAGGACAAATGTCCTTTTTTCTGTCAAATCATCACTAATATTAACGTCACTATTTTTCTACAGTCCAGTATGACTAATGTATTTTTCTGTCAAATCATGACCTATGTCCTTTTTTTGCTACCATGACCAATGTCTTTTTTTCTATCATATCATGACTAATATTAACGTCACTATTTTTCTACAGTCCATTACGACTAATGTCATTTTTCTGTCAAATCATGACTAATGTCCTTTTCTGTCAAATCACAGCCCTGGATAATGTCATTTTTCTGTCGTTAGCACTATTTTCTAACATACTTTTTCTGTCAAATCATGACCAATGTTTACGTCACTATTGTTCTACAGTCCGTCCTGATTATTGTCCTTCTTCTGTCATCAGCACTATTTTTCTACAGTCGATCGTGACTGATGTCCTTTTTCTGTCAAATCACGGTCAATATTAACGTCACTGTTGTTCTGCAGTCCGTCATGACTGATATTCCTTTTCTGTCAAATCATGAATAACGTTAACATAACTGTTGTTCTGCAGTCCGTCATGACTACTGTTCTTTTTCTGTCAAATCACGACCAATATTAACGTCACTGTTGATCTGCAGTCCGTCATGACTGATGTCCTTTTTCTGTCAAATCACGGCCAATATTAACGTCACTGTTGATCTGCAGTCCGTCATGGCTAATGTCCTTTTTCTGTTAAATAATGAATAACGTTAACATAATTGTTGTTCTACAGTCCGTCATGACTGATGCCCTTTTTTTTCAAATCACGAATAACGTTAACGTCACTGTTGTTCTGCAGTTCGTCATGACTACTATTCCTTTTCTGTCAAATCATGAATAATGTTAACGTCACTGTTGTTCTACAGTCCGTCATGATTACTGTCCTTTTTCTGTCAAATCATTACCAATGTTCAGGTGACTATTTTTCTACAGTCCGTCATAACTATTGTCCTTTTTCAGCCCTCAACACTATTTTTCTACAGTCTATCATGACTAATGTATTTTTTATATCAAATCATGACAAATGTTAACGTCACTATTTTTCTACAGTCCGTCATGACTATTGTCCTTTTTCTGTTATCAGCACTATTTTTCTACAATCGATCGTGACTGATGTCCTTTTTTCTGTCAAATCATTACCAATGTTCAGTTTACTATTTTTCTACAGTCCGTCATGACTATTGTCCTTTTTCTTTCATCAGCACTATTTTTCTACAGTCCATCACGACTGATGTAATTTTTCTGTCTAATCACGGTCAATATTAACGTCACTGTTGTTCTGCAGTCCGTCATGACTGATGTCCTGTTTTTGTCAAATCACGGTCAAAGTTAACGTCACTGTTGATCTGCAGTCCGTCATGACTACTGTCTCTTTTCTGTCAAATCATGAATAACGTTAACATTACTGTTGTTCTACAGTCCGTCATGACTACTGTCATTTTTCTATCTAATCACTACCAATGTTCAGGTCACTATTTTTCAACAGTCCGTCATGACTAATGTCCTTTTTCTGTCGTTAAATTTTTCTGTAAAATCACTAACAATGTTAACGTCATTATTTTTCTACAGTCTATCATGACTAATGTTCTTTTTTTGTCAATTCAAAACTAATGTTAATGTCACTTTTTCTGTCCTGTTTGTACCTGATAACGTTTTTCTTCATATACGTACTCAACTGCATGCACTTGCACGCAAGCCTTTGTCCTCTATCAATTTATGCGCTGGTATTATACCTCATTGATGCACGTCGCGTCTAGTTCAACCCGAAAATTCCGAACTTGGTTTTATATCTTATTTTTAGCAGTTTTTCTATTTTTAGCAGTTCTTCTTTTATTAGAAAATTAGTTGTGATTTCGATTTTGCAATTGTAAGAGGCAAATTTTAATTAAATAAAACTCTAGTTTGGTGAAATTTTCATTGTTATCTTTCTATTCTTTCAATTTCTCTCAAATCTGTTTAGAAGCGCCGCATCCCAAATCACAGCCGCACCACTTACCAATTAAAAAAGAGCATCATGACTAATGTGTTTTTCTGTTTAATAATGCTTAATTATAATTGTTACGAATTATAATTATAACATGCATGTTTTCCAACCAAAGAAGTATCCGTTAAAGCCAATTGGTAATATCATTATTCCTTTTTATTCGAGTTTTTCTATACTCGGACGCTGTCACCTTCTCAATTTTTTTTGTCTTTTTCTGTCCTTTGTCAAACTTGATTGCAAAAATACGACCGAGTTGGAAAATTAAGTGATTTATACTATATATCCAAATTTATCATATGATCATCATATTAAATATATTAAACCATTGAAAATATTTGAAAACACAATTAAAACTTGTGAACATTATTCATCCCTTCTTCGAAATTTACATGCCAAAATAACAGAAATAACAGAAGGTTGATTAACAAAGAAAAACTAAAATTAACATCCTAATCTATTTCACATGGGTTCTCATATCGACATAACGGACATGAGTTATTGTTGAACAACCAAGGAACAATGCAATTCATATGGAATGCATGGTTACAACACAACTGCACTCCTTCGAACAAATCACCACTGCTACTTTTCTCAATTTCTTCGAAGCACACCGTACAAACAATATCGTCCATCCTTCAACTCTTGTCTCTTTCGCTTACGCGTTCTCTTAATTGTCACAGTCCTATCAACGCTAGTATAAACATATATCTTGATATGAAATTTAGCATTTGCTACCTCCACAGCTTCATGGACGAATTTGCTGATCTCCGTTTCAAGATACATGCGATGTTGATCTTGGATGGGGCATTTACGACGCACCACCCAGCCGGCGAAGCTACGACCGTTCTCGAGAGAACGTAATTTAGAGGCTACATATTTGTGATGCTTAAAAGATGACATTTTGTCCAAAATACACTTTGTACCATCACGAGGGCCAACGGGAGAGGGAATGATCACTTCAGCGGAGTCTTCAATGTACCCGTGGGTGCAAATGGAAGGATCGACATCGTCGGCATCCGACGACGTGGGCGTCAGTTTTGCATGGAGGAGGAGAAACAACGGCGGTTTGTTATACTCTTTGACCATTGAGAGAGGCAATGGCTGTTCTGCATCAAGATTTTATGCCATTAAGAGATGCAAAATATTTCTGGCTTACCCTTTTTTTACCCTTTCTCTTTTGTAGGGATTGAAAATGAAGTGCCTTAGTTTAAATAGAGTAGAGGTGGGAATAGGTGCCAATAAGAGATGGGACATGTGGCAATAGGAGGTGGATATGACTAATGTCCTTTTTCTGTCAAATCATGACCAATGCTAACGTCATTATTTTTCTACAGCCCGTCATGACTAATGTCCTTTTTCTGTCAAACGATAGCCAATGCTAACGTCACTATTTTTCTACAGTCCATCATCACCAATGTCCTTTTCTGTCAAATCATGCCTAATATCCTTTTTCTGGCCGTCATGACTAATGCATTTTTCTGTCAAATTATGAATAATATTAACATCACTATTTTGCGATTGCATGCACTTGCACGTGGGCCTTTGTCCCCTCTCAGTCTATGCGCGGGTATTATGTCATATTTACGCAGCCCTAGCCTACTTGGAGTTGCTCGACCGATCCAAAACACGTCGGGTCTAATTCAACCCGAGAATCACAAACTATCAGATCTTGTCCGATTCGCGCGTTCCACCAGCCAAATCGAAGATCTCGTAAAATAGTCTGGGTCAACGGACGTCTCTCAGAATCACAAAAATCCATCATTTAAGGCCCCGAAATCGCGGTCAAAGATTTGCTCCGAACTTTGACTTTCGAATTAGGAGTGAAATTAGCACCCGAATCAGTTAAGATTTGACAGGAAGTATCGGGAATCAATTTGGGACGCAATCAAATAATTAGTTTCACATTTTAACAACTTTTTTTAGCAGTTTTCTAATTTTAGCAGTTTTTCTTTTGATCTATTCCGTACGACTTGTCATTTCTGTCCTATTTGTATCTGATAACGTCCCTCTTTTTCTACAGTCCTTTTGGAAATGGGAACGTCTTTCTCTTTTTTCATGACTACTGTTTTTTCGGTTTAATAATTCTTACTTATACTTGTTACGAATTATGATCATAATTCTGTTGTTCCAACCAAAGAAGTACCCATTAAAACCAATTGGCAATCTCATTGTTTTTTTTCATTTGAGTTTTTTCTACACTTGCATGCTGGCACCTTCTCAATTTTTTTTCTCCTTTTCCGTCATTTGTCAAATTTAATTGCAAAAACACGACCGATTTATAAAATTAAGTGATTTATACTATATATCCATAAAATGTATCATTTGATCATCATATTAATCATATTAAACCAATTGAAAATATTAGAAAACACAATCAGAACTTATTAATATTGTTCATTCTTCTTCGAATTTTACATGTCAAAATAACAGAAATAACAAACGATCGATCAACAAAGAAAAACTAACAGTGACATCTTAAGTTATTTGACATGGCTTCTCACATCGACATAGTGGGTATGAGTTTTTCTTGAACAACCAAGAAACAATAATACATTTCATGTGGAATGTATGATCACAATGCAACTGCACTCGTTCAACTAAATCACCGTTTCTATCCATCTCAATTTCTTCAAAACACACGGTACAAATATCGCCATTCTCGTCCTTCAACCCTCATCTCTTTCGCTTACACGGTCGCTTGATTGTCACCATCTTATCGATGCTTGTAGGAGGATACTCTGTCCAAAAAAAATTTGCACCATCATGAAGGCCATCGGAAGAGGGGATGATCACTTGGGCAGAGTTTTCAATGTACCCTTGGATGCACATGGAAGGATCGACATCGTCGGTATCCGACGACGTGGGCGTCATTTTTGCATGGAGGAAGAGAAGTAGTGACGGTTGTACTCTTTGACCATTGAGAATGGTAACAGCCATTCTATATCAAGCTTTTGCGCTATTGAGAGAAATGCAAAATAGGAAAAGAAGATCGGTAGAGTTTTAAAGGCCTTTCTCTCTCCTCTCTGTCAACTTTTTTTTATTTTTAGCTTTTCTCTTTTGAGTAAAGAATGAGGATGAGGTGCTCTATCTTAAATAGAGCAGGAGGTGGGCACGGACGCCAATAGGAGATGGGACATGTACCAATAGGAAGTGGAAATGCCAAAATTTTTGAGGGCAAAATTGGCATTTTGAAAAGGAGATGGGACAGACGGCAGTAGAAAGTGGAAATATCAAAATTTGTGAGGGCAAAATTGGCATTTTGAAAATTCTGCCACCTCTCTACACCTTTACATTATGTATATAGGATGTTTGGTTGATAATACACAACGCGTGGCTTAAGTCTTTGAGCAATGTTCTTTTCCCCTTTGACATGGTATTGGCTCTGATTTAAAATATGTTTATTCTCATGCCTTCCCAAGCTTGTTTTTGGCCATGCATATGCCCAAGGTCTTTCAGTATCGGCCAGAAGCTCATGCGAGCATGCGACAGTGTTAAATGAAAAGTTTACTTTATATATATATATATATATATATATATATATTGCTGGCCCGTAATCTAGCTAAGTGGTTTGTGGTTTTCCACCCTTCTAATAATAGGTACTCTTCTAATAAATGATGATGATGGGGCTACAGGGTCTCATGCCCTTTTCTTCTAGAATAAGTGCTAAAGCCGGAGTCGAAGCACGCAAACTAGTTGCGGTTGGTGGTCTACTAGTTCTACTAGCAGAAGATCGTGCGACATACAAATCAAACACTTCTTCTAAATTGTTTCTAACGGTCCCAACATAAATATCTATATTATGCCCCATGGCTGCATGGAACTAGGTTAAAAAAGCTTCCAAACCTTCAAATTTAATTCTAGGGTCTATTATCGAACACAAACAAAAAATATTTGGAATTTCAGCGAAATATTTAGAAATCTTACTTAGCATAGTAGGTATAATTGGTGAAGTAAATGGTTTTCAATGTGACCAGCAAAATATTGAGCTATATTATACAATTTAGAGACAAAAATATAATAAGTGGAGGTATAAGTAGCAGAAAATCGTTCGGTTGTTGCTTTAAAAGTCATAAGAAATTCTTGAAAAGGATCTGCAACCACCCAATGATCCTCTGTTAAGTGGTTTTCTATAGGCATAATTTTATTCCACATGTTACTAATAATTCCGGCGGTTTTTGATGCAGTACGAAAAATATCTTATGTACTATTCCATCTAGTGACCACATCTTTCCTAAGAGACAGCCTTGCTGCTGCAGCCAGGCATCTAGATTTATATTCATATTTTCTTTTTGCAGAACTTTTAATAAAATTGCATGCATTTTTAATCATTTGAATATTTGCACTGCATACGGTATATGCATCATATAACTCGATTAAGTATATGGCATGCAAAACGAATATGAAAAAAAACGACCATTGCAAATTGGTTTGCATCGCCTAATAAGTTCAAGAATAGCAGAATTATTGTTGCTAGAATTATCGAAAGATATAGAAAAGTTTTTATTTACACAATAATATTCTTCTAAAATAAATCTAATTTCAGTAGTTATATGAAAAATACTATGCGGGTATGGAAATTGTCTAAAAGCAATCATTCTTTTTTGCAAATATCAGTCGAAATCTATCCAATGTGCAGTAATACAAATCCAGGAAAGATCCCTTTTATTAGTCCAAATATCATAAGTTAATGCAATACTGGAATCTAAAGAAGCAAGAGTAGCAATTAATACCTATTTACCGTCGTTGTAGAGGATAAAACGACGACTTTTAAGCGTAATTCTCGAAACACTTTTGTATGCCGATTGCAACGCCGTTTAAACGTATCGCTCAAAAGCCGCGTTTTCTCAGAATCCGTGAACCTGGTTATCTGCCATAACATATCTTGCCATTTCCGAAACATTTAAATCATGATTCTATTGAAAAAGATCTTGACCGGTGTAACCAATTTGTATTTGTGTGGCGGAGCGACCGACCGAGGCTTCTAAGCGTTTTTTTGCATGTTTATGCAAACTACGGGTGCCGGCACCTTCTTTGTGTTTATATGCATTACCGCAATATTTGCAAACGAAGTATCTAACATTTTCCTAAATTCAACTTTATAGTGATCCCAAATATTACCAGTAGTCGCATGTTTTTTAGTTTCTTTAGATTTAGGGGTGGATCCTTCAGCTTGTGGTTCTATTTTGGCTCTTTCGGGATAAGGAATTTGGGTTTGATGCGTATCGGATAAACCCTCCATATCAATATTTTAACTAATTAAAAAGATAGAGAGTATTAGAGTAGAAATAATAAACTAAAAACAAGAAATAAGAAAGAGAGAAGAATGAGTGGGTCGGAGGCAGAGCCAGACTGTCGGGGGATTGGATCGGAGTTTCTATTCTTGAAAATTTAGAATTTACAGAGTATATGTTTTTATGAGAGAGATGAGTATTTTTTTTAAAATTTGAAAAATAAATGAATTTGGAATGAGAAGAAATGGGGTTTATGGGGTATTTATAGGTTTGATTTTTTTTTTTGATTTTTTGAATTTTTTGGCCGTTAAAGCCGTTAGGAGGCAAGGTGAGGCTAATCACATCGTGATTCGTCTCACCTCACCTTGTTTTCCCTATTTTTAGCAGCTGGATGAGATTTCCAAGGCGAGGCGAGGCGCGAAATTCGCCTCGCTTCGTCTTGATTTGCCCGTTTCTAGCCATTGGAGGGGATTTTCAAGGAGAGGCGAGGTGAATCTGAGACGAATCCGTGGCTAAGTGAGGCGTCTCATCGCGTTCATAGCCGTTGTTGCCCGTTGGACATCGACTTCGAGACGAATCGGTCAACGAAGTGAAGCGAGGCAAACCGGATCGGCGATTTTTGACGAATTTCGACGATTCCCGAGACGAGACGAGGCGAACTCCGATGAGGCAACATCGCGGATTGGAGGTCCCTGCTTGCTTCGTGAGGCTCACCACGACGAGGCGAGTCAATTCGCCTGACTCGGCCACGTCAGCATGAGGCGGATTTTTTTCACCTCGTTGCGAAGCGAAGCATGACGACCCATGAAGCATTTGGTTCATTAGCCAGTATTAGATACAATTTGGTCAAGTTGATTTGTACTATTGGCCTCTTCCACAGGCGCTTGTGTGTTTTACAAGCATGCATGTGGCTATCATTTTTTTTTTATGTAAAGAGCATGGCACATAGTGGCCCGCCCCATAAAATTTATTAAGGAAAAAACATCGCTACCGTATGCACTGAACTTATCTGTCTCTGTGTGTGTGTATCATCGTTGTAGTAGAAGCTAGGTTAGCATTCATTTTGACAACATGGATATTTTACTAATCAGCAATAAAATAGCACTATATTTGATGGCCAAGTCTATATATATATATATATATATATATATATATATATATATATATAAGATGAATTCCCTTTCTTAATAGGGAAAAAAAATCAAACCTACCATGCAAGAAGTATTTCTTTTCTACTAATCAGCAATAAAATAGCACTATATTTGATGGCCAAGTCTATATATATATATATATATATAATGATAAGATGAATTCCCTTTCTTAATAGGGAAAAAAAAGATATATATGAGACTCTTATTTAATTTATTTGAAAGACATAATATAATCCTAAGCCATAGTTGAATTATTGAAATAAATTAATAAATGCCTGTTACTTCCAATTGTATACCAAAATACACTAAGTTCGTGCCAGCAATATATGCCAGTATCGAGCTAGAGAAGTAAATACAATTGACAATCTCAAAATGCGATATTCAAATATATATTGTATTTGCATCACACACATATATATATATTGTTTATACTCTAATTGTATGAGAAAACAAAGAAAACAAAAGAATATCGAATAATAATTAATAAGATATAAGCGCTGCTTTAATTACTCTTCATGCAAGTTCTTCCCCCCCAAAAACAGAATGCAAAAAAAAAAAAAAAAATTGGACAGAAACCCTAATTCCAAATTTCTAATACCCAAAATAGTACAAGGAATATAATGAAGGGTATAACTGTCAAGGATTAGATTATATATATAATATTAGAGATAAAGAAGAAACAAGACAAGCAAACGAAGACGTCCTTGGGACTGTTTGGTTGCAGGATTATGGAATTTGGATTCCAAAAATAGTACGGTTGAAATTTCTGGATTTGGTAATTTGTTGTTTGGTTGGTTTTGGATTCCTAGTATTGGATTTGTAGATCATTGTAATCTTTGTTTGGTTGGTGGAAAAAAATGGGATTTGGATTTGAGGATTTTAGAGAGAGATAGAGAGAGAGGATTGTTAAATAAATAAAATACACGGGCCCCATCTAAAAATACAATGAATAGTGCCAAATCCTTGAGAATTCTTGAAAAATTTTAGGATTCATGAATCCTTCTTTTGTGGTGGGCCCTCCATACAAAACAAAAGAATCCTAGAAATCCTAATCTTGCAACCAAACACAAAATTGTGGAATCCGAGGATTCCACAATCCAAAATCCAAATCCAAACTAATAATCCTGCAACCAAACAGGCCCTAAAGAAATCTTGTGCAGACATCTGGAAACTCCACAAAGCGAAGGCAGACGTGTGCTGATTAGGAAACGCAGACGTCTAACAATCAAGCTCCAAAAAACCCCAGAGTCTAAGCATACGTCTGGCCATTTTCCCATCAGTCGTCTGCCGACTGTAGACACGACTATTGCAGATTTTTTCTATTTGAAAAATCTTTCCATATCTGTTCTGATGTTATTTGTTTAGGAAAGATTTTATTTGCTTTATTTCCTCATCATGTAAAATGTATATATACACTTTTAATATTCAATACAAATCAAATCAAATTTCAAAATTTAAAAACCATTTTCTCCAAAATTCTATATGGTATCAGAGCTCTACGATTAAAAGCTTAATTTTTTATCCATGACCTCCCCTCAAAACTCAAGCCCCGTCATCTCCAAATTCCCTTTTCCAACAAAGCTCTCCCACACAAACTTTACTGTTTGGGGATCCTAAATTCAATCGGTCTTAATCGGCCACAACCTCCTTGGCTATATCGACGGCTCCAAATCTCCCCCTTCGAGGACTATCACTGATATCAATGACAACACCAAGCGTGTCGACAATCCAGACTACCATCAATGGTATCGTCATGATCAACTTATTCTAAATGCTATTCTTGGCAGCTGTATCGAGACAATCCAGCGTCACATCTTCCATGTTTTCTCATCCAAGGAAGCATGTGATCAACTTATTATTCTCCTTGCGAACAAATCTCATTTATGAGTTATGTCGCTCAACTAACGTCTCATCAACAATCAACGCGGTTCGCAATCTATAATGATATATCAGAACGTAGCCATCCTCATACCGTCGAATTCTCCAAAATTCTATATATAAATGTCTTAAAAACTTTAGAGTCCGTAATGCTTTCAACCTCCAATTTTCACACCCAAAAGAAACAAATGTCTAATTAATTTAGAATATATAAGATTTCACAGTCACATCACGTACATCATGGTATTCTTGCAATATTTAAGGTTTCATTTTCTTTTCTGAAAATATATGAACAACCCTTAGTCAGCACCATAGTCACATAATTCGTGAATTATTCGGCGAATTCGTGAATTTTTGATCGGCCGATTAATTCTCCGATTTAATCGCCGTTGGCGAACGTTTCGAATTATTCACGAATAATTCGAAAAATCAGCGAATAATTCATAAAAACAGCGAATAATTAGTAATATCAAAACCCAGCGTCTCATATATTAATTTCTTACTCGAAATCCTTCCTGAACATTTCCCGAATACCTGCCGAATCTTTCTCGAATACCTGCCAATTTTTTCCGAATAGTTCTCCGAATCCAAATTTTCGATCTCGCTCAATTATTCGCGAATCACGAATTTGTGACTATGGTCATAACCTTATCATATACTATAATTATAATTATAATTAACATGAACGAATAATTAGCAACATCAAAACCTGCTGAATCTTTCTCGAAAACCTGCTGATTTTTTCTGAATAGTTCTCCGAATATGAATTTTCAATCTCGCCGAATTATTCGCGAATCGCGAATTTGTGATGGTCGTAAAATTATCATATACTATAATTATAATTATAATTAACATGAACGATAACCAGAATTTGTGATGCTCATTACTGTCACTATTCTTTATATTTGGGTAATTGGGTGGATGCACATTAAACAGGAAAAAAGAATTAGTTTAGCTCAAATGAGTAACACTGTTAGTTACGTCTAACAACTTTCTAATCAAGGAACTATTCCTCTACGAAACAATTTCAAAATTTTGATGCATGCAATTATAGAAACTTTGAAAATTAAGACAACAAATTAAGTGATTTAGATTCAAATTCTATTAGTAACACTGATAGCTGTTTAATTGGTAGCAGCTTTAGCAATGAAACATTATTAAGAGTTCAAAATTTACTTGACATATATCAGTAGCAGTTATAAGTAGGGCATAAACCACCAGCCTTAATTTCCCCAGTTTTAAGTAAAAAACCATTAAACATTGAAAAATACTAATAAATTAAACCATTGACCATTCATTACCGCGGTATTACAACGGAAGGACGGTGTTGAAGGCCATAATTTTACCAGTTTTTTTGTTAGAATATAAAATTTGTTTCCTTAACTCTCCTTCATAACTTTGAAGTTTTGATACAGAGATGATGACCTTAATTATCATAGCAGAGCAGCCCATGTTCAATTCCTACTGAGCGCGTACTGAAGACAAATTAATTAATAAAATGTTGAAATAAATGCATGAATATTAAATCAATGTAGCCGGAGCTGCATTACAATCACTACTACAATAATCGCTTGCCCCTACGGATTTAACCGTAAGGGCAGACCACTGTCCCTACGGATATATCCGTAGAGATATAAAATTCCTCCGTAGGTCCAAAACCCACATGTGCAAGTCTTCGTTCTGAACATGCCCCTACGGAGTAATAATTGCCCCTACGTCTTACTCTGTAGGGACATTTATTCCTACGGATTACTCCGTAGGGACATAATCTTTATTTAATTTATTGGTTTATAAAATAAAATACGTATACCTACGGATTTATCCGTATGACTTGATAAATGCCCCTACGGATTAATTCGTAGGGGCAAGTTTTACCCATGTTACTGAGTCCATAAAAACAAAATATCAGATATTCTGATATTTTGTCCATATGGCGAAATGTGTAGGGGAAAACTTTGCATCTACGGATTTATCCGTAGGTACAACAGTTGCATCTACGGATTAATCCGTAGGGACAAAATATCAAAAAACAATTTATAGAAAGAGGCTTCCCGGTTTTTCTCCTTTCTGTGCACAATAATATATGCATCATATAACCAAATACAGAAATATTCATAATCAACATCTCACGCATAATATATAAAAGAAATAAACAAAAAGAATACGATATCAATCTAAATCATCGTGAACAAGTAAACAACCACCAATATCGTCCAAAATATATACAATATGTATCAGATAAGTACATACATCCTCAAAAATATAAATAAAGCTACCCTAACTCGGTCCAGCTCATCCACCTCTGATAATCACCGTAATCTGGCGCATCTGCTCCTCGGTGCAACTCCGAGTCATCAAAAACCCGACTAATGAAGGAGCGAACTGTGCGGGAGTCTGAGCGGGCTGTAGAGCTGTAGGAGTGGTCTGCGCAATCGCAGTCGAGGTAGTAGCTTGCCGAGCCGCAGCCGAAGGAGATGCATGTGGAGCCACAGCCGAAGTAGCCTGCCGAATCTGTAAAATTTTGTGTATAATAAACGAGTAAGAATGGTGTATTAGATTTTAATCGAATTCGTATCATTATCAGATTATTGCGAAACCCCAAGCTAAGAATATTTAGGGACTTGGGCCTAGTTTGGGTATCTAGTTTGGAAAACCGTGGTTTATTTTAATTAAATAATTTTATATAAGTATGATTAATCAAAACTAAGTCTACAATCAAATAAGCTCAGGCTACTAATTGTAACACCCAAGTTCAGTTATACCATGTTCGTTTTGATGATTTATTTATAGTGTGGCTATTTCCTGTGTTATTCGTTTTTGGGTACGGATAGTGTTTGGTTTCTGTGCTTGGTATCCGACCTGACCCGCATGATGGAAATCCGTCCCGATTCCTGTTTATGATTTATCCCCGCTAGTGCGGGGGATCCATGCACTTTCATGTTGTTTATCCTGTATATCTGCATTATATCTGGCATCTGCATTTTTTTAACAATACAATTATAATCTAATAAAATATTTTAAAAATATCTAGCATCGTCTGCATCATACCCTTAACCCTTTCGTCGCATCTGTACATCGTGTTCTCGTCCCGTTCAGTGAAACGAACTCGTTTGGATAGCTACGTGCACACTGCGTGCATCCGTTCTTGGGGGTATCCATTTTCGTTATCCGGATATCCTATTTTGGTTTTGATTAATACGTATATTATCCGTATTTTTAAACCGTAATTTTAGACCTGACCCGGGCGTGTTTTGGACTATTTTATATTAGCCAAAATCTCAAATATAATCAATATTATATTCTTCACTATATAAACTGTTAATAATATACGATTTTATTCTTTATAACTAAAATATTATTTTCTATAACTAATCCACACTCACAGATCTCCCCCCCCTCTCTCTCTCTCTCTTTTCAACACCTCTCTCTCTCTCCTCTACACATATATACTATATATATTATATTTAATTATAACCCATTCCAAACCCACGTTCTCATTTCTTTCTTCTTCTTTCTTTCGTTTCCCGCCTTCGTAGCCTCCCTGCTAATCCTAAACCTACCTTTCACCCTTGTTGCTGTCGCCTCCTCACCCTCTCCTCCTCCGCTCATCCCATCGAACTCGCTTCCTCTCCTCGACCTCGTCACCGCCTCTCTTTCCCGAACCCATATTCCCCGTAACCGACAACGAACCCAGAACCCATCGCCTGCACACCTCTTCGCTACCGGAGCTTGTCTGCCGTCGTCGCCTCACGCCGAAGACCTCCCTCACCACCTTCTCCTCCCTCTCCCCTCTCTGCAAACCATCACCACCGAGCAAGAACCCTGCACACCATCACCCAGACCTCGCTACAACCCTCACCTGCACACCTTGCCGGATCTCCGATCCATCGCCGTCGTCGCCCCATGCCACCTCCTCTGACCACGAGCCAACTCCAGACCAGAATCCCACACCCCGATCTCCTCTTTTCCCTTCACCCGGAACCTAGCACCCACTGCCTTGTCGCCGAAAACCCTCGCCTGCCTCCTAGCCGTCGATGACCCATCGTCGGCGTCACCCCCTCGCCTTCATCTCTGATCCCAATGCATCCAAACCCAGAACACAAAACTTCTTCGTCTTCTAGTTCTTCTTCTCTTCTTCTGGTTTATTGATTCCGTATTTTTCCGGTCCCCACCGGAGCTGTGCCATCGCCGACGATCCAGGCGATCCAGTGGACGTCCCCGTGGTCACATTCTTGCTTTGCCTGGTCCTGTTCTGTACGTGCGCGGGTGCATCACGACATTTACCGACGTCGCACGCGGCGTACACACCTCGTCGTGAGATCCGATCAGGCAAGTTTATCTTGCTATATGCTATACTAATATAATTATATTCATATGAATAAAAGTATTACAGGTCGTTTAATTATGCATCATATGTTACAGTTTTACAGTTTTACAATACCCGTTCGCATCCGTACAGTTTATTACATATCTAGTCGCATGCAAGTTTATCTTGCTACATGCTATGATATATATTTTACATCCATATGAATAAAAATATTACATGTTTATTGCATTGTGCATCCCTGTTACAGTTTTACCGTTTTCCGATATCCGTTCGCATCCGTATCATTTATTGCATCCATAGTTGCATGCCAGATCATATTATTACATGTTACTATTATGTTAGTACCTCATGCTTGATAATGTGCATCATACGTAGTTATGGAGTTGTGGATGTCATCCATGATAGACATTGTGCATCCGTGTTTTACCGTGATTCGATACTTGCTGCATTTTACTGTTAGGCATCCATTTGATACACTGTGCACCACCTGACATGATCTGATACACCACTGCTTGACTTGATACCTGATTTTGTTACTAATGCCAACAATCCTGACTCGTTGTCCCGATGGACGTTACTGTTGTCTGCACAGAAAAAACCTGTACTTTCTTGATCCTGTGTTGGCATTAGATATCGATTGGCAATACCTGACTTGAACACATAACCTTGGGGGTAAGGGGAAATCAAGAATGTATGTAACTCAAAAGGCTATTATATATTGTTTGCCGTTTTTCCGGGCGTTACGGAATATATTGTTTGCCGTTTTTCCGGGCGTTACAGAATAATCCTGTTACCGTGGTCCCGTAGAGAATGAACGGGGTATAGACTGATGGGTTACGATAAGGATTACATTAATTGATTTTGAAGACTTTAGAATAGATAACTCAGCAGTATAGTTTAGATTACTCACTGCACTTCACCTTCACGTATACACTTCACTGTTCCATATCCATGTTTATTGGTTATATTCATGTTATCGTTTATATTCATTCCTGCATAATTTGTGTATCATGGTTATTTATTATTGTTGATATTATGACGCACTGACGTCTAGGTTTTGCATGGCCTAGTTACTATATCTTTGTCGCAGGCTGACCAGGAGTATTTCAGCCAACAGTCCGAGCAGTGAGGATCACTTTAGTGATAGTTTAGTTAGTTTTCTTTCCACAGTTTTATTTCCTGATGTGAACCCGTATTTGGGACGTATTCTAGATGTTACTATTATTGGATTTATTGCTTCGGCATATATATTTCTTGACTCGTTTATTCTGGCAGATAGACATATACTGGATAGATTATTTTATTTCTACTGTTCTTGATATCTTATGGACAGCCGTAATATGACTGTGGAGGGATGTTTCCTAACCACATGGAGCATGGTTGGCTCTGTCACATGCCGATATTAGCGCACTCTGGGAAGCGGGGCGTGACACTAATATTGCATATGTTACTATCTATAACGTGATATAATATTTTACTATTAAGTAATATACGTACCAACATCTCCTTCAACTCCTCGACGGTGTTCTTCAAGACGGCAACATCATGCTCCAGACGCCGCTCACGAAGAGTAGGGGAAGTAACCGCCGGAGTAGATACCAACCTCATATGGACCCTGCTAAGACCCAGTCCCCGGCCTCTCTCCCAACCTCTGTGGTGCCCTCCGTGTGCGGCGTTTAGGACTGGGGTCAGTAGTATCAGATCGGTCTGTCCACTAAAATCGATTCCCGATATCTCCGCCTGCTCCACCACCCGCTCCTACACCCACATTAACCATTAAAATATAAGTATATCTTTTAAATTTGAACTTATCAAAACAAAAATTTCATTCGAATTAGAATAAATATTAATACTTACGTAATACTCCTGGGTAGCGGTGTCGGGCAATCGAAACGCGCCCGTGGCGAGATCTGTCGAGATGCCGTGGAGGTAAGATATGCGGTCAACACGCTCGGTGTACCACCCTGCGCCAGGGTTTGAGCTCTCTGCAATTCGCCAAAAATTTACATATATTATAAAATAACTCTTAATATTGCATTATATCAAAATAGATCTATTGTAAATTACCGATGCCTCCATGGCACGAGTAATGTTCCTCGAACCACCTGCATAAATGGGGTGACTCCTCTTCGCCGACTTCCTATTCTCTTTATTTTGATCGGCATGTTTCTGCACAACACAATCAGATTTAGTTTTCTAATTAAACAACACAAAAAAATAAATTATATACTAAACAATGAATTACATTTAAATTACAAATCTGTTTGCGCCTAGAGTAGTAATATTGGCACAAGAAAGGCCATGTATCTACGTCGACTCTGGGAAAAGCCGGAGTATGTAAGAGAGCTGCTCTCTCTGCCTCGGGGGTTGCTAGCCAGACCAAATAGCAATCGATTTTCTGCTCGTTCCTATTGTATCGGACCTTAGATTGCATGTTCTTCATGAGGCCCAGGTACAGAGCATGAAGATCGGATGATCAGGGTCGGGTAGAGGCTGAAAGTCATAACCCAACCGCAAATACAAAAAAATAATGTATTTAAATTACAAGTGTTAAATAATAATAAATTTATTGGATAAGTCAAATGAAAATATATATTAATACCCGATCCCGATCCCAGAAGAGGGCAAATGAGCACCGGTGCTGATCACCCCACTCAACGTGAAGTGGATATTTCTTTTGGATGCGGCTCTCATCCCCCATATACCGGCTGAACCGCTTGGCATAATCGCCGGTATAGCGATAATCGGGGGTAAAGAAGAGGGGGAATGGTTCCTCCCCACTAGCTCCATCGGGCCTCAGCCTGTGGGACTGATTCGGCCCTCGAGTCCCCCTCTCGGGATGGGGCTACCCTACATCTACAAGAAATATCAAGACAAGCAATATTAAGACAAAACTGTATTTAGAAATCAAGAATTAACGAAAATTGAAGTGCGATATATACCTCCGGCGACAACAGCATGAGCCTGGGCCCGGGCAGCAGCACAAGCGAGACGAGGGTTCCTCCGGTGAGGAACAGCTGGTGATCCGGACGTGGACGCATCCCCTCCAATTAGAAAATAAACATTGATGATAAAATTACATGAAGTTCATGTTTATTCTTGGAGAATATGTAAAATGAATAAATATTTTATATTTATTCATACTAACCTGCAAACTGAGCGTAGGGTACGGAAGTGACGGGAGTGGCCTCTGCGCAAGATATGGATGCACCACCTGTAATTAGACAATTAAAAATAGATTATATAAGTAATTACAAAAAGAATGTGTATATTTATAATATAACATTCTAAATCAATATGCGTGCAATATAAGATATATAAACATACCCACAGGTGCGGTGGTGGCCTCTGCCCGAGATGTGGAGGCATCACCTACGGCTAAACAATTAAAAAATGATTATCTAAGTAAGAGCAAAAAGAATGTGTGTATATTTATGATATAATATTCTAAATCAATATGCATGCACTATAGGATATATAAACATACCTGCAGGTGCGGTAGTGACCTCTGCTTCTAATGTGGATGCACCACCAACAGCTAGACAATTAAATATTGACTATATAAGTAATTTTGAAATAAATATGCGTGTATATCTATAATATTATATTCAAAATGAATATGCGTGCAATATACCTGGAGGTGTGGCAAACTCCACGTAGAAGGAGTCATCAGAAAGGGATACCGGTCGGGGTGTAAGACCAGCCCTCTGGAGCTCTCTACGTAGATCCCCGGGCGGCAGAACCGCTCTGCCTCTGCCACGGCTGGTGCTCCTGCTGCCTCTCACTGCTCCGGGTGTCATCATCAGACCTAGAAGAGTACAATCATTACATATGCCTGCAAATATGTATAGATCGTAGAAATGTGAAGTAATAATATAACATTACTGATAATCTTTTTCGTTTCGTAGACGCATTAGACATATCTACTTGGATTTCATTATCGATATCATTTCTAACCCACGTAACTTCACGATCAGCCGAAAACAACCCGTCTTTTGAAACAGACGGTAGGAGCACTCTAAGTCTTCTCTCTTCTTCATCCTCATCGCTGTCCTCTATACGATCCTCGAATTTTGGGACATCGTAAATATCCCTGGATTTCCAACGGCATACGATACTCTATCCCGGATGCTTCAAGCACTGTGAGTAGTATACTTGGAACGCTTGGTTCGGAAAGATAAATGGATCGTCTTGACCGTAAAATCAAAGTGTGTTCATACTAGTCAATCTATATTCATCTTTCCAAGTCTCGAGATTGTTTGTCCACTTATCCGTATCGGTTCATATATCGTACCAAATAAAATGAAATATATAAAACAATCCTGATCGTCCGGGATATTGGATGCCAAGTTTGCAATTTAAGTATCCATAATAAATCACACCATCCGATCCTACTGTCGCAATCCCACTATTCTGGGTGGTTCGAGATGTTTCTATGTCCTTAGCTTCAAATTTGTATCCAACGACACCGAATCCTTTATAATATGCAACCTCCAGGCTAGAAAACTGAGCTAAACATCTTGAATCTCTCTCTAATGATGCAAACAAGTTCGGATCATGGATTTGACAAAACAAATTTTACAGCAAATACATAACGGTATAAGTTTAGATTAAGACTGGTAGTAATAACATGTTATTCAAACAACTTACATGATCTGCAACCCAATCGCAAAAATTATTTTTATGATATTTTTCCAATCGTTCATCATTCCAATCAGGATTCCCCTCACGTACCTCATCAATATGAATTCTGTTCTCAACAATAAATTATGGCATTAATATTATATCATTTGATACACAAACAAACACAAATATAACAATTAATTCATAAAAACTTACTCTCTAATTTCTTCAAGATATACGCTATTGAGGAGGATAAACCGATATGTCTTGTTGTTAAACATAGTTTCTACTCTCTTATAATCAACTTTACCATATGGCCCGTCCTGAATTCTCCGAGACCGGTTAAGCTTCGTTTCAATGTTCTCGTCCAGATAGCGGGAACAAAATATGGTTAATTCATCTAGAAGATAATCTTGCATGATAGAACCCTCCGATTGATTTCTATTGCGTATATACTTTTTTTTGAGTGTAGAGGTACCTAAAGAAAAATATGTTAAATAAATAAATACGGGCATATAGGACAACAATAATTTTACAAATTGCGTGAAACGAAAAATTCCACGTACCTTTCAACGGGATACGTCCATCGATATTGTACCGGTCTGGCAAACTTAGCCTCGGTTGCAAGATGAACCGTCAGGTGTATTATGATATCGAAGAATGACCGTGGGAAAATACGCTCAAGCTTGCAAAGTATCAATGAAATAGAATTTTCTAGATTCTCCAGCGTCACAACATCCAAGGTTTTAGCACACAATTCTCTAAAAAAGCAACAAAGGTCATTGATTACTAGACCAACCGATTCGGGAAGGGAAGTTCTGAGGGCTAATAGGAGAAGGTGCTCCATAATAACATGGTGATCATGGTTTTTCAGCCCATCGATGTTGCCTTTCACAATTTTTATTTTCTTGCTAAATGATCCTGAGAAAGCTGTAGAAACTTTCAAATTATGCAACACCTGCAGCAACCTTTTCTTCTCTGGTTGTGACATATGATACGCGACATTGGGAAGTACAAACTTGCCTAGTTTACCCGCTATCGGTTTAGGATGCAATTCACTTCTAATTTCCCAGTCCTGAAAATCCATCCGAGCACGGAGGTTGTCTTTTGATTTTCCGTCTTTACAAAGAAGCAAGTTGATTACGTGCTCGGATACTCCCTTCTCTATGTGCATGATGTCCAGACAATGAAGCACTAAATTTGTTGACCAGTACGGAAGCTCGTAGAAAATGCTTAACTTGTTCCAGTAGGGTGGTTTGATTTGTTTTGTCGGATCCATCCCGAAGGTCGCATTATTGTAACCATCCGACCGAGCAATCACGTCCTCTCCGGACAATGAGGCTGGAGGCCTAAGAAGCTCCTGATAACCATTAAAGTGAGCATCATCTAACCTGTAAGGATGGTCTAGTGGTAGGAAACGCCGATGACCGCAATAACAAACCTTCCTGCTAAAATTCAACCATTTCGATGTTGTATATTGATGGCAATAAAGGCATGCTTTGTGACCATGTATGGACCAACCTGATAGCATTCCATACACAGAAAAGTCATTAATTGTCCACATTAAAGACGCACGCATTGTGAAGGTTGTATCTGTGTTTGCATCGTAAGTCTCTACACCATCAATGAATAAAGATTTTAACTCATCGATCAGAGGTCGAAGATAGACGTCGATATTGTTTCCCGGTGAGTTTGCTCCGTCAATAAGAAGAGGCATCATAAAGTAGGAATGATCCATAACCAACTAAGACGACATATTATAAACTATCATTACAACGGGCCATGTGTTGTGGCTTCCAGCCATATAGTTTAATGGGCAGAAACCATCACTAGCGATTCCGAGCCTGACATTGCTAGGATCGCTACTGAATATTTCGTGCTTCCTATTGAAATCCTTTCATGCCGGTGAATCTCTTGGATGACTCATTTTTCCATCTTCGCTTGGAGCAGCACGGTGATGCCAAATCATTGCCTCGGCTGTTTTCTTGCACCAGAATAACCTCTGTAGCCTCTGTGTTATAGAAAAGTATCGTGCTATCTTGACAGGTATATCGGGCTTCTTATCAGATTCTTTCAGTTTATATCTGTTCTCTCCGCATGTTGGACACTCTTTCAAATCTGAATTCTCTTTCTGGTACAACACGCAATCTTTGGGACATGCATGAATCTTCTCACACTTCAGACCCAAATCAGACATTATCTTCTGGGCTTCGTACCAGCTGTCGGGCACGTTATTTTCCTAGGGTATAGAATATTTTAGGAACTTCAGAAGTACCATGAATGACTTGTTGCTCCATCCATTCAGGTACTTAATCTGGAAAAGTTGGACAAACCATGATTGGGTAGAATACTTTGCATTCTCATAAATTGGTCTTCTAGCATCATTCATGAACTTTTCATACTTATCCGCACGTGGTCCTTGACTGGAAGGAATGTCATCTTCGGTAGGAATACTATCACTAAGGGCATCCTCTACCATACCTTCCATTTCTTCTCCTGAAAGAAGTTATCGTCTTCTTCTTCTTCTGCCGCATTACCATCTTCTTCTTGTCCTTTCTCGTGATATAACCAAGTTGTATAAAATCTAGTAAAACTATGTTTAACGATGTGAAGCTCTATGATTTCTACCTTCTGCCAGAACTTATTCCCATATCTATCGCACGGACAGAGAATCTTCTTTAACACGATCTTATTATGTGCGCGTGCAAATTCAATGAAAACAGCAACTCCTGCGACAAATTTAGATTGCATGCGTTGTTGCCAATCCACATACATCCAGTGCTTAACTCTGATGTACTCATGGGCCATGTTAAACTGTATAACATATAAATTTTAGGTTTTGGTGACTATATTAAGAAATCTAAGAACGAGATGATTACCGACAAAGAAGAAAATCCATAGAGGCAAGTTTGTCGTTGAAAAAAAATAAATTATCGATTAACAAAATTATATTTGAAGATACCCAAGTATGAGTTGTATTCTGTGTATGTGTGTTTTAATTTATGATTTCGCTTAGGTATAGAGTTGTTAGTGTATATGTGCTTTGTGTATGCGTTTGTTGTGTATTCATGTTGTATGCGTGTGTTTCTGCTATCGGGAGTAAGGCTTCTATCCAATTAAGAATGTATAGAGCATACACCCATTTGCTTGTGCTTTCATCTGTTTTGAGTAAATTTCGGCAGCACCTCCACGCCGTTCTCCGAGTACACTATAATAAAATAGGTAATCATTTCAATGCTGTGAAACAACGTTGAAATGAACATTTAATATATTTTTGTACACGGAGAACCAACGGAAAAGTACCGACGAAATAACTCGAAATGAATGAAAACACAAGTGAATGCAGGTGTTTGCTTTATACATTCCTAACTTGTCCACACTGGAAAAATCTATCGGTTATCATACGATTGAATTTTCTCGTTATATAGACTACACGAAGGTTGTTAGCACCAATCTATACCATCCAGTATTTAATAACCTTTGTATAGTTCTATGTCACGACGAACATCGAACGTATGTTAACCGATTGACGGGGACTAAGTCGCGCTTTGATTTTCACATATGAGTATCGATGAGAATATGAAAGTTTCAAATTATCATCGAGTATCATATATTGGTTTTAACTTTAATATTCAACTTGAATAGGTTTTACGTTTACGTTTCGTTTTTAAGGGTTTGAAGTTTTTAGTTTAGGGTAAAGTTTTATTACGTTTACGGTAAAATTTTACGTTTACATTATCATCGAGTATCCTACTGAAAGAACTAGTGCACCATAAACCTTAAGCCAAATTAACCCTAATTATCACCCTAATTATCACCCTAATCAACCCAAATTAAACTTAATTAACCCTAATCAACACCCTAACCCAAATTAACCTTATTTTACCAAATTAACCCTAACCCTATCCCTAATCATTACCCAAACCCTAACCCAAATCAAAATTAACCCTAATTAATCTAATTAACCCTAACCCTAATCATCACCAACCCTATTTTATATAATTAACCCTAACCCTAATAATCATCTAAATCCTAACCCTAATTAACCCTAACCCAAACCAAAATTATTCCTAATTAATCTAATTAACCCTAACCCTAATCATCACCAACCCTATTTTACCTAATTAATCCAAATTAGCCCTAACCCTAACCCTAATCATCACCCAAACCCTAACCTTATTTTACCTAATTAACCTAAATTAAACCTAACCCTAACCTAAACCTTAACCCTAACCCAAACCCAAACCTTAACCCAAATTAACCCCTAATTAACCCGGTCCTGTAACCCTAACCCCAAAATCAACAACAATAACACTAAAAACAACAAAATTATAAATTAAATTCCTAATTAATTTACAGAAATAAAAAACATAACTAATTAGGAAAATTCAAGCACTGTTTATATATATAAAGTCATCTTTGCCAAATACCGGCCAGCGGCAAAAAGCTCGAGGAGGTGGAGAGCAAGAACTCGACGAGGTGGAGGCCGGAAAGATGGAGCTCGAAGAGGTGGAGGCGATGACGAGGACCTCGATATTGATTGGCAGTGATGAGGAACTCCACGACGAGCTCGATCAACGGTGATGGAGGAGAAACTCGCCGACGAGCTTGATCGGCGACGAGGAAGTCGACGACGAGGGACGACGAAGTCAACGACGCTTTCGACGACGAGGGACGAGCTTTATCGACGATCGAGGGCGCGGGAGAGATAAGATTGGTGGGAAATTTGGGGGGACGGTGGGAATTTACTTAGCTTTATTTTTTGAAATAATCATTTATTGCCCCTACAGATTAATCCGTAGGGCTTTCTTTTGCGGCACCGTAGGAGCAAATAAAGAGATTACATTTTAATATTTTTTAATTTATTTATGCCCCTACGGTGGACACCGTAGGGACAAACAATACCCCTAAACCGTAGGGGCAATTTTTTTTTGCCCCTACGAATTCCTCTATCCGTAGGGACAACCTCTCATTGTAGTAGTACATGCTTCTCGGCTTCAACACAGTTGGTCAAATTCATCACTTGATAGCTTGTTGAAGAGATAATTATGTCTATTTTATAACACAAGAACAAGTTGGCTGTTCAAAATTTCTGTAATCGGTTTATGGCCGAAATACTGCAAGGTGTGCATCAAAGACTGCAATGACTATTTAGTGTGTGTGTGCGCGCGTGCGCGCATGCATGCATGCATGCATGTGTTTTGAGGTTGTTTCAAAACTGATATGTAACTATTTTGAGATATGAAATAGTTATAATTAAGTGCATACGGTTTGCATTTTAGGAAGTGCAGCGATAAAATCAATAAAGTATGCAAGTGTGAAGTAGGAGAAAGGTCGGGGTATTATTTAGCAATTAACCCTAAGGATTTGTTAGCCAAGTGATATATATAGTATGTCATGTTTCATAAGAAGCGGTGAAAGGTTCAAATTCTAACATCCATGCTTTAATTTTTCTGAATTTTTTAAAATGGATACGAAATGTTGTTGCAAATGATTATATATAATTAGATTAGCTTTTTTTTATAAGTATAAAATTAAAATGCAAGATGGTTTTAATTAATGTAGATCATCTAGTCAAATTTCTCAACGGAATTGATATCGAAGAACGATGATGGGGAAAAACGCTCAAATATGCAAATTATCAATGAAATAGAATTTTCTAAATTCTCCAGCGTCTTAGCATCCAAGGTTTTAGCGCATAATTCTATAAAAAAAAGCAACAAAAATCATTGATTACTAGACCAACCTATTCGGGAAGGGAAATACTGAGGGCTAATGGGAGAAGGTGCTCCATATTAATATGATGATCATGACTTTTCAGCCCATCGATCTTGTCTTTCACAATTTTTATCTACTTGCTAAATGCTCCTGAGAAACCTATGGGAACTTTCAAATCATGCAACACCTGCAGGCACCTTTCTTTCTCCGGTTGTGACATATGATACGCAGCATTGGGAAGTACAAACTTGCCTGGTTTACCCGCTATCGGTTTATGATGCAATTCACTTCTAATTTCCCAGTTCTGAAAATCTATCCGAGCACGGAAGTTGTCTTTCGATTTTTCATCTTTACAAAGAAGCAAGTTGATTACGTGCTCGGATACTCCCTTCTCTATGCGCATGACGTCCAGACAATAACGTACTAAATTTGTTGACCAGTACGAAAGCTCGTAGAAAATGCTTAACTTGTTCCAGTACGGTGGTTTGACCTGTTTTGCTGGATCCATCTCGAAGGTCATATTATTGTAACCATCCCACTGAGCAATCACATCCTCTCCGGACAATGAGGCTGGAGACCCAAGAAACTCCTGATGACCATTAAAGTGAGCAGCGTCTAACCTGCAAGGATGGTCTAGTGGTAGGAAATGCCGATGATCGCAATAAAAAACCTTCCTGCTAAAATTAAACCATTTCGATATTGTATATTGATGGAAATAAGGGCATACTTTGTGACCATGTACAGACCAATCTGATAGAATTCCATACGCAGGAAAGTCATTAATTGTCCACATTAAAGCCGCGCACATTGCGAAGGTTGTATCTGTGTTTGCATCGTAAGTCTCTACACCATCAATGAATAAAGATTTTAACTCATTGATCAGAGGTCGGAGATAGACGTCAATATTATTTTCCGGTGAGTTTGGTCCATCAATAAGAAGAGACATCATAAATTAGAATTGATCCATAGCCAACCAAGGCGACGGACTATAAACTATTATTACAATGGGCCATGTGCTGTGGCTTTCAACCATATCGTTGAATGGGCAAAATCCATCACTAGCGAGTCCGAGCCTGACATTGCGAGGATCATTACTGAATATTTCGTGTCTCCTATCGAAATCCTTCCATGCCGGTGAATCTGTTGGATGAATCATTTTTCCATCTTCGCTTGGAGCAGCACGGTGATGTCAAATCAGTGCCTCGGCTGTTTTCTTGCACCTGAATAGCCTCTGCAGCCTCTGTGTTATGGGAAAGTATCGTGCTATTTTGACAGGTATATCGGGTTTCTTATCAGATACTTTCGGTTTATACCTGGCCTCTCCGTATGTTGGATACTCTTTCAAATCTGAATTCTCTTTCCGGTACAACATGCAATTTTTGGGACATGCATGAATCTTCTCACATTTCAGACCCAAATCAGACATCATTTTCTGGGTTTCGTACCAGCTTTCGGGCACGTTATTTTCCGGGAGCATAGAATCTTTTAGGAACTTCAGAAGTATCATGAATGACTTGTTGCTCCATCCATTTAGGCACTTAATCTGGAAAAGTTGGACGAACCATGATTGGGTGGAAAACTTTGCATTCTCATAAATTGGTTTTCTAGCATCATTCATGAACTTTTCATATTTATCCGCACGCGGTCCTTGACCGGAAGGAATGTCATCTCCGGTAGGAATACTATCACCGAGGGCAGCTGTTCTCCATCGAATACAGAGACGCGATCGTGTAGGTTCGTCTTGCCTGAATTTGGGGGCAGAAACTAATTGGTGCTATTCGTCCACCTCTCCGAAAATGCCAAGTTGATTTATGACACCATGTATCGAAGGTTTAAACGGATACGGCCGATGTAGCAGATTTCGTCAGATTCCTCATCGTCGTGGGGTTTTTCATTGTGGGGACACTCTTCCCTGCAGGCGTAAGCCCCTGCAGTTAATTACGCTACCGCATCGCGGTAACCACTTTTTCCTTCTCCAGATGGTCACTTCATGTCGTGGGTGTTTGTTTAGTTTTTTGTCGCCCGTGGATTGTATACGGAGACTAATTTATATTGTCGCCCGTAGGGCGTGTATTAGTCCAAATCCGTATTTTCTTAGATTTGGGTTTGGGGTTGGGTTTAAGGATACGTTAGTCTCATTTGAGACTAAGATCAACTTAAACGTATGTTAAGGATACGTTAGTCTAATTTTAGACTAAGATCAACTTAACGGGATCATTTAGATTCAACAAAAGAGCATTTGGGCTCTATTGTTTAGTTTAGGGACATTGCGGTCCATTGTTAGTTTAAGGACATTACGGTCCAGTGTTAGTTTAAGGACATCTCCGTCCAGTTTAAAGACATCATAGTCTGTAAAGGTTAAGGACATCATAGTCCATGGGCTTAAGGACCCCACAGTCCGAGGTTAAGGACATCATAGTCCATGGGTTTAAGGACCCCACAGTCCAAGGTTAAGGGCATCATAGTCCATTGGTTTAAGGACCCCACAGTCCAGTTTAGAGACATCATAGTCTGTAAGATTTGCTGGTTGTCGGGACCCGTCACCTCTCTGAAGATGTTGAGGGATTACAACGACAAATATCAGAGGAGTGAAAAGATGTACCCTTGGACCAATATTGGTTAGGGGATCTGTAGTTGGATTGATTTAAGAATCATTAATCTCATTTGGGATTAAGATCAACTTAAATGTTTGTTAAGAATACGTTAGTCTAATTTTATACTAAGATCTACTTAACAGGATTATTTAGATCCAACAAACGAGCATTTAGGCTCTGTTGTTTAGTTTAGGGACATTGCGGTCCAAGGTTCAGATGCCAACATGGGTTTGGAAATGCACCAGATAGTTATTGGTCATTGGGACCCACCACCTTTCTGAAGACATTGAAAAATTACAACGACATGTATCAGAGGTGTGAAGAGATGTACCCTTGAACCAAATTTGTCTGAAAGGCTCTGGATTTTGCTTTAAATGTCATATGAGATGACCAATTTTGGAAGACAAAAGTGTGTTTGAGGTTCAGTCAAAAGAGGGTACTACCTCTGGAAAAACTTGGCTAGTTCAAGCTAAGATTGGCTTGGATATAGTGTTAAACACTAGAGTACACTCGGCTATCACGTGCTCTCACGTGATGCGCTTAAAATAGTGTTAAACACTAAGGATGCAGCGCACAAAACAGTGTTGGGCCCAAACTTCCTTTATTTTATTCCCAGGATATGCAGGTAAATGTTAAACACTTTAGTCTTCACGGCCATCACGTGTGGCACGTGATGGATATCCATGCACTGAATATTAAAAGGATTTGCTAGGGGTCACGTGGGGACACGTGAGGGCGCCCATACTTTGGATTTTAATCGTGTAGTTCTTTCCATCTTCTCTTTTTTAAAGAGGTGTTTGTCACGGGTCACGTGGGGACACGTGAGGGCACCCAAAGTCTGTTCTGCCTTTATTCTTGAGAAGTTTGTTCAAGGGTCACGTGGGAGCACGTGACCCGATCTCATTCATTCTTTTTTGACCATTGAAGGGAGGGTCACGTGTTGCCACGTGATCAGGTTGGATACTTGATCTTTTTACGTGCATGAAAAGTCCCTTGTTTAAGAATTAAATTTTTTTATAGGGTTAAACCCTAATTTTATTTAGAGGAATTAAATTCCTATATGTTTGAAAGAATTAAATTCTTTAAACCCATCTCTTCCTCTAAGTTTTGGATCTGCATGGCAAAATCTCCCCGATGAGAATTAAATTCTCAATTTATGGGGAGATCTACTTTTGCAAATTTTCAACCAAGAAGAAGAACTAAGTTCTTATTTTAAGGGTTAAACCCTGTTTCTGTTGGAGGAATTAAATTCCTAAGTATTTGGACGAATTAAATTCTTTAAACTCAATTCTCCCTCTAACTTTTGGATCTGCATTGCAGAATCTCCCCGATGAGAATTAAATTCTCAACTTATGGGAAGATCTGCTTCTGCAGATCTTCAACCAAAGGAAGAGCTAAGTTCTTATTCAGAAGAGTTAAACTCTTAGTTTGAGAATTAAATTCTCTTTTTGTTTTGTGGAGCTTATGATCTCTAACCTTTTCTCACCTAGGGTTTCTTTCACTTCTGAGGAAATCTTCTTTTCTCTCTGGAGAATTAAATTCTCTTCTTTTTTCTCTCGGTTGTTGTTGTATCAACTTTCTTTTTCTTTTCTTCTTGTCTCCTATTTATAGGAGAAAGAAAAGAATCAGTTTGTTTTGTCAATCTTTCATTTAAAGATTTTAATTGATTTTATAACCAATCATGATCTTTTAGATCACTTAGTGAATTTTATTCACCATTGGATTTTTAATCCAAAAAATATTTTGTTTGTTCTTCCTGGCCGATTTTAGGAAAATCTTTCCTTGTATAGAATCTTTCTATAAATTGGTGATTTTTAATCACCATTCGATTTTTAATCCAACGGTGCTCCACTTTACAGAGCACAATCTTTTTTGTTTGGAAAGATCTAGACAAATATTTTTCCAGTTAGGGTTTTGATTCCCTCTTAATTAGAATTTAATTCTATTAGTTCAGAAGGTTTAAGAGTCTGTCACGTGTTGGCACGTGACGTTCTGATTGACCATTTAATTAGAATTTAATTCTATTATTTCAGAGATCTTTAGGAACCCATCACGTGTTGGCACGTGACCCCCTGATTAAGCATTTAACCAGAATTTAATTTTGTTGTTTTAAAGAACTCAGGAATTATCACGTGTCAGCACATGACCCTTGGTCCCGTGTGGGCACGAGATGCCCCATTAGGGTATTTCTCTGTTGTTTTATTATACTTTTAATTCTTTTCAGTAGGTTTAAAGGCCCATCACGTGTAGGCACGTGACCCCATTTGATTAGGATTCAATTCTTATCATTTCAGAGCCCTCAGGAAGCCATCACGTGTCAGCATGTGACCCCCAATCACGTGTGTGCACGTGATGCCCCATTGGGGTTTTTCCTTGTATTTTATGAGGGAAAAATGCCCCCACAATGTTGTTCTTACGTGTTTGCACGTGAGTGCAATGTTGTAACTTTTGTGGCCATTGGATCTGCCTAGGAAAGGGGGTAGATGAACCGTTTTCCATCACATCCTATAAATGCAGGAGTCTTTTCAGAAGCGCCTCCCCTCTTTCATCTTCTTCCTTGTTCATTTTCCTTGAGAATTTAATTATCTTCCTCAGAACTCAGTTCTGTGTCATGTATGTGCTCTATCTTCCAATCAAGGCTTGTGCTCACGTATTGCGCATGCGTGGCTCTGCTTGATGGGGACGTTTCATTTCCCTGATCTGATTTCAATGCGTCATTGCTTTTCATTTCCAACGCTCTTCCCTTTTTTCCGTGTTTTGAGAATAGTTCCACCATGCACAACATTTTTCGTGCATAGCATTAAATGCTCCCCTTTATAACCTGAAACCACGCCTTCTTCCTTTCCTCACAGAGAAACCCATTTATACCTTAAGGTGATCAGCTTTGAGAAACTGTTCAATTGCTATGGCTTGCAATCGTCCCCATACTCGTCGGCAACCATGGGAGGTGCCCATTGAGAAGATAATCCCTCGCTTCGCTGTGCGGCTGGCAGATCCCCTCCTCACCGACGCTCAATGTGACGCGGTGATGTATGAGCTTCTGACTCGTCGGGGCTCTCCTCTTCGCATGGGCTCCATTTGGCTCCGGATGATCTTTCTGTCTGTGCTTGCCGATATACCCCCTCATCCGACGAAGATGACTTCGGCGATCCTTGACGCGGCGGAGGATAAGCTCGAGTGCTTTCACGAGGCTTGTCTAATCACTCAAGCTCTGAAGGATCATTCAGTTAATATACTGAGTCAGATAAGGGCCCGACGGGCCGTCATGTCCGCTTTCACTGATGAGCATGGCGCCAACCGATAGGGAGAGACTCCTCGCGAGAATCGTCGTTTTGATATGCTGGAGAAGGCGGAGAGGGAGCTGGAAAATTTTGTGTTTTGCTTTGTTAACCCTTGTATTTCTGATCCCTTGTTTGGTGATCTCTTTTCTTTAGAGTAATATCAATATATTTTCTCTTATCATTAATCGTTGAATGTTCTCTGTTGGCTTTTTCTGCTTGATGTGTATTCATACGTGCATCCCACCTATGTACACGAGCTTTGTACTTGACCCCTGGAAATTTCTTTAAGTACGAACACGAAAACTTTCCTTGTTGCCAGAAAGAGAAAATAGCTTGTGCGTGTTTTGGATCGAGGATTGGCGTCGAATGGAGGTCTGTTTACATGATCTCAAGTGCACACGCCTTCCCTCAGAGGTCATGGCTGCAAAGACGAGCTTGCGGGGGCTGATTGAACGGTGCGCTGCAAATATGCTGTCATGCGAGAAGAGGCTCAACCGAAAGTTTTCGGAGAGGGAGTTGGCTTCCAAAGTGCTGGGAGAACTTCAAGATGAATTTACAGCCAAGACCACTCGTGCGTATGAACTCTGGCGGGTGCTTCAAGAAGCTATTAGGGAGGTGGTAGCTATTGATAAAGCCGTCATCTTTACCCGCGAGATGGTTGAAGCCCATAAAGTCACTGAACATGAGCTTGAAAGTCGGCTTTCCTCGTACCAGGCCCAACAGTCTCAAGCAGAGGCCCGTCTCTAGCGGAGGCCCGTCTCTTAGCAATAATGAATCATGAAGCCGAGGCCCAGCGGAAAAAGGATGAACTGGAAAACCTATTAAATCGTCCGCCGGCTTGAAGAATTGTATATTTTTTCTTTTTATTCTTCTTTTGTACATACTCCTGAATGAGAGTATTTTTTTATTCTTTCATAAATTTTACTTTGTATTCATTTTGATTCTTGAATAAAAGACATATTTTGCTTCATGGTGGTGTGTCCCTTTTAGTAAATGCATTTTGTGGATAATCTATTTTGATCTCCTTGTAAGACAGCGATGGCTTAGGAGACAGGGTTCCTTTCTTTTCGGAGAGTGTGGCCCATAGAAAATCTACCTTGACCTCCTTGCGAGACAATGATGGCTTGGGAGACAGGGTTAGGATCTGCCACCTAAGACTTTTCAACTTTATGAGCCGTGAGGGTCTCATAAAGAATTTTCTCCCTACCGGTCGAGAGGATCCCGTAGGTGTATCTTCTCCTTAGGAATCGTGAGGATTCCTAAGTGCGTTTTATCTTGAAAGTCGTAAGGATCTCACAAGAGAATTTTCTCCTTACAAGTCGAGAGGACCCGTAAGTGATTGATGAGTTGACTTACTCCCGAATAAAAGAATTGCTTTGATGGGGAAGTCGAGGGTTGACTTTATCCGCATTTCACGGAGTCGGGGGTTGACTTTATCCGCATTTCACGGAGTCGGGGGTTGACCTTGGCCATGTTCCTGGAAATGGGAACTTTGCCGCGGCTCCGCTTTGCTGACGTCATATATTCCTGCAGAGACACTGATTTCTCTGCGGGTCGGCGCGAATCGAGATGTTCTCGTCAAGGATGTTGATTTCCCTGAATCGAGGTATTTTGCCAAGGACGCTGATTTCCCTGGGGGTTGAGACGAACTGAGGTATTCCTGCAAAGACACTGATTTCCTTATGGGTCGACGCGAATCAAGATGCTCTCGCCAAGGACGCTGATTTCCCTGAATCGAGGTTTTGCCAAGGACACTGATTTCCTCGGATTGAGACGAATCGAGGTATTCCTTCAAAGACACTGATTTCCTTGCGGGTCGACGCGAATCGAGATATTTTCGTCAAGGACGCTGATTTCCCTGAATCGAGGTATTTTGCCAAGGACGCTGATTTTCTCGGAGTTGAGACGAATCGGGGTATTCCTGCAAAGACACTGATTTCTCTACGGGTCGACGCGATTCGAGATGCTCTCGTCAAGGACGCTGATTTCCTTAAATCAAGGTATTTTTCCAAGGACGCTGATTTTCTCGGAGTAGAGACGAATCGAGGTATTCCTGCAAAGACACTGATTTATCTGCGGGTCGACGCGAATCGAGATGCTCTCGTCAAGGACGTTGATTTCCTTGAATCGAGGTATTTTGCCAAGGACGCTGATTTTCTCGGGGTTGACACGAATCGAGATATTTCTACAAAGACACTGATTTCTCTGCGGGTCGACGCGAATCGAGATGCTCTCGTCAAGGACGCTGATTTCCCTGAATCGAGGTATTTTGCCAAGGACGCTGATTTACTCGGAGTTGAGAAGAATCGATGCATTCCTGCAAAGACACCGATTTCTCTGCGGGTCGACGCGAATCCTGATGCTCTCGTCAAGGACGCTGATTTCTCTGAATCAAGGTTTTTGAGTTGACTTGATTCTGAGACGGGGTCATTGGATGACTCCACGTTGTCTGTGAACCGTAGAGTCTTAGAACTGGGGACTTTGCCGTGGCTCCAATTGATGGTGTAGCATCTGTGTCCTGCTGGAATGAGGAGGCACACCATTGTTCTTCTTCGGGCCGTAGATATGGCCATTGAGATTCGGAACTAGGGACTTTGCTATGGCTCCGCTTCATTGCGACTCTGAGGTCGGTTGTTGACGTCACGTCTGCATCTAGTTGGAGTGAGGAGAAACGCCGTTGGTGATCTCTAGGCTGTCTGTGAACCGTCGAGATTTGGAACTAGGAGACTTTGCCATAGTTCCGGGGTAGTCTCTAGGCTGTCTGTGAACCGTTGAGATTTGGAACTAGGGGACTTTGCCGTGGCTCCTTTTGTTGATGTTGCGTCTGTATCCGATTGGAGGGAGGAAGAACGCCGGTGTTGATCTCTAAGTTGTCGATGTTGACGTCGAGACCCTAAAGCTAGGGATTTTCCTTCGCTTCGTTTGTTGACATTGTGTCTGCAATATTGCGACGAATGTCGAGATTGTCTCTAGGTTGTCTATGAACCGTCGAGATTTGGCTTCACTTCGACGAAGCCTGGTGGGACGATATGGTTCTCTTCTTGTTTATGCCCATGGACTGTATACAGGGGTCAATGTGACCTCACCTGCAGGGCAAAAAGTTTCAATTTTTCATTTTTTTTAAAATTCTTTCCGTGATGCTCTATCATTTCTGCTTTTTATATCACGAAAATCGCGATTGCCCAATCATTTCGGCTATTTTTCGCGGTGCCCAATCATTTCGGCTAATTTTCTTTTTACTCGCTGTTTTTTTTTGTTACGAGTTGCCCAACCATTTCGGCTATTTTGTATGCATATATTTTTACTTGCTGATTTTGTTGCAAGTTGCCCCATCATTTCGGCTATCTCATATGCACTTTTGCCTCGCTGTTTTTTATTGCGAGTTTATATTTGGAATTTGATACCAATTTGGGCATCAACATCACTACAACTGGGATATTGCCAGGAGTGAATCATCATTTGCCTTTGTCGGATCGAACAAAGGTGGCTTAGCAAATAGGGTTAAGATCCTGTTGACTAAGTCTTTTGACTTCATGAGCCATAAGGGTCTCATAAAGGTATTTCTCCCTACGAGTCGTGAGGATCTCGTAAGTGCGTTTTCTCCTTAAGAATCGTAAGGATTCTTAAGTGTGTGGTCTCTTGTAAGTCGTAAGGATCTTACAAGAGTGTTTACTCCTTATAAGCCAAAAAAGCTTACAAGTGTCGTTCCCCATATTAGGACATCCCTCGTCAGTGGTGGGACTCTGTTGGGGAAATGTTTATTTATGCCCGTGGATTGTATACAAGGGTTAATATTGAAACGCTTGTAGGGTAACATTGGAGATTGTGATGGCTTAAGAACAGGTTCAGATCCCTGTAACTTAAGGCTTTTGAATCCTATGAGCCGTGAGGGTCTCATAGGAGAATTCTCCTTACGAGTCGTGAGGATCTCGTAAGTGTGTTTTCTCCTTAGGCATCGTGGGGATCCCTAAGTGTGTTGCTCCCTTGTGAGTCGTAAGGATCTCACGCGGGTATTTTCTCCTTACAAGGTCGAGAGGACCTTGCAAGCGTCTTTTAACGAGATTGCGCCCTTTCGGGTTTTCACAAAACTCGCTGGTAGCCCTGCTGTTTTTGCTCACGGAGCCCTTTCGGGTTTTCATCTGTGCCCATCTTGCTTATGGACATACCGTTTTTTGTCAGCCTTTGGATGCTGTGGTCCATAGTAGTTTATAGACGTCTCGGTCAACAGCCAGTTTTAGGAAATAGTGGTCCATCGTTAGTTTAGGGACGTTCCGGTCCGTTGTTAGTTTAAGGACATTTCGGTCCATCGTTTATCCTGTATGCACGTGCATTTGTCACGTAACGGGATACATGACGCTGATTTGGAATACACCCATTTAGGATGTGATTTGATATGGTTGGAGTGTTTTGTGACCCATCCCTATCACGGCTTCTCCAACTTGACGCCGATGCCTGGCCCTTTCAAATAGTGCCATTTGGCGTTCTCAATCAGTTTTGCTCTTCTGACGGGCTTCGTTCAGTAGCATATCGATCATCTTGTCTGACGGTTCCAAGGATTTTGGCATTGATCCTGCCCCCAGCTCCTCTACATTATCTTCTGATGCCGAGTGAGCTCCTTTGTTATTTAGCGACGAATGAGAGATAATGTGGCAACTTGCCACATAATCTTCTAGTTCTTGTGACGAGTTTCCTCCCTCATCATCATCGCTATCTCTGCACTCCAGGATATGGTTGAGAAATTCTTGGAGTGTGACCGGGGTTCACGCCTTTTGTTTGTATTCCTCCAGCACGTCAATATGCTTTTGCAAGTCCGTGCGCTTGTCATCAGGCTTCACGGGCTTCTTCTTTTTCTTTGAAGACTTTGATGGCTGGGTCTGAACATTTTGACCATCGCTACCAATTCTCGGCGTCAGGCGCGGTTTTAGCATTCCCTCAATGATCTCAGGCTCTAGCGGGCTTTTCCACCTGATTGCTGGGCATGTGTGAAGATCCTTCAGCATTCTTTTCGTCTTGGCTGAAAGAGCGACCTCCCATGGAGCTTCTTCTATAAAAGAGAAGAGCACGATGCCCCCTATGAGTCCACCCTTTTAGGAGTGTGCTGTTGTGGCGGATTCACCTTCCAGTTTTCAGATAGCGCGAACTTGCCCTGTTGGTATTGGTCTTCAACCCAGTTTTTGAAGACGTAGCAGTCTTCGATCGGATGGCCCAATACTCGGTGGTAGGGGCAGTAATTAGGATCGTTGACGTCGTTTGGTTGCGGTGGGTGTCTCGACTCCGGTAGAGTAATGAGCCCATTGCGCACTGCCAGTTCAAACAATTCCTTGTTTTATCCCGGGGAAACAAGTAAGGACGTCTCAACTTCTCATCAAGGGATTGTCGCTTGTTGCTTTGGCGAACAACCGGTCTCAGGCCACTCGGTTGTTGTTGAGCGTTGGCGACGAAGGTTGCTTTCCCTTTCCCCTTCTCATTCCGAGGATCCATCTTTGAGGAGGACGATCTATGGCCCATCTGGTCCATTTAGGCCAGCTTATCGATCAAGGCCTGGAAGGTGGTCGGCTTGAAGAACATCATGAATTGGGATATGCTCGCCTGCGGATCAAGGGTTCCCACAAACATGCCTACTGCAGGAGCTTCTTCTATGCGTTGTTCGCAATTCGACCATAGGTTGCGCCACCGTATCGCATACTGAACCCATGTTTCTCCTGGTTTCACCCTGGCATTGATCAACGCTATGATTGGGGTGCGTTCGCTGGCGCTTGCGAAACGCTGGGTGAATAACAGCTCCATCTCCGTGAATGTTTTGACGGAGTCATTTGGAAGCTCCGAACACCATTCGAAGGCCTTTTCCGCCAAACTGCCAACGAATTGGCGAAGCAGCAGCTTATCGTCACCTCCGGTGTTGCCGCACAGGCCCTAAATTGAGCCACGTGCTGGTGTGGATTGCATGTCCCCTTGTACACATGGAATTTAGGAATCGTGTATCCTGGCGGGTACTTTATCTGATCGTACCAACCCAGATAGGGCCGTCCAGTTCTAACGACTTGGCCAGCCGCTTCATTCGCTTGATGAGCTCGTATTTGTTGAGCTATATAACATCGAGCGCAGATTTCGTGATTGTTTCCTCCTTTGTTGCTAAGAAAGCCGGAAGAGGATTTGATGTCTCCCTTCTATCGTCTTCAAGGATAATCGGAGGGCCTTCAGCTGGAGGATTCGGCTGTAACATCATCCCGACCATGTCTTGGAATAAAAGCTCCATTCGTTTTATGTTGGCAGCTTGTTCCGCTGCCTCTTTGTCTTTCTTTTCGAGGATTCTTCGAAGGAATTCGGCATCGGTTTCCTGCTCATGACGTTGCTCCGAGGATGTCTCCGGGCTTGCTTTTGGTCCTGTGAGTGCGGCCATGGCTGTTAGCATCTCTTGGAGCTTTTTGTTATTGTTGCTCTTGAGCCTTAGTCACTGATCGCTTAAGCGTTCGATGACCTATGGAGATACAGCTATCCTCTTTTCCGGATGCCATATAGACGGTATGCACCACCATGCCCCCAGACTTAGGGCATTTACGCTTAGTGCCCTTGACATTTGTCACAGACATGGGAATTTTCTCCGGCCTTCTCCTCTTATGGGTGGTCGAAGTTGAGGGGGCCGTTGCAGTGGACACCCAGGTAGACGACACGCTCTGTGGTACGACAGAGTGGTCCTTCTCTTGCCGAACCTTTATCTTCTTCGGTCGGCGGGAGTAATCTTGATCAATCACCGAGTCTTATACTTGACGCCAGACCTTGTAAACTTTAGAGGACAGCCGCTGAGGGGGCTGCTCCGGCTTCGCCTTTGTAATCTTTTCAACAGGCGGAGGATACTTTTTTAGCACGGCAGTTGGTGAATTCCTGCGCACCTTGTTAAGCAGTTCAAAGCTGTTCCCAGTTGGAACAGCTGCATCAACTTCCACTATTGGAGCTGGAGGAGTCAGTCCAGAAGGGGAATTGCCCCCAACTTTCCTCACTCGACGCCAGTGGCGACGTCGAGCATGTTGTGCTGCCGGGATCACCTCCGCTGTTGGATCAGCTTTTCCATACCCCCTGTTCTGATGAGAGTCTGTTATTGGTGCTAGCCTGTTAAAGACTGACACCCGTTCAGAGGGAGTATTAAGTCTTGCGAAGGCCGACTTTCGAACAATGGAAACAACCTTCATGACTTCACGTGGAGTAAGAGCTGAAATGGCCAGTCTTGTGAAGACCGACCCTTTAGCAGGAGAAGTCGCCTTGGTGACTTCAAAAGTAGGAATGGATATCCTCTTTGGGATAACCTCTTCAGGAATCGTGGGCTTCTTCATGGGCCCATCTGAGCTTCGGCCCAGTCTGTTGAAAACTGAGGCAGTGGACTTGGACGACTCGTTGAGAGGGGCCGCAGTAGTTGCAAGCCGATCAAAGACCGACTTCTTCGGAGCTTCTTGTAATGGTACAGTAGCGCTGAAGCTTGTTGGCGGGATCATGGTCCCGAAGAATAGCCCAGTGGTGGCTTGGATCACTTGTTCCACCGGCATTGTGAAAAGGGAGGCCGCTTGAGGCCTGTAGGTCACTCCTTCGGCGGGGCTGGAGTGAGAGTTGTTGCAGTTGTTGTAATTTGTGCAGTTGAAAGCCATTGATCTTCTGTTTTCTGTACGGAGCAAGACACCCAATCTTAGTACCTCGAATCCAGGGGAAACCATAGCAAACCGCGATTCGTTCGCGAAACACGACACACGAAGTGTGGAGTGGAAAGAGGAAAAGGTCCCACCGGGCATGCCAGAATCTGTTCTCCGTCGAATACAGAGACGCGACCGTGTAGGTTCGTCTTGCCTGAATTTGGGGGCAGATGCTAATTGGTGCTATCCGTCCACCTCATCGAAAATACCAAGTTGATTTATGACACCATATATCGAAGGTTTAAACGGATGCGGCCGATGTAGCAGACTTCGTCAGATTCCCCCTCGTTGAGGGGTTTTTGATTGTGGGGACACTCTTCCCTACAGTCACAACCCCCTGCAGTTAATTACGCTACCGCATCGCGGTAACCACTTTCTCCTTCTCCAGATGGTCACTTCGTGTCGTGGGTGTTTGTTTTGTTTTTGGTCGCCCGTGGATTGTATATAGAGACTAATTTATGTTATCGCCCATAGAGCGTGGATTAGTCCAAATCTGTATTTTCTTAGATTTGGGTTTGGGGTTAGGTTTAAGGATACGTTAGTCTCATTTGAGACTAAGATCAACTTAAACGTATGTTAAGGATACTTTAGTCTAATTTTAGACTAAGATCAACTTAACGGGATCATTTAGATCCAACAAAAGAGCATTTGGGCTCTATTGTTTAGTTCAGGGACATTGCGGTCCATTGTTGGTTTAAGGACATTACGGTTCAGTGTTAGTTTAAGGACATCTCGGTCCAGTTTAAAGACATCATAGTCTGTAAAGGTTAAGGACATCATAGTCCATAGGCTTAAAGACCCCACAGACCGAGGTTAAGGACATCATAGTCCATGGGTTTAAGGACCCCACAGTCTAAGGTTAAGGACATCATAGTCCATGGGTTTAAGGACCTCACAGTCCAGTTTAGAGACATCATAGTCTGTAAGATTTGCTGGTCGTCGGGACCCGTCACCTCTCTGAAGACGTTGAGGGATTACAACGACAAATATCAGAGGAGTGAAGAGATGTGCCTTTGAACCAATATTGGTTAGGGGATCTGTAGTTGGATTGATTTATGAATCATTAATCTCGTTTGGGATTAAGATCAACTTAAATGTTTGTTAAGGATACGTTAGTCTAATTTTAGACTAAGATCTACTTAACAGGATCATTTCGATCCAACAAAAGTGCATTTGGGATCTGTTGTTTAGTTTAGGGAAATTGCGGTCCAAGGTTTAGATGCCAACATGGGTTTGGTAATGCACCAGATAGTCATTGGTCATTGGGACCCACCACCTCTTTGAAAACGTTGAAGAATTACAACGACATGTATCAGAGGTGTGAAAAGATGTACCCTTGATCCAAAGTTGTTTGAAAGGCTCTGGGTTTTGCTTTGAATGTCATATGAGATGACCAATTTTGGAAGACAAAAGTGTGTTTGAGGTTCGGTCAAAAGAGGGTACCGCCTCTGGAAAAACTTGGCTAGTTCAAGCTAAAATTGGCTTGGATATAGTGTCAAACACTAGAGTACACTCGGCTATCACGTGCTCCAATGTGATGCGCTTAAAATACTGTTAAACACTAAGGATGCAGTGCACAGAACAGTGTTGGGCCCAAACTTCCTTTATTTTATTCCCAGGATATGCAGGTAAGTGTTAAACACTTTAGTCTTTACGGCCATCATGTGTGGGCACGTGATGGATATCCATGCACTGAATATTAAAAAGATTTGCTAGGGGTCATGTGGGGACACGTGAGGGCGCCTATGCTTTGGATTTTAATCCATAAGTTCTTTCCATCTTCTCTTTTTTAAAGAGATGTTTGTCAGGGGTCATGTAGGGACACGTGAGGGCGCCCAAAGTCTGTTCTGCCTTTATTCTTGAGAAGTTTGTTCAAGGGTCACGTTGGAGCACGTGACCCGATCTCATTCAGTCTTTTTTGACCATTGAGGGAAGGGTCACGTGATCAGGTTGGGTACTTGATCTTTTTACGTGCAAGAAAAGCCCCTTGTTTAAGAATTAAATTCTTTAATAGGGTTAAACCCTAATTTTATTTAGAGGAATTAAATTCCTATATTTTTGAAAGAATTAAATTCTTTAAACCCATCTCTCCCTCTAAGTTTTGGATCTGCATGGCAAAATCTCCACGATGAGAATTAAATTCTCAATTTATGGGAAGATCTGCTTCTGCAGATCATTAACCAAGAAGAAGAACTAAGTTCTTGTTTTAAGGCTTAAACCCTATCTCTGTTGGAGGAATTAAATTCCTAAGTATTTCGAGGAATTAAATCCTTTAAACTCAATTCTCCCTCTAAGTTTTGGATCTGCATGGCAGAATCTCCCCGATAAGAATTAAATTCTTAACTTATGGGGAGATCTGCTTCTGCAGATCTTCAACCAAAGGAAGAACTAAGTTCTTATTCAGAAGAGTTAAACTCTTAGTTTGAGAATTAAATTCTCTTTTTGTTTTGTGGAGCTTATGATATCTTTCATTTTCTCACATAGGGTTTCTTTCTTTTCTGAGGAAATCTTCTTTTCTCTCTGGAGAATTAAATTCTCTTCTTTTTTCTCTCTGCTGTTGTTGTATCCTCTCTTTTTTTTCTTCTCTTCTCGGCTCCTATTTATAGGAGAAAGAAAAGAATCAGTTTGTTTTTTCAATCTTTCATTGAAAGATTTTAATTGATTTTGTAACCAATCATGATCTTTTAGATCACTTAGTGAATTTTATTCACCATTGGATTTTTAATCCAAAAGATATTTTGTTTGTTGTTCCTGGCAGATTTTAGGAAAATCTTTCCTTGTATAGAATCTTTCTATAAATTGGTGATTTTTAATCCAACGGTGCTCCACTTTATAGAGCATAATATTTTTTGTTTGGAAAGATCTAGAAAATATTTTTCCAGTTAGGGTTTTTGATTCCCTCTTAACTAGAATTTAATTCTATTAGTTCAGAAGGTTTAAGAGTCTGTCACGTGTTGGCACGTGACCTTCTGATTGACCATTTAATTAGAATTTAATTCTATTATTTCAGAGATCTTTAGGAACCCATCACACGTTGGCACGTGACCCCCTGATTAAGTATTTAACCAGAATTTAATTCTGTTGTTTTAAAGAACTCAGGAATTATCACGTGTCAGAACGTGACCCTTAGTCACGTGTGAGCACGTGATGCCCCATTGGGGGTTTTCTCTGTTGTTTTATTATACCTTTAATTCTTTTCAGTGGGTTTAAAGGCCCATCACGTGTGGGCACGTCACCCCATTTGATTATGATTCAATTCTTATCATTTCAGAGCCCTCAGGTAGCCATCATGTGTCAGCACGTGACCCCCGATCACGTGTATGCACGTGATGCCCCATTGGGGGTTTTTCCTTGTATTTTATGAGGGAACAAATGCCCCCACAATGTTGTTCTCACGTGTTTACACGTGAGTGCAACGCTGTAACTTTTGTAGCGGTTGGATCTGCGTAGGTAAGGGGTAGATGAACCGTTTCCCATCACATCCTATAAATGCAGGGGTCTCTTCAGAAGCGCCTCCACTCTTTCATCTTCGTCCTTGTTCATTTTCCTTGAGAATTTAATTCTCTTCCTCAGAACTCAGTTCTGTGTCATGTATGTGCAGTGCCGCTTTATCTTCCAATCAAGGCTTGTGCACACGTGTTGCGCATACGGGGCTCTGCTTGATGGGGACGTTTCATTTCCCTGATCTGATTTCAATGCGTCATTGCTTTTCATTTCCAACGCTCTCCCCTTTTTCCGGGTTATGAGAATAGTTCCACCATGCATAACATTTTTTGTGCATAGCATTAAATGCTCCCCTTTATAACCTGAAACCACGCCTTTCTTCCTTTACTCACAGTGAAACCCATTTATACCTTAAGGTGATCATCTTTGAGAAACCGATCAATTGCTATGGCTTGCAATTGTCCCCACGCTCGTCGGCAACCATGGAAGGTGCCCATTCAGGAGATAATCCCTCACTTCGCTGCGCGGCTGGCAGATCCCCTCCTCACCGACGCTCAATGTGACGCGGTGATGTATGAGCTTCTGACTCGTCGGGGCTCTCCTTTTCCCATAGGCTCCATTTGTCTCCGGATGATCTTTCTGTCAGTGCTTGCCGATATACCCCCTCATCCGGTGGAGATGACTTCGAAGATCCTTGACGCGGCGGAGGACAAGCTCGAGTGCTTTCACGAGGCTTGTCTAATCACTCAAGCTCTGAAGGATCATTCAGTTCATATACTGAGTCAGATAAGGGCCCGACGGGCCGTCATGTCCTCTTTCACTGATGAGTACGACACCAACCGATGGGGAGCGACTCCTCGCGAGAACCATCGTTTTGACGTGCTGGAGAATACGGAGAGGGAGATGAAAATTTTTGTGTTTTGCTTTGTTAACCCTTGTATTTCCGATCCCTTGTTTGGTGATCTCTTTCCTTAAGAGTAATATCAATATATTTTCTCTTATCATTAATCGTTGAATGTTCTCTGTTGGCTTTTTCTGCTTGATATGTATTTGTACGTGCATCCCACCTGTGTACACGAGCTTCATACTTGACCCCTGGAAATTTTCTTTAAGTACGAACACGGAAACTTTCCTTGTTGCCAGAAAGAGTAAATAGCTTGTGCGTGTTTTGGATCGAGGATTGGCATCGAATGGAGGTCTGTTTACATGATCTCAAGTGCACACGCCTTTCCTCCGAGGTCGTGGCTGCAAAGACGAGCTTGCGGGGGCTGATTGAACGGTGCACCGCAAATATGCTTTCATGCGAGAAGAGGCTCAACCGAAAGTTTTTGGAGAGGGAGTTGGCTTCCAAAGCGCTGGGAGAACATTAAGCTGAATTTATAGCCAAGACCACTCGTGCGTATAAACTCTGGCGGGTGCTTCAAGAAGCTATCAGTGAGGTGGTAGCTATTGATAAAGCCGTCATCTATACCCGCGAGATGGTTGAAGCCCATAAAGTCACTGAACATGAGCTTGAAAGTCGGCTTGCCACGTACCAGGCCCAACAGTCTCAAGCGGAGGCCCGTCTCTTAGCAATAATGAATCATGAAGCTGAGGCCCAGCGGAAAAAGATGAACTGGCAAACCTATTAAATCGTCCGCCGTCTTGAAGAATTGTATATTTTTTCTTTTTATTCTTCTTTTGTACATACTCCTGAATGAGAGTATTTTTTTATTCTTTCATAAATTATACTTTGTATTCATTTTGATTCATGAATAAAAGACATATTTTGCTTCATTGTGGTGTGTCCCTTTTAGTAAATGCATTTTGTGGATAATCTATTTTGATCTCTTTGTAGGACAGCAATGGCTTAGGAGTCAGGTTCAGATCTGCCTCCTAAGGCTTTCCAACATTATAAGTCGTGAGGGTCTCATAAAGGTATTTCTCCTTACGAGTCGTGAGGATCTTTTAAGTGTAATTTCTCCTTAAGAATCGTGAGGATTCCTAAGTTTATTTTCTCTTGAGAGTTGTAAGAATCTCACAAGAGAGTTTTTCTTGTTTACGAGTCGAGAGGACTCGTAAGTGATTGTTTCCTTTCTTGTCGGAGAGTGTGGCCCATAGAAAATCTACCATGACCTCCCTGCGAGACAACGATGGCTTGGGAGACAGGGTTAAGATCCGCCACCTAAGGCTTTTCAACTTTATGAGCCGTGAGGGTCTCATAAAGAATTTTCTCCCTACCGGTCGAGAGGATCCCGTAGGTGTATCTTCTCCCTAGGAATCGTGAGGATTCCTAAGTGCGTTTTCTCTTGAAAGTCGTAAGGATCTCACAAGAGAATTTTCTCCTTACAAGTCGAGAGGACCAGTAAGTGATTGATGAGTTGACTTACTCCCGAATCAAAGAATTGCTTTGACGGGAAAATCGAGGGTTGACTTTATCCACATTTCACGGAGTCGGGGGTTGACTTTATCTGCATTTCACGGAGTCGGGGGTTGACCTTGGCCGTGTTCCTGGAACTGGGAACTTTGCCGCGGCACCGCTTTGCTGACATCGTATATTCCTGCAGAGACACTGATTTCTCTGCGGGTCGGCGCGAATCGAGATGTTCTCGTCAAGGATGTTGATTTCCCTGAATCGAGTTATTTTACCAAGGACACTGATTTTCCTTGGGGTTGAGACGAATTGAGGTATTCCTGCAAAGACACTGATTTTCTTGCGGGTCGACGTGAATCAACATGCTCTCGCCAAGGACGCCGATTTCTCTGAATCGAGGTTTTTCCAAGGACACTGATTTCCTCGGATTGAGACGAATCGAGGTGTTCCGGCAAAGACAATGATTTCCTTGCGGGTCAACGCGAATCGAGATGTTCTTGTCAAGCACGCTGATTTCCCTGAATCGAGGTATTTTGCCAAGGACGCCGATTTCCTCAGAGTTGAGACGAATCGAGGTATTCCTGCAAAGATACTGATTTCTCTACGGGTCGATGCGAATCGAGATGCTCTCGTCAAGGACGCCGATTTACCTGAATCGAGGTATTTTGCCAAGGACGCTGATTTACTCAGAGTTGAGACGAATCGAGGTATTCCTGCAAAGACACTGATTTCTATGCGGGTCGACGCGAATCGAGATGCTCTCGTCAAGGACGCTGATTTCCCTGAATCGAGGTATTTTGCCAAGGACGTTGATTTCCTCGGGGTTGAGACGAATCGAGATATTTCTACAAAGACACTGATTTCTCTGCGGGTCGAAGCGAATCGAGATGCTCTCGTCAAGGACGCTGATTTCCCTGAATCAAGGTATTTTGCCAAGGACGCTGATTTACTCGGAGTTGAGAAGAATCGATGCATTCCTGCAAAGACACTGATTTCTCTGCGGGTCGACGCGAATCCTGATGCTCTCGTCAAGGACACTGATTTCCCTGAATCAAGGTTTTTGAGTTGACTTGATTCCGAGACGGGTTCATTGGATGACTCCAGGTTGTCTGTGAACCGTAGAGTCTTGGAACTGGGGACTTTGCCGTGGCTCCGATTGATGGTGTAGCATCTATGTCCTGCTGGAATGAGGACACACACCATTGTTGTTCTTTGGGCCGTAGATGTGGCCATTGAGATTTGGAACTAGGGACTTTGCCATGGCTCCGCTTCATTGTGACTCTGAGGTCAGTTGTTGACGTCACGTCTGCATCTAGTTGGAGTGAGGAGAAACGCCGTTGGTGATCTCTAGGCTGTCTGTGAACCATCGAAATTTGGAACTATGGGACTTTGCCATAGTTCCGTTGTTTTGACCCTGGGGTCGTTTGTTGACGTCGCATCTGCATCCTGCTGGAGTAAGGAGAAACGCCGTTGGTGATCTCTAGGCTGTCTGTGAACCGTCGAGATTTGGAACTATGGGACTTTGCCATGGTTCCGGGGTAGTCTCTAGATTGTCTGTGAACCGTTGAGATTTGGAACTAGGGGACTTTGCCATGGCTCCGTTTTTTAATGTTGCGTCTGCATCCGATTGGAGGGAGGAAGAACGCCGGTGTTGATCTCTAAGTTATCGATGTTGACGTCGAGACCCTAAAGCTAGGGATTTTCCTTTGCTTCGTTTGTTGACATTGTGTCTGCAATATTGCGACGAATGTCGAGATTGTCTCTAGGTTGTTTATGAACCATCGAGATTTGTCTTCGCTTCGACGAAGCCTGGTGGGACAATATGGTTCTCTTCTTGTTTGTGCCCATGGATTGTATACAGGGGTCAATGTGACCTCACCTGCAGGGCAAAAAGTTTCAATCTTTCATTTTTTTAATTCTTTCCGCGATGCTCTATCATTTCAGCTTTTTATATCACGAAAATCGCGATTGCCCAATCATTTCGGCTATTTTTCGCGGTGCCCAATCATTTCGGTTATTTTTTCTTTTTACTCGCTGTTTTTTTTATTACGAGTTGCCCAACCATTTTGGCTATTTTGTATGCATATATTTTTACTTGCTGATTTTGTTGCAAGTTGCCCCATCATTTCGGCTATCTCATATGCACTTTTGCCTCGCTGTTTTTTATTACGAGTTTAGATTTGGAATTTGATACCAATTTTGGCATCAATATCGCTACAACTGGGATATTGTCAGGAGCGAATCATCATTTGCCTTTGTCAGTTCGAACAAAGGTGGCTTAGCAAAAAGGGTTAAGATCCTGTTGACTGAGGCTTTTGACTTCATGAGCCGTAAGGGTCTAATAAAGGTATTTCTCCCTACGAGTCGTGAGGATCTCGTAAGTGCGTTTTCTCCGTAAGAATCGTGAGGATTGTTATGTGTATGGTCTCTTGTAAGTCGTAAGGATCTTACAAGAGTGTTTTCTCCTTATAAGTCGAGAAGGCTTACAAGTGTCGTTCCCCATATTAGGACATCCCTCGTCAGTGGTGGGACTCTGTTGGGGAAATGTTTATTCGTGCCCATGGATTGTATACAAGGGTTAATATTGAAACGCTTGTAGGGCAAAATTGGAGATTGTGATGGCTTAAGAACAGGTTCAGATCCCTGTAACTTAAAGCTTTTGAATCCTATAAGCCGTGAGGGTCTCATAGGGGAATTCTCCTTACGAGTCGTGAGGATCTCGTAAGTGTATTTTCTCCTTAGGCATCATGGGGATCCCTAAGTGCGTTGCTCCCTTGTGAGTCGTAAGGATCTCACGCATGTATTTTCTTCTTACAAGGTCGTGAGGACCTTGCAAGCGTCTTTTAACGAGATTGCGCCCTTTCGGGTTTTCACAAAACTCGCCGGTAGCTCTGCTATTTTTGCTCACGGAGCCCTTTCGGGTTTTCATCCGTGCCCATCTTGCTTATGGACATATCGTTTTTTTTGTCAGCCTTTGGATGCTGTGGTCCATAATAGTTTATAGACGTCTCGGTCAACAGCCAGTTTTAGGACATAGTGGTCCATCGTTAGTTTAGGGACGTTCCGGTCCGTTGTTAGTTTAGGGACATTTCGATCCGTCGTTTATCCTGTATGCACGTGCATTTGTCACGTGACGGGATACATGACGCTGATGTGGAATACACCCATTTAGGGTGTGATTTGATATGGTTGGAGTGTTTTGTGACCCATCCCTATCACGGCTTCTCGAACTTGACGCCAACGCCTGGCCCCTTCGAATAAGGCCATTTGGCGTTCTCAATCAGTTTTGCTCTTCTGACGGGCTTCGTTCAGTAGCATATCGATCATCTCGTCTGACGGTTCCAAGGATTTTGGCATTGATCCTGCCTCCAGCTCCTCTACATTATCTTCTGATGCCGAGTGAGCTCCTTTGTTATTTAGTGACGAATGAGAGATAATGTGCAACTTGCCACATAATCTTCTGGTTCCTGTGACGAGTTGTCTCCCTCATCATCATCGCTATCTCCGCCCTCCAGGATATGGTTAAGAAATTCTTAGAGTGTGACCAGGGTTCGCGCCTTTTGGTTGTATTCCTCCAGCGCGTCAATATGCTTTTGCAAGTCCGTGCGCTTGTCATCAGGCTTCACGGGCTTCTTCTTCTTTTTTGAAGACTTTGATGACTGGGTCTGAACGTTTTGATCATCGTTACCAATTCTCGGCGTCAGGCGTGGTTTTAGCATTCCCTCAATGATCTCAGGCTCTAGCGGGCTTTTCCACCTGATTGCCGGGCATGTGTGAAGATCCTTCAGCATTCTTTTCGTCTTGGCTGAAAAAGCGACCTCCCATGGAACTTCTTCTATAAAAGAGCATGATGCCCCCGGTGTGTCCACCCTTTTAGGAGTGTGCTGTTGTGGCGGATTCACCTTCCAGTTTTCAAATAGCGCGAACTTGCCCTGTTGGTATTGGTCTTCAACCCAGTTTTTGAAGACGTAGCAGTTTTCGATCGGATGGCCCAATACTCGGTGGTAGGGGAAGTAATTGGGATCATTGACGTCGTTTGGTTGCGGTGGGTGTCTCGACTCCGGTAAAGTAATGAGCCCATTGCGCATTGCCAGTTCAAACTGTTTCCTTGTTTTATCCTGGGGAAACAAGTAAGGACGTCTCAACTTCTCATCAAGGGATTGTCGCTTGTTGCTTTGGCGAACAACCGGTCTCAGGCCACTCGGTTGTTGTTGAGCGTTGGCGACGAAGGTTGCTTTCCCTTTCCCCTTCTCATTCCGAGGATCCGTCTTTGAGGAGGACGGTCTATGTCCCATCTGGTCCATTTGGGCCAGCTTGTCGATCAAGGCCTGGAAGGTGGTCGGCTTAAAGAACATCATGAATTGGGATATGGTCTCCTGCGGATCAAGGGTTCCCACAAACATGCCTACTGCAGGAGCTTCTTCTATACGTTGTTCGCACTTCGACCATAGGTTGCGCCACCGCATCGCATACCGAACCCATGTTTCGCCTGGTTTCACCTTGGCATTGATCAACGCCGTGATTGGGGTGCGTTCGCTGGCGCTTGCGAAACGCTGGGTGAATAACAGCTCCATCTCCGTGAATATTTTGATGGAGTCATTTGGAAGCTCCGGATACCATTCGATGGCCTTCTCCGCCAAACTGCCAACGAATTGGCGAAGCAGCAGCTTATCGTCACTTCCGGTGTTTTCCCACAGAGCCCTAAATTGAGCCACGTGCTGGTGTGGATTGCCTGTCCCCTTGTACACATGGAATTTAGGAATAGTGTATCCTGGCGGATACTTTATCTGATCGTACCAACCCGGATAGGGCCGTCCAGTTCTAACGACTTGGCCAGCCGCTTCATTCGCTTGATGAGCTCAAATTTGTTGAGCTATATAATCATCGAGCGCAGATTTCGAGATTATTTCCTCCTTTGCTGCTGAGAAGGCCGGAAGAGGTTTTGATGTCTCCCCTCTATCGTCTTCAAGGATAATCGGAGGGTCTTCAGCTGGAGGATCCTGCTGTAATATCATCCCGACTATGTCTTGGAATAAAAGCGCCATTCGTTTTATGTTGGCAGCTTGTTCTGCTACCTCTTTGTCTTTCTTTTCGAGGATTCTTCGAAGGAATTCGGCATCAGTTTCCTGCTCATGATGTTTCTCCGAGGATGTCTCCGGGCTTGCTTTTGGTCCTGTGATTGCGGCCATGGCTGTTAGCATCTCTTGGAGCTTTTGTTGTTTTTGCTCTTGAGCCTTAGTCACTGTTCGCGTAAGCGGTTGATGACCTGTGGAGATACGGCTATCCTCTTTTCCGGATTCCATATAGACGGTATACACCACCATGCCCCTAGACTTAGGGCGTTTACGCTCAGTGCCCTTGACATTTGTCACAGACATGGGAATTTTCTCCGGCCATCTCCTCTTATGGGCGGTCGAAGTTGAGGGGGCCGTTGCAGCGGGCACCCAGGTAGACGACACGCTCTGTGGTACGGCAGAGTGGTCCTTCTCTTGCCGAACCTTTATCTTCTTCGGTCGGCGGGAGTAATCTTGATCAATCACCGAGTCTTGGACTTGACGCTAGACCTTGTAAACTTTGGAGGACAGCCGCTGAGGGGGCTGCTCCGGCTTTGCCTTTGTGATCTTTTCAACAGGAGGAGGAGAATTTTTTAGCACGGAAGTTGGCGAATTCCTGCGCACCTTGTTAAGTAGTTCAAACCTGTTCCCAGTTGGAACAGAAGCATCAACTTCCACCATTGGAGCTGGCGGAGTCAGTCCAGAAGGGGAATTGCCCCCAGCTTTCCTCACTCGGCGCCAGTGGCGACGTTGAGCATGTCTTGCGGCCGGGATCACCTCAGCTGTTGGATCAGCTTTTCCGTACCCCCTGTTCTGATGAGAGTCTGTTATTGGTGCTAGCCTGTCAAAGACTGACACCCGTTGAGAAGGGGTATTCAGTCTTCCGAAGGCCGACTTTCGAACAGGGGAAACAACCTTCATGACTTCACGAGGAGTAGGAGCTGAAACAGCCAGTCTTGTGAAAACCGACCCTTTAACAGGAGAAGTCGCCTTGGTGACTTCAGGAGTAGGAATGGCTATCCTCTTTGGGATAACCTCTTCAGGAATCATGGGCTTCTTCATGGGCCCATCTGAGCTTCGGCCCAGTCTGTTGAAAACTGAGGCAGTGGACTTGGACGACCTGTTGAGAGGGGCCGCAGTAGTTGCAAGCCGATCAAAGACCGACTTCTACGGAGCTTCTTGTAATGGTACAGGAGCGCTGAAGCTTGTTGGAGGGATTACGGTCCCGAAGAATAGCCCAGTGGTGGCTTGGGTCACTTGTTCCACCGGCATTGTGAAAAGGGATGCCGCTTGGGGCCCGTAGGTCACTCCTCCGACGGGGCTGGAGTGAGAGTTGTTGCAGTTGTTGCAATTTGTGCAGTTGAAATCCATTGATCTTCTATTTTCTGTACGGAGCAAGACACCTAATCTTAGTACCTCAAATCCAGGGGCAACCATAGCAAACCGCGATTCGTTCGCGAAACGCGACACACGAAGTTTGGAGTGGAAAGAGGAAAAGGTCCCACCGGGCGTGCCAGAATCTGTTCTACGCCGAATACAGAGACGCGACTGTGTAGGTTCGTCTTGCCTGAATTTGGCGGCAGATGCTAATTGGTGCTATCCATCCACCTCTCCGAAAATGCCAAGTTGATTTATGACACCATGTATCGAAGGTTTAAATGGATGCGGCCGATGCAGCAGACTTCATCAGATTCCCCCTAGTTGAGGGGTTTTTGATTGTGGGGACACTCTTCCCTGCAGGCATAAGCCCCCGCAGTTAATTACGCTACCGCATCGCGGTAACCACTTTCTCCTTCTCCAGATGGTCACTTCGTGTCGTGGGTGCTTGTTTTGTTTTTGGTCGCCCGTGGATTGTATACAGAGACTAATTTATGTTGTCGCCCGTAGGGCGTGGATTAGTCCAAATCCGTATTTTCTTAGATTTGGGTTTGGGGTTGGGTTTAAGGATACGTTAGTCTCATTTGAGACTAAGATCAACTTAAATGTATGTTAAGGATACGTTAGTCTAATTTTAGACCAAGATCAACTTAACGGGATCATTTAGATCCAACAAAAAAGCATTTGGGCTCTATTGTTTATTTTAGGGACATTGCGGTCCATTGTTAGTTTAAGGACATTACGGTCCAGTGTTAGTTTAAGGACATCTCCGTCCAGTTTAAAGACATCATAGTCTTTAAAGGTTAAGGACATCATAGTCCATGGGCTTAAGGACCCCACAGTCCGAGGTTAAGGACATCATAGTCCATGGGTTTAAGGACCCCACAGTCCAAGGTTAAGGGCATCATAGTCCATTGGTTTAAGGACCCCACAGTCCAGTTTAGAGACATCATAGTCTGTAAGATTTGCTGGTTGTCGGGACCCGTCACCTCTCTGAAGACGTTGAGGGATTACAGCGACAAATATCAGATGAGTGAAGAGATGTACCCTTGAACCAATATTGGTTAGGGGATCTGTAGTTGGATTGATTTAAGAATCATTAATCTCGTTTGGGATTAAGATCAACTTAAATATTTGTTAAGGATACGTTAGTCTAATTTTAGACTAAGATCTACTTAACATGATCATTTTGATCCAACAAAAGAGCATTTGGGATATGTTATTTAGTTTAGGGACATTTCGGTCCAAGGTTGAGATGCCAACATGGGTTTGGAAATGTACCAGATAGTTCTTGGTCATTGGGACCCACCACCTCTCTGAAAACGTTGAAGAATTACAACGACATGTATCAGAGATGTGAAGAGATGTACCATTGAACCAAAGTTGTCTGAAAGGCTCTGGGTTTTGCTTTGAATGTCATATGAGATGACCAATTTTGGAAGACAAAAGTGTGTTTGAGGTTCAGTCAAAAGAGGGTACTGCCTCTGGAAAAACTTGCCTAGTTCAAGCTAAGATTGGCTTGGATATAGTGTTAAACACTAGAGTACACTCGGCTATCACGTGCTCCCACGTGATGCGCTTAAAATAGTGTTAAACACTAAGGATGCAGCGCACAAAAAAGTGTTGGGCCCAAACTTCCTTTATTTTATTCCCAGGATATGCAGGTAAGTGTTAAACACTTTAGTCTTCACGGCCATCACGTGTGGGCACGTGATGGATATCCATGCACTGAATATTAAAAGGATTTGCTTGGGGTCACACGGGGACACGTGAGAGCGCCCATGCTTTGGTTTTTAATCCAACAGTTCTTTCCATCTTCTCAAAGAGGTGTTTGTCAGGGGTCACGTGGGGGCACATGAGTGCGCCCAAAATCTGTTCTGCCTTTATTCTTGAGAAGTTTGTTCAAGGGTCACGTGGGAGCACGTGACCCGATCTCATTTATTCTTTTTTGACCATTGAGGGGAGGGTCACGTGTTGCCACGTGATCAGGTTGGGTACTTGATCTTTTTACGTGCATGAAAAGTCCCTTGTTTAAGAATTAAATTCTTTTATAGGGTTAAACCCTAATTTTATTTAGAGAAATTAAATTCCTATATGTTTGAAAGAATTAAATTCTTTAAACCCATCTCTCCCTCTAAGTTTTTGATCTGCATGGCAGAATCTCCCTGATGAGAATTAAATTCTCAATTTATGGGGAGATCTGCTTCTGCAGATCTTCAACCAAGAAGAAGAACTAAGTTCTTGTTTTAAGGGTTAAACCCTATCTCTATTGGAGGAATTAAATTCCTAAGTATTTGGAGGAATTAAATCCTTTAAACTCAATTCTCCCTCTAAGTTTTGGATCTGCATGGCAGAATATCCCCGATGAGAATTAAATTCTCAACTTATGGGGAGATCTGCTTCTGCAGATCTTCAACCAAAGGTAGAACTAAGTTCTTATTTAGAAGAGTTAAACTCTTAGTTTGAGAATTAAATTCTCCTTTTGTTTTGTGGAGCTTATGATCTCTTTCCTTTTCTCACCTAGGGTTTCTTTCTATTCTGAGGAAATCTTCTTTTCTCTCTGGAGAATTAAATTCTCTTCCTTTTTCTCTCTGTTGTTGCTGTATCCTCTCTTTTTTTCTTCTCTTCTTGGATCCTATTTATAGGAGAAAGAAAAGAATCAGTTTGTTTTGTCAATCTTTCATTGAAAGATTTTAATTGATTTTGTAACCAATCATGATCTTTTAGATCACGTAGTGAATTTTATTCACCATTGGATTTTTAATCCAAAAGATATTTTGTTTGTTGTTCCTGGCAGATTTTATGAAAATCTTTCCTTGTATAGAATCTTTCTATAAATTGGTGATTTTTAATCACCATTGGATTTTTAATCCAACGGTGCTCCACTTTACAGAGCACAATATTTTTTGTTTGGAAAGATCTAGAGAAATATTTTTCCAGTTAGGGTTTTTGATTCCCTCTTAATTAGAATTTAATTCTATTAGTTCAGATGGTTTAACAGCCTATCACGTGTTGGCACGTGGCCTTCTGATTGACCATTTAATTAGAATTTAATTCTATTATTTCAGAGATCTTTAGGAACCCATCATGTGTTGGCACGCGATCCCCTGATTAAGCATTTAACCAGAATTTAATTCTGTTGTTTTAAAGAACTCGGGAATTATCACGTGTCAGCATGTGACCCTTGGTCACGTGTGGGCACGTGATGCCCCATTGGAGGTTTCTCTGTTGTTTTATTATACCTTTAATTCTTTTCAGTGGGTTTAAAGGCCCATCACGTATGGGCACGTGACCCCATTTGATTAGAATTCAATTCTTATCTTTTCAGAGCCCTCAGGAAGCCATCACGTGTCAGCACGTGAACCCCGATCACGTGTGTGCACGTGATGCCCCATTGGGGTTTTTTTCCTTGTATTTTATGAGGGAACAAATGCCCCCACAGCATTGTTCTCACGTGTTTGCACGTGTGTGCAACGCTATAACTTTTGTGGTCGTTGGATCTGCCTAGGGAAGGGGGTAGATGAACCGTTTCCCATCACATCCTATAATTGCAGGGGTCTCTTCAGAAGCGCCTCCACTCTTTCATCTTCTTCCTTGTTCATTTTCCTTGAGAATTTAATTCTCTTCCTCAGAACTCAGTTCTGTGTCATGTATGTGCAGTGCCGCTTTATCTTCCAATCAAGGCTTGTGCTCACGTGTTGCGCATGCGGAGCTCTGCTTGATGGGGACGTTTCATTTCCCTGATCTGATTTCAATATGTTATTGCTTTTCATTTCCAACACTCTCCCCTTTTTTCCGGGTTTTGAGAATAGTTCCACCATTCACAATATTTTTTATGCATAGCATTAAATTCTCCCCTTTATAACTTGAAACTACGCCTTTCTTCCTTTCCTCACAGAGAAACCCATTTATACCTTAAGGTGGTCATCTTTGAGAAACCGATCAATTGCTATGGCTTGACATCGTCCTCACGCTCGTCGGCAACCATGGGAGGTGCCCATTGAGGAGATAATCCCTCGCTTCACTGCGCAACTGGCAGATCCCTTCCTCACCGACGCTCAATGTGACGCGGTGATGTATGAGCTTCTGACTCGTCGGGGCTCTCCTTTTCCCATGGATTCCATTTGGCTCCGGATGATCTTTCTGTCTGTGCTTGCCGATATACCCCCTCATCCGGCGGAGATGACTTCGGCGATCCTTGACGCGGCGGAGGACAAGCTCGAGTGCTTTCACGAGGCTTGTCTAATCACTTAAGCACTGAAGGATCATTCGGTTCATATACTGAATCAGATAAGGTCCCGACGGGCCGTCATGTCCTCTTTCACTGATGAGCACGATGCCAACCGATGGGGAGCAACTCCTCGCGAGAACCGTCGTTTTTACGTGCTGGAGAAGGCGGAGAGGGAGCTGAAAAATTTTGTGTTTTGCTTTGTTAACCCTTGTATTTCCGATCCCTTATTTGGTGATCTCTTTCCTTTATAGTAATATCAATATATTTTCTCTTATCATTAATCGTTGAATGTTCTCTGTTGTCTTTTTCTGCTTGATGTGTATTCATACGTGCATCCAACCTGTGTACACGAGCTTCATACTTGACCCCTGGAAATTTTCTTTAAGTACGAACATGAAAACTTTCCTTGTTGCCAGAAAGAGAAAATAGCTTATGCGTGTTTTGGATCGAGGATTGGTGTCGAATGGAGGTCTGTTTACATGATCTCAAGTGCACACGCCTTCCCTCAGAGGTCGTGGCTACAAAGACGAGCTTGCGGGGGCTGATTGAATGGTGCGCCGCAAATATGCTGTCTTGCGAGAAGTGGCTCAACCAAAAGTTTTCGGAGAGGGAGTTGGATTCCGAAGCGCCGGGAGAACTTCAAGCTGAATTTACAGCCAAGACCACTCGTGCGTATGAACTCTGGCAGGTGCTTCAAGAAGCTATCAGGGAGGTGGTAGCTATTGATAAAGCCGTCATCTTTACCCGCGAGATGGTTGAAGCCCATAAAGTCACCGAACATGAGCTTGAAAGTCGGCTTGCCTCGTACCAGGCCCAACAGTCTCAAACGGAGGCCCGTCTCTTAGCGATAATAAATCATGAAGCCGAGGCCCAGCGGAAAAAGGATGAACTGGCAAACCTATTAAATCGTCCGCCGGCTTGAAGAATTGTATATTTTTTCTTTTTATTCTTCTTTTGTACATACTCCTGAATGAGAGTATTTTTTTATTCTTTCATAAATTATACTTTGTATTCATTTTGATTCATGAATAAAAGACATATTTTGCTTCATGGTGGTGTGTCCCTTTTAGTAAATGCATTTTGTGGATAATCTATTTTGATCTCTTTGTAGGACAGCGATGGCTTAGGAGTCAGGTTCAGATCTGCCTCTTAAGGCTTTCCAACATTATGAGTCATGAGGGTCTCATAAAGGTATTTCTCCTTACTAGTCGTTAGGATCTCGTAAGTGTAATTTCTCCTTAAGAATATTAAGGATTCCTAAGTGTATTTTCTCTTGAGAGTTGTAAGAAACTCACAAGAGAGTTTTTCTTGCTTACGAGTCGAGAGGACTCGTAAGTGATTGTTTCCTTTCTTGTCGGAGAGTGTGGCCCATAGAAAATCTATCTTGACCTCCCTGCGAGACAACGATGGCTTGGGAGACAGGGTTAGGATCCGCCACCTAAGACTTTTCAACTTTATAAGCCGTGAGGGTCTCATAAAGAATTTTCTCCCTACCGGTCGAGAGGATCCCGTAGGTGTATCTTCTCCCTAGGAATCGTGAGGATTCCTAAGTGCGTTTTCTCTTGAAAGTCGTAAGGATCTCACAAGAGAATTTTCTCCTTACAAGTCGAGAAGACCAGTAAGTGATTGATGAGTTGACTTACTCCCGAATCAAAGAATTGCTTTGACGGGGAAGTCGAGAGTTGACTTACTCCCTAAACCCTAAGCTTAATTAACCTAAATTAACCCTAATCATCACTATAATTAACCCAAATTATACCTAATTAACCCTAATCAACACCCTAACCCAAATTAACCCTTACCCTAACTCTAACCATCACCCAAACCCTAACCCAAATTTACTCTAACCCAAAACAAAATTAACCCTAATTAATCTAATTAATCCTAACCCTATACATCACCAACCCTATTTTACCTAATTAACCCAAATTAACCAACCCTAATAATCACCCAAACCCTAACCCTAATTAACCCTAACCGAAACCAAAATTATCCCTAATTAATCTAATTAACCCTAATCATCACCAACCCTATTTTACCTAATTAACCCTGACCCTAATCCTAATCATCACCCAAACCCTAACCCTATTTTTCTTAATTAACCCAAATTAACCCTGACCTTAACCCTAACCCTAACCCAAATTAACCCGGCCCTATAACCCTAACCCTAACCCTAAAATCAACAACAATAACACCTAAAACAATAAAATTATAAATTAAATTCCTAATAAATTTACAGAAATAAAAAACATAACTAATTAGGAAAATTCAAGCACTGTTTATATATAGAAAGTCACCTCTGCCAAATACTGGCCGACGGAAAAAAGCTCGAGGAGGTGGATAGCAAGAGCTCGACGAGGTGGAGGAGGCCGGAAAGATGGAGCTCGAAGAGGTGGAGGAGACGACGAAGACCTCGATATCGATTGGCGGCGGCGAGGAACTCCACGACGAGCTTGATCGACGGCGATGGAGGAGAAACTCGCTGACGAGCATGATTGGTGATGAGGAAGTCGACGATAAGGGACGAAGAGGGATGAGCTTGATCGACGATCGAGAGCTTGGGAGAGATAAGCTTGTTGGGAAATTTGGGGGGACGGTGGAAATTACTTAGCTTTATTGTTTTTTAAATAACCCTTTGTTGCCCCTACGGATCTTCTTTTACGGTACCGTAGGGCCAAATAAAAAGATTACATTTTAATATTTTTTAATTTATTTATGCCTCTACGGTGGGCGCTATAGTGACAAACAATATCCATACGGAGTAAACCGTAGAGGCAATAAAAAGTTGCCCCTACGCATTCCTCTATCCGTAGGGGTAATCCCACATTGTAGTAGTGAATGCTTCTCGGCTTCAACACAGTTGGTCAAATTCAGCACTAGATAGCTTTTTGAAGGGAGAATTATGTCTATTTTCTAACACAAGAACAAGTTGGCCGTTCGGAATTTCTGTAATTGGTTTATGGCTGAAATACTGCAAGGTGTGCATCAATGAATGCAATGACTATTTTGTGTGTGTGTGTGTCTCTCTCTCTCTTTCTATATATATATATATATATATATATAACTATTTTGACATATGAAATAGTTATAATTAAGTACATACCGTTTGTATTTTAGGAAGTGCAGCGAAAAAATCAATAAAGTACGTAAGTGTGAAGTAGGAGAAAGGTCAAGGTATTATTTAGCAATTAACCCTAAGCATTTGTTAGCCAAGTGATATATATAGTATGTCATGTTTCATAAGAAGCGGTGAAAGGTTCAAATTCTTACATCCATGCTTTAATTTTTCTGAATTTTTTTAAATGGATACGAAGTGTTGTTGAAAATGATTATATATAATTAGATTAGCTTGTTTTTACAAGTATAAAATTAAAATGGAAGATGGTTTTAATTTATGTAGATCATCCAGTCAAATTTCTCAAAGGAATCTTATTATACCTGTGTTTTTGTACTCTCTATCCAAAATTCCTGCATTCTCTCCTCATTTATGTTTATGATTAAATAGCTAGCGCGTGTAGCGATCAACAACATGATAATTAAGTGAAATTTTTATGTAGAGTTATTAATATTCGGTTGTGCATCTATTAACATTACGTCGTTGTCGTCCTTAGGACATACATTCATTCACAGCATAAACAACAACCGCCACAGACTTACATTAACATTACGCGTCATTGTCCAATTAATTTGTTGTTGTCAATGTTAAATTTGATTTGATTTAAATTCTGATTAGTTAGGCATTAGTGATTTAAATTTAATCCCTAGATTAAATTCGTATTTATCTCTAGTTTAAATATGGATTTATCTCATAACATTTATATGCCATATATATATGAGGTATTCTCTAGGTTTTTTAATGAATCCATAATTCTTTAATTACCTAGGGTTTGATTAGAGTGGAAAAGGCGGCCAAGTGCGGTCGCGAATAGAAAAAGTTTTTGTAAGAGGGCAATTCTTTGAAAAGACGGGATGAGAAGTCGGTATAATCTCTTATAATTCTTTCTCATAGTGGAAGCTTTTGTCGCGGTTTGCAGGATTAAGTGCTAGTTGCGCCGAACGTGGGTAAATCTTGTGTGTTGTTGTTGGTGTGTTCTTTTCGTATGATTTGGTATCCGTCGGATAGTCTTTTTCAATTTACCCTAAAATAAAGGTCTTGAATTTCCGCTGCGCATAGATACATAATCCTTACAACAATCAGAGCGTCAAGTTCGCGTTTTGGAATTGATTGGAGAGATAACGATTACAAATTACAAGATCGAAAGGTTCGATGGGGCCAAAAGTTTCCGTCTATAGAGATTGAAAATGACGGTGCTGCTTAAGCAACAAGGTATGCACAAGATTGTCTTTGCGAAAGACAGGATTCCGGCGATGACCACGACATTTGAAATTGAAAAGATGGTGGTCAAATCTCACAGTTCGATCCAGTTTTTAATGGCCGATAAGGTTCTTTGCGAAGTAGGGCAAGAGATGACAGCGGCAGAATTGTGGAACAAGTTGGATTCCATTTACATGAAGAAATCTCTTACCGACCGGTTTTATCTAAAGCAGTCCGGGAAGTGCGTAGATGTTTTTCAGTCCGATTTAGACGGAGGGTTCGCTTTGCAGGAGTTCGTAGGATGGTGCAGTCTGGGGAGGATCGTGCATCAGTATACCACGTTGGGAGATCCTTGGTCAGATGGCATTGCATGGTGAATGGTTCGAACAGTTGGGAAGAACATAATTTTTAGGCTTACGGCTGGTTTTCCAAAAGAGTTTCGGGTTGGAGGCATATTTACCGCCGAGTACCTCATTGATCGATCACCATCGACGGTGGCAGATATGGAAATTCCTAAGGAAGTATGGACTGTAGGGGCTAGAGATTACTCAGGGCTTCGTAGAATTCGATTCATCGAAGAGCTGAGGGTCGAGAGATGTTCTCTTGTCGGCTTTAGAATCGGAGAAAAAGGGTACAGATCGTGGTGTTCTGGGACCCAAAGTGGAGTAATCAGATAAGTAACATTCGTTGAGTCTGCGATATTTCGTAGAAGACATACTCAGTCAGATGGTGAATGGAGAACGGGTATACCGCCAGGCAAGGTGGAGTTTGAAGTCCCAATTCAGATTACGAGAGATGATGTGGTTGGTATTTCAGGTGGAAAGTCTAGTAGAGCCAGTGGTGCAGAGGTCGATGACAGTTCGACGCACAGGAGTGGATAGGGACGAGTCTTCAAGACAAGAGGATCGAGAGTTCGGTAGAAAGACTACACGTTTGATTCATGCATAGAGAGTGTCATGGATGGGGAGTTGCATCGGTTGCAACAGTGTATCGAGAAGGTTCTAGCTCGGTATTTGATGGAAAAGAATCTGCCCGTGTCTTCTTATTTAAAGGCACATTTCAGGTTTTCGGCGATTTTATCATTAAGTATAGATTACACTGGTGGGCAAATGAAGGTCGACGACGAGTTACATATTGGGTACGGATGCAGTGCCAGTTAGATCAACGCTTCAGTCTGTTATCACGGTTTCAACAATGAAGGCATTATTGATAGCCATCATGGAGACGATTAGGAAGATCATCGATTTACGGAGATTATTGGATGTGGGAGTTCCACAAGTGGTGAGAGTGTTCTTCTTGGAGGCTGAAAAGAAGCTAATGTCTCTTACAAAGGTTAGTGCCTTAGAGGATTTGGCATACGCGTTTCTAAGATGGTTCCGGTCGAAGTTCAAGTTTTTGCCTAATAAATTGTTGAGGTGCCATTAGGCTCAAGGCGACGAGAACAAAGTTCTAAGGTGTTGAGAAAGTGAAGAGATTATGGCGAATTTGAATTAAGGTGGAGGTTGTTAAATTTGATTTAAATTCAGATTAGTTAGGGATTAGTTAAGATTTAAATCTAATCTCTTTAGTTTAGATTTAAATCTAATGTTTAGATTAAATTCATATTTATCTCTATTTTAAATACTGATTTATCTCCAGTTTAAATACTGATTTATCTCCTAACATTTATATACCCCATATATATGAGGTTTTCTTTAGGTTTTTTTATGAATCAATAATTCTCTAATTACCTAAGGCAAGATTAGAGTGGGAGAGGCGGCCAAGTGCGGTCGTGGATTGAGAAATGTTTTGTAAAAGAGGGTAATTCTTTGTAAAGGAGGGATGAGAAGTCGGTATAATCTCTTATAATTGATTCTCATAGTGGAAGTTTTCATCGTGGTTTGCAGGATTAAGTGCTAGTTGCGCCGAACTTGGATAAATCTTGTGTATTGTTGTTGACGTGTTCTCTTTTCGTGTGATTTGGTATCCGTCAGATAGTTTTTTTCAATGTACACTAAAACAAAAATCTTGGATTTTCGCTGCTCCTAAATACGTAATCCTTACAACAATCAATCACATATATAGAAATGATATAATACAATGATAGCACAACTTCTTTAGTTTTGGTCGAGACAAGAATATAATTAACGTTCCCTTCATGCATGAACAAACCTTTAATTTTTCCATGTCATCCAAATCGGTCGGTGCAACTATAAAATTAATTCTCAACTGTTTAATTCATTGCCAATCATAAATATTCATGTCCAACAATTTCTCAAGTCTTTAATTAACCACCTTAAACAAACAAATTAAAAAAGAATCCATCGAACAATTTAAAGTTGAATTTGAATAATGTTTAAGGATTTTGGTCGGCAAGTGGACGGTTTTGGATGTGCTAATAATTGGCTCGAAGAGGTTTTAATAAGCGCTATACAAGATCACAAGGAGAAATTATTCCGCATGCCTTGCCACGGTATATATTTAATCTATATTTTTGAGCAACAACTTCTGACATGCTGAACCTATTTGCTCTTTATTATTATCGTTCATAATGTATAATGAGAAAAAACACACACACACACACACATATATATATAAAAGAATAATGTAGAAAAAAGGCCATAACGAGGGGATTTCCTTTTATGACATCAAAAAATACAACCTCCACCTTTTTTTTATGACAATTGGCATCCATCATCTTCATCTTTATCCTCTATAATGTAGATACACCAAATTTCATGTGATTTTACAACTTTTTCATCTTGATTTAGTTGGTGCAAAATTAACGGTGTACCGACAATATAACTTTTTACATTGCTAATTTAATGGTTAAAAAGTGGTAGAATCATATGAGATTTGGTATATCCATATCATAAAGATAGTGACGGACGCCGATTGTCGAAAAAGTCATAGAGGAAGTATTTTTTCAACGCCATGAGAGAAATTTATGCATGACTTATATACAAGATCTCCACTCATATCGGCTCGTCACTATTTTGTGTCATTATCGGTATTTTAGCTTAGTTGTTATGATTGCTCTTTTATATATATATATATATATACACACACACACACACACATACACACACGAGAATAATAGAGGAAAGATGCCATAGGAGGGAATTTCCTCCTATAGCGTCAGAAAAATACACCTTCACTCACTTTTTCCGATGATCGGCACCCACCATCTTCATCGTTATCATCTAAGATGTAGATACACCAAATTTACCTTTTCACCGTTGATTTGGCAACGTAAAAAGTTCTATTGTCAGTAAACCGTTAATTTTGAACCCACTAATTCAACGGTGAAAAAGTTGTAGAATCACATGAAATTTGGTGTACTCATATCTTAGATGATAACGATGAAAATGATGCATTCCGATCGTTGGAAAACACGATGGAGGATGTGTTTATTCGACGCCATAGGAGGAAATTCCCTCCTATGGCATCTTTCCTCCATTATTCTCTCTCTCTCTCTCTCTCTCTCTATATATATATATATATATATATATATATCATGGAGGGAAATGTGCCATAGGAGACATGGAGATTAATATAGTCGGTGTCGATCATCTAAAATGTTGACTGATATGCTTGACTTTTTAAGACGCTGTTCCCGCCAAATTTTTTTGGCTCGGAGCTTGTTGTTCCCTTATAAAACTAAAGAGAAAGCTCCATGTGTTAAATACGTGTACCCACATGCAAAGCGTGTAACTATCACCTCAAGTAGCGCCGCACGTGAAGTTCATCTGGACTCCAATGTGCAAAGCACAGGAGCGCCTGTTCCCCTAATATTTAATCATAATAAAAGAGCTAAGCTCTGTTAAAATTTTGTTGAAGCAGCGCCTCACGTGCTCCTCAAGAGGACGCCAGCGCCAATCTTGTAGAATTAAATCCTATGGTGGCGCCGCACGTGCTACTTACGTGGGCGCCAATATGCAAAACACAGGAGCACCTATCATAAATAAGAATTAAATTCTTAAGTGGCGCCCACGTGCACAATACGTGAGCGCCGGCGCCCAAATTAAAAACAAGCAGAATTAAATTCTACATGGGGATACTTCCCTAAAAACAGAGCCGTTGGATCAAAAGATCCAATGGCGATAATAAATTATTAGATAATAAATTTTATTTGGGAAATATTTTCCTTCTAATATGGAAAGATCTTCTCTAATAGAGAATCTTGGATTTAAAATCCAATTGTGATAAAAATATCACCAATTAAACCATCCAATAGAATTAAATTTTATGTGGAAAATATTTTTCTGATCTTTCTAAAAAAAAGGAGATTTTTTCTGTTAAACAGAATTAAATTCTATGGTTAGGAAAATATTTCCTAATTTTTTTAAACTAACAAAATATTCATATGATAAAATAAAATTCTATCTTAGGAAAATATTTCCTAATCTTGATAAACAAATAAGAAGGATCTTAGATAGAATAAAATTGTATATTAGAAATATATTTTTCTAATCTTATGATAGAATAAAATTCTAATCTTGTTAAATTAACAAGACATTCATATGATAGAATAAAATTCTATCTTAGGAAAATATTTGCTAATCATGTAAAACAAAAAAGAAATTTTCTCTATTAAACAGAGAGCTTTTGGATTAAAAAATCCAATGGTGAATAAAATTCACCAATTGATCTAAAAGATCATTGTTGATTGATTATGAAATCAATCATTATCTCTCAATGAGAGATTTTCTCAACAAATTGATTTTTCTCTTCTCCTATAAATAAGAGCAAAGAGATTAATCAAAAAGAAAGGAGAGGAGAAGGAAAAAGGGAGACCCCCATAAACTTCTGTAAAAAATACAGAAGGCTCTAAAAACAATAGAGAATTTAATTCTCTCAAAGAAGAAAATCTCCCTCCTAAAAAGCCTAGGTAAAGAAAAAAGAAGAGATCAAAATATCTTCTTTACCTATCATATCACATCTAAGGGTTTAATCCTTTTAAAAGAACTTAGTTCTTTCTCTGGATCTGAGATCCACAAGACAAGTCTTCCACAAGTTGAGAATTTAATTCTCATCGGGAAAATCTTGTTCTTGAGAATCAAAGATTCAGGGGAGAACATGGATACAAGAACATGAAGAAGATGGAGTTTATAATACTCCAGGAACGGAGTTCCTTCAAATCAAGAACTTAATTCTTTAAAGAACCTTATCCAAGATTCTCAAAATAGTTATTTTGGTGATCCTTAATGGTCAAAACACCATTAAAAGAGATTTAACCGTTCTGAAAACATGAACATGGAAAACATAAAGTTCATAATACTTCAGGAACTTAGTTTCTTCAAATCAAGAACTTAGTTCTTAAAAAACATAATCTCAGATCCTCAAAATAATGATCTTGGTGATAGTTAATCGTCAAAATACCATTAACAGAGATTTAAGTTTCTCTAAAAATATCAACAGAGATTAAATATCCAAAAATATAGCGCCTCACGTGAAACGCATGTGAGCGCCAAGGAATATTAGTGCTTAGCACTGTTGTAGCGCCTCACGTGAAAAGCACGTGAGCGCCTAAGGCTAAAAACCCAGTGCCTCACGTGAAAAGCATGTGAAGATTAGTGTTTAGCACTATACCAGCGTCTCATGTGAAACACACGTGAGCACTGTATATCTTAGTGCTTATCACTGCTGGGTAGTATAGAAACCCAATCTCAGTCCAAATTGGCTAAGTTTTCTGAGGCTAAATCTCTTTGATTTTAAAGTAACCGAGCCCATATGCTCGTGATTTTCCAAACTGATCTTAGTCTCAAACATGACTGACGATCTCTCATTGATGATATCCAAAATGATATTCATCCCATGCCTTTTAAGATAATCTTAGTCTCAAATATGACTAACGATTCTTAGGTCCACCACCCCTCTTTCCCTAAAATACGGGATTTGGTTCAAGAGTACATCTCTTCACACCTCTGATATATGTCGTTATAATTTCTCAACGTCTTCAGAGAGGTGGCGGGTCCTGACAACCAACAACAACTTCTCATCCCAACTTGATTTAAAATTTCATCAAGATAGGGAATTATACACCCCACATTGATGCACTTCCAAATTGACCTGCACACCTTAAATCGGATCGCACCCCAAATTGAACGCATTCCATGTCACCATCATTCACTCCGCTACGTAACAAAAACACGTGCGCACAAGATGAATGATGGACCGAAATGTCCTTAAACTAATATTCGTCCCCAAAATGGGAATGTTGGATCGAAATGTCCTTAAATTAATCTTCGCCCCCAAATACGGTGATGATGGACCGAAATGTGTTTAAACTAATCTTCAACCCAAACAGGGAACATTGGACCGAAATGTCCTTAAACTAACATTCGTCCCAAATACATAATGTTGGACCGAAACGTTCTTAAATTACTATGTTTTGCCCTGCGGACTGTCTCCATAATGACTACCGTATACTATCCATAGGCTATTCATATATGATCTAATGATTAGTTGTGCTCATATGCTCACTGCTCGTAAATTGATCTTAGTCTCAAATATGGCTAATTCTCAAATATGGCTAATGATCCATAGATCAAACCCAAATATCTCCTGAACCGATGGACTTCACAAATGTGAGATCTGCTTCTTAAGTTCATCCCCGTTGGCAAACTAAGCTACCAACGTGGGCCCCGTCAAGCAAAATTCTTGACCTAAACCCAAATCTCAAATATACGGATTTGGACTAATCCGCGCCCTACGGACGACGACATAAATTAGTCTCCGTATATAATCCACGGGAAACCTAAAATATAGCAAATACAATACGACACGAAGTGAACTTCTGGAATAGGAGAAAGTGGTTATCGCAACGCGGTAATGTAATTAACTGAAGGGGCTTGCACCAGCAGGGAAGAACGTCCCCACAATCAAAACCTCTCACAATTGAGGGGGATCTGATAAAGTTTGTTACAACGGCCGCATCTGTCCAAATCTCCGATATATAGTGCCATAAATCAACTTGGTATCTTCGAAGAGGTGGATGGATAAGTCCAAATAGTATCTGCTCCCAAATTCAGGCGAGACGTCCCAACGTCTCAGTCCGGTCTTTCGTCGGTGAACAGATTCTGATGCAAAAGAATTTCTACAGTGGTGTCGCATGGCCGCAAGTTCCTAATGCTTTGGCCGCTACAACCGCGGCAAATGCGGAATCGAAAAACAAAAATTTACAAGAGAGCACTAGACACTAACCCCTAGCAATCTTTTCAAATACTAAATTAACAACTAAACATGCAAGATTTATAGAGCCTACAATCTTTGTCGCGTGTCCACCTAATCATAGAAGACTCCCCAAACTCCTTATAAGCCGTCGGGAACGCGCTTGGGAGCTGACCGTCCTTACCGAAGATGATCCACTCGAGAGAAACAGATACAAGCATCAGCTTCACCTAGTGAAGCAACCAACACTCCAAACTTGCTAGAAATGGAGTGTGAGGATGTATGAATTTTCCACTCTTAAAAACTCTCTTTTTATCACTCAAGAGAGTGAAAAAGAAGGAGGAGGAAGTAGGAGAGAAAGAGAGAGAGTGTGTGTGTGTACATGTGAATGAATGAGAGAACAATGGCTTCAATATATTTTTCAACCATAAGAAAAATATAACATAACAATTTTTCAATAAACAATTGAAGCCTATCACTCCCTGCATGCCCTCAACCATACCCAAGCCATTTCACCCTCCACCTCATTTCACATTGATTTTCTAAAAAGAAAATCAAATAATGAGGTGTTCTCCTTTTAGAAATATTTTGTATAAATATGGAATACAACCCCGGTATATGTATCGAAATATAAATACGCGTATTCAAACAAAAAATAGGAATAGCCAAGAGAGAGAAAATGAATAGTGAACAATAATACTTGAATATATATATATATATAAAAATTATTAAATCAAAACTTGATTTAATAATCTGCCTTAAAGCTAAGCCGACTAGTATTTTCAACCGTCCGATTAAAGTTCGTATAGATAGTATACGTATTTAATCAGATCCTTACACGTACCAACGTACAACCTCTACATCATATTGCCTGAAATGAGAAAACCCTCTGTGTGGGAATCTAAAAACTCGACAATACGCTGCCGATGATTACTGGATAAATCCATAACCACAAGCGCGTCAGCGACATTAGCTGTACGTAACGGCTGCTCAGGTATATGCCGAAGGGGGGTCGACAATCAAGTCTGTCTGTACCCTACTCAGCCTGAATGTGACAATCTCCATACAGTTCGGTCTCTACATTTAAGAGTATCGCATACCGATTCTCGGGGGTGGATAACGTTAGACTCCTAATAACCTGATAACTCATGCCGGAATAAGGCTCATCACCAACCGAGAAACTACTGAACTTCTATCAGTAAATCTCATACACCGTGGCCACGGATTTATGGTGATGGCTAACCGAATACAGCACGACATTGACTCCTAATACCAGAAGAGACGAATCCCCGACAATCGCTCACTGCTTTCATATGGCTCGGGACTGTACCCAACTAAAACCTGTTTGCATGACTCCTTTGAGCCGTGGTAGGTAGTAATCTAAGTACGGTGGGAACTCATACGAGAAAAAAGTCGATCTCAAGTCAAAAGACTAACCTGTACTCATGTTACTAAAGAACTTCTATCCGACGATAAGTATAATACCATATAGAAGTTCTCGGCGAGTTCGTCCGGTGTACTCACCTCCAGTGAGCACCTGTATACTATCTTAGGCGACAAAATACCAATGGCTTGTGAGACCGACCACTGGCTCTTTTTGGGGTCTAGAAACGTATACACTAGTCTACTCCAGAATATCGATCCCTAGTCTCGATGCTTTCTCAACTAGGGACATTTAAGAATGGGCTTATGGACTACCCAGCTCTCACGTATATGATCGCCATCATAATTCTAGTAGTCAAGAAAGAATCGTACGGGCTTCATCATTATGTATTAGCGACATGTAATAACAAGTAAAACGTATATGCATCAATAATAAAGAAAAACCGGATAGCATAATATCATCTAGAGCAATGATGCTCTACCTATATAGGTTCTCCCTCAATTATCATAATTGTCTAACTGCAATTACAATAATTTCCTTGAGGGCAGTATAGCCAACAATCTCCCACTTGCACTTAAGGCTAATTATTGCTGTATCGCATATACACAGCTCGTGTGCTACCGAATATCCAACTTCTCTACTAATCAATTTCACAAACCGTTTTTGTGAAACATCCGTATTCGAGAAATAGCCTCAGTGAGTGGATCTGCTACAATATTCCAACTTCATCTTTCTATATCTCAACTTCGCGGAGATCAACAATCTTCCGAACTGAGCGATACCTCGCTTCAAGAATTTGTCCGGATACTTGATGGGACTAAGTTCATAAATGAACAAGTTTATCCAACAAACTTGTTAGGCTGTATCCTCCGTTGAGTCATAACTAGCATCCTGCACCACGTCCATCTCAGTATCCCTATTAGAACCCTATCCAATATACTGCTCTTCAGAAGAGAGTAAAATCAAAACTCTGACAATATCTCTGTCATCAAGGTCACCTTGGAAGCCAGAACTGGTAACCGCCTATTTTAGGAGGCTTCCATTACCACACACCAAGAACATCCTTTAATGTTCTTCATTACTTCCCTTTGTTTCTCCAGGATTGAATTAATATCTGCTTACTACAGCAAGTGCAAAATCAATATCTAGTCTGGTACATGACATCGCATGATTAACTCAGTTGCCTAAACAAGTGATATGTCATTCATGTGAGTCCCTCTCTTCATCAGTCTAGAAGACATTTCTTTAGAGACGGTGACTCCATCACTTGTAGCTAAACTACCATATCAGGAGTCGTCTATTCTAATCCACTTTAGAATGATGTCCAAGTACCAGTATTGGGACACTTCCCAAATCTAGATAAATCTATTCATCAGAGTCCCTGATATATTATCCCTATCAAATGTGGAGAAACACCTGTGACAACCATAGTTTGACCGATTGTAGTACAAGAACATCACTTCCCATCAGGTGTATGTCATCCAAATACCAGAACAGTATTCCCTACATCTTTCTTACTAGTTTCATCTGTTGTTTTGATGAATTCAAACACCTTGACTGTCATATCAAAATAGAAGATCCGTTTCCTCTATACCTGTTTTAGTTTATAAATAGACATAAGCTACTTGCACACTTTCCGCTGCTCCTATTGACTACGATAACCCTATGGCAGAGTCGTATACACGTGCGCTACTAAATTTCCATTTCAGAAAGAAGTTATAGTCATCTTCTTGTCAGATATCATAGTGTTGAATAGCAGCAGTTTCAAGCCATATCCGTATGGACTTCCGCGTAAACACTGAAATCAAAGTCTTATCACAATCCACATCGAGTATTGAATGAAAACTTTTACAACAAGTCTAGCCTTATTTGGTTAATCTCTTTCCATCTGCACAAATCTCGAAAGATATAGTTGCTCCTAATGGATTTTGCCCCTTCAAAAGCACCCAACAAATTTAATAATTTGCTGAAGTGCGTGGAGTCCAACTTGGACATGATACATGTTTAACGTGAAAAATTCATCAAATAATAATAAACATGCATTTAAATATTTATTTCAATATACACAGTAAAGATCACCAAATATGGGATCGGGACTACATGGGTTAATAAAACAGTATACAAAGTTCTCTAACTCTCTCTCGGCCCTTTCTACCATGTTGTAACGGCGGTTCTGACGAAGAGTCCCTCCCTAACTGTCAGCGCCGCGCTTGTTGGCAAAGATAGACATGACGGCCTGCCGAGCCCGAATTTGACTCAGCATGTGAATCGAGCAGTCCCTCGGAGGCTTTGTAATCAAGTATGCCCCGTGAACACAGTTGATCTTGTCTTCTACTGCATCAAGTATTGCTAGAGTAATCTCCACCGAATGAGGGGGATGTAGTCAAAAATGGCCAGGAAAATCATTCGGAACAAAATAGAGCCGGCAGGAAGAGGATATCACCTACGAGTCATGAGCTCGTGCATCACTGCGTCGCACCGAGTGTCCGTAAGAACGGGATTCGCTAGACGTGCGGTGAAGTGAGGAATAATATCCCTGATGGGCACCTCCTATGACCGTCGAGGAGCATGCGAGCGATCACAAGTCATGGTTCTTTCTCTGTGAGAGTAAAGGAGAAAATGAACGCTTCTTCAAATTATAAAGAGGAGCATTCAAGTTTTGGCACAAAACAATGTTGCACATGATGTAAGTTGGGACGACTCCTAAACTCTGACCAAAAGAAAGTGTTGGAAAAGAAGAAGATGGTTCAGAAAATCACGAAAAGAATAAAGGAGACCCTCCCATGTGTTTAACAAGTGAGCGCTCACATGCAAAGCATGTGACCGCCGGCTTCAGTTAAGATTAAATCCTATGATATAGCCCCCATGTGTTAAAAACGTGAGCGCTCACATGCAAAGCATGTGAGTGCTGAATTCGAATAAAATTACACACCCATATAAAAGCCACACATGAGCGCTCATGTGCAAAGCAGGTGAGTGCTGCTGCCCTACATATATATGGCAGCGCACTAATCTGAAGCGCTAGCTTTGATAGAATTAAATTCTATTTGGAAAATATTTCCCTGAACTTTCTAATATTAAAAAGATTTTCTCTGTTAAACAGAGAGACTTTGGATTTTAAGTTACAACGGTGATTATAATATCTTCAATCAAATCATATAATTCTTTATTAGGAAGATATTCAAATCATATAATTCTTTGTTAGGAAGATATTTTCCAAATCTTCCTAAAACGAACAGAAAATATTTTTTGTTAAACAAAATTCTCTGGATCTTAGATCCAACGATGGATATAATCCCCCGAGTGATCTTTGAGATCTATTAAATCAATCGAGGTCTCTTAAGTTTGAGATTCTCTCGAACTAATTGATATCTTTTCCTCTCCAATATAAAGGACCAAAAAATTCAAGTCTCATAGATACAATCCATTCTATAAGCTTTAAGGAGATATACAAAATACAAGATATATCCTCCAAGCTTTCGATACAAAATACCTTCCAAGATTCTGTGAGATCCCCTCCTTATGCTTCCACAATAATAATATAGAATTTAATTCTCATATCGAAGAAGATCATTCTTTGTTCGATCACTAAGTAAAGACAGAGATAAGAATACATCCTCTTTTTGCCTATTTCATATATGATATAAGGGTTTAACCCTCTTATAATAACTCAGTTCTTCCTTAGGATCTAAGATCAACAAGAAAAATCTCCCATAATGTGAGAATTTAATTATCATCGGGAAGATCTTGTTCTTCAGATCGAAGATCCAGGGGGAGGACTACGGCGTTTTACCCTACACATAAAAGAGAGAATATGGAAGAATAGAACATGAAATTGATATTCCAGGAACTTAGTTCCTTCAAAATATAACAGGGTTTTATCTCAATAAGAGCTTAGTTCTCACAAAAAAAGGAAAAACTTAGTTCTTGCAGAATCGGCAAGACATTTAGAGTTTAACTCTAATTTTTTGAGTTAATATCTGCATGAACATGGAAATGATCACTAGAAAGCCACGTGAGAACCTTAAAAAAATGAAGAACGAAATCTCACGCGAGAACCACGGGAGCGCTCAAAAAAGCCCTGAAGATAGGTGTTGGGACTTCACCCGCACGCGCATTTATGTTTTTGAAAGAAATGGTTTTTAGAAATAGTGCGTATGCGAGCTCGGTCTCGTTTTAAAATTTATAAACCACAAGTGCACGGCATGTTGTAGCGAGCCAGCAAGTATGGGTCGATCCACATAGAATTGATGATTAAGAGTTGTCGTTAAAGGTTCAAAAAGAAAAGAATGCGTTTTGTCACAAAATTAAGAAAACATGAAAATATAGAACAAGTTAAGAAAAGTGGCTGTGGCTACGGTTCGGATGGTTGAATCGCGGCGATTTCTTCGACGCTCTCTTGATCATGAGTTCTTTCCTCCTTGTGTTGATTTCGACGTGAAGCATGGCTTGTCAAGGCATTTGTGAAGCACAAACTATTAAGGTGGCGATGGTGGTTCGAAATCTATGATATCGATGGTGGATGAATTATTAGGAGGACAACAATTAGAGGGGAGTGTAGCATTAGGGTTGCATGTTGAGGGATCAGGGGAGATTATCGATTGAGCTCGTGGTCAACCCTGTACCTGCGCCTGCAAGACCAATTAAAATGCCACGGCGAGTGTTGTTATTGGCATGGTAATTGCCAGGCTCATGAATTTGCTTTGCATGAGATTCTATGTTGGAAATAATGTGATGGTGGGAATATTAAGTGAGAGGAGGAGGTGCCCATATTGTAATGGTTTATGGATTTTGAGAGATGTTGTTAATGATTTTATTAGCTACTGAGCATTTGAACTAGTCTATATATGTGGAGACAGGTGAATAAGCTTAGTCTCTGGGGGCTTACTTGTAAAAGGGATCTATATTCCCTAGTCCTAACTAATGAGGTTTTCCTTTGATATACATGTATTTTATAAAATATTTCCCTAGCTACTTCGGAATTTTGGGATCCCAAATTCTGACTCATATCTGTTGCAAGTTAGCCAGCCAATAGCCAGAATCGAGAGTTTCACGTTTTAAATCACAATCGTTTATTATTTATGTATATGTATGAAGTTTATTTGGATGAACTGTATCCCAATGACTATATACATTTCCACGCCTTTGTGTGAAAGTGTTCTTAAAACTTTATACCCATGACAATGACTTAGAAGTTGACTTTTAGTGGCGCTACGAATCTAACGAGGTGTGTGAATTAAGTAATTAAAGCTCAGTTAGTTTTTTTTTTATGTACATCAATGCATGGTGGGAGAAAGGTTGCATCTGATAATTGCTTATATACCTACAACATGAGAGAAAAAAAATATATGTATAAATGGGTGTTTGTTTCATTTTCTGAGAGTTTTTTCCCTTCCATTTTGAAAGTTTCTTGGGATGCTTTCCTTGCCTATAACAACAACAATTTAAAAAATAAAATTCTGAGAGGTGTCTTGGAAATTTGGAATAGAAAAATGTCTACAAGTACACAGAATTGCATTATAATTTGGCTTTTGCTGTGGTGCAATCGGTTGTATGGTGCCAGAGTAGCAAGATGTAATTACGTGTGTGCATGGTATGAGTGAAGTGCTATGTTTTTATTGGTTTTAGAGAGTATGGTAGTTTTATCCTTGGAAAATATTTATCTCCCCTGAATAAAGCTATTTAAGTACAATGTCCCAAGACTTATAGTTTATACCTTTTATCTACTCACTAGCATTGTACCCGCGCTACGCGCGGGGATAGCATGAATCAAGAAAAATGAGACGATGAAGTTGTTTTCAAGTAAAAATTTAAATTCTATTTAGTCTCCCGTACTCTCAACTTATCTTGGTTATACTCAATAATTAATAGATACTTAAGAGACTATAAGTTATATTTTTTTTTATTTTAAATTAGAATTAAGAATGTGTTTATTTGTTTTTCTGAATTGAAACGACATGTAAGGCATTAATGGATGATAACATAATAAGATACATGATATTTATTTAACCTAAACATATAAAATGTGAAAGCATAAAAATATTTTAAGGAAATGCACATTATTAGTCATCCATTTCATTGAAATAGACGTATAATATAAGCAAAAATTCATGTCCTAAGTATTGATAAAGTACATCACCATATCCGTATTACATAAAAAAATAAAACAGCACTAAATAATAAACTGGAAAAAAAAACTTACAATCTCACAGCGGCCTAATATAATGGAATACTTGGAAAATGAATAAAGTGACCTTATATGGGAGAGTAAGAGTTCAAAAAGTAATAGCAAAATAAAATATTAATAAATATATAATTTTAGTTTGTTAATAAGGTGTTACTTTTTGAACTCTTACTCTTATCATAATTCACTCTGTATTTGAACGGTTTTTAATAAAGTAGATTTGACAAAACATAACTTGACTGATTTGATAGCATCGTAACTTGAGTAAATTAAATAAAAATATTTGAAAAAGATAATATTTGATGTTGTTTAGTGGTGAAGAACACAACAAAAAATGAATGACGCCAATATTTCCGATTTCAATGTTTTCTGCTGAGACTATTATCATTCAACAACAAATTAAAACCGGTTACAATATGAAAATTATATTTAGCAACAAAAGGAGATGTTGGTTTCTTACTTACAAAAACGAACCATTGCAAAGTGATCACAAATTTCAACATCCTACCCAGCAAATATGATACATACTTCTGAAACCTAAAAATTGGAAAAAAAACTTCGAAAACACAATCAGTTAAGAGATGGTAGCAATATTACCATCGGCATTAATTTCCAAAGAATTTTTAGCACTCGTCCATCCATCGGCAAAACTGACCGCAAAATACCCTCGGAAGTCGATCATTACCAACCCAGTAGCCATCACTTTTTGCCTTCACAACCCTTCCACAGAGCTTATCCTTGCAGGAAGATCTTGGTTCCATCTTCAACATCATCCTCGTCCAATTTTTATTCGTAATCTGTAAAGCATTTCTTCTGCATCTGTCTATTATCGGATTGCCCGATCTCGTGCACTCTTTAACTTCATGACCAGCGCATAAAAGATCGCCGCAAGAAACCTTGTTCAGAATTTCCATGGCGTGTGCCCGTGTATATGCATCCAAAAACAGTATGATCCCGACCACATATGCCGCTGCAAAGTGGCCACCAGTCATCGCTGTCTTGAGATGCTCCATACCCAAAGTCATCTTTCCTAACTGTATATCTCTTCCTATAGATTTAAAGAAAAACCCAACATCGATGAATTAGACAATTTATATATATATATATAGGAAGATATATATTAAATAAAATTATTTACCAGTCCAAGAATAAAGTTGGCATCAACTTTGCCGCTATGTGCACAGTTTCGATGCAAAATTAGACATGCATATTTTTCCCACCGATACATCCTCAAGTACTCCTTAATCACCGAGATTGAACGTCCAACCATTTTATCTTTGGAAGCACAGTAAAAACTCTTACATCTAAAATGCATACAAAACGATATTAGATAATTTATATGTTGGTTCTGAAATTATAAAAAGTAATAAATGCTTACGTTGCACGTAGGTTTTTAATATCATCGAGAGGAGCCGAGGACTTGGAGACGACTTGCATGGCTATTTTGATGAGCATATCTTGTGGAAGAGAGGTCACGGTCGACGTCTTAATTTTTTTATGGCCTTTCTTCATTACCGACGAACTAAGCTTAAGCTTCATCATGGACAACTTGAGTACTTGAAATAGTCAGGCATAAGTGTTTGTGAGAAAATGCATGATCATTGTTAATATATATATATATATATATATATATATATATATATATATATATATATATATATATATATATATAAGTCACCAAGTCAGTTTGAAATTTAAAATTAGCAAGTAACGATTGCAATTATGGTGAATTGGAAATGTATAGCTGCATGTGGTCTCATCATGCATTTTTCTTCATTTTGATATCATATCAAATATAAATATGCATGAAGAAAAAACACATGATTGGATGGATTAAATATATGTATTTATAGCTCATATCATAATTGCACTATGCATGTGAAAAATTCTCAATAAAACATATTCTGATAAAATATAATTTGACTGGTTTGATAGGATCATAAGTTGAGTAAATTAAATAAAAATATTTGGAAAAGACATTACTTTATGTTGTCTGGTGACATAAAAGACAACAAAAGGTGCTTCAGCCGCGAAAAAAGGGAATGCAATTAGGGTGAACTGGAAATGCTGGCTTCATGTGTCCCGTCGTGCATTTTTCTTCATTTTGATGTCGTGTCATATATATATATATATATATATATATATATATATATATATATATATATATATATAGGGATGCAAAAAAGGCATGATTGGACGGATAAAGTATATGTATTTATAGATCATATCATAATTGCACCATACATGCGAAAGATTCTCAATAAATTATATTCTGGTAAATGTATAATTTGACTGATTTGATAGTATCGTAACTTGAGTAAATCAAATAAAATTATTTGGAAAAGATAATACTTGATGTTGTTTAATAGTAGAGAAGACAATCAAATGCGTTTCAACCGCAAAAATAGGGAATGCAATTACGGTGAATTAGAAATGCTGGATTCATCTATCCCATCATTCATTTTTCTCATATATCTATATATGATATTGTACAAACAATCATCTGTCCAATCAGCGTTATACTTTCTATCCAGTATATAACTTAATAGTTAGAATAAATGAATATATATTGTTTGGCTTATTGATTTTTATTTTCGTTTAGACTTATTATTTTTAATTTCTTATTAACAACAAATATTATATAGAAAGTAAGATATCATAAGTATAATGATTGCAAGGGTTTATAAAATATTCATATAACTAAAGTTTACATAATTGCATAAAAATAACCTATAACTGACATGATCAAAAATGAAAGAGAAATATCACTTAAACTCTGCGATATTACATCTTGATTTTAGAATTTCATTATACATAGCAAAATACTTTTACATTAAGGATAATCTCCACGCATTAAAGAAGCGACAATTATTGCATGCTCGAACACTTCATAAGACGGAGTGATAAATGTGCAATGATGGTCATTCTTACGAACATCACTTTCACGATATATTCGGACCGGACAGGTTCCTTGATAGCAGTAAAACATGCAGAAGACATCAAGATCCGATCGTAAAGAAACATAACTATGATTTTCAGACAACTGATAACATATCCCACCTAAACTAAATCCAACTGGATGGTGTCCATTGGTTATGAAATCACGAAACATAAAGCATAATATACTAAAATTAACAATATCAACTCTCGCTGTCCATTTAGCAGTATATTCTTCTATAATGCACAATTCTAATTGCATTCTGAGTACATCCTTATACCCATCCTGAAATTAAAAATTTAAAATTATATATAGTTAAGATTTTTTTTTTTGTTATTAAATTTTTTTCTTTCTAATAGAAATTTTAATAGAATCACCACTACAAATAAGGGTTGCCCCTACGGATTTATCCGTAGGGGAAAAACACTGCCCCTACGGATATAGCCGTAGGGACAAGAAAATACCCTGTAGGTACAAACGCCGTAGGTGCAAGTTGAAGCCCTGAACTTGCCTCTACGGACAAAAACTTGCCCCTACGGAGTTCTGTGTAGGTCCCGTTTGCCCTACGGAGTAGGCCGTAGGGGCAAAAAAATTATTTTATATACTGTTTTTTAAAATAGATTACTTGTACGGATTAATCCGCAGGGCCAAGTAATACCCCTACGGATACATGCATAGGTACATATCCGTAGGGGCAAAATATCAGAAATCCTGATATTTTGCCCCTACGGATAACTCCGTAAGGGCATTTGTGTGCCCCTACGGATATATCCGTAGGGGCAATCCCAACCCCCTGATACTGAGATCACAGGGGAAAATATCAGTTATTCGGATATTTTGCCTCTACGGTTCAATCCGTAGGGGCAACATGTTTACCTACGGATTAATCCGTATGTACATATTATCAGTTTTTTTTAAAAAAAGGGCTGCCTGATTTTTTCTCGCCCTGTGCACAATAATATATACATTAATCAAATATAAAATTAATCATCACACAACATATATCGCAGTATTCATAATCACATCGCACGTATATAATATACAAAAGAAACCAAAAAAACAAAATATGATATAAATATAAACACCGTAGGACCACCAATATCAATATCGTCCAAAATGTAGTTCAATATGTATCATATAAATAAATACATGTTTCAAAAAATAAGAATCAAAACGCTACCCTAGCTCGGTCCAGCTCCACCTCTGATAAACGCAAGAATCTGGCGCGCCTGCTTCTCGGTCAATAAATCATGCAATTCGGCGCGTGCGGGAGTCTGACCAGGCTGTGGAGCTGGCGATGTGGTCTGCGCATCGACCGTCGAGGTAGTGGCTTGCGGAGCCACGGCTGCGGGAGTCTGAGCAGGCGGTGGAGCTATAGGAGCTGTCTGCGGAACCACAGCCGATGTAGTGGCTTGCGGAGCCGCGGCCGAAGGAGATGTATGTGGAGGCTCGGCTGATGTACCATGTCGCGTCTGGACCTAACGTGTGTAATAAGCGTGTAAGAACTGTGTATTATTTGAATTCATATCATTATCAAGTTATTTCGAAACCCCATTTGGATATCTAGTTTGGAAAACCGTAGTTTATTTTAATTAGATATGTATGTATGATTAATCAAACCTAAGTCTACAACCAAATAAGCTCAGGCTACGTACTAATATTGGATATGTTGATATCTATAATATGACATGATATTTTACTATTAAGTAGTATACATACCAGCATCTCCTTCAACTCCTGAACGGTGGCCTTCAAGCTCTCCAGTTCCTGCTGGACATGTCGCTCACTGGAGACGGAGGAAGTAACCGCCAGGGTGGTGTCCAACCTCATATGGGCCCTGCTAGGGCCCAGTCCCCGGCCTCTCTCCCAACCTCCGTGGTGCCCTCCGTGTGCGGCGTCCAGGACTGGGGTCAGCAGCCTCGGATCGCTCTGTCCGGTAAAATCGATCCCCGAGGCCTCGTCCTGCTCAACCACCCGCTCCTACACCCACATTAAGCAGTAAAGTATAAGTATAAAATTTAAATTTGAACCTTCCAAAACTAAAATTTCAAATATGGGTTGAGTGAATATTAACACTTACGCAATACTCCTGGGTAGCGACGTCGGGATATCGAAGCTCTCCCGTGGCGGGATCTGTCGAGGTGCCGTGGACGGCAAGATATGCGGACAGCACGCTCGATGTACCACCTTGCGCCACGGTCTGAGCTGTCTGCAATATTAGAAAATAACTCTTAATATTAGATATATTAGAAAATAACTCTTAATATTGCATTATATCACAAAGGCCGGTCTATTGTAATTTACCGATAACTCCATGGCTCGAGTAATATTCCTCGAGCCACCTGTGTAAGTGGGGCGACCCCTCTTCGCTGATTTCCTATTCTCTACATTTTGAGCGGCCTGCTTCTGTATAACGCATTCACATTTAGTTTTCTAATTAAGGAACACAAAAAAATAAATTACATCCTAAACAATAAATTATATTTAAAATACATACATGTTTGCGTTGAGAGTCGAAATATTCGCACAATAGAGACCATGTCTCTACGTCGACTCTCGCAAATGCCGGAGTAGATAGGAGGGCCGCCCTCTCTGCCTCGGGGGTCGCCATCCACAGGGAGTAGCAGTCGGCCTTTAGCTCATTCCTGTTGTATCGGACCTTGGTCTGCATGTTCTTCATCAGGCCATTGTACAGAGCATGAAGGTCGAGCACCCTCCCAGGGTGATCAGGGTCGGGTACAGGCTGAAAATCGTAATCCGATTGAAAATACAAAAAAACATTATTATTAGATTGCAAGTGTTAATAATAAATATATTGGATAAATCAAATGAAAATATATATTAATACCCGAGCCTGATCAAAGAAGAGGGCGAATGAGCGCCGATACTGCTCGCCCCACTCAACGTGAAGTGGATAGTTCTTCACGAGCCGGCTCTCGTCCCCCACCGACCGAACCTCTCAGAATGAGGACCGGTATAGAGATATTCAAGGGTAAAAAAGAGGGGGAATGCTGCCTCCCCCTAGCTCTGTCAGGCCTCAGCCTATGGGACTGATTCGGGCCTCGAGTCCCCCTCTGGGGATGGGGAGGCCTTGCGTCTGCAAGAAATATCAAGACAATCAATATTAAGACAAAGTTGTATTAAGAAATCAAGGTTAAACGAAAATTGAAGTGTGATATATACCTCCGGTGACTAAAGCACAAGCCAGGGCCCGGGCAGCAGCACGAGCGGGACAATAGTTCCTCCGGTGAGGAACAGCCGGGGTACCGGATGCGGACGCATCCCCTCCAACTAGAAAATAAACATTGACGCTAAATTTCCATGAAGTTCATATTTATTCTATAGAGCATATATAAAATGAATAAATATTTTATATTTATTCATACTAACCGACAGACGATGCGGAGGGTACGGAAGTGGCAGGAGTGGCCCCTGCGTCAGATGTGGACGCCCAACCTATAATTAGAAAATTAAAAATAGATTACATAAGTAATTGTAAAAAGAATGTGTAGATCAATAATATAACGTTCTAAATCAATATGCATGCACTATAGGATATATAAACACCCGCAGGTGCGGTGGTGTCACTACCTACAACTAGACAATAATAAAAATTACTATCTAAGTTAGAGTAAAAAGAATGTGTGTATATTTATGATATAGCATTCTAAATCAATATACATGCACTATATGATATATAAACATACCTGGAGGAGCGGGAGTGGCCTCTGTCCCTGATGTGGATGCATCACCAACAACTAGACAATCAAACATTGGCAATATAAGTAATTTTGACATAAACAGGTGTTTACCCCAATCAGAGCAAAGCTCTGTTCAAACTCCAAGGCGGGAGACAAAGCAACGCTTCTGTTTCCCCCAATCAAAGCAGAGCTCTGCTTTGAAAATTAAAGTGAAAATTAAAGTTAAAATAAATGAAGCAACGCTTCAGATCCCCTGCGCTGCGCGACACGTGGCAGCGCAGTTGCGCCAGCGCAGTCGCGCTGCGTCTGCGCTGCGCGACATGTGGCAGCGCAGTCGCGCTGCGCTCTACGCTGCGCGACACGTGGCAGGCGCAGGTGCGTTTGCACCAAACAGAAATAAAATTCTGAAAGATCTTTCTGTTCTTGTTAAAAACAAGAAGATTGTCTTCTGTAAAACAGAAGCCCTTGGATTAAAGATCCAACGGTGGGGAAAATTCCCCAAATCACTCAGAGAATGATCTCTTTAACAAACTTAACAAATTTATGGGCACTATATAAAGAACCCTAGACCTCAATTCAAAATGAATCAACATCATCATTGAGAACTCTGAAGAATTGGAGAGAATTCCTCAAGAACAAAAAAGGTAAAAACCTTTAGAAAAAAGAGAAAATTCTCTTATGAACAGATCATTGATCTAAGAAGAAGATCAATGATCTTCAATAAAAAAAACAAATAATAATAGTGCCTTGCACTTTTTATGAACCACTGGTTCTTTGAAAACAATAAAATTTGTTTTCTTTGATCTAAAATTGATCAAAATAATAAAACAGTGCCCTGCACTTGTAAATCTGCACTGTTGCGCTCCTGGGTTGGCGCAAGCCACCAGGGAGCACCACGTGTCAGCTCTAGAATGATCTGCGCTATGCGCTGTTAAAATAGAGCACTGCTTTCATGAATTGGCGCAACCCACCAGAGCTCGCCACGTGTCAGAAGCGCAACAGCGCAGCGCACCGCGCTTGCGCTCACCAGAGCGTGACACGTGTCACCTCCAGATGGACTTGCGCCTTGCGCTCCTCAATCAGCGCAAAGCGCCTGACAAGCCATGTGGCACTCTGTCAGACTAATTAATGCAATGCATTATCAAGGGCAGAGCCCAATAAAGAAAGGTCTATCAGACCAAACAAAGTGCTATGCACTATCAAAAGGAATAAAGCCCAAACAAAGGCCTGTCAAGCTCAAAACAGATGCTGTGCATCATTTAAAAAGGGCAGAGCCCAATTGAAAGGGGGCTTAATAGGCCAGACAAAAATGCACTGTATTATCAAATAAAGGGCAAAGCCTAAGACAAGGTCTAATAGGCCAACTACAAATAAAAATGTTGAACATCTTCAACTGGACTTAGCCCAATCATGGCCATAAGTCCTCAAATTAAATTGATTGAGCAGGCTACTCTCTTAAATCAATTTACATCCGGTTCAAGGGTACATTTCTGAACTCCTCTGACACCTGTCATTGTAATCCTTCAACGTAGTCAGGGAGGTGACGGGTCCCAACGACCATACATGCAATGGACCACCATGTCCCTAAACTGGCAATGGACCACCACGTCCTTAAACTGGAACATGGACCACTACGTCCCTAAACTGGAACATGGAGAGCCCCCAAATGCTCTCTTGTCGGATCTAAACGATCCTGTTTGAGTTGATCTTAGCCTCAAACATGGCTAACATAACCTTAAACCTTCAAACAAAATTTAGTCCCAAATTGGACTATAGATCCTCTAATCAACTTTGGTTCAAGGGTACATCTCTGAACTCCTCTGACACCTGTCGTTGTAATCCTTCAACGTCGTCAGAGAGGTGACGTGTTCCGACCCGCCATACATGCAATGGACCACCATGTCCCTAAACTGGAAATGGATCTAAACGATCCCGTTACGTTGATCTTAGTCTGGAAATTAGACTAACGTATCCTTAACAAACGTTTAAGTTGATCTTAGCCTCAAAAATGGCTAACATATCCTTAAACCAAAACCCCAAACCCAAATCTAAGTAAATACGGATTTGGACTAATCCACGTCCTACGGGAGACGGCATAACTTAGTCTCCGTATACAATCCACGGGCATCCACAAACAAAACAAACACACATGACACGAAGTGAAATTCTGGAGAAGGAGAAAGTGGTTATCGCGATGCGGTAGCGTAATTAACTGCAGGGGCTTGTACCTACAGGGAAGAGCGTCCCCACAATCAAAAACCTCTCAAACGAGGGGGAATCTGACGAAGTTTGCTACATCGGCCGCATCCGTCTAAACCTCCGATACATGGTGCCATAAATCAACTTGGCATCTTCGGAGAGGTAGACGGATAAAACCAAATAGCATCTGCCCCGAATTTTAGGAAGACGTTTATCGCGTCTCCGCCGCGTCATTCGGAGGGGAACAGATTCTGGCACGCCTGGTGGGACCTTTTCCTTTTTCCACTCCACACTTTATGTGTCGTGTTCGCGAACAAATCGCGGTTTGCTGTGGTTGCCTGTGGATTCAAGGTACTAAGGTTTGGTGTCTTGCTCCGTGCAGAAAACAGAAGATCAATGGCTTCAAACTGCACTATCTGCAACTGCAACTCTCACTCCGTCTCTGCTAGAGGAGTGACTTATGGACCCCAAGCGGCTTCTCTTTTCAAGATACCAGTGGAGCAGGTAACTCAAGCTACCACTGGACTATTCTTCGGGACCATGCTCCCACCGATGAGCTTCAATGCCCCAATGACGTTGCAAGAAGCCCCAAAGAAGTTGGTCTTCGATCGACTTACCATTGCCGCGGTCCCTCTTAACGGGTCGTCCAACTCCACTGCCTCAGTTTTTAACAGGCTAGGTCAGAGCACCAACGGGCCCATGAAAAAGCCGGCAATACCAGAAGATGCTATCCCGAAGCGGATAGCTATCCCTACTCTAGTTTCAGACGAGATCACCAAGGTTGCTTCCCCTGCTCGGAAGTCTGCTTTTGACAGGTTGGCCATCCCCATCCAACGGACGTCGGTCTTTAAAAGGCCGATACCAGCAGATTCTGACCAACACAGGGGGCATGAGGAGGTCACCCCTACAGTTAGAACAACTCCACCCGTACGACACGCTCGACGTCGCCACTGGCGCCGAGTAAGGAAGGCTGGGGGCAACTCCCCCTCTGGGATAACTCTGCCAGCTCCAACGGTGAGGATCGATGCTACTGTTCCAACCGGGAACAGCTTTGAATTGCTGAACACGGTGCGCAGAAACTCTCCTACTGCGGTGTTGAAACGAACTCCTTCACCTGTGGAGAATGCTCTAGAGAAAAAGCTAGGGCAGCCCCCTCAATGGTTGTCCTCTAAAATCTACAAGGTCTGGCGTCAAGTCCAGGAGTCAGTGATCGATCAAGACTATCTCCGCCGACAGAAGAAGCTGAAAATTCAACGGGAAGAGAATTGTCCTAGCAAGCCACAAAAGACGACAACCACTTGGGTGCCCGCTGCAACGGCCCTCTCAACGTCAACCACCCAAAAGAGAAGGAGGCCAGAGAAAGCCCTTATGAATAGGGCAGAGCGTAAAGACGCCGAGACCAAACGCCCCAAGGCTGGGGGCATAACGGTCCATACTATTTATATGGCTTCCGGAAAGGAAGAAAGCCGCGCTTCGACGGGCCACCGACCGCTAATCCGATTCTTGACGAAAGCCCAAGAGCAGCAACAAAAGCTCCAGGAAATGATGACTGTGATGGCTGCACTTACCGAACCGAAAGAAAGTTCGGAAGTATCATCAGAGCAGCGTCATGAACAAGAAACTGACGCTGACTATTGATTGGTACGAAAAATTGTGTCTGTAGAAATTAACCGCAATCAATAATGATGTTGCGCGTAGCTAGACCGAGATGAGTACGGGTCGTCCTCAGGGAAACGTGGAACCTTTTACTCTTACTTTAGATGTGTTGAAGAAGAGAGGAGGAAATAAGAATTTTGTGAAAAGTTTCTAGATCCACGTTAAGCAAGAATGCAAAAATATAGATCTAGATTATTTTAGAGATGTAGATAATATAATAAGAGGGCTTGTAGGGTTCGTAAGGATTTAGTAGTCATGGATGATTAATTAAAAGTTACTATTTTTATCCTTTAATAGATTTAAAACTAGAACGACGGTGATGCGTGTAGATTAGGGTTTCTGGAGGGAAAAGGAATCCCACTCTTAGCCCTTATCTCGACACGGAACTCCGTTCATATCTAGCCTTTACCAAAACAATCATTAATCTAATCTTTAATCGCGGTCGGAACTAACAAAGAATTGTTAGCGCGCCCGATTAGGATGTTAATGATTCTTTTGATAAAGTTCATAAACTTTATAGGACTTAAAAAGAGTTTAGGGATATTCATCATCCATCAGCCTACCCTAATCCTACGAACCCTAACAAGCGGAGAATTACTCGCGCATGTTGGGAAAAGAAGATGAAAAGACAGAGAGGGAAAACATAATGTAAAATGCAAAAGAATTAAATAAAATAACTACCTTTATTAATCAACTTGAACAATCTACACTTTATTCCGTAGAAAATGATTACAAAACTAGTTACTTCTCGATCTTTCCTAAGGAGGTAGACGAACAGTTGATGATCAGCCTGGATACGTGAGCGTCTGGGGCTTCGTGATCTCTTCGGCTTGATGCCTTCTAACTTTAGCCCTTGGTCCTTTATATAGCCCTCAAAGAAGAAAACTAGTTACCATATATGGTGACTTCCTAATATGGTGACTTTCCATGCCTGGATTCTGAGTCCCTGTCAGTATTGATTTTATGATTTTGGCAGATTTTTGATCCTGACATCTTGATCTCTTGACCTGAGCTAAATCTTGCACAATATCTCTATGAATAATGTTAGTTTATTTATTAAATTAAAGAGAGTATCTTAATTACTATATATGGTAATAAATTTTTAAGAAACTTGATTAAGAATATTTAATATGCTATGCACTTTATATGGTAATAAATCTTTAAGAAACATGATTAAGAATATTTGATATGCTGTGCATTTTTTAATTACTAAAATATTATGCATATATTTTGAAATATTATTCTAACCATTTTTATGATATTATATCTTTTAAGAATTGTGATTAGAATATTTGATATGATATGCATATTTTCAATTACCAAAATATTATATAAATATAAAATGCCTATATTTTCCTTCATAATATTAATTATAATATATAAACATATGGAAAATAGTATTTGGCAGATAAATCCAAATATGTTTAATATTTATAATAAACACCATTTATTATTTAAGAAATGTAAGGAAAATACTTATACCAAAGTGCAATATTTTCAACTGAACAACTATCTGCGCGGAGTCCTCGAAAAGAAGGGCAAAGAGGCAGCAGAACAAGCTGCCAATATAAAACAAATGGCGCTCCTCTTCCAAGATATAGTAGGGATGATGATACACCCAAACCCTCCAGCTGAAGACCCTCCGATCATTGTCGGAGACGACAGAGGGGAGACACCTAATCCTCCTCCGGCTCTTTCAGCAACAAAGGAAGAAACCATTTCCAAGGCCGCACTGGATGACTATATAGCTCAGCAAATACAAGCTCATCAGGCGAGTGAAGCGGCTGGGCAAGATGCTAGAACCGGACGACCCTACCCGGGCTGGTATGATCAAATCAGTTACCCGCCGGGATATACGATCCCTAAATTCCACGTATATAAAGGGACAGGGAATCCGCATCAACATATTGCTCAATTCAGGGCCTTATGCCTCAACACTGGAGGCGATGACAAACTGTTGCTTCGCCAATTCGTCGGCAGTTTAGCAGAAACAGCCTTTGAATGGTATTCGGAGCTACCTAACGACTCTGTCAAAACATTTGCGGAGATGGAGTTATTGTTTACACAAAGATTCGCGAATGCTAGTGAACGCACCCCGATAACAGCATTGATAAATGCCAAGATAAGGCCAGGCAAAACGTGGGTCCAATACGCAGCACGATGGCGGAAACTATAGTCGAAATGCGAACAACGCATAGAAGAGGCACCTGCGGTAGGCATGTTCGTGGGCACTCTCGATCCGCTAGCGACCATCTCGCAATTCATGATGTTCTTCAGCCGACTACCTTCCAAGCATCGATCGAAAAATTAGCCCAAATGGACCAGATGGGCCACGGACCGTCTCCTCCAAAACCAGACTCTCGAAATGAGAAAGGAAAAGGAAAAGCGATCATCGTCGCCAATACTCAACAACAGCCGAGCAAATCAAAGCCGGTTGCTTGCCAAAACAACGTGCGTCCACACCCATCCCTCGAGGAGAGACTGGGACGTCCTTACTCGTTTCCTCAGAATAAAACAAGGAAACTGTTCGAGCTGGCCACGCGCAACGGACTCATCAATCTGCCAAGTCTAAAACGTCTATTGCAGCCAAGCGATCTCAATAATCCCGATTACTGCCCTTATCACCAAACGGTAAGTCACCCGATCGAGGATTGTTTCGTCTTTAAGGGATGGATCGAGGATCAGTACCTACAAGGAAAGTTTGCGCTGTCTGAAAAGTGGAAGATAGACCCACCACAGCCGCACACTCCAAAGAAGACGGACGCACCGGGGGCAACTTGTCATGTGATCTCTCACTCATTGGCGGATGATAAAGAGGCTCCTTGCGCCGAGAAACCGAGGGCGGACCCTGAACCAGAAATTCTACGGCCGTCAGACGAATTGATCGATGCCTTCCTGAATGAGGTTCGTCTGAAAGTTAAAGCTAATCAAGAGCGTGAGATGGCCATACTGGAAGGAGCCAAACACCGACCACTGGACCAAAGAGTCGAGGCACTCCCGTCAAATCAAAAACCATCCGCTGCGGATAAAAACAAATTCAAGATGAGGAAAAGGTTCGCTAAAGCCCTGTCAGCGGGAATGGTGCTACCACCCTCTGAAGAAAATACTTTCGGTGAAGTGGAGATGCATCCTAACTTCTGCTTATATCATCAGAAGATCATACATCCTACCGAAGATTGCGACTCCTTTAAGTGTTGGTGGCAAGGGTATGTCGCTCAAATGCAACACTTCAATAGGACAAAGTGTAGAGCTCGTAGACATCAGAAAAATGCGATAGATGAGCGCAAGAGAGCCGCCGCCGACTGTCACAGAGCCGACTCCAAGGGATCGCAAATTATCACCTTCGGAAGCGACTCTGATGAAGAAACTGCCCTCAACCCTCTCCTCAAGGAATCCATTTCAAAGACGAAAGAATTGAAAAGTTGCGATAACGTTCAGCCGTGTAATCGCACGCTGCTCGGAAAAAAAAATCTCGGCCCCGCAAACAAGGGATCGAGCAAAAAGGATAAAGGGAAGGAAAAAACAGCCCTCGTAGCCAATACTCAACAACAATCGAGTGGTCCAAGACCGGTTGTTTGCCGAAACAACAAGCAGCAACCCCTCCAGGAAAAGTTGAAACGTCCTTACTCGTTTCCGCAAGATAAAACAAGGGGACTGTTCGATCTGGCAGTGCGCGACAGACTCATCAATCTGCAGAGTCCAAAACGTCCGTTGTGGCCAGGCGATGTTAATGTAGGGTGTTTTTCGTCACCCCATTAAGATGGGAATACGCGCGCGCTTGTCAGGCGTACTACAGATTCCCCCTGCCTAGGGTAGGCTGGGGTTTAATGATTGTGGGGATCCGAATCTCCGGCAGCCGCGAACTAAGCTGCCGTTAATTACCCCTCGTCTTTGGAGCGAGGGAATCTCCGATTGATGGGTTAAATTGGTCATGCGAACTCAATGTGCGGTGTACGTGTGTTTTGTTTTGAAAGGGGGGTTTTGGATATATCGGGAGCCACGCAGAGTTTTTACGGGGTCCCGCTACCCGGATAGCGGGCTGGGGGTCAAGGGGGCTATTAGCCCCCTTGCGGGGTGCGGGGCAGCGCCCCGTTAGAAATTTTTTTTTAACAGGGACAATTTCGTGGAGTATGTGTATGTGTACATTTGTATCCATATGTATATATATACATGTATATATAAATAAAAGGGGGAAAAGACATCCAAAGGATGCGTGGGGCCAGCGCCTAGGCGCTTGAGCACAAGCGCGCCACGTGACGGCACGTGGGCGCTTTGCGCTCGAGCGCAGAGTGCTGGAGCGCAACGCGCCACGTGTCGGCACGTGGGCGCTTTGCGCTCGGACGCTGAGCGCTTGGGCGCAAGCGCGCCACGTGTCAGCACGTGGGCGACTTGCGCTCGAGCGCTTGCGCTTGAGCGCAAGAGCGCCACGTATCGGCACGGGGGCGACTTGCGCTCGAGCGCTTGCGCTGGAGCGCAAGCGCGCCATGTGTCGGCACCGGGGTGACTTGCGCTCGAGCGCGTGTGCTTGAGCGCAAGAGCGCCACGTGTCGGCACGAGGGCGACTTGCGCTCGAGCGCTTGCGCTGGAGCGCAAGCGCGCCACGTGTCGGCACCGGGGTGACTTGCGCTCGAGCGCTTGCGCTGGAGCGCAAGAGTGCCACGTGTCGGCACGAGGGCAACTTGCGCTCGAGCGCTTGCGCTGGAGCGCAAGCGCGCCACGTGTCGGCACCGGGGTGACTTACGCTCGGGTGCTTGCGCTTGAGCGCAAGAGCGCCACGTGTCGCCATGAGGGCGACTTGCGCTCGAGCGCTTGCGCTTGAGCGCAAGCGCGCCACGTGGGCGCTTTGCGCTCGAGCGCGAGCGCTTGAGTGCAAGCGCACCACGTGTCAGCACGTGGGCGCTCTGCGCTTGAGCGCCGGCGAGAAAAAGAGGCTTTTAGCCTGAAAAAATTTCTCAGAAGAGAAATTAGAGAGGAGTTGGACTCCTGAGTGTGTTTTTCTTCTTTTTTGGGGGGGGTTTAGTGAAAGATGTTCTTCTTCTTCCTCCTCTGTTAGCTGGATCTTGAAGATCAAAAGCTGTGGGATTTTTTTTAAAAATCTCTTCTTTTTGAGATCTAATGGAAGATCTGAGTTCCCCTTAATGGGTTTTGTGGTGGAAAACTATTTAGTTTTGAAAAAGGAAGAGTAAAACTCTTGATTTAATTCAAAAGAAAGAAAAAGGTTTTGGAACCTTGAAGGAGGAAGAAAAGATCTCAGATCTCAAACTTTTTTTTGGAGAGAGAAAAGTTGTTGGGATATTTCATTATCCTTGCCTTTATAGGCCATACATTTTACACATAGCCCTTTGGGCTTCACAAAATGGCATTTTGCCTATCCCATGGCTCATGTGCCATTTCTTTTTGCACATAAGCCATGGGCTTTACAAAAATTTGGCTTTATGCCTATTTTTTCTTACATTTATCCAAAAATAAAATAAAAGAAATACAACAAAATTATTTATTACAAAATTTTTATCTTGGCATGGGGGGAGGCCGGCCGCTTCATGTTCGGGCTCGACCCGGGCATGGGCCCACTGGATCTGGGCTTGGGCCAACTTGGCTTGGGGTTGACTTTGATTTTGACTTGGTCAATCGGGGTGTAAATTTTTACCCCAACAGTCAATAATCCTAATTATTTCCCTTACCACCAAACAGTAGGTCACCTGATCGAGGATCGCTACGTCTTCAAAAACTGGGTTGAAGACCAATATCAACAGGGCAAGTTCGCGCTGTCTGAAAACTGGAAGATGAACCCGCCACAACCGCACGCTCTGAGAAAGACGGATACGCCGGGGGCATCATGCTCAGCCATAGAGAAATCCCCATAGACCGAAAAGTCAATAAACTAGATATTCGCCTCAAATACGGCAACGGCGGACCGAAACGTCCTTAAACTAATGGCGGACCGAAACGTCCTTAAACTGATGGCGGACCGAAACGTCTTTAAACTACTACTAAAGCATCCTTAGGCTGATGAGATGAATAAAAAAAAGAGAAAAAGAATAAATATATAAAATAAAAATAAATAAATAAATAAAAACGGTATGTCCATAAGCAAAAGGGCACGGATGAAAACCCGAAAGGGCTCCGTGAGTAAAAACAGCAGGGCTACCGGCGAGTGTTCGTGAAAACCCGAAAGGGCGCGACCTCGTAAAAAAAAAAGAAAATAAAAAGAATAAAAAACGGTATGTCCATAAGCAAAATGGGCACGGATGAAAACCCGAAAGGGCTCCGTGAGTAAAAACAGCAGGACTACCGGCGAGTGTTTGTGAAAACCTGAGAGGGCGCAACCACGTTAAAGGACACTTACAGGGTCCTCTCGACCTTGTAAGGAGAAACCACCCGCATGAGATCCTTACGACTCACAAGGGAGCAACACACTTAGGGATCCCCACGATTCCTAAGGAGAAAATACACTTGCGAGATCCTCACGACTCGTATGGAGAACTCTCTTATGGGACCCTCACGGCTCATAAGATTTGAAAGTCTTAAGTTACAGAGACCTAAACCTGTGCTTAAGCAAATCCCACAACTTTCGATTTTGCCCTACAAGTGGCTTAATACTGACCCTTGTATACAATCCACGGGCGCGAATAAACATTTCCCCAGCAAAGTCCCACCCGTGACTGGGGATATGTCCATATGGTGAACAACCCCTGTAAGTCCTCTCGACTTATAAGGAGAAAACCCTTTTTGTAAGATCCTTACGACTTACAGGGGAATATACACTTAGGAATCCTCACGATTCCTAAGGAGAAAACACACCTACGAGATCCTCACGACTCGTAGGGAGAAATACCTTTGTGAGACCCTTACGGCTCATGAAGTCAAAAGCCTTAGTCGATGGGATCCTAATCTTGTTTGCTAAGCCACCTTTGTTCGACATCGATAGAGGCAAATGATGATTCGCTCCTGGGAATATCCTAGTTGTAGCAATGCTGATGTCTAAATCGGTATCAAATTCCAAGTAATTTCATGGCAAATGATGATTCGCTCATGTCAATATTCCAGTCATAGCGATACTGATGCTAAGATTGGCGTCAGATTCCAAGTTCCACACTCGTGATAAAAAAATCAACGAGCCAAAAATGCATATGAAATAGCCGAAATGATGGGGCAACTTGCAATAAAAAGCAACAAGTAAAAGTGTATGCATACAAAATAGCCGAAATGATGGGGCAGCTTGTAATAAAAAGCAGCAAGTAAAAAAAAACATATGCATATAAAACAACAGAAATGATTGGGCAACTCGCAATAAAAAGCGGCGAGTGAAAGTAAAATAAATAGCCGAAATGATTGGGCACCGCGAAAAATAGCCGAAATAATTGGGCAATCGCGACCTTCGCGATATAAAAGCTGAAATGATAGAGCATCGCGGAAATAAAATAATAATATAAAAAAAATGATGAATGAAATTTATGCCCTATAGGTGAGATTACATCGATCCCTGTATACAAGTCATGGGCACAAACAAAGAGGGAACCATACCTTCCCAACAGGCTCCACCAGAGAGAGAAGCCAAATCTCGACGGTTCATAGACAACTTAGAGACAATCTCAGCATTTGTCGCAATATTGCAGACAGAATGTCAACAAACGGAGCAAAAAGATGTCCCCTAGCCTCAGGGTCTCGACGTCGATATCGACAACTTAGAGATCAACAACGACGTTCCTTTGTAATCCAGCAGGATGTAGATGCAACGTCAACAAAAGACCCCATGGTCAGCAAAACGGAGTGACGGCAAAATCCCAACTCCACCTCAACATTTGTCTCGTTACAGAAGACGCAGTGTCAACAACGGCGTTCCTCCGCGGTCCAACAAAGTGCAGATACAACGCCAACAAAAGACCTTGCGGTCGAAACAAAGCGAAGCGACGGAAAAATCCCAGCTTCATCTCAATAATCGTCTCGATACAGCAGACGAGATGTCAACAAAGGCGTTCCTTCGCAGTCCATCAAGATGCAGATACAACGCCGATGAAAGACCCCATGGTCAAACAAGCGGAGTAACGGAAAAATCCCAGCTCCACCTCGACATTCGTCTCGATACAGCAGACGAGATGTCACGATAGCGTCCTTCCTCCAACAGGATTCGGACATGACAAAAGCAAACGAAGCGAAGGCCAAATTCCTAGCTTCAAGGTCTTAATGGCGAGTCATATAAAGCCTGAAAGACAACTGGAGATCGTCTCACACCAGTGCGGAATGGTCACCACTTCGACGTTCGTCTCGACACAGTAGACGCAACATCATCAAATAAATGGAGCCACGGTAAAATCCCTAGTTCCAAACCTCGACGGTTCACCAGCAACCTAGAGACAACCGCGATGTTTATCTCGATACAGCAAACGAGAATGTCACCCCAGCGTTCTTCCTCCAGCAGGGTTCAGACGCGACAATCAAACAAACGGAGCTACGGCAAAATCCCTAGTTCCCACCACGACATTCGTCTCGATACAGAAGACGCGATGCCAGCAAACGAAGCAAAGGCGAAATTCCTAGCTTCAGGGTCTTGACGGCAACTCACATAAAACCTGAAAGACTATCGGAGATCATCCCACACCAGCGCGGAGTGGTTATGACTCATCGGGCTCGCTAAAATGAGCCTAACCTCAAGTAAAAAGCGGCATGGAAAATTACTAACGCTTGCTCTTCCAACGGTCAAACTGCCTAGGAAGATTGCTTGAAGACGTCTTGTCCAGCCCCCGAAGGGATCAGAGACACGGCAGTCGCAGGGCTACTCGAACAGCACGATTGCCTATCGAGGAATATATCAGCTTATACGACGGTACGACGGCCAAAACCCTAAGTACCACAGACCCTAACGAACTTCTGTCGTAAAGAGCAGAGGTTAACTGTGACGTTAGGATGGTCTTGCGAGAAATGCTCGATTCGTCTCGACTTGTGAAGAAATTGATGTCTTTGCGAGAAATTCTCGATGCGGCTCGACTCGTGAGATAAAGCCTTAGGTAGTAGGCATGAAAGAAGCCTGTTTCCTAAGCACTGGGACCCTGCAAGTTGGCCCAAAACGGTCTCTTCCATACTATCCACGGGTCTCACTCTCTAAACTCGAATCTCGACGAGGAGGGAAACAACCGCTTACGGGTCCTCTCGACTCGTAAGAGGGGAAAATTCCCTTATAAGATCCTTATGACTTATAAGAGAAAACATAATTATGAATTCTCATAATTCCTAAGGAGAAAATCCATCTACGAGATCCTCTCGATCTGCAGGGAGAAAAGTCTCTATGAGACCCTCACGGCTCATAGAGTTGAAAAGGCTTAGACAGCAGATCTGAACCTGCGGCGTAAGCATTCACTATCTCTTGAAGAAACCAAAATGCTTATTGTCAACCATGTCTATTAAGACAGCATGCTGAGAATAAAAGAAAGAAGAGAAAGCGACAAAAAGGACATCCGATGTGCATTTGATCAGGCATTCGAGACACATTCGTTCATGCATGTACAAAAGACTCTGAACGAGAAATAAGACAAGCTGAAATAGAAAGTTTCCATTCATATTGCAAAGGGTTCTTACAATCATAAAGAAATAAACAAAGAGATTGTCCAAAAGATTACAATGGTAAGACCTCAAATCCTAGACAAGGATTGAGGAACTCGAAAGTGACCTTGTCCAAGACTTTCCAAGCTTGGAGAACCATCCTGGTGTGCTTCCCTTCGCGAGCACGGGCGTCGGGATCCCCGCTGATGTCCTCCACCCTCCGGTAGGCAGCAAGAATGGCAGACTGTTGAAAGGCCTGGTGCAGGAGATCGACAAGATTGTCTCGCCGTCTCTTCGAGATTAAGTTCATCAGGTACACCGAGCGCATCTTATCCTCGGCGGCATCCAATGCCCTAAGAGGCACACCGGAACAGAATAGGGGAAGCGCTTCCCAGATGGCTCCCACGATAAGTTTCAGGAGGGAGGAACGTCGGGGAAGTAGTTGACCGTTATATGCGTCGAAGCGGCTCATGATTTCAGCACACTCCGTGTTTGTGAACTCTCGATTTTGAGAATGACCAAGTCCGCAGATGTCCCCGTAAGAAATGATCTCGTCAAGATTGTACATGTGGGCGTCCATTGTTTCTGTGAAAGAAAATCAACAAAATTATCAGAAAGACTGATTATGCAAAATGATATAATGCACCGAGGAATAAAATGCCATTTTAAACTCCAAGATCAATGAAAAACTCCTAAGAGTTCTTTTGTATGATTTGGAAGGAGCAAAGCTCCATTAATGAATTAAGAAAATCCAAGGAAAATCTTTCAGAGAGCAGAGCTCTATTAATGGAACCCTAATAGGGTCCCCTTTAGTTCTCTTTAGTTCCCTTTAGACCTATAGAGCAAAGCTCTGCTCAGTGAAACCCTAAATGGGTTTCTTTTAGATCAGGGATCTATTGAGAGCAAGGCTCTGTCAATGAAAATTAATTTAATTTAATTTAATTCAAATTCAAATTTTCACCTAAAAGTTTTAAGAGTTTAACTCTTGAAGTTCTTGAAAATAAAGAGCAGGGCACTGAGTTCTGAAAGTAAAATTTTGAAGATGAAAATCATCTAAGGGACCAAAGGTCCTATTTATAGGCATCAAATGCCCTTTCAGCTTCCAAAAGTTGCCGCGACGGTTGGAATTCTGCCACCGCTGCGCTCATGTTTGGGGGCCACGTAAGCACAACGGTGGGGGGCATTTGTTTACCCCAATTTTGCTCTGTTCAAACTCCAAGGAGAAAGACAAAGCAACGCTTCTGTTTCCCTCAATCAAAGCAGAGCTCTGCTTTGAAAATTAAAGTGAAAATTAAAGTTAAAATAAATAAAGCAATGCTTCAGATCCCCTGCGCTGCGCGACACGTGGCAGGCGCAGGTGCGTTTGCGCCAAACAGAAATAAAATTCTGAAAGATCTTTCTGTTCTTGTTAAAAACAAGAAGTTTGACTTCTGTAAAACAGAAGCCCTTGGATCAAAGATCCAACGGTGGGGAAAATTCCCCAAATCACTCAGAGAATGATCTCTTTAACAAACTTAACAAATTTATGGGCACTATATAAAGGACCCTAGACCTCAATTCAAAATGAATCAACATCATCATTGAGAACTCTGAAGAATTGGAGAGAATTCCTCAAGAACTAAAAAGATAAACACCTTTAGAAAAAAGAGAAAATTCTCTTATGAACAGATCATTGATCTAAGAAGAAGATCAATGATCTTCAATAAAAAACAAATAATAATAGTGCCTTGCACTTTTTATGAACCACTGGTTCTTTGAAAACAATAAAATTTGTTTTCTTTGATCAAAAATTGATCAAAATAATAAAACAGTGCCCTGCACTTGTAAATCTGCACTGTTGCGCTCCTGGGTTGGCGCAAGCCACCAGGGAGCGCCACGTGTCGGCTCTAGAATGATCTGCGCTATGTGCTGTTAAAATAGAGCACTGCTCTCATGAATTGGCGCAACCCACCAGAGCTCGCCACGTGTCAGAATCGCAACAGCGCAGCACACTGCGCTTGCGCTCACCAGAGCGTGACACGTGTCACATCCAGATGGACTTGCGCCTTGCGCTCCTCAATCAGCGCAAAGTGCCTGACAAGCCATGTGGCACTCTGTCAGACTAATTAATGCAATGCATTATCAAGGGCAGAGCCCAATAAAGAAAGGTCTATCAGACCAAACAAAGTGCTATGCACTATCAAAAGGAATAAAGCCCAAACAAAGGCCTGCCAAGCTCAAAACAGATGCTGTGCATCATTTAAAAAGGGCAGAGCCCAATTGAAAGGGGGCCTAATAGGCCAGACAAAAATGCACTGTATTATCAAACAAAGGGCAAAGCCTGAACCAAGGTCTAATAGGCCAACTACAAATAAAAATGTTGAACATCTTCAACTGGACTTAGCCCAATCATGGTCATAAGTCCTCAAATTAAATTGACTGAGCAGGCTGCTCTCTTAAATCAATTTACATCCGGTTCAAGGGTACATCTCTGAAATCCTCTGACACCTGTCGTTGTAATCCTTCAACATAGTCAGGGAGGTGACGGGACCCAACGACCATACATGCAATGGACCACCATGTCCCTAAACTGGCAATGGACCACCACGTCCTTAAACTGGAACATGGACCACTACGTCCCTAAACTGGAACATGGAGAGCCCCCAAATGCTCTCTTGTCGGATCTAAACGATCCTGTTTGAGTTGATCTTAGCCTCAAACATGGCTAACGTATCCTTAAACCTTCAAACAAAATTCAGTCCCAAATTGGACTATAGATCCTCCAATCAACTTTGGTTCATAGGTACATCTCTGAACTCCTCTGACACCTGTCGTTGTAATCCTTCAACGTCGTCAGAGAGGTGACGGATCACGACAGCCATACATGCAATGGACCACCATGTCCCTAAACTGGAAATGGATCTAGACGATCCCGTTAAGTTGATCTTAGTCTGGAAATTAGACTAACGTATCCTTAACAAACGTTTAAGTTGATCTTAGCCTAAAAAATGGCTAACGTATCCTTAAACCAAAACCCCAAACCCAAATCTAAGTAAATACGGATTTGGACTAATCCACGTCTTACGGGCGACGGCATAACTTAGTCTCCGTATACAATCCACGGGCATCCACAAATAAAACAAACACACACGACACGAAGTGAAATTCTGGAGAAGGAGAAAGTGGCTATCGCGATGCGGTGGCGTAATTAGCTGTAGGGGCTTGCGCCTGCAGGGAAGAGCGTCCCCACAATCAAAAACCCCTCAAACGAGAGGGAATCTGACGAAGTCTGCTACATCGGCCGCATCCGTCTAAACCTCCGATACATGGTGTCATAAATCAACTTGGCATCTTCTGAGAGGTAGACGGATAAAACCAAATAGCATCTGCCCCGAATTTTAGGCAAGACGTTTATCGTGTCTCCGCCGCGTCATTCGGAGGGGAACAACAGGGATGAATATATATAATATTACATTCAAAATGGATATGCGTGAAATATACCTGGAGGTGTGGCAAAATCCACACAGAAGGAGGCATCCGAAGGGGTCTCCGATCTGGGTGCAAGACCGGACCTCTGAAGCTCCCTACGCAGCTCTCCGGGCGGCAGAACCGCTCTGCCACTGCCTCTGCCGCGGATGGAGCTCCTGCCGCCCCTCGCTGCTCCCGACATTGTCATCAAATCTAGATAAACGGTTCGTGGACGCATTAAACAATCATTAAAAGTATTGACTATATATATAGATCGTAAAATGTGAAGTAATAATATAACATTACTGTTAACCTTTTTCGTTTCGTGGGCGCATTATACATATCTACTTGGATTTCATCATCGATTTCATTTCTAACCCACGTAACTTCATTATCGGCCGAAGACAACCCGTCCTTCGAAACAGACGGTCGGAGCACTCTAAGCCTTCTCTCTTCTTCATCCTCATTGCTGTTCTCGAATTCTGGGACATCGTAGACATCTCTGGGTTTCTATCGGCATACAACACTCCATCCCGGATGCTTCAAACACTGTGAGTAGTATACTTGGAATGCTTGGTTCGGAAAGATAAACGGATCTTCCTGACCGTAAAATCGAAGTGTTCACACTGGTCAATCCATATTCATCTTTCCAAGTCCCAAGATTTCTTCTCCACTTATCCGTGTCGGTCCGCATATCGTACCAAGTATACTGGAATATATAAAAGGGTTCTGATCGTCCGGGATAGTGGATGCCAAGTATACAATTTAAGTACCCATAATAAATCACACCGTCCGATCCTACCGTCGCAATCCCACTATTCTGAGTGGTTCTAGATGTTTTTATGTCCTTAACTTCGAATTTGTATGCAAGGACACCAAATCCTTTGTAATATGCAACCTCCATACTAGGAAATTGAGCTAAACATCTTGAATCACTCTCAAATGATGCAAACAAGTTCGGATCGTGGATCTAACAAAACAAATTTTACGTAAAATACATAACGATATAAGTTTAGATTAAAATTGATAGCAATAAAATGTTATTCGAATAACTTACATGATCTGTGACCCAATCACAAAAATTATCCTGATGATATTTTTCCAATCGTTCTTCGTTCCAATCAGGATGCCCCTCACGTACCTCGTTAAAATGAATTCTGTTTTCGACAAATAATGGTGACATTAATATTATATCATTTCATATACACACAAACACAAATATAACAATTAATCTAAAAAAACTTACTCTCTAATTTGTTCAAGACATGCTCAATTAAGCAAGATAAACCAGTATATCTTGTTGATAAACATAGTGTCTACCCTCTTATACTCGGCTTTACCATATGGCCCGTCTTGAATTCTTCGAGGCCGGTTAAGTCTTGTCTCAATGTTCTCGTCCAGATAGCGGGAATAAAATGTGGTTGCTTCATCAAGAAGATAACCTTGCATGATAGAACCCTCTGGGCAGAAGCCATCAGTAGCCAGTCCGAGCACATGGCCCGTTGTAATAATAATTTATAATCTGTCGCCTTGGTTGGCTATGGACCAATCATACTTTATGATGCCTCTTCTTATCGATGGACCAAACTCACCGGGGAACAATATCGACGTCTATCTCCGACCTCTGATCGAGGAGTTGAAATCTTTGTTCATTGATGGTGTAGTGACATACGATGTAAACACAAATACAACCTTCATACTGCGTGCGGCTTTAATGTGGACAATTAATGACTTTCCTGCGTATCGAGTGCTATCAGGTTGGTTCGTACATGGTCACAAAGCATGTCCTCATTGCCATGAACACACAACATCAAAATTCTTGAATTTTAGCAGGAAGGTTTGTTATTGCGGCCATCGACTTTTCCTGCCTCCAGACCACCCCTATAGGTTAGACACGGTTCACTTTGATGGTCATCAGGAGCTTCTTGGACCTCCATCCCCATTGTCCGGAGAGGACGTGACTGCTCAATAGGATGGTTACAATAATGTGACCTTCGGGATGGATCCGACGAAACAGGTCAAACCACAATTTTGGAACAAGTTAAGCATTTTCTTCGAGCTTCCGTACTGGTCAACAAATTTAGTGCGTCATTGTCTGGACGTCATGCATATAGAGAAGGGAGTATCAGAGCACATACTTAACTTGCTTCTTTGTAAAGACGAGAAATCGAAAGACAACCTGAATGCTCGGATGGATCTACAGGAGTGGGGAATAAGAAGTGAATTGCACCCTAGACCGGTAGCGGGTAAACCGGGCAAGTTTATACTTCCCAATGCCGCTTATCATATGTCACAACCGGAGAAGAAAAAATTCCTGCAGGTGTTGCATGATTTGAAAGTTCCCACAGATTTCTCAGGATCATTCAGTAAGAAAATAAAATTTGTGAAAGTCAAGATTGATGGGCTGAAAAGTCATGATCACCATGTTATCGTGGAGCACCTTCTTCCATTAGCCCTCATGACTTCTCTCCCCGAATCGGTTGGTCTAGTAATCAACGACCTATGTTGTTTTTTTAGAGAGTTGTGTGCTAAAACACTGGAGGTTGTGACGCTGGATAAACTATAAAATTCTATTACATTGATACTTTGCAAGTTTGAGCGTATTTTCCCACCGTCATTCTTCGATATCATAATACACTTGACGGTTCATCTTGCAACTGAGGCTAAGTTAGCCGGACCGGTACAATATCGATGGATGTATCCCGTCGAGAGGTACGTGTAATTTTTTGTTTCGCGCAATTTATAAATTTATTGTTGTCCTGTATGCCTGTATTTATTTATCAACATATTTTCATTAGGTACCTCTGCACTCTTAAAAAGTATATACGCAATAAAAATCGACCAGAGGGTTCTATCATGCAAGGTTATCTTCTTGATGAAGCAACCACATTTTGTTCCCACTATCTGGATGAGAACATTGAGACAAGACTTAACCGGCCTTAAAGAATTCAAGACGGGCCATATGGCAAAGCCGAGTATAAGAGGGTAGACACTATATTTATCAACAAGATATACCGGTTTATCTTGCTTAATTGCGCATGTCTTGAACAAATTAGAGAGTAAGTTTTTTTTGGATTAATTGTTATATTTGTGTTTTTGTGTGTATGAAATGATATAACATTAATGTCACCGTTATTTGTTGAAAACAGAATTCATTTTAACGAGGTACCTGAGGGGCATCCTGATTGGAATGAAGAACGATTGGAAAAATATCATCAGGATAATTTTTGTGATTGGGTCACAGATCATGTAATTTATTCGAATAACATTTTATTGCTATCAGTTTTAATCTAAACTTGTATCGTTATGTATTTTTCGTAAAATTTGATTTGTTAGATCCACGATCCGAACTTGTCTACATCATTTGAGAGTGATTCAAGATATTTAGCTCAATTTCCTAGTATGGAGGTTGCATAATACAAAGGATTTGGTGTCCTTGGATACAAATTCGAAGTTAAGGATATAGAAACATTTAGAACCACTCAGAATAGTGGGATTGCGACGGTAGGATCGGACGGTGTGATTTATTTTGGGTACTTAAATTGTATATTCGGCATCCACTATCCCGGACGATCAGAACTCTTTTATATATTCCAGTGTACTTGGTACGATACGCGAACCGATACGGATAAGTGGAGAAGCAATCTTGGGACTTGGAAAGATGAATATGGATTGACCAGTGTGAACACACTTCGATTTTACGGTCAGGAAGATCCGTTTATCTTTCCGAACCAAGCGTTCCAAGTATACTACTCACAGTATTTGAAGCATCCGGGATGGAGTGTTGTATGCCGATGGAAACCCAGAGATGTCTACGATGTCCCAGAATTCGAGGACAGCGATGAAGATGAAGAAAAGAGAAGGCTTAGAGTGCTCCGACCGTCTGTTTCGAAGGACGGGTTGTCTTCAGTCGATCATGAAGTTACGTGGGTTAGAAATGACATCGACGATGAAATCCAAGTAGATATGTATAATGCACCCACGAAACGAAAAAGGTTATCAGTAATGTTATATTATTACTTCACATTTTACGATCTATACATATATAGTCAATACTTTTAATGATTGTCTAATGCGTCCACGAACCGTTTATCTAGATTTGATGACGATGTCGGGAGCAGCAAGGGACGACAGGAGCTCCAGCCGCGGCAGAGGCAGAGCGGTTCTGCCGCCCGGAGAGCTGCGTAGGGAGCTTCAGAGGGCCGATCTTGCACCCAGGTCGGAGACCCTTTCGGATGCCTCCTTCCGTGTGGATTTTGCCACACCTCCAGGTATATTGCACGTATATCCATTTTGAATGTAATATTATAGATATTCATGCCTGTTTATGTCAAAATTACTTATATTGTCAATGTTTGATTGTCTAGTTGTTGGTGATGCGTCCACATCAGGGACAGAGGCCACTCCCGCTCCTCCAGGTATGTTTATATATCATATAGTGCATGTATATTGATTTAGAATGCTATATCATAAATATACACACATTTCTTTTGCTCTTACTTAGATAGTAATTTTTATTATTGTCTAGCTGTAGGTGGTGACACCACCGCACCTGCGGGTATGTTCATATATCCTATAGTGTATGCATATTGATTTAGAACTTTATATTATTGATCTACACATTCTTTTTGCAATTACTTATATAATCTATTTTTAATTGTCTAATTATAGGTTGTGCGTCCACATCTGATGCAGGGGCCACTCCTGCTACTTCCGTACCCTCCGCATCGTCTGTAGGTTAGTATGAATAAATATAAAATATTTATTCATTTTACATATGCTCTATAGAATAAATCTGAACTTCATGGAAATTTAGTTGTTTATTTTCTAGTTGGAGGGGATGCGTCCGCATTCGGGACCCCGGCTGTTCCTCGCCGGAGGAACTATCGTCCCGCTCGTGCTGCTGCCCGGGCCCAGGCTCGTGCTTTAGTCACCGGAGGTATATATCACACTTCTATTTTCGTTTAACCTTGATTTCTTAATAAAACTTTGTATTAATATTGATTGTCTTGATATTTCTTGCAGACGCAGGGCCTCCCCATCCCCAGAGAGGGACTCGAGGCCCGAATCAGTCCCATAGGCTGAGGCCTGACAGAGCTAGGGGAAGGCAGCATTCACCCTCTTTTTTACCCTTGACTATCGCTATACCGGTCCTCATGCCGAGAGGTTCGGCCGGTATATGGGGGACGAGAGCCGGCTCGTGAAGAACTATCCACTTCACGTTGAGTGGGGCGAGCAGCACCGGCGCTCATTCGTCCTGTTCTTTGATCAGGCTCAGATATTAATATATATTTTCATTTGATTTATCCAATATATTTATTATTAACACTTGCAATCTAATAACAATATTTTTTTTGTATTTTCAGTCGGATTACTATTTTCAGCCTGTACCCGACCCTGATCATCCTGGGAGGGTGCTAGACCTTCATACTCTGTACAATGGCCTGATGAACAACATGCAGACCAAGGTCCGATACAACAGGAATGAGCTAAAGGCCGACTGCTACTCCCTGTGGATGGCGACCCCCGAGGCAGAGAGAGCGGCCCTCCTATCTATTCTGGCATTTGCGAGAGTCGACGTAGAGACATGGCCTCTATTGTGCGAATATTTCGACTCTCAACGCAAACAAGTATGTATTTTAAATGTAATTCATTGTTTAGGATATAATTTACTTTTTTGTGTTCCTTAATTAGAAAACTAAATGTGAATGCGTTGTGCAAAAACAGGCCGCTCAAAATACAGAGAATAGGAAATCGGCGAAGAGGGGTCGCCCCACTTACACAGGTGGCTCGAGAAATATTACTCGAGCCATGTAGTTATCGGTAAATTACAATAGACCGGCCTTTGTGATATAATGCAATATTAAGAGTTATTTTCTAATATATCTAATATTAAGAGTTATTTTCTAATATTGCAGACAGCTCAGACCCTGGCGCAAAGTGGTACACCGAGCGTGCTGTCCGCATATCTTGCCGTCCACGGCACCTCGACAGATCCCGCCACGGGCGAGCTTCGATATCCCGACGTCGCTACCCAGGAGTATTGCGTAAGTGTTAATATTTATTCAACCCATATTTGAAATTTTAGTTTTGGAAGGTTCAAATTTAAATTTTATACTTATACTTTACTGCTTAATGTGGGTGTAGGAGCGGGTGGTTGAGCAGGCCAAGGCCTTGGGGATCGATTTTACCGGACAGAGCGATCCGAGGCTGCTGACCCCAGTCCTGGACGCCGCACACGGAAGGCACCACGGAGGTTGGGAGAGAGGCCAGGGACTGGGCCCTAGCAGGGCCCATATGAGGTTGGACTCCACCTCGGCGGTTACTTCCTCCGTCTCCGGTGAGCGACGTGTCCAGCAGGAACTGGAGAGCTTGAAGGCCACCGTTCAGGAGTTGAAGGAGATGCTGGTATGTATACTACTTAATAGTAAAATATCATGTCATATTATAGATATCAACATATCCAATATTAGTACGTAGCCTGAGCTTATTTGGTTGTAGACTTAGGTTTGATTAATCATACATACATATCTAATTAAAATAAACTACGGTTTTCCAAACTAGATATCCAAATGGGGTTTTGAAATAACTTGATAATGTTACGAATTCGAATAATACACAGTTTTTACACGCTTATTACACACGTTAGGTCCAGATGCGATAGGGTACATCGGCCGAGCCTCTACATGCATCTCCTTCGGCTGCGGCTCCGCAAGCCACTACATTGGCCGTGGTTCCGCAGACAGCTCCTATAGCTCTACCGCCCGCTTAGACTCCCGCAGCCGCGGCTCCGCATGCCACTACCTCGACGGCGGCTGCGCAGACCATATCTCCAGCTCCATAGCCCGCTCAGACTCCCGCACAAGCCGAATTGCATGATTTATTGACCGAGGAGCAAGCGTGCCAGATTCTAGCGTTTTTCAGAGGTGGGGCTGGACCGAGCTAGGGTAGATTTTTGATTCTTATTTTTTGAACCATGTATTTATTTATATGATACATATTGTACTACATTTTGGACGATATTGATATTGGTGGTCCTACGGTGTTTATATTTATATCATATTCTGTTTTTTGGTTTCTTTTGTATATTATATGCGTGAGATGTGATTATGAATACTACGATATATGTTGTGTGATGATTAATTTTATATTTGATTGATGTATATATTATTGTTCACAGGGCGAGAAAAAATCAGGCAGCCCTTTTTAAAAAAAAACTGATAATATGTACCTACGGATTAATCCGTAGGTACACATGTTGCCCCTACGGATTGAACCGTAGGGGAAAAATATCAGAATAACTGATATTTTCCCCTGTGATCTCAGTATCAGAGGGTTGGGATTGCCCCTACGGATATATCCGTAGGGGAAAACAAATGCCCCTACGGAGTTATCCGTAGGGGCAAAATATTAGGAATCCTGATATTTTGCCCCTATGGATATGTACCTACGCATGTATCCGTAGGGGCTATTACTTGGCTCTACGGATTAATCCGTAGTTACAAGTAATCTATTTTAAAAAACCGTAAATAAAATAATTTTTTTGCCCCTACGGCCTACTCCATAGGGCAAACGGGACCTACACAGAACTCCGTAGGTGTAAGTTTTTGTCCGTAGGGGCAAGTTCAGGGCTGCAACTTGCACCTACGGCGTTTGTACCTACATGGTATTTTCTTGTCCCTACGACTATATCCGTAGGGGCAGTGGTTTTCCCCTACGGATAAATCCGTAGGAGAAACCCTTATTTGTAGTAGTGTCTGTCTCATCATGCATTTTTCTTCATATTTCTATTTATGATATTATACAAACAATTATCTGTCCATTCATGCATTATCTATCTAATCGTTGTCTACAACATCGCTTTCACAATCTATTCGAAATTGGACAGATTTCTCGATAGTAATAAAATATGCAGTATACATCAAAATCTGATTCCAGAAAAGCAAGTATTATTTGTCATAGCAACCAAGTGGTGAATTTTGCAACAAAGTTCTTTTGAATACATGAGGTTAAAAGGGAATAAAGAGATAAAAACAATTAACGCATTCTCTGCTAAAAAGAAAAATTAAAGTCGAGTTATGCTTTAGTCTAAATGACTATTTCGATATCATATCATGTATAAACAGGAATGAAGAAAAAAATACATGATTGGACAGATGAAATATATACATTTACAGCTCATATCATTATTGCACTCTGCATATAAACAGTTTTCATTAAGGTATATTTTGACAAATGTATGATTTGACTGATTTAATAGTATCGTAATTTGAGTAAATTAAATAAAAAATATTTGGAAAAGACAATCCTTGATATTGTCTAGTGAAAAAGAAAACAACCAAACGTGCTTCAACCGTGAAAACAGGAAATGCAATTATGGTGCATTAGAAATACATAGCTCCATCTATCCCATCATACATTTTTCTTCATATTTCTATATATGATATTATACAAACAATCATTTGATCAATCATGCATCATCATAACTATATCACAGAAAGAGTTGGTTTTATTTGTTAATAGGAATTTTTGAAAAAATGGAGTTATTTTAAAATGACTTTTTAGGTAACTCATAAAACTTACATCAACTTATAATATTACAATACCCAGTTTATGATTTATATGAACTCTCTAACATGACCCGACAACTTTCTATCCAACACTTATGTGTTTTCTTTATGCATTAGTTGTTTTTGCTCTACTTATGATAACCTCTCTATGTTAAGGATGGTTTTCAATAAAATATAAATAGACGTCAAGAATTAATGTATTCTCCGTTAAAAAGAGAAAAGAAATCCGAAATATGCCCTAGTCTAAACGACTATTTTCGATGTCATATCATGTATTAAAAGGCATAAAGAAAAAATGCATGATTAGACGGATGAAATATATGCATTCAACTTATATCATTAATACACTCTGTATATAAACGGTTTTCAATAAAATATATTTTGAAAAATGTATGATTTGAATGATTTGATAGTATCGTAATTTGAGTAAATTAAATAAAAATATTTAGAAAAGATAATCCTTGATATTGCCTAGTGATAAAGAAGAGAACCAAACGTGTTTCAACCGTGAAATCAGGGAATGCAATTATGGTGAATTGGAAATGCATATATTTATCTGTCCCGTCATGCATTTTTCTTCATATTTCTATTTATGATATCATACAAACAATTATCTGTCTAATCATGCATTATCTATCCAATCGTTGTCTCCAACATCGCTTTCACAATCTATTCGAAATTGGACAGATTTCTCGATAGTAATAAAATATGCAGTATACATCAAAATCTGATAGAAAAGCAAGTATTATTTGTCATAGCAACCAAGTGGTGAATTTTGCAACAAAGTTCTTTTGAATACATAAGGTGAAAAGGGAAGAAAGTGATAAAAACAATTAATGCGTTCTATGTTAAAAAGAAAAATTAAAGTCGAGTTATGCTTTAGTCTAAATGACTATTTCGATGTCATATCATGTATAAATAGGAATGAAGAAAAAATACATGATTGGACAGATGAAATATATACATTTACAGCTCATATCATTATTGCACTCTGCATATAAACAGTTTTCAATAAGGTATATTTTGACAAATGTATGATTTGACTGATTTAATAGTATCGTAATTTGAGTAAATTAAATAAAAATACCTGGAAAAGACAATTCTTGATATTGTCTAGTGAAAAAGAAGACAACCAAATGTGCTTCAACCGTGAAAACAGAAAATGCAATTATGGTGCATTGGAAATACATAGCTCCATCTATCCCATTATACATTTTTCTTCATATTTCTATATATGATATTATACAAACAATCATCTGATCAATCACGCATCATCATAACTATATCAAAGAAAGAGTTGGTTGTATTTGTTAATAGAAATCTTTGAAAAATTAGAGTTATTTTAAAATGACTTTTTAGGTAACTCATAAAAGTTATATCAACTTATAATATTACGATACACAGTTTATAATTTATATGAACTCTCTAACATGTAATAATTTTATTTTATATCTTATAAATTGAAAAATCAAGTATGGATAGTCCCGACAACTTTTTATCCAACACTTATGTGTTTTCTCTATGCATTAGTTGTTTTTCCTCTACTTATGATAACCTCGCTATGTTGATGACGGTTTTCAATAAAATATAAATAGGCGTCAAGAATTAATGCATTCTCCGTTAAAAAGAGAAAAGAAAACCGAAATATGCTCTAGTCTAAACGACTATTTTCGATTTCATATCATATATAAATAGGCATAAAGAAAAAAATGCATGATTAGACGGATGAACTATATGCATTCAACTCATATCATTAATACACTCTGTATATAAACGGTTTTCAATAAAATATATTTTGACAAATATATGATTTGACTGATTTGATAATATCGTAATTTGAGTAAATTAAATAAAAATATTTAGAAAAGATAATCCTTGATATTGCCTAATGATAAAGATGAGAACAAAACGTGCTTCAACCGTGAAAGCAGGGAATGCAAATATGGTGAATTGGAAATGCATAACTTTATTTGTCCCATCATGCATTTTTCTTCATATTTATATTTATGATATTATACAAACAATTATCTGTCCAATCATGCATTATCTATCCAATCGTTACCTCCAACGTCGCTTTCACAATCTATTCGAAATTGGACAGATTTCTCGATAGTTATAAAATATACAGTATACATCAAAATCTAATTCCAGAAAAGCAAGTATTATTTGTCATAGCAACCAAGCGGTGAATTTTGCAATAAAGTTCTTTTGACTACATGAGGTGATAAGGGAATAAAGAGATAAAAATAATTAATGCATTCTCTGTTAAAAAGAAAAATTAAAGTCTAGTTATACTTTAGTCTAAATAATTATTTCGATGTCATATCATGTATAAACATGAATGAATAAAAATACATGATTGGACAGATGAAATATATACATTTACAGCTCATATCATTATTCCACTCTGCATATAAACAGTTTTCAATAAGGCATATTTTGACAAATGTATGATTTGACTGATTTAATAGCATCGTAATTTGAGTAAATTAAATAAAAATATTTGGAAAAGAAAATCCTTAATATTGTCTAGTGAAAAAGAAGACAATCAAACGTGCTTCAACCCTGAAAACAGGAAATGCAATTATGGTGCATTGGAAATATATAGCTCCATCTATCCCATCATACATTTTTCTTCATATTTCTATATATGATATTATACAAAAAATTATCTGATCAATCATGCATCATCTATCCAATCGTTGTCCTGAACAGCGCTTTCACAATCTATTCAGAGTTGGAAAAATTCCTCGATAACAATAAAATATGCAGTATACATTAAGGTCTGATTGCTGAGATGCACAAGTATGACCCTTTCCAGATAGCTGATAATATAACCCATCTAAACTAAACACAACAGAATAGTACCCACTGGTTATGAAGGCATGAAGCTGCAAAATATGTTGAATCTTATAAGTCAATATCTCTTTTGGAAAAATGATAAGCGAGAACGCATTAAGTAAACCTAACTAGTGATAAACCTAAATTTTGTTTAAAGGTGTAATGTTTGATTAAGAGTTTTCAAGATGATCTTGAAATTTTGGAATCTAAATTTTTTGAGTTAAACAAATAAATTGGGCGAGAGGGCGTTCTCATGGAAATAGAATTCTAAATCATATATTTCTATAGATTTGTAATTAGTAACTAAAAAGATCCTCTATATGTATAAGCATTGTGTAACACAAACAGATTTAAAATTAATTTGAGGCATGCTAATAATTTGTTTCATTCAGCAATTAAGAATTATTGTTTTCCTAAAAGAAGACATGCACAAAAACCTAGTAAAACACAATTTAAACATGAATCTACAACTGCTTTATCTAAACCCTAAATTTAAATGCAAACGACATTTAGAACTCCACCGTTCTTAGTTAAGAACCATAAAAATTCGTTCATATGCTAATGCCGTACCAAAACTTTAGCCTTTCAACTATACCAAACATTCGATCATCTAACAAAACCATAATCTAAATTAGTGCAATCCACATCATCACTTATATATTGAAGATTTTTCTTTATTTCAACTAAGACACATTTACATAAGAAAACCCCAATCTAAATTATTGTACATTCTACTTTGTAGCCTATATATAGATTGATCACCTCATATCCCTTACCATCTTCACTCTCATATCCGGTAACCAAATGCAAGATCACCTCTCACAAATGCAACTTCCCAACCAAAACCAACCACAGAGAAGAACAACCCGAGACTCCACCAGATACTTAGGCGTCCGCAAACGTAATTGGGGATGATATTCAGCAGAAATCCGAAACCCACACACCAAAAAAAGGTACTGGTTAGGCACATTTGCTGAGGATGCCGCTTTAGCTTACGATCTCTATTCGATATCGTTCAGTGGGCCTGATAGGGCAAGGACCAATTTTGTTTATTACCCGGGTTTTTTCAATTCCCATGCTTCTTATTCACCGCCTCCTCCACCACCGTCATCGGAGGAGTTGATCATGAATGTCAGTCTCTCTTCGATATCGTTCAATGGATCTGAAGGGACGAGAAACAATTTTCATTATATGGGTTTTTTCAATGATCGTGTTTCTCCTCCACCGCCACCGTTGCCAGAGTCAATGGAGATTTATGGAGGTTTAGATGAGAAGAAAGATGATGAATCTATCACCATTGTGGTTATCTTGCAGACTTTTGGACAATCAAAAGATATTTCTTCTTTTTATATATGAAGAACTTAATGATTATTGTTTGACAACTTTGTATTGGAGAAGCTACACCACTCAATGATGGAGTGTTCTAGTTGTTGGTGGTGTTGCTGATATTTTATCTATAATATGAATTTTCTTTCCATCTCATTTTACTTTTTTGGGATATTGCAATTATAAGGTTTTAAGTATATTTTATGCGTGGAACATATTTTCAGATCCATTTATCATAAGTACATGATTTTTTTTTAAATGTTAAGATGAATTGGCTTTATTTTAGCGATTACTTAATGGAATCCTAAGTATAAGATAGTTATGCTATTAATGATAATGTATTTTGATGAATTGAGGGGTTCAAGTTAGTAAACTAAGGTTCTAATTTGAACTATAGAATTTTTTTTCATAAAGTATATTGATAAATACCGAGAAGTTTCCTTCACAAAAAAAAGAGGACAACGATCGTTTGGAGATAAGGTAACTTTTAAGGCACAAAAACACACGATATCAAAATTATTGTTAAAGTGGAGGTACGAAATTATAAATTAATTTTAATTTGCATACGCTATTAGATATCTATTATAACTAATTTTTTAATTGAGGGTTTTGCAATATGATATTATGTAACATATAATACAGAGTTTCAAATGCATTCTGATAGATCTTTATACTCATCCTGCAATTAAAAACTCAGAGTCGCAGACAGCTTAGATTTATTTTGTTACAAATTTTTTCAAATGGAAAATTTAATAGAACAAATACAATCTCAAAATATTTCATGGTTTTCATTAAAAAAATGTATTATAAGATTTTAGAATAATAAAGGAACTATTAACCATATTTTGTTGTCATACAATTTTATATATTTTTGATTGGAAAAAATGAAATTCCAAAAATACCAATACTTAGATCCATTTACTGTATTTATGTTTTTTCAGCGTTTGTTATCTTTACTCTACTTGTAATAATTTCTCTGTGCTGATCATTGCTTGTAAAATTCTGTTACTTTTTCTTTCCTTATTTGGATAGACTATTGAAACTTTCTAGGCTTATAATAATGTAATGGTTGTTAGTTGTGTATAACAACCATTTGGAGATAAGACAACCCTGAAGACACAAAAACACACGACTTCAAACATATTGTTTAAGTGGAGATATGGAGCTACGAATTAATTCTAGTTTGCATACGCCATTAGATATCTATTATAACTAATTGTTTAATTGAGGGTTTTGGAATATGATATTGTGTAATTATATTCTCCCATAATACAGAGTTTCAAATACATTCTGATAGAACTTTATGCTCATCCTGAAATTAAAAACGCAAAGTCACATGTTATTATTGATTAATAAGTATATTATAAATTAACATCACCCTATATGCCCGCAATCTGAATAAAAGCAAGTATAGTTTTGCCCAGACTACACCATTATACTTCGCTTGCATTTAGAATATATATAACATAGTTTATCGAGAAACATGTAAAAACTGTGGCATTAACTATAAAATCCAGAACCGATATAGAATTATAGAGTTTTTAGTCTTAATTAGTTTCCTCTTCACTTTCTTGGCATTTTCTTAACGAAACTGGGAAAGCCCGGTTATTTTATTAAAAAATAATAGATTTTGTAGGCCAGGCCCAATACATCAACGCTCAAATATGGGTTATACATACAGATGAAGAGAGTTAGGGTTTACTAAATAGATCGAGAGAGGCGGAAGAGAGAGAAAAATATCTGCCCACTCTCTATTTCTCACTTTTTCTCTTAAATGAAAAAATAACCTAATATCTCAATTGTTTTCTCCTTTCCACCATTTTATTTGTAAATCATTGCAATCTTCACTTTCTTGCCATTAAAAAGGTTTTAATCAAAATTTTGATAAATAAAGAAGCTCTCTTTTTCTCAAACGGTGTTCCAATTTAAGTTTTTTAAAATTAAATCGGGAGTAGACCCAGCAGAATTTTATTAAGAAAAATATTAAGTGGGCTTTAGCCTATACACCATGACCCTTAAAAAGGATATATATACATCGCAGGAATTTGGGTTCCCGTAGAAAAACCTAGAGGCAGAAAATATTTTCATCTCTCTTTTTCTTCATGATCTTCGCCCCATTCGAACTCCAAAGTCTACAAATTTCCACCAGTCTTCAAAAATCTTTTTAGTAGATCTGATCTCTCCCTACCGATATAATTCATCTCTCTTTTTCTTCGTCCGTTTCGTCTCACCCCAACTTCAGATCTTAAAATTTTTCATTATTTTTCAAGAGTATTTTGAGAGATCTAAGCTTTTCAACTTTGGGAACTATATAGGTAAGCATAAAATGAGCAAAAACACTTGGCTTGCTAAACCTTTTTCGTCTCTAGTATTGTGATTATCAGATCCAGTCTTTACTCTTAACGATCTCTCTTCTAAGCAACCAAATTACAAATTTCCACCAGTCTTCAAAAATCTTTTTAGTAGATCTGATATCTCCACACCGATATCATTCATCTCTCCTTTTCTTTGTCCGTTTCGCCTTACCCCAACTTCAGATCTTAAAATTTTTCATTATTTTTCAAGAGTATTTTGAGAGATATGAGCTTTTCAACCTTGGGAACTATATAGGTAAGCATAAAATGAGCAAAAACACTTGGCTTGCTAAACTTTTTTTTGTCTCTAGTATTGTAATTATCAGATCCAATCTCTACTCTTAACGATCTCTTTTCTAAGCAACCAAATGTCCAACCTTGAGACTTTTTATGATTTCTCCTGCTTTATAAATCATTAGATCTGTACTTTTTCTCAACAATTTTTTGATGCTAAATAAAAAATGCAAACTTAAATTTCAGAATTTCAGAATCCGCAAAGAGAATCCTTAAAGCTGACATTTTTTACTCTAAGAACTGATTTTTATTCTTCTCGGCTTAATAAAACTTGATTTTTGATTTTTCCAGCATTCTTCATGCTACCAAGTTACCTAATCAAAGAAAATCTCGGCAGGTGAGATAAATCCAACTTTATAAATATTTTTATCTCCTCTAGAAAAGGTAAATAATTATTTAGAATTTTCAAATCAGGTCTACTTTAGTTTTTTTGATTCTTCATTATTTGTCCCTTTCTTTTATTGTTGGGATGCTGATGATAGTTGTTTTTGAATTAATCTTTCTTTGGATTACTCGTAATGATGGTAAGCGTGGTGATGCTCATTGCAAGGATAGTAAAAAAAGTTAATAATTATTATTTACTTGCTAGATGAGAGGTTGTGGTTTAAAGGATTGGTTTTGATTTCTCATAATTCTTTGATCCAACTTTTTAGAGAATCGAACTTGAATTCGGTCATGAGCAAGATAATCGCATGGGTTTCCAAATTACTTCGTCAATCTGTATTTATATATTTTTCAATATTTATTGTCTTTGCTCTACTTGTAATAATTTCTATATGTTGAGAATTTCTTGTAGATTTCTGCTACTCTTTCTTTCTTTATTGGGATATACCATTGGAACTTTCTAAGCTTATAACAATGCAACAACCGCTAAATGTGAATGATGACAAAAGGTTTCTCATAAACACCCTAATAATAACCACAACTTCATACATAATTATACAATATCATACTGAAATACTGGAAGCAATAATACTTAATTAAACATCATTATATAAATACCCTAATCTTAGTACTAATCTTCACCATCATCTTCTCCAGTTGCTCCAAAGCTGGGGCTTTATAAAATTGACGGACAACCCTTTCCGGACTATTGACGGTAAATCCTCCACTTTGGATAAATTTATGATTATTATTAGTCACTCTTATCTTTATCTTATATGCAATAGATGCATACTTATCAAGATATTTCTCATAGTCATACGAATCTTTACTCTGCATCAACGAAAAAAGAATTGTTAGACATACATTAATTATTATGTTGCATTTGAAATTATTTTAACAATCTATGTCATACCGATGAATAAAGTTGCATCATATCATCCAGTGGATAATGGAGAAGTGTCTGAGCATGCTGATCAAAAGCTACAATATTTGTTTCATCAGTTTTGTCCTCAATTCTTGCTTTAATTCGGTACCTATAATATGTATATATTGATCAAATAATATGTATTAATTTTATTCAGCAACCTATAAGGTTTTCTTTAAAAAATACCTTTTCCTAGAATCCGACCCCATATGACCGCAATCCGAATAAATGCAAGAATAATTTTTCCCAGGATGAACCTTTACACTTCGCTTGCATTGAGAACATACATCATAGCATGGTTCACCGGGAAAGATGTAAATAATTGTGGCATTAACTATAAAATCCAGAACCTATATAGAAAAATAGAGATAAATAATAAAACAAAAATATAACTTACCTTAGATTATATGCTAAATACATGTTAATATTAAATTATATATCATATATATTACATATAAATTATCATTTCATACCGTATTAGGTGGAGGGCAAATTCTTGTTTCATTGATTAGATGTTCAATGGTACACGTTTCTACCATCTGATTTGCATTATTGCTGCTGCTTCTTACTTATCTCGAATACCCAATTTTCTTTGTTGGCAGATTAAATCGAACCCTAAAAGTATGACACTCTTATTAATATTGCCTTTAACAAATGTAAAAATGTAATACTCGAAATATAATAAATATATGATATACTACCATCTCATCAGCTGTTCTGCTTCGGGGATACCATCGGTTTTAAATCTCATTTTCGTAAAGCTTGTTGTTTCTAACATGTAACTTCCTATAATTGTATCATTTACCATATTAATAGCGCTATACTTGTAAAAACTTAATGATTATTGATAACCACTAAACTTTAATTTTATTTTTAAAATAACAAAAATTATATGAGTGCAAGTAAAAAAATTTACCTCTGAATTCTTTTGCACGCACACCTATCGCGGCAATTAAGAAATTATCAGTGTATCCTTCCCCAAAAATACTCATGTGCTTTCACTACTACAAAGAAGGGTTGCCCCTACGGATTTATCCGTAGGGGCAACCCACTGCCCCTACGGATATATACGTAGGGGCGAAAAAATACCCCGTAGGTGCAAAGGCCGCAGGTGCAAGTTGAGGCCTTGAACTTGCCCCTACGGTTAAATTCTTGTCCCTACGGATATATGTGTAGGTCCTGTTGCCCCTACGGATAACACCGTAGGGTATAAGATTTTATATTATTTTCGGTTTTTTTTAATAAATTACTTAACCCTACGGTTATACCCGTAGGGGTATGTACAGCCCCTACGGATATATGGGTAGGTGCTTTTCCGTAGGGGCACAAATTCAGGATTCCTGACATGTTGCCCCTACGGATAACGCCGTAGGAGAGAGTCAGTAGCCCCTACGGATATACCCGTAGGGGCTTTCCCAACCCCCTGGCACTGAGATCTGGGGGAAATATCAGTTACTGCTGATATTTTGCCCCTACGGACATATCCGTAGGGGTATCATGTGTGCCTACGGATTAATCCGTAGGTACATATTGTCTGAATTTTTTTTAAAAAAATGGGCTGCTTGATTTTTTCCCGCCCTGTGCACAATAATATATACATCAATCAAATCATATATTGCAGTATTCATAATCACATCTCACGCATATATATAATATACAAAAGAAACACAAAAACTGAATATGATATAAATACAAACCAATATCAATATCGTTTCAAAATGTAGTACAATGTGTATGATATAAATAAATACATGTTTCAAAAAAAAAGAACCAAAAATCTACCCTAGCTCGGTCCAGCTCCACCTCTGAATAACGATAGAATAACGCGCGCCTGCTTCTCGGTCAATAAACTCTGCAATTCGTCGCGAGCGGGAGTCTGAGTGGGCGGTGGAGCTACAGGAGCTGTCTGCGGAACCGCAGCCGATGTAGTGGCTTGCGGAGCCGCAGCCGAAGGAGAAGCGTGTGGAGGCTCGGCCGATCTACCATGTCGCGTCTGGATATAACGTGTAAGAAGCGTGTGAGAACTGTTTATTATTCGAATTCGTATCATTATTAAGTTATTTCGAAACCCTGTTTGGATATCTAGTTTGGAAAAGCGTTGTTTATTTCAATTACATATGTATGTATGATTAATCAAACTTAAGTCTAAAACCAAATAAGCTCAAGCTACGTACTAATTATGGATATGTTGATATGTATATAATATGAAATGATATTTTACTATAAAGTAGTATACATACCAGCATCTCCTTCAACTCCTGAATGCTGGCCCTCAAGCTATCCAGTTCACGATGGACATGCCGGTCACTGGAGACGGAGGAAGTAACCGCCGGGGTGGAGTCCAACCTCATATGGGCCCTGCTAGAGCCCAGTCCTCGGCTTCTCTCCCAACCTCCGTGGTGCCGTCCGTGTGCGGCGTCCAGGACTGGGGTCAGCAGCCTCGAATGTTGCCTTCCCCCTACCAACTGTCAGAACATTATATTTAGCACATACTGGTCTATAAAATTGACAAGAAATACCAAAATCAACAAATATGACAGCCTTACCTACAGAGATAGAAGATGTGCTCCTCTGGTATCTGCATGTATCAAAATTTGAATAATATTAATTAATTTCAGTACATACATACTAACAAGGTAAACTCGCATATAGCGCTGCTTACACATATGACAGGGAGTGAACAAGCTCTTGTAGATCATCAGGCGCAAATCTAATCTCATCAAGCAGCCCATGATAATGAGTTGGACGACTAAGAGCAAAAGAAATGTGTGTATATTTATGATATAGCATTCTAAATCAATATACATGCCCTATATAATATATAAACATACCTGGAGGAACGGGAGTGACCTCTGTCCCTGATATGGACGCATCACCAACAACTAGACAATCAAACATTGACAATATAAGTAATTTTGACATAAACATGCATGGATATCTATAATATTACATTCAAAATGGATATTAGAGAGCGCACCTGCAGTGAGAAGTGGTAAAAGTATCATCCAACTATGGTGTAATTTACAGAATCAGTTGAGACTCTTAAAAGTCATAGAAGAACCCGACCTGCACAAATCTGATGTATGCTTTCCATTGGACACTAAGAAGTCTCTAAAGGGAAAAGCCTATGTGAAAGCCATCATTAGTTCATATCAGAAGATTGATGCTGAAACAGGGAACGAGAAATGTCATTTTTTTCTTCTTCCGCCACATTACTGTCTTCTCCTTCTGCCACATTACTGTCTTCTCCTTCTTATGATGTGCGCGTGCAAATTCAATGACTATATTGAGAATATGGATTAATAGTGGGTAGGAAAAGTATTTCTCAAATGGCTTTTGCGTCTTAAAACCATAAACTACTAAGTAATGACATACATAATTTTTTTAGTATAAAGGTTGTTATTTTAAGTTTTCCCTTATAGAGATATGATCTAACTGCATCTATCAACTATAAGTGTGCAGAAAATTATGATAAGAAATCATAAGAAAGGGTCGTAGCCATGCATAACTTTGAATCTACATACCAAATCATGCAAAAGCATGCACTTATTGTCTCCTTGCCTTAGAATATAAAATATCTTGGAAGACTATAAGCGAGCATTTAAATCTCGATAGCTTTTGACTTCAACATATATTTTTCTCAAGTACCATGAAATATACTTGCTCCGTATAAACCGTTTTCAGGAAGATGGATTAATAATGACAAATTATCCATTGTGGCTCACTAGGTTAGCATTTTCTCTTCTATTGACCATCTTTCTAATCAGCTTGGTAAATTTATTCGGAACCGGCTGCGAATCATTAAAAGACGTGCATAAGAAAGAGAACTAAAATACAGATATATAGCATACCGATACATCGAAACTTCATATTTGCGATGGCAATCCAGAGATATTTATTTCTACACACGTGGTGCGCGTGCGAATGCGTCAGGCATCATGGACAAATATTTCAGAACATGGAAAGTATTATTCGTATAAAGTAATTAAACTTTTAAACACCTTGGGTAGATATTTTCTTAGTTGATGCAATCATATCATGAGGACTAAATTTAAGCTATTATACATATGCTTATGTATTTTTCTAACCTAAAATATCACACACACACACAGAGAGAGAGAGAGAGAACACCTGGTAGGTAAATAAATCAGGTAGCAGGATCCTGAAGAAATAGAGTCCATAGCATTGCTCATCATCATCATCCATGATCCCTTTGATAATATTTTTTCAAAGGGATCACGGATGATGATGATGAGCAATGCTATGGACTCCATTTCTTCAGGATCCTGCTACCTAATTTCTCTATCTACCTGGTGTTCTCCCCCTCTCTCTCTCTCTCTGTGTGTGTGATATTTTAGGTTAGAAAAATACATAAGCATATGTATAATAGCTTAAATTTAGTCATCATGATATGATTGCATCAACTAAGAAAATATCTACCCAAGGTGTTTAAAAGTTTTAATTACTTTATACGAATAATACTTTCCATGTTCTGAAATATTTGTCCATGATGCCTGACGCATTCGCACGCGCACCACGTGTGTAGAAATAAATATCTCTGGATTGCCATCGCAACTATGAAGTTTCGATGTATCGGTATGCTATATATCTGTATTTTAGTTCTCTTTCTTATGCATGTCTTTTAATGATTCGCAGCCGGTTCCGAATAAATTTACCAAGCTGATTAGAAAGATGGTCAATAGAAGAGAAAATGCTAACCTAGTGAGCCACAATGGATAATTTGTCATTATTAATCCATCTTTCTGAAAACGGTTTGTACGGAGCAAGTATATTTCATGGTACTTGAGAAAAATATATGTTGAAGTCAAAAGCTATCGAGATTTAAATGCTCGCTTATAGTCTTCCAAGATATTTTATATTCTAAGGCAAGGTGACAATAAGTGCATGCTTTTGCATGATTTGGTATGTAGATTCAAAGTTATGCATGGCTAAGACCCTTTCTTATGATTTCTTATCATAATTTTCTGCACACTTATAGTTGATAGATGCAGTTAGATCATATCTCTATAAGGGAAAACTTAAAATAACAACCTTTATACTAAAAAAATTATGTATGTCATTACTTAGTAGTTTATGGTTTTAAGACGCAAAAGCCATTTGAGAAATACTTTTCCTATCCACTATTAATCCATATTCTCAATATAGTCATTGAATTTGCACGCGAACATCATAAGAAGGAGAAGACAGTAATGTGGCAGAAGGAGAAGACAGTAATGTGGCGGAAGAAGAAAAAAATGACATTTCTCGTTCTCTGTTTCAGCATCAATCTTCTGATATGAACTAATGATGGCTTTCACATAGGCTTTTTCCATTAGAGACTTCTTAGTGTCCAATGGAAAGCATACATCAGATTTGTGCAGGTCGGGTTCTTCTATGACTTTTAAGAGTCTCAACTGATTCTGTAAATTACACCCTAGTTGGGTGATACTTTTACCACTTCTCACTGCAGGTGCGCTCTCTAATATCCATTTTGAATATCGATACTTACATTCAAAATGGATATTAGAGAGCGCACCTGCAGTGAGAAGTGGTAAAAGTATCACCCAACTAGGGTGTAATTTACAGAATCAGTTGAGACTCTTAAAAGTCATAGAAGAACTCGACCTGCACAAATCTGATATATGCTTTCCATTGGACACTAAGAAGTCTCTAATGGGAAAAGCCTATGTGAAAGCCATCATTAGTTCATATCAGAAGATTGATGCTGAAACAGAGAACGAGAAATGTCATTTTTTTCTTCTTCCGCCACATTACTGTCTTCTCCTTCTGCCACATTACTGTCTTCTCCTTCTTATTATGTGCGCGTGCAAATTCAATGACTATATTGAGAATATGGATTAATAGTGGGTAGAAAAAGTATTTCTCAAATGTCTTTTGCGTCTTAAAACCATAAACTACTAAGTAATGGCATACATAATTTTTTTAGTATAAAAGTTGTTATTTTAAGTGCGCGTGCAAATTCAATGAAAGTTAGATTTGAGGATACCCATGTATGAGTTGTATTCTATATATGTGTGTTTCGATTTATGATTTCGCTTAAGTGTAGGGTTGTTTTTACTTAAAGAAGTATCACCATCTACTATATATAAAAAAATATAGCAAACTAGGATTGGTATTCAAATCCCAGTCCAGATTGGTATTCAAAATTTATTTAATTAGTTTGTGATCCACATCATTTGATTCGTTGCTTGAGGCATCAATGTAGGCACAAATATCGGCGACGAGGAACTCGACGAGGAAGAACGAGGGCGGTGGCGGGCTGAGAACGGAGGGCGCGCGGTGGCGACGAAGAGAAAATTGGAGACGCGGGAACGAGAGAAAATTTTGGGAACGAGAGGGAAAGATATCGAGGCGTATATTGGTATCGATGGGAATATGAAGGTTTCATATTATCATCGAGTATCATATATTGGTTTTAACCTGAATATCTTGAGTCGCTCTCTAATTATGCGTTTGTTGTGCATTCGTGTTGTATGTGTAACATGATTTTAAACCATTGAGATCAAGATTGATAGAACTGATCATCCTACATTGCAATAGCATTCATCGACCAAAAATAGATTGCGGTCTGGATATGGCATATTGGCAGATGTTACCTATATGCATAAATCTTATGTCTAATGACCATAAGATTGTCGGAGACAGTTTTGATGTTTTGTGGGTTTGGTTTTATACTTGGGACAATCCAATGTTGACACACACACATAAATAACAAATTAAAGTAAACTAACTAAGAGGCATGTTTGAGTTTTATACTGGGATCACAAATAGCATGATGGCTGCAAACAGGTTGCTTGAATACTTGCAGACAATCCAATGTTGCCTCGCCATTTCTATAAATTTTAAACTCCCTGGAAAATTATCATCACTCAGGATTACTTTAGGGCCAGTTTGGCTGCTTCTTGCTTGTGATTCAACATTCAGCTTTTTGTTGATTTGGAACTCAGAGAGTGTTGCAAAACAAATCCAAAACTAAATAAACCTCAAACTAGCTACAGAGAAGGCAAACAGCAAACCCCATGAAGTTTGGCTTTCAAGGGTTTTCCCACTAAAATACACTTAGATGCAGCACTTTAAGGAAGCTTGCAGCAATATAAAAACTTTTAGGTAGTTTAGTGAAAAACTGCAGTGCTTCAAGATTGTTTAAGTTTTATGTGTGCTTAAGCTGTCATACAGAAATTATCGTTGCAAAAATGTTCGCAACCCTAGCTTTTCCAGCAACGATACTGGAATACGATCCTCAGATATGCCAGCTTAGGAATCAAAATAAGAAAGAGATTTGGGGTTATCCTAAGTCCAAAGTCAAACGGGCTCGAGAAATATATAAACCCAAAAAAATGACTGCATAAAGATCTCATAAAGATGAAAAGGATGTTATGCAAGCTCTGAACAAATCTTGAACGGAACTTTCACAAGAATTTACAATACCCGACCAGAATCCAATCCTGAGTTTGATGAAGCTTCAGGCCTTCAGCTTCCCCACAGAAAATAGTTAGGGCAAACCCTTTGCAAAACCATAGCTTTCATGCAGAGATGACGCTCAGAACATGCCAGCTTCCAAACACATTGAATAATACATAATCTCCCATACTCTCTCTCTCTCAATCAGACAGTTTATATTTGGATTTGAATTTAGGAAAAGAAATAAGATGGCTACAAACCAGCTTGCCTCGCCAATCTCATAACTATAAAGCTCATAAAAGTGGAAGCTTGAGGGCAAGCCATCATCGTCTCCATTCAATTGAAGCCAAATCATCCACAAAAAATAGAAATAAATGTAATAATTGATCGATAGGCAAAATTGCAAGAAACCTATTCAGATTTTTGCATGAAAAAATAAGAGATGTAAATTAAGTAAAAGATTACCAAATGAAATTATCCCATCACTTGAACCCCCTCTCAAGACATTTTAGCAAAAATTCCCCCAGTAATTTTCTTCGGTTTAACCGTTTTATATCATAGAAGAAAGATAAATTTCAAATGTATATACATGCATACACACACACACATCATATACACAGTTTTTGAATGTTGCCAGAATTTCAATGGTAATTCTAGATTTTTCCAAACTCTGAAGGCTTCACAAAAATTTTAAATACAGATAATAATATGATTGAAGAGATCAATCACCAATTTTTTAATGAGGATCAACTGAAACCCCAAACAGAGCAAGCAAATTACAAAGATCCCAAAACCCCGTGTGGCCCAGCCCCAGCCCCAGTCCCCAGCCCCAGCCCCAGCCCCCAACCCCAGCCCAACCCTAACCCCAGCGTGGCCAGCTAAACCCCAACACCAACCCTAAGGCAAACCCTAACCCCAGCCCCACCCCAGCAGCAGCCGAACCCCAACCCTAACCCTACCCTGACCCCGACCCCGACCGCGACCGCGACCAGCTAAACCCCAACACCAACCCTAAGGCAAACCCTAACCCCAGCCCCACCCCAGCAGCAGCCGAACCCCAACCCTAACCCTACCCTGACAAAAATGAATAGATCAAGTGAATGCATATATTATATAGAATTTAATATAAGAACTACATATATACAACAAATGAAATCGAGTATTATTTCAATATTGGAAAGTAACACTCTGATTTAAAAATAAATTTACTGTAAAAATATTTTTAAATCAGAGCGATACTTTCCAATATTGGGATTAATACTCGATTTCATTTGTTGTGTATATAGTTCTTATGTATCTTTACCTTTATGAGAATGCTCTGTAGAACTTCTTTATAAACAACATTTTACGTGCAATTTTTTGAAATGTCAATTTGTTCTTCTAGAAAAACTTTTAAGGATAAATCAGATCTAGCTCTTGAGAATGCGACATACAATCGCCCATGACAAAAAACTGGTGTACGTAGATATAGTCCAAATTTTTCTAAGATTTGTCCTTGACTTTTGTTTATAGTCATAGCATAAGCAACACGAACGGGAAATTGACGCCGTTTAAGGACGAAAGAGAGATCTTCATTACCACTTGACATAATTATTCTTGGTATTGCCACACATTTTCCAATATTTGTACCAGTCATGATTTCTGCTTTTATGACCCTTTCACTTAACTGTTTAATGATAAAACGTGTGCCATTACATAAACCAATATTTTGATCTAAATTACGAAGTAACATAATCGGTGTATTTACTTTAAGCTCAAGCGAATGAGGAGGCAATCCAGAGCATATCAACGAATTTAAAAATTCCGTTGTATGTAAAAATCATTGCAAGAAGAATCATCAGCAACAGAAACCTTCGTTTCTGCACTCAAGTAAATCCGACTTTCTTCTCTAATTTGAGATATGACTTTCTTATTAATTTCATCAATTTCTTCATTTCTACATGCAAGTATTGCTCTTGATTTCAAATACCGTGGATTTTGATAATTATCATTTAAATCTGTATATATTTCATTTATTAATCCACTAATACCAAGTCTGTGATTAGATAGCATTGAATCCGGAATCTCTATCCAATTATCATCACAATCGTTACCCATTTGAATTTCTTAAACATCACCATTACCAATATCGATTAGCTATTTTGCAAAATTTTCGCTGTCTTCTTCTGACCTCGTATTCGTATGAACACGCATATTTTTTGTCAGTATAAACATCTCACTATCCCATAGATATGATTTATGTAATATAACGGACACAATTTGTTGTCTCCTACCTTTACGGACGACTGGTAAAATCTGTCGAAAATCACCACCAAGAACGACAGTCTTTCCACCAAATGTTTATTCTCAAGTTATGGATTAATATTTGATAGAATATCTTTGAAAGTTTGATCCACGACTTCAAATGCAAAGCGATTTATCATCGGAGCTTCATCCAAAATAATCAGTGTCACTTCTTTGATGTGAGAAGAAATATTAGATTGGCGAGATATTGCACAAGATGAAAACTCATGAAGATCGATAGGAATTTTAAATCTTGAATGGCTGTACGTCCTCTGGGTAGTAACAAAAAAGCAATGCCAGAAGATGCAACTGCAAGAACGATTTATTTCACTACCTCCATACACAAAAAATAGCCTTCCAATATTTTTTCGCACGAAATTATAACTGCATCAAAGATTTTTCTTTGTTCATCATTTAAACCACATTCTAATTCAATAGATTTTTTCGAAAACTCAAAAGTATCATAATTTAGCTCCTCAAATATCAATCTATTGTTCTTGTTTAAATTGCTAGGAGAGGGTATTGGCATAAATGGAAAATCTCTCAAGTTTTTATTATTATATGACAAAATCACATCTATATCATGAAGCGCAAAATCTCTTAATTTTTCGTTAACGAGTACAATTTTTAAATCAGGATGCAAATTTTCCAAATATCTTTCATAATTATCACTCATGGTCTCCCAATGTAAATCCCATAGTTCTCGAGAATTCATAACTTCGTTAAAAAGTAATATCGTGCAAAACATGCGACGAAGTTGATTAGCCGTAGCCCATTTCGACGCTTCTTGGAGTGCTAGGTTCCATTCATTATCATCATCAAGAAGTCCAAGTGCTATACATGCTGCCTTATAAGTTTCATGTTCAACACCATCAATTGTTCTCATATCAATAAAATTAATCCTTTCTTTCACAATTGTCAACAACATCCTGAGATAATATCTTTCACCAGCGGCAGGATGTGAATAAGGTAATCTACCTATCGCTTTCCTTCTTTATCGTTGTTTCCAACATAAGTTTTTTTTGTTCCAAACAAAGTGATTTGGAAACTCAACATAAGTATAGTTTCTGGCATGAGAAAATTTAAGATTCATAGTAAACCATTCAGTTAACATTGTTTTATTAGCTCGCTCAGACTCTATTATTTCTTGAACACTTCCATCTTCTCTAAAAAAACATTTGTTCACCAAAAAGATGATACTGCAACTGTTCAACAGCAGGATGGCGTTTATTTATTTTAAATTCAAAAAACCTCCATGAAGCTTCAGATGCTGCAATATATTTAGAATCTAAATATAATTTGACCTCGTCATATCTTTCGACCACATTTTGATGAATGATAGTTGTTGCAAAATCAGATCCTTTATTCACATATTTAAATAAATATTTTATTGCTCGTCTATGATTGCATATTTCAACATTAATATGCGATTGATATTTCAGTAGCAGATTTGCATTGTAAGGCACAACCCAACTGTTGTCAATATCCTTTCTATCTGCCGTGTAAGATCTTGATTTGCGTCTTCGGTAAATTACATATCCCTTTTCATCAATAATAGTATAGTCATTGAACATTTTAGGGAATTTTTTTGAGCATTTATTATTTTTCAAGCAAACACATTTTGGATTATGTGTACCACATGGTCCATGAATCATATGGGTAACTACCAAATCATGAAGTAAAGGTTCCATTTTAATGTCAGGAAGCTCGACTCTAATTAAATTATCAATATCCTTTGCGAGTTTTATTTTTTTTGAACTTTCCAATGTAATAAGGATATGAGAATGTGGTAATCCTCGTTTTTGAAATTCTACCACAGATAGATCTATAAATGGAAAAATTAAACTTTTAAATAGAAACATATAACAATATACAAAATATATATTAACAAATAATGACAATAAGCTACCAGAAATTACTCGTCCAAAACATTTATCTTTAATCAAATCAGCAAGAAGCTGCATAAGTTTTACGTGAAAAACTCTGGCAACAATATCAGGCCTATCAGATGCATTTTGACCACCAGCAATCAATAAAAAATCATGTAATTCTTTCCAATTAGGCTTGCATGTAAAAGTAATGAATAAATCCGGAGGCCCGGCCCATGCACAAATTGCCATAGCATCTTGATAGTTTTGAATCATGTATCGTGGATCTCCAGTAAAGGATGAAGGCAAAATGAATTTTTTACCAATTGTGTGAGCATCATTATCGCCATCGTCAACAGCATCCTGCAAGTCTTGATATAACTCACATCGTAAAGTTTTTTGATTATTACGAATTCATCCAAGACGATTCTCTTCAACAGACACATAAGCATCAACTATATACTGCTGTAATAATTTTCCACCTCTCAACAACGTTGTTCCTTCATGACAACACTGTTGTAACCTAAATACGTAGAAGTCCTTCATTGAAACTTTATTCCTTTTTCTCTTCGTATTGTTACCTTCAATATAATTATGCCAACTATCTTCTCCATATGGGAATAATAAGGGATATTGCAATGGCATGTATGCTGGATGAATCTCACTAGTTCTTTAATATCCTTTTTTCGATCGTTGACAATAATATCTCGAGTAGATGAAGGAAAAAATTCATCATCAATCATCAGAGCAGCTATTTCTGTTGAATTTGGTTTATTATATTGTTGACCCTTATAATTTTTATCCTCCAGAATGCGCAAACTAAACTCTTTATTCTTATTGTTCTCATACCAATCACGTACGCAATGAAATTTCTTAACATATTTGTTATATTTATCCAACATTTCCTTTTAACTTTTCACAGTTTCTGAATCATATTCTGTAGCATTACAATTATCTCCAATAGATGTATTTCGATTTTCAATTTCATACTCGGTATCATATATATAAAGCTGTGCATATTTAGGTCGACTTCCGATAGCCGGTAGCAATGAACCTATTTTATGATAGTTTTGTCCATGAAATCGAAATGTATATGGTCCCCTTCCTTTCAAAATTTGATAATCTGTTTTTGCACCAATAGATGTAAAAGCAAACATAGAGTTAAACAAACGAATTTTTCCCGAAATTGTTTAGCTTGTTCAGAAACATTTTGATAGTTCAATAAAGAGTCCAGTATTTGAGGTGTCTTCTCAAGAAGAGGCAGAGAAACTCTTCCACTCTTGCAACAAAGTGAATAATTTATTTTTTTTCTTATTATTAGTTCTAACACTTTCTTCTTTCCACACAATTGCATCACATCTAGAACATTTTTCAGTAAGAGGCCTCAAATAATGGAAACGACAACGCCAATCTGTTAAATAATTATCGTTAAAACTTTCTTATCATGTATCATTATAAAACACATATTAAAATTTAATCAGCAATAAGAAAATATAATATATTATATTATTATATTTATGGAGGATTTTATTTAAAATAATCTTATAGCTTTTAAAACATGTAAAATATTTGTAAATCAAAAAAATTAAAAAATTTAGATTTTTGAGTAATATGTTCTTTAAATATAGTTAATATCAAACATTCAAGTAAAATTAGATAAAACTTTATGTTTTATAAGGATATATAATGAGGATGAAGCGTGCTTTTACTATCATTATCGTTTTTTTTACTGCATGACAAATCTTGATGAATATCTTTATCAACTATACGGTGATCATTCAAAAATCCCACTTCCGTAGAATGATACAAAACGGTATCATCATTCATCAAAGATGTGTTGCATTTAATATTGGCAGAAAAATTAGGAATTTGTTTTAATGGTCTTTTGAAGTGCGGGATACCAAAACCAAATGTCTTTCGCTTTCGCTTGAAAGAAAATTCATCATTTTTAGTATTAGTGTTGGATGACTGTATCTTATTCTTTCGCGTTCACGTTTATGTTGTTTTTGTGCTTCTGATAATGGTTTGCGAATGCGTTTTGATTTATTCCCATGCATAGCTAAATAAAAGACAAAAGATAATATTACAATAGAAACAATTATAGAGATCAACATAAATGATTAACTAATAACAATAAATATGTCACATCATTTATTAATAACTTAAATGGAAAACTGTACAGATACTAATAGGAATTTAAATTTAAAGAACAAATAATTTACTTCTACATATAAGCATAAATAAATAAAAAAACTTAAATATTGAATTTTTCGAATAATAGATTTTTTGCTACCTTAGTTTTTACTCCAATTTTGTTGTTGGCCAAATCAAATGAACACTTTCCTGCAAATGGAAAAAATATCAATTCAAGTCAAGTATAACATTAATAATGGCAACTTTTAAAAATATTCTCATCAGTTAAAAAATACTAAATGATAAATGAAAAATAATACGTTGAAAAAGAAAAGTTTTGTTATGGAAAAAAAAGTTTAGTGTAAACCATCCTAATTCATGATCATATATGTTGAAGAAGAAAACAAAGAAAGAGATAAAAATACTTACTGAATGTATGGTGCTTTGAAACGATCCAAGCCAAGGATTTAAGTTTAAAAAGTGTTGGAAAATCCAGAATTTGGTAAGAATGAGATCTCTCTCTTTCTCTATTTTCCCTTTTTTTCAATATTTTCCCTTTCTTCAAGTGAGAAAGAAGATGAAAAGTGCTGGATTAAATAGGGGAAGGAGATGATGAGGTATGACGTCAATAGGAGGTGGAGACAAAAAAAAATTCAATATTTTTATTTTTTTAAATTTCTGATAAAATATTTTGGTTTTATCATACGAATTTATTTTATTTATTATTTTTCATCACTACTAACGTCTTTATTTTTCTACCGTCCTTTTGCATCTCGTAACATGTCTCTCTTCTTCATTTTATTTTTCTTTTGATATTTTCTGTCGTACTTATCCTTTTCGTCCTATTTATACGTGATGACGTCTTTATTTTTTGATAATGATTTGACGGAAAAAGGAGAGATAAAATGACCCTTTTCGTCCTGTTGTTCTACGATCCGTCATGACTGATGTCCTTTTTCTGTTAAATAATGAATAACGTTGACGTCACTGTTGTTCGGCAGTTCGTCATAACTGATGTCTCTATTTTGTCAAATCATGAATAGCGTTAACGTCACTGTTGTTCTACAGTCCGTCATGACTGATGTCCTTTTTCTGTCAAATCATTACCAATATTCAGGTTACTATTTTTCTACAGTCTGTCACGACTATTGTCCTTTTTCTGTCGTCAACACTATTTTTCTACAGTCCATCATGACTAATGTCTTTTTCTGTCAAATCACGGCCAATATTAACGTCACTGTTGTTCTGCAGTCCGTCATAACTGATGTCATTTTTCGGTCAAATCATGAATAAGGTTAACATCGCTGTTGTTCTGCAGTCCGTCATAACTACTGTCCCCTTTTCTGTCAAATCACGGCCAATCTTAACGTCACTGTTGATCTGCAGTCTGTCATGACTGATGTCCTTTTTCTGTCAAATCATGACCAATATTAACGTCACCATTGATCTGCAGTCCGTCATGACTGGTGTCTCTTTTCTGTCAAATCATGAATAACGTCAACGTCACTGTTGTTCTGCAGTCCGTCATGACTCATGTCCCTTTTCTGTCAAATCATGAATAATGTTAACGTCACTGTTGTTCTACAGTCCGTCATGACTAATGTCCTTTTTCTGTCAAATCATTACTAATGTTTAGGTGACTATTTTTCTACAGTCCGTCATGACTATTGTCCTTTTTATATCGTCAACACTATTTTTCTACAGTCCACCATGACTAATGTACTTTTTCTATCAAATCATGACAAATGTTAACGTCACTATTTTTCTACAGTTCGTCATGACTATTGTCCTTTTTTGTCATCAGCGCTATTTTTCTACAGTTGATTGTGACTGATGTCCCTTTTCTGTCAAATCATTACCAATGTTCAGGTTACTATTTTTCTACAGTCCGTCATGACTATTGTCCTTTTTCTATCATCAGCACTATTTTTCTATAGTCCAGCATGACTGATATACTTTTTCTTTCAAATCACGGTCAAAATTAACGTCACTGTTGTCTGCAGTCCGTCATGACTGGTCCTTTTTCTGTCAAATCATGGCCAAGATTAACGTCACTGTTGATCTGTAGTCCGTCATGACTGGTCTTTTTTCTGTCAAATCACGACTAAGATTAACGTCACTGTTGTTCTGCAATCCGTCATGACTACTGTCCTTTTTCTTTCAAATCACGAATAAAGTTGACGTCACTGTTGTTCTGCAGTCCATCATGAATAAAGTTAACGTCACTGTTGTTCTGCAGTCCGTCATGACTACTGTCATTTTTCTGTCAAATCATGAATAACGTTAACGTCACTGTTGTTCTGCAGCCCATCATGACTACTGTCCTTTTTTTGTCAAATCGCTACCAATGTTCAGGTCACTATTTTCTACAGTCCATCATGACTAATGTCATTTTTCTGTCGTTAATTTTTTCTGTCAAATCACTATCAATGTTAACGTCACTATTTTCTACAGTCTATCATGACTAATGTTATTTTTCTGTCAAATCAAGACTAATGCTAATATCACTATTTTCCTATTGTTAACACTATTTTTTTTTTCCATTGTGACCAATGTCCTTTTTCTGTCCTGTTTGTACTTGATAATGTTTTTCCTCATATACGTACTCAACTGCATGTACTTGCACGCGAGCCTTTGTCCTTTATCAATTTATGCGCTGGTATTTTGCCTCATTGATGCACGTCACGTCTAGTTCAACTCGAAAATTCCGAACTTGGTTTTATGCCTTATTTTTAGCTGTTTTTCTATTTTTAGCAGTTTTTCTTTTATTAAAAAATTAATTGTGATTTATATTTTGCAATTGTAAGAGGCAAATTTTAATTAAATAAAACCCTAGTTTGGTGAAATTGCCATTGTTATATTTCTATTCTTTCAATTTCTCTTAAATCTGTTTAGAAGCGCCGCATCCTAAAGCAGTGCTGCACCACTTACCAATTAAAAAAGTGAATCATGACTACTGTGTTTTTTTGTTTAATAATGCTTAATTATGCTTGTTACGAATTATGATTATAACATGCATGTTTTTCAACCAAAGAAGTATCCGTTAAAGCCAATTAGTAATATCATTATTCCTTTTTATTTGAGTTTTTCTATATCTCGACGTTGTCACCTTCTCAATTTTTTTGTCTTTTTCTGTCCTATGTCAAAGTTGATTGCAAAAATACGACCGAGTTAGAAAATTAAGTGATTTACATTATAGATCCAAATACATCATATTAAATATATTAAACCATTGAAAATATTTGAAAAAATAATCAGAACTTATGAACATTGTTTATCCCTTCTTCGAAATTTACATACCAAAATAACAGAAATAACAGAAGCTTGATCAACAAAGAAAAATTAAATTTAACATCCTAATCTATTTCACATGAGTTCTCATATCGACATAGCGGACATGAGTTATTGTTGAAAAACCAAGGAACAATGCAATTCATATGGAATGCATGGTCACAGCACAAATGCACTCCTTCGAACAAATCACCACTGCTACTCTTCTCAATTTCTTCGAAGCACACCGCACAAACAATATCGTCAATCCGATCCTTCAACTCTTGTCTCTTTCACTTACACGATATCTTAATTGTCACAGTCCCATCAACGCTAGTATAAACATATATCTTGATATGAAATTTAGCATTTGCTACCTCCACAGCTTCATGGACGAATTTGCTTATCTCCGTTTCAAGATACATGCGATGCTGATCTTGGATGGGGCATTTACGATGCACCATCCAGCCGGCGAACCTACGACAGTTCTCAGACGAACATAATTTAGAGGCTACATATTTGCGATGCTTAAAAGATGGCATTTCGTCCAAAATACACTTTGTACCATCACAAGTGCCAACAGGAGAGGGAATGATCACTTGGGCGGAGTCTTCAATGTACCTATGGGTGCAAACGGAAGGATCGACACTGTTGGCATCCGACGACGTGGGCGTCAGTTTTGCATGGAGGAGGAGAAACAACGGCGGTTTGTTATACTTTTTGACCATTAAGAGAGGCAATTGCTGTCCTGCATCAAGATTTTATGCCATTAAGAGATGCAAAATATTTCTGGCTTATCCCTTTTTTACCCTTTCTCTTTTGTAAGGATTGAAAATGAAGTGCCTTGGTTTAAATAGAGTAGAGGTGGGCATGGGTGCCAATAAGAGATGGGACATGTGGCAATAGGAGGTGGACATGACTAATGTCCTTTTTCTGTCAAATCATGACCAATTCTAACATCATTATTTTTCTACAGTCCGTCATGACTAATGTCATTTTTCTGTCAAATCATGACCAATGCTAACGTCATCCTTTTTCTGTCAAATCATGACCAATGCTAACGTCATTATTCTTCTACAGTCCGTCATGACTAATGTCCTTTTTATGTCAAACGATAGCCAATGCTAACCTCACTATTTTTCTACAGTCTATCATGACCAATGTCCTTTTCTGTCAAATCATGCCTAATGTCCTTTTTCTGGCCGTCATGACTAATGTCTTTTTTCTGTCAAATTATGACTAATATTAAAGTCACTATTTTGCGACTGCATGCACTTGCACGTGAGCCTTTGTACGCTCTCAGTCTATGCGCTGGTATTATGCCTTACTAACGCAGCCCTAGCCTACTTGGAGTTGCTCGACCGATCCAAAACACGTCGGGTCTAGTTCAACCCGAGAATCCCAAACTGTCAAATTTTGTCCGATTCACGCGTTCCACCAGCCAAATCGAAGATCTCAAAAAATCGTCTGGGTCAATGGACGTCTCTCGGAATCGCGAAAATCCATTATTTAAGGCCCCAAAATTGTGGTCAAAGATTTGCTCCGAACTTTGACTTTCGAATTAGGAGTGAAATTAGCACCCGAATCAGTTAATATTTGACAGGAAGTATCGGGAATCAATTTGGGACGGAATAAAATAATTAGCTTCTCATTTTAACAACTTTTTATTTTTAGCAGTTTTCTAATTTTAGCAGTTTTTCTTTTGATATATTCCGTCCGACTTGTCATTTCTGTCCTATTTCTATCTGATAACGTCCCTATTTTTCTACAGTCTTTTTGGAAATGGTAACGTCTTTCTCTTTTTTCATGACTACTGTCTTTTTCGGTTTAATAATTCTTACTTATAGTTGTTACGAATTATGATCATAAACCTGTTGTTCCAACCAAAGAAGTACCCGTTAAAATCAATTGGTAATCTCATTATTTTTTTCATTTGAGTTTTTTCTACACTTGCATGCTGACACCTTCTTAATTTTTTCTCATTTTCCGTCATTTGTCAAATTTAATTGCAAAAACACGACCGAGTTAGAAAATTAAGTGATTTATACTATATATCCATAAAATGTATCATTTGATCATCGTATTAACCATATTAAAATAATTGAAAATATTAAAAAACATAATCAGAACTTGTTAACACTGTTTATTCTTCTTCGAATTTTACATGTCAAAATAACAGAAACAACAGACGATCGATCAACAAAGAAAAACTAACAGTGACATCTTAAGTTATTTGACATTGCTTCTCACATCGACATAGTGGGCATGAGTTTTTCTTGAACAACCAAGAAACAATACAGTTCATGTGGAATGTATAATCACAACACAATTGCACTCGTTCGACTAAATCACCGTTGCTACCCATCTCAATTTCTTCAAAACACACAGCATAAATATCGCCATTCTCGTCCTTCAACCTTCATCTCTTTCGCTTACACGGCCGCTTGTTTGTCACCATCTTATCGATACTTGTAGGAGGATACTTCATCCAAAATAAATTTTGCACCATCATGAAGGCCATCGGAAAACGGATGATCACCTGGGCAGAGTTTTCAATGTATGGATGCACATGGAAAGATCGACATCGTCGGTATCCGACGACGTGCGCGTCAGTTTTGCATGGAGAAAGAGAAGTGACGGTTGTACTTCTTGACCATTGAGAATGGTAACAGCCGTTCTGTATCAAGCTTTTGCGCTATTGAGAGAAATGTAAAATAGGAAAAGAAGATCGGTAGAATTTTAAAGGTCTTTCTCTCTCGGTCAACTTTTTTTTATTTTTAGTTTTTCTCTTTTGAGTAGAGAATGAGGATGATGTGCTCTATCCTAAATAGAGCATGAGGTGAGCACGGGTAAAAAGTGGAAATACCAAAATTTGTGAGGGCAAAATTGACATTTTGAAAAGGAGATGGGACGGACGGCAGTAGAAAGTGGAAACATCAAAATTTATGAGGGCAAAATTGGCATTTTGAAAATTCTGCCACCTCTCTACAGCTTTACATTATGTATATAGGATAGTTTCCCTTGCTGTATTTACTGGTCTTTCCTGTCAAAATTCCAGGTAGTTATCCGTTTTTGATTTCATTCGATTTTTGTTTTCTGTGATTTATTTTCCTCACGCTATTTTCTCTTGCAAATTATTGTTATTTACTGTTTTTTATTCATCGGTCTCTTTCCTATATTATGCTGAGAGTTTCCGATGGAGTCTTCCGGCTGTACAATCATGTACATGCCAGATTTTCCAACTTAAATGCATTATCTTGTCATGCTGTGCTGTCTGTCGTTAGCAAGAATCAGTGCCTCAAGTTGCCAGATTTTCCAATAATTTGCCAGATTTTCCAACTTCCAGCAGAGTTCTTTGTGTTCCATTATAAGCCTGTCATCCTGATCCCTCCAATTTTCACCGTCCCAGCTCTAGGCACCAAAGTAACGATCAAATTTTTATTGGCCTCTGCCTCAATTTCCTCAGGCAAATCAGTAATCCCAAGCCTTAGCCTAGTCTTCATCTTACTCTGATTGTGCTTATGTGGTACATTCAAAAAACTCCCTGCGAATTCTCATGCCTCAGGTCCCACTGGTTCTATTGTGTTAATGCACACGTCAAATTTAGTAAATGCGTCAGTGTCAAATTCGATTTTGTCTACGAGCAATGCTTCCTCTTCTTTTTCTTTTTCCTTTTTGCTGCGTGAAGGCTTCGGCCTTTTCACTGTTGTGGTTACCACTGAGTTTAGAATCAATGGGGATTTTGCTTCAGTTGTTGCCTGCTTTGATTTGAGAAGAGTATACATCTTGTTTGTTGCAGGACTAGTGCTAGGAGTCGGCCGACTGTTGAGCCACGGGATGTGGACATCTTGGTATGTGTACCTGTTTAGCAATAATTTAAATCAATTATAAGTAAAAAATAAAAAATAAAAAATTCAAATCAATTTATATATCTATTTGTCATGTTGCGATTGCTATATTCTAATTATTTGACTTTAATTTATGTTAAATAATCTTTGTTTAGTTTTCCTAGTAATGTTTGCATGTAGGTGTAATAAATCTTTAGATCATTTTTGGGCGGGTTAATTGCACAAATCACCCCTCTAGTCTACATCGTGCAGCATTTATACCCCTCTCCATTAATTTATTAGCGCAAACATATGCTCAAAATCGTCAGAATCACTCGATTTGATCAACCCAAGTAGATTTTAGGATTAAATGACATAATCATTTAAGTTATTTATTGAATTTGAATTTTTTTTACAGGGTTTTGGTTGACGAGCAAAGGCTACATCTGCACTAATATTAAATCACGAACATTTGCAACACAGGGTAAGTAAACGGGTATTTTGTGCAGCTAACCCTTTTTAGTAACATGAGTACTCCAAGAACTTAGCAAAGTGCATCAGACACCAAGCAATCTCTCACCTTTACCCTAACCAGTTGCGCGTTCTCATCATAAAAGTGGAAAGTAGCTCCGCTTCCCAAAAGAAGGTGAAGGGTGACGAGGCATGGTCCACAACCTAACTGTATTGAAAATGATTTATTCAATACAGTTACGTTAAACGTATGAATATCTATAACATGCAGGATATGTACCAAAAAAAAATAATAAAAGCGAAAGGCATTTATTTTCATTAACCAAATTTTATTACATCCCAAAAGAAAGAGTAAAATAAACTAAATAGTTTAATTATATCGAAGAAGAAGCAAAATCTCTAAACATGTGGGCAACAAACAAAAATAAAACTAGCTAATCTTCTGTCGTCAAGTCCGCATAATCTTCATTAGTTGGATCCGCACATTAATCCTCGTCATAATACGCATTCTTATCTAACGGACATTTCAGAGATAGAGAAGAGAAAAGGAAAGTCCGTCAGCGAGTTACACCCGGATAGAATTGCCTCATAAGAAAGTAAATGTACATAAACAAGCAAATGTATATAGGTATGATGTGTATGTACAGATATGATGTATATAGGTATGAGGATATGAGATGTATGGAAATAAGGGCATGATGAATAAGGTATATGTGAATAAGAGTATGATGTATGAGGGATATATGAATAAGAGTATATTGTATGTGGTATATGTTAGGCAAAAGTTCGCATTGATTTGTTCAATAAGGGTCCGGATACTCGTGATTATTCTGTTCAGGCCATGGAACAACAATTGGGGAAGCGAAATGTACCGTTTCACTTTCCGGGATCATGATCGAGTAGTAGGGGAATCCGAGTTCCGTATCTTCTTGCCTAATCAAACTACCCATCCCCGTTATTCAGTGTAAATATTTTGGCGAATTAGAGTTAGTGTGTATATTATCTAGGCATGGAATTTCCACATTGTATGTCATCCACATTTTGGATTATTCGTCCTCAAAATAAGGTTAGTATTCGTCCGAATATCGGATTAGTAGTCGTCCACATATTGGACCGTTCGCCCTTAAAGTAGGGTTAGTATTCGCCCGAATATCGGATTAGTAGTCGTCCACATATTGGATTGTTCACCCTGTAGGTAGTCGTCCACATATTGGACCGTTCGCCCTCAAAATAGGGTTTGTATTCACCCGAATATCGGGTTAGTAGTCGTTCACATATTGGACTGTTCACCCTTCCTGCAGGGATCTTCATTTATAAGTATTCCATACTTAGGTTCACGCATTCTAATCCTAACCGTATCATGTGTCATGTATATTGTAATTTTTATTAAAATAATTGATCTCGTTTAATATGACCTTCCACAACCACTCATTTTATCTTGTTACGTTTTCAAGTCTGCAAGATGTATCACAATATTTTATAGAAACCTTAGTTAATAAAAAATATGGCATTTAATGGTTGTTATGGTTTATAAGAAAGCCATGATATTTTAAAGTAATTATAATTTTGGAAAACCTACAGTATTTTAAAGAAAATGTCTTTTTAATGAAAAATTATGGTATTTATTTGAAATTATCTTTTAAGTACTCTTTTTGAAAAATATCATTTATTAAGCTTATGGTTTTTACTGAAAATAGATTTTTAGTAAAGATCAAGATATTTAAATGAAATTATATTCTTTTAGGATGGATTAAGATATTTTATAATCTTATAAAGTTATGGTTTTTACTTGGGGGCAATGTTTTAGAAATACGTCCGTGCTGGCAACCGCTGCACATGGGCGGCATGATTTGTGTCATTTTCAGGGATGATTGTCTATCAACCATTAGGTATTTAAGTAAACCATTATCTTATAAAAATTAGGGTATTTTATTAAACGTGATATTCTACAAGAACAACTCCGCGTTGACAACCGCTGCATATGGACGGCAGAATTTGTGTCATTTTCAGGGACGATTGTCTAGTAACCACAGGGTGCTTCATGAAAAATATTGCCCTATTAGAGTATCTTATTAAACCTCATTTAATAGGCTAAGAAAAAAAATTAATATAAAAATATTCTCTTTAAGTGAAAAGGGGTTAAGTTGAAAACCATAGCATAATTATTTAGATTAGTATTACCCCTTTTCAAAAGGTAAAGAGATTTTAACAGAACTAAGATAATTGGTGGATAAGAGCGTGAGTAAAAGTATATCATTTTAGTGTGACTAAAATATTTTTTCAAATCGTCTTATATCATATGGATAATTTAATCATATACAACATTTTAATAAAATGAAGGTATTTTGTAGAAGTAACCTATTTCGAGATTTTATCGTTATCATAGGTAAGTGTGTGTATATAAAGGGTGGATTTATACCCCGTGGGTTATAATATCAAGCATATCATTTTCCATATAGGACGATGGTGCAATATTTACGCATATAAGGATGATTTATTTATTCCATTTCAAGACTTAGGAGGTATCACAAAAGGCATACAGAATTATTTTTAACATCATTTTAAAATAAGGTTGGAGATTAGAACATGAAACTAAGACCACTAAAGGAAAGAAGGTGACAGACAAGTAGTGAGAGGCGAATCCTACCTTTGGTTTGAGATGGATGTCGATGAGTCGAAAGCATAGACTTATACTACGATCTTAATAACTCCGCACTGGGATTTTTCCTCGATGATTGGGTGGAACCACAACGTCGGCGTCGTCGATACGAAGGCCTGTGTATTTTTTTTCCAGAATTTTCAGAGTTCTGTGGTGTGAGAAAATAGAGATTGAAGGTCTTTAATTATAGGTTCTTTCTCCAACAATAAAATCCAAAAAATCTGGTCAAATACCCCAAATGATTCCCCAATTATCATCTGATGATTGCTGCCGCCGCCGAATCGTGGCCGTTAGATCTGAATCCAACGGTCCACGAGCCGCAGCCCAGCGTCGCCACGTGGCTGCGTGAGGGATCACGCGGTTTCGAGTGGTCCCCCAACACGTGGGCGCCGCCAGCCGCTCTGGGCCATTGTCTCTCATCCAACGGTCCAGGTTAAATTCCCTATATATATATATATATATATATATATATAGAGAGAGAGAGAGAGAGAGAGAGAGAGATTAATGGAGGAAAGAGGCCATAGGAGGGGATTTCCTCCTATGGCGTGGAAAAAATACAACCTCCACCATTTTTTCCGACGATCGGCACCCATCATCATCATCATTATCATCTAAGATGTGCGTATACCAAATTTCATGTGATTCCACAACTTTTTCACCGTTGATTTAGTGGGTTCAAAATTAACGGTTTACCGACAATAGAACTTTTTACATTGCTAAATCAACGGTGAAAAAGTTGTAGAATCACATGAAATTTGGTGTACCCACATCTTAGATGATAACGATGAAGATGATGGGGGCCGATCGTCGAAAAAAATGATGGAGGTTGTATTTTTTCCACACCATAGGAGGAAATCCCCTCCTATGGCCTCTTTTCTCCATTATTCTCATATATATATATATATATATATATATATATATATATATATATATATATATATTTCTTTTAAATTTTAAAACTAAAACTGTTTTTTTTAAATCGAATTTGTTTTTAAAAATTTGTTAAAAATATTGAAAATTATGAGAAAAATTCCAAAAAATATATTTTATTGTTATCTTCAGTTTAAAAATAATTTTGGTTAAAACTAAATAATATTCACATATCTAGGATATCAGTTAGTTATTATAATTATTTAAAAATCTATTTTATCCTTGAAAATATTTAAATTATGAAATAATTATTTTAATTTATAATAAAAATATGAAAATCATTTTAAGGCACTAATTAAAACATTTTAAGCCCAGAAAAATATAAATAGCTTTTAGAAAATTCCTTTAATTATATTTAAATGCTTTAAAAATTATTCACATCACTTTTAAAAATAAAATCATTAAGATAAAATATTTTTCCATCAAGTAAATACGCAAATAAATACTTGGTACTAAATAAATACTTTTTATTGGGTATTAGAAAATACGGTTGTTACAATCTACCCTCCTTAAAATAATTTCGTCATCAAAATTTCAGAAGGCAGTAGCTAAGGAAAAAAAATTACCAAGAAAGGATTATCGTGGTTAAAAAAATTTGGGTCTCGCTCTCTCGTCTCGTTTCCACGTATGTTAGCCTGGGAGTTCTTCCTCCACATAACTCTAACCAGTTGTATCGTCTTGTCCCTCAAGATCTCATCCTTCTAGTTTCCCGACCGGTTGCTGCTCGTAGGTTACGCCAACCTTTACTATGATTTCGGAATGATAAAAAATGTGACTAGGGTCGCCGACATACCTTTTTTAATCGCAAGATATAAAAGCATTAAGCACACCCTCCGAAGAAAGTAGCAAAACTAGGCAATATGCAACCCCACCATCTCTTTCCGGGATGTTAAATGGTCGATGAGTCGCGGACTGAGCTTTCTGTGCTTCCTGTATCGTATCACTACTTCCATTGTTTCTATAATCATCTCAATCCCACAAGTTTTCAGTCTTCAAGATTGTCCCAGTAGATCTTCACTTCTCCCATATAAAACTTGACCCCTTTCAATCTTCTTCATATGCTCCCACTATCCGTGTTCACACGTCGTCTTTACGGTGGTGTCTCTATATCTTCAAGATGAACATCCAATTCTAGATCGAGATAGAATAGTTGTGTTCACGAGTCTTTAGTTATCTTGACGCATATGTATTACATTACCGTGCTGATACATCGCACCACCAAGTCTCTTTTCCGAAAACATCATAGTAGATGTCAAAACTTCCAGGTCTATTGAGTATGGCAAGGATGGGTGCATTAGTTACGACCTACTCTCCTTAGAGTAATTTCATATTTGAAATTTTCAAAGAAGTAACCACTACTGAGCACGGAAATCAGTAACGCTGTCAAGAACCCTCTTTTATTACATGTGTCGCTCCCGGGAGTTGGTGTATCGCTTGATGCATGGAAAGTCTATGAATGGTTTAGATATAAAGAATCAGAAAGTATAAAATCAATAGTTGCTTCAGGATAGAAAAGTTTGGAAGTTGAAAAAAGGTTAGAGGTATTTCTAGACTAATGGAAAATGTATAATGGGACGTGCAAGAAAGTTTGAGAGATAGAAGTATAAAAGCAGCTGGTCGAACTATGGATCTAATAAGAATTATGGTGAGTCTAACTAAGATTTGCATCGAAAGATAAATAAGTATGGTATCAAAAAGGAAGGTTGAAAAAGAAAAAGTTACCTCTGCTATCTTGCTCTGTGGCATCAGCCTTCTCGGCTGTCATGGTGAAGGTCTAGCGTTTGGGTCCATTCCACTGCGCTTGCTGAAAAACACACTCCTGTGATGGCAAGGGTGGTCCCTTTGGTAACGCCCCTTGACCGATTGGTTTAGTGGCGGAAAGTGGCAGGTTTCCTGTTGTGGTGTCCCATAGTTAGCCGGTTTATTGACGGGGCCTAACTGTCTCCTTCTCTGAGGACAATCCCCAATAGCATGATCTAGAGACCCACAGACTATGCAAAATTTGTTCAAAATACGACAGTCTCTCATGTAATGTCCGGTTCTACTACAATGGTTGGATATAACGGCTAGTTTTCTTGAGACAATTGGCCCTAATGGCCTCTTGAATTGCTGCCTTCCATTGAATTTGGAAGACGGTTCTCCTGAAAATTGACTTGTCGGTCGCTTAACACCCGACGAATGGTCATTCTTCCTTATGTGTTTCTGTAGATCTTCAAAGTTTCGCGCTGCATCTAAAATTGCGCCATAAGTTGAAAAGGTAGCAGAAGACATGGAGGACTGCGTCTTCAGGTCCAACCCTTGTTGGAACCTTTTAGCATATAGTTCAGGGGTTGCTACCAGGTGATGCGCGAACCAACTTAACCTTGCGAACTCCGAAGTTTACTCGTCCACAGACTTATCCCATATGCTCCCTTGTTAGAATTATATAAACTCTTTTTCCATCATTAGGTGTGCCACGACCGGAAAGTATTGAGTATCAAAACGCTGTTTGAACGTTTCCCAGTCGATGGGCTCCTTCAGTCTACTTTCCTCGGCCTCCCACTATTCTGGCATTATCCGTGAGTTGTAGTTTAGCAATATTCACCCACGCGTCCTTAGGAATTTGAACAGCATCAAGATCATTAACTGTTCCTTTGAGCCATTCTTCAGCTTCTAAGGGAGTTTCCTTCTCTGAAAAAAGTCTTAGGGTGAAGTGATCTAAATTGCTTCACCCCTGCTGCACCTTGAGGAACGGGGATTAGTGCCTTCCCTAAAACCTCCGCTTGTTGTTGCCTACTTTCTCGCAGCTCTTGATGAAGGGCAGCCGTCTGTTTTTGCTGTTGTTCTAGTAGTCCTTACATCATTTATAACATAGCTGCTTGTTGAGCAGCGGCTTCATTGACCCTATTTCCCCTTCTGTTGCGGTTATGGTATCGTTTGGCCATTGTGATCTGAATTATAAGGGGTTGGGTTGCAAACAGACTAAGAGGTGAGACAAGATAGTAACTTGTATGAAAGAACAATAATTAATACAAGAGGAAAACTAATAAAAAGAAGGGCAAGAGACATAAGAGAGATTTTGCTCGAAACTAAGATTTTATTATTCAACTTCAGTAAGGAGAGTACAACTGAAAGGAAGGATATATCCCTACTGCTATATATTGTTTTATTTGGTCAAAAGGAAAAAATAAGTCTTATAAATCTCGATTATGGGAGTTCAACATTGTTCTCCTCCGAAATACGCGACCGGGACGTTGGGACGTCCGGCCTGAATTTGGGGGCAGATGCTATTTGGGTTTTATCCGTCCACATCTCCGAAAATTCCAAGTTGATTTATGGCACCGTGTATCGGAGGTTTAGACGGATGCGGCCGTTGTAGCAGATTTCGTCAGATTCCCCCTCATTTGAGGGTTTTTTTTATTGTGGGGACGCTCTTCCCTATAGGCGCAAGCCCCTGCAGTTAATTACGCTATCGCATCGCGGTAACAACTTTCTCCTTCTCCAAATGGTCACTTCGTGTCGTGTGTGTTTGTTTTGTTTTTGGTTGTCCGTGGATGGTATACGAAGACTAATTTATGTTGTCGCCCGTAGGGCGTGGATTAGTCCAAATCCGTATTTTCTTAGATTTGGGTTTGGGTTGGGTTTAAGGATCGTTAATCTCATTTGAGACTAAGATCAACTTAAACGTTTGTTAAGAATACGTTAGTCTAATTTTAGACTAAGATCTACTTAACATGATCATTTAGATCCAACCAAAGAACATTTAGACTGTATTGTTTTAGTTTAGGGACATTGCGATCCAGAAGTTTAAGGACATAATAGTCCGTGACAGTTTAAAGACATCATGGTCTATAATGTTTAAAGACATCATAGTCTATGAGTTTAAGGACCTCACAGTCTATAAAATTTAAGGACATCATAGTCCATGAGTTTAAGGACCGCACAGTCCATAAAATTTAAGGACATCATAGTCCAGTTTAAAGACGTCATAGTCTATAAGGTTTAACGACATCATAGTCTACTTTTGGTTTAACAGTTTGGAGATGCACCAAAATTTATTGGTTATTGGGACCCTCCGCCTCTCTGAAGACGTTGAAGAATTACAACGACATATATCAGAGGTACGAAGTGATGTACCCTTGAACCAATATTGGTTAGGAGATCTGTAGTCAGGTTTGAAACTAAGATCTGTTAAAAAGATTTATGGGCGCAATTAATCTAAATTAGGGGTCTATGGCCAACTTGGGCTCGGCCCACTCAGTTAAAATGTTGAACATTTAACAATGTTGAGCATTGGTTTGGGTTCTAACAACCCTTTTTGTCTTTTATTGAGTGTTGAGTACTCATCATAGCTCTGGGGCTTTTATTTAAAGAACACTTTGCATTCACTCGGCGCACACGTGAGGAGCACATGGCGTGCTTGGCGCTGAGCGTCATTCAATGAGCGCAGAGCGCTTCTGTTAAGTAGCACACACATGAGGAGTACGTGGCGCGCTTGGCACTGGGCGTCTGTCAATAAGCGCAGAGTGCTTCTTATGAAAGAGCGCACACGTGAGGAGCACGTGGTGCGCTGAGCGCTGAGCTCCAGTAAATGAGTGCAGAGCGCTCCTTGTGAAAAAGAGCACACGTGAGAAGCACATGGTGCGCTTGGCGCTGAGCGCCAGTCTTGGAGCGCTAAGGCGTTTCTTTTTAATTTGGAGCACTAAGGCTCTTTTTAGGCTTGATCAGTTAAATTCTCGTTTATAAGAGATTTTGTCTCGTGGGTCTAAGAACAAAGTTCTTATTTTGATAGGAGATGTTACAATCTCTTTTTTTTTGTGAAAGGCTTTGCCTTTATGGATCTGTGATCTGAAGAGAACTGAATTCTTCTCCCTCCCCTTTTATGATGAGATACTATGATCTCTTTTGTGAAAGACGTCTTTCTTATAGATCTATGATCTAGAAGAAGAACTAAGTTCTTCTTCTTTGATAAGATGTTTTTTATCTCTCTCTTTTTACCTTGAAGGAAAGTTCTTCTTCTAAGAGCTTGCTCTTTTCTTTGAAATTTCTCAAACCTTGTGGGGGGAGGTTCCTCTGTGTAAGACTTGAAGTCTTGGGGCATTTTTATAGGGTAGGCTGATATGTTGAATCGGTTAAAGAGATCTTTCTCTGATTGATTTGGGGATGTTTCCCCACCATTGGATCTTTGATCATAGGGCTTTAATTTTACAGTAGGCAATCTTCTTATTTTTAATAAGATTGGGAAAATATTTTTCCATACAAAACTTATTATGTATCTTGGTGATGATTGTTTTAAATCACCATTGGATTCTTGATCCAACGGCGCGGAACATTTAGTTCCAGTGCTGGCGCTCTCGTGCTTTGCACGTGAGCGCTGCAACAGAGTCTTTGACTCTTAGCGCTGGCGTTGCTAGCGTTGGCGCTCTCGTGCTTTTGCACGTGAGCGCTGCAACAGAGTCTTTGACTCTTAGCGCTGGCGCTGTTCATGCTTTGCATGTGAGCGCTGCAACAGAGTCTTTGACTCTTAGCGCTGGCGCTATTTTGAAGCGCTGCTTCATTTCAAATTTCAAAATTTTGAACAGAGCCTTGCTCTGATTGGGGAAACAAATGCCCCCCCCACCGTTGTGCTCACGTAGCCTGCACGTGAGTGCAACGGTGGCAGCATCTCCACCATTAGATCACTTTAGAAGTTGAAACGGCTCTCAGTGCCTATAAATAGGGCCTTTGGCCCTTGAGATGACCTCTTTTCATCTTCTTGTTTGTTTTTCTGAGAATTAATTCTCTTTCAGAGCCAAGCTCTCTGTTTTAAGAACTCTCTTAGAGTCAGAACTCTGTCAAAAATCTAGGTAAAGATCAAATCTTTAAAGAGATTATTCTATAATCTAGGGTTTTACCTTTTAACAGAGTTTTGCTCTTTTCAAATCATATAGATTTTTTAGGGTTTCTCAATAGAGGTTTGCTCTTCATAGATCTAAAGTGATCTTTCTTAGGGTTTCTTACCCTATTAATAGAGCTTTGCCCTTTTCAAATCATATAGATTTGTTCATCTTTCATGAAGAACTCTTAGAGTTTTTCCATAGATCTTGAAAATCTTGAAATTTTTAATTCATTAAAAGTTTTACTTTTAGGTTTTCTGATAGGTTATTCGATCATCTTTACAGAGCATGGCTCTTCAAAAATTTTCTTAAGGGATTTTTTAATCCCTTCATCATCAGAGTTGACAGATGTCACTCTGTTGTAGAGCGCTGCTCTCAAGAGAGATTTACTCCTTGGCCCGAGGGGTCCTCATTAAATGAGAATCCTTTTAGGATTTCCCCATTTAATAACTGTCTCATCAAATGATGAGACTGTTTTATTAATGATGAACTGTCATCTAGATTGTGTGGGTCCCCTCTGGTCCCTTTTCACTGCATTGCAGTGCGGTACGAATTTAAAGTGCCAAGTGACAGAACTTAAACTGTATCATTTAACGGCTATATTTTTTTGTTCTTTTTGCGCAGGTACTATGTCTTTCGACATTTCTTTGCCGTTCGTCAGTTCGGAAAATGAATTCCCTGAAGCGCCTGTGGACAGGGAAGTCTTCGCGTTGATCAAAGATCATGACCCGGAGCAAAAGAATCTCCATTTATGGGGCAGATGGTACCGTCAAATTATCAGGGGCCGTCGGAGTTTTTCTTGCACGGCACCTTCGGAGCCTATTTCGACGATCCCTTATGCTGACGCACCTCCGGTGAACTATGCCATGGAGGAGGTCAACTGGACCTCAGAGGGTCTCCTTCAGCCTTCTATGGCTGCAATACCCATACAGCCACCGACGACTTTGGATACCTTGGGGCGGCGTATATGTCAGGGCGAGTGGGCCCGCTACATCTTGTCGGCCAAGAAGTCGCAGATGCTGAAGCTCGGGTTGTATCCTGCAATTTACGCTTCTCTATTCCAATATTCCGCGCCTCCTGCATGGTGGGTGAAGGCTTTTATGGAGCAATGGAATATTCCGACCCACACTTTCCTTCTGTCGGATTGAGAAGTCTCAATATCTTTAGAAGAGTTTGCAGAGACTCTGGATTACCGGTCAGAGGAGAACACTACGAGGAGTTGCTTCCTCCGGACGAGTATATGTTTTCTACCAAATCAGTGGTAATGGGTCTTACCCCGAAGAACGCCATTCAACACCAATTCCCGAGCTTGATCAAGGTGTTGAATATATACGAAAGTATGTTTCTGGAGTCTGGAGGGAATGGAGTTAGCTACGCAGACTTCACCGCTCGCTTTCTTCATCCAGAAGCCTTATCGAAGCAAGCTGCACTGTTTTCCAAGCTTGATGACCCATTCGGTTTTGGTTTGGATAACCAATCGACGGGGGAGGTGGATTTAAAAAGTTTCTTTATTCCAGATATTTCCGTTGTTCCCTTCACGGAGCTTGCTGCTCCGGACGTCGATGAAGAGACATTCGTGTTGGGGTTCATTAGCTTGTGGCTGAACTGGTTCGTGCTTCCAATGCACCCTCGTTATATGAGGCTATCAGTCTTTTACCCAGCCCATCGTATGGTTTCGGGAATACAAGTGGCCATCGGAATTGCAGGGTTGGCACACCTGTACCATGTGTCTCAGCTTAGCAGCGGATACCACTCAGCCGGGGGTACAGCCCGTCACTTTCTCGCCACATTATTTTATATCATGGATCGAGCTGCATGTACTTGGCGCTTTTGGTGTCCATAAACGACCTCGTTTCTATGAAAACTACAACTTTCCTTGTATTATGCACCTAGTTGACGCATCCATTGTAAATCCGACACAGCGGGAGGCTAGGGTGTGCTCTTCCATCCGCATAAGGTTGGAGATGGCATGACCTTTGTCGATAAGGTTTTAACCATCGGCAAAGAATCTACGAAAACGGTATAGCCTTTGCGCGATACTTTTAAAGATGGGGCCTCCACCTTGAAAGCTCGAGAGATTCTTCATTTATATTCCATCAGGCCGGGCTTTCTCGTGTTTAGGCAGAATGATTCAGCGTTGTTTATAAAGTACAACCCGCAGCGTTTTGCCCAACAATCAAGTTATAATCAAGGCGTCCCGCTCGAGGCCTTCCAAACTGAGCCAGTCGCCACAGAAGAAGGTATTCACAACGATTACACCATTTTATGTGACTGAACACCAGCTCAAATTTCTTTATCAGTGAGACGAGTTGCGTTCCGTAAATCTTGAACGCATATGTGGCATGGTATCAACATTCGATGGGCGTCATTATTAGGGAAGAAAAACGATTGCTGCTCGATCGCAAAGGCACCGCCCCCGCTGGTGATCCAGCCGTTCCCTTGAAGCGATGGACCATCGTCCGTCCTCCCTTGAGGGAAACTGCTACGGCTGTGGTACCACGTGTTATGCCTGAGCTACCCCTACCCCGAATGCCTGTAGAAGCGGTAGCTGTGGCGTCTCCTGAGTCTGGCGTGGGTACTGTGATCGGGACTCGTCGCCCCAAAATGCCTTTGAAGCGTATGCTCCTATCGTCGACCGCCGGGGATCGTTCACAGAAGAAGAAGAAGTCGATGTTTTCTCTCGACGTCGTACTCGAATAGGAGCCCCATGTTCCCTATAGCGAGGGTTTGAGTGAGTACGGGACCAATGAGGGTCTATTTATTGAGCCTGCGGATGATACTGATCTTCAAGCTGCCCTTGTGGCTTCCGAGCGACAGGCTCGCGTAGAGGCGGCGTTGCCATCACTTTCTGAGACGGGTATGCTCTAGTCATGTCGTTTTGAGCTTTTTCCTTCTCTCTTATTATTCATTATTAATACATCCTTCTTTGTCAGGCATCTCCGCTGAAAAGGCTCTGGCGGCTTCCCTTCGGACTTTTGAGGAGGAAGAAAGGCTTCGCGCTTCTTTGGGCTTCGGTATCTTTCGGCTCATTGTGTCTTCATTTCTTTTTTCTTTATGGATAGTCTGACCCTCCTTTTTTATTACAGGGACTACATCGACTCAGGTTATCTCAAGTGCGGTGCCAATCCTGCATGGTGACGCGGCGACGCTCCCAAGTCCGGCTGCCGAAGTCCCAGCTCCCCCAATATTGCCGAAAGAGACTTCGCTCAAACAGCCGATGACGGATGCCGTAGAGGCTCCAGAAGCAGAACTTGGTTCGGACGATGACGTCTCCTAGACGGAGGTCTTGAGGAGGTCACTTCTCACTGCCAAGGCCGACAAGAAACGTAGAAAGCGCGCGACTAAGGAACGTGATACCGCTTTGGCTATAGGTGTAGGCTCAAGCACCATTCCATCCATTACTATTTCTTCCGAAGACGCCCCAACTGCCCTGTCTACCGTCCATAGACAAATGGTGCACGCGGCTCGGGAAGAAGCCGAAAAGCCATCCCAAGGTAACATAACACTGTGTCTTTTCTTGGAATTTGATCTTCATATTCTTATATATCATATCTTGCAGGGCCAAGTCCTGACGTTGAGGCGGCAAGCAAGATGATGGCGACCACAGAGCCCGAACGGCTACTCTCTCTCGGGAGTCTGGGACTGCCCCAATCACCGCTCTTTCTCCTTGTGGTTCATTTCCATCAGTGGGTATCGCGAGTGTCACGATGGCCCTTGTTGAATCGGGGGATGAAGCCACTGGTGCTGAAACCATTCCGCTGAAGGAGAGCGAAGAAACCGCAATGCCTAGTGATGCTTCCGTTGCTGAAATTGTGCCCTCTGAAGCACCTCAGGTCACCGCAATGACGACTATTGTTCTCTCACCTTCTCCCATGTCTTCTGAAATGCTGGAAGGTATAGGTTTGTGATTCATCAGCCTCATTGTGGGTATCACTCTCTTTGTACTGACAGTATGTCGTCATAACTTTGCAGGAGTCCTTTTTGATCATCTGTATCAGGTGCAAAACCCGCATTTCTCATTCCCGCCAGAGATTGCCCTACCTGCTGATGTCGGTGAGTATAGTCTATCACAGACGTCTTTTCCTTTTACTTACGGATAGCCATATTGCTAACTCTTCTTCATATTGGATATAGCGTTACGGGTCGAGAGAATAACCGAGCTCCTGCACTCCCCGTCCTACCGCCTGTTGTAGCTGGTATGATAGGCTCTACCCCTTATGCGTTTCTTTATTTCCTGAATTGGCAATTGACCGTAACTCATTCTGCAACAATCGCACCGGTTCCAGCTCCCTTCGAGACTCGCATTAGGATGCCGGCAGGGCCTCTTGTTAAAATCACATCTTCTCGAGGCGTCGTGAATAGCCGACGAATGTTGAGCGAGTTCGTCGAGGATCTTGATGTTGAAGCCCTCACCTCCGCTACAAATTTTTGCTATGCAGGTTAATCCGATGCTGGCGACACTCATGAACTTCCATGCTGAAGACGTCGTCGGGTCGTGGGTTGACTACTGCAGACAGATCGAACCTTGCTTGCATGAGATCAAGCTCAAGCGTATTGCTCCTGAGGTGTTAGCTTCAACTTCCCAGCGAGTTGCATGGATGGAGCAGAGTGTTCGTTTCCTTCGCCATTTTGAACAAGAGGCGACCCTGCGGCAGAAGGAACATGAGACAGCTTCTAACGAGTCTGCTCGGTTACGCGCCGAAGTGGACACGAACGCTGTACAGCTGAAGGCTATTTTCGATAGTCTCTGATCGCACGCTTTTGGCGTGTCGGAGTTCAAAGTTCTAAAGTTATAACCGCGATCAGGACGGTGTCGCTTTGCAGCTAGCCGGTTGAGCACGGGTCGATCCATAGGGAGATGGTTGTATGTCCGTTCGAGTTTTAGACGAGTCAATAAAGAATGTGTATATGTTTGTTCAAATCTAACCTATGTGTTTTATATGCAAGTATAAAGTTGTTAAGAAAAAGATACGAAAGTGTAAGCTAAAGAAATCCGCACTCAAAACCTTTGAGCCGAGTCTTGACCAATTGAAGCTAGAGCAATCGGCAACAATGTGGATTAGGGGATTTAAGCACGGTATTCGTGGAATCCGGCTTATTGACCCTTGTCCTTCCGTTCTTGTCTCTTGCTTTCGCCTCCGGCCAAACCGAACGCAACCGGTCGCGGTTAGGAATCACCGTTACCTTGGTAGGGTAGGGTGCCTAACGGAGCGCTTGCGTAACGTTTGGGCGGAGTTCAAAGAAAAATAACGAGAAAAGGAAATGAGGAAAGAAACATTAACTTACAATATTGTATTTATTCTTAACAACAACATATTACAACCATTCACAAAACGAACCAAAAAGAGCAAAAGAAAAGATAAAAAAAGAAAAGAAGAGAAAAGAAAAGATTACAAGCATGTAATTAAAAGTGCATGGAATTTAAGTGCATGAAAGTAAAGCAAGTATTAAAGTGCAAGAAAGTAAATGAGCAAGAAATGAAACTAGGAACCATAGAAACCAAAACAAGACATGGGTTTAATAACCAAATCTTAAACTTGCAAGCTCAATTAAGAGGTCGCAAGATCAAGAAAAGGCAAAGAACTCATGGAGAATGAAGCACAAAACAGAGAACATTATTGATTCCAAATTGATACAACCCCTTGAGATCAATGACCAAAGCTTAAACTTGCAAGCTCACTTAAGAGGTTGCAAGATCAAGTTAAGGTAGAGAGCTCAAGAGGGAAGCTAAGCAAAAGAATGATACAAAATAACCCTCATCTTCATTTAATATCCACTCAAAAGCTCTCACAACAATTTAATGGAGGACAGATGAAGAAGAAGAAGAAGTTAAACTAAAAACCAACAAAAAGTGGGCATAAGAATTGATTCCTATGGCTTGGCAAGTTCTGGGCTATTTATAGGCAGGCAACTGAAACCCTAGGGACACATTCTGACCCTTCATGAAAAGACCCAACTACCCCTGAAATATTTTCATCTGACGAGCCAATACGGCCGCAGTTCCGCGGCCTAAGCGCGCTTATGCCGCGGAACCGCGGCCATTTAAGAGAGTTAGATCATACAATTTGGTGGGTTTCCCTGGTTTTTGTTAGTGTTTATGCCCTAGAAGGCCATTATTGTATCATACTAGTTTGTATATTACTTAATGGAAGTTTGGGATATTCACATGTATATAACAGTCTTGCTAAACAGGGTAGTATGCTACTTGGTTTTTCTATCTTAATATGTGAGTGTACGTATTGATAGAGCTCTTAGGATCTTGCTTGACTACCAGCGTTGTGATGGCAGTCACACTAGTGGGGGCTGGGTAGTCTACAAGCACATCCTTATTCAGGTCCCTGGTCGTTGGATTATCGAGACAGAGCATCGATACTCCGGAGTAGACTAGTGTGTACGCTTCTCATCCCAGTTGGGGAGATGGTCTGTCCCACAGCCGTCAGTACGTCGTACTGGAGATAGTATACAGGTGCTCGTTAGGTTATGGGTACACCGGACAGGACTCACAGGGAACTGTTGGTTGGTTTTATACCAGTCGTCAGTGAACAGTTCCCAGGTGACATGAGTACAGCATAGTCCGCAGACTTGACACTGCTACTTCGCCTCGAGTGTGTCCCACTGTTCTTAGATTGCTACCCTACCATGGCTCAAAGGAGTCGTGCAAACAGGTAGCAGTTGGGTGCAGTCCCGAGCACTTGGAGGCAGTGGCAGTTAGACAGGATTCGTCTCTCCCGGTATTGGGAGTTGATATCGCGCTGTGTCAGAGAGCCATTACGCAAAGTCCCTGACCAGGGCAAGCGAGATTTGCTGGTAGGTTCCAGTAGTTTCTCACGGTGTAATGGGCTTCCCTCCGACACGACTTATACCGCTATTAGGGGACTGACGCTTGCCGCCCCCTAGGCCGGATATACGATAGTCTAAGACGAACGGACCGGACTGTATGGAGATTGTCACATCAGACTCAGTAGGAGTTCGGATGGGTTTCCTCATCGGCCTTCTTATCGACAACTACCTAGGGACCGTTACGTACAGCTAGTGCCGTTTGCGGTCTGTGGTTAAACCCACTGCCAGCGTAGTAGTCGAGTCTCTAGAGTCCCACACAGAGAGTTTCCTATTCCAGGCGAAACGATATAGAGGTCGTATGGTTTTACGACAAGGGTTCGGACGCATACGTGCGTTTACGCGCGTACGACTTTCGGACAGTTTTTACCAGTCGGCTTTAGTTTAAGCCAGTTACTGGTATCCGGTTATTGGATTTTTACAGTCTAAAGTTTTTCCGTATTTTTGCGGATTGGAGGGGCGTTCTCGTAATTATGCGAGAAGCTTCTAGAAGTGGTGACTAAGGAGGTTTAGGTGTCATATGCAATGAATGAGATTAGTGAGTTATGAGGGTGATTCATTCATGTCATTAAAGCATCATAAATGCTTAATGACTCATGATAATGAATCACCATTAGATATTTGTGAAGCATGGTTATTCATCATGTATTATTCTTTTCTTCATAAAAGAGAACGCTTCATATTTATTATGATACTCAATAATCTCATCTCATTATTATCTACACATTCTCTCTCCTCAAGCTCTCTCTCTTCAAAAGACTAATCCTCCCCTCTCATGAGTTGAGTACAAGGGTTAGTAAGACTAAACAATCCATAACCATCACTCTATCTCAATCTATCTTCTTTGATTAGCAATCCAAGAAGGTTAGTTGCCTCAAGTTTAGAGGCTAAGCTTGGAGTTTTGCTCTCGGGTGGATCGTCTACTACTTCGAGAAGGCCGAGGAGAACAAGGAGTTCGTAAAGACGAAGGAGTTGGTTCATTAGGTATAATCCCTAAACACAGTAGTTTAGAAACACTTTGTGTTTGGTTATTTATAGTTTAGCTTCGATTCAAGCGGTTAGTCGATGTTCGTTCACTAAACAAGTTCGTTTTTGAAAATTCCGCCTCCCCACAAGTATTGGGGTGTAGTACATCGACTTACAGTGGTATCAGAGCCTCGCTAAACAATAAATAACTTAATTGCAAATTTGTACGAATTTCGAACGAAAAAAAACGAAACCGGAAACCACCAATTTGTCAAGTTTCTGTCGAAATTTAAATGAAGTCTAAAAATTTTTCAGGGTTGCTCAGAAAGCTTGAAAAGGGTCCAGGAGAACACCCATGAAATTTGAGCCCATGAATCGGCTAAAGCGCCGCGGAAGCGCGGCGGATCCCACCGATCCGCCGCGGTTCCGCGGCCGAGTTGCCGAGTCATGGACTCATTTTTCATGTGTGGGTCCCCTCTGGTGTTTGCTGTTTTCTGGAATATTTTAATTTTGCTCAGGTTTCCAGTTTACAGAGCAGTATTGGAGCAATGTTAAATGCGTTTAATCGATCGAAATTGTACAGTATTTGCATATTGGATTATATCTGTGATTGTTTAATGTGTTCGTAAACCTCCCCTAACTGCTAGTATGTCAGTTGGCAGGGGGTTGCACATTTCTGAAATGGTTTTATCTGTTTGTGCATATGAACTGTAATTGGACTGTTGTGGTGTATAGCCGGGGTTTAGCAATGGGTTATTATTTAATTCATTTGCTGTAAATGTAATTTGTTGTAATATTATTTTGCGGGGCACATCCAGGTTGCGGTTGTAGCCACCGATGTATTATTTCATTTTACTGTTTTTGCTCCTAGGACTGACCCAAGGTGGGGTACACAAACTGCCGGGTGGGTAGTTTGCCGTACCCGTAGGGGTCGAGGGTGGGGTAATGGCTATTCATCACAACTGTGTTATCCGTCTTTTCTTGCAGGCTCAAAAGAAATACGGATTGCTAGCAAATCCAATTAAGTTCATCTGTGTTCTGGAATGTATATCATTGCGTCAGACGAATGTAAAATATCTATATATATGATAGCTATTTAGACGTCACTTATGTTTTGCACCCGCACTAGCCCAGCCCCCGCTCTGTCGTTAGTTAAGTAACCTAACGGGTAATGACGGGGCCCCGTGGCGAATGCGGATGGCATAAGAGGACGTTGTATTTTCTGCAATGATAGGTTAATGATGGGACGCATTATCTATAATGCAAAGAAAATAAACTAAGTTTAAATCGTTGGAACAATTTAAAAAGAAACCACTCGGTTATTTTTAAAACAGATATTTTAAATGCGGAGCTTTAACCACTCCTTTTAAAAGCTATCAGGTTCCTTCGGTTATATCAAGTTCACTACGTTCACGGTTTCGCCAAAACCATTCGTAGCCCTCCGTCATTTCTTATGAATGGTCAGTAGTATTCAAGCTATGTTTGTTTGGCCCTTAGTCAAGACATAGTGATTGGTAGCTGCTGGGGTATTCATTTGTTGCATAGATAGATGAGTTGGTTTGGGACAGTCGCATTACCTTGTTGGCATACGTCAAGGGTATATACGGGTGGGTTCAAATTAACAAGATAATGATAGGCAGAACTTGACATGTGACTTATGATTTGTTGGCATACGTCAAGGTCATAAGAGCATGGGGCAAAAACTTATATCGGGAATTTCTAAAGAAACTGAAATTTGCAAAGAGATGCATACCATTTGGAGTTTGATGAATGTTGGTAGGATTCCTTCAACATTATCATACGATGATATTTGGATCCCGATCCTACTGTGAGTATATGTTACTTATCAGGATATTCGTCACTTAACGATCAATGCTATAAACCTAGTAGGTGTCCAGAAAAGTGTCAGCGGGGTTACGCCCCCAGAGAAAAGAGGTTAATTAATTAAGGAACTTCGCGAAAGCGTTGGAAAACCTCCCTCGAAGTACCGACACCAGCCTGGCTGAACGGTTAAGCAAGTATTGTACGGTGAGAATAGTCCTGGCTAATTCTTCTTTTATGGTTTGAGGAAGGATTCGAGAAACAGTGGGAGCCATCCAGTTTAGATAAACTAAAAACCACTCTAAACTTGCAAGAGCATCATGCTAAAGAGTTTTCTTCTCTCTCTCCTAATTGCAGTGACCCTGAAAATGACTGGACTTAAGTTACTTTTAGAGAAAAATATACTGACAGGGCCAAACTATAAAGATTGGCTGCGGAATGTCAAAATGGCTTTGACCTATGACAAACTGGGGTACATCCTCACCGCTACGGCACCTGCTGTCCCTGGTCCCAAATCCGGCAATGCGGATAAGGAAATCCGCAAAACCTGGGATTTAGATTGCGCGAAAGCCAAGTGCATCGTGCTTGCCTCGATGAACAATGAACATCAGAGGAGGCACGAGGATATGGACCTTGATGGCATATTTCTCCATACAAAGGAACTTTATGGAGAGCAATCTCGTATAGCAAGATACGAGACCTCTAAGAACTTGTTTCGAGCGAGGTTGGCTGTCGGGTCATCAGTAGGAGAACATGTCTTAAAGATGATCGGCTATATAGAAGAGCTCGCAGACCTTGGGACGACTTTGGATAATGAGCTCTATACAGACCTTATTCTCCAGTCCCTTCCTTCCACCTACGCCCAGTTTATCCTGAACTTCAACATTCAAAGAAAAGAAGTTGAACTTCCGGAACTCCTGAACATGTTAAGGAGTGCAGAGGGCACCTTGAAGAATTCAAGATAAACACCCGCTATATTTGTTGGCGGTACATCTTCTTCCGGGTCCAAGGCAAGGGCCAAAGGAAGGAAGAAGAAGGCCGCACCCAGACCTAGAGGAGGTGTTAGTAAGGTGGGAGGGAAGGGAAAGAAAAAGTTTGCAGCACCGGTAGTTGGCCAGGATGAGTGCTTCCATTGTCACAGGAAAGGGCACTGGAAGATGGATTGCAAGGCGTGGAACGCCAAGAACCAGGAACCGAAGCAAGCTGTGGCTTCGACTTCAGGTGTGTTTGTAATTGAGAATTGTCTGTCGATCAACTCTACTTCCTGGGTATTGGATACCGGATCAGGATCTCATATTTGCAATTCATTGCAGGCACTGAGAAACCGTAGAGTGCTGAAGGAAGGTGATATGACCCTAAAGGTTGCTAACGGAGCTAGCGTGGGAGCTGCGTCCGTCGGGGATTATCACCTAGGATTGACGAGTGGACACATTTTGGTTTTACATAACTGTTATTTTGTACCAAGCTTAACGTGTAATATCATATCAGTTTCCTTGTTATCAAATAAAGGTTATGATTTCACGTTTGTAAGAGATGTTGTCAACATCCACCTTAATCATGGTTTGATTGGGTCAGATACACTAAATAACGGCATATATGTTTTAAACCAACTCCAAATTTTCAATGTCCAAAACACACTAAAAAGAAAGTCTCCAGATTTGAATAAAGCTTTCTTATGGCATTGTAGACTGGGTCACATCAATGAGAGAAGGTTGACTAAGTTGCATAGAGAAGGATATTTGGACTCGTTCGAATATCAATCTTATGACACTTGTCAATCTTGTCTCAAAGGAAAGATGACAAAGACTCCATTCACTGGACAAGGAGTAAGAGCGAGCGAGCTCTTAGGACTCATACACAGCGATGTATGTGGTCCAATGTCTACACATGCAAGAGGTGGTTATTCCTACTTCATTACTTTTACAGATGATTTCTCTAGGTTTGGACATGTATTCTTAATGAAGCATAAATCCGAGGCCTTTGAGAAATTCCTGGAATACAAGAGTGAAGCGGAAAACCAAACAGGCAAAAGTATTAAGACACTGAGATCTGATCGAGGTGGAGAATACTTAAGTGCCGAGTTCCTAGGTTACCTAAAAGAGAAAGGAATTCTCTCTCAGCTTACTCCTCCATACACTCCACAGCACAACGGTGTATCGGAGAGACGGAATCGAACCCTATTGGATATGGTACGATCCATGATGAGTAATGCTGAGTTACCGCGATCTTTCTGGGGATATGCGCTAGAATCAGCGATACATCTTTTGAACAGAGTTCCAACCAAAACTGTGCCTACCACACCATATCAGATGTGGAGTGGGAAGAAACCCTATCTTCAGTACCTGAAGACATGAGGATGTCCAGCTTTTGTAAAAAAGCAGCATCCGGACAAGCTCGAGGCACGCTCAGTAGAGTGTAAGTTTGTGGGATATCCAAAGAACTATACAGGATATTGTTTCTATTACGCAGAGGAACAAAAGGTTTTTGTTTCTCGTCATGCCCGCTTCTTAGAAACTGAATTTTTAGAAAATCAGAAGAGTGGGAGCGTAGTAGAACTGGAAGAAATTCCAGAACCACAAGCTGCTACTGAAAGTTTGGTAGAACCAAAGGTTCAAGAAGTACAGGACATTCCCGCACCCCTCCGCAGGAGTAGTAGGCCGTCTCATCCGCCTAAGAGATACTACAATTTTCTCATAGATGGGGATAGAGAGGATTGCATCATAGAAGATGATGAACCTACTAGCTTCCAGCAGGCCATCCAGAGCGGCGACTCGGTACGATGGCTAGATGCAATGCGAAGCGAAATGGAGTCCATGTACACCAACAAAGTATGGACTTTGGACTTTGCTCCAGGTGGGGTAAAACCCATAGGATGCAAATGGATCTTCAAGAAAAAGATTGGTGTAGATGGGCAGGTGGAAACCTATAAAGCTAGACTTGTTGCAAAGGGTTTTTCGTCAAAGACCTGGTTTGGACTATGACGAAACTTTTTCTCCAGTGGCTATGCTCAAATCCATTCGTATCCTTCTTGCAATTGCTGCCTTCCATGATTATGAAATCTGGCAGATGGACGTAAAGACGGCTTTTCTGAATGGAAATTTAGAAGAGAGCGTCTATATGGATCAGCCAGAGGGTTTCAATCAGAGTGGGAGCAGCGGGAAAGTATGCAAGCTGCTTAAGTCCATTTATGGACTGAAGCAGGCATCACGGAGTTGGAACATCTGTTTTGATGAGACAGTCAAAGAATATGACTTTATCAAAAATCCAGATGAACCGTGCATATATAGTAAAGTTGTAGCCAGAAGTGTCGTATTCCTCGTCTTGTACGTGGATGACATTCTATTGATAGGAAATGACATTCCTATGCTACAATCTGTCAAAGGATTCTTGTCACACAAGTTCTCCATGAAAGACCTGGGTGATGCCTCTTACATTCTGTGGATCCGGATCTATCGTGATAGATCCAAGAGGATGTTGGGACTTTCGCAGTCCAGGTATATCGACACTGTACTGAAAAGATTCAGTATGGAAGATTCTAAGCGCGGTAATCTACCGGCTTGTCACGGAATCACCCTCTCCAAAGAGATGTCTCCCAAGACTGATTTGAAAAGGGAACGCATGTCTATTATACCCTACGCTTCTGCGGTAGGCTCTATAATGTATGCGATGTTGTGTACCAGACCAGATGTAGCTTACGCACTGAGCGTAGTAAGCCGGTATCAGTCAGACCCAGGGGAGAAACACTGGATAGCAGTAAAGAACATTCTCAAGTACCTGAGGAGGACTAAGGAGATGTTCTTGGTTTACGGCGGAAAAGACCTCAGGTTGGAGGCCTTTGCTGATTCCGGCTTCCAGAGTGATAAGGACGATTCCAAGTCCATGTCAGGTTATGTCTTTACCCTCAATGGAGGGGCGGTGTGCTGGAAGAGCTCCAAGCAGGACACCGTTGTTGACTCGACGATGGAAGCGGAGTATATAGCTGCTTGCGATACCGCAAAAGAAGTAGTCTGGATGAAGAAGTTCCTAACAGAACTTCAGGTGGTTCCTACTATAGTTGATCCAATACCTCTGTATTGCGACAACAACGGAGCTATAGCTTTAGCGAAGGAACCAAGGTCCCATCAGAAGTCCAGACACATCTTGAGGTGGTATCACCTGATCAGGGAGATCATTGATCGTCAGGAGATCGAGGTTCGGAGAGTTGCTTCAGAAGAGAACATTGCTGATCCATTCACGAAGGCCCTACCTCAGATTCAGTTCGAGAGGCTACTCGAGATCATTGGTCTTCGATATGCCAGTACATGGCCCTAGTGCAAGTGGGAGATTGTTAGTGTTTATGCCCTAGAAGGCCATTACTGTATCATACTAGTTTGTATATTACTTAATGGAAGCTTGGGATATTCACATGTATATAACAGTCTTGCTAAACATGGTAGTATGCTACTTGGTTTTTCTATCTTAATATGTGAGTGTACGTATTGATAGAGCTCTTAGGATCTTGCTTGACTACCAGCGTTGTGATGGCAGTCACACTAGTGGGGGCTGGGTAGTCTACAAGCACATCCTTATTCAGGTCCCTGGTCGTTGGATTATCGAGACAGAGCATCGATACTCCGGAGTAGACTAGTGTGTACGCTTCTCATCCCAGTTGGGGAGATGGTCTGTCCCACAGCCGTCAGTAAGTCATACTGGAGATAGTATACAGGTGCTCGTTAGGTTACAGGTACACCGGACAGGACTCATAGGGAACTGTTGGTTGGTTTTATACCAGTCGTCAGTGAACAGTTCCCAGGTGACATGAGTACAGCATAGTCCGCAGACTTGACACTGCTACTTCTCCTCGAGTGTGTCCCACTGTTCTTAGATTGCTACCCTACCACGGCTCAAAGGAGTCGTGCAAACAGGTAGCAGTTGGGTGCAGTCCCGAGCACTTGGAGGCAGTGGCAGTTAGACAGGATTCGTCTCTCCCGGTATTGGGAGTTGATATCGCGCTGTGTCAGAGAGCTATTACGCAAAGTCCCTGGCCAGGGCAAGCGAGATTTGCTGGTAGGTTCCAGTAGTTTCTCAGGGTGTAATGGGCTTCCCTCCGACACGACTTATACCGCTATTAGGGGACTGACGCTTGCCGCCCCCTAGGCCGGATATGCGATAGTCTAAGACGAACGGACCGGACTGTATGGAGATTGTCACATCAGACTCAGTAGGAGTTCGGATGGGTTTCCTCATCGGCCTTCTTATCGACAACTACCTAGGGACCGTTACGTACAGCTAGTGCCGCTTGCGGTCTGTGGTTAAACCCACTGCCAGCGTAGTAGTCGAGTCTCTAGAGTCCCACACAGAGAGTTTTCTATTCCAGGCGAAACGATATAGAGGTCGTATGGTTTTACGACAAGGGTTCGGACGCATGCGTGCGTTTACGCGCGTACGACTTTCGGACAGTTTTTACCAGTCGGCTTTGGTTTAAGCCAGTTACTGGTATCCGGTTATTGGATTTTTACAGTCTAAAGTTTTTCCGTATTTTTGCGGATTGGAGGGGCGTTCTCGTAATTATGCGAGAAGCTTCTAGAAATGGTGACTAAGGAGGTTTAGGTGTCATATGCAATGAATGAGATTAGTGAGTCATGAGGGTGATTCATTCATGTCATTAAAGCATCATAAATGCTTAATGACTCATGATAATGAATCACCATTAGATATTTGTGAAGCATGCTTATTCATCATGTATTATTCTTTTCTTCATAAAAGAGAACGCTTCATATTTATTATGAAACTCAATAATCTCATCTCATTATTATCTACACATTCTCTCTCCTCAAGCTCTCTCTCTTCAAAAGACTAATCCTCCCCTCTCATGAGTTGAGTACAAGGGTTAGTAAGACTAAACAATCCATAACCATCACTCTATCTCAATCTATCTTCTTTGATTAGCAATCCAAGAAGGTTAGTTGCCTCAAGTTTAGAGGCTAAGCTTGGAGTTTTGCTCTCGGGTGGATCGTCTACTACTTCGAGAAGGCCGAGGAGAACAAGGAGTTCGTAAAGACGAAGGAGTTGGTTCATTAGGTATAATCCCTAAACACAGTAGTTTAGAAACACTTTGTGTTTGGTTATTTATAGTTTAGCTTCGATTCAAGCGGTTAGTCGATGTTCGTTCACTAAACAAGTTCGTTTTTGAAAATTCCGCCTCCCCACAAGTATTGGGGTGTAGTACATCGACTTACAGTTTTCAGTACTCTTCAGTGTGGTATATGTTGTTTCTCAGAAGCTCTTCACAATATTTCCAGAATTTCAGCAGATCAAAAGGTGATGTGATGTGGATCTTTTGCCATGATTTTTCTTGAGCTTCGCGTAGACATGTTGGATCTTGTGTTGACATTGTGCTTTGTGCATGAAAATGATATCGATTTGCCATTTTGTCCCTTAAACTGGTGTGCGGCAACATACGGATAGAGAGCGGAGACCCATGTTTTATCTGTGGTTGGCAGTAATCCGGAATTTGTCGTGCTTTTCCATGAATTTCACTGTTTAGAGCTGAGAACCTGTATCCTGCAATTAACTAGCAAACACGGCTCAAGAGTACCTACCGATAAGCAAACGAGCATAAGAATGGACGGTAGTAAAAGCAATATTCTGGTGTGAACAAATACCCCCAAACTTAATTTTGCTCGTCCCGAGCAAAACCAATTATTCACAAAAAAAAGAATCCTAACCGCACTTTCGCAGAGAACGCGATTGCTCTAAGCTCGTGCAATAAGCCGTTAAACTCTAGGTGTCCCTAGTAGAAGGAGTGTTGTCTCCTGAGGGTTTTCAGCGGATTACACCCACAAAATCCCGTCAAGCTAGTTTCATAAGTTACGTCGATTCTACTCCTAAAGTTTAGTATTTACGTTAGAAACTCTATCATCCTAAATTAGAAATATCCAACCCTTATGTTTCACACCTCCTATCTATTTAACCTTAGGTCCTATACGTTCCAAAAAAGTTTAGAAAGATATTGGTTCTCCTGATTTTTCCTTCTAAAGTGCGGCCTCAAATCAGGGATTTTTATCAACTTTACAGAAAACATAAGTCTTATCTTTTATTTCTATCTTTTATCCAAACATCGATTGTATACCCCTACGTGTGTGTGTATTTGCACCCCTATACTCAAGAATTCAATTCAAGCTATAATACCCTTGTCCTAATACCTAATACTACTTCTTTTTATTAAGGATGGGCGGATTTGCTCGCACACATTTCATGCGACTATTAATGCTTCTTGAGGCACTAACGGCCGATTACTGAATGTGTGAGCTTAAAGCGTAAATAGCAGTTTTTAGGTCTTGACTTTATTCTATTTTTCTTTTTCTTTTTCTTTTTTTTTTCTTTTTCAAGACCGGATATATTTTTCAATAATGCTCTTTTGGTGTTTAGCTTTAAATACCGTTTTTTTCTTTCATACTAGGCTTTCAGGCAAGAGTATTTTTAGGTATCGTCTACTATCCCAAGTTTCAAGGTGCGTGTAAGTGCAGTTTGTAGGGTATATACTTTCTGAATTTGAACTCAAGAAAAGAAACTATTTTTCAGACTTATCCTCCAGTAAAGTTTCAATACTTTCCCTTCATCTTGACTTAACTCAAGAACTGAACTCAAGATTACCTATTTCTCAAAAAAACTGTAAGGACGTATACTTACCAAAGTTAGACAGAAGGAGGGTTATTTTTAGGATTTTCAATTCCTAAGCCTAGAATTTAGTTATTTCTAACATATCAACTAAACTTTCAGAATAAAAATCTAAGTTACCCTATTAGCTAACTTGACGACAAAGTTTTTATATTTTTGGAATTTTTTTTGATTTTTATGGGTTTTTAATAAGGTATGCAAATGCAAAATATACAAATGAATGCGAAGGAAGAAAGCTTACCGAGCACACCCACAAACTTAAACTTGACAGTGCCCTCACTGTCAGGCTACACCAAGAGGGTCAAAAATTGTCGGCGCTCCCTAAAAGCAAATTATATACATAACAAAAAAAGGAAAACAAAAAATATATACAAAAAGGTTCCCCCAAACTTAAGTAAAACAGTGTTTCCACTGTTTAAGCGGTGAAGTTCAGGATTAGGGCGAAAGAAAATAGTTTTAAACTATATAAGGCCTTACACAGGCCAAAAGTGAGTACCAACCATTCAAAGATTGTATCGTGATAAAGCAGTGGCTGGTGAAAGAAGGCGTAGAGAAAAGAAATGGAGAATACACGAGACCGTATGGAGATAGAAGTGGTATACGGTCTCGGTATATATGAAGAAGAATGGCGGAAGGGAGAAAGAAGTGGAATACGAACTTGAGGGTGAAAATGGAGTGAATAGATTAGTACAATATGTGATGAATGATGTGTAAAAAGTGATTGTGCTAATCTATCAACCCGTCGAGAAATGGGGTCAAATCCCTTAAGATTCGTGAGAAACCATGGGTAAGCCGAACTCGATAAACCAGATATATGAAATGAAAGTGATACGGTTTCTTGCATGGTCAGAACGATGGAAAGGATGGGGGGAAGTGATTGAGGAAGGGTATCAGGTAAAGGTTCAGGAGGGTGTACATAGTCAATGATAGGGACAGGATGAATTGGAAAATCTGACTCATCAATTAAAACTGGTTCATCCTCAGTACTATTCTCAATACTCTCCTCAAAGTTAAGCACATCCATGCGTTTATCCTCAAAATCCAGACGCATATGGGGTTCGGGAAAAACATTTAATGACTCGGGATGATGAATTGGAAAAAAAAACTCAGCCAAATCTACAGGTTCATCATCCAAAATATTCCCAGCGTCAATATCCTCAATCAAGTGAAAATCAATTTTCTCAGACACCTCATCAAAAGCATGGATATCAATAAATTCAGGTTCTAGAGTGAAGGTATAGAGGTCAAAAGGATTGGGTGTGGTTTCACTCGAAAGGGACCCTTCACAATCTGGTAAATCAAACACTACAAAGTCACACAACTCATTATCTGTTCTATCTTTAATCATTGAATCGTTTGGAACACTAGATAGACATTCAAAACCGGAGTAGTGGGATTCAAGTTGAAACGGGTAGGCTTGATTCAGAAGGGGGTACAACTCACTCTCGCTACTCAAATTCTCAACCTGTCCTACCGCCTCTTCATATATTGGAAAATTTGGAGCTAGTTGAAAACTAGCTACCGGGTCACTAGGTTGTATGAGGGCGGCTATGGACGCATTCAAATCCATCATCTGTTGGTACGATGCTACCCTAAAGTCTTCCAATGACTGTTCCAGACTAGACATAGGTTGTGAAGGGGTTTCAGTAAAAGATTCAAAGTTGTTTGGATACTGAAAAATCCCAAATGGCGGTTCAGAAGCAATGTCTAGGGAAGGTGCAAAAGTCGGGTAGAACTGGTAGGAATTGAATGGCTGGACAGGATCAGGATCAACATTTGGATAAGAAGGTGAATGGATTTGTTGATCCAAAGAATCTGTAGTGGTGAAAGGAGTGAAAGATCGGCTACAGGATTGTTCAATATGTTCAGCAAGAGACATAGGTCTTATGGTTACAACTGGACTTTCAAAAAGGGTATCAACGCACGAAGGGGTGAATGTTTGAAATGATTGATACGAAGTGGATTGTGGGGTCCAGTTGTTCATCCTAGACACGTCTATCCAATCTTTCAAAGAGATTTTGGGCATGGAGGGATCGTTCGACGTTCGGCCAAAGTAAGAACCGTAAGAAGTAATGTCTGGTTGTGGGTACCAAAGTTCGGCAAGAGTTTTGCGGGGTAGGGTACCCATGATATGAGGAGAGAAAAGGCAGACAAAAGGAGGGGAAAAAGAATGTGATTTTTTTTGTTTTTTTTTAATTTTTTAGTTAGTTATTAACAAAAGAATGAAATATACATATAAAAAGAATCTGGACCAAAAAAGCAATCACGACACAAAAATACCACACACCTAATAGGTCTAGGGTTCACCTAGGTCAACTAGACCTGCTCAAGAACTTGATTGTCGAAGTAAAACTGTGTCGAGAAACGAGCTCAAAATATACTGATCACGAGGCCAGGTAAGTGCAGAGATAAGGGGAGGTTTTCCGACGCTTTCGCGAAGGTCCTTAATTAAATAACCCTTTCTCTTTTGGCGGTTTCGCCGTGAACACTTTTCTAGACACCCCGTAAATAATATACCGTTAAGCGATATTCTAAACACAGTTAATTTCTCCTAGTGAGCGCGGAGTCCTTAAGGCATAAAGTATAATTTCTTTTAAAATTTGTGCGGGTAAACGTTATGCTCAGGTTCGTGATTTGTGGGCCACGGAAAAGGTGATGAAATCCTTTACCGTATATTTTAGGGTTCGCTTGCCCTTAAGTCTGTATTAATGTATGCAATGCGCAATTTAATAAAAATTCTATAAAGAATCAAACAATATTTTTTTTATATTAAGCACGGCACTGCAACAAATACGGGTTAGTCAATTTTTAGCGTTTGCTAGCGAACTTGCAAAGAATCCTGCAAAGAATAGTATATTGGATGCGTCGGATTTGAGAAGAAGGTGTTTAAGAAATACGTACCATTAAGTTTTTGGGTTAGGAAACCCTCGTTGAATCAAATCCGGTAAGCTTGAAAAGTTCGCTTGCGCGGGTCAAACTGCCCGGATCTTTGGCACTGTATTTTGCAATCATCTTAGCCTTGAACATACACTTTGCTCCCCACAATCGCAGTTCGCAAATCCGCAAAAATCTGCAGAAAATACAGTATAGTGGAATTCACAGAGAAGATAACAGAAAAGAAAAAGGGGTGGAGAAAAAATTGTGCACAGAGGCCTCAATAGGACCGCGGAACCGCCGCGCAAGGCACCTTTTGACCGCGGTTCCGCAGTCAAAATGTTGACTTGGGGATTTGTCTTTGGTCAACAAACTCCACTTCTTCTCTTCTCCAAAATAAAAACCTCTGTTTTCTTTTTAGATTACGGTACTTGCTCCAGATTAGCCTGCACACTTGCTCACAAAAATTATCAAAAATAACAAAAAGATTTTATTTTTATTTATTTATAAATATATACAAAAAGAATATTAACCCGAATAACAAGAAAGAAAATACGCTACCGTCTCCCCAGCAACGGCGCCATTTGATCGCACGCTTTTGGCGTGTCGGAGTTCAAAGTTCTAAAGTTATAACCGCAATCAGGACGGAGTCGCTTTGCAGCTAGCCGGTTGAGCACGGGTCGATCCACAGGGAGATGGTTGTTTATCCGTTCGAGTTTTAGACGAGTCAATAAAGAATGTGTATATGTTTGTTCAAATCTAACCTATGTGTTTTATATGCAAGTATAAAGTTGTTAAGAAAAAGATACGAAAGTGTAAGCTAAAGAAATCCGCACTCAAAACCTTTGAGCCGAGTCTTGACCAATTGAAGCTAGAGCAATCAGTAACAACGTGGATTAGGGGATTTAAGCACGGTATTCGTGGAATCCGGCTTACTGACCCTTGTCCTTCCGTTCTTGTCTCTTACTTTCGCCTCCGGCCAAACCGAACGCAACCGGTCGCGGTTAGGAATCACCGTTACCTTGGTAGGGTAGGGTGCCTAACGGAGTGCTTGCGTAATATTTGGGCGGAGTTCAAAGGAAAATAACGGGAAAAGGAAATGAGGAAAGAAACATTAACTTACAATATTGTATTTATTCTTAACAACAACATATTACAACCATTCACAAAACGAACCAAAAAGAGCAAAAGAAAAGATAAACAAAGAAAAGAAAAGATTACAAGCAAGTAATTAAAAGTGCATGGAATTTAAGTGCATGAAAGTAAAGCAAGTATTAAAGTGCAAGAAAGTAAATGAGCAAGAAATGAAACTAGGAACCATAGAACCTAAAACAAGACATGGGTTCAATAACCAAATCTTAAACTTGCAAGCTCAATTAAGAGGTTGCAAGATCAAGAAAAGGCAAAGAACTCATGGAGAATGAAGCATAAAACAGAGAACATTATTGATTCCAAATTGATATAACCCCTTGAGATCAATGACCAAAGCTTAAACTTGCAAGCTCACTTAAGAGGTTGCAAGATCAAGTTAAGGTAGAGAGCTCACGGGGGAAGCTAAGAAAAAGAATGATACAAAATAACCCTCATCTTCATTTAACATCCACTCAAAAGCTCTCACAACAATTTAATGGAGGAAAGATGAAGAAGAAGAAGAAAAAGTTAAACTAAAAACTAACAAAAAGTGGGCATAAGAATTGATTCCTTTGGCTTGGCAAGTTCTGGGCTATTTATAGGCAGGCAACTGAAACCCTAGGGACACATTCCGACCCTTCATGAAAAGACCCAACTACCCCTGAAATATTTTCATCTGACGAGCCAATACGGCCGCGGTTCCGCGGCCTAAGCGCGCTTATGCCGCGGAACCGCGGCCATTTAGGAGAGTTAGATCATACAATTTGGTGGGTTTCCCTGGTTTTCAGTACTCTTCAGTGTGGTATATGTTGTTTCTCAGAAGCTCTTCACAATATTTCCAGAATTTCAGCAGATCAAAAGGTGATGTGATGTGGATCTTTTGCCATGATTTTTCTTGAGCTCTGCGTAGACATGTTGGATCTTGTGTTGACATTGTGATTTGTGCATGAAAATGACATCGATTTTCCATTTTGTCCCTTAAACTGGTGTGCGGCAATATACGGATAGAGAGCGGAGACCCGTGTTTTATCGGTGGTTAGCAGTAATCCGGAATTTGTCATGCTTTTCCATGAATTTCACTGTTTAGAGCTGAGAACCTGTATCCTGCAATTAACTAGCAAACACGGCTCAAGAGTACCTACTGATAAGCAAACGAGCATAAGAATGGGCGGTAGTAAAAGCAATATTCTGGTGTGAACAGTCTCCAACGGTGTATCTCAGACGGGTTGGCGCTAAGGCAGAAGCTTGACTCCACCGAGCGGGTTGCGCAAAGTTGCGAAGCTGCTAAGCATGAAATCGATACGAAGCTTTCATCCTGCTTACAGCAACGGGCTCGAATTAAAGCAGAGTTGGCAGCGGTGGCTGGCTGTGAGAAAGGGCTGAAAGGAGTGCACGAGCGGCTTGCCGACTTGTTGAAGAGGCCTCCACCTTAGCACATGTATTTGTAATTTTTTATATTGACGGAAATTTGTAATTCATGAATAACATGTATTCATTCATTTTTTTATTCTTTTATTCCATCCATTTTCATATGATGTACCTCGTATCCAATTGAATTTATGAATAAAGGACACATTTATTTTCTATCTTGTATTATTGCCTTCTTTTCTTTGCTTTCATGTGATTTTAGCAAATTTAGCCTGTAGGTGATAGATAATAGTTCATCTTGAACTCTTTGTAGGGTAATGATGGCTTAGGAAACAGGTTCAGATCTGCCTCCCAAGACTTTTCAATTTTATGAGCCATGAGGGTCTCATAAAGTTTTTTCTCCCTACGAATCGTGAGGATCTCGTATGTGTAATTTTTCCTTAGGAGCCATGAAGACTCCTGAGTGTGCTTTCCCTTGAGAGTCGTAAGGATCTTACAAGAGAATTTTCTCCCTTACAAGTCGAGAGGACTTGTAAGTGATCGATGAGTTGGCCTTTTTCCGAGTCGAAGCACTGCTCCGATGAGGAGGTCATTTGGTTGACGTATTTCCGCGACGGGGTCATTGGATGACGTATTTCCGCGAAGGGGTCATGTGTTGACATATTTCCGCGACGGAGTCATTGGATGACGTATTTCCGCGACAGGGTCATATGCTGATGTATTTCTGCGACGGGGTCATTTGCTGACATATTTCCGCGACGGGGTCATGTGCTGACGTATTTCCGTGACGGGGTCATTTGCTGACGTATTTCCGCGATGGGGTCATGTGCTGACGTATTTCCGTGACCGGGTTATTAGATGACGTATTTCCGCGACGGGGTCATTGGATGACGTATTTCCGCGATGGGGTCATTTGCCGACGTATTTCCGCGACGGGGTCACTGGATGACGTATTTCCGCGACGGGGTCATGTGCTGACGTATTTCCGTGACGGGGTCATTGGATGACGTGTTTCCGTTTTCTGCGGTGTCGGGGCTGACTCTAGGTTGTCCGTGAACCGTAGAGTTCTTAGAACTGGAGACTTCGCCGTGGCTCTGATTGGTGGTGTCGCGTCCGTGCTTTTCTGGCAGGAGGAGGAATGCCGTTGTTGTTCTCTAGGATGTAGACATGGCTACCGAGATTTGGAACTAGGGACTTTGTTGTGGCTCCAATTGGTGATGTCGCGTCTGAATCCTGCTGGAATGAGGAGGAATGGCCGTTGTTGGTCTTCTGGGATGTAGATGTTACTGTCAAGATCTGACTTTTCCCTTTGACAGAGTTTGTTTGGACACGTGGTTCCCTTTCGTTTATGCCCATGGATTGTATACAGGGGTTAGTATGGACTTACCTGCAGGGCAAAAAGCTTCATTTGATTTTTTTTTTATTTTTTTCCGCGATGCTCTATCATTTTAGCTTTTTATAGTGCAAAAGTCGCGATTGCCCATTCATTTCGGCTAGTTTTTCGCGGTGCCCAATCATTTCGGCTATTTTTTTTACTCGCTGCATTTTATTGCGAGTTGCCTAATCATTTCGGCTATTTTTTTGTATGCATATCTTTTACTTGCTTTGTTGCAAGTTGCCCCATCATTTCGGCTATTTCATATACATTTCTTTTACTTGCTGATTTTGTTGCAACTATGGTACTTAGAACCTGATGCCAATATTAGCATCAGCATCGCTGCGACTGGAATATTGCAAGGAGCGAATCATCATTTTCCGTGAAAGGACTTAGAATTTAATACCATTTTAGACATCATCATCGCTACTACTGGAACATTGCCAGGAGCGAATTATCATTTGTCTCTGTCGATTCGAACAAAGGTGGCTTAGCAAACAGGCTTAGTATCCTGTCGACTAAGGCTTCTGACTTCATGAGCCGTAAGGGTCTCATAAAAATGTTTCTCCCTACGAGTCATGAGGATCTCAAAGGTGCGATTTCTCCTTAGGAATCGTGAGGATTCTTAAGTGTGTGTTCTCTTATAAGTCGTAAGGATCTCATAAGAGCATTTTCTCCTTATAAGTCGAGAGGACTTACAAGTGTTGTTCACCAAGCGGGGAAATTTCGCGCCATTGGCAGGAACTTGGTAGGGGAAACATTTATTTATGCCCGTGGATTGTATACAAGGGTCAATATTGAACCACTTGTAGGTCAGTCTGAGAAAGATGATGGCTTAAGAACATATTCAGATCCCTATAGCTTAAGACTTTTGAATCTTATGAGCCGTGGGGGTCTCATAAGAGGGTTCAATATTGACCCTTGCACATTTGTTATTACATTTTTCCTACCATTTTCATATTAAAAAAAGGACTTTATTATAATATATTATACATATGTGGGTTTATGTGTAAAAACACTATTTTCCATGTGTTAATATATTTTAATTAGCATTTGCTAGGAAAATATATGCAAATAAAATCATTGACCTAATCCTAGTAGAACTAGGTCTACTAAATATTATTTGAGATTGTTGTGCAGAATTTTTCCAAGTTGTGCAGAATTTTTCAAGACTAGAATCAAGTAAATCAAGTTGTTGAAGAAGACTTGCCTAATTAAGAAGCAAAACTTGGAGACCAAGTCTGGGAGCAACTACGAGAAGATTTCAAAGATCCAAAGGTTCCAGATATCGACACATGTCACAGGGAGCAAGCCCTAAAATTTTGATCAATTGATCTTGACCCTTGGCCGCGGATCCGCGGCCAAAACCCCACTTAGGCCGTGGATCCGCGACAATATTAAAAGATTACATTATGCAATTTTGGTCGATGAATCTATGCTATATTTTACCAAGTTTTCAAGCAAAAGATTATGGCTTTGGACTATAAAAAGGGACCGAGAGCCTCCTGGAAAATTTATCAAGCCGACGCGATCACGAAGCCCCAGACGCTCACGCATCCAGGCTGATCATCAAATGTTCGTCTACCTCCTTAGGAAAGATCGAGAAGCAACTAGTTTGTAATCATTTTCTACGGAATAAAGTGTAGATTGTTCAAGTTGATTAATAAAGGTAGTTATTTTATTTAATTCTTTTGCATTTTATATTATGTTTTCCCTCTCTGTCTTTTCATCTTCTTTTCCCAACATGCGTGAGTAATTCTCCGCTTGTGAGGGTTCGTAGGATTAGGGTAGGCTAATGGATGATTAACATCCCTAAACCCTTTTTAAGTCCTATAAAGTTTATGAACTTTATCAAAAGAATCATTAACATCCTAATCGAGCGCGATAACAATTCTTTGTTAGTTCCAACCGCGATTTGAGATTAGATTAATGATTGTTTTGGTAAAGGCTAGATATGAACGAAGTTCCGTGTCGAGATAAGGGTTAAGAGTGGGATTCCTTTTTCCTCCAGAAACCCTAATCTACACGCATCACCGTCGTTCTAGTTTTAAATCTATTAATGGATAAAAATGGTAACTTTTAATTAATCGTCCATAACTACTAAATCCTAAGGAACCCTACAAGCCCTCTTATTATATTATCTACATCTCTAAAACAATCTAGATCTATATTTTTGCATTCTTGCTTAAACGTAGATCTAGAAACTTTTCATACAACTCTTTATTCCTCCTCTCTTTTTCAACACATCTAAAGTAAAAGTAAAAAGTTCCACGTTTCCTTGAGGACGACCTGTACTCATCTCGGTCTAGCTACACGCGACACCATTATTGATTGCGGTTAACTACAAACAACTTTTTCGTATCAATCAAATGGCGCCGTTGCCGGGGATACGTGCGTAATTTTTTTTTATACTATTTGTGTTGAATTCTTAGACGATTTATATCATTATTAACACAAAACTGCAAATTGCATATTTAACGATTTGTGCGTGAATTTTGCAAGGAGATCTGGAGTCACAGAATTGAGGAAAACGGAAGACAGAGCCATTAATCGAGATCCAGAGGAGCACAGAGGGACACAGAAAATTTTTCAGCAACTGAACCATCCACCTCGCGGCGGAACCGTGGCACAAAGGTGCTTCCGGCGGCGGAATCGCGGCAGGTTTAGAGGGATTAGGGCTACAGAACTCTCTGGTAAGATTCTCAACTCCTTCTCTCTCCTCTCAAATTCAATAAAATCTATCTTCTGCAGGATTCTTTGCAAAATCGCGCCGCTCAAAAATCTTTTTGCAAAAGTTTTGTGATTGGTTTTGTTTTGCATATTTTAATACGGACTTTAAGGGGCAAAGACCAAATCAAGATTAGGTGGGGATTTCATCACCCTTCCTAAGCCCCACAAATCACAAACCGAGCATCTGCATCAACCCTTCAATAATTTAAAAAATATCTAGACCAGACTCTAAGGACTGTCGCGCTCAATAAGGACAGAGGAAGGTCGTGGGTTATCTATCGCTTATTAGCATTACTTTTGTAGTGCCTAGACAAGTGTGTCAAAGGCTAGTGGTTTTTAATTAGGCCCACTACTGTGGTTCCTTCCCACTTATCTGGCACTTACCTGGCTACTAGGGTAGTACGGAGGCGGTAGAGGATTGATCCTGCGGTTTTTCCTTTGGAAGTCTAGGAGCGGTCTAGAGACTGGACCTAGGTGACCTTAGTTCTAGGGTTGCTTGTGCATCTTAGGGTGATTTGTCTTGAGTCCCACTTTTTCAAAACAAGCCAATTTTAAATCACACACACGCTGCCACTTGCACTAAACCTGCTTAGTGCATGCTCGGCTGGACACGGGATCCTAGTGCCCGTCTTGTCCGCGTTCCTGCTATCGACTCCGAGGTCGGTGCTTCTTCTTTTCCCCCACCACACACCACATCAACCGAGATGGACGGCACTCCATCAAATTATAACACCACGCTGCCACCGCCCGAAGGTGCGCATAATCCACCGCGCATTTCTCTCCAAGAGAGATGCTATCCTATCCGTGGTCCTCTTCCCACTTGTCTATCTCTTCCACCACCTAACGGGGATAATTTCAAAATTAAACCCCATTACATCAATCTGCTGCCCAAATTTCACGGGCTTGAGTCGGAAGACGCGTACGTTTTCATCACCAAATTCGAAAACGTATGCGCAATGATGGGTACTTCACAATTGACTTTAGATGCTATGCGCTTACGTCTTCTCCCATTCACACTGTGCGACTTGGCAGAAAAATGGCTTTACAATACTCCCGCACACTCTATCACTAATTGGGATGAATTCGTCATAGCATTTCTTAAGAAGTTTTACCCAAACCATAAGACTGCCCATATTAGGAGCGAGATCAACCAGTTCACCCAGCTTCCCAATGAACCATTTTGGAAGTGCTTTGAACGTTTCAAAGATCTGCTTGTCTAATGCCCCCATCACGGAATACAAAGATGGGATTTATGTCGAATTATATATGAGGGCATTAATCCAGCGACAAAGCAGATGCTTGAAACAATGTGTCAATGCAATTTCATGTCTAAAGATGACGGTGAAGCGTGGAAATATCTGGAAGACCTTGCTGAACACACGTTGCAGTGGGAAAGCGTAAGACCACCTTCAACTAAGGGAGGTATTTACCAGCTCGATGTTTCTATCGCAGTAAAAGCCGAAATGGCAGCGATACAGAAGAAACTCGACGCTATTGAAAACAAGTTCACATCATTCTCCCTAAATCAGGTCACGCTTCCTAAGACCGTCTGTGGTTGCTGTTCGGATCCTTCACACTTAACGGAAGAATGTCCTATGAATGCTTCGTTTCAAGCTAATGCTGCTTTTCAGCAGCGACCTAGAAACGACCCTTATTCTTCCACGTACAATCAAGGATGGAGGAATCATCCTAACTTTGCTTGGAATCAAAACCAACAAAGCAATTATCAAAGACCTCCTCCACAGCAACCACAACCACAGAATCAGCCCCCCTTTCAGTCACAGAATTTCCAAAATCCGGCCAACATTTCTACACCACAAGTGGCCGGTATTGACAACTCACTTGCACAAACTTTGGATATGTTCATGAAACAATCCATGCAATTTTCGGCTGAGATGAAGTCTTCTATTGATACCCTAACGAAAAACTCCTCCTCCCATGGTGAGGGTATTAAATCAATAGAAAACCAAATCGCACAGTTAAACGCCGCAATGAGTGCGAGAGAAAAAGAGAAACTCCCATCTCAACCCATACCTAATCCTGGCCACTCACAAAGTTATAATGTGAGTGCTGTTACCACGTTGAGATCGGGAAAAGTGCTGAATAACCGAGTGGGTGAGCAATGTGATGATAGTGACACCAATGATACCCCAGCTTCTTCTTCTTCCCCTAATTCGTCTAGTCCCCCTCCTTCATTCGAGCTTATTCTCCGTTTTCCCCAAGGCTCGAACATTTCGCCAAATCTATCTAAGTCGATTCCCACTCCAGTTTTGGGATCGAATCCATCCCTACAGTCTTCTCCACAAACATTGGACCCAAAACTTATTGATCAAGCACCTTATCCAAACAGGTTAAGGGGCAACAGACCAAGTCCACAAATGGAGAAAATTGTGGAAATTTTTAAGCAAGTTAACATAAACATTCCTCTCCTAGATGCTATTCAACAAGTTCCGTCATATGCAAAAATCTTAAAGGACTTGTGCACTAGGAAGAGAAAAGTTCAAGTACCTAAAAAAGTTTTCCTTGCGAGTAATGTGAGCACTGGTTTTACACAACAACTACCCAAGAAACGAAAGGACCCCGGAAGTCCTACAATTTCAATTTCTATTGGGGGTAAAAATATCAATCGTGCTCTACTCGATTTAGGTGCTAGTGTTAACTTGCTTCCGTATTCTGTTTATGAGCAATTAGGGATCGGAGAGTTAAAACCTGTGCATTGCACTCTTCAGATGGCCGATCGATCTATCAACCAACCTAGGGGTGAGCTAGAGGATGTGTTAATTAAAGTCGGGGAATTCATATTTCCTGTGGACTTTATCGTTATTGATACACAACCCGTGGCAAACCCACGCAATCAAATCCCGGTGATACTCGGTCGACCCTTTTTGGCCACTTCCAACGCAGTAATCAATTGTAGAAACGGCTTTATGACCCTATCCTTTGGAAAGAAGTCAATTGAGCTTAACATTTACAAGTTGGGAAGTGAACCCTCCGAACCCTATACTCATGTGTGTTCTGTCGAATTAATGGATGTCGACAGCAGCGAATTTGATCAACCTCATAATTCTGACTCTTTTCATATGTTGTTGCTTGACACGGACTCTTCCACCGAGTTGTCCGGATCAACATCTAACGCTGATGAGGAACTTTTTATAGAGTCTGACGATCACCCTGTTTTTCCTGATGACATTATTCTTCGGGGTATCGATGAAAGTTTTGAGGAAATTTTCGCTGATGAACTCGCATATTTAAAAAACACGGGTGTTGAGATGAATCAACTCCAAGATAAAGAAATTGAACCTCCACCCCTTCTTCTTGACAATCACGATAATGCGAGTAATCCATCATCACGATAATTGTGTCGTCTCTCCAAATTGAGACGCAATCCTTTTCCATTACACCTCTTATCACCTCCCCACTTCTTCACGTCGAAAGGTAACATGTTCTTCCACCAATCTTGGTGCTTCATCGATAAAATTTTTGAATGGTTGGTGTTGACTTTTGGTCTTTGTAAGGCTTTACTTTGACCAATAACCTTGACTCCCTCGTGTGATTTAAAAAAAAAAGATTAAAATTGTTTAACTCATGTTTGGGGGAGGTGGTATATTTTGGCTCTTGAAAGAAAATGATTTTTACAAAATTGTGAGCCTAAAATAAGTTTGGGGGAGGATTTTTACTTTCATATATTCTTGCCCCCATTAATAATTTCCTTCCAAGTCTACAGGTTTTTGAGCTTAACGAATGACATCAGTGAGGACACTGCTGTAAACAGGTTTGGGGGAGGTTTGTGCTTATTTACACATCAATTTGCATCATACTTTGAATAAGCACAACATTTTCAAAAATTAAAAAAAAATCTTTTATAACAAAAGTGTAGAAAGTGAAAAATTACATCCAAAAGATAGGAATAGTTTAAGAAAACCAAGAAAATTAGAAGTTTTTTTAAACGAACTAGTAATAAGTAATTATGAGCTGTTGTCCCAAGGGTTAGTAAGATGAAGGAAGTCACTAATCTGAGGATAAAAATAAGTCCGAAAAATAGTTTCTATTCTGGAAGCCAAACATTTGAATGTTGATACCCTACTATATGCACTTACATACGTCTTGAAACTCGGGATAGTAGAGGATACCTTGAAATGCTCTTGTCTGAAAGCCAAAGTATGAAGGAAATGAAAAAAATGAAGAAAATATAAAAATGGTGAAAAGAAAAAAATGAACACTGGTTTTGTTATCGCCAAGGCAGCAATAAAAAAATATAGCGAGGGTGCCTCTTCACCTAGTGCCCTAAAGCCAACTGGTCTGGGAGTCACTGCTAAGCCTTAGGTGGTGCAAGACGAGGAAAATATTATCACCTAATCAGTAAGCACATGAGTAATCGGTCGGTTAGTACCTCAAGAAGTATTAACGGTCGCATGAAAATGTGTGAGCAAATCTAAATATTCATCAAATTAAAAAGTAATGAGGTAGATGGACAAGAGTATGATAGCTTGAATTGAATTCTCCGAGTGTAGGGATGTCCTTTACACACACGTAGGGTTATATGATCGATGTTTGGATGAAAGGTAGGAATGAAGAATAAAGACGATGTTTTATTGAGGGATAATGTGATTTCTAACATTTTTTCATGACTATTAAGATAGGGCTCATGACAACTGAAAAGCTAGTGTGGTTGGAAACTCTTATTTTCAAAGTCTTTCTTTTATGGTTCTTATCTTTATATATAAATTTCACCATCTCTCTTTTGTTATAGGATTTTGTGGGTGTAATCCGCTGAAAACCCTCAGGAGACAACACTCCTCCTACTAGGGACACCTAGAGGTTTAACGGCTTGTTGCACGTGCTCAGTGCAATCGTGTTTGCCTACGAAAGTGTGCTTAGTTTTCTCCTTTCTTTTTTTTTCTTCTCCTCTAGAATAAACTAGTTTGCTCGGGACGATCAAAGATAAGTTTGGGGGTATTTTTTCAGTTGATAAAACTGCACATTTGTTATTACATTTTTCCTACCATTTTCATATTAAAAAAAGGACTTTATTATAATATATTATACATATGAGGGTTTATGTGTAAAAACACTATTTTCCATGTGTTAATATATTTTAATTAGCATTTGGTAGGAAAATGTAAGCAAATAAATTCATTGACCTAATCCTAGTAGAACTAGGTCTACTAAATATTATTTGAGATTGTTGTGCAGAATTTTTCCAAGTTGTGAAGAATTTTTCAAGACTAGAATCAAGGAAATCAAGTTGTTGAAGAAGACTTGCCTAATTAAGAAGCAAAACTTAGAGACCAAGTCTGGCAGCAACTACGAGAAGATTTCAAAGATCCAAAGGTTCCAGATATCGACACATGTCACAGGGAGCAAGCCCTAAAATTTTGATCAATTGATCTTGACCCTTGGCCGCGGATCCGCGGCCAAAACCCCACTTGGGCCGCGGATTCGCGGCAATATTAAAAGATTACATTATGCAATTTTGGTCGATGAATCTATGCTATATTTTACCAAGTTTTCAAGCAAAAGATTATGGCTTTGGACTATAAAAAGGGACCGAGAGCCTCCTGGAAAATTTATCAAGCCGACGCGATCACGAAGCCCCAGACGCTCACGCATCCAGGCTGATCATCAACTGTTCGTCTACCTCCTTAGGAAAGATCGAGAAGCAACTAGTTTGTAATCATTTTCTACGGAATAAAGTGTAGATTGTTCAAGTTGATTAATAAAGGTAGTTATTTTATTTAATTCTTTTGCATTTTACATTATGTTTTCCCTCTCTGTCTTTTCATCTTCTTTTCCCAACATGCGCGAGTAATTCTCCGCTTGTTAGGGTTCGTAGGATTAGGGTAGGCTAATGGATGATTAACATCCCTAAACCCTTTTTAAGTCCTATAAAGTTTATGAACTTTATCAAAAGAATCATTAACATCCTAATCGGGCGCGCTAACAATTCTCTGTTAGTTCCGACCGCGATTAGAGATTAGATTAATGATTGTTTTGGTAAAGGCTAGATATGAACGGAGTTCCGTGTCGAGATAAGGGATAAGAGTGGGATTCTTTTTTCTTCCAGAAATCCTAATCTACACGCATCACCGTCGTTCTAGTTTTAAATCTATTAATGGATAAAAAGGGTAACTTTTAATTAATCGTCCATAACTACTAAATCCTAACGAACCCTACAAGCCCTCTTATTATATTATCTACATCTCTAAAACAATCTAGATTTATATTTTTGCATTCTTGCTTAAACGTAGATCTAGAAACTTTTCATACAACTCTTTATTCATCTTCTCTTTTTCAACACATTTAAAGTAAAAAGTTCCACGTTTCCCTGAGGACGACCCGTACTCATCTCGGTCTAGCTACACGCGACACCGTTATTGATTGCGGTTAACTACAAACAACTTTTTTGTATCAATCAATCTCGTAAGTGTAATTTCTCCTTAGGAGTCGTGGGGATCCCTAAGTGTGTTTAAGTCGTAAGGATCTCACGAAGGTGTTTTCTCCTTACATGGTCGAGAGAACCTTGCAAGTGTTTTTTAACAAGATTGCGCCCTTTCAGGTTTTCATAAACTCGCCGGTAGCCCTGCCGTTTTTACTCACGGAGCCCTTTCGGGTTTTCATCCGTGCCCATTTTTCTTATGGACGTACCGTTTTTTTTTGCGTCAGCTTTAGGATGCTGCGGTTCGTAGTAGTTTACAGACATTTCGGTTAGGCGTAGTATTTTTTCAAGAACCGACCGTTTATTGGCCTAAAAGGTCTTTCGCCATGCATTTTCATGAAAAAGTAAGCCCCACCTTGGTAGACCTTGTCTATGATATACGTGCCCTCATAGTTTGGCTCGAATTTCCTCCGTTTGGCACGATTAGGGATCATAGGTCTTTTTACGACTAGCACGAGTTCGCCTTGGCGGAATGTTCTTGGCCTAGTCAATCTTTCGTACGAGCGCATCATCCTTACTTTGTAAGCCTCTAGGTTTTGCTGCGCCATGAGCCGGGTTTCGTCAAGGGCGTCAAGCTCCTCTAGGCGAAGGTGAGTATTCTCTTTGTCTGTTAGATCGTGATGAACCGCCACTCGCAGAGAAGGTAGCTCTATCTCCAAGGGGAGTACTGCTTCAGCGCCGAATACCAATACACACGGCGTTGTGTTTGTGGCCGTTTTGTTCCGATATGCCAAGAGAGTTTCATCCAATCTCTTGTGCCAATCTCTTCTATTTCCGGACACCGTCTTCTTTATGATCTTCGCCAAGGTCTTGTTGAAGGTCTCAGCTAGACCGTTAGCTCGGGGGTTATAGACCAAAGAGTATCTCCAGTCTATATTATTTTGCTGTGCGAAGCGCCTGATTCTGTGACTTCTGTAGGCTGGCCCGTTATCGGAGATAATCCGTCGCGGAGTACCGAACCGATAGATGACATGTGTCTTGAAGAAATGGAGAATATTCTCCATCTTCACTTCTCTTAGCGGTACTGCTTCTGCCCGCTTAGAGAAATAATTGGTTGTCTCCAATATGAACCGATGTTCCCCATATTTCGAACGGCCAGCTAGCCACCGTTGGGTGTAGCGGATTTGGATACTGGTGGATGAGGTCCCTATGAATCTGGCCCGAGTGGCACTGCTTCGCGTATTCGAGGCAGTCTTGGATCATCGTGGGCTAATAGTAGCCCATCCTTTTGATCTTCAGCTTCATCTTTGGCCCGGATTGATGAGAACCGCAGAGTCCGTCGTGAGTTTCTTGGACGACTCTCCTTGCTTCTTCCAATCCCAGGCATCTCAGCCACAGAGAGTCGAACGATCTCTTATACAGAGTATCATTGATGAAGGCGAAAGACAGAGCTCGTTTCATGAGCTGATGTCTTGAGGATGCATCTTCAGGCGTTCGACGGGATTTGAAGTAGTCTATGAAGACTTCTTTCCAATCATTAACCTTTTCTTGGTCTTCTATTCGTAGGGCCGTTTGCTTGGTCGCTTCCTTTTCTTCAGACGACTCCAGAGATATTTCCGCTGGTGCAAGAACCCGACTGTTTTGTACAACGATCCTTACGTCATCGAGGTTTTCGTCAGCCAGTTCTTTAGCGAGTTTGGCTGATGCGTCCACTTTGCTATTTTTCGTATGCGGTATGCTTTCCAGGACGTAGGAAGGGATTTGAGTCGGCAATTGTTACACTCTCTCGCCGTACTTCACCAACTCTGGTTTGCACATTTGATAGTCGCCGTTTACTTGACTAATGACCAAGTGGGAGTCTCTGTATATGAGAAGGTTTTCGATTCCCATGTCTACATCGATCTTAAGACCTGCTATCAAATCTTCATATTCGGCCTCATTGTTCGTCCTCGGCTCTGTTAAGGAGAAGGCAAAACGCATTATCCCTCCTTGTGGAGTCACGAAGATAAGGCCTACCCCAGATTTGATTATAGGGGTGTTGTGTTGTCGCTTCTTCATGGAAGATGCCCCCATCGAAGTAAAGTTCCCATCGAGTGTCACTCTCTCCTTTCTCCCTATCGATCGTGTCAAACGCGTGCTCGTCTGGCAATTCGTAATTTATGGGTGAATCGGCATGTATCGGATGCTCATAGAGGAAGTCGGCAATGGCCTGGCCCTTCACTGCCTTAAGAGGTCGGTATGTTATCGAGAACTCCATCAAGAGGATGGCCCATTTAGCGAGCCGTCCTGTTAGTATGGCTCTTGACATCAAATATTTGAGAGGATCCATCTTTGATATGAGATGGACCTCATGCGCCAATGCATAGTGTCTGAGTTTCGTTATCGCGAAGATTAACGCCAGGCAATGTTTTCCGATAGGGGAGTAATTGTTTTCTGCCCCCAGGAGAACTCGGCTCAAATAGTAGAGGGCTCTCTCTTTCCCTTGGTCATTTTCCTGTGCCTATAGTGCGCATAAGGAACCTTCAAGGACGGTTGTGTACAGGATGAGGGGCTTTCCCTTGACCAGGGCGGTCAGCACCGGCGGATTTTGCAAGTATTGCTTGATTTCGTCCAGTGCGCTTTGGCATTTACAATCCCAGACGAAAAGGGTCCCCTTTTTCATTAAATGGCTGTAGGGGCGGCATTTGCCAAAGAGATTAGCTTGAACCGCCGGATATACGCGAGCTTTCCCTGTAGAGACCGCAGTTGCTTGAGAGTTCTCGGCGGAGACATTTCCATGATCACTTTGATCTTTGATGGGTCTATTTTGATGCCCCGATGTCGTACGATGAATTCTAGGAATTTGCCCGAGGAAACTCCAAATGCGCATTTGAGAGGGTTCATCTTCAGGTTGTATTTCCGAAGGCGCTGGAAAACTATCTTCAGATGCTCCCAATGTTCTTCATGCGATTTGCTTTTCACCACGAGCTCATCGATATAGCATTCGACGATTTCATGTATGAGGTCATCGAAAATCTTTGTCATGGCCCACTGATAGGTAGCGCCAGCGTTCTTCAAGATGAAAGGCATCACTTTGTAGCAAAATATGCCCAGCGGAGTCCAGAAAGCAGTACGTATCTTGTCTTCGGGATGCATCTTTATTTGATTGTACCCGATGAGCCGTCCATAAAGGAGAAGTCTTCGTGAGTGGACATGTTATTTATCATCAGCTCGGTAACCGGTACGGGAAGGTCATCTTTTGGACAAGCTTTGTTGAGGTCCCGAAAGTCCACGCAGATGCGCACCATCCCATTCTTCTTCATCACTGGGACGATATTGGCGATCCAGTCAGGGTACTGAACTTCTTGGATGAAGCCAAAGTCGATTAACTTCTTGACTTCGGCGTTGATGCTCATTTCAAGTTCAAGCCGCATTCTTCTTGGTGCTTGCTAGACTGGCTTGACGTTCGGCGATATCTCCAATTTATGCACAGCTATCTCTGGATCTAGACCCGGCATCTTGGAGTAGTTTTATGCGAAGCATTCTTTATACTGCATAAGCATGTCTCTTAGCATAGCTACCTTTTCTTTGGACAGCAGCTCACTGACGAACGCAGGCATCGGGTCGTTTGCCATCCCCAAGTCGATCTTCCGTAGGTTGTCCGCAGTAGTATGTATCCCATCTTCCAGTTCTTTTGGCACCGATGGAAACTCTGAGATCACTTCTTCATCATCATTTTCGAAGCACCGGGGGAGGTCAGCCGTATCCTCGCGTACTCCTTCTCCTGACAGCGTTATCGCGTAACAAGTATGAGATCGCTTCCAAGAACGATTCTGATCCGGCTCTACTCTCGCTGCCTATGTGGCTTTCGGTTCATGCTTCTGTGGCGGGGTTACCCTCTAACTGCTGGATAAAGCGAACCTGCCTTGCTAATACTGGTCTTCTACCCAGTCTTTGAATGTGAAGCAGTCTTCGAGTGGATGTCCTATCGCTCGGTGATAGGAGCAATAATCCAGGTGAGAGATCTCGTCTGCTTGTTCAGGGTGTTTGGACTCCGAGAGCGTAATCATTTGATATTTCATAACAAGATCGAATATCTTCCTTGTCTTGTCTTGGGGAAAAGAATATACTCGACCCATCTTCTTTATAAGAGATGGATCCCGGCTGCTCAATTCTCGATCGCGTGACTTCTTGGACCCGCTTTGCCGCTATTGAACGTTTTTTCTTTTCTTTAGCTTGTTTCTACCTCTGTGTCGGGTCTTTTTTATGACGGGCTGGCGAAGAAGAGCATCGTCATTTTCCGCAGCCTGCTGAAGGAGGCGCTGTGTCCTGGTTTTCTCGTAAATGGCTATTTCACGGTTGTGGTCATCCCAGACTTTTTGACCCTCTTCCCTTATTAGCTTGTCCATCTATTCTTTGAACGACGGACTTGACACTTTCATGGCGGGACCTCGTTTTGGTTCAGGGTTAGCGTCTTCTAACAGAGCATCTCCTTCTTCATCAAAGTCATGTATAACGTCGCAGCCATGGAATCGCTCCCGTTTCTTGGGTGGAACATATCCAAGCCCGATCGTTTCCATTCTCCTGTTGAGCAATCTTCGCTGAGTTCCAGAGACATTCCAGGTCTTGTTATAGAACCGAGCTTTTCGAGCAGTCTGTTTGAAGAGTACGCCCTGGCACCTCAACAGCCTTTTTAATCCTTCTGTGTAGTATCTGGGCAGACGGATGGGCTAGATCCTGTCAAGCGTAGAATCGGCATTATGCCAGTTTTCTTTTTCCACTTTATTCTCCGCGGATCGATAAAAGAGGAACGCCTTTTCATCTTTCCGCCTGGGAGGGACGTAGAACGTCTGCAGCTCTTGTACACTATAGGTATCGAGTATGTCGAGTTCTTTGTAATGCTTTCTCGGGACCACGGCAATTTGCAAACTTTGATCATCTCCGGTGAAGGCCTGCATCGATGGGCGGACCGAGAACACTGCGTTGACCTCGTATTCAGAGTCACTGCTAAAGACCAGAATAGGGGTAGACGGTCCCGGCTTGTTGCATTGGGGCGGCCCCGAATAGACTATCTCTTCTTCCTCCTCGGTGTCGCTCCCGAAGACCGGAATAGTGGTGATAGCTTTTTGCTTATTCTCCGGTTTATGGCATCTTTCTGTGTCTTCAAAGTCTGGCAGAAAGTACTTTGCGTACTCGTATTTGCGCTCTTCATTCACGGAGAATGGATTTATCTCCCCCGTTACGGTGTACTCAAGACCATCCTTGAAATACTTCATACACTGATATTGTGTAGAAGGGATGATGTTGTATAGAAGGGATGATGTTGTATTCGTGTAACCAAGATCTTCCGAGCAAAGCGTTGTAGCAAGTCTTGGCGTCAATGACATGAAATTTGATGTCAATTATGAGAAGCCCAAATCGTAATGTCAGTATCACAGACCCGAGCGTCCGTGATGACTGGGAGTCAAACCCGGAGATAGTGATTTTATCCCGAACGAGGTGCTGAACGCTCATGCAAATCTCCTTCAACACTCTTACATTGAGAAGGTTGACGGAGGACCCATTGTCGACCATGATCTTCTCTATCTTGATGTCATGGTAGTATCTGGTGACATATAAGGGATGGTTATGCTCGCATGTTCCGAGGAGGAGATCTTCGTTGCCGAAAGTGACGTCAGCAGTGTGCACTTCTTCTAGCTCGTCCTTCATCTTTTCTTCGGCAAGGAAGGCTTGAAACTGCTCGGGCTCTTTTAGTGCCTTGATCAAAGAATCTCTCGCCTCTTTAGATAGCAGAAGGGCATCGAGAATGCTCAGTTGCGAGGGTATCTTCCTCAGGTGTGCCAGAATGTTGTAATCTACCTTGCTTTTCTTAGGCGGGTCCTTGGTTGCCAGCTCTTCGATGACTCGGTCATTAAGGGCAATATCTTCATGGACTTTTTCTTTCCCCTTATCTTTTTTGTTCGATCCCTTGTTTGTGGGTCCGAGATTCTTTTCGGGTAACGTGCGATTGCGCAACTGAATGTTCTCGCAGGTCTTCATCTCTTCTGCTTCAAAGATAGATTCCCTGAAAAGAGGGCCAAGGGCTATTTCCTCATCAGAATCGCTTCTGAAGGTGAGAACTTGCGATATCTCAAAATCGATTATGTGACAGTTACCGGCAGTTCTTTTATGCTCATCTGTCGTGATTCTCCATTCCCGATGAGCCTTGCGTTTTATCCGCTTGAAATGTTTTCGTTGAGCGACGTACCCTTGCCACCACTTTTTAAAATCCATGCACTCTTCAGCGGGGTGTGCAATCCTCTGGTGGTATAAGCAATAGTTAGGATGCACGTCTGCTTCGTCAAGGTGCGTATCCTCGGGGATATCTTCTTTGGGCGGTGGCAGCTTCATTCCCATGGATAAGGCTTTGGCAAACCGTTTCCTCGTCTTAAATTTGCTTTCGTTTGCGGCGGATGTGCTTTGATCTGGTGGGAGTGTTTTGACCCTTTCGTCCAGCCGCCGACGTTTGGCTTTTTTGAATATGGCCATTTCGCGCTCCCGATCGGCTTTGCTTTTCTGACGGGCTGCGTTCAGCAGCAGATCGATCATCTCGTCAGATGGTTCTAAGAGTTTCGGTTCGGGATCTGCCCCTAATTTCTCTGCATCAGGAGTTTCTTCACCATTTATTGACGAGTGAGAGATCACGTGCCAGCTTGTCACATAATCCTCAGGTTCATCTGATGAGTCTTCTCCCTCATCTTTGTTGCCATCTCTGTTTTCAAGAATGTGGTTGAGAAACTCTTGGAGTGTGACCGGGGTTTGTGCCTTCTGCTTGTATTCCTCTAGCGCGTCAATGTGTTTTTGCAGGTCCGTGCGCATGTCATCAGGCTTCACGGGATTTTTGGTCTTCTTCTTCTTCTTTGAAGATTTTGACGGCTAGGCATGGGAGTTTTGACTATCGCTACCAATTCTTGGCGTCGGGCGCAGTTTCAGCATTCTCTCAATGACTTCGGACTCCAGCGGACTTTTTCACCTGATCGCTGGGCATATTTGAAGATCCTTCAGCATTCTTTTTATTTTGGTTGAAAGAGCGACCTCCCATGGATCTTCTTCTATAAATGAGCATGATGCCCCCGGTGTGTCTACCCTTTTAGGAGCGTGCGGCTGGGGCGGGCTTACTTTCCAATTGTAGGACAGTGCGAATTTTCCCTGTTGGTATTGGTCCTCAATCCAGCCTTTAAAGACGAAGCAATCTTCGATTGGATGGCCTACTACTAGGTGGTAGGAGCAGTAATTGGGATTGTTGACGTCACCTGGCTGCAGTGGCGTCTCGGATCTGACAGAGTGATGAGCCTGTTGCGTACCGCCAGTTCGAACAGTCTCTGTGTTTTATCCCGAAGGAACGAGTAAGGACATTTTAACTTTTCGTTGATAAATCGATGTCTATCGTTTTGGCGATCGGCTGGTTTTGGATCACTCGGCTGTTGCTGAGTATTGGCGACGAAGGTCACTTTCCCTTTCCCCTTTTCACTTCACGGCTCCGACTTTGAAGAGGAAGGCCTATGGCCCATCTGGGCCAGCTTGTCTATCAGGGCCTGGAAGATTGTCGGCTTGAAGAACATTATGAACTGGGATATGGTCGCCTGCGGATCAAGGGTACCCATGAACATGCCTACTGCAGGAGCTTCTTCGATGCGTTGTTCGCATTTCGACCATAGGTTCTGCCACCGGAATGCATACTGAGCCCATGTTTCTCTCGGCTTCACCCTAGCATTGATCAATGCCGTAATTGGGGTGCATTCACTAGCGCTTGCGAACCTTTGTGTAAACATTAACTCCATTTCTGCAAATGTCTTAATGGAGTCGTTCGGGAGCTCGGAATACCATTCAAACGTTGTCTCCGACAAGCTGCTAACACCCTGACGAAGCAGCAGTTTGTCGTCACCCCTAGTATTATCGCACAAGGCTCTGAATTGAGCAATGTGCTGGTGTGGATTTCTCATTCCCTTATATACGTGGAATTTAGGGATCGTATATCCTGGCGGGTACTTTATTTGATCGTACCAACCCGGATAGGGTCGTCCATTCTTAACGATTTGGCCAGCCACTTCGCTCGCCTGATGAGCTCGTATCTGTTGAGCTATATAGTCATCCAGGGTGGCTTTGGAGAGCGTCTCCTCTTTGGCCATTGATAGAGCCGGAAGAGGGTTCGATGTCTCCCCTCTGTCGTCTTCAAGGACAATCGGAGGGTCTTTAGCAGGAGGATCCGGCTGTATTATCATCCCGACCATATCTTGGAATAAAAGCGCCATTCGTTTATTGTTGTCCTCTTGTTCCGCGGCCTCTCTGTCTTTCTTCTTGAGAATTCTGCGGAGGAATTCAGCATCGGTTTCTTGTTCTTGACGCTGTTCCGACAACGTCTTCGGTCTTTCTTTTTGTCCAGTGAGTGCGGCCATCTGTGTTAGCATCTCCTGGAGCTTCTGTTGTTGCTCATGAGCTTTTGTTACCGATCGGGTGAGTGGTCGATGACCCGTGAAGATATGGCTATCCTCTTTCCCGGATGCCATATAAACAGTGTGCACCACCATGCCCCCAGACTTGGGGCGTTTGGATTCAGTACCTTTGAGCTTTGTCGCAGACATGGGGATTTTCTTCGACCTTCTTCTTTTGTGAGCGGTCGAAATTAAGGGGGCCGTTACAGCGGGCAACTAAGTAGACGAAACCTTATATGTATGACAGGATGGTCCTTCTCTTGCCGAACTTTCATCTTCTTCAGTCGGCAGGAGTAGTCTTGGTTGATCACTGAGTCTTGGACCTGTCACCAGACCTTGTGAATTTTAGAGGACAATCGCTGAGGGGGCTTCTCCAACTTTGTCTTTATAGCATTCTCCACAGGTGGAGGAGATCTTTTTAGCATGGCTGTCGGAGAGTTCTTGCGCACCCTCCTGAGTGGTTCAAAGCTGTTCCCGGTTAGAACAGCAACATCGTTTTCCACCGTTGGAGCCGGCGAGGTAAGTCCAGATAGGGAATTGCCCCCAGCTTTTCTCACTCGGCGCCAGTGGCGACGTCGAGCGTGTCGAGCAGACGGTACTGGCTCAGCTATTCGGGTGGCTTCTTCATGCCCCCTACTCTGATAAGGGGTGTTTGTCGTCGTTAGCCTGTCGAAAACCAACGTCCGCTGAGAGGGGGTGGCCAACCTGTCCAAGGCAGACTTTTGAGCAAGGGAAGCGGCCTTGGTCACTTTTCCTGAAGCGGGTGTTGGAGCGGACGGTCTAGGGAAGACTGATCCCTTGGCAGGAGAAGCCTCTCTGATGATTTCGTTCACTGGAGCAGGGATGGCTATCCGTTTCGGGATAACCCCTTCAGGTATTGCAGGCTTTTTTACAGGCCCATTAGAGTTTTGGCCCAGTCTGTTAAAGACCGAGGTGCTGGATTTCGGCGACCTGTTGAGAGGGGTCGCGGCAGTCGTAAGCCGATCAAAGTCCGACTCTTCGGAGATTCTTGCAATGGCACTAGGGCGTTAAAGCTCATTGGTGGGAACATGGTCCCAAAGAACAGTCCAGTGGTGGCCTGGGTCACCTGTTCCACTGGCATCATGAGAATGGAGGCCACTTGAGGCCTGTAGGTCACTCCTCCAGTAAGGACAAAGTGGGAGTTGTTGCAGTTGTTGCAGTTTGTGCAGTTGAAAGCCATTGATCTTCTGTTTTCTGCACGGAGCAAGACACAAAATCTTAGTACCTCAAATTCAGGGGCAACCATAGTTAAACGCGATTCGTTCGCGAAACACGACACACGAAGTGTGGAGTGCAAAGAGGAAAAGGTCCCACCGGGCGTGCCAGAATCTGTTCTCCGCCGAAAGACGCGACCGGGACGTTGGGACGTCCGGCCTGAATTTGGGGGTAGATGCTATTTTGATTTTATCCGTCCACCTCTCTGAAGATACCAAGTTGATTTATGGCACCGTGTATCGGAGGTTTAGACGGATGCGGACGTTGTAGCAACTTCGTCAGATTCCCCCTCATTTGAGGGGTTCTTTTATTGTAGAGACGCTCTTCCCTGCAGGCGCAAGCACCTGCAGTTAATTACGCTATCGCATCGCGGTAACAACTTTCTCCTTCTCGAGATGGTCACTTCGTGTTGTGTGTGTTTATTTTGTTTTTGGTTGCCCGTGGATTGTATACGGAGACTAATTTATGTTATCGCCCGTAGGGCGTGGATTAGTCCAAATCCATATTTTCTTAGATTTGGGTTTGGCTTGGGTTTAAGGATCATTAATCTCATTTGAGACTAAGATCAACTTAAACGTTTGTTAAGGATACGTTAGTCTAATTTTAGACTAAGATCTACTTAACAGGATCATTTAGATCCAACAAAAGAGTATTTGGACTCCATTGTTTTAGTTTAGGGACATTGCGGTCTAGAAGTTTAAGGACATCATAGTCTGTGACAGTTTAAAGATATCATAGTCTGTAAAGTTTAAAGACATCATAGTCTATGAGTTTAAGGACCTCACAGTCCATAAATTTTAAGGACCCCAGAGTCCATGAGTTTAAGGACCCCACAGTTCGTAAAGTTTAAGAACATCATAGTCCAGTTTAAAGACGTCATAGTCTATAAGGTTTAACGACATCATAGTCTGGTTTTGGTTTAACTGTTTGGAGATGCACTAAAAGTTATTGGTTATTGGGACCCTCCGCCTCTCTGAAGACGTTGAAGAATCACAACGACATATATCAGAGAAACGAAGTTCTCGTTTTAGGCAACTTTGATGAGTTAAATTCTCGTTTATAAGAGATTTTGTCTTGTGGGTCTAAGAACAAAGTTCTTATATTTATAGGAGATGTTACAATCTCTTTTTTTTTTGTGAAAGGCTTTGCCTTGATGGATTTGTGATCCGAAGAGAATTGAATTCTTCTTCTCCCCCTTTTTTATGATGAGATACTATGATCTCTTTTGTGAAAGACGTCTGTCTTATAGATCTATGATCTAGAAAAAGAACTAAGTTCTTCTTCCTTGATGAGATGTTTTTTATCTCTCCATTTTTAACTTGAAGAAAAGTTCTTCTCAGAGCTTGGTCTTTTCTCTGAAATTTCTCAAAACTTGTGGGGGGGAGGGTTCCTCTCTGTAAGACTTAAAGTCTTGGGGCCTTTTTATAGGGTAAGTTGATTTGTTGAATCAGTTAAAGAGATCTTTCTCTGATTGATTTGGGGATGTTTCCCCACCATTGGATCTTTGATCCTAGGGTTTCTGTTTTACAGAAGGTAATCTTCTTGTTTTTAACAAGATTGGGAAAGTCTTTTCCCATACAGAACTTATTCTGTATCTTGGTGATGATTTTCTTTTAAATCACCATTGTATCCTTGATCCAACGACAGGGAAAATTTAGTTCTAGCGCTACCGCTCTCGTGCTTTGCATGTGAGCACTGCAACAGAGTCTTTGACTCTTAGCGCTGGCGCTGCTAGCGCTGGCGCTCTCGTACTTTGCACGTGAGCACTGCAGCAGAGTCTTTGACACTTAGCGCTGGCACTATATTGAAGCACTTCTTCATTTCAAATTTCAAAATTTTGAACAGAGCTTTGCTCTGATTGGGGAAACAAACAAGTCGCGATAGGCTCTCGCACTAAGAAAGAGAGACGGCTATTCCCACAGTGTCTTACGCGGACAACTGCCTGAGATTCTTCGGCCTCGAGTTCCTCCTCACTCGAAATTTCATCCTGTTAGTTATATGTATGCCCTAGAGGCCATTACTATACATAGGATGTATATTGTAGTGGATACTGGGACATATATAGGGAGGACTTTCTTGCTCGACATGATAGTATGCTATCTGGTTGCTCTTTATCTTAACGTGTACACTGATTGTCTCTCTGTTACATGTTGGTAAAGCCCTTAGGATGTGTACTTGACTACCTGGACTATGAAGCGGATCATACTAGTGGGGACATGGTAGTGCATAAGTACATCCTTCAAGGTCTCTAGTCGTGGGTGTATCGAGACGGGGCATCGATATACCAGAGTAGACTAGCCTATACCTTCTCGACCCATACAGATGGGCGATGGATGATCCCATATCCATTGGTGTTTGACATCAGAGATGATATACGGGTGCTCAATAGAGACTGGGTACACTGGACGGACTCGCCGAGAACTCCCAGATGGTATTATACCTTACGTCAGATGGCAGTTCTCTGGTGACACTGGTACAGGTTAGTCTGTAGACCCGAGATCGTTATAGAGTCTTGTGTGATTCCCACTGTGCTTTGATTTCCACCTTACCACATCCAAGAGGGCATGCAAAACGGTGGCTTTTGGGTACAGTCCCGAATCACATGGAGGCAATGAGCGATAGGAGGGGATTCGTCTCTCCCGGTATAGGGAGTTGATGTTGCGCTGTGTTCGATTGGCTATAACCGGAAATCCCTGGCCAGGGTTGCTGAGATTTACTGGTAAGTGTTACCAGTAGTTTCTCGAACTGTTATAGACCTCATATCGACACGACTTATCGAGCTACTGGGGTCTGACGTTTACCACCCCTAGGCGAGATATGCGACATATCAGACGAACAGACCGGACTGTACGGTAAGTGTTACTGGTTGGATTCATAGGAGTGTGAGCGGGCTTGCTCGTTGATCTTCTGATCGCTCAATACCCGGATGGCCGTTACGTTTAGCAGACCGCTTGCGGCTTGTGGGTGTTTGATATGATCATCACCTACTGCCGGCGTATTGACGAGTCTTTAGAGTCCTGCACAGAGGTTTCCTGGCTCAAGCGAAACGAAATAGGAGCGCATATGAGATATGTGCGGGACCGAGAATAATACCAGTATGTGATACTGTATTCTATTCTCGCGATTTGTGACATTGATCGGTTGTATGCGATATAGCCGAGTTATCGGATCAAGTGTTGATTCGATAAGTTGTTACTATTGATATTAGTCGGTTATATGCGATATGACCGGATCATTAAATCAAGTATCGATTTAATGATTTCATGTATAATTATATATTTGATATATTACTTTACATTAACTAGTATTTGTTCACTTAAGATTGATTTTCTCACTTGATTGTGCACATTGTATATATGATATATTTTTGTGCACTTGTTTGTATCATGTTTGATGATACATGCAAACTTGGGTGTGTGTATGCTTTAAACTATGATTAGGTTAATGGTTAGGGTTTGATTTACTTATTTATTTATTTTATTCATGTATTTAGTTAAAACAAAATGGTGGCTTTCTTTCTTTTCTTTGCTAGAAGCTTCATGTTGTTTTCTAGCATTTTTGAAAAAGTCTACCATTTTGTTTTTTCCTTTAACCTAACCATTACACCTAAACCCTAGTTTAATCTCTACATGAGTTTACTTACCCATGGTTGCATTATGATAAGTATTCACTTGAATTATTATTTTGGAAATTAATTGATTATTCTTTTCTTCTTCTTCTTCTTGATGAAGAAAAAGAAAGCTTGCTTGAAAATTATCAAGTGATGAATCCAAGTGAGAAATCCAAATCCAAAGTGAACCCACTTCCTATTTCTTCATCCTCTGCCACTTGCCATGTTGTATAGGGTGTTTTCTTCACAAGTTTCATGAGCTAGTGAAGATGGAGCTTGAGTTAGAGCTGCCTCGACGTAGATCATCTTCGGCATCGAAGTCAACGACCTAGCCCGCTCATTTCTCCGACGAAACCATCGCTAGAGTCCGGGATCCGGTGATCGCAGCGAAGGGACGTCATCACGGAGCTAAAGAAGTGGAGGACCGGATCTACAAAGGTTGTATTTCCATTCACTTAGTAGCAAAGTTGTTTGCTTGCATTTGTTTTCGCCTTACCTCTAGTAATCGATCTAGTTTAGGGTTTCTCGGCACCGGAAAATTTGAATTTGGCATGGTTGATGCCTTGTGGAATCTCTTGAGTATGCCTAGGAACCCTACAGTGGTATCAGAGCCTAGCTAGAGCCTTAGGCGATGTGTAGACGAAGTTAGAAACCCGATCGAACCCCGAAACCCTAAAAATAACCCTTCTCTGTACATTTTTCAAAACTGTGGAATTTTGTGAATTAAAAATATGCAGAAAAATAAGCAGGGATTTATTGGAATTACTGTGCATCACGTGAGGCTAAGTCGAAAAAAGCGCCGCGGAACCGCGGCACGAGCCTGGCTCGTGCGGCGGTTCCGCGGCCATATAGTGAGATTATTTTTTTAATTTTGCACAGTAATGTCCCTTTGTGATTCCTCTGTTTTCTGAGTAATTTTAATTTCTACTCAAGAGTTGAGTTTTCTGGGTAGTATTGGGGACTCGGTGTTTCGATCGGAAAGTTTAACTCCGTCTATGTGTTTTTCCGGATAATTTAAGAATATGTTAAAAAGTTCGACCGGATATAAATACCCACTTTTTCCCCCTGCCGGGAAATTTCCAATTGTTGGATCTTTCCGTAGTTTAAAGACGTTCTAAGTAGTGCAAGTAACGCGATGGACCCTCTAGAAGACAACAAACCTTAACTCGATTATGTGACCGTCTTGAACTGCCCTTTGAACCTTAGGGTTTGGGGTAGTACGGCGTGCCACATGTGAGGCATTGGTTTGACCCTTGTACGGCTGGACCGTTGGTACTGTGGCATGAAGTGAATGTTTTTAAACTTATTTCATGTGTTGAGCTGTTTCGGGAAAACTTGGGTGTTTGATTGTTCGATCGGAAAGTTTAACATTTTCTATTTATACGGAATGTGATACAATATTTGGAATCCATAAGGAGTTATGAGATAACTGATTTGGATGTTATAAACATAGCAGTTTAGTCTCACTTGATCGGTTGCCACGGAATTTTGATGTGATCAAAAGTCCGTCGCAATCACGTAGCGTACGCGGATATTCGCCGGGTAAACTTAATAGACAGCCACACCCCATAGCCCCGACCAAGTGACTGAAGGAGAACCCCGTCGCCGAAAGCATCCGTTCAGGTGCTCGCGGCAGCGGTGTTCCGCCTTAGTGCACTTCGTCGACGGTATTGGGGGTGCGGCCGTTTACTAAAGTTTGCGACGAGCATTCGTTCAGGATGTCGGGAATCTTGTTGAATTGCCCGACTTGATATTGAAAAAGGTTTTCGATAATGAGACTAAAATGCGGGGTTTATAATTGTTAGGCATGTGATGTCTAAGGAATTCAGATGGTTAGGCATGCGATTTCTAAAAAGATTGAGGATTCCAACTTTTGTAGTTTTACACTTTCTTTTCTGCGACCGTAAGTGTAATATGTGATATCGCCGGTTTCGTTACTATATGTCAACGACAATTGTGATGGACATATTTACATACGTTGATGACATGTGATGTTATGTGTTGCTGGATATGTTATATTGGATCGTCGTGTTTGAATAGCCGTGGTTTTTTATGTGAGATGAGTGTTTTTCATTTTCATTCATGTAAAAATATGTATGTAATATTCTTTTATTGGGGCACTTCCAGGTTGCGGAAGATGTCACCGTTGATGATATTATTTACTTTTCCGCACTAGGATAGACCCAAGGAGGAGGGCACAAGTAACCGGGTTCTGGAGTCCAGTGGGAGATCAACTCGAGGAGTCGAGTCCGGGTCTCCTAACTCTAGAATTGGTAGGGTTGCTTGCCGCTCTCGTAGGGGTCTAGGGGTGTGGGTTTGGCTATTCATCGCGACCGTGGAATCCGTGTTTTATACTGGCTCGTATTGAAAACACGGACGTCCTAGTATATCCAATGTTTCATATGTTTCTTCTGCTGCGATATCTGTGATGTGATCATTTGATATGCTATTATGGATACTATATATAGTATATATGATATATTATATAGACGTTACTTATGTTTTACACCCGCGCTAGCCCTGCCCCGCTCTGTCGTTAGTTACCTAACCTAACGGTGCACGAGGGGACATCGAGGCGAATGCAGATGGCATAAGTGTACGTCGTATTTATCTGTGATGTTTAGGTTCTTAAATGATGGGACTTCATTAATGAGATTAATGAAATAAAAAAAACCTAAGATGTTGTGGAATCGAAATTTTCAAAAACAGGTAGCTACAGTTCTTGCTTTGCATCGCGGTGTTCCTTGTAGAACATCCTGCACCTTATTCGATAAGGAAAGGGCCAAGATCCCTTCACCGGGAGTGACCCTTTTAGCAATAACTGGCAGATGTTACAACCCTCGGTTTGTCTTTTGATTGCTTCTATAGTTTTTGCTTTGCACAGTGATATATATGATATATCCTGCACCTTATTCGATGAGGAAAGGGCCGACGATCCCTTTACCGGGAGTGACCCCTTTAGCAAAACTAGAAAAGCCTAAAAAACACTCCATTTAAAATTCATTCGATTCTACAACGATATCAAGTTCGTTACGCAAAGGGTTTTCATAAAAACCTATCGTAGCCCTCCGTCATTTCAGATAAGTACTAGTTAGTATTCGTGCTGTGGTAGTTTGGCCTCCGTCTAGGCGTAGTGTACGGTAGCTAACTAATACTTATCTGCTAGCATACGATGCGATTGGATTAGGGTATTCGTACGGCATTGTTTGGCCTCCGTCAAGGGTCGTGCGGGCGGGTTTAATTCAATCAGGAAATGACGGGTTGAACTTGACTAGCGGACTATGGGTAGTTTGGCCTCCGTCAAGGTCATAGGACGCTAGGGGCAAAATATTATCGGGAATTTAAAGTGTTGAAATTTGCAATAAGATTGCATACCTTCTATGAGATAGTTGGATCCCAATACCCGCTGCGAGTAAGCGTTACTCCTGGGAGAGTTTTACACATTACAATTAGCCGATCAAGTAGGTGTCTAGAAAGGTGTCAACGGGGTTACGCCTCTGGAAAAACGGGGTTTACTTTAATTAGGTCCATGCGAAAGCACGTGGAACCTCCCTCAAAGTACCGACACTGGCCTGGCTAAAAGATTGGCGAACTTGTAGCGTGTAATTAATCCCGGCTAGTCTTTCCTTTTAGGGTTTGAAGGAAGATTTGATAAAAAACAGTGGGAGCCATCCTGATTAGATAAAATAATAACCAATCTGATTTTGCAAGAGCGCACGCAGAGTGTTTTCTTCTCTCTCTCTCCCGGTAGCGACCATGTCACGCCTTAATCAAGATAATAATACGGATGTATTGACCGAACCCGCTTGTTATACTGAGCTGGGGAACGTTGGTCCCGCTCCAACTAATAATTGTTATAAGACAGAGCAGGAAATAGAGGAATACCTGAATTCCTATGCCGCCCAAACGAAGAAAGTGCATATGATGCATCTCCTTCGGGTGTGTTCATTACAAAGAACTGTTTCTCTGTATCCTCTACGTCCTGGGTATTTGATACCGGATCAGGATCTCAGATATGTAATCTGTTACATGGGCTACAGATAGGTAAAGAACTGAGAACGGGTGATAAGTTTCATGAGACAGAAAACGGTGCAAGTGTTGCAGCCAAGTCTGTTGGTCACTGTCGCCCTGTATGACCAGTACATTGATTCTGAACGAATGTTATTAGATACCGAACCTGATATGCAAAATCATATCAGTCTCTTTATTAGTAAAGAAATGATAAAATTTTGTATTGTTGGATAATGTTTTGAACATTTCCTATATCAAAAGTTGATCGGTTCAGGCATGTTATCTAAAAGCATTGATGTTCTAAATCAAACTACAGTTCTTAGTATACAGAACACACACAAGAGGAAGAGTTCAGAAATGAACGGATCCTTCTTGAGGCATTGTAGACTAGGTCATATCAATGCGACCCGACTAGCTGAAGTTACATTTAGATGTATATTTAAATTAGTTTGAATTTACATCTTGTGAAACTTGCCAGTCATGTCACAAAGATTAGATGACCATAGCTCTGTTTATTGGAAATAGAGAAAGAGTTAGTAAACTCTTGGGACTGATACATGATGATGTATGTGTTAGTTATATGTATGCCCTAGAGGCCATTACTGTACATAGGATGTATATTGTAGTGGATGCTGGGACATATATAGGGAGGACTTTCTTGCTTGACATGATAGTATTCTATCTGGTTACTCTTTACCTTAACATGTATACTGATTGTCTCTCTGTTACATGTTGGTAAAGCCCTTAGGATGTGTACTTGACTACCTGGATTATGATGCGGATCATACTAGTGGGGACATGGTAGTCCATAAGTACATCCTTCAAGGTCCCTAATCGAGGGTGTATCGAGACGGGGCATCGATATACCAGAGTAGACTAGCGTATACCATCTCGACCCATACAGATGGGCGATGGATGATCCCATATCCATTGGTCTTTGACATCAGAGATTATATACGGGTGCTTAGTGGAGACTGGGTACACTGGACGGACTCGCCGAGAACTCCCAGATGGTATTATACCTTACGTCAGATGGCAGTTCTCTGGTGACACTGGTACAGGTTAGTCTGTAGACCTGAGATCGTCATAGAGTCTTGTGTGATTCCCACTGTGCTTTGATTTCCACCTTGCCACGTCCAAGAGGGCATGCAAAAAGGTGGTTTTTGGGTACAGTCCCGAATCACATGAAGGCAATGAGCGATAGGAGGGGATTCGTCTCTCCCGGTATAGGGAGTTTATGTTGCGCTGTGTTCGATTGGCTATAACTGGAAATCCCTGGCCAGGGTTGCTGAGATTTGCTGGTAAGTGTTACCAGTAGTTTTTCGAACTGTTGTAGACCTCATATCGACACGACTTATCGGGCTACTGGGGTCTGACGTTTACCACCCCTAGGCGAGATATGCGACATATCAGATGAACAGACAGGACTGTACGGTAAGTTTTACTGGTTGGATTCACAGGAGTGTGAGCGGGCTTGCTCGTTGATCTTCTGATCGCTCAATACCCGGGTGGCCGTTACGTTTAGCAGACCGCCTGTGTCTTGTGGGTGTTTGATATGATCATCACCTGCTGCCGGCGTATTGACGAGTCTTTAGAGTCCTCCACAGAGGTTTCCTGGCTCAAGCGAAACGAAATAGGAGCGCATATGAGATATGTGCGGGACCGAGAATAATGCGTGTATGTGATACCGTATTCTATTCTTGCGATGAATGTATCGATTGGTTGTATGCGATATAACCTAGTTATCGAATCGAGGATTGATTCGATAAGTCGATACATTGGATATTAGTCGGTCATAGGCGATATAACCGGATCGTTAAATCAAGTGTTGATTTAATGATTTAATTTATAATTATATATTTGATATATTACTTTACATTAACTAGTATTGGTTCACTTAAGATTATTTTCTCACTTGAATGTGCACATTGTATATATGATATATGTTTATGCACTAGTTTGTATCATGTTTGATGATACATGCAAACTTGGTTGTGTATGATTAAACCATGGTTATGTTAATGGTTAGGGTTTTGATTTACTTATTTATTTATTCTCTTTATTCATTTTGGCAAAGGAAAATGAAATGGTGGCTTGCTTTGTCTTTAGTTGAAGCTTCATGAAGCTTTGAAGAAGTAACCATTTTGTTTCTTTCCTTTAACCTAACCATTCAACTTAACCCTAGTTTATTCTCTACACTTAACCATGGTTGCAATATGATAAGGGTCACTTGATTTCTATTTTAGTTAATTCATATTTTTCATTTCTTTCTTCTTCTTCTTCTTGAAAAAGAAAAGAAAAGCTTGTTTCAAAAAATGTCAAGTGATGATTCCAAGTGAGAAATCAAAATCCAAAGTGAACCCACTTCCTGTTTCTTCATCCTCTACCACTTGCCATGTAGTATGGGGTGTTTTCTTCATATGTTTCATGACTTGGTGAAGTTGGAGCTTGATCTTGAGTTGCCTCGACGTAGATCATCTTCGGCATCGAAGTCGACGACCTAGCCCGCCCATTTCTCCGATGAAGCCGACGCTAGAGTCCGGGATCCGATGATCGCAGCAAGGGGACATCGTCACGGAGCTAAGGAAGTGGAGGACCGAATCTACAAAGGTTGTAATCTCTTTCACTTAGCAGTAAAGTTGTTTACTAGCTTGTAGTTTCACCTATTCTCTAGTTAACGATCTAGTTTAGGGTTTCTCGGCACCGGAAATTTTTGAATTTGGCATGGTTGATGCCTTGTGAGAGCTCATTAGTGTGCCTAGGAACCCTACAGTGGTATCAGAGACTAGCTAGAGCCTTAGGCGATGTGTAGACGATGCTAGAAGTCCGATCGAACCCGTAATCTGCACTTTTCACCCCTCTTTGTACATTTTTTCAAACTGTAGATTTTTGTCAATTAAAAATTCTCAGAAAATAGAGCAGGAAATTCTAAGAGTTACTGCAGAAAACGAAACCCTAATTCCACTGTAGCACAGCGGAACAGCGGCATTAGCCTCCATTTGCGGCGGTTCCGCGGCCGTATGTACTGATTAGGGATTCATTTTTATACAGTAATGCCCGTATCTGTTTCCTCTGTTCTCTGGGAAGTTTTAATCTGCACTCAAGAGTTGAGTTTTCTGGGGTTGTATTGGGAGTTCGTAGATTCGATCGGATTGTCTAATTTTTTCTATGTGTTTTCCGGATAATTTTTGAATATGTTAAAAAGTTCGACCGGATATAAATACCCAATTTTTCTCCTGCCGGGAAATTTCCAAGTGTTGGATTTTTCCGTCGTTTAAGAACGTTCTAAGTAGTGCAAGTAACGCGATGGTCCCTCTAGAAGACAACAAACCTTAACTCGATTATGTGACCGTCTTGAACTGCCCTTTGAACCTTAGGGTTTGGGATAGTACGGCGTGCCACATGTGAGGCGTTGGCTTGACCCTTCTACGGCTGGACCGTTGGTACTGAGGCATGAACTGGATGTTTTTAAACTTATTTCATGTGTTGAGCTGTTTCGGGAAAACTTGGGTGTTTGAATGTTCGATCGGAAAGTTTAACATTTTCTATTTATCTGGAATGGGATACAATATTTGGAATTCATATGTAGTTATGAGATAACTAATATGAATGTTATAAACATAGCACTTTAGTCTCACTTGATCGGTTGCCACGGAATTTTGATGTGATCAAAAGTCCGTCGCAATCTCGTAGCATATGCGAATACTCGCCGGTAAACTTAATAGATAGCCACGCCCCATAGCCCCGACCAAGTGACTGTAGGAGAACCCCGTCGCCGAAAGCATCCGTTCGGGTGCTCGCGGCAGCGGTGTTCCTCCTTGGTGCACTTCGTCGACGGCATCGGGGGTGCAGCCATCTACTAAAGTTTGCGACGAGCATTCGATCAGGATGTCGGAAATCCTGTTAAATTGCCCGACTTGATATTGAAAAGTGTTTTCGATAATGAGACTAAAATGCGGGGTTTATAATCGTTAGGCATGCGATGTCTAAGGAATTCATTTGATTAGGCATGCGATGTCTAAAGAGATTGCGGATTCCAACTGTTGTAGTTTTACACTTTCTTTTCTGCGACCGTAAGTGTAATATGTGATATCGTCGGTTTCGTTGCTATATGTCAACGACAATTGGGATGCGCATATTTACTTACGTTGATGACATGTGATGTTATGTGTTACTGGATATGTTACATTGGATCGTCGTGTTTGAATAGCCGGGTTTTTTTTTATGTGAGATGAGTGTTTTTCATTTTCATTCATGTAAAAACTTGTATGTAATATTCTTTTATTGGGGCACTTCCAGGTTGCGGAAGATGTCACCGTTTGTATATTATTTACTTTTCCGCACTATGATAGACCCAAGGAGGAGGGCACAAGTAACCGGGTTCTGGAGTCCAGTGGGAAACCAACTCGAGGAGTCGAGTCCGGGTCTCCTAACTCTAGAATTGGTAGGGTTGCTTGCCGCTCTCGTAGGGGTCTAGGGGTGTGGGTTTGGCTATTCATCGCGACCATGGAATCCGTGTTTTATACTGGCTCGTATTGAAAATACGGACGTCCTAGTATATCCAATGTTTCATATGATTCTTCTGCTGCGATATCTGTGATGTGATCATTTGATATGCTATGATAGATACTATATATAGTATATATGATATATTATATAGACGTTACTTATTTTTTGCACTCGCGCTAGCCCTGCCCCGCTCTGTCGTTAGTTACCTAACCTAACTGTGCACGAAAGGACATCGAGGCGAATGCGAATGGCATAAGTGTACGTCGTATTTATCTGTGATGTTTAGGTGATTTAAATGATGGGACTTCATTAATGTGATTAATGAAAGAAAAGAAACCTAAGATGTTGTGGAATCGAATTTCAAAAATAAAAACAGGTAGCTATAGTTCTTGCTTTGCATCGCGATGTTCCTTGTAGAACATCCTGCACCTTATTCGATGAGGAAAGGGCTGAGATCCCTTCACCGGGAGTGACCCCTTTAGCAATAACTGGCAGATGCTATACTCTCGGTTTGTTTTTGATTGCTTCTATAGTTTCTGCTTTGCACAGTGATATATATGATATATCCCGCACCTCATTCGACGAGGAAAGGGCCGACGATCCCTTCACCGGGAGTGACCCCTTTAGCAAAACTAGAAAAGCCTAAAAAACACTCCATTTCTAAATTCATTCGATCCTACAACGATATCAAGTTCATTACGCAATAGATTTTCAGAAAAACCTGTCGTAGCCCTCCGTCATTTCAGATAAGTCCTACTTAGTATCCGTGCTACGTTTGTTGACCTTCGTCAAGGCGTAGTGTGCGGTAGCTAACTAGTATTTATCTGCCTATGCATATGATGCAGATTGGATTAGGGTAGTCGTGCGACTTTGTTGGCCTGCGTCATGGGTCGTGCGGGTGGGTTTAATTCAATCAGGAAATGACGGGTTGAACTTGACTAGCGCACTATGGTTTGTTGGCCTGCGTCAAGGTCATATGACGCTAGGGGCAAAATTATCGGAAATTTCAAGTGTTGAAATTTGCAATGAGATTGCATACCTTCTATGAGATAGTTGGATCCCGATACCCACTGCGAGTAATTGTTACTCCTGCGAGAGTTTTGCACATTACAATTAGCCGATCAAGTAGGTGTCTAGAAAGGTGTCAACGGGGTTACGCCTGTGGGAAAACGAGGTTTACTTTAATTAGGTTCGTGCGAAAGCACGGGGGACCTCCCTCAAAGTACCGACACTGGCCTGGCTGAAAGATTGGCGAACTTGTAGCCTGTAATTAATCCCGGCTAGTCTTTCCTTTTAGGGTTTGAAGGAATATTTGATAAAAACAGTGGGAGCCATCCTGATTAGATAAAATAATAACCAATCTGATCTTGCAAGAGCATACGCTGAGTGTTTTCTTCTCTCTCTCTCCAGGTAGCGACCATGTCACGCCTTAATCAAGATAATAATACGGATGTATTGACCGAACCAGCTTGTTATACTGAGCTGGGGAACGTTGGTCCCGCTCCAACTTATAATTGTTATAAGACAGAGCAGGAAATAGGGGAATACCAGATTTCCCGTGCCGCCCAAACGAAGAAAGTGCATACTGATGCATCATCTTCGGGTGTGTTCATTACAGAGAACCGTTTCTCAGTATTCTTTACGTCCTGGGTATGTGATACCAGATCAGGATCCCGCATATGTAATTTGTTACATGGGCTACAGATAGGCAAAAGAACTGAGAACGGGTGATAAGTTTCATGTGACAGAAAACGGGGCAAGTGTTGCAGCCAAGTCTGTTGGTCACTGTCACCCTGTATTACCAATACATTGATTCTGAACAAATGCTATTAGATACCGAACCTGATATACAAAATCATATCAGTCTCTTTATTAGTAAAGAAAGGATATAATTTTGTATTGTTGGATAATGTTTTGAACGTTTCCTATTTCAAAAGTTGATCGGTTCAGGCACGTTATCTAAAAGTATTAACGTTCTAAATCAAACTACAGTTTCTTAGTATACGGAACACACACAAGAGGAAGAGTTCAGAAATGAACGAATCCTTCTTGAGGCATTGTAGACTAGGTCATATCAATGCGACCCGACTGGCTGAAGTTACATTTAGATGCATATTTAAATTATTTTGAATTTACATCTTGTGAAACTTGCCAGTCATGTCACAAAGATTAGATGACCATAGCTCTGTTTATTGGAAACAGAGAAAGAGTTAGTGAACTCTTGGGATGATACATGTTGATGTATGTAGGTCCCCTGTCTACACATGCTAAGACCGGTTCTTTGTACTTCATTACATTCTCTGATGATCTCCTTTGATTCAGACATATGTTCCTGTTGAAACACATGTCCGAACCTTTTGAGATATTCATAGAATATAAGTTAGAAGTAGAGAACCATAATACGGGTAAAAGTATTATGTCCTTTGATGTGATCGAGGAGGAGAATACTTGAGCACGGAAATCCTGGACTATTCTAAAGGAGAACGAGATTCTCTCTCAGTATTACTCCTCTGAATACACCACAGCACAATGGTGTATCAGGGCGGAGCAATAGCACCCTATATGATATGGTGTGCTCTATGATCAGTATCACTTAGTTACCTGTTTATTTTAGGGAGTTATGCATTTCAGAAGCTGCATACCTATTGAATTGGGTTCGAATCAAATCAGTGCCTACCACTCCATATAAGATATGGTACGTGAAGAGCCTATCTCTTAAGTAAGTTAAGATTTGGGATTGTCCGGCCAATGTCAAAAGCAAAATCCGGACAAGATCGAGGCAAGGTCAGTTCTGTAGAACTGGAAAGGTTCCAGCTATACAAACTGCAGCTGATGATTTGGCAGAACCAAAGGATTCAATAGCAACCAACGAACTCCAGCCTCTCCGCCGATCTAGTAGGGTTTCTCACCCATCTGAGAGATACTTTGGTTTCTCTATGACAGTGGGAGCGAGGATTGCATCATGAGATGATGTCCCAACTAGTTTCGAGCTGGCCATCAGGAGTGGGACTCTGTAAGAATGGCTGGATGCTTATCGATCTGAGATGGAATCCTTATACACCAACAAAGTATGGACTTTGGTTGCTTTATCTTAAGGGTTAAATCCCCATCAGGAGCAAGTATATCTTGAGAAGATTACTTGGTGTACATGGAAAAGTTGAGACTTTCAAAGCTAGACTTGTTAAAGTTTTACATCATAGACCAGTTGTGGCTAATGATGAACCTTTTTTCTGGGGCCTATGCTTAAGTCCATCCGGATCCTACTTGCCACGGCAACATACCATGACTACGATATCTGGCGGTTGGGTGTCATGACTGCTTTTCTAAATGATGTTTTAGAAGAGAGAGTCTGTAAGAACACAGCCAGAGGGCTTCGTAGACAGTGAGAGCAGCGGAAACGTGTGTAAGATGTTTTATATGATAAAGCAGGCATCGCGGAGTTGGAACATCTGTTTTGATGAGTTAGTCAAACAGTTTGACATCATCAAAATGGTAGATGAACCTTGTATATACAAAAAGGTAGTAGGGAGTATGGTAGTGATCCTCGTAGAGTACGTGGATGACACACTCTTGATAGGGAAGTAGTTTCCTATGCTACGCTCGGTCAATCTCCGCATATCACAAGGATTATCCATATAGGATCAAAGTGATACCTCCTAAATCCTGAGTTTTCATCTATGAGATAGATGTTATTGGGTGTTAGCATACTCACTAGTTGTAGTGAGATGATATCAATTAATCCTGGGGAGAATCACTGGAAAGGTTCCAGGGTGATAAGGACGACTGAATGTCAGTCACAGGCATTGTCTTTACCCTCGGTGAAGGGACGGTTTGTTGGAAGAGTTCCAAGCTAGATACCGTGACATACTAGACGATAATGGCTGGATACATCGCTACTTAAGATGCTACCAAAGAGGCAGTCTGGGTGTATATTGGTTCATGAGATGAACTAGGTTCCTACCATTGTGTGACAATGGAAGTGTGGCTTTGGCCAAGGAACCCCGGTCCCATCAGTGACCCAGACGTATTCTGAGGCAGCATCACCTGATCACGGAGATAGTTGATCTCCAGGGTGATCGAGGTTAGGAGAGAAAACTCAGAGGAAAACACGGCGGATCCACTCACAAAGGCCTTTTTCCAGAGAGAGACTTTTAAGGGATGGTTGAGTATGAGATACTACAACTACTGCTACAGATGGCCCTAGTGCAAGTGGGAGATTGTTAGTTATATGTATGCCCTAGAGGCCATTACTGTACATAGGATGTATATTGTAGTGAATGCTGGGACATATATAGGGAGGACTTTCTTGCTCGACATGATAGTATGCTATCTGGTTACTCTTTACCTTAACGTGTATACTGATTGTCTCTCTGTTACATGTTGGTAAAGACCTTAGGATGTGTACTTGACTACCTGGATTATGACGCGGATCATACTAGTGGGGACATGGTAGTTCATAAGTGCATCCTTCAAGGTCCCTAGTCGAGGGTGTATCGAGACGGGGCATCGATATACCAGAGTAGACTAGCGTATACCTTCTCGACCCATACAGATAGGCGATGGATGATCCCATATCCATTGGTGTTTGACATCAGAGATTATATACGGGTGCTCAGTGGAGACTGGGTACACTGGACGGACTCGCCGAGAACTCCCAGATGGTATTATACCTTACGTCAGATGGCAGTTCTCTGGTGACACTGGTACAGGTTAGTCTGTAGACCTGAGATCGTCATAGAGTCTTGTGTGATTCCCACCGTGCTTTGATTTCCACCTTACCACGTCCAAGAGGGCGTGCAAAACGGTGGTTTTTGGGTACAGTCCCGAATCACATGGAGGCAATGAGCGATAGGAGGGGATTCGTCTCTCCCGGTATAGGGAGTTGATGTTGCGCTTTGTTCGATTGGCTATAACCGGAAATCCCTGGCCAGGGTTGCTGAGATTTGCTGGTAAGTGTTACCAGTAGTTTCTCAAACTGTTATAGACCTCATATCGACACGACTTATCGAGCTACTGGGGTCTGACGTTTACCACCCCTAGGCGAGATATGCGACATATCAGACCGGACTGTACGGTAAGTGTTACTGGTTGGATTCACAGGAGTGTGAGCGGGCTTGCTCGTTGATCTTCTGATCGCTCAATACCCGGGTGGCCTTTACGTTTAGTAGACCGCTTGCGGCTTGTGGGTGTTTTATATGATCATCACCTGCAGCCGGCGTATTGACGAGTCTTTAGAGTCCTACACAGAGGTTTCCTGGCTCAATCGAAACGAAATAGGAGTGCATATGAGATATGTGCGGGACCGAGAATAATGCGTGTATGTGATACCGTATTCTATTCTCGCGATGAATGTATCGATTGGTTGTATGCGATATAACCTAGTTATCGAATCGAGGATTGATTCGATAAGTCGATACATTGGATATTAGTCGGTCATATGCGATATGACCGGATCGTTAAATCAAGTGTTGATTTAATGATTTAATGTATAATTATATATTTGATATATTACTTTACATTAACTAGTATTGGTTCACTTAAGATTATTTTCTCACTTGAATGTGCACATTGTATATATGATATATATTTGTGCACTAGTTTGTATCATGTTTGATGATACATGCAAACTTGGGTGTGTTTGATTAAACCATGGTTATGTTAATTGTTAGGGTTTTGATTTACTTATTTATTTATTCTCTTTATTCATTTTGGCAAAGTAAAATGAAATGGTGGCTTGCTTTGTCTTTTGTTGAAGCTTCATGAAGCTTTGAAGATGTAACCATTTTGTTTCTTTCCTTTAACCTAACCATTCAACTTAACCTTAGTTTATTCTCTACACTTAACCATGGTTGCAATATGATAAGGGTCACTTGATTTTCTATTTTAGTTAATTCATATTTTTCATTTCTTTCTTCTTCTTCTTCTTGAAAAAGAAAAGAAAAGCTTGCTTCAAAAAATGTCAAGTGATGATTCCAAGTGAGAAATCAAAATCCAAAGTGAACCCACTTCCTATTTCTTCATCCTCTACCACTTGCCATATAGTATGGGGTGTTTTCTTCACAAGTTTCTTGACTTGGTGAAGTTGGAGCTTGATCTTGAGTTGTCTCGACGTAGATCATCTTCGGTATCGAAGTCGACGACCTAGCCCGCCCATTTCTCCGATGAAGCCGACCCTAGAGTCCGGGATCCGATGATCGCAGCGAGGGGACATCGTCATGGAGCTAAGGAAGTGGAGGACCGGATCTACATAGGTTGTAGTCTCTTTCACTTAGCAGTAAAGTTGTTTACTAGCTTGTAGTTTCGCCTATTCTCTAGTTAACGATCTAGTTTAGGGTTTCTCGGCACCTGAAATTTTTGAATTTGGCATGGTTGATGCCTTGTGAGACCTCATTAGTGTGCCTAGGAACTCTACAGTATGAAGGTCCCCTGTCTACACATGCCAAGACCGGTTCTTTGTATTTCATTACATTCTCTGATAATCTCTCAAGATTCAGACATATGTTCCTGTTGAAACACAAGTCCGAACCTTTTGAGATACTCACAGAATATAAGTTAGAAATAGAGAACCAAAATGGGTATAAGTATTATGTCCTTTGATGTGATCGAGAAGGAGAATACTTGTGCATGGAATTCTTGGACTATTCTAAAGGAGAATGAGTTTCTCTCTCAGTGTTACTCCTCTGAATACACCACAGCACAACGGTGTATCGGAGCGGAGCAATCACATCCTATATGATATGGTGCGCTCTATGATGAGTGCTACTGAGTTTCCTATTTTCTTTTGGGAGTTAAGCACTTAAGAAGCTGCATACCTATTGAATAGGGTTCAAATCAAATCAGTTGCCTACCAACTCATATGTAATATGGAAAGGGAAGAGCCCATATCTTAAGTTTGTTAAGATTTGGGGTTGTCCGGCCTTTGTCTAAAAAGCAAAATCCGGACAAGCTCGAGGCTAGGTCTGTTATGTAGAACTGGAAATGTTCCAGCTATACAAAGTGCAGCTGATGATTTGATAGAACCAAAGGATTCAGTAGATTCCAACGAACCTCAGCCTCTCCGCCGATCTAGTAGGGTTCCTCACCCACCTAAGAGATACTTTGGTTTCTCTATGACAGTGGGAGCGAGGATTGCATCATGAGATGATGTCCCAACTAGTTTCGAGCGGGCCATCAGGAGTGGGACTCTGTAAGAATGGCTGGATGCTTATCGATCTGAGATGGAATCCTTATACACCAACAAAGTATAGACTTTGGTTGCTTTATCTAAAGGGTTAAATCCCCATCAGGAGCAAGTATATCTTGAGAAGATTACTTGGTGTATATGGAAAAGTTGAGACTTTCAAAGCTAGACTTGTTAAAGTTTTACATCATAGACCAGTTGTGGCTAATGATGAAACCTTTTTCTGGGCCTATGCTTAAGTCCATCCGGATCCTACTTGCCACGGCAACATACCATGACTACGATATCTGGCGGTTGGGTGTCATGACTGCTTTTCTAAATGATGTTTTAGAAGAGACCGTCTATAAGAACACAGCCAGAGGGCTTCGTAGACAGTGGGAGCAGCGGAAACGTGAGCAAGATGCTTTATAGGATAAAGCAGGCATCGCGGAGTTGGAACATCTGTTTTGATGTGGTAGTCAAAGAGTTTGACTTCATCAAAATGGTAGATGAACCTTGTATATACAAAAAGGTAGTAGGGAGTATGGTGGTGATCCTCGTAGAGTACGTGGATGACATACTCTTGATAGGGAAGGAGTTTCCTATGCTATGCTCGGTCAATCTCCGCTTATCACAAGGATTCTCCATAAAGGATCAAATTGATACCTCCTAAATCCTGAGTTTTGATCTATGAGATAGAAGTAATTGGATGTTAGGATTCTCACTAGTTGTAGTGAGATGGTATCAATCAACCCTGGGGAGAATCACTGGAAAGGTTCCAGAATGATAAGGACGACTGAATGTCGGTGATAGGCATTGTCTTTACCCTCAGTGGAGGGACGGTATGTTGGAAGAGTTCCAAGCTAGATACCGTGGCTTACTAGACGATGAAGGCTGGATACATCGCTACTTAAGATGCTATCAAAGAGGCTGTCTGGGTGTATAGTGGTTCATGAGATGAACTAGGTTCCTACCATTGTGTGACAATGGAAGTGTGGCTTTGGCCCAGGAACCCTGGTCCCATCATTGACCCAGGCATATTCTGAGGCAGCATCACCTGATCATGGAGATGGTTGATCTCCAAGGAGATCGAGGTTAGGAGAGTAGACTCAGAGGACAACACGGCGGATCCACTCACAAAGGACTTTTCCCAGAGAGAGGCTTTTATGGGATGGTTGAGTATGAGATACTGCAACCACTGCTACATATGGCCCTAGTACAAGTGGGAGATTGTTAGTTATATGTATGCCCTAGAGGCCATTACTGTACATAGGATGTATATTGTAGTGGATGCCGGGACATATATAGGGAGGACTTTCTTGCTCGACATGATAGTATGCTATCCGGTTGCTCTTTATCTTAACGTGTACATTGATTGTCTCTCTGTTACATGCTGGTAAATCTCTTAGGATGTGTACTTGACTACCTGGACTATGATACGGATCATACTAGTGGGGACATGGTAGTCCATAAGTACATCCTTCAAGGTCCCTAGTCATGGGTGTATCGAGACGGGGCATCGATATACCAGAGTAGACTAGCGTATATCTTCTTGACCCATACAGATGGGCGATGGATGATCCCATATCCATTGGTGTTTGACATCAGAGATGATATATGGATGCTCAGTAGAGACTGGGTACACTGGAGGGGCTCGCCGAGAACTCCCAAATGGTATTATACCTTACGTCAGATGGCAGTTCTCTGGTGACACTGGTACAGGTTAGTCTGTAGACCCGAGATCGTCATAGAGTCTTGTGCGATTCCCACTGTGCTTTGATTTCCACCTTACCACATCCAAGAGGGTGTGCAAAATGGTGGCTTTTGGGTACAGTCCCGAATCACAAGGAGGCAATGAGCAATAGGAGGGGATTCGTCTCTCTCGGTATAGGGAGTTGATGTTGCGCTGTGTTCGATTGGCTATAACCGGAAATCCCTGGCCAGGGTTGCTGAGATTTACTGGTAAGTGTTACCAGTAGTTTCTCGAACTGTTATAGACCTCATATCGACACGACTTATCGAGCTACTGGGGTATGACGTTTACCACCCCTAGGCGAGATATGCGACATATCAGACGAATAGACCGGACTGTACGGTAAGTGTTTCTGGTTGGATTCATAGGAGTGTGAGCAGGCTTGCTCGTTGATCTTCTAATCGCTCAATACCCGGGTGGTCGTTACGTTTAGCAGACCGCTTGCGGCTTGTGGGTGTTTGATATGATCATCACCTACTGCCGGTGTATTGACGAGTCTTTAGAGTCCTACACAGAGGTTTCCTGGCTCAAGCGAAACGAAATAGGAGCGCATATGAGATATGTGCGGGACCGAGAATAATACCAGTATATGATACTGTATTCTATTCTCGCGATTTGTGACATTGATCGGTTGTATGCGATATAGCCGGGTTATCGGATCAAGTGTTGATTCGATAAGTTGTTACTATTGATATTAGTCGGTTTTATGCTATATGACCGGATCATTAAATCAAGTATCGATTTAATGATTTAATGTATAACTATATATTTGATATATTACTTTACATTAACTAGTATTTGTTCACTTAAGATTGATTTTCTCACTTGATTGTGCACATTGTATATATGATATATTTTTGTGCACTTGTTTGTATCATGTTTGATGATACATGCAAACTTGGGTGTGTGTATGCTTTACACTATGATTAGGTTAATGATTAAGGTTTGATTTACTTATTTATTTATTTTATTCATTTATTTAGTTAAAACAAAATGATGGCTTTCTTTCTTTTCTTTGCTAGAAGATTTATGTTGTTTTCTAGCATATTTGAAAATGTCTACCATTTTGTTTTTTCCTTTAACCTAACCATTACACCTAAACCCTAGTTTAATCTCTGCATGAGTTTACTTACCCATGGTTGCATTATGATAAGTATTCACTTGAATTATTATTTTGGAAATTAATTGATTATTCTTTTCTTCTTCTTCTTCTTCTTGATGAAGAAAAAGAAAGCTTGCTTGAAAATTATCAAGTGATGAATCCAAGTGAGAAATCCAAATCCAAAGTGAACGCACTTCCTATTTCTTCATCCTCTACGACTTGCCATGTTGTATAGGGTGTTTTATTCACAAGTTTCATGAGCTAGTGAAGATGGAGCTTGAGTTAGAGTTGCCTCGACGTAGATCATCTTCGGCATCGAAGTCAACGACCTAGCCCGCTCATTTCTCCGACGAAACCATCGCCAGAGTCCGGGATCCCGGTGATCGCAGCGAAGGGACGTCATCACGGAGCTAAAGAAGTGGAGTACCGGATCTACAAAGGTTGTATTTCTATTCACTTAGTAGCAAAGTGGTTTGCTTGCATTTGTTTTCGCCTTACCTCTAGTAATCGATCTAGTTTAGGGTTTCTCGGCACCGGAAAATTTGAATTTGGCATGGTTGATGCCTTGTGGAACCTCTGGAGTGTGCCTAGGAACCCTACACATCTTTTGACTCGTTCTCAGCCGGGGCCTTATTCTCGGACTTCACCTCTATAGGGTCTTCTTCTTCTGCAAAAGCCACCTCTTCAGGATCATCCTCCATAGGTTCATCTTCTATATGATCTTCTTGTTCGTCTTCACAGTCAGTGGCCATCATAGACTCTGGTGCTACAACATCGACTTCCTCATCCTCCGATTCATTATCAGAAATAACTGTATGGGGGCCTAATACTTCGTCATCCGAATATCCATGCGTAGACTCAAAGGTGATGTCTGACATGTTGTCCTCATCCGAAAGATTGGCGATGATCTGAAAAGAAAGGCCATAGTCAGGATACAGAATGTCAAGGAAAGGATAAGGAATACGGAAAAATTGTGAAATCGATATAAGTGTATGAGATTCACAAATATAATAAGTCAGTTAACGGTTTTATTTTATTAAATTGAGGACCTGCATGGGCCACCACTAAAACCTGTCACGCTCCGCTTCCCAAAAGAATGTGAAGGGTGATGTGGCATGGTCCACAACCTAACTGTATTGAAGGTGGTCTATTCAATGCAGTTACGTTAAGCGTATGAATATCTATAACATGCAGGATATGTGCCAAAATAAAATAATAAAAGCGGAAGGCATTTATATCCATTAACCAAATTTTATTACATCCCAAAAGAAAGAGTAAAATAAACGAAATAGTTTAATTACATCGAAGAAGAAGCAAAAGCCCTAAACATGTAGGCAACAAACGAAAATAAAACTGGCTAATCTTCCGCCGTCAGGTCCGCATAATCTTCATTAGTTGCATCCACACCTGGATCCTCATCATAATACTCATTATTATCTAACGGACATTGCAGAGATAGAGAAGAGAAAAAGAAAGTCTGTTAGCGAGTTACACTCAGGTAGGATCGCCCCATAAGGATGTAAAGATACAAAAACAAGCAAATGTATATAGATATGATGTGTATGTACAAATATGATGTATATAGGTATGAGGATATGAGCTGTATGGAAATAAAGGCATGATGAATAATGTATATGTGAATAAGAGTATGTTATATGAGGAATATATGAATAAGAGTATGTGGTATGTGGTATATGTTAGGCAAAAGTTCGCATTAGTTTATTAAACAGATACTCGCGATTATTCCATTGTGGCCACGGAACAATAACTGGGAAAGTGAAATATACCGTTTCACTTACTAAGATCATGATCGAGTAGTAGGAGAATCCGAGTTCCGCATCTTCTTGTCTAATCAACTACCTATTCCCGTTATTCAGTGTAAAGGTTTTGACGAATTAGAGTTAGTGCGTATATCATCTAGGCATGGAATTTCCACATTGTATGTCATCCACATTTTGGATTATTCGCCCTCAAAGTAGGGTCAGTATTCGCCCGAATATCGGGTTAGTGGTCGTCCACATATTGGCCCGTTCGCCCTCAAAGTAGGGTTAGTATTCGCCTGAATATCGGGTTAGTAGTCATCCACATATTGGACTGTTCACCCTGCCTGCAGGGATCCTCATTTATAAGTATTTCATTCCTAAGTTCGCGCATTCTAACCCTAACCGTATCATGTGTCATGTATGATGTAATTTGTATTTAAATAATTGATCTCATTTAATATGACCTTTCAAAACCACTTGTTCTCCGCTGAAAACAGAGACGGAACCGCGTAGGTCTTCTTGCCTGAATTTGGGGGCAGATGCTATTTGGTTTTATCCATCCAACTCTTAAAAAATGCCAAGTTGATTTATGGCACCGTGTATCGGAGGTTTAGACGGATGCGGCCGTTGTAACAAATTTCGTCAGATCCCCTCTCGTTTGAGGGGTTTGTAATTGTGGGGACGCTCTTCCCTACAGGCGCAAGCCCCTGCAGTTAATTACGCTACCGCATCGCGGTAACCTCTTTATCCTTATCCAAATGGTCACTTTGTGTCGTGTGTGTTTGTTTTATTTATGGTTGCCCGTGGATTGTATACGGAGACTAATTTATGTTGTTTCCCGTAGGGCGTGGATAAGTCCAAATCCGCATTTTCTTAGATTTGGGTTTGGGTTAGGTTTAAGGATCGTTAATCTCATTTGAGACTAAGATCAACTTAAACGTTGTTGAGGATACGTTAGTCCAATTTTTAGACTAAGATCTACTCAACATGATCATTTAGATCCAACAAAAGAGCATTTGGGTTCTATTGTTTTAGTTTAGGGACGTTGCGGTCCATAAGTTTAAGGACATCATAGTCCATGGAGTTTAAAGACATCATAGTCTATAAAGTTTAAAGACATCATAGTCTATGATTTTAAGGATCTCACAGTCCAAAAAGTTTAAGGACATCATAGTCCATGAGTTTAAGGACCCCACAGTACGTAAGGTTTAAAGAAATCATAGTCTAGTTTAAAGACGTCATAGTCTGTGTGGTTTTAATTCAACCGTTTGGGGATGTACCAAAAGTTATTGGTTATTAAGACCTTTGATTTATGTGAAAGAGTGTGTTTGTAGTTAACCGCAATCAATAACGGTGTCGTGCGTAGCTAGACCGAGATGAGTACGGGTCGTCCTCAGGGAAACGTTGAATCTTTTACTCTTACTTTAGATGTGTTGAAAAAGAGAGGAGGGATAAAGAATATTGTAGAATGGTTTCTAGATCTACGTTAAGCACTAATGCAAAATATAGATCTTGATTATTTATGGATGTAGTTAATATAAGAAGGGGCTTGTAGGGTTCGTTAGGATTTAGTAGTTATAGATGATTAATTAAAAATTACCCTTTTTATCCTTTAATAGATTTAAAACTAGAATGACAGTGATGCGTGTAGATTAGGGTTTCTGGAGGGAAAAGGAATCCCACTCTTAACCCTTATCTCGACACGGAACTCCGTTCATGTCTAGCCTTTACCAAAACAATCATTAATCTAATCTCTAATCGCGGTCGAGACTAACAATGAATTAGTAGCGCGCCCGATTAGGATGTTAATGATTGTTTTGATAAAATTTATAAACTTTATAGGACGTAAAAAGAGTTTAGGTATTTTCATCATACATTAACCTACCCTAATCCTACGAACCCTAACAAGCGGAGAATTACTCGTGCATGTTGGGAGAAAGAGAGATGGAGAGAAAATGCATAATTAAACTAAGAAGAAATAGAATAAGAAAAAGAAAGCTAACTTTATTAATCAACAATATTCATTACACTTAGATTTCTTAGAAAATGATTACAATTACTAGTTGCTTCTCGATCTCTTCTAAGGAGGTAGACGAACAGTTGATGATCAGCCTGGATGCATGAGCCGTCTTGGACTTCGTGATCTCGTCGGCTTGATTATTTTTCCAAGAGGCTCTCGGTCTTTATTTATAGTCCCAAAGCCAGAAATCTAGCTTCCAAAATTGGAAACCATCAGTTAAGATCCAACAGAAGAAATTCCAGCCTTTGATTCATCTGTCATGCGGCGAATCCGCGGTCAAGAGAGGGGTTTGGCCGCGGATCCGCGGCCAATGGGTGTGATCTATTGTTGATTTTTCTGGGCTTTCATCTGTGTGACACGTGGCAATCTCAGGAACCTTTGGAACTTGGAAATCTTCTCTTAGTTGCTGCCAGACTTGATTTCTAAGTTTTTCTTTCTTAATTAGGCAGGTTTGCTTTAACAACTTTATTTCCTTGATTTTAGTCCTAAAAATTCTGCACAACTCCTCAAATGATATTTAGTAGAGTTTGTTTTCTTAAGATTTGGTCAATGATATTTTTTGCATACATTTTCCTACCAAATGCTAATTATAATATATAAATACATGAAAATAGTCTTTTTACAGATAAACCCTCATATGTATCATATATTATAATAAACACCTTTTCTAATATAGAAATAGTAGGAAAAATGAAATAACAAATGTGCAGTTTTATCAACTGGACAACCCTCCATCTCTCTGAAGACGTTGAAGAATTACGACATATATCAGAGGTATGAGGAGATGTACCCTTGAACCAATATTGGTTGGGAGATCTGTAGTCATGTTTGGGACTAACATCAGTTAAAAGATTTATGGGCACATGAGATCAATTAATCTAAATGAGGGATCTGTGGCCAATTTGGGCTCGGCCCACTCAGTTAGAATTTTGGACATTTAGCAATGTTGAGCATTGGTTTAGATTCTGACAATCTTTTTTTGTTTTTTATTGAGTATTGAGCACTCATTATGGCTCTGGGGCATTATTTAAAGAACAATTTATGTTCTTTCAGCGCACACGTGAGGAGCACGTGGTGCGCTTGGCGATGAGCGCCAGTTAATGAATGCAGAGCGCTCCTTGTGAAATAGCGCACACATGAGGAGCACGTGGCGCGCATAGCGCTGAGCGCCAGTTAATGAGTGCAGAGCGCTCCTTGTGAAATAGTGTACATGTGAGGAGCACGTGGTGCGCTTGACGCTGAGCGCTAACCTTGAAGCGCTGGGCGCTTCTTTGAATTGGAGTGCTAGGAGCGTTGTGGCGCTGTGCTCCAGTTTTGGAGCGCTGAGGCACTTCTTTAAATTGGAGCGCTAGGAGCGCTGCGGCACTGTGCGCCAGTCTTGAAACGCTGAGGCGCTTCTTTTTAATTTGGAGCGCTAAGGCTCTTTTTAGGCAACTTTGATCAGTTCTGCGCTCTGAGAATTAAATTCTCGTTTATAAGAGATTTTGTCTCATGGGTCTAAGAACAAAGTTCTTATTTTTATGGGAGGTGTTACAATCTCTTTTTTTTTTTTGTGAAAGGCTTTGCCTTTATGGATCTGTAATCTGAAGAGAATTGAATTCTTCTTCCCCCCTTTTTATGATGAGATACTATGATCTCTTTTGTGAAAGACCTCTGTCTTATAGATCTATGATCTAGAAAAAGAAACTAAGTTCCTCTTCATTTGATGAGATGCTTTGATCTCTCTATTTTATTTATCTTGAAGAAATTCTTCTTCCTTCAAGAGCTTGCTCTTCTTTCTGAAATTTCTCCAAGTTTGTGGGGGGTCCTCATTTTAAGACTTGAAGTCTTGGGTCCTTTATATAGGGGAGGCTGATTTGTTGAATCAGTTGAAGAGATCTTTCTCTGATTGATTTTGGGATGTTTCCCACCGTTGGATCTTTGATCCTAGGGCTTCTGTTTTACAGAAGGGTAACTTCTTGTTTTTAACAAGATTGGGAAAATATTTTTCCATACAGAACTTATTCTGTATCTTGGTGATTTTTTTTAATCACCATTGGGTCTTTGATCTAACGGTGCTCTGATTTACTAAGCACAATCTTTCCTGTTTGGAAAGATCTGAGGAGTATTTCCTCAACAAAACTTTCTTTCTAGTAGTTTGATGATTTTTAGTCATCTTTGTTGGATCTTTGATCCAAAGGTGGGGAACATTTAGTTCCAGCGCTGTTGTGCTTTGCACGTGAGCGCTGCATCAGAGTCTTTGACTCTTGGCACTGGCGCACTTGATGCTAGCGCTCTCATGCTTTGCACGTGAGTGCTGCATCAGAGTCTTTGACTCTTTAATGCTGACGCTCAGCGCTCTCGTACTTTGCACATGATGCGTTGCCTCAGAGTCTTTGACTCATGGCGCTGGCACTCTTTGTGCTCAGCGCTCTCATGCTTTGCACGTGAGGCGCTTCCTCATTACTGAAGGTGTCTTTTTACCTTCCTTCTCCGCTTTTCCTGAATCAAACTTCTCTTCCCCAGAGCTTGGAAATAGTTCCATCATGCACACTTAAATGTATGCCTTCATAATCTGAAGCAATGCTTCTTTTCTCTCTCATTTTCAGGGAATCATTTTAACAAAGAAGAACTATGTCTTGTAATCGCCCACATGCTCGCCGGCAACCATGGGAGGTGCCTATTGATGAAATCGTTCCTCATTTTGCCGCGCGCTTGCTGAACCCTAATCTTACGGATGACCAATGTGACACGGTGTTGCACGAGCTCTTGACTCGTGTAGGATCTCCTCTCCCGATCGGCTCCATTTGGATTCGGATGGTCTTCTTGTCCGTGATCGATGATATTCTCCCTCCCCCGGCGGAGATGACTCTGGCAATGCTCGACGCCATGGAGGACAAGATTGAGTGATTTCACGAGGCAGTTTTGATTACCACTACTCTGAAGGATAGCTTTGTTCGGCTGCTAAGCCAAATACGGGCTCAGCGGGTCATCATGTTTGCTTTCGCTGATGGGTGCTGTGCTGGCCGATGGGTAGCTACTCCTTATGAAGATCATCGCTTTGACATGGTGGAGAAAGCAGAGAGGGAGTTAGATAATTTTATCCATAGTTTTGTAAATCCCTGTACTTTCGATCCCATGTTTGGTGATCTATTTCCTGTGGAATAAAATGCTTAATTAATTAAATGCTTTCTTTTTGTCGTTGACCACCAAATGCTTCTTTTCTAACACCTGGTCTTTCTCTAATGTGTGCGTGCGTGTATATATGAATAAGCCCGATTTCACACATATCTGTAAACGCAACTTAAACCGGTATAAACAGGAACAAATAGCTCTTTGACCGAATATTTCGGCGGGAACACCATACAGAACTTATTCTGTATCTTAGTGATTTTTAATCACCATTGGATCTTCAATCCAACGGTGGTCTATTTTTCAGAGGTAATCTGATGATTTTTAGTCATCTTTGTTGGATCTTTTATCTAAGGGTGGGGAACATTTAGTTCCAGCGCTAGCGCTTTCATGCTTTGCACGTGAGCGCTGCATCAGAGTCTTTGACTCTTGGTGCTAGCCACTTAGCGCTAGCGCTCTCGTGCTTTGCACGTGAGCGCTGTATCAGAGTCTTTGACTCTTAGCGCCGGAGCTGCTAGCGCCGGAGCTCTCTTGCTTTGAACATGGGCGCTGTATCAGATTCTTTGACTCTTAGCGCTGGCGCATTCAGCGCGAGCGCTTTTATAAAGCGCCGCTTCATTTCAAATTTCGAAATTTGAACAGTGCTTTGCTCTGATTGGGGGAAACAAATGCCCCCCACCGTTGTGCTCACGTGGCTTACACGTGAGTGCAGCGGTGGCAGCATCTGCGCCAATAGATCAACTTAGAAGTTGAAACGGCTCTCAGTGCCTATAAATAGGACCTTTGGCCCTTGAGATGACCTATGTTCATCTTCTTTGTTGTTTTTTCTGAGAATTAATTCTCTTTTAGAGCATAACTCTCTTCCTCAAAAACTCCTTTAGAGTTAAGACTCTGTCAAATTTTTGGTAAGATTTGAACTCATTAGCAGAGCTTTGCTCTACTTAGATCATATATATTTAAGATTTTTTAGGGTTCCTTAACCCGTTAATTAAAAAAATAGAGCTTTGCTCTCTCTAGATCATGGATTAGAAAAAGAAATTCTTTTTAGGGTTTCTTTTAACCCATTAACGAAGAACTCTTGAGTTCACATTGCAGATCTTAAAGATCCTGAAGTTTTTACTTCTGTAGAAAGCTTTGCTTTTAGGGTTTCTGATGGATTATTCTATCTTCTTCACAGAGCATTGCTCTTTGGAAATTTTGGGGGAATTTTATTCCCTTCATGATTAATTATGACAGATGTCATATCTGTTGTAGAGCATTGCTCTCAAGGAATCTAACTCTTTGGCCCAAGGGGCCCTCATTAAATGAGAATCCTTTTTAGGATTTCCTCATTTAATGATTGTCTCATCAAATGATGAGACTGTTTTTTTAATGATGAGCCATCATCTAGATTGTGTGGGTCCCCTTTGGTCCCTTTCCACTGCATTGTAGTGTGGCACGAATTTAAAGTACCAAGTGCCAGAACTTAAATTGTAGCATTGACGACTAATTTTTTTGTTCTTTTTCATGCAGGTACTATGTCTTTCGATACTTAATTTCCCCTTGTTCCTCCAGAGAGTGCATTTGCTGACGCGCAAGTGGATCGGGAAGTTTTCATACTGATCAAGGATCACGACCCAGAGTGGAAGAATCTTCATTTATGGGGAACGTGGTACAATCAGATCATCAGGGGTCGGCGTAGCTTTTCTTGCGTAGCACCTTCGGAGCTCATTTCGGCGATCCATTATGCTGACGCACCTCCGGGGAACTATGTCGTGAAGGAAGTCAACTGGACCTCAGAGGGTTGTCTTCAGCCCTCTATGGCTGCGATACCCATACAGCCGCCGCCGGCTTTGGATACTCTGGAGCGGCGTATATGTCAGGGGGAGTCACGCACGTGGGGATAGCCGTAAATGATAGGCCTAACCCCTCTCCATCCAGCCGGGTATTTGCAGTGGGCCCGCTATATTTTGTCAGCCAAGAAGTCGCAGATGCTGAAGCTCGGGTTGTATCCCGCGATTTACGCTTCTCTCTTTCAATATTCCGCGCCTCCTGCATGGTAGGTCAAGGCTTTTCTGGAGCAATGGAATATTCTGACCCACACCTTTCTTTTGTCTGATCGAGAAGTCTCAGTATCTTTGGAGGAATTTGCAGAAATCTCTGGCTTACCCGTTAAGGGAGAACACTACGAGGAGTTGCTTCCTCCGGAGGAGTACGTCTTTGCTACCAAATCAGTGGTAATGAGTCTTACTCCGGAGAACGCCATTCAACACCAATTCTCGAGCTTGATCAAGGTGTTGAATATATACGAAAGTCTATTTCTGGAGTTCGGAGGGCATGGAGTCAGCTACGCAGATTTCATCGCTCGCTTTCTTCGTCCGTAAGCCTTGTCGATGGAAGCCGCGCATTTCGCTAAACTTAACGATCCATTTGGTTTTGGTTTGGCTAATCAACCGACGGCGGAGGCGGATTTCAAAAGTTTCTATATTCCGGATACTCTCGTTGTTCCCTTCGCGGAGCTTGCTGCTCCGGACGTCGATGAAGAGATACTCGTGCTGGGGTTCATTGGGTTGTGGCTAAACTAGTTCGTGCTTCCGATGCACCCTCGTTATATGAGGCCATCAGTCTTATACCCGGCCCATCGCATGGTCGCAGGAATGCGAGTGGCTATAGGGATTGTTGGGTTGGCACACTTGTACCATAGGCTCAGCTTAGCGGCGGACACCACCGAGCCGGGGGTACAGCCAGTCACTTTCTCGCTGCACTATTTTATGTCATGGATTGAGCTGTACATACTTGGCGCTTTTGGTGCTCACAAACGGCCCCGTCTCTACAATAATTACAACTTCTCTCGGATTATCCACTTAGTTGACGCTTCTGTTTTAACTCCGACATCGTGGGAGGCTAGGGGTGTGCTACTTCGTCCACGTATGGTTAGAGATGGCATGATCTTTGTCGATAAGGTTTTAACCATCGGCAAAGAATCCGCAAAAACGGTGCAGCCTCTGCGCGATACTTTTAAAGATGGGGCTTCTACCTTGAAAGCTCGGGAGATTATTCATTTATACTCCATCAGGCCGGGCTTTCTCGTGTTTAGGCAGAATGATTTAGCATTGTTCATGAGGTACAACCCGCACCGTTTTGCCCAGCAATCAAGCTATAATCAAGGTATCCCGCTCGAAGCCTTCTTAGCCGAGCCTACTGCCACAGAAGAAAGTATTCGGAACGCATTGAACCATTTTATGCAGTTGAACACCGGTTCTAATTTCTTTATCAGTGAGCCGAGTTGCGTTCTGCGAATCTTGAACGCGTATGTGGCATGATATCAACATTCAATGGGCGCCGTCATTATGGAAGAAAAGCGATTATTACTTGATCGCAAGGGTACCGCCCCCGCTGGTAATCCAGCCGCTCCCTTAAAGCGACGGACCATCGTCCGTCCTCCCTTGAGAGAAGCTGATGCGGCCATGATACCACGTATTATGCCTGAGCTTCCCCTACCCCGTGTTCCAGTAGAAGTGGTATCTATGGAGTCTCTCGAGTCTGGCGTGGGTGCGGAGATCGGGACTCACTGCCCGAAGTTGCTCGCCAAGCGCAGCTCGTGTTATCGGCCGCCAGCACTCGCTCGCAGAAGAAAAAGAAGTCGATAATTTCTGCAGACGTTATATTCGGCCAGGAGCCTCATGCTCCTTACAGTGAGGGCCTAAGTGAGTACGAGACCAACGAGGGTTTATTTATGGCGCCGGATGATACCGATCTAGAGGCTACCATCGCGGTCTCAAAACAACTAGCTCGCGATGAAGCAGCACTAATAATCATCGCACAATCAGGTATCCTTCAATCATATCTTTCCGTGGCTGTTTTAATTATTATGTTTTGACTGACGCTTTCTTCTTCCACAGGTATCTCCGCTGAAGAGGCTCTCGCAGCTTCCCTCAAGACTTTTGAAGAGGAAGAGAGGCTTCGTGCTTCCTTGGGCCTCGGTATAGTTCGGCTCACTGTGCCTTCATTCCCTTTTCCTTCTTGAGTAGTCTAACCCTTCTTTTTTTTCATCTTATTACAGAGACTACCTTGACTCAGGTTATCCCAAGTGCGGTACCAATCGCGAATGGTGACGCAGCAGCATCGTTGGCACCTGCAACCGCGGCCACGGCTATCCCTAAATCGCCACCAGGGGCCTCACAGAAGCAGCCGATGATGGACATTGTAATAGCGCGTGTAAGTCTACGGTAGCGCCCCGGCAATCTACAGACGCCAAATGCGGAACAAAAACTTTTTATCTGGCGCTATCGTATACTTTAACCCGGATCTGCCATTATTGCTAAACTAACAAACTGTAAAGAGTGTAGAAAGGTTATACCGAACGATCCGAGTCCTTCGTTCTTTAACCATCGTCCCACGCTCCGTTGCGGCTTCTCCGATCTCCGATCTGCTCGTCCAGGTGGCACCACGTCACTGATTCTTTAAACGGGCTCCCGCCTCTGACTTGAGGCAACTCGGTCGTCAAGTTTGCTAAAAGGGACGACCAAGAATGATGTAGAGAATGAGTAGATGACTTTGTCTCACTTCGTCCAAGTCCGTGGACGATCGGTAAATGAAGTTGCCGATGGAAATGAAATGGAACAAGAAATGAACTATGAAATTTCCATGTATCCAAAACTTTAGTCTTTTCTTTTTAGCAACCATAATTTCTCAAAATGAGTGTGTGGAGGAGGAGAGAGAGGGCCGGCCACTTAAAAGGAGGGGGGTGAGTGTAGAAGGGAAGTGGTGACCATAGCACAAAGCTTATCATGAAGAAAAGATCTTAACTAAAACAAAATGCATTAATGTTAAAGCATGAGTCATTAAAACCTAGTCATCATGCAATTAAAGGTTCATGAACCTAGTCACCATCCTAGAAACTTCTAGAACCTTCTAGAAGCATGCCTCACCCTCATCCAAGAAAAGATAAATCCGTCTTTAACCGAATGTTAAAAGACGGCTGATAGAAAACTGGAAACTGGCAACTTCCAAAAGTGATCCTGAAACGACTTTCAGGATAACCCCGTAACTGTATAAATATACCTGCATTTGTATTACGACCGAATACAAATGCAACTGAGACAAAGATATTATACCTACTCAATATAATACTCGGATCCGGCTTAAACCAAAGCCGACCAGTATCATCTGCCCGAAAAATAACACGTGCGTAAACGCACGTGCATTTTCCGAACCCTGCCATAAAACCATACGGCCTCTACAACGTTTCGCCCGAACTTGGGAAACTGTCTGTAGGGGACTCTAATGACTCGTCAGTACCCTGGCAGTGGTTTTAACCATAAACCGTCAGCGGCACTAGCTATGCGTAACGGCTGCCCATGGACTGACCTCAAGGGAGGCCGATGAGCGAACTCATCCGGAAACCCTACTGAGCCTAACAGTGACAATGTATATACAGTCCGGTCCGTTCGTCTATGAGTATCGCATATCTGCCTAGGGGGCTAGTAACGTCAGACCCCCAATAGCAGTATAAGTCGTGTCGGAGTGAAGCCCAATAACACCCTGAGATACTACTGGAGTACCTACCAGTAAATCTCCTGCCACGGCCGTGGGCTTTATGTAATGGCTCTCCTAGACACAGCACGATCTCGTACCTAATACCGGGAGAGACGAATCCCCTGCCGATCCGCTCACGTGCCTCCATATGGCTCGGGACTGTACCCAAAAACTACATGTTTGCACGACTCCTTTGAGCCGTGGTAGGGTAGAAATCAAAGCACAGTGGGAACTCATACGAGACAAATGAAGACCTCAGGTCGATGAACTAACCTATACACATGTCACCAGGGAACTGCTATCTGACGATAGATATAGTACTAACTAGCAGATTCCCGGCGAGTCCTGTCCGGTGTACTCATAACCCAATGAGCACCTGTATACATCTTAGGTGATCCAACTGACACCAGTGGCTTGTGAGACCGTCCACCACCCCTCGTCGGGGTCTCGACTGTACACACTAGTCTACTCCGGAGTATCGATGCCCTGTCTCGAAACTCCCACGACTAGGGACCACAATTAAGGATATGCATATAAACCACCCAACTCTCACGTATATGATCGCCATCATACTGTTGGTGGTAAAGCAAGATCCTAAGGGCTCTATCAAAGTGTAACATGTAATCAGTCACCTGAACATGTACACGACTGATAAAGGCAAACCAGATAGCATACTATCATCTCGAGTGAGACTGTCCTACCGGTATAGGTCCTCCGCAATCATTGCAATCACGTACCTGCGATCCAATAAATGACTATGAGGGCACTATCTCCAACAATCTCCCACTTGCACTCAAGGCTAATTATTGCAATGTCGACTACTCACAGCCCGTGTGAAACCGAACATCCAACTCCTCTACTAATCAGTTTCACAAAGCCCATTTGTAAAACTATTGTGTTCGAGAAATAGCCTCAGTGAGTGGATCCGCCTAGATGTTTCTTTCTATATCTCTCTTAATCTCAAGTTCGCGGAGAAAGCCATCTCCCGAATCGAGTAATACCTGTCTTAGAATATGTCTGGATATCTGATAGGACCTAGTTCATAAATGAACTCCAAATCCAAACTTCTTAGACTGTATCGATCACTGAACCTAATCAGTATCCGGCACCAAGCCACCCACAGTATCCTCTTGAACCACCTGTCGATAATACTGTCCCTCGTCAGAGGGAAAACTATAACTCTGACAATCACTCTGTCATCCATGTCACCTTTGAAGCCTAGAATGATAATCGTCTCCCGAAGGAGGCTCCCGTCATCAAATCCGTAGAACATGCACTTATGTTCTAAAACTGCTTCCTTATGTTTCTCCAGGATTGGATTAATATAAACTCATCGCATCTAGTGCAAAAACAACATTTGGTGTGGTACTTGACATCTCACGATTGACTCAATTGCCTAAGCAAGTGATCTGTCAATCATGCACATCCCTCTCCCCTTTAGTCTATACGACACCTTTAGAGAGGGTGACTCCATCACCTGCAGGTACACCACCATGCTAGGAGTCAACTATTCTAAAAACCATTAGAATATCTGTCAAAGTACCCACATTGGGAAACTACCCAAATCCATATCTAAAACCATAGATCCAGAAACCAGAATGTCAAATATTATATCCATATCCTGTCTGGAGAAACAACTGTGTGACGACCACAGTACAACCGATCGTAGTATAGGAATTTTACTTCCCACTCTGTGTATGTCATCAAATACCATGACATCACACCCTACTACCTTCTTAACAGATCCATCCCTTATTCTGATTGAAGTCAAACCTATGACTGTCACATCAAAAATAGATGATCTATCTCTGCTATAACTGCTCAAGTCTATAAATAGACATAAGCTACTTGCCCACTATGCTTCTGCTGCTCCCACTGACTACGACAACCCTCCTACCGGGTCTCATAACCTGGAACAACAGTAGTGTCAAGTCTGGGTAGATAAGAACCTCCCTGTCACCGTCCTTGAGGCTACCGAAGTACCTCTCGGGTGTCTGAGGTTACCCACCAAATCTGCGGAGTGGCTAATGGAAAACCTGATTGAATATATAGGTCCTATTAAATTTTCCGTAATCGTTCGCGGTTCTGGAATCACTTCCAGTTCTACCATACTCCCACTACTGTTTTCTGAAAAAGATCCATTTTACTAAAACTGTGGCGAGTCAAGAACAATATCACTATTGATCTTCCAAATGGTAGAATATCAACCCTCGTCATAGCCAGGGTCAACCCACAAACAGCCATTACAGAAACGTGCCCTGAGTTATCCAGAGTCTGGTTTTAAGCATAAGCTGGACAACTCCCCGTACCTTAACATCTTTTAAGGTACGAACTATTCTATATCCAATATAGAAACTTTGGCACTTATTTAATTGGAACCATATTCAAATCATGCAGCTGTCTCCAGTGCATATCAACTTAATGGAAAGAGGCTAATCAGCATTACTCAACTTAGGAAACCATCCAATTATGAGTAACCTGAAAGAGAAACACGTTTCTCAAAACCATCACTATCATCTGAATACCAATCACAAGAATCTACATCTTCGATCTCTTTGAAGAATCCCGATACTTGTGATACCTGGTTCTCTACTTTATTCTTATACCCACAACTTCTCAAAACTTAGACCATGTATTTCTATGAAACACTTGTCTAAAAACTAGAGAAGTTATAAGTAAACAGAACATAGTATGAGGACCTACCCCTTTGTCCTGATGGACACTTGACAACATACAATACTCTGTATAAGTCCGCTGAGTTAAACAACTCAAAACCTGTGCGTCGTAGGTTAAAAACTGTACCCTGGCGATTTCCTCAAATATCACCAATTACAACGAATTCCGATATAATGAGGATAATCACCTAATTCCCAATAACTTACTCCCACTCATCATCTGTAAAACCATACAGATATGAGAATGAAACCTGGTAAATACATACCCTTGGAGTAAGTATTTAATCGGGAAAACAGTTTTCCTTTAACAATGCACTGAAACATGAAAATGTTTCGTAGGGGTATCCTGGTATTCATAGCAATGCCTCTCCCATAATCCAATTCATGACTTCAACCGTATATTTTATTGCCATCTCTCCAAATCCCTTTATTTGTCTTTACTCGTTACCTTCTGTACACCATCGTTAGGCTAAATGGTTTTCTTCCTTCCCTACCGTTCGGCACCAGCCTATGGTTTGGAAGAAGACTATCTAGTAAGCATAATAGGTGTACCCTCCTAGACCAAGGAGTACTCGCATCTCGAGAGAAGGTGATGATAAAAGACAACTGAATAATACCTTATTCTTTTTAAAGGTGAAATAGGAGTGGCGATGAAGTACGCGGTTTTGGTCGTGAATGATATCAGTCGCAATTTACTTTGCCCTCTTTCTAATCCTTTTATTTTGTCTTTACATATTACCTTCTGCACACCCTACTTAGGCTAATTGGTTTTCTTCATTCCCTACCTTTCGGCACCTGCCTATGGTTTGGAATAAGACTATCCAATAAGCGTAATAAGTGTACTCTCCTAAACCAAGGAGCTCTCGCAACCTGAGAGAAGGTGATAATAAAAGACAACTGAATAAACCAATTCTATTTCTCCTGAACCTGGATCCATCCTCGAAGAAGTCCCTTCGAGTTCGTATATAACCATACGATGGATCTATCCAATGGAAGTGGATATCCGTAGTAATACGGGTGTTCTGAGAAATGCAAAGGGTAAAAGAAGGAGTGGCAATGACTTATGCAACATAGACAATCCAAAAGCCAGTATTTCAAGAAGGTTCGGTCAACTTGGTCACTGAGTCAAAGTCTAGGGTCGGTCAAAGGTCGCTGCCAAAGAGAGAGAGAAAAGAAACACTCTGCGTGCACTCTATCCTAGATCAGAATGGTTATCACTTTATCTAATCCGGAAACCTCCTACTGTCCTGTCCAATTCTCCTCCAAACCTAAAGAAGAATCAATCGGGATCACCCGAAGAGTAAACCAACTCATCAGTGGGAATTGGGATCCAACTCTCATCGCATGATAACGTGATGGAATGCATCCACGTTACTCACACTCCAGAAGGTATGCGCATACTTGGCAAGTTTCAGTTTCTTTAGAAACTCCCGATATGATTTTTGCCCCATGCTCTTATAACCTTGGCTTTGGTCAAAATGTCATAAGTCACATGCCAAGTTCTACCCGTCACTATCTTGTCAATTTGAACCCACCCGCACATGCCCCTGACTTTGGCCAATCGGCAGAACGACTGTCCCAAACTAACTCATTTATCTATGCAACAAATGAATACCCAGCAGCTACCAAACACTATGCCTTAACTTTGGCTAAAATGCATAGCTTGAATACTACTGAATACCCAAAAGAAGTGACGGAGGGCTACGGCTGGTTTTTGGCGAAAAACCTTTAACGTAGTGAATTTGATATCGCTGAAGGAACCTGATAGCTTTTTAAAATATAGTGGCGAAAACCTTTTGCTAAAGAGGTCACTCCCGGTAAAGGGATCTCGGCTCTTTCCTCGTGGAATGAAGTGCAAGATATTCCACTGAATACCGCTATGCAAAGCAACTTGTAATCGACTATAGTGAAGTTATTACCCTGACGCAAACTTCTGCCCAAGGGGTCAGTCCCGGTGAAGGGATATCGGCCCTTACCCCGTCGAATGAGGTGCAGGATATTCCACTGAATACCGCTATGCATAACAAAAGAAAACGTCTTTGCAATAACACTTTTAAATTTGTTCCAACAACTGTAAACAGGTTTGTTTTACTTTGCATTGATCAGAATCAATGCAGTCCCATCAATCGATCACACCAGAAAAGAACGAAAATAAAATGTATGTATATGCCATCCGCATTCGTCACTGGGTCCCGTCATCACCCGTTAGGTTACTTAACTAACGACAGAGCGGGGACTGGACTAGCGCGGGTGTAAAACATATACAACATCTAATAGTATATAAACCAATATACAATAATCGCTCCAGGCGTGATAATATGCAACATTACAGAAAAGTAATAAGCATCACAGAACAATACAGATAATCTGGGGTCCCCGGGTTTCACAGAGCCGCTGCTGAAACCCGACGTTCCCCTGTCGTGTGGATATCCTGTGCAATGAAACCTAGACCCCTACGGGTGCGGCAAGTTACCCGCCAAAACCTGAAGCGAGGCAGCCCCCTACAGCATAGTGAATGGACCACCCAGCACTTCACGGAATCCGGTAATCTTGGGCACCCCTCCTTGGGTCAACCTGTACCACCTACGAGTGCGGCGAATAGTCTGCCAATTCTAGAGTGGGACCCCTCTGCCTCTCAAAGCCATGAGATGCGGACCCGTTGCCCCTCAGAACCCGGCTATCCGTGCACTCCGTCGCGGGGCAAAACCTAGTACAGTAATGAAAAATAGTACAATAGGTACATCGACCGCAACCTGGTCGTGCCCCAAAAGAATATTATACAACAGGCAGTGACGGCAGTCCACAAGTTGGACGCTCGCCCCGCAATATCAAATGTAAATAAACCAAACTGTACTACCATTGCACACTGCTATCCATCACGACAAATCCGCAACAACACAGCACAACACAGAACATCAACGCGAATGTCACGTTCGCAAACCCGTCTAAAAGAACTATAGCAATCAGACGCGGTTTACCGATCAAATGACATTCCCAGTCGGAGATATAATGTAAGCACAGTAAACTAACATGTTTAAATTTCGATCGACAAAATATCACAAAGTGGGCCCCACGAACAACTGGTGAACAGTAACAAAATCTGGGCCCAAAAGATATATACCAAAAACCACAAATTCCAGAGAAGAACACACTGACCAAATTTGGGGGCATGATGACACAGAATGGCCGCGGATCCGCGGCCAAACCATAGGTTTGGCCGCGTTTCCGCGGCCGTCTTGTCGAATCATGGTCCCAAATTTTGACGATGTTCTTATAAAAGCCTGCTGAATTTTCTGTGATGTGTAAAATTAATTTTGGAACCCTTTTAAAATCGACAGAAACTGTCAAGCTTGGATTTTGCAGTTTTTGATTTCCGGTTCGATCGATGTTTTAAACGCGTTAGCATAAGTTAGTATAGCAAAATGGTGAGGCTCTGATACCACTGTAAGTATACGGTAGCGCCCCGACAGTCTACAGACGCCAAATGCGGAACAAAAACTTTTTATCTGGCGCTATCGTATACTTTAACCCGGATCTGCCATTATTGCTAAACTAACAAACTGTAAAGAGTGTAGAAAGGTTATACCGAACGATCCGAGTCCTTCGTTCTTTAACCATCGTCCCACGCTCCGTTGCGGCTTCTCCGATCTCCGATCTGCTCGTCCAGGTGGCACCACGTCACTGATTCTTTAAACGGGCTCCCGCCTCTGACTTGAGGCAACTCGGTCGTCAAGTTTGCTAAAAGAGACGACCAAGAATGATGTAGAGAATGAGTAGATGACTTTGTCTCACTTCGTCCAAGTCCGTGGACGATCGGTAAATGAAGTTGCCGATGGAAATGAAATGGAACAAGAAATGAACTATGAAATTTCCATGTATCCAAAACTTTAGTCTTTTCTTTTTAGCAACCATAATTTCTCAAAATGAGTGTGTGGAGGAGGAGAGAGGGGGCCGGCCACTTAAAAGGAGGGGGGTGAGTGTAGGAGGGAAGTGGTGACCATAGCACAAAGCTTATCATGAAGAAAAGATCTTAACTAAAACAAAATGCATTAATGTTAAAGCATGAGTCATTAAAACCTAGTCATCATGCAATTAAAGGTTCATGAACCTAGTCACCATCCTAGAAACTTCTAGAACCTTCTAGAAGCATGACTCACCCTCATCCAAGAAAAGATAAATCCGTCTTTAACCGAATGTTAAAAGACGGCTGATAGAACACTGGAAACTGGCAACTTCCAAAAGTGATCCTGAAACGACTTTCAGGATAACCCCGTAACTGTATAAATATACCCGCATTTGTATTACGACCGAATACAAATGCAACTGAGACAAAGATATTATACCTACTCAATATAATACTCGGATCCGGCTTAAACCAAAGCCGACCAGTATCATCTGCCCGAAAAATAACACGTGCGTAAACGCACGTGCATTTTCCGAACCCTGCCATAAAACCATACGGCCTCTACAACGTTTCGCCTGAACTTAGGAAACTGTCTGTGGGGGACTCTAATGACTCGTCAGTACCCTGGCAGTGGTTTTAACCACAAACCGTCAGCGGCACTAGCTATGCGTAACGGCTGCCCATGGACTGACCTCAAGGGAGGCCGATGAGCGAACTCATCCGGAAACCCTACTGAGCCTAACAGTGACAATATATATACAGCCCGGTCCGTTCGTCTATGAGTATCGCATATCTGCCTAGGGGGCTAGTAACGTCAGACCCCCAATAGCAGTATAAGTCGTGTCGGAGTGAAGCCCAATAACACCCTGAGATACTACTGGAGTACCTACCAGTAAATCTCCTGCCACGGCCGTGGGCTTTGTGTAATGGCTCTCCTAGACACAGCACGATCTCGCCCCCAATACCGGGAGAGACGAACCCCCTGTCGATCCGCTCACGTGCCTCCATATGGCTCGGGACTGTACCCAAAAACTACCTGTTTGCACGACTCCTTTGAGCCGTGGTAGGGTAGAAATCAAAGCACAGTGGGAACTCACACGAGACAAATGACGACCTCAGGTCGATGAACTAACCTGTACACATGTCACCAGGGAACTGCTATCTGACGATAGATATAGTACTAACTAGCAGATTCCCGGCGAGTCCTGTCCGGTGTACTCATAACCCAATGAGCACCTGTATACATCTTAAGTGATCCAACTGACACCAGTGGCTTGTGAGACCGGCCACCTCCCCTCGTCGGGGTCTTGACTGTACACACTAGTCTACTCCGGAGTATCAATGCCCTGTCTCGAAACTCCCACGACTAGGGACCACAATTAAGGATATGCATATAAACCACCCAACTCTCACGTATATGATCGCCATCATACTGTTGGTGGTAAAGCAAGATCCTAAGGGCTCTATCAAAGTGTAACATGTAATCAGTCACCTGAACATGTACACGACTGATAAAGGCAAACCAGATAGCATACTATCATCTCGAGTGAGACTTTCCTACCGGTATAGGTCCTCCACAATCATTGCAATCACGTACCTGCGATCCAATAAATGACTATGAGGGCACTATCTCCAACAGCGCGGGAGGCAGAGCTTGGCTCAGACGATGCTATACCTTTGTTGGAAGTCTTGAGGAGGTCAGCTTTTATGGCCCAGGCCAAAAGGAAGCGCAGGAGGCGTGCAGCGAAAGAACGCTATGCCGCCTTGGCTATAGGTGCAGGCTTGAGCACTGCTTCCCCTGTCACTATTTCTCCAGAGGCTGCTCCGGCTGCCCTGTCTACTGCTCATTGACAGGTTGTACGCGCGGCCCGGGCGGCAATTGAAAAGCCTTCCTAAGGTAACGCAACACTGGATCTTTTTATTAGAGTTTGATCTTCAGATTCTCATATATCATACCCTGCAGGGCTAAGTCCTGGTGAGGAGGTGGCAGGTGAGATGACGGCAACCACTGAGTCCGAAGCGGCTACTCTTTCTCAGGAGTCTGGGACTGCCCCAATTGATGCTCTTTCTTCTTGCGGTTCCAGACTGTCAGTTGGTATTGCGAGCGTCACGACGACCCTCGTTGAATCAGGGGAAGAAGCCATGGCAGCGAAACCATTCCAATGGAGGAATGCGAAGTAGTCGCTACGCCTGGTGATGCTCCTGTTGCGGTTTCGATTAACGACCCATCAGGTAGATCTTGGGTTACTGTTTTCCTTTCTATTTCGCAATCCCTTTCAATCCCTTCTGATGGCATTTTTTTGTTTCTAATGCAGATATGGTGAGCGCCGAGACCGTGCCACCCGAAGAAGCGTCACCAGTTGTTGCTCTGACGGTTGCCGACCCTTCGTCTTCTCTTGTGTCCTCTTAAATGCTGGAAGGTATGGGTTTGCAATTTGTCTAATTTAAATTGTGGATGTCATCTATCTTGTACTGACCATGCATCGTCGCAACCTTCCAGGAGTTCTCTTTGATCATCTTTATCAGGTGCTGAACCCACATTTCTCCTTCCATTCCGAAGTTAGTCTGCCTGCTGGTGTTGGTGAGTATAGTTTTTTTTAACCGACATCCTTTCCTTTCTTTTATGGGCAAACATGTTGTTGCTAATTTTGAATTGATTTCAGCACTACAAATTGTAGGAGGGGATGAGAGAATTGTCGCGCCACCAGTACTCCCAGCTCTGCCACCTGTCATAGCCGGTATAGTAGCCTTCATTGCTCGTTCATTTCCTTTAGACGTCTAATTATGAATTATTTTGCAGCAATCACGCCGACTCTATCTCCATTTGAGTCTCGCATCTTAATAACGGAAAGGCCCTTTTCCAGACGTCCGTCTTCCAAGGGCGCTGTGACCAGCCTACGCATGTTGAGTGAATCCATCAAGGAGCTTGACGCGGAGGCCCCTGCACTCGCTGCTGATTTTGCTGTTGAGGTTAATCCGATGTTGGCGACGCTTGTGCACTTTCATAGCGAAGTCATCGTCGAATCTTGGGTTAATTACTACAGACAGATCGAGGCATGTCTGCATGAGATTGAGCTCAAGCGTCCTTCTTTAGAAGTGTTGGCTTTGAACTCCCAACTGGCTGCATGGGTTGAGAAGAGCGTTCCCTTCTTCCACCATTTTGAACAAGAAGCAACATTAAGGCGGAAGGAACGTGAGGAGGTTTTAGGAGAATCCGCCTGGCTGCGCGCCCAAGTTGAAGCAAATGTTGCGCAATTAAGAGCCGTCTTTGACAATTTGCAACGATGCATTTCGGACGGGCTAACGCTAAGGCAGAAGCTCAACCTTCTAGAGCGGGTTACGCAGAATCACGAAGCTGCTCAACAGGAAATCAATGAGAAACTTTCATCTTGCTTACAGCAATGGGCTCAAGTTGAAGCGGAGCTGGCTGCAGCGTCTGATCATGAAAAGGAGTTGAGAGGAGCGCGTGAGCAACTGGCTGATTTATTGAAAACGCCTCCTTCTCAGTAGCCACCTTTGTATCAATTAAACATTTGTAATCTGTGAATAACATGTATCCATTTTTTTTATTCTTTCATATGATTCATCTTGTACTTGATTGAATTCATGAATAAAAGATACGCATTTTTTTATCCCCCACTGTTGCTTTCTTCTCTTTGCGGTTTTGTTAGTATGTTACTCTAGAAAGCGTAGCCTATAGATGATAGAGAACATTTCATCTTAGCCTCCATGTAGGGTAGCGATGGTTTAGGAAACAGCTTCAGGTCTTCCGCCTAAGACTTTTCAATTTTATGAGCCGTGAGGGTCTCATAAAGATTTTTCTCCCTACGAGTCGAGAGGATCTCGTAGGTGTATTTTCTCTTTAGGAATCGTGAGGATTCCTAAGTGTATTTTCTCTTGAGAGTCATAAGGATCTCACAAGAGGATTTTCTTTTTTATGAGTTAAGATGTTCTTGGGTTGATTTATTTCCAAGACGGAGCATTGCTCTATGATAGGGAGATTATGGATTAATTTATTTCCGAGACGGAGCATTGCTCTGGCGGGGAGGTTATGAGTTGACGTGTTTCTGAGTCGAAGCATTGCTTTACGATAAAGGTTGATATGTATCCGAGTCGGAGCTTTGCTCGGCGACAGGGAGGTCAGGGATTGACATGTATCCAAGTTTAACGTTTCTTTACGATGAGGAGATTAGGGCTTGACATATATCCAAGTTGAAGCGTTGCTTTACGACGAGGAGGTCAAGGGTTGACTTTCTCCATTTTCTACGGTGTCGAGGATCGACTTTCTCCGTTTTCTACAGTGTCGGGGATCGACTTTCTCCGTTTTCCACGGTGTCGGGGATCGAATTTCTCCGTTTTCTACGGTGTCGGGGATTGAATTTCTCCATTTTCTACGGTGTCGGGGATCGAATTTCTCCGATTTCTACGGTATCGGGGATCGAATTTCTCCGATTTCTACGGTGTCGGGGTCGACTTTCTCTGTTTTCCACGGTGTCGGGGCTCGACTTTCTCCGTTTTCCACGGTGTCGGGGATCGACTTTCTCCATTTTCCATGGTTTCGGAGATCGACTTTCTCCGTTTTCCATGATTTCGGGGATCGACTTTCTCCATTTTCGACGGTGTCGGGGATCGACTTTCTCCGTTTTCTACGGTGTCGGGGATCGACTTTCTACGTTTTTCTACGGTATCGGGGATCGACTTTCTCCATTTTCTACGGTGTCGGGGCTCGACTTTCTCCGTTTTCTACGGTGTTGGGGATCGACTTTCTCCGTTTTCTACGGTGTCGGGGATCGACTTTCGGTTGTCTGTTAATCGCAGAGTCTTGGAACTAGGGACTTTGCCATGGCTCCGATTGGTGGTGTCGCGTCCGTATCCTGCTGGAATAAGGGTAAACGCCGTTGTTGGTCTCTAGGCTGTAGATGTCGCCATCGAGATTTGAGTTTCCGTTTAAAAGAGCCTGGTGGGGGAAATGTGGTTTTCTTTTCGTTTATGCCCATAGATTGTATACAGGGGTCAGTATGGACTTACCTGCAGGGCAAAAAGTTTCATTTCATACTTATTTTTTTTTCTTTCCGCGATGCTCTATCAATTCAGCTTTTTGTATCGCGAAAGTCGTGATTGCCCAATCATTTCGGCTATTTTTCACGGCGCCCAATCATTTCGGCTATTTTCTCTTTCTACTCGCTGCTTTTTATTGCGAGTTGCCCAATCATTTCGGCTATTTCATATGCATATATTTTACTCGCTGATTTTTATTGCGAGTTGCCCCATCATTTCGGCTATTTTACAAGCATTTTTTTCCCGAGTACTGAACTCAAGATCTGATACCAATATTAGCATCAGCATCGCTGCGACTGGAATATTGCCAGGAACGAATCATCATTTGCCATGAAAGGACTTGGAATTTGATACCGATTTAGGCATCAGCATCGCTACAACTGGGATACTGCCAGGAGCAAATCATCATCTGCCTTTGTCGGTTCGAACAAAGACAGCTTAACAAACAGGGTTAAGATCCTGTCGACTAAGACTTTTGACTTCATGAGCCGTAAAGGTCTCATAAAGGTGTTTCTCCCTATGAGTCGTGAGGATCTCGTAGGTGTATTTTCTCCTTAGGAATTGTGAGGATTCCTAAGTGTGTGTTCTCTTATAAGTCGTAAGGATCTTAAAAGAGTGTTTTCTCCTTATAAGTCGAGAGGACTTACAAGTGTTTGTTCATCAAATGAGGGCATTCCTTGTCGTTGGTGGGACTCGGAAAGGAAATGATTATTTGCGCCCGTGGATTGTATACAAGGGTCAGTATTAAACCGCTTGTAGGGTAATCTGGGAAAGGTGATGGCTTAAGAACAGGTTCAGATCCCTATAGCTTAAGGCTTTTGAATCTTATGAGCCGTGAGAGTCTCATAAGAAGGTTCTCCTTACGATTCGTGAGGATCTCGTAAGTGTAATTTCTCCTTAGGAATCGTAGGGATCCCTAAGTGTGTCGCTCCTTTGTGAGTCGTAAGGATCTCACGTAGGTAGTTTTCTCCTTATAAGGTTGAGAGAACCTAGCAAGTGTCTTTTAACGAGATTGCGTCCTTTCGGGTTTTCACAAACTCGCCGGTAGCCCTACTGTTTTTACTCACGGAGCCCTTTCAGGTTTTCATCCGCGCCCATTTTGCTTGTGGACGTATCATTTTTTTTTATTTTTTTTTACAAGTCTGCGTCCTTTCGGGTTTTCACAAACATCGCCGGTTGCCTTGCTATTTTTACTCACGGAGCCCTTTCTGGTTTTTATCCGTGCCATCTTGCTTATGGACGTACCTTTTTTTATTTACGAGTCAGCCCAAGGATGCTGCAGGTTTGTAGTAGTTTAAAGACGTTTCGGTCAAGCGTAGTATTTTTTCAAGAACCGACCATTTATCGTCCTGAAGGGTCTTTCGCCATGCATATTCATGAGCAAGTAAGCCCCGCCTTAGTAAACTTTGTCTATGATGTACAATCCTTCATAGTTTGGCTCGAATTTCCACTGTTTCGCACGATTAGGGATCATAGGTCTTTTTATGACTAGCACAAGTTCACCTTGACGGAATGTTCTCGGCCTAGTCAATCTTTCGTACGAGTGCGTCATCCTTGCTTTGTAAGCCTCCAAGTTTTGCTGCGCCATGAGTCGAGTTTCATCAAGGGCGTCGAGCTCCTCGAGCCGAAGATGGGCATTCTCTTCATTTATTAGCTCGTAATGAACCGCCACTCGAAGAGAGGGTAACTCTATCTCCAACGGGATTGCCTCAGTATCGAACACCAATGCATATGGCGTTGTATTCGTGGCCGTTTTGAACGTGGTCCGATACGCCCAGAGAGATTCATGCAGTCTCTTGTGCCAGTCCCTCTTATTTTTGGACACTGTCTTCTTCATGATCTTTGTCAGGGTCTTGTTGAAAGCCTCAGCCAGACCGTTAGCTCGGGGATTATAGACCTAAAGGTATCTCCAGTCTATATTATGCCGTTGTGCGAAACGTCTGATTTTGTGACTTCTGTAGGTTGGCCCGTTATCGGAGATGATCCGTCGCGGGGTGCCGAACCGATAGATAACATGTGTCTTGAAGAAATGGAGGATGTTCTTCGTCTTCACTTCTCTCAGCTGTACTGCTTCTGCCCATTTAGAGAAGTAATCGGTTGTCGACAATATGAACCGATGTCCTCTGGATGATGCTGGTTCTATGGGCCCAATTATGTCAGTTCCACACATTTCGAATGGCCAGCTCGCCACCGTTGGGTGTAGCGGGTTTGGATACTGGTGGATGAAGTCTCCATGAATCTGGCACGAATGGCATTGCTTCGCGTATTCGAGGCAGTCCTGAATCATCATGGGCTAATAGTAGTCCATCCTTTTGATCTTCAGCTTCATCTTTGGGCTGGCTTGATGAGATCCGCAGAGTCCGTCGTGAGTTTCTTGGATGACTTTTCTCGCTTCTTCTGGTCCCAGGCATCTTAACCACAGAGAGTCGAACGATATCTTATATAGAGTATCATTGACGAAGGCAAAAGACAGAGCTCTTTTCATGAGCTGATGTCTTGAGGACGCATCTTCAGGTGTTCGACGGGATTTGAAGTAGTCTATAAAGACTTCTCTCCAATCCCTAGCCTTTTCCTGGTCTTTTATTTGTAGGGTCATTTTCTTGGTCGCTTCCTTTTCTTCAGACGACTCTGGAGATATTTCTGCTAGTGCAAGTACACGACGTCTTTGCACAACGATCCTCACGTCATCGAGGTTTTCGTCAGCCAGTTCTTTAGCGAGTTTGGCTAACGCATCCGCCTTGCTATTTTTCGATTGTGGTATACTTTCCAGGGCATAGGAAAGGATTTGAGTCAGCAATTGTTGCACTCTCTCACCGTACTTTACCAACTCTAGTTTGCACGTTTGATAGTCGCCGTTTACTTGACTAACGACCAGCTGGGAATCTCCGTATATAAGGAGGTTTACGATTTCCATGTCGACAGCGATATCAAGACCTGCTATCAAGGCTTCATATTCCGCTTCATTATTTGCCCTCGGCTCTGTTAAGGAAAAGGCAAAGCGCATTATCCCCCATTATGGAGTCACGAGGATAAGGCTTACCCCAGATTTGATTATAGGGGAGTTGTGCTTTCGCTTCTTCATGGAGGATGCTCCATCGAAGTAGAGTTCCCATCGGGTATCACTCTCTCTTCTCCCCCCGTCAATCGTGTTAAACGCATGCTCGTCTGGCAATTCACAATTTAGAGGTGAATCAACTGGTATCGGATGCTCAGCGAGGAAGTCGGCGATGGCCTGGCCTTTCACTGCCTTGAGAGGTCGGTATGTTATTGAGAATTCCATCAAGAGGAGGGCCCATTTAGCGAGCCGTCCCGTTAGTATGGCTCTTGACATCAAATATTTGAGAGGATCCACTTTTGATATGAGGTGGACCTAATGTGCCAAAGCAAAGTGCCGGAGCTTCGTTATCGCGAAGATTAACTCCAGGCAGTGTTTTTTAATAGGGGAGTAGTTGTTTTCTGCCCCAAGGAGAACTCGACTCAAATAGTAGAGGGCTTTCTCCTTCCCTTGGTCATTCTCCTGTGCCCATAACGCGTCTAAAGAACCTTCAAGGGCTATTGTGTACAGGATGAAAGACTTTCCCTTGACCGGAGTGGTTAGTACCGGCGGATTCTGCAAGTATTACTTGATTTCGTCAAGTACACTCTGGCATTTGCGATCCCAGATGAAAGGGTCCCTTTCTTCATTAAATGGCTATAGGGGCGGTATTTGCCGGAGAGATTGGCTATGAACCGCCGGATATATGCGAGCTTTCCTTGGAGGGACCGCAGTTGCTTGAGAGTTCTTGGCGGAGGCATTTCTATGATCGCCTTGATCTTTGATGGGTCTATTTCGATACCTCAATGTCGTATGATGAACCCTAGAAATTTGCCTGAGGAAACCCCGAACGCGCATTTGAGAAAGTTCATCTTCAGGTTGTATTTCCGAAGGCATTGGAACACTATCTTCAGATGCTCCCAATACTCCTCGTGCAATTTGCTTTTTACCACGAGGTCATCAATATAGCACTCGACGATTTCATGCATGAGGTCATCAAAAATCTTCGTCATGGCCCTCTGATAGGTAGCGCCAGCGTTCTTCAGACCGAAAGGCATCACTTTATAGCAGAATATGCCCAACGGGGTCTGGAAAGCGGTATGCTTCTGGTCTTCGGGATGCATCTTTATTTGATTGTACCCTGATGAGCCGTCCATGAAGGAGAAAACTTCGTGAGTGGACGTGTTTTCTATCATCAGCTCGGCAACCGGTATGGGAAAGTCATCCTTCGGATATGCTTTATTGAGATCCCGAAAGTCCACGCTGATGCGCACCGTCCCATTTTTCTTCATCACTGGGACGGTGTTGGCGATCCAGTTAGGGTATTGAACTTCTTGGATAAAGCCGGGGTCGATTTGCTTCTTGACTTCAGCGTTGATGCTCATTTCAAGTTTGAGCCACATTCTTCTTGGCGCTTGTTTGACTGACTTGACGTTCGGCGATATCGCCAATTTATGGACGGTTATTTCTGGATCTAATCCTGGCATCTCGGAATAGTTCAATGCAAAGCAGTCTTTATACTGCATGAGCACGTCTCTTAGTGTAGCTACCTGTTCTTCAGACAGCAGCTCACTGACGAACGTAGGCCTCGGGTCGTTTGCCATTCCCAAGTCGATTTTTCTGAGGTTATCTGCAGTAATATGTATCCCTTCTTCCAGCTCTTTTGGCGCCGGTGGGAACTCTGAGATCACTTCATCATCATCATTTTCGAAGTACCAGAGGAGGTCAACCATACCCTCGCGTACTCCTTCTCCTGACAGCGTTATCGCGTGACAGGTACGAGATCGCTTCCAAGACCGATGTTGATCCGGTTCTATTCTCGCTATGTACGTTGCTTTTGGAACATGCTTCTGTGATAGGGTTACCCTCCAACTGCTAGATAGAGCGAACCTGCCAAGTTGATATTGGTCTTCGACCCAGTTTTTGAAGGTGAAGCAGTCTTCAAGAGGATACCATATCGTTCGGTGATAGGAGCAATAATCTGGATGAGAGACCTCGTCCGCTTGTTCGGGGTGTTTAAACTCCGGGAGCGTAATCCTTTGATGTTTGAAGACAAGATCGAATATCTTCCTTGTCTTTTCTTAGGGAAAAGAATATGTTCGACCCATCTTCTTTATAAGAGACGGATCCCGGCTACTCAATTCTCGATTGTGTGGCTTCTTGGACCCGCTTTGCCGCTGTCGAACATTTTCTTTAGCTTGTTTCTACCTCTGCGTCGGGTCTTTTGTATGACGGGCTGACGACGAAGAGCATCGTCATTCTCCGCAGCCTGTTGAAGGAGGCACTACATCCTGGCTTTCTCGTAAATGGCCACTTCACGGTTGTGGTCATCCCGGGCCTTTTGACCCGCTTCCCTTATTAACTTGTCCATTTGTTTTTCGAACGACGGACTTGGCACTTTCATGGCGGGACCTCGTTTTGGTTCAGGGTTAGCATCTTCTAACAAAGCATCTCCTTCTTCATCAAAGTCATGTATAACGTGGTAGCCATAGAATCACTCTCATTTCTTGGGTGGAACATATCCAAGCCCGATAGTTTTCATTCTCCCGTTGGGAAATTTTCGCTGAGTTCTGGGGACGTTCCAGATCCTATTATAGAACTGAGCTTGTCGAGCAGTCTGTTTGAAGGGTACGCCCTAGCACCTCAACAGTCTTTTTAATCCTTCTGTGTAGTATTTAGGCAGATGGATGGGATGGAGCCTGTCAAGCGTAGAATCTGCACCATGCTAGATTTCTTTCTCCACTTTATTCTCCGCGGATCGATAAAAAAGGACCACCTTTTCATCACTTCGCCTAGGAGGGACGTAGAACGTCTGCAGTTCTTGCACACTATAGGTATCAAGTGCGTCAAGATCTTTGTAATGTTTTTGCGGAACCATGGCAATTTGCAAACTCCGTTCATCACTGGTAAGGGCTTGTATTGATGGCCGAACAGAAAATACTGCATTGATCTCATCTTCAGAGTCGCTTCCGAAGATCAACATAGGGGTAGACGATTCGGGCTTGTTGTATTGGAGTGGCCCTGAATAAACTATCTTTTCCTCTTTCTTGATATCGCTCCCAAAGACCAGAATCGTGGTGATAGCTTTGTTCTTCGGTTTATGGCATCTTTTCGTGTCTTCAAAGTCTGGTAAGAAGTATTTTGTATCTTCATACTTTCGGACTTCATTCACGGAGAATGGGTTCAGCTCTCCTGTCATAGTATACTCGAGACCATCCTTGAAATACTTCATACACTGATGTTATGTAGAAGGGATGACGTTGTACCCGTGTAACCAAGGCCTGCCGAGCAAAGCGTTGTAGCAATTCTTGGCCTCAATGACGTGAAACTTGATGTCGGTGATGAGCAGCCCAAAGCGTAACGTCAGAATTATAGACCCGAGCATCCGTGATGACTGGGAGTCGAATCCGGAGATAGTGATTTTATCCCGAGCGAGGTGTTGAACGCTCATGAAAATTTCTTTTAGCACCCTTACATTTAGGAGGTTGACAGAGGACCCGTTATCAACTAAGATCTTCCCTATCTTGATGTCATAGCAGTATCCGGTGACATAGAGGGGATGGTTATGCTCGCACGTTCCGAAGAGGAGATCTTCGTCGCCGAAAGTGACGTCATCAGTGTGCACTTTTTCCAGCTCATCCTTCATCTTTTCTTCGGCAAGGAAAGCTTGGAACTGCTCGGGCTCTTATAGTGCCTTAATCAAACAATCTCTCGCCTCTTTAGATAGCAGAAGGGCATCTAGAATGCTTAGCTGCGAGGGTATCTTTCTCAGGTGTGCCAGAACGTTATAATCCACCTTGTTTTTCTTTGGCGGGTCTTTGGCTGCCAGCTCTTCGAAGACTCGGTTATTGAGGGCGATATCTTCAGGGACTTTTTCTTTCCCCTTATCTTTTTTGTTTACCCCCTTGTTTGTGGGTTCGAGATTCTTTTCGGGTAACGTGCGATTACGTAGCTGAATGTTCTCGCAAGTCTTCGTCTCTTCTGTTTCAGAGATGGATTCCATGAAAAGAGGGCCGAGGGCTATTTCTTCATCAGAATTGCTCCCGAAGGTGAGAACATGAGATCCCTTGCTATCAACCATGTGACAGTTGCCGGCGGTTCTTTTGCGCTCATCTGTCGTGCTCTTCTGCTCTCGACGCTTTTTGCGCTTCATCCACTTGAACTGCTGCCGATGAGCAACGTATCCCTGCCACCAATTTTTAAAGGCATTGCACTCTTCGGTAGGGTGTGTGATCCTCCGATGGTATAAGCAGAATCTTAGATGTGCACCTAGTTCATCGGGGAACGTATTTTCTGAAGTATCTTCTTTGGAAGGTGGCAACTTCATTCCCATTGACATGGCTTTAACGAATTGCTTCCTTGTCTTAAACCTGCTTTTACTGGCGGCAGAAGTGCTTTTATCCGGTTGGGGTACTCTATGGCTTCTCAATACCGGAGCTTCTTCGACGTGATGCCGACGCTTGGCCCTTTCATATATAGTCGTTTCACGCTCTCGGTCAGATTTTCTTTTTTGACGGGCCTCATTCAGCAACATCTCAATCATCTTATCTGACGGTTCTAGGAGTTCTGGTTCGGGATCTACCTCAGTTTCTCTGCATCAGGAGCTTCTTCACCATTTATTGACGAGTGAGAGATCATGTGGCAGCTCGCCACATAGTTCTCAGGTTCATTTGATGATTCTTCTCCCCCGGCATTGTCATCATCTCCGTCCTCAAGGATGTGGTTGAGAAACTCTTGGAACATGACCGGGGTTCGCGCCTTCTGATTATATTCTTCCAACTCATCAATATGTTTCTGCAGATCTGTGCGCTTATCATCAAGCTGCGCGGGCTTCTTGGTTGTCTTATTCTTCTTCGAAGACTTTGACGGCTGGGCCTGGGCGTTTTGACCATCATTACCAATTCTTGACATTGGGTGAGGTTTCAGCATTCCCTCAATGATCTTGGGTTCCAGTGGACTTTTCCACCAGATCGTAGGGCATGTTTGGAGATCCTTCAGCATTTTTTTCTTCCTAGCTGAAAGAGCGGCCTTCCATGGAGCTTCTTCTATAAAAGAGCACGATGTCCCCGGCGTGTCCACCTTTTTTGGAGCGTGTGGCTGGGGCGGGTTTACTTTCCAATTTTCGGACGGCACGAATTTGCCCTGTTGATATTGGTCCCCAATCCAGCCTTTAAAGATGAAGCAATTTTCTATTGGATGGCCCATTATTCGATGGTAAGAGCAATAATTGGGACTGTTGACGTCGCCGGGCTGCAGTGGGCGCTTTGGATCCAGCAAGGTGATGAGCCTGTTGCGCACCGCCAGCTCGAACAGTCTCTTCGTTTTATCCCAGGGAAACGAATAAAGGCATTTTAGCTTCTCGTTAAAGAATCGTTGTTTATCGTCTTGGCGATCAGTTGGTTTTGGACCACTCGGCTGTTGCTGAGCATTGGCGACAAAGATTGATTTCCCTTTCCCCTTTTCGTTTCGAGGCTCCATCTTCGAAGAAGGCGGTCTATGTCCCATCTGTCCATTTGGGCCAGCTTTTCAATCAAGGCCTGGAAGGTAGTCGGCTTGAAAAACATCATGCACTGGGATATGGTCGCCTGCGGATCAAGAGTTCCCATAAACATTCCCACCGCAGGAGCTTCTTCGATGTGTTGTTCACATTTCGACCATAGATTCCGCCACTGTATCGCGTACTGAACCCATGTTTCTCCTGGCTTCACCCTGGCGTTAATTAGTGCGGTGATCGCGGTGTGCTCGCTAGCGCTTGCGAATCTCTGTGTAAATAGTAGCTCCATTTCTGCAAATGTCTTGACATAGTCATTCGGGAATTCGGAATACCACTCGAATGCTGTCTCCGATAAGCTGCCAACGAATTGGCGAAGCAATAGCTTATCGTCACCTCCGGTGTTACCGTACAAGGACCTGAATTGAGCAACGTGCTGGTGTAGATTCCCTGTCCCCTTATATGCATGGAATTTAGGGATCGTATATCCCGGCGGGTACTTTATTTGGTCATACCAACCAGGATAGGGTCGTCCAGTCTTAAAAATTTGGCCGGCCACTTCACTCTCCTGATGGGCTTGTATCTGCTGAGCGATATAGTCATCCAGGGCGGCTTTGGAGATTGTCTCCTCTTTGGCTGCTCATAGAACTGGAAGAGGGTTCGATGTCTCCCCTCTGTCGTCTTCAAGGATAATCGGGGGGTCTTCAGCTGGAGGATCCGGTTGTATCATCATCTCGACCATATCTTGAAATAAAAGCGCCATTCGTTTTATATTGGCCGCTTGTTCTGCGGCGTTTCTGTCTCTCTTCTCGAGGATTCTGCGGAGGAGCTCAGCATCGGTTTCCTATTCTTGACGCTGCTCTGATGACGTCTCCTGGCTTTCTTTTGGTCCAGTGAGTGCGGCCATCTGTGTTAGCATCTCCTGGAGTTTTTTCTGTTGTTGCTCCTGAGCCTTTGTCACTGATCTGGTGAGAGCTTGATGGCCCATGGAGATACGGCTATCCTCTTTCCCGGATGCCATATAAACAGTGTGCACCACCATGCCCCTAGACTTGGGACGTTTGGATTCAATGTCCTTGCGATTCGTCATAGACGCAGGGATCTTCTCCGGCCTTCTCTTTTTGTGGATGGTTGAAGTTGAGGGGACTGTTGCAATGAGTACCCAAGTAGTCGACACCTTCTGTGGTACAACAGGGTGGTCCTTCTCTTGCCGAACTTTCATCTTCTTCGGTCAGCGGGAGTAGTCTTGGTTAACCATAGAATCTTGGACCCTTCGCCAGACCCTGTGAATTTTGGAGGACAGCCGATGAGGGGGCTGTTCTGGCTCTACCTTTGTAACATTTTCCACCGGTGGAGGAGATCTTTTCAGGACGGCAGTCGGAGAGTTCTTACGGACCCTCCTGAGTGGTTCAAAGCTGTTTCCAATTGGAACAGCAGCGTCGACTTCCACCGTTGGAGCCAGCGGAGTAAGTCCAGATGGGGAATTGCCCACAGCTTTCCTCACTCGGCACCAGTGGCGACGTCGAGCATTCCTTGCGGACGGGACCACCTCTGTTGTTGGATGAGCTTCTTTATACCCCTCGCTCTGATGAAGGGTTGCTGTTGGTGCCAGCCTATCGAAGACTGACGTCCGCTGAGAGGGAATGATCAATCTTGAAAAGACCAAATTTTTGGCAGGGGAAGCATCCTTGGTTACTTCGCCTCGAGCGGGAGCTGGAACAGCCAGTCTTGCGAAGACCGACCCCTTAGCAGGAGACTGTAAGTGCACGGCGGCGCCCCGGCCTCCATCCCGAGGCCAAGTGCGGAAGCGGTGATTTACTTTGATTTTTCGAACTTAGAAACCGGCACCACCGCGCACTAAAATCCCGGATCGTGCCATAAAACTGGTCCTAGCTATCTAGAGAGGGGGTAGAGAAGTATACCAAGCGATCCGTGTCCTTCGGTCTTCGTCTCCACTCCAATCTCCCGCGGAATCTCCGTCCGTCGCCTCCTCGTCGGAAAGGGCACCACGTAGCCGGATTCTTTTACGGGCTCCCACCTCTGGACCGAGAAAACTCGGGCGCGAAGTTGGCTAGCCGACGCGTCCAAGATTTGCTGTAGAATAGTGTAGTAGCCATTGTCTCATTGAGGGTTTGAAGTTGCCTTGATGGAGGGATAGAAGGAATGAACTTTGGAGAGGTGAGAAGGGTTTTGTGAGCAAGCCAAAAATGAGGTGTATCAATTTCCCTCTTACAAAAATGAAACCTCTCTCCTTCTCTCACAATGTGTGGCGGGCCCCCCTTGGAATATGGTGGAGAATAATATCAAGAAGGGAGGTGAGTGTAGGATAGCTCAAAGGTGACCATAACCAAAAGCAATGATAACAATATCATATCAACCTTCATCTCATTTCTAATCACAAATAAAGCAAAGAATGGATGGAAAAAGAATCTCATCATGATGCCACATAATGCAAGAAAACCCATCCACAAATTGTTATTTGCACACTTGCAAATAACCCCCTCCATCGGAAAGTCCAGCCGTGAAGGAACAAAAGAAAACCGGCCGGAACGGAATGCAAACTGGCAACTTCAGAAAACTGATCCTGTAATAAATTACAGGAAAACCCCGCTACTGCATATACATGCCCGCATCTGTATTCCCACTGAATACAAATGCAAAGAGACAAAATCTACATAGTACTATACTAGGATCTGACTTAAACCAAAGCCGGCTAGTATTATCCGTCCAATCCTGATCCGTGCAATACCGCACGTATCTATCGAACCCTGCCATATATCCATACGGCTTCTAGTACTAACCGTCTGATCCTGATCCGTGCAATACCGCACGTATCTGATCGAACCCTGCCATATCTCCATACGGCCTCTACAGCGTTTCGCCCAAAACTTGAGTAACTGAATGTGTGATGGACTCTAAAGACTCGTCAATACTATGGCTGTGGATTTAACCACTAGCACGTCAGAGGTATTAGCCATACGTGACGGGCTACCAGCTATTGACCAAAAGGGACGTCGATGAGCGAACTCATCCTGACACCCTACTGAGCCTGTCAGTGACAATATCCGTACAGTCCGGTCTGTTCGTCTATGAGCATCGCATGGCGGGCCTAGGGGGTTGGTAAAAGTCAGACCCCCAAAAGCGGTACAAGTCGTGTTGGAGTGTAGCCCAGAACACCCTGAGATACTACTGGAATACCTACCAGTAAATCTCCTGCCTTGGCCAAGGACTTCGTGTAATGGCTCTCCTAGACACAGCGTGAACTCACCCCCAATACCGGGAGAGACGAACCCCTGAAGATCCGCTCACTGCCTCCATGTGGCTCGGGACTGTACCCAACTAAAACCTGTTTGCACGTCTCCTTTGAGCGTGGTAGGGTAGTAATCAAAGTACAGTGGGAACTCACACGAGAAAAATGACGATCCCCAGGTCGATGAACTAACCTGTACACATGTCACCAGGGAGCTGCTATCTGACGTCAGGTATAAGACCAACTAGCATGTTCCCGGCGAGTCCTGTCCGGTGTACTCATAACCCAATGAGCACCTGTATACATCTTAGGTGATCCAACTGACACCAGTGGCTTGTGAGACCGGCCACCGCCCCTCGTCGGGGTCTCGACTGTATACACTAGTCTACTCTGGAGTATCGATGCCCTGTCTCGAAACTCCCACGACTAGGGACCTTTTAAGGATGTGCTTATAGACTACCAGCTCCCACGTATATGATCGCCCTCATACTGCTGGCAGTCAAGCAAGAATCCTAGGGGCTCTATCAACGTGCAATAGTGACCTGTAAGGTCACCTAAAGCAGTACACGATGATAAAGATAAACCAAATAGCATACTATCATCTCGAGTAAGACTGTCCTACCGGGATAAGTCCTCCCTCAATCATTGCAATCACGTGCCTGTGATCCAATAATTGACTCTGAGGGCACTATCTCCAACAATCTCCCACTTGCACTCAAGGCTAATTATTGCGATGTCGCATACTCACAGCCCGTGTGATACCAAACACCCAACTCCTCTTCTAGTCAGTCTCACAAAGCTCGTTTGCGAAACTATTGCGTTCTAGGAATAGCCTCAGTGAGTGGATCCACTTTGATGTTCCTTTCTATGTCTCTCTATATCTCAAGTTCGCAGAGAAAACCATCTCCCGAAATGAGCAATACCTGTCTTAGAATGTGTCTGGATGTCTGATGGGACCTAGCTCATAAATGAACTCCAAATCCAAACTTCTTAGACTGTATCGTCAACTGAACTTAATCAGTATCCTGCGCCATGCCTCCCTCAGTATTGCCTTGGACCACCTGTCCAAAATACTGCCCCTCGTCAGAAGGAAAACTATAACTCTGACAACCTCCTTGTCGTCCAGGTCACCTTGGAAGCCTGGAATGATAACTGTCTCCCGAATGAGGCTGTCGTTATCATATCCCTAGAACATCCACTTATATTCTAAAACTGCTTCCGTCTGTTTCTCCAGGATAGGATCAATGTCAACTTATTGCATCTAGTGTAAGAACAACATCTGGTGTGGTACTTGACATCTCATGATTGACTAAATTGCCTGAGCAAGTGATCTGCCAATCATGCGCATCCCTCTCCTCTTTAGTCTATAAGACACCTTTAGAGAGGGTGACTCCATTACCTGCAGGTACACTACCGTGCCAGGAGTCGTCCATTCTAAATACTCTTAGAATGCTGTCCAAGTACCCTAATTGGGAAACCACCCAAATCTAGATCTAAAACCATAGATCTAGTAATCAGTATGTCTGATATAATGTCCAAGTCCCATGTGGAGAAACCACTGTGTGACGACCAAAGTGTAACCGATCGTAGTATAGGAGTTTCTTTTCCTACTCTGTGTATGTCATCCAAATACCATGACATCACACCCTACTACCTTCTCAACAGATCCATCCCCTATTCTGATGAAGTCAAACCTATGACTGTCACGTCAGAAATAGATGATCTATCTCCGCTACATCTTCTTTAGTCTATAAATAGACATAAGCCACTTGTCCACCAATACTTCCGCTGCTCCCACTGACTACGACAACCCTCTGGCAGAGTCATATACACGTACACTTCTGAAGCCAGTTCAGAACGACGCTATACTCATCCTCCTGCTAGGTCTCACAGTCTGGAACAACAGCAATGGCAAGTCTGGGTAAACAAAAACTTCCCTGTCACCATCCTTGAGGCTACCGAGTACCTCTCGGGTGTTTGAAGTTACCCACCTTATCTGCGGAGTGGCCAATAGAATGTCAAACCAGATTGAATCTTTAGGTTCCTTATCAAATCTTCAGTAATCGCTTGCGGTTCTGGAATCACTTCCAGTTCTACCATACTCCCACTACTGTTTTCTGAAAAAATCCATTTTTTTATTAAAACTGTGGTGAGTCAAGAACAATATCGCTATTGATCTTCCAGATGGTAGAAAATCAACCCTCGTCATAGCCTGGGTCAACCCACAAACAACCATTACAGAAACATGCCTCGAGTTATCCAGAGTCTAGTTTTAAGCATAAGCCGGACAACTCCCCGTATCTTAACATCGTTAAGATACGAACTGTTCTATATCCAATATAGGAACAGAGGCACTGATTTAATTGAACCAGATTCAAATCATGCAGCTATCTCCAGTGCATGTCAACTAAATGGAAAAAGGCCGATCAGCGTCACTCAACTTAGGAATGCTTCCAATTATGAGTAACCCGAAAGAGAAGCAAGTTCTCTTAATCATTATTATCAACTGAATACCATACACACGTATCTACATCTTCGATCACTTTGAAGAATCCCGATACTTGCAATACCTGGTTCTCTACTTTATTCAAATACCTATAACTTCTCAAAATTCAGACCCTGTGTTTCCACGAAACACCTGTCTAAAAACTAGAGGAGTCATAAGTAAACCGAATATAGTACGAGAACCAACCCCTCTGTCCTCATGGACGCTGGACAACATACAATACTCTGTATAAGTCCCTTGAGTCTGATAACTCATTCACTGTGTGTCGTAGGTTGAAAACTGTACTTATGGTTAAGAAGAATTACACCGCTGTTTAATGCTCCTTACCTAACCATCCACTGATATAGGTAAATGTCGTAGACATAATTTCAAAAAGGTATATCTCACTCTATAAAAATAGACGTACAGATATATCAATTTGAAATTGGTGCATAATAGCGGATATTCAAAACCAAATAATTACCGTCCGGCAAACAACCCAGGTGACTTCCTCAAATATCACCGATTACAACGAATCCCGATATAATGAGGATGATCACCCAATTCCCAATAACTTACTCCCACTCATCATCTGTAAAACCATACAGATGAGAGATTCATACTTGGTAAATACATACCCTGGAGCAAGTGTCTAATTGGGAAATCAGTTTTCTTTTAACAGTACACAGTAAAACTGAAACATTGAAATGTTTCGATGGGGTATCCGGGTATTCCTAGTAATGCCTCTTCCGTTATCCAGATTCACAACTATAACCGTATAATTCTTTGCCATCTCTCCAAATCCCTTTATATGTCTTTAGTCGTTACCTTCTGTACACCCTTTTAGGCCAAATGGTTTTCTTCCTTCCCTACCGTTCGGCACCAGCCTATGATTTGGAAGAAGACTATCCAATAAGCATAATGGGTGTACTGTCCTGATCCTAGGAGCACTCGCAATGCGAGAGAAGATGAAGATAAAAGACAACCGAATGAACTTAATTCCTATTTCTCCTGAACCAGAATCCATCCCCGAACTGGAACAAGTTCCTTTCGAGTTCGTATATAACCATACGATGGAATATCCAATAAACTGTGGATCTTCGTAGTGATACGGAGTGTCCTGGAGAAATACAAAGGTGATTTAGGATTGGCGAAGAAAAATTTGGTATGGTCGTGAATAGCAGTCGCAATTTACTTTGCCCTCTTACTAATCCCTTTCTTTGTCTTTACTTAATACCTTCTGTACACCATTTAGGCTAATTGGTATTCTTCATTCCCCACCGTTCGGCACCAGCCTAAGGTTTGGAAGAAGACTATCCAATTTGCTTAAATAGGTGTACTATCTCCTAAGCCAAGGAGTACTCGCAATCTGAGAGAGAAGGTAAAAGGAAAAGACAACTGAATAGTCCTATTCGTTTTCTCCAGAACCGGAAACCATCCTCGAATAAATTCCTTCGAGTTCGTATCTAACCATACGATGGTTTTGTCCAATGGAAGTGGACGTTCGTAGTAATACGGGGTGTCCTGGAGAAAAGAGTAAAAGTAGGAGTGGCAATGAGGTTGGCGACTCTGACAATCCAAAAGCCAGTGTTAAAGAAGGTTCAGTTAATTTTAGTCACTGAGTCATAGTCTTAGGGTCGGGTCAATGGTCGCTGCCAAAGAGAGAGAGAAAAGAAACACTCAGCGTGCACTCTATCCTAGATCAGAATGGTTATCACATTATCTAATCAGGAAACCTCCCACTGTACCGTCAAATTCTCCTCCAAACCTGAAAGAAGAATTAGTCGGGATCACCCGAGGAGTAAACCAACTCATCAGTGGGAATCGGGATCCAACTATCATTGCATGATAACGTGACGGAATCCGCTCACGTCATCACACTCCAGATGGTATGCGCATATCTGGCAAGTTTCAGTTCTTTTGAAACTCCCGATGTGATTTCTACCCCATGCTCTTATGACCTTGGCGTGAGGTCAAAATATCATAAGTCACATGTCAAGTTCTGCCCATCATTATCCAGGTTAATTTGAACCCACCCGTATATACCCTTGACGTAGGCCAAAATAGTAGTACGACTGTCCCAAACCAACGCATCTATCTATGCTACAGATAAATATCCGGCAGCTACCAATCACTATGCCTTGGCGTGAGGTCAAAATACATAGCTTGAATACTACCGAATATTTAACCGAAATGATGGAGGGCTACGAATGGTTTCTGGCGAAAACCTTTAACGTAATGAACTTGATATCGTTGAAGGAACCGGATAGCTTTTATGAAAATATAGTGACGAAAACCTTTGCTAAAGAGGTCACTCCCGGTGAAGGGATCTCGGCTCTTTCCCCGTAGAATGAGGTGCAGGATATTCCAACTGAATACCACGATGCAAAGCAAAAGTAATCGGCTATAGTGAAGTTATTACCCTGACGCAAACTTCTGTCCAAGGGGTCACTCCCGGTGAAGGGATCCCGGCCCTTGCCTCGTCGACTGAGGAGTAGGATATTCCAACTGAATACCACGATGCAAAACAAAAGAGAACGTCCTTGCAATAACAGCTTTTTGAAAAGTGTTCCAACAACATCAGAATAGGTTTGTTTTTAACTTGCATTGATCCGAATCAACGCAGTCCCATCAATTGATCACACCAATAAAGAACGAAAATAATATGACGTACGTATATGCCATCCGCATTCGCCACTGGGTCCCGTCATTACCCGTTAGGTTAGCTAACTAACGACAGAGCGGGGACTGGACTAGCGCGGATGCAAAACATATACAACATCTACTAATATATATACCAATATATTATATTCGCTCAAGGCGTGATAAAAATGCAACATCACAGAAATGTACAGCATCACAGAACAATACAGATATCTGGGATCCCCGGGTTTCACAGAGCCACTACTGAAACCCGACGTTCCCCTGGTCGTGTGGATAGCCTGTGCAATGAAATCCTAGACCCCTACGGGCGCGGCAAGTCACCCGCCAAGACCTGAAGCGAGGCATTCCCCTTCAGCACCGTGAATGGACCACCCAGCACTTCACGCGGTAACTTGGGCACCCCTCCTGGGTCAACCTGTACCCCCTACGAGTGCGGCGAATAGCCCGCCAATCCTAGAGTGAAGCCCCCTCCGTCTCAATGCCATGAGATGCGGGCCCGTTGCCCTCTAGAACCCGGCTATCCATGCACCCCTCCGCGGGGTAATCCTAGTACAGAAAGTAAAATATACATACAACGGGTACATCGACCGCAACCTGGTCGTGCCCCAAAATAATAATACAAACGGGCAGTGACGGCAGTCCACATGTCGGACACTTGCCCCGCAATATCAAATGTACATAATACAACAAAAAACTGTACTAGCATTGCATCCAGGCTATCCCCCACGACCGATCTGCAACATCACAGCAATACATAGAACATCAACGTGAATGTCACGTTCGCAAATCCGTCTAACCGGGCTATAGCAGTCAGACAGGATTTACCGATCAAGTGACATTCACGGTCGCAGATATAATGTAAATACTGTGAACTAATGTGTTTAAAATATCCGATCGATCAAAATTATAACAAGTGGGCCCCAAGTACTACTGCAGCACATCAAGAAATTCTGGGCCCAAAATTAATATTCCAAAACCCATATTTTCAACCCAGGAGCTTTCTGGAAAATTTTGGTACACTGATCAGTTCAAGTCGCGGCGGAACCGTGGCCCAAGCATGGGTTTGGCCGCGGTTCCGCGGTCGTTTAGACTGTTCACGAGACCAAATTTTCCCAGAACTCTTAGATTGTCCTACACATCATTCTGAAACAACCTGAAAAATTTTTGGACTTCAAAAAATTTCGACAGAAACTGATGTGAAGAAAAATACGGTTTTTGGAAAACCGTTCGATCGGAAATGTAAAACACATTAGACAAATCTAGATACCACTGTAAGTGCACGGCGGCGCCCCGGCCTCCATCCCGAGACCAAGTGCGGAAGCGGTGATTTACTTTGATTTTTCGAACTTAGAAACCGGCACCACCGCGCACTAAAAACCCGGATCGTGCCATTAAACTAGTCCTAGCTATCTAGAGAGGGGGTAGAGAAGTATACCAAGCGATCCGTGTCCTTCGGTCTTCGTCTCCACTCCGATCTCCCGCGGAATCTCCGTCAGTCGCCTCCTCGTCGGAAAGGGCACCACGTAGCCGGATTCTTTTACGGGCTCCCACCTCTGGACCGAGGCAACTCGGGCGTGAAGTTGGCTAGCCGACGCGTCCAAGATTTGCTGTAGAATAGTGTAGTAGCCATTGTCTCTTTGAGGGTTTGAAGTTGCCTTGATGGAGAGATAGAAGGAATGAACTTTGGAGAGGTGAGAAGGGTTTTGTGAGCAAGCCAAAAATGAGGTGTATCAATTTCCCTCTTACCAAAATGAAACCTCTCTCCTTCTCTCACAATGTGTGGCCGGCCCCCCCTTGGAAATATGGTGGAGAATAATATCAAGAAGGGAGGTGAGTGTAGGATAGCTCAAAGGTGACCATAACCAAAAGCAATGATAACAATATCATATCAACCATCATCTCATTTCTAATCACAAATAAAGCAAAGAATGGATGGAAAAAGAATCTCATCATGATGCCACATAATGCAAGAAAACCCCTCCACAAATTGTTATTTGCACACTTGCAAATAACCCCCTCCATCGGAAAGTCCGGCCGTGAAGGAACAAAAGAAAACCGGCCGAAACGGAATGCAAACTGGCAACTTCAGAAAACTGATCCTGTAATAAATTACAGGAAAACCCCGCTACTGCATATACATGCCCGCATCTATATTCCCACTGAATACAAATGCAAAGAGACAAAATCTACATAGTACTATACTAGGATCCGGCTTAAACCAAAGCCGGCTAGTATTATCCGTCCGATCCTGATCCGTGCAATACCGCACGTATCTATCGAACCCTGCCATATATCCATACGGCCTCTAGTACTAACCGTCCGATCCTGATCCGTGCAATACCGCACATATCTGATCGAACCCTGCCATATCTTCATACGGCCTCTACAGCGTTTCGCCCGAAACTTGAGTAACTGAATGTGTGGTGGACTCTAAAGACTCGTCAATACTATGGCTGTGGATTTAACCACTAGCATGTCAGAGGTATTAGCCATACGTGACGGGCTACCAGCTATTGACCAAAAGGGACGTCGATGAGTGAACTCATCCTGACACCCTACTGAGCCTGTCAGTGACAATATCCGTACAGTCCGGTCCGTTCGTCTATGAGCATCGCATGGCGGGCCTAAGGGGTTGGTAAAAGTCAGACCCCCAAAAGCGGTACAAGTCGTGTCGGAGTGTAGCCCAGAACACCCTGAGATACTACTGGAATACCTACCAGTAAATCTCCTGCCTTGGCCAAGGACTTCGTGTAATGGCTCTTCTAGACACAGCGCGAACTCACCCCCAATACCGGGAGAGACGAACCCCTGAAGATCCGCTCACTGCCTCCATGTGGCTCGGGACTGTACCCAACTAAAACCTGTTTGCACGTCTCCTTTGAGCGTGGTAGGGTAGTAATCAAAGTACAGTGGGAACTCACACGAGACAAATGACGATCCCCAGGTCGATGAACTAACCTGTACACATGTCACCAGGGAACTGCTATCTGACGTCAGGTATAAGACCAACTAGCATGTTCCCGGGGAGTTCTGTCCGGTGTACTCATAACCCAATGAGCACCTGTATACATCTTAGGTGATCCAACTGACACCAGTGGCTTGTGAGACCGGCCACCGCCCCTCGTCGGGGTCTCGACTGTATACACTAGTCTACTCTGGAGTATCGATGCCCTGTCTCGAAACTCCCACGACTAGGGACCTTTTAAGGATGTGCTTATAGACTACCAGCTCCCACGTATATGATCGCCCTCATACTGCTGGCAGTCAAGCAAGAATCCTACGGGCTCTATCAACGTGCAATAGTGACCTGTAAGGTCACCTAAAGCAGTACACGATGATAAAGATAAACCAGATAGCATACTATCATCTCGAGTAAGACTGTCCTACCGGGATAGGTCCTCCTTCAATCATTGCAATCACGTGCCTGTGATCCAATAATTGACTCTGAGGGCACTATCTCCAACAGAGAATCCGCTTTGGCGACTTCAGGAGTAGGAATGGCTATCCGCTTCGGGATAACCCCTTCAGGTATTGCGGGTTTCTTTACGGGACCACCTAAGCTTTGGTCCAGTCTGTTGAAAACCGAAGCACTGGATTTGGGTGACCCATTGAGAGGGGCCGCGGTAGTCGTAAGCCGATCAAAGACCGACTTCTTCGGAGTTTCTTGCAACGGCAGTGGGGCGTTGAAGCTCATGGGTGGGAGCATGGTCCCAAAGAACAACCCAGTGGTGGCTTGCGTCACCTGTTCCACTGGCATCTTGAAAACGGAGGCCGCTTGAGGCCCATAAGTCACTCCTCCAGCAAGGACATAGTGGGAGTTGTTGCACTTGTTGTAGTTTGTGCAGTTGAAAGCCATTGATCTGCACGGGAGCAAGACACCAAATCTTAGTACCTCGAATCCAAGGGCAACCATATCAAACCACGATTCGTTCGCGAACACGACACACGAAGTGTGGAGTGGAAAGAGGAAAAGGTCCCACCGGGCGTGCCAGAATCTGTTCTCCACCGAAAATAGAGACAGAACTGCGTGGGTCGTCTTACCTGAATTTGAGGGCAAATGCTATTTGGTTTTATCTGTCCACCTCTCCGAAATTGCCAAGTTGATTTATGGCACCGTGTAACGGAGGTTTAGACGGATGCGGACGTTGTGGCAAACTTCATCAGATTCCCCCTCGTTTGAGGGGTTTTTGATTGTGGAGGCGCTCTTCCCTGCAGGCGCAAGCCCCTGCAGTTAATTACGCTACCACATCGCAGTAACCACTTTCTCCTTCTCCAGATGGTCACTTCGTGTCGTGTGTGTTTGTTTTATTTTTGGTTGTCCGTGGATTGTATACGGAGACTAATTTATGTTGTCGTCCGTAGGGCGTGGATTAGTCCAAATCCGTATTTTCTTAGATTTGGGTTTGGGTTGGGTTTAAGGATCGTTAATCTCATTTGAGACTAAGATTAACTTAAACGTTGTTGAGGATACGTTAGTCCAATTTTTAGACTAAGATCTACCCAACAGGATCATTTAGATCCAACAAAAGAGCATTTGGGCTCTATTGTTTTAGTTTAGGGACGTTGCGGTCCACAAGTTTAAGGACATCATAGTCCATGGAGTTTAAAGACATCATGGTATATAAAGTTTAAAGACATCATAGTCTATGAGTTTAAGGATCTCACAGTCCAAAAATTTTAAGGATGTCATAGTCCATGAGTTTAAGGACCCCACAGTCCGTAAGGTTTAAAGACATCATAGTCGAGTTTAAAGACGTCATAGTCTGTGTGGTTTTGATTCAAACGTTTGGGGATGTACCAAAAGTTATTGGTTATTGGGACGCTCCATCTCTCTGAAGACGTTGAAGAATTACAACAACATATATCAGAGGTATGAAGAGATATACTCTTGAACCAATGTTGGTTGGGAGATCTGTAGTCATGTTTGGGACTAAAATTAGTTAAAAGATTTATGAGCATATGGGCTTAATTAATCTAAATGAAGGATTTGTAGCCAATTTGGGCTCGGCCCACTCAGTTAGAATGTTGGACATTTAGCAATGCTGAGCATTGGTTTATGTTCTGACAATCTTTTTTCGTCTTTTATTGAGTGTTGAGCACTCATTATGCCTCTGGGGCCTTATTTAAAGAACAATTTATGTTCCTTCAGTGCACACGTGAGGAGCACATGGTGCGCTTTGCGATGAGCGCCAGTTAATTAGTGCAGAGCGCTCCTTGTAAAATAGCGCACACGTAAGGAGCACGTGGCGCGCTTGGCGCTGAGCGCCAGTTAATGAGTGCAGAGCGGTCCTTGTGAAATAGCGCACACGTGAGGAGCACGTGGTGCGCTTGGCGCTGAGCGCCAACCTTGAAGCGTTGGGCGCTTCTTTGAATTGGAGTGCTAGGAGCATTGTGGCGTTGTGCGCCAGTTTTAGAGCGCTGAGGCACTTCTTTAAATTAGAGCGCTAGGAGCGCTGCGGCACTGTGCGCCAGTCTCGGAGCGCTAAGGCGCTTCTTTTTAATTTGGAGCGCTAAGGCTCTTTTTTAGGCAACTTTGATCAGTTCTGCGCTCTGAGAATTAAATTCTCGTTTATAAGAGACCTTGTCTCGTGGGTCTAAGAACAAAGTTCTTATTTTTACAGGAGGTGTTACAATCTCTTATTATTTTTTTTTGTGAAAGGCTTTGCCTTTATGGATCTGTGATCTGAAGAGATTTGTACTCTTCTTCCCCCCTTTTTATGATGAGATACTATGATCTCTTTTATGAAAGACCTTTGTCTTATAGATCTATGATCTAGAAAAAGAAACTAAGTTCCTCTTCATTTGATGAGGTGCTTTGATCTCTCTATTTTATTTACCTTGAAGAAATTCTTTTTCCTTCGAGAGCTTGCTCTTCTTTTTGAAATTTCTCCGAGTTTGGGGGGGTTCCTCTTTTTAAGACTTGAAGTCTTGGGTCCTTTATATAGGGGAGGCTGATTTGTTGAATCAGTTGAAGAGATCTTTCTCCGATTGATTTGGGGATGTTTTCTACCGTTGGATCTTTGATCCTAGGGTTTCTGTTTTACAGAATGCTAACTTCTTATTTTTAACAGGATTGGGAAAATCTATTCCCATACATAACTTATTCTGTATCTTGGTGGTTTTTTTAAATCACCATTGGATCTTTGATCCAACGGTGCTCTGATTTACAGGTCACAATCTTTCCTGTTTGGAAAGATCTGAGGAGTATTTCCTCAACAGAACTTTCTTTCTGGTAGTTTGATGATTTTTAGTCATCTTTGTTGGATCTTTGATCTAAGGGTGGGGAACATTTAGTTCCAGCGCCAGCGCTCTCGTACTTTGCACGTGAGCGCTGCATCAGAGTTTTTGACTCTTGGTACTGGCGCACTTGGCACTAGCGCTCTCGTGCTTTTCATGTGAGCGCTGCATCAGAGTTTTTGACGCTTGGCGCTGGCGCACTTGATGCTAGCACTCTTGTGCTTTGCACGTGAGCACTGCATCAGAGTCTTTGACTCTTTAGCGCTGGCGCTCAGTGCTCTCGTGCTTTGCACATAATGCGTTGCCTCAGAGTCTTTGACTCTTGGCACTGGCACTCTTGGCGCTCAGCACTCTCGTTCTTTGCACGTGAGGTGCTCCTCATTACTGAAGGTGTCTTTTCACTTTCCTTCTCCGCTTTTCCTGAGTTAAACTTCTCTTTCCTAAAGCTTGGAAATAGTTCCATCATACACAGCATTTTCTGTGCCTAGACTTAAATTTCTGCCTTCATAATCTGAAGTAATGCCTCTTTTCTCTTTCATTTTTAGAGAATCATTTTAACAAAGAAGAGCTATGGCTTGTAATCGCCCACATGCTCGCCGGCAACCATGGGAGGTGCCTATTGAGGAAATTGTTCCTCGTTTTGCCGCGCGCTTGGTGAACCCTAATCTTACGGATGACCAATGCGACACGGTGTTGCACGAGCTCTTGACTCGTGTAGGATCTCCTCTCCCGATCGGCTCCATTTAGATTCGGATGGTCTTCTTGTCCATGATCGATGATATCCCCCCTCCCCCGGCGGAGATGACTCTGGCAATGCTCGACGCCGCGGAGGACAAGATCGAGTGCTTTCACGAGGCACTTTTTATTACCACTGCTCTGAGGAATTGCTCTATTCGGCTGCTAAGCCAAATACGGGCTCAGCGGGTCATCATGTCTGCTTTCGCTGATGGGTGCGATGCTGACCGATGGATAGCTACTCCTCGCGAAGTTCGTCGCTTTGAAATGGTGGAGAAGGCAGAGAGGGAGATAATTTTATCCATAGTTTTGTAAATCCCTATACTTTTGATCCCATGTTTGGTGATCTATTTCCTGTGGAATAAAATGCTTAATTAATTAAATGCTTTCTTTTTGCCGTTGACCACCAAATGCTTCTTTTCTAACACCTGGTCTTTCTCTGATGTGTGCGTGCGCGTATATATGAATAAGCTCGATTTCACACATATCTGTAAAAGCAACTTAAACCGGTATAAACAGGAACAAATAGCTCTTTGACCGAATATTTCGGCGGGAACACCATACAGAACTTATTCTTTATCTTGGTGATTTTTAATCACCATTGGATCTTCGATCCAACGATGCTCTTTTTTCAGAAGTAATCTGATGATTTTTAGTCATCTTTGTTGGATTTTTTATCCAAGAGTGGGGAACATTTAGTTCCAGCGCTAGCGCTCTCGTGTTTTACACGTAAGCGCTGCATCAGAGTCTTTGACTCTTGGTGCTAGCGCACTTAATGCTAGCGCTGTCATGCTTTGCACGAGAGCGCTGCATCAGAGTCTTTGGCTCTTAGCGCTGGCGCTGCGAGCGCGAGCGCTCTCGTGCTCTGCACGTGAGCGATGCATCAGAGTCTTTGACTCTTAGCGCTGGCGCATTTAGCGCGAGTGCTTTTATGAAGCGCCGCTTCATTTCAAATTTCAAAATTTGAACAAAGCTTTGCTCTGAATGGGGGAAACACCACTCATTTTATCTTGTTACCTTTTAAAGTCTGCAAGGTGTATCATAATATTTAATAAAACCCTTAGTTAATAAAAAAACATGGAATTTAATGGTAGTTATGGTTTATAAGAAAGCCATGATAATTTAGAGTAATTATAATTTTGGGAAAACCCACGGTATTTTAAAGAAAATGTCTTTTTAATGAAAAATTATGGTATTTATTTGAAATTATCTTTTAAGTATTCTTTTTGGAAAATATCATTTATAAAGATTATGGTTTTGACTGAAAATAGCATTTTAGTAAAGATCAAAGTATTTAAATGAAATTGTATTCTTTTAGGATGGATTAAGGTATTTTATTATAAATAATAATCTTATAAAGTTATGGTTTACTTGGGGGTAACGTTTCAGAAATACGTCCGTATTGGCAACCGCTGCACATGGACGGTGGAATTTGTGTCCTTTTCAGGGACGATTGCATATCAACTACGAGATATTTACGTAAACCATTATCCTATAAAAATTAGGGTATTTTATTAAAGGTGATACTGTACAAGAACAACTCCGCGTTGATAACCGTTGCACATGGACAACAAGATTTGTTTCCATTTCAGGGACGATTGTCTAGTAACCACGGGGTGTTTCATATAAAATATTGCCCTATTAGGGTATTGTAGGGTGTTTTCGTCACCCCGTCGAGATGGGAATACGCGTCGCTTTTCAGGCATACTACAGATTCCCCCTGCCTAGGATAGGCGGGGTTTTTTTGATTGTAGGAATCCAAATCTCCGGCAGCCGCGGACTAAGCTGCCGTTAATTACCCCTCGCCTTTGAAGCGAAGAAATCTCCGATTGACGGGTCAAACTGGTCATGCGAACTTAATGTGCAGTGTGCGTATGTGTTTTGGAGGGGAATTGGATATATCGGGGGCCCGCAGAGTTTTACCGGGGTCTCACTACCCGGATAGCGGGCTGGGGATTAAGGGGGCTAGCAGCCCCTTGCGGGATGCAGGGCAGCGCCCCGTTAGAAATTTTTTCTAACGGGGACAGTGTTGTAAAGTATGTGTATGAAAAAAAAGGGAAGAATAGCGTCCAAAGGACGCGTGGGTGCCAGCGACTCACGTGCCTAGCACGTGGGCGCTGGCACTAAACGCCGGGCGCCGGCGCTTCACGTGCTTGGCACGCTGGCGCTGGACGTCAGCAGGAAAAGGGACTTGGTCCCTGTACTGGGAGCTGTGCTCCCGATTTGACTCTTGGAGTTAAACTCCTGAAAAGAGATTAAATTATGGAATTAAACTCCAGCAGATCTTGAATGGAGTTAAACTCCCAGAAATCTTTGTAAAAGATTGAAGGGGGCCCCCTTCTTCCCTCTTTTAGTCTTGGATTTTTCCCAAAGTGAGATTTTTGGAAGTGAGTCTCCTTCTCCTTCCTCTCAGTTGGCCGGATCTTGGAGAAAAGGGGGGATTTAAGAATCTCCCCTTTTGAGATCTGATGGAAGATCTGAGCTTCCTTTTGTAGGTTTTGTGGTGAAAAACTATTTAATTTTGGAAAAGGAAGAGTAAAACTCTTGATTTAATTGAAAATGGGAAGAAGGTTTAGAACTTTGAGGAAGGAGATGGTGGCACAAAAACCCTAAATTTTGAGGGGAATGAAAAGTTATCATTTATTTCATTATCATGTTGCCTTATACAGACTTATAAATTTACATATAGCCCCTTGAGCTTTACAAAATGATATTTTGCTCATCCCATACCTCATATGCTCATTTCTTTTACACATGAGCCATGAGCTTTACAAAAATTTGGTTTTATGCCCATTTTTCTCACATTCATGCATAATTAAAATTACATCAAAATTATTTATTATATGATTTCATTTTGGATGGGGGAGGCCGGCCGCGGGGCTTGACTTGGTCATGGGCCCACTTGATCTGGGCTTGGGCCTGCTTACTTGGGGTTGACTTTGACTTGGTCAACCGGGTGTAATTTTTGACCCCAACAGGTATCTTATTAAACCTTAGTTAATAAGATAAGAAAAAAAAATTAATATAAAAATATTCTTTCTAAGTGAAAGGAGGATAAGTTGAAAACCATAGCATAATTATTTAAATTAGTAATACCCCTTTTCAAAAGGTAAAGGGATTTTAACAAAACTAAGGCAATTGGCGGATAAGAGCGCGAGTAAAAGTATATCGTTTTAGTGTGACTAAAGTATTTTTTTCAAATCGTCTTATATCATATGAGTAATTTAATCAGATACAACATTTTAATAAAATGAGGGTATTTTGTGGAAGTAACCTATTTCGAGATCTTATCGGTATCATAGGTAAGTGTGTGTGTATAAAGGGTGAATTGATACCCCGTGGGTTATAAGATCAAGCATATCATTTTCTATGTGGAACGACGGTGCAATATTTACGCATATAAGGATGATTTATTTATTCCATTTCAAGCATGTATCAATTCTATACTTAGGAGGTATCAAAAAAGGCATACAGAATTATTTTTAACATCATTTTAAAATAAGGTTGGAGATTAGAACATGAAACTAAGACCACTAAAGAAAAGAAGGTGACAGACAAGTAGTGAGAGGCAGATCTTACTTTTGGTTTGAGTTGGATGTCGATGGGTCGAAAGCGTAGACTTGTACTATGATCTCAATAACTCCGCACTCGGATTTTTCCTCGATGATTGGGTGGAACCACAGCGTTGGCGTCGTCCATACAAAGTCCTGGTTTCAGAATTTTCGGAGTTCTGTGATGTGAGAAAATAGAGTTTGAAGGTCTCTATTTATAGGATCTTTTTCCAACAATAAAATCCAAAAAATCTGGTCAAATACCTCAAAATCTGCGTCCCAAATGATTCCCAAATCATCATTTGATGATTGCCGCCGCCGCCGAATCATGGCCGTTGGATCTGAATCCAACGGTCCAAGAGCCGCCGCCCAGCATCGCCACGTGGCAGCGTGAGGGATCACGCGGTTTCGCGTGGACCTCCACCACGTGGGCGCCGCCAGCCGCTCTAGGCCGTTGGATCTCTCATCTAACGATCCAGGTTAAATTCCCTTTATATATATTTTTTTATTTTTCTTTTAAAATTTAAAACTAAAACTTTATTTTATAAAAAAAATCGAATTTTTTTTTTAAAAATTTGTTTAAAATATTGAAAAATATGAGAAAAATTCCAGAAAATATATTTTATTGTCATCTTCAGTTTAAAAATAATTTTGGCTAAAACTAAATAATATTCACATATCTAGGATATCAGTTAGTTATTATAATTATTTAAAAATAAAATATTTTAATTACGAAATAATTATTTTAATTTATAATAAAAATATGCAAATCATTTTAAGGCATTAATTAAAACATTTTAAGTCCAGAAAAATATAAATAGCTTTCAGAAATTTCGTTAATTATATTTAAATGCTTTAAAAATTACTCACATCACTTTTAAAAATAAAATCATTAAGATAAAATATTTTTCCATCAAGTAAATACATAAATAAATACTTGGAAATAAATAAAGACTTTTTATTGGGTATTAGAAAATACGGCCGTTACACCACCAGTTATGATTCCTTCTTCGGTGTTGGTCTCGTCTGATCCTGTAGCTCCTCAGATAGATAATCGAGTCCAAAGTGATTGTATTTTGTTGTCTGACAGCTGCTGCTTCCTAATCCTGTGAGCAAATTATGCACTCCTTTGTATCATGCTCCAAGCCGCTATCTTTTCTCGCTTAATATCCTGCCACCTGTACCAAAAACACTTTTCGACACTACTGTGGAGACTGAAATGGTTAGTAAATCACGGGCCATGGTGAAAAGCACCGGATACAAATGTTCGTGGTTTTTCCATCAGGCTAAAATATCAAATTCATCTATATTATAATCTACATACGATTCAGTTTGTAAATATATTGATAACTCATTTAAAAAATGATGATGATGAGGCTACGGGGCCTCATGCCTTTTTCTTCTAGAATAAGTGCTAAAGCCGTAGTCGAAGCACGCGAAGTAGTTGCGATTGGCGGTCTACTAGTTCTACTAGCAGAAGATCGTGCGACATACAAATCAAATATTTCTTCTAAATTACTTCTAACGGTCCTAACATAATCATCAATATCTATATTATGCCCCATGGCTGCATGGAACCAGGTTAAAAGAGCTTCCAAACCTTCAAATTTAATTCTAGAGTTTATTATCGAACAAAAACAAAAAACATTTGGAATTTCAGCGAAATATTTAGAAATGTTACCAAGCATAGCAAGTATAATTGGTGAAGTAAATGATTTTCGATATGACAAGCAAAATATTGATCTATATTATACAATTCAAAGACAAAATGAGAAGTGGAGGTATATGTAGTAGAAAATCGTTCAGTTGTTGCTTTAAAAGTCATAAGAAATTCTTTGAAAGGATCTGCAACTGCCCAATGATCCTCTGTTAAGTGGTTTTCTACAGGCATAATTTAATTTCACATGTTACTAATAATTCAGGCGTTTTTTGATGCAGTACGAAATATATCATATATACTATTCCATCTAGTGGCCACATCTTTCCTAAGAGACTGCCTTGCTCCTGTAGCCAGGCATCTAGATTTATATTCATATTTTCTTTTTGCAAAACTTTTAATAAACTTGCATGCATTTTTAATCATTTGAATATTTACACTGCATATGGTTTATGCATCCTGTATAGCTCGATTAAGTATATGGCATACAAAATGAATATGAAAAAAACGACCATTGCAAATTGGTTTGCATAGCCTAATAAGTTCAGGAATAACAGAATTATTGTTGCTAGAATTATCGAAAGATGTAGAAAAGATTTTATTTACATAATAATATTCTTCTAAAATAGATCTAATCGTTATATGAAAAATACTATGCGGGTATGAAAATTGCCTAAAAGCAATAATTCTTTTTTGCAAATACCAATCGAAATCTATCCAATGTGTAGTAACACAAATCCAGGGAAGATTCCTTCTATCAGTCCAAACATCAGAAGTTAATGCAATACTGGTATCTAAAGAAACAAGAGTAGCAATTAATACATGTTTACTGTCGTTATAGAGAATAAAACGACGACATTTAAGCGTAATTCTCGAAACACTTTTGTATGCCGGTTGCAACGCCGTTTGAACGTACCGTTCAAAAGCCGCGTTTTCTCCGAATTCGTGAACCTGTTTATCTTCCATAACATATCTTGCCATTTCTGAAACATTTAAATCGCGATTCTAATGAAAAAGATCTTGACCGGTGAAACCATTTTGTATGCGAGGCTAATCACATTGTGATTCGCCTCACCTCACCTTGTTTTCCCTGTTTTTAGCCACCGGATAGGATTTCCAAGGCAAGGCGAGGCGCGGATTTCCAAGGCAAGGCGAGGCGCGGATTTCGCCTCGCCTCGCCTTGGTTTGCCTGTTTTTAGCCGATGGATGGGATTTCCAAGGAGAGGCAAGGTGAATCTGAGGCGAATCTGTGGCGAAGTGAGGCATCTCATTGCGTTCGTAGCCGTTGTTGCCCGTTGGACATCGACTTCAAGACGAATCGGTCAACGAAGTGAAGCGAGGAAAAGCGTATCGGTGATTTGTGACGAATTTCGACGATTCCTGAGGGGAGGCGAGGCGAACTCTGATGAGGCAACATCGAGGATTGGAGGACCCTGCTTGCTTCGTGAGGCTCGCCACGACAAGGCGAGTCAATTCGCCTGACTCGGCCACGTCAGCATGAGGCGGATTTTTTTCACCTCGTGGCGAAGCGAAGCATGACGACCCACGAAGCATTCGGTTCATTAGCCAGGATTAGATACAATTTGGTCATGTTGATTTGTACTATTGGCCTCTTCCACAGGCGCTTGTGTGTGTTACATGCATGCATGTGGCTATCATTTTTTTTTTGTAAAGAGCATGGCACATAGTGGCCCGCCCCATAAAATTTATTAAGGAAAAAACATCACTACCGTATACACTGAACTTATCTGTCTCTGTGTGTGTGTGTCATCGTTGTAGTAGAAGCTAGGTTAGCATTCATTTTGACAACATGGATATTTTATTAGCCAAATCTACCATGCAAGAAGTATTTTTTTTCTACCGATCAGCAATAAAATAGCACTATATTTGATGTTGATGGCCAGGTCTATATATACTTCATTTTGAAATATATATATATAATTGATGGCCAAGTCTATATATACTTCATTTTGATATATATATATATATATATATATATATATATATATATATATATATATATACTAAAAATTAACGATCAGATGAATTCCCTTTCTTAATAGGGGAAAAAGGATATATATGAGACTCTTATTTAATTTATTTGAAAGACATAATATAATCCTAAGCCGTAATTGAATTATTGAAATAAATTAATTATAAATGCCTGTTACTTCCAAATGTATACCAAATACACTAAGTTCGTGCCAGCAATATATGCCAGTATCGAGCTAGAGAAGTAAATACAACTGACAATCTCAAAATGCCATATTCAAATATATATTGTATTTGCATCATATATATATATATATATATATATATATATATATATATATATATATTGCACTCTAATTGCATCAGAAAACAAAAGAATATCGAATAATAATTAATAAGATATAAGCGCCGCTTTACTCCCACCCACCCACCCCCAGTATAAGGAATATAATGAAGGGTATAACCGTCAAGGATTAGATTATATATAATATTAGAGACAAAGAAGAAACAACGCAGACACACTTTTGAAGATATCTTATGCAGACATCTGAAAACTCCACAGAGCGAAGGCAGACGTCTGCTGATTAGGAAACGCAGACGTCTGACAATCAAGCTTCAGAAAAACCCAGAGTCTAAGCAGACGTCTGGCCATTTTCCCATCAGACATCTGCTGATTATAGACACGACTGTTGCAGGTTTTTGCTATTAGAAAAATCTTTCCATATCTGTTCTGATGTTATTTGTTTATAAAAGATTTTATTTGTTTTATTTCTTCATCATGTAAAGTGTATATATACATTTTTAATATTCAATACAAATCAATCAAGTTTCAAAATTTAAAAACCATTTTCTTCAAAATTTTATATGGTACTAAAGCTCTACGATTAAAAGCTTAATGTTTTATCCATGACCTCCCCTCAAAACTCAAGCCCTATTATCTCCAAATTCGCTTTTCCAACAATGCTCTCCCACACAAACTTTAATGTGTGGGGATCCTAATTCAATCGGTCTTAATTGGCCACAACCTCCTTGGCCACATCGACGGCTCGCAACAACACTAACCAGTACTCTACTGTATGCAACAGCAATCCGTCCCGCTCCAGCTCCTACTGCAATTTCTGCAAGCGTTCCGGTCACAATATCAAAGAATGCCGTCAACTTGCTCGATTTCTTCATGAGAATGTAGTATAAGTCAATTCACAACAGGCCCCACCTCAACCGGTTGCCAACAACACTAATGCCAACCGGTCTGCACCCTCCTCATAGATATTGGACACTGGTGCTTCTCATCACGTTACGTCTGCTGTTAAAACTCTTCACAACTATACCGATTATGGTGGTCCCGATGAGATCAACATACGTGATAGTTCAGATTTGCAAATCTCTTACATCAGTAAAACAATACTGTACTCTCTCCAAAAACTCTCTTAGATAATGTCCTATGTGCACCGGCTATTACTCAAAACTTAATTTCTGTCGCAAAATTTTGCAAATCCAACACCGTCTCACTTGAGTTTTTTTCCTCTTATTTTTTGGTGAAGGATTTTCGCACGGGAGCGTCTCTTCTTCGCGGGAACATCTATAATAATGTATACTACCTTCCACGTTCCATCCAGTCTCAAATTCATGCTATCTCCAAATCAGAAATAAGTGAGTGGGACCGTCGTCTTGGTCATCCTTCCAATCGCATATTTCAGTCATTTGTTAGGAAAAATAAATTATTGTCTAATGTCTCAGTAACTAATAATTTTCAATGTAACTTTTGTGATTGCAATAAAAGTCATAAACTTTTTTTCTTCTGAAAATTCACTTCATGCTTCTCAATCTTTGCAATTACTCTACACTGATATTTGGGAACCCGCTGATTTGTCATATGGTAGTTTTCGTTATTACGTAATCTTTGTTGATTATCACACAAAATACGTTTGGCTGTACTCTATAAAACGTAAATTTGATATTGCCACCATGTTTCCCCAATTCAAAAAACTTGTCGAAGGATATTTTCAATTACCGCTAATATCAATATACTCCGATAATGACGGTGAAAACATAGCTCTTGGCTCCTCTGCTGTCTCTCATCTCACTATTCCTCCGCACACTTCTGAACATAATGGCACATCAGAACGTAGCCATCTTCATACCGTCGAATTCTCCAAAAGTCAATATATAATTGTCTTAAAAACTTTAGAGTCCGTAATGCTTTCAACCTCCAATTTTCACACCCAAAAGCAACAAATGTCTAATTAATGTAGAATATATAAGATTTCACAGTCACATCACGTACATCATGGTGTTCTTGCAATATTTAAGGTTTCATTTTCTTTTCTGAAAATATATAAACAGAACCCATAGTCATCACCATAGTCTCATAATTCGTGAATTATTCGGCAAATTCGTGAAATTTTTATCGGCCGATTAATTCTCCACGATTTAATCTCCGTTGACGAACGCTCCGAATTATTCGTGAATTATTCACGAATAATTCGAAAAATCAGTGAATAATTCATAAAAACAGCAAATAATTAGCACCATCAAAACCCAGCGCCTCATATATTAATTTCTTACTCGAAATCCTTCCTGAATCTTTCTCGAATACCTGCCGAATCTTTCTCGAATACCTGCCGTTTTTTTCCGAATAGTTCTCCGAATCTGAATTTTCGATCTCGCCGAATTATTCGTGAATCGCGAATTTGTGACTATGTGGTCATAACCTTATCAGATACTATAATTATAATTATAATTAACATGAACGATAACCAGAACAATGCTCATCACTGTCACTATTCTTTATATTTGGGTAATTGGGTGGATGCACATTAAAGAGGAAAAAAGATTTTGTTTAACTCAAATGAGTAACACTGTTAGTTACATCTAACAACTTTCTAATCAAGGAACTATTCCTCTACGAAACAATTTCAAAATTTTGATGCATGCAATTATAGAAACTTTGAAAATTAAGACAACAAATTAAGTGATTTAGATTCAAATTCTATTAGTAACACTGATAGTTGTTTAATTGGTAGCAGCTTTAGCAATGAAACATTATTAAGAGTTCAAAATTTACTTGACATATATCAGTAGTAGTTATAAGTAGGGCATAAACCACCAGCCTCAATTTCCCCAGTTTTAAGTAAAACACTATTAAACATCGAGAAATACTAATAAATTAAACCATTGACCATTCATTACCGCGGTGTTAAAACAGAAGGACGGTGTTGAAGGCCATAATTTTACCAGTATTTTTTTGTTAGAATATAAAATTTGTTTCCTCAACTCTCCGTCATAAATTTGAAGTTTTGATACAGAGATGATGACCTTAATTATCATAGCAGAGCAACCCATCCGAGCACGGAGGTCGTCTTTTGATTTTCCGTCTTTACAAAGAAATAAGTTGATTACGTGTTCGGATACTCCCTTCTCTATGTGCATGGCGTCCAGACAATGAATCACTAAATTTGTTGACCAGTACGGAAGCTCGTAGAAAATTCTTAATTTGTTCCAGTAGGGTGATTTGACATGTTTTGCCGGATCCATCCCGAAGGTTACATTATTGTAACCATCCCACTGAGCAATCACGTTTTCTCCGGACAATGAGGCTGGAAGCCCAAAAAGCTCCTGATGACCATTAAAGTGAGCAGTATCTAACCCGTAAGGATGGTCTAGTGACACGAAACGCCGATGACCGCAATAACAAATCTTTCTGTTAAAATTCAACCATTTTGATGTTGTATATTGATGACAATAAGGGCATACTTTGTGACCATGTACGGACCAACCTGATAGCATTCCATACACAGAAATGTCGTTAATTGTCCATATTAAAACCGCACGCATTGTGAAGGTTATATCTGTGTTTGCATCGTAAGTCTCTACACCATCAATAAATAAAGATTTTAACTCATTGATCAGAGGTCGAAAATAGATGTCGATATTGTTTCCCGGTGAGTTTGCTCCGTCAATAAGAAGAGGCATCATATAGTAGGATTGATTCATAACTGACCAAGACGACAGATTATAAACTATCATTATAACGGGTCATGTGCTGTGGCTTCCAGCCATATAAATGAATGAGAAGAAACCATCACTAGCGAGTCCGAGCTTGATATTGCGAGGATCACTACTGAATATTTCGTGCCTCTAATCAAAATCCTTCCAAGCAGGTGAATCTCTTGGATGACTCATCTTTCCGTCTGTGCAAAAATTATTAAAAGTAAACAGCTCCAGGGCAAACGTTTAACCAAAACCACAAACCTTATTACCAACTGATACACTTGTATGATGATCTTTCACTTTTTCATCTACATCGGTGTTCATCATTGCATCGGAAATTCCAGCAAATCTCTTAGCATCTGAGAAAGCTGCAGTAATCATTGCTTGTTGTTCAATAGTTGGAGGTGCTGCAACCTGTAACACAAATATATATATAAAAAACATTCTAATTTAGATCCGTATAACCATTGGAACATCGTATCAAGATAATTAGCAGCATACTGTGATAAGAATCCCCTAATTAGCATCAAGATCATTGTTGTTGCTGGCTGTATTCCAGTAAGACAACCAATTTGCTTAATAAGAAGTTTGCCAACCAATCATCTCAATATATAACAAACATTGGTTATCAAAAGTAAAAGTTGTAATCTAGAAAAATAATGCCAAATCAAAATAATGAAATCAACCAATGTTTATGGGCACAATACTACAATTCTCCCATATATGATGATACAAATAACATAAATGCTAGTTGAGTTCTTATAGGTAGCCCACGAGCTGATAGGACTTGCATTGATAACAGATTTTGAAATACATGAAAAGTAAGCATCCACGTCTATAGATCACAAACACCTTGTAATGTATATTAAAATTTTAAAAACAAATTTAAAACATAGTAAACATATTTTTGAGATATCCAAGTTCATGGAGTGAGGCCCTTCACTTTTCAAATATACTATTCAGATAGTGATATTACTGCACAAACTGAAATCAAGTCGACCATATGTTCAACTTACTTTTACTTTTATTTATTGATATTGCTAGTCCGTGTCAACCCGTTAATAATTTCAGTATGCAATTCTATGGTACCATTATCTTCATAGATATGTGGAAAAATAGTATAAACCAGAAGTATTCATGGGAAATGTTTCCTTATAGATTTGTGTCTTGGCATATCAAAGTTAGCATTGACCACAACAAACAAAGAAAAAAGGCAATCCATATTTACCTTGTTACGTTTGGCCCTACGGATTAAGCTGAAACACACACATACAACACGAATACACAACAAACGCACACACACACTAACAACCCTACACTTAAGCGAAATCATAAATTGAAACACACACATATAGAATACAACTCATACATGGGTATCCTCAAATCTAACTTTGATTATCGATAATTTATTCTTTTCAACGACAAACGCACACACAAAGCATATACATGGATTTTCTCCTTTTTCAGTAATCATCCCGTTCTTAGATTTCTCAATATAGTCATCATAACCTACAATTTATATGTTATACAGTCTACATGGCCCATGAGTATATCAGAGTTAAGGACTGGATGCATGTGGATTGGCAACAACGTATGCAACCTAAGTTTGTCGTAGGATTTCCTGCTTTCATTGAATTCGCACGCGCACATAATAAGATCATGTTAGAGAAGATTCTCTGCCCGTGCGATAAATGTGGGAATAAGTACTGGCAGGAGGTAGAATTCGCAGAGTTTTATATCGTTAAACATGGTTTTACTATACTTTATACAACTTGGCTATATCACGGGGAAGGAGAAGAAGACAGTAATGCGGCAGAAGAAGAAGGAGAAGACAGTAATGTGGCAGAAGAAGAAGACGGTAATTTCTTTCCGGGAGAAGAAATGAAGGATATGGTAGAGGCTTCCTTAGATGAATCTATTCGTACCGAAAATGACATTCTTTGTTCTCTGTTTTAGCATCAATCTTCTGATATGAACTAATGATGGCTTTCACATTGGCTTTTCCTTTTAGAGACTTCTTAGTGTCCAATGGCAAGTATACATCAGATTTGTGCAGGTCAGGTTCTTCTCTGACTTTCAAGAGTTTCAACTGATTCTGTAAATTACACCCTTGTTGGGTGATACTTTTACCACTTCTCACTGCAGGTGCGCTCTCTAATTGACTAAAAGATTTTTCTGTCGCCTTCTTTGGCATTATAAAAGTCTTTTGATGGGGGGCATCTGAAATCTGAGTATGATACTTGATCAGAATTTTCACTTTCTTTTTTTGTATATTCAAAGTCCTATTCCTTTCAAGAATTTATGGGAATATTAGGTGATTTCTTATAGGAGTTCTAAGGTTTTCTCGACACCGCTACCCAGGAATATTGCGCAAGTGTTAATATTTATTCTAACAGATTTAAAATTTTTGTTTTGAAAAGTTCAAATTTAAATTCTATACTTATATTTTACTAGTTAATGTGGGTGTAGGAAGGGGTGGTGGAGCGGGCGGAGGTATCGGGGATCGATTTTACTGGACAGAATTCACCCTCTTCTTTACCCTTGATTATCACTATACCGACGATTATGCCGAGAGGTTCGGCCAGTATATAGGAGATGAGAGCCGCCTCGTGAAGAAGTATCCACTTCACGTTGAGTGGGGCGACCAGCACCGGCGCTCATTTGCCCTCTTCTGGGATCATACTCGGGTATTAATATATATTTTCATTTAACTTACCCAATATATTTATTATTATTTAACACTTGCAATTTAATAACATTGTTTTTTTTGTATTTGCAGTTCAATTACGACTTTCAGCCTGTACCCGACCCTGATCACCCTGAGAGAGTGCTCGATCTTCACGCTCTGTACCATGGCCTGGTGAAGGACATGCAATCAAAGGTCCGATACAACAGGAACGAGCTGAAGATCGACTGCTATTCCCTGTGGATGGCAACCTCCGAGGCAGAGAAAGCGGCTCTCCTAGATATTCCGGCCTTTGCGAGAGTCGACGTAGATACATGGCCTCTCTTGTGCCAATATTTCGACTCTCAGCGCAAACATGTTTGTATTTTAAATGTAATTCATTATTTAGTATATAATTTTTTTTGTTGTTGCTTAATTAGAAAACTAAATCTAAATGTGTTGTGCAGAAACATGCAGATCAAACTAAAAAGAATAGGAAGTCGGCGAAGAGGGGTCGCCCCACTTATACAGGTGGCTCGAGGAATATTACTCGTGCCATGGAGTTATCGGTAAATTACAATAGACCTACTGTGATATAGTGTAATATTAAGAGTTATTTTATAATATATGTAAATTTTTCGCGAATTGCAAAGAGCTCAGGCCTGGCAAGGAGTGGTACACCGAGCGTGCTGTCCACGTATCTTGTCGTCCATGGCACCTTGAAAGATCCTTCCACGGGCGAGCTTCGATTTCCCGACACCGCTACCCAGGAGTATTGCGTAAGTGTTAATATTTATTCTAATAGGTTTGAAATTTTTGTTTTGAAAAGTTCAAATTTAAATGATATACTTATATTTTAATGGTTAATGTGTGTGTAGGAGCGGGTGGTGGAGCAGGCGGAGGCATCGGGGATCGATTTTACTGGACAGAACGATCCGATGCTGCTGACCCCAGTTCTAGACGCCGCATGCGGAGGGCACCACGGAGGTTGGGAGAGAGGCCGGGGACTGGGTCTTAGCAGGGTCCATATGAGATTGGACTCTACTCCTGCGGTTACTTCCCTTACCCCCGTGAGCGACGTCTAGAGTAAGATGTTGCCACCTTGAAGACTACCGTCCAGGAGTTGAAGGAGATGATGGTATGTATACTACTTAATAGTAAAATATTATATCATATTATATATGGTAACATATCCAATATTAGTAGTCTGAGCTTATTTGGTTGTAAACTTAACTTTGATTAATCTTAGATTGGGGTTTCGCAATAACCTGATAATGAAACTAATTCGACTAATACACAGTTCTTACTCGTTTATTACATACAAAATTGAACAGATGCGACAGGGTACTTCGGTTGCTGATCCACATGCATCTTCTTCGGCTGCGGCTCTGCAAGCCACTACCTCGGCTGCAGTTGCGCAGACCACTCCTGCAGCTCCACAGCCCGCTTAGACTCCTGCACAGTCCGCTCCTTCATTGATCGAGTTTTTGACGACTCAGGGCTGCACCGAGGAGCAGATACGCCAGATTACATCGATTATCAGAGGTGGAGGAGCTGGACCGAGGTAGGGTAATTTTATTTATATTTTTGAGAATATATATACTTATCTGATACATATTGTATAAATTTTGGATGATAATGGTTTGTGGTTGTTTATGAACGATGATTTATCCTGATATCGTATTCTGTGTGTCTATTTCTCTTATATATTATGCGTGACATGGTTGATTATGAATATTTCTTTATTATGTCTATTTCTATTATATTTATCCTGATATCGTATGGTGTATGTATTATTGTGCACAGGGCGGGTTAAAAATAGGAAGCCATTTTTTAAAAAAAAACTCCGATATTATGTACTTATGGATTAAGCCGTAGGGCCATTAGTTGCACCTACGGATTAATCCGTAGGTCCAATATTTACCCCTACATATTTATCCATAGGGACAAAATATCAGGATAACTGATATTTTTCCCCTAAGGACTCAGTAACAGGAGTTACACACTTGCCCCTATGGATACACCCGTAGAGGCTTATATGTAGACCTACGGCTAACTCCGTAGGGGCTGGAAGATGCCCCTACGGATAGCACCGGAGGAGCAAGTATTTTATTTTATAAACCACTAAATTAAATAAATATTTTCTCCCTACGGAATACACCGTAGGTACACAGTCCCCTACGCATGAAACCGTAGGGGCAACTTTTACTCCGTAAGGACATGTTCAGGGCGAAAACTTGCACCTGCGGCGATTGCACCTACGGAGAATTTTCTAGCCCCTACGAAGATATCCGTAGAGGCAGTGGTTTTCCTCTACGGCTTTATCCGTAAGGGCAACCTCTTATTGTAGTAGTGAATGACTATTTAGTGTGTGTGTACGCGCGCGCGCGCATGTGTTTTGAGGTTGTTTCAAAACATATATATAACTATTTTGAGATATGAAATAGTTATAATTAAGTACATATGGTTTGCATTTTAGGAAGTGCAGCAAAAAAATCAATAAAGTATGTAAGTGTGAAGTAGGAGAAAGGTCGGGGTATTATTTAGCAATTAACCATAAGGATTTGTTAGCCAAGTGATATATATAGTATGTCATGTTTCATAAGAAGCGGTGAAAGGTTCAAATTCTAACATCCATGCTTTAATTTTTCTGAATTTTTTTAAATGGATACGAAATGTTGTTGCAAATGATTATATATAATTAGATTAGCTTGTTTTTATAAGTATAAAATTAAAATGCAAGATGGTTTTAATTTATGTAGATCATCCAGTCAAATTTCTCAACGGAATCTTATCATACCTGTCTTTTTGTACTCTCTATCCAAAATTCCTGCATTCTCTCCTCATTTATGTTTATGATTAAATAGCTAGCGCGTGTAGCGATCAACAACATGATAATTAAGTGAAATTTTTATGTAGAGTTATTAATATTCGGTTGTGCATCTATTAACATTACGTCGTTGTCGTCCTTAGGACATACATTCATTCACAGCATAAACAACAACCGCCGCAGACTTACATTAACATTACGCGTCATTGTCCAATTAATTTGTTGTTGTCAATGTTAAATTTGATTTGATTTAAATTCTGATTAGTTAGGCATTAGTGATTTAAATTTAATCCCTAGATTAAATTCGTATTTATCTCTAGTTTAAATATGGATTTATCTCATAACATTTATATGCCATATATATATGAGGTATTCTCTAGGTTTTTTAGTGAATCCATAATTCTTTAATTACCTAGGGTTTGATTATAGTGGAAAAGACGGCCAAGTGCGGTCGCGAATAGAAAAAGTTTTTGTAAGAAGATAATTCTTTGAAAAGGAGGAATGAGAAGTTGGTGTAATCTCTTATAATTCTTTCTCATAGTGGAAGTTTTCGTTGCGATTTGCAGAATTAAGTGCTAGTTGTGCCGAACGTGGGTAAATCTTGTGTGTTGTTGTTGGTGTGTTCTTTTCGTATGATTTGGTATCCGTCGGATAGTCTTTTTCAATTTACCCTAAAATAAAGGTCTTGAATTTCCGCTGCGCATAGATACGTAATCCTTACAACAATCAGAGCATTAAGTTTGCGTTTTGGAGTTGATTGGAGAGATGGCGACTACAAATTACATGATCGAAAGATTCGATGGGGGCAAAGGTTTCAGTCTATGGAGAATGAAAATGACGGCGCTGCTTAAGCATCAAGGTATGCACAAGATTGTCTTTGTGAAAGACAGGATTCCGACGACGACCACGGCATTTGAAATTGAAAAGATGGTGGAAAAATCTCACAGTTCGATCCAACTTTCAATGGCCGATAAGGTTCTTTGCGAAGTGGCGCAAGAGACGACAGCGACAGAATTATAGAACAAGTTGGATTCGTTTACATGAAGAAATATCTTACCGGCCGGTTCTATCTAAAGCAGTTCGGGAAGCGCGTAGAGGTTTTTTGGTTCGATTTAGGCGGAGGGTTCGCTTTGCAGGAGTTCGCAGGATGGTGCAGGCTGGAGAGGATCGTGCATCAGTATACCACGTTGGGAGATCCTTGGTCAGATGACATTGCATGGTGAATGGTTCAAACAGTTGGGAAGAACATAATTTTAAGGCTTACGGCTGGTTTTCCAAGGGAGTTTCGGGTTGGAGGCCTATCTACTGTCGAGCACCTCATTGATCGATCACCATCGACGGTGGAAGATATGGAAATTCCTAAGGAAGTATGGACTAGAGGGGCTAGAGTTACTCAGGGCATCTTAGAATTCGGCTACTACAATAAGGGGTTGCCCCTACGGATATAGTTATCCGTGGGGGCAATAATAGTTTGCCCCTACGGATTAATCCGTAGGTTCCCATGGTTGTCCCTACGGTGCCATACAAATTAATTTAAAAATATTAAAACGTAATTTGTTATTTGGCCCTACGGAGCCGCAAAAGAAGGACCTACGGTTCTATCCATAGGGGCATGTATATGGGTTATTAATAAGAAAATAAACACAGAAAAGTCCTCAATCCCCAAAAAAACTCTCTCTCATCACTCGATCTCCCACGCGCGCCTCTCGTCGCCACCGCCCGCGCCTCGTCGCAACCGCCCTCCCGCGACTCGTCGACTTCCTCGTCGCCACCACCCACGACTCGTCGCCGATTGCGTCGTCGACCGTCTCCGGTCTCCTCCATCGCCGGCCTAGCTACAGGTTAGTAAATTTCATAGTTTTACTTCTAATTATGCTATTAATTTCTGTATTTGTTGATTATTGGGTTGCTACTTGGGCTAGGGTTAGGGCTCAGGGTTCGGTTAGGGGAGAGTTGGGGTTCAGTTGAGGGTAGGGTTGATTAGGGTTTAGTTGAGGGTGGGGTTAGGATTAGGGTTAGGGTTCAGTTAGGGTTAGGGTTAATTAGTTGGGGTTAGGGTTAGGGGAAGACTTGGGCTAGGGTTAGGATTAGGGTTCAGTGTATGGTTAGGATTAGGGTTGGGGTTTGGTTTAGGTTTAGGGTTAGATGCTAGGGTTAATTTGGGTTAATTAGAGTCTAGGGTTAATTTGGATTAATTATTGATAATTTGAAAGGTTTAGGGTGTCGATTAGGGTTAATTAGGTTAATTTGGGTAAATTGGGTTAAGTTTGGGTTAATTAGGGATAATTTGTGTTAGGGTAACGATTATGGTAAATTGTGGTTAATTAGGTTAATTTGGGTTATTTAGGGCTAGGGTTTATTGTGGTTAATTTGGGTTAGGCTTTAGGGTGCACTAGTTCATTTAGTAGAATACTCGATAATAACTTAAACGTACAAATTTACTGTAAACACAAGAAAAATTTACCCTAAACTAAAAACTTCGAACCCTTAATAACGAAACGTAAACATAAAACCTATTCAAGTTAATTGTTCAAGTTAAACCCAATATATGATACTCGATGATAATATGAAACTTTCATATTCTCATCGATACTGATTTATGAAAATCAAAGCGCGACTTAGTCCCCATCTATCGGTTAACATGCGTTCGATATTCGTCGTGATATAGAACTATACGAAGGTTGTTAAATATCGGACGGTATAGTTCGGTACTAACAACCATCTTATAGTCGATATGACGAGAAGATTCAAACGTATGATAACCGATAGATTTGTCCAGTGTGGACAAGTTAGGAATGTATAAAGCAAACACCTGCATTCACTTGTGTTTTCATCCATTTCGAGTTATTTCGTCGATATTTTTCCGCTGGTTCTCCGTGTACAAAGATAAAATAGATGTTCATTTCAACATTGTTTCACAGCTTTAAAATGATTATCTATTCTATTACAGTGTACTCGGAGAACAGCATGGAGGTGCTGCCGAAATTTACTCGAAATGGTTGAAAGCACAAGCGAATGGGTGTCTGCTCTATACATTCTTAATGGGATAGAAGCCTTACCCCCGACAGCCGAAACACACACATACAACATGTATACACAACAAACGCACACACAACACATACACACTAACAACCCTACACTTAAGTGAAATCATAAATTGAAACGCATATATATAGAATACAACTCATACATGGGTATCCTCAAATCTAACTTTGATTATCGATAATTTATTCTTTTCAACGACAAATACACACACAAAGCATATACACGGATTTTCTCCTTTGTCAGTAATCATCCCGTTATTAGATTTCTCAATATAGTCATCATAACCTACAATTTATATGTTATACAGTCTACATGGCTCATGAGTACATCAGAGTTAAGGACTTGATGCATGTGGATTGGCAAAAATGTATGTAACCTAAGTTTGTCGCAGGATTTGCTGCTTTCATTGAATTTGCACGCGCACATAATAAGATCATGTTAGAAAAGATTCTCTGCCCGTGCGATAGATGTGGGAATAGGTACTGGCAGAAGGTAGAATTTACAGAGCTTCATATCGTTAAACATGATTTTACTATACTTTATACAACTTGGCTATATCACGGGGAAGGAGAAGAAGACAGTAATGCGGCAGAAGAAGAAGGAGAAGACGGTAATGCGACAGAAGAAGAAGGAGAAGACGGTAATGCGGCAGAAGAAGAAGACGGTAATTTCTTTTCAGGAGAAGAAATGGAGAATATGGTAAAGGTTGCCCAAGGTGAATCTATTCGTACCGAAGATGACATTTCTTTCGGTCAATGACCGCGTGCGAATAAGTATGAAAATTTCATGAATGATGTTAGAAAACCAATTTATGAAAATGCAAAGTATTCCAACCTCTCATGGTTCGTCCAACTTTTCCAGATTAAATGCCTAAATGGATGGAGCAACAAATCATTCACAATACTTGTTTCGTTCTTGAAAGATTGTATGCTCCCGAGAAATAACGTGCCCAACAGCTAGTACGGAGCCCAGAAGATGATGTCTGATTTGGGTTTGAAGTGTGAGAAAATTCAAGCATGTCCTAAAAATTGTGTGTTGTACCGGAAAGAGAATTCAGATTTGAAAGAGTTTCCAATATGCGGAGTGGCCAGGAATAACCCGAAAGATTTTGATAAGAAGCCCGATATACCTGTCAAGATAGCACGATATTTTCCCATAACACAAAGGTTGCAGAGGCTATTCAAGTGCAAGAAAACAGCCGAGGCAATAATTTGGCATCATCATGCTCCTCTAAGTGAAGATGGAAAAATGAGTCATCCAAGAGATTCACCGGCATGGAAGGATTTCGATAGGAGGCACGAAATATCAGTAGCGATCCTCGCAATTTCAGGCTCAGACTTGCTAGTGATGGCTTCTGCCTATTCAACTACATGGCTGGAAGCCACAGTACATGGCCCGTTGTAATGATAGTTTATAATCGGTCGCCTTGGTTGGCTATGGACCAATCATACTTTATGGTGCATCTTCTTATTGACGGACCAAACTCACCGAGAAACAATATCGACGTCTATCTCCGACCTCTGATCGAGGAGTTAAAATCTTTATTCATTGATGGTGTAAAGACTTACGATGCAAACAAAAATACAACATTCATACTGCGTGCGGCTTTAATGAGGACAATTAATGACTTTCACGCGTATGAAATACTATCAGGTTGGTCCGTACATGGTCACAAAGCATGCCCTTATTGCCATCAACATACAACATCGAAATTCTTGAATTTTAGCAGGAAGCTTTGTTATTGCGGCCATCGACGTTTCCTGCCTCTAGACCGTCCCTACAGGTTAGACGCTGTTCACTTTGATGGTCATCAGGAGCTTCTTGGACCTCCAGCCCCATTGTCCAGAGAGGACGTAACTACTCGGTTGGATGGTTACAATAATGTGACCTTCGAGATGGATCCGACAAAACATGTCAAACCACCATTCTGGAACAAGTTAAGCATTTTCTTCGAACTTCCGTACTGGTCAACAAATTTAGTGGGTCATTGTCTGAACGTCATGCACAGAGAGAAGGGAGTATCCGTGCACATACTCAACTTGCTTCTTTATAAAGACGGGAAATCGAAAGACAACCTCAATACTCGGATGGATCTACAGGAATGGAAAATTAGAAGTGAATTGCATCCTAAACCGGTAGCGGGTAAACCAGGCAAGTTTGTACTTCTGAATACCGCGTATCATATGTCACAACCGGAGAAGAAAAGATTCCTGCAGGTGTTGCATGATTTGAAAGTTCACACGGGTTTCTCAGGATCATTCAGTAAGAAAATAAAAATTGTGAAAGGTAAGATCGATGGGCTGAAAAGTCATGATCACCATATTATTATGGAGCACCTTCTCCCATTAGCCCTTAGAACTTCCCTTTCTGAATCGGTTGGTCTAATAATCAATGACCTATGTTGTTTTCAGAGAATTATGCGCTAAAACGCTGGATGTTGTGATGCTGGAGAAACTAGAGAGTAATATTTTGTTGATACTTTGCATTTTTGAGCATATTTTCCCACCGTCATTCTTCGATATCATAATACACTTGACGGTTCATCTTGCAACTGAGGCTAAGTTAGCCGGATCGGTACAATATCGATGGATGTATCCCGTCGAGAGATACGTGGAATTTTTCGTTTCGCGCAATTTGTAAAATTATTGTTGTCCTGTATGCCCGTATTTGTTTATTTAACATATTTTTCTTTAGATACCTCTACACTCTTAAAAAGTATATACGCAATAGAAATCGACCAGAGAGTTCTATAATACAAGGTTATCTTCTAGATGAACCAACCACATTTTGGTCCCGCTATCTGGACGAGAACATTGAGACGAGACTTAACCGGTCTCGAAGAATTCAGGACGGGCCATATGGTAAAGCCGATTATAAGAGAGTAGACACTATTTTTATCAACAAGATATACCGGTTTATCCTCCTCAATAGCGCATGTCTTGAAAAAATTAGAGAGTAAGTTTTTTTGGATTAATTGTTATATTTATGTTTATGTGTGTATAAAATGATATAATATTAATGTCATAATTTATTGTCGAGAACAGAATTCATTTTAACGAGATACGTAAGGGGCATCCTGATTGGAACGATGAACGATTGGAAAAATATCTTCAGGATAATTTTTGCGATTGGGTTGCAGATTATGTAAATTATTCGAATAGCATATTATTGCTATCAGTTTTAATCTAAACTTATATCGTTATGTATTTGTCGTAAAAAAAAATTTGTTAGATCTACAATCCGAACTTGTCTGCATCATTAGAGAGTGATTCAAGATGTTTACCTCAGTTTCCTGGTATGGAGGTTGCATATTATAAAGGATTCGGTGTCCTTGGATACAAATTCAAAGTTAAGGATATAGAAACATCTAGAACCACTCAGAATAGTGGGATTGCGACGGTAGGATCGGATGGTGTGATTTATTATGGATACTTAAATTATATACTTGGTATTCAATATCCCGGACGATCAGAACCATTTTATATATTTCAGTGTACTTGGTACGATACAAGAACCGATACGGATAAGTGGAGAAGCAATCTCGGGACTTAGAAAGATGAATATGGATTGACCAATGTGAACACACTTCGATTTTACGGTTAGGAAGATCCGTTTATCTTTCTGAACCAAGCGTTCCAAGTATACTACTCACAGTATTTGAAGCATCCGGGATGGAGTGTCGTATGCCGTTGGAAACCTAGGAATGTTTACGATATCCCAAAATTCGAGGACAACGATGAGGATGAAGAAGAGAGAAGGCTTAGAGTACTCCGACCGTCTGTTTCGAAAGACGGGTTGTCTTCGGCTGATCATGAAGTTAGGTGGGTTAGAAATGACATCGATGATGAAATCTAAGTAGATATGTCTAATACGTCTACGAAACGAAAAAGGTTATCAGTAATGTTATATTATTACTTCAAATTTTACGATATATACATATATAGCATGCATATGTAATGATTACCTAATGCGTCCATGAACCGTTTTATCTAGATTTGATGACGATAAAGGGAGCAGCAAGGGGCGGCAGGAGCTCCAGCCATGGTACCGGCAGAGGCAGAAGCAGAGGTAGAGGCAGAGCGGTTCTGCTGCCCGGAGAGCTGCGTAGGGAGCTTCAGAGGGCTGGTCTTGCACCCCGATCGGAGACCCCTTCGGATGCCTCCTTCCGTATGGACTTTGCCACATCTACAGGTATATTGCACGCATATTCATTTTGAATGTAATATTATAGATATACATACATATTCATGTCAAAATCACTTACATTGTCAATGTTTGATTGTCTAGCTGTTGGTGATGCGTCCACATCAGGGACAAAGGCCACTCCCGTACCTCCAGGTATGTTTATATGTCATATAGTGCATGTATATTGATTTAGAATGCTATATCATAAATATACATACACTATTTTTGCTCTTACGTACTTATATCTCGGGCTGTAGGTGGTGCCTCCACATCTCCAGCAGAGGACACCACATCACCTGTGGGTATTGATCAGTCGAAAATATTGCATTTTTAACACGACAATTTCCCTTCCATTTGCACTCATCTAGAATTATTCGGTATAAGTATAGCACATATTAGCAAAACAGCCGTAAAATACCAAATTACCAGTGTTATACTTTAAAACCGACATTTTGAGGGAAATTGAGTGTTTATCATTGCATCGCATTATCTTTGTATAGCGCAACACTTGTCTCGAGAATCTGTGCAGGAAATTCCAGGAGAAAAGCCAAAACGGTTAAAAGTGCTGATAAAAATACGCCAAGTCCAAGACTTGAGATCTGGCAGTGATCAAGGAAGAATTATGAGATTCAACACATCAGAAAAAGGCCAGAATGTCAGCCCAAAACAAGAAAAGAAATTTGAAGCAGCAAGGCTATTATTAGGCCGTGGATTACCCGTTCCCGCCGCGGATCCGTGGCAATCTGGTGACGTCACTGCTTCAATTTCCACATGTGGCTTTCCTGTAACTAACAATGCTTCCAGAAGACTCCAGAATAACACGTGGCTTCATCCAGAAGGCTCTGCATAACAAACTTAGAATATTCCTTGTAACAATCTTCTTCTAGAAGGCTCTCTCCAACAACCTTCTTCTAGAAGTCTCCTTGTAACAACTTCATTCTAGAATATTCCCTCCAACAAACTTCTTCTAGAAGATTCTTTCTAACAACCTCATTTTGGAGGGAAAATTCAAATGAGCTAGTTCATTTTGGAGGGAAAATTCAAATGAGGTGGTTCATTTTGGAGGGAAAAGTCATTTTGGAGGGAAATTTGAAATTTGAATTCTAGATCTAAAGTTATTATGGCTATAAAAGGAAACCTAGATCTAGGGTTCAAGCTTGTTCATTAACCATTACACATACAAGTTGAGTGACACAACTTGTGCATTCAAAACCCTAACCCTAATCCATGCCAAATTTAAGATCCCCGAGTACAATTCAAGAAAAAAGCCTTCAACCTTTTAGGAGCGAAGCCGATCTTCATACGAGCAAGTGATCCAAGACGATCCGCGACTCACGAAGACGAGCGAAGCCAAATCGACAATCGAGTTCTTTTCTCATTGTATATCTTGAGAGAATTGTAACGAAATTGTTGATAAATAAAAGGTGAAATTCTTTATCTTGCTTTCTTTACATTCTTGTATCATGATTCAATCTCAATTCTTGATTGTGTTTGTTATTATGATGTTTGAGTAAAACTCCGCTCATGAAGGAGTCGAGAGAATCAATAGATGATGATGTTACTAATCATGGAAACGATTGTTAAGTCCTATGAGTTTTGTAAACTCTTGTAAATTTAAGAATCGACAATCTAGTTTCGAGCGATACTTTCTTGATTGTGTTCGCTCTTAATTAGGGATCCACGATCGATTCTTGAATTTACTAGAGGCTAGAATGTGAATGAAATCAACGAAAGGACAAGGGATAGATGATGAAACCCTAGTTTCCGCAAGAAATCCTTAATTCTCGTTGATCGTCATCGATCTAATATCAAATCATCGATGGATAAGAATACGTAAGCAATAGATTTCATCACGTCTATAGATTCAATCGATTCCTACGAGCCTTACTTCGATTCTTGATTATTGGATTGGATATCATCAATTCTTAATTCTTGATTTTAAATGTTTTCTTGTTATTAGATCTAGATTTTAATAATTCTTGAACTTCAATTTTATAAATCTTGAATTGAATTGTCTTTTCTCTTTTTTTTAATTTTCAATTCATCTAATTCAATTACGAACGGATCACACTTTCCCTGTGGACGATCCGCACTCGCTAACGCGCTACAATCGACACCGTTATTGATTGCGGTCAAAAAATATTTGTGGTTGTGATTTCTATACACATTTTCTACATACACACCGAGAATTCGTATTCAATCAAATGACGCCGTTGCCGGAGATAGTGCGCTAATTCATTCGTTTTTGAAATTTGAGTTGAAAAGTTTATTCCATCGTAATTTTAAGATCTAAATTTGCACAAACACTAAACGTGTCGTTATGATTTGTTGCGAGGAAATATGGAATCTGTGGAGCAAGCGAAAAAAATTTCAGAGCATTCCAGAGAGCTCAGGGTGTGAATAGAAGCATAGTATAAATTTTCTGTGCAGTGATTCATCCGAACCACCGCGTTTCCGCGGTCTAAGTAGCATAACCGTGGCGGATCCGCGGTTGCCTTAAGGCTTTAGTGCATGAAATTTGCTCAGGTCCTTTCTGACTTTCTTATCTCCTTCTCTGTCTGCTCCAATAAAAAATTTACTACAGGTTTCTTTACAAAAATTCGCAGTGCCGCAAAAAATAAAAATTGTGCATGTTTGATCTTGGTTGTTTACATTTTTTAATACGGAAATTTAAGAGGCACAACCAAATTCAGATTAGGTGGGAAGTTCATTACCCTTCCTAAGCCCCGAAAATCACAAACTTGCATCCGCATTACCCTCATTAACTAAAAAAGATCAAGACATGACTCTAAGGACCGTCGCGCTCACTTAGGACAAGAGAAGGCCGTGGGTAATCCATTGTTTATCCGCGTTTATTGTGTGGTGTCTAAGGCAAGTGTATCTAAGGCAAGTGGTTACTTAAGTAGGCCCACTACTTACGTAGTGGAGAACGTCCCACTTACCTGGCACTTACCTGGCCATAGGAGAGACAAAGAGGCAGTGGAGGATTGATCCTGCGACTTGTCTTTTGGCAGTTAGGAGCGGTCTAGAGCCTTGACCTAGGTGACCACCAGACGTTAGGGTTTTGCTTGTTGCATTTGTTGTGATTTGCATCATTTTTTCAAAAATCCGTATAATTTTTCAAAAAAAAACACCACTTCATTCATTTCCCCTAATTATATTCACGCTGCCACTTGTACTAAACTCTTTTAGTGCAAGATAGGCTGGACACGGGATTCTAGTGCCCGTTTAGTCCGCGTCCCCCCGATCGACCACAAAGTCGGTATTTCTACATTTACCTCTTCTTTACCCACCACCACACCCACATCGATGGATCCTTCTCCATCGAACTTCTTTACCACTAATCTGCCGCCGTCCGTAGGTGCGTAGAATCCTTCCCGCATCTCTCTTCAAGAGAGGTACTATCCTATGCGGGGTCCTCTTTCGACCTGCTTATCCATTCCACCACCAATGGGGATAATTTTGAGATTAAACCCAAATACATCAACCTTCTACCAAAATATCACGGTCTCGAGTATGAAGACGCATGTGCCTTTATCACCAAATTTGAAAATGTATGCGCAATAATGGGTACCTCACAACTTTCTGTGGATACTATGCGTCTTCGTCTTCTTCCATTTACCTTGTGCGATATAGCCGAGAAGTGGCTGTATAACACTACCGTGCATTCCATCTCAAACTGGGGAGAATTCGTCAAAGCATTCCTTAAGAAATTCTACCCACATCATAAGACAGCTCGAGTCCGTAGCGAAATAAATCAATTCACCCAGCTTCCAAATTGACCATTTTCAAAATGTCTTGAACGCTTCAAGGATCTGTTAGTCCAATGTCCACATCACGGAATCCCTAGATGAGATCTGTGCAGAATCACATATGAGGGCATTAATCCTAACACAAGACAAACCCTTGAATCCATGTGTCAAGGAAATTTTATGATCAAAGATGATGGGGAAGCCTGGAAATTTCTAGAAGATTTCGCTGAAAAATATTTACAGTGGGAGGGTGTGAGTCAATCGTCTAGGGGTGGCAATAACCAATCGGAAGTTTCCATAGGAGTTAGAGCTGACATTTCAGCTATACAAAAGAAACTCGAGACTATGGAAAACAAATTATTAGCCGCCGCCCTAAATCAAATGTCACTCTCCAAAACTGTATGTGGATGATGTTCTGATCCATCACATCTCACGGAAGAATGTCCATTGAATTCTCCGTTTCAAGGTCACGAGCATACCAATGCTGCTTTTCAAAGACCTAGGAACGGTCCATTTTCTTCCACATATAATCAGGGTTGGAGGAATCACCCTAAATTTGCTTGGAACCAATCACAAAATCAAAACACGGTTACAAATCAAAACAATTTCCAAAGGGCTCCTCCACCACAACAGCAACCACTCCAATTGAGTCAGCACCCCTTCCAAGCACAAAACTCCTAAAATCCGGTCAACACACCTGCATCGTCTGGTCCTTTGCAGTTGACCGGGACTGATGAATCCTCTTCATTTGCACAATACATGAATTTGGTCCTAACAAATATCATGCAAGTTTCAGCTGAGATGAAGTCTTCTGTCGATGACATGAAAAGAAATACTGTCTCTCAAAATGAGACTATAAAATCGATGGAAGAAGAAATTGCACGATTAAAAGCCGAAATGAGTGCAAGAGAGAAAGGGAAACTTCCAGCTCAACCTTTACCCAATCCTGGCTATTCACATTATGTGAATGCAATCACGTTGAGATCTGGAAGAGTGCTTGACGATCACGTTGGGGAAGAGATTGATGACACTGAAAAATCTATCGATGATACCCCGGCTGAGATCTTTCCTTCCACTTCTATTTCTAATTCTGACCCCAGTTCTTCTACCCCACCACCTTCTTCCGAGCCTATTCTCCGTTTTCCCCAAGGCTCGACACCTCAGCCCACACAGAAAACGATCCCCACTCTTATTCTTAGATCGTTCCCACCCACACGATCTTCTCTAATGTTGGACCCTAATCTTATTGCTCAAGCTCCTTATCCGAATCGATTAAGGGGGAACACACTGAGTCCACAAATGGAGAAGATCACTGAAATGTTTAAACAGGTTAATATCAACATCTCTCTTCTAGATGCTATTCAACAAGTCCCCGCTTATGCAAAAGTTCTTAAAGACTTGTGCACTAGAAAGAGGAAGACTCAAGTGCCAAAGAAGATATTCATAGCAAAGACTGTAGACACGGCTTTCCCCCAACAATTACCAAGGAAATATAAGGATCCTGGATATCCTACTATTTCCATTTCTATCGGGGAAAAACACATCAACCGTGCTCTACTCGACCTTGGCGCAAGTGTTAACCTGCTTCCTTTCTTAGTATATGAGCAGTTAGGGATCGGAGAGTTGAAACCAGCTCATTGCACTCTCCAGATGGCTGACCGATCAATCACCAAACCTAGGGGTGAACTGGAGGATGTGTTAATAAAAATCGGGGAATTTATATTCCCTGTGGACTTTATTGTAATTGATACACAGCCTGTAGCGAACCCACGGAATCAAATTCCGGTGATTTTATGTCGCCCCTTTTTGGCCACTTCCAACGCTATCATCAGCTGTCATAATGGTTCTATGACCCTATCCTTCAGGAATAGGTCAATTGAGCTGAACATTTACAAGTTGGGAAGTGTACCCACCGAACCTACTGCTCAGGTCTGTTCTGTCGACTTAATGGATGTCGACAGCAGCGAATTTGATGATCCTCATGATACCGATCTTGACTCTTTTTATACGTTGTTGTTTGACCCAACTATGCATTATACACATACGGACTCTTCCACCGAGTTGTCCGAGTCAACAACTAACACTGATTATGAACTGTTTTTAGAGTCTGAAGACCACCCCGCGCTTTGTGATGACATTATTCTTCGGGGTATTGATGGAACTTTTGAGGAAATCTTCGCTGATGAACTCGCATTTTTAAAAGACACGAGTGTTCAGATGAATCATCTCCCAATCAATGAAATTGAACCTCCACCCCTTCTTCTGAACTGTAAAAAGGATGCGAGTAATCCATTACAATCACTGCATCGTCTCTCCAAAATGAGACGCACAAACATTATATTCCACCACTTACCCTTTTCCCCACTTCTTCTTCCACCAACCAGAGCACTACATTAATAAAATTTTCGAATGGTTGGTGTTAACTTTCGGTCTTTACAAAGCTTGGCATCGACCGATAATTTTTGACCCCCTCTTGTGATTTTCAAAAGCTTAACATGTTTTAACTCAAGTTTGTGGGGTATAATCTGGCTCTTGAAAAGAAAATTTTTACACAAAAATGATGGGCCAAAAATAAGTTTGGGGGGAGATTTTCACTTAAATATTTTGCCCCCATTAATAAAGTTCCTCCCAAGCTTACAGGTTTTTGAGATTTAGCGGATGGCAACAGTGAGGACACTGTTGAAAACAAGTTTGGGGGAGGTTTGTGCTTATTTTCGCATCATTTGCATCATAATTTGCATAAGCACAAAACATTTTTGAAAACCTATAAAAATTTAAAAATTTTCAAAAAATAATAATAATAATAATAATAATAATAATAATAATTGTACATAAATAAGATAATAAAAGATTAGATAGTGAAAAATTACATCCAAAAGATTAGAAAAATTTAAGAAAACCAAGAAAATTAGAAGTTTTCTTAAACGAACTAGTAATAAGTAGTTATGAGCCGTTGTCCCAAGGGTTAGTAAGATGAAGGAAGTCACTAATCTGATGATAAAAATAATTCTGAAAAATAGTTCCTATTCTGGAAGGCAAACATTTTGAACGTTGATACCCTGCTATTCGCACTTACACACGTCTTGAAACTCGGGATAGTAGAGGATATCTTGAAATGCTCTTGTCTAAAAGCCAAAGTATGAAGGAAATAAAAAATGAATAAAATATAAAATGGTGAGAAAAATGAACACTGGTTTTGTTATCGCCAAGGCAGCAATAAAAAAAATATAGCGAGGGTGCCTCTTCACCTAGTGCCTTAAACCAACTGGTCTGGGAGTCACTGCTAAGCCTTAGGTGGTGCAAGACGAGGAAAAACACCATATAAGCAAGCACATGAGTAATCGGTCGGTTAGTACCTCAAGAAGTATTAACGGTCGCATGAAAGTGTGTGAGCAAATTCATCTAAATATTCATTAATTAAAAAGTACTGAGGTGGATGGACAAGAGTATGATAGCTTGAATTGAATTCTCCGGGTGTAGGGATGTCTTTACACACACGTAGGGTTATATGATCGATATTTGGAAGAAAGATAGGAATGAAGAATAAAGACGATGTTTTATTGAGGGGTTATGTGATTTCTAACATTTTTTCATGACTATTAAGATAGGGCTCATGACAACCGAAAAGCTAGCATAGTTGGAAACTCTAATTTTCAAAGATTTTTTTTACAATTCTTATCTTTATATGTAATATTCACGGTCTTCTTTTATTATTGGATTTTGTGGGTGCAATCCGCTGAAAACCCTCAGGAGACAACACTCCTCCTACTAGGGACACCTAGAGGTTTAAAGGCTTGTTGCACGTGCTCAATGCAATCGTGTTGCCTACGAAAGTGTGCTTGTTAGTTTTTCTCTTTCTTTATTTTCTCCTTCTCTTTTTAATAAAACATTTCGCTCGAAACGACCGAAAATAAGTTTGGGAGAATTTGATCAGTAGAAAATATTGCATTTTTAACACAACAATTTCCTTTCCATTTACACTCATCTAGAAGTATTCGGTATAAGTATAGCACATATTAGCAAAATAGCCGTAAAATACCAAATTACTTCTGTTATACTTTAAAACCGACATTTTGAGGGAAATTGAGTGTTTATCATTGCATCGCATTATCTTTGTATAGCGCAACACTTGTCTCGAGATTCTGTGCAGGAAATTCCAAGAGAAAAGCCAAAACAGTTAAAAGTGCTGATAAAAATGCGCCAAGTCCAAGACTTGAGATCTGGCAGTGATCAAGGAAGAATTAAGAGATTCAACACATCAGAAAAAGGCCAGAATGTCAGCCCAAAACAAGAAAAGAAATTTGAAGCAGTAAAGCTATTATTAGGCCCACTAGTAAAATAAGGGGTTGCCCCTACGTATATTGACATCCGTAGGGGCAATTTAAGTTTGGCCCTACGGATTAATCCGTAGGGCTAAAAGGTTGCCCCTACGGGCATAGACGTCCAAGAATAAAAATATTAATTCTTAATTTGGTGTTTGCCCCTACGGAGCCGCAAATAAAGGACCTACGGGTATATCCGTAGGGGCAAGTAAATATCGATTTAACAAAATCCCAGATCGATCGCCTACGCTCGCTCACTTTCTCTCTCTCTCGATCGCGCGCGAAAAAATTCCCTAATTCGCCACGCCGTCGTCGCCAACGTCGTTCTCCTCGTCGCCACCGCCGGTTTCGTCGCCACCTCAGCTCTCGTCGCCACCGCGGTTCAGGTCGTCGCCCCAACCCCAGCGCAGCAGCGGTTCAGGTGAGTAAATCTTTGGATTACTTCGGGCTTAGGGTTCAGGTGAGGTAAATTAAATATTTTTGGGATTATTTTGGGCTTAGGGTTCATGGCGCGCGAGTTGGGGTTGGGCAGGGGTCGCGGTCGCAGTCGGGGTCGGGGTCGGGGTAGGGTTAGGGTTGGTGTTCGGCTGCTGTGGGGTGGGGCTGGGGTTAGGGTTTGCCTTAGGGTTGGTGTTGGGGTTTAGCTGGCCGCACTGGGTTTAGGGTTAGGTTGGGGCTGGGCTGGGGTGGGGCTGGGGCTGGGGGCGGGGGCTGGGGCTGGGTTGGGGTTAAGTGGTGGGGAGTTGGAAAGTATGTATCCTTACACTCTAGTTAGTATAGCAAGATGCCCAGATGTGTTCTTGTGTAATGCTGTGTAAACCATTCTTTCACCAACTAATTCGTAGCAAAACTGGCTTTGGTGTTGTCAATTGATGTAGCCTTGAAAACTGGCTTTGGTGCTGGCTTTGGTGTTGTCAATTGATGTAGCCTTGAAAACATTGTTATATCATCCGATCACATTTATTTCTTGTAGATGTTGTTTGGATATTGGATGCATTGTTCATATTTGATATGTAAAAATAAAAAAATAAAAAATTGTAGTCAGATTCATATTGAAAATGGATGTTAAGTGTTCTGGGCTCATATCGAATATGTTGGATGATTAGTGTCCTTGGGCACATGGATTCTCAAAGTCTTAAGGTTGATTCATGAATTTATGTGTCTTTTTTGTTTGTTTTGTACCAAATGAAAATGAAAGATGATGGTTTACGAGTTTCTTATTCTTTTGTTTGGTTGTGCCCAAATTGTGGACATGGATTTTTTTGCAAATCCTTACCTTTTTCGACGGAATGGAAAGGGCTCAAAATATCCTAGTTGCATCAATCAATCCTAAAATCAAGTTTGCAAACCAAATACAAAACTGGAAAGTTTTTATGGATTTGATATTCCAAAAATCCAACTCCAATCCAAATCCACTGAGGGGTTATTTGTTTCATGGAATTAGAGCGTAAGTATGGAGGGGACAATTACTGTAGTAACACCAATGTCATGTTTTTAGTTTGGACGAGTATTGTTGCCGAAGGCTAGTGATTTGGTACTAAATGCTGTTGAATTGCTTGAATTATTAAGCAACCTGGGGTTAGGGTTAGGTGGATTGATGACAACAAAATACCATAATTTATAACTATATTACTCATATAATGTGTATGTCATGTGAAAGCTAGATGAAGGTCGAGGCAAGCACAACAAATTTGTTGGATGGGACAATATCAATAGGAGCTCAATGCTATTTGGAAAAATAATAATTCAAAAACATAGTGGAGTTTCCGATTGGTGGCATGGACTAGTTTGATGTATGTTGTTGGTTTGATTTATGAAAAAATAGGGAGACAACATGCATGTATGCATATAGGTAACATCTGCCAATATGCCATATCCAGATCGCAATCTATTTTTGCCTATTGGCTAATATGAAAATATCGGCCCGCGTATATGACATAATCAAAGTTGTTAAATCTTGATACGGTTTGTGTTTCGTTTTTTTATTTATCAGTTCTATCAATGTTGCGTATAACGTTTTATGATATCAGTATCCTACATTTGTAGTTTTAATTGTTGATTGTTATAGATGAATACCATTGCAATAATAGTTTTTGGTTGATGAATGCTATTGCAATGTAGGATGATCAGTTCTATCAATCTTGATCTCAATGGTTTAAAATCATGTTACACATACAACACGAATGCACAACAAACGCATAATTAGAGAGCGACTCGAGATATTCAGGTTAAAACCAATATATGATACTCGATGATAATATGAAACCTTCATATTCCCATCGATACTCATATATGAAACTAAAAGCGCCACTTTGTCCCTACGGTGCCCGACATTTTAATTTAAAAATATTAAATCTTAATTTATTGTTTGGCCCTACGGAGCCGCAAACCAATAACCTACGGTTATGTCCGTAGGGGCATCTAAATGGGAATTTAATAAAAAAAAGGCACAGAAATGCCCTACGCCTCGATCTCTTTCCCTCTCGTTCCCAAAATTTTCTCTCGTTCCCGCATCTCCAATTTTCTCTTCGTCGCCACCGCGCGCCTTCCGTTCTCAGCCCGCCACCGCCTTCCGTTCTCAGCCCGCCACCGCCTTCCGTTCTTGGCCCACCACCGCCCTCGTTCTTCCTCGTCGAGTTCCTCGTCGCCGATATTTGTGCCTACATTGATGCCTCAAGCAACGAATCAAATGATGTGGATCACAAACTAATTAAATAAATTTTGAATACCAATCTGGACTGGGATTTGAATACCAATCCTAGTTTGCTATATTTTTTTATATATAGTAGATGGTGATACTTCTTTAAGTAAAAACAACTCTACACTTAAGCGAAATCATAAATCGAAACACACATATATAGAATACAACTCATACATGGGTATCCTCAAATCTAACTTTCATTGAATTTGCACGCGCACTTAAAATAACAACCTTTATACTAAAAAATTATGTATGCCATTACTTAGTAGTTTATGGTTTTCAGACGCAAAAGCCATTTGAGAAATACTTTTCCAACCCACTATTAATCCATATTCTCAATATAGTCATTGAATTTGCACGCGCACATAATAAGAAGGAGAAGACAATAATGTGGCAGAAGAAGAAGGAGAAGACAGTAATGTGGCAGAAGAAGAAAAAAATGACATTCCTCGTTCTCTGTTTCAGCATCAATCTTCTGATATGAACTAATGATGGCTTTCACATAGGCTTTTCCCTTTAGAGACTTCTTATTGTCCAATGAAAGCATACATCAGATTTGTGCAGGTCAGGTTCTTCTATGACTTTCAAGAGTCTCAACAGATTCTGTAAATTACACTCTAGTTGGGTGGTACTTTTACCACTTCTCACTGCAGGTGCGCTCTCTAATATCCATTTTGAATGTAATATTATCGATATTCAAAATGGATATTAGAGAGCGCACCTGCAGTGAGAAGTGGTAAAAGTATCACCCAACTAGGGTGTAATTTACAGAATCAGTTGAGACTCTTAAAAGTCATAGAAGAACCCGACCTGCACAAATCTGATGTATGCTTTCCATTGGACACTAAGAAGTCTCTAAAGGGAAAAGCCTATGTGAAAGCCATCATTAGTTCATATCAGAAGATTGATGCTGAAACAAAGAACGAGGAATATCATTTTTTTCTTCTTCCGCCACATTACTGTCTTCTCCTTCTGCCATATTACTGTCTTCTCCTTCTTATTATGTGCGCGTGCAAATTCAATGACTATATTGAGAATATGGATTAATAGTGGGTAGGAAAAGTATTTCTCAAATGGCTTTTGCGTCTTAAAACCATAAACTACTAAGTAATGGCATACATAATTTTTTTAGTATAAAGTTTGTTATTTTAAGTTTTCCCTTATAGAGATATGATCTAACTGCATCTATAAACTATAAGTGTGCAGAAAATTATGATAAGAAACCATAAGAAAGGGTCGTAGCCATGCATAACCTTGAATCTACATACCAAATCATGCAAAAGCATGCACTTATTGTCACCTTGCCTTGGAATATAAAATATCTTGGAAGACTATAAGCGAGCATTTAAATCTTGATAGCTTTTGACTTCAACATATATTTTTCTCAAGTACCATGAAATATACTTGCTCCGTATAAACCGTTTTCAGGAAGATGGATTAATAATGACAAATTATCCATTGTGGCTCACTAGGTTAGCATTTTCTCTTCTATTAACTATCTTACTAATCCGCTTGGTAAATTTATTCGGAACCGGCTGCGAATCATTAAAAGACATGCATAAGAAAGAAAGCTAAAATACAGATATATAGCATACCGATACATCGAAACTTCATAGTTGCGATGGCAATCCAGAGATATTTATTTCTATACACGTGGTGCGCGTGCGAATGCGTTAGGCATCATGGACAAATATTTCAGAACATGGAAAGTATTATTCGTATAAAGTAATTAAAACTTTTAAACACCTTGGGTAGATATTTTCTTAGTTGATGCAATCATATCATGAGGACTAAATTTAAGCTATTATACATATGCATATGTATTTTTCTAACCTAATATATCACACACACACACACACACACAGAGAGAGAGAGAGAGAACACCAGGTAGGTAGAGAAATCAGGTAGCAGGATCCTGAAGAAATGGAGTCCATAGCATTGCTCATCATCATCATCCGTGATCCCTTTGAAAAAATATTATCAAAGGGATCATGGATGATGATGATGAGCAATACTATGGACTCCATTTCTTCATGATCCTGCTACCTGATTTCTCTACCTACCTGGTGTTCTCTCTCTCTCTCTCTCTGTGTGTGTGTGATATATTAGGTTAGAAAAATACATATGCATATGTATAATAGCTTAAATTTAGTCCTCATGATATGATTGCATCAACTAAGAAAATATCTACCCAAGGTGTTTAAAAGTTTTAATTACTTTATACGAATAATACTTTCCATGTTCTGAAATATTTGTCCATGATGCCTTACGCATTCGCACGCGCACCACGTGTGTAGAAATAAATATCTCTGGATTGTCATCGCAACTATGAAGTTTCGATGTATCGGTATGCTATATATCTGTATTTTAGCTTTCTTTCTTATGCATGTCTTTTAATGATTCGCAGCCGGTTCCGAATAAATTTACCAAGCAGATTAGTAAGATGGTCAATAGAAGAGAAAATGCTAACCTAGTGAGCCACAATGGATAATTTGTCATTATTAATCCATCTTCCTGAAAACGGTTTATACGGAGGAAGTATATTTCATGGTACTTGAGAAAAATATATGTTGAAGTCAAAAGCTATCAAGATTTAAATGCTCGCTTATAGTCTTCCAAGATATTTTATATTCTAAGGCAAGGTGACAATAAGTGCATGCTTTTGCATGATTTGGTATGTAGATTCAAGGTTATGCATGGCTACGACCCTTTCTTATGGTTTCTTATCATAATTTTCTGCACACTTATAATTTATAGATGCAGTTAGATCATATCTCTATAAGGGAAAACTTAAAATAACAACCTTTATACTAAAAAAATTATGTATGCCATTACTTAGTAGTTTATGGTTTTAAGACGCAAAAGCCATTTGAGAAATACTTTTCCTACCCACTATTAATCCATATTCTCAATATAGTCATTGAATTTGCACGCGCACATAATAAGAAGGAGAAGACAGTAATGTGGCAGAAGGAGAAGACAGTAATGTGGCGGAAGAAGAAAAAAATGACATTCCTCGTTCTCTGTTTCAGCATCAATCTTCTGATATGAACTAATGATGGCTTTCACATAGGCTTTTCCCTTTAGAGACTTCTTAGTGTCCAATGGAAAGCATACATCAGATTTGTGCAGGTCGGGTTCTTCTATGACTTTTAAGAGTCTCAACTGATTCTGTAAATTACACCCTAGTTGGGTGATACTTTTACCACTTCTCACTGCAGGTGCGCTCTCTAATATCCATTTTGAATGTAATATTATAGATATCCATGCCTGTTTATGTCAAAATTACTTATATTGTCAATGTTTGATTGTCTAGTTGTTGGTGATGCGTCCATATCAGGGACAGAGGCCACTCCCGTTCCTCCAGGTATGTTTATATATTATATAGGGCATGTATATTGATTTAGAATGCTATATCATAAATATACACACATTCCTTTTGCTCTTAGTCGTCCAACTCATTATCATGGGCTGCTTGATGAGATTAGATTTGCGCCTGATGATCTACAAGAGCTTGTTCACTCCCTGTCATATGTGTAAGCAGCGCTATATGCGAGTTTACCTTGTTAGTATGTATGTACTGAAATTAATTAATATTATTCAAATTTTGATACATGCAGATACCAGAGGAGCACATCTTCTATCTCTGTAGGTAAGGCTTTGAATTTGTTGATTTTGGTATTTCTTGTCAATTTTATAGACCAGTATGTGCTAAATATAATGTTCTGACAGTTGCTAGGGGGAAGGCAACATTCGAGGCTGCTGACCCCAGTCCTGGACGCCGCACACGGACGGCACCACGGAGGTTGGGAGAGAGGCCGAGGACTGGGCTCTAGCAGGGCCCATATGAGGTTGGACTCCACCCCGGTGGTTACTTCCTCCGTCTCCAGTGAGCGACGTATCCAGCAGGAACTGGAGAGCTTGAAGGCCACCGTTCAGGAGTTGAATGAGATGCTGGTATGTATACTACTTAATAGTAAAATATAATGTTATATTATAGATACCAACATATCCAATATCAGTACATAGCCTGAGCTTATTTGGTTGTAGACTTATGTTTTATTAATCATACATGTACATATCTAATTAAAATAAACTACAGTTTTCCAAACTAGATATCCAAATGGGGTTTCGAAATAACTCGATAATGATAAGAATTCGAATGTGGGTGTAGGAGCGGGTGGTTGAGCAGGCCCAGGCCTCGGGGATCGATTTTACCGGACAGAACGATCCGAGGCTGCTGACCCCAGTTCTGGACGCCGCACACGGAGGGCACCATAGAGGTTGGGAGAGGCCGGGGATTGGGCCCTAGCAGGGCCCATATGAGGTTGGACTCCACCCCGGCGGTTACTTCCTCCGTCTCCAGTGAACGGCATGTCCATCATGAACTGGATAGCTTGAGGGCCAGCGTTCAGGAGTTGAAGGAGATGCTGGTATGTATACTACTTTATACTAAAATATCATTTCATATTATATACATATCAACATATCCATAATTAGTACGTAGCTTGAGCTTATTTGGTTTTAGACTTAAGTTTGATTAATCATACATACATATGTAATTGAAATAAACAACGCTTTTCCAAACTAGATATCCAAACAGGGTTTCGAAATAACTTAATAATGATACGAATTCGAATAATAAACAGTTCTTACACGCTTCTTACACACGTTATATCCAGACGCGACAGGGTAGATCGGCCGAGCCTCCACACGCATCTCCTTCGGCTGCGGCTCCGCAAGCCACTACATCGGCTGCGGTTCCGCAGACAGCTCCTGTAGCTCCACCGCCCACTCAGACTCCCGCAGCCGCGGCTCCGCAAGCGACTACCTCGACGGCGGCTGCGCAGACCACATCGCCGGTTCCACATGCCGCTCAGACTCCCGCTCGCGACGAATTGCAGAGTTTATTGACCGAGGAGCAGGCGCGCGTTATTCTATCGTTATTCAGAGGTGGAGCTGGACCGAGCTAGGGTAGATTTTTGGTTCTTTATTTTTGAAACATGTATTTATTTATATTATACACATTGTACTACATTTTGAAACGATATTGATATTGGTTTGTATTTATATCATATTCAGTTTTTGTGTTTCTTTTGTATATTATATATATGCGTGAGATGTGATTATGAATACTGCAATATATGATTTGATTGATGTATATATTATTGTGCACAGGGCGGGAAAAAATCAAGCAGCCCATTTTTTAAAAAAAATTACAGACAATATGTACCTACGGATTAATCCGTAGGCACACATGTTACCCCTACGGATATGTCCGTAGGGGCAAAATATCAGCAGTAACTGATATTTCCCCCAGATCTCAGTGCCAGGGGGTTGGGAAAGCCCCTACGGATATATCCGTAGGGGCCACTGACTCTCCCCTACGGCGTTATCCGTAGGGGCAAAATATCAGGAATTCTGAATTTGTGCCCCTACGGAAACGTACCTACGCATATATCCGTAGGGGGTAGTACATGCCCCTACGGGTATATCCGTAGGGCCAAGTAATTTATTAAAATAAACCGTAAATAATATAAAATCTTATACCCTACGGCTTACTCCGTAGGGGCAACTGGACCTACACATATATCCGTAGGGGCAAAAATTTAACCGTAGGGGCAAGTTCAGGGCCTCAACTTACACCTGCGGCCTTTGCACCTACGGGGTATTTTTTCGCCCCTACGTATATATCCGTAGGGGCAACCCTTCTTTGTAGTAGTGGCCGCGGATCCGCGGCCCAATACCCGTTCCCGCCGCGGATCCATGGCAATCTGGTGACGTCACTGCTTCAATTTCCATATGTGGCTTTCCTGTAACTAACAATGCTTCCAGAAGACTCAAGAATAACACGTGGCTTCATCCAGAAGGCTCTGCATAACAATCTCACTCTAGAATATTCCTTGCAACAACCTTCTTCTAGAAGGCTCTCTCCAACAACCTTCTTCTAGAAGCCTCCTTGTAACAACCTCATTCTAGAATATTCCCTCCAACAAACTTCTTCTAGAAGATTCTTTCTAACAAGCTCATTTTGGAGGGAAAATTCAAATGAGCTAGTTCATTTTGGAGGGAAAATTCAAATGAGGTGGTTCATTTTGGAGGGAAAATTCAAATGAGCTCGTTCATTTTGGAGGGAAAATTCAAATGAGCTGGTTCATTTTGGAGGGAAAAGTTGTTCATTTTGGAGGGAAATTTGAAATTTGAATTCTAGATCTAAGGTTATTATGGTTATAAAAGGAAACCTAGATCTAGGGTTCAAGGTTGTTCATTAACCATTACACACACAAGTTGAGTGACACAACTTGTGCATTCAAAACCCTAACCTTAATCCAATCAAATCCAAGCCAAATTCAAGATCACCGAGTATAATTCAAGCAAGAAGCCTTCAACCTTTTAGGAGCGAAGCCGATCTTCATACGAGCAAGTGATCCAAGACGATCCGCGACTCACGAAGACGAGCGAAGCCAAATCAACGATCGAGTTCTTTCCTCATTGTAGATCTTGAGAGAATTGTAACGAAATTGTTGATAAATAAAAGGTGAAATTCTTTATTTTTCTTTCTTTACATTCTTGCATCATGATTCAATCTCAATTCTTGATTGTGTTTGTTGTTATGATGTTTGAGTAAAACTCCGCTCGTGAAGGAGTCGAGAGAATCAATAGATGATGATGTTACAAATCATGGAAATGATTCTTAAGTCCTATGAGTTTTGTAAACTCTTGTAAATTTAAAAATCGACAACCTAGTTTCGAGCGATGCTTTCTTGATTGTGTTCGCTCTTAATTAGGGATCCATGATCGATTCTTGAATTTACTAGAGGCTAGAATGTGAATGAAATCAACGAAAAAACAAGGGATAGATGATAAAACCCTAGTTTCCGCAAGAAATCCCTAATTCTCGTTGATCGTCATCGATCTAGTATCAAATCATCGATGGATAAGAATACGTAATCAATAGATTTCATCATGTCTATAGATTCAATCGATTCCTACGAGCCTCACTTCGATTCTTGATTATTGGATTGGATATCATCAATTCTTAATTCTTGATTTTAAATGTTTTCTTGTTATTAGATCTAGATTTTAATAATTCTTGAACTTCAATTTTATAAATCTTGAATTGAATTGTCTTTTCTCTTTTCTTTAATTTTCAATTCATCTAATTCAATTACGAACGGATCACACTTTCCCTGTAGACGATCCGCGCTCGCTAACGCGCTACAATCGACACCGTTATTGATTGCGGTCAAAAAATATTTTTGGTTGTGATTTCTATACACATTTTGTACATACACACCGAGAATTCGTATTCAATCAGGTATGTTTATATATCCTATAGTGTATACATGTTGATTTAGAATGTTATATTATTGATATACATATTTTTTTGCAATTAATTATATAGTCAATATTTGATTGTCTAATTATAGGTGGTGCAGGGGTTACTCCCGTCACTTCCATACCCTCCTCTCAGTCTGCAGATTTGTATGAATAAATATAAAATATTTATTCATTTTACATATCCTTTAAGAATAAATATGAACTTCATGTAATTTTATCGGTATTTATTTTCTAGTTGGAGATGCGTCCACGTCCGGGTCACCGGTTGTTCCTCACCGGAGGAACTATCGTCCCGTTCGTGCTGCTGCCCGGGCCCAGACTCGTGCTTCTGTCGCTGGAGGTATATATCACACTTCAATTTTCGTTAAACCTTAATTTCTTAATACCACTTTGTCTTAATATTGACAGTCTTGATATTTCTTGTAGATGCAGGGCATCCCCATCCCGAGAGGGGGACTCGAGGCCCGAATCAGTCCCACGGGCTGAGGCCTGACAGGGCTGGGGGGAGGCAGCATTCCCCATCTTCTTTACCCTTGATTATCACTATACCGGCGATTATGCCGAGATGTTCGGCCGGTATATGGGGGATGAGAGCCGCTTCGTGAAGAAGTATCCATTTCACGTTGAGTGGGACGACCAGCACCGGTGCTCATTTGCCCTCTTCTGGGATCAAGCTCGGGTATTAATTTATAGTTTCATTTGACTTACCCAATATATTTATTATTATTTAACACTTGCAATTTAATAACATTGTTTTTTTTGTATTTACAGTTGGATTACGACTTTCAGCCTGCACCCGATCCTGATCACCCTGAAAGAGTGCTCGATCTTCACGCTCTGTACCATGGCCTGATGAAGAACATGCAATCAAAGGTCCGATACAATAGGAACGGACTGAAGATGGACTGCTATTCCCTGTGGACGGCGACCCCGAGGCAGAGAGTGCGGCTCTTCTACATACTCAGGCCTTTGCGAGAGTCGACGTAGATACATGGCCTCTCTTGTGCCAATATTTCGACTCTCAGCGCAAAAAGGTTTGTATTTTAAATGTAATTCATTATTTAGTATATAATTTATTTTATTGTGTTGCTTAATTAGAAAACTAAATCTGAACGTGTTGTGCAGAAACATGCCGATCAAAATAAAGAGAATAGGAAGTCGACGAAGAGGGGTCGCCCCACTTATACAGGTGGCTAGAGAAATATTACTCGTGCCATGGAGTTATCGGTAAATTACAATAGACCTACTGTGATATAATGTAATATTAAGAGTTATTTTATAATATATGTAAATTTTTTGTGAATTGCAGAGAGCTCAGACCCTGGCGCAAGCTGGTACACCAAGCGTGCTATCCGCGTATCTTGCCGTCCACGGCACCTCGACAAATCCTTCTACGGGCAAGCTTTGATTCCCCGACTACTCAGGAGTATTGCGTAAGTGTTAATATTTATTCTAACATGTTTGAAATTTTTGTTTTGAAAAGTTCAAATTTAAATGATATACTTATATTTTAATGGTTAATGTGGATGTAGGAGCGGGTGGTGGAGGAGGCGGAGGTATCGGGGATCGATTTTACTGGACAGAACGATCCGATGCTGCTGACCCCAGTTCTAGACGCCGCACACGGAGGGCACCACGGAGGTTGGGAGAGAGACCGGGGACTGGGTCCTAGCAGGGCCCATATGAGGTTGGACTCTACTCCGGCGGTTACTTACTTTACCCCCCGTGAGCGACGTCTAGAGCAAGATATTGCCACCTTGAAGACCATCGTTCAGGAGTTGAAGGAGATGATAGTATGTCTACTAATTAATAGTAAAATATTATATCATATTATAGATAGTAACATATCCAATATTAGTAGCCTGAACTTATTTGGTCGTGGACTTAACTTTAATTAATTTTAGATTGGGGTTTCGCAATAACCTGATAATAAAACTAATTCGACTAATACAAAGTTCTTACTCATTTATTACACACAAAATTGAACAGATGCGACAGGGTACTTCGGCTGTGGATCCACATGCATCTCCTTCGGCTGCGGCTCCGCAAGCCACTACCTCGGCTACAGTTGTGCAGACCACTCCTGCAACTCCACAGCCTGCTCAGACTTCTGCACAGTCCGCTCCTTCATTGGTCGAGTTTTTGACGACTCAGGGCTGCACTGAGGAGCAGATGCGCCAGATTACGTCGATTATCAGAGGTGGAGGAGCTGGACCGAGCTAGGGTAGCTTTATTTATATTTTTGAGAATGTATATACTTATCTAATACATATTGTATAAAATTTGGACGATAATGGTTGGTGGTTGTTTATGAACGATGATTTATCCTGATATCGTATTTTGTGTTTATGAACGATGATTTATCCTGGTATCGTATTCTGTGTGTCTATTTCTTTTATATATCATGCGTGAGATGTTAATTATGAATATTTCTGTGTGTGTGTGTGTGTGTATATATATATATATATATATATATATATATATATGATGTATATATTATTGTGCACATGGCGGGTTAAAAACATGAAGCCCTTTTTTATAAAAAAAACCCCTGATATTATGTACCTACGGATTAATTCATAGGGCCACAGGTTGCCCCTACATATTTATCCGTAGGGACAAAATATCAGGATATCTGACATTTTGCCCTTATGGATTCAGTAACAAGAGTAACACATGCCCCAACGGATACACCCATGAGGCTTATATGTAGACCTACAGTTAACTCCGTAGGGGCAGGATAACTGACAATTTGCCACTATGGATTCAGTAACAGGAGTTACACATGCCCCTACGAATGTACCCGTAGGGGCATATATTTAGACGTACGGCTTAATCCGTAGGGGCAAGTATTTTATTTTATAATCCTCTAAATTAAATAAATATTTTGTCCCTACGGCATACACCGTAGGTACATAGTCCCCTTACACATGAAACCGTAGGGGCAAGTTTTACTCCGTAGAAGCATATTCAAGGCGAAGACTTTCACCTGCGGCGATTGCATCTACGGAGAATTTTCTAGCCCCTACGAATATATCCATAGAGGCAGTGCTTTGCCACTACGGAAAAAGCCGTAGGGAAAACCTCTTATTGTAGTAGTTTCGATTCATCGAAGAGCTGAGGGTCGAGAGATGTTCTCTTGTCGGCTTTGGAATCGGAGCAAAAGGATACAGATCGTGGTGTTCCGGGACTCAAAGTGGAGTAATTAGATAAGTGGCATTCGTTGAGTCTGTGATATTTCATAGAAGACAAACTCAGTCAGATGGTGAACGGAGAATGGGTATACCGCCAAGCGAGGTGGAGTTCGAAATCCCAATCCAGGTTACGAGAGATGATGTGGTTGGTACTTAAATTCAGGTGGAGAGTCTAGTAGATCTAGTGGTGCAGAGGTCGATGACAGTTCGACGCACAGAAGTGGATAGGGACGAGTCTTCAAGACAAGAGGATCGAGAGTTTGGTAGAAAGACTACACGTTTGATTCACGCATGGAGAGTGTCATGGATGGGGAGTTGTATCGGTTGCAGCAGTGTATTGAGAAAGTTCTAGCTCGGTATTTGATGGAAAAGACTCGGCCCGTGTCTTCTCATTTAAAGGCGTATTTCATAGGTATAGATTACGCTGGTGATAGGGACAAATGAAGGTCGACGACGAGTTATATATATATATATATATATATATATATATATATATATATATATATATATATATATATATATATATACACACACACACACATATATATATATATGAGTTGGAGAGACGGCCAAGTGCGGTCGTGGATAGAGAAATGTTTTGTAAGAGAGGATAATTCTTTGTAAAGGAGGGTTGAGAAGTCGGTATAATCTCTCATAATTGTTTCTCATAGTGGAAGTTTTCATCGTGGTTTGCAGGATTAAGTGCTAGTTGCGCCGAGTCATAGAGGGTGGACTTTTTCGACGCTATAGGAGAAAATTCCCTTCTATATATGGCACCTTTCCCCTCCCTCTGATATATATATATATATATATATATATATATATATATATATATATATATATATATATATATATATATATATTATTTTTTTCTAAACAAATTGAATACAATTAAGTCACATTCTTGCTATTCAAAGTATAAAAACTTGCCGGATTTGCTAATGTCAATCTGGCTCTTTCTGATCAAGAAAACTCGCACAGTAATTAGCAGAGGAAATAGTGTGTCTGAGAGATCAAAACATTCATTTTGAAAATTTTATTTATTTTATCCAACACGGAAAATTAAAATAGACAACAATCCCACTCTAGAAAGCTAGGGATTCATATCATACATATTTTATTTATGAAGCACACTTGATTAAACCATATGTAATTAATACCAATTATATCTTTACTTAGAGAACTCAATCTTGATCCCTCCAATTTTCACTTTCCCTTTCCCAGCCCTAGGCACCAATGTAACTGTCAAGTTCTTGTCGGCCTCCGCATCGATTTCCTCGAGCAAATCTGTAATCCCGAGCCTCAGCTTCGTCACGACGGTCTGCTTCTTGTTACGGTCGTGATTATGCCTATGCGGCACTTTCACAAAGCTTCCTGCAAACTTGCAAGCCTCAGGTCCCACTGCTTCTACTGTGTTAACGCATACGTCGAATTTGATAAATGTATCATGGTCGAATTCGATTTTGTCTATAACCAGCACTTCCTCCTCCTCTTCTCTTTCCTTTTTGCTGCGTGAAGGATTTGGCCTTTTGACCGTCGTGGTAACTGCCGAGTTTAGAACCAACGGGAATTTTGCTTCGGGGGTTGTCTGCTTGGATTTGAGAAGAGCAGGGCTCTTGCTGGTTGCAGAAGTAGTGCTACGAGTTGGCCGACGGTTGAGCCAAGGGATGTCGACTTCTTGGTATGTATACCTGTTTAATTAATCAGCAATAATTTTCAAATTAATTTTAGTAATTAATTAGTAGTATCTCAAATCAATGCTATTAATTGGATTTATGGAAAAAATCAACCGACTCACCGAAGGGCATCGGACGACAAGCAATCTTTCACCTTAACCCTAACCAACTGGGCATTCTCATCATAGAAAAGAAACGAAGCATTAAGCCAGTCTTTATCCTTATAATCTTGATGCTTCCCTCCTTGGTCTTTCCACACGTTCCATAAGCGATCAATGTTGTTGTGGTGAGCGAAGAATATGGGATCTCTTGCCGCAGAGTACAATGTGCCCATGTCCTCGAAGTTCGGCTGGGTTCGGTCTCCGGTCCAGAGATGCACGGGCCCATGCGGGACGTTCTCTACGGAGCCCGCTCCTGGGGCAGGGTTGTCGCCTGCACGATATGGAGATCCAAGGAAGAGCTCGGTGGTCTTTCCATTCGAAATCATTTGCCGATACATTATCTGATGCATGCATGGATGCAGTAAACATGTTCAATTCTACAGGAAAATTTACTTAGTTGTAAATCTTACACCATTTCTTTAATTTCTTTACATGCTTTCTTTTTCACACCTGATTTTTCTTTATCCCTAACCATTTCTTTATCTTTCAGTACTTATAGGTAGCTTCTTGCTAAGCATAACCAAATGAGCTTAGTTCAGTTGATACCGATTTCTCTCCAAAAATGAGAGGTTTCGATTTCTGGAGGGGTTGATTTCAATTCAACACCCCCCCACCCACCCACCCACACACACACACACCCTATCTAAGCATAATTAAGGAGTCTCAAAAGAGCAGAAGGACGAAAGAAGAGTGATAAGCTGTTTGATACCAAATCCTATCTATTTCTTTACCATTAGATTTGGTTTAGCATGTGTGCTATTAATTTTGAATAAAATCTTTCGTTTCTTAAACCAAGGCATAATTAATTATAGAAATTCCAAACCAAATCCAATTGTCAAAAAGTGGATAGGATTTGATATCAAATCCTATGTATTGGAAGAATCCTAGTCGAAATATATAATATATTGTTTATATTGCTCTGGAGCAGTACTTTACCTACAGGGCTTGAAATCCTGCCACAATCACCTTAGAGACAAAATAGTGGGATCCACAACACTTAGATACTAGTGCCAAGTAAGTAGACCCATCATTTTTGTCTCTGGGACAGATTGTAGTAGATTCAAGCCCGGTAGCTTAAGCATTTTTCTTTGTATACCTTGAGGTTTTCTTCGATTTGTTGGGCTTCTGTAATCGACTGATCAGTCCCATTGTAATCAAGATCGACGGTAGCCGGTGGTTGGTGTTTTGCATCACGCAACTTGTCATACAGAGAAGACGAAACATCTGTATATATTGTCGGTAATTTCATTCCGTTTGGAGCATCCCAGTTCCAAAAAGGAAGTGCGAAGGTCTCGTCACCTATAAGCTTGCCTAATATCCTCTCATGGAAGTAGAGATAAAAGCGATGCCATGGGAAAAATAGCCACGAATCATGCACCTATGTATGCCATGCAACCAACAAAGAAAAAAATGAGATGTTATTAAGATAATTTATAAAGAAAAGTAGGTATCAATCAAGCTAACATGTATAGGAGCTAGCTTCATCAAGATTAGTCAAAAGGTCAATGTTGATTTTCATTCTTCTTTTTATGATGTTCACGTCGTCAATGTTGATTTTCATTCTCTAAAGCATATCTAACACCAACTTTTCACGTGGTTTAATTTGCTATTGCTTTTTTGTTGATTTAGTTATGGAAAATTTTCCATTAATTACTGGTAATTAAACCGTCAAATTTGGACCTTTGGAACCATCTAGCAAGTGCAAAAAGCGATGAAATCACATGAACATTTATGTGTTGTATTTGTTAAATTACGTTGATCAGTATAAATATTGTCGATCGTTAAAATAGTTGATATATCGCTGCATTTTGATCAATCTAAGGCAGTTTCCTCCTATCTATCTTATCTGATTCCCACATCTTTCTAATCTATAGACTTTGCGGTAAAAGAAAAAGAGAATAAAAGGACCTATAATTTCACTTTGGGGTCCAACCATAGTGACAAGATTTATGATAGGCCTAAGCGACTATTTGCAAAGTAGCTAGAGGTTTATTGGTAAAAACATAGGAGCCTAGAGTGACACTCCACTACTCGTTTCCTCATAAATAAATAAAAAATACCGTATAGGATCAGGTAATTTCTATAAATAAAAAGGAAAAATCTATACTTGAATCTGTAAATCGGGAAAGCCAATCTGATCATAGGCCCCATCACAATATGCACAATGCACATTAGCTTGTTGGGTAAAGTTACGAGGATCATTTGCGGGCAACGCCTTCATGAGCTCGACGGCCCTTTTATACTTTGCGAGATATTCCGGACTTGCTAAATGCGCGGCGGGACGAACCCGAAGAGGCGTGTTCTTTGACGGTAGCTTAAAATCAACGATCGATTTGTCAGTATTTGGAGGGCAACAGTTTGCAGGCATCCCTGCGGGGACATTGGCAGGCTCGCATTGTGAAATATCTGGGGCCATGATGGGCGCACCCAAGGCTTGATTACGCCCCATCATGCTTAGCCCTGTCGCCGTACCAGCCAGACCAATCAGAATGTTTCGGCGATCAAAGGAAAGGTTTTTTTGTTCATCGCTTGCTTTGCATGTAAATTTAGGTTTGTTGTAGAGGTTGAATGCGCAAGAGGGAGAGGAGAAGGTGGCCATTTTGATATTTTTTCGGAGAGAGCTAGGTTGGCTGGCGATAAATTTATAGGGGTTCAAGATGCATGTCACTATCATTTGAGTTTTGGACGTAACAAATAAATTAGGTGGCTGAATTGTAAATTAAAGTCGTTGGACTTGAAACTTATATTTTTGCTTGTGTAGATTTGTTCTCCATGGTCTTTTCCTCACGTGTGGATTCATGGGTATACATATGACATGCATGCATGTGGCTTTTAGTACCTCTTGTTATAAGAGTAGGTGAATTAATTTGTACGAATCATGAAATTTTCATATCTCATTTAGGATTGCTCACTTAATTAATTACGCAAAAGACTTTCTCATCACTGTGATCACGGCGGTCAATCCATTGACAAAATGATATTTCTTATTTTCTGCATAAGTGGCGTGAAAAGACAACCTTCCGACTATTTTTATTCGTACTTTTTTTTTGGAAAAAAAATTTGAACAGGACTTCATAATAATCATATTTTCCCAGCTTTGAATTTTGAGATCACTTCTTATTCATCGTCTATCTTGTCTTGGTAGAGAAAACGAAAAGTCTCTCTCTCTAGATCCCCCTATTATATATGCATGAAAGATGACATAGAAAGGAATTCTCTTATGTCGTCGAAAATATACATCCTCCATATTTTTTTCGACGATTGACATCCATTATCTTTATCCTTATCATCTAAAATGTGGATACACCAAATTTCAAGCGATTCTCATGTTTTTCATCTTTGATTTCGTGGGTACAAAATTAACGGTTTACCGACAATAAGACTTTTTAATTGTTAATTCAACGGTGAAATAGTAGAATCACATGAAATTTGGTATATCCACATCGTATATGATAAGGATGAAGATGACGGGTGCTGATCGTCGGATAAAATTGTGAGGGTGTATTTTTTTTGACGCCATAGAAGTAAATTCTCTCATATCGCATCTTTCCTCCATTATATAATAATAATAATAATAATAATAATAATAATAATGAGCTCTTTGGATGAGGGAATTTCCTCCTATGGCGGCAATGAAAATTAATCATCCATTATTTTATCTGATGATCGGCACACATCAGTACCTTCTTCTTTATCCTCTGAGACCTCTAAAATGTGGGTACACCAATTTTCATGTGATTCTATTACTTTTTCACCGTTGAATTAGCAATGCAAAACATTCTATTGTCGATAAACCGTTGATTTTGTACCCACTAAATCAACGGTGAAAATGTGTTAGAATCATATAAAATTTGGTATATTTACATCTTAGATGATAAATATGATGATGGTGCCGATCGTCGAAAAAAAATTATGAAGGGTGTAGTTTTCAACACCATAGGATGAAATTCCCTCCTATTATACCTTCCCTCCATTATATATATATATATATATATATATATATATATATATATATCATGAAGGGAATGTGCCATAGGAGACATGGAAATTAAGATAGTCGGTGTCAATCATCTAAAAAGTTGCCCGAAATGCTTGACTTTTAAGATGCCGATGCAAAAGAATTTCTACAGTGGTGTAGCATGTCTGAAAGTTCCTAGTGCTCTGGCCGCTATAACTGCGGCAAACGCGGAATCGAAAAACAAAAATTTACAAAAGAGCACTAGGCACTAATCTCCAGCAATCTTTCCAAACACTAATTTAACAGCTGTTCGCCACTGAAAGACGCGACCGGGACGTTGGGACGTCGGGGCCTGAATTTTGGGGCGGCAGATACTATTTGGTTTTATCCGTCCGCCTCTCCGAAGATGCCAAGTTGATTTATTGCACCATGTATTGGAGGTTTAGACGGATGCCGCCGATATAACAGATTTCGTCAGATTCCCCCTCATTTGAGGGGTTTTCGATTGTGGGGACGGTCTTCCCTGCAGGCGCAAGCCCCTGCAGTTAATTACGCTACCGCATCGCGGTAACAACTTTCTCTTTCTTCAGATGGTCACTTCGTGTCGTGTGTGTTTGTTTTATTTTTGGTTGCTCGTGGATTGTATACGGAGACTAATTTATGTTGTCGCCTATAAGGCGTGGATTAATCCAAATCCGTATTTTCTTAGATTTGGGTTTGGATTGGGTTTAAGGATCGTTAATCTCATTTGAGACTAAGATCAACTTAAACGTTTGTTAAGGATACGTTAGTCTAATTTTAGACTAAGATCAACTTAACAGTTTGTTAAAGACATATTAGTCTAATTTCAGACTAAGATCTACTTAACAGGATCGTTTAGATCCAATAAAAGAGCATTTGAGCTCTATTGTTTTAGTTTAGGACTTTGCGGTCTAAGATTAAGGACATCATAGTCCATGGGTTTAAGGACCCCACAGTTCAAGTTTAAGGACATCATAGTCCATGGGTTTAAGAACCCACCGTCTAAGTTTAAGGGCATCATAGTCCATGGGTTTAAGGACCCCACAGTCCAAGTTTAAGGACATCATAGTCCATGGAATGTCTGGTTGTCGGGACCCGTCACCTCTCTGAAGACGTTGAAGAATTACAACGATATATATCAGAGGAGTGAAGAGATGTACCCTTAAACTAATATTGGTTGAGAGATCTGTAGTCCAATTTAGGACTAAGATTAAAGATTAATGAGCATATGGGCTCAATTAATCTGAGGTAGGGTTCTGTGGCTACTTTGGGCTCGGCCCATTTAGTTAAAATGTTAAACATTTAACAATGCTGAGCATTGGTTTGGGTTCTGACAGCCTTTTTGTCTTTTATTGAGTACTGAGCACTCATCATAGCTCTGCGGCTTTATTTAAGGAACAATTTATGTTCTCTTAGCGCCCACGTGAGGAGCACGTGGTGCGCTTGGCGCTGTGTGCCAGTCAATGAGCGCAAAGCGCTAGTCAAATAGCACACACGTGAGGAGAACATGGTGCGCTTGACGCTGTACGCCAGTCAATGAGCGCAAAGCGCTTCTGTCAAGTAGCGCACACGTGAGGAGCACGTCGTGCGCTTGACACTGAGCGTCAATCAATGAGCGCGGAGCGCTTCTTGTGAAATAGCGCACACGTGAGGAGCACGTGGCGCGCTTGGCGCTGTGTGGCCATACTTAGAGCGCTGAGGTGCTTCTGTTAAGTAGCGTACACGTGAGGAGCACATGGCGCGCTTGGCGCTGAGCGCCAATCAAAGAACGCAAAGCGTTTCTGATCAATTTTATGATATGAGAAATAAATTTTCGTATAAGAGATTTTGTCTCAAGGTTCTAAGAACAAAGTTCTTATTTTATAAAAGATGTTTCAATCTCTTATATTTTGGTGAAAGGCTTTGCCTTTATGGATCTGTGATCCCAAGAGAATTGAATTATTCTCCCCCTTTTTATAATGAGATGTTATGATCTCTTTTGTGAAAGATGGTTTTCTTATAGATCTATGATCTAGCATAAGAACTAAGTTCTTTTTCTGATGAGATGTTTTTTATCTCTTTATTTTACCTTGAAGAAATTCTTCTTCTGCCGAGAGTTTGTTCTTCTCTCTGAAATTTCTCAAAGTTTGTAGGGGGGTTCCTCTCTCTTTTTCTCTTTTGATTTGAAGGCTTATGAGGAGGTCTCTCTATGCAAGACTTGAAGTCTTGGGTCCTTTTTATAGGGGATGCTGATTTGTTGAATCAGTTGAAGAGATCTTTTCTCTAATTGATTTGGGGTTATTTCCCCCATTGGATCTTTGATCTAGGGCTTCTGATTTACAGAAGATAATTTTCTTGTTTTTAAAAAGATTGGGAAATCTTTTCCCACATAGAATTTATTCTGCACTATTGTGATTTTTAATCACCATTGGATCATTGATCCAACGGTGCTCTGATTTACAGAGCACAATCTTTCCTGTTTGGAAAGATTCTGAGGAATGTTTCCTTAACAGAATTTTATTCTGGTCAATTTATTATCTTCATTGGATGTTTGATCCAACGGTGGGAACATTTAGTTCCCGCGCTAGCGCACTCGTGCTTTGCACGTGAGCGCTGCTTCGGAGCGCTGGCGCTCTTGGCGCGAGCGCACTTGTGCTTTGCACGTGAGCGCTGCTTCTTTGCGCTGGCGCTCTTTGCGCGAGCGGACTCGTGCTTTGCACGTGAGTGCTGCCTCAGAGCGCTGGCGCTCTTGGCGCTTGCGCACTCGTGCTTTGCACATGAGCGCTGCTTGCTGGCGCTTTTATGAAGCGCTGCTTCATTTCAAAATTTGAACAGAGTTTTGCTCTGATTAGGGAAACAAATGCCCCCCTACCGTTGCGCTCACGTGGCTCACACGTGAGTGCAGCGGGGCAGCATTTGCGCCATTAGATCAACTTTGGAAGTTGAAACGGCTCTCAGTGCCTATAAATAGGGCCTTTGGCCCTTGAGATGTTCTCTGTTCATCTTCCTTCTTATTTTCTGAGAATTAATTTCTCCCTCAGAGCATAGCTCTTTGTCTTAAGAATTTTCTTAGGGACAGAACTCTGTCAAAAATTTAAGTAAAATTAAATCTTTGAAGTGATTAGTTAATAATCTAGGATTTCACCCAATTAACAGAGCTTTGCTCTTTTCAGATCATAGATCTAAAGAAAATCTTTTTAAGGTTTTGTTAACAGAGTTTTGCTCTCTTGAAATCATAGATCTAAAGAGATCTTTCTTAGGGTTTCTTAACCTATTAACAGAACTTTGCTCTTTCAAATCATGAAGATTTGTTAATCTTTTATGAAGAACTCTTAGAATTTTTTCATGGATCTTGAAGACCTCAGAATTTTAATTCATTAAAAACTTTACTTTAAGTTTTCTGATGGGTTATTCCATCATTCTTACAGAGCATGTCTCTTCAGAATTTCCTTGAGGAATTTTTATTCCTTCATCATTAGAGCTGACAGATGTCACTCTGTCACAGAGCACTGCTCTCAAGGGAAGATTTACTCCTCGTCCCGAGGGGCCCTCATCAAATGAGAATTCTTTTAGGATTTGCTCATTTAATGATAGTCTCATCAAATGATGAGACTGTTTTATTAATGATGAGTTATCATCTAGATTGTGTGGGTCCTCCTTGGTCCCTTTTTACTGCATTGCAGTGCGGCCCGAATTTAAAATGCCAAGTGCCATAACTTAAATTGTAGCATTGACAACTAATTTCTTTGCTCTTTTTCGCGCAGGTACTATGTCTTTCGACACTTTTTTCCCGTTCGTCCATTCGGAAAGCGGATTCCCTGAAGCACCTGTTGATAGGGAAGTGTTAGCACTGATCAAGATCATAACCCGGAGCTTCATCAATGGGGAACATGGTACAATCAAATCATTAGGGGTCGGAGGAGCTTTTCTTGTGTGGCACCCTCGGAGCCCATTTCGGTGATCTCTTACGCCGACCCACCCCCGGTGAACTATACCGTGGAGGAAGTCAACTTGACTTTAGAGGGTCTTCTTCAGCCTTCTATGGCTGCGATACCCATACAGCCTCCAATGGCTTTGGATACCTTGGGGCGACGTATCTGTCAAGGTGAGTCATGCCCTTGGGGACAACCATATATGATAGGCCTAACTCCTCGTCAGCCATCTGGGTATTTGTAATGGGCCCGCTATATTTGTCAGCGAAGAAATCGCAGCTGCTGAGGCTTGGGTTGTATCCCGCGATTTATGCTTCTCTTTTTCAATATTCTATGCCTCCTTCCTGGTGGGTCAAGGCTTTTCTGGAGTAGTGGAATATTCCGACCCACACCTTCCTTCTGTTGGATCGAGAAGTCTCCATTTCTTTAGAGGAGTTTGCAGAGGTTTCTGACCTACCGGTTATGGGAGAACACTATGAGGAGCTGCTTCCTCCGGACGAATACGTCTTTGCTGCCAAGTCAGTGATGACAGGCCTTACCCCGGAGAACGCCATTCAACATCAATTCCCCAGTTTGATTAAAGTGTTGAAAATCTACGAGGGCCTATTTCTCGAATCTGGAAGCCGTGGGGGTTAATTTCACAGATTTCATCACCCTTTTTCTCGCCGGAAGTCCTGTCGAAGGAAACCGTGAAATTCGCCAAGCTCGACGATCCTTTTGGATTAGGTTTGGGCAACCTGCCGGCGGCAGAGGCGGATCAGAAGAGTTTCTTTCTCCCCAACACCCCGGTCGTCTCTTTTGTAGAGCTTGCAGCTCCTGGGATCGACGAAGAAGCGTTCTTTTTGGGGTTTCTCGGGCTATGGCTAAGCAGGTTTGCGCTTCTGATGCACCCTCTCCGTATTTGGCCGTCCGTCTTCTACCCAGCTCACCGAATGGTTATTGGGATGCAAATGGCCGTCGGGGTCGCTAGGTTAGCCCATTTGTATCACAGCCTCAGCTTGGCGGCAGACACTACTGAACCAGGGGTGCAGCATGTGAACTTCTCGATGCATTATTTTATGTCATGGATCGAGCTACATGTACTTAGCGTTTTCGGTCTTCACAAAAGCCCTTGCTTCTTCGACAAATATAACTTCCCTCGGCTCATGCGGGTTAGTTGACGCATCCATTGTAAATCCGACACAGCGGGAAGTTAGGGGTTTGCTCCTTCGTCTCCGTACAGTTGGAGATGGCATGACCTTTACCGATAAGATTATAACCATCGGGAAAGAATCCGCAAAAACGGTGCAACCATTGCGGGACATTTTTAAAGACGGGGCCTCTGTCTTGAAAGCTCGGGAGATTCTTCATTTATACTCCATCAGGCCGGGCTTTCACATGTTTAGGCAGAATGATTCGACGTTGTTCATGAGGTACAACCCGCATCGTTTTGCCCAGCAATTAAGCTATAATCAGGGCATTCCGCTCGAGGCCTTCTTGGCAGAACCGGTTGCTACTAAAGAGGGTATCCGGAGCGCGTTGCACCATTTTATGCGATTGAACACCGGCTTGAATTTCTTTATTAGTGAGCCGAGTTGCGTTCCAAAAGTCCTGAATGTGTATGTGGCGTGGTACCAGCATTCGATGGGCGCCGTCATTAGAGAAGAAAATCGATTATTGCTCGAACGCAAGGGCATCGCCCAGCGGGTAATCCAAACGTTCCTCTGAAGCGACGGACCATCGTCCATCCTCCCTTGAGAGAAGCTGCTGCGGCTATGCTACCACATGATATGCCTGAGCTTCCCCTACCCCGTGCTCCTGTAAAAGTGGTAGTTGCGGCGTCTCCTGAGTCGGGTGTGGGTACGAAAATTGGGACTCGTCGCCTGAAGTTGCCTGCTAAGCGCAAGCTCTTGTTGTCAGCTGCCGGTGGCCGTTCGCAGAAGAAAAGGAAGTCAATACTTTCTGCGGACGTTGTATTTGGCCAAGAGCCCCATGCTCCTTACAGCGATGGGCTTGAGCGAATACAGTACCAATGAAGGCTTGTTCATGGCGCCGAATGATACCAATCTAGAGGCTGCCATTGCAGCTTCCGAGCAACTAGCAAGCAACAAAGCAGGACTGATCACCCTCGCTCAGTAAGGTAGTCTTCAGTCGTATCTTTTTATCGTTTACATCCTTTATTATCGTACTTTGACTGACACTTCTTCTTCAACAGGCATTTCCACTGAAGAGGATTTTGCAGCCTCCCTCAAGACTTTTGAAGAGGAGGAAAGGATTCGCGTTTCCTTGGGCATTGGTACATTTCGGCTCACTGTGCCTTCATTCCCCCCTTTTTTATGGGTGAACTAATTCTTCCTTTTTTTTTATCTTATTGCAGGGATTACCTGGACTCAGGTTATCCCAAGTGCAGTGTCGATCGTGAGTGGTGATGCAGCTCCATCGTTAGCGCCGACCATTGTAGCCACGACCATCCCTAAGTCGCCATTAGGGGTCTCACAGAAGTAGCCGATAATGGACGTCGTAACGGCGCCAGAGGCAAAACTTGGTTCAGATGATGGTCTACCTTTATTGGAAGTCCTGAGGAGGTCAACCCTCGCGGCTCAGGCTGAAAGGAAGCGCAAGAGGCGTGCAGCGAAGGAACACAATGCCACATTGGCTGTAGGTGCAGGCTCGAGCACTGCTTCCCCTGTCTCTATTTCTCCAGAAGGTGTTCCGGTCGCCCTGTCTATTGCTCATAAATAGGTGGTACGCGTGGCTCGGGAGGCAATTGAAAGGATGTCCCAAGGTAACGTAACACTGGGTCCTTTTATTAGAGTTTAATCTTCAGATTCTCATATATCATACCCTACAGGGCCAAGTCCTGATGAGGAGGTGGTAGGTGAAATAACGGCAACTACCGAACCCGAAGTGGCCACTCTTTCTCAGGAGTCCGGGACTGCCCCAACTGCCACTCTTTCACCTTGCGATTCCCTGTCATCGCCGAGCATTGCGAGTGTCATGAAGGCTCTCGTGGAATCGGGGGATGAAGCCACGAGCGGCAAAACCCTTCCACTGGAGGAGAGCGAGGCAGTCGCTGCGCCTAGTGATGCCCTTGTCGCGATTTCAATTGGTGACTCATCAGGTAGATTTTGGGTCATTTTTTTTCCTTTTATTCCGCAATCCTTTTCAATCCCTTCTGACGGCATTTCTTTTGTTTCTAATGCAGGTGTGGTGAGCATTGAGGTCGTGCCACCCGAAGAAACGTCGTCGGTTGTTGCTTTGACGGTCGCTGACCCTTCGCCTTCTCTCGTATCATCTCAAATGCTGGAAGGTACGGGTTTGCGATTTGTCTAATTTAAATTGTGGATGTCATCTTCCTTTTACTGATCATGCATCGTCGCAACCTTGTAGGAGTTCTCTTCGATCATCTGTATCAAGTGTTGAACCCGCACTTCTCCTTCCAGTCGGAAGTTAGTCTGCCTGCTGGTGCCGGTGAGTATCTTTTCTAACCGACGTCTTTTCTTTTCTTTAATAGGTGACCTTACCGTTGTTAACTTTAAATTGATTACGGCACTATAAATTGAAGGAGGGGACGGGAAAATCGTCGCGCCACCAGTACTCCCACCCTTTGCCACCTTCCGTAGCCGGTATAGTAGCCTTCATCATTCATGTGACTTCTTTATTTCGTGAATTAGCTTGTAATCATAATTCATTTTTGCAGCAATCACACCGGCTCCTGCTCCCTTTGAATCTTGCATACTAATGCCAGCAGGACCATTTTCTAGATGTCCATCTTCTAAAGGCACTGTGACTAGCCTGCGTATGTTGAGTGAATCCATCGAGGAGCTTGTCGTGGAGGCCCCTGCACTCGTTGCGGACTTTGCTGCCGAGGTTAATCCTATGTTGGCGACGCTTGCGAACTTCCATAGCGAGGGCGTCGTCGAGTCTTGTGTTAATCATTGCAGGAAAATTGAGGCCTGTCTATATGAGATTGAGCTCAGGCGTCCTCCTCCGAGGTGTTGGCTTCGAACTCCCATCGAGCTGCATGGGTTGAGCAGAGCATTCTGTTCCTTCGCTATTTCGAACGAAAGGCGACCCTTAAGCGAAAGGAATGTGAGGTGACTTCGACTGAATCTGCCCAACTGCATGCCGAGGTCGCAGCGAATGCCGTACAGCTGAACTCCATCTTTGAAAATTTTCAACGATGTATTTCTGACGGACTGGTGAGGAAGAAGATTGATCTTACTGAGCAGGTTGCGCAGATTCAGGAGTCTGTTCAGCAGGAAATTGATGAGAAACTTTCATCCTGTCTGCAGCAACGGGCCCAGGTTGAAGCGGAGTTAGCCGCGGCGGCTGATCGTGCAAAGGGGGCGAGAGGAGTGCGCGAGCAACAGACTAGTTTATTGAAAACGTCTCCCTCCCCGTAGCTGCCTTTGTATCGATTGTACACTTGTAATTTACGAATAGCATGTATTCAATCATTTTGATTCCTTCATATAATGTATCTTGTACTCAATTGAATTTATGAATAACAGATACATTTTTTGTACTGTCTTGTGTTATCGCCTTCTTTTCTTTGCTTTGTTGTTGGCATGTTACTTTAGCAAGCATAGCCTGTAGATGATAGAGAATATTCCATCTTGAACTCTTTACGTGGTAGCGATGGCTTAGGAAACAGGTTCAGGTCTGCTGCCTAAGGCTTTTCAACTTTGTGAGCCGTGAGGGTCTCATAAAGACTTTTCTCCCTACGAGTCGATAGAATCTCGTAGGTGTATTTTCTCCTTAGGAATCGTGAGGATTCCTAAGTGTGTTTTTCCTTTTGAGAGTCGTAATGATCTCCCAAGAGAATTTTCCCGTTTATAAGTCGAGAGGACTCATAAGTGGTTGTTTTCCTCCTTGTTGAGATTCGACTTCGGAGAGTGTGGCCCGTGAATAGTATGCAAGAGTCCATCTTGGACCAACTTGCAGGGCCCAGTGCTTAGGAAACAGGTCCTTATCCCCATTGCCTAAGGCTTTTTCCTACGAGTCGAGACGAATCAAGGAGTTCTCGTAAGGATGTCCTAATGTCACAGTTAACCTCTGCTCTTTATGATAGAGGTCCGTTAGGGTCTGTGGTACTAGGGTTTTGTCCTTCATACCGCCGCGTTGGCTGATGTATTCCTCGATAGGCAATCTTGCTGTTCGAGTAGCCTTGTGACTGTCGTATCTCTGATCCCTTCGGAGGCTGGACAAGACGTCTTCAAGCAATCTTCCAGGTAGTATTTCCGTCGAAAGAGCAAGCGTTAGGGATATTCTATGTCCGCTTTTTACTTGAGTTTAGGCTCAGTTTAGGATCCCCGATGAGTCATAACCACTCCGCACTGGTGTGGGATGATCTCCGACAGTCTTTCAGGTTTTATATGAGTTGTCGTCAAGACCCTGAAGCTAGGAATATTGTCTTCGCTTCGTTTGCTGCCATCGCGTCTGCTGTATCGAGACGAATGTCGTGGTTATCTCTAGGTTGTTGGTGAACCGTCGATACTTGGAACTAGGGACTTTGCCATGGCTCCGTTGTTGGTCGTCGCATCTGCATCCTGCTGGGGGAAGAACGCTGGGGTGACATCGTGTCTGCTGTATCGAGACAAATGTCGCGGTTGTCTCTAGGTTGTTGGTGAACCGTCGGGACCTGGAACTAGGGACTTTGCCATGGCTCCATTGTTGGTGTCGTGTCTGCATCCTATTGGAGGAAGAACGCTGGGTGACATCGCGTCTGCTGTATCGAGACGAACGTCGAGGTGGTCTCTAGGTCGTTGGTGAACCATCAGGACCTGGAACTAAGGACTTTGTCGTGGCTCCGAGATTGAATGTCACGTCCGAATCCTGCTGGAATGAGGAGGAAAGCTGTTGTGGGTCTTCAGGCTGTAGATGTGGTCGTCAAGACTTGGAACTAGGGACTCTACCGTGGCTCCGTTTTGCTGACGTCGTATATTCCTACAGAGACACTGATTTCTCTGCGGGTCAATGCGAATCGAGATGCTCTCGTCAAGGACGCTGATTTCCCTGAATCGAGGTTTTTGCCAAGGACACTGATTTCCCTGGGGTTGAGACGAATCGAGGTATTCTTGCAAAGACACTGATTTCTCTGCGGGTCGACGCAAATCGAGATGCTCTCGTCAAGGACGCTGATTTCCCTGAATCGAGGTTTTTGCCAAGGACACTGATTTCCCTGGGGTTGAGACGAATCGAGGTATTCCTGCAAAGACACTGATTTCTATGCGGGTCGACGCGAATCGAGATGCTCTCGTCAAGGATGCTGATTTTCCTGAATCGAGGTTTTTGCCAATGACACTGATTTCCCTCGGGTTGGTTGACTTGTTTCCGAGACAGAGTCATTGGATGACTCTAGGTTGTCTGTGAACCGTAGAGTCTTGGAACTGGGGACTTTGTCGTGGTTCCAATTGATGGTGTAGCATTTGTGTCCTGATGGAATGAGGAGGCACACCGTTGTTGGTCTCCAGGCGGTAGATATGGCCATTGAGATTTGGAACTAGTGACTTTGCCGTGGCTCCGCTTCATTGCGAATCTGAGGTCGGTTGTTGACGTCACGTCTGCATCTTGCTGGAGTAAGGAGAAACGTTGTTGGGGATCTCTAGGCTTTCTGTGAACCGTCGAGATTTAGAATTAGGGGACTTTGCCGTGGCTCTATTTTTTGATGTTGCATCTGCATTCGATTGGAGGAGGAAGAACGCCGGTGTTGATTTCTAAGTTGTCGATGTTGACATCGAGACCCTGAAACTAGAGATCTTCCTTCGCTTCATTTGTTGACATTGTGTCTGCAATATTGCGACGAATGTCGAGGTTGTCTCTAGGTTGTCTATGAACCGTCGAGATTTGGCTTCGTTTCGATGAAGCCTGGTGGGACGATATGGTTCTCTCTTTATTTGTGCCCCTGGATTGTATACAGGGATCGATGTGATCTCACCTGTAGGGCATAAGTTTCATATATTTTTTTGTTTCTTTTCGCGATGCTCAATCATTTCAGTTTTTTGTATCGCGAAAGTTGCGATTGCCCAATCATTTCGGCTATTTTTCGCGGTGCACAATCATTTCGGCTATTTTTTCTTTTTACTCGCTGCTTTTTATTGCGAGTTGCCCAATCATTTTGGCTACTTTTGAATGCATATATTTTACTTACTGATTTTGTTACAAGATGCCCTATCATTTCGGCTATTTCATATGCATTTTTGGCTCGCTGATTTTAACCGTGAGTTTATACTTGGAATTTGATACCGATTTAGGCATCAGCATCGCTACAACTGGGATATTGCCAAGAGCGAATCATCATTTGCCTTTGTCGGTTCGAACAAAGATGGCTTAGCAAACAGGGTTAAGATCCTGTCGACTAAGACTTTTGACTTCATGAGCCGTAAAGGTCTCATAAAGGTATTTCTCCCTACGAGTCGTGAGGATCTCGTAGGTGCTTTTTCTTCTTAAGAATCGTAAGGATTCTTAAGTGTATGGTCTCTTATAAGTCGTAAGGATCTCACAAGAGTGCTTTCTCCTTATAAGTCGAGAGGACTTACAAGTGTCGTTCGCCATATAAAGATATCCCTCGTCAGTGATGGGACTCTGTTGGGAAAACGTTTATTTGTGCCCGTGGATTGTATACAAGCGCCAGTATTGGACCACCTGTAGGGCAATCTGGGAAAGGCGATGACGGATTAAGAACAGGTTCAGATCCCTGTAGCTTAAGGCTTTTGAATCTTATGAGCCGTGAGGGTCTCATAAGAGGGTTCTCCTTACGAGTCGTGAGGATCTCGTAAGTGTAATTTTTCCTTAGGAATCGTGGGGATCCCTAAGTGTGTTGCTCCTCTATGAATCGTAAGGATCTCACGCAGGTGTTTTCTCCTTACAAGGTCGAGATGACCTCGCAAGTGTCTTTTAACGAGATTGCGCCCTTTCGGTTTTTCACAAACTCACCGGTAGCCCTGCTGTTTTTACTCACGGAGCCCTTTCGGGTTTTCGTCCGTACCCATCTTTCTTATGGACGTACCGTTTTTTTTTGCGTCAGCCTTGGGATGCTGCGCCCTTTCCGTTTTTTTTTACGCGGCTGGATATTCTTGCAAATCTTCGCATTTGTGGCGGAGGTGGATTCCTTGAAGAGAGGGCTGAGGGCGATTTATTCATCAGAGTCGCTTCCAAAGGTGATAACTTGCGATCCCTTGGTGTTAACCATGTGACAGTTGTCGGCAGTTCTTTTGCGCTCATCTGTTGTGTTTCTCTGTTCCCGACGAGCCTTGCGCTTCACTCATTGAACGTGTTGTTGGTGAGCAACATATCCCTGCCACCAGTTTTTAAAGGCTATGCACTCTTCGGTAGGGTGTGCAATCCTCTAATGGTATAAGCAGAAGTTAGGATGTACATCCGCTTCATTAAGATGTATACCGCCAGGAGTGTTTCCTTTGTAGGATGGTAGCTTCATTCCCATTAACAGGGTTTTAGCGAACCGTTTCTTTGCCTTAAGCCTGCTTTTATCTGCCGTAAGCATGTTTCGGTCTGGTCGAAGTGTTTCAACCCTTTTGTCCAGCCGCCGATATTTGGCTTTCTCAAATATGGCAATTTCGCGCTCTCGATCAGCTTTGCTCTTTTGATAGGCTTCGTTCAGCAACATGTCAATCATCTCGTCTGACAGTTCTAGGAGGTCCTATTTGGGATCTGCCCCCAGTTTCTCTGCATTAAGAGATTTTTCACCATCTATTGATGAGTGAGAGATCACGTGGCAGTTCGCCACATAATCCTTGGGCTCTTCTGAAGAATTATCTCCTTCATCAGCGTCATCGACTTCATTCTCAAGAACATGCTTACAGAATTCATCTAACGTGATTAGGGTCCGTGCCTTCTGGTTATATTCTTCCAGTGCATCGATGTATTTCTGCAAACCTGTATGGCTGTCTTCGGGTTGGACGGGCTTCTTGGTCTTCTTCTTTTTCTTTAAAGACTTTGGAGGTTTGACGTGAATGTTTTGTCCACCATCACCAACTTTCAGCGTTGGGCGCGGTTTCAACATTCCCTCGATGATCTCGGGTTCTAGCGGGCTCTTCCATTTAATCGATATGCACATTTAGAGATCCTTCAGCATTCTCTTCGTTTTGGCTGAAAGAGCGACCTCCCATGGAGCTTCTTCTATAAAAGAGAATGCCCCCGGTGTGTCCATCTTTTTAGGAGTGTGTGGCTGTGGCGGGCTCACCTTCCAATTCTCAGACAGCGCGGGCTTGCCCTGCTGGTATTGGTCCTCAATCCAGCTTTTGAAGATGAAGCAATCTTCGATTGAGTGGCTTACTGCTTGGTGGTAAGGGCACTAATTAGGATTGTTGATATCGTCTGGCTGCAGCGGACGTCTTGGATCTGGTAGATTGATGATTCTGTTGTGGACTGCCAGTTCGAACAGTCTCCTCGTTTTATCCGGGGGAAACGACCGTGGTCGGCTCTCCGGATTTGAAAGTTCAGTCTCTCCTCGAGAGATTGGCGTGGACGCACGTTGCTTTGGCAAACAACCGGTTTTAAGTTGCTCGGCTGTTGTTGAGTATTGGTGACAAAGGTCGCTTTCCCTTTGCCCATTTCATTCCGCGGTTCCGTTTTTAAAAAGGAAGGCTTATGACTCATCTGGTCCATTTGGGCCAGCTTGTCAATCAAGGTCTGGAAAGTGGTCGGCTTGAAGAACATCATGAATTGTGATATGGTCGTCTGAGGATTGAGGGTTCCCACAAACATGCCTACGGCAGGAGCTTCTTCGATGCGTTATTCACATTTTGACCATAGATTCCGCCATCGAATGGCGTATTGAACCCAGGTTTTTCCTGGCTTCACCCTGGAATTGATGAGTGCCGTGATCGGGGTGCGTTCACTAGCGCTTGCGAAACGCTGGGTGAATAGCAACTCTATTTCTGCAAACGTCTTGACAGAGTCATTCGGGAGCTCGGAATAGCACTCAAATGCTGTCTTCGACAAGCTGCCAACGAATTGGAGAAGCAGTAGTTTGTCGTCACCCCCAGTGTTGCCACACAGAGCCCTGAATTGAGCCACGTGCTGGTGTGGATTCCCTGTCCCCTTATATACATGGAATTTAGGGTTCGTATATCCCAGCGGGTACTTTATTTGGTCGTACCAACCCGGATAGGGTCGTCTAGTCTTAACAATTTGGCCGGCCGCTTCATTCACCTGATGAGCTCGTATCTGTTGAGCGATATAGTCATTCAGGGTGGCTTTGGAAATGGTCTCTTCCATGGTTACTGAACAAGTCGGAAGAGGGTTCGATGTCTCTCCCCATCGTCTTCAAGGATAATCGGAGGGTCTTCAGCTGGAGGATCCGGCTGTAACATCATCCCGACCATGTCTTGGAATAAAAGCGCCATTTGTTTTATGTTGGCCACCTGTTCCTCAGCCTCTTTGTCCTTCTTCTCAAGCATTCTCCGAAGGAATTCGGCATCCGTTCCCTGCTCATGACGCTGCTCCGAGGATGTCTCCGAGCCTGCTTTTGGTCCAGTGAGTGCAGCCATGGCTGTTAGCATTTCTTGGAGCTTTTGTTGTTGTTGCTCATGAGCCTTAGTCATAAACCGTGTAAGTGGTCGGTAACCCGTAGAAGCACGGATTTCCTCTTTTCCGGAAGCTATATAAACAGTATGCACCACCATGCCCCCAGACTTGGGGCGTTTGGGTTCAGTGCCCTTACGATTCGTCGCGGACACGAGAATTTTCTCCGGCCTTCTTCTTTTGTGAGTGGTCGAAGTTGAGGGGGCTATTGCAGCAGGCACCTAAGTAGACGACACCTTCTGTAGTACGACAGGGTGGTACTTCTCTTGCCGAACTTTCATCTTTTTCTGTCGGTGGGAGTAATCTTGATCAATCACGGAGTCTTGGACCCGTCGCCAGACCTTGTGAATTTTAGAGGACAGCCGCTGAGGGGGCTGCTCCAGCTTCGCCTTTGTAGCGCTCTCCACAGGCGGAGGAGATATTTTCAATACAGCAGTCGGAGAGTTTTTACGCACCCTCCTAAGTGGTTCAAAGCTGTTCCCGGTTGGAACAACAGCATCAATTTCCGTTGGAGCCGGCGGAGTCAGTCCAGAGAGGGAATTGCCCCCAGCATTCCTCACTCGGTGCCAGTGGCGACGCCGAGCGTGTCTTGCAGATAGTATCCGCTCAGTTATGGGGGTGACCTTATCATGCCCCCTGTTCTGGTCAAGTGCTGCAGGTGTCAGCCTCTTGAAGACTGACGTCCGTTGAGAGGGGATGGCCAGCCTGTCGAAGGCATACTTTCGAGCAGGGGGAGCAGTCTCGGTGACTTCGCCGGGAATGGGAGTTGGAGCGGACAGTCTAGCGAAGACCGTCCCTTAGCAGGAGAAGCCGTTTTGGCGACTTCAGGACCAGGAATGACTATCCGTTTCGGGATATCCCCTTCTGGTATTGCAGGCTTTTTCACGGGCCCATATGAGTTTTGGCCAGTCTGTCAAAGACTGAGGCGCTGAATTTGGGCGACCCGTTGAGCGGGGCCGCAGTATTTGTGAGCCGATCAAAGACCGACTTCTTCTGAGCTTCTTGCGATGGTACAGGGGTGTTGAAGCTCATTGGTGGGAGCATGGTCCCAAAGAACAGCCCAGTGGTGGCTTGCGTCACCTGTTCCACCGGCATCTTGAAAAGGGGGGCCGCTTGAGGCCCGTATGTCACTCCTCCAGCACAGACGGAGTGGGAGTTGTTGCAATTGTTGCAGTTTGTGCAGTTGAAAGCCATTGATCTTCTGTTTTCTGCACGGAGCAAGACACCAAATCTTAGTATCTCGAATCCTGGGGCAACCATAGCAAACCGTGATTCGTTCGCGAAACATGACACACGAAGTGTGGAGTGGAAAGAGGAAAAGGTCCCACTGGGCATGCCAGAATCTGTTCACCGCCGAAAGACACGACCGGGACGTTGGGACGTCGGGGCTTGAATTTTAGGGGGCACATGCTATTTGGTTTTATCCGTCCACCTCTCCAAAGATGCCAAGTTGATTTATGGCACCATGTATCGGAGGTTTGGATGGATGTGGCTGATGTAGCAGACTTTGTCAGATTCCCCCTCATGGTGAGGGGTTTTTTGATTGTGGGGACGCTCTTCCCTGCAGGCGCAAGCCCCTGCAGTTAATTACGCTACTGCATCGCGGTAACCACTTTGTCCTTCTCCAGATGGTCACTTCATGTCGTGGGTGTTTGTTTTGTTTTTGGTTGCCCGTGGATTGTATACGGAGACTAATTTATGTTGTCGCCCGTAGGGCGTGGATTAGTCCAAATCCATATTGTCTTAGATTTGAGTTTGGGTTGGGTTTACGGATCTTTAATCTCATTTGAGACTAAGATCAACTTAAACATTTGTTAAAGATACGTTAGTCTAATTTTAGACTAAGATCAACTTAACAGTTTGTTAATGACAATTAGTCTAATTTTAGACTAAGATCTACTTAACAGGATCATTTAGATCCAAAAAAGAGCATTTGGGCTCTATTGTTCAGTTTCAAGACATTGCGGTCCAAGGTTAAGGACATGATAGTCCATAGGTTTAAGGACCCCACAGTCCAAGTTTAAGGACATCATAGTCCATGGGTTTAAGGACCCCACAGTCCAAGGTTAATGACCCCACAGTCCAAGGTTAAGGACATCATAGTCTATGGGTTTTAAGGACCCCACAGTCCAAGGTTAAGGACATTATAGTCCATGGATTTAAGGACCCCACAGTCCAAGTTTAAGGACATCATAGTCCATGGGTTTAAGGTTCCACGGTCCAAGGTTAAGACATCATAATCCATGGGTTTAAGGACCCCACGGTCCAAGTTTAAGGACATCACGGTCCAAGTTTAAGGACATCATAGTCCATGGAATGTCTGGTTGTCGGGACCTGTCACCTCTCTGAAAACGTTGAAGAATTACAACGATATATATCAGAGGAGTGAAGAGATATACCCTTAAACCAATATTGGTTGAGAGATCTGTAGTCCAATTTGAGACTAAGATTAAAGATTAATGAGCATATGGGCTCAATTAATCTGAGGTAGGATTCTATGGCCACTTTGGGCTCGACCCATTTAGTTAAAATGTTAAACATTTAACAATGCTGAGCATTGGTTTAGGTTCTGACAGCCTTTTTGTCTTTTATTGAGTACTGAGCACTCATCATAGCTCTGGGACTTTATTTAAAGAACAATTTATGCTCTCTTAGCGACCACGTGAGGAGCACGTGGTGCGCTTGGCACTGTGCGCCAGTCAATGAGTGCAAAGCGCAAGTCAAATAGCGCACACGTGAGGAGCACGTGGTGCGCTTGGCGCTGTGCGCCAGTCAATGAGCGTAAAGCGCTTCCGTCAAGTAGCGCACACATGAGGAGCACATGGTGCGCTTGACGCTGAGCGTCAATCAATGAGCGCAGAGCGCTTCTTGTGAAATAGCGCACACGTGAAGAGCACGTCACGTGCTTGGCGCTGAGCGCCCGTCAAAGAGCGCAAAGCGCTTCTGATCAATTTTATGATCCGAGAAATAAATTCTCGTTTATATGAGACTTTGTCTCAAGGTTCTAAAAACAAAGTTCTTATTTTATAGGAGATGTTTCAATCTCTTATGTTTTTGGTGAAAGGCATTGCCTTTATGGATCTGTGATCCCAAGAGAATTGAATTATTCTCCCCCTTTTTATAATGAGATATTATGATCTCTTTTGTGAAAGATAGTTTTCTTATAGATCTATGATCTAGTATAAGAACTAAGTTCTTTTTCTGATGAGATGTTTTTGATCTCTTTATTTTACCTTGAAGAAATCCTTCTTCTGCCGAGAGTTTGTTCTTCTCTCTGAAATTTCTCAAAATTTGTGTGTGTGTGTGTGGGGGGGGGGTCCTCTCTCTTTTTCTCTTTCGATTTGAAAGCTTATGGGGAGGTCTCTCTATACAAGACTTGAAGTCTTGGATCCTTTTTATAGGGGAGGCTGATTTGTTGAATCAGTTGAAGAGATCTTTTCTCTAATTGATTTGGGGTTATTTCCCCCGTTGGATTTTTGATGCTAAGGCTTCTGATTTACAGAAGGCAATCTTCTTGTTTTTAACAAGATTGGGAAATCTTTTCCCACACAGAATTTATTTTGCACTATTGTGATTTTTAATCACCATTGGATCATTGATCTAACGGTGCTCTGATTTATAGAGCATAATCTTTCCTGTTTGGAAAGATTCTGAGGAATGTTTCCTTAACAGAATTTTATTCTGGTCAATTGATGATTTATCATCTTCATAGGATGTTTGATCCAACGGTAGGAACATTTAGTTCCAGCGCTAGCGCACTCATGCTTTGCACGTGAGCGCTGCTTTAGAGCGCTGGCGCTCTTGGCGCGAGCGCACTCGTGCTTTGCACATGAGCGCTGCCTCAGAGCGCTGGCGCTCTTAGCGCGAGCGCACTCATGATTTTCACGTGAGCGCTTCTTGCTGGCGCTTTTATGAAGCACTGCTTCATTTCAAATTTCAGAATTTGAACAGAGCTTTGCTCTGGTTGGAGGAAACAACAGCTAAACATGCAAGATTTATAGAGCATACAATCTTTGTCGCGTGTCCACCTAATCGTGGAAGACCCCTCCAAACTTCTTATAATCCGTTGGGAACGCGCTTGAGGGCTGACCGTCCTTACCAAAAATGATCCACATGAGAGAAACCGATCCAAGCATCGGCTTCACCTAGTGAAGCAACCGACACTCCAAACTAGCTTGAAATGGAGTGTAAGAATCTAGGAATTTTCCACTCTTAAAAACTCTCTTTTTATCACTCAAGGGAGTGAAAAAGAATGAGGAGGGGGAGTGTTCCCAGCCGAAAGACGCGACCGGGACGTTGGGACGTCAGGGCCGGAATTCCGAGGGCAGATGCTAATTGGTGCTATCCGTCCACCTCTCCGAAGATGCCAAGTTGATTTATGGCACCGTGTATCGAAGGTTTAAACAGATGTTGTTGGAGATAGTGCCCTCATAGTCAATTATTGGATCGCAGGTACGTGATTGCAATGATTGCGGAGGACCTATACCGGTATGACAGTCTTACTCGAGATGATAGTATGCTATCTGGTTTGCCTTTATCAGTCGTGTACATGATCAGGTGACTGATTACATGTTACACTTTGATAGAGCCCTTAGGATCTTGCTTTACTACCAACAGTATGATGGCGATCATATACGTAAGAGTTGGGTAGTTTATATGCATATCCTTAATTGTGGTCCCTAGTCATGGGAGTTTCGAGACAGGGCATCGATACTCCGGAGTAGACTAGTGTGTACAGTCGAGACCCCGACGAGGGGCGGTGGCCGGTCTCACAAGCCACTGGTGTCAATTGGATCACCTAAGATGTATACAGGTGCTCATTGGGTTATGAGTACACCGGACAGGACTCGCCGGGAACCTGCTAGTTGGTATTATACATATCGTCAGATAGCAGTTCCCTGGTGACATGTGTAAAGGTTAGTTCATCGACCTGAGGTCGTCATTTGTCTCGTGTGAGTTCCCACTGTGCTTTGATTTCTACCCTACCACGGCTCAAAGGAGTCGTGCAAACAGGTAGCTTTTGGGTACAGTCCCGAGCCATATGGAGGCACGTGAGTGGATCGGCAGGGGATTCGTCTCTCCCGGTATTGGGGGCGAGGTCGTGCTGTGTCTAGGAGAGCCATTACACAAAGTCCATGGCTATGGCAGGAGATTTACTGGTAGTTACTCCAGTAGTATCTCAGGGTGTTATTGGGCTTCACTCCGACACGACTTATACTGCTATTGGGGGTCTGACGTTACTAGCCCCCTAGGCAGATATGCGATACTCATAGACGAACGCACCGGACTGTATATACATTGTCACTGTTAGGCTCAGTAGGGTTTCCGGATGAGTTCACTCATCGGCCTCCCTTGAGGTCAGTCCATGGGCAGCCGTTACGCATTGCTAGTGCCGCTGACGGTTTGTGGTTAAACCCACTGCCAGGGTACTGACGAGTCATTAGAGTCCCCCACAGACAGTTTCCCAAGTTCGGGCGAAACGTTGTAGAGGCTGTATGGTTTTATGGCAGGGTTCGGAAAATGCACGTGCGTTTACGCACGTGTTATTTTTCGGGCAGATGATATTGGTCGGCTTTGGTTTAAGCCGGATCCGAGTATTATTTTGAGTAGGTATAATATCTTTGTCTCAGTTGTATTTGTATTCGGTCGTAATACAAATGCGGGTATATTTATACAGTTTCGGGGTTGTCCTGAAATTCGTTTCAGGATCACTTTTGGAAGTTGCCAGTTTCCAGTTTTCTATCAGCCGTCTTTTAACATTCGGTTAAAGACGGATTTATCTTTTCTTGGATGAGAGTGAGTCATGCTTCTAGAAAGTTCTAGAAAGGGTGACTTGACATGATGAGTCATTAGTGCTTTAATGGAGCCATTAATGCAATGGTGACTAGGTTAATGAATCACCATTTGCATTAATGAGGTTTTGTTTGCTTAAGGATATTTGTTCTTGATATTTTGAGTGAGAAGCTTTTTATGGTTACCCTCTTCTCTCCTACACTCACCTCCCTCCATCTATATATGGCCGGCCCCTCCTCTCACTCTCTCACTTGAGGTTTTCACTTGAAAAGATTATGATAGATTTTGGGGTGTATGGAATTCACAGCTCATTTCATTCCATCACCCGATTCCCTCGGCAACTTCATTAACCGATCGTCCACGGACTTGGACGAAGTGAGACAAAGTCATCTACTCATTCTCTACATCATTCTTGGTCGTCTCTTTTAGCAAACTTGACGACCGAGTTGCCTCAAGTCAGAGGCGGGAGCCCGTTTAAAGAATCGTCGATGTGGTGCCACCTCGACGAGGAGATCGGAGATCGACGAGATCGGAGCAGCCGCAACGGAGCGTGGGATGATGGTTGAAGAACGAAGGACTCAGATCGTTCGGTATAACCTTTCTACACTCTTTAAAGTTTGTTAGTTTAGCAATAATGGCAGATCCGGGTTAAAGTATACGATAGCGCCAGTTAAAAAGTTTTTGTTCCGTATTTGGCGTCTGTAGACGGCGGGGGCGCTAGCGTAGACTTACAGTGGTATCAGAGCCTCACCATTTTGCTATACTAACTTGTGCTAACGCGTTTAAAATATCGATCGAACCGGAAATCAAAAATCGCAATTTTTCAATTTGACAGTTTCTGTTAATTTTAAAACTGGTCCAAATGTCATTTTGACCATACCAGAAAATCAAGCAGGGTTTTTTAGGAATACTGGAGAAATTCGACCAAGTGATTCGACTGTTCCGCCGCGGATCCGCGGCCCAAGCATGGGTTTGGCCGCGGATCCGCCGCAGGAAAGTGACATCACTTGGCCAATTTTCTACAGTGCATTCTATGTTGGAAATTGGGGTTTTTGGTAAATATCTTTTGGGCCCAGATTTTATTACTGTTCAACAGATTTGCGTGGGGCCCACTTTGTGATATTTTGTCGATCGAAATTTAAACACGTTAGTTTACAGTGCTTACATTATATCTCCGACCGGGAATGTCATTTGATCGGTAAACCGCGTCTGATTGCTATAGTTCTTTTAGACGGGTTTGCGAACGTGACATTCGCGTTGATGTTCTGTGTTGTGCTGTGATGTTGCGGATTTGTCGTGGTGGATAGCAGTGTGCAATGGTAGTACAGTTTGTGTTTATTTGTACATTTGATATTGCGGGGCGAGCGTCCAACTTGTGGACTGCCGTCACTGCCTGTTGTATAATATTCTTTTGGGGCACGACCAGGTTGCGGTCGATGTACCTGTTGTACTATTTTTCATTTCTGTACTAGGTTCTGCCCCGCGACGGAGTGCACGGATAGCCGGGTTCGGGAGGGCAACGGGTCCGCATCTCATGGCTTTGAGAGGCAGAGGGGTCCCACTCTAGAATTGGCAGACTATTCGCCACACTCGTAGGGGGTACAGGTTGACCCAAAGAGGGGTGCCCAAGATTACCGGATTCCGTGGAGTGCTGGGTGGTCCATTCACTATGCTGTAGGGGGCTGCCTCGCTTCAGGTTTTGGCGGGTAACTTGCCGCACCCGTAGGGGTCTAGGTTTCATTGCACAGGCTATCCACACGACAGGGGAACGTCGAGTTTCAGCAGCGGCTCTGTGAAACTCGGGGATCCCAGATTATCTGTATTGTTCTGTGATTCTTATTACTTTTCTGTAATGTTGCATATTATCACGCCTGGAGCGATTATTGTATATTGGTTTATATACTATTAGATGTTGTATATGTTTTACACCCGCGCTAGTCCAGTCCCCGCTCTGTCGTTAGTTAAGTAACCTAACGAGTGATGATGGGACCCAGTGACGAATGCGGATGGCATATACGTACATTTTATTTTCGTTCTTTTCTGGTGTGATCAATTGATGGGACTGCGTTGATTCTGATCAATGCAAAGGAAAACAAACCTGTTTACAGTTGTTGGAACAAATTTAAAAGGTGTTATTGCAAAGACGTTTTCTTTTGTTATGCATAGCGGTATTCAGTGGAATATCCTGCACCTTATTCGACGGGGCAAGGGCCGATATCCCTTCACCGGGACTGACCCCTTAGGCAGAAGTTTGCGTCAGGGTAATAACTTCACTATAGTCGATTACAAGTTGCTTTGCATAGCGGTATTCAGTGGAATATCCTGCACCTCATTCCATGAGGAAAGAGCCGAGATCCTCTTACCGGGAGTGACCTCTTTAGCAAAAGGTTTTCGCCACTATATTTTAAAAAGCTATCAGGTTCCTTTAGCGATATCAAGTTCACTACGTTAAAGGTTTTTCGCCAAAAACCAGCCGTAGCCCTCCGTCACTTCTTTTGGGTATTCAGTAGTATTCAAGCTATGTATTTTGACCTAACGCCAAGGCATAGTGTTTGGTAGCTGCTGGGTATTCAATTGTTGCATAGATAGATGAGTTGGTTTGGGACAGCCGTTCTGCCATTTTGACCTAACGCCAAGGGCATGTGCGGGTGGGTTCAAATTAACAAGATAGTGATGGGTAGAACTTGGCATGTGACTTATGACATTTTGACCTAACGCCAAGGTTATAAGAGCATGGGGCAAAAACTATATCGGGAGTTTCTAAAGAAACTGAAACTTGCCAGGCATGCGCATACCTTCTGGAGTGTGATAACGCGAGTGGATTCCGTCACGTTATCATGCGATGAGAGTTGGATCCCGATTCCCACTGATGAGTTGATTTACTCTTCGGGTGATCCCGATTGATTCTTCTTTCTGGTTTGGAGGAGAATTTGACAGGACAATGGGAAGTTTCCGGATTAGATAAAGTGATAACCATTCTGATCTAGGTTAGAGTGCACGCAGAGTGTTTCTTTTCTCTCTCTCTTTGGCAGCGACCTTTGACCGACCCTAGACTATGACTCAGTGACCAAGTTGACCGAACCTTCCTAAAATACTGGCTTTTGGATTGTCTATGTTGCATAAGTCATTGCCACTCCTTCTTTTACCCTTTGCATTTCTCAGAACACCCGTATTACTACGGACATCCACTTCCATTGGATAGATCCATCGTATGGTTATATACGAACTCGAAGGGACTTCTTCGAGGATGGATCAAGGTTCAGGAGAAATAGAATTGGTTTATTCAGTTGTCTTTTATTATCACCTTCTCTCAGGTTGCGAGGGCTCCTTGGTTTAGGAGAGTACACCTATTACGCTTATTGGATAGTCTTATTCCAAACCATAGGCTGGTGCCGAAAGGTAGGGAATGAAGAAAACCAATTAGCCTAAGTAGGGTGTGCAGAAGGTAATATGTAAAGATAAAATAAAGGGATTAGAAAGAGGGCAAAGTAAATTGCGACTGATATCATTCACGACCAAAACCGCGTACTTCATCGCCACTCCTATTTCACCTTTAAAAGAATAAGGTATTATTCAGTTGTCTTTTATCATCACCTTCTCTCAGTTGCGAGTACTCCTTGGTTTAGGAGGGTACACCTATTATGCTTACTGGATAGTCTTCTTCCAAACCTTAGGCTGGTGCCGAACGGTAGGGAAGAAAGAAAACCATTTAGCCTAACGATGGTGTGCAGAAGGTAACGACCAAAGACAAATAAAGGGATTTGGAGAGATGACAATAAAATATACGGTTGAAGTCATGAATTGGATTATGGAAGAGGCATTGCTATGAATACCAGGATACCCCTACGAAACATTTTCATGTTTCAGTGCATTGTTAAAGAAAAACTGTTTTCCCGATTAGACACTTACTCCAAGGGTATGTATTTACCAGGTTTCATTCTCATATATGTATGGTTTTACAGATGATGAGTGGGAGTAAGTTATTGGGAATTAGGTGATCATCCTCATTATATCGGAATTCGTTGTAATTGGTGATATTTGAGGAAATCGCCAGGGTACAGTTTTCAACCTACGACGCACAGGTTTTGAGTTGTTTAACTCAGCGGACTTATACAGAGTATTGTATGTTGTCCAAGTGTCCATCGGGACAAAGGGGTAGGTCCTCGTACTATGTTCTGTTTATTTATAACTTCTCTAGTATTTAGACGAGTGTTTCGTAGAAATACAAGGTCTAAGTTTTTGAGAAATTGTGGGTATAAGAATAAAATAGAGAACCAGGTATCACAAGTATCGGGATTCTTCAAAGAGATCGAAGATGTAGATTCTTGTGATTGGTATTCAGATGATAGTGATGGTTTTGAGAAACGTGTTTCTCTTTCAGGTTACTCATAAATGGATGGATTCCTAAGTTGAGTAATGCTGATTAGCCTCTTTCCATTAAATTGATATGCACTGGAGACAGCTGCATGATTTGAATATGGTTCCAATTAAATAAGTGCCAAAGTTTCTGTATTGGATATAGAATAGTTCGTACCTTAAAAGATATTAAGGTACGGGGAGTTGTCCAGCTTATGCTTAAAACCAGACTCTGGATAACTCAGGGCACGTTTCTGTAGTGGCTGTTTGTGGGTTGACCCTGGCTATGACGAGGGTTGATATTCTACCATTTGGAAGATCAATAGTGATATTGTTCTTGACTCGCCACAGTTTTAGTAAAATGGATCTTTTTCAGAAAACAGTAGTGGGAGTATGGTAGAACTGGAAGTGATTCCAGAACCGCGAACGATTACGGAATATTTAATAGGACCTATATATTCAATCAGGTTTGACACTCCAATAGCCACTCCGCAGATATGGTGGGTAACCTCAGACACCCGAGAGGTACTTCGGTAGCCTCAAGGACGGTGACAGGGAGGTTCTTATCTACCCAGACTTGACACTACTGATGTTCCAGGCTATGAGACCCGGTAGGAGGGTTGTCGTAATCAGTGGGAGCAGCAGAAGCATAGTGGGCAAGATGCTTATATCTATTTATAGACTTGAGCAGTTATAGCGGAGATAGATCATCTGATTTTGATGTGACAGTCATGGGTTTGACTTCAATCATAATAGGGGATGAATCTGTTAAGAAGGTAGTAGGGTGTGATGTCATGGTATCTGGATGACATACACAGAGTAGGAAGTAAAATTCCTATACTACGATCGGTTGTACTGTGGTCGTCACACAGTTGTTTCTCCAGATAGGACATGGATATAATATTTGACATTCTGGTTTCTAGATCTATGGTTTTAGATCTGGATTTGGGTAGTTTCCCAATGTGGGTACTTTGACAGTATTCTAATGGTTTTTAGAATAGATGACTCCTAGCATGGTGGTGTACCTGCAGGTGATGGAGTCATCCTCTCTAAAGGTGTCTTACAGACTAAAGCGGAGAGGGATGTGCATGATTGGCAGATCACTTGCTTAGGCAATTGAGTCAATCATGAGATGTCAAGTACCACACCAGATATTGTTTTTGCACTAGATGCAATAAGTTTGTATTAATCCAATCCTGGAGAAACATAAGGAAGCAGTTTTAGAACATAAGTACATGTTCTACGGATTTGATGACGGCAGCCTCCTTCGGGAGACGATTATCATTCCAGGCTTCAAAGGTGACATGGATGACAGAGTGGTTGTCAGAGTTACAGTTTTCCCTCTGACGAGGGACAGTATTATGGACAGGTGGTCCAAGAGAATACTGTGGGAGGCATGGTGCCGGATACTGATTAGGTTCAGTGATCGATACAGTCTAAGAAGTTTGGATTTGGAGTTCAATTATGAAATAGGTCCCATCAGATATCCAGACATATTCTAAGACTGATTTTACTCGATTCGGGAGATGGTTTTCTCCGCGAACTTGAGATTTAGAGAGATATAGAAAGAAACATCTAGGCGGATCCACTCACTGAGGCTATTTCTCGAACACAATAGTTTTACAAACGGGCTTTGTGAAACTGATTAGTAGAGGAGTTGGGTGTTCGGTTTCACACGGGCTGTGAGTAGTCGACATTGCAATAATTAGCCTTGAGTACAAGTGGGAGATTGTTGGAGATAGTGCCCTCATAGTCAATTATTGGATCGCAGGTACGTGATTGCAATGATTGCGGAGGACCTATACCGGTATGACAGTCTTACTCGAGATGATAGTATGCTATCTGGTTTGCCTTTATCAGTCGTGTACATGATCAGGTGACTGATTACATGTTACACTTTGATAGAGCCCTTAGGATCTTGCTTTACTACCAACGGTATGATGGCGATCATATACGTGAGAGTTGGGTAGTTTATATGCATATCCTTAATTGTGGTCCCTAGTCGTGGGAGTTTCGAGACAGGGCATCGATACTCCGGAGTAGACTAGTGTGTACAGTCGAGACCCCGACGAGGGGCGGTGGCCGGTCTCACAAGCCACTGGTGTCAGTTGGATCACCTAAGATGTATACAGGTGTTCATTGGGTTATGAGTACACCGGACAGGACTCGCCGGGAACCTGCTAGTTGGTATTATACATATCGTCAGATAGCAGTTCCCTGGTGACATGTGTACAGGTTAGTTCATCGACCTGAGGTCGTCATTTGTCTCGTGTGAGTTCCCACTGTGCTTTGATTTCTACCCTACCACGGCTCAAAGGAGTCGTGCAAACAGGTAGCTTTTGGGTACAGTCCCGAGCCATATGGAGGCACGTTAGCGGATCGGCAGGGGATTCGTCTCTCCCGGTATTGGGGGCGAGGTCGTGCTGTGTCTAGGAGAGCCATTACACAAAGTCCATGGCCATGGCAGGAGATTTACTGGTATGTACTCCAGTAGTATCTCAGGGTGTTATTGGGCTTCACTCCGACACGACTTATACTGCTATTGGGGGTCTGACGTTACTAGCCCCCTAGGCAGATATGCGATACTCATAGACGAACGGACCGGACTGTATATACATTGTCACTGTTAGGCTCAGTAGGGTTTCCGGATGAGTTCACTCATTGGCCTCCCTTGAGGTCAGTCCATGGGCAGCCGTTACGCATTGCTAGTGCCGCTGACGGTTTGTGGTTAAACCCACTGCCAGGGTACTGACGAGTCATTAGAGTCCCCCACAGACAGTTTCCCAAGTTCGGGCGAAACGTTGTAGAGGCCGTATGGTTTTATGGCAGGGTTCGGAAAATGCACGTGCGTTTACGCACGTGTTATTTTTCGGACAGATGATACTGGTCGGCTTTGGTTTAAGCCGGATCCGAGTATTATATTGAGTAGGTATAATATCTTTGTCTCAGTTGCATTTGTATTCGGTCGTAATACAAATGCTGGTATATTTATACAGTTTCGGGGTTGTCCTGAAATTCGTTTCAGGATCACTTTTGGAAGTTGCCAGTTTCCAGTTTTCTATCAGCCGTCTTTTAACATTCGGTTAAAGACGGATTTATCTTTTCTTGGATGAGAGTGAGTCATGCTTCTAGAAAGTTCTAGAAAGGGTGACTTGACATGATGAGTCATTAGTGCTTTAATGGAGCCATTAATGCAATGGTGACTAGGTTAATGAACCACCATTTGCATTAATGAGGTTTTGTTTGCTTAAGGATATTTGTTCTTGATATTTTGAGTGAGAAGCTTTTTATGGTTACCCTCTTCTCTCCTACACTCACCTCCCTCCATCTATATATGGCCGGCCCCTCCTCTCACTCTCTCACTTGAGGTTTTCACTTGAAAAGATTATGATAGATTTTGGGGTGTATGGAATTCACAGCTCATTTCATTCCATCACCCGATTCCCTCGGCAACTTCATTAACCGATCGTCCACGGACTTGGACGAAGTGAGACAAAGTCATCTACTCATTCTCTACATCATTATTGGTCGTCTCTTTTAGCAAACTTGACGACCGAGTTGCCTCAAGTCAGAGGCGGGAGCCCGTTTAAAGAATCGTCGACGTGGTGCCACCTCGACGAGGAGATCGGAGATCGACGAGATCGGAGCAGCCGCAACGGAGCGTGGGATGATGGTTGAAGAACGAAGGACTCGGATCGTTCGGTATAACCTTTCTACACTCTTTACAGTTTGTTAGTTTAGCAATAATGGCAGATCCGGGTTAAAGTATACGATAGCGCCAGTTAAAAAGTTTTTGTTCCGCATTTGGCGTCTGTAGACGGCCGGGACGCTAGCGTAGACTTACAGATGTGGCCGATGTAGCAGACTTCGTCAGATTCCCCCTAGTTGAGAGGGGTTTTTGATTGTGGGGACGATCTTCCCTGCAGGCGCAAGCCCCTGCAGTTAATTACGCTACCGTATCACGGTAACTACTTTCTCCTTCTCCAGATGGTCAATTCGTGTCGTGGGTGTTTGTTTTGTTTTTGGTTGCCCGTGGATTGTATACGGAGACTAATTTATGTCGTCGCCCGTAGGACGTGGATTAGTCCAAATCCGTATTTTCTTAGATTTGGGTTTGGGGTTTGGGTTTAAGAATACGATAGTCTCATTTTAGACTAAGATCAACTTAAACGTTTGTTAATAATACGTTGGTCTAATTTTAGACTAAGATTAACTTAACGGGATCGTTTAGACCCAACAAGAGAGCATTTGGACTCTATTGTTTAGTTTATGGACTTTGCGGTCAATTACCAGTTTAAGGACATGGTGGTCCATTACCAGTTTAAGGACATGGTGGTCCATTGTTAGTTTAAAGATATCACGGTCGAGGTTAAGGACATCATAGTCCGTGAGTTTAAAGACCTCACAGTCAAGGTTAAGGACATCATAGTCCGTGCGTTTAAAGACCTCACAGTCAAGATTAAGGACATCATAGTCCGTGAGTTTAAAGACCTCACAGTCAAGGTTAAGGACATCATAGTCCGTGAGTTTAAGGACCCCACAGTCCAGTTTAGAGACGTCATAGTCTGTGAAGTGTATGGTTATCGGGACCCGTCGCCTCTCTGAAGACGTTGAAGGATTACAACGACAAATATCAGAGGAGTGAAGAGATGTGTCCTCGAACCAAAGTGGATTAAGTGATCTGTAGTCGAATTTGGAACTAAGATCAATTAATTAGATTATGAGCACATTTGGGCTCAGTTAAGTCTGAATTGAGGACTTATGGCCAATTTAGGCTAAGTCCAATTGTATTTGAAGTGTTGGCCCTTTGTTGGACCATTAGACATTTGTCTGGGTTCAAGCCCACATTATTCAGCAATGCTAAACAAGAGTTTGAGGGCTTTGGCAACATTTCTTTGATTGAGCAGTGAACATTATAGCTCTGACTTTTACTCAATTTTGAATGGGAGGCTTTGCCTCTGGAAGATTAACCAATTTGGTTAAAAATAGTGTTAAACACTAGAGAAAACAGTGTTAAACACTGGAAATAAAGGTCTCAAATTAGTGTTAAAATCTAAAAGATAACAGTGTTAAACACTGGCAATGAAATCGTCAAATTAGTGTTACACACTAGAAGACACCAGTGTTAAACACTGGGTATAAGTTCTTTAAACTAGTGTTAAACACTAAATAGGAATGGGTCACGTGGGGCCACGTGAGGGTACCCAGAGGTGGGACCAGATCCCCTTTTACTTTGCTTCGTAGATAAGTGTTAAACACTTCTTTTATATTTTATTTTGAGCATCACGTGCTGCCACGTGATGGACGTCTGTGCGCTGATCGTTAAGGCATTTGCTGAGGGGTCACGTGATAACACGTGAGAGCGCCCAAAGCTTAGATTTCCTTTGCTTTTATCTTCTGTGTTTTGGAGATCACGTGGGAGCACGTGAGGCGTTGCCTCAGAGCTGCTTCCTTCTTATTTTGGAGGATCTGTTTAGGGGCCACGTGGGGACACGCGACCTAGTTTTATTCCTTCTTTTCTGATCACTGCGGATTGGGGTCACGTGTCATCACGTGACCAATGTTCTTTATGTGCAAGTAGATCTTTCAAGTCTCTTTATTTTAAGAATTAAATTCTCTGTAGGGTTAAACCCTAATCATGATTTTAGAGGAATTAAATTCCTATTATGAAAGAATTAAATTCTTATGTAGGGTTAAACCCTAATTTCTTTTAGAGGAATTAAATTCCTGTGAATTTGAGAGAATTAAATTCTCAATTAGGGTTAAACCCTAGTTCTGTCAATTTTGAAGGAATTAAATTCCTGTAAGTTTGGGAGAATTAAATTCTCATGTAGGGTTGAACTCAGGTTTCATCTTGAAGGAATTAAATTCCTGTGAGTTTGGGAGAATTAAATTCTCATATAGGGTTAAACCCTAATTTTGTTTTCGAGAGAATTAAATTCTCAAAACTCAATTCCCCCTCTAAGTTTTGGATCTGCATGGCAGGATCTCAACCCGATGAGAATTAAATTCTCAACTTTTGGGAAGATGTGCTCTTTGCAGATTTTCAACCAGAGAAAGAACTAAGTTCTTTTGTGCAGAAGAGTTAAACTCTTAGATTTGAGAATTAAATTCTATGTTTGAAGTTTTGATCCCCTTTCTTTTCTCACCTAGGGTTTTCTTTGTTGAGAATTAAATTCTCCTTTCTTTTCTCTCTGAAATTTCAAGATCCTAAAAACTCTATCTTTTTTCTCTTTACTCTTGGCTCCTATTTATAAGAGAAGGAAAAGAATCAATTTGTTTAGTAAATCTTTCGTTGAAATATTTTGTTTGTTTTCATAATTAATATGATCTTTTAGATCATACAGTGAATTTTATTCACCGTTGGATTTTAAATCCAAAGATATTCTGTTTGTTATTTCTGGTGAGATTTTTAGGGAAATCTTTCCTTGTCTAAGATCTTTCCATAAATCGGTGATTTTAATCACCCTTGGATTTTTAATCCAACTGTCCTCATAATCCTTTTCCATTTGGAAAGATTCAGAGGAATTAAGAATTTTATTTCTATTAAACTGTAAGCCTTTCAAAGCCTGTCACGTGCTGGCACGTGACCCTTGGTCACTTGCGAGCACGTGACTCCCAATTGAGTCATTTTCTCAGCCGCTTATTTATGCTTCTGTTTTAACCATCACGTGTTGACACGTGACTATTGGTCACGTGTGAGCACGTGATACCTCATTGAGGTATTTCCTCCAGCCGTTTGTTTTTATTTCTGTTTTAACTATCACGTGTCAACGCGTGACCATTGGTCACGTGTGAGCACGTGATACCTCATTGAGGTAATTCCTGATTTTTAATTAAATTCTATTACGCAATAAGGCTTTCAAAGCCTGTCACGTGCTGGCACGTGACCCCATTTAATTATTTATTTTATTCAGTGCCTACAGGCTTTGCCTGTAAATGGTCACGTGTGGGCACGTGATGCCCGGTCACATGTGAGCACGTGATGCCTCTTAACATTTGATCCTGAATGAATTATGTGGCCTATAATATATCAAATCGAAGGGCTTTTCGAGACGCTTTCGATACCATCAGAATTTAGTTGTTTCTCATTTGGGAGTTTGTCAAAAAAACAGCCTGGAAAATACTAGTTCGCATTTTCTTAAACGTAACGCTACCATTTGATGCCTTGGGCTTTTTTTGTGCAGAACTTTTTGGCTGGAACAAATGCCCCCACTACTTTGCCCATGTAAGTATATACGTGGGTGAAGTAGTGCAGAATAATGCATAGCGTATGACCAGTTTCGGGTTGGTATATAATTTTCAGAATCTTGATCTGAGAAGATAACGAGCGGACACAAGCGTCGATATTTATCATTGACTCAAATCTCGACTCTTAAGAGATATAGTTCCAAACCCTCAACTCCATGAGCCGCACCCTTCTATCTCTTTATGTCTTACTCTGGCATGAAGCAGTTTATATGCTCATGAGTAACTTCTCCATTTCAGTGGCATGTAGTTTTGGCAAGTTTGGCCTATAAAATGTAGATAACAGTTCGTCTTGAACTCTTTATAGGGTAGTGATGGCTTAAGAAACAGGGTTAGGATCTATTGCCTAAGACTTTCCAACTTTATGAGCCGTGAGGGTCTCATAAAAGACTTTTCTCCCTACGAGTCGTGAGGATCTCGTAGGTGTTATTTTCTCCTTAGGAATCGTGAAGATTCTTAAGTGCGTTTTCTCTTAAGAGTTGTAAGGATCTCACAAGAGAATTTTCTCCCTTACAAGTCGAGAGGACTCATAAGTGATTGTTTCCCTCCTTGTCGATGTTCGACTTCGGAGAGTGTGGCCTGTTAATAGTCTATCTTGACCTCCTTGTAGGGCACCGATGGCTTAGGAAACAGGGTTAGGATCTGCCACCTAAGACTTTCAAATTTATGAGCCGTGAGAGTCTCATAAAGACTTTTCTCTCTACGAGTTGAGAGGATCTCGTAAGTGTATTTTTCTCCTTAGGAATCGTGAGGATTCCTAAGTGTGTTTTCTCTTGAGAGTCGTAAGGATCTCACAAGAGAATTTTCCCTCTTACAAGTCAAGAGGACTCATAAGTGATTGTTTCTCTCCTTGTCGATGTTCGACTTCGGAGAGTCTGGCCTGTAGATAGTCTATCTTGACCTCCTTGTAGGGCACCGATGGCTTAGAAAACAGGGTTAGGATCTGCCACCTAAGACTTTTCAAATTTATAAGCCGTGAGGGTCTCATAAAGACTTTTCTCCCTACGAGTTGAGAGGATCTCGTAAGTGTATTTTTCTCCTTAGGAATCGTGAGGATTCCTAAGTGTGTTTTCTCTTGAGAGTCGTAAGGATCTCACAAGAGAATTTTCCCTCTTACAAGTCGAGAGGACTCGTAAGTGGTTGTTTCCCTCCTTATCGAGATTCGACTTTGGAGAGTGTGGTCCGTGGATAGTATGCAATAGTCCGTTTTGGACCGACTTGCAGGGCCCCAGTGCTTAGGAAACAGGTTTTTATCCCCACTGCCTAAGGCTTTTCCTTACGAGTCGAGACGATTCGAGAAGTTCTTGCAAGGATGTCCTAACGTCACAGTTAACATTTGCTCTTTATGACAGAGGTCGGTTAGGGTCTGTGGTACTAGGGTTTTGCCCATCGTACCGTCGCATTGGCTGATGTATCCCTCGATAGGCAATCTTGCTGTTCGAGTAGCCTTATGACTGTCGTGTCTCTGATCCCTTTGGGGGATGGACAAGACGTCTTCAAGCAATCTTCTTAGGCAGTTTGACCGTCAAAAGAGCAAGCGTTAGGAATTTTGCCATGCCGCTTTTTATTTGAGGTTAGGCTCATTTTGGAGAGCCCCGATGAGTCATAACCACTCCGTGCTGGTGTGGGATGATCTCCGATAGTCTTTCAGGTTTTATACGAGTTGCCGTCAAGACCCTGAAGCTAGGAATTTGGCCTTTGCTTCGTTTTGCTGGCATTGCATCTGCTGTAACGAGACGAATGCCGCGGTTGTCTCTAAGTTGTTGATGAACCATCGAGTTTTGGAACTAGGGATTTTGCCGTGGCTCCGTTGTTTGATTGTCGCGTCTGAATCCTGCTGGAGGGAGAACGCTGTGGTGACATCTCATCTGCTGTATCAAGACGAACGTCGAGATGGTGACCAGTCCATGTGGGATGATCTCCGGTAGTCTTTCATGTTTTATATGAGTTACCGCCAAGACCCTGAAGCTAGGAATTTAGCCTTTGCTTCGTTTGCTTTGGCGTTTCCGGATCCTGTTGGAGGAAGGACGTTGTGGTGACATCTCGTCTGGTGGTGACATCTCGTCTGCTGTATCCTTTGTGTGGGACTCTAAATCTCGACAATACGCTGCCAGTGATTACTGGATAAATCCATAACTATAAGCACGTCAGTGACACTAGCTGTACGTAACGACTTCCCAGGTATATGCTAAAGGGGGTCGACAATCAAGTTCGTTCATACTCTACTGAGTCTGAATGTGACAATCTCCATACAGTTCGGTCTCTACATCTAAGAGTATCGTATACCGAGTCTCGGGGGTGGATAACGTTAGATCCCTAATAAACCGATAAGTCATGTCGGGGTCAAGCTCATCACCAACTGAGAAACTATTGATCTTCTATCAGTAAATCTCATCCACCGTGGCCACGGATTTATGGTGATGGCTAACCGAACACAGCGTGACATTGACTCTTAATACCAGAAGAGACGAATCCCCGATAATCGCTCACTGCCTCAATGTGGTTCGGGACTGTACCCAACTAAAACCTGTTTGCACGACTCTTTTGAGCCGTGGTAGGGAAGTAATCTAAGTATAGTGGGAATTCATACGAGAAAAATGACGATCTCTGGTCAAAGGACTAACATGTACTCATGTTACTAAAGAACTGCTATCTGACGATAAGTATAATACCATCTAGAAGTTCTCGGCGAGTCTGTTCGGTGTACTCATCTCCAGTGAGCACATGTATACTATCTTAGATGACACAACACCAATGGTTTGTGAGACCGACAACTGGCCTTTGTCGGGGTCTAGAAACGTATACACTAGTCTACTTCGGAATATCGATGCCCAGTCTCGATACTCTCTCAACTAGGGACATTTAAGGATGTGCTTATGAATTACCCAGCTCTTACGTATATGATCACCATCATAATGCTAGTAGTCAAGCAAGAATCATACGGACTTCATCATTATGTATTAGCGACGTGTAATAATAAGTAAAACGTATACGTATCAATGATAAGGACAAACCAGATAGCATACTATCATCTAGAGCAAGACTGCTCTACCTATATAGGTCCTTTCTCAATTATCATAATTGCCTAACTGCAATTACAATAATTACCTTGAGGGCACTATAACCAACAATCTCCCACTTGCACTTAATATAATTATTAGGGTATCGCATACACACAGCTCGTATGCTACCGAATACCCAACTTCTCTACTAATCAGTTTTGCAAACCGTGTTTGTGAAACATCCGTGTTTGAAAAATAACCTCAGTGAGTGGATCCTCTACAATGTTCCAACTTCATCTTTCTATATCTCAACTTCGCGAAGATCAACAATCTCCTAAAATGAGCGATACCCACTTCAAGAATTTGTCTAGATACTTGATAGGACTAAGTTCATAAATGAACATATTTATCCAACAAACTTGTTAGGCTGTATACTCCGTCGAGTCATAACTAGCATCCTGCACCACGTCTATCTCAGTATCCCTATTAGAACCCTATCCAATATACTGCTCTTCAGAAAAGAGTAAAATCAAAACTCTGACAACATCTCTGTCATCAAGGTCACCTTGGAAGCCAGAACCAGTAACCGCCTATTTTAAGAGGCTGCCATTACCACACACCCAGAACATCCTCCTATGTTCTTCACCGCTTCCCTTTATTTTTTCAGGATTGGATTAATATCTTCTTACTACAGCAAGTGCAAAAGCAATATCTGATCTGGTACATGACATCGCGTGATTGACTCAGTAGGCTAAGCAAGTGATATGTCATTCATGTGAGTTCCTCTCTTCTTCAGTTTAGAAGACATCTCTTTAGAGACGGTGATTCCATCACCTGCAGGTAAACTACCATGTCAGGAGTCGTCTATTTTAAACCACTTTAGAATGATATCCAAGTACCAGTATTGGGACACTTCCCAAATCTAGATAAATCTATTCATCAAAGTCCCCGATATATTATCCCTATCAAATGTGGAGAAATACCTGTGACAACCATAGTTTGACAGATTGTACTATAGGAACCTCACTTCCAATCTGGAGTATGTCATCCAAATACTAAGACAATACTCCTTACATCCTTCTTACTAGTTTCATCTGTTGTTTTCATGAAATCAAACACCTTGACTGTCACATCAAAATAGATGATCCATCTCCGCTATACCTGCTTTAGTCTATAAATAGACATAAGCTATTTGCACACTTTTCGCCGCTCCTACTGACTACGATAACCCTATGGAAGAGTCGTATACACGTGTGCTACTAAATTCCTATTTCAGAAAGTCGTTATAGTCATCCTATTGTTAGATATCATAGTGTTGAATAGCAGCAGTGGCAAGCCATATCCGTGACGTCAGCGTAAACACTGAAATCAAAGTCTTATCTCAATCTACATCAGGTATTTGATGAAAACTTTTACAACAAGTCTAGTCTTATTAGGTTAATATATTTCCATCTGCACAGATCTCGAAAGATCTAGTTGCTCCTGATGAGTTTTGCCTCTTCAGGAGCACCCAACAAATTTAATAATTTGCTGAAGTGCGTGGAGTCCAACTTGGACATGAGACATGTTTAACGTGAAAAATTCATCAAATAATAATAAACATGCATTTAAATATTTATTTCAATATACAGGGAAAAGATCACCGAATATGGAATCGGGACTATATGGGTTAATAAAATAGTATACAAAGTTCTCTACCCCCCTCTCGGCCCTTTCTACCATGTCGTAACGGCAGTTTTCACGAAGAGTCTCTTCCCACCTTTCAGCGCCGCGCTTGTCGGCAAAGGAAGACATGACGGCCCGCCGAGCCTGGATTTGACTCAGCATGTGAATCGAGCGGTCCCTCAGAGGCTTTGTAATCAAGTATGCCTCGTGAACACAGTTGATCTTATCCTCCACTGCGTCAAGCATCGCTAGAGTAATCTCCACCGGATGAGGGAGATATCGTCAAGAATGGCCAGGAAAATCATTCGAAACCAAATAGAGCCGGCGCGAAGAGGATATCCTCTACGAGTCATGAGCTCTTGCATCACCACGTCGCACCGAGCGTCCGTAAGAATGGGATTCGCTAGACGTGCAGCGAAGCGAGGAATAATATCCCTAATAGGCACCTCTCATTACTGTCGAGAAGCATGCGAGCAATCGCAGGCCATGGTTCTTTCTCCGTGAGAGTAAAGAGAAGATGAACGCTTCTTCAAATTATAAAGATGATCATTCAAGTTTTGGCACAAAAAATGTTGCACATGATGTAAATTGGAACAACTCCTAAACTCTGACCAAAAGAAAGTGTTGGAAAAGAAGATATTCAGAAAATCACGAAAAGATTAAAGGAGACCCTCCCATGTGTTTAACACGTGAACGCTCACATGCAAAGTATGTAACCGCCGGCTTCAGTTAGGATTAAATCCTATGATATAGCCCCCACGTATTAAAAACGTGAGCGCTCACATTCAAAGCATGTGAGTGCTGAATTCGGATAAAATTACACACCCATATAAAAGCCACACGTGTTAAACACGTGAGCGCTCAAATGCAAAGCACGCGAGTGCTGCTGTCGTACATATATATGGCAGCACACCAATTTGAAGCGCTAGCTTCGATAGAATTAAATTATATTTTGGAAATATTTCCCTGAGCTTTCTAATATTTGAAAGATTTTCTCTGTTAAACAGAGAGACTTTGGATTTTAAATACAACGGTGATTATAATATCACCAATCAAATCATATAATTCTTTGTTATGAAAATATTTTCCAAATCTTCCTAAAACGAACAGAAAATATTTTCTGCTAAATAAAATTCTCTGGATTTTAGATCCAACGGTGGATATAATCCCCCGAGTGATCTTTGAGATTAATTAGATCAATCAAGAACTCTCAATGAGATATTCTCTCGAACTAATTGATATCTGTCCCTTTCCAATATAAAGGACCTGAGACTTCAAGTCTTATAGATACAATCCATTCTGTAAGCTTTAAGAAGATATACAAATACAAGATATATCTTCCAAGCTTTCGATACAAAATACCCTCCAAGCTTCTGCGAGATCCCTGTAAGTCTACGTTAGCGCCCCGGCAGTCTACAGACGCCAAATGCGGAATAAAACTTTTAAACTTGGCGCTATCGTATACTTTAACCCGGATCTGCCATTATTGCTAAACTAACAAACTGTAAAGAGTGTAGAAAGGTTATACCGAACGATCCGAGTCCTTCGTTCTTCAACCATCATCCCACGCTCCGTTGCGGCTGCTCCGATCTCGTCGATCTCCGAATCCTTCGTCGAGGTGGCACCACATGATCGGTTCTTTAAACGGGCTCCCGCCTCTGACTCGAGGCAACTCGATCGTCAAGTTTGCTAAAAGAGACGACCAAGAATGATGTAGAATATGAGTAGAATACTTTGTCTCACTTCGTCCATATCCGTGGACGATCGGTTAATGAAGTTGCCGTGGAAATCGGGTGATGGAAATTGAAAGAAGCAATGAAATTTCCATGCACACATAACCATAGTATTTGGCCAAAATGAAATGAATCATCTCCCTCTCTCACTCAAGGGTGGCCGGCCACATATATGAAGAGGTGAGAATGAGTGTAGAAGCAAAGAAAAGGGGGGTGACAATAAACAAGAAGCTTCATGAAAGGATGAATCACTAATATGAACCAAAACAAGAAAGTAATGAAACCAAAGCATGAGTCACATAGCCTTGTCACAAATTCTAGAACCTTCTAGAAGCTTCTAGAAGCACGACTCACCTCATCTGTAGAAAAGATAAATCCGTCTTTAACCGAATGTTAAAAGACGGCTGATAGAAAACTGGAAACTGGCAACTTCCAAAAGTGATCCTGAAACAACTTTCAGGAAAACCCCGAAACAGTATAAATATACCCGCATTTGTATTACGACCGAATACAAATGCAACTGAGACAAAGATATTATACCTACTCAATATAATACTCGGATCCGGCTTAAACCAAAGCCGACCAGTATTATCTGCCCGAAAAATAACACGTGCGTAAACGCACGTGCATTTTCCGAACCCTGCCATAAAACCATACGGCCTCTACAACGTTTCGCCCGAACTAGGGAAACTGCCTGTGGGGGACTCTAATGACTCGTCAGCACCCTGGCAGTGGGTTTAACCACAAACCGTCAGCGGCACTAGCAATGCGTAACGGCTGCCCACGGACTGACCTCAAGGGTGGCCGAGGAGCGAACTCAAGGGAGACCGATGAGCGAACTCCTCCGAAAACCCTACTGAGCCTAACAGTGACAATGTATATACAGTCCGGTCCGTTCGTCAATGAGTATCGCATATCCGCCTAGGGGGCTAGTAACGTCAGACCCCCAGAAGCAGTATAAGTCGTGTCGGAGTGTAGCCTCAATACACCCTGAGATACTACTGGAGTACCTACCAGTAAATCTCCTACCATGGCCATGGATTTGTGTAATGGCTCTCCTAGACACAGCACGACCTCGCCCCCAATACCGGGAGAGACGAATCCCCTGCCGATCCGCTCACGTGCCTCCATATGGCTCGGGACTGTACCCAAAAGCTACCTGTTTGCACGACTCCTTTGAGCCGTGGTAGGGTAGAAATCAAAGCACAGTGGGAACTCACACGAGACAAATGACGACCTCAGGTCGATGAACTAACCTGTACACATGTCACCAGGGAACTGCTATCTGACGGTAGATATAATACTAACTAGCAGATTCCCAGCGAGTCCTGTCCGGTGTACTCATAACCTAATGAGCACCTGTATACATCTTAGGTGATCCAACTGTCACCAGTGGTTTGTGAGACCGGCCACCGCCCCTTTTCGGGGTCTCGACTGTACACACTAGTCTACTCCGGAGTATCGATGCCCTGTCTCGAAACTCCCACGACTAGGGACCACAATTAAGGATATGCATATAAACTACCCAACTCTCACGTATATGATCGCCCTCATACAGTTGGTAGTAAAGCAAGATCCTAAGGGCTCTATCAAAGTGTAACATGCAATCAGTCACCTGAACATGAACACGACTGATAAAGGCAAACCAGATAGCATACTATCATTTCGAGTAAGACTGTCCCACCGGGATAGGTCCTCCGCAATCATTGCAATCACGTACCTGCGATCCAATAATTGACTATGAGGGCACTATCTCCAACAATCTCCCACTTGCACTCAAGGCTAATATTGCGATGTCGACTACTCACAGCCCGTGTGAAACCGAACATCCAACTCCTCTACTAATCAGTTTCACAAAGCCCGTTTGTAAAACTATTGTGTTCGAGAAATAGCCTTAGTGAGTGGATCCGCCTAGAAGTTTCTTTCTGTATCTCTCATAATCTCAAGTTCGCGGAGAAAGCCATCTCCCGAATTGAGTAGTACCTGTCTTAGAATATGTCTGGATATCTGATGGGACCTTAGTTCATAAATGAACTCCATATCCAAACTTCTTAGACTGTAAGGATCACTGAACCTAATCAGTATCCGGCACCATGCCATCCACAGTATCCTCTGGAACCACCTGTCCATAATACTGTCCCTCGTCAGAGGGAAAACTAAAACTCTGACAATCACTCTGTCATCCATGTCACCTTTGAAGCCTGGAATGATAACCGTCTCCCGAAAGAGGCTGCCGTTATCAAATCCGTTAGAACATGTACCAATGTTCTAAAACTGCTTCCTTATGTTTCTCCAGGATTGGATTAATACAAACTTATTGCATCTAGTGCAAAAACAACATCTGGTGTGGTACTTGACATCTCATGATTGACTCAATTGCCTAAGCAAGTGATCTGCCAATCATGCACATCCCTCTCCCCTTTAGTCTGTACGACACCTTTAGAGAGGGTGACTCCATCACCTGCAGGTACACTACCATGCTAGGAGTCAACTATTCTAAAAACCATTAGAATATCTGTCAAAGTACCCACATTGGGAAACCACCCAAATCTAGATCTAAAACCATAGATCCAGAAACCAGAATGTCTAATATTATATCCATGTCCTGTCTGGAGAAACAACTGTGTGACGACCACGGTACAACCGATCGTAGTATAGGAATTTTACTTCCTACTCTGTGTATGTCATCCAGATACCATGACATCACACCCTACTACCTTCTTAACTGATCCATCCCCTATTCTGATTGAAGTCAAACCCATGACTGTCACATCAAAATTAGATGATCTATCTCCGCTATAACTGCTCAAGTCTATAAATAGATATAAGCATCTTGCCCATTATACTTCCGCTGCTCCCACTGACTACGATAACCCCCTTACCGGGTCTCATATCCTGGAACAACAGTAGTGTCAAGTCTGGGTAGATAAGAACCTCCCTGTCACCGTCCTTGAGGCTACCGAAGTACCTCTCGGGTGTCTGAGGTTACCTACCAAATCTGCGGAGTGGCTATTGGAATGTCAAACCTGATTGAATGTATAGGTCCTATTAAATTTTCCGTAATCGTTCGCGGTTCTGGAATCACTTCCAGTTCTACCATACTCCCACTACTGTTTTCTGAAAAAGATCCATTTTACTAAAACTGTGGCGAGTCAAGAACAATATCACTATTGATCTTCCAAATGGTAGAATATCAACCCTCGTCATAGCCAGGGTCAACCCACAAACAGCCATTACAGAAACGTGCCCTAAGTTATCCAGAGTCTGGTTTTTAAGCAAAAGCTGGACAACTCCCCATACCTTAATTTCTTTTAAGGTACGTCCATTCTATATCCAATACAGAAACTTTGGCACTTATTTAATTGGAACCATATTCAAACCATGCAGCTGTCTCCAGTGCATATCAACTTAATGGAAAGAGGCTAATCAGCATTACTCAACTTAGGAAACCATCCAATTATGAGTAACCTGAAAGAGAAACACGTTTCTCAAAACCATCACTATCATCTGAATACCAATCACAAGAATCTACATCTTCGATCTCTTTGAAGAATCCCGATACTTGTGACACCTGGTTCTCCACTTTATTCTTATACCCACAACTTCTCAAAACTTAGACCTTGTATTTCTACGAAACACTCGTCTAAATACTAGAGAAGTTATAAGTAAACAGAACAAAGTACGAGGACCTACCCCTTTGTCCTGAAGGACACTTGGACAACATACAATACTCTGTATAAGTCCGCTGAGTTTAAACAACTCAAAACCTGTGCGTCGTAGGTAGAAAACTGTACCCTGGCGATTTCCTCAAATATCACCAATTACAACGAATTCCGATATAATGAGGATGATCACCTAATTCCCAATATCTTACTCCCACTCATCATCTGTAAAACCATACAGATATGAGAATGAAACCTGGTAAATACATACCCTTGGAGTAAGTGTCTAATCGGGAAAACAGTTTTTCTTTAACAATGCACTGAAACATGAAAATGTTTCGTAGGGGTATCCTGGTATTCATAGTAATGCCTCTTCCATAATCCAATTCATGACTTCAACCGTATATTTTATTGCCATCTCTCCACATCCCTTTATTTGTCTTTAGTCGTTACCTTCTGTACACCATCGTTAGGCTAAATGGTTTTCTTCCTTCCCTACCGTTCGGCACCAGCCTATGGTTTGGAAGAAGACTATCCAGTAAGCATAATAGGTGTACCCTCCTAAACCAAGGAGTACTCGCATCTCGAGAGAAGGTGAAGATAAAAGACAACTGAATAATACCTTATTCTGTTAAAGGTGAAATAGGAGTGGCGATGAAGTACGCGGTTTTGGTCGTGAATGATATCAGTCGCAATTTACTTTGCCCTCTTTCTAATCCCTTTATTTTGTCTTTACATATTACCTTCTGCACACCCTACTTTAGGCTAATTGGTTTTCTTCATTCCCTAACTTTCGGCACCAGCCTATGGTTTGGAATAAGACTATCCAAAAAGCGTAATAGGTGTACTCTCCTAAACCAAGGAGCTCTCGCAACCTGAGAGAAGGTGATAATAAAAGACAACTGAATAAACCAATTCTATTTCTCCTGAACCTTGATCCATCCTCGAAGAAGTCCCTTCGAGTTCGTATATAACCATACGATGGCTCTATCCAATGGAAGTGGATATCCGTAGTAATACGGGTGTTCTGAGAAATTCAAAGGGTAAAAGAAGGAGTGGCAATGACTTATGCAACACAGACAATCCAAAAGCCAGTATTTTAAGAAGGTTCGGTCAATCTGGTCACTGAGTCATAGTCTAGGGTCGGTCAAAGGTCGCTGCCAAAGAGAGAGAGAGAAAAGAAACACTCTGCGTGCACTCTATCCTAGATCAGAATGGTCATCAATTTATCCAATCCGGAAACCTCCCACTGTCCTGTCAAATTCTCCTCCAAACCTAAAGAAGAATCAATCGGGATCACCCGAAGAGTAAACCAACTCATCAGTGGGAATCAGGATCCAACTCTCATCGCATGTTAACGTGATGGAATGCATCCACGTTATTCATACTCCAGAAGGTATGCGCATACTTGGCAAGTTTCAGTTTCTTTAGAAACTCCCGATATCTTTTTCTTGCCCCATGCTCTTATGACCTTGGCGAAAGTCAACAAATCATAAGTCACATGTCAAGTTCTGCCCGTCATTATCTTGTTAATTTGAACCCACCCGTACATACCCTTGACGAAAGCCAACAAGGTAATACGACTGTCCCAAACCAACTCATCTATCTATGCAACAAATGAATACCCAGCAGCTACCAAACACTATGCCTTGACGAAAGCCAACAAACATAGCTTGAATACTACTGACCATCCATAAGAAACGACGGAGGGCTACGACTGGTTTTTGGCGAAAAAACCTTTAGCGTAGAGAACTTGATATCGCTGAAGGAACCTGATAGCTTTTTAAAATATAGTGGCGAAAACCTTTTTGCTAAAGAGGTCACTCCCGGTAAAGGGATCTCGGCTCTTTCCTCGTGGAATGAGGTGCAGGATATTCCACTGAATACCGCTATGCAAAGCAACATGTAATCGACTATAGTAAAGTTATTACCCTGACGCAAACTTCTGTCCAAGGGGTCTTTCCCGGTGAAGGGATATCAGCCCTTGCCTCGTCGAATGAGGTGCTGGATATTCACACCGAATACCGCTATGCATAACAAAAGGAAACGTCTTTGTAACAACACTTTTTAAAATTGTTCCAACAACTCAAACAGGTTTGTTTTACTTTGCGTTGATCAGAATCAACGCAGTCCCATCAATCAATCACACCAGAAAAGAACGAAAATAAAATGTACGTATATGCCATCCGCATTCGTCACTGGGTCCCGTCATCACCCGTTAGGTTACTTAACTAACGACAGAGCGGGGACTGGACTAGCGCGGGTGTAAAACATATACAACATCTAATAGTATATAAGCCAATATACATAATCGCTCCAGGCGTGATAATATGCAACATTACAGAAAAGTAATAAGCATCACAGAACAATACAGATATCTGGGATCCCCGAGTTTCACAGAGCCGCTGCTGAAACTCGACGTTCCCCTGTCGTGTGGATAGCCTGTGCAATGAAACCTAGACCCCTACGGGTGCGGCAAGTTACCCGCCAAAACTTGAAGCGAGGCAGTCCCCACAGCATAGTGAATGGAACACCCGGCACTTCACAGAATCCGGTAATCTTGGGCACCCCTCCTTGGGTCAACCTGTACCCCCTACGAGTGCGGCGAATAGTCTGCCAATTCTGAAGTGGGGCCCCTCTGCCTCTCAAAGCCATGAGATGCGGACCCGTTGCTTTCCCGAACCCGGCTATCCGTGCACTCCGTCGCGGGGTAAAACCTAGTACAGTAATGAAAAATAGTACAATAGGTACATCGACCGCAACCTGGTCGTGCCCCAAAAGAATATTATACAACAGGCAGTGACGGCAGTCCACAAGTTGGACGCTCGCCCCGCAATATCAAATGTACAAATAAAGTCAAACTGTACTACCATTGCACACTGCTATCCACCACGACAAATCCGCAACAATACAGCACAACACAGAACATCAACGCGAATGTCACGTTCGCAAACCCGTCTAAAAGAACTATAGCAGTTAAACGCGGTTTACCGATCAAATGACATTCCCGGTCGGAGATATAATGTAAGCACTGTAAACTAACGTGTTTAAATTTCGATCGACCAAAGACCAAATTTCAAAAAGTGGGCCCCACAGCTTACTGGTGAACAGTAACAAAACCTGGGCCAAAACTATATATACCAAAAATCACAAAATCCAAATTAGAACCCACTGGCAAAAATTGGGAGCACGTGCTCCTCACATGGCCGCGGAAGGGCGGCCAAACCATGGGTTTGGCCGCGCTTCCGCGGCAACTTGGAGGAGTCACAAGTCCAAATTTTGTCGTGGGTCTTAAAATCACCTGCTCGGATTTTTAAGATATCCAGAAATCAATTTTGACACCGTTTAAAATTAACAGAACTGTCGAGCTAGGATTTTGTGTTTTTCGATTTTCGGTCGGATCGATGTTTTAAACGTGTTAGCACAAGTTAGTATAGCAAAATGGTGAGTCTCTGATACCACTGTAAGTCTACGTTAGCGCCCCGGCAGTCTACAGACGCCAAATGCGGAATAAAACTTTTAAACTTGGCGCTATCGTATACTTTAACCCGGATCTGCCATTATTGCTAAACTAACAAACTGTAAAGAGTGTAGAAAGGTTATACCGAACGATCCGAGTCCTTCGTTCTTCAACCATCATCCCACGCTCCGTTGCGGCTGCTCCGATCTCGTCGATCTCCGAATCCTTCGTCGAGGTGGCACCACATGATCGGTTCTTTAAACGGGCTCCCGCCTCTGACTCGAGGCAACTCGATCGTCAAGTTTGCTAAAAGAGACGACCAAGAATGATGTAGAATATGAGTAGAATACTTTGTCTCACTTCGTCCATATCCGTGGACGATCGGTTAATGAAGTTGCCGTGGAAATCGGGTGATGGAAATTGAAAGAAGCAATGAAATTTCCATGCACACATAACCATAGTATTTGGCCAAAATGAAATGAATCATCTCCCTCTCTCACTCAAGGGTGGCCGGCCACATATATGAAGAGGTGAGAATGAGTGTAGAAGCAAAGAAAAGGGGGGTGACAATAAACAAGAAGCTTCATGAAAGGATGAATCACTAATATGAACCAAAACAAGAAAGTAATGAAACCAAAGCATGAGTCACATAGCCTTGTCACAAATTCTAGAACCTTCTAGAAGCTTCTAGAAGCACGACTCACCTCATCTGTAGAAAAGATAAATCCGTCTTTAACCGAATGTTAAAAGACGGCTGATAGAAAACTGGAAACTGGCAACTTCCAAAAGTGATCCTGAAACAACTTTCAGGAAAACCCCGAAACAGTATAAATATACCCGCATTTGTATTACGACCGAATACAAATGCAACTGAGACAAAGATATTATACCTACTCAATATAATACTCGGATCCGGCTTAAACCAAAGCCGACCAGTATTATCTGCCCGAAAAATAACACGTGCGTAAACGCACGTGCATTTTCCGAACCCTGCCATAAAACCATACGGCCTCTACAACGTTTCGCCCGAACTAGGGAAACTGCCTGTGGGGGACTCTAATGACTCGTCAGCACCCTGGCAGTGGGTTTAACCACAAACCGTCAGCGGCACTAGCAATGCGTAACGGCTGCCCACGGACTGACCTCAAGGGTGGCCGAGGAGCGAACTCAAGGGAGACCGATGAGCGAACTCCTCCGAAAACCCTACTGAGCCTAACAGTGACAATGTATATACAGTCCGGTCCGTTCGTCAATGAGTATCGCATATCCGCCTAGGGGGCTAGTAACGTCAGACCCCCAGAAGCAGTATAAGTCGTGTCGGAGTGTAGCCTCAATACACCCTGAGATACTACTGGAGTACCTACCAGTAAATCTCCTACCATGGCCATGGATTTGTGTAATGGCTCTCCTAGACACAGCACGACCTCGCCCCCAATACCGGGAGAGACGAATCCCCTGCCGATCCGCTCACGTGCCTCCATATGGCTCGGGACTGTACCCAAAAGCTACCTGTTTGCACGACTCCTTTGAGCCGTGGTAGGGTAGAAATCAAAGCACAGTGGGAACTCACACGAGACAAATGACGACCTCAGGTCGATGAACTAACCTGTACACATGTCACCAGGGAACTGCTATCTGACGGTAGATATAATACTAACTAGCAGATTCCCAGCGAGTCCTGTCCGGTGTACTCATAACCTAATGAGCACCTGTATACATCTTAGGTGATCCAACTGTCACCAGTGGCTTGTGAGACCGGCCACCGCCCCTTGTCGGGGTCTCGACTGTACACACTAGTCTACTCCGGAGTATCGATGCCCTGTCTCGAAACTCCCACGACTAGGGACCACAATTAAGGATATGCATATAAACTACCCAACTCTCACGTATATGATCGCCCTCATACAGTTGGTAGTAAAGCAAGATCCTAAGGGCTCTATCAAAGTGTAACATGCAATCAGTCACCTGAACATGAACACGACTGATAAAGGCAAACCAGATAGCATACTATCATTTCGAGTAAGACTGTCCCACCGGGATAGGTCCTCCGCAATCATTGCAATCACGTACCTGCGATCCAATAATTGACTATGAGGGCACTATCTCCAACAATCCCCTCCTTATGCTTCCACAACAACAATAGAGAATTTAATTCTCATCTCGAAGAAGATCATTCTTTGTTTTTTCACTATGTAAAGACAAAGATAAGAATATCTTCCCTTTTGTCTATTTCATATATGATATAAAGGTTTAACCCTCTTATAAGAACTCAGTTCTTTCTTGGGATCTAAGATCTACAAGAAAAATCTCCCACAAGATGAGAATTTAATTCTTATCGGGAAGATCTTGTTCTTCAGATCGAAGATCCAGGGGGTGGACTATGACGTTTTACCCCTGCACATAAAAGAGAGAATATAGAAGAATAGAACATGGAATTGATATTCCACGGATTTAGTTCCTCCAAAATATAACAGGGTTTTATCCCAATAAGAACTTAGTTCTCACAAAAAAGGAAGAACTTAGTTCTTGCAGGATCGACAAGACATTCAGAGTTTAACTCTAATTTCTAGAGTTAATATCTGCATGAACACGGAAATGATCACTTGGAAGTCACGTGAGAACCTTAAAAAATGAAAAACGAAGTCTCACGTGAGAACCACGTGAGCGCTCAAAGGAGCCCTGAAAATAGGTGTTGGGACTTCACCCGCGCACGCATTTATGTTTTTGAAAGAAATAATTTTTAGAAATAGTACGCACGTGAGCTCGGTCTCGTTTTAAAATTTATAAACCGCAAGTGCACGGCGCGTTGTAACGAGCCGGCAAGTATGGGTCGATCCACAGAGAATTGGTAATTAAGAGTTGTCGTTAAAGGTTCAAAAAGAAAATAACAAGTTTTGTCACAAAATTAAGAAAACACGAAAATATAGAACAAGTTAAGAAAAATGAACGCGGCTCCGGTTCGGATGGTTGAATCGCAGCGATTTTTTCGATGCTCTCTTGATCATGAGTTTTTTCCTCCTTGTGTTGATTCCGACACGAAGCATGGTTTTTCAAGGCATTTGCGAAGCACAAACCATCAAGGTGTCGATGTCAATGCAAGAATTGAAACGAATCCATATTGTTCTCACTTACCGTTTGTATATCCAAGCATGAAGTATCAACACTAAGTACAAGGGTTAACTAGCATACATCAACAAAAATACACAAGTTAGCACATGAGAGCAAACGGTTTTAGTATTAAACTTGCTAAGTGAGTTGTGATAGTATAGGGTATATAAAAATGAAGAAGTGTGTCAATCAACTTGTTAACAAAATACCCTATCTAACACTTAGCAATTTTAACACTAGTTGATTCTAACTTAAACATTGTAAATTGGAGACTTATAGAGAATATGGTATATGATGAGGTTACCAAGTAACCATGAAATCAAAATACCATATCACACCAATACCATAAAACAATCTTGAAATTATAATTTCATTTTAAGCACATTAAATATTCACAAGAGGAGGAGGAAGGCAAAACCATTCATCTCACATCCTCACCATCACCACTACCATAAAATTACTCAAACATTATAAAATAGAAAATGAAACACAAGATAAGAAAAATATAAAATACAAAAATAAGAATAAAAAGTTAAACAAAAGGAAAATGCAAGTTCTTTGTTTATGAAATGGAGGACTTGAGCTATAAGGTAGATGACAACTTCAACTTCCTTAATAGAGCACTCAAGTGAGAGCTCAAAGAGAGAAGAAGAAGAAGCTATCAAGATATCATACTATTCTCACTCAAAAAGCCCATCCAGAACTTAATCCGAGGCCTACTATATATAGGCCACAAAATATCAAAAAACGAAGTGTACTAACAAGACCACGAGGGACCCACACAAGTTACACGAACCAATTTGGCTCTGACTTGGCCCCAAATTGCGGCCAAAACGATTAAATTTGCAGCCCAATTTTGGAGATTGGGGCCCACCATGACATAGTAGTCTTCTATCGTCAAGAGCATCTTTCTGTAATTGCAATTTATTTTAATTCCAACTTGGATGTAATCTGGAGTAATGAACAGAGAGGGAAGTGATCAAATGGCCTTGTGTTCACAGCTCACATCAACTCGTTTTATTATAAATTATAGCACAATCGACTTGCAAGGCACCATGATGGTGTTTTCCCACTTGGTGATGGTTCATGCCCACTTGGTGCATATGATCCAATACTTGTTCACACTTGTTAATACATGATCATATTGGACCAAAACCAATTATTATTTGTACACAAACTTATTTGTTGGAAACACATTCGATCTAATCTGTATTCTGTCACGTTTGTAGTTCCGGCTAAAAACCGAAATTTCTGTGTATGTTGTGTACGGTCTCCATTGTTTTTGCCTGTGTACCTGTAATCTTTACTAATGAGCAGATACAGATCAGATAGCACTGCGTATTGACAAAATGATAGATATTAAAATGTAATAAATCGTGCCGAACAATAAGTCTCACGTGGAAGATACGTGATCGCTGAGACTCTAGTGCTTAGCTGTAACAACCCTAAACTTTCTGTATAAATTTTTTTCAAAGTACATAAAGGAATACCTAAGCCTGAACATAAGTTATAAATTAAATTTTTTAACACCCGTGTTCATCTATACCAATTCCATCTTCCATTTTTTTTACCTACCTATGGTCTTTCTTGATTTAGCATGTTTGGGTGCGAATGGTATTCTACATATTACTTCGCATTCGACCCGACCCGGGCATGTTTTGGACTAAATTTGTATTTACCAGAAAATCCAATTTTTATTTCATCTAATATCTTTATTAAAATTTAACAGTTTAAAATATTTATAACTTACAAAATCTTTTTAAATTAAAATCTAAACCTTAATAACAACCCCTTTCTCTCTCTCTATCTCTCTTCTCTGCATATATATATTTATATATATTTTATTTATTTATTTTTCTTTCCTTATTTAATACACAGTCTCTTCTTCTTCTTCTTTCTTCTTTCTTTTTCTTGATCTTATTTCTTGATTTCGGTGATCACCGCTGGAGCCGTGCTCGTCACTGAAGACTCGAGTGATCTAGTAAACGTACCTAACTTGCGTGATCACCCTCGTGCGTTGTTTGGAACCGTTCCATGTACCGTGCGCGCGTCGCGACATTTCGTCGACGAAGGACGTTCCATACACATCTGTTCTTGTTCCGTCTAGGCAAGTTAATCTTGCTACATACTATATAATTCATTTTATACCTATTTAAATAAATACTATACCTATAGTTTAAATCTAGTGCCCCATGTTTAATTTTATAACGTTTCGATGTTCCGTTTGCATCCGTTTATATCATTTTAAATCTAGATCATGAAAACTTATCTTGTGACATACTAATTTACATTATACTGCATCCATATCATTTAAAATATATATCGCCATAATATTTCTTATTATTATCTTTAATTAGTTTATAATCTGCATTTTATGATGTTATACATTTGAAAATATTATAGTTTACGCATGAAACGTCGTACAAAGCGGATACGACAAATCTGAAATTTACTGTATACCTTACCTTATAAAATTCATTATAAATCATAGAAAAATCATTAGTATACGTTATTTAGTTCGTTGCAAAGCTAACTCAGAGTAATATAACTCTATGAAATATTTACTTGCAAAATAAATTGTTTAAATAATGAAAAATGCAAATGATTATGTCTCTAAACTGCTGTCCAGGAAAATTCCAGCAGCAAACTTTCAACTTCGAATATTCATAGATTTTTGTAGGGACAACCTGAGATACTTATACTTATAAAAATGAAAACCTTATTGAATTATGTTTGTTTTGGTATAAGACACGTCCCTTTTGGAGAACGTTTATTATTTTTAATCTATTTTACAAATGAGGGTGACGCTGAATTTCTGAACGGAACTTTCTTGTGCATGGATCATCAATACCACTTTTATAGTTATTAATCGCTTTGAATATGCTATCCATACTAATATTATTATATCATATTTATATCACATATTGCTTAGTTGTATATCCCACATTACCATTTTATAGTTTTATAACTTTTCGGATACCCGTTTGCATCCATCGCATTTAAGATACATATAATTGCATCCATAGATCACATTACTACATAATACTGTGATATTAACACTCCATGTTTAATAAATTGCATCCTAATTAATATTGGAACTATAAATGTAAGCCTAATCGATAACCGTGCATCCATATCCTTGAAATTATATCTATTTGTATACCATATCACATTATTCCATTTTGTTGTTATATTAGTGCCCCATACTTGTTTTGTGTACCCATACTGATTATAGTTTGATTATGAGCACCCACGTGATACTTGTGCACCCTGACATGACTTGCTACACCTATTACTTGACCCGACATGGTACCGTACACTACTTGACCTGACCTGATGTACCATGGCTTGACCCTGTTGGAGATAGTGCCCTTATAGTCAATTATTGGATCGCAGGTATGTGATTGCAATGATTGCGGAGGACCTATACCGGTAGGACAGTCTTACTCGAGATGATAGTATGCTATCTAGTTTGCCTTTATCAGTCGTGTACATGTTCAGGTGACTGATTACATGTTACACTTTGATAGAGCCCTTAGGATCTTGCTTTACTACCAACAGTATGATGGCGATCATATACGTGAGAGTTGGGTAGTTTATATGCATATCCTTAATTGTGGTCCCTAGTCGTGGGAGTTTCGAGACAGGGCATCGATACTCCGGAGTAGACTAGTGTATACAGTCGAGACCCCGACGAGGGGCGGTGGCCGGTCTCACAAGCCACTGGTGTCAGTTGGATCACCTAAGATGTATACAGGTGCTCATTAGGTTATGAGTACACCGGACAGGACTCGCCGGGAATCTGCTAGCTGGTATTATACATATCGTCAGATAGCAGTTCCCTGGTGACATGTGTACATGTTAGTTCATCGACCTGAGGTCGTCATTTTTCTCGTGTGAGTTCCCACTGTGCTTTGATTTCTACCCTACCACGGCTCAAAGGAGTCGTGCAAACAGGTAGTTTTTGGGTACAGTCCCGAGCCATATGGAGGCACGTGAGCGGATCGGCAGGGGATTCGTCTCTCCCGGTATTGGGGGTGAGGTCGTGCTGTGTCTAGGAGAGCCATTACACAAAGTCCATGGCCATGGCAGGAGATTTACTGGTAGGTACTCCAGTAGTATCTCAGGGTGTTATTGGGCTACACTCCGACACGACTTATACTGCTATTGGGGGTCTGAAGTTACTAGCCCCCTAGGCAGATATGCGATACTCATAGACGAACGGACCGGACTGTATATACAATGTCATTGTTAGGCTCAGTAGGGTTTCTGGATGAGTTCACTCATCAGCCTCCCTTGAGGTCAGTCCATGGGCAGCCGTTACGCATAGCTAGTGCCGCTGACGGTTTGTGGTTAAACCCACTGCCAGGGTACTGACGAGTCATTAGAGTCCCCCACAGACAGTTTCCCAAGTTCGGGCGAAACGTTGTAAAGGCCGTATGGTTTTATGGCAGGGTTCGGAAAATGCACGTGCGTTTACGCACGTGTTATTTTTCGGACAGATGATACTGGTCGGCTTTGGTTTAAGCCGGATCCGAGTATTATATTGAGTAGATATAATATCTTTGTCTCAGTTGCATTTGTATTCGGTCGTAATACAAATACGGGTATATTTATACAGTTTCGGGGTTATCCTGAAAGTCGTTTCAGGATCACTTTTGGAAGTTGCCAGTTTCCAGTTTTTTATCAGCCGTCTTTTAACATTCGGTTAAAGGAGGATTTATCTTTTCTTGAGATGGGGTGAGTCATGCTTCTAGAAGGTTCTAGAAGTTTCTAGAAAAAGGTGACAAGGATTATGACTCATGCTTTAACTTCAATGATTCTTGTTTTCCTTAAGATATTTGTTCTTGATATTTTGTGAGGATAAGCTTCTTGTTTATGGTCACCTCCTTGATTGCTCCTACACTCACCCTCCTCCTCCATATAAGTGGCCGACCCCCTCTCCTCCTCATTATTCACTTGAAGTTTTCATTTGGTTACAAAAGATATGATAGATTTTGGGGTGTAAGGAATTTCACAGCTCATTTCATTCCATCACCCGATTCCCACGGCAACTTCATTAACCGATCGTCCACGGACTTGGACGAAGTGAGACAAAGTTATCTACTCATTCTCTACATCATTCTTGGTCGTCTCTTTTAGCAAACTTGACGACCGAGTTGCCTCGAGTCAGAGGCGGGAGCCCGTTTAAAGAATCGTCGACGTGGTGCCACCTCGACGAGGAGATCGGAGATCGACGAGATCGGGGCAGCCGCAACAGAGCGTGGGATGATGGTTAAAGAACGAAGAACTCGGATCGTTCGGTATAACCTTTCTACACTCTTTACAGTTTGTTAGTTTAGCAATAATGGCAGATCCGGGTTAAAGTATACGATAGCGCCAGTTAAAAAGTTTTTGTTCCGCATTTGGCGTCTGTAGACGGCCGGGGCGCTAGCGTAGACTTACAGTGGTATCAGAGCCTCACCATTTTGCTATACTAACTTGTGCTAACACGTTTAAAACATCGATCGAACCGGAAATCAAAAACCGCATTTTTTCATTTTCACAGTTTCTGTCGATTTTAAATGGTGTCCTAAAATTATTCCACATATCACAGAAAGTTGTGCAGGGTTTTATAAGCACACGGACAAAATTTGAGCACGTGATCTCACCAAAGCGCCGCGGATTCGCGGCCAAACCCATGGTTTGGCCGCGCATCCGCGGCCATTCTATGGGATCAGTGCACCAAATTTTGTCTGTGTCTTCTCTGTTGGAATTTAGGGTTTTTGGTATATATCTTTTGGGCCCAGATTTTGTTACTGTTTGTTCATCACAGAATATTGCATTTTATACCGCCCATTCTTACGCTCGTGTGTTTATAGGTAGGTGCTTTTAATCCGTGTTTGTTACATGTTTACAGAATACAGGTTTCCAGTACAAATATTGCAAATCAGGATAAAATCTCCACAGTTACGCCAAATGCAGAACATCTGTCGACAGCAGATAAAAGCCGGGTTTCGGTCATCCATATCCGTCGAGTGCCGAGTACCGGTTCCCGATACAAGACATGTGACAGTGGTCATTCATGTCTGGGACAAGCACAGAGCACGAGGTGGGCTGCACAAGAATCAATGGGTGCGCGGAGCTCGAGGGAGAGAGAAGTCAAAAGTGAAAAAGATTTGCAATCTTGGACTTGGATATTTGCTGTTATTCCAGAAGACTTTTGTGCATTTTGAAGTTTTCAAACACGAGGAAAGATAAAACCAGAGAAAGCCACCAAAGTTGACATCACAACTCCACCAAAGGGCCACGTTTCCGCGGCCAATAGGGGGTATTGGCCGCGGAAACGCGGCCGTACTGTTGCTTCAGAGCGTCGTTTTTCTGGGGTGTTTTGGTCTTTTCACATGTGGTCTGCTGGTTGCCCTAGATTCCCATTCTCCAGCCTATAAATACAGCAGAACTGAGCTCAACCAAGGGTCATTCTTTTGGTTCATTCTTGTAGCCTCTTTTGTAGTTTTTTGTATAGTTCTTCTTCTTCTTCTTCATTCCTCTTCCATGAAATTGTAAGTGAGAAGCTTTTTTGTGGATGTGAATAAAGATGAAGGTTTTTTATCCTTTTGGTTTAGCTTCCCCCTTGAGCTCTCTACCTTAACTTGATCTTGCAACCTCTTAAGTGAGCTTGCAAGTTTAAGTTTTGGTCATTGGTCTCAAGGGGTTGTATCATTTCGTTCTCGCCTTAGCGCTTCAATTCACATGCGTTCTCTACCCTTCCCTTGATCTTGCAACCTCTTGATTGAGCTTGCTAGTTTAAGGGTTGGCTATTGATCCCATGCTTGTTTTGAGTTCTACGATTCTTGTAATTACTTTCTTGCATTTTTCATTTCTTGTTCTTTTTATTACTCGCTTTTTATTACTTGCTTTTATTACTTGCAATTTATTTCATGCACTTAAATTCCATGTACTTTAATTACTTGTATCTTTTCTTTTCTTTGTTCTTTTCTTTTTGTTCTCTCTTTTTGGTTCTCTTTTGTGAATGAATGTAATTATTGTTGTTAAGATAAAATACGGTATTATAAGTTAAGTTTTCTTTGCCAATTCCTTTTCCCGTTATTTTCCATTTGAACTTCGCCCAAACCATACGCAAGCGCTCCGTTAGGCACCCTACCCTGACAAGGTAACGGTGATTCCTAACCGCGACCGGTTGCGTTCGGTTTGGCCGGAGGCGAAAGCAAGAGACAAGAACGGAAGGACAAGGGTAAATAAGCCGGATTCCACGAATACCGCGCTTAAATCCCCTAATCCACGTTGTTGCCAATTGCTTAGCTTCAATTGGTCAAGACTCGGCTCAAAGGTTTTGAGTACGGATTTCTTTAGCTTATAATCTCGTATCTTTTTCTTAACAACTTTATACTTGCAGATAATACACATAGGTTAGACTGAACAAACAAACAGATTCTTTATTGACTCGTCTAAGACAAGAAGGTAAGATACCACAATCTCCCTGTGGACCGACCCGTGCTCAACCGGCTAGCTGCAAAGCGACACCGTCCTGATCGCGGTTACACTTAATTTCTTTGAACATCCGACACGCCATCGGCGTGCGATCAAATGGCGCCGTTGCCGGGGAGACGGTAGCGTATTTTCTTTCTTGTTATTCGGGTTAATATTCTTTTTGTATATATTTATAAATAAAAAAAAAGATATTCTTTTTTTGTTTTTTTGTTTTTTTTATCATTTTTGTGGGCAAGTGTGCAGATTTTTGCGTATTTGCAAACTGCGATTGTGGGGAGCAAAGTGTGCGTTCAAAGCTAAGGTGATTGCAAAGTACAGTGCCAAAGATCCGGGTAGTTTGACCCGCGCAAGCAAACCTTTCAAGCTTACCGGATTTGATTCAATGGGGGTTTCCTAACCCAAAACTTAACGGTACATATTTTACTAACACCTTCTTCTCAAATCCGACGCATCCAATATACTATTCTTTGCAGGATTCTTTGCAAGTTCGCTAGCAAACGCTAAAACTTGACTAACCCGTATTTGTTGCAGTGCCGCGCTAAACTAAAAAAAAAAAAACAATTTTTTTGATTCTTTATAGAATTTTTATTGAATTGTGCATTGCATACATTAATACGGACTTAAGGGCAAGCGAACCCCACAAGATACGGTAAAGGATTTCATCACCTTTTCCGTGGCCCACAAATCACGAACTTGAGCATAACGTCTACCCGCACAAATTTTAAAAGAAACTAGACTTTAAGCCTTAAGGACTTCGCGCTCACTAGGAGAAGTTAACTGTATTTAGAACCTTGCTTAACGGTATATTGTTTACGGGGTGTCTAGGAAAGTGTTAACGGCGAAACCGCCAAAAGAGAAAGGGTTATTTAATTAAGGAACTTCGCGAAAGCGTTGGAAAACCTCCCCTTATCTCTGCACTTACCTGGCCTCGTGATCAGTGTATCTTGAGCCTGTTTCTCGACACAGTTTTACTTCGACAATCAAGTTCTCGAGCAGGTCTAGTTGACCTAGGTGAACCCTAGAACGATTAGGTGTGTGGTATTTTTTGTGTCGTGATTATTTTTGTCCATATTTTTTGTGTATATTTCATTCTTTTGCTAACAACTAACTAAAAAAAAAAAAATCACATTCTTTTTCCCCTCCTTTTCTCTGCCTTTCTTTCATTCTCTCTTCATATCATGGGTACCCCACCTCGCAAAACTCTTGCCGAACTTTGGTACCCACAACCAGACATTACTTCATACGGTTCTTGCTTTGGCCGAACATCGAACGACCCCTCCATGCCCAAAGTTTCACTGAAAGATCGCATAGCAGCGGCTAGGACAAACACTTGCACTCCTCATTCCACTTTGTATCAACCTTTTCAACCTTCCTCACCCACTTATGTTGATACCCCTTTCGCAAGTCGTCCTTTGTCCATCGCTGAACGTATTGAGCAATCCCGTAGCCGATCTTTCACTCCTTTCACCACTTCAAATTCTTGGGATCAACAATTCCATTCACCTTCTTATCCAAATGTTGATCCTGCTCCTGTCCAGCCATTCAATTCCTACCAATCCTACCCTACTTTTGCACCTTCCCTAGACATAGCATCAGAACCGCCATTTGGGAGTTTTCAGTATCCAAACAACTTTGAATCTTTTACTGAAACCCCTTCTCAACCCATGTCTAGTCTGGAACAGTCGTTGGAAGACTTTAGGGTAGCGTCAAGCCAACAGATGATGGATTTGAATGCGTCCATGGCCACCCTCATGCAACCTAGTGATCCGGTAGCTAGTTTCCAGCTAGCTCCAAATTTTCCAATGTATGATGAGGCGGTAGGACAGGCTGTGAATTTGAGTGGAGAGAGTGAGATGTACCCCCTTCCACATCAAACCTACCCATCCCAAATTGAATCCCACAACTCCTGTTTTAAAAGTCTATCGAGTATCCCACATGATTTATCAATTGAAGATAGAATGATGAATGAGTTGTGCGACTTCGTAGTGTTTGATTTGCCCGATTGTGAAGGGTCCCCTCCAAGTGAAACCAATCCCAATCCTTTTGACCTCTACACCTCCATCTTAGAACCAGAATCGATTGAAATCCATGCTTTTGATGACGTGTCTGAGAATATAAATTTTCACTTGATTGAGGATATTGACGCTGGGAACATTTTGGATGATGAACCCGTAGATTTGGCTGAGTTTGTCTCTTCAAATCATCATCCCGAGTCTTTAACTGTTTTTCCCGAACTTCATATGCGTCTTGATATTGATGATAAAGGCATGGATGAGATAAATTTTGAGGAGAATATTGAGGATAGTGTTGAGGATGAACCAGTTTTAATTGATGAGTCGTATTTTCCAATTCATCATGTTCCTTTCATTGACTGTGTACACCCTCCCGAAACCTTAACCGATACCCTTCCTCAACCACTTCCCTCCATCATTTCCATCGTTCCGACCTTGCAAGAACCCGTATCATTTCATATGTCTGGTTTACCAAGTTCGGCGTACCCATGGTTTCTCACGAACCTTGAAGGATTTGACCCAATCTCTCGACGGGTTAATAGATTAGCACAATCGCTTTTTACACATCGCTCATCACAAATTGTGCTAATCTATTCACTCCATTTGCACCCTCAAGTTCGTACTCCACTTCTTTTTCCCTTCCGCCATTCTGCTTCTTCTAATATACCGAGACCGTTTCCCGCTTCTATCTCCATACGGTCTCGCGTATTTCCCATCTCTTTTCCCTACGCCTTCTTTCACCGGCCAATGCTTCATCATGATAAATTTTTTGAATGGTTGGTGTTAACTTTTGGCCTGTGTAAGGCCTTGTATAGATGGATACTTCTCTTTTCCCCCCTAATCCTGAACTTCATCGCTTAACAGTGGAAACACTGTTTTACTTAAGTTTGGGGGGGACACTTTTTGTTGTATATATTTTTTGTTTTCCTTTTTGTATATAATTTGTTTTTTAGGGAGCGCCGGCAATTTTGACCCTCTTGGTATAGCCTGACAGTGAGGGTACTGTCAAGTTTAAGTTTGGGGGTGTGCTCGGTAAGCTTTCTTCCTTCGCATTCATTTGTATATTTTGCATTTGCATACCTTATTTAAAAACCCATAAAAATTGAAAATTTTCCAAAAAAATATAAAAACTTTGTCGTCAAGATAGCTAATAGGGTAACTTAGATTTTTATTCCGAAAGTTTAGTTGATATATTAGAAATAACTAAATTCTAGGCTTAGGAATTGAAAACCCTAAAAATAACCCTCATTCTGTCTAACTTTGGTAAGTATACGTTCTTACAATTTTTGAGTTCAGTTCTTGAGTGAAGTCAAGATGAAGGGAAAGTATTGATGCCTTACTGGAGGATAAGTCTGAAAAATAGTTTCTTTTCTTGAGTTCAAATTTAGAGAGTATATACCCTACAAACTGCACTTACACGCACCTTGAAACTTGGGATAGTAGAGGATACCTAGAAACACTCTTGCCTGAAAGCCTAGTATGAAAGAAAAAACGGTATTTAAAGCTAAACACCAAAAGAGCATAGTGAAAAATATATCCGGTCTTGAAAAAGAAAAAGAAAAAGAAAAAGAAAAAAAAATAGAATAAAATCAAGACCTGGAAACTGCTATTTACGCTTTAAGCTCACACATTCAGTAATCGGCTGTTAGTGCCTCAAGAAGCATTAATAGTCGCATGAAAGGTGTGTGAGCAAATCCGTCCATCCTTAATGAAAAGAAGTAGTATTAGGTATTAGGGCTAGGGTATTATAGCTTGAATTGAATTCTTGAGTATAGGGGTGCAAATATACACACACGTAGGGGTATATAATCGATGTTTGAATAAGAGATTGAGATGAAGAATAAGACTTGTGTTTTCTGTAAAGTAGATAAAAATCCCTGATTTGAGGCCTCACTTTAGAAGGAAAACTCAGGAAGATCCAAGGTTAAATAGATAGGAGGTGTGAAAAATAAGGGTTGAATATTTCTAACTTAGGATGATAGAGTTTCTAACGTAAATACTAAACTGTAGGAGTAGAATCGACGTTAATTTATGACACTAGCTTGACGGGATTTTGTGGGTAGTATCCGCTGAAAACCCTCAGGAGACAACACTCCTCCTACTAGGGACACCTAGAGGTTTAACGGCTTGTTGCACATGCTCAGTGCAATCGCGTTCCCTGCGAAAGTGCGGTTATCATTTTTGTGAATAATTGGTTTTGCTCGGGACGAGCAAAAGTTAAGTTTGGGGGTATTTGTTCATCACAGAATATTGCATTTTATACCGCCCATTCTTACGCTCGTGTGTTTATAGGTAGGTGCTTTTAATCCGTGTTTGTTACATGTTTACAGAATACAGGTTTCCAGTACAAATATTGCAAATCAGGATAAAATCTCCACAGTTACGCCAAATGCAGAACATCTGTCGACAGCAGATAAAAGCCGGGTTCCGGTCATCCATATCCGTCCAGTGCCGAGTACCGGTTCCCGATACAAGACATGTGACAATGGTCATTCATGTCTGGAACAAGCACAGAGCACGAGGTGGGCTGCACAAGAATCAATGGGTGCGCGGAGCTCGAGGGAGAGAGAAGTCAAAAGTGAAAAAGATTTGCAATCTTGGACTTGGATATCTGCTGTTATTCCAGAAGACTTTTGTGCATTTTGAAGTTTTCAAACACGAGGAAAGATAAAACCAGAGAAAGCCACCAAAGTTGACATCACAACTCCACTAAAGGGCCGCGTTTCCGCGGCCAATAGGGGGTATTGGCCGCGGAAACGCGGCCGTACTGTTGCTTCAGAGCATCGTTTTTCTGGAGTGTTTTGGTCTTTTCACATGTGGTCTGCTGGTTGCCCTAGATTCCCATTCTCCACCCTATAAATACAGCAGAACTGAGCTCAACCAAGGGTCATTCTTTTGGTTCATTCTTGTAGCCTCTTTTGTAGTTTTTTGTATAGTTCTTCTTCTTCTTCTTCATTCCTCTTCCATGAAATTGTAAGTGAGAAGCTTTTTTGTGGATGTGAATAAAGATGAAGGTTTTTTATCCTTTTGGTTTAGCTTCCCCCTTGAGCTCTCTACCTTAACTTGATCTTGCAACCTCTTAAGTGAGCTTGCAAGTTTAAGTTTTGGTCATTGGTCTCAAGGGGTTGTATCATTTCGTTCTCGCCTTAGCGCTTCAATTCACATGCGTTCTCTACCCTTCCCTTAATCTTGCAACCTCTTGATTGAGCTTGCAAGTTTAAGGGTTGGCTATTGATCCCATGCTTGTTTTGAGTTCTACGGTTCTTGTAATTACTTTCTTGCATTTTTCATTTCTTGTTCTTTTTATTACTCGCTTTTTATTACTTGCTTTTATTACTTGCAATGTATTTCATGCACTTAAATTCCATGTACTTTAATTACTTGTATCTTTTCTTTTTGTTCTCTCTTTTTGGTTCTCTTTTGTGAATGAATGTAATTATTGTTGTTAAGATAAAATACGGTATTATAAGTTAAGTTTTCTTTGCCAATTCCTTTTCCCGTTATTTTCCATTTGAACTTCGCCCAAACCATACGCAAGCGCTCCGTTAGGCACCCTACCCTGACAAGGTAACGGTGATTCCTAACCGTGACCGGTTGCGTTCGGTTTGGCCGGAGGCGAAAGCAAGAGACAAGAACGGAAGGAAAAGGGTAAATAAGCCGGATTCCACGAATACCGCGCTTAAATCCCCTAATCCACGTTGTTGCCAATTGCTTAGCTTCAATTGGTCAAGACTCGGCTCAAAGGTTTTGAGTACGGATTTCTTTAGCTTATAATCTCGTATCTTTTTCTTAACAACTTTATACTTGCAGATAATACACATAGGTTAGACTGAACAAACATACAGATTCTTTATTGACTCGTCTAAGACAAGAAGGTAAGATACCACAATCTCCCTGTGGACCGACCCGTGCTCAACCGGCTAGCTGCAAAGCGACACCGTCCTGATCGCGGTTACACTTAATTTCTTTGAACATCCGACACGCCATCGGCGTGCGATCACTGTTCACCAGTTGTTCGTGGGGCCCACTTTGTGATATTTAGTCGATCGAAATTTAAACATGTTAGTTTACAGTGCTTACATCATATCTCCGACCGGGAATGTCATTTGATCGGTAAACCGCGTCTGATTGCTATAGTTCTTTTAGACGGGTTTGCGAACGTGACATTCGCGTTGATGTTCTGTGTTGTGCTGTGATGTTGCAGATTTGTCGTGGTGGATAGCAGTGTGCAATGATAGTGCAGTTTGGATTTATTTGTACATTTGATATTGCGGGGCGAGCGTCCAACATGTGGACTGCCGTCACTGCCTGTTGTATAATATTCTTTTGGGGCACGACCAGGTAGCGGTCGATGTACCTGTTGTACTATTTTTCCATTTCGGTACTAGGTTTTACCCCGCGACGGAGTGCACGGATAGCCGGGTTCTGGGGGGCAACGGGTCCGCATCTCATGGCTTTGAGAGGCAGAGGGGTCCCACTCTAGAATTGGCAGACTATTCGCCGCACTCGTAGGGGGTACAGGTTGACCCAAGGAGGGGTGCCCAAGATTACCGGATTCCGTGAAGTGCAGGGTGGTCCATTCACTATGCTGTAGGGGGCTGCCTCGCTTCAGGTTTTGGCGGGTAACTTGCCGCACCCGTAGGGGTCTAGGTTTCATTGCACAGGCTATCCACACGACAGGGGAACGTCGGGTTTCAGCAGCGGCTCTGTGAAACCCGGGGATCCCAGATATCTGTATTGTTCTGTGATGCTTATTACTTTTCTGTAATGTTGCATATTATCACGCCTGGAGCGATTATTGTATATTGGTTTATATACTATTAGATGTTGTATATGTTTTACACCCGCGCTAGTCCAGTCCCCGCTCTGTCGTTAGTTAAGTAACCTAACGGGTGATGACGGGACCAAGTGACGAATGCGGATGGCATATACGTACATTTTATTTTCGTTCTTTTCTGGTGTGATTATTGATGGGATTGCGTTGATTCTGATCAATGCAAAGTAAAACAAACCTGTTTGCAGTTGTTGGAACAAATTTAAAAAGTGTTATTGCAAAGACGTTTCCTTTTGTTTTGCATAGCGGTATTCAGTGGAATATCCTGCACCTCATTCGACGGGGCAAGGGCCGATATCCCTTCACCGGGACTGACCCCTTGGGCAGAAGTTTACGTCAGGGTAATAACTTCACTATAGTTGATTACAAGTTGCTTTGCATAGCGGTATTCAGTGGAATATCCTGCACCTCATTCCACGAGGAAAGAGCCGAGATCCCTTTACCGGGAGTGACCTCTTTAGCAAAAGGTTTTCGCCACTATATTTTAAAAAGCTATCAGGTTCCTTCAGCGATATCAAGTTCACTACGTTAAAGGTTTTTCGCCAAAAACCAGCCGTAGCCCTCCGTCACTTCTTTTGGGTATTCAGTAGTATTCAAGCTATGTATTTTGACCAACGCCAAGGCATAGTGTTTGGTAGCTGCTGGGTATTCAATTGTTGCATAGATAGATGAGTTGGTTTGGGACAGTCGTTCTGCCATTTTGGCCAACGTCAAGGGCATGTGCGGGTGGGTTCAAATTGACAAGATAGTGACGGGTAGAACTTGGCATGTGACTTATGACATTTTGACCAACGCCAAGGTTATAAGAGCATGGGGCAAAAAAATCGTATCGGGAGTTTCTAAAGAAACTGAAACTTGCCAAGTATGCGCATACCTTATGGAGTATGAGTAACGTGGATGCATTCCATCACGTTATCATGCGATGAGAGTTGGATCCCGATTCCCACTGATAAGTTGGTTTACTCTTCGGGTGATCCCGATTGATTCTTCTTTAGGTTTGGAGGAGAATTTGACAGGACAGTGGGAGGTTTCCGGATTAGATAAAGTGATAACCATTCTGATCTAGGTTAGAGTGCACGCAGAGTGTTTCTTTTCTCTCTCTCTCTTTGGCAGCGACCTTTGACCGACCCTAGACTATGACTCAGTGACCAAATTGACCGAACCTTCTTAAAATACTGGTTTTTGGATTGTCTATATTGCATAAGTCATTGCCACTCCTTCTTTTACCCTTTGAATTTCTCAGAACACCCGTATTACTACGGATATCCACTTCCATTAGATAGATCCATCGTATAGTTATATACGAACTCGAAGGGACTTCTTCGAGGATGGATCCAGGTTCAGGAGAAATAGAATTGGTTTATTCAGTTGTCTTTTATTATCACCTTCTCTCAGGTTGCGAGGGCTCCTTGATTTAGGAGAGTACACCTATTACGCTTATTGGATAGTCTTATTCCAAACCATAGGCAGGTGCCGAAAGGTAGGGAATGAAGAAAACCAATTAGCCTAAGTAGGGTGTGCAGAAGGTAATATGTAAAGACAAAATAAAGGGATTAGAAAGAGGGAAAAGTAAATTGCGACCGATATCATTCACGACCAAAACCACGTACTTCATCGCCACTCCTATTTCACCTTTAAAGGAATAAGGTATTATTTAGTTGTCTTTTATCATCACCTTCTCTCAAGATACGAGTACTCCTTGGTTTAGGAGGGTACACCTATTATGCTTACTGGATAGTCTTCTTCCAAACCATAGGCTGGTGCCGAACGATAGGGAAGGAAGAAAACCATTTAGCCTAACGATGGTGTAAAGAAGGTAACGACTAAAGATAAATAAAGGGATTTGGAGAGATGGCAATAAAATATACGGTTGAAGTCATGAATTGGATTATGGAAGAGGCATTGCTATGAATACCAGGATACCCCTACAAAACATTTTCATGTTTCAGTGCATTGTTAAAGAAAAACTGTTTTCCTGATTAGACACTTACTCCAAGGGTATGTATTTACCAGGTTTCATTCACATATCTGTATGGTTTTACAGATGATGAGTGGGAGTAAGTTATTGGGAATTAGGTGATTATCCTCATTATATCGGAATTCGTTGTAATTGGTGATATTTGAGGAAATCGCCAGGGTACAGTTTTCAACCTACGACGCACAGGTTTTGAGTTGTTTAACTCAGCGGACTTATACAGAGTATTGTATGTTGTCCAAGTGTCCTTCAGGACAAAGGGGTAGGTCCTCGTACTATGTTCTGTTTACTTATAACTTCTCTAGTATTTAGACAAGTATTTCGTAGAAATACATGGTCTATGTTTTGAGAAGTTATGGGTATAAGAATAAAGTAGAGAACCAGGTATCACAAGTATCGGGATTCTTCAAAGAGATCGAAGATGTAGATTCTTGTGATTGGTATTCAGATGATAGTGATGGTTTTGAGAAACGTGTTTCTCTTTCAGGTTACTCATAATTGGATGGATTCCTAAGTTGAGTAATGCTGATTAGCCTCTTTCCATTAAAGATGATATGCACTGGAGACAGCTGCATGATTTGAATATGGTTCCAATTAAATAAGTGCCAAAGTTTCTGTATTGGATATAGAATAGTTCGTACCTTAAAAGATATTAAGGTACGGGGAGTTGTCCAGCTTATGCTTAAAACCAGACTCTGGATAACTCAGGGCACGTTTCTGTAATGGCTGTTTGTGGGTTGACCCTGGCTATGACGAAGGTTGATTTTCTACCATTTGGAAGATCAATAGTGATATTGTTCTTAACTCGCCACAGTTTTAGTAAAATGGATTTTTTCAGAAAACAGTAGTGGGAGTATGGTAGAACTAGAAGTGATTCCAGAACCGCAAACGATTACGGAAAATTTAATAGGACCTATATATTCAATCAGGTTTGACATTCCATTAGCCACTCCGCAGATATGGTGGGTAACCTCAGACACCCGAGAGGTACTCCGGTAGCCTCAAGGACGGTGACAGGAAGGTTCTTATCTACCCAGACTTGACACTACTGTTGTTCCAGGCTATGAGACCCGGTAGGAGGGTTGTCATAGTCAGTGGGAGCAACAGAAGCATAGTGGGCAAGATGCTTATGTCTATTTATAGACTAGAGCAGTTATAGCGGAGATAGATCATCTAATTTTGATATGACAGTCATGGGTTTGACTTCAATCATAATAGGGGATGGATCTGTTGAGAAGGTAGTAGGGTGTGATGTCAAGGTATCTGGATGACATACACAGAGTAGGAAGTAAAATTCCTATACTATGATCGGTTGTACTTTGGTCGTCACACAGTTGTTTCTCCAGACAGGATATGGATATAATATCAGACATTATGGTTTCTAGATCTATGGTTTTAGATCTGGATTTGGGTAGTTTCCCAATGTGAGTACTTGGACAGTATTCTAATAGTTTTTAGAATAGATGAATCCTAGCATGGTGGTGTACCTGCAGGTGATGGAGTCACCCTCTCTAATGGTGTCTTACAGACTAAAGTGGAGAGGGATGTGCATGATTGGCAGATCACTTGCTTAGGCAATTGAGTCAATCATGAGATGTCAAGTACCGCACCAAATGTTGTTTTTGCACTAGATGCAATAAGTTTGTATTAATCCAATCCTGGAGAAATATAAGGAAGCAGTTTTAAAACATAAGTACATGTTCTACGGATTTGATGACGGCAGCCTCCTTCGGGAGACGATTATCATTCCAGGCTTCAAAGATGACATGGTTGACAGAGTGATTGTCAGAGTTATAGTTTTTCCCTCTGATGAAGAGGGACAGTATTATGGACAGGTGGTCCAAGAGGATACTGTGGGTGGCATGGTGCCGGATACTGATTAGGTTCAGTGATCGATACAGTCTAAGAAGTTTGGATTTGGAGTTCATTTATGAACTAGGTCCCATCAGATATCCAGACATATTCTAAGACAGGTATTACTCGATTCGGGAGATGGCTTTCTCCGCGAACTTGAGATTAAGAGAGATATAGAAAGAAACTTCTAGGCGGATCCACTCACTGAGACATGTATTTCTCGAACACAAGAGTTTTACAAATGGGCTTTGTGAAACTGATTAGTAGAGGAGTTGGATGTTCGGTTTCACACGGGCTGTGAGTAGTCGACATCGCAATAATTAGCCTTGAGTGCAAGTGGGAGATTGTTGGAGATAGTGCCCTCATAGTCAATTATTGGATCGCAGGTACGTGATTGCAATGATTGCGGAGGACCTATACCGGTAGGACAGTCTTACTCGAGATGATAGTATGCTATCTGGTTTGCCTTTATCAGTCGTGCACATGTTCAGGTGACTGATTACATGTTACACTTTGATAGAGCCCTTAGGATCTTGCTTTACTACCAACAGTATGATGGCGATCATATACGTGAGAGTTGGGTAGTTTATATGCATATCCTTAATTGTGGTCCCTAGTCGTGGGAGTTTCGAGACAGGGCATCGATACTCCGGAGTAGACTAGTGTATACATTCGAGACCCCGACGAGGGGCGGTGGCCGGTCTCACAAGCCACTGGTGTCAGTTGGATCACCTAAGATGTATACAGGTGCTCATTAGGTTATGAGTACACCGGACAGGACTCGCCGGGAATCTGCTAGTTGGTATTATACATATCGTCAGATAGCAGTTCCCTGGTGACATGTGTACAGGTTAGTTCATCGACCTGAGGTCGTCATTTGTCTCGTGTGAGTTCCCACTGTGCTTTGATTTCTACCCTACCACGGCTCAAAGGAGTCGTGCAAACAGGTAGTTTTTGGGTACAGTCCCGAGCCATATGGAGGCACGTGAGCGGATCGGCAGGGGATTCGTCTCTCCCGGTATTGGGGGTAAGGTCGTGCTGTGTCTAGGAGAGCCATTACACAAAGTCCATGGCCATGGCAGGAGATTTACTGGTAGGTACTCCAGTAGTATCTCAGGGTGTTATTGGGCTACACTCCGACACGACTTATACTGCTATTGGGGGTCTGACGTTACTAGCCCCCTAGGCAGATATGCGATACTCATAGACGAACGGACCGGACTGTATATACAATGTCACTGTTAGGCTCAGTAGGGTTTCTGGATGAGTTCGCTCATCAGCCTCCCTTGAGGTCAGTCCATGGGCAGCCGTTACGCATAGCTAGTGTCGCTGACGGTTTGTGGTTAAACCCACTGCCAGGGTACTGACGAGTCATTAGAGTCCCCCACAGACAGTTTCCCAAGTTCGGGCGAAACGTTGTAGAGGCCGTATGGTTTTATGGCAGGGTTCGGAAAATGCACGTGCGTTTACGCACGTGTTATTTTTCGGACAAATGATACTGGTCGGCTTTGGTTTAAGCCGGATCCGAGTATTATATTGAGTAGATATAATATCTTTGTCTCAGTTGCATTTGTATTCGGTCGTAATACAAATGCGGGTATATTTATACAGTTTCGGGGTTATCCTGAAAGTCGTTTCAGGATCACTTTTGGAAGTTGCCAGTTTCCAGTTTTCTATCAGCCGTCTTTTAACATTCGGTTAAAGGCGGATTTATCTTTTCTTGAGATGGGGTGAGTCATGCTTCTAGAAGGTTCTAGAAGTTTCTAGAAAAAGGTGACAAGGATTATGACTCATGCTTTGACTTCAATGATTCTTGTTTTCCTTAAGATATTTGTTCTTGATATTTTATGAGGATAAGCTTCTTGTTTATGGTCACCTCCTTGATTGCTCCTACACTCACCCTCCTCCTCCATATAAGTGGCCGGCCCCCTCTCCTCCTCATTATTCACTTGAAGTTTTCATTTGGTTACAAAAGATATGATAAATTTTGGTGTGTATGGAATTTCACAGCTCATTTCATTCCATCGCCCGATTCCCACGGCAACTTCATTAACCGATCGTCCACGGACTTGGACGAAGTGAGACAAATTCATCTACTCATTCTCTACATCATTCTTGGTCGTCTCTTTTAGCAAACTTGACGACCGAGTTGCCTCGAGTCAGAGGCGGGAGCCCGTTTAAAGGATCGTCGACGTGGTGCCACCTCGACGAGGAGATCGGAGATCAACGAGATCGGAGCAGCCGCAACAGAGCGTGGGATGATGGTTAAAGAACGAAGGACTCGGATCATTCGGTATAACCTTTCTACACTCTTTACAGTTTGTTAGTTTAGCAATAATGGCAGATCCGGGTTAAAGTATACGATAGCGCCAGTTAAAAAGTTTTTGTTCCGCATTTGGCGTCTGTAGACGGCCGGGGCGCTAGCGTAGACTTACAGACCCTTTACCTGATCTTGTGTCTAATGCCAACAAACCTGACATATAGTCCTCACGGACCATTCCTGTTGTCTATCCAGACAAACCTGCTCTTACCTGATCCTGTGTTGGCATTAGTTCTTGATTACTGAATACCTGACTTGACATACACAACTTGGGGTATGGGGAAATCAATGATGAAACCTGACTTGTAACTCGACAGTGTACTACCTTTACTGATCAGTTTAGAGACTAGGCCGGCCTTGGGATGATGCTGCTGACATCATTCATCTGTACATATTTCCTGTTTTAGTGCCTAGCGGCATGTCTCGGATTCAGCCCGAGAATCTTGACCGTGGTCCCGGGTATGCACGGGATACTATTGAGTTACATCGATGATTCATCAAATTGATTTCAAAGACTTTAGAATAGATAACCCAATAGAACAGTTTAGTTTACTCACTGCACACTACCCTTCTCTGCCCTGATTTACATTACTGTTACATCTGCTTTTCATTCATGATTATATTTGCATTGCCTGTTACCCTGTTTATATTTTATTGCTTGATGACATGACGCGCTGACGTCTGGGTTTTGCATGGCCCAGATTCTTCTACCTTATTGCAGATTGATCAGGAGTATTGCCGCTGTTAGACTGAGCGGTGAAGTTCCTGTCGGTATGTAGTCTTACTTCCAGGTTTCATTATTGTACCTCTTGGCTTCCGCACATTGTTATTTCCTGACTCTTTTGCTCTGGCTTATGGACATGTACTAGATAGTTGGTTTACTTTCCTGTTCTTGATATCTCTACAGCCGTAATGTGACTGTGGAGGGATTTTTCCTATCCACAGGTAGCATGGTTGGCTATGTCACGTGCCCATCTTAGCGTACTCTAGGAAGCGGGGCGTGACATGGTTCTTTTGGTATCAGAGGATAGGATATAGGTTAATCGGGTTTGATTCTTTTGTAGTTGGGTATTGGACCCAATACACGAATCAGAATACTCGTGATTAGGAACATGTCCTTCCACCTTGACTATTGTGATTGTTGAATCATATCCTTCTCTTGATCCTTTGTTTGGGCGATATGCAAACCACTTTGCATTTCGACCTGAAATCTTTTGGTTCTCTATTATTTCTCCCTGTTTCTTGATTCTGATACTAGGATTTGGGCGACTTGGATGGAGTTATGTAATTGTGCCTATGAACTGCAGCATGGTTACAATGCGGTACTCTATCTAAGTAACTTGGAGTCCTGGTCTTGATTCACTTCTATGTTCCATGAACGTTGTACTACCTTGTCCCTTCGGTTTCATTGCTTACCAGTTATTGTTTCATCGCCAACTTGAATCATATTTACTGTGGTTAACCCTCTTCAGTATCTTGACTTCGGATGAAGTCATCTCGATATCTTACTTGTTATTGTTCTCCCCGCATTAGGACTATTCAATCCTAGTGTGTTCCCTTGTTTGTTGTTGTCTTGGGAATGGATTTTTGCGGCACTTTCCATGCTCATATTGATTGTAAGGAAAGGAAAGTGATTCTCCAGATTCCCGAACATTCGGAAGTTGTTTTGCTGGAGGAAGCAGTTATGTCGGGCCAGGCGAGTTAGGGCTAGGCCGATAAACAAGGTTCTTTCGTCAATGGCAGTGGATAAGGAAGAATCACCGGCTGTATTTGAGGGTTTCATGGACGTGTTTGAAGACATATCAGGTTCACCGCCGAAGCTAGACGTGAAGTTCGCAATTGAACTTGTTCCTGGTGCAACGCCAATCTCAAAGGCGTACTATTCAAGGGCACCAGTGAAGTTGGAAGAAAATCAAGAATCAGGTTACCGAATTTCTAGAAAAGAGGTGGATTCGCAGCAGCAACTCACTTTGGAGAGCTCCGGTTCTTCTAGTAAAGAAGAAAGACGGCACCAGGAGGATGTGCGTTGATTATCGAGAATTTAACCGAGTGACTATTATGAACAAGTACTTGATCCCTCACATTGGCGAAGTGTTTGAGCAGCTTAGTGGCGCGAGGGTATTCTCGAAGCTGGATTTGCGGTTCGGATATCATCATGTCTGAGTTAAATCAGAAGATATTTGCAAGACTGCGTTCCGAACTCAGTATGGACATTACGAGTATTAGTGATGCCCTTAGGAGTAACGAATACACCGGCAATATTTATGGGCTTGATGAACGGAATCTTTTTACCATTCTTGGACCAGTTTTAGTAATAGTCATGGAAGATATTCTGTTCTACTCGAGGAATATTGAAGAGCATGCAGAACACTTGAAGATCGCACTGCAGACATTGAAGCAAGAAAGATTATATGCAAAGATGAGCAAGTGCAAGTTTTGGCTTGAAGAAGTGAAGTTTTTGGGGCACGTCGTATCCGGAGATGGAATCGCCGTTGACCCCGAAAAGATTACAACAGTTCGAGATTGGCCGATTCCGAAGAACGTTGCTGAGATCAGAAGCTTTCTTGGACTTGCCGGGTATTACAGAAGGTTCGTGGAGAATTCTGCTCGTTTGGCTGAGCCTCTGACCAAGCTTACGCGCAAGAAAGTACCATTTGTGTGGACGGATAGGTGTGCGTCAACTTTTGAGGCGTTGAAATAGAGATTGATAACCGCTCCTATTCTGACCGTGCCAGACAGTTCCGGAGGATTGGTGATTCACAGCGACGCATCTGAGAAAGGATTGGGATGTGTTTTGTTGCAGCATGGGAAAATTATAGCTTATGCATCGAGGTAGTTGAAGACCCATGAGAAGAATTACTCAACTCATGACTTGGAGCTAGCAGCTGTGATTTTCGCTTTGAAGATTTGGTGACACTACTTGTTGGGCGAAAAGGTCGAAGTATTCACCGATCACAAAAGCCTAAAATACGTGTTCACACAGAAAGAGCTTAACATGAGGCAACGTAGATGGTTGGAGCTGATGGCTGACTACGATCTTGATCTTAAGTACCATCCGGGGAAAGTTAATGTAGTGCCGGATGCGCTTAGTCGGTTGCCAGCAATTCGGATGTTGACTGCACAGAAGGAGCTTATCGAGGATTTTCGGAGATTCGAGTTGGAGATCATGCTACCGCATTCTTCGGGACAGTTGATGCAGCTGCAGGTACAGTCGTCGTTAATCGAGAGTATTAAAGCAGCGAAATTGTTGGACCCAAGATTGCAAAAGTTTCGATAACAGATTGAAGCTAGACTTCGAACGGACTTATTGATTCATGAGTATGGTTTGTTGCGGTATGGTAGCCGTTTGTGTGTGCTAATGGGATGTAACATTTTAAAAATAATTAAATAAATAAAATCGTTTAAGTGAATTTTATAATTTTCGGTAAAGTAAAACGTAGTTTTCATAAAACTAAACCGTAATTATTTTTCACTATAAATTTAAAAATACCTATTTTAATTATGTTATTACTAGTAAATGGTGTTTATTTAGCCACTTATAAATTTTTAGTTTAATTAAATATTTTTCCTAAATTAATTATTTTAAATATTAACATAAGCTTTATTTATACACTAAATTAGTGTAAATTACAAATTTGAATGAGTTTACATTGCAAAAATGAACCATTGCATATTAGAATCTAGTGTGTATCATGCAAAATTTATTTACAAATTTTTCCATGATTCTAGAAATTTCTTTAGTTGCTTTAGTAAAAAAATGAAAGAAATTAAATGAAATGATGAAAAGACATAAAGAGCTGATATTTTGGGGTAAAGTTTCTATATTTTTCTTCACTTTTCTCACTCTCCTCTCCCTCCTCCTCACATGGCCGGCCTCCTTCCCTTGGTAGCCCCCTTTTTCCTCACTTGATTTTTATTACAAAAACCATCAAAAATTCATCAAAAATTCAATAAAAAATCCACAAAATCCTAATAAATTCCTACCCTCTATTCTTTGCTCATCTTTACATGGATTTTGGAGATGGAAAATATTCATTCTGGAGGCTTATTTTCATGTTTGGATTTCATTTTGTGGAGGTATAAATCTTCTTCTTTTGATTTATTGTTATTAGATGTTTCATTTAAGCATAATTAGATTTAATAAATTAATTCTATTTACAAGTTTTAAAATTCAAGATAGGGTTTGTAAAATCAAGTTATGGTTTTATTAATTAATTAGGGTTATAATAACTAGTTTAACACTTTTAGAAATGGAAAATCATGCATGGTTGATATATTGTAAATTGTTTATCCAAAATTATTTAAATTAATCCATTTTGCAAACTAGATTTCTATATATTGTATATATTGGTGAGATAAAATTCCAATTAATGTTTGTAACACTAGATTGTGGTTTTAATGAGGATATTAACTTGTTAGTGGAATGAAAAACTTAAATTGGTTACTAATTTCTATTGATAATTGAAAAATACTAATAAAAATGCGATTTTGCTAACTAGATTTTGGAAATTCTTAAATAAATGAAATTTAAAATATAATTTATGGTTTCATTATATCATTATCATCATGAATTGTAGTTTAATGTATTAATTCAAGCAAAATCCAGTTTAGTTGTGATATTTTGAAATTTTGCTTAAAAGTATCGAAATCGGGCAAGTTTGCAAACTAGAATTTTCCAATTAATACAATTGGGGCGTTAAAAATATAGTGATGGTTTATATAGTCTAGTTATGCTAATTAATGAATATTATGACCATTAGTTTCTTTTAAACATCAATTTTTGAAGTAAAACGGTAAATTGGTGTTTTCAGGTTTTACGGAATCGGACGATTTGATCGATTTTTAGGGTTTCGATGATTTAAATGATGTTTTATATTATAAGTAATGAGTTTTTAAACTAAAAGTTGTTTGTTGATATTTATCTCGATCAATCGGCGTTTGTACGCCGATATCGAGCGATATTTGGTCCTTTTGCATGAGCGGGACATAGGTTTTAACCTATGCGCGTTTCGTGCGTCGTTTTGATTTTTTGTCCGTGATTCAATTTACGATATTATACATGTTTGCGTATAGGTACCCCTCGCGTGGACTTCGGACGAGGAAGAAGAGGAAGGCGACATCGTCTTCGGCAGACAAGGACCAGGTGAGTAGATGTGTATTTACGGGGGAAGTCGGGTGGATGGCGTTTAGCACCCCGCAAACGTAGAATAGGGATAGTACTTATTGTCGTTAGGAAGCCAGACGTGACCTTAGATTCTTGATGAGTAGGACCCTAGTAATGACCCTAGGTTGGAATAGACTGATTTACAAAGACCATACCAGAGGATGAATACCTTGGAAGAGATTCATAGGTTTCAGGTAGATACACACACGCACACACTGAGACTCGACGTGGTGTATACGTGTATGTATGTATATATATATATATATATATATAGGACTAGGTGTAGGTATATATATATATATATATATATATATATATATATATACATACACACACACACATACACACACACACATAATACGTATATGTGATACAAGGATGTGATATGATACACGGGGATGAAACAATGTAACTGGGCTGATGCCGTGATTCTTGGCTATACAGTCGTGTTATGATGTTAGCGGATCATTAGAAAATGAGATAATGGATTTATATACATGAACAATAATGAAGGGTGGCGATGATATTGAAGTATATGGGACTCTAAAATAGAACCCGGACCGTAACCCGTGCCTGAAATTATGATATGATATCATATATGTGTGACTTGATTACGACATCATATAGGTGTGACTTGATTTCGATATCATATATGTGTGACTTGATTACGATATCATATAGGTGTGACTTGATTACGATATGATCTAAGTGTGACTTAATCACAATATGATACATATGACATGATATTTCTGAGAATAAATTAACGATGTATATTTATGCTGGCAATGATATATGATTGATGTATGCGATTACAGTATAGCACCTGATTAGTCCAAAAATTTGTATTTACCGCAATCAGAAACGGCGTCGCTTTGCAGCTAGCCGGTGAGTACGGGTCGATCCACAGAGATGGGTAATTTTCTTAATGTGCTTTTACGAGTTGATTCCAAATGTTGTTTGGATTGATTAAATCTAAAACCTAGATCTATCACTAAACTAAATTAATCTAAATTAAAGTCTTGCTAGAGTTAGGTTTAGGGGAAGTTTGGAGATTAAAGGTTTCCTCACCGCTTTCATTGCCCTATTTTTGATCTATTAGATGTTGTGGTGATTATCAATAAAGTGGATTAGAATCTTTTGGGAAGATGTTTCTTCCTCTAGATTCTTATCCTTCCTTTATCGATAATTACCCTAACCCCCATGGAAAACAAGCACAACCGGCCCTTTATACTACGGTTCATCGTTACCTCGATGGGTAGGATGCCGTAGGGAGCGGTTGTGCGTGCATGCATGGAGTTCTAACTCTTAGGTGTGGATGGCATGAAAGGGGTGAGAGATCTCATCTCTCAAACCTTTCCCTAAGGCTAACCCTAACAAGCGAGGAGATTACTCGCTCATTAGGGGATGAAAAGACATACTAATTAAAAGAATTAAAACAAAGAAATAAAATTAACTTACTAGTTTGATGGCTTCCTCCAAGCAATACAGAACAGATCTGAATAAACTCCCAACAATTCTGAATTTTATTGATTGAAAAGAGGCATAGCGTTTTACAATTTTCGATTACAATTTATAAGTAAACAGGAGAATTTAGGGTTACAGACTCTCGCACATGTGCAATTACAGATTTGCCCACGGAAAATCCCAACACCCGCACCGACGCACCGACAGAAGAAATCTGCGCCGACACGGGCATTAGACGGCCGCGGAACCGCGGCAATAGGGCGCTTGGGCCGCGGTTCCGCGGCCCTTTGGTGAGCTTAGCTCACCCAACTTCTGGGCTTGGTTCAGGACTTCTTGGGCTTCCTATTTTTATACTTCTTTTCTCTGTTGGGCTTCTTAGTCTTCTCCAGATCTTCAGTGAAAACTTGTAAGGATCTTTTGACCGTTTCACTTTCGTCTTTTTGGACCTTGCACTGTTCTTCGTCTCGGCTTGAGTAAGATCCGTCTGCTTGTTGGTCAAAAGTCCCTTTTCTGTATCAACTTTCGTCTTTTTCACTGTATGTGCTCCAAGAGCCTGTATCCTGTAATATGCAACAAACATGCGTCAAGAGTACCTGTTTATCTATAAAACAGATAAGAATAGGGGAATGAAAAATGCATTATTATGGTCTCAACAGCACCTTGATCTTGACATGTGTTGATGATGATATTATACGAATGATGAGACACGTAGGTGATACTTGACCCGTACCCCGATATTGGGATGCCGTACGATGGATTTTACCGTACGAGGCATAGATATGATGATTGATCCGCACTCTTGATTCAAGGAAGCCGTACTACGTATGTGACGCTATTGAGGCTGGATCGCCGACTATTAGAGATATGGATTCAGACCTTAGGTGGACTCTTAATTCTTATCGACTAATTTCTTAGGTTTAGTTCCTTAGGATGTTAGATGGACACTAGTTTAGGCTCGAGACATATAGTTGTAGTTATACTTGTATATCAAATGAGTGGATAATACACATCCATCTTTACCTTCAGACTGTAATCATCATGGTGCATGTTCATTAATATGTTTCTATAATCAGTATAAAACTCTGCCTGTTAGGACACCAGCACCATTACCGATGGTGCGCATATTCCACGCACACTTATTTTCCGACTCACACACATCATCATCGGTAATTGCTATGTCACGTACACTTTAGATCATATTATCTTTTATTGATACAATCAGCTAACAGCTAGATCAATATAGTATTATGATCACTCTCTGGTGTTAGTATAGACATGGTATTTATTACTTAGACATTTCATGCATTCGCATTTTCATGTTATCATGCAGTATTATGGGGCATATGCCGATACTTATCATATACTTACTCATGATTTGAGATTTTGGATTTCTATGAGATTTCTGGATTTCGGGGAAAACCGCAAGAATATATAAAAACTTTTCTCTCTCTCCTCCTCTCTTTTTAAAATATAAGATGCGGTTTTCTCGTGATGTATGTGTCGTCCACCATGAGATTTCATATTTTCTGTTGGATTTCGAGACCCGATTCGAGGAGTGGATGAGCCATCTCAGGTACATGGTGGGCCCGGTATGGTACCCCGGGGCAAGAAGATCGAGTTGTAGACGATGAGCCTGGCAGGGGAGGACTACCTACCGGTGATGTCTGGCGCGGCGGATATCCGGAGGATACCGACCGTTGTCGTGAGATTTGATGATATGGGCCGATCCGGACCGACGGAGCCCGAGATATTGAGACTATGAGACATTGAGATTATGAGGTATTGAGATTTGAGATTTACATGTTTTGTGTCGATGCTTGACACGGATATCCATGGATTTCATCGTTGATATTTCAGATTTCTATACACATTTTACCATGATAAAAGCTAAAGATTTCTTATACAGATATATCCAGATTTCAGGATTGATTGTTTTACATTCATGGTGCATGCATACTCATTCACATGACATATTACTATTTGAGACACTGACACGGGCACAAAGCTTTTGCACTACACGTAGTTTATTACCCTGCCATGACTAGATGATTAGTATTATATTAGTATATTATTATGACCTAGGACAGTGTCGTGCATTCGATTTCTTTTCGCAGTTATCTTCTACTCACGAGTTGGCAACTCACCCCCGTTGTGCCAAATTTTATTACAGGTTGATGTATAGGGTTCCTTGGCAGTTTGCTGGCAAATCGTTTCATTCCGGGTGATTTGCACGGTAGGTTGGCTCATTTGTATTTGGACCGCCGTTGTATTTTTATTATTTCATTTGTATATAGTAAGCTCCATCAACCAAACTTGTATTACTTGATAGTTACTGGACCAGTTATTTATTTCGACCTTAGAGTCGCGCTTGTATTATTATGGTATCTGGTGGATTTGTTTTCTTTTAAGTTTTGAGCCTCGCCCTTTGGCGCTGTATACTATTATGCATTGGTGTGGTTGTTTCCGCCTTTTGGCGTAGAGCTAGCTCCCGTTTGGGGATGCTTTTTATTGTTTGTATGTATTATACTTGTTTGTACCCGTTTGGGGACAGTTTTTACAAAGGAGACTCTACCGAAATTTTTGAGAAAATTGGATGATGCTTTTAAGCTTGTTTTCTTCATATTTTCCTTTATTTCTTCTTCTTTTATGGTTTAGATTTCTGGGTTTCGGCTTACTTAGGTTACGTTGCGCCTCTAGACGCTTCGTAATCTAAGTGCCGGTCACGTTCCGTACTTTCGGGTCGTGACATGGGAGACATCCGCGAAGAAGTTATGAAGGAGGCGCACAATTCCGCATATTCCGTACATCCAGGAGGCATGAAGATGTACCAAGATATACGGCAGCATTTCTGGTGGGAAGGCATGAAACGGGAGATTGCCCGCTTTGTGGCAAAGTGCTTGGTGTGTCAGCAAGTCAAGACTGAAAATCAAAGGGTTGCCGGTTTGTTGCAACCACTTCCGATTCTTCAGTGGAAGTGGGAACATATAACCATGGATTTCGTGACGGCTATACCGCGGAGTCCAAAAGGCAAATGCAGTTGGGTGATTGTTGATCGATTGACCAAGGTAGCTCACTTCATAACATTTCGAGTTGGTCAATCAGCAGAAGCTTTGGCAGAACGGTACATGCAGGAGATAGTAAGATTGCATGGTGTAACGTCTTCAAAATAATAAAATATGATTTTTGGGAAATTTTATAATTTAATATTATTTTAATGAATATTTTAATATTCTGGTATAATTAAATACAGATAAATGGGGAAAAATTATGGAAAATTCTAAAATAAGGTATTTTAAGGAATTGCCTCGTTTTCTGTGCATGCCCCCATTTCCTCTAGTTTTGACCCTGAGTATGTCTAGTTTTGACTGATTCCATCTAGGGTGAAATCTGGGTTGATTTTCCTATGTTGGTGTATAATTTGGGACTTGTTTTAGCATGGATTTTGGTATTTGGTGATTCATTCCTGTCGGGTGGCGTTTGGACGTCAACGACAAGTGGATTTTGATTGTGTTTACATGCGAGTCGATAGGTTTTTACCTATGCGGGTAGCGTGTGCTATTTTGGTTTCCGATGTGATTTTCATGTGCTTTAGCATTGTGATATACTTGTAGGTACCCCGCGTGATGTTGAGGCAAAGGAGGTGAAGATAGCGACATCGGCTTTGGCACACGAGAAGCAAGGTGAGTAGATTTATATCTACGGGGAGAAGTCGGGTGGATGGCGTATAGCACCCCCGCAGTCCGTGGTGATGTATACGAATACGTATACACACGAATATTTATTATGTGTTGTTTAGGGTCATTGATCGTAATAATGATATTTTGATGATAAGAATATATTGGTTTAGTATAGTGCGAATCCTAGAGTAGTGGTTGCACTCACACATACATTTACACACATACTTGCATTCATTCTTTCATTTATTAGAGTGCATATGATGGTGCGTATATCTACACATGGGTATGGGACTATGTGTTTATATACGGGATTGGAGGATGATACGTGGTTTGAGATGATACTTGATGTGAGGCCGTGAGATCGGCGATGTGACATAGCTTGTCTTCGAGGTGCGATATGATAGTTTTAGCGGGCCTTTGGACATGTGCTTTACCCGCATTCATATTTTTATAGATGGTATCGATTTGTACTAGATTTAGAGTAGTACCCCAGATTATGCGATCTGGTGATAGTGATACCTGATATGTGATGAGGTATTGTGATATTGACCCCTACCCAGCTATTGGGATGCCGTACGAGCCGATATTGATGATAGATCCGCACTCATGACTCGAGAATATCTTACGATATGTTATTGAGGCGGGATCACCGACTATCATATCTATATTTATATATTGACTCAGATTAGGTGGTTTCATACCCCTCCTGTCTAGATTATTTAGTAGACATTAGACTAGACCGAGTCATACCTATTTCAAAACTAACGAATCGGGGATATTTTAAAGATAAGCAGAAGAGTTATACGGATATTTTCAAATGATGCATCTTTTCTTAAAACACCGTAGCCCTTACTTTACCAAAAGCCCTGATTCGTCTTATTTCAAAAGGCAAGGTTGCATGACATATCTATTGGGGCAGGTTCTGTACTTTTGCGTTGATCATTCGTTCCGCATATTCCTGCTATTTGCATTGCATCGCTTGTATTGTTGTGACATTCAGTCATGCTGCTAGGACACCAGCACCATTATCGATGATGTATATGTTCCACGTACACTTGTTGCCGGCTCACACACTCATCATCGATAATTGTCATGTCACTACACTAGTACTATTGCATTCATGATATGATTCTGGCATGGCATATTGTACACTTATACCTGTACACATATATAGATGATTCTAGCTTGATTGGGGATTTGGGAACCGCAAGATACTCTTTAAAAACAGATTCCTTTTAAAAGAGCGGTCTCCCTCGACATGTGCACATTATTATTCCATGTTGCATGACTTACTGATATGCTTGCATTACTGTTACATGCCGCATACATCATGCTTTGACTGTATGCATTGAGATATGTTGTTTCTATGATATTTCTGGATTTGGGAACCGAGGGTATTTCAAAAGAGAATATGTCATTTCTTTAAAAACCCGGTTACCCTTGATATGATATTTCAGTGCGTCCACCATGTGTTTTCTCGGTGCTGAGAGCGACATGTGTAACCCGAATCGAGGCGTGGATGAGCCGATTGCGGGTACATGGTGGACCCGGTATGGTTCCCCTCGGCAAGATGATCGATGAGCTTTGCCGATTGAGCCTGGAGGCGGGCGAGTACCTACCGGTGATTGGTTGGACCTGACGGTTATCCGGAGGATACCGACCAGAGTCGATAGATGTTTTGGGCATACTGCCGGGGCCGAGGGCCGATACCGCAGACAGAGCCCGCGGGCCGATCCGGACTGACGGAGCCTGATATATGAGGATTTACGTGCCGATGCTGGGCACAGTTTTCATGATGTTTTCGGGTGTCGATGCTGGGCACCCTGGTTCCATGATTTTGATGTGTCGCGAGGGACACGGGTGGTTATATCCTCATATTATTTCCCATGCACATGATTCATGATATTTACATGCATGGTGGTTATTGTCAGTGGGTGACGAGTGGACGGGATCCACGAGTGTGCAGATTTGATTACATTGGTTATACCTCATATTCATGACATGCGATTACCTGAGGCACTAGCACGAGCACTTGGCACTACACTCATGTATAGAGATTACATTGCCAGTTTAGCATGCTTCAGCATTATTCATATTGAGGTTTATTTATATCTGATCGTATTGACCTAGGATGGGTCATGCATTCGATCTCTGCTTGTAGATATTTTCTATTCACGAGTTGGCAACTCACCCCCGTTGTGCCCCAGTCCTTGCAGGTTTTTGCCGTACAGATTCCATAGCGGCATTTCTGGCACACTGCTTCCTTATGGGTGACTTGCGTTGGTAGGTGGGTTCTTTGTATCAGAACCGCCGTTGCTCATGTATTATTTATTGTATCTAGAATTTCCATCAACCAAAACTTGTTTATTGTTTCAGACTTAGAAAACAGTGTTGTTTTATTTCGACCTTAGAGTCGCGCTAGTAGTATTACGGTTTTCTGGCTGTTTTGAGTTTCTTTTTTTTTGGGTTTTAATCCTCGCCCTTTGGCGTTGTATATTATTATTGCTTGCGTGGTTGTGACCGTCGATGGACGAAGAGCTAGCTCCCGCTTGGGGATGCCTTTTATCATGTCATATATATTATTCTTGTTGTACCCCGTTCGGGGCCAGTTTTTACAAAGGAAATTCTGCCGAAATTTTAAGGAAAAATTACACATTTTAAAAATTCATATTCGGCTTAGTTATTTAAAAACTTGATTTTCAAACATGATTTCCTTACTTTTCAAAAACAGTTTTCCTTATTTACTCTTTAAATGGTTTTAGATTGCTGGGCTTTTGGCTTACTTGGATCAGATGGGGTCCTATAGACTTCATATGGTTCAAGGGCCAGTCACGTGCTCTTTCGGGTCGTGACAAAGTTGGTATCAGAGCGCTAGGTTGACCTTGGTTCGAGTCTAAGTTTGACTATGTGGAGCCTAGGGCGTTATCTATATAAGGAACTTAGGCTTGACCTTACGGAACTTAGACTTGGTCGAGGGGGTATTAGACCCGAACTTTCTTCGCGTAGGATGACCCTTGGTTGATGGAATAGGTGACTAAAGTAGAGTGACGTACCGTTGGTATGTTCCGCGGCATACTTACGACACGCCACTCCGCTTAAGAAACCTTAGGTTGTACATTTCCTTGCATTGTGTCATATTCCTTCCTATGATCTATCTTCATCGATACTGGTTATGGTTTTGCTGCCGCGATTGCACGGGCAGAGTGAGCTACGGCTCGAGTTGTCAGCATGAGCTCGTCGTGGACGAGGACTGACCAGGGCGTGATTCCCGAGGAATACGATTGCATATTGAGGCGTCGTCTTATTGTGTTTCCGCACGTTGGGCGTTTGACAGATCGCTGTTGCGAGATTTCTAGGACATACCGGTCGGTACCAGAGGATTGAGCCACTGATAGAGGCCAGCCAGGTTGTGATGACCGTTGATATTATCGCTTATCCAGGGTGGTTGAGGCGCTATTTAGCGTATAGACGAAGGAGCCAGTTGTTGCTGCTAATGATGAGATACCGCCCAGATGATTGGAGCTACTGCAGCATGGCATGTTCTTGGAGACATGATAGTGAGTCGCTAGTCACCGAGGATGAATGACTAGGACATGTGGTTCGTTCGCTTACCCCGATGCGAGGTCATCAGGTAGATTGATTCCAGCTAGAGGCGACTTCACGCAGATTCGTTGAGAGTCGATTGAGACGATCGAATGTCAGGAACCTATTTTCCAAGTTTAAAGTATACGGAAAGACATGCAGGTGATTCTATGGACCCTCTAGAAGAATGAAATCCTAACTCGACTTAATGACCGTGTGAAAGCCTTTGAACCTTAGGGTTTGCGGCGGTTCCTCGGCGCCATTAGTGAGGCTTGGGTTTGCCCTTCTACGGCTGGACCACCGACGCTGTGGCATGTACTCGATACTATTAAACTGTACCCGAGATGTGAGCTCTTGGGAGATTATGAGGTTCTGACGAGTCGATCGGATGGTTCGACATCATTCGGATATCATGTGATGGGACACTGCTTGGGAGACTCCAGATACGAGCATAGCCGTTGGAGCGCAGTCTGTGTAGCCATGATGAGATGAGTCCGAATCAGTCGATAGTGGAGCAAGGTGGAGTAAAGAGTTTGCACGAGATTTCGACGAGATGACGTTCCACTCCGCTGACATCAGAGATGCGATATGCACGCTGTGGACGTGTTCGGCTAGATATCTTCTACTGAGTGATGAAGATACTGAGTTCGTGATTTCGAGTCCGTGTTAGAGACTTCGGGTGGACCGTAGCCGAGGACATTGCAGTGTGCAGATAAAGACGCGACGTCGAATGGTCGATGATACAGACAAGCGGGACAAGAAGTTCGTGCGAGAGGCAGACAAGCTGTTACTACACCCCGTTAAGATTAAAGGCCGGACATGCATACAGAGGCGCAGAGATGCGACCAGCTTCCGAGGAGATGTTGTACGAAGGACGCAGAGGTCCAGAGAGCGAGAAAAGATTACGCCAGAGTACCAGCCTCCTTACAGTTTGGCTTAGGCAAGATCAGAAGAGACCTTGAGTAGGATTCCTTCCAGTACACTGCTGCAATAAGAGTTGCACTCAGGATCGGATGTGTAATATGCATTCAGAGGACCCGAGGTCGGCGCCAGAGATGTGCTGCTTTACGAGCGGTCGTGAGGATTGACCGAGAGATGACCAGGGAAGTGCAAGAACGGAATCGTTCCTGTCAGCACACCTGACCGGGCCGATGAGCCGATGGATTGCGAGTTGGTAATCTATAGGAAAGATCAGGAACCAGAGGCAGAGGACGCCAGCCGCGAGCAAGAGGCAAGTAGATATCTTGTGCCGCTAGCATCGGATGTACCGGTACCTTCTCGACCCTGAAGGAGGGTATACCGACGACGGTAATTATGATTTGTGATTTTATGATTTGATTATCACGTATCCGTTGCTTTGGATTTCGGTATTTTGGGCGATCTATTCGCATGATTTAGTCTTGATGACAGAGTTTCATGATATTTGATTTTGTGCACCATGGTTGCACCTACTGGGTATTTATACCTTGTACATAGTTATTACTCTTGAGCTGTTGATTGCGATTTCATGCCTATTTTATGCTGGTGATTTGATTTACGCTTCCAGCAGAGTTTCATGTAAATTTAGTGTTTTGATTTTGCACTCGGTATAGCTTATATGTGCTTGTAGTGCATCGATATGTGTTTTGTGCCCGCAGCTGCATACGTTTATGATTTTCTTCATATCTGGATACACTTGGTGTTGCTGCTTACGTATTTGAGTTCTTGCTTGGTATTTGTGCATGGGATGCACCAGTTCTATACTTCGTGCATTTGTCGCACCAGTTTTATGTTTCTTGCGTTTATCGCATCAGATTTATATTTCGTGCCTTTGTTGCACCGGATTTATATTTTGTGCATTACGATTGCACCTGACTTCGATTTGATGCCTTTCGGTATGTCGATTTTGATTGTGATATTGATGTGGATTCTTGCACTCCGTGCTTTTGACTGGACTTACGCATATTCGACGTTGCTATTGGATTTTGTGATTCCGTGCATATTGAGTGCGCAGGGTCTAGATTTTCATTCGTGCATGATGGATGCACCGATTTGGATTTTCGCGCATGTTGGGCGCATGTTTTGAGATACGATTTTGGGGCACACCAGATGCACTAAATCGAGATTTTTCGTGCATGTCAGATGCACCTGTTTTGGCTGTCAGGCACACATGTTGCCTATGACAGATGTTTCGTGCACACCCGTTGCACCTAGATGTTGTTTTGTGCACATGTTTAGCGCATATATGGATTTTGATTTCCGTGCGCGTCAGACGCACAGGGTGGTGTTATGTGCATTTTTGGAATTTATTCCTTTTGGAGCAGTACATTTTTATGATGTGGGATATTTGCTTTCATACTGAGCAGGACTAGTCAGTGGACAGTGCCTGGATATATTTTGCATGCATCGATAGTTATCGAAGGGATTTCCGAAAAGCGAGCTATAGTCTCAGTATATACCTACGTGTCCGATATGACACAAAACGTTTTAAAAACAAGGAAACCTTTCTGATTATTTTCAAAACGGTGGAACGTGCTTATTAAACAAAGGATATATATACACATATATAGTTATTTTCTTATGAGAAACGTCCGCCACTGTGCAGTGTTACGCGCATCGCACAGCAACTTAAAAAGATTTGGCATACAGTCGCATCAGCTAATTACATGTATAGATTGGGTGTCTACATGTATAGTCTTGGTCCATATCATATTGATTTTGTATTGGATTTGACATTGTGTCGTTACCATGACTCCGATGATTGCGGATGCTTGATGGAGTGTTGCTTTTGAGTTATCTGCTCAGTACTCATGCGCATGCATTGCGCTATGATGTTTTATGTATAGATGATTTCGGAGCCCCGATGACTTGGAATTTGTATTGAAATATTTTAGTATTTGGGGGTTTAAATTTAAATTCGGGGACCGAATTTCTTTAAGGGGGGTAGATTGTAACGTCTTCAAAATAATAAAATATGATTTTTGGGAAATTTTATAATTTAATATTATTTTAATGAATATTTTAATATTCTGGTATAATTAAATACAGATAAATGGGGAAAAATTATGGAAAATTCTAAAATAAGGTATTTTAAGGAATTGCCTCGTTTTCTGTGCATGCCCCCATTTCCTCTAGTTTTGACCCTGAGTATGTCTAGTTTTGACTGATTCCATCTAGGGTGAAATCTGGGTTGATTTTCCTATGTTGGTGTATAATTTGGGACTTGTTTTAGCATGGATTTTGGTATTTGGTGATTCATTCCTGTCGGGTGGCGTTTGGACGTCAACGACAAGTGGATTTTGATTGTGTTTACATGCGAGTCGATAGGTTTTTACCTATGCGGGTAGCGTGTGCTATTTTGGTTTCCGATGTGATTTTCATGTGCTTTAGCATTGTGATATACTTGTAGGTACCCCGCGTGATGTTGAGGCAAAGGAGGTGAAGATAGCGACATCGGCTTTGGCACACGAGAAGCAAGGTGAGTAGATTTATATCTACGGGGAGAAGTCGGGTGGATGGCGTATAGCACCCCCGCAGTCCGTGGTGATGTATACGAATACGTATACACACGAATATTTATTATGTGTTGTTTAGGGTCATTGATCGTAATAATGATATTTTGATGATAAGAATATATTGGTTTAGTATAGTGCGAATCCTAGAGTAGTGGTTGCACTCACACATACATTTACACACATACTTGCATTCATTCTTTCATTTATTAGAGTGCATATGATGGTGCGTATATCTACACATGGGTATGGGACTATGTGTTTATATACGGGATTGGAGGATGATACGTGGTTTGAGATGATACTTGATGTGAGGCCGTGAGATCGGCGATGTGACATAGCTTGTCTTCGAGGTGCGATATGATAGTTTTAGCGGGCCTTTGGACATGTGCTTTACCCGCATTCATATTTTTATAGATGGTATCGATTTGTACTAGATTTAGAGTAGTACCCCAGATTATGCGATCTGGTGATAGTGATACCTGATATGTGATGAGGTATTGTGATATTGACCCCTACCCAGCTATTGGGATGCCGTACGAGCCGATATTGATGATAGATCCGCACTCATGACTCGAGAATATCTTACGATATGTTATTGAGGCGGGATCACCGACTATCATATCTATATTTATATATTGACTCAGATTAGGTGGTTTCATACCCCTCCTGTCTAGATTATCTAGTAGACATTAGACTAGACCGAGTCATACCTATTTCAAAACTAACGAATCGGGGATATTTTAAAGATAAGCAGAAGGGTTATACGGATATTTTCAAATGATGCATCTTTTCTTAAAACACCGTAGCCCTTACTTTACCAAAAGCCCTGATTCGTCTTATTTCAAAAGGCAAGGTTGCATGACATATCTATTGGGGCAGGTTCTGTACTTTTGCGTTGATCATTCGTTCCGCATATTCCTGCTATTTGCATTGCATCGCTTGTATTGTTGTGACATTCAGTCATGCTGCTAGGACACCAGCACCATTATCGATGATGTATATGTTCCACGTACACTTGTTGCCGGCTCACACACTCATCATCGATAATTGCCATGTCACTACACTAGTACTATTGCATTCATGATATGATTCTGGCATGGCATATTGTACACTTATACCTGTACACATATATAGATGATTCTAGCTTGATTGGGGATTTGGGAACTGCAAGATACTCTTTAAAAACAGATTCCTTTTAAAAGAGCGGTCTCCCTCGACATGTGCACATTATTATTCCATGTTGCATGACTTACTGATATGCTTGCATTACTGTTACATGCCGCATACATCATGCTTTGACTGTATGCATTGAGATATGTTGTTTCTATGATATTTCTGGATTTGGGAACCGAGGGTATTTCAAAAGAGAATATGTCATTTCTTTAAAAACCCGGTTACCCTTGATATGATATTTCAGTGCGTCCACCATGTGTTTTCTCGGTGCTGAGAGCGACATGTGTAACCCGAATCGAGGCGTGGATGAGCCGATTGCGGGTACATGGTGGACCCGGTATGGTTCCCCTCGGCAAGATGATCGATGAGCTTTGCCGATTGAGCCTGGAGGCGGGCGAGTACCTACCGGTGATTGGTTGGACCTGACGGTTATCCGGAGGATACCGACCAGAGTCGATAGATGTTTTGGGCATACTGCCGGGGCCGAGGGCCGATACCGCAGACAGAGCCCGCGGGCCGATCCGGACTGACGGAGCCTGATATATGAGGATTTACGTGCCGATGCTGGGCACAGTTTTCATGATGTTTTCGGGTGTCGATGCTGGGCACCCTGGTTCCATGATTTTGATGTGTCGCGAGGGACACGGGTGGTTATATCCTCATATTATTTCCCATGCACATGATTCATGATATTTACATGCATGGTGGTTATTGTCAGTGGGTGACGAGTGGACGGGATCCACGAGTGTGCAGATTTGATTACATTGGTTATACCTCATATTCATGACATGCGATTACCTGAGGCACTAGCACGAGCACTTGGCACTACACTCATGTATAGAGATTACATTGCCAGTTTAGCATGCTTCAGCATTATTCATATTGAGGTTTATTTATATCTGATCGTATTGACCTAGGATGGGTCATGCATTCGATCTCTGCTTGTAGATATTTTCTATTCACGAGTTGGCAACTCACCCCCGTTGTGCCCCAGTCCTTGCAGGTTTTTGCCGTACAGATTCCATAGCGGCATTTCTGGCACACTGCTTCCTTATGGGTGACTTGCGTTGGTAGGTGGGTTCTTTGTATCAGAACCGCCGTTGCTCATGTATTATTTATTGTATCTAGAATTTCCATCAACCAAAACTTGTTTATTGTTTCAGACTTAGAAAACAGTGTTGTTTTATTTCGACCTTAGAGTCGCGCTAGTAGTATTACGGTTTTCTGGCTGTTTTGAGTTTCTTTTTTTTGGGTTTTAATCCTCGCCCTTTGGCGTTGTATATTATTATTGCTTGCGTGGTTGTGACCGTCGATGGACGAAGAGCTAGCTCCCGCTTGGGGATGCCTTTTATCATGTCATATATATTATTCTTGTTGTACCCCGTTCGGGGCCAGTTTTTACAAAGGAAATTCTGCCGAAATTTTAAGGAAAAATTACACATTTTAAAAATTCATATTCGGCTTAGTTATTTAAAAACTTGATTTTCAAACATGATTTCCTTACTTTTCAAAAACAGTTTTCCTTATTTACTCTTTAAATGGTTTTAGATTGCTGGGCTTTTGGCTTACTTGGATCAGATGGGGTCCTATAGACTTCATATGGTTCAAGGGCCAGTCACGTGCTCTTTCGGGTCGTGACACATGGAGTACCGGTGAGCATCGTGTCCGACCGTGACACTCGTTTCTTATCACATTTTTGGAGGAGCTTACAGGAAAGTTTAAGGACTCGATTGAAGTTTAGCACAGCTTATCATCCTCAGGAAGATGGCCAGTCGGAGAGAACGATCCAAACTCTTGAAGATATGTTGAGAGCTTGCATGTTAGACTTCAAGGGTTCTTCGGAGGATCATCTACATTTGGTGGAGTTTTCTTACAATAACAGTTTCCAGGCGACTATTCAGTTGGCTCCATTCAAAATATTGTATGGTCGCAAATGTCGTTCACCTGTTTGTTGGGAAGATGTTGGGGAACGAAGATTTTTTGGACCAGATTTGATCGTGCAAACAGTTGAGAAGGTTAACACTATCCGGAATCATATGAAAGCAGCACAAGACCGACAGAAGAGTCAGGCAGATATGTTGAGAAGACCTCTAGAGTTCGCCGTTGGTGATTTGGTATTCTTGAAGGTATCACCGACTAGAGGGGTGATTCGTTTCGGAAGTCGAGGAAAGCTTAGTCCTCGATTCGTTGGACCTTTTGAGATTTTGAGCGTGTTGGAGAAGTGATATATCGTTTGGCGATACCGTAATCCTTGGCGAATATTCATGACGTGTTTCATGTATCTCAACCCCGTAGGTATGCTCGAGATGAAATACATGTATTGGATCTTTCGGAGATGACTGTACGAGAAGATTTAACCTTTGAGGGGCGACCGATATCAAGTGTGGATCGAAGGGAAGAGGTTCTTAAGAACAAGTTTATCACTGTTGTACTTGTTTTCTTGAAGTAATCGCTCACATGGAAAATCAACTTGGGGACGAAAGATGAAGTCCGGCTGAAGTTTCCACATCTATTCTTGAAATCTCTTGTTTGTTTATCTTATCTTGTTCTTGGAATTTCGAGAACGAAATTCTTTTGTAGTTGGGTATAATGTAACACCCGTGTTCATCTATACCAATTCCATCTTCCATTTTTTTTTACCTACCTATGGCCTTTCTTGATTTAGCATGTTTGGGTACGAATGGTATTCTACATATTACTTCGCATTCGACCCGACCCGGGAATGTTTTGGACTAAATTTGTATTTACCAGAAAATCCAATTTTTATTTCATCTAATATCTTTATTAAAATTTAACAGTTTAAAATATTTATAACTTACAAAATCTTTTTAAATTAAAATCTAAACCTTAATAACAACCCCTTTCTCTCTCTCTATCTCTCGCATATATATATTTATATATGTTTTATTTATTTATTTTTCTTTCCTTATTTAATACACAGCCTCTTCTTCTTCTTCTTTCTTCTTTCTTTTTCTTGATCTTGTTTCTTGATTCCGGTGATCACCGCCGGAGCCGTGCTCGTCGCTAAAGATTCGAGTGATCCAGTGAACGTACCTAACTTGCGTGATCACCTTCGTGCGTTGCTTGGAACCGTTCCGTGTACCGTGCGCGCGTCGCGACATTTCGCCGACGAAGTACGTTCCGTACACATCCGTTCTTGTTCCGTCTAGGCAAGTTAATCTTGCTACATGCTATATAATTCATTTTATACCTATTTAAATAAATACTATACCTATATTTTAAATCTAGTACCCCATGTTTAATTTTATAACGTTTCGATGTTCCGTTTGCATCCGTTTATATCATTTTAAATCTAGATCATGAAAACTTATCTTGTGACATACTAGTTTATATTATACTGCATCCATATCATTTAAAATATATATCGTCGTAATATTTCTTATTATTATCTTTAATTAGTTTATAATCTGTATTTTATGATGTTATACATTTGAAAATATTATAGTTTACGCATGAAACGTCGTCGCAAAGCGGATACGACAAATCTGAAATTTACTGTATACCTTACCTTATAAAATTCATTATAAGACATAGAAAAATCATTAGTATACGTTCTTTAGTTCGTTGCGAAGCTAACTCAGAGTACTATAACTCTATGAAATATTTATTTGCAAAATAAATTGTTTAAATAATGTAAAATGCAAATGATTATGTCTCTAAACTGCTGTCCAGGGAAATTCCAGCAGCAAACTTTCAACTTCGAATGTTCATAACTTTTTGTAGGGACAACCTGAGATACTTATACTTATAAAAATGAAAATCTTATTGAATTATCTTTGTTTTGGTATAAGACACGTCCCTTTTGGAGAACGTTTGTTATTTTTAAGCTATTTTACAAATCAGGGTGACGCTGAATTTCTGAATGGAACTTTCTTGTGCATGGTTCATCAATACCACTTTTATAGTTATTAATCGTTTTGAATATGCTATCCATACTAATATTATTATATCATATTTATATCACATATTGCTTAGTTGTACATCCCACATTACCATTTTATAGTTTTATAATTTTTCGGATACCCGTTTGCATCAATCGCATTTAAGATACATATAATTGTATCCATAGATCACATTACTATATAATACTGTGATATTAACACTCCATATTTAATAAATTGCATCCTAATTAATATTGGAACTATAAATATAACCCTAATCGATAACTGTGCATCCATATCCTTGAAATTATATCTATTTGCATACCATATCACATTATTCCATTTTGTTGTTATATTAGTGCCCCATACTTGTTTTGTGTACCCATACTGATTATAGTTTGATTATGAGCACCCACGTGATACTTGTGCACCCTGACATGACTTGCTACACCTATTACTTGACCCGACATGGTACCGTACACTACTTGACTTGACCTGATGTACCACGGCCTGACCCGTTACCTGATCTTGTGTCTAATGCCAACAAACCTGACATGTAGTCCTCACGGACCGTTCCTGTTGTCTATCCAGACAAACCTGCTCTTACCTGATCCTGTGTTGGCATTAGTTCTTGATTACTGAATACCTGACTTGACATACACAACTTGGGGGTATGGGGAAATCAATGATGAAACCTGACTTGTAACTCGACAGTGTACTACCTTTACTGATCAGTTTTAGAGGCTAGGCCGGCCTTGGGATGATACTGCTGACATCATTCATCTGTACATATTTCCTGTTTTAGTGCCTAGCGGCATGTCTCGGATTCAGCCCGAGAATCTTGACCGTGGTCCTGGGTATGCACGGGATACTATTGAGTTATATCGATGATTCATAAAATTGATTTCAAAGACTTTAGAATAGATAACTCAATAGAACAGTTTAGTTTACTCACCTCACACTACTCTTCACTGCCCTGATTTACATTACTGTTACATCTGCTTTTCATTCATGATTATATTTGCATTGTCTGTTACCCTGTTTATATTTTATTGCTTGATGACATGACGCGCTGACGTCTGGGTTTTGCATGGCCCAGATTCTTCTATCTTATTGCAGACTGATCAGGAGTATTGCCGCTGTTAGACTGAGTGGTGAAGTTCCTATCGGTATGTAGTCTTACTTCCAGGTTTCATTATTGTACCTCTTGGCTTCCGCACATTGTTATTTCCTGACTCTTTTGCTCTGGCTTATGGACATGTACTAGATAGTTGGTTTACTTTCCTGTTCTTGACATCTCTACAGCCGTAATGTGACTGTGGAGGGATTTTTCCTATCTACAGGTAGCATGGTTGGTTATGTCACGTACCCATCTTAGCGTACTCTAGGAAGCGGGGCGTGACAAATTTGCTTTTGAACAGCAAGAAAGCACTTGTAGCTCATTGGTAAAACCCTACACTGCTGTGACATAGCTCCTGTGTTCAAATCCCCCCAGCCACATATTATTTATGTTGATTTTTCTTTTAAAATTTTGGAAGCTCAAAAGTTTGCACGTGCACTGCACGTAAAATGAAAAGTCACAACAAAATCAAACATGTGCACTGAGCTATACCAAGTGACTAGGATACGTGTCAAAGATCCAAGCACCCCATCCTATGATTGGACCGACGAGATCGGGCTTGGGGTCGGCGCCACCGGACCCCCCTCCCCGTAGGTACCGCCCCCAATCTTTTTGCCCTAGTCTCTTGGCCTCCCCCTTAACTTCCATGTCGTTTGATTACTCTGCAATTATCCAGAGAGTGTAATTTCACTCTTTAATTCTAATTTTAATGCATATTTTTACTTCCTCCTTCATTACCCTAAATCCCAATTTCTCATATAAATACAAACATTACACCCTATCATCTTCATTCTGAAAATTATCATAAAAAACTCTCTAAAATTCTAAGTCCAAAAAGTTGTACAATTGGAGTTAGCTCAAAGTAAAGTTCCAGTGACGTTTCGGGACAAATCCGTCGACGAAATGACTCCTCGACGATTCCATAAGCTTCCTCTACCTCATCTTCATTTCCAATCAGTAAGTCCCATCTTCTCTCTCTTTCTATTAAAACGAATCTCATTTTCAAAACTAGTCGGAAACAGAGTTAATCCGACTTCCATTTCTAAATTAACTAAAAACCTAAATTTTTCTTAATAACAAATTTACAATCTTTTTGTATATTGTTTAGAAATCATAAACAAACACATTAGAATAAGTTTCATCTCAAAATAATATGTATTGCAACTTCTATTTTATTTTTACAGTAAAATACCATCATTTTACATACGACATTTCTTTATTGTTTTACCCATATTACTTATAGAAAAATCACGATGTAATGACCTATCTCATCACAACACGCATCCTTGATATAGCACGATGACTTTTGGAACATTAGATTGTGGGATAAACACAGGATTACAATAAAATACCTTAAACTATTACAAAACCGTATTTTTAAAATTGTCTTATTTAATTCCATACGATTATGTCCTTACAACCCATTCGCGGGGAATCCGACTTGGTTGGTGCGGGTTATTGCACATCTATCGGACTGGTAGGACGAGATTCAGACCTCCGCAAGTAGCATTCGGTCTCGATGGAATTTGTAATACAGTTTTTAAGAAAACGTGATTTCTACATTAATAAATAACTTTATTTTCTAATAATTATATAAAATATTATCTAACAATCTATTTTAAATATATATAAAAATATCCATGTTTTCTAAGCAAAGGAAATCATAAATTTTATGAAACTACCATTATAAATCAATACAATTTCAATATTATGCTAAAATGCCATATACAATGATTACTAGCTACTGGATTGTTAGATTGTTAGTCCTGCCATCGTTTGTTCCCAGTAGCGTCTGAGACAGAATTTAAAAAAATGTCATATTAATCACTAAGGAATATATATGATGAGCGGATTCCTTAGTTTAGGCATGGCTTATATACAAGATCTTCACTCATATCGGCTCGCCATTATTTTGTGTCATTATCGGTATTTCTGGTTAGTCGTTATGATTTCTCTTATATATATATATATATATATATATATATATATATATAAAATATTTTCTAAACTAAGGAATAAATTCTCTTTTATATATATCTAATCTTTTCTGAACAAATTGAATACAATTAAGTCGCATTCTTGCTATTCAAAGTAATATATATATATATATATATATATATATATATATATATATATATATAATCTTTTCTAAACTAAGGAATAAATTCTCTTTTATATATATCTAATCTTTTCTGAACAAATTGAATACAATTAAGTCGCATTCTTGCTATTCAAAGTAAAAAAACTAGCCAGATTTGCTAATGTCAATCCGGCCCTTTCTGATCAAGAAAACTCACATAGTAATTAGCCGAGAAAATAGTGTGTCTGAGAGATCAAAACATTCATTTCGAAAATTTTATTTATTTTATCAAACGCTGAAAATTAAAATAGACAACAATCCCACTATAGAATGCTAGATGATTTATATCATACATATTTTAATTATGAAGCACACTTGATTAAACCATATGTAATTAATACCAATTATATCTTTACTTGGAGAACTCAATCTTGATCCCTCCAATTTTCACTTTCCCTTTCCCAGCCCTAGGCACCAATGTAACTGTCAAGTTCTCGTCGGCCTCCGCATCGATTTCCTCGAGCAAATCTGTAATCCCGAGCCTCAGCTTCGTCACGACGGTCTTCTTCTTGTTACGGTCATGATTATGCCTATGCGGCACGTTCACAAAGCTTCCAGCAAACTCGCAGGCCTCAGGTCCCACTGCTTCTACTGTGTTAATGCATACGTCGAATTTGATAAATGTATCATGGTCGAATTCGATTTTGTCTATAACCAGCACTTCCTCCTCCTCTTCTCTTTCCTTTTTGCTGCGTGAAGGATTTGGCCTTTTGACCGTCGTGGTGACTGCCGAGTTTAGAACCAACGGGAATTTCGCTTCGGGGGCCGTCTGCTTCGATTTGAGAAGAGCAGGGCTCTTTGTGGTTGCAGAAGTACCGGTACGAGTTGGCCGACTGTTGAGCCAAGGGATGTCGACTTCTTGGTATGTATACCTGTTTAATTAATCAGCAATAATTTTCAAATTGATTTTAGTAATTAAGTAGTAGTATCTCAAATCAATGCTATTAATTGGATTTACGGAAAAAATCAACAGACTTACCGAAGGGCATCGGACGACAAGCAATCTTTCACCTTAACCCTAACCAACCGGGCATTCTCATCATAGAAAAGAAACGAAGCATTAAGCCAGTCTTTATCCTTATAATCTTGATGCTTCCCTCCTTGGTCTTTCCACACGTTCCATAAGCGATCAATGTTGTTGTGGTGAGCGAAGAATATGGGATCTCTTGCTGCAGAGTAAAATGTGCCCATGTCCTCGAAGTTCGGCTGGGTTCGGTCTCCGGTCCAGAGATGCACAGGCCCATGCGGGACGTTCTCTACGGAGCCCCCGCCTGGGGCAGGGTTGTCGCCTGCACGATATGGAGATCCAAGGAAGAGCTCGGTGGTCTTTCCATTCGAAATCATTTGCCGATACATTATCTGATCCATGCATGCATGCAGTAAACATGTTTAGTTCTACAGGAAAATTTACTTAGCGGTAAATCTTACACGATTTCTTTAATTTCCTTACATGCTTTCTTTTTCCCACCTGATTTTTCTTTATCCCTAACCATTTCTTTATCTTTCAGTACTTATAGGTAGCTTCTTGCTAAGCATAACCAAATGGGCTTAGTTCAGTTGATACCGATTTATCTCCAAAATTGAGAGGTTTCGATTTCCGAAGGGGTTGATTCCAATTTTCCCCCCTATCTAAGCATAAGGAGTCTCAAAAGAATAGGAGGATGGAGAATAGCGATAAGCAGTTAGATATCAAATCCTACCCATTTATTTACCATTCGATTTGATTTAGCATGTGTGCAATTAATTATGAATAAAAGATTTCGTTTCTTTAACCAAGACATAATTAATTGCAGAAATTCCAAACCAAATCCACCGGTCAAAAAGTGGGTATCAAATCCAATATATTGAAAGAATACTAGTCGAAATATATAATATATTGTCTATGTTGCTCTGGAGCAATACTTTACCTACGGGGCTTGAAATCCTACCACAACCATCTTAGAGGCAAAATGATGTGACCCACAACACCTCGATACTAGTACCAAACAAGTGGGTTCATCATTTTTGTCTCTAAGATAGACTGTGTTGGATTCAAGCCTGGTAGTTTAAGCATTTTTCTTATGTATACCTTGAGGTTTTCATCAATTTGTTGGGCTTCCGTAATCGACTGATCAGTCCCATTGTAATCAAGATCGACAGTAGCCGGTGGTTGGTGTTTTGCATCACGCAAATTGTCATACAAAGAAGACGAAACATCTGTATATATTGTCGGTAATTTCATTCCGTCTAGAGCATCCCAGTTCCAAAAAGGAAGCGCGAAGGTCTCATCACCTATAAGCTTGCCTAATATCCTCTCATGGAAGTAGAGATAAAAGCGATGCCATGGGAAAAATAGCCACGAACCATGCACCTATGTATGACATGCAACCAACAAAGAAAAAAATGAGATGTGATTAAGATAATTTATAAAGAAAAGTAGGTATCAATCAAGCTAACATGTATAGGAGCTAGCCTCATCAAGATTAGTCAAAAGGTCAACTCTAATATTCTTTTTTATGATGTTCGACATGGTCAATGTTGATTTTCATTCTCTAAAGCATATCTAACACCAACTTTTCATGTGGTTTAATTTGCTATTGCTTTTTAGTTGATTTAGTTATGTAAAATTTTCCATTACCTGTAATTAAACCAAACCGTCAAATTTGGACCTTTGGAACTATTTAGCAAATGCAAAAGGTGTTGTAATCACATGAACATTTATATGTTGTATTTGTTAAACTACGTTGATCAGTATAAATAGTGTCTTCATTAAAATAGTTGATACATCCTTGAATTTTGATCAGTCTAATGCAATTTTCTCCTATCTATCTTATGTGATTCCCACATCTTTCTAATCTATTGACTTTGCGGTAAAAGAAAAAGAGAAAAAAAGACCTACAATATCACTTTTGGGTCCAACGACAGTGACAAGATTCATGATGAGGCCTAAGCGACAAATTGCAAAGTAGCTGGGGGTTTATTGGTGAAAACATGACTGTAGATAGGAGCCTGGAGTGACACTCCATGGCTCGTTTTCTCATAAATAAATTAAAAAAATCCGTATAGGATCAGGTAATTTTTATTAAAAAAAAGAAAAATCTATACTTGAATCTCCAAATCGGGAAAGCCAATCTGATCATAGGCCCCATCACAATATGCACAATGCACATTAGCTTGTTGGGTAAAGTTACGAGGATCATTTGCGGGCAAGGCCTTCATGAGCTCGACGGCCCTTTTATACTTTGCGAGATATTCCGGACTTGCTAAATGCGCGGCGGGACGAACCCGAAGAGGTGTGTTCTTTGACGGTAGCTTAAAATCAACGATCGATTTGTCAGTATTTGGAGGGCAACAGTTTGCAGGCATCCCTGCGGGGACATCGGCAGGCTCGCATTGTGAAATATTTGGGGCCCTGATGGGCGCACCCAAGGCTTGATTATGCCCCATCATGCTTAGCCCTGTCGCCGTACCAGCCAGACCAATCAGAATGTTTCGGCGATCAAAGGAAAGGTTTTTTTGTTCATCGCTTGCTTTGCATGTAAATTTAGGTTTGTTGTAGAGGTTGAATGCGCAAGAGGGAGAGGAGAAGGTGGCCATTTTGATATTTTTTCGGAGAGAGCTACGTTGGCTGGCGATAAATTTATAGGGGTTCAAGATGCATGTCACTATCATTTGAGTTTTGGACGTAACAAATAAATTTGGTGGATGAATTGTAAATTAAAGTCGTTGGACTTGAAACTTATATTTTTGCTTGTGTAGATTTGTTCTCCATGGTCATTTCCTCACGTGTGGATGCGCATGGGTATATATATGACATGCATGCTTGTGGCTTTTAGTACCTCTTGTTATAAGAGTAGATGAACTAATTTGTACGAATCATGAAATTTTCATATCTCATTTAGGATTGCTCACTTAATTAAATTACGCAAAAGACTTTCTCATCACTGTGATCACACGGCGGTCAATCCATTGACAAAATGATATTTCTTATTTTCTGCATGTGGCGTGAAAAGACAACCTTCCGACTATTTTTGTTTTTACATTTTACTTTGGGGAAAAAAAATGAACAGGACTTCATAATAATCCTATTTTCCTCACTTTGAATTTTGAGATCACTTCTTATTCAGCGTCTATCTTGTCTTGTTAGAGAAAACGAAAAGTCTCTCTCTCTAGATCCCCCTCCCCGCACACACATTATATAGGCAGGAAAGATGTCATAAAAGAAAATTTTATTCTATGTCGTCGAAAAAATACACCCTCCACAATTTTTTTCAACAATTAACACTCATTATCTTTATCCTTATCATCTAAAATGTGGATACACCAAATTTCAAGTGATTCTACCTCCTTTTCACCGTTGATTTCGTGGATGCAAAATTAACGGTTTCCCGGCAATAAAATCTTTTAATTGCTAATTTAACGGTGAAATAGTAGAATCACATGAAATTTGGTGTATCCACATCTTTTATTATAAGAATGAAGATGACGGGTGCCGGTCGTCGGATAAAATCGTGAGGGTGTATTATTTTGACGTCATAGAAGGAAATTTTCTCCTATCACATCTTTCCTCCATTATTATATATAAATAATAATAATAATAATAATAATAATAATAATAATGATGATGATGATGGAGGAAAGAGCCCATTGGAGGGAATTTCCTCCTATGACGGCAATGAAAATTAATCATCCATTATTTTATCTGATGACCGTCACACATCTTTTTCTTCTTAATTTATTCTCTAAGATGTGGATACACCAATTTTCATGTAATTCTATCACCTTTCACCGTTGAATTAGCAATGCAAAAAAGTTCTAATGTCGGTAAACCGTTGATTTTGCACCCACTAAATTAACGGTGAAAAGATGTCAGAATCATATAAAATTTGGTATATTTACATCTTAGATGATAAATACGATGGTGGTGCCGATCTTCGAAAAAAATTTATTGAGGGTGTATTTTTTGACACCATAAGAGGAAATTCCCTTATTTATATATATATATATATATATATATATATATATATATATATATGGAGGGAAGGTGCCATAGGAGACAGGGAGATTAATATATTCGGTGTCGATTATCTAAAAAGTTGACTGATATGCTTGACTTTTTATGACGCTGTTCCCGCCAAATTTTTTTGGCTCAAAGTTTACTGTTCCCGTATAAAAATGAAGGGAAAACTCCACGTGTTAAATACGTGCAGCTACATGCAAAACGTGTAACTATCACCACAGGTAGCGCCGCACGTGAAGTTTATCTGGGCGTCAATGTGCAAAACAGGAACGCCCGTTTCCCTAATATTTAAATATAATAAAAGGGCTAAGCTTTGTTAAAATTTTGTTGAGCCAGTGCCTCACGTGCTCCTCACGAGGACGCCAACGCCAATCTTGTAGAATTAAATTCTATGCTGGCACCGTACGTGCTCCTCATGTGGGCACCGATGTGCAAAACGTAGGAGCGTCTATCATAAATAAGAATTAAATTATTAAGTGGTGCCCACGTGCACAATACGTGAGCGCCGGCGCCCAAATTAAAAACAAGCAGAATTAATATCTATATGGGGATACATCCCTAAAAACTGGGATATTTTCTGTTAAACAGAGCCGTTGGATTAAAATTCCAATGGTGATAATAAATTATCAGATGATAAATTCTATTTGGAAAATATTTTCCTTCTAATATGGAAAGATCTTCTCTAATAGAGAATCTTGGATTTAAAATCCAATTGTGATAAAAATATCACCTATTAAACCATCCGATAGAATTAAATTTTATGTGAAAAATATTTTTCTGGCCTTCCTAAAATAAGAGAGATTTTCTCTGTTAAACAGAATTAAATTCTATAGTTAGAAAAATAATTCCTAATTTTGTTAAACTAACAAAATATTCATATGATAAAATAAAATTCTATTTTAGGAAAATATTTCCTAATCTTGATAAACAAATAAAAAGGATTTTCTCTATTAGATAGAATAAAATTCTATATTAGGAAAATATCTTTCTAATCTTATGATATAATAAAATTCTAATCTTGTTAAATTAACAAGATATTCATATAATAGAATAAAATTCTATCTTAGGAAAATATTTTCTAATCCTGTTAAACGAACAAGAAATCTTCTCTATTAAACAGAAAGCTTTTAGATTAAAAATCCAACGGTGAATAAAATTCACCAATTGATCTAAAAGATCATTTTTGATTGATTATGAAATCAATCATGATCTCTCAATGAGAGATTTTCTCAACAAATTGATTTTTCTTTTCTCTTATAAATAGGAGCAAAGAGATTAATTAAAAAGAAATGAGAGGGGAGGAAAAAAAGAGATCCCCATAAAGTTCTGTAAAAAATATAGAAGGCTTTAAAAACAATAGAGAATTTAATTCTCTCAAAGAAGAAGAGCTCCCTCCAAAAAGCCCTAGGTAAAGAAAAAAGAAGAGATCAAAATATCTCCTTTACTTATCATATCACATCTAAGGGTTTTACACTTTTAAAAGAACTTAGTTCTTTCTCTCGATCTGAGATCCACAAGATAAATCTTCCACAAGTTGAGAATTTAATTCTCATCGGTAAGATCTTGTTCTTGAGAATCAAAAATTCATGAGAGGACATGGATACAAGAACATGAAGAAGATGGAGTTTATAATACTTCATGAACGAAGTTCCTTCAAATCAAGAACTTAGTTCTTTAAAGAACCCGATCCAAAATTCTCAAAATAGTGATTTTGGGGATCCTTAATGGTCAAAACACTATTAAAAGAGGTTTAACCTCTTTGAAAACATGAACGTGGAAAACATAGAGTTCATAATACTCTAGTAGCTTAGTTTCTTCAAATAAAAAACTTAGTTCTTAAAGAACATAATCTCAGATCCTCAAAATAATGATCTTGGTGATCGTTAATGGTCAAAATACCATTAACAGAGATTTAAGTTTCTCTAAAAATATCAACAGAGATTAAATCTCCAAAAATATAACGCCTCACGTGAACTACATATGAGCGCCAAAGAAAATTAGTGCTTAGCACTATTGTAGCGCCTTATGTAAAAAGCACGTGAGCGCTCAAGGCTAAAAACTCAGCATCTCACATGAAACGGACGTGAGCTCCTGAAAAGATTAGTGCTTAGCAATATGCCAGCGTCTCACGTGAAACACACATGAGCGCTGTATATCTTAGTGTTTAGCACTGCTGGGTAGTATAGAAACTCAATCTCAGCCCAAATTAGCAAAGTTTTCTGAGGTTAAATCTCTTTGATTTTAAATTAACCGAGCCCATATGCTCGTGATTTTCCAAACTGATTTTAGTCTCAAACATGACTAACGATCTCTCATTGATGATATCCAAAATGATATTCATCCAATGCCTCCTAAGATAATCTTTGTCTCAAATATGACTAACGATTCTTATGTCCACCACCCCTCTTTCCCTCAAATACGGGATTTGGTTCAAGGGTACATCTCTTCACACCTCTGATATATGTCGTTGTAATTTCTCAACGTCTTTAGAGAGCTGGCGGGTCCTGACAACCAACAATAACTTCTCGTCCCAACTTGATGTAAAATTTCATCAAGATAGGGAATTATACACCCCACATTGATGTACTTCCAAATTGATGTGCACACCTCAAATCAGATCGCACCCCAAATTGAACGCATTCCATGTCACCATCGTTCACTCCGCCACGTAACAAAAACACGTGCGCACAAGATGAATGATGGACCGAAATGTTCTTAAACTAACATTCGTCCCTAAAATGGGAATATTGGACCGAAATGTTTTTAAACTAATCTTCATCCCAAATAGGGAATATTGGACCGAAATGTCCTTAAACTAACATTCGTCCCAAATAGGGAATGTTGGACCGCAACGTTCTTAAATTAATATGTTTTGCCTTTCGGACTGTCTCCATAATGACTACCGTATACTATCCATGAGCTATTTATATATGATCTAATGATCAGTTGAGCTCATATGCTCACTGCTCGTAAATTGATTTTAGGCTCAAATATGGCTAATGATCCTTATATTAAACCCAAATATCTCCTGAACTGATGGACCTCACAAATGTGAGATCCGCGTCCTAAGTTCATCTTCGTTGGCAAACTAAGCTACCAACGTGGGCCCCGTTATGAAAAATTCTTGACCTAAACCCAAATCTCAAATATACGGATTTTGACTAATCCGCGCCCTACGGGCGACGACATAAATTAGTCTCCGTATACAATCCACGGGAAACCCAAAATAAAACAAACCCAACACGACACGAAGTGAACTTTCGGAGCAGGTGAAAGTGGTTATCTTAACGAGGTAACGTGATTAACTGCAGGGGCTTGCGCCTGCAGGGAAGAGCGTCCCCACAATCAAAACCCCTCACAAATAAGGGAAAATCTGATAAAGTCTGCTACAACGGCCACATCTGTCCAAACCTCCGATATATGGTGTCATAAATCAACTTGGAATTTTCGGAAAGATGGATGGATAACTCCAAATAACATCTGCCCCCCAAATTCAGGCGAGACGTCCCAACATTTCGATCCGGTCATTCAACGGTGAACAGATTCTGATGCAAAAGAATTTCTACAGTGGTGTAGCATGACCGAAAGTTCCTAGTGCTCTGGCCACTACAACCGCGGCAAATGCGGAATCGAAAAACAAAAATTTACAAGAGAGCACTAGAAACTAATCCCTAGCAATTTTTTCAAACACTAAATTAACTACTAAACATGCAAGATTTATAAAGCCTACAATCTTTGTCGCGTGTCCACCTAATCGTGAAAGACTCCTCCAAACTCCTTGTAAGCCATCGGGAATGCGCTTGGGAGCTGATCGCCCTTACCGAAGATGATCCACTCGAGAGAAACCGATCCAAGCACCAGCTCCACCTAATGAAGCAACCGACACTTCAAGCTTGCTAGAAATGGAGTGTGAGGATGTAGGAATTTTCCACTCTTAAAAACTTTCCTTTTATCACTCAAGAGAGTGAAAAAGAAGGAGAAGGAAGTAGGGGAGAGAGAGAGTGTACATGTGTGAATGAATGAGAGAACAATGGCTTCAATATATTTTTCAACCATAAGAAAAATATAACATAACAATTTTTCAATAAACAATTGAAGCATATCACTCCTTACATGCCCTAAACCATACCCAAGCTACTTCACCCTCCACCTCATTTCACATTGATTTTCTAAAATGAAAATCAAATAAAGAAGTGTTCTCCTTTTAAAAATATTCCGTATAAATATGGAATACAATTCCGGTATATGTATCGAAATATAAATACGCGTATTCAAATAAAAAAAAAGAATAACTAAGAGAGAGAAAATGAATAGTGAATAATAATACTAGAATATATATATATATTATTAAATCAAAACTTGATTTAATAATCCGTCTTAAATCTAAGCCGACTAGTATTATCAACCGTCCGATTAAAATCTGTGTATCTAGTACACGTATTTAATCGGACCCTTACACGTACCAACGTACAACCTCTACATCATATTGCCTAAACTGAGAAAACCCTCTGTGTGGGACTCTAAAAACTGGACAATACGCTGCCAGTGATTACTGGATAAATCCATAACCACAAGCACGTCAGCGACACTAGATATACGTAACGGCTGTCCAGGTATATACCGAAGGGGGGTCGACAATCAAGTCCGTCCGTACTCTACTGAGCCTGAATGTGACAATCTCCGTACAGTCCGGTCTCTACATCTAAGAGTATCGCATACCGAGTCTCGGGGGTGGATAACGTTAAACCCTTAATAACTCGATAAGTCGTGTCGGGGTCAAGCTCATCACCAACAGAGAATCTACTGAACTCCTATCAGTAAATCTCATCCATCGTGGCCATGGATTTACGGTGATGGCTAACCAAATACAGCATGACATTGACTCCTAATACCAGAAGAGACGAATCTCCGGCATCACTCACTACTTCCGTCTAGCTCGGGACTGTACCCAACTAAAACCTGTTAGCATGACTCCTTTGAGCCGTGGTAGGTAGTAATCTAAGTACAGTGGGAACTCATATGAGAAAATACGATCTCAGGTCAAAAGATTAACCTGTACTCATGTTACTAAAGAACTGCTATCTGACGATAAGTATAATACCATCTAGAAGTTCTCGACGAGTTCGTCTGGTGTACTCACCTCCAGTGAGCTCCTGTATACTATCTTAGGTGACACAATACTAATGGCTTATGAGACCGACCACCGGCCCTTGTCGGGGTCTAGAAACGTATACACTAGTCTATTTCGGAATATCGATCCCTAGTCTCGATACTTTCTCAACTAGGGACATTTAAGAATGTGCTTATGGACTACCCAGCTCTCAAGTATATGATTGCCATCATAATGCTGGTAGTCAAGCAAGAATCGTACGGGCTTCATCATTATGTATAAACAACATGTAATAACAAGTAAAACGTATATGCATCAATGATAAAGACAAACCGGATAGCATACTATCATCTAGATCAAAGCTGCTCTACCTATATAGGTTCTTCCTCAATTATCATAATTGTCTAACTGCAATTACAATAATTGCCTTGAGGGCACTATAGCCAACAGTCTCCCACTTGCACTTAAGACTAATTATTGCGGTATCGCATACACACAGCTCGTGTGGTACCGAATACCCAACTTTTCTACTAATCAGTTTCACAAACCGTGTTTGTGAAACATCCGTATTCGAGAAATAGTCTCAGTAAGTGGATCCGCTACAATATTCCAACTTTATCTTTCTATATCTCAACTTCGCGGAGATCAACAATCTCCCGAACTGAGCGATACCTCACTTCAAGAATTTGTCTTGATACTTGATGGGACTAAGTTCATAAATGAACAAGTTTATCCAACAAACTTGTTAGGCTGTATCCTCCGTTGAGTCATAGCTAGCATCCTGCACCACGCCCATCTTAGTATCCCTATTAGAACCCTATCCAATATACCGCTCTTCAGAAGAGAGTAAAATCAAAACTCTGACAATATTTCTGTCATCAAGGTCACCTTGGAAGCCAGAACTGGTAACCGCCTATTTTAGGAGGCTGCCATTACCACACACCAAGAACATCCTCTTATGTTCTTCATTGTTTCCCTTTGTTTCTCCAGGATTGGATTAATATCTGCTTACTATAGCAAGTGCAAAAGCAATATTTATTCTGGTACATGACATCACATGATTGACTCAGTTGCCTAAGCAAGTGATATGTCATTCATATGAGCCCCTCTCTTCATCAGTCTAGAAGACATCTCTTTAGAGACGGTGACTCCATCAACTGCAGCTAAATTACCATGTCAGGAGTCGTCTATTCTAAACCATTATAAAATGATGTCCAAGTACCAGTATTGGGACACTTCCTAAATCTAGATAAATCTATTCATCAGAGTCCCTGATATATTATCCCTATCAAATGTGGAGAAACACCTGTGACAACCATAGTTTGAACGATTATAGTATAGGAACATCACTTCCTATTAGAAGTATGCCATCCAAATACCAGGACAATACTCCCTACATCTTTCTTACTAGTTTCATCTGGTGTTTTGATGAAGTCAAACACCTTGACTGTCATATCAAAATAGATGATCCATTTCCGCTATATCTGTTTTAGTTTATAAATAGACATAAGCTACTTGCATACTTTCCGCTGCTCCTACTGACTACGATAACCCCATGGCAGAGTCGTATACACGTGCGCTACTAAATTCCCATTTCAGAAAGCCGTTATAGTCATCCTCTTATCAGATATTATAGTGTTGAATAGAAGCAGTGGCAAGCCATATCCGTATGGACTTCAGCGTAAACACTGAAAACAAGTCCAACCACAATCTATATCGAGTATTTGATGAAAAATTTTACAACAAGTTTAGCCTTATTAGGTTAATACCTTTCCATCTGCACAGATCTCGAAAGATATAGTTGCTCCTAATAGGTTTTGCCCCTTCAAGAACACCCAACAAATTTAATAATTTGCTGAAGTGCGTGGAGTCCAATTTGGACATGAGACATGTTTAACATGAAAAATTCATCAAATAATAATAAACATGCATTTAAATATTTATTTCACTATACACGGAAAAGATCACCAAATATGGGATCGAGACTACATGGGTTAATAAAACAATATAAAAAGTTCTTTAACTCTCTCTCGGCCCTTTCTACCATGTCGTAACGGCGGTTCTCACGAAGAGTCCCTCCCTACCTGTCAGTGCCGCGCTTGTTGGAAAAAGGCAGACATGACGGCCCGCCGAGCCCGGATTTGACTCAGCATGTGAATCGAGCGGTTCCTCAAAGGCTTTGTAATCAAGTATGCCTCGTGAACGCAGTTGATCTTGTCTTACACTACGTCAACCATCGCTAGAGTAATCTCCGCCGAATGAGGGGGATATCGTAAAAAATGGCTAGGAAAATCATTCGGAGCCAAACAGAGCCGGCGGGAAGAGGATATCATCTACGAGTCATGAGCTCATGCATCACCGCGTCGCACCGAGCGTTCGTAATAACGGGATTCTGTCATGATCCGAAAATATTAGCCCGTGACCGACACTTTAATCACGCAACGTCAAAAGGCATAACATAATTCAAGTAAGCCGGAGCCCAGAAATCTAAACCTTTTTAAGAAAATAAAGAGGTGAAGTTTTGAAATAAAGGTATGATGAAATCAAATATTTTATTAAATGCATAGATAATGGAACATGAAAAATGCAAGTGTATTTTACTAGTTGGAAAAAAACATGTCTCGTCTCTTAAAAATTTGGGTAGATAATATAAAAGGTATCCCCAAGCGGAAGCTAGCTCTTCGCCAATTGGCGGATTCACAACCACGCAAGTCATAAAATAAGTATACGACGCCCAACGGTGAAGATCAACACTAAAAAGATAATGTAACCCATCGCTCAAGTCTCGTAACTACAAGTCTTTCTAAGTCTCACTACATATACAAATACTAGTTTCTGATTTGATGGAGTTAACTAGATACAACAAGAATAATAAATATAAGAGGGGTAATATCCAACATGTACCACCAACCAAAGCAAAACACCCGAATGCAGCTGTGTGCCAGCAATGCCACTACTGATCCATACGGTCAACCTGCAAGAACTGTGTCACAACGGCGGTGAGTTGCCAACTCGTAAGTAGAAAACATCATCAGGTAGAAATCGAATAAAACAACGATTTTCTAGGTCAACTATATCATGAAGGTAATACTATGATATCTAGGGTGACCGTATGTAAATATGTGCCAACAATATAATAATCAATGCATGTATGCATGTGGATAATATCCAACAATATAATCAATGCCTATATGGATGTGGATCTCGTCCACTCGAAACATCATAAAAGCATATGCATGTAAATATATGAGGATATCAAAGAATGTGTGTCCATAATGACACATCAAATCATGGAACCTGTGTGTCCAATACCGACACTCGAAACATCATGAAACCCGTGTCCAGTATCGACATATAAATCCTCATATCTCAGGCGCCGCTGTAACAACCCTAAATTCATATACAATTTTCTATACAAAATTTTTCAAAATTCATAAAGGAGTATTTATTACCTAAGCACAAGATAAATAATTAATTAGCCATTTAATTACAAGAAGGAGCTTGTAGCTCATTTGTAATACCTTGCACTACTGAACCAAGCCACCAGAGTTCAAATCCCATACCCCACATTATTTTTAATATTATTTTGTTTTGAATTTTTTAGAAGTCCAAGAGTCAACGTGTTAAAACCATAAAACCCCACTACACCCACAAATGTTAATGCACCAGTGAGTTACCTACCGACGGCGGCCCTCCCGATCATCGGACTCGGCCGGACCGCCGAGTCCCATGAATGAAAATTCTGGCTTTTGATCTTCCCTACCCCCCTGCACACTTCATTTCCACAGATCGGTTCCAGAGATCTTTGAAATCCCCATTTACTCCATTTTTAATGAATTTTAATATATTTTACATTTTTTCAATTTAAACTCTTCATCTACCCTAACTCTAGCCTAACCCTATAAATACCATCCCTAAACACTACCCCCTCACCTCAAAACTCTGAGCCAACTCTCAAGAAATCCCTAGAAACTCTAGTGTGCAATCGAAGTGAGCGAAAGATGAAACTCCGGCGAATTTTCCGGCTATCTTCCGACGACGATCCTAAGAACTCCCGGCGACGAAACGATGAACCATCAACTCCTCTCGTCTCCCTTTCCTCTCCTCTATTAACTAAACCCGTAAGTCCCCTCCCTCTTCTATAATCTTATTCTAAAAATACGAAATTCCAAAACCCGACGGAATCGGAGCAAATCCGATTTCCGATTCGGTTTCTTCCTAAAATCTCACTTTTCTTTAATACAATTATGCTAAAACCAATTCATGTTGACTATTAAAGACTAACTAATCATATTGAACAAGTTCCATATCAAAAGAAATTGCTATTTCCATTTTACCGTACTTTTTCATTAAAATACCATATAGTTTCAATTTCGACATTTAACCATCACAAACTTACTATACCTTTAAGTTAGATTATGAGGTAATGATCTACCTCCCCACAACACTCATATGAAACACAGCACAATACTTTCAAGTACCTAGAATACGGGAAAACGAAACCTTTCAAATAAATACCACTTATTATCAAAAACCGTTTTCTAAAATATTAAGTATTTTACAAATCTTTGCAAAGCGCCGCTACAACCTATTTGGGAAACTCGTTCGGGATGGTGCGGATTATCACACATTCTCGGGCTTAGTAGTGCGAGAATCAGACCTCCGCAAAGAGCATTCGGTCTCGAAGATTTAAAATACAACATCTTAAGAAAATGAGATTTCTAGAAATATAAAATATATATTAAAATTATATATATATATATATATAAGTAACATTAAAATATCTATTTTATAATAATATAAATATTCCAACTCTTTTCAAAAATTACAAGAATCACTTTACATTAAAATACAATGAATTCCATACAAGTTCAATATTACAATTAAATACCTTATATTATGAAATTATGTTATTTTCACTAGAAATATCACAAATATAAAATCTAAATTTATTACAACTCTAAAGACAATAATTAAACACTTGGGGTGTATTTTGAAAATTATAAAAAAGTATTTTTTACATAAAACCCCCTCAAGTTCTATAAATTACCCTAAGGACCCTAGTAAATATAGGTTAAAACGGGACCAATCTCTTGAGCCTCAGAGTGCTAGAGAAATTGGTACTTGCCTATCTAAGGCAGACAACTTAACAATGGAGTTATCAATACGGTAATCGTCTATGAAAAAGAAACAAATCCTGCCGCCCATGTGCAGCGGTTACCGATAAAATCAAAACAATCAGGACTTCAATTTACTTTTCTAATTGTCTGACTCAGATGAGTCTTTTTATAATCGGATTTGAATATGATTCAAGTACAATCTACAATTTACAATTTATAATATTACAATTCAACATGAATCCATGAATCCATTATTCCATATATTCAATCTATCAATCTATACAACTTGACTGAACCGAACCATGGATATACATTCCATTTACATGATTCTCCAATTACATCCATTTACATGATTATACAGTTACATCCGTTTACTGATATCATGGTTTCGGCAAGTCATCTAATTATACAATCTATATTACAAGACAATTCATGTTGCAATACAATATAACAATACAATCAAGATAACACGGGGTTTAAGGGGTAGACTGGTACGGAAGGTGTTAAAAGTGGCACGGGACTGCAAGATTTAAGACACCTAACCTTATCCAGTTGCCGTTGTTCTGGGCTTTCTAACGGAGCCTTATACTCTATATTCCGTTTGCCCTGTTCTCTAGCATATAGAGACCCCTCTCGTATACACTGGTATCCTTCTGTACCAAGCTACAAACAACAGTGTTAAAACAATATTATAACAATATACTACAACTTTAAAAGCTACCTTCTTATTCTGTCTATTCTACTTCTCCCTTATTTTTGGGACTTACCGAGCGATCTGTTAGCCGACGACATTCTCTTTCTTTCTTCTTTGAATGTCGTCAGGTGATCTGGATACGTCAAAGATCGATCCCACGAGTGAAGACTTGGACCAATTCAGTGAAGACCCCGAGCTCTAGTTCATTGTACACTTTCCATTTCAGTACTTTTCATTTCTGCCATTGATTAGGCATTGCTTTATTTCAGTTGTATTTACTTTCCATGTATTGTACAGAAAGAATGCGAATAAATAAAGTTGCTGTTTTATTATATCTTGTCTTTTGTGATTTTACTTTTATATTGCTTAGATACGCTTAGCGTATTTACTTCACAGTAAATACGTAGCGGCCTCGTCGCGTGCTCTACCCGTATACTGGGAAGCGGGACGTGACAGGTTTTGTTGGTGGCCCATACAGGTCAGAGTTGTATGGAACACTGCCATGCAATTCTGTTCTGCATGAACAACCTAAGTAATATAATACAAGAATCAGCAACTAAAAGATTCTTTACAATCATATTCCTTGAATCTTACAATTTCATATACTTTGAATCTGTCCTAACCCAAAATTCCCTCACCTCTTTTTCAATCTTACCAAAACCTTCGCATTCTTTCATTCCTTCACATATTTTCATACACTATCAAGTACTTCTATTACCAAACTTTCCTTGAATTTGTTACACTTTCCTTTTACAAATTTCGAGAACGAAAGTTTTATAAGGAGGGTAGAATGTAACAACCCTAAATTCCTATACAATTTTCTATACAAAATTTTTCAAAATTCATAAAGGAGTATTTATTACCTGAGCACAAGATAAGTAATTAATTAGCAATTTAATTACAAGAAGGAGCTTATAGCTCATTGGTAATACCTTGCACTGCTGAACCAAGCCACCAGAGTTTAAATCCCATACCCCACATTATTTTTAATATTATTTTGTTTTGAATTTTTTAGAAGTCCAAGAGTCAACACGCGCTAAAACCATAAAACCCCACTACACCCACAAATGTTAATGCACCAGTGAGTTACTCTACCGACGGCGGCCCTCCCGATCACCGGACTTGGCCGGGATCGGCCGAGTCGGCCGGCGGACCGGCCGGACCGCCGAGTCCCCTGAATGAAAATTCTGGCTTTTGATCTTCCCTACCCCCTGCACACTTCATTTCCCCAGATCGGTTCCAGAGACCTTTGAAATCCCCATTTACTCCATTTTTTAATGAATTTTAATATATTTTTACATTTTTTCAATTTAAACTCTTCATCTACCCTAACCCTATAAATACCACCCCTAAACACTACCCCCTCACCCTAAAAATCTGAGCCAACTCTTAAGAAATCCGTAGAAACTCTAGTGTTCAATCGAAGTGAGCAAAATGAGAAGCTCCGGCGAATTTTCCGGCCATCTTCCGACGACGATCCTAGGAACTCTCTATGACGAAACGAAGCACCATCGACTCCTCTCATCACCTCTTCCTCTCCTCTATTAACTAAACCCGTAAGTCCCCTCCCTTTTCTCTAATCTTATTCTAAAAATATGAAATTCCAAAACCCGACGGAATCGGAGCAAATCCGATTTCCGATTCGGTTTCTTCCTAAAACTTCACTTTTCTTTAATACAATTATGCTAAAACTAATTCATGTTGACTATTAAACACTAACTAATCATATTGAAAAAGTTCCATATCAAAAGAAATTGCTATTTCCATTTTACCGTACTTTTTCATTAAAATACCATATAGTTTAATTTTCGACATTTAACCATCACAAACTTGCTATAACTTTAAGTTAGATCACGAGGTAATGATCTATCTCCTCACAACACTCATATGAAACATAGCACAATACTTTCAAGTACCTAGAATACGGGAAAACGAAACCTTTCAAATAAATACCACTTATTATCAAAAACCGTTTTCTAAAATATTAAGTATTTAACAAATCTTTGTAAAGCGCCGCTTCAACCCATTTGGGGAACCCGTTCGAGATGGTGCGGATTATCGCACATTCTCAGGCTTAGTAGTGCGAGATTCAGACCTTCGCATCGGTCTCGAAGATTTAAAATACAACATCTTAAGAAAATGAGATTTCTAGAAATATAAAATATATATTAAAATTATTTTTATATAAATATATATATAAGAAACTTTAAAATATCTATTTTTTAATAATATAAATATTCCAACTCTTTTCAAAAATCACAAGAATCACTTTAAATTAAAATACCATGAATTCCATACAAGTTCAATATTACAATTACATACCTTATATTATGAAATTATGTTATTTTTACTAGAAATATCACAAATATAAAATCTACATTTATTACAACTCTAAATACGATAATTAAATACTTGGGGTGTATTTTGAAAATTATATAAAAGTATTTTTATATAAAACCCTCTCAAGTTCTATAAATTACCCTAAGGACCCTAGTAAATATATATTAAAGCGGACCAATCTCTTGAGCTTCAGGGAGCCGGAGAAGTTGGTGCTTTCCTATCTAAGGTAGACAACTTAATAACGGTGTTATCAATACGGTAATCTTTTTTTTAAAAAGACACAAATCCTGCCGCCCATGTGCAGCGGTTACCGATAATATCAAAATAATCAGGACTTCAATTTACTTTTCTAATTGTCTGACTCAGATGAGTCTCTTTATAATCTGACTTGAATATGATTCAAGTACAATCTAAAATTTACAATATTACATTTCAACATGAATCCATGAATCTATTATTTCATATATTCAATCTATCAATCTATACAACTTGACTGAACCGAACCATGGATATACATTCCATTTACATGATTCTCCAGTTACATCCATTTACATGATTATACAGTTACATCCGTTTACTGATATTATGGTTTCGGCAAGTCATCCAATTATACAATTTATATTACAAGACAATTCAAGTTGTAATACAATATAACAATACAATCAAGATAACACGGAGTTTAAGGGATAGACTGGTACGGTAGGTGTTAAAAGTGGCACGAGATTGCAAGATTTAAGAAACCTAACCGTATCCAATTGCCGTTGTTCCGGGCTTTCTAACGGAGCCTTATACTCTATATTCCGTTTGCCATGGTCTCTAGCATATAGAGACCCCTCTCGTATACACTGGCATCCTTCTTTACCAAGCTACAAACAACAACGTTAACACAATATTATAACAATATACTGCAACTTTAAAAGCTACCTTTTTATTCTGTCTATTCTACTTCTCCCTTATCTTTGGGACTTACCGAGCGATCAGTTCGCTGACGACATTCTCTTTCTTTCTTTTTTGAATGTCGTCAGGTGATCTGGACACGTCAGAGATCGAGCCCACGAGTGAAGACTTGGACCAATTCAGTGAAGACCCCGAGCTCTAGTTCATTATACACATTCCATTTCAGTACTTTTCATTTCTGCCATTGTTTAGGCATTGCTTTATTTCAGTTGTATTTACTTTCCATGTATTGTACAGAAAGAATGTGAATAAATAAAGTTGTTGTTTTATTATAATTTGTCTCTTGTGATTTTACTTTTATATTGCTTAGATACGCTTAGCGTATTTACTTCACAGTAAATGCGTGGCGGCCTCGTCGCGTCCTCTGCCCGTAAACTGGGAAGCGGGGCGTGACACCGCATCTTCAGATTGGCCCTCATATCTATATCATCTCAGGCGCTACATACTCTGATTGGCCCTCATCTATCTTATGACTCCGGTCGGTATCTGATTCTTCGATATTTTTGTGCGTATGCGTTTTGAAATCAAAGAATTAACCGCAATCAATAACGACGTCGCTTGGTAGCTAGCCGGTTGAGTACGGGTCAGTCTACAGGGAAAACGTCTTTTTTTATTGTTCTAACGAGTCAATTCCTATTTGTGGTAGGTTTTGATTTTTATAAAAACTGAAATTGAAATTGATTTAGATTAAAACTTTGCTAGAGTTAGGATTAGGATAGTTTAGAAAGTTAATTCTACTCACCGCTTTCTTTGTCCTAATTAAGAACTTAGGTGTTACGGTAATAATTAACAAAGAGGATTAGCGCGATCGGGAAGAAACTTCGTTTCTTCCTTTTGGACCTTGTCCATCTTTTCTTAATTCTTAGCCGTAACCTCTATCTAAATAACCCACGACCGGTCTAACTAGGGAATCACCGCTATCTCGTAGGATAGGGTGCCGTAGTGAGCGGTGGGTGATTGATTTACATAGAGTACTAATTTATAAAGTTAAACGGGCAAGAAAGGAGTGAGAGATTTTCATCACTCAAACCTACCCAATTCTAACCCTAACAAGTGAGGAACTACTCACTCATTAGGGGATTAACAATGGAATTCATTTTTTTTATGATTTTCTTTTAACCTAATTAACTTGCAGATAAATAAAGACAGATAAAAAAATTTAGAGAAATAAAATTGCAGATAAGAAAGATTCAAAATAAAAACTTACTTTTATTGATGCACTCTTGAACAATACAAGGGAATTGAAAATTTAAATCTAGAAATTAAAAGAGGCATGCTCCAAAAAGAGCAGTAGGCTTCCTATTTATATATAGGAGAAACCTTAGGGTTTACATCTGTTCAGTTGATAAAACTGCATATTTGTATTACATTTTTCCTACCATTTTCATATTAAAAAAGGACTTTATTATGATATATTAAACATATGAGGGTTTATGTGTAAAAACATTATTTTCCATGTGTTAATATATTTTAATTATCATTTGGTAGGAAAATGTATGCAAATAAATTCATTGACCAAATCCTAGTAGAATAAAGTCTACTAAATATTATTTGAGATTATTGTGCAGAATTTTCAAGTTGTTATGCAGAATTTATCAAACAAATCAATTTGTTGAAAACAACTTGCCAAATTAAGAAGCAAAACTTGGAGACCAAGTCTGGAAGCAACCGAGAAAAGATTTTCAGATTCTGAAGATGCCTAGGATTGCCACATGTCACCAGATGAAAGCCCAAGAAAAATAATCAATTGATCACATCCCTTGAGCGCGGATCCGCGGCCAAACGCACCCTTGGGCCGCGGATCCGCCGCAATAATGAGGAGTTGGAATGCAAGATTTTGTGAGATTGAGTACTGCTGAATTTTACCAACTTTTCAACAATAAGATTCTGGGTTTTCACTATAAAAAGACACCGAGAGCCTCTTGGAAAAGACATCAAGCCGAAGAGATCACGAAGCTCCCGACGCTCACGCATCCAGGCTGATCATCGACTGTTCGACTACCTCCATAGGAAAGATCGAGAAGCACTAGTTTGTAATCATTTTCTACGGAATAAAAGTGTAGCTTGTTCAGTTGATTAATAAAGGTAGTTCTTTTTTATTATTTTTGCATTTTACATTATGTTTTCCCTCTCTTTCTTTTCATCTTCTTCTCCCAACATGCGCGAGTAATTCTCCGCTTGTTAGGGTTCGTAGGATTAGGGTAGGCTAATGGACGATGAAAATAACTAAACCCTTTTTAAGTCCTATAAAGTTTAGGAACTTTATCAAAAGAATCATTAACATCCTAATCGGGCGCGCTAGCAATTCCTTACTAGTTCCGACCGCGATTAAAGATTGGATTAATGATTGCTTTGGTAAAGGCTAGATATGAACGGAGTTCCGTGTCGAGATAAGGGTTAAGAGTGGGATTCCTTTTCCCTCCAGAAACCCTAATCTACACGCATCGCCTTCGTTCTAGTTCTAAATCTATTAATGGATAAAAAGGACAACTTTTAATTAATCGTCCATAACTACTAAATCCTAACGAACCCTACAAGCCCTCTTATTAATATTAACTACATCTTTAAAATAATCTAGATCTATATTTTACATTCTTGTTTAACGTAGATCTAGAAACCATTCAACAAAATTCTTATTTCTTTCTCTTTTTCAACACATCTAAAGTAAAATTAAAAAGGTTCCACGTTTCCCAGAGGACGGCCCGTACTCATCTCGGTCTAGCTACGTGCGACACCGTTATTGATTGCGGTTAAACTACAAACAAAAACACTTTTTCGTGTCAATCAAATGGCGCCGTTGCCGGGGATACGTGCGTAATTTTTATTTTTACTATTTGTGTTGAATTCTTAGACGAGTCATATCATTATTAAAACAAAACTGCAAATTGCATATTTAACGATTTGTGTGTGAATTTTGCGAGGGAATCTGGAGTCGCGGATTTGAGGAAACAGGAGATCTAGGGTTTCACACTTCTCTGGTATCTTTCTTAACCCTTTCTCTCTCCCCTCAAATCCAATAAAATCTATTTTCTGCAGGATTCTTTGCAAAATTGCACCGCTCAAAAATCTTTTTGCAAAAGTTTTGTGATTGGTTTTGTTTTGCATATTTCATACGGACTTTCAGGGGCAAAGACCAAATCAAGATTAGGTGGGGATTTCATCACCCTTCCTAAGCCCCACAAATCACAAACCGAGCATACAGATCAACCCTTCATTAATTTAAAAAATATCTAGACCAGACTCTAAGGACTGTCGAGCTCAATAAGAAAAAGACTAGTATAGGTATCGGCCGTTTATCCTAACTGACATTGTGGTGTCTAGGCTAGTGGTTATTAATTAGGCCCACTGTAGTGGTGGTTCCTTCCCACTTACCTGGCCGTACTTGTCCGTGAAGAGGCGGTTTGAGGTCCTATTTCTAGCCTTAGTTAGGAGCTGTCTAGCAGACCTAGGCGACCTTAGTTCTAGGGTTGCTTGTGCATCATAGGGTGATTTGTGTTGAGTCCCACTTTTTCAAAACAAGCCAATTTTAAAACAACACACACGCTGCCACTTGCACTAAACCCGCTTAGTGCATGCTCGGCTGGACACAGGATCCTAGTTCCCGTTTTGTCCGCGTTCCTGCTATCGACGCCGAAGTTGGTACTTCTTCATCTTCTTTTCCCCCACCACACACCACGACCGTGATGGATGGCACTCCATCTAATTATAACACCACGCTGCCACCACCCGCAGGTGAGCAGAATCCACCGCGCATCTCTCTCCAAGAGAGATGCTACCGTATTCGTGGTCCCCTTCCTACTTGTCTATCTCTTCCACCACCTAACGGGGATAATTTCGAAATTAAACCCCACTACATCAACCTGCTGCCCAAATTTCACGGGCTTGAGTCGGAAGATGCGTACGTTTTCATCACCAAATTCGAAAACGTATGCGCAATGATGGGTACTTCACAATTGACTTTAGATGCTATGCGCTTACGTCTTCTCCCATTCACACTGTGCGACTTGGCAGAAAAATGGCTTTACAATACTGCCGCACACTCTATCACTAATTGGGATGAATTCGTCGTAGCATTTCTTAAGAAGTTTTACCCAAATCATAAGGCTGCCCACATTAGGAGCGAGATCAACCAGTTCACCCAGCTTCCCAATGAACCATTTTGGAAGTGCTTTGAACGTTTTAAGGATCTGCTTGTCCAATGCCCCCATCACGGAATACAAAGATGGGATTTATGTCGGATTTTATATGAGTGCATTAATCCAGCGACAAAGCAGATGCTTGAAACAATGTGTCAATGCAATTTCATGTCTAAAGATGACGGTGAAGCATGGAAATACCTGGAAGATCTCGCAGAAAGCACTTTGCAGTGGGAAAGCGTAAGACCACCTACAACTAAGGGAGGTATTCACCAGCTCGATATTTCCATCGCAGTAAAAGCCGAAATGGCAGCGATGCAGAAGAAACTCGATTCTATTGAGAACAAACTTTCATCAGTCTCCCTAAATCAGGTCACGCTTCCCAAGACTGTCTGTGGTTGCTGTTCGGATCCTTCACACTTAACGGAAGAATGTCCTATGAATGCATCGTTTCAAGTTAATACTGCTTTTCAGCAACGACCTAGAAACGACCCTTAATCTTCCACATATAATCAAGGATGGAGGAATCATCCTAACTTTGCTTGGAATCAAAACCAACAAAGTAATTATCAAAGACCTCCTCCACAGCAACCACAACCACAGAATCAGCCCCCCTTTCAGTCACAGAATTTCCAAAATCCGGCCAACATTGCTACACCACAAGTGGCCGGTACTGACAACTCACTTGCACAAACCTTGGATATGTTCATGAAACAATCTATGCAAAATTCGGCTGAGATGAGGTCTTCTATTGATACCTTAATGAAAAACTCCGCCTCCCATGGTGAGAGTATTAAATCAATAGAAAACCAAATCGCACAGTTAAACGCCGCAATGAGTGCGAGAGAGAAAGGGAAACTCCTATCTCAACCCATACCTAATCCTGGCCACTCACAAAGTTATAATGTGAGTGCTGTTACCACGTTGAGATCGGGAAAAGTGCTGAATAACCAAGTGGGTGAGCAGTGTGATGATAGTGACACCAATGATACCCCTTCTTCTTCTTCTCCCTCTAATTCGTCTAGTCTCCCACCTTCACCCGAGCCTATTCTCCGTTTTCCCCAAGGCTCGAACCCTTCGCCCATTTCGCCAAATGTATCTAAGTCGATTCCCATTCCAGTTTTGGGATCGAATCCGTCCCCACAATCCTCTCCAATGTTGGACCAAACCCTTATTGATAAAGCACCTTACCCAAACAGGTTAAGGGGCAACAGACCAAGTCCACAAATGGAGAAGATTGTGGAAATTTGTAAGCAAGTTAACATAAACATTCCTCTCCTAGATGCTATACAACAAGTTCCATCATATGCGAAAATCTTAAAGGACTTGTGCACTAGGAAGAGAAAAGTTCAAGTACCTAAAAAAGTTTTCCTTGCGAGTAATGTGAGCACCGCTTTTACACAATAACTTCCTAAGAAACGAAAGGACCCCGGAAGTCCTACAATTTCTATTTCCATTGGGGGTAAAAATATTAATCGTGCTTTACTCGATCTAGGTGCTAGTGTTAACTTGCTTCCGTATTCGGTTTATGAGCAATTAGGGATCGGAGAGTTAAAACCAGCGCATTGCACTCTTCAAATGGCAGACCGATCTATCACCAAACCACAGGGCGAACTAGAGGATGTGTTAATTAAAGTCGGGGAATTCATATTTCCCGTGGACTTTATTGTTTTAGATACACAACCTGTAGCAAACCCACGCAATCAAATTCCGGTGATACTCGGTCGACCCTTTTTGGCCACTTCCAACGCTGTAATCAATTGTAGAAACGGCTCTATGACCCTATCCTTTGGAAAGAAGTCAATTGAGCTTAACATTTACAAGTTGGGAAGTGAACCCTCCGAACCCTATGCTCATGTGTGTTCTGTCGAATTAATGGATGTCGACAGCAGCGAATATAATCAACCTCATAATTCTGACTCTTTTCATATGTTGTTGCTTGACACGGACTCTTCCACCGAGTTGTCCGGGTCAACATCTAACGCTGATAAGGAACTTTTTATAGAGTCGGACGATCACCCCATTTTTTCTGATGACATTATTCTTCGGGGTATCGATGAAAGCTTTGAGGAAATTTTCGCTGATGAACTCGCATTTTTACAAGACACGGGTGTTGAGATGAATCAACTCCAAGATGAAGAAATTGGACCTCCACCCCCTCTTTTAGACAATCATGATAATGCGAGTAATCCATCATCACTATCACTGTGTCGTCTCTCCAAATTGAGACGCAATCCTTTTCCATTACATCTCTTGTCACCTCCCCACTTCTTCTTGTCGAAAGGTGACATATTCTTCCACCAACCTTGGTATTTCATTGATAAAATTTTTGAATGGTTGGTGTTGACCTTTGGTCTTTGCAAAGCTTGGCATTGACCAATAACCTTGACCCCCCCGGGTGATTTTAAAAGATTAAAATTATTTAACTCACGTTTGGGGGAGGGGTGGTATATTTTGGCTCTTGAAAGAAAATGATTTTTACAAAATTGTGAGCCTAAAATAAGTTTGGGGGAGGATTTTCACTTCCATATATTTTTGCCCCCATTAATAATTTCCTCCCAAGTCTACAGGTTTTTATGCTTAATGGATGACATCAGTGAGGACACTGCTGTAAACAGGTTTGGGGGAGGTTTGTGCTTATTTACATATCAATTTGCATCATATTTTGCATAAGTACAACTTTTTCAAAAATTAAAAAAAAATTTATAACAAAAGAGTAGAAAGTGAAAAATTACATCCAAAAGATAGGAATAGTTTAAGAAAATCAAGAAAATTAGAAGTTTTCTTAAACAAACTAGTAATAAGTAGTTATGAGCTGTTGTCCTAAGGGTTAGTAAAATGAAGGAAGTCACTAATCTGAGGATAAAAATAAGTCTGAAAAATAGTTTCTATTCTGGAAGCCAAACATTTGAATGTTGATACCCTACAATATGCACTTACACACGTTTTGAAACTCGGGATAGTAGAGGATACCTTGAAATGCTCTTGTCTAAAAGCCAAAGTATGAAGGAAATGAAAAAAAATATGAAATGAAGAAAATATAAAAATGGTGAAAAGAAAAAAATGAACACTGGTTTTGTTATCGCCAAGGCAGCAATAAAAAAAATATAGCGAGGGTGCCTCTTCACCTAGTGCCCTAAGGCCAACTGGTCTGGGAGTCACTGCTAAGCCTTAGGTGGTGCAAGACGAGGAAAATAATATCACCTAATCAGCAGGCACACGAGTAATCGGTCTGTTAGTACCTCAAGAAGTATTAACGGTCGCATGAAAATGTGTGAGCGAATCTTAATATTCATCAAATTAAAAAGTACTAAGGTAGATGGATAAGAGTATGATAGTTTCAATTGAATTCCCCGAGTGTAGGGATGTTCTTTACACACACGTGGGGTTATATGATCAATGTTTGGATGAAAGGTAGGAATGAAGAATAAAGATGATGTTTTATTGAGGGATGATGTGATTTCTAACATTTTTTCATGACTATTAAGATATGGCTCATGACAACTGAAAAGCTAGTATAGTTGGAAACTCTTCTTTTCAAGGCCTTTCTTTTATGGTTCTTATCTTTATATGTAAATTTCACCATCTTTCTTTTGTTATTGGATTTTGTGGGTGTAATCCGCTGAAAACCCTCAGGAGACAACACTCCTCCTACTAGGGACACCTAGAGGTTTAACGGCTTGTTGCACGTGCTCAGTGCAATCGTGTCTGCCTACGAAAGTGTGCTTAGTTTTCTCCTTTCTTTTTCTCCTCTTAAATAAATTAGTTTGCTCGGGACGATCAAAGATAAGTTTGGGGGTATTTGTTCAGTTGATAAAACTGCACATTTGTATTACATTTTTCCTACCATTTTCATATTAAAAAAGGACTTTATTATGATATATTAAACATATGAGGGTTTATGTGTAAAAACATTATTTTCCAGGTGTTAATATATTTTAATTATCATTTGGTAGGAAAATGTATGCAAATAAATTCATTGACCAAATCCTAGTAGAATAAAGTCTACTAAATATTATTTGAGATTATTGTGCAGAATTTTCAAGTTGTTATGCAGAATTTATCAAACAAATTAATTTGTTGAAAACAACTTGCCAAATTAAGAAGCAAAACTTGGAGACCAAGTCTGGAAGCAACCGAGAAAAGATTTTCAGATTCTGAAGATGCCTAGGATTGCCACATGTCACCAGATGAAAGCCCAAGAAAAATAATCAATTGATCACATCCCTTGAGCGCGGATCCGCGGCCAAACACACCCTTGGGCCGCGGATCCGCCGCAATAATGAGGAGTTGGAATGCAAGATTTTGTGAGATTGATTACTGCCATAGTCACAGAATTCGCGAATTATTCGCCAAATTCGCGAATAATTCGCGAATTTTTGATCAAACGAATTATTCGCCGAATTATTCGTCATTGCCGAACTGGCCGAATAATTCGCGAATTATTCGCGAATAATTCGCGAATTATTCCCGAATTATGTGATAAAACAGCGAATAATTCAAAAAACTGTAAATAATTCACAAAATCAAAACCTAGCGTCTCATATATTAATTTATTGCTCGAAATCCTTCCCGAACATTTCCCGAACACTTACCGAATCTTTCCCGAATACCTGCCGATTTTTTCCGAATAGTTCTCCGAATCCGAATTTTCGACCTCGCCGAATTATTCCCGAACGACGAATTTGTGACTATGATTACTGCTGAATTTTACCAACTTTTCAACAATAAGATTCTGGGTTTTCACTATAAAAAGGTATCGAGAGCCTCTTGGAAAAGACATCAAGCCGAAGAGATTATGAAGCTCCCGACGCTCACGCATCCAGGCTGATCATCGACTGTTCGACTACCTCCATAGGAAAGATCGAGAAGCACTAGTTTGTAATCATTTTCTACGGAATAAAAGTGTAGCTTGTTCAGTTGATTAATAAAGGTAGTTCTTTTTTATTATTTTTTCATTTTACATTATGTTTTCCCTCTCTTTCTTTTCATCTTCTTCTCCCAACATGTGCGAGTAATTCTCCGCTTGTTAGGGTTTGTAGGATTAGGGTAGGCTAATGGACGATGAAAATAACTAAACCCTTTTTAAGTCCTATAAAGTTTAGGAACTTTATCAAAAGAATCATTAACATCCTAATCGGGCGCGCTAGCAATTCCTTGCTAGTTCCGACCGCGATTAGAGATTGGATTAATGATTGCTTTGATAAAGGCTAGATATGAACGGAGTTCCGTGTCGAGATAAGGGTTAAGAGTGGGATTCCTTTTCCCTCCAAAAACCCTAATCTACACGCATCGCCGTCGTTCTAGTTCTAAATCTATTAATGGATAAAAAGGACAACTTTTAATTAATCGTCCATAACTACTAAATCCTAACGAACCCTACAAGCCCTCTTATTAATATTAACTACATCTTTAAAATAATCTAGATCTCTATTTTACATTCTTGTTTAACGTAGATCTAGAAACCATTCAACAAAATTCTTATTTCTTTCTCTTTTTCAACACATCTAAAGTAAAATTAAAAAGGTTCCACGTTTCCCAGAGGACGACCCGTACTCATCTCGGTCTAGCTACGTGCGACACTGTTATTGATTGCGGTTAAACTACAAACAAAAACACTTTTTCGTGTCAATCAACATCTGATCCATATCTAAAATTACAAAACTACCTTAAGAAAACCGGATTAATGCACCGACTCCACCGCACGCACCGACATGTGCGTTGCACGGCTGCGGATCCGCAGCCATATGATCCGCCTCCATATGGTGGGTTCTCTGTCTCAAGTCTTTAGGGCTGCTTCATATTGCATTTTACTTCTGGTTTCTTCACTTGGTTCTTCAGAATCTTTTCTGTTTTTCTTCCAGATTTCCAAAGTGCAGATTGTTGTGGACTTTTACCGTTCGCTTCTTGTTGAAGTCTTGAATCTTTGTGCTGCCTTCGTATTTTGTGCAATCGAACTGTTCATTAATCTTCATTTGTTTCTTAAACTGTAGGCGGGATCATAAAGATTCTTCTATTTGTTGGTCGTAGTCTCACTTTTGTAGCGTTTTCACCATTTTCACTGTATTATTCCGAGAACCTGTAACCTGCAACTATTTAGCAGACATGGATCAAAGTACCTACTTATTTTTAATATGATTAAGAATGGGGAATATAATAATGCAAAAATCTGATATGAACAAATACCCCCAAACTTATCTTTTGCTCGTCCCAAGCAAAACCAATTTATTCTCGAAAAAAAACTAACCTCACTTTCGCAAGGAATCGCGATTGCATTGAGCTCGTGCAACAAGCCGTTAAATCTCTAGGTGTCTCTAGTAGGAGGAGTGCTGTTTCCTGAGGGTTTTCAGCGGATACTACCCATAAAATCCGATCAATTTGGCCTGTTGACTTTCATTCTTTAATTCGGTATTCTAGCAAGAAGTTCTATTATCTTCAACTTAGAAATCATCAACCCATATTTTTCACACTTACTTATCATTTAACTTAAGATTGTATATGTTCTGCAAATTTATTTAGCTTTTAGCATCTTTCGAGTTTTCCTTCTAAGGTTCCATCTCAACTTAGGAATTTTTATCATCTATACTGAAGATATAAGTCCTATTTTTCATTCATATCTCTCATCCAAACCCAATCATATACCCCTACGTATGTGTATGTATCACCCTTACATTCGGAAATTCAATTCAAGCTATCATACTCTTGTCCATCGTCCAAAGTATTTTTAGTTGGTGAATTTAGATGAAATTGCTCACACATCCTTCATGCGACCGTTAATACTTCTTGAGGTACTAATGACCGATTACAAAATGTGTTTACACTTTAACCGTAATTCCTCGTCTTGTAATACCTAGGGCTTTAGCAGTGACTCCCAAACCAGTTGTTCTAAGGCACTGGGTGATAAAGCACCCTCACTATATATATATTTTATTTTACGCAGCCTTAAATAATTACAAAACCAGTGTTCATTTTTTTATATCTCTTTATTCACACTTATAATTTTATTTTCCTTTATACTAAGGATTTTAGACAAGAGCATTTCAAGGTATCCTCTACTATTCCAAGTTTCAAGGTGCAAGCTGTAGGGTATATATTTTCAGAATTTAGACTCAAGCTTCGGAATTATTTTTCAGACTTACACTTCAATAAAAATTTTATTACTCTTCCCTTGTTTTGACTTAGCCCAAGAAGTGAAATCTAAATTTGCCTATTTCTAAGTAAACTACAAGAACATATATTTTCTACCGTTAAATTTTAAGAAAGGTTATTTTTAGCGTTTTTAATTTACTAAGTTTAGGATCTAGTTTTTCCTAACTAGTCAACCGTCTTGTCAAACTTAAGTCAATTATAGCCAAAATTGAATTTTTCAATTTTTTAAAAATTTTTCAATTTTTTATTTGATTTGATTTATATTTTTTTCTTCATTTTTTCATTTTAATTTTTATAATTTTTTTATAAAGATGCAATGCAGAATTAAACATGCAAAGAAAAAGAAAAAATATGTACAAAAATTAAAATATGCAATGCAAAGATAACTAATTACAAACCACCTCCTCCCCCAAACTTACCAAAAGCAGTGCCCTCACTGCTCAGGCCCTTGGCGTCCCCTAGAACGTGAGCGGGAACGCTCCTCTCGTGCCAGCAGAGTTCTGATCTCCTGCTCTACTTGTGTTAGATGCTGATCATGCTGCGTCATCATCCTCGTCAAATTGTCAATCCCCCTAATGGCTCTTCTCATTAAACGTGCATGTTTTATAGGGGTGAGCTCTTCCTCGCTCGCGGTCGAGCTGGAGCTGGGTGTTCTGCAGGCACGTGTTCGGCCGGTTCTCTTCGCGACCAAACATCAGTCAAGCGGGTATAGGACCTGGATACGCCCTCAATGAGAGGCCTGATGGGTATACCTCCATGCATGTAGAATTCAAATTCCTCGACAGGGAGGAAATAACAACACAGTTGTGTCACTAACACGGGGTATGAGTAATTTGCGGCCCTTTGTCCAGCACCAATAGAATAAAGCAAAACCGTGCACATGTCAAATCTGGGGTTCCTCGTCATTAGGGTGTGCATGATATGTAGAGAAGGGGTGAAAAATGTGGTATTATGTGAACTCCAAAAAATATTATTTTGTGCCCACCGGCATACGGTTAAAACATTAGCGAAAAGGGTTCTAGCCTGTATTCCCTTCCTCGGTTCCCTCGAACAGTCATTACCCATTAAGGGTAAGTAATCTTCAAATTGAAGGGGTTGATCGTGAACAGGTATTCTAGGGATTAAAGTGACTTCATGGATGAAGTCTCTGTCAATAATTATCTCCCTATCGCCCCCAAAGTAGTTTGATAAAACCGTATTGTGCAAGGCAGCCTTCTTCCATGCACTCGTAAAAACGAGTGACTAGATCTGGAAGGGCATAAGCATTGGGATGAGTATAGATTAAAAAATTCCACCCCCTCCATGTGATTTCATCAGCAAAATAACTCCCATATATCGTGTGCGAAAAGATTTGTGAAAAATCATGCTCTAATTGCATGTTTGGTGCCATTACAGAGAGTTTACAGATCTAAAAAAAATTTAACAGAGAAGGAGAAGAAGATGCAAAGCTCCTCTGAAAGATTCAGAGGGAGAAGTGGCAGGGGCGCGGCGGTTGCACGGCGAAAACGTGCCTTCGGCGGCGGATGCGCGGCTGCAGAGTGCGATCTCGCTGTAAAAATTTGAGCGGCGGCTAGGGTTTGAGGAAATGAAATTTTAGGGTTATGGAAAAAGGCAGAGAGGGTTCGGGTGTTATATATAGGGAGAAATGTGTTGGGTACTTGCAAAAAGCCCCCTTAAAAAGTGGAAATTATTTGTGAATAAAATTTTTATTTTTTATTAAAACTGGAAATTTACAAAAATACCCAATTTTTTTTTATTTTCAGTTTTTTTTATTTTTATATAATTATAAATGATACATACCCCCAAACTTGTTTGAAACAGTGTTTTAGCTAGATAATCGAAAATTTAGGGGTAAATGGAGGAAGATCAGTCAATATAGATCGGCTTCTGTAAAAATAGAAGCTCCTCCGAAGGGTCCGCAGTGAGGAATAGTTTAAGTCGATATCCGTTCACTTTAAACAGTGAACCGTCCTCCGGATTTTCTAGATCAAACGCACCGTGCGGATATACGGTGCGTATCATAAATGGCCCTTTCCATCGAGATTTGAGCTTGCCGGGATGGAAATGTAACCGAGTGTCGTAAAGTAAAACCTGTTGACCAGGGTTGAAAGTCTTGCGCATGAGGTGTTTATCATGGAACACCTTCGTTCGTTTTTAACAACTACTGCGTTCTCATAGGATTCATCCCGCAGCTCGTCTAATTCGTTCAACTGCAGCTTTCTATTTCTGCCCGCATCTCCCAAAGATAGGTTCAACTCTTTTATTGCCCTAAATGCCTTATGCTCTATTTCAACTGGAAGGTGGCAAGCCTTTCCAAAAACAAGCCTGTATGGAGACATACCAAGATTGGTCTTATAGGCAGTACGGAATGCCCAAAGGGCATCAATCAGTTTTGATGACCAATCTTTACGGTTTTTGGAAACCGTTTTCTCCAATATCTGTTTAATCTGCCGATTCGAAATCTCAGCTTGCCCACAAGTTTGGGGATGATAGGGTGTTGACAGCTTGTGAGTAATGGAGTATTTTCACATTAAGGACTCGAAAGTCCTATTACAAAAGTGAGATCCATTATCACTGATAATCGCGCGAGGATGCCCAAACCGAGAAAAAATGTTTTCTTTGAGAAATCTAACGACAACCTTGTTGTCATTAGTTTGGCTGGGCACAGCCTCAACCCATTTTGAAACATAGTCAACAGCAAGTAGAATATACATGTTCCTAAAAGAGTTGGGAAATGGTCCCATAAAGTCTATCTCCCAAACATCAAAAATTTCAACAACCAAAATTGGTTGGAGTGGCATTTCATTTCTTCGAGATATCCGACCCAAGTGTTGTCACCAGGAGCATATCTTGCAATACTCATATGCGTCTTTAAAAAGTCATGGCTAGTAGAAGCCACACTGCAAGATTTTTTCTGCTGTCTTTTTGGGGCCAAAATACCCGCCACATGCTTGATCGTGGCAGAATGACAGCACGCTCTTAAACTCGTTGTCGAGGACACACCGACGAATGATTTGGTCTAACAGTATTTGAAGAGATACGGTTCATCCCAGTAAAAATGTTTTACTTGGGACAGGAATCGGAGTCTGTCCTGATTCGACCAATCGTTTGGTATTAGTCCGGTGGCCAAATAATTTACGATATCAGCGAACCAAGGTTCGCATGACACAGTTAAGAGCTGCTCATCTGAAAAAACGTCCTTAATAGGAATTTGAAGTGTAGGCGAAGAAGGAAGTCGTGAAAGGTGGTCGGTGACTACGTTTTCGCATCCTCTCTTGTCTCTTATGACAAGGTCAAACTCTTGCAGCAAGAGGATCCAATGTATCAGCCAAGATTTAGCATCCTTCTTCACAGAAAGATGGCGAAGATCTGAGTGATCTGTGTAAACAATGACTGGAGAGCCGATTAAATAGGGCCTGAACTTTTCTAGTGCAAACACAACAGCTAAGAATTTTTTTTCAGTTGTTGTGTAATTTAGTTGGGCCTCGTTTAAGCTTCGGCTAGCGTAATAAATTACGTGCGGCATCTTATTTATGTGCTGTCCAAGGACAACACCAATGGCAAAATCAGATTCATCGCACATAATTTCAAATGGATGCATTCAGTCGAGAGATGAAAGAATGGGAGCGGAAATGAGTGAGTTTTTCAACGACTCGAACGCCTTCATGCAGATTGAGTCAAAATCAAAAGTGGTGTCCTTGGCCAATAAAAGAGTCAAGGGTCTAGCTATCTTGCTAAAATCCTTGATGAACCGTCTATAGAAACCGGCATGGACAAGAAAGGCTCGGATGTCTTTGACGCACTTGGGAGGAGGAAGATTGGAAATGACTTCAATCTTAGCTTTATCAACCACAATGCCATTTTGCGAGATGATATGTCCTAAGAAAATACCCTCTCGTACCATAAAGTGGAATTTATCCCAATTTAAAGTGAGGTTCTTATCCCTACACCGGGTAAGAACTGCGTCTAAATATAGCAAACACTCATTAAAGGAGTCGCCGAAAATGGAGAAGCCATCCATAAAAATCTCCAAAAAATTTTCCACCATGTCGTAAAAGATGCCCATCATACATCGCTGGAAAGTAGCGGATGCATTGCATAACCCAAAGGGCATGCGACGGTAAGCGAATGTACCGAAAGGACAAGTAAATGTGGTCTTGTCTTGGTCCTTTTCGGCAATGGGAACTTGATTATAGCCGGAGTAGCCATCCAAAAAGCAGTAAAATTCATGCCCAGTCAATCGTTCTAGCATTTGGTCAATGAAAGGTAATGGAAAGTGGTCTTTCCATGTCGCTGCGTTGAGTTTTCTATAATCGATGCAAACTCGCCACCCAGTTTGGGTGCGAGTAGGTATAAACTCATTCGCCTCATTAGTTATGACCGTTATGTCCGATTTCTTTGGGACAACGTGAATGGGGCTAACCCACTGGCTATTAGAGATAGGGTAAATGATACCATTATCAAGACATTTTACAATCTCATTTTTAACAGCCTCCTTCATTATAGGGTTGAGGCATCTCTGTGGATCCCTTACTGGCTTGGCATCATCCATTATATATATATGATGTTCAACTATGAGGGGACTAATCCCCTTGATGTTCTCCATAGTCCAGCCAAAAGCTTGCCGATTATTTTGTAAGACCGTAAAAAGGGCTTTCTTTTGCTCGGGGGCTAGAGAGGCCGATATGATAACAGGAAAGGTCTCATTCTCACCTAAGTAGGCGTATTTAAGGTGAGACGGCAACAACTTGAGTTCGAGTTTTGGAGGTGAAACAATTGAAGGTAAAATTGGTGAAACTGCCTCGAACTCGAAAGATTCCAACAATGGTTCGAAGCGAGTGTAAGCAACCGAGTCGGATGGTTCAGCTAACTCATCCGAAAATTCAAAGGACTCAAACTCGGGTGGTGATTCTTCAAAATCGTTCAAAAAGGTGAAACACCCGTAATCGTTATCGGGTGTGAAAGCCATGTCAAATTCAAGAAGGAACGCACTAGTGGTATCAAAACTGCTGTGATCAAACAGAAATTTTTCGAGCTCACAGTCCTCCTGAGTGATCTCTTGGATCAAGCAAACATCAAGTATATTAGCATTAGGCTCGGAGGGCTGATTATCCAACTTAAAAATGTTGAGCTCAATTGTCATGTTTCCAAAAGATAGGTTCATCGAACCATTTCGACAATTGATCACCGCATTAGAAGTTGCAAGGAATGGTCGACCAAGTATCACCGGAATTTGACTCCGGAGGTTAGCTACAGGCTGTGTGTCCATAACAATGAAATCAACAGGAAAAATAAAGTCCCCTACTTTAATTAACACATCCTCTAACTCACCCCTAGAATGGGTGATGGATCGGTCGTCTATTTGGAGAGTACAATGTGTGGGTTTCAGCTCTCCAACGCTTAATTATTCATATACTGAATAGGGAAGCAAATTAACACTAGCACCAAGATCTTAAAGTGCGCGGTTGATGTTCTTATCCTCAATAGTTATTGAAATTGTAGGATAGCCAGGGTCCTTGCATTTTTGGGGTAAAGGTTGGGTAAGAGCATCACTCACTGCACTAGCCACGAATACTTTCTTGGGTACCCGCGACATCCTTTTCTTGGTGCATAAGTCCTTCAAGATTTTAGCGTAAGAAGAGAATTGTTGGATTGCATCCAAGAGAGGTATGTTAATACTAACCAGTTTGAACAACTCCATAATCTTCTCCATTTGTGGAGTTTGTTTATTGGATCTCAACCTGTTTAGAAATGAAATATTTTGAAAATTTATTGAGTCCAATGTTTGTGGAGTAGATTGCGGAGTTGGAACGGATCCCAGTGTTGGTGTTTTCATGGAGTGAGATGTGGGTCCGTTCGAATTAGAAGAAGTAGAGTCTTGTGAAGAGTGAAGAACATGCTCTGAAGAAGAAGAAGAAGATGAGGAAGAAGAAGAAGAAGAAGCGGAAGAAGAAGAAGCGGCGGCCGGGGTGTCATTACTAATACCCACATTATTGTGCAACACTTTTCCAGATCTCAACGTACTCACAGAATTTATATTATGATTTTGTTGTTCATAAGCAACATGTGCGTTGTGTGTATGACCGGGATTTGGCAGTGGTTGAGACAGAAGCTTTCCCTTTTCTCGCTCGCTTAACACAGCATTCAGTTGTGCAATTTAGGCCTCAATTTTTTTGATGCTCTGATCATGTGAAGCAGTGTGCTGCAGCAAAGACTGAATGGATGACTAGATGCTTGCCGAAGATTGTGTAGATTGTTTTAAAAACGCATCCAGACTTCGTTCTAGCGACGAAACCTTATTGTTATTTGGCTGAACAAAATTGTTTTGAGGATAAGAGTTGTTTGGTACAAAATTGTTTATTTGGTTTTGGTAACGTTGGGGTTGGAAAGGTTGCTGATACTGAGTTTGTTGAGGGGATTGTTTTTGTGGAGGAGGCCTCTAAAAATTGTTATTGCCTTGGAATTGTTGTTGATTTTGATTCCAAGCAAAATTTGGGTGGCTCCTCCAACCAGTATTATAAGTTAAAGAGTATGGATCATTTCTTTGTCTTTACTGAAAAGCAGTATTGACTTGATCTTGTCCTTAAATAGGTGGATTGTAAGTACACTCTTCAGTAAGATGGGACGGATCCGAACAACAAGGGCAAATAGTGCGAGTGGGTAAAGCAAGGGCAGGAGAAGGCGTTGAGAATTTGCTCTCAATTGCTTCTAGTTTTTTCGTGAGTGCAGCCATTTCGGCTTTCATTGCAATCGACATATCAAGTTGATTTATGCCTGCCCTAGACTGACCTGATGAAGTAGATGAAGTGGTCTTAGTGTTTTCCCACTGAAGTGTTTGTTCAGCAAGATCGTCGAGAAATTCCCAAGCTTCCTCACTCGATTTTGTAAGAAAGTGACCTTGACAAATGGTTTCCAACAACTACTCAGTTGCTGGGTTCAGTCTTTCGTATAAAGTTTGGCAAAATTGCCATCTCTTGATACCGTGGTGAGGGCACTAAACAAGGAGGTCCTTAAATCTTTCGAAACACTTCCAAAAAGGTTCGGAAGGAAGCTGGGAGAATTGATTAATTTCATTTCTAATTCTCGCGGTCTTGTGGTGTGGGTAAAACTTTTTAAGAAAAGCCTTAACAAACTCTTCCCAATTTTTTATCGAGTGTGATGCTGTGCTATATAGCCATTTTTCAGCTAGGTCACATAAAGTGAATGGAATGACACGTAGCCTTATAGCATCATCAGAAAGTTGGGTGGTTTTCATCATTGCGCAAACATTCTGAAATTTGTTAATGAAGATGTAGGAATCTTCGGATTCCAGCCCGTGAAATTTGGGCAACATATTGATGAAGTGGGGTTTAATTTCTAAGTTGTCCCCATTTGACGGCGGAAGTGAAAGACAAGTGGGAAGTGCGGTGCGGGTTGGATAGAAGAGAACCTGGAGCACGATTCGTTCGGGCGCTTCGACATGAGGTAAAAGATTGTTAGGATTGAATCCCGACATCTCCTTAGAAGATGATGAATATGAAGATGAAAGTAAAGAAGTGGATGGAATTTCGACTTCGAAGTCGAAAGCGTCGTCAGTAGGGACTAACGAGACACGGACTAAACGGGCACTAGTGTTGATTAATGTAGGTTTTACGATTACCAAAAATATTTTACCGTAATCAGAAACGGCGTCGCATGAAGCTAGCCGGTGAATACGGGTCTATCCATAGGGATGTGTAGTTTTCCTAAGTGTTCTTACGAGTTGATTCCAATGGTTGTTGGTTTTGTTGATTGATTCTAAAACTGAGTTGTACGATAATTAAGGAACTTACTAGGGTTAGGTCTAAAGTAGGGTTTGATAAGATTAATATTAACACCTCTTTCAATGCTCTCGATTAAATCTTTTTAGAAGTTATAACAATTATTAGTAAAGGGGATTAGGATGATTGGGAAGAAACGAAATTTCTTCCTCTAGATCCTTGTCCGTCCTTTCCTACTAATTGCTATAATCTTCATGGAAGTCATGCATGTTCGGTCTTTTATACTACGGTTTCACCGTTATCTCGTGGGTAGGGTGCCGTAGGGAGCGGATCATGCATGCCTGCATGAAGTTCTAGTTTTACAAGTTATTGGGCTTGAAAGAGATGAGAGATATTCATCTCTCAACCCCTCCTTTATTCCTAACCCTAACAAGCGAGGAAATTACTCGCTCATTAGGGGATCTAGTAAAAATAGCATTTTTATTATGTGAATTTTTTAAGATCTAAAGGATTAATTATCTACAGCAGATTAAAAGGTTCTACACAAGATTAAACTAGGGCAAAAGATTAATTAGATCTAGGGCAATAGTTAAATTATCAACTAAGGCAGAAATTAAAAATAAAAACTTACAGAAACGATGCTTTTCCCACTGAATTAATTCTGAATTTTATTTCATTGAAAGGAGGCATAGGGTTACAATATTTTGATTACATATTTATAAGTAAACAGGAAAACTAGGGTTACAAATTCTCGCGTATGTGCAATTACAGATATGCCCAAGAAAAATCCCAACCCACGCACCGACGCACCGTCACAAAAATTCTGCGCCGACATGTGCACTAAGCGGTCGCGGAACCGCGGCAAATGTGGGGGTAGGGCCGCGGTTCCGCGGCCCTTTGGTGAGGTCACTTGGTGAAATTTTCTAGGATAGTTCTTTATACTTTGGGTTTTTTTATTTCCATAGTTCTTTTCTCCCTTTGGCTTCTGGGTCTTCTTCAGATCTTCAGTGAAACTTGTAGTGGTCTTCTAACTGTTTCCTTTGACATTTCGGACCATGCATTGCCTTGTGAATTGTTCTTCGTCTAGGCTTGAGTAGGATCCTTCTTCTTGTTGGTCAAAAGTCATTCTTTTGTATCATCTTTTGTCTTTTTCACTGTATTCGCTCCAAGAACCTGTATCCTGTAATATGCAGCAGACATGCGTCAAAAGCACCTGTTTATTTATAAAACGAATAAGAATTGAGGAATATAAAATGCAATACTATGATATGAACAAATACCCCCAAACTTATCTTTTGCTCGTCCTCGAGCAAACTTATTTTTTTTATTCTCTACAAAGAACCTATCCGCACTTTCGCAGGGAAACGCGATTGCACTGAGCTCGTGCAACAAGCCGTTAAACCTCTAGGTGTCCCTAGTAGGAGGAGTGTTGTCTCCTGAGGGTTTTCAGCGGATTACACCCACAAAATCCTATCAATTTGGATTTTTCGATATTAATTCTCCAATTAGGTTTTCTAACACAGAATTCTATTATCATCGACTCGTAAATTATCCATCCACATTTTTCACACTTCCTCATCAATTAACTTAAGATTATATATGTTCTATAGAATTACTCAGCTTTCGGCATTTCTTAAGTTTTCCTTTTAGGGTTCCATCTCCACTTAGGAATTTTTCTATCAACTTTACTAAAGATACAAGTTTTATTCTTCATTCCTTTCTCTTATCTAAACTCTAATCACATATCCCGACGTGTGTGTAAAGATCACCCCTACACTTGAAAATTCAAATCAAGCAATCATACCCTTATCTGTTGTCCAAAGCACTTATTAATTGGTGAATTTTTAAATGAATTTTGTGCACACATCCTTCATGCGACCGTTAATACTTCTTGAGGTACCAACGACCGATTACAAGAAGTGTTTGCACTTTAAAGCGTACTTCCTAGTCTTGCAACACCCAAGGCTTTAGCAGTGACTCCCAAACCAGTTGGTCTAAGGCACTAGGTGATGAACCACCCTCGCTAAATATTTTTGCAGCCTTAAGTAATCACAAAAACCAGTGTTCATTTTTTTCTTTTCTTTATTCACACTTGAATTTTTTTTCATTTTCTTCGTACTAAGGACTTTAAGACAAGAGCATTTCAAGGTCTCCTATACTATTCCAAGCTCCAAGGTACGTGATTGTGCAATTTGTAGGGTATACATTTTCATAATCTAAATTTAAGTTAGGAGTTATTTTTCAAACTTATACTCTAATAAAAATCAATAATATTCCTTTATTTCGACTTAGCCCAAGAAGTGAACCCAAAATTTGCCTATTTCTAAATAAACTACAAAGGCATATACTCTATACCGTTAATCTTTAAAGAAGGTTATTTTTAGGGTTTTTAATTTACTAAGTTTAAGATCTAGTTGTTCGTAGCCAGTTAACCTATTTGTCAAACTCAAGTTAAATATGGCCAAAATTGAATACATAAATTTTTATAATTTTTGAAAATTTTCAATGTTTATGGGTTTTTAAATAAATATGCAAATGCAAAAATATACATATGAATGCGAAGGAAAGAAAACATACCGAGCATACCCCAAACTTAAACTGGACAGTGTCCTCACTGTCATGCTGCACCAAGAGGGTCGGTAATGTCGGCAACTTCCTGTTTATTTATTTATAATTTTTTTATTGTTAAAAGAAAAACAAAAATATATACAGAAATGCCCCCCCAAACTTCATTTAAACAATGTTAGACATTACTGCCAAACTTTGCATAGACCAAATGTCAACACCAACCAGTTGAAAAATTTATCTGTAAAGAGTATCGGTTGGTGGAAGAATATATTGTGGATAAAAGTGGTGGTATGGAAAGTGTGAAAGTGAATAGACAGGAGGTGGTGATGAATGAAAATGAGAATGTGAATGATCAGCAATCAGTGGAGTATTGGCATTCTCGTAACTTATTAAAAGAAATGGGGGTGGTTCAACTTCCAAAGGAGAAGGTTGACTAACCACACTGTCCCCAAGATGTTTATGTGGATCCTTCATCGACTTGGCATCATCCATCATATGCATATGATATTCAATTATGAGGGAACTAATCTCCTCGATGTCCGCCATAGTCCAACCGCAAACTTGCCGCCTATCTTGTAAGACCCTTAAAAGAGTGTTCTCTTGCTCGAGGGCTAGATAAGACGATATGATAACGGGAAAGGTCTTATTCTCACCTATGTAAGCATGTTTAAGGTGAGACGGCAAGGGTGTGCGTTCGAGTTTCGGAAGCGAAAGAATCATTGGGGAATCTATCTCGAACTCAAAGGATTCCAACACAGGTTCGAAATCATTGCAAACAACTGATTCAGATGGTTCAACCAACTCATCCAAAAATTCAAAAGACTCATATTCGGGCTGTGAGTCATCATCATCCGAAAAAGTGAAACATTCATAATCCATATCGGTTGTGTCAACGGTGGTAGGCTCAAGGAGGGATGCACTAGTGGCGTCAAAACTGTTCTCATCAAACAAGAATCTTTCAAACTCGCAGTCCTCCTGCGTGATTTCGTGAATAGAGCAAACTTCACGTGTATTAGTTCTAGGCACGGGGGGCGGACTTCCTAAATTGTAAATATTGAACTCACTAGACGTCTTCCCAAAGGATAGAGTCATGGAGCCATTGCGATAATTTATTACGGCATTGGAAGTGGCCAAAAATGGTCGACCGAGGATCACTGGAATTTGGTTCCGTAGGTTAGCAACAGGCTGTGTGTCCATAACAATAAAATCAACGGGGAATATGAAATCCCCAATCTTGATCAACACATCCCCTAGCTTACCCCTAGGATGGGTGATTGATCGATCAGCCATTTGGAGAGTACAACGAGTGGGTTTCAACTCTCCAACCCCTAATTGTTCGTACACGGAATAAGATAGTAAATTGACACTAGCACCAAGATCTAATAGTGCTCTATTGGTGTTCTTGTCCCCAATTGTTTTCGAAATAGTAGGACAACCGGGGTCCTTTTGCTTTGGGGGTAAAGAATTGACAAGAGCATCACTAATAGCACTAGCGACGAAAACTTTCTTTGGTACTTGTGACTTTCTCTTTTTGGTGCATAAGTCCTTTAAGATTTTTGCATATGAAGGAACTTGTTGGATTGCATCCAAAAGAGAGATATTTATGCTCACCTGTTTGAACAGCTCAACAATCTTCTCCATTTGTGGAGTTAGTTTATTGGATTTCAACCGGTTTGGAAAAGGAGCATTTTGAAATGTTGTTGAGTCCATTTTTTGTGGATCAGATTGTTGAGTTGGAACGGAACCCCGTGTAGATGTGTTCGTGTTGTGAGAAGTGGGTCCGTTCGAGCTAGAAGGAGTAGAGCTTTGTGAATGATGGAGAACAGGCTCTAACGAAGAAGAAGAAGGTGAAGAAGAACCACCGGCAAGGGTGTTATCGTGAATACCCACATTGTTTTGCAACATTTTCCCCGATCTCAACGTGGTCACAACGTTTACGTTATGAGTTTGCTGTTGATATGCAGCATGTGCGTGACCGGGATTGGGCAGTGGTTGAGATGGGAGCTTTCCTTTTTCGCGCTCGCTCAAAGCTGCATTGAGTTGTGCAATTTGTGCCTCAATAGATTTGATTCTTTGATCGTGTGAGGTACTGTTTTGCACCAAAGATTGAATAGAAGTCTCTAGTCTTGCTGTAGACTGTGTAGATTGCTTTAGGAACGCATCTAGACTTCTTTTGAGCGAGCTAACCTTGTCATTATTAGGTTGAACATAATTGTTTGGCGGGTAAAAAGTGTTAGGCACAAAATTGTTCACCTGATTAGGGTAAGGTTGCTGTTGAAATTGAGTTTGTGGAGGTGCTTGTTGTTGTGGGGGAGGAGGCCTTTGAAAATTGTTATTTCCTTGGAATTGTTGATTTTGGTTCCAAGCGAAATTTGGGTGACTCCTCCACCCCGAATTGTATGTCGAAGAGTACGGATCATTTCTCTGTCGTTGCTGAAATGCAGCATTGACTTGATCCTGTCCTTGAGTAGATGCATTGTAAGGACACTCTTCGGTTAGGTGTGATGGGTCCGCACAACAAGCACAAACAGTTCGTGGAGGCATAACAGGGGCAGGAGAAGGCGATGAGATTTTGGTCTCAATCGCTTCTAGCTTTTTCGTAAGAGCGGCCTTCTCGGCCTTCATAGCAATCGACATCTCTACTTGATATATGCCTGCCCTAGATTGCCCACTAAAAGAAGATGATGTGGTTTTGGTGCTCTCCTACTGAATTGTTTGTTCACTAAGGTCCTCAAGAAACTGCCACGCTTCCTCATTAGATTTGGAGAGAAAGTGACCTTGACAGATGGTTTCTAGCAACTGCTTCGTTGCCGAGTTCAATCCCTCGTATAATGTTTGGCAAAGTTGCCAACTTTCGATCCCATGATGAGGGAATTGAATGAGTAGGTCTTTAAATCTCTCGAAACACTTCCAAAATGGTTCGGAAGGAAGCTGTGAAAATTGTATAATCTCATTACGGATTCTAGCAGTTTTGTGATGATGATAGAACTTTTTAAGAAAAGCTTTCACAAACTCATCCCAATTTCTAATAGAATGTGATGCGGTGCTGTATAGCCACTTCTCGGCTAGGTCATATAAGGTAAAAGGAATGACCCTTAGCCTTATAACGTCATCACTTAATTGGGTAGTTTTCATCATAGCGCAAACATTTTGGAATTTATTGATAAATATATAAGCATCTTCAGATTCCAAACCATGAAATTTTGGCAGCATATTGATGAAATATGGTTTTATTTCAAAACTGTCCCCATTTGCCGGTGGGGGTGAAAGACAGGTAGGTAAAGAAGTGCGGACGGGGTAGAAGAGATCCTGGAGCGCGACTCGTGCGGGCGCTTCAACAGGTGGTTGATTCGGGTTATTCGCACCTAACGGAGGTGGAATCATTCCCGTTGGTAAGGTATTGTTGGGGTTGAATCCCGACATGCGTTCGAAAGAAGAATTTGAAAGTGTAGGTAAGAATGTGGACGGAACTTCGACTTCGGTGTCGAAGGGTTCGTCGGTCGGTACCAATGAAACACGGACTAATCGGGCGTTAGTATCCCTAGTCCAAAGTGACATACACTAAAGGGGTAGTGCAGTCAGAAAAAAAAAGAAAGACAGAATGTGGAGGTAAGATAACGTCAATGAAAGGAAGTGATGTAAGTGAGTTGCAAGTTTTCTTTAGCGACAAGTTGCAAGTTTTGAAAAGATTTTTTCTTTTTTTTTTATGTGAGAGTTTTGCAAAGAGATTTTTGAGAAGAGACTTGTGACACAAATGTATCAACTACACATGCACAATCAGGCCTAGATCTAGGGTCACCTAGGTCAGCTAGACAGCTCCTAACTATTCCAAAAGGTTAGATAGGATCTCAAACCGCCTCTTCACCGCCAATTGCGGCCAGGTAAGTGGGAAGGAACCACAGTAGTGGGCCTAATTAAAAACCACTAGCCTTTGACACACTTGCCTAGGCACCGCAAAGTCAGGTTAGGATAAACGGCTGATGCCTATACTAGTCCTCTGTCCTAATGAACGCGACGTCCTCAGGGCTGAGTCTAATATTTTTTAAATTAAGAGTGGTCAATGCAAATGCTTTAAAATTATTTCTGGGGTCCTGGGAAGGGTGATAAAATCCCCACCCAATCTGAGTTTGGTCAATAGCCCCTTAAAGTCCAATTAATATATGCAAAATATTAAATTCACTTGCAATCAATTTTTTAGCGCGACGCAAAGAAATCTGCAGAAAATCTGTTATTTAGAAGGGGAGAGAAGATTTTTAGCACAAAGAATTCCTGCAGAAAGTTTTGACAAAGGATATATTGTAGGTTGCAGAGGGGAGAAGGAGAGCTCAAACCATGCAAAATTGAGGAGCTGACGTGGCTATAGTGCGGTGGAACCGCGGTCTAGGGCGAAGAATTGCCGCGAAAGCACGGTCTGTTGGAGGGATCGAAGCTCCAAAAAATTTCTACTCCTCTGTTGTGGTATTTACCCTTTGTTCTGATGTGATTTTTCCTGGTTTGCCCTATGTAAATTTCCAGATCCGAGATTCTTCGCTGTTCCTGCAAGATTCAAACAATAAAACCTTTCAAACAGATAAAAATTGATAAATATTTTTTTTTACTTTTTCTATTTTCAGATTTTTATGAATTTTAAAATTTATATCCACCCGAAATTACACAAAAGAAATTTTACGCCATCCCCGGCAACGGTGCCATTTGACTAATGTAGGTTTTACGATCACCAAAAATATTTTACCGTAATCAGAAACGACGTCGCATGAAGCTAGCCGGTGAATACGGGTCGATCCACAGGGATGTGTAGTTTTCCTAAGTGTTCTTACGAGCTGATTCCAATGGTTGTTGGTTTTGTTGATTGATTCTAAAACTGAGTTGTATGATGATTAAGGAACTTGCTAGGGTTAGGTCTAAAGTAGGGTTTGATAATATTAATATTAACACCTCTTTCAATGCCCTCGATTAAATTTTTTTAGAAGTTATAACAATTATTAGTAAAGGGGATTAGGATGATTGGGAAGAAACGAAGTTTCTTCCTCTAGATCCTTGTCCGTCCTTTCCTACTAATTGCTATAACCTTCATGGAAGTCATGCATGTCCGGTCCTTTATACTACGGTTTCACCGTTACCTCGTGGGTAGGGTGCCGTAGGGAGCGGATCATGCATGCGTGCATGCAATTCTAGTTTTACAAGTTATTGGGCTTGAAAGAGATGAGAGATATTCATCTCTCAACCCCTCCCTTATTCCTAACCCTAACAAGCGAGAAAATTACTCGCTCATTAGGGGATCTAGTAAAAATAGCATTTTTATTATGTGAATTTTTTAAGATCTAAAGGATTAATTATCTACAGCAGATTAAAAGGTTCTACACAAGATTAAACTAGGGCAAAAGATTAATTAGATCTAGGGCAATAATTAAATTATCAACTATGGCAGAAATTAAAAATAAAAACTTACAGAAACGATGCTTTTCCCAATGAATTAATTCTGAATTTTATTTCATTGAAAGGAGGCATAGAGTTACAATATTTTGATTACATATTTATAATTAAACAGGAAAACTAGGGTTACAAATTCTCGTGCATGTGCAATTACAGATATGCCCATGAAAAATCCCAACCCACGCACCGACGCACCGTCACAAAAATTCTGCGCCGACACGTGCACTAAGCGGCCGCGGAACCGCGGCAAATGTGGGGGTAGGGCCGCGGTTCCGCGGCTTTTTGGTGAGGTCACTTGGTGAAATTTTCTGGGATAGTTTTTTATACTTTGGGCTTTTTATTTCTATAGTTCTTTTCTCCCTTTGGCTTCTGGGTCTTCTCCAGATCTTCAGTGAAACTTGTAGTGTTCTTCTAACTGTGTCCTTTAACATTTTGGACCATGCATTGCCTTGTGAATTGTTCTTCGTCTAGGCTTGAGTAGGACCCTTCTACATGTTGGTCAAAAGTCATTCTTTTGTATCATCTTTTGCCTTTTTCACTGTATTCGCTCCAAGAACTTGTATTCTGTAATATGCAGCAGACATGCGTCAAAAGCACCTATTTATTTATAAAACGAATAAGAATTGGGGAATATAAAATGCAATATTATGATATGAACAAGTGTCTCTAGTCCAACTGGACATACACTAACGAGGTGTAGTGTAGTCAAAAAGTAAAAATAGAAGGTGGGGGTAAGAAAACGTCAATGAGAGAATGTAGGTGCAAGTGGGTTGCAATGGATTTCTCAGCGACAAAATGGCTAGTTTTTGTAAAAATTTTTGTTTTTTGGTTTTTTTATAAGGAGTTTTGCAAAAGATTTTTTATAAGGAGCTAGACACACTTTCAAGTAATCAAAATATGCATAATCAAGCCTAGAGGTAAGGTCTCCTAAGTTAACTAGATGCTCCTAACTGTTCCAAAGGGCAAGTTGTGAGATATCCTCGAATCGCCTCTTCACCTTCAATTGTGGCCAGGTAAGCACAAGTAAAGGAAGGAGAGATCCGCTCAAGAATCACCGTGAGACGGGACTTTTAAAATTACCTTTCCCACTTGTCTAGCTTAGGCACCATAAAGTCAGGTTTAGATAAACGACCGATGCCTACAACCTTCTTTTGTCCTAATGAGCACGACAGTCTTTATTGGTCGAGTCTAATATTTTTTAATTAACTCGAGGGTTGATGCAAATGCTTTTTGTGATTTTTGGGGTCATAGGAAGGATAATGAAATCCCCACACAATCTGGATCGGTGTTATAGCCCCTTAAAAGTCCGTTTTTAAAAATGCAAAGCAGTAAACACACAAAAATCCAAAACACTTGCCAAATTTTTTTTTATTGCGGCGCAAAGAATCCTGCACAAGATTGATTATTGGAGAGGGGGAAGAAATTTTTGCGCAAAGAACCCTACAGGAAAATTTTTCAGAGGAGCACAGGGGGTTACAGAGGAGGTAAGGAATACTTACAGAAAAATTGGATTGCTGATGTCAGCAATACGCGGCGGATCCGCGGTCAAAAGCAAGCAAGTGCGGCGGTTCTGCGGTTCTTCTGTTGGATCAGGCCTCCAAAATCTTTCTGTTATCTGATGTGGTTCTCCTCTGTATGTTCATATCTGCTGTTTGCTGTTTTGTTCACTGGATTTTTCCTGATCTGAATCTGTTCGTCTTTCCGATCCTGCACAATTCGTACGAAAACCCTTCAAAAAATAGCAAGATGATAATTTTTTTGGTTTTTATATTTTTCAGTTTTTATGATTTTTTAAGTTTTTAACTAACCCGAAATTACAAAAAGAAAATAACTACCGTTATCCCCGGTAACGGCGCCATTTGATTGATAACTGTTTTTCATGCGTGCGTTTTTTTTAAAATCAAAGTTAAGAATATACCGCAATCAATAACGGTGTCGCTTGGTAGCTAGCCGGTTGAGTACGGGTCGGTCCACAGGGAAAACGTGTCTTTTCTTATTGTTCTAACGAGTCAATTCCTATTTATGGTAGGTTTTGATTTTTATAAAAACTAAAATTGAAATTGATTTAGATTAAAACCTTGCTAGGGTTAGGATTAGAATAGTTTGGAAAGTAAATTCTACTCACCGCTTTCTTTGCCCTAATTAAGAAATTAGGTGTTAAGGTAATAATTAACAAAGGGGATTAGCGCGATCGGGAAGAAACTTCTTTTCTTCCTTTTGGTCCTTGTCCGTCCTTTCTTAATTCTTAGCCCTAACCTCTATCTAAATCAATCACGACCGGTCTAACTAGGGAATCACCGCTATCTCGTAGGATAGGGTGCCGCAGTGAGCGGTGGGTGATTGACTTATATAGAGTCCTAATTTATAAAGTTAAACGGGCAATAAAGGAGTGAGAGATTTCCATCTCTCAAACCTACCCAATCCTAACCCTAACAAGCGAGGAACTACTCACTCATTAGGGGATTAACAATGGAATTCATTTTTTTATGATTTTCTTTTAACCTAATTAACTTGTAGATAAATAAAGACAGGTAAAAAATTGCAAGGAAATAAAATTACAGATAAGAAAGATTCAAAATAAAAACTTACTTTTATTGATGCACTCTTGAACAATACAAGGGAAATGAAACTTTAAATCTAGAAATTAAAAGAGGCATGCTCCAAAAAGAGCTGTAGGCTTCCTATTTATAGATAGGAGAAACCTTAGGGTTTACATCTGATCCATATCTAAAATTACAAAACTACCCTAAGAAAACCGGGTCAATGCATCGACTCCACCGACATGCACCGACACGTGCGTTGCACGGCTGCGGATCCTCGGCCATAAGCCTTGTTTGGCCGCGGATCCACGGCCATATGGTGGGTTCTCTGTCTCAAATCTTTAGGGCTGCTTCATGTTGCATTTTATATATTATCAAAATGCCAATCGCGATTAGTAGTGCACTATAGAAACACAGATTTGGCCTAATCGCGATTAGTAGTGTACTAATCAATTTTTTTTCAAACTGCATATAATAAATTATCAAAATGCCAAATCCAATAAATATATTTTTAAATGAATAAATCATTTTAATCTCCAATTATTTCATAATTATTGGTATATATTTATACCATTTTATGAAAACCCCAATTTCGCAAATCGGGTAGTTTTCGCGAAATATATTATTTTAATATTAAATTCCAAAAATAATATTTTATATTTTCTGAAATGTTACAAATTCGCTAGACGTGTGGCGAAGTAAGGAATAATATCCCTGATGGGAACCTCCCATGATCGTTGAGGAGCATGCGAGCGATCGCAATCCATGGTTCTTTCTCTGTGAGAGTAAAGGAGAAGATGAATGCTTCTTCAAATTATAAAGAGGAGCATTCAAGTTTTGGCACAAAACAATATTGCACATGATGTAAGTTGGAACAACTCCCCAACTCTGACCAAAAGAAAGTGTTGGAAAAGAAGAAGTTGGTTCAAAAAATCACGAAAAGAATAAAGGAGATCCTCCCATGTGTTTAACAAGTGAGCGCTCACATGCAAAGCATGTGACCACCGGCTTTAGTTAAGATTAAATCCTATGATATAGCCCCCACGTGTTAAAAACGTGAGCGCTCACATGCAAAGGATGTAAGTGCTGAATTCGGATAAAATTACACACCCATATAAAAGCCACACGTGTTAAACACGTGAGCGCTGCTGCCCTACATATATATGGCAGCGCACCAATCTGAAGCGCTATCTTTGATAGAATTAAATCATATTTAGGAAATATTTCCGTTAGCTTTCTAATATTAAAAAGATTTTCTCTGTTAAACAGAGAGACTTTGTATTTTAAATACAACGGTGATTATAATATCACCAATCAAATCATATAATTCTTTGTTAGGAAGATATTTTCCAAATCTTCCTAAAACGAACATAAAATATTTTCTGTTAAACAAAATTCTCCGTATCTTAGATCCAACGGTGGATATAATCTCCCGAGTGATTTTGAGATCAATTAAATCAACCGAGATCTCTTAAGTTTGAGATTCTCTCGAACTAATTGATATCTTTCCCTCTCCAATATAATGGACCCAAGAAGTCAAGTTTCATAGATACAATCCATTCTATAAGCTTTAAGGAGATATACAAAATACAAGATATATCCTCCGAGCTTTCGATACAAAATACCTTCCAAACTTCTGTGAGATCCCCTCCTTATGCTTCCACAACAATAATATAGAATTTAATTCTCATCTCGAAGAAGATCATTCTTTGTTCGATCACTAGGTAAAGACAGAGATAAGAATATATCCCCTTTTTGCCTATTTCATATATGATATTAGGGTTTAACCCTCTTATAAGAACTCAGTTCTTCCTTAGGATCTAAGACCGACAAGAAAAATCTCCCACAAGGTGAGAATTTAATTCTCGTCGGGAAGATCTTGTTCTTCAGATCGAAGATCCATGGGGAGGACTATGGCGTTTTACCCCTGCATATAAAAGAGAGAATATGGAAGAATAGAACATGAAAATGATATTCCAGGAACTTAGTTCCTTCAAAATATAACAGGGTTTTATCCCAATAAGAACTTATTTCTCACAAAAAGGAAGAACTTAGTTCTTGCAGAATCGGCAAGACATTTAGAGTTTAACTCTAATTTTTAGAGTTAATATCTGCATGAACATGGAAATGATCACTTGGAAGTCACGTGAGAACCTTAAAAATTGAAGAACAAAGTCTCATGCAAGAACCACGTGAGCGCTCAAAAGAGCCCTGAAGATAGGTGTTGGGACTTCACCCACGCTCACATTTATGTTTTTGAAAGAAATGGTTTTTAGAAATAGCGCGCATGCGAGCTCGGTCTCGTTTTAAAATTTATAAATCGAAAGTGCACGACACGCTGTAGCGAGCCGACAAGAACGGGTCGATCCACAGGGAATTGATGATTAAGAGTTATCGTTAAAGGTTCAAAAAGAAAAGAATGAGTTTTGTCAAAAAAATTAAGAAAACACGAAAATATAGAACAAGTTAAGAAAATTGGCCGTGGCTCCGGTTCGGATGGTTGAATCGTGACGATTTCTTCGACGCTCTCTTGATCGTGAGTTGTTTCCTCCTTTTGTTAATTTTAACATGAAGCATGGCTTGTCAAGGCATTTGCGAAGCACAAACCCTTAAGGTGTCGATGTCAACGCAAGAATTGAAACGAATCCGTATTATTCTCAATTACCGTTTGCATGTACAAGCTTGAACTGTCAACACTCAAGAGTTAACAAGTATACATCAACAACAAATACACAAGTTATCACATAAGAGCAAGCGGTTTTAGTATTAAACTTGCTAAGTGAGTTGTGATAGTATAGGGTAAATGAAAATGAAGAAGTCTGTCAATCAACTTGTTAATAAAATACCCTATCTAATACTTAACAATTTTAACACTAGTTGATTCTAATGTAAACATTGTAAATTGGAGACTTAGAGAGAATATGGTATATGGTGATATTACCAAATAACCATGAAATCAAAATACCATATCACACCAATACCAAAAAATAATCTTGAAGTTATAATATCATTTTAAGCATATTAAACATTTACAAGAGGAGGAGGAAGGAAAAACCATTCATCTCACATCCTCACCATCACTACAAGCATAAAGTTACTCAAACATTACAAAATAGAATATGAAACACAAGGTAAGAAAAACATAAAACACAAGAACAAGAATAAGAAATTAAACAAAAGGAAAATGCAAGTTCTTTATTCACGAAATGGAGGGCTTGAGCTACAAAGTAGATGGCAACTTCAACCTCCTTAATGGAGCACTCAAGTGAGAGCTCAAAGAGAGAATAAGAAGAAGCTATCAAGATATCACACTATTCTCACTGAAAAAGCCCACCCAGAACTTAATCTGAGACCTGCTATATATAGGCAAAAAAATATCAAAAAATGCATACACCAGTGTACTGACAAGACCTCCAGGGACCCACACAAGTTGCACGAGCCAATTTGGCTCTGACTTGGCTGCAAATTGTGGCCAAAACGATTAAATTTGCAGTCCAATTTTAGAGATCGGGGCCTACCTTGTTACAATAGTCTTCTATCATCAAGAACATCTCTCTGTAATTGCAATTTATTTTAATTCCAACTTGGATGCAATCTAGAGCAATGAACAGAGAGGGAAGTGATCAAGTGGCCTTGTGTTCACACCTCACATCAACTCTTTTTATTATAAATCATAGCACAATCTACTTGCAAGGCACCATGATGGTGTTTACCCACTTGGTGATGGTTCATGCCCCTTGGTGATGGTTCATGCCCACTTTTTGCATATGATCCAATACTTGTTCACACTTGTTAACATATGATCATGTTGGACTAAAACCAATTATTATATGTATACAACTTTATTTGTTGCAAACTCATTCGATCTGATCTGTTTTCTATCTTGCTTGCTGTTCCGGCAAAAAATCGATGTTTCTGTGTATGTTGTGTACAGTCTCCAGTATTTTTGTCTGTGTACCTGTAATCTGTACTAATGAGCAAACATGGATTAGATAGCACTGTTTATTAACAAAATAATAGGAAATGAGAGGTATTAAAATGTAATAAATCGTTCTGAACAATAGGTCTCACATGGAAGATACGTGATCCTTGAGACTCTAGTATTTAGCACTACTCACGTGGAAAACACGTGACAAACCATGAATATAATATCTTAAGTGAAAGACATGTGAGCGCTGATACTCTTGTGCTTAGCACTATTCACATGAAAGACACATGACCGATCATGAAGATTATACTTCACCTGCCATTCACATGAGAGTCATACAAACTAGTGCTTAGCACTACTCACGTGGAAGACATGTGAATACCAAGAAATCAGGTTTCCCACACGAAGAGCACTGAAGCGGGATCTATGATGAAGCTTAAGCTTCTGGGCCCAGTGCTTAGCACTGTTGGGTTATCTAAAACCTAAAATAAAATGTTTAGCTTAGTGCTTAGCACTGTTGAGAAACATAGCCCGACATTTAGTCTAAGATTAGACTAACTCCCTGAAGTTCCAAACTTCTTTGATTTTCAAAAGAAAGTTGATTGTGTGGAAAAGTGTGTTTGTAGAATAACCGCAATCAATAACGGTGTCGCGTGTATCTAGACCGAGATGAGTACGGGTCGTCCTCTGGGAAACGTTGAATCTTTTATTCTTACTTTAGATGTGTTGAAAAAGAAAGGAGGGATAAAGAATGTTGAGGAATGGTTTCTAGATCTACGTTAAACACGAATGTAAAATATAGGTCTAGAATAATCATAGGCGTATGTTTATATAATAAGAGGGCTTATAGGGTTCGTTAGGATTTAGTAGTTATGGACGATTAATTAAAATTTACCCTTTTTATCCATTAATAGATTTAAAACTAGAACGACGGTGATGCGTGTAGATTAGGGTTTCTGGAGGGAAAAGGAATCCCACTCTTAACCCCTATCTCGACATGGAACTCCGTTCATATCTAGCCTTTACCAAAACAATCATTAATCTAATCTCTAATCGCGGCCGGGACTAACAATGAATTGTTAGCGCGCCCGATTAGGATGTTAATGATTCTTTTGATAAAGTTCATAAACTTTATAGGACTTAAAAAGGGTTTAGGGATGTTCATCATCCATTAGCCTACCCTAATCCTACGAACCCTAACAAGCGGAGAATTACTCGCGCATGTTGAGAGAAAAAAAGATGGAAAGAAATTGCATAATTAAACTACGAAGAAATAGAATAAGAAAAAGAAAGCTACATTTATTAATCAACAATATTCATTACACTTGAATCCTTAGAAAATGATTACAATTTCTAGTTGCTTCTCAATCTCTTCTAAGGAGGTAAACGAACAGTTGATGACCAGCCTGCATGCGTGAGCCGTCTTGGACTTCATGATCGCGTCGGCTTGATAATTTTTCCAAGAGTCTCTCGGTCCTTATTTATAGTCACTGAGCCAGAACCCTCGTTTCCTAATATGGAAACTAGTTGTTAGGATCCTAACCACCACAATCCCATATCTCAACTCTTCAAATCCACAGCGGAACCGCGGCCATTGGATAGGTTTGGCCGCGGATCCGCTCTTTTTTGGTGAGATCATGGCCTCTAATTTTTATAGCGTCATATCTGTAACACTTGGTAATCTTTTGAGTATCTAGACTTTGAAAATGTTTTCTACATTTCTACCAGAATTAGTTTCTTGAATATCTTTGGTAGATTTGATTTGCCAACTTTGATTTCCTTGATTTCAGCCTTGAAAATTCTGCACAATAACTCAACAAACAATATTAGTAGAGTTTGTTTATTGAGATATTAACTTAACCATTAAGAATTGGTCAAATGTATTAATAAGGTAAGCATATTTAAATGAGCCAAATGTTACATGGATATTATATGCTTACTTTTTCCTACAAAATGTTATTTATAATATATAAACACATGAAAATAGTATTTTTACAGATAAACCCTCATATGTATCATATATTATAATAAACACCTTTTATTATATAGAAATAGTAGGAAAAATGTCATATTAAATATGCAGTTTTATCAACTGAACAAATACCCCCAAACTTATCTTTGATCGTCCCGAGCAAAATAGTTTATTCAAGAGAAGGAGAAAAAGAAAGGAGAAAAATAAGCACATTTTCATAGGCAAACACGATTGCACTGAGCACTTGCAACAAGCCGTTAAACCTCTAGGTTTCCCTAGTAGGAGGAGTGTTGTCTCCTGAGGGTTTTCAGCGGATTACACCCACAAAATCCTATAATAAAAGAGAGATGGTGAAATTTACATATAAAGATAATAACCATAAAAGAAATACTTTGAAAATTTAGAGTTTCCAACTACACTAGTTTTTCAGTTGTCATGAGCCCTATCTTAATAGTCATGAAAAGTTGTTAGAAATCACATCATCCCTCAATAAAACATCGTCTTTATTCTTCATTCCTACCTTTCATCCAAACATCGATCATATACCCCTACGTGTGTGAATAGAACATCCCTACACTCGGAGAATTCAATTCAAGCTATCATACTCTTGTCCATCTACCTCAGTACTTTTTAATTTGATGAATATTTAGATTCTCACACATTTTCATGCGACCGTTAATACTTCGTGAGGTATTAACCGACCGATTACTCATGTGCTTTCTTATACGGTGTATTTTCCTTGTCTTGCACCACCTAAGGCTTAGCAGTGACTCCCAAACCAGTTGGTCTAAGGCACTAGGTGATGAAGCACCCTCGCTATATTTTTTATTGTTGCCTTGGCGATAACGAAACCAGTGTTCATTTTTCTCTTCACCATTTTATATTTTATTCAATTTTTTTATTTTCTTCATATTTTGGCTTTTAGACAAGAGCATTTCAAGGTATCCTCTACTATCCCGAGTTTCAAGACGTGTGTAAGTGCATATAGTAGGGTACCAACATTCAAATGTTTGGCTTCCAGAATAGAAACTATTTTTCAGACTTATTTTTATCCTCAGATTAGTGACTTCCTTCATCTTACTAACTCTTGGGATAACAGCTCATAACTACTTATTACCAGTTCGTTTAAGAAAACTTCTAATTTTCTTGGTTTTCTAAAACTATTTCTATCTTTTGGATTTAATTTTTTTTTTCACTTTCTACTCTTCTGTTATAAAAGAAATTTTTTTAAATTTTTTTGAAAATGTTGTGCTTATGCAAAATATGATGCAAAGTGATGCGTAAATAAGCACAAACCTCCCCCAAACTTGTTTTCAACAGTGTCCTCACTGTTGCTATCTGCTGGATCATAAAAACCTATAAGCTTGGGAGGACATTATTAATGGGGGCAAGAATATATGAAAGTGAAAATCCTCCCCCAAACTTATTTTTGGCTCACAAATTTGAGGACAAAAGTTATGTTCAAGAGCCAAAAATATACCCCCCTCAAACATGGGTTAGGCAATATGAAGCATTTTAAGAGGGGGTGAGTCATTTGGTCAAAATAAGACTTTACAAAGACCAAAAGTTAACACCAACCATTTAAAGATTTTATCAGTATAGCGTATAGGTCGATGGAAGAATGTGTTGTATCGAGTCAAGAAAAAATGGGGAAGGGATAAGAGGTGGTCTGGAAAGGGTTTGAATTTGAAATTAGAGAAAAGAAAGAATGGGGATGAATGTGAATGATTAGGAAGAAGGAATGGTGACGGTTCAACCTCTATAGGTGGAGATTGATCAATCACAAAATCCGTATTGTTTAAAAATTCAAGTTCGTCAGCAAAAAGTTCTTCAAAACTTTTATCAATGGTGTGATTGAACATTTTGCTGTCAAAGAGTTTTGTGCCAGAATTTATCCTACTTGACTCATCAAAAATCATTGAGGTAGAGGACTCGAAAAACTCATCTACCTCATTTTCAAAAATATCCAAATCAAGTTGAATTTCTGGTATTACTGAACTTGAATTAACGGATTGTGATTCATCAAAACTCACTGAAACTATAGGAACAGAAAAAGAACCGGAGAAAGTAGAAGGTGAAATGGGTAAACAAATTGGTGTGTCGAGTGTTGCTGTACTAGATGTGGAAGATAGAGGCTGTATTTCGGTCTGATCTTCGGGTATACCATTATTATCAACTTTAAGACGTATATGGGGTTCGGGAAGAATTAAAGGCTCAAGATGATGACCATAAGGAAGTGAAAGGATCTGATGAATTGGTGGGACAAAATCATCCAAAATTTCGGGTTCATCAATCAATATATCCCCAATGTCAATCACCTCATTCAAGTGAAGGTTAAAATTCTCAAACTCCTCATCAAAAATATGGTTTTCAATTAGTTTTGGTTCAAGAGTGGAGGTGTAGAGATCACAAGGGTTGGGTATGGTTTCACTTGAAATGGACCCTTCACAGTCGGGTAAATCAAACACTACAAAGTCATACAACTTATCAGACATTCTATTTAGTGTACTTGATGAATCTATGAAACTGGAGTTGTGGATTTCAGTTTGGAATGGGGAGGTTTGATTAGGAAGGGTGTACAGTTCTGTCTCACTACCTAAATTCTCATTTTTTCCTATGCCCGAATCATATACTGAAAATTTTTGGGCTGGTTTGAAATTCTTTGCTTGCATCCACTCTGTTGTTTCCTTCCTAATTTGGTTCGACATTTCCAAAAAATTTTCTAATGTCTGCTCAAGACTAGACTTGGGTCGATAAGGGGTTTTAGGATAAGATTGGAATTCTTGTGGACGATTAAAACTCCCAAATGACTGATTGAAGGACTGTCTAGAGAAGGTGGAAAAGTCGGATTGGATTGATAAGAATAGAATGGTTGCGGAACTTGGGTAGGAGTAGGATGAATATTATGATAAGAAGAATATTGATATGGGTTGGTTGGTTGGCTATTTTCAATAGACATTTTATATGCCACAAACCGTCTATCAAACTCTTCTCTGGACAGTGGTGGTGATGGTTGATATTGGTCCGGGTTGAAACTTTGGCCTCTAGCCCTAGCTATATGCTCAGCAATGGATATTCGTCTAGGGGCTTCCTTACTCTGGGTATAAACTGAAACAGGGTTCGTAGGATTAGGATACGGTTGATAAGACCTAGACTGAGGTGGCCAACTGTTTCTTCTTGCTTGTTCTATATGATCTCTTAAGGACATGGAAGAGCCGGACGGTATACCGAAGGGATTACGAAAACAAGAGATATCTGGTTGTGGATAGTAAAACTCGGCAAGATTTCGTCAGTTTAGGTCACCCATTATAAGAAGAGAAGAAGGGGGAAGGGGTAAAAAGGGAAGAAAATAATTGGTTTGTTTTGAAAAAAGACGGATTTAGACAAATCACATAAAAATGCACAAACAACCCTAGAACTATGGTTACCTAGGTCCAGTCTCTAGACCGCTCCTAGACTTCCAAAGGACAAGCCGTAGGATCAATCCTCTACCGCCTCTTTACTGCCCTTGTAGCCAGGTAAGTGCCAGGTGAGTGGGAGGCTCCCCATTACGAAAGTAGTGGTCCTAATTAAGTAACCACTCGCTTTAGACACACTTGCCTAGACACCAAAAAAGTAATGCGGATAAGCGATAGATTACCCACGGCCTTCCTCTGTTCTTATTGAGCGCGACGGTCCTTAGAGTCTGGTCTAGATATTTTTTAAATTAATGTAGGGTTGATATAGATGCTCGGTTTGTGATTTGTGGGGCTTAGGAAGGGTGATGAAATCCCCACCTAATCTAGATTTTGGTCTTGCCCCTTAAAAATCCGTATTAAAATATGCAAAAACAAACCGCAAAACAAAACATTGAAAAAAAAAATTTTTGAGCGGCGATATTTTGCAAAGAATCCCGCAGAAAAGATATTTTATTGGATTTCAGAGGAGAGAGAAGGAGGTTAGAATCTTACTACAGAAGACTGAAGCCCTAGATCTCCTAACTGGCCGCGCTTCCGCTGCCAATGTGCACTTCCGGCCACGGTTCCGCCACAAGAGAGAGAGATCAATTGATGAATTTTTCCTGTGGCCTTCTCTACTTCTTTGGATCTCAATGAATGTATCTGCCTCCTGTTTCCTCAAGTCTGTGACTCCAGATTCCCTCGTAAAATTCACACAATAATCGTTAAATATACAATTTGCAGTTTTATTTTATTTATGATACAGATCGTATAAGAATTCAATACAAATAGTAAGAATAAAAAATTACGCACGTATCCCCGGCAACGGCGCCATTTGATTGTGTGGAAAAGTGTGTTTGTAGAATAACCGCAATCAATAACGGTGTCGCGTGTAGCTAGACCGAGATGAGTACGGGTCGTCCTCTGGGAAACGTTGAATCTTTTATTCTTAGTTTAGATGTGTTGAAAAAGAGAGGAGGGATAAAGAATGTTGAGGAATGGTTTCTAGATCTACGTTAAACACGAATGTAAAATATAGGTCTAGAATAATTATGGGCGTAGGTTTATATAATAAGGGGGCTTGTAGGGTTTGTTAGGATTTAGTAGTCATGGACGATTAATTAAAATTTACCCTTTTTATCCTTTAATAGATTTAAAACTAGAACGACGGTGATGCGTGTAGATTAGGGTTTCTGGAGGGAAAAGGAATCCCACTCTTAACCCCAATCTCGACATGGAACTACGTTCATATCTAGCCTTTACCAAAATAATCATTAATCTAATCTCTAATCGCGGTCGTGACTAATAATGAATTGTTAGCGCGCCCGATTAGGATATTAATGATTCTTTTGATAAAGTTCATAAACTTTATAGGACTTAAAAAGGGTTTAGGGATGTTCATCATCCATTAGCCTACCCTAATCCTACGAACCCTAACAAGCGGAGAATTACTCGCGCATGTTGGGAGAAAAAGAGATGGAAAGAAATTGCATAATTAAATTACGAAGAAATAGAATAAGAAAAAGAAATCTACATTTATTAATCAACAATATTCATTACACTTGAATTCTTAGAAAATGATTACAATTTCTAGTTGCTTCTCGATCTCTTCTAAGGAGGTAGACGAACAGTTGATGACCAGCCTGGATGCGTGAGCCGTCTTGGACTTCGTGATCGCGTCGGCTTGATAATTTCTCCAAGAGGCTTTCGGTCCTTATTTATAGTCACAGAGCCAGAACCCTCGTTTCCTAATATGGAAACTAGTTGTCAGGATCCTAACCACCACAATCCCATATCTCAATTCTTCAAATCCGCGGCGGAACCGCGGCCATTAGATAGGTTTGGCTGCGGATCCGCCTCTTTTTGGTGAGATCATGGCCTCTAATTTTTGTAGCTTCATATCTGTAACACTTGGTAATCTTTTGAGTATCTAGACTTCGAAAATCTTTTCTACATTTCTACCAGAATTAGTTTCTTGAATATCTTTGGTAGATTTGATTTGCCAACTTTGATTTCCTTGATTTCATCCCTGAAAATTCTGCACAATAACTCAACAAACAATATTAGTAAAGTTTGTTTTATTGAGATATTAACTTAACCATTAAGAATTGGTCAAAGGTATTAATAAGGTAAGCATATTTAAATGGGCCAAATGTTACATGGATATTATATGCTTACTGTTTCCTACAAAATGTTATTTATAATATTTAAACACATGAAAATAGTATTTTTACAGATAAACCCTCATATGTATCATATATTATAATAAACACCTTTTATTATATAGAAATAGTAGGAAAAATGTCATATTAAATATGCAGTTTTATCAACTGAACAAAAGTCAATTTTGATCATACATATTTTAAGTCGAATTTAATCTAAAGCAAGATTAACGGTCCTTAAAACACATTTTAAGTCAATCTTAATCTAAGACTAGATTAACGATCCTTAAACCCCCTGAACTTATGGATCAAATTTATATGAGATCTACGTCCTAAGTTCACTCAAAAACATGATTTGCGGGTTTGGACTAATCTACGCCCTACGGGCAAGACAAGATTAGTCTTCATATACAATCTAAGAGCAACCCCATAATAAAAAATATATAACACGACACGAAGCGACCTACTGGAGAAATTGAAAGTTGTTATCTGTTTGCGATAATGTAATTAACTGTAGGGGTTTTCTCCTGCCGGGAAGAGCGTCCCCACAATAAAAATCCCCACATCATTGAGGGGGAATCTGGTAAGTCCGCTATATCGGTTAAATCTATCCAAACCTCTGATATACGGTGCCATAAATCAACGTGGTATCTTCGGAGAAGTGGATGAATATTTTATATATAGCATCTGCCCCCGAATTCAGACTAGATGTTTTCCCAACGTCTCACTCCGTTTTTCGGCGGTAAACAGATTCTGGCATACCCGGTGGGACCTTTTCCACTTTTCACTTCACATTTCATGTATCGTGTTTCGCAAAATAATCGTGGTATATTATGTTTATTCTTGCCCTTGGGTTTCGGGATACTAAAGCTGGTGTTCTCCGTCCTATGCAGAGATCCAATGGCCTCACTCAACAACAACAAATACAACGCTTGCTCCAATACCACTCCGGCCAGAATAACCTAGTCAGAGCAAGTTATGGCCATGGTGCTTTTCATTCCGATGCCCCAAGTGGACCAGCAACTTGATGGGCTCTTCTTTGGGTCCATGCAACCACCTCCCTCTCTTGGAATCCCGGCGCCGATGGAAGAGACGCCCAAAAAGTCAGTTTGCAATAGGCTGATAACTACCACAGCAGGCCCAGATGGTAATCCTTCTCAATATGAAAGATTAGTCTACCATAGGCTGAAGCCCAACTTGGTGGGCCCCACCAAGAAGCCTAAAATCCTGAAGAAATCAGTCTTCAAAATGCTTATTTTTACTTCTCTGGACGCTCCAACTGTCCCGGCCGTTCCGAAGAGGATGGTCACTAACAGGCTGATATCTGCAACCCCTGCTATTTCCGAGACACCAACAGGTGCTTCACCTCCACTCCAATACGTATTCAATAGGCTGGCACCCCATGCTCATGTTTATACTCTGGTCCAGCTAAAGATATCATTCTTTCAGCGACTGGCCCATGCTCCAACCTCGAAGCCATGCAGGGGACAAGATGTCCCAGCTTCAAAAGAACACCGGGGGAAGGATATTCCCAGAATCTATACAGGGGGAAATTCCATGAAGCCCCTAAGATTGAAGAAACACCAACTTCAAGACATTCTCGACGTCAATACTGGTGCCGAGTAAGGTAGGCTGGGGGCAGCTCGCCATCCTGGCTAACCTTGCCAGCTCCAATGGTACAGGCTGCTGTTCCAACCGGGAATAGCTTTGAGACGCTGAATATGGTGAAGCGTAACTCTCCAAGTCCTATATTGAAGGAAACACCAACTCCCCCTGAGAGGAATGACAAGCCAAGATTTGTTCGATCGGCAAAAAGACTTTTCTCGACAATTCATAAGGTCTGGAAGGAGGTGCAGGGATCAGTGATCAACGGTGATTACTCTCCTTGACCAAAGAAACTGAAGAGCCATGATAAATGTTCTTCCAATCAACCAAAGGAGGCTCCTAATATGATGGTTCCTTCGAAGTCGGCCTCTCATAAGAGAGAGAGGTCAGAAAAGACTCAAAGGTCTGAGGCATACTCCAAGGGCCCGCACTCCAAACGCTTCAAGACTAGAGGATTGGTAGCTCATGCCATCCATATGGTGAACTCCAAGGACGAGAGCAAGACTTCCATCTCCCACAGACCAATCATGCGATATGTAACCAAAGATCCACAGAAACTGCAGAAGTTGATAGCTCAGGCGGCTGAGATCATGAGTCCTCCGTCCGGTGCAAACCTGGATGGCTCTTCCGAGGAACGAGCAGATCAGGAGTCTGATACAGACTACCTGAAATGGATTCTCCAAAAAAAGAACGAGAAAGCTGCAAAAATGGAAACCCGAATGGACAAGATGGCCCATTTGTTCCAAAGTATGCTCGGGATAATGGCTCACTCCGAACCATCATCGGAAGATGAACCATCGGTGGTCATCGTCGAAGATAAAAGAGATACCTCTAGTCCCCTTCAAGCCCCATCAAAAGTAAAGGAGGAAGTTATATCCAAATCACAGCTGGACGAATATATCGCCAAGAAGTTCAAGGCTCACCTAGCCAGTGAAGCCGCCGGCAAGTTGATAAAGACCGGCCGACCCTAGCCGGCGTGTTATGATCAGATCCAGTACCTGCCAGGATACACAATTCCGACGTTCCCCATATATAAAGGAACCAGAAATCCGAAGCAGTATATCACCCAGTTCAGGTCCAACTGCGGCAATACCGAGAGTAATGACATATTGCTCCTCCGGCAGTTCGTTAGCAGTCTAGCGGACGTGGCATTCGAATGGTATTTGGAGATTCCCAATGACTCGATCAAAAATTTTGATGAAATGGAGCTCCTCTTTTGCTAGAGATTCACTAGGGTGAGCGGGCACATTATCGTGACCGCCTTGGTCAACGAGAGGCCTGTATCAAAAGAGACGTGGGTCCAGTACGCGATGAGATGGAGGAATCTTTGGTACAAATGCAAAAACGATCGCTGAAGCTCCGGCCATAAGCATGTTCGTGAGCACTCTCGATAAGAAGGCACAAGCATTCTCGTATTTGGCCTTTCTTAGCCCAATGACTTTCCAAGAGCTCATCGACACACCTGGATTCAATGAACTAGGGGCCTTCCTCTTCCAATAGAGATTCCCGGAACTTCAAAAGTAAGGGTAAGGCAGCGTTTGTCGATAACAAGCAGCAGCGTCTGAACGGTCCTAAAGTACCCGGTCGTCAAAATGACAACCGCATAGGACCCACTCTAGAAGAAAGAATGGAACGGGAATATTCCGTCCCCGTGATAAAACGGGGAAGTTATTCGACCTCGCAACAAAGAGCGGCTTTCTGACATTTCCCGAGCCACGGTGATCGGCCTAAGCCCCTGACGTCAATAGCCTAATCTATTACCCATATCATCGGATGGTAAGTCATCCGATCGAGGATTGTTACGTGTTCAAGAACTTGGTCGAGGAACAGTATAAACACGGTAAGTTTATACTCTCCGATAAATGGAAGGTGAACTCTCCTCAGAGACACATCTCTAAAGGGACCAATGCACAGGGGCATCCTGCTCAGCGTTGAAGAGACCCCATGGGAGGTAATATTGTCCCCCAGAACGAAAAGAATGCTGAAGAATCTCCAGGCATGCCGTGCAATTTGGTGGAAGAATCCGCTTGAACCAAAAATCATACCAGGGATGTTGCATCCGCGTCCCACTCCGAAGGCTATCGATAAAGGGAAAAGCCCTAAAGTCAAGAAGTCTTCTAAAAAGAAAAAATAATAAGAAGAAGAAGCCCGTACAGCTAAACGAGTACCTCGACAGCCGTACAAGCATCTAAAAGTACATAGACGCACTCGAAGGATATAATCAGAAAGCGTGTTTGCCGATAACTTTTAAGGAGTTTATCAAGAACATCCTCGAAAATAACAGACAGGATGAAGATGATGACTCAGACGGAGAAACGGAAGGCCATGTGGAAAGCTGCAGCATGATCTCTCACTTCTCCATCTATGAAGATGAGACTCCACCTGCATCCGAGAGAAGCTCTGACGATCAGTGGGTAAAATCAGTGCCTGAAGCCCTGAGCTCACCGCAATAGGACCCAGATGAGCAGCTCCTGAGGGAAGCCTTCCAAAAGAGAAAAGAAAATCAAAGACATGAGCTGGCTATCTACGAGAAAGCCATGCAGCAACGCCTGGAAGAGGAATTCGTAGAAGAGACAAGTTATGTAACTCTCCAACCAAAGCAGAACTTGCAACCGAAGTAGAAGATGCTGCTGAAAAAAGCCAAGGCCGAGAAATGTTTCTCCAAGGCCTTATCTAAAGGGATGAAGCCGCCGCCTTTAAAGAAGTATACCCCAAGGGTTGTAGACTTCGAAGGTGGAGAAGAGCATCCAAAATATTGCCTCTACCATCAGAGGGTCTGCCATCCCTCCAACGAATGCAAGGCATTCGTGAAATGGTGGAGAAAATATGTTCTCCATAACAGGTATCTGAAAAAAAGAAGCGGATGGCCAAGGCTCACCCGCCCCAACATGATTGTGCCAAGGTAAATGGCCAAGCGATGATTATCATCGAGAGTTTCCATATGATCAATGCTCAAACTTCGGAAGGAGGAAGTTCGGTGGTTCCGACATTTGGAAGTGATTCAGAAGATGAACCTCCTGTGATTCTCCCTTATATAAGCTTCTCATCAGGAGACGAAGGAATTCGACAATATCCGTTTATGAAATCGCACCCTCCCCGAGAAGAATCTCGGGCCTCCAAATAATAATCCAAAGAACCAACATAAGGGTAAAAGGAAAATGCTCGAGATTATCGCCCTTGATGAAGAGATGGCCAAAGAACTCACCGCTAAGGATCTCCACAAGAAAAATAAGGTGGACTATAATGTGTTAGCCCATCTGAAGAAGTTACCATCACATTTAAGCATATATGATACTCTGCTCTTGTGGGCGTCTTTAATTAAGGCCCTCGAAGAAACGAACCGCTTCCAAGCACATTTTGCGGAGGAAGCGATGACAGACAAGATGGTAGAGGTATACACGGCCGACGTCTCCTTCGGTGAAGAAGATATCCTCCCGAGGATGTTCAAGCATAATTGGCCAATCTACATCACCGAGTACTGTGATGATCAGAGGATAAATAAAATCCTCGTCGACAATGATTCTTCGGTCAATCTCCTTAATGTTAAGGTGCTCAAGCAGCTGTCCATAGATGTGCGATACCTTAGTGGGGAGAAAATCACTATCTCCATATTCGACTCCCAGTCTTCAAGAACGTTGGGGTCTATAATGTTAACACTCCGCTAGGGACAACTTGTCACTGACGTCAAATTCTACGTGATTAAAGGCAAGACCTGCTATAAATGTTTGCTGGGTAGACCTTGGCTACACCAGTATGGCGCCATCCCTTCTACAAAATATCAGTGTATGAAGTATTTCAAGGATGGTTAGGAGCACACTATCACAGGGGAGCTCAATCCATTCTCGGTCAATGAAGTATGAAAATATGAAGATGCGAAGTGCTTCTCGATGGACTATGAAGACATAGAGAAGTGCAGCAAGCCCAAGGACAAATAAGTTCAAGCGGTAATCATCCCTGCCTTTGGAAGAAACTCCGAGGAAGAAACTGTTATGGTTTTCTCCAGCCAACCGCGGGTAAAAGTTCCAGAGGAAGCTGATTGAGCCATGCATATTACAATGGCTCTGCCGCGTCACTACAAAGAGCTCGATGCACTCAGCACCTACCGCGCGATAGAGTTAGTAACCTTCCACATGCTTCCTAGACATAAAAGAGAAAAGGCGATTCTCTTTTACAAGTCAAAAGAAACCAAGGTGGAGAAAGAGGTTTGGAATGGACTAGAGCTGAATCTTAATAGGTTACAACCCATACCCATGCCGAGATATTATACAAAGAGCCTGAGGGAACTCCTTCACCAGTAGGGAGTACCGTTCGAACAGACTTCTCATCAGGCCCAGTATTTCAAGAAAATCTGGGAAGTGCCAGGGAACCGCAACCCGGCGGCCCATGGAAATTCTGATATTACTAGTATGGGCTATCTTCGACCTAAGAAGAAGAAGTGGGCACATAGCTGCTATGCCCTAAATGAAAGGGAAGACACATGGATGGCAAACAACTCAACCGAGCAAGGACAGAACACCCTACAAACTATCCTAATCACATCAGCTGAATTGCCGCTTAAGTCGCTGATGGCCCTATATATGTACTTATCCTCGGGATGTAGATATAATAAAGCTCCGCAAAACATTGCGAATCTGCCAATAGAGAACCTGATTGAGAAGCTAATGAGAGAAGCTTATCAAATAGGTCATACAGCTTTGTGTGAAATAACTAGAAGCTCACATCCAAGCAAGCAATCCATAGGAGAGACGAGTCATGATCCTCATCCTCGACAGCTGTGTTCATACCATAATATTGCATTATTATATTCCCCATTCTTATTCGTTTTATAAATAAACAGGTGCTTTTGACGCATGTATGCTACATATTACAGGCTACAGGTTCTTGGACAGAAAACAGTGAAAACGATGAAAAAACGATGCAAAAGTGGATTTTGACCAACAAACAGAAGACTCTTGATTAAGACTACATCAAAGATAAAATTCACAAAGTACAAGGCAATGCAAGGTCCAAGATTACAAAGCGAACGGTTAAAAGTCCACCGCAATTATTCACTGCAGATCTGGAAGAAACATAGAAGCTATTTTAATAAAAGAACCAAATAATAAGGAAGCCCAAAGACAGAAGAGCCCACAAAGGAAATTTCAAGGCCCAATACTTCTTTTTAAAAAGACAGAGACATAAAACTTTACCAAAGCTTGAAGTCTACTTTGACTAGGTCTTCCTAAGGATATTTTGGTAAATGTAGACATGCGAATCAATTGTAACCTAGGGTTTCCTATCCTCTATAAATAGGAACTCTAAATTATTGTAAAGGCTATGCCTCCCTTCATTAATAAATTTCAGCATTCTTTTGGAGAGCATCATTTTTTGTAAGTTCTTTATTTTCTGCCTTATGTTAATTTTCTATTCTTGCCCTAGTTAAATTTAATTCCTTGCCCTAGTTAATCTTTTATTCTTTGCTCTAGATAAATGTATTTTAATTCCTTAATGAGTGAGTAGTCTCCTCGCTTGTTAGGGTTAGATCTGGGGAAGGTTTGAGAGACGAAGATCTCTTATCCCCTTTCTTGCCCAACATATATTTTCATAAGACTCTATGCATACATGCACCTACCGCTCCCTACGGCACCCTATCCCTCGAGGTAGCGGTGATACCGTAGTATAAAGGTCCGGTTGTGATGTTTTCCATGGACGTTAAGGTAAGGATTGATAAAGGAAGGACAAGAAACTAGAGGAAGAAAACATCTTCCCGATGATTCTAATCCCTTTTATTAATAACTAGCATAACATCTAATTAGATCTTCATATGGGTATAGAAAGCGGTGAGATTTATAGACTTTCCAAATTTAACATAGACCTAACCCTAGCAAGACTTAGATATAGATTAATTCAGTTTTAGATTTAATAATCAATCCGGCTCCTATCGGAATTAACTCGTAAGAGCGACAAGGAAATTCACAACATCCCTTTGGACCGACCCCTCACCGGCTAGCTACCAAGCGACGCCGTTCTTGATTGCGGTTAATAGATAGTTTTGAGATCAATCAAATGGCGCCGTTGCCGGGGATGACGTGTTATTTCCTTTTTGAAATTTCGGGTTAATCTAAATTAAAAAAAATCATAAAAATCTGAAAAATCAAAAAAAAAAATATAAAAATATATCATCTGTTATTTTTGGAAAGGGTACTTTGTTGTTTGAATTTTGTAGGATCTACAATCGAAAGACGGATCTGGAAATCTACAGAAAGCGAAACAGAAAATAACAGATCAGAACAGAGGGAGATTTGGAGAACAGGAGAGCAAGAAAAAAAAATCTGCTGATGTCATCGCCTTGCGGCGGAACCGCGGTCGGAAGAGGATTGCGGTGGCGGATCCGCGGCCGTTTGGTCGTTTCAAGTCGCCGGGTTTGCTCTGCGGTTCAGTAAAAAAAAAACAGTTCCGCTACTGCAAATCTCTGTGATTTTCTCTCTCCTCCTCTACAAATCTCCGATATATCTTCTAAAAAAAAATCTCCGGCAGGATTCTTTGCGCTTAAAAAAAATCTGTTCCTTTCCAAATAACAAATCTTATGCTGGATTCGTTGCGCTATGCTTAAAATAATAATTGATTGCAAGTGATCTTTTCTGATTTGCATATCCTTAATCTTTTTGCTAAAAATATCTTTCCAAATAAAGAGCAAGAGAAAAAAGAAAAATTTTAATTAGAAAACTTGCAAACTTTGAAATTCACAAAAAAAAAAAGATTTGATTGCAAGTGATTTACTGTTTTGCATATCTTTAATCGGACTTTAAGGGGCTTTTGACCAATTCAGATTGGGTGGGGATTTCATCACCCTTCCCAGGACCCCAGAAATCACATAAAGCATTTGCATTGACCACTCTTAATTAAAAAAATACTAGACTCAGCCCTAAGGACTTCGAGCTCAATAGGACAGAGGACTAGTATAGGCATCGGCCGTTTATCCTAACCTGATTTTGCGGTGACTAGGCAAGTGTGTCAAGACTAGTGGTTTTTAATTAGGCCCACTACTGTGGTTCCTTCCCACTTACCTGGCACTTATCTGGCCGCAATTGGCGGTGAAGAGGCGGTTTGAGGTCCTATCTCTAGCCCTTTGGAACAGTTAGGAGCTGTCTAGCTGACCTAGGTGACCCTAGATCTAGGCCTGATTGTGCATTTTCGGTTGATCGAAAGTGTGTCTTAGCCCTTTATCAAAATTTTTTTTTGCAAACTGTTCCAAATAAAAAAAAGGGAAAATCTTTTATAAATAACTTGCAAATTTTTGCCGCTAAGAAATCCTTGCACCAATCAACCTTCTTTCTTTTCCCCTTTCTTCTAACATGGGTACCCCACATAATAAATCACTTGCCGAACTTTGGTATCCCGAACCTAATTTTGCGTCGTACGTCAATTTGTTCGGTCAATTTAAAGACGATCCTTCCTTGCCTAGGAAATCTTTGAAAGACCAAATAGAGCCGTCTAGGAGAAACAGTTTGACTTTTTAACCCACTTTGTGTCAACCAAGTCAACCTTTACCACTTCCATATGTTGATACCACTTTTTCAAGTCCTTTTGTCACTCCTAAGCTGATGTCCATTGCTAAGCATATTGCTCAATCTCGCAGCCGATCTTTCACCCATCTTTACTCATCTAGTTCTAGGGATCCGCACGATTATTCACCTTTTTATCCACATGTTGACCCTAACCCTGCCCAACCACCCACTTCCTACCAGTCCTACCCGACCTTCCCACCTTCACTAGACACTGTTTCTACACAGCCTATTTGGAGTTTTGCATATCCACACCATTTTGAACCTTTTACCGAAACCCTCTCACCACCTAAGTCTAGTTTGGAAGAGTCGTTGGAAGCGTACATTGCAGCAACAAATAAAATGACTAGGAATGTGGAAGCATCCTTAGCCGCCCTTATGCAACCTGCTGAACCGGTAGCTAGTTTCCCGCCGGCTCCAAATTTTTCAATGTATGAGGCGGTAGTTGGACAGAGTGAGAATGAGAGGATTTTCAAATCAAACCTACCCTTACCCAATTGAAGCCCACAACTCCTGTTTTCCATCGATTGCCCTAAATAGTTCACCTGTTAAAAATAAAAACGAGTTGTGTGATTTTGTAGTGTTTGATTTGCCAAACTGTGAAGAACCCCTTTCAAGTGATACCACACTTAATCCTTTCGATCTTTACACCTCCACTCTAGAACCTAAATCGATAAATATCCATGCTTTTGATGAGGTGTCAGAAAATATTGATTTTCACTTGATTGAGGATATAGACGCCGGGAATATTTCGGATGATGAACCTATCGATTTGATTGAAATTTTATGTTCAACTCATCATCCCGAGTCATTAGATGTTTCTCCTGAACTTCATATGCGTCTGGATTTTGAGGATAATGGCATGAATGAGTTAAATATTGAGGAGAATTATAAGGATAGTATTGAGGAGAGTTTTGAGGATCATATTGAGGTTGAACCATTTTTATTTGATGTGTCTGATTTTCCAATTCATCCTCCTGAACCTTCGACTGTTATATCACCCTCCCTCCTTCCCATCGTTCCGACCCCGCTTGAAGACCGTGAGCTTGAAAAATTTTCCTTTGAATCTGACACAGTTCTCACAGACGATAACACCTACGAGTGTTTCACTTTTTCGGACGATGTTGATGTCTCACCGCCCGAGTTTGAGTCCTTTACATTTTCAGATGGGTTAGTTGAACCATCAGACTCGGTTGATTACAGTAGTTTCGAACCATTAATGGAATCTTTCCAGTTCGAGACAATTTACTACGGTGAGAATGATACTATCCCTAATTCACCCTCTTTCGTCTTTCCCATTGTTCCGACCGTACAAGAGACCGTTACGCCTTCATCTCCTATACCAAGTTCGGCGTACCCATATTTTCTTGCGAATCTTGAGGGATTTGACCTCATTTCTCGACGGGTTGATAGGTTAGCGCAATCGCTTTTAACACATCGTTCATCACAAATTGCGCTAATTTATTCACTCAGTTTACACCCTCAAGATCGTACTCTACTTCTTTCTTCTTTTCGCCATTCTTCTCATCCGCCGAGACCATCTTCCATTCTTCTTTCCACACGGTCTCGTGTGCTTCTCATCTCTTTTCTTTCCATCCCATTCTTGCACCAACTATACCATTACCACTATAAGATTTTTGAATGGTTGGTGCTAACTTTTGGCTTGTGTAAGGCCAAGCTTAAGTTTGGGGGGAATCTTGCTGTATATATATTTTTTGTTTTTCTTTTAACAATAAAAATAAAAAAAAATATTGTAAATAAATAAATAGGGGAGTGCCGACATTTTGACCCTCTTGGTTTAGTATGACAGTGAGGACACTGTCAAGTTCAAGTTTAGGGGTATACTCGGTACGTCTTCTTCCTTCGCATTCATATGTACATTTTTGCATTTGCATAATTATTTTAAAACCCATAAAAATTTGAAAATTTAAAAAATTATAAAAATTAATGTATTCAATTTTGGCTTTATTTGATTTGAGTTTGACAAAAAGGTTAACTAGCTAGGAACAATTAGATCTTAGACTTAGTAAATTAAAAACCCTAAAAATAACCTTCCTTAAATTTTAACGGTAGAAAGTATATGCCTTTGTAGTTTATTTAGAAATATGCAAATTTCGGGTTCACTTCTTGAGCTAAGTCAAAATGAGGAAAGAGTATTGATGTTCTTATTAGAGTATAAGTTTGAAAAATAGTTCCTAACTTAAGTCTAGATTATGAAAACGTATACCCTACAATTTGCATAATCACGCATCTTGAAATTTGGAATAGTAGAAGAGACCTTGAAATGCTTTTGTCTAAAGTCCTTAGTACGAAGAAAATAAAGGAAAAAAAATGTGAATAAAGAATAAAAAAAATGGACACTGGTCTTTGTGATTACTTAAGGCTGCAAAAAATTAGAAAAATATTTTGCGAGGGTGCTTCATCACCTAGTACCTTAGACCAACTGGTTTGGGAGTCACTGCTAAAAGCCTTGGGTGTTACAAGACTAGGAATTACGCTTTAATGTGCAAACTCATCTTGTAATCGGTTGTTGGTACCTCAATATGTATTAACGGTCACATGAAGGATGTGTAAGGAAATTTCATTTAAAAATTCACCAATTAATAAGTACTTTGGACAACGGACAAGAGTATAATTGCTTGATTTGAATTTCCAAGTGTTGGAGTGATCTATACACACATTAGGGGTATGTGATTGGAGTTTAGATAAGAGAAAGGAATGAGGAATAGAACTTGTATGTTTAGTAGAGTTGATAAAAATTCCTAAGTGGAGATGGAACCCTAGAAGGAAGACTTAAGAGATGCCGAAAGCTAAGTAGGTCTGCAGAACATATATAATCTTAAGTTAAATGATGATGAAGTGTGGAGAATATGGGTGGATAATTTACAAGTCGAAGATAATAGAATTCCTTGTTAGAAAACCTAATTGGAGAATTAAAGTCGAAAAAGCCGAGTTGATAGAATTTTGTGGGTAGTATCCGCTGAAAACCCTCAGGAGACAACACTCCTCCTACTAGGGATACCTAGAGGTTTAACGGCTTGTTGCACGAGCTCAGTGTAATCGCGTTTCCCTGCGAAAGTGCGGTTAGGTTTTTTGTAGAGAATAAAAAATAAGTTTGCTCGAGGACGAGCAAAAGATATGTTTGGGGGTATTTGTTCATACCATAATATTGCATTATTATATTCCCCATTCTTATTCGTTTTATAAATAAACAGGTGCTTTTGACGCATGTCTGCTGCATATTACAGGTTACAGGTTCTTGGACAGAAAATAGTGAAAACGATGAAAAGACGATGCAAAAGTGGATTTTGACCAACAAACGGAAGACTCTTGATTAAGCTTACATCAAAGATAAAATTCACAAAGTACAAGGCAATGCAAGGTCCAAGATTACAAAGCGAACGGTTAAAAGTCCACCGCAATTATTCACTGCAGATCTGGAAGAAACATAGAAGCTATTTTAATAAAAGAACCAAATAATAAGGAAGCCCAAAGACAGAAGAGCCCATAAAGGAAATTTCAAGGCCCATTACTTCCTTTTAAAGAGACAGAGACATAAAACTTTACCAAAGCTTGAAGTCTACTTTGACTAGGTCTTCCTAAGGATATTTTGGTAAATGTAAACATGCGAATCAATAGTAACCTAGGGTTTCCTATCCTCTATAAATAGGAACTCTAAATCATTGTAAAGGCTATGCCTCCCTTCATTAATAAATTTCAGCATTCTTTTGGAGAGCATCATTTTTTGTAAGTTCTTTATTTTCTGCCCTATGTTAATTTTCTATTCTTGCCCTACTTAAATTTAATTCCTTGCCCTAGTTAATATTTTATTCTCTGCCCTAGATAAATGTATTTTAATTCCCTAATGAGTGTGTAGTCTCCTCGCTTGTTAGGGTTAGATCTGGGGAAGGTTTGAGAGACGAAAGTCTCTCATCCCCTTTCTTGCCCATCATATATTTTCATAGGACTCTATGCATACATGCACCTACCGCTCCCTACGGCACCCTATCTCTCGAGGTAGCGGTGATACCGTAGTATAAAGGCCCGGTTGTGATGTTTTCCATGGAGGTTAAGATAAGGATTGATAAAGGAAGGACAAGAAACTAGAGGAAGAAAACATCTTCCCGATGATTCTAATCCCTTTTATTAATAATTACCATAACACCTAATTAGATATTCATATGGGTATAGAAAGCGGTGAGATTTATAGACTTTCCAAATTTAACTTAGACCTAACCCTAGCAAGGCTTAGATATAGATTAATTCAGTTTTTAGATTTAATAATCAATCCGGCTCCCATCAGAATTAACTCGTAAGAGCGACTAGGAAATTCACAACATCCCTGTGGACCGACCCGTACTCACCGGCTAGCTACCAAGCGACGCCGTTCTTGATTGCGGTTAATAGATAGTTTTGAGATCAATCAAGCTGCCCATACCTTCCTTTAAAAATAAAGGAGCTCAATGTTGCCACATCAAAAATAGGACACTATCCACGGCCAAACCGCAAAGTTTCCCAGCCATTTCTCTTGAAGAAAGATGGGAAGGGGATATTCTTTTCCCCGGGACAAGGTGAGGAAAATATTTAACCTCGCCATGAAGCATCGGATATTAATGCTACCCAAGTGCAAGCGGCTTCATGAAGCTAATACTCTGGATCATCCTGAATACTTTCCCTACAATCGGGTCGTTGGTCATCCAATCGAAGATTGCTTTGTCTTCAAGAATTGGAAAGAAGCCCAGTACAGGCAAGGCAAGTTTAAACTAAGTGACGATTGAAAAGTGGAATCTTCACAAAAGTATGAGCCAATGTGAGAGAACCTTCCAAGTCAGAGCGTAACCAGCCCAAGGTACGAAAGCTCACCCACACTTGCCACTATTGGGGTAAAAAATTACACCCCAGTTGACCAAGTCAAAACCAAGGTCAACCCAAAGTCAAGTGGGCCCGAGCTCGAGCCCAAGCCCAAGTCCAAGTCAAGACCAAGCATGGAAGGGGCCGGATCCATGCCAAAAAGGAGGCAATAAATTAGTCTAAATGTAATTTTTGGAAATAAATATATGTAAAGTGGGCAGAAAGCCAAAATTTTGCAAACCCCATGGCTTATATGCAAAAAATAAATAAGCACATAAGGCATGGAGCGACACAAGTGCAATTTGGCAAAGCCCAAGGGGCTATATGTAAAATGTGTAGCCTATAAAGGCAAACATGATGAAAATATCCATGACAACTTTTCCATTATAAATTTCTATGGTTTGTACCTCCTCGCTCCTCATTTTCCATGCACTTCACACCAGAAAAACGTCCCCCGTTAGGGAAATATTTCTAACGGGGCGTTGTCCCGCACCGCGCAAGGGGGCTGCTAGCCCCCTTGACCCCCGTAAACTCTTCGAGGCCCCCGATATATCCAAAACCCTTTCAAAACACAACATACGCACACTGCACATTAAGTTCGCATGACTAGTAGACCCGTCAATCGGAGGTTCCTTTCCTCCAAAGGCGAAGGGTAATTAACGGCAGCTTAGTCCGCGGCTGCCGGAGATTCAGATCCCCACAATTAATAAACCCCGGTCTACCTTAGGCAGGGGGAATTTGTATACGCCTGACAAGCGACGCGTATTCCCATCTCAATGGGGTGAAAAAAACACACTACAACCATATGTTAAGACTTTTCGATGAAGAGGAGGATGAAGATACACTTCAGCGCCTCGACTGCTTCACCAATGAAGAAGAGGGAATCTCAGAGCTGCTGCCGACATCGAGAGAGCTGGAAGATGGAGTCCATACCACTGCTGATGAAGTGAAAAAGCTAAGCTTGGGAACCGAAGAAGATTCTCGACCTACGTTCGTCAGCGAGCTGCTGTCAGATGAATAAGTACCTGGTCTAAAAGAAGTACTCTTGGAGTACAAATACTGCTTCGCTTGGAATTACTCTAAGATTCCAGGTCTCGATCCAGGTATTGCAGTTCACAAATTGGCTAAATCACCGGATATAAAATTGGTCAAGCAAGTGCCAAAAGGATGCGGCTCGAGCTCGAGATAAGCATCAACGCCGAAATCAGGAAGCTCATAGATTCCGGCTTCATCCGGGAGGTCCAGTTCCTCGATTGGATCGCCAACATCGTCCCCATGATGGAAAAGAATGGGACCATCCGAATCTGCGTGGAGTTTCGAGACTTTAATAAGGCATGCTCGAATGATGATTTCCCCGTTCCAGTCATAGATTTGATGATAGACAATACGTATACTCATGAGGTCTTCTTGTTTATGGACATATCTTCAGGGTACAATCAGATCAAGATGGATCCTGAGAATCGGAAGCATACAACATTCCGCATCCCGCTAGGTATATTCTATTATAAAGTGATGCCTTTCGGACTGAAGAATACCGAGGCGACATATCAAAGGGCAATGAACAAGATATTGGACGACATGATACATGACATCGTTGAATGCTATATCGACGACCTCATAGTCAGGAGCATGTCGTATGAAGAGCACTTGGAGCATCTAAAGAAATTCTTCGAGCGCCTTCGAAAATACAGCCTGAAGTTGAATCCGCTGAAATGCGCCTTCGTAGTCTCATCGAGGAAGTTTCTGGGTTTTATAATCCTCCACCAGGGAATCAAAATCGACCCCTCCAAGATCAGAGCGATCATGGAATTTCCCCCTCCGAGGAATCTCAAACAACTATGATCTCTCCAAGAAAAGCTCGCTTATTGATTTGTGTGAAAAAGTTTATGTTTGTAGTTTAACCGTAATCAATAACGGTGTCGTACGTAGATAGACCGAGATGAGTACGGGTCGTCCTCTGGGAAACGTGGAACCTTTTACTTTTACTTTAGATGTGTTGAGAAAGAGAGGAGAGATAAAGAATTTTATAGAATGGTTTCTAGATCCACGTTAAACAAGAATGTAAAATATAGATCTAGATTATTTTAAAGATGTAGTTAATATAATAAAGGGGCTTGTAGGGTTCGTTAGGATTTAGTAGTTATGGACGATTAATTAAAAGTTACCCTTTTTATCCAGTAATTGATTTAGTGTAGGGTTCCTAGGCACGCTCAAGAGGTCTCACAAGGCATCAACTATGCCAATTTTAAATTTTACAAGTGCCGAGAAATCCTAATACGGATCGTTGACTAGAGTTTAGGCGAAACTAGAAGCTAGTTAACAACTTAACTAAAGGCTAAACGGAAATACAACCTTTGTAGATCCGGTCCTCCACCTCCATAGCTCCGCGATGAAGTCCCCTCGCTGTCCATATCGGATCTTGGGCTCTAGCATCGGCTTCATCGGAGAAATGGGCGGGCTAGGTCATCGACTTCGATGCCGAAGATGATCTACGTCGAGGCAACACAAGATCAAGCTCCCACTTCACCAAGTCATGAAACTTGTGAAGAAAACACCCTATACTACTTGGCAAGTGGTAGAGGATGAAGAAATATGAAGTGGGTTCACTTTAGAATTAGATTTCTCACTCCTTTTCTCAAGTTGCCATTGATGGAGGCAAGCTTTTCTTCTTGAAGAAGAAGAAGAAGATGATAATATGATAAGAATTAATTCAAAATAGAAAATAATTGATCCTTATCATATAAGCAACCATGGTTATGTATAGAGAGTAAACTAAGGTTAGGTGAATGGTTAGGTTAGGCATGAAACAAAAATGGTAGACTTTTTCAAAGCTTCATGAAGCTTCTAACTAATTCAAAAAGCAACCATTTCTTTACTTGCCTTAAAAGGATATAAACTAAATAAATAGTTAAGAAAAGATAACAAAACCCTAACCATTCACTTAAACATGGTTTAAAGTCTTACACAAACCCAAGTTTGCATGTATCATCAAACATGATACAAACTAGTGTACAAAACTATATCATATATAAAATGTGCACAATCGAGTGAGAAAATCCATCTTAATGTGAACCAATACTAGTTAATGCTAAGTAATATATCAAATATACAATTATGCATTAAATCATTAAATCAACACTTGATTTAATGATCCGGTCATATCGCATATAACCGACTAATATCAATAGTAACATCTTATCGAATCAACACTTGATCCGATAACCCGGCTATATCGCATATAACCGATCAATGTCACAAATCGCGAGAATAGAATACAGTATCACATACTGGTATCATTCTCGGTCCCACACATATCTCATATGCACTCCTATTTCGTTTTGCTTGAGCCAGGAATCCTCTGTGTAGGACTCTAAAGACTCGTCAATATGCCGGCAGCAGGTGATGATCATATCAAACACCCACAAGCCGCAAGCGGTCTGCTAAACGTAACGGCCACCCGGGTATTGAGCGATCAGAAGATCGACGAGCAAGCCCGCTCACACTCCTGTGAATCCAACCAGTAACACTTACCGTACAGTCCGGTCTGATCGTCTGATATGTCGCATATCTCGCCTAGGGGTGGTAAACGTCAGACCCCAGTAGCTCGATAAGTCGTGTCAATATGAGGTCTATAACAGTTCGAGAAACTACTGGTAACACTTAGCAGTAAATCTCAGCAACCCTGGCCAGGGATTTCCGGTTATAGCCAATCGACCACAGCGCAACATCAACTCCCTATACCGGGAGAGACGAATCTCCTCCTATCGCTCATTGCCTCATGTGATTCGGGACTGTACCCAAAAACCACCGTTTTGCACACCCTCTTGGACGTGGTAAGGTGGAAATCAAAGCACAGTGGAATCACACAAGACTCTATGACGATCTCGGGTCTACAGACTAACCTGTACCAGTGTCACCAGAGAACTGCCATCTGATGTGAGGTATAATACCATCTGGGAGTTCTCGGCGAGTCCGTCCAGTGTACCCAGTCTCCACTGAGCACCCGTATATCATCTCTGATGTCAAACACCAATGGATGTAGGATCATCCATCGCCCATCTGTATGAGTCGAGAAGGTATACGCTAGTCTACTCTGGTATATCGATGCCCCGTCTCGATACACCCACGACTAGGAACCTTGAAGGATGTACTTATAGACTACCATGTCCCCACTAGTATGATCCGCATCACAGTCCAGGTAGTCAAGTACACATCCTAAGGGGTTTACCAACATGTAACAGAGAGACAATCAGTGTACACGTTAAGGTAAAGAGCAACCAGATAGCATACTATCATGTTGAGCAAGAAAGTCCTCCTTATATATGTCCAAGCATCCACTACAATATACATCCTATGTATAGTAATGGCCTCTAGGGCATACATATAACTAACAATCTCCCACTTGCACTAGGGCCATCTGTAGCAGTGGTTGCAGTATCTCATACTCAACCATCCCATAAAAGTCTCTCTCTGGGAAAAGGCCTTTGTGAGTGGATCCGCCGTGTTTATCCTTTAAGTCTACTCTCCTAACCTCGATTTCCTTAGAGATCAACCATCTCCATGATCAGGTGGTACTGTCTTGGAATATGTCTGGATCACTGATGGGACGAACGTTCCTTGGCATAAGCCACAACTCCATTGTCGCACAATGGGAGGAACTAAGTTCATCTCATGATCTAATATACACCCAGACAGCCTCTTTGGTAGCATCTTAAGTAGCGATATATTCAGCCTTTAATCATCTAGTATGTCACGGTATCTAGCTTAGAACTCTTCCAACATACCGTCCCTCCACTGAGGGTAAAGACAGTGCCTGTGACTGACATTCAGTCGTCTTTATCACCCTGGAACCCTTCCAGTGATTCTCCCCAGGAACGATTGATATCATCTCACTACTACTAGTGAGATTCCTAGCATCTAATTACATCTATCTCATAGATGAATACTTAGGATTTAGGAGGTATCATTTTGACCCTATATAGAGAATCCTTGTGATAAGCGGAGCGTAGTATAGAAAACTCCTTCCCTATCAAGAGTATGTCATTCACGTACTCTACGAGGATCACTACCATACTCCCTACTACCATTTTGTACATACAAGGTTCATCTACCATTTTGATGATGTCAAACTATTTGACTAACTCATCAAAACAGATGTTCCAACTCCGCGATGCCTTCTTTATCACATAAAACATCTTGCACACGTTTCCGCTGCTCCCACTGTCTACGAAGCCCTCTGGCTGTGTACTTACAGACGCTCTCTTCCAAAACATCATTTGGAAAAGCAGTCATGACACCCAACCACCAGATATCGTAGTCATGGTATGTAGCCGTGGCAAGTAGGATCTGGATGGACTTAAGCATAGCTCCTTAGAAAAGGTTTCATCATGATCCATACTTGGTCAATGATGCAAACCTTTAACAAGTCTAGCTTTGAAAGTCTCAACTTTTCCATGTACACCAAGTAATCTTCTCAAGATATACTTGCTCCTGATGGGGATTTAACCCTTCAGATAAAGCAACCAAAGTCCATACTTTGTTGGTGTATAAGGCTTCCATCTCAGATCGCTAAGCATCCAGCCATTCTTACAAAGTCCCACTCCTGATGGCCAGCTCGAAACTAGTTGGGTCATCATCTCATGATGCAATCCTCGCTCCCACTGTCATAGAGAAACCGAAGTATCTCTCTGGTGTGTGAGGAACCCTACTAGATCGGCGGAGAGGCTGAGGTTCGTTGGTATCTACTGAATCCTTCGGTTCTAAATCATCTGCTGTAGTTTGTATAGCTGGAACCTTTCCAGTTGTACATAACAGACCTTGCCTCGAGCTTGTCCGGATTATGCTTTTAGACATAGCCCGGACAACCCCAAATCATAACCAACTTAAGATATGGGCTCTTCCTTTTCCATATCACATAGGAAGCGGCAGGCAACTGTTTTGATTTGAACCCTATTCAATAGGTTTGCAGCTTCTCAAGCGCATAACTCCCAAAAGGAAATAGGAAACTCAGTAGTACTCATCATAGAGCACACCATATCACATAGGGTGCTATTGCTCCGCCCCAATATACCATCGTGCTATGGTGTATACGGAGGAGTAATGCTGAGAGAATCTCATTCTCCTTTAGAATAGTCCAGTATTTCTGTGCTCAAGTATTCTCCTCCTCGATCATATCAAAGGACATAATACTTATACCCGTATTTTGGTTCTCTACTTCTAACTTATATTCTGTGAATATCTCAAAAGGTTCGGAGCTGTGTTTCAACAGGAACATATGTCTGAATCTTGAGAGATCATCAGAGAATGTAATAAAGTAAAAAGAACCGGTCCTGGCATGTGCAGACAGGAGACCTTACATACATCATCAAGTATCAGTCCCAAGAGTTTACTAACTCTTTCTCTATTTCCAACAAACAGAGCTACGGTCATCTAATCTTTGTGACATGACTGGCAAGTTTCACAAGTTGTAAATTCAAACTAATTTAAATATACATCTAAATGTAACTTCAGCCAGTCGGGTCGCATTGATATGACCTAGTCTACAATGCCTCAAGAAGGATTCGTTCATTTCTGAACTCTTCCTCTTGTGTGTGTTCTATATACTAGGAACTGTAGTTTGATTTAGAACGTTAATGCTTTTAGATAACGTGCCTGAACCGATCAACTTTTGAAATAGGAAATGTTCAAAACATTATCCATCAATACAAAATTATATTATTTCTTTACTAAATAAAGAGATTGATATGATTTTGTATATCAGGTACGGTATCTAATAGCATTTGTTCAGAATCAATGTATTGGGAATACAGGGTGACAGTGACCAACAGACTTGGCTGCAACACTTGCCCCGTTTTCTGCCTCATGAAACTAATCACCCGTTCTCAGTTCTCTACCTTTCTGTAGCCCTATGTAACAGATTACATATGCGGGATCCTGATCCGGTATCATATACCCAGGACGTAAAGGATACTGAGAAGCAGTTCTGTATAATGAACACACCCGAAGATGATGCATCAGCATGCACTCTCTTCGTTCGGGCGGCACGAGAATTCTGGTATTCTCCAATTTCCTGCTCGGTCTTATAACAATTATAAGTTGGAGCGGGACCAACGTTCCCCAACTCAGTATAACAAGTGGGTTCGGTCAATAATCCGTATTATTATCTTGATTAAGGCGTGATATGGTCACTACATGGAGAGAGAGAGAAGATAACACTCAGCGTATGCTCTTGCAAGATCAGATTGGTTTTTATTTTATCTAATCAGGATGGCTCCCACTGCTTTTTATCAAATCATCCTTCAAACCCTAAAAGGAAAGACCAGCCGGGATTAATTACACACTACAAGTTCGCCAATATTTCAGCCAGGCCAGTGTCGGTACTTTGAGGGAGGTCCCCCGTGCTTTCGCACGAACCTAATTAATGTAAACCTCGTTTTCCCAGAGGCGTAACCCCGTTGACACCTTTCTAGACACCTACTTGATCGGTTAATTGTAATGTGTAAAACTCTCCTAGGAGTAACTCTTACTCGCAGTGGGTATCGGGATCCAACTATCTCATAGAAGGTATGCAATCTCATTGCAAATTTCAACACTTGAAATTCCCGATAATATTTTGCCCCTAGCGTGCTATGACCTTGACGCATGCCAAACAACCCATAGTCCGCTAGTCAGGTTCAACCCGTACATTTCTTGATTGAATTAAACCCACCCGCACGACCCTTGACGCATGCCAAACAACGCCGTGCGAATACCCTAATCCAATCGCATCGTATGCAAGCAGATAAGCACTAGTTAGCTACCGTACACTACGCCTTGACGCATGCCAAACTACCGCAGCACGAATACTAAATAATACTTATATGAAATGACGGAGGGCTACAATAGGTTTTTCTGAAAACCTATTGCGTAATGAACTTGATATCGCTGTAGAATCAAATGATTTTTGAAATGGAGTGTTTTTGAGGCTTTTCTAGTTTTGCTAAAGGGGTCACTCCCGGTGAAGGGATCGTCGGCCCTTTCCTCGTCGAATGAGGTGCGGGATATATCATATATATCACTGTGCAAAGCAGAAACTATAGAAGCAATCAAAAGACAAACCGAGAGTTGTAGCATCTGCCAGTTATTGCTAAAGGAGTCACTCCCGGTGAAGGGATCTCGGTCCTTTCCTCATCGAATAAGGTGCAGGATATATCACATATACTGCTGTGCAAAGCAAGAACTGTAGCTACCTGTTTTATTTTTAAAATTCGATTCCACAACATCTTAGGTTTCTTTTCTTTCATTAATCACATTAATGAAGTCCCATCATTTAAGTCCACCTAAACATCACAGATAAATATAACGTACGCTTATGCCATCCGCATTCGCCTCGATGTCCCGTCTGCACCGTTAGGTTAGGTAACTAACGCCAGAGCGAGGCAGGGCTAGCGCGGGTGTAAAACATAAGCAACGTCTATATAATATCTCATATATACTATATATAATATCTATCTGAACATATCACATGATCACATCACAGATATCGCAGCAGAAGAAACATATGAAACATTGGATATACTAGGACGTCCGTGTTTTCAATACGGGCCAGTATAAAACACGGATTCCACGGTCGCGATGAATAGCCAAACCCACACCCCTAGACCCCTACGAGAGCGGCAAGTAACCCTACCAATTCTAGGGTTAGGAGACCCGGACTCGACTCCTCGAGATGGTCTCCCACTGGACCCTAGAACCCGTTTACTTATGCTCCCCTCCTTGGGTCTATCCTAGTGCAGAAAAGTAAATAATATACAAAATGTGACATCTTCCGCAACCTGGAAGTGCCCCAATAAAAGAATATTACATACAAGTTTTTACATGAATGAAAAAGAAAAACACTCATCTCACATAAAACCCCCGGCTATTCAAACACGACGATCCAATATAACATATCCAGCAACACATAACATCACATGTCATCAACGTAAGTAAGTATGCATACACCGATTGTAGTCGACGTATAGCAACGACAATCGGCAATACCACTACATACTACACTTACGGTCACAGAAAAGAAAACGTAAAACTACAACAGTTGGAATCCGCAACCTCTTTAGACATTGCATGCCTAATCAAATGAAATACTTAGACATCACATGCCTAACAATTATAAACCCCGCATTTTAGTGTCATTATCGAAAACTCTTTTCAATATCAAGTCAGACAATTCAACAAGATTCTCGACATCCTGATCGAATGCTCGTTGCAAACTTTAATAGGCGGCCACACCCCCGATACCGTCGACGAAGTGCACTAAGGCGGAACACCGCTGCCGCGAGCACCCGAACGGATGCTTTCGGCGACGGGGTTCTCCTACAGTCACTTGGTCGGGGTTATGGAGTGAGGCTGTCTATTAAGTTTACTCGGCGAGTATCCGCGTACGCTACGTGATTGCGATGGACTTTTGATCACATCAAAACTCCGTGGCAGCCGATCAAGTGAGACTAAACTGCTATGTTTATAACATTCATTCAGTTATCTCATAACTTATTATGAATTCCAATTATTGTATCACATTCCGAATAAGATAGAAAATGTTAAATTTTCCGATCGAACAATCGAACACCCAAGTTTTCCCGAAACAGCTCAACACATGAAATAAGTTCAAAGACATTCACTTCATGCCTCGGTGCCAACGGTCCAGCCGTAGAAGGGTCAAGCCAACGCCTCACATGTGGCACGCCGTACTGCCCCAAACCTTAAGGTTCAAAGGGCAGTTCAAGACGGTCACATAATCGAGTTAAGGTTTGTTGTCTTCTAGAGCGACCATCGCGTTACTTGCACTACTTAGAACGTCATTAAACTACGGAAAAATCCAACACTGGGAAATTTCCCGACAGGGGAAAAATTGGGTATTTATATCCGGTCGAACCTTTTAACATATTCTAAATATCCGGAAAATACATAGACAAAGTTTGAAATTTCCGATCGAATCATCGAAGCTCCAAAACACCCCAGAAAACTCAACTCTTGAGTGCAAATAAAAAATTCCCAGAAAACTCAGCACCTGAAAACATGAATTACTGTGCAAAAATTATTGGCAGATCCCATCATTTGGCCGCGGAACCGCCGCAGAAGGCATGCTTCTGCCGCGGTTCCGCCGCGCTTTAGACACATCTTTAGGTAATTTTTGCACCGTAATTCTTAGAATTCCCTGCTGAATTTTTTAAGCATTTTTAATCTTGAAAAAACCCAGTTTTGTAAAAATGTACAGAGAGCATTTTGGAATTAGGGTTTCGGTTCGATCGGACTTCAAACTCCGTCTACGCATCGCCTAAGGCTCTAGCTAGGCTCTGATACCACTGTAGGGTTCCTAGGCACGCTCAAGAGGTCTCACAAGGCATCAACTATGCCAATTTTAAATTTTACAAGTGCCGAGAAACCCTAATACAGATCGTTGACTAGAGTTTAGGCGAAACTAGAAGCTAGTTAACAACTTAACTAAAGGGTAAATGGAAATACAAGCTTTGTAGATCCGGTCCTCCACCTCCATAGCTCCGTGATGAAGTCCCCTCGCTTTCCATATCGGATCTCGGGCTCTAGCGTCGGCTTCATCGGAGAAATGGGCGGGCTAGGTCATCGACTTCGATGCCGAAGATGATCTACGTCGAGGCAACACAAGATCAAGCTCCCACTTCACCAAGTCATGAAACATGTGAAGAAAACACCCTATACTACTTGGCAAGTGGTAGAGGATGAAGAAATAGGAAGTGGGTTCACTTTAGAATTGGATTTCTCACTCTTTTTCTCAAGTTGCCATTGATGGAGGCAAGCTTTTCTTCTTGAAGAAGAAGAAGAAGAAGAAGATGATAATATGATAAGAATTAATTCAAAATAGAAAATAATTGATCCTTATCATATAAGCAACCATGGTTATGTGTAGAGAGTAAACTAAGGTTAGGTGAATGGTTAGGTTAGGCATGAAACAAAAATGGTAGACTTTTTCAAAGCTTCATGAAGCTTCTAAGTAATTCAAAATGCAACTATTTCTTTACTTTCCTTAAAAGGAAATAAACTAAATAAATAGTTAAAAAAAGATAACAAAACCCTAACCATTCACTTAAACATGGTTTAAAGTCTTACACAAACCCAAGTTTGCATGTATCATCAAACATGATACAAACTAGTGCACAAAACTATATCATATATAAAATGTGCACAATCGAGTGAGAAAATCCATCTTAATGTGAACCAATACTAGTTAATGCTAAGTAATATATCAAATATACAATTATGCATTAAATCATTAAATCAACACTTGATTTAATGATCCGGTCATATCGCATATAACCGACTAATATCAATAGTAACATCTTATGGAATCAACATTTGATCCGATAATCCGGCTATATCGCATATAACCGATCAATGTCATAAATCGCAAGAATAGAATACAGTATCACATACTGGTATCATTCTCGGTCCCGCACATATCTCATATGCACTCCTATTTCGTTTTGCTTGAGCCAGGAAACCTCTGTGTAGGACTCTAAAGACTCGTCAATACGCCGGCAGCAGGTGATGATCATATCAAACACCCACAAGCCGCAAGCGGTCTGCTAAACGTAACGGCCACCCGGGTATTAAGCGATCAGAAGATCGACGAGCAAGCCCACTCATACTCCTGTGAATCCAACCAGTAACACTTACCGTACAGTCCGGTCTGATCGTCTGATATGTCGCATATCTCGCCTAGGGGTGGTAAACGTCAGACCCCAGTAGCTCGATAAGTCGTGTCAATATGAGGTCTATAACAGTTCAAGAAACTACTGGTAACACTTACCAGTAAATCTCAGCAACCCTGGCCAGGGATTTCCGGTTATAGCCAATCGACCACAGCGCAACATCAACTCCCTATACCGGGAGAGACGAATCCCCTCCTATCGCTCATTGCCTCCATGTGATTCGGGACTGTACCCAAAAACCACCATTTTGCACGCCCTCTTGGACATGGTAAGGTGGAAATCAAAGCACAGTGGAATCACACAAGACTCTATGACGATCTCGGGTTTACAGACTAACCTGTACCAGTGTCACCAGAGAACTGCCATATGACGTAAGGTATAATACCATCTGGGAGTTCTCGGCGAGTCCGTCCAGTGTACCCAGTCTCCACTGAGCACCCGTATATCATCTCTGATGTCAAACACCAATGGATGTGGGATCATTCATCGCCCATCTGTATGAGTTGAGAAAGTATACGCTAGTCTACTCTGGTATATCGATGCCCCGTCTTGATACACCCACGACTAGGGACCTTGAAGGATGTACTTATAGACTACCATGTCCCCACTAGTATGATCCGCATCACAGTCCAGGTAGTCAAGTACACATCCTAAGGGCTTTACCAACATGTAACAGAGAGACAATCAGTGTACACGTTAAGGTAAAGAGCAACCAGATAGCATACTATCATGTTGAGCAAGAAAGTCCTCCCTATATATGTCCAAGCATCCACTACAATATACATCCTATGTATAGTAATGGCCTTTATGGCATACATATAACTAACATTTAGAACTAGAACGACGGTGGTGCGTGTAAATTAGGGTTTCTGGAGGGAAAAGGAATCCCACTCTTAACCCTTATCTCGACACGGAACTCCGTTCATATCTAGCCTTTACCAAAACAATCATTAATCTAATCTCTAATCGCAGTCGGAACTAGCAAAGAATTGCTAGCGCGCCCGATTAGGATGTTAATGATTCTTTTGATAAAGTTCCTAAACTTTATAGGACTTAAACAAGGTTTAGTTATTTTCATCGTCCATTAGCCTACCCTAATCCTAAGAACCCTAACAAGTGGAGAGTTACTCGCGCATGTTGGGAGAAGAAGATGAAAAGACAGAGAGGGAAAACATAATGTAAGATGCAAAAACAATTAAATTAAATAACTAACTTTATTAATCGACTTGAACAATCTACACTTTTATTCCGTAGAAAATGATTACAAAACTAGTTGCTTCTCGATCTTTCCTAAGGAGGTAGTCGAACAGTCGATGATCAGCCTGGATGCGTGAGCGTCTGGAGCTTCGTGATCTCTTCGGCTTGATAAATTTTCCAAGAGGCTCTCGGTGCCTTTTTATAATGCAAAGCCAGAATCTTTTGTTTCAAAATTAGGTAAAATTTAACATAGATTTACCCACAAAAATCTTGGCTTCCAAATCCATAGAATTGCGGCGGATCCGCGGCCTTTTGATCAGAACCCTTGAATATTTTTCAATGGGGCTGCTCCTTGTGACATGTGGCAATCCTAGAAACCTTCAGAATTCAGAAATTTTCTCGTGGTTGCTGCCATACTTGGTCTTCAAGTTTTGATTCTTAATTAGGCAAGTCTTCTTCAACAACTTGATTTTCTTGATTCTAGTCTTTGAAAAATTCTGCACACTTGGAAATCTTTTGCATAACAACTCAAATAATATTTAGTAGACTTAGTTCTACCAGGATTAGGTCAATGAATTTATTTGCATACATTTTTCTACCAAATGCTAATAAAAATATATTAATACATGGAAAATAGTGTTTTTACACATAAACCCCCATATGTATAATATATTAGAATAAAGTCCTTTTTTAATGTGGAAATGTTAGGAAAAATGTAATACAAATGTGCAGTTTTATCAACTGAACAAATACCCCCAAACTTATCTTTGATCGTCCCGAGCAAACTAGTTTATTCAAGAGGAGAAAAAGAAATGAGAAAACTAAGCACACTTTCGTAGGCAGACACGATTGCACTGAGCACGTGCAACAAGCCATTAAACCTCTAGGTGTCCCTAGTAGAAGGAGTGTTGTCTCCTGAGGGTTTTCAGCGGATTACACCTACAAAATCCAATAATAAAAGAAAGATGGTGAAATTTACATATAAAGATAAGAATCATAAAAGAAATACGTTGAAAATTTAGAGCTTCCAACTACACCAACTTTTCAGTTGTCATGAGCCCTATCTTAATAGTCATGAAAAAATGTTAGAAATCAGACCATCTCTCAATAAAACATCGTCTTTATTCTTCATTCCTACCTTTCATTCAAACATCGATCATATACCCCTACGTGTGTGAAATAGACATCCTTACACTCGGAGAATTCAATTTAAGCTATCATACTCTTGTCCATCTACCTTAGTACTTTTGAATATTAAGATTTGCTTATATGCGACCGTTAATACTTCTTGAGGTACTAACCAACCGATTACTCATGTGCTTGTTGATTAGGTGATAGTATTTTCCTCGTCTTGCACCACCTAAGGCTTAGCAGTGACTCCCAGACCAGTTGGCCTTAGGGCACTAGGTGAAGAGGCACCCTCGCTATATTTTTTTATTGCTGCCTTGGCGGTAACAAAACCAGTGTTCATTTTTTTTCTTTTCACCATTTTTATATTTTCTTCATTTTTTTTCATTTCCTTCATACTTTGGCTTTTAGACAAGAGCATTTCAAGTTATTCTCTACTATCCCGAGTTTCAAGACGTTTGTAAATGCATATAGTAGGGTATCAACATTCAAATGTTTGGCTTCCAGAATAGAAACTAGTTTTCAGACTTATTTTTATCCTCAGATTAGTGACTTCCTTCATTTTACTAACCCTTCGGACAACAGCTCATAACTACTTATTACCAGTTCGTTTAAGAAAACTTCTAATTTTCTTGGTTTTCTTAAACTATTCCTATCTTTTGGATGTAATTTTTCACTTTCTACTCTTTTGTTATAAAAGAATTTTTTTTAAATTTTTTGAAAATGTTGTGCTTATGCAAAATATGATGTAAATTGATGTGTAAATAAGCACAAACCTCCCCCAAACCTATTTACAGCAGTGTCCTCACTGATGTCATCCGTTAAGCTCAAAAACCTGTAGACTTGGGAGAAAATTATTAATGGGGGCAAGAATATGTGAAAGTGAAAATCCTCCCCCAAACTTATTTTTGGCTCACAATTTTGTAAAAATCATTTTCTTTCAAGAGCCAAAATATACCCCCCCAAACTTGAGTTAAACAATTTTAATCTTTTAAAATCAGACGATAGGTCAAGGTTATTGGTCAATACCAAGCTCTGTAAAGACCGAAGGTCAACACCAACCATTCAAAAATTTTATCGATGAAGCACCAAGGTTGGTGGAAGAACATGCCACCTTTTGACGTGAAGAAGTGGGGAGGTGACAAGAGGTGTAATGGAAAAGGATTGCGTCTCAATTTGAAGAGACAACACAGTGATAGTAATGATGGATTACTCGCATTATCATGATCATCCAAAAGAGGGGGTGGAGGTCCAGTTTCATCATCTTGGAGTTGATTTATCTCAACACTCGTATCTTTTAAAAATGCGAGTCCATCAGTGAAAATTTCCTCAAAATTTTCATCGATACCCCGAAAAATAATATCATCAGAAAAAATGGGGTGATCGTCAGACTTTATAAAAGGTTCCTCATTAGATGTTGACCCGGTCAACTCGGTGGAATAGTACATGGTTGGGTCAAACAACAACATATGAAAAGAGTCAGTATCATAAGGTTGATCAAATTCGCTGCTGTCGACATCTATTAATTCGACAGAACACACATGAGCATAGGGTTCGGAGGGTTCACTTCCCAACTTATAAATGTTATGCTCAATTGAATTCTTTCCAAAGGATAGGGTCATAGAGCCGTTTCTACAATTAATTACAGTGTTGGAAGTGGCCAAAAAGGGTCGACCGAGTATCACCGGGATTTGATTGCGTGGGTTTGCTACAGGTTGTGTATCTATAACGATAAAGTCCACAAGGAATATGAATTCCCCGACTTTGATTAACACATCCTCTAGCTCACCCCTAGGTTGGGTGATAGATCGATCGGCCATCTGAAGAGTGCAATGCGCAGGTTTTAACTCTCCGATCCCTAATTGCTCATAAACAGAATACGGAAGCAAGTTAACACTAGCACCTAAATCGAGTAGAGCACGATTGATATTTTTACCCCCAATAGAAATTGAAATTGTAGGACTTCCGGGGTCCTTTCGTTTCTTGGGTAGTTGTTGTGTAAAAGCAGTGCTCACATTACTTGCAAGGAAAACTTTTTTAGGTACTTGAACTTTTCTCTTCCTAATGCACAAGTCCTTTAGGATTTTTGCATATGACGGAACTTGTTGAATAGCATCTAGGAGAGGAATGTTTATGTTAACTTGCTTAAAAATTTCCACAATCTTCTCCATTTGTAGACTCGGTCTGTTTCCCCTTAACTTGTTTGGATAAGGTGCTTTATCAATAAGGGTTTGGTCCAACATTGGAGAGGATTGTGGGGACGGATTCGATCCCAAAACTGGAGTGGGAATCGACTTAGATAGTTTTGGCGAAATGGGTGAAGGGTTCGAGCCATGGGGAAAACGGAGAATAGGCTCGGGTGAAGGTGGGAGACTAGACGAATTAGGGGAAGAAGAAGAAGCTGGGGTATCATTGGTGTCACTATCATCACATTGCTCACCCACTCGGTTATTCAGCACTTTTCCCGATCTCAACGTGGTAATAGCACTCACATTATAACTTTGTGCGTGGCCAGGATTAGGTATGGGTTGAGATGGGAGTTTCCCTTTCTTTCTCGCACTCATTGCAGCGTTTAACTGTGCGATTTGGTTTTCTATTGATTTAATACTCTCACCATGGGAGGCGGAGTTTTTCGTTAGGGTATCAATAGAAGACGTTATCTCAGCCGACAATTTCATGGATTGTTTCATGAATATATCCAAAGTTTGTGCGAGTGAAGAGTTATCAGTACCGGCCATTTGTGGTGTAGAAGTATTGGCCGGATTTTGGAAATTTTGTGACTGAAAGGGGGGCTGATTCTGTGGTTGTGGTTGCTGTGGAGGAGGTCTTTGATAAATGCTTTGTTGGTTTTGATTCCAAGCAAAGTTAGGATGATTCCTCCATCCTTGATTGTATGTAGAAGAATAAGGGTCGTTTCTAGGTCGCTGCTGAAAAGCAGCATTAGCTTGAAACGTTGCATTCATAGGACATTCTTCCGTTAAGTGTGAAGGATCCGAACAGCAACCACAGACGGTCTTAGGAAGCATGACCTGATTTAGGGAGAAAGATGAGAACTTTTTTTTGATAGCGTCGAGTTTCTTCTGTATCGCTGCCATTTCGGCTTTTTCTGCGATAGAAATATCGAGCTGGTGAATACCTCCCTTAGTTGAAGGTGGTCTTACGCTTTCCCACTGCAAAGTGCTTTCTGCGAGATCTTCCAGATATTTCCATGCTTCACAGTCATCTTTAGACATGAAATTGCATTGACACATTGTTTCAAGAATCTGCTTTGTCGCTGGATTAATGCCCTCATATATAATCCGACATAAATCCCATCTTTGTATTCCGTGATGGGGGCATTGGACAAGCAGATCTTTGAAACGTTCAAAGCACTTCCAAAATGGTTCATTGGGAAGCTAGGTGAACTAGTTGATCTCGCTCCTAATGTGGGCAGTCTTATGGTTTGGGTAAAACTTCTTAAGAAATGCTATGACGAATTCGTCCCAATTAGTGATAGAGTGTGTGGCAGTATTGTAAAGCCATTTTTCTGCCAAATCGCACAGTGTGAATGGGAGAAGACGTAAGCGCATAGCATCTAAAGTTAATTGTGAAGTACCCATCATTGCGCATACGTTTTCGAATTTGGTGATGAAAACATACGCGTCTTCCGACTCAAGCCCGTGAAATTTGGGCAGCAGATTGATGTAGTGGGGTTTAATTTCGGAATTATCCCCGTTAGGTAGTGGAAGAGATAGAAAAGTAGGAAGGGAACCACAAATATGATAGCATCTCTCTTGGAGAGAGATGCGCGGTGGATTCTGCTCACCTACGGGCGGTGGCAGCGTGGTGTTATAATTAGATGGAGTGCCGTCCATCACGGTCGATGTGGTGTGTGGTGGGGGAAAATAAAATGAAGAAGTACTGACTTCGGCGTCGATAGCAGGAACGCGGACAAGACGGGCACTAGGATCCTGTGTCCAGCCGAGTATGCACTAAGCGGGTTTAGTGCAAGTGGCAGCGTGTGTGTGATTTTAAAATTGGCTTGTTTTTTAAAAAGTGGGACTCAAGACAAATCACCCTAAGATGCACAAGCAACCCTAGAACTAAGGTCACCTAGGTCCAGTCTCTAGACCGCTCCTAGACTTCCAAAGGACAAGCCGCGGGATCAATCCTCTACCGCCTCCGTACTACCCTTGTAGCTAGGTAAGTGCCAGGTAAGTGGGAAGGAACCACAGTAGTGGGCCTAATTAAAAACCACTGGCCTTTGACACACTTGCCTAGGCACTACAAAAATAATGCATATAAACGATAGATTACCCACGGCCTTCCTCTATGCTTATTGAGCGCGACAGTCCTTAGAGTCTGGTCTAGATATTTTTTAAATTAATGAAGGGTTGATCTAATGCTCAGTTTGTGATTTGTGGGGCTTAGGAAGGGTGATGAAATCCCCACCTAATTTTGATTTGGTCTTTGCCCCTTAAAAATCCGTATTAAGATATGCAAAACAAAACCAATCACAAAACTTTTGCAAAAAAGATTTTTTTTAGCGGCACAATTTTGCAAAGAATCCTGCAGAAAATAGATTTTATTGGATTTGAGGGGAGAGAGAAGGAGTTAAGAAAGATACCAGAGAGTTTTTTAGGCCTAACTCCTCTAAACCGCCGCGTTTCCGCCGTAGGAAGCCCTTATGTGCCGCGGTTCCGCTGTGATGTGGAGAGAACAGTTGATGAAAATTTTTCTGTGGCCCTCTGTGCTCCTCTGGATCTCGATGAATGTCTCTGTCTTCTGCTTTCCTCAATTCTGTGACTCCAGATCTCCTTGCAAAAATTCACGCACAAATCGTTAAATATGCAATTTGCAGTTTTGTGTTAATAATGATATGTCTCGTCTAAGAAATCAACACAAATAGTAAAAATAAAAAATTACGCACGTATCCCCGGCAACGACGCCATTTGATTGGTGTGAAAAAGTGTACGTTTGTAGTTTAACTGCAATCAATAACGGTGTCACACGTAGCTAGACCGAGATGAGTACGGGTCGTCCTCTGGGAAACGTTGAACTTTTTACTTTTACTTTAGATGTGTTGAGAAAGAGAGGAGAGATAAAGAATTTTATAGAATGGTTTCTAGATCCACGTTAAACAAGAATGTAAAATATAGATCTAGATTATTTTAAAGATGTAGTTAATATAATATGGGGGCTTGTAGGGTGCGTTAGGATTTAGTAGTTATGGACGATTAATTAAAAGTTATCCTTTTTATTCATTAATAGATTTAGAACTAGAACGACGGTGGTGTGTGTAGATTAGGGTTTCTGGAGGGAAAAGGAATCTCACTCTTAACCCTTATCTCGACACGGAACTCCGTTCATATCTAGCCTTTACCAAAACAATCATTAATCTAATCTCTAATCGCGGTCGGAACTAGCAAAGAATTGCTAGCGCGCCTGATTAGGATGTTAATGATTCTTTTGATAAAATTCCTAAACTTTATAGGACTTAAAAAGGGTTTAGTTATTTTCATCGTCCATTAGCCTATCCTAATCCTACGAACCCTAACAAGCGGAGAATTACTCGCGCATGTTGGGAGAAGAAAATGAAAAGACAGAGAGGGAAAACATAATGTAAGATGCAAAAACAATTAAATTAAATAACTAACTTTATTAATCGACTTGAACAATCTACACTTTTATTCCGTAGAAAATGATTACAAAACTAGTTGCTTCTCGATCTTTCCTAAGGAGGTATTCGAACAGTCAATGATTAGCCTGGATGCGTGAGCGTCTGGAGCTTCGTGATCTCTTCGGCTTGATAAATTTTCCAAGAGGCTCTCGGTGCCTTTTTATAATGCAAAGCCAGAATCTTTTGCTTCAAAATTAGCTAAAATTTAGCATAGATTTACCCACAAAAATCTTGGCTTCCAACTCCATAGAATTGCGGCGGATCCGCGGCCTTTTGATCAGAACCCTTGAATATTTTTCAATGGGGCTGCTCCTTGTGACATGTGGCAATTCTAGAAACCTTCAGAATTCAGAAATCTTCTCGTGGTTGCTTCCAGACTTGGTCTTTAAGTTTTGATTCTTAATTAGGCAAGTCTTCTTCAACAACTTGATTTGCTTGATTCTAGTCTTTGAAAAATTCTGCACACTTGGAAATCTTTTGCACAACAACTCAAATAATATTTAGTAGACTTAGTTCTACCAGGATTAGGTCAATGAATTTATTTGCATACATTTTTCTACCAAATGCTAATAAAAATATATTAATACATGGAAAATAGTGTTTTTACACATAAACCCCCATATGTATAATATATTAGAATAAAGTCCTTTTTTAATGTGAAAATGGTAGGAAAAATGTAATACAAATGTGCAGTTTTATCAACTGAACACTTATATCCGACGGTTAATCGCCAATCTCTCTAGGAAATGCCGTCCATACAACCATCAGATGAAGAAAGGCATCCCATCCATATGGGATCAGAAGTGTCAACAGGCACTTGAAGAGATCAAGCAATGTTTGCAGAATCCACCAGTTTTGGCCGCTTCGGTTAAGGGTAAGCCCCTTGTCCTCTATACAACCGCCCTTGGATACAAGAGAACGACCAAGAAATGAAGAAGGCTCTATACTACTTTAGTTGAGTCCTATTGGGAGCGGAGTGCAACTACTCTCCCATCGAAAAGCATTGCTTGGTGTTGATCTTTGCAATCACAAAGCTCAGACACTGCGTTCTAACACATGAGGCCCATCTCATATCGAAGGTGTGTAAGTCTACTCATGCTCGCTGGACGAGTTTCAAAAACTATCGCGGAAGCGGAAAACGAAAAATCTTAGTGAGCACAAGCACCCTAACCCAAAATCAACCATAAACTCTACTAGCTTGCAAACAAAAAGGAGCTAGAGTTAAAAATGTACAACCTTTGAAATATCTTCATTTTCTCCAAAGGTTGAATCCCGGACTCTGGCAAAGCTCCGAGGCGTTCTGGACTGCGCTTGGTTCTCGATCGGCTTCGTTGAAGATGATCCAGGCGAATGCCACCAGTTCTAGCTCCAATTTCAACAATTTGAAGTAACTCTCATTTTGTGTATGCTAAACATCAAAATGAGAGAGATGTAGACTGTAGACTCTCATTTTTGCTCTCTCTCTCTCTCTCTCTCTCTCTCTCTCTCTTCTCTTTTTCCTTTTCTTTTTTATTCTCATTTTTCTTTATTGCATAACCTTGGATGAGAGAGAATAGCATTGAATATTATGGCTAGAATAATCAATATTCCTTTCATATTATTCATCCTTCAACTTTCATCCAAATGTTATGTGCATGAGAGTGGACGCTAATAAGCTTCCACCTCATGCTCATATTATTCACTAAAAAGGAAAAATGAGATTAAAAGAATAACCACACATACATAGATATATGTGTCATGTGTATGCATGATAGTCATCCCAAAACATATGTACATGACATGTAATATGTCCATTTAACATATAAAGAGAGAGAATAAGATTAAAATAATAATACTAATTTATTTATGCTCCATCATATATAAATAATATCATTAAATCAACACTTGATTTAATGACCCGGTTCAATCATAAACCGGCTAGTATCATCCGTCCGATTAATACATGTAGTATCACATACACATATTTAATTAGACCCCGCATGCATCGTTGTACGTGCACTAAATCATTTCGCTAGAATGGGAAAACCCTTTTTGTGGGACTCTAAACACTCGACAATACGTTGGCAGTAAGTTAGGATCATATCCAATTGATCCGAAACACTTTCAGATCAATCCCCACCGGATTAACCTACAAGCACGTCAACGTCACTAGCTGTGCGTAACGGCTACCCAGGTATTGAACGAAAATCCTGTCGATAAGCAAGCTCGTCCGTACCCTGCTAGAGCTTATCAGTGACATTCACCGTACAGTCCAGTCTCTTTATCTAAGACTGTCGCATACCGAGTCTGGGAGGTGGAAACCGTCAGACTCCTAATAACTCGATAAGTCATGCTGACATCAAGCTCATGTCCATCAAAGAAACTACTGATAACACTTATCTGTAAATCTCATCTGCCTTGGCCAAGGACTTATAGTCATAGCCAGCTGTGCACTGTGCAACATCAACTCCCTACACTAGGAGAGACGAATTCTCTCGACCGCTCACCGCCTCCATGTGCTTCGGGACTGTACTCAACTAAAACCTGTTTGCACGGCTCTTTAAATCCATGGTAAGGTAGTAATCTAAATATGGTAGGAACACACACAAGACAATATGGCGATCTTGGGTCTAAGGACTACCTTATACTCATGTCACCAGAGAACTGCTATCTGACGATTGGTATAATACAATCTAGAAGTTCTCGGTGTGTCCGTACGGTGCAACTCATCCAATGAGCACCTATATACAATCATCGGTGTCAAATACCAATGTTTATGGGATCAGCCATCGCCCCGTACAGGGTCAAGAAATATATACACTAGTCTAAACCGGAATATCTATACCCAGTCTCGATACTCTTACGACTAGAGACTTTTAAGGACATGCTTATAGACTATCCAGGCCCCACTAGTATGATCCCTATCATAATCATGGTAGTCAAGTAAAGATCCTATGGGCTTTATCGTCATGTAATAGTGATACGTTATAACAAGTAAAACGTATACATATGAATGATAAATACAAACCAGATATCATACTATCACCTCGAGCAAGACTGTTCTTGGTATAGGCCCTCATCGAATTCAGTAACTACATTCCTGCAACTACGATAATTGAGTTGAGGGCACCTGTATCCAACAATCACCTACTTGCACTTAAGGCCAATTATTGCGGTATCGTATACACACGTCTCATATGCTACTGCATACCCAACTTCTATACTAACAGTTTCATAAACTATATTTGAGAAACAGCCTCAATGAGTGGATCCGCTGCAACGTTTCTATCTGTATCTCTCCGAATCTCCAATTCGCGGAGATCAACTATCTACTGAAATAAGCGATACCTACCTTAGAAGTTTGTTTGGATAGCTGATGGGAAGATGTTCATAAATGAATGTATTTATCCAAACAGACACTTAGGATGTATTCTCTGCTGATTCACAATCAGTATCTAGCGTCTTGACTACCCTAGTATCTAGCTTGGAACTCTTCCAATATACTGCTTCTCACAAGAGGGTAAACTAATGACTCACGACAGATATTCTGTCACCCTTGTCACCACGGAAGCTAGAATCGGTAATCGCTTTCCGAAGGAGTTTGTTATTACAGTACACCAAGAACATCTCATATGTTCTTCACTTCTTCCTATGTCTCTCCAGGATTGGACTAAAAACTGCTTACTATACTAAATTTAAAAGCAATATCTGATCTGGTATATAATATCGCATGATTGACCTCACAGCCGAAGCATGTCGAATGTAATTCATGCGAGTCCCTCTCTTCATCTGTCCCAAAAGATATCTTTAAAGAGAGTGACCCCATTACCTATGGGTACATCACCTCACCAGGAGTCATCAATTCTAAACCACTTTAGAACGGTGTTAAGATAACTGAATTGGGATAATCCCAAAACCCTTACTAGATCTAAATCTATAGATCTAGTGAGTAGAATCTATGATGTATATATAATTCACAAAGGAGAAACATATGCGACAACCAATGTTTGACCGAATCGTAGTATAAGAACATCACTTCCTATCAAGAGTATATCATCCACATCAATATGAGGAACTTGACAGTATTCGCTACAACCTTCTTACAAATACCAGGTCCATCTTTAATTTTGATAAAGTCAAACACTTTTGAACGTAGCAAAAACAAATGATCCATCTCCGCCATGCCTGCTTTAGTCTACAATTAGATTTAAGCAACTTGCACATTTTCCGCTGCTCCCACTGACTAAGACAATCATGTGGTAGAGTTATATACACGTATACTTCTAAATCCAAGAAAGACATTATAGTCATCCTCATACCAGATATCGTAGTCATGAAAACAGTAGTGGTAAGTTATATCCATATGGACTTCAGCACAGACACTGAAGTAATAGTATCATCACAATCCACATCGGGTGTTTGATGAAAACATGTTAACTACAAGTCTAGCCTTATTAGGTTAATACCTTTTCATTTGCACTGATCACGAAAGACCTGTTTGCTCCTTATTGGTTTTTCCCCTTTCAGGAGCACACCATACAGTTTATAATTTGTTGTAGTGCATGGAGTCCAACTTGGATAACTTGGCATCCATCCATCAGTCGAAAGTCAACACTTCTTATGGCCTACTGATGACTAGCAGGGTCATCATCACATGAAACAAGCCTTCTCGTCACCGTCTACGAGAAAAACGAAGTATCTCTCGGGTGGCTGAGGGCCTCTACTAAATCTGCGGAGTAGCTATGGTCTGTCAGGGTCAATTGGATCTTTAGGTTATACAAAACTTTCAGCAACCGTTTGCGGTTTTGAAATCACTTTCAGTTCTATCATACTCCCACTAATTTCATTTGCAAAAAATTCCTTTACCAAGGAGGTGGCAAGTCAAGAGCAAAACACTTTTGATCTTGAAAAAGGTAGAAACGATCCCTCGCAAAAGCTTGGGATAACCTACAAACTGCTATTACCGAAACGTGTCTTGAGTTTGTCCGGATTGAGTTTTTAAGCATAAACTGGATAACCTAATATCTTAACAATCTTAAAATGAACACCATTCTATATCACATATAGAAACATAGGCTCCTGTTTAAGTAGAACCGATATCCATTGATATGCATCTATCTATAGTGTATCCCTAAAATTGAAGAAGGATACTCAATATTACTCATCATGGAGCGCACCCACGGATGAGCAATCTGAGAGAAAATCACATTCTCAATACGGAATATCTAGTACCAACCCCACGTCCGTATAGATATCGGACAATATATACCAATATGTATAATTCTCTTGAGTTCACTAACTCAAAATCTGTGTGTTGTTAATTGAAAAACATTCTTTCAGTTAAAAGAAACCAAAAGTTTTCCGTTTAGGAAAAACCTGATGATTTTCCTCAATAACAACAATTGCTCTGAAAACTGGCATTGAGGATAAAATCATCCATTCTTAATTCTCTGCTCCTTCTCAGTATCTGTAACGTCCTACAGACGTGAGATTCTAATCCGGTATCTATATACCCAGGATTTAGAGTTTATTGAGAAACATTTTTCCTAAACATAAACACACATAGGAAATCTGGAACATCAAAATGTTTCAGGGGGTTGGTCGGGTACTCATATTATTGCCTTTTTCATTGCCCAGGCTTATGAAAGTAGTTGCAATTTTCTTTTCTTGCACTTCAACCCCTTTTGATGTCACTCCATCTTACTTTCTTTTATACCGAACTTATGCTAGCTGGTATCTTCTTTCCATTCATTTAACACCAGCTTTGGGATTGGAAGAAGACTATCCAATAGGTGTAACTGGTATACACTCCTTATATATAAGGAATTCTAGAATATAAGATAAGGTAGAAGGGAGAGACAGACAAACAATTCATATAATCCAGAATTAGTGGCCATCCTCGGACTGAAACAATTTCATCGAGTTCGTATCTAACTATACAAATGGCTTTCCAAGCAATATGGATCTCAGTGCTGAATACAGAGGGTTCTGGCGTTAGCAGAAGAGGAAGTAGGATAAGTAAGGACATATGCGACTATGTCATGGATTAGGGTAATCAAGACATTCCAAAGCTATAAGTTTGTAAAAGGTCGGTCAACGAGTCTTAGTTTAAGGTCAGTCCAAGGTCGCTGCCAGAGAGAATGAAAAGAAACACTTAGCGTGCTCTCTAACCTTGATTAGATTGGTATATTTATCTAATCAAGATGACTCTCACTTTTCCGTCGAATCCTCTTTCAAACCCTAAAAGGAGAAATAGCTGGGATTTCATATAGAATATTTCCCGGGATTAACAATTATTCACAGTAGAAATCGGGATCCAAAATATCATGGCGTGGTGATCTTGACTGAGTCAACATGTCACCCCACTACATAGAAGGTATGCAATCACATTGCAAATTTCAACACTTGAAACTACCAATATCGGTTTTTACTTCTAATGACTTATGACCTTGGCTGAGCCAACATATCATAAGCCACTAGTCAAGTTCAACCTATCATTTCGTGATTGATTTATACCCACCCGTACAAACTCTTGACTGAGCCAATATAGTTTTGCGACTGTCCTAACCAATCGCATCACATGCAAGCAGGATGCACCATTTAGCTACCGTACACTACGCCTTGACCGAGCCAACATATGCAATGTGAATACTAAATACTACTTCTTGAAATGACAGAGGGCTATGACTGGTTTTGAAGTAATGAACTTAATATCATCGTAGGAATTGAGTGGTTTTGAAAATTTATAGTTGCGCAGACCTTTACTCAAGAGTGAACTTCCCGTGAAGGGATCTAGACTCTTTCCTCATCGAATGAGGTGCTGGATATTCCTAACCAAATACCACGATATAAAGCAAAAGAATACGGCTACAAAAACAACTTCGGTGACACAAACTTTTGCTCAAGAAAGAACTTTTAATGATGGGATCAAGGCTCTTTCCTTATCAAATGAGGTGTCGGATATTCTTAACTGAATACCTCAATGCAAAGCAAAAAAATCGACTAAAATTTCCTTTTTTAGATAAAAAGTGGTTCTTATAACGTATAGGTTTATTTTACTTTATATTAATCCAATTAATACAATCCCATCATTTAGATAATCAAATTATCCAGCAATTTCTTTCTCACACAATCATTATAGAAAAGTATGAAAAAGAAAATAGAATGCACATATACGCCATCCGCATTCGCTATGGGGGCCCGGGTTTTCACCATAAGGTTACTTAACTTATGGCAGAGCGGGGGCAGGGCTAGCGCGATGTAAAACGTACATAGTATTTATTTATATATACTATATATCACATATATAAATACATCATCACACGAAAATAATCCAACACCATAGAGTTAGAAAAGTTGGATCACATAGAAATCCCACGTTTCATTCGAGACACAAACAAAGCGTGACATTCCTCAGTCGCGTGAATAGCCCATATGTATCCAAAAGCAGACCTCTACGAGAAAGGAAACTCATCTGCCAATCCGAGAAACAAGGCAAGCTGATATCATCACCATGATGGGGCTACCCAGCACTTTCTCGAATCCGACGACTTGGGCACTCCACCGCGGGTCTATCCTAACCCCCCAAAAGCGTGGCAAGCAGCCCGCCAATCCTCGAATCGAGTGATCCGGTCTCAACTCCTTGAGATGGACACCTCCCTGTAATCTAGAATCCGGCTGCTAGTGTGCTTCTCCGCGGGATAATCCTAAAACTTGTATTAATACAATGGTAATATCAATCGCAACCTGATCGAGTCCCGACAAATAATTATACAAAAAGCAGAAATGAAGGCCACATGTCGACTGCTCGTCCCGAATTAAAGAATATACATTTTTTTACAACATGAATGAAATGAAATAAATCAAATTACACAATTCCACACGGGGCTATTCATTTCGCGACAATCCGAACCGTTCCAAGCACAATAACGAATAACAACATAATCATTGCAAATAACTACTGTGGAACATCGTATAATTGACATATAGCAGATATACAACATCACAGATAACTAAATGCAGAAAAAACAACGCTACATTTGATCAAAAAACATCCCGAACATCCCAAATACCAAACGAGATCATATCTCAAATCCAGAGAAAAACAAAAATACTAAAAATCCAAATTCCAAGAGTTTAAGCCACGGTCCAAATTTGGAGCCACAAATCAACAATTGGGCTGCCACAAAACCGCTACTAGTGGCCTCATCTTTGAATTCTGGGCCCGGGTTTTGAGCACACCATTTTCAAGAAGAATACATCACTCTGCAATAGTTTAAAATTTTTTCATGTGAAGTTTTTAAAAATGTACAGAGGCTTAAAAACCGGATTTATAAATTGGCAAGTTTCATGATCTGACAACGTAACTTTGTACCGATGCAAGTTAGGGTCTATGGTGGCTCTGATACCATTGTAAGTCTATTCGTGTTCGCCGGACGGGTTTCAAAAATTATTGCGGAAGCGGAAAACGAAAAATCCTAGTGAGCACAAGCACCCTAACCTAAAATTAACCATAGACTTTACTAGCTTGCAAACAAAAGGGAGCTAGACGTTGAACTTTGGCTAAGCTCCGAGGCATTCCGGATAGTGCTTGGTTCCCGATTGGTTTCGTTGAAGATGATATAGAAGAAGGCCCCCGGTTCTAGCTCCAACTTCAACAACTTGAAGTAACTCTCATTTTATGTATTCTAAATATTTCACGCCCCACTTCCCAGTAGACGAAAACGATGATGTGGCAAGCCCGCGGCATATTTATTCAGAGAAGGCCATTCCTAAATAAATATACTAAGCGTATTGAAACAATAACACACAATACAAGAATAAATGGAGACTGTACAATTTTCAACAAATATCTTTATTTACATTCAAACTTTAAATATTTACAGATATATGAGTACAACTGAAAAAGTAAATACAAAAGAAATGCCTAAACATTTGGCATACATAACCTGAAGAAAAAGATAGCTAGTCTAAAACCTGAGCCACGATCTAGTCGTACTCCTCCTCTGTAAAGTCCACCTCCTCGGTATCTGACGAACATTCCAAGAAAATAAAGGTTGGTGAAATGCTCGTCAGCGAACTTGCGCTCGGTATGTCCCGAAGGTAAAAGTGAAAAGTGACAAGTATAGAATAATCATGAAATAATGTATATGAAGAGTAAAAGAATATGTAAATAAATATGGTATATGTACTATAGGAATCTACATGGTCATTATGTTAACGTTAAGTTCCAAGTGTAAATGTCAACGCAACCGTAGAACTATTCACGAGCTTAAGAGTGGGGCTCCAAGTGCAAGGAAAAACGGGCCCATTTCATGTGTTTGTATCGGGACTCCAAGCTGTGGAGGAGTCGAACCGACTGAGTGTTATGCTCCGCTTCCCGGTGTACGGACAAGGGGACGTGGCGGGTCACACGACTTATTTACTCAGAAACAAACACGCTAAGCGTAAATAAGCAATATGATAAAGTACACAAGAAAATGAAAAGAGATGTAATTGAACATCAACATTTATTTATTAAACATTTCTTTACAATACAACTGAAAATGTAAATACAAGAATGGAAAGCAATGCCTAAACAATGGCATGAACTGAAAGAAAAGTGAGTACAAGTGAAGCCTAGAGGTCGTGCTGCTCAGTGGTCTGCTCCAATTTCTCCTGGCTGGTCTTGAACTCCACAGAGTCGAGTCCTCCTGACAACATTCCAAAGAAAGAAGAGAAATAGAAATGTAATCAGCGAACAATCGCTCGGTAAGTCCTAAAGAGAGATAAAAATAAAATAGACAGATAAGAAGATGTAACTGGTATAGTATTTGATTGTTATGCTAACGCAGTTTTTTGTAGCTTGGTACAGAATATGCCAGTGTATACGAGAGAAGTCCAACTTACACCGTGGACTATTCTAACCCGTAGTACAAGGCCCCGTCGATAAAACCACGAAACAACGACAATGGATGTATAGTTACGTCTTTTAATGACCATCCCATGCCACTCTTTACATATTCCGTGTTAGTCTATCCCTTTTAAACTCCGTAATGTCTTTTGTATTGATTGCATTGAAGTAAATTATAGATGTAAGAGTTGCTGAAACCATAATATTAGTTGTTCATGTAAACAGATAGGATGTAAATGGATAGTCATGTAATCAAGTCAATGAATATCCATGGTTCGATCAAATCAAGTTATATTGATATAGATTGTATTCTGGTATAAATAGATTCATGTTGAATTGGAGTTGTACTTGAATTGTATTCAAGGATGAATTGATTTCAGATTAGAATGAGACTCTATCTGAGTCAGACACTTTAAAATTAATTAAAGTCCTGAATTAGTTTTGGAGTTAACGGTAACTACTGCACATAGACAGCAGGATTTGTGATTTTTTCCAAGCCAATTACCGTATTGATAACGCCATTGTTAGTTGTCTACCTTAAATAGGCAAGCACCCAAATTCCCCTGCTCCATGAGGCTCAAGAGAACTGGTCCCGCTTAAACCTATATTTACTAGGGTCCTTATTGTAATTTAATATAATTTGACGGGGTTTTATGAAAAATAGTTTTGATATATTTTTAAAATACACCTCAAGTATTTAATTATCGTCTTTAGAGTTTTCATAGATGTAATTTTTAAGAGTGATGAGATAGTCTAGTGGATATAAACCTAACTTGAATAGTATATGATATTTTCATGTAATTTGACTTGTATTGATTCTTGATAGTATTTTCATGAACTTTTGTGATTCTTTTCTTTTGATTAGAAAATATGGAATATATTATATATTTTAAATAGATATTTATAATATATATATATAATTATTAAAAATAGAATTTATTTATTAAATAGAAATCACGTTTTCTTAGAAATTGTAATAAAAATTCCATCGAGATTGTTTGCTCCGTGAGGAGGTCTGCAACTCACTCTACTAGTCCCGAGAATGTGCAATAACCCGCACTATCCCGATCGGGTTCCCCAAAATGGGTTGTAGAGGCTTATTTGCTAGGAATTAATTATAACAATTTAAAGAATACGGGGTTTGATAGTTTAAGCTATTTTAATGTAAAATATTGTATTTTGACCTACAGAAATTGTTACAAAAGCCATCGTGCTATGTTAAGATGAGTGTTGTGATGAGGTAAGTCATTACCTCGTGAGTTTTCTAAAGGTAATATGAGCAAAATGATAAAATAATGTCGTATGTAAACTTGATGGTATTTTACCGTAAAAATGAAATAAAAGTTGCAGTACATATTTTGAATTGAAACTTATTGTAAATGTTGTATTATGTTTGTTAAACAATATAAGAAGAGATGGTTAATTTTTTGTTTAAGAAAAGTTGAGTTTTTAAAGAAATGAGAATCAGAAGTCGGAATAACTCCGTTTCCGACGAGTTTTGAGAAGAGAGTGTTTTAGATTATAAATGTAGATGGGGAGAGGGGACTTACAGTTTGAGAATAGAAGGGGAGGCAGTGGAAGATTTCGAAGGCGTCGTGGAGTCGTGTCGTCGCCGGGTTTGTCCCGAAATGTCGCCGAAACTTTGACCTTGACTAACTCCACTTGTACAACTTTTGGACTTAGATATTTTTTGAGAGTTTTGATACTAGATTTTATAATAGAGAAGGCTAAAGTGTAGTGTGGTATTTATAGGATAGAATTAGGGTTTAGGGTATTAAACTTGAGAATTAAAATGCATTAAAATTTGGATTAATGCCTCATTTTAATTCTCTGGAAATGTGCAGAGAAAACAAATAGACTAGGCTTAGTGGGGTAGGCCAAAAGGTGCTAGGGAAAAAAAATTGGAGCATTTTCTACGGGGGGACTGGCGGGGCCGGCCCCAAGCTCGATCTCGCCGGTCCAATGGTAGGGTCGGGGTGTGGGATTGAAGCCACGTGTTGGTGTCGTTTCATTTATCTCAGTGCACGTGTTTGATTAATCTGACTTTTCATTTTTACATGTTTTGCATGTGTAAACTTTTGGGCTTCCAAAAATTTTAAAAGAAAAAATCAGCAAAAGTATTATGTGGCTGAGGGGATTCAAACACAGGGTTTATATCACAGCAGTGTAAGGATTTACCAATGAGCTACAAGTGCTTTCTTGCTGTTCAAAAACAATTTAAATTTATAACTTTTGCTCAGGCTAAGGTATTCCTTTCTGTACTTTACAAAAAAAAATTGTACAGAAGTTTAGGGTCGTTACATTCTACCCTCCTTATAAAAATTTCGTCCTCGAAATTTATAGAAGGAAGTTGTAACAGATTCAAGAAATTTTTGATGACAGTGGTGGTGAAAGAATACTGGCAGTGCATGAAAAGTAACGAGATGATGCAAGGGTTTGAAAAGATTGAGAGGAATTACCAGTGTTATCTTGACCTATATCTTCGTCTTCCACGGCCGCTAAAGTGAAAGCCTGACTCCGGGGTACATTCCTCCTATCTGGAGGCACATTCCTCTGTCTTGGGGCATGTTTCTCTGCCTTCGAGGCATGTTCCTTATTGCCTGATGGAATTGGCGAGGAGGTTGTGCAGGAGGTCCACGTGGAGGTGGAGATGGAAGAGCATGACGATGTGTAGGAGCCTGGATAGATGGCCACTGCGGATAAGTGGTGTGAGTTGGAACCGGGTTGCGTCTATAAGGACATGTTCCAATTCCATGAGTGGATGCGCCACAAACTAAGCACAGGCCTTTTGCACGCATACAATCCTTCCACAGGTGTCCATCTCTCTTGCAGTAGAAGAAAAAATCTTGACTTGGCCGGTTATTTGTTACTTTCGGTCTCCTGGGTTCAAAAGTTGGTATTGATGAGGCTCCTCCTGCCATCTGGATGGCAGGGCGCTTCACACCGGCAGATTGAGATCTGCCCTTCTTCTTCACTACTGCCTCTTATCGACGGGCAGCTTTCAGAGCTAGGTCATGGGTTGGGAAATCCCCTGTAGCTAGTGTAGCTTGGATTTCCTGGTCGAACCCCTGCTGAAATCTTCTGGCTCTGATATAAGCAGTTGGATTAAGGTGTGCCACAAACCTGCTCAACATGGTGAACTCGGCATCATACCCATCCACTGATTTACTCCACATAGAGCCTTATTGTAAGTGAATGAATTGCTGCTCCTTGTCAAATCGCCCAGTCTCCGGAAAATACTTTGCGTCAAACATGTCGCGAAATGTATTCCATTCGATCGGCTGGGCAAGACGGTTTTCTTCCGCTTTCTACCATACTCGGGCGTTATCGGTAAGTTGCATCATCATAACTCTTACCCAAGCAATGTCTGACACTTGTGCTGGTGCCAGACCGTCTTCAATTGATAGAGCCCATTCCTCAGCTTCCAAGGGGCTCTCTTTTCCAGAAAATTGCTTCGGATGAAGTTCCCGAAATTTCTTTACTCCAGGCGCTTCCGATTCTGGACGGTTCATTAGTATGGCAGTCTACTGCTGCTGTCTTTCTAGGAGGCTCTTAATTGCTTCGAGCGGTACCGTCTTCCCGTTGATCGGAGCTACAATGGTGGGCGTAAGTGGAAGAGGTGATGTTGGCGTGTTGTTGACGTTTGTACTCGTGTTGTTGGGAGAATCCATAACCTTGAAAGAAAATAGGGTTAGGATAGATTCAAAGATTAAGAAATATAAAAATGTTTAGTTGCTGAGTCTTGTAATTCTTGTGTTATATTGCTTAGGTTTCCATGCAGCACTGACCTACATGGTAGGGTTCCATGCAGCACTGATCCTGCATGGGCCGCCAACAAAACCTTTCACGCCCCACTTCCCGGTGTACGGACAAGGGGACATGACGGGTCACACAACGTATTTACTCAAAAGCAAAAACGCTAAGCGTAAATAAGCAATATGATAAAGTACACAAGAAAATGACAAAAGATGTAATTGAACAGCAACTTTTATTTATTAAAAATTTCTTTACAATACAACTGAAAATGTAAATACAAGAATGAAAAGCAATGCCTAAACAATGACATGAATTGAAAGAAAAGTGAGTACAAGTGAAGCCTAGTGGTCGTGCTGGTAGGTAGTCTGCTCCAATTTCTCCTGGCTGGTCTCGAACTCCTCAGAGTTGGGTCCTCCTGAAAACATTCCAAAGAAAGAAGAGAAATAGGAATGTCGTCAGCGAATAATCACTCGGTAAGTCCCAAAGAGAGATAGAAATAAAATAAACATATAAGAGGATATAACTGGTATAATGTTTGATTGTTATGCTAACGCAGTTGTTTGTAACTTGGTACAGAATATGCCAGTGTATACGAGAGGAGTCCAACTTACACCGTGGACTATGGTAACCCGTAGTACAAGGCTCCGTCGATAAAACCATAGAACAACAGCAATGGATGTATAGTTACAACTTTTAATGACCATCTCGTGCCACTTTTACACATTCCGTGCCGGTCTATCCCTTTTAAACCCCGTAATGTCTTTTGTATTGATTGCATTAAAGTAAATTATAGATGTAAGACTTGCCAAAACCATGATATCAGTTGTTCATGTAAACGGATAGGATGTAAATGGATAATCATGTAATCAAGTCAATGAATATCCATGGTTCGATCAAATCAAGTTGTATTGATATAGATTGTATTATGGTATAAATGGATTCATATTATATTGGTGTTGTACTTGAATTGTATTCAAGGATGGATTGATTTCAGATTATACTGAGACTCTGTCTGATTCAGACACTTTAAAATGAATTGAAGTCCTAAATTAGTTTTGGAGTTATCGGTAACTGCTGCACATGGACGACAGGATTTATGATTTTTTCCAAGCCAATTATCGTATTGATAACCTCGTTTTTAGTTATCTATCTTAAATAGGCAAGCACCCAAATTCTCCGGCTCCGTGAGGCTCAAGAGAACTGGTCCCGCTTAAACCTATATTTACTAGGGTCCATATTGTAATTTAATATAGCTTGAGAGGTTTTTATGAAAAATAGTTTTGATATATTTTCAAAATACACTTCAACTATTTAATTATTGTTTTTAAAGTTTTCATAGATGTAATTTTTAAGAGTGATGAGATAGTCTTGTGGATATAAACCTAATTTGAATAATATATGGTATTTTCATGTAATTTGACTTGTATTGATTCTTGATGGTATTTTCATGAACTTTTGTGATTCTTTACTTTTGATTAGAAAACATGGAATATATTATATATCTTAAATAGATATTTTGATAATATATATATAATTATTAAAAATAGAATTTATTTATTAAATAGAAATCACGTTTTCTTAGAAATTGTAATAAAAATTCTATCGAGATCGTATGCTCCGTGAGGAGGTCTGCATCTCGCTCTACTAATTCTGAGGATGTGCGATAACCCACACCATCCCGACCGGGTTCTCCAAAATGGGTTGTAGAGGCTTATTTGTAAGGAATTAATTAAAACAATTTAAAGAATACGGGTTTTGATAGTTTAAGCTATTTTAATGTAAAATATTGTATTTGTCCCACAGAAATTGTTAAAAAAGCCATCGTACTATATCACGATGAGTGTTGTGAAGAGATAGGTCATTATCTCGTGAGTTTTCTACATGTAATATGAGCAAAACGATAAAGTAATGTCGTATGTAAACTTGATGGTATTTTACCGTAAAAATGAAATAAAAGTCGCAATACATATTATTTTGAATTGAAACTTGTTGTAAATATTTTTTTATGTTTGCTAAACAATGTAAAAAGAGATGGTTAATTTTTTGTTTAAGAAAAGTTGAGTTTTTAAAGAAATGGGAATCGGAAGTCAGAATAGCTCCGCTTCCGACGAGTTTTGAGAAGAGAGTGTTTTGGATTACAAATTTAGGTGGGGAGAGGGGACTTACAGTTTGAGATTAGAGTGGGGAGGTAGTGAAAGATTTCGAAGGCGTCGTGGAGTTGCGTCGTTGTCGGATTTGTCCCGAAATTTTGGTATTTTACAAGGGGAGAGGGGACTTAGATATCTAGTATCAAAACTCTCAAAAACTCGTCGTGGAGAGTATTTAGTATCAAAAACTCTCAAAAACGCCTTCGAAATCTAGTATCAAAACTCTCAAAAAATTTCTAAGTCCAAAAGTTGTACAAGGGGAGAGGGGACTTACAGTTCGATATATTTTAGTTTTAGTGGTATTTTAGTAATAAAACCTAGTTTTTAAAAGTTTATGGTATTTTTATGAAAACTACTGCTTTTGGAAATTTGATGGTATTTTATTAAAACTTTAATCTTTCGTTTTAAAAGATAATTTTCACCATTTATTTTTATTGAAAATACGTATATAAAATTATATATAATTTTCCAAAGTTTTAATTTGTTTTGAAAAGTCGTATTCTTTTAAATCGTATTTTCATTTCCTTTCGAGACCGAATTCTCTGTGAGGAGTTCTGTATATCACTCTACTATCTTAAGAACATGTGATAATCCGCACCATCCGTAGATGGGTTCCCTTAAAAAGGTTGTAGAGGCGCAATTGCAAATGGTCAAAAAATATTGATTAAAAAAAAGTTTATTTGTAAAAATATTGGTATTTTACTGTAAACCGTATTCTTTAAATTAAACCTACATATAAAATATTGTGCTATGAAAATATAGTGTATGTGGTGGGGTAGTTCGTTACCCCGTGAATTTTCCTAGAGGTATATAGGCTAGTTATTGGAAAAGAGTACTTTTAAAGTTCATGGTATTTTTCTGAAATTTTTCGATTTATGTTTAATTCGCATGAAATTTTAACTACATAAAAAGTAAATAATGTGAACAATATTTTGAAGTAATTTTAGAGGATCGTTATAATTTATTTGACCTATTCAAATTGATAAAAGTGTTTAAAAGAAGTGATATTAACGGTAACTCCACTTTGTCGACATGATTTTAGAATGCGATATGAATCAAACTGAAATGGAAGAATAGGGATTTATGGGTTGTGTAGTGTTGATAATAGAGTAAGGAAAATAGTGAGTGTCTTCGTGGCATTGTGGTATCGTCGGGAGTGGCTCTGGTTTTCAACGGAATGAAATTGATCGCTAACTCCATTTGACTAGCTTTAATTCTTCTTGAACTTAGAGAATTTTTGATAGAGATTTTCAGAATAGGGAGAGCTAGGAGATGTGGTGTATTTATAGTGTAGAAGTAAGGGTGTGAGTAAAAAAATTTGAATTAAAAAGAATTAAAATATGATTAATGAGGGAAATGAAGAGTCTGGTTTAATTCAGAGAAATCAAACATTACAGAGGGGTAAAGAGGAGTTGAAGAGGTTCACGGGGGAAGCATGGAGTCATTTGGGCTCATCTTGGCCACCAGTAGCGATTTTTGGGACTATTTGGGCGGTCGGATCTTGGCCATTTTCCTTGAGATTCGTACCATCTGTTTTAATCGGTCTTAACTCCTCATTTTTCTGACTTTATTTTTCTGAAACTTTTCGATTCTTCGTGTATTGCACGTGCAACTCTTGGGCTTCCGAAAAGTTAAGAAGAAAAATATTAAAAATAATTAGGACTGATGAGAATCGAACACACAAGTTATGTCATAGCAATGTAGAGGTTTTACCAGTGAGCTACAAGTTACTTCTTGTTTTTATTGAACAAAAATAACTTATAAATCCTAATCAGGCTGAAATACCCTTTCTATATATTGAACAAGTTATATTTGTACAAGGATTTCAGAGTCGTTACATTCTACCCTCCTTATAAAATTCCGTCCTTAAAATTTACATAAAGACTAATTTTCAAAAAGGTGAGGGTATCGTGCACGCATATCATCTTCTCGTTCCCATGTTGATTCTCCTGGCGAATCCTTTCTCCACATCACTCGGATCAAATTCACCTCTTTGTTCCGTAAGGTCTTCATCTTTCGATATAAGTTCTTGATGGGTTGCTGCTCACAAATCAGATCGGCTTGTACAACGATCTTTGAGTGATCAAGTATGTGGATGGGTTGCTCACATACCGTCTTAGCTAGTATATATGGAACACATTGTTCACTCCTTCCAATGAGGGTGGTAGTGCCAAGCGGTATGCCACTTCTCCCATTCGTTCGAGTATGTCGAATGATCCGATATATCTTGGAATTAGTTTACCCCTCTTTCCAAAACGTATCACGCATCTGTTCGGAGAGATCTTCAGAAACACATACTCTCCGAGTTGGAACTCCATATGTCGACGTTTTGCATCTGCCTAATGCTTCTGTCTGTCCTGGGCTATGAGCATATTTTCCCTGATCGTGCGAACCACACCTATAGTTTCCACGATCATGTTTGGCCCAAAGAGTTCACAATATCCAATGTCGTCCCAACTCAGTGGGGAATGACAATTACGTCCGTAGACTGCTGCGAATGGTGCCATCCCAATGCCTACTTGGTAGTTGTTGTTATATGAAAACTCCATAAAGTGTAGGTGATTTTCCCACGAACCTCTGAAGTCTAGCATATAGGCTCTCAGCATGTCTTCAAGGATCCGAATAGTTCGCTCGGACGGTCCATCTTTTTCTGCATGATACGCCGTGCTGAAATTCAGACCCGTTCCCTGGTTGGCTTGAAGACTCTACGAAAACTGGGATCAGAATCTAGTATCACGGTCAGAGACGATGCAGACAGGTATCCTATGTAATCTCACGATCTCCTGCATTAGTTTATTGGTATCAAGACAAGTATGGTACATCTTCAAGGTATAAATCTTACTTTAGATTTCTACTCACCTCCATGTACTTCCTTGCCAACGTCTTGGTTGACTGACCAACTCTAAATGGAATAAAGTGAGCCGACTTTGTGAGTTGATCCAAAATAACCCAGATTATGTCGTTATCCTTCATGCTGTGAGAGAGAGAAATCACGAAGTCCATGGTACTGCCATTTCCATTCTTGGATTGGTAACGGCTGAAGTAGACCAGTAGTTTTGTGATGTTCAGCCTTCACTTGCTAATATACTAAACATTTTGCTACGCTCCTTGCTACTTCACGCTTCATTCCATGCCACCAGTAGTGTTGCCGCAGATCCTTATACATCTTCGTGTTGCCAGGGTGTACATAATAACGAGAGTTCTGGGCTTCTTTTATCAACTTTTCTCGAACATAGCCGACTGGCATGCATAAATGGCTCCCATACCGTAAAGATCCATCTTTGTGAATGATGAAGTCAGTTCAAATACCACTTTCTACTTGTTCTCGGATCTTTTTAGCTTAGCATCATTTACTTAAGCTGCCTTGATCTGATTGACAAAAGTGAACTGGACTTGTAAGTTCATCAAAGATGAAGCGTTACCTGGCATAACTACTTCAATCTCCAATCCGTGTAGTTCTTCCTGTAGTTTCCACAGAGCGGTAAGATTCATTGCTAAAGGTTGGTGACTTGTGCATCGGGAACTATGTTCACCTTTCCAAGATGATATTGTAGGTTGATGTCGAAGTGTGCCATGAGCTCTAGCCATCTTCTCTGTCGCATGTTGAGTTCCTTCTGAGTAAATATATACTTCAGACTCTTGTGGTCGGTGTATATATCCATTCGTTCTTCCAAAAGATAGTGATGCCAAATCTTAAATGCGAAGACCACGGCTGCCAGTTCCAGATCATGTGTTGGATAGTTGCGCTCATGGACTTTTAGCTGTCTTGATGTAAAAGCCACAACCCTTCCATGTTGGTCTAGAACGCATCCTAACCCTTGGACGCATCACAATCTACATCGAATCCGCTAAATCGATCCAGTATTACGAGAATAGGTGCAGAGGTTAATCTCAACTTGAGTTCTACAAAAACCTTCTCACATGCTTCTAACCACACGAATACTTCATCTTTACGTGTGAGCTTGGTTAGGGGTGCTGCGATCTTTGAAAATCCTTCGATGAAGAGTCCGTAATATCCTGCTAAACCCAGAAAACTTCTTATATCTTTTACTGACTTTGGTGTCGGCCATTCGCTGACAGCTGACACCTTAACTAGATCCATAGAGATTCCTTCACCCGAAACGATGTGTCCGAGAAATCCGACCTGATCTAGCCAAAATTCACACTTGCTATACTTGGTGAAGAGCTGGTGTTGTCGTAATGTCTCTAGGACAATGCGTAAGTGCTCGGTGTGCTCTTTCCGATTCTTTGAATAAGCCAGTATTTCATCGATGAGGATAACAACAAACTTGTCTAAATACTCTCGTAAAACTTGGTTCATCAGGTTCATAAAAATGGCTGGTTGATTGGTCACTCCAAATGTCCTTATGAGATATTCATAATGGCTATAATGAGTCCTAAACGCTCTCTTCAGAATGTCGCACTCCTTGACTTTCATCTGATGATAACCCGAATGAAAATCTAACTTTGAAAAGATATAAGATCCACTTAACTGATCGAAAAGGTTATCGATGCGAGATAGTGGATACTTTTTCTCAATCTTTACTTCGTTCAGAGCGCGATAATCCACATACATTCTGTAGGTACCTTCATTCTTCTTTACCAGTAATACCGGAGATCCCAACTTGAGGCATTGGGTCTGATCCAATTTTTCTTCAGGAATTTGTCCAACTGAATACGGATTTTCTTCAATCCCTCCAGACTTAATCAGTATAGAGCTTTTATTACTTTTTGTGTGCTGGGTTGCAAATTAATAATGAATTCAAGAGCTCGATCGGGAGGCAAACCTGATATATCTTCAGGGAAAATATCCTCGAACTCTCTAACGACCTTTGGCTTTAATCCTTCCGCTTGCAACGCTGCAATCTCTACCTTATTTGGTTTTGCTCGGTAGATGCTAGTATCCAAAGTCCGGTCTCCGCTTTTGAAATAGAACACTGGGTGATCTGGTATTTCAAACACTACCCTTCTTTGTCGACAGTCGATGATAGTGAAGAAAGTTCCCAGCCAATCCATTTCCAAGACTACGTCGAAATTCAGTATGTCCAGTACCTTGAAGTCTATATAGAATTTTCGACTACAGACTACCAATGGACACAGATCGTATCCTAAGGTTTCTTTTAGAACTCCATTCCCTGAACTGACATTCCAGTTGGATACGAGCAGCTTAACTGGGATCGCATGAGTTCTCGCAAACCGTTGCAACATGAAGCAATGTGATGCCCTAGTGTCAAAGAGCATGAGTGCAGGTAGGCTGGCTACTAAGATTGTATCTAAGTCGTGTGGGATAGGTTTAGATATAACAAATATAAGATGACTAGGAATTGAAATAACTTGAAAGGGAAAAGGAAAGAGATTTACCATTGATAACCTGACCCGTAGCTTCGGCCTCTTTGACCGACATAGTAAATGCCTGGCATGATGGCACGTTCCTCTGTGCCTAATTAAACACTCGACGTTGAGGTTGAACGGTCTGTGTGCGGGGAGCTGGAGCTGGTAAAGCTAACCGGGTAGGAGGCGCTTGGATCGCCGTTCTAGCTAGAGGGTTATTATTCCCTCGGTTCTAGGGGCATGCTTCGATAGTGTGAGTATAAAACCCACATATCAAGCACAATTTGTTCACCCTATGACAGTTCTTCACTAGATACCCTGTTCTTTTGCAATAGCTGCAAAAGTATGGCCTTGTTGTTGGCGACCGAAACTCCTGTCCTCCGAGATGGTCCGTTGAAAGCTAGCCTGGAAGAGACCCCTCCTGCGATCTAGTGCAAAGGGCGTTTCATACCGGCCGACTGCGGCCTGCCCTTCTTCTTCACAACTGCTCATAGCGTCGGGCAGCCTTCAAAGCAAGTTCATGGGTTGGGAAATCCCCTGTAGCGAGTGCAACTTAGATTTCAGGGTCCAAACCCTGCTGGAATCGTCGTGCTCGGATCTCAGCAGTGGAAATGAGGTGTGCAGCGAACCTGCAGAACATGGTAAACTCAGCATCATATTCATCCACATACTTGACCCACATCGACCCTTGCTGTAAATGGATAAATTGCTGCTCTATATCAAAGCGGGCAGTCTCTAGAAAGTACATGGCATCGAAGAGGTCTCGAAATGTCTTCCACTTTTTTGGTTGCGCGAAACGGCTCTCCTCTGCCTTCCACCTACCCTGGCATTATCAGTCAGTTGCAACTTAGTAACTCTTACCTAAGCAATATCTGACACTTGAGCTGTAGTCAGGTCATCCTCAATCACCTGATCCCATTCTTCTCCTTCAACCATGCTCTCCTTATTAGAGAAGTTTTTTGGGTGCAGTGCCCGAAACTACTTAACTCCGGGTGCCTCCGCCTCAGGACGAGCCAGTCCTTGGTGTATGAGAGTTTTATGCTCCCTCTGTCCCTCCAATAGGCTCTTGATAGCCTCAAGAAGTACCGTTTGCTCATTGATAGCTGCCATGACTATAGGTGGTGGTGGTAGTGTAGGAGGTGGAGTATTGCCGTTGTTGTTGGTGCTGATATTGTTCAGAGAATATATCATCTTGATATAAAAGATAGATTAAGATAGATTCAAGGAATTTTGAAATGCAATGAATGTAAATGTTCGTTGAATTCATTAATTCTTGTGGTATATTGTTTACGATTTGATGCAGAATTGACCTATATAGGCCACTAATAAAACCTGTCATGCATCACTTCCCAGTAGACAGAAACGATGACGTGGCAAGCCCGTGACATATTTATTCAGAGAAGGCCATTCCTTAAATAAACATACTAAGCGTATTGAAACAATAATACACAATATAAGAATAAATAGAGACTGTACAATTTTCAATAAACGTCTTTATTTACATTCAAACTTAAAATATTTACAGATACATGAGTTCAGCTGAAAATGTAAATACAATAAAAGAAATGCCTAAACAGGTGGCATACATAAGCTGAAGAAAAAGGTAGTTGGTCTAAAACCTGAGCCGCGATCTGGTCGTACTCCTCCTCTGTAGCATCTGCCTTTTGGGTATCTGACGAGCATTCCAAGAAAATAAAGGTGGGTGGAATACCCGTCAACGAACTGGCGCTCGGTATGTCCCAAAGGTAAAAGTGGAAAGCGACAAGTATAGAATAATCATGAAATAATATATATGACCAGTAAAAGTATATGTAAATGAACATGGTATATGTACCATAGGTCTCTATATGGTTATTATGTTAACGTTAAATTACAAGTGTGAATGTCAACGCAACCGTAGAAATATTCACGAGATCAAGAGTGGGGTCCTAGGAGCAAGGAAATACGAGCCCATTTCATGTGTTAGTATCGGGACTCCAACCCGTGGAGGAGTCAACTCGACTAAGATTCAAGTACCTAGAAAAAATAGGTTAATACGGGACTCCTGAAGCTCTGTTGGATTCACATAAGAGACTATCCCAAACACCCCGAGTATAATATATATTATAACTGTAAGATATCCTTAGCTAATTTGATTGGTTGATTATAACATGTCTTGATCGAACCCATGGATTGCAAAAGTTGTAGAATGAAGTCGAGTAAGTCGAGTAGAACGCGAGTCATGTCAATTGCAATCCTAGATCTAGTCAAGTTAGTCGAGTGGATTGATTTCAAGTTCACGTTCAAGTTTAGCTTCAAGTTTGTATTCGAGTTATAGTTGCTTTCATATGAATGGATTTAACTGTTGAAATTCTTAAGTTCGGGAATAATCGGACAACTGCTGCACATGGATAGTAGTATTTGTGTCTTTTTTCAAGACAATTGACATTGATAATTTCTTTAATTTGCAATGTTGTCTAACCTGAATATGAAAGCACTCACTTTCTCCGGCTCCGTCGGGCTCAAAAGAAATGATACCGCTTAAACCTATATTAATCTAAAGTTCTTAAATATTTATTATTGTTATTTACATTGTATTTATATTATTTGCATATCTCGAGGGTTTTTTTTATAAAAAGTACATTAATATTGTTTAAAAATAAGCTTGGAGGCTGATTTAGAATATTAAGAGTTTTTATGAAAATATATTTTAGTTTTAGTGGTGTTTTAGTGATAAAACCTAGTTTTTAAAAGTTTATGGTATTTTTATGAAAACTACTGCTTTTGGAAATTTGATGGTATTTTATTAAAATTTTAATCTTTCATTTTAAAAGATATTTTCACTATTTATTTTTATTGAAAATACGGATTCATAATTATATATAATTTTTCAATGTTTTTAATTTGTTTTGAAAAGTCGTATTCTTTTAAATCATATTTTCATTTCCTTTCGAGACCGAATTCTCTATGAGGAGTTCTGTATCTCACTGTACTATCCTAAAAACGAGCGATAACCCGCACCATCAATTCTCCTAAAAGAATTGTAGAGGCGCAATTGCAAAAGGTCAAAAAACATCGATTAAAAAAACGTTTATGTAATGACTCTAAAATCCCTATACAAAATTAACTTATTTAATGTATAAAAAGGGTATTTCAGTCTGATTAGGAGTTATAAGTTATTTTTATTTAATATAAGTAAGAAACAACTTGTAGCTCATTGGTAAAGCCTTTACACTGTTGTGACATAGCCTGAGTGTTCGATTCCTATCAGTCCCATTTATTTTTAATATTTTTCTTTTTAACTTTTTGGAAGCCCAAGAGTTGCACGTGCAATACACGGTAAAACGAAAAGTTTCAAAAAAATCAAATAGGATAAATGAAGTTTTAATTACGAGTTAAACACACGACACGATTCTCGAGGCAGATGAATCAAATCCGACCGCCGAAAACCCTCCAAAAACCGATACCGGCGGCTAGGATGACTCCAAATGCTTTCGTGGTTCGCTCACGCATCCCTTTGACTCTCCTCTACTCCTCTGTATTGTTTGATTACTCTGCAAATAACCACAGACCTTTTATTTCTCTTGTTAATCTTATTTTAATTCTTTTTAATTCAAATTCTTTCACTCACACACTTTCATCCCTACACTATAAATATATTCTATCTCCTAGCACTCACCATTCTGAAAATCTCTATAAAAAATTCTCAAAATTCCCTAAATTCAAAGTAGAGTTAAACCTAGTCAAGCGGAGTTAGCAATTGATCTCATTCCGTTGAAGACCGGAGCCACTCCCGACGATAACACTGTTTCCCCCAATCAGAGCAAAGCTCTGTTTGAATTTTAAAAATTCAAAAATTAAAGCAACGCTTCAAATTCCTTACGCTGTGCGCAACGCGCCACGTGTCAAAAACTGATACGCCAGCGCAACGCCCAAGGCAGCGCTAACAAATCAAATGGCACTATATAAAGGATCCTAGGCTCCAAATTGAACAGAGAGAAAAACACAGAGAGAATTCACAAGAGCTCTTATAAGAACTTTGAGAAGAATTCAGAAAGAAAGAAAGAAAAAGGTAAAAACCTTTAGAAAAAGAAGAATTTTCTTCTAAAAAAGATCAATGATTTAGGAACAAGATTAAAGATCTTCAATAAAAAATGATAAATAAAAAAGAAGTATTATTCACAGATCATTTGATCTTTAAACGCATTGCCTTTTGATGAACCATTGGTTCTGGAATCTTGAAAGATTCTTTTTTTTTTGATCCAAAATTAGATCAAGATAATTAACAGTGCCTTGCACTTGTAAATCTGCACTGTTGCGCTCCTGGATTGTCGCAAGCCACCAGAGAGCGCTACGTGTCAGCTCCAGAACAACTTGCGCTATGCGCTTTTCAAATAGAGTATTGCTCTCTTAAATTGGCGCAACTCACCAGAGCGCGCCACGTGTCAGCAGCGCATCAGCGCAGCGCACTGCGCTTGTGCTCACCAGAGCGTGACACGTGTCACCTCCACATGCGCGTGCACTCATTAATTGACGCAAAGCGCCTGACAGGCCACATGGCCAGTGCCAGAGAATTAATGCACTGCATTATTGAAAAGAAGGGCCGAGCCCAATTAAAAAAGGTCTAACAGACATAATTAAATGCAATGAATTATTTTAAAAAAAGGGTCAGAGCCCAAACAAAGGCCTTTCAGACCAAAACAGATGCTGTGCATCATTTAAAAAGAAGCAGAGCCCAAATAAAGGTTCAACAGGGACCAAGATTAATGCTATGCATTATCAAACAAAGGGTAAAGCCTAAGCCAAGGCCTAATAGGCCAACCACAAATAAAAATGTTGAACATTCTCAACTGGACTTAGCCCAATTCTGGCCGTAAGTCCTCAAATTAAATTGACCGAGCATGACTGCTTCCTTAAATCAATTTACATCCGGTTTAAGGGTACATCTTTGAACTCCTCTGACACTTGTCATTGTAATCCTTCAACATCGTCAGAGAAGTGACGGGGTCCCGACAACCACACATCGATACGGACTGCGGGGTCCTTAAACTCCTGGAACGAAACGTCCTTAAACTAATATTCGTCCCAAAATGAGAATGTTGGACCGAAATATCCTTAAACTAATGTTCGTCCCCAAATGGGAATGTTGGACCACCACGTCCCTAAACTGGAAATCGATCGCAATGTCATTAAACTAAACAATAGAGCCAATTGCTCTCTTGTCGGATCCAAATGATCCCGTTAAGTTGATCTTAGTTTGGAGATTAGACTAACGTATACTTAACGAACGTTTAAGTTAATCTTAGCCTCAAGATGGCTAACGTATCCTTAAACCAAAACCCAAATCCAAATCTAAGAAAATACGGATTTGGACTAATCCACATCCTACGGGCGACGACATAAATTAGTCTCCGTATACAATCCACGGGCAACCACGAACAAAACAAACACCCACGACATGAAGTGAAATTTTGGAGAAGGAGAAAGTTGTTACCGCGATGCGGTAGCGTAATTAACTGCAGGGGCTTGCGCCTACAGGGAAGAGCGTCCCTAAAATCAAAAAACCCTCAGACGAGGGGGAATCTGACGAAGTCTGCTACATCGGCCGCATCCGTTTAAACCTTCGATACATGGTGCCATAAATCAACTTGGTATCTTCGGAGAGGTGGATAGATAAAATCAAATAGCATCTGCCCTAAATCTCAGGCCTAGACGTCCCAGTCTACGAGCCGTCATTCGGAGGGGAACAGATTCTGGCACGCCCGGTGGGACTTTTACTCTTTCCACTCCACACTTCGTGTGTCTTCTTCGCGAACGAATCGCGGTTTGTTAATGGTTGCCTTTGGGTTTCAAGTTACTAAGATTTAGTCTTTTGCCTGGCGCAGAAATCAAGCATTGATGGCATCCAACTGCTCAAACTGCTCCAAGTGCAACTGCAACCAGTGCTCCGCCTCACCCGGAGGTGTGGCTTACGGGCCTCGAGCGGCCTCCATATTTGCTATGCCGGTGGAACAAGTAACTCAGGCTACCACCGGTCTGTTCTTCGGGACTATGCTCTCGCCGATGAACGTTAACATCCCAGTGCCCGTACCGGAAGCGCAAAAGAAGTCGGTCTTCGACCAGCTCACTGCTACTACGACCCCTCTCAACGGGTCGTCCAATGTCAAGCCGGCAGCCTCGGTCTTTACCAGGCTGAACCCGAACTCTGATGGGCCTTCCAAGAAGCCCATGACCCCTGACGTGGCCATCGCAAAGAAGAAAGCCATCTCCATTCCTGAAGTCGTCAAGACGGCTTCTCCTGCTAGAGGGTCAGTCTTTTCAAGGCTGACTGTTCCGGCTCCCGTTCCAGCTCGAAGGTCTGTCTTTGACAGATTGGATACCGCTACTGAAAAGACAACATCAGTCTTTAAGAGGCTAGCACCAGCGGTGCCTCATCCGGGCAGGGGGAAAGACGAAACGATCCCTATCGCCGAGCCAGGCCCAATAGCTCGTCACGCTCGACGTCGCCACTAGCGTCGAGTAAGGAAGGCCGGGGGTAATTCCCCCTCTGGGTTAACTCCACCGGCTACAATGGTGGAAGTCAATGCTGCTGTTCCGACTGGGAACCACTTTGAACCGCTAAGGAGGGTACGCAAGAACTCTCCGACTGCTACCCTGAAAAGATCTCCTCCACCTGCGGAGAGTGCTGCGGGAATAAAGCCTGAGCAGCCCCCTCAACGGCTGTCTTCCAAGATTTACAAGGTCTGGCGACGGGTGCAGGACTCAGTAATCGTTCAAGATCCCTCCTATCGGCAGAAGAGGGTGAAGGTTCAAGAAGAAAGGAACCGTCCTGTCAAACCGCAAAGGACGACAATCGCTCGGGTACCCATTACAACGGCCCCCTCCACGTTGACTACTCAAAAGAAAAGAAGACCGGAGAAAGTTCCCACACCTGCGGCGAACGTCAAAGGCAGTGAACCCAAACGCCCTAAGTCCGGGGGCATTGTGGTACACACCGTCTACATGGCGTCCGGGAAAGAGGACAGCCATACATCCACAGGTCATAGATCGCTTACGCGGTCAGTGACTAAAGCTCAGGAGCAGCAGCAGAAGCTCCAAGAAATGATGAATGCGATGGCCGCACTCACTGGGCCAAAAGAAAGCCCCGAAGCGTCCTCGGATCAGTGACAGGAACAAGAAACCAATGCTGAGTTCCTTCGGAGAATATTAGAAAAGAAGGACAAAGAGGCTGCGGAACAAGCAGCCAATATAAAGCGAATGGCCCTTCTATTCCAGGACATGGTGGGTATGATGATCCAACAAGATCCTCCTGCTGAAGATCCTTCGATCGTCCTTGAAGATGACAGGGGAGAAGCGTCAAATCCTCCACCGGCTCTGTCAACAGCTAAGGAGGAGACAATCTCCAAAGCTTACTTAGACGAATATATAGCTCAGCAGATACGGGTTCATCAGGCGACTGAGGCAGCCGGTCAATTTGTCAGAACAGGGCGACCATATCCGAGCTGGTACGATTAGATAAAGTACCCGCCAGGCTACACCACCCCAAAGTTCCACGTCTACAAGGGGACTAGCAACCCCCATTAACATGTGGCCCTGTTCAGGGCTCTTTGTGGCAATAACGGCGGTGATGATAAGTTATTGCTTCACCAGTTTGTCGGTAGCTTATCGGAAACAGCATTCGAGTGGTATTTCAAGCTCCCAAACGACTCTATTAAGACATTTGCTGAAATGGAGTTGTTGTTTACCGAACATTTCGCAAGCGCCAGTGAGCGTACCCCGATAACAACATTGATTAATGCCAAGGTAAAGCCGGGCGAGACTTGGGTTCAATATGCAATCCGATGGCGAAACTTGTGGTCAAAGTGCGAACAACGCATTGAAGAAGCGCCAACGGTGGGCATGTTCATGGGCACCTTAGATCCTCATGAAACTATTTCTCAATTTATGATGTTCTTCAAGCCAACTACTTTCCAGGCCCTAATCGACAAGCTAGCCCAGATGGACCAGATGGGTCACAGGCCGTCTCCTCCAAAGCCGGACTCTTGAAATGAGAAAGGGAAAGGGAAAGCGATCGTCGCCGCCAATGCTCAACAACAGCCGAGCAATTTGAAGCCGGTTATTCGTCAAAACAATATGCGTCCACACCTATCCCTCGAGGAGAGGATAAGACATCCTTACTCGTTTCCTCAAAATAAAACAAGAAGACTGTTTGAACTGGCATTGCGCAACCGACTTATCAATCTACCAGATCCAAGACGTCCGTCGCAGCCAAACGACGTCAATGATCCCAATTATTGCCCCTATCACCGAGTATTGGGGCATCCGATTGAAGATTGTTACGTCTTCAAAAACTGAATTGAAGATCAATATCAGCAAGGCAAGTTCGCGTTATCCGAAAAATGGAAGGTGAACCCGCCGCAACCTCATACCTCTAAGAAGGTGAATACGCTGGGGGCGACGTGCTCCCTCATTGAAGAAGCTCCATAGGAGGTTGTGCTATCAGCCAAAACAAAGAGGATGCTGAATGATCTCCAGACGTGCCCGGCGATCAGGTGGAAAAACCCGTTGGAACCCCAGATCATTAAAGGAATGCTGAAACCTTGCCCAACTCCGAAGATCGATGGTGATAACCTGAGCACTCACAACCAGCCGTCAAAATCTTCAAAGAAGAAGAAGAAGAAATCTAAGAAGCCTGTGAAGCCTGGCGACATGAGCATGGACTTACAGAAGCAAATTGACGCGCTGGAGGAATACAATCAAAAGGCACGGACTCCCATCACACTTCAGGAGTTCCTCAACCACGTCTTTCAAGAGGAAGATGAGGGAGAGAGCTCGTCGGATGAATCTGAGGAATACGTGGCGAGCTACCATGTGATCTCTTACTCGTTTACGGACGATGAGAGAAATCCTTGCACTAAGAAGCTGGGGGCAAATCCTGAACCGAAATTTCTGGGGCCATCAGATGAAACCATTGATGCATTCCTCAATGAAGCTCTGTTGAAAAGTAAGGCTGATCAGGAACGCGAGACGGTTCTATTTGAAAAAGCCAAGAGCCGGCGATTAGAAGAAAGGGTTGAGGCACTCCCGTCAAATCAAAATACATCCATTGCGGACAAAATCAAATTCAAGACAAGGAAAAGGTTTGCTAAAGCCGTATCACTGGGGATGAAGCTACCACCTTCTCAAGAAAACAGTACCGGCAAAGCAGAAATGCACCCCTCCTATTGCTTATATCATCGAAAGGTTTCGCACCCCACCGAAGAGTGCAAAGATTTCAATAAATGGTGGCAGGGGTATGTCGCTCATCGGCGACATCTTAAACGGGAGAAGCGCAAAACTCGTCGGGAGCGGAAAAGTACGACCGAGGAGCCTAGAAGAACTACCGGCGATTGTCGCATGGTTAACGCCGGGAAAGTGCAAGTTCTCACATTCGGGAGCGACTCTTACGAGGAAATGAAGCTTAGCCCTCTCTTTAAAGAGTCCACCTCGGGAAAAGAGGAAGAACCGAAAGCCTGTGAAAATATTCGGCTACGTAATCGTACGCTACCCGAAAAGAATCTCAGACCCTCAAATAAAAAAGATAAAGAGAAAGAAAAGGTCTCTGAGGATATCGCCCTAGATGACCAAGTCATGGAAGAGCTGACTGCCAAGGACCCGCCAAAGAATATGTTCTGGCGCATCTGAGGAAGCTGCCTTCGCAGCTCAGCATTCTTGACGCCATTTTACTATCAAAAGAGGCAAGGGATTCATTAATCAAGGCACTACAGGAGCCGGAGCAATTCCAAGCTTTCCTCGCCGAAAAAAAGATGAAGGGTGAGTTGGAAGAAGTGCACACGGCCGATGTCACTTTTGGTGATGAAGACCTTCTCCTCGGGACGTGCGAACACTACCGTCTCCTCTATGTCTCAGGGTATTGCCATGATATAAAGATAGGCAAAATCTTGGTTGACAATGGGTCTTCTGTTAATCTCCTTAATGTGCGGGTGTTGAAAGAAATCTGCATGAGCGTCCAGCACCTAGCGCGGGATAAGATCACCATCTCCGGGTTCGACTCTCAATCATCAAGAACTCTCGGGTCTGTGATACTGACGTTACGCTTTGGGATACTCATCACGGACATTAAATTCCATGTCATAGACGCCAAGACATGCTACAATGCTCTGCTCGGCCGACCATGGTTACACGAGTACAATATCATCCCTTCTACACAGTATCAGTGTATGAAATATTTTAAGGATGGTCTCGAGTATACCGTTACGGGAGAGCTGAACCCGTTCTCTATGAACGAAGTCCGCAAATATGAAGATGCCAAATACTTCTTACCGGATTTTGAGGACACAGAGAGATGTCACAAGCCGGATAACAAAGCTATCGCCACCATCCCTGTCTTCGGGAGTGATACCGAGGAGGAAGAGAAGATAGTTTATTCGGGTCCGCCCCAATACAACAAGCCAGGACCATCCGCTCCTATGTTGTTCTTTGGCAGCGATTCAGAAGATGAAGTCCGTGCTATATTCTCTACTAGGCCTTCGATACAAACAACCGCTGACGAAGAGCAAACTCTGCAAGTCGCCATGGTTCCACTTAAACACCATAAAGAACTGGATGCGCCCTATAGCGTAGAGGAGCTACGGACGTTTTATGTCTCTCCCTGGCGAGAAGGCGAAAAGGCAATTCTGTTCTACTGCTCTGAAGAAATAAAAGTGGAGAAAGAGATCTGGCAAGGTGCGGATCCGATGAATGACAGGCTTCAGCCCATCCGTTTGCCTAGATATTATACAAAAGGCTTGAAGAGGCTGCTGAAGTGCCAGGGGATACCCTTTAAACAGACCGCTCGAAAAGCCAAATTCTATGACAAGATCTGGAATGTTCCCGGAACTCAGCGCAAGTTGCCCAATGGGAGAATGGAAGCGATCGGGCTTGGATATGTTCGGTCTAAGAAACGAGAGCTGCTCCGCGATAGCTACGACGTGAATGACTTCAATGAAAAAGGGGGCGCTCAATGGGAGGACGCTGACCTTCAGCCGGAAAAAGTCCCCGACGTGAAAATGCCTAGTCTTTCGTTCAAAGAACAAATGAACAAGCTTATAAGGGATGCTGGTCAAAAAGTTTGAGACAACCACAACCGTGAAATGGCCATCTACAAGAAAGCTAAAACGCAACGCCTCCTACAATAAGCCGCGAAAGATGAAAGTGCCGCTCTCTGTCAACCTGTGGTAAAAAAGGCTTGGCGCAGAGGCAGAAACAAGGCGAAAAGCGAAAAAGCGCCTGACAGCAACAAAGCGGGACTAAGAAACCACGCAAGCAGGAATCGAGTGGTCCAGATCTCTCCCTTGTAAACAAGATGAGTCAAGCATACTCTTTTCCTCGTGACAAGACGAAGAAGATACTTGACCGAGCTATAAAATACTAGATGCTTACACTGCCGGAGTCTAAGCACCTCGAACAAGCAGGCGAAGTCTCTCACCCAAATTATTGCTCTTATCACTGAGTAATAGGGCACTCTCTCGAAGACTGCTTCACCTTCAATAATTGGGTCGAAGATCAGTATCAGCTCGGAAAGTTTGCTCTGTCAGGCAGCTGGAGGGTAACACCGCCACATAAGCATGAACCCAAAGCTATGAGAGCAGAACCAGTTCTACATCGGTCTTGGAAGCGAGCTCGTACTTGTCACATGATAACAATATCAAAAGAAATGTCCGAGAACATGGATGACCTTCGCTGGTGCTTCGAAAACAGCAACGACGAGATGATCTCAGAATTTCCACCAGCACCAAAAGAGCTGGAGGATGGAATACATACTACTGCAGATAACCTCAAGAAAATTGAGTTGGGGATGGCAAATGACCCGCGACCGACGTTCGTTAGTGAACTGCTGTCTGAAGAAAGGGTGACTTCATTAAAAGACGTGCTTATGCAGTATAAAGATTGCTTCGCGTGGAACTATTCCGAAATGCCGGGACTAGATCCAGAAATTGCTGTGCATAAATTGGCAATATCCCCGGACGTCAAACCAATCAAGCAGGCGCCGAGGAGAATGCGGCTCGAGCTTGAGATGAGCATCAACACCGAGGTCAAGAAGCTGATCGACTCTGGCTTCATCCAAGAGGTTCAGTATCCCGATTGGATCGCCAATATCGTCCCGGTGATGAAGAAAAATGGGGCTGTGCGTATCTGCGTGGACTTCCGGGATCTCAATAAAGCTTGCCCGAAGGACGATTTCCCAGTGCCAGTCACTGAGCTGATGATAGATAACACGTCCACTCATGAAGTTTTCTCCTTCATGGACGGCTTATCAGGATATAATCAGATAAAGATGCATCCCAAAGACCAGAAGCACACCACTTTCCGGACCCCTCTGGGAATATTCTGCTACAAGGTGATGCCCTTCGGTTTAAAGAATGCCGGTGCCACCTATCAGAGGGCCATGACGAAGATCTTCGATGACCTAATACATGAAATCGTCGAATGCTATATCGACGACCTCGTGGTGAAAAGCAAATCATACGAGGAACATCTCGAGCATCTGAAGATCGTATTTCAACGCCATCGACAATACAACTTGAAGATGAATCCTCTCAAGCGCACATTCGGAGTTTCCTCGGGCAAATTCCTGGGGTTCGTTGTCCGACACCGCGGTATCGAAATAGATCCGTCAAACATCAAGGTGATCATGGAAATGCCTCTGCTAAAAACTCCCAAGCAATTGCGGTCTCTCCAAGGGAAGCTCGCGTACATACGATGATTTATAGCCAACCTTTCAGGTAAGTGCCGTCCGTATAGTCACTTGATGAAGAAGGGGACCCCTTTCGTTTGGAATTACAAATGCCAGAGCGCGTTGGACGAGATCAAGCAGTACCTACAGAATCCACCAGTGTTGGCTGCTCTGGTTAAGGGAAAGCCTCTCATCCTTTATACAACCACCCTCAAAGGTTCCTTAGGCGCATTATGGACCCAAGAGAACGACCAAGGGAAAGAAAGAGCACTCTACTATTTGAGTCAGGTTCTACTGGGGGCAGAAAGCAACTATTCCCCTATTGAAATACACTGCCTGGCGTTGATCTTTATGATAAAAAAGCTCAGGCACTATGCGTTGGCGCATGAAGTCCGTCTCATTTCGAAGGTACCCTTAAATATTTAATGTCGAAGGCCATACTGACAGGGAGACTCGCTAAATGGGCCTTGCTCTTAATGGTAACCTATCAGCCTCTCAAAGCAGTGAAAGGCCAGGCCATCGCCGACTTCCTCGCTGAGCATCCGATACCGGTTGATTCCTCTCTGAATTGCGAACTGCCAGACAAGCATGTGTTTCATGCAATCGAATGTAGTGATACCCGGTGGGAACTCTATTTTGACGGGGCGTCTTCCATAAAGAAGCGCAAACAAAACACGCCTATAATCAAATCGGGGGTAGGCCTCATCTTCGTAACTCCACAAGGAGGGATTATGCGCTTTGCTTTCTCCTTGACAGAGCCAAGGATGAACAATGAAGCTGAGTACGAAGCTTTGATAGCAGGTCTTGAGATCGCCATCGACATGGGAATTGAAAACCTCCTCATATACGGAGATTCTCAACTGGTCGTCTGGCGACTACTAAACGTGCAAACCAGAGTTGGTGAAGTACGACAAAAAGGTGCAACAACTGTTGACCCAAATTCCTTCCTACACTTTGGAAAGCATACCGCGTGCAGAAAACATCGAAGCGGACGCATTAGCCAAGCTCGCTAAAGAACTGGCAGATGAGAACCTCGATGATGTAAGAATCATGGTACAAAGCCGTCGGGTGCTTGCCCCGGCAGAAATATCTCCGGAATCATCCGTGGAAAAGGAAGCGAATAAGCAGACGACCCTGCAAATAAATAAGCAGGAAAAGGCTGAGGATTGGAGAGAAGTCTTTATAGACTACTTCAAATCTAATCGAACGCCCAAAGATGCATCCTCAAGACATCAGCTTATGAAAGGAGCTCTGTCTTTCACTTTCGTCAATGATACTCTATACAAGAGGTCGTTTGACTCTCTGTGGTTAAGATGCATGGGACCTGATGAAGCGAAAAGAGTCATTCAGGAAGTTCACGACGGACTCTGCGGTTCTCACTAAGCAGGTCCGAAGATGAAGTTAAAGATTAAAAGGATGGGTTATTATTGGCCCACGATGATTCAGGACTGCCTCGAGTATGCGAAGCAATGCCACTCATGCCAGATCCATGGGGACTTCATCCATCAGCATCCAAATCCACTACATCCAACGGTGTCTAGCTGGCCGTTCGAGATGTGGGGGACTGACATAATCGGCCCTATCGAACCAACGTCGTCCAGGCGACATCGATTCATCTTAGTGACGACTGACTACTTCTCCAAATGGGCAGAAGCAATACCGCTGAGGGAAGTGAAGAAGGAGAATATCCTCCATTTCTTCAAGACGCATGTCATTTATCGGTTTGGAACTCTGAGAAGGATCATCTCCGATAACGGGCCAGCCTACAGAAGCCACAAGATCAGTCGCTTCGCGCAACATCATAATATAGACTGGAGATATTCTCGGTTTATAATCCCCGAGCTAACAGTCTAGCTGAGGATTTCAACAAGACCTTGACGAAGGTCGTGAAGAAGACGGTGTCCCGAAATAAGAAGAACTGGCATGAGAGACTGCAATAAGCTCTCTGGGCGTATCGAACTAAGTTCAAAACGGCCACGAACACAACACCGTACGCGTTGGTATTCGGTACAGAAGCAGTACTCCCCCTCGAGATAGAGTTACCCTCTCTACGAGTGGCAGTCCACTACGAGTTGACGGACGAAGAAAATGCTCACATTTGGCTTAAGGAGCTTGATGCTCTTGATGAAACCCGGCTCATAGCGCAACAAAATCTGGAGGCTTATAAAGCAAAGATGACGCGCTCATATGAAAGATTGACACTTCCGAGGACATTCCGCCAAGGCGAACGCGTGCTAGTGGTCAAAAGACATATGATCCCGAATCGCGTTAAGCGGGGAAAATTCGAGCCAAACTATGAAGGACCGTACATCATAGACAAGGTCTACCACGGTGGAGCCTACCTACTCATGGATATGCACGGTGAAAGATCTTTCAGACCGATAAACGGTCGCTTCCTAAGAAATACTACGCTTAATGAGTCACAGCCTAGGTCAATGATAGACGACGACGACTATGTCCGCTCGCTATCTTCCTAAGCCTAAACTCTATAAGTAGTAGCCGGCCTTCTTCAACAATGGACCGAAATGTCCTTAAACTACAGCAGGACTACCGACGAGTGTTTGAGAAAACCCGAAAGGGCGCAACCTCGTTAAAAGACACTTGCAGGGTCCTCTCGACCTTGTAAGAAGAAACCACCCACGTAAGATCCTTACGACTTACAGGGAAGGAACACACTTAGGGATCCTCACGATTCCTAAGGAGAAATTACACTTGTGAGATCCTCACGTATCGTAAGGAGAACTCTCTTATGGGACTCTCACGGCTCATAAGATTTGAAAGTCTTAAGTTACAGAAACCATAACCTGTTCTTAAGCAACCCCCACAACCTCCATTAATGCCCTACAAGTGGTTCAATACTGACCCTTGTATACAATCCACGGGCGCGAATAAACATTTTCCTAACCGAGTCCCATCCGTGACTAGGGATATGTCCGTACGGTGAACAACCCTTATAAGTCCTCTCGACTTATAAGAAAAAAATACTCTTGTAAGATCCTTACGACTTATAAGAGACCATACACTTAGGAGTCCTCATGATTGCTAAGGAGAAAACGCACCTACGAGATTCTCACGACTCGCAGGTAGAAATACCTTTATGAGACCCTTACGGCTCATAAAGTCAAAAGACTTACTCGAAAAGATCCTAACCCTGTTTGCTAAACCACCTTTGTTCAATATCGACAGAGACAAATGATGATTCGCTCCTGGCAATATCCCAGTGGTAGCGATGCTGATGCCTAAATCGATATCAAATTCCAAGTCCTTTCATGGCAAATGATGATTCGCTCATGGAAATATTCCAGTTGTAGCAATGCTGATGCTGAGATTGGCACCAGATCTAAGTTCTACACTCGCGACAAAAATCAGCGAGCTAAAAATGCATACGAAATAGCCGAAATGATGGGGCAACTTGAGGAAAAATCAGCAAGTAAAAATGGATGCATGCAAAATAGCCGAAATGATTGGGTACCGCGAAAAATAGCCGACATGATTGGGCAATCGCGACCTTCGCGATATAAAAGATGAAACGATAGAGCATCGCGGAAATAAATAAAATAAAAAATATATATACAATGAAATTTCTGCCCTACAGGCGATATCACAGCAATCCCTGTATACAATCCAGGGGCACAAATAAAGAAGGAATCACACCTTTCCTCCCCGTGCTCCATCAGAAAACGGAGCCAAGTCTTGACGGTAACTCATATAAAACCCGAAAGACACATTACCTCGACTCAGGGAAACCAGTGTCCTTGATAAGAACACCTCGATTCGCGTCGGCCCGCAGAGAAACTAGTGTCTTTGCAGGAATACTCCGATTCGTTTCAACCCCAGGGATATCAGTGTCCTTGGCAACCTCCTTGACTTAGGGAAACCAGTGTCCTTGACGAGAACATCTTGATTCGTGTCGACCCGCAGAGAAACTAGTGTCTTTGCAGGAACACCCCGATTCGTTTCAACCCCAGGGAAATCAGTGTCCTTGGCAACCTCCTTGACTCAGGGAAACCAGTGTCCTTGACGAAAACATCTTGATTCATGTCGACCCATAGAGAAACCAGTGTCTTTGCAGGAACACTCCGATTCGTTTCAACCCCAGGGAAATCAGTGTCCTTGGCAAATATCTCAATTCAGGGAAACTAGCGTCCTTGATGAGAGCTTCTTGATTCGCGTTGACCCGCAGAGAAACCGGTGTCTTTGCAGGAGCACTTCGATTCGTTTCAACCTCGAGGAAACCAGTGTCCTCGGAAAAATACTTCGACTCAAGGAAACCAGTGTCCTTGACGAGAACATCTCGATTCGCGTCTACACGCAGAGAAACCAGTGTCTTTGTAGGAACACCTCGATTCGTTTTAACCCCAGGGAAATCAGTGTCCTTGGAAAATACCTCAATTCAGGGAAACTAGCGTCCTTGATGAGAGCTTCTTGATTCGCGTCGACCCGCAGAGAAACCAGTGTCTTTGCATGAGCATTTCGATTCGTTCCAACCTCGAGGAAACCAGTGTCCTCGGCAAATACTTCGACTCAGGGAAATTAGTGTCCTTGATGAGTGCTGCTCGATTCGTCTCGACTCGTGAGGAAATTAGTGTCTTCGCGAGGACTTCCCGATTCGTCTCGACTTGCAAGATAAAGCCTTAGGAAACAGGGATTAGAAAACTTATTTCCTAAGCACTTGGACCCTGCAAGTCAGTCTAAAACGGTCTCTTTCATACTATCCATGGGTCTCACTCTCCAAAGTTGAATCTCGACGAGGAGGGAAACAACCGCTTACGAGTTCTCTCGACTCGTAAGAGGGAAAAGTCTCTTATAAGATCCTTACAACTTATAAGAGAAAACACACATAGGAATCCTCACGATTCCTAGGGAGAAAATACACCTATGAGATCCTCTCGATCCGTAGGGAGAAAAGTTTTTATGAGACCCTCATGGCACGTAAAGTTGAAAAGTCTTAGGCAGCAGATTTGAACCTGCGACCTAAGCCATCGCTACCTCTTGAAGAAGCCAAGACAAGGTGCTCGCTCTATCACCTATCAACCATGTTTACTAAGACAACATACTGATAATAAAAGAAGGAAGAAAGAGCAGAGATGACACAAGACATTGCAAAAAAATGTGTATATCTTTATTCATGAATTCAGTTAAGTACAAGGCGAATCGTATAAAAGAATAAAGAATGTGTACATTTTATTCAAAGGTTACAAGTGTATAATGATACAAAAAAGTAGCTACTGAGAAGGAAATGGCTTTAACAAATCCGCGAGCTGCTCACGCACTTCCTTCAGCGCCTCCTCCTGAGCGGCTGCTGCGGCCACTTCTGCTTCTACCTGGGCCCGCTGCTGCAGATAGGATGAAAGTTGCTCTTCAGCTGCCTGCTGGGATGCCTCCTGATTAGGTGCATCCCGCTCGACGACGTCAAGCTGCTGCCTCAATGTTAACCCTTCGGAGAGGCATCGCAGAAGGCCTTCAAAGATAACCTTCAGCTGTGCAGCGTTTGCCTCCATCTTAGCGTGTAGTTGGGAAGATCTGCTCGAAGTCTCGCCGCATTCCTTACGCCTTGAAGCAACTTCTTGTTCAAGGTGGCGGAAGTAAGGAGTGCTCTGCTCGATCCATGCTGTCCGTTGAGCGCTCGCGGCCAAGACCTTGGGGGCAGGACACATAAACTCCAGTCGATGCAGGCGGGACTCGATTTCCCTGCAGTGATTAACCCAAAACTCGACGACGCCTTCATTATGAAAATTTACAAGCGTCGCCAGCATCGGATTAACCTCCGCAGCAAAATCTACAGCAGACGGGGGAGCGCTTGCATCAAGCTCTTCAATGTACCCGCTCAGCATACCCAAACTCATTGTAGCGTTCTTTGAAGATGGACGTCTCAGGAAGGGGCCTTCCGGCATTATGATGTGAGACTCGAAGGGTGCCGGAGTCGGAACGACAGCTAAAAAATAAAATACAATCAGATGACGGTTCAAGAAATATAAGAAAGACATCGATGGGATAGTTTACTATACCAGCTGCAGCAGGCGGCAAAGCCGGGAGGGCCGGTGGCGCGACCGATATTTCATCTCCTCCTTCGATTTGTAGCACTGCAACCAGGGCGGGGAAGCGTCAGAAATAATTCTATTACTGAAAAAAAGAAAGGCATCAATTGGAAACTATACTCACCAGCGCCGCTGGAGGAAGAAGCGAGCTCCGATGGGAAGGAGAAGTGTGGGCGCAGCACCTGATAGAGGTGATAAAAAAGTACTCCTGCCAGGATGCAATAGTACGACATTAGTACATAAATTGTGCGGCCGAAAGATAAAACTAAAGGGTCACGAATCCATACCTTCCGACATCTGCGATGGTACGAGAGAAAGCTGAAAGATGGCCACTGCGAAGGCAGTAGCTGGCGGCGCTCCTTCGAACAATGGAGCATCAGCACTGGCCGCACCTGCATTAAAAACAAAGATACACCTGTCAGGAAGGATTGCAAGACAAAGAAAAAAGGACAGTAACTCGAAATTTACCTGATGAGCCTCCAACCGAAAAGGAGGCGTCTCCCTCCTCCATCGACATGAGTCGACCTCCCGTGGCCTCATCACCTGACTCTACGGGGGTCGTCGTCGTGCTCGCGAGGCCAGAAGACGGCGGAGGACCGTAGACGGGGAGAGCAATGATGGGAGCATTGCCAGACTCTTAAGAAAGAGCGGCTGGCTTGTCCTCGGGAATCATGCCCGTCCCACCCGCTACGCCCTCGGGCTCGGCGGTCGTTGCTGTCTCTTCCGCCGTCACCATGGGGTCACCGATCTCAAGCGCTCCGTCCGCTGCTGCCCCAAGCTCGGTTATAGCAGCCGTCTCATCTGCCGCTACCTCGGGCTCGGCATCGACGGCCTTCCCTGGCGCAGTTTCCTCAGCCCCCAGCTCGGGTCCAGCAACCCCGGCAACGTCGCCCACTGCCGGCTCGGGTTCAGCAGGTGCCTCTTCTTTTGTTCCCTTAGGCTCGACGGTTTTCGCCTTCCCCTCGGTTGGACTTGGCCCTGCAGGATAAGATATGTAAGAACCGATAGGTTTATAATTCTTACAACAAAATCTTGAAAGATACATTACTTGAGGTAGACCGATCATTGGCCTCCCGAACCGCACACGCTGCCTGTCTATGGGCGGTAGACAGGCCGATCGGGGGCCCTTCGGAAGGAGAAGCAGCGGGAATAATGGTGCTTGGGCCCGCTCCCATGGCCGAAGCAGCTCTGCGTGCCTTCGCCTCACGCCTCAACTGCTTCCTCTCCTCCCGGGCCATCACGACGGACCTCTTCAACGCTTCCTTCATCAAGGCGTCTTCATCCTCGTATAGAGTTGCCTCAAGAGCCTTCATGGCATCTCTTAACGGCGTCTCAAGTCGGGTTTCTCGCGGTGGCCCTGATGAGGTCGGGACTTCAATAGTTGGCCCGGGGAGAGTCCCCGCATCGGCTTACAAAATAGGTCCCGCAGTCCCTGCAATAAGACAAAGAGAAGGTTAGATTTGTTGGATATAGTGCCCTCAAAGTCAATTATTGGATCGCAGGCACATGATTGCAATGATTGCGGAGGACCTATACCGGTAGGACAGTCTTACTCGAGATGATAGTATGCTATCTGGTTTGCCTTTATCAGTCGTGTACATGTTCAGGTGACTGATCGCTGTTACACGTCGATAGAGACCTTAGGATCTTGCTTGACTACCAACAGTATGATGGCGATCATATACGTGAGAGTTGGGTAGTCTATAAGCACATCCTTAATTGTGGTCCCTAGTCGTGGGAGTTTCGAGACAGGGCATCGATACTCCGGAGTAGACTAGTGTATACAGTGGAGACCCCGACGAGGGATGGTGGCCGATCTCACAAGCCAATGGTGTCAGTTGGATCACCTAAGATGTATACAGGTGCTCATTGGGTTATGAGTACACCGGACAGGACTCGTCGGGAACCTGCTAATTGGTATTATACCTATCGTCAGATAGCAGTTCCCTGGTGACTTGTGTACATGTTAGTTCATCGACCTGAGGTCGTCATTTGTCTCGTGTGAGTTCCCACTGTGCTTTGATTTCTACCTTACCACGGCTCAAAGGAGTCGTGCAAACAGGTATTTTTGGGTACAGTCCCGAGCCACATGGAGGCAAGTGAGCGGATCGGCAGGGGATTTGTCTCTCCTGGTATTGGGGGTGAGATCGCGCTATGTCTAGGAGAGTCATTACACAAAGCCCACAGACGTGGCAAGAGATTTACTGGTAGGTACTCCAGTAGTATCTCAAGGTGTTTTCTGGGCTACACTCCGACATGACTTATACTGCTTTTGGGGGTCTGACGTTACCAGCCCCCTAGGCCGATATGCTATACTCATAGACGAACGGACCAGACTGTATATACATTGTCACTGTTAGGCTCAGTAGGGTTACAGGATGAGTTCGCTCATCGGCTTTCCTTGAGGTCGGTACATAAACAGCCGTTACGCACAGCTAGTGCCGCTGATGGTTCGTGGTTAAACCCACTGCCATGTTATTGACGAGTCATTGGAGTCCCCCACAGATAGTTTCCCAAGTTCGGGCAAAACGTTGTAGAGGCCGTATGGTTTTATGGCAGGGTTCAGAAAATGCACGTGCGTTTACGTACGTGTTATATTTCGGGCAGATAATACTGGTGAGTTTTGGTTTAAGCTGGATCGATGTATTATGTTAAGTAGATATAATATCTTTGTCTCAGTTGCATTTGTATTCGGTCGTAATACAAATGCGGTTATGTTTATACTGTTACGGGGTTATCCTGAAATTCGTTTCGGGATCGCTTTTGGAAGTTGCCAGTTTTCTGTTTTCTATCACCCGTCTTTAACATTCGGTTAAAGACGGATTTATCTTTTCTTGATGAGTGTGGAAGGTTCTAGAAGATTCTAGAAATAGTGGCTAGGATGATGAGGTGTTAAGTGACTCATTAGTGCATTTATTGTTCATTTAATGTTTATGGTGACTAGGTTAATGCATCTTCATTTGCATTAATGATATATGCAAGGTGTTATCATGACTCATTCTTTTTCATTAAGTGCTAATGGTTACCCCCCTCCTACACTCACCCCCCACCTCTTTAAGAAGTGGCCGGCCCCTCTTAGAAATGCATGATTGGATTCATTTGGAAAAAGATTATGAAAGTTTAGGTTCATGGAAATTTGATATGCCAATTTCTCATTTACCCGATTCAAATGGCAACTTCATTAACCGTTCGTCCATAGTTTTGGACGAAGTGAGATGAAGTGAGACAAAGTGTTCTACACATTCTCTACATCAATCTTGGTCATCTCTTTTGGCAGACTTGATGACCGAGTTGCCTCGGGTCAGAGGCGGGAGCCCGTTTAAAGATCCATTGACGTGGTGCTAACTGGACGAGGAGATCGGAGATCGACGAGACCGGAGCAGCCGCAACAAAGCGTGGGATGATGGTTAAAGAACGAAGGACTCGGATCGTTCGGTATAACATTTCTACCCACTTTGTAGTTTGTTAGTTTAGCAATAATGGCAGATCCAGATTATAGTATACGATAGCGCCTGTTAAAAAGTTTTTGTTCCGCATTTGGCGTATGTTAGATGGCCGGGCCGCTACCGTAGACTTACAGTAGTATCAGTGCCTCGCCATTAAGCTTTAATAATTTATGGTAACGCGTTTAAAATATCGATCGAACCGAATTTCGAAAACTACAATTTTCTGTACAAAAGTTTCTGTCGATTTTTAAAACGGTCTAAAAATTATTTTGAGTATACTAGAAAATCGAGCAGGCTTTTATAAGAAAACTGGTGAAATTTGGTGGCCAAACTCCACAGTACCGCCGCGGATCCACGGCCCAAACAAGGGTTTGGCCGCGGATCCGCCGCCATTTTGTGAGATTGGAACTCCAATTTTCTACAGTAAGTTCTACAGCGAAAATTATGGTTTATGGTATATTTCTTTTGGGCCCATATTTTATTACTGTACAGCAGATGTACGTGGGGCCCACTTCGGGAAGTTTGGTCGATCGAAATTTTAAACTTGTTAGTTTGCAGTACTTACATTATATCTCCGACCGTGAATGTCATTCGAGCGGTAAACCGCGTCTAATTGCTATAGTCCTTTTAGACGGGTTTGCGAACGTGACATTCGCGTTGATGTTCTGTGTTGTGCCGTGATGTTGCGGGTTTGTCGTGGTGGATAGCAGTGTGCAATGGTAGTGCAATTTGGATTTATTTGTACATTTGATATTGCGGGGCGAGCGTCCGACATATGGACTGTCTTCACTGCCTGTTTGTATAATATTCTTTTGGGGCACGACCGGGCTGAGGTCGATGTACCATTGTACATATTATTTATTTCTGTACTAGGTTTACCCCACGACGGGGTGCACGGATAGCCGGGTTCTAGAGGGCAACGGGTCCGCATCTCATGGCTTTGAGAGGCAGAGGGGCCCCACTCTAGAATTGGCAGACTATTCGCCGCACTCGTAAGGGGTACAGGTTGACCCAAGGAAGGGTGATCAAGTTACCGGATTCCGTGAAGTGCTGGGTGTAGGGTTCCTAGGCACGCTAATGAAGTCTCACAAGGCATCAACCATGCCAATTTCAAATTTTACGGATGCCGAGAAACCCTAATACGGATCGTTAATTAGAAGTTTAGGCGAAACAATAAAACTAGTTTACAACTAAACTAAAAGAACGGAAATACAACCTTTGTAGATCCGGTGCTCCACCTCCATAGCTCCGCAATGAAGTCCCCTCGCTGTCCATATCGAATCCCGGACTCTTGCGTCGGCTTCGTCGGAGAAATGGGCGGGCTAGGTCGTCGATGTCGATGCCGAAGATGATCTACGTCGAGGCATCACTAGATCAAGCTCCCACTTCACCAAGTCATGAAACTTGTGAAGAGAACACCCTATACTACTTGGCAAGAGGTAGAGGATGAAGAAATAGGAGGTGGGTTCACTTTAGAATTGGATTTCTCACTCATTTTCATCAATCACCATTGATGAAGTAAGGTTTTCTTCAAGTGAAGAAGAAGAAGAAGAAGATGATGAATATTATGATAAGTTAATAAAAATTGAAAAGAAAATGAATTCTTATCATAATAGTAACCATGGTAAAGTGTAGAGAGCTAACTATAGTTCAATGAGTGGTTAGGGTTAATGAGATGAAGACAAAAGGGTTTCTTTGGTCAAAGCTTCATGAAGCTTCAACAAGCTTCATGAAAGAATGAAACCCTTTTGTTTTTCTTTTCTCATATCATTTCTTTTAATCCAAATTAAAAGATAAATGAATGAATAAAAGAAAACCCTAACCATTTACTTAACCAAGGTTTAACTCTTTACACAAACCCTAGCAATATCGCATCATGAAACATGATACAATCAAGTGCACAAAAATATATCACATATACAATGTGCACATACGAGTGAGAAAATCCATCTTAAGTGAACCGATACTAGTTAATGCAAAGTAATATATCAAATATATAATTATGCATTAAATCATTAAATCAACACTTGATTTAACGATCCGGTCATATCGCATATAACCGACTAATATCAACAGTAACAACTTATCGAATCAACACTTGATCCGATATGCCGGCTATATCGCATATAACCAATCAATGTCACATATCGCGAGAATCGAATACAGTATCACATACTGGTATCATTCTCGGTCCCGCACATATCTCATATGCGCTCCTATTTCGTTTCGCTTGAGCCAGGAAACCTCTGTGTAGGACTCTAAAGACTCGTCAATACGCCGGCAGCAGGTGATGATTATATCAAACACCCACAAGCCGCAAGCGGTCTGCTAAACGTAACGGCCACCCAGGTATTGAGCGATCAGAAGATCGATGAGCAAGCCCGCTCACACTCCTGCGAATCCAACCAGTAACACTTACCGTACAGTCCGGTCTGATCGTCTGATATGTCGCATATCTCGCCTAGGGGTGGTAAACGTCAGACCCCAATAGCTCGATAAGTCATGCCGACGTGAGGTCCATAACATGTGTGAAACTACTGATAACACTTACCAGTAGATCACTGCAACCCTGGCCAGGGATTTCCTGTTATGGCCAGTCGAGCATAGCGCAACATCAACCCCCTATACCGGGAGAGACGAATCCCCTCCTATCGCTCATTGCCTTCATGTGATTCGGGACTGTACCCAAAAACCACCGTTTTGCATGCCCTCTTGGACGTGGTATGGTGGAAATCAAAGCACAGTGGGAACCACACAAGACTCTATGACGATCTCGGGTCAACAGACTACTCTGTACCAGTGTCACCCGAGAACTGCCATCTGACGTGAGGTATAATACCATCTGGGAGTTCTCGGCGAGTCCGTCCAGTGTACCCAGTCTCCACTGAGCACCCGTATATCATCTCTGATGTCAAACACCAATGGATATGGGATCATCCATCGCCCATCTGTATGGGTCGAGAAGGTATACGCTAGTCTACACTGGTATATCGATGCCCCGTCTCGATACACCCACGACTAGGGACCTTGAAGGATGTACTTATGGACTACCATGTCCCCACTAGTACGATCCGCATCATAGTCCAGGTAGTCAAGTACACATCCTAAGGGCTTTACCAACATGTAACAGAGAGACAATCAGTAAGGTAAAGAGTAACCAGATAGCATACTATCATGTCGAGCAAGAAAGTCCTCCCTATATATGTCCCAGCATCCACTACAATATACATCCTATGTATAGTAATGGCCTCTAGGGCATACATATAACTAACAATCTCCCACTTGCACTAGGGCCATCTGTAGCAGTGGTTGTAGTATCTCATACCCAACCATCCCATAAAAGTCTCTCTCTGGGAATAGGCCTTCGTGAGTGGATCCGCCGTGTTGTCCTCTGAGTCTACTCTCCTAACCTCGATCCCCTGGAGATCAACTATCTCCACGATCAGGTGACACTGCCTTAGAACATGTCTGGATCACTGATGGGACGGACATTCCTCGGCACATGCCACAACTCCATTGTCACACAATGGGAGGAACTAAGTTCATCTCATGAACTAATATACACCCAGACAGCCTCTTTGGTAGCATCTTAAGTAGCGATGTATCCAGCCTTTATCGTCTAGTATGCCACGGTATCTAGCTTGGAACTCTTCCAACATACCGTCCTTTTACTGAGGGTAAAGACAATGCCTGTGACTGACTTTCAGTCGTCCTTATCACCCTGGAACCCTTCCAGTGATTCTCCTCAGGGTCGATTGATACCATCTCACTACTACTAGTGAGATTCCTAGCATCCAATTACATCTATCTCATAGATGAAAACTCAGGATTTAGGAGGTATCACTTTGATCCTATATGGAGAATCTTTGTGATAATCGGAGATTGACCCAGCGTAGAATAGGAAACTCCTTCCCTATCAAGAGTATGTCATCCACGTACTCTACAAGGATCACTACCATACTCCCTACTACCTTCTTGTATATACAAGGTTCATCTACCATTTTGATGATGTCAAACTATTTGACTAACTCATCAAAACAGATGTTCCAACTCCGCGATGCCTGCTTTATCACATAAAACATCTTGCACACGTTTCCGCTACTCCCACTGTCTACGAAGCCCTCTGGCTGTGTACTTATAGACGCTTTCTTCCAAAACATCATTTAGAAAAGCAGTCATGACACCCAACCACCAGATATCGTAGTCATGGTATGTAGCCGTGGCAAGTAGGATCTGGATGGACTTAAGCATAGATCCTTAGAAAAGGTTTCAACATAATCCATACCTGGTTAATGATGCAAACCTTTAACAAGTCTAGCTTTGAAAGTCTCGAATTTTCCATGTACACCAAGTAATCTTCTCAAGATGATACTTGCTCCTGATGGGGATTTAACCCTTCAGATATAGCAACCAAAGTCCATACTTTGTTGGTGTATAAGGATTCCATCTTAGATCACTAAGCATCCAGCCATTCTTACAGAGTCCCACTCCTGATGGCCAGCTCGAAACTAGTTGGGTCATCATCTCATGATGCAATCCTTGCTCCCACTGTCATAGAGGAACCGAAGTATCTCTCAGGTGGGTGAGGAACCCTACTAGATCGGCGGAGAGGCTGAGGTTCGTTGGTTACTATTGAATCCTTTGGTTCTACCAAGTCATCTGCTGTCATTTGTATAGCTGGAATCTTTCCAGTTGTACATAACAGATCTTGCCTCGAGCTTGTCCGGATTATGCTTTTAGACATAGCCCGGACAACCCCAATTCTTAACTAACTTAAGATATGGGCTCTTCCCTTTCCATATCACATAGGAAGCGGTAGGCAACTGATTTGATTGGAACCCTATTCAATAGGTATGCAGCTTCTCAAGCGCATAACTCCCAAAAAGGAAACAGGTAACTCAGTAGTACTCATCATAGAGCACACCATATCACATAGGGTGCAATTGCTCCGCCCCGATATACCATCGTGCTATGGTTTATACGGAGGAGTAATGCTGAGAGAGAATCTCATTCTCCTTTTAGAATAATCCAGGATTTCGTGCTCAAGTATTCTCCTCCTTGATCACATCAAAGGACATAATACTTATACCTGTATTGGTTCTCTACTTCTAGCTTATATTCTGTGAATATCTCAAAAGGTTCGGACTTGTGTTTCAACAGGAACATATGTCTGAATCTTGAGAGATTATCAGAGAATGTAATGAAGTACAAAGAACCGATCCTGGCATATGTAGACAGGGGACCTGACATACATCAACATGTATCATCCCAAGAGTTTTCCAACTCTTTCTCTGTTTCCAATAAACAGAGCTTTGGTCAACTAATCTTTGTGACATGACTGGCAAGTTTCACAAGATGTAAATTCAAACTCATTTAAATATGCATCTATATATAACTTCAGCCAATCGGGTCGCATTGGTATGACCTAGTCTACAATGCCTCAAGAAGGATCCGTTCATTTCTGAACTCTTCCTCTTGTGTGTGTTCCATATACTAAGAACTGTAGTTTGATTTAGAACGTCAATGCTTTTAGATAACGTGCCTAAACCGATCAACTTTTGATATAGGAAATGTTCAAAACATTATCCATCAATACAAAATTATATCCTTTCTTTACTAATAAAGAGATTGATATGATTTTGTAAATCAGGTTCGGTATCTAATAGCATTTGTTCAGAATCAATGTATTGGTAATACAGGGTGACAGTGACCAACAGACTTGGCTGCAACTCTTGCCCCATTTTCTGTCTCATGAAACTTATCATCCGTTCTCAGTTTTTCTACTTTTTTGTAGCCCTATGTAACAGATTACATATCTGGGATCCTGATCCGGTATCATATACCAAGGATGCGGAGGATACTGAGAAACAGTTCTTTGTAATGAACACACCCGAAGATGATGCATCAGCATGCACTCTCTTCGTTTGGGCGGCACGGAAATTCTGGTAATTCCTAATTTCCTGCTCTGTCTTATAACAATTATAAGTTGGAGCGGGACCAACGTTCCCCAGCTCAGTATAACAAGCGGGTTCGGTCAATATCCGTATTATTATCTTGATTAAGGCGTGATATGGTCGCTACCTGGAGAGAGAGAGAAGAAAACACTCAGCGTATGCTCTTGCAAGATCAGATTGGTTTTTATTTTATCTAATCAGGATGGCTCCCACTGCTTTTTATCAAATCTTCCTTCAAACCCTAAAAGGAAAGACCAGCCGGGATTAATTACACACTACAAGTTCGCCAATATTTCAGCCAGGCCAGTGTCGGTACTTTGAGGGAGGTCCCCCGTGCTTTCGCACGAACCTAATTAATGTAAACCTCGTTTTCCCAGAGGCGTAACCTCGTTGACACCTTTCTAGACACCTACTTGATCGGCTAATTGTAATGTGTAAAACTCTCCCAGGAGTAACTCTTACTCACAGCGGGTATCGGGATCCAACTATCTCATAGAAGGTATGCAATCTCATTGCAAATTTCAACACTTGAAATTCCCGATAATATTTTGCCCCTAGCGTCCTATGACCTTGACGGAGGCCAAACAACCCATAGTCCGCTAGTCAAGTTCAACCCATCATTTCCTGATTGAATTAAACCCACCCGCACGACCCTTGACGGAGGCCAAACAACGCCGTACGAATACCCTAATCCAATCGCATCATATGCTAGCAGATAAGCACTAGTTAGCTACCGTACAATACGCCTTGACGGAGGCCAAACTACCGCAGCACGAATACTAACTAGTACTTATCTGAAATGACGGAGGGCTACGACAGGTTTTTCTGAAAACCTATTGCGTAATGAACTTGATATCATTGTAGAATCAAATGATTTTTAAAATGGAGTGCTTTTGAGGCTTTTCTAGTTTTGCTAAAGGAGTCACTCCCGGTGAAGGGATCGTCGGTCCTTTCCTCGTCGAATGAGGTGCGGAATATATCATATATATCACTGTGCAAAGCAAAGACTCTTAAAAGCTATCAAAAGACAAACCGAGTGTGTAGCATCTGCCAGTTATTGCTAAAGGAGTCACTCCCGGTGAAGGGATCTCGATCCTTTCCTTATCGAATAAGGTGCAGGATATATCACATATATCGCTGTGCAAAGCATGAACTGTAGCTACCTGTTTTATTTTGAAATTCGATTCTACAACATCTTAGGTTTCTTTTATTTTCATTAATCACATTAATGAAGTCCCATCAATTAAGTACCTAAACATCACAGATAAATACGACGTACACTTATGCCATCCGCATTCGCCTCGATGTCCCCTCGTGCACCGTTAGGTTAGGTAACTAACGGCAGAGCGGGGCAGGACTAGCGCGGGTGTAAAACATAAGTAACGTCTATATAATATATCATATATACTATATACTGTATCTATCACAGAACATCACATGATCACATCACAGATATCGCAGCAGAAGAAACATATGAAATATTGGATATACTAGGACGTCCGTGTTTTCAATACGAGCCAGTATAAAACACGGATTCCACGGTCGTGATGAATAGCCAATCCCACACCCCTAGACCCCTACGAGAGCGGCAAGCAACCCTACCAATTCTAGGGTTAGGAGACCCGGACTCGACTCCTCGAGTTGGTCTCCCACTGGACCCCAGAACCCGGTTACTTGTGCTCCCCTCCTTGGGTTTATCCTAGTGCGGAAAAGTAAATAATATACAAAGGGTGACAACTTCCGCAACCTGGAAGTACCCCAATAAAAGAATATTACATACAAGTTTTTACATGAATGAAAATGAAAAACACTCATCTCACATAAAAACCCCCGACTATTCAAACACGACGATCCAATATAACATATCCAGCAACACATAACATCACATGTCATCAACGTAAGTAAGTATGCATACACCGATTGTCATCGACATATAGCAACGACAATTGGCAATACCACTACATACTACACTTACGGTCACAGAAAAGAAAGTGTAAAACTACAACAGTTGGAATCCGCAACCTCTTTAGACATCGCATGCCTAATCAAATGAATACCTTAGACATCACATGCCTAACAATTATAAACCCCGCATTTTAGTCTCATTATCGAAAACACTTTTCAATATCAAGTCGGGAAATTCAACAAGATTCCCGACATCCTGATCGAATGCTCGTCGCAAACTTTAGTAGGCGGCCACACCCCCGATACCGTCGACGAAGTGCACCAAGGCGGAACACCGCTACCGCGAGCACCCGAATGGATGCTTTCGGTGACGGGGTTCTCCTACAGTCACTTGGTCGGGGCTATGGAGCGAGGCTGTCTATTAAGTTTACCCGGCGAGTATCCGCGTACGCTACGTGATTGCGACGGACTTTTGATAGCATCAAAATTCCGTGGCAACTGATCAAGTGAGACTAAACTGCTATGTTTATAACATTCATTCAGTTATCTCATAACTGCTTGTGAATTCCAATTATTGTATCCCATTCCAGATAAACAGAAAATGTTAAACTTTCCGATCAAATATTCAAACACCCAAGTTTTCCCGAAACTGCTCAACACATGAAACACGTTCAAAAACATTCACTTCATGCCTCAGTACCAACGGTCCAGCCGTAGAAGGGTCAAGCCAACGCCTCACATGTGGCACGCCGTACTGCCCCAAACCCGAAGGTTCAAAGGGCAGTTCAAGACGGTCACATAATCGAGTTAAGGTTTGTTGTCTTCTAAAGGGACCATCGCGTTACTTGCACTACTTGGAACGTCTTTAAACCACGGAAAAGTCCAACACTTGGAAATTTTCCGGCAGGGGAAAAGTTGGGTATTTATATCCGGTCGAACTTTTTAACACATTCTAAAGTATCCGGAAAGCCACATAGACAAAGTCGATAATCCGATCGAATCCACGAACTCCCAACAAAACCCCAGAATACTCATCTGTGGAGTCAAATTAAAAATTCCCAGAAAACTCAACATAATAAATCAGGAATTACTGTGCAAACCTGGGAAGCTGACGTCATAAAGTTGTCGCGGAACCGCCGTAGAAGCCAGGCTTCTGCCGCGGTTCCGCCGCACTTTGGAGGGATCATGGACACGTGTTGCACAGTAATTCTTAGGATTCCCTGCTGATTTTTCTGCATATTTTTAATCTTGAAAAATCCACATTTTACAAAAATGGACAGAGAGTGGTCTCGGATTAGGGTTTCGGGTTCGTTCGGGTTGCAAACTTCGTCTACGCATCGCTTAAGGCTCTAGCTAGGCTCTGATACCACTGTAGGGTTCCTAGGCACGCTAATGAGGTCTCACAAGGCATCAACCATGCCAATTTCAAATTTTACGGGTGCCGAGAAACCCTAATACGGATCGTTAACTAGAAGTTTAGGCGAAACAATGAAACTAGTTTACAACTAAACTAAAAGAACGGAAATACAACCTTTGTAGATCCGGTGCTCCACCTCCATAGCTCCGCAATGAAGTCCCCTCGCTGTCCATATCGAATCCCGGACTCTTGCGTCGGCTTCGTCGGAGAAATGGGCGGGCTAGGTCGTCGATGTCGATGCCGAAGATGATCTACGTCGAGGCATCACTAGATCAAGCTCCCACTTCACCAAGTCATGAAACTTGTGAAGAGAACACCATATACTACTTGGCAAGAGGTAGAGGATGAAGAAATAGGAGGTGGGTTCACTTTAGAATTGGATTTCTCACTCATTTTCATCAATCACCATTGATGAAGTAAGGTTTTCTTCAAGTGAAGAAGAAGAAGAAGAAGAAGATGATGAATATTATGATAAGTTAATAAAAATTGAAAAGAAAATGAATTCTTATCATAATAGTAACCATGGTAAAGTGTAGAGAGCTAACTATAGTTCAATGAATGGTTAGGGTTAATGAGATGAAGACAAAAGGGTTTCTTTGGTCAAAGCTTCATGAAGCTTTAACAAGCTTCATGAAAGAATGAAACCCTTTTGTTTTTCTTTTCTCATATCATTTCTTTTAATCCAAATCAAAAGATAAATGAATGAATAAAAGAAAACCCTAACCATTTACTTAACCAAGGTTTAACTCTTTACACAAACCCTAGCAATATCGCATCATCAAACATGATACAATCAAGTGCATAAAAATATATCACATATACAATGTGCACATGCGAGTGAGAAAATCCATCTTAAGTGAACTGATACTAGTTAATGCAAAGTAATATATCAAATATATAATTATGCATTAAATCATTAAATCAATACTTGATTTAACGATCCGGTCATATCGCATATAACCGACTAATATCAACAGTAACAACTTATCGAATCAACACTTGATCCGATATGCCGGCTATATCGCATATAACCGATCAATGTCACATATCGCGAGAATAGAATACAGTATCACATACTGGTATCATTCTCGGTCCCGCACATATCTCATATGCGCTCCTATTTCGTTTCGCTTGAGCCAGGAAACCTCTGTGTAGGACTCTAAAGACTCGTCAATACGCCGGCAGCAAGTGATGATCATATCAAACACGCACAAGCCGCAAGCGGTCTGCTAAACGTAACGGCCATCCGGGTATTGAGCGATTAGAAGATCGACGAGCAAGCCCGCTCACACTCCTGCGAATCCAACCAGTAACACTTACCGTACAGTCCGGTCTGATCGTCTGATATGTCGTATATCTCGCCTAGGGGTGGTAAACGTCAGACCCCAATAGCTCGATAAGTCATGCCGACGTGAGGTCCATAACATGTGTGAAACTACTGATAACACTTACCAGTAGATCACTGCAACCCTGGCCAGGGATTTCCTGTTATGGCCAGTCGAGCATAGCGCAACATCAACCCCCTATACCGGAAGAGACGAATCCCCTCCTATCGCTTATTGCCTTCATGTGATTCAGGACTGTACCCAAAAACCACCGTTTTGCACGCCCTCTTGGACGTGGTAAGGTGGAAATCAAAGCACAGTGGGAACCACACAAGACTCTATGACGATCTTGGGTCAACAGACTACTCTGTACCAGTGTCACCAGAGAACTGCCATCTGACGTGAGGTATAATACCATCTGGGAGTTCTCGGCGAGTCCGTCCAGTGTACCCAGTCTACACTGAGCACCCGTATATCATCTCTGATGTCAAACACCAATGGATATGGGATCATCCATCGCCCATCTGTATGGGTCGAGAAGGTATACGCTAGTCTATACTGGTATATCGATGCCCCGTCTCGATACACCCACGACTAGGGACCTTGAAGGATGTACTTATGGACTACCATGTCCCCACTAGTTGATCCACATCATAGTGCAGGTAGTCAAGTACACATCCTAAGGGCTTTACCAACATGTAACAGAGAGACAATCAGTATACACGTTAAGGTAAAGAGTAACCAGATAGCATACTATCAAGTCGAGCAAGAAAGTCCTCCCTATATATGTCCCAGCATCCACTACAATATACATCCTATGTATAGTAATGGCCTCTACGGCATACATATAACTAACACAGGGTGGTCCATTCACTATGCTGTAGGGGGCTGCCTCGCTTCAGGTTTTGGCGGGTAACTTGCCGCACCCGTAGGGGTCTAGGTTTCATTGCACAGGCTATCCACACGACCATGGGAACGTCGGGTTTCAGTAGCGGCTCTGTGAAACCCGGGGATCCCAGTTATCTGTACTGTTCTGTGATGCTTATTAATTTTCTGTAATGTTGCATATTATCACTCCTGGAGCGATTATTGTATATTGGTATATATACTATTAGATGTTGTATATGTTTTGCACCCGCGCTAGTCCAGTCCCCGCTCTGTCGTTACTTAAGTAACCTAACGGGTAAAGACGGGACCCAGTGGCGAATGCGGATGGCATATACGTACATTATATTTTCGTTCTTTTCTGGTGTGATTAATTGATGGGACTGCGTTGATTCTGATCAATGCAAAGGAAAACAAACCTGTTTGGTAGTTGTTGGAACAGTTTTAAAAGTGTTATTACAAAGACGTTTCCTTTTGTTTTGCATAGCGGTATTTGGTTGGAATATCCTGCACCTCATTCGACGAGGCAAGGGCCGATATCCTTTCACCGGGAATGACCCCTTGGGCAGAAGTTTGCGTCAGGGTAATAACTTCACTATAGTCGATTACAGGTTGCTTTTCATTGCGGTATTCAGTTGGAATATCCTGCATCTCATTCCACGAGGAAAGAGCCGAGATCCCTTCACCGGGAGTGACCTCTTTAGCAAAGGTTTTTCGCCACTATACTTTTATAAAAAGCTATCAGGTTCCTTCAGCGATATCAAGTTCGTTACGTTAAAGGTTTTTCGCCAAAAACCAGCCGTAGACCTCCGTCATTTCTTTTGGGTATTCAGTAGTATTCAAGCTATGTATTTTGACCAACGCCAAGGCATAATGTTTGGTAGCTGCTGGGTATTCATTTGTTGCATAGATAGATGAGTTGGTTTGGGACAATCGTTCTGCCATTTTGGCCAACGTCAAGGGCATGTGCGGGTGGGTTCAAATTGACAAGATAGTGACGGGTAGAACTTGGCATGTAGACTTATGACATTTTGACCAACGCCAAGGTCATAAGAGCATAGGGCAAAAATAATATCGGGAGTTTCTAAAGAAACTGAAACTTGCCAGTTATGCGCATACCTTCTGGAGTGTGATAACGTGAGTGGATTCCGTCACGTTATCATGCGATGAGAGTTGGATCCCGATTCCTACTGATGAGTTAGTTTACTCTTCGGGTGATCCCGATTGATTCTTCTTTCAGGTTTGGAGGAGAATTTGACAGTACAGTGGGAGGTTTCCTGATTAGATAAAGTGATAACCATTCTGACCTAGGTTAGAGTGCACGCAGAGTATTTCTTTTCTGTCTCTCTTTGGCAGCGACCTTTGACCGACCCTAGACTATGACTCAGCGACCAAGTTGACCGAACCTTCTTAAAATACTGGCTTTTGGATTGTCCGAGTTGCATAAGTCATTGCCGCTCCTTCTTTTACCCTTTGCATTTCTCAGAACACCCCATATTACTACGGACATCCACTTCTATTGGATAGATCTATCGTATGGTTATATACGAACTCGAAGGGACTTCTTCAAGGATGGATCCAGGTTCAGGAGAAATAGAATTGGTTTATTCAGTTGTCTTTTATTATCACCTTCTCTCAGATTGCGAGGGCTCCTTAGTTTAGGAGAGTACACCTATTACGCTTATTGGATAGTGTTATTCCAAACCATAGGCAGGTGCCGAAAGGTAGGGAATGAAGAAAACCAATTAGCCTAAGTAGGGTGTACAGAAGGTAATAATTAAAGACAAAATAAAGGGATTGGAAAGAGTGCAAAGTAAATTGCGACTGTTATCATTCACGACCAAACCGCATACTTCATCGCTACTCCTATTTCACCTTTGCTTTTCCCCCAGTTCGGGAGAAATAGAATAAGGTATTATTCAGTTGTCTTTTATCATCACCTTCTCTCAAGTTGTGAGTACTACTAGGATTAGGAGGGTAAACCTATTATGCTTACTGGATAGTCTTCTTCCAAACCATAGGCTGGTGCCGAACGGTAGGGAAGGAAGAAAACCATTTAACCTAACGATGGTATACAGAAGGTAACGTCTAAAGACAAATAAAGGGATTTGGAGAGATGACAAAGAAATATACGGTTATAGTCATGAATTGGATTATGGAAGATGCATTGCTAGGAATACCAGGATACCCTTACGAAACATTTTCATGTTTCAGTTTCACTGTGCATTGTTAAAGGAAAACTGTTTTCCCGATTAGATACTTACTCCAGGGTATGTATTTACCAAGTATGATTCTCACATCTGTATGGTTTTACAGATGATGAGTGAGAGTAAGTTATTGGGAATAAGGTAATCATCCTCATTATATCGGAATTCGTTGTAATTGGTGATATTTGAGGAAATCGCCTGGGTACAATTTTCAACCTACGACGCACAGGTTTTGAGTTATTCAACTCAGCGGACTTATACAGAGTATTGCATGTTGTCCAGTGTCCATCAGGACAAAGGGGTAGGTCCTCGTACTATGTTCTGTTTAGTTATGACTTCTCTAGTTTTTAGACAAGTGTTTCGTAGAAATACAATGTCTAAGTTTTGAGAAGTTGTGGGTATAAGAATAAAGTAGAGGACCAGATGTCGCACGTATCGGGATTCTTCAAAGATATCGAAGATGTAGATTTTTGTGATTGGTATTCAGTTGATAGTAATGGTTTTGAGAAACTTGTTTCTCTTTCAGGTTACTCATAATTGGATGGATTCCTAAGTTGAGTAATGCTGATTAGCCTCTCCCCATTAAGTTGATATTCACTAGAGACAGTTGCATGATTAGAATCTGGTTCCAACTAAATAAGTGCCAAAGTTTCTATATTGGATATAGAATGGTTTATATCTTAACGATGTTAAGGTACGGTGAGTTGTCCAGCTTATGCTTAAAACCAGACTCTGGATAACTCAAGGCACGTTTCTGTAATGGCAGTTTGTGGGTTAACCCTGGTTTTGACGAGGGTTGATTTTCTACCATCTGGAAGATCAATAGTGATATTGTTCTTGACTCGCCAAGTTTTAGTAAAATGGATTTTTTCAGAAAATAGTAGTGGGAGTATGGTAGAACTGGAAGTGATTCCAGAACCACAAACGATTACGGAAAATTTAATAGGACCTAAAGATTCAATCAGGTTTGACATTCCATTAGCCACTTCGCAGATATGGTGGGTAACCTCAGACACCCGAGAGGTACTTCGGTAGCCTCAAGGACGGTGACAGGGAGGTTCTTGTTTACCCAAACTTGACACTACTATTGTTCCAGACTATGAGACCCGGCAGGAGGATAAGTATAGCGTCGTTCTAAACTAGCTTTAGAAGTGCATGTATATATTATTCTGCCAGAGGGTTGTCATAATCAGTGGGAGCAGCGGAAGCATAGTGGACAAGTAGCTTATGTCTATTTATAGACTAGAGCAGATATAGCGGAGATAGATCATCTATTTTTGATGTGACAGTCATGGGTTTGACTTCATCAGAATAGGGGATGGATCTGTTAAGAAGGTAGTAGGGTGTGATGTCATGGTATTTGGATGACATACAAATAGTAGAAAGTAAAATTCCTATACTACGATCGGTTGTACTGTGGTCGTCACACAGTTGTTCCTCCAGACAGGACATGGATATAATATCTGACATTCTGGTTTCTAGATCTATGGTTTTAGATCTAGATTTGGGTAGTTTTCCAAATGTGGGTACTTTGACAGTATTCTGATATTTTTTAGAATAGCTGACTCCTGGCATGGTGGTGTACCTGCAGATGATAGATTCACCCTCTCTAAAGGTGTCTTACAGACTAAAGGGGAGAGGAATGTGCATGATTGGCAGATCACTTGCTTAGGCAACTGAGTCAATTGTGACATGTCAAGTACCACACCAGATGTTGTTTTTGCACTAGATGCAATCAGTTTGTATTAATCCAATTCTGGAGAAACATAAGGAGGCAGTTTTAGAACATAAGTGGATGTTCTACGGATTTGATGACGGCAGCCTCCTTCGGGAGACGGTTATCATTCCTGCCTTCAAAGGTGACATAGATGACAAAGTGATTGTCAGAGTTATAGTTTTCCCTCTGACGAAGAGGGGCAGTAGTATGGACAGGTGGTCCAAGAGGATACTGTGGGAGGCATGGTGCTGGATACTGATTAGGTTCAGTTATCGATATAGTCTAAGAAGTTTGGATTTGGAGTTCATTTATGAACTAGGTCCCATCAGATATCCATACATATTCTAAGACATGTATTACTCAATTCAGGAGATGGCTTTCTCCGCGAACTTGAGATTAAGAGAGACATAGAAAGAAACATCAGGGTGGATCCACTCACTGAGGCTATTTCTCGAATACAATAGTTTTACAAATGGGCTTTGTGAAACTGATTACTAGAGGAGTTGGGTGTTCGGTATCACACGGGCTTTGAGTATGCGACATCGCAATAATTAGCCTTAAGTGCAAGTGGGAGATTGTTGGATATAGTGCCCTCAAAGTCAATTATTGGATCGCAGGCACGTGATTGCAATGATTGCGGAGGACCTATACCGGTAGGACGGTCTTACTCGAGATGATAGTATGCTATCTGATTTGCCTTTATCTGTCGTGTACGTGTTCAGGTGACTGATCACTGTTACACGTTGATAGAGCCCTTAGGATCTTGCTTGACTACCAACAGTATGATGGCGATCATATACGTGAGAGTTGGGTAGTCTATAAGCACATCCTTAATTGTGGTCCCTAGTCGTGGGAGTTTCGAGACAGGGCATCGATACTCCGGAGTAGACTAGTGTATACAGTCGAGACCCCGATGAGGGGCGGTGGCCAGTCTCACAAGCCACTGGTGTCAGTTGGATCACCTAAGATGTATACAGGAGCTCATTGGGTTATGAGTACACCGGACAGGACTCGTCGGGAACCTCCTAGTTGGTATTATATCTATCGTCAGATAGCAGTTCTCTGGTGACATGTGTACAGGTTAGTTCATCGACCTGAGGTCGTCATTTATCTCGTGTGAGTTCCCACTGTGCTTTGATTTCTACCCTACCACAGCTCAAAGGAGTCGTGCAAACAGGTATTTTTTGGATACAGTCCCGAGCCACATGGAGGAAAGTGAGCGGATCGGCAGGGGATTCGTCTCTCTCGGTATTGGGGGTGAGATTGCGCTGTGTCTAGGAGAGCCATTACACAAAGCCCAAGGCCGTGGCAGGAGATTTACTGGTAGGTACTCCAGTAGTATCTCAGGGTGTTTTTTGGGCTACACTCCGACACGACTTATACTGCTTTTGGGGGTATGACGTTACCAGCGCCCTAGGCCGATATGCGATACTCATAGACGAATGGACCGGACTGTATATACATTGTCACTGTTAGGCTCAGTAGGGTTCCAGGATGAGTTCGCTCATCGGCTTCCCTTGAGGTCAGTACATAAACAGCCGTTATGCACAGCTAGTGCCGCTGACGGTTCGTGGTTAAACCCACTGCCATGTTACTGATTTGTCATTAGAGTCCCCCATAGATAGTTTCCCAAGTTCGGGCGAAACGTTGTAGAGGTCGTATGGTTTTATGGCAGGGTTCGGAAAATGCACGTGGGTTTACGCACGTGTCATATTTTGGGCAGATAATACTGGCGGGTTTTGGTTTAAGCTGGATCCATGTATTATGTTAAGTAAATATAATATCTTTGTTTCAGTTACATTTGTATTCGGTCTTAATACAAATGCGGGTATGTTTATACTGTTACGGGGTTATCCTGAAATTCGTTTCAGGATCGCTTTTGGAAGTTGCCAGTTTCCTGTTTTCTATCACCCGTCTTTAACATTCGGTTAAAGATGGATTTATCTTTTCTTGATGAGTGTGGGAGGTTCTAAAAGATTCTATAAATAGTGACTAGGATGATGAGGTGTTAAGTGACTCATTAGTGCATTTATTGTTCATTTAATGTTTATGGTGACTAGGTTAATGCATCTTCATTTGCATTAATGATATATGCAAGGTGTTATCATGACTCATTCTTTTTCATTAAGTGCTAATGGTTACCCCCCTCCTACACTCACCCCCTACCTCTTCAAGAAGTGGCCGGCCCCTCTTAGAAATGCATGATTGGATTCATTTGGAAAAAGATTATGAATGTTTAGGTTCATGGAAATTTGATATGCCAATTTCTCATTTACCCGATTCAAATGGCAACTTCATTAACCGTTCGTCCATGGGTTTGGACGAAGTGAGACAAAGTGTTCTACTCATTCTCTAAATCAATCTTGATCATCTCTTTTGGCAGACTTGATGACCGAGTTGCCTCGGGTCAGAGGCGGGAGCCCGTTTAAAGATCCATTGACGTGGTGCCACCTGGACGAGGAGATCGGAGATCGACGAGACTGGAGCAGCCGCAACGAAGCGTGGGATGATGGTTAAAAAACGAAGGACTCGGATAGTTCAGTATAAAATTTCTACCCAGTTTATAGTTTGTTAGTTTAGCAATGATGGCAGATCCGGGTTATAGTATACGATAGCGTCAGTTAAAAAGTTTTTGTTCCGCATTTGGCGTTTGTTAGACGGCTGGGCGCTACCGTACACTTACAAGATTGACCATAACAAAGGAGAATAAAGACTTAATGAATCGAAATATACCGAGCCTTAAAGATGCTCTGAGTCGCTCCTCCTCTTGAAATGTTTTGAGGGAAGCAGCGATGGCTTCTTCAGTGGTGATGCCTGTTTAAAGAGGGGAAAAACATTAGTCAAAGACAATAACAAAGATACGATGCAATAATAATGCGACTAGTAATTGCCCGATTGCGCAAGCTTAGCTAGCCATGGGTCGCACCTCGCTAATCGCTCTGAAGCTGCAATGGCGGCCGCCAGATCAGTATCTTCCGGCGGTATAACTAATCCTTTGTTGGTCCCGTACTCGCCCAGGCCCTTGATATAGGGAGCATAAGGTTCTTGACCGAACACAACGTCAGCAGAGAGGATCGACTTCTTCTTCCTCTTCTGCCCGCTAGCTCTGGGAGCACCCAAGATCAACTTGCGCTTCGCAGGCACCATAGGGCGGCGGGTCTCGATATCCGTGCCCAGCCGGATTCCAGAGAAACCACATTTACCGTCTCCACTGGAACACGGGGGGCTGGTGGCACGTCCGCGGTAGCATGGGGTAGTCCGCGCGAAGGGCTCAATACGCGCGGTGATCCAGCTCCGGCATTTTTCAACGGAGCTACGGCAGGGGTCCATGGCTTCAGGGGAGCCTTGCGGTCGCCGCCAGGAGGTGCACCCTTACGGTCGCCGCCAGGAGGCGCATCCTTACGGTCAACCAACATGCGCTTCTCCTCGCGGATTACTGGACCCATTGCATGCGCGTACCAAGCCACGTACGCGTGGTGGACCTGAGGGACGCAGCTCGGCTCGCTGATGAAGAAGTGGGAGCCCGTATTCAGCCGCGTAAAATGGTGCATCACGCTCTGTATCCCCTCTATGCTGGCCGTGGGCTCTTCCAAAAACGCCTCCAGCGGAACACCCTGGTTATAGCTGGATTGTTGGGCAAACTGGTGGGGGTTGTACCTCATGAAAAGCGGCGTCTCGTTCTGCCGGAACACCAGGTAGCCCGGCCGAATAGAGTAGAGGTGAAGAATCTCCCGGGCTTTCAGTACGGAGGCCCCGTCCTTGAAGCCGTCACGCAGTGCCACCATCGACTTGGAGGTTTCTGAGCCGATGGTTATAACTTTATCCATAAAAGAAATCTTCGCTCCGACCAGGTGTGGACGAAGGAGCAACCCCCTAGCCTCCCACGGAGGCGCATTCACGATCAAGGCGCCGATCAGCGGTATTACTCTTGGGAGTATGCACCTCTAAAAAAAAGAAGGGCTCTTATGGATGCCGAATACCCGTGCACATGCATTTCCATCCACGAAGTGAAGTAGTGCATCGGGAAATTGGCAGGCTGCACCCCAGGTTCATTAGCGTCCGCCGCCAAGCTAAGTCCATTGTATAGGTGAGCCAACTCGGCGATTCCTATTGACAACTGCAGGCTGGCCACCATCCGATGCGCTGGGTAGAAAACTGACGGCCGCATGTAGCGCGGGTGCATGGGGAGCGCAAAACTGCACAACCACAATCCCAGGAACCCTAAAAAGAAGGTCTCCTCATCAATGCCCGGGGCAGCGATTTCTGACAAAGTCATGATGGCGGCATCAGGGAGATAGAAATCCTTCTGATCGTCTTCCGATATTGGTCGACGGTCCAAGCCGAAGCCGAAAGGGTCATCGAGCTTGGAGAACTTTTCACTCCGCTCCGATAGAATCTCTAGTCGAAGGAAGCGGGCGATAAAATCTGCGAAACTGACTCCCTGGACGCCTGATTCCAGATAGAGCCCTTCGTATATGTTCAGCACCTTCACCAACCCCGGAAACTGGTGCTGAATAGCATTCTCCGGCGTCAAATCAAACACCAGCGGCTTGGTGGCAAAGACGTATTCGTCAGGAAGAAGCAGCTCCTCGTAATGCTCCCCCCTCACCGGCAAACCCGAGATTTCGACGAACTCTTCCAGGGAGATGGAGACTTCCCTGTCCGTCATAAGGAAGGTGTGGGTGGGGATGTTCCATTGTTCGATAAAGGCCTTAACCTACCACGTCGGAGGAGCGGAGTACTCAAACAGCGAGACGTAGATTGCGGAGTACAAACCGATCTTCATCAGATGCGTCCTCTTCGCTGATAAGATATATCTTTCCCACTGCAGATATCCAGCTAGTTGTCGCGGGGTCAATCCAATGTTGTAAGCCTGTCCCCAAGGGCGTACCTCACCCTGACATATTCGCCTCCCTAAAATGTCCACGGCCGGCGGCAGCTGCACGGGAATGGCACTAATCGCAGGCTGGAGAAGATCCTCCGAATTCCAATTCTTGACCTCCACAGCATACTTCACCGGGGGTTCTCTGCATAGGGGATCGATGAGATGGGCTCAGACGGCGTCGCAGAACCGAAGTTTCGGCGACCCTTGATGATATCATTATACCACCTGCCCCACAGGTGAAGGTTCTTGTGCTCGGGGTCATGATTCTTAATGAGGGTGAGCACCTCCCGATCCACTGACGCTTCAGGGAATCCTTCCTCTGAGCGAACAAACGGGAATGACAGGTCAGTAGACATGTTTCCTGCAGAGGGACAAAAATCAACCGTCAGTGTTGTAATTCCAACGCTTGGCATTTTAAAATTTATACCACACTGCAATGCAGTGGGTATATGGGACTAAAGGGGGACCCACAAAATCTAGATGAGAGTGTATCAGTTAATAAGACAGCCCCATCATTGGATGAGACTGTCAATTAATGAGGAGATCCCCAAAAGAATATTCTCATTAATAAGAAATCCCTAGAGATAAGGAGAAAATCTCCTCTTTCAGAGCAAAACTCTGTCACAGAGTGACACTTGTCAAACTCTGGTCTCAAAGGGATAAAATTCCCTAAAAGAGCCTAGCTCTGTAATAATGATAAAAAAATCCATCAAAAGGAAAATTTAACTCCTAAAAAATTTTTTAAAAAATTGGGATCTTAAAGATCCATGAAAACTCTTAAGAGTTCTTCATTTTTAGATCAAAAGACCTATGTTTTGTCCATGAGCAAAGCTCTGTTCATGGGTTAAAAACCCTGAAACAAGATCCCTTTAGATCTATGGATTCTTGAGAACAAGGCTCTGTTGGTGAAACCCCAAAAGGGTTTTCTTTAGATCAGAAGATCTATGAGAGCAAAGCTCTGTTGGTTAAGATTAATTAAAATTAATTTAATTTAATTTAAGATTTTACCTAAAGTTTTTCTAAAGGTTCTAACTCTGGAAATGAGAGCAAGTCTCTGGAGTTCTTGAAAACAAGAGCAAGGCTTTGAAAATCAAAATTCTTAAAGATGGTAATCATCTACTGAGGACCAAGGGTCCTATTTATAGGCGCTTGCGCCCCTTCAACCTCTTAGTTGATCCAACGGCCAGGATCTTGCCCTCGCTACTCTCACGTGTGTGCCACGTGAGCGCAACGGTGGGGGGCATTTGTTTCCCCCAATCAGAGCAAAGCTCTGTTTGAATTTCAAAAATTCAAAATTGAAGCAACGCTTCAAATTCCTTGCGTTGCGCGCAACGCGCCACGTGTCAAAAACCGATACGCCAGCGCAGCGCCCAAGGCAGCGCATCCAATCAGAGCAAGGCTATATTTAAGATAAAAATAAAGGAAGCAACGCTTCAGATGGATTGCGCTCTGCGCTGTGCGACACGTGGTAGCGCGGTCGAGCTGGCGCAGTTGCACTACGCTCTGCGCTGCGCGACACGTGGCAGCACGGTCGCGCTGGCGCAGTTGTACGCTTGCGCCAAACAGAAAAATTCTGGAAGATCTTTCTGATCTTATTATAACAATAAGATTCTCTTCTGTAAAACAGAAGCCCTTGGATCAAAGATCCAACGGTGGGGAAAAATATCTAAATCTCTCAGAGAAAGATCTCTTTAACTAATTTAAGAAATCAAATGGCACTATATAAAGGCCCCTAGACTCCAAATTGAACAGAGAGAAAAACACAGAGAGAATTCACAAGCGCTCTTATAAGAACTTTGAGAAGAATTCAGAAAGAAAGAAAGAAAAAGGTAAAAACCTTTTAAAAAAGAAGAATTTTCTTCTAAAAAAGATCAATGATCTAAGAACAAGATCAAAGATCTTCAATAAAAAATGATAAATAAAAAAGAAGTATTACTTCACAGATCATTTGATCTATAAAGGCATTGCCTTTTGATGAACTATTGGTTCTGGAATCTTAAAAGATTCTTTTGTTTGATCCAAAATTAGATCAAGATAATTAACAGTGCCTTGGATTTGTAAATCTGCACTGTTGCGCTCCTGGGTTGGCGCAAGCCACCAGAGAGCGCCACGTGTCAACTTCAGAACAACTTGCGCTATGCGCTTTTAAAATAGAGCATTGCTCTCTTAAATTGGCGCAACTCACCAGAGCGCGCCACGTGTCCGCAGCGCAACAGCGCAGTGCACTGGCGCAGCACACCGCGCTTGCGCTCATTAGAGCGTGACACGTGTCACCTCCACATGCGCGTGCGCTCATTAATTGGCGCAAAGCGCCTGACATGCCACATGGCCATTGCCAGAGAATTAATGCACTGCATTATTGAAAAGAAGGGTCGAGCCCAATTAAAAAAGGCCTAACAGGCCAAATTAAATGCAATGCATTATTTTTAAAAAAAAGGGCAGAGCCCAAACAAAGGTCTTTCAGACCAAAACAGATGTTGTGCATCATTTAAAAAGAAGCAGAGCCCAAATAAAGGTCCAACAGGGACCAAGATTAATGCTATGCATTATCAAACAAAGGGTAAAGCCTAAGCCAAGGCCTAACAGGCAAACCACAAATAAAAATGCTGAACATTCTCAACTGGACTTAACCCAATTTTGGCCGTAAGTCCTCAAATTAAATTGGCCGAGCATGACTACTTCCTTAAATCAATTTACATCCGGTTCAAGGGTACATCTATGAACTTCTTTGACACTTGTCGTTGTAATCCTTCAACGTCGTCAGAGAAGTGACGGGGTCCCGACAACCACACATCGATACGGACTGCGGGGTCCTTAAACTCGTGGACCGAAACGTCCTTACACTAATATTCGTCCCAAAATGGGAACGTTGGACCGAAATGTCCTTAAACTAATGTTCGTCCCCAAATGGGAATGTTGGACCACCACGTCCCTAAACTGAAAATCGACCGCAATGTCATTAAACTAAACAATAGAGCTAATTGCTCTCTTGTCGGATCCAAATGATCTCGTTAAGTTGATCTTAGTCTGGAGATTATACTAACGTATCCTTAAAGAACGTTTAAGTTGATCTTAGCCTCAAGATGGCTAACGTATCCTTAAACCAAAACCCAAACCTAAATCTAAGAAAATACGGATTTGGACTAATCCACGTCCTACGGGCGACGACATAAATTAGTCTCCGTATACAATCCACGGGCAACCACAAACAAAACAAACACCCACGACATGAAGTGAAATTCTGGAGAAGGAGAAAGTTGTTACCGCGATGCGGTAGCGTAATTAAACCAACAAAGTCCCGAAATTTTTCCAGTGCAGCGATGCAGACGCCAACAAAGTCCCGAAATTTTTCCGGCCCTACGGTCTGGATCATACATCCTGTAAAACCGTATACAATCCACGGGCATAAAACAATCCCGATCTCTAAAAAAAAAACGGTATGTCCACAAGCGAAATGGGCACAGATGAAAACCCGAAAGGGCTCCGTGAGTAAAAACAGCAGGACTGCCGGCAAGTTTGTGAAAACCCGAAAGGGCGCAAACTCGTAAAAGGAAAAAAAGACATGAAATGCACTCGCAAAGTCCTCTCGACTTTGTGAGGAGAAAATTCCCGCGTGAAATCCCTACGACTCACAAAGGAGCAACACACTTAGGAGTCCCCACGACTCCTAAGGAGAAAATACACCTACGGGATCCTTACGACCCGTAGGGAGAAAATGCTTTGTGAGACCCTCACGGCTCACAAAATTGAAAGTCTTAGGTGATAGGGACCTAAAACCTGTCTCCTAAGCCATCGCTTCCTGAGAAGAAAGCGCAAATGATGATTCGCTCCTGGTACCATATTTCAGTGTAGCGATACTGATGCGAAGCAAAAACCAAATCCAAATCCTCCCGGGGCAAATGATGAGTTGCTCCTGGCATTATTCAATGCAACAATGCAGATGCCAAACAAAAAAAAACCAAATCCAAATCCTCCCGGGGCAAATGATGAGTTGCTCCTGGCATTATTCCAGTGCAGCAATGCAGATGCCAAACAAAAAAAAACCAAATCCAAATCCTCTCGGGGCACATGATGAGTTGCTCCTGGCATTATTCCAGTGCAGCAATGCAGATGCCAAACAAAAAAAACCAAATCCAAATCCTCCCGGGGTATATGATGAGTTGCTCCTGGCATTATTCCAGTGCAGCAATGCATATGCCGACAAAAAACCAATTCTTAAATCCTCTCAAAGACAAATGATGATTCTCTCCTGGTACTATATTCCAGTGTAGCGATGCTGATGTCAACCCAAATCAAATCAAACCAACAACCTCTATGGAGGAATCATGCTCCGTCCCAGAATTTACCCCGTGTCGAAATCATGCTTCGCCTCGGGATATCTACCTTCCCTGCCGGAATTATGCTCCGCCTCGGCATCAAATCAACCGACACTCCGCGTCGGGAAAAAGTCGATCAGCGACACTCCGTGCCGGAGAAAAGTCTCAAGATGGCTAACGTATCCTTAAACCAAAACCCAAACTTAAATCTAAGAAAATACGGATTTGGACTAATCCACGTCCTACGGGCGACGACATAAATTAGTCTCCGTATACAATCCACGGGCAACCACAAACAAAACAAACGCCCACGACATGAAGTGAAATTCTGGAGAAGGAGAAAGTTGTTACCGCGATGCGGTAGCGTAATTAACTGCAGGGGCTTGCGCCTGCAGGGAAGAGCGTCCCCACAATCAAAAACCCCTCAGACGAGGGGGAATCTGATGAATTCTGCCACATTGGCCGCATCCGTTTAAACCTCCGATACACGGTGCCATAAATCAACTTGGTATCTTCGGAGAGGTTGACGGATAAAACCAAATAGCATCTACCCTGAATCTCAAGCCTAGACGTCCCAGTCTACGAGCCGTCATTCGGAGGGGAAAAAACACGACGCCATAAGACCCTTTCCTTCTTCCTCTCTTCTCTTAACAAAAAACAAGTTAGTCATTTCTTCCTGTCTTTCGTTTCATCTCAAATCGTTCCTTGAAAACAAAATTGATAAAAAGTGGTGTTAGCATAATCACACTCTCTTTACAATATTTCTACTATCATTATCATGCTACATAGATCACAAAAAACTTGTAACAATAACCTTTAAATAATGTTCATATAATTAACTTTGCACATATTTAGAATTTCTCGTTAAATAGAACATATATCGAATTTGACACAAATATACCAAAAACTTTAATATACCCCTTTTCGATAATTAATCATACATACTTCTAGAACATTCACGGGGTAACAACCTACCCTACACGCACACTTTTGATTCATAGTACGACGTTTGGTTAGAATTTTTCATCTAAATGAAACAATTTTCAATAAAATAACATCACTTTATAAAAATACATTTTTAATCGACATTTGAAAGCCTTTTGCAATTATGCCTCTACAACCCTCTTTAGAGAACCCGCTTGTGGATGATGTAGATTATCGCACGTTCTTGGGATAGTAGTGTGAGATGCAGAGCTCCTCACGGAGAATTCGGTCTCGAAAGAAATGAAAATGCGATTTAAAGAAAATACGACTTTTTAAAAACAAATTAAACTTTGGAAAATTATATAAAATTATGAAACCATATTTTCAATAAAAAAAATTGTGAAAAAATATTTTTCAAATGAAAGATTAAATTTTTAATAAAATACCAATAAGTTCCAAAAGTAGTAGTTTTCAAAAAAATACCATAAAGTTTTAAAAACTAGATTTTATCACCAAAATACCAATAAAATTAAAATACATGTTCATAAAAACTCTAAATATTATAAATCACTCTCGAGATTTATTTTTAAACAATATTAAAGTATTTTTCATAAAACCCTCTCAAGAAATGCAAGCAATATAAATACAATGTAAATAACAATAATAAATATTTAAAGACTTTAGATTAACATAGATTTAAGCGGTATCATTTCTCTTGAGCCTCAAGGAGCCGGAGAAAGTGAGTGCTTGCTTATTCAGATTATTAGACAACACTGCAAATTAACGGAGTTATCAATGGCAATTGTCTTGGAAAATGGCATAAATCCTGCCGTCCATATGCAGCAATTTTCCGATTACTTCCGAACTTAAGAATTTCAACAGTTAAATCTATTTACAAGAAATGTCTATAACTCGAATACGAACTCGAATCCAAACTTGAACTCTAATCCAACTCGAACCTAAACTTAAATGTGAACTCAAAATCAATCGACTCGACTCGACTCAGGATTGCAATTGACATGACTCGCATTCTACTAGACTTAATCGACTTCATTCTTCAACTTTTGCAATCTATGGTTTCGATCAAGGCATGTTATAATGGACCAAGCAAATTAACTAAGGATATCTTACAGTTATAATATATATTATACTCCATTTCTTGTGTGAATCCAATGGAGGTTCAGGAGTCCCGTATTAGCCTATTTTTTCTATTTACTCGAATCTCAGTCGGGTCGACTCCTCCACAACTTAGAGTCTCGATGCTAACACATGAAATGGGCTGGTGTTTCCTTACTCCTGGGGCCCCACTCTTGAGCTTGTGAATACTTTTACGGTTGCGTTGACATTCACACATGGAACTTAACGTTAAAATAATGACCATATAGATACCTATAGTAGATATACCGTGCTCATTTACATATACTTTTACTCGTCATATACAGTATTTCACTTTCCACTTTTACCTTTGGGACTTACCGAGCGCTAGTTCGCTGACAGGCATTTCAGATACCGAGGAGGTGGACGCTACAGAGGAGGGTACTACCAGATCACGACTCAGGCTTAGACTAGCTATCTTTTTCTTCAGCTTATGTCTGCCATCTGTTTAGAAATTTTCTTTTATTGTATTTACTTTTTCAGTTGAACTCATGCATCTGTAAATATTTTAAGTTTGAATATAAATAAAGATATTTGTTGAAAATTGTACAGTCTCTATTTATTCTTGCATTGTTTATTATTATTTCAATACACTTAGTATATTTATTTAGGGAATGACCTTTTCTGAATAAATATGCCACGGGCTTGTCACGTCATCGTTTCCATTTACTGGGAAGCAGGACGTGACAGTTTATTTGTAAAAACAATGGTATTTTACTGTAAACCGTATTCTTTAAATTAAACCTACATATAAAATATCGTGCTATGAAACTATAATGTATGTGGTGGGGTAGGTCGTTATCTCGTGAATTTTCCAAGAGGTATATAGGCTAGTTATCGAAAAAGAGCATTTTTAAAGTTCATGGTATTTTTCTCAAGTTGTTCGATTTGTGTTTAATCCGCATGAAATTTTAACTATATAAAATGTAAATAATGTGAACAATATTTTGAAGTGATGTTAGAGGATTGGTATAACTTATTTGACCTATTCAAATTGATAAAAGTGTTTAAAAGAAGTGATATTAATGCTAACTCCATTTTGTCGACATGATTTTAGAATGCGATGTATGTCGAAATGAAAGAGAAGAATAAGGACTTACGGGTTATGTAGCGTTGAGAATAGAGTAAGGAAAATAGATAGTGTCCTTGTGGCATCTTGGTATTGTTGGGAGTGGCTCCGGTCTTCACCGGAATGAAGTCGATTGCTAACTCCACTTAACTAGGCTTAACTCTTCTTGAACTTAGAGATTTTTTAGTGAATTTTTTATAGAGATTTTCAGAATGGAGAGTGCTAGGGGATGGGGTGCATTTATAGTGTAGAAATGAGGGTGTGTGAGTAAAAGAATTTGAATTAAAAAGAATTAAAATATGATTAAAGAGGAAAATGAAGGGTCTCTGGTTTAATTTAGAGAAATCAAACATTACAGAGGAGTATAGGAGAGTTGAAGAGGTGCACGGGGGAACCACAGAGTCATTTGGACTCATCCTGGTCGTCGGTAGCGGTTTTTGGGACGATTTAGACAGTCGGATCTTGGCTATCTGCCTTGAGATTCATGCCATGTATTTTAATCCTTCTTAACTCTTCATTTATCCCGTTTAATTTTTCTGAAAATTTTCAATTCTCCGTGTATTGCACGTGCAACTCTTGGGCTTCCGAAAAGTTTAAAAAAATATTAAAAATAATTGGGGCTGATGGGATTCGAACACACAAGTTATGTCACAGCAGTGTAGAGATTTTACCAATGAGCTACAACTTACTTCTTGCTTTTATTGAACAAAAATAAGTTATAACTCCTAATCAGGCTGAGATACCCTTTATATATATTGAACAAGTTACATTTGTACAGAGATTTCAGAGTCATTACAAAATATAAAAATAAGAGAGATGTAGATTGTAAACTCTCATTTTTGCTCTCTCTTCTCTTTTTTTCCTTTTCATTTGTATTCTTAATTTTCTTTTTTGCATAACCTTGGATGAGAGAGAAGTGTGTTGAATGTTGAATATTATGGCTAGAATAATCAATATTCCTTTCATATTATTCATCCTTCAACTTTCATCCAAGTGTTATGTGCATGAGAGTGGAATCTAATAAACTTCCACCTCATGTCCATATTATGCACTAAAAAGGAAAAATGAGATTAAAAGAAAAACCACACATAAATAGATATATGTGTCATGTGTATGCATGATAGCCATCACAAAACATATGTACATGACATATATCATGTTTATGTAACATATAAAGAGAGAGAATAAGAGTAAAGAAATAATACTAGTTTATATATATACCATCACATATAAGTAATATTATTAAATCAACACTTGATTTAATGACCCGGTTCAATCATAAACAGGCTAGTATCATCCGTCTGATTAATAAATTTAGTATCATATAAACATATTTAATTGTACCCCTCACGCATCGCCGTACGTGCACTGCATCATTTCGTTAGAATGGGAAAAACCCCTGTGTGGGACTCTAAAGACTCCACAATACGCTGGTGGTAGGTTAGGATCATATCCGATTGATCCAAAACACTTTTAGATCAATCCGTCACCGGATTAACCTACAAGCCCGTCAATGTTACTAGCTGTGCGCAACGGCTATCCAGGTATTGAACGAAAAGCCAGTCGACAAGAAAGCTCGTCCGTACCCTGTGTAACACCCTAGTTCATTTATACCAATTCCGGTTCTCGTAGTTCCTTAATTATGGTATTTTCTTGATTTATTGTGTTTTGGGTGCGAATAGTATTTTACATTTTACATTGCATTCGACCCGACCCGCTTGCTTGAACCTGTTTGATTCATATTTATAGATTACCCTGACTTGTTACATAGACACGTGCATCTCATGTATACTGCATACTGGTATTTTACCATACAACATTTTAGGTCAAGTAAAATAATCTAAAATTGCATTTCATAGCCTGCATGATACCCCTAACCCCATGGTAGTATCCGCACATTTTGTTCTCATCCCGTTCAGTGAAACGGACGTGTTTGGATGGCTACGCGCATGTACGTGCATCCATTCTTAGGGGTATGCATTTTCGTTATCTGAGCATTCATTTTGAATTTTGAAAGTCGCATATATTTTTCATATTTTAAATCTGAAGTTTTAGACCCGACCCGGGCGCGTTTTGAAATATTTTGGTATCCCGCAAAAATTCAATTTATTTAATTTTAAAATTTAGTTTAAATATTTTCATACGATTTTTTTAACAAACTGAAACCTCTTATCTAAAATTTTAAATCTAAAAATGTTTTAAAATTTTAAATCTAATTTCCTAACAAACTAACAACTCCTTTCTCTCTCTTTCTCTCCTCTGCATATATATATTTATATATATTTTATTTATTTAGTTTTTCTTTCCTAATTTAATATATAGCCTCTTCTTCTTCTTTCTTTTTCTTGATCTTGTTTCTTAATTCCGGTGATCACCGCCGGAGCCGTGCTCGTCGCTGACGATTCGAGTGATCCACTGAACGTACCTAACTTGCGTGATCACCCTCGTGCGTTGTTTGGAACCGTTCTGTGTACCGTGCGCGCGTCGCGACATTTCGCCGACGAAGGACGTTCCGTACACATCCGTTCTTGTTCCATCTAGGCAAGTTCATCTTGCTACCTGCTATATAATTCATTTTATACCTATTTAACTAAATACCATACCTATAGTTTAAATCTAGTACCCCATGTTTAATTTTATAACATTTCGATGTTCCGTTTGTATCCGTTTATATCATTTTAAATCTAGATCATTAAAACTTATCTTGTGACATACTAGTTTACATTATACTGCATTCATATCATTTAAAATATATATCGTCATAATATTTCTTATTATTATCTTTAATTAGTTTATGATTTGGATTTTATAATGTTATACATTTGAAAATATTATAGTTTACGCATGAAACGTCTTCGCAAAGCGGATACGACAAATCTGAAATTTACTGTACACCTTACCTTATAAAATTCATTATAAATCATAGAAAAATCATTAGTATACGTTCTTTAGTTCGTTGCGAAGCTAACTCAGAGTACTATAACTATATGAAATATTTACTTACAAAATAAAATGTTTAAATAACGTAAAATGCAAATGAATATTTCTCTAAACTGCTGTCCAGGAAAATTCCAGCAGTAAACTTTCAACTTCGAATGTTCATAACAATTTGTAGGGACAACCTGAGATACTTATACTTATAAAAATAAAAATCTTATTGAATTATCTTTATTTTGGTATAAGACATGTCCCTTTTTGAGAACGTTTGTTATTTTTAAGCTATTTTACAAATCAGGGTGACGCTGAATTTCTGAACGGAACTTTCTGGTGCATGGTTAATCAGTACCACTTTTATAGTTATTAATCGCTTTGAATATGCTATCCATATTAATATTATTATATCAATATTTATATCAAATATTGCTTAGTTGTACATCCCACATTACCATTTTATAGTTTTATAACTTTTCGGATACCCGTTTGCATCCATCGCATTTAAGATACATATAATTGCATCCATAGATCACATTACTACATAATACTGTGATATTAACACTCCATGTTTAATAAATTACATCCTAATTAATATTGAAACTATAAGTGTAACCCTAATCGATAACTGTGCATCTGTATGCCTTAATCTGTACCTGATTGCATATCACATTACAATGTTCCATTTTATTGTGCTATTAGTACCCATGCTTGTTTTGTATACCCATGCTTATGCTAGTTGATTATGAGCACCCATATAACATTTTGTGCTTCCTGACATGACCTGTTGCACTTCCTACCTGATAGGACATGGTACCGTACACTCTTGACATGACCTAACACCTAAATACACTACTTGACCTGACCTGATGTACCATGGCTTGACCTGTTACCTGATCTTGTGTCTAATGCCAACAAACCTAACATGTAGTCCTTACGGACCATTCCTGTTGTCTATCCAGACAAACCTGCACCTACCTGATCCTGAGTTGGCATTAGTTCTTGATTACTTAAAATACCTGAATAGACACTTATAACTTGGGGGTATGGGGAAATCAATGATGAAATCCTGACTTGTAACTCGATAGTTGCTTGCTTATACTGATCAGTTTTTAGAGGCTAGGCCCGCCTCGTGACGATACTACTGACATCGTTGGTCTGTACCCTTTTCCTGTTAGTGCCTAGCGGAACGTCTCGGTTTCAGCCCGAGAGTCTTAGACCGTGGTCCCGGGCATGCACGGGATACTTTTGAGTTACATTGATGATTCATCAAATTGATTTCAAAGACTTGAGAGTAGATAACCAAGTGACTAGTTTAGTTTGCTCTCTGCACGCTACTTTTCACTGCCCTGATTTAGATTGTTTTACACCTGCTTTACTATTTATGATTATACTTGCATGTCTTGCTACCCTGTTTACATATTGTTGCTTGATGTTATGACTTGCTGACGTCTGGGTTTTGCATGGCCCAGATCCTTCTACCTTTGTTGCAGACTGATCAGGAGTATTGCCGCTGTTAGACCGAGCGGTGAAGTTCCTGTCGGTATGTAGTTTTACTTTCCAGGTGTTTCATTATTGTATCTTTTGCTTCCGCATATCATTATTTCTTGACTCATTCATTCTGGCTCATGGACATGTATTAGATAGTTTAGTTTACTTTCCTGTTCTTGATATCTCTACAGCCGTAATGTGGCTGTGGAGGGATTTTTCCTATCCACAGGTAGCATGGTTGGCTATGTCACGTGCCCATCTTAGCGTACTCTCGGAAGCGGGGCGTGACATGGTTCTTTTGGCATCAGAGCCATGGGATATAGGTTAATCGGGTTTGATTCTTTTGTAGTTGGGTATTGGACCCAATACACGAATCAGAATAGTTGTGATTTGGAACATGTCCTGCCATCTTGATTATTGTGATTCTTGAATCATATCCTTCTTTTATCCTTCGCCTTGACGATTTGCAAACCAATTTGCATCTCGACTTGAAACCCTTTTGGTTTTCTATTGTCTCTCCCTATTCTTGATTCTGATACTAGGATTTGGGCGACTTGAGTGGAGTTATGTAATTGTACCCATGAACAGCAGCATGGTTACAATGCGGTACTCTATTTAAGTAACTTGGAGTCCTGGTCTTGATTCACTTCCTTATTCCATGATCGTTATACTACCTTGCTTCTCTCGGTTTCATTGCTTACCAGTTATTGTTTTATTACTAGGTTGTACCCTATTTACCTTGCTTAATCCTCTTCAGTATCTTAATTTCGGATGAAGTCATCTTAGTATCCTACTTGTTCTTATCTTTCCGCATTGGAATTATTCAATTCTGGTGCACTCCTTGTTTGTTGTGGTCTTGGGAATGGATTTTTCTTGGCACCTTCCACGCTCACAGTGATTGTAGAGCAAGGAAAGCAAACTTCCAGATTCCCAGACATCCGGAGTTTGTTTTGATGGAGGAAGTAGTTCGGTGGGGCAGTTGAATTTAGGGCTAGGCCGACAAACAGTGTTCTTTCATCGATGGAAGTTATTAAGGAAGAAGCGCCGGCTATATTACGAGAGTTCATGGACGTGTTCGAGGACATCTCGGGTTATCACAAACGAGATGTGGAGTTTGCGATTGATCTTGTTTCTGGTGCAGCGCCAATCTCAAAGGCGTATTGTCCAATGGCATCAGTGGAGTTGGAAGAAGTAAAGAAGCAGGTTACCGAATTGCTAGAGAAGGGTTGAATTTGCGCAATTCACTTTGGGGAGCTCCAGTTCTTCTAGCCAAGAAGAAAGATGGCACAAGGAGGATGTGCATCGATTATCGACAATTAAACCGGGTGACTATTAAGAACAAGTACCCGATCCCTCGCATTGGCGAATTGTTCGAGCAGCTTAGTGGCGCGAGGGTATTCTCGAAGCTGGATTTGCGGTCCGGATATCATCAGGTCCGAGTTAAATCAGAAGGTATTTGTAAGACTGCGTTCCGAACTTGGTATGGACATTACAAGTATTTAGTGATGCCATTCGGAGTCACGAATGCACCGGCGATATTTATAGACCTGATGAACCGAATCCTTCACCGTTCTTGGACCAGTTTATAGTGGTGTTCGCTGAGGATATTCTGGTATACTCGAGGAGCATTGAAGAGTATGCAGAACACTTGAAGATCGCACTGCAGACACTGAGGCAAGAAAGATTATATGCTAAGATGAGCAAGTGCAAGTTTTGGCTTGAAGAAGTAAAGTTTTGGGACATATCGTAGCTGGAGATGGAATCGCCGTTTACCCAGGGAAGATTGCAGCAGTTTAAGACTGCCCGATTCCGAAGAATGTTGTAAAGATCAGAAGTTTCTTGGACTTGCAGGATACTACAGAAGGTTCATGGGGAATGTTGCTCGTTTAGCTGAGCCTTGACCAAGCTTACACGCAAGGAGGTACCGTTTGTACGGATGGATAAGTGTGCATCAGCTTTTGAGGTGTTGAAACAAAGGTTGATAACCGCTCTCGTTTAACCGTGCCAGACAGTTCCGGAGGATTAGTGATTCACAGCAACACATTTGGGAAAGGTTTGGGATGTGTTTTGATGTAGTATGGGAAGATTATAGCTTACACATCGAGACAGTTGAAAACCCATGAGAAGGGCTACCCAACACCTGACTTGGAACTAGCAGCAGTGATGTTCGTTTTGAAGATTTGGAGACACTACTTACTGGGCGAAAGGGTCGAAGTATTTAACGATCACAAAATCCTGGAGTATGTGTTCACACAGAAGGAGCTTAATAAGAGACAGCGTAGGTGGTTGGAGCTAATGGCTGATGACGACCTTGATCTTGAATACCATCCGGGGAAAGTTAATGTTGTGCCGAATGCACTTAGTCGGTGGCCAGCAATTCAGATGTTGACCACACAAAAGAAACCTATTGAAGACTTTCGGAGATTCGATTTGGAAGTTTTGCTACCGCATTCTTCGGGACAGTTGTTGCAGCTGTAAGTACTGTTGTCATTGATCGTGAATATTAAAGCAGCGCAATTGCAGGACCCTAGATTGCAAAAGTTTCGAGAACAGGTTGAAGCTGGACTTCGAACAGACTTATTGATCCATGAATATGGTTCGTTGCGATATGGTAGCCTCTTGTGTGTGCCAAAGGGAGATATTCGTGAAAAATTTATGAAGGAGGCGCACAGTTCAGCATAATCCAGGAGGCACGAAGATGTACCGAGATATACGACAACATTTCTGGTGGGAAGGTGTGAAACGGGAGATTGCCCGCTTTGTGGTAAAGTGCTTGGTGTGTCAGCAAGTTAAAGATGAACATCAAGGGTTGCTGGTTTATTGCAACCACTTCCGATTCCTCAGTGGAAGTGGGAACATATGACCATGGATTTCGTGACAGCTCTACCGCGGAGTCCAAAAGGCAATAATGCAGTTTGGGTGATTGTTGATCGATTGACTAGGGCAGCTCACTTCATACCGTTTCGAGTTGGTCAGTCAACGGAAGCGTTAGCAGAACGGTACATGCAGGAGATTGTGAGATTGCATGGAGTATCTGTGAGAATCGTGTCCGACCATGACACCCAATTCTTATCACACTTCTGGAGGAGCTTACAGGAAAGTTTGGGGACTCGATGGAAGTTTAGCACAGCTTATCATCCTCAAACAGATAGCCAGTCGGAGAGAACGATCCAAACTCTTGAAGACATGTTGAGATCTTGCATGTTAGACTTTAAGGGTTCATGGGAGGATCATCTATACTTGGTGGAGTTTCGTACAGCAACAGCTTTCAGGCGACTATTCAGATGGCTCCATTCGAAGCATTATATGGTCGCAAGTGTCGTTCACCTATTTGTTGGGACGATGTTGGAGAACGAAGATTGTGGGACCGGATTTGGTCGTGCAAACAGTTGAGAAGGTTAACACTATCCGGAATCATGTGAAGGCAGCACAAGACCGACAGAAGAGTTGGGCTGATACGTCGAGAGAACCTCTAGAGTTCGCTATTGGGGATTTAGTATTCTTGAAGATGTCACCGAATAGAGGGGGATCCGTTACGGAAGTCGAGGAAAGTTTAGTCCTCGATTCGTTGGACCTTTTAAGATTTTGGAGCGTATTTCAGAAGTGGCATATCCTTTGGTGTTACCGCAATCTTTGGAGAATGTTCATGACGTGTTTCTTGTATCTCAACCCTGTAGGTATGCTCGAGATGAAATACATGTATTGGATCTTTCGGAGCAGACTGTACGAGAAGATTTAACCTTTGAGGAGCGACCGATGTAAATTGTGGATCGAAGAGAAAATGTTCTTATGAAAAAAGTTATCCCTCTTGTGCTTGTTTCTTGGAGTAATCGCTTGCATGGAGAACCCACTTGGGAATGAGAAGATAAAATCCGACAGAAGTTTCCACATCTATTCTTGTAGTTTCTTGATTGTTTATCCTTTCTTATTCTTGGAATTTCGAGGACGAAATTCTTTTGTAGTTGGGTATAATGTAACACCCTAGTTCATTTATACCAATTCCAGTTCTTGTATTTCCTTAATTGTGGTATTTTCCTGATTTATCGTGTTTTGGGTGCGAATAGTATTTTACATTTTACATTGCATTCGACCCGACCCGCTTGCTTGAACCTGTTTGATTCATATTTATAGATTACCCTGACTTGTTAAATAGACACGTGCATCTCATGTATACTGCATACTGGCATTTTACCATATAACATTTTAGGTCATGTAAAATAATCTAAAATTGCATTTCATAGCCTGCATGATACCCCTAACCTCATGGTAGTATCTGCACATCTTGTTCTCGTCCCGTTCAGTAAAACGGAAGCAACGGAGTGAGCGCCTAGCGCGAAAGCCTATAGCGGCCAGAGATTCCTGACGAATCCGAATCCGAGAAGATGCGCATGTACGTGCATCCGTTCTTAGGGGTATGCATTTTCATTATCTGAGCATTCATTTTGAATTTTGAAAGTCGCACATATTTTTCGTATTTTAAATCTGAAGTTTTAGACCCGACCCGGGTGTGTTTTGAAATATTTTGGTATCCCGCCAAAATTCAATTTATTTAATTTTAAAATTTAGTTTAAATATTTTCATACGATTTTTTTAACAAACTGAAAGCTCTTATCTAAAATTTTAAATCTAAAAATGTTTTAAAATTTTAAATCTAATTTCCTAACAAACTAACAACTCCTTTCTCTCTCTCTCTCTCTCCTCTGCATATATATATATATATATATATATATATATATATATATATATATATATTTATATATATTTTATTTATTTAGTTTTTCTTTCCTTATTTAATACATAGCCTCTTCTTCTTCTTTCTTTTTCTTGATCTTGTTTCTTGATTCCGGTGATCACCGCCGGAGCCGTGCTCGTCGCTAACGATTCGAGTGATCCACTGAATGTACCTAACTTGCGTGATCACCCTCGTGCATTGTTTGGAACCGTTCCGTGTACCGTGCGCGCGTCGCGACATTTCGCCGACGAAAGACGTTCCGTACGCATCCGTTCTTGTTCCATCTAGGCAAGTTAATCTTGCTACATGCTATATAATTCATTTTATACCTATTTAACTAAATACCATACCTATAGTTTAAATCTAGTACCCCATGTTTAATTTAATAGCATTTCGATGTTCCGTTTGTATCCGTTTATATCATTTTAAATCTAGATTATGAAAACATATCTTGTGACATACTAGTTTATATTATACTGCATTCATATCATTTAAAATATTTACCGTCATAATATTTCTTATTATTATCTTTAATTAGTTTATGATCTGCATTTTATAATGTTATACATTTTAAAATATTATAGTTTACGCATGAAACGTCATCGCAAAGCGGATATGACAAATCTGAAATTTACTGTACACCTTATCTTATAAAATTCATTATAAATCATAGAAAAATCATTAGTATACGTTCTTTAGTTCTTTGTGAAGCTAACTTAGAGTTCTATAACTATATGAAATATTTACTTACAAAATAAATTGTTTAAATAATGTAAAATGCAAATGAATATGACTCTAAACTGCTGTCCAGGGAAATTACAGCAGCAAACTTTCAAGTTCGAATGTTCATAGCTTTTTGTAGGGACAACCTGAGATACTTATACTTATAAAAATGAAAAGCTTATTGAATTTTCTTTGTTTTGGTATAAGACACGTCCCTTTTGGAGAATGTTTGTTATTTTTAACGTATTTTACAAATTAGGGTGACACTGAATTTCTGAACGGAATTTTCTTGTCCATGGTTAATCAATACCACTTTTATAGTTATTAATCGCCTTGAATATGCTATCCATATTAATATTATTATATCAATATTTATATCAAATATTGCTTAGTTGTGCATCCCACATTACCATTTTATAGTTTTATAACTTTCCGGATACCCGTTTGCATCCATCGCATTTAAGATACATATAATTGCATCCATAGATCACATTACTACATAATACTGTGATATTAACACTCCATGTTTAATAAATTGCATCCTAATTAATATTGAAACTATAAGTGTAACCCTAATCGATAACTGTGCATCTGTATGCCTTAATTTGTACCTGATTGCATATCACATTACAATATTCCATTTTATTGTGCTATTAGTACCCGTGCTTGTTTTGTATACCCATGCTTATGCTAGTTGATTATGAGCACCCACATAACATTTTATGCTTCCTGACATGACCTGTTGCACTTCCTACCTGATAGGACATGGTACCGTACATTCTTGACATGACATGACACCTAAATACACTACTTGACTTGACCTGATGTACCATGGCTTGACCTGTTACCTGATCTTGTGCCTAATGCCAACAAACCTAACATGTAGTCCTTACGGACCGTTCCTGTTGTCTATCCAAACAAACCTGCACCTACCTGATCCTGAGTTGGCATTAGTTATTGATTACTTAAAATACCTGACTAGACACTTATAACTTAGGGGTATGGGGAAATCAATGATGAAATCCTGACTTGTAACTCGATGGTTGCTTGCTTATACTGATCAGTTTTTAGAGGCTCGGCCCGTCTCGTGACGATACTGCTGACATCGTTGGTCTGTACCATTTTCCTGTTAGTGCTTACCGGCACGTCTCGGTTTCAGCCCGAGAATCTTAGACCGTGGTCCCGGGCATGCATGGGATACTATTGGGTTATATCGATGATTCATCAAATTGATTTCAAAGACTTGAGAGTAGATAACCAAGTGACCATTTTAGTTTACTCTCTGCCCGCTACCTTTCACTGCCCTGATTTAAATTGTTTTACACCTGCTTTACTATTTATGATTATACTTGCATGTCTTGCTACCCTGTTTACATATTGTTGCTTGATGTTATGACGCGCTGACGTCTGGGTTTTGCATGGCCCAGATCCTTCTACCTTTGTTGCAGACTGATCAGGGGTATTGCCGCTGTTAGACCGAGCGGTGAAGTTCCTGTCGGTATGTAGTTTTACTTTCCAGGTGTTTCATTATTTTATCTTTTGCTTCCGTATATCATTATTTTTTGACCCATTCATTCTGGCTCATGGACATGTATTAGATAGTTTAGTTTACTTTCCTGTTCTTGATATCTCTACAGCCGTAATGTGAATGTGGAGGGATTTTTCCTATCCACAGGTAGCATGGTTGGCTATGTCACGTGCCCATCTTAGCGTACTCTCGGAAGCGGGGCGTGACACCCTGCTAGAGCCTATCAGTGATATTCACCGTACAGTTCGGTCTCTACGTCTAAGACTATCGCATACCGAGTCTGGGAGGTGGAAACCGTCAGACTCTCAATAACTCGATAATTCATGCTGACTTCAAGCTCATATCCATCAGAGAAACTACTGATATCAGTAAATCTCGTCTGCATTGGCCAAGAACTTATGGTCAAAGCCAGTTGTGCATTGTGCGACATCTACTCCCTATAACGTGAGAGAAGAATTCTCTCTACCGCTCACTGCCTCCATGTGCTTCGGGAATTTACCCAACTAAAATTTTTTTGTACGGCTCTTAAAAACCATGCTAGGGCAGTAATCTAAGTACAGTAAGAACACACACAAGACACTATGGCGATCTTGGGTCTAAGGACTACCCTATACTCATGTCACCAGAGAACTACTATCTGACGATTGGTATAATACCATCTAAAAGTTCTCGGTGAGTCCGTCCAGTGCAAATCATCTAATGAGCACCTATATACAATCATCGGTGTCAAACATCAATAGCAATGGGATCAACCATCACCCCGTACAGGGTCATGAAACGTATACACTAGTCTAAACTGGAACACCGATGCCCAGTTTCAATACTCCTACGACTAGGAATATTTAAGGACGTGCTTATAGACTACCCAGGCCCCACTAGTATGATCTCTATTATAATCCTGGTTGTCTAGCAAAAATCCTATGGGATTTATCATCATGTAGTAGTGATACGTTATAACAAGTAAAACATATACATATGAATGATAAATACAAACCAGATAGCGTGCTATCATCTCAAGCAAGACTGTTCTTGGTATAAGACCTCCTCGAACTCAGTAATTGCATTTCCGCAACTACAATAATTGCCTTGAGGGAACCTATATCCAATAAGGTGGATCCACTCAAATACCTCATGTCCAAAGATATGCTGTGTGGGAGGCTCGCCAAGTGGGCCCTTTTGTTGGTAGAGTTCATAATCATTTATCGCCCACTCAAAGCGGTAAAAACCCAAGCCATCGCCAAATTCTTCGCAGAGCATCCGACCCCCGCAGACTTTCCGTTGAATAGCGAGCTGCTGGATGAATATGCATTCAGCACAAGTGGAGAGGCAAAAAAATTGAAAAATACCGGTAGGAATTATACTTTGATAGAGCATCTTCAAAGAAGTCCCAAAAGTGGAATACCCCAATAATCAAAGCCGGGGTAGGTCTTATCTTCGTGACTCCGCAAGGAAGAATACTCTGCTATGCCTTCTCGTTGATGGAACCAAGGACCAATAACGAGACTGAATATGAAGCTCTCATTGCCAGTCTCAAGATCGCGATCGACATGCGTATTGATTTATCGTTAAAATGTGTGTTCGAAAATAACCGCAATCAAGACGGTGTCGCTAGTAGCTAGCCGCTGTTGGGGGTCAAAATTTACACCCCGGTTGACCAAGTCAAAGCAATGTCAACTGATTGATTCGAAAAATTGCATATTTAACGATTTGTGCGTGAATTTTTGCAAGGAGATCTGGAGTCACAGACTTGAGGAAGCAGAAGATCTAGGGTTCCGAACTTCTTTGGTATATTTCTTAACTCCTTCTCTCTCCTCTAAATCCAATAAAATCTATTTTCTGCAGGATTTTTTGCAAAATTACGCCGCTAAAAAAATCTTTTTGCAAAAGTTTTGTGATTGGTTTTGTTTTGCATATTTAATACGGACTTTAAGGGGTAAAGACCAAATCAAGATTAGGTGGGGATTTCATCACCCTTCCTAAGCCCCACAAATCACAAACCGAGCATATAGATCAACCCTTTATTAATTTAAAAAATATCTAGACCAGACTCTAAGGACTGTCGCGCTCAATAAGGACAGAGGAAGGTCGGGGGTAATCTATCGTTTATCCGCATTACTTTTGTAGTACCTAGGCAAGTGTGTCAAAGGCTAGTGGTTATTAATTAGGCCCACGACGTGGTTCCTTCCCACTTACCTGGCACTTACCTGGCTACAAGGGTAGTACAGAGGCGGTAGAGGATTTATCCTGCGGCTTGTCCTTTGGAAGTCTAGGAGCGCTCGATAAAAGATGTCGTAGGGCGGAGTGATCTGTGTAAACCACAATAGGCGATCCAATCAAGTAGGTCCTGAATTTTTCTAATGCAAATACAACTGCCAAGAATTCTTTCTCGGTAGTTGTGTTTGCATTAGAAAAATTCAGGCCCTATTTGATTGGCTCGCCTATTGTGGTTTACACAGATCACTCCGCCCTACGACATCTTTTATCGAAGAAGTGATGCGAAAACAAAACTGCAAATTGCATAATCAAGTTGTTGAAAAAAACTTGCCAAATTAAGAAGCAAAACTTGGAGACCAAGTTTGGAAGCAACCGAGAGAAGATTTCTGAAATCTGAAGGTGCCTAGGATTGCCAAATATCACAAAGACAGAAACCCCAAAATTTGATGAAGAGTTATGATTATATAGCCGCGGATCCGCGGCCATACCTCCCCTTTGGCCGCGGATCCGCCGCAATTATAGGGATTCAGAGCACAAGATTTTGGGGCATAAATCTATGATGAATTTTACCAAATTTTCAACAAGAAGATTCTGGCTTTGCACTATAAAAGGGCACCGAGAGCCTCTTGGAAAAGCTATCAAGCCGAAGAGATCACGAAGCTCCCGATGCTCACGCATCCAGGCTGATCATCGACTGTTCGACTACCTCCTTAGGAAAGATCGAGAAGCAACTAGTTTGTAATCATTTTCTACGGATTAAAGTGTAGTTTGTTCAAGTCGATTAATAAAGGTAGTTATTTTATTTAATTGTTTTTTTTACATTATGTTTTCCCTCTCTTTCTTTTCATCTTCTTCTCCCAACATGCGCGAGTAATTCTCCGCTTGTTAGGGTTTGTAGGATTATGGTAAGCTAATGGACGACGAAAATAATTAAACCCTTTTTAAGTCCTATAAAGTTTAGAAACTTTATCAAAAGAATCATTAACATCCTAATCGGGCGCGCTAGTAATTCTTTGCTAGTTCCGACCGCGATTAGAGATTAGATTAATGATTGTTTTGGTAAAGGCTAGATATGAACGGAGTTCCGTGTCGAGATAAGGGTTAAGAGTGGGATTCCTTTTCCCTCCAGAAACCCTAATCTACACGCATCGCCGTCGTTCTAGTTCTAAATCTATTAATGGATAAAAAGGGTAACTTTTAATTAATCTTCCATAACTACTAAATCCTAACGAACCCTACAAGCCTTCTTATTATATTAATTACATCTTTAAAAAAATCTAGATCTATATTTTACATTCTTGTTTAACGTAGATCTAGAAACCATTCCACAAAATTCTTATTTCTTTCTCTTTGTCAACACATCTAAAGTAAAAGTAAAAGGTTCCACGTTTCCCAGAGGACGACCCGTACTCATCTCGGTCTAGCTACACGCGACACCGTTATTGATTGCGGTTAACTACAAAAAACACTTTTTCGAATCAATCAAATGGCGCCGTTGCCGGGGATACGTGCGTAATTTTTTATTTTTACTATTTGTGTTGAATTCTTAGACGAGCCATATCATTATTAAACAAAACTGTAAATTGCATATTTAACGATTTGTGCGTGAATTTTTGCAAGGAGATCAGAAGTCACAGAATTAAGGAGAACAGGAAACAGAGACATTTTAGAGATCCAGAGGAGCACAGAAGGCTATACAAAAAATTTCATCAACTGTTCCTTCTTCCACGCGGCGGAACCACGGCAAAAGCACCCCTTCTGCGGCGGAATTGTGGCCAGTTGGAGGAATTAAGGAATCAATCTTCTCTGGTATCTTTCTTAACTCCTTCTCTCTCTCCTCAAATCCAATAAAATCTATTTTCTGCAGGATTCTTTGCAAAATTGCGCCGCTCAAAAATCTTTTTGCAAAAGTTTTGTGATTGGTTTTGTTTTGCATATTTAATACGGACTTTAAGGGGCAAAGACCAAATCAAGATTAGGTGGGGATTTCATCACCCTTCCTAAGCCCCAAAAATCACAAACCGAGCATATAGATCAACCCTTCATTAATTTAAAAAATATCTAGACCAGACTCTAAGGACTGTCGCGCTCAATAAGGACAGAGGAAGGTCGTGGGTAATCTATCGTTTATCTGCATTACTTTTGTAGTGCTTAGGCAAGTGTGTCAAAGGCTAGTGGTTATTAATTAGGCCCACGACGTGGTTCCTTCCCACTTACCTGGCACTTACCTGGCTACAAGGGTAGTACAGAGGCGGTAGAGGATTTATCCTGTGACTTGTCCTTTGGAAGTCTAGGAGCGGTCTAGAGACTGGACCTAGGTGACTTTAGTTCTAGGGTTGCTTGTCCATCTTAGGGTGATTTTTCTTGAGTCCCACTTTTTCAAAACAAGCCAATTTTAAATCACACACACGCTGCCACTTGCACTAAACCCGCTTAGTGCATGTTCGGCTGGACACGGGATCCTAGTGCCCGTCTTGTCCGCGTTCCTGCTATCGACGCCGTAGTCGGTACTTCTTCATCCTCTTTTCCCCCACCACACACCACATCGACCGTGATGGACGGCACTCCATCTAATTATAACACCACGCTGCCACCGCCCGCAGGTGAGCAGAATCCACCGCGCATCTCTCTCCAAGAGAGATGCTATCCTATTCATGGTCCTCTTCCTACTTGTCTATCTCTTCCACCAGCTAACGGGGATAATTTCGAAATTAAACCCCACTACATCAATCTGCTGCCCAAATTTCACGGGCTTGAGTCGGAAGACGCGTACGTTTTCATCACCAAATTCGAAAACGTATGCGCAATGATGGGTACTTCACAATTGACTTTAGATGTTATGCGCTTACGTCTTCCCCCATTCACACTGTGCGACTTGGCAGAAAAATGGCTTTATAATACTGCCGCACACTCTATCACTAAATAGGATGAGTTCGTAGTAGCATTTCTTAAGAAGTTTTACCCAAACCATAAGACGGCCCGTGTTAGGAGCGAGATCAACCAGTTCACCCAGCTTCCCAATGAACCATTTTGGAAGTGCTTTGAACGTTTCAAAGATCTGCTTGTCCAATGTCCTCATCATGGAATCAATAGATGAGATTTATGTCGGATTATATATGAGGGCATTAATCCAGCGACAAAGCAGATGCTTGAAACAATGTGTCAATGCAATTTCATGTCTAAAGATGACGGTGAAGCATGGAAATATCTAGAAGACCTTGCTGAACACACGTTGCAGTGGGAAAGCTTAAGACCACCTTCAACTAAGGGAGGTATTCACCGGCTCGATGTTTCTATCGCAGTAAAAGCCGAAATGGCAGCGATACAGAAGAAACTCGATGCTATTGAGAACAAATTTTCATCATTCTCCCTAAATCAGGTCACGCTTCCTAAGACCGTCTGTGGTTGCTGTTCGGATCCTTCACACTTAACGGAAGAATTCCCTATGAATGCATCATTTCAGGCTAATGTTGCTTTTCAGCAGCGACCTAGAAACGACCCTTATTCTTCCACATACAATCAAGGATGGGGGAATCATCCTAACTTTGCTTGGAATCAAAACCAACAAAGCAATTATCAAAGACCTCCTCCACAGCAACCACAACCACATAATCAGCCCCCCTTTCAGTCATAGAATTTCCAAAATCTGGCCAACATTTTTACACCACAAGTGGCCGGTACTGACAACTCTCTTGCATGAACTTTGGATATGTTCATGAAACAATCCATGCAAAATTCGGCTGAGATGAGGTCTTCTATTGATACCTTAACGAAAAACTCCGCCTCCCATGGTGAGAGTATTAAATCAATAGAAAACCAAATTGCACAGTTAAACGCCGCAATGAGTGCGAGAGAGAAAGGGAAACTCCCATCTCAACCCATACCTAATCCTGGCCATTCACAAAGTTATAATGTGAGTGTTGTTACCATGTTGAGATAGGAAAAAGTGCTGAATAACCGAGTGGGTGAGCAGTGTGATGATAGTGACACCTATGATACCCCTCCTTCTTCTTCTTCCCCTAATTCGTCTAGTCTCCCACCTTCACCCGAGCCTATTCTCCGTTTTCCCCAAGGCTCGAACCCTTCGTCCATTTCGCCAAATCTATCTAAGTCGATTCCCACTCCAGTTTTGGGATCGAATCCGTCCCCACAATCCTCTCCAATGTTGGACCAAACCCTTATTGATAAAGCACCTTACCCAAACAGGTTAAGGGGCAACAGATCAAGTCCACAAATGGAGAAGATTGTGGAAATTTTTAAGCAAGTTAACATAAACATTCCTCTCCTAGATGCTATTCAACAAGTTCCGTCATATGCGAAAATCTTAAAGGAATTATGCACTAGGAAGAGAAAAGTTCAAGTACCTAAAAAAGTTTTCCTTGTGAGTAATGCGAGCACTGCTTTTACACAACAACTACCCAAGAAACGAAAGGACCCCGAAAGTCCTACAATTTCAATTTCTATTGGTGGTAAAAATATTAATCGTGCTCTACTCGATCTAGGTGCTAGTGTTAACTTGCTTCCGTATTCGGTTTATGAGCAATTAGGGATCGGAGAGTTAAAACCAGCGCATTGCACTCTTCAAACGGCCGATCGATCTATTACCCAACCAAGGGGTGAGCTAGAGGATGTGTTAATCAAAGTCGGGGAATTCATATTCCCTGTGGACTTTATCTTTATAGATACACAACATATAGCAAACCCACGCAATCAAATTCCGGTGATACTCGGTCGACCCTTTTTGGCCACTTCCAACGCTGTAATCAATTGTAGAAACGGCTCTATGACCCTATCCTTTGGAAAGAAGTCAATTGAGCTTAACATTTACAAGTTGGGAAGTGAACCCTCCGAACCCTATGCTCATGTGTGTTCTGTCGAATTAGTGGATGTCGACAGCAGCGAATATGATCAACCTCATAATTCTGACTCTTTTCATATGTTGTTGCTTGACACGGACTCTTCCACCGAGTTGTCCGGGTCAACATCTAACGCTGATGAGGAACTTTTTATAGAGTCGGACGATCACCCCATTTTTTCTGATGACATTATTCTTCTGGGTATCGATGAAAGCTTTGAGGAAATTTTCGCTGATGAACTCGCATTTTTACAAGACACGGGTGTTGAGATGAATCAACTCCAAGATGAAGAAATTGGACCTCCACCCCCTCTTTTGGACAATCATGATAGTGCGAGTAATTCATCATCACTATCACTGTGTCGTCTCTCCAAATTGAGACGCAATCCTTTTCCATTACACCTCTTATCACCTCCCCACTTCTTCTTGTCGAAAGGTGACATATTCTTCCACCAACCTTGGTACTTCATTGATAAAATTTTTGAATGGTTGGTGTTGACCTTCGGTCTTTACAAAGCTTAGCATTGACCAATAACCTTGACCCCCTCATATGATTTTTAAAAGATTAAAATTGTTTAACTCACGTTTAGGGGAGGGGTGGTATATTTTGGCTCTTAAAAAGAAAATGATTTTTACAAATTTGTGAGCCTAAAATAAGTTTGGGGGAGGATTTTCACTTTCATATATTCTTACCCCCATTAATAATTTCCTCTCAAGTCTACAGGTTTTTTTGAGCTTAACGAATGACATCAGTGAGGACACTGCTGTAAACAGGTTTTGGGGAGGTTTGTGCTTATTTACATATCAATTTGCATCATATTTTGCATAAGCACAACATTTTCAAAAATTAAAAAAAAATTATAACAAAAGAGTAGAAAGTGAAAAATTACATCCAAAAGATAGGAATAGTTTAAGAAAACCAAGAAAATTAGAAGTTTTCTTAAACGAACTAGTAATAAGTAGTTATGAGCTATTGTCCCAAGGGTTAGTAAGATGAAGGAAGTCACTAATCTGATGATAAAAATAAGTCTGAAAAATAATTTCTATTCTGGAAGCCAAACAGTTAAATGTTGATACCCTACAATATGCACTTACACACGTCTTGAAACTCGGGATAGTAGAGGATACCTTGAAATGCTCTTGTCTAAAAGCCAAAGTATGAAGGAAATGAAAAATAAAAAATGAAGAAAATAAAAAAATGGTGAAAAGAAAAAATGAATTTGTTATCGCCAAGGCAGCAATAAAAAATATAGCGAGGGTGCCTCTTCACCTAGTGCCCTAAGGCCAACTGGTCTGAAAGTCACTGCTAAGCCTTAGGTGGTGCAAGACGAGGAAAATATTATCACCTAATCAGCAAGCACATAAGTAATCGGCCTGTTAGTACCTCAAGAAGTATTAACGGTCGCATGAAAATGTGTGCACATAAGTAATCGGTCTGTTAGTACCTCAAGAAGTATTAACGGTCGCATGAAAATGTATGCACATAAGTAATCGGTCTGTTTGTACCTCAAGAAGTATTAACGGTCGCATGAAAATGTGTGAGCAAATCTTAATATTTATTAAATTAAAAAGTACTAAGGCAGATGGACAAGAGTATGATAGCTTGAATTGAATTCTCCGAATGTTGGGATGTTCTTTACACACACGTGGGGTTATATAATCAATGTTTGGATAAAAGGTAGGAATGAAGAATAAAGACGATGTTTTATTGAGGGATGATATGATTTCTAATATTTTTTCATGACTATTAAGATAGGGCTCATGACAACTGAAAAGCTAATATAGTTGGAAACTCTTCTTTTCAAGGCCTTTCTTTTATGGTTCTTATCTTTATATGTAAATTTCACCATCTTTCTTTTGTTATTGGATTTTGTGGGTGTAATCCGCTGAAAATCCTCAGGAGACAACACTCCTCCTACTAGGGACACCTAGAGGTTTAACGGCTTGTTGCACATGCTCAGTGCAATCGTGTCTGCCTACGAAAGTGTGCTTAGTTTTCTCCTTTCTTTTTCTCCTCTTAAATAAACTAGTTTGCTCGGGACGATTAAAGATAAGTTTGGGGGTATTTGTTCAGTTGATAAAACTGCACATTTGTATTACATTTTCCCTACCATTTTCATATTAAAAAAGGACTTTAATATAATATATTATACATATGAGGGTTTATGTGTTAAAACAACAATTTTCCATGTGTTAATATATTTTAATTATAATTTGATAAGAAAATGTATGAAAATAAATCTATTGACCAAATCCTAGTAGAAATAAGTCTACTAAATATTATTTGAGATTATTGTGCAGAATTTTCCAAGTTGTTATGCAGAATATATCAAGGAAATCAAGTTGTTGAAGAAAACTTGCCAAATTAAGAAGCAAAACTTAGAGACCAAGTCTGGAAGCAACCGAGAGAAGATTTCTGAAATCTGAAGGTGCCTAGGATTGCCAAATGTCACAAAGACAGAAACCCCAAAATTTGATGAAGAGTTGTGATTATATGGCCGCGGATCCGCGGCCATACCTCCCCTTTGGCCGCGGATCCGCCGCAATTATAGGGATTCAGAGCACAAGATTTTGGGGCATAAATCTATGATGAGTTTTACCAAGTTTTCAACAAGAAGATTCTGGCTTTAAACTATAAAAGGGCACCGAGAGCCTCTTGGAAAAGCTATCAAGCCGAAGAGATCACGATGCTCCCGACGCTCACGCATCCAGGCTGATTATCGACTGTTCGACTACCTCCTTAGGAAAGATCGAGAAGCAACTAGTTTGTAATCATTTTCTACGGATTAAAGTGTAGTTTGTTCAAGTCGATTAATAAAGGTAGTTATTTTATTTAATTGTTTTTTTTTACATTATGTTTTCCCTCTCTTTCTTTTCATCTTCTTCTCCCAACATGCGCGAGTAATTCTCCGCTTGTTAGAGTTCGTAGGATTATGGTAGGCTAATAGACGACAAAAATAATTAAACCCTTTTTAAGTCCTATAAAGTTTAGAAACTTTATCAAAAGAATCATTAACATCCTATTCGGACGCGCTAGTAATTCTTTGCTAGTTCCGACCGCGATTAGAGATTAGATTAATGATTGTTTTGGTAAAGGCTAGATATGAACGGAGTTCCGTATCGAGATAAGGGTTAAGAGTGGGATTCCTTTTCCCTCCAGAAACCCTAATCTACACGCATCGCCGTCGTTCTAGTTCTAAATCTATTAATGGATAAAAAGGGTAACATGAATATTAATCGTCCATAACTACTAAATCCTAACGAACCCTACAAGCCTTTTTATTATATTAATTACATCTTTAAAATAATCTAGATCTATATTTTACATTCTTGTTTAACGTAGATCTAGAAACCATTCCACAAAATTCTTATTTCTTTCTCTTTGTCAACACATCTAAAGTAAAAGTAAAATGTTCCACGTTTCCCAGAGAACGACCCGTACTCATCTCGGTCTAGCTACACGCGACACCGTTATTGATTGCGGTTAACTACAAAACACACTTTTTCGAATCAATCAAAAAGTGTGTTTTGTAGTTAACCGCAATCAATAACGGTATCGCGTGTAGCTAGACCGAGATGAAGACGGGTCGTCCTCTGGGAAACGTGGAACCTTTTACTTTTACTTTAGATGTGTTGACAAAGAGAAAGAAATAAGAATTTTGTGGAATGGTTTCTAGATCTACGTTAAACAAGAATGTAAAATATAGATCTAGATTATTTTAAAGATGTAATTAATATAATAAGAAGGCTTGTAGGGTTCGTTAGGATTTAGTAGTTATGGACGATTAATTAAAAGTTACCCTTTTTATCTATTAATAGATTTAGAACTAGAACGACGGCGATACGTGTAGATTAGGGTTTCTGGAGGGAAAAGGAATCCCACTCTTAACCCTTATCTCGACACGGAACTCCGTTCATATCTAGCCTTTACCAAAACAATCATTAATCTAATCTCTAATCACTATCGGAACTGGCAAAGAATTACTAGCGCGCCCGATTAGGATGTTAATGATTCTTTTGATAAAGTTTCTAAATTTTATAGGACTTAAAAAGGGTTTAATTATTTTCGTCGTCCATTAGCCTACCATAATCCTACGAACCCTAACAAGCCCAGAATTACTCGCGCATGTTGGGAGAAGAAGATGAAAAGAAAGAGAGGGAAAACATAATGTAAAAAAAACAATTAAATAAAATAACTACCTTTATTAATCGACTTAAACAAACTACACTTTAATCTGTAGAAAATGATTACAAACTAGTTGCTTCTCGATCTTTCCTAAGGAGGTAGTCGAACAGTCGATGATCAGCCTGGATGCGTGAGCGTCGGGAGCTTCGTGATCTCTTCGGCTTGATAGCTTTTCCAAGAGGCTCTCAGTGCCCTTTTATAGTGCAAAGCCAGAATCTTCTTGTTGAAAACTTGGTAAAATTCATCATAGATTTATGCCCCAAAATCTTGTGCTCTGAATCCCTATAATTGCGGTGGATCCGCGGCCAAAGGGGGGTATGGCCGCGGATCCGCGGCCATATAATCACAACTCTTCATCAAATTTTGGGGTTTCTGTCTTTGTGACATTTAGCAATCCTAGGCACCTTTAAATTTCAGAAATCTTCTCTCGGTTGCTTCCAGACTTGGTCTCCAAGTTTTGCTTCTTAATTTGGCAAGTTTTCTTCAACAACTTGATTTCCTTGATATATTCTGCATAACAACTTAGAAAATTCTGCACAATAATCTCAAATAATATTTAGTAGACTTATTTCTACTAGGATTTGGTCAATTGATTTATTTGCATACATTTTCTTACCAAATGATAATTAAAATATATTAACACATGGAAAATTGTTGTTTTAACACATAAACCCTCATATGTATAATATATTATATTAAAGTCCTTTTTTAATATGAAAATGGTAGGGAAAATGTAATACAAATGTGCAGTTTTATCAACTGAACATCAACCCCAAGCCAAGTCGGCCCAAGCCCAGATCAAGTGGGCTCATGCCCGAGTCGAGCCCGAACATGAAGCGGCCGGCCCTCTCCCAAGGCAACATATAAATCATGTAATAAAATATTTTAATATAATTTTTTATGCACGAATGGGCATAAAGACAAATTTTTGTTAAGCCCATAGCTTAGGTGCAAAAAGAAATAGCACATAAGGCATGTGATAGGCCAAATGCCATTTTGTAAAGCCCAAGGGGCTATATGTAAATATGTAAGCCTATATAAGGCAACATGATGATGAATAAAATATACACTTTTCATTCCCCTCAAAATCTAGGGTTTGTGCCTCTTTTCCCCTTCTGAAGGTTCTAAACCTTCTTTTTTCTTTTGAATTAAATCAAGAGTTTTACTCTTCCTTTTTCAAAACCAAATAGTTTTTCACCATAAAACCCACATAGAAGAGCTCAGATCTCCCATCAGATCTCGAAAAGAAGAGATTTTTAAAATCTCACATCTCTTGATCTTCAAGATCCGGCCAACAGAGGAGGAAGAAGGAGGCCCATCTCCGAAAACCCTATTTTGGGGAAGATCTAAGGCTCCAAAGAAGAACCCTTTTCATCAACTCCAAAACATCTTAGGAGTTTAACTCCACTTTAAATTCTCTTTTGGGATTTTAAATCCTATTTCTGGGACTAAAAGCCCCTTTTTCTCGCCGGCGCCCAAGCACCCGAGCGCTCAAGCGCCCACGTGCCGGGCACGTGGCACTCGAGCGCCCAGAGCCCGCGTGCCGGGCACATAGAGCGCTAGCGCTCGAGCGCCTTGCGCTCAAAGCTCCCAGCGCCCACGTGCTGGACACGTGGTGCGCTAGCGCTCGAGCGCCCAGCGCCCACGTGTCGAGAACGTGGCGCGCTAGCACTCGAGTGCCTAGCGCTCAAGTGCCCTATGCCAACGTGCCGGGTATGTGGTGTGCCAGCGCCTAACCGCCCAGCGCCCGCGTGTTAGACATGCGAGGTACTGGCCCCCACGCATCCTTTGGATGCCCTTTCCCTTTTTATATACATATACATACATATATATATACATATACATACATATATATATACATATACATACATATATATATACATATGTATACATATATGTATATGTATATGTATATACACACACACACACATACTCTACAACACCGTCCCTCTAAAAAAAATTGGGCCGGAGCGCTGCCCCGCACCCCGCAAGGGGGCTGCTAACCCCCTTGACCCCAGCCCGCTATCCTGGTAGCGGGACCCCCGTAAAAACTCTGCGGGGCCCCCGATATATCCAAAACGCAACATTGCACATTGAGTTCGCATGAGCAGTTTAACCCGTTAATCGGAGATTCCCTCGCCCCAAAGGCAAGGGGTAATTAACGACAGCTTAGTCCGCGGCTGCCGGAGATTCGGATCCCCACAATCAATAAACCCCCGCCTACCCTAGACAGGGGGAATCTGTAGTACGCCTGATAAGTGTCAGCGCATTCACATCTTAATGGGGTGACGAAAAACACCCTGCAGCCGTGATGAGTACGGGTCATCCGCAGGGAAACATGAACTCTTTTCTTGCTTTAGACGAGTTGATACAAGATGGTTGATTGTTTGTCGTTATATTTTGAAAGGATATAAAATTTATAATGAAAAAGGCTTGTAGGGTTCATAGGACATAGTAGTAATGGTTGAATAATTAAAAATGGCTCATTTTATTTTTTAATAGTTTAAAATTAGATCGATAGTGATGAATGTAGATTAGGGTTTTTTTTGGAAGAAACTAGGGTTTCCTCACTACTAACCCTTGTCCTTTCATTGATCTCTATTCATGTCTAGCCCTTAACAAAATAAGTGTTAAACCAATCTTAAATCGTGGTCAAGCCTATCAATAAATTGGTAGCGTGCCCGATAAGGAGATTAACATTTATTTTGCTAAAGTTTATAAACTTCAAAATGTATAAAAGAAGTTAAGAGATCTTTTCATCCATTATCTTACCCTATCCTACGAACCCTAGCAAGCTAGGAATTACTAGCTCATGGTTATGTTAGAAGAGAGGATGAAGATGAATGAAAGAATAATTAAGATACAGAAAAGTAAGTGCATAAATTAATTGCGGAAAATAAATGCAAAAAGAAATAAAATAAAAACTACATTTATCAATCAACTATTGCATTTACAATTCTCCTTAGAAAGTAGATTACAAGAACCCTAGTTTGTTCTGGATCTTTCTCTTGTTGGAGGTAAATGAATAGATGATGATCGCTCGGATACATGAATCTCTTGATCTCTTCGGCGATCATTTTCAATATAAAACTCTCGATCCCTTATATAGTCCTTGAAACCAGAAACCCTAGATTCCATATAGGAATATATGCAGTTAAGATCATGATTCTAAAATCCCACATTCAACGGCCCAGATTTGACCGCTGAACCACCGCAAAATACCATGTTTGGCCGCCCTTCCGCCGCGCTTTGGTGGAATCATGACTTGGGATTTTTTCTGGCCTCTTGTGTTAACATTTGGAGATCCTTTTGATGTATAGATTCTGAAAATATTGATATGAGTCTCTGTCGTTGCTATATTTCTCGATTTGCTTCTAAAATTTGGCAGATTCGGTTTCGATATAGTTAGATTTGACTCGGATCCCTTACTTGGATTCCAGACCTGAGCTAATATCTGCACAATATCTCAAATCAAAGTGTTAGTAGCATTTAGTATTTTTGAGATATTATCCTAATCATTTATATGATATAATATCTTAAGAATATTGATTAGAAATATTTGATATGATATGAATGTTTTAATTATAAAGATTTCATTTAAATATTATATGCATATATTTTCTCTAATTATGTTAATTAAAATGTAGAAACATATGATAATAATATTTTTACAAATAAACCCATATATATTCTATATTTACAATAAACACCTTTTAGTACTAAACAATAGTAGGAAAAATGTTCATTCAAATGTGCAATATTTTAGACTAATCACGTATCAAGGATCTCGTAATATTTGGAGATTCACAGTTAGTCGTCAACCAAGTGAACAATGACTACAAAACATGCAAATCGGAGCTAATAAAGTATAATGAAAGGGTGCAGTAAATGCTGACGCAGATTCCCTTCTGTGTGCTGAAAAGCGTATTGCGAGCGGAAAATAGCAAAAGCAAACGCACTAGCAAAACTTGCAAAGGAAATGGCAGATGAAGATCTCGATGAGGTAGGTATTAGTGTATGAAGCGGAAAGATCTTATCGCTGTCTAAATTTCTTTCAGAGTCTCCAGTGGGAACACCTGAGGAAAAAGAAGAGATACTTGAAGATAAGGTTCTTCAACCCTAGGAAGAAGAAGATTGGAGGCAAGTCTTTATAGACTCCTTGAAGTCCCAGCGGACGCCTAATGATGCATCGTAAAGGCACCAGCTCATCAAACGAGCGTTGTCTTCTGCTCTAACCGACGGAACTTTATACAAAAGGTCCTTCAATCATATACGGCTGAGGTGTCTAGGTCCACAAGAAGCCAAAAAGATTGTCCAGGAAATCCACGACGGTCTTTGTGGGTCCTATCAAGTGGGTCCTAAGTTGAAATTGAAGATCAAAAGAATGGGTTACTATTGGCCCACGATGATTGAAGATTTCATTGAATATGCGAAGCGTTTCAATTCATGTCAAATTCACGGGGATTTCATACATCAGCACCCCAATCCGCTGCATCCGACCATAGCCACCTGTCATGCCCCGCTTCCTAATGTACGGGAAAGTAGACGTGGCGAGGCCGCGACGTATTTACTCAGAAGTAAATACGTTAAACGTAAATAAGCAATATAAAAATAAAGCACAAGAATGAAAAGAAATGTAATGAAACAACAACTTTTATTTATATTCATTCTTTAAATACAACTGGAAAGTAAAATACAGTAATGGAAAGCGATGCCTAAACAATGGAATATGAACTGAAAAGAAAAGTATGTACAAGTAAGAACTAGAACTCTGGCTCTTCAGTAAACTTCTCCAAATCTTCCTGACTGGGCTCGATCTCCTGAGAGTCGGGTCCTCCTGACAACATTCTAAAGTAAAAGAGATAGGAATGTCATCATTGAATAATCGCTCGGTAAGTCCCAAAAGAGAGATAAATCAAGTAAAATGAATAGATCTGATAATGTATCTGTTTTTGTTATAGTAATGTAGTTGTTTGTAACTTGGTACAGAATACATCAATGTCTATGAGAGGAGTCCAACTTGCTCCGTGGACTGAGGAATATGAAGTACAAGGCCCCGTTAAACCCACGGGACAACGGCACGGATATTCAGGTTAGGTGTATTATAGTGACCGTCTCATTCCACTTCTAATACATTCTGTATCAATCTACCCCGTTAAACCCCTTAATGCATATTGTATTGATTGTAATGAGTTGTAGTATAAGACTTGCCGAAACCATGGTATAAGTTGTTCATGTAAACGGTTCAGATGTAAACAAATAGTCATGTAGTCAAGTTCAAGATATATCCATGGATCGGTCAAGTCAAGTCATGTTGCATGTTCGTATTGTTCGGTATTGGATTCATGTTGAATTAGATAAATGGTTGGATTCGTATTTGTATTGTATTCAGATTTAACCGAGACTCAGATTGAGTTAGACATTTAAACAGATTTGGGTCCTGAATTAAGTTTAGGAGTTATCGGTAACTGCTACACATGGACGGCGGTATTTATTACTTTTTCCAAGCCAATTACCATTGATGACCCCCTTTTAGTTTTCTACCTTAAATATGCAAGCACCGACTTTCTCCGGCTCCCTGAGGCTCAAAAGAATTGTTCCCGCTTAAACCTATATTTACTAGGGTTCTCAATGTAAATTAATATAACTTGAGAGGGGTTTATGAAAAATATTTTACATATACTTCCAAAATAATTCTCAAGTATTTATTTATATTCTTTAGAGTTGCCATGAAAGTGAATTTTATAGAATGTAGTATATTAGTAAATATATATATATATATATATATATATATATATATATATATATATATATATAGTTTGAATAATTCAAGGTATTTTAGTGTAAACTTGACTTGAATGGATTCTTGATGGTATTTTCATGAAACTTGTAATTCTTTTTTTTTGTTCAGAAAAACATGGAATTTATTATATATTTAAAATAGATCGTTTGATAATATTTATATATAATTTTTTAAAAATTATTTATTAAATAGAAAAATCACATTTTTCTTAAAAATTGCATTAAAAAATCCATCGAGATCGTATGCTCCGTGAGGAGCTCTACATCTCGCCCTACTAGTCCGATGGATGGGTGATAACCCGCAACAACCAGATCAGATTCCGTAAAATGGGTTGTAGAGGTATAATTGCAATGAATTTAAATAACACAATTTAAAGAATAGGTTTTTTAATAGTTTATGGTATTTTGATGTAAAAGTCGTATTTGCTACAAAATTGTTGTTCAAGGGAATCTTGCAATGTCAAGATGCGTGTTTGTGAGAGGTAGGTCATTACCTCGTGAGATTTTTTTCTAAAGGTAATATAAGCAAGAATGATTAAACGATATCATATGTAACTTCATAGTATTTAAGCGTAAAAGCTTAATAAAAATTGTTTTATATGGAGCTTTAAAATGAAACTCGTTTCTAAATATTAGTTAATGTTTAACAAGCAAGATGTAATGATATGATTAAGTGGAAATTGAAATTTAAAAAAGAATAGAATTAAAGGTCGGTATAACTCCACTTACCGACGTGATTCGAAAAGAGATCATTTTAAGTTAAGAAGAGGAGAAGAGAAGTGGGACTTACTAGCTTAGAGAAGAGAGAGGAGATTTAGGAAAAGATTAGTGGTTTCGTGGAGTCACGGGTCGCCAGAATCGCTTCAAATCCTCGTCGGAAAGTTTGACCTAGTGCTAACTCCACTTGCACTCTTCTTTGACTTGGAAAATTTTGAGGATTTTTAATAAAAGATTTCAGAATGAGGAGGCCTAGGGGATGATGTTGTATTTATAGGGTAAAATTAGGGTTTTGAGAATTGAAAAGAGAATTAAAAATGCATTAAAAATTGAATTAAAGAGTGAATTTACAATCTATGGATAAATGCATGAAAATCAAACAGAACAGGGGTAAAGAGGGTAGGCCAAGGGTCATGTGGGCAAAGCACGGGGGCTTTTTCCCATAGGGAAACCGTCGTCTTGCCGGCATTTTGGGGGATGTGGGGCTCTGGATCGATGCCATGTTTCCTAGTCGGTGTTTATACAATTTTGCACATGTTTGATATTCTGGATTTTCATTTCTTACGTGTATTGCACATGTAAATTTTTGGGCTTCCAAAAAGTTTAAAATAAAAATTCAGAAAAAAATATATGTGGCTGATGGGATTCGAACACATGGGCTATGTCACAGCAATGCAAGGCTTTTCCAATGAGCTATAAGTTATTTCTTACTGTTCTTAAACAAAAAAAACATTTAAAGTATGCTCAGGCTTGTAAATACTCCATTCTGTACATTAACTTTAAAATTTTTGTACAATCAAAATAAAGTCGTTACAGCAGCTGTCGTTCGAGATGTGGGGAACGGATATCATCAGCCCTATTGAACTGGCGTCATCAAGAGGGCATCGATTCATCTTGGCGACAACCGACTGTTGGTGTCAAAAATTACACTCCACAGTCGACGTCAACAAGTCAATAAGTCAAAGTCAAGGCCCGAAAAATGGGTCCGAGCCCAAGCTCGAATCCATATCAAGTAGGCCCAAGCTCGAACTCAAGTCCAAGCAAGTGGGCCCATGCCCAAGTTGAACCCGAACATTAAGAGGCTGACCTCCACCACGCCAGTAGAAAATTATGTAATAAATAAGGTTGATATAATTTTCATGCATGAATATAAAATAAATGGGCAAAAAAACCAAATTTTTGTAAAGCCCATGGCTCATGTGCAAAAAGAAATAAGCACATGAGCATGGAATGGGAAAAATACCATTCTTTAAAGCTTAATGGGCTATATGTAAACTTGCAAGCCTATATAAGACAACATTATGATAAAATGAAAAAAGAATTTGGATTCCCAAAAAAGAAAATCTTGGGTTTCGAACCACTCTTTATTGTGCAAGTCTTTTTCTCCTTTTCCTTTTTTTTTTCAAAGTGCGCATGTCAGGAGTCCTCAAAAAAGGAAAAAAGATGCCCCTTTTGATCATAAAAAGTCAAAATCTTAGCATTTTTGGACTGCTGCTTCATTGGATTTCGACCCTACTTGCACTGTGCTAGGTGCCTATTTGGCTAGATGCGCACCCCGTTGGGTGCCCATTTAGCCAGGTGCGCATCTCGCTAGGTGCGCACCTCTCTAAGTGCGCACCTTACTAGACCTTTTGGTCTATCTGTGACCCTTTAGCCCCCTTCACTTGCTCGCACCTTGCCACTGCGCACCTTTCTAGGTGCGCGTCTCTGTCACGACCCGAAAGAGCACGTGACTGGCCCTTGAACCATATGAAGTCTATAGGACTCCATCTGAATCAAGTAAGCCAAAAGCCGAGAAATCTAAAACCATTTTAAGAGTAAGTAAAGAAAACTGGTTTAAAGAAGTGAAGAAAAACATGTTTGATGTCAAGGTTTTTAAATAACTAAGCCGAATATGCATTTTTAAAATGTAAAGTCTTTTCTAAAAATCTCGGCAGAGTTTCTTTTGTAAATACTGGCCCCGAAAAGGGTACAACAAGAAAAACATATATAAAATGATAAAAGGCATCCCCAAGCGGGAGCTAGCTCTTCGTCAAACGACGGTCACAACCACGCAAGCAAAATAATATACAACGCCAAAAGGCGAGAATCAAAACCCAAAAAGAAACTCAAAACAGCCAGAAAACCGTAATACTACAAGCGCGACTCTAAGGTCGAAATAATACAACACTGTCTTCTAAGTCTGAAACAATATACAAGTTTTGGTTGATGGAATTTCTAGATACAATGAATAAACAATGTACAATGGCGGTTCTGATACAAAGAACCCACCTACCAAAGCAAGCCACCTGTAAAGGAAGCAATGTGCCCGAAAAGCCGCAATGAAATCTGTACGGCAAAACCTGCAAGAACTGTGGCACAACGGGGGTGAGTTGCCAACTCGTGAATAGAAAATATCTACAAGCAGATATCGAATGTATGATCCATCCTAGGTCAATACGATCAGATATATATATAAACCTCAATACGAATAAATCTGAAGCATGCTAAACTGGCAATGTAATCTCTATACATGAGTGTAGTGCCAAGTGCTCGTGCCAGTGTCTCAAGTAATAGCATATCATAAATATGAGGTATGATCCATGTAATCAATCTGAATGTACGTGGATCCCGTCCACTCGTCACCCAATGACAATAACCATCATGCATGTAAATATCATCACCATATGCATGGAAAAATGAGGATATAAACCACCTGTGTCCCCCGCGACACGTCAAACATCATGGAACCGGAGTGCCCAGCATCGACACTCAAAAACATCATGAAAGCTGTGCCCGGCATCGGCACGTAAATCCTCATATATCGGGCTCCGTCAGTCCGGATCAACCCACGGGCTCCGTCTGTGGAATCGGCCCTAGGCCCCAGCAGTACGCCCATATCCATCTATCGACTCTGGTCGGTATCCTACGGATAACCGCCAGGTCCAACCAATCACCGGTAGGTAGTAGTCCCTCTGCCAGGCTCACCGTCTACTACACAGCGAAACCGTTCTCGCCCCGGGGTACCATACTGAGTCCACTATGTACCCGCAATCGGCCTCATCCGCCTTCTCGAATCGGGTTTCACATGTCGCTCTCAGCACCGAGAGAACACATGGTGGACGCACTGAAATATCATATCAAGGGTAACCGGGTTTTTAAAACAATTACATATTCTCTTTTGAAATACCCACGGTTCCCAAATCCAGAAATATCATGGAATCAACATATCTCAATGCGTATAATCAAACATGATGTATGCGACATGTAAAGAAAGGTAAGCATATCAGTAATTCATGCAACATGGAATAGTAATGTGCACATGTCGAGGGAAACCGCTCCTTTTAAAATGAATCAGTTTTAACGAATATCTCGCGGTCCTCAAATCTCTACTCAAGTCAGAATCAACTATGTTTGTGTACAGGTATAAGTGTACAATATGCCATGCAAGAATCGTATCATGAATGCAACGGTACTACAGTGTAGTGGCATGGCAATTATCGATGATGAAGTGTGTGAGCCGGCAAATAGTGTATGTGGAATATACGCATCATCGATAATGGTGCTGGTGTCCTAACAGCATGATGGTAATATAACAATAAGCACAAGTAAAGCGATGCAAATAATATGAATATGCGAAATCGAATAATCAATACAACAGTAAAGAATCTACCTCAATAGCTATATCATGCGGCCTTGCCTTTTGAAATAAGACGAATCGGGGTTTTTAGTAAAATAAGGGCTACGGTGTTTTAAGAACAGATGCTACATTTTGAAAATATCCGTAGAATCCCTTTTGCCTATCTTGAAAATATTCCCGATTCGTTAGTTTTGAAATAGGTATGACTCGGGTCTAGTCTAACGCCTACTATGCGAACTACAGACTCAACTATCAAGTCAAACGGCAGGGGTAAGGAAACCACCTAAATCTGAGTCAATATACATATAATTATACAATAGTCGGTGATCTCGCATCAATAGTATCACGTACGATACAGTATATCATATAACATCCTCGAGTCTTGAGTGCAGATCTAACATCAATATAAAGCTCGTAAGGTAAATTATCGTACGGCATCCCAATAGTTGGGTACGGGTCAATATCACATTCATCTCACCACATATCAGGTATCGCTACCATCATATCACCAAATCTAGGGTACAGATCTAAGTCTAGTGCAATCGATACCATCTATATAAGTATGAATGCGGGGTAAAACACATGCCCAAAAGCCCGCTAAAGTATCCAGTCGTATCTCCTATACGAATCCTGTCATATCGCCGATCTCACGGCCTCAAATCGAATCACATTGACTCAACCCACATTCCAAGTACTACCCATAATCCAGTACATATACACATAGTCCCATGCCCATGTGAACATATACAACATATATTCCCATATACTCATACGGAAGAAAGTATGTATGCAAGTGTGTGTGCATGTGTGTGTGTGTGTATGGCTGCAACCCCTACTCTAGGGTTTCGCACTTACACTAAACCAATCCATATTATCATCAATAATCTCAAAGAACATATAAAAAAATATATGTGTGTATACGTATTCGTATACATCACCACGGACTGCGGGGGTGCTATACGCCATCCACCCGACTTCTCCCCGTAGATATAAATCTACTCACCTGGTCTTCGCTTTCTGAAATTGATGACGCCATGCTCCTTTGCCTCGGAATCCTGGTGAGGGTACCTAGAATAATAAACAGTCGCAATACGTATTAAAATCGAGGCAGAAAACCGATACAGCGCACATAGTGCTCATAGGTTGGAACCTATGGCCTAAACGTGCAAATCAATCAAACAATCCCCGTTGTCCATGTACGAACACCCGACAACCAAATAAAAATCCAAATATCAAGAAAGTGCATTTTAAAATACGGAAAACATCGCCTAAAACATGCTAAAATGCTCCCAGATTTTCCCCAGATGACAATTTGCCAAAACTACATATAGGAGGGGTCTAATTTAGTGCAAAAAGAGCCATAGAACAAAAATGAACCCATTCCCCTCTACTCTGGCCGCAAATTGCGGCCAGAATGATTAAATCTCCGGCCGGGGTTTTGAGTTAGGGGCTCGAGTCTTGGTGGTAGCTTCCTAGGTGCCTGCACGACTCACTGTCAGCTCAATTTTATTTTAGGGGTCCCGGGATGATAGCAGATTCCAGATACCCTTCACAGATTCCACAATTTCTCCGATATCGGTTTCGAAAATCCGTATTCTGGGTTAAGCTTCAGGTTTTGGGTCTCAATTCATATACTAGGGTGATAGTATAACCTCTACTGAGGTTAGTTTCACAAAACCACACAAAATTCTTCACAACCCTAACTAGGTTTCCTTCAAGTCCACAACACCACCCGATATCAATTCAATTTTAATATAGGGTTACAAGTAATGCAAAAACTAATCTACTGGCCTAGAAATTACCTCATTTGGCAACTCAAGAATTTTCTTGAGTTGCCCCAAGTGGCCAAAATCCATGCTTTCTTGGTCCATCGTATAGGTCTCGAGCTTGTGCATCTTTTTATTGAAGGGAAGATGGGGTTTTGGAGTGATTTTTGAGGTGATTAGAGGGCTTGAAGATGGGGGGAAAATGAGTGGCAGGAGTAGCAGCAGCCAATGGTGGGAGAGGGAGAGAAATGAGGAAAAGAATGAAGAGAAAATGCTAAGTCTTTGGTCAAAGTGAAACCCATACCTCTCTCTCTCTCACCATACCTCATATTTTATTCTCTTCTCCATTTCTTTTCTTTTTCCTTAAAACCCTTCTCACTCAAATAGTAACCCCAAAACAAAGCCATGGTAATAAAAATGTAACACAAGTGTAAAAATGATACATGCATGTTTTGCACAAAAAACCAAAAATCCGATTAGCGATTTTTAATCGCGATTAGTGCTAAATTAGCATATAATTGATCACAAACACTTAAAAATGTCATAATTCCAATAAATACCCCCAATTTATAATTTTCCATAATTTTCCATAATTTTTCTTCATTTATTTGCATTTAATTATGCCAGAATATTAAAATATTCAATAAAATAATATTCAATTATAAAAATTCCCAAAAATAATATTTTATTATTTTGAAATGTTACAATCTACCCCCCTTAAAGAAATTCGGTCCCCGAATTTAAACTTAAACCTCCAAATACTATGACATTTCGATACAATCCAAGTCGTCGGGGCTCTGAAATCATCAATACATAAAACATCATTGCGCAATGCATGCGCATGAGTACTGAGAAGATAACTCAAAAGCAAAACTCCGTCAAGTATCCCGCAATCATCGGAGTCATGGTAAAGACACAAATGTCAAATCCAATACAAAACCAATAGGATATAAATCAGAACTATACATGTGAATAACTGATGTAAATGCATGACAAATCTTTTTAAGTCGCTGTGCGATGGGCATAACACTGCACAGTGGCGGACGTTTTTCATAAGAAAATAACAATATATGTATATATCTTTTGTTTACTATGTACGTTCCGCCGTTTTGAAAACAATTCAGAAGGGTTTTCCTGTTTTTAAAACGTTTCGTGTCATATCGGACACGTAGGTATATATAAACTGAGACTATAGCTCGCCTTTTGGAAATCCCTTCGATAACTATTAATACATGCAAAAATATATCCAGGTACTGTCCTCTGACTAGTCCTGCTCAGTACGAAACGAATATCAAATATCATAAAAATGTACTGCTCCAAAAGGAATAAATCCCAAAAATGCAAATAACTCCACCCTGTGCGTCTGGTGCGCACGTAAATCAAAATCTATATATGTGCCATACAGGTGCACAAAACAACATCTAGGTGCAACGGTGTGCACGAAGCATCTGTCATAGGCAACGTGTGTGCCTGACAGCCAAAAATCCGGTGCATCTGACATGCACGAAGAATCTCGATTTAGTGCATCGGGTGTGCACCAAAATCTTATCTCAAAACATGCGCCCAACATGCGCGAAAATCCAAATCGGTGCATCCATCGTGCACGAATGAAAATCTAAACCCTGCGCACTCAACATGCATGGAATCGCGAAATCCAATAGCAAACGTCGAACATGCGTAAGTCCAGTCGAAAACACGGAGTGCAAGAATCAATCATCAATATCAGGGTCAAAATCGACGATATAAAATGCGGCTCAATCAAGATCAAGTGTACCGCGATGGAAAGTCTCACAGCCGTGTGCATCAGCGTGCACAAATCAAATCAAAACACTAAAAGTACATGAAAACTACGTTGGAAGCGTAAATCAAATCACCGGCATAAAATAGGCATGAAATCACAATCAATACCTCAAGAGTAATAACTCTGCCCAAAATATGAATACCCAGTAAGTGCAACCATGGTGCACAAAATCAAATATCATAGAACTCAGTCATCAAGACTAAATCATGCAGACAGAACGCCTAAAATACTGAAATCCAAGATGACGGATACGTGATAATCAAATCACAAAACCATAAATCATAAGTCATAAATACCGTCGTCGGTATATCCTCCTTTGAAGTCGAGAAGGTGCCGGTACATCCAATGCTAGCGGCGCAAGATATCTACTTGCCTCTTGCTCGCGGCTGGCGTCCTCTGTCTCTGGTTCCTGATCTTTCCTGTAGATTACCAATCTCGCAATCCATCGGCTCATCGGCCCGGTCAGGTGTGCTGACAGGAACGATTCCGTTCTGGCACTTCCCTGGTCATCTCTCGGTCAATCCTCACGATCGCTCGTAACGCAGCACATCTCTGGCGCCGACCTCTAGTCCTCTGAATGCACATCACGCATCTGCTCCTGGTGCAGATCTTCTTGCAGCAGTGTATTGGAAGGAATCCCTGCTCCAGGTCTCTTCTAATCTCGCCTAAGCCAAACTGTATGGAGGCTGGTCCTCTGGCGTAATCTTTTCTCGCTCTCTGGACATCTGCGTCCTTAGTAAAACATTTCTCGGAAACCGGTCGCACCCCAACGCCTCTGTAAGCATATCAAGTCTCTGGTCTCGACGGAAAATAATGACAGCTCATCAGTGTCTCGCACGAACCTCTGGTTCCACCCGTCTCTATCGTCGTCCACTATGATGTCACGCCATGCTAGCTACGCACTGCACTGTTCTCAGCCACGGTCAATCCGAAGTCTCTCGCACGGACTCGAAAATGCGTACTCTGTAGCTTCATCATTCTATAGAAGATGTCTGGCCGAACAGGTCCTCGGGAACGCGTCCCAACCATCGGAGGTATACTCAATACTCGTCCGTACCTGATCAATTCGCAATGCATCTGGGTAAAGTTCTTTATACTGGTCAACTACCTTGTCGACGATGCCGAACTCTGGCTTACTGGGTGTGCGCAATATGACCACTCCTGGGTCTAAGTATTCTCATATCGTTTTCCACAAGGGTCCTGTCGAGGTTTCTCTCTCAAATCTCATTCCTGCCGGATTGCCCGGAAGCCATCATCCATTGCTGAAGCTAATTCTTATTCCGGAACGGCTGCATACTTATCGCGCTTCTTTCTGGAAGATATATCCATATACCACGCCTCTGGATGCGTATCACATCTCTGATGTCAGCGGAGTGGGACGTCATCTCGTCGAAATCTCTTGCGAACTCTTTTCTTCACTCTGCTTCAATGTCGACTGATTCGGACTCATCTCATCATGGCTGCATGGACTGTGCCCCAACGGCTATACTCGTATCTGGAGTCTCCCAAGCAATGCATCCTATTACACGATATCTGAATGATGTCGAATCATCCGATCGACTCGTCAGACCCTCATAATTCCCCCAAGAGATCAACACCTTGAGTACAGTTTAATAGTATCGAGTACATGCCACAGCGTCGGTGGTCCAGCCGTAGAAGGGCAAACCCAAGCCTCACTAATGGCGCCGCGGAACTGCCGCAAACCCTAAGTTCAAAGGCTTTCACACGGTCATTAAGTCGAGTTAGGGTTTCATTCTTCTAGAGGGTCCATAGAATCACCTGCATGTCTTTCCGTATACTTTAAACTTGGAAAATGGGCTCCTGACATTCGATCGTCTCTATCGACTCTCAATGAATCTGCGTGAAGTCGTCTCTAGCTGGAAACAATCTATCTGATGACCTCACATCGGTGAACGAACGAACCACATGTCCTAGTCATTTGTCCTCAGGTGACTAGCGACCGTCCATTATATCTCTAAGTATATGCTCATGCTGCAGTAGCTCCAACCATCTGGGCGATATTTCGTCATTTGCAGCAACAACTAGCTCATTCGCCTGTACGCCGAACAGCGCCTCAATCCTCCAGGAAAGGCGATACATAGAAGGTCATCTCTGAATCGGTCTGCTCTAGATCTGAGTAAGACTCTCCACACTGGAAATCTTCAACTCAACTGGGCCCGCTCCGGCGCATAAATCGGACGAATCACCTTCGTCTCTCAATCGGGTAAACTAGCTATCATCTGTCTCATATCTGCCTGGAAGCTCCAGAAATCTCGGCTCGTAAGCTCCGGAAGCGACATCCTGTCAATCTCAGCAACAGCTGGTCCATCTGTCTGCACGGTAGGCGACATCATAATCTCTGAGGTATGCTGTACATCAACAGTCCTCTCTCAACTGACAGCTCTAACAATGACCCGATCATCCGGCGCAAGACCAAGCACTCGCCTCCACTAGAGGTCACAATCATCAATACCAACTCGAGACGTTCCCATGTCACCAGAAAACACAATAAGACAACACCTCAATATGCAATCGTATGTCTCTGGAATCACGCCCTGGTCAGTCCTCGTCCCTGACGAGCTCGCCCTGACCGTAACCCTAGCAGCAGCCCAAACTGCGCTCAAACATGGCGACAGGAACCTCAATCGAGTATCGAAGAGAGCAGGTCAATGGCAAGAAGGAGAACAGCAGATCCAGAGTGGATACATGACCATAAGAAGGAACAGCATCAATAAAGGTATGATCATGGAACTAATCGAATCGGGGATCTCAAATGGATGTATAATCATGGATATGAAGAGAATCACTGATCTCGAAAATATGTACATCCTAAGGTTCCTTAAGCGGAGTGGCGTGTCGTAAGTATGCCGCGGAACATACCCACGGTACGTCACTCTACTTTAGTCACCTATTCCATCAACCAAGGGTCATCCTATACGACGAAAGTTCGGGTCTAATACCCCCTCGACCAAGTCTGAGTTCTGTAAGGTTAAGCCTAAGTTCCGTATATATATAAACGCTCTAGGCTCCACATAGTCAAACTTAGACTCGAACCAAGGTTAACCTAACGCTCTGATACCAAGTTTGTCACGACCCGAAAGAGCACGTGACTGGCCCTTGAACCATATGAAGTTTATAGGACTCCATCTGAATCAAGTAAGCCAAAAACCCAGAAATCTAAAACCATTTTAAGAGTAAGTAAAGAAAACTGGTTTAAAGAAGTGAAGAAAAACATGTTTGATGTCAAGGTTTTTAAATAACTAAGCCGAATATGCATTTTTAAAATGTAAAGTCTTTTCTAAAAATCTCGGCAGAGTTTCTTTTGTAAATACTGGCCCCGAACGGGGTACAACTAGAAAAACATATATAAAATGATAAAAGGCATCCCCAAGCGGGAGCTAGCTCTTCGTCAAACGACGGTCACAACCACGCAAGCAAAATAATATACAACGCCAAAAGGCGAGGATCAAAACCTAAAAAGAAACTCAAAACAGCCAGAAAACCGTAATACTACAAGCGCGACTCTAAGGTCGAAATAATACAACACTGTCTTCTAAGTCTGAAACAATATACAAGTTTTGGTTGATGGAATTTCTAGATACAATGAATAAACAATGTACAATGGCGGTCTGATACAAAGAACCCACCTACCAAAGCAAGCCACCCGTAAAGGAAGCAATGTGCCCGAAAAGCCGCAATGAAATCTGTACGGCAAAACCTGGAAGAACCGTGGCACAACGGGGGTGAGTTGCCAACTCGTGAATAAAAAATATCTACAAGCAGAGATCGAATGTATGACCCATCCTAGGTCAATACGATCAGATATATATATAAACCTCAATAAGAATAAATCTGAAGCATGCTAAACTGGCAATGTAATCTCTATACATGAGTGTAGTGCCAAGTGCTCGTGCCAGTGTCTCAAGTAATAGCTTATCATAAATATGAGGTATGATCCATGTAATCAATCTGAATGTACGTGGATCCCGTCCACTCGTCACCCAATGACAATAACCATCATGCGTGTTAATATCATCTGCATATGCATGGAAAAATGAGGATATAAACCACCTGTGTCCCTCGCGACACGTCAAACATCATGGAACCGGAGTGCCCATCATCGACACTCAAAAACATCATGAAAGCTGTGCCCAGCATTGGTACGTAAATCCTCATATATCGGGCTCCGTCAGTCCGGATCAGCCCACGGGCTCCGTCTGCGGAATCGGCCCTAGGCCCCAGCAGTACGCCCATATCCATCAATCGACTCTGGTCGGTATCCTACGGATAACCGCCAGGTCCAACCAATCACCGGTAGGTAGTAGTCCCTCTGCCAGGCTCACCGTCTACTACACAGCGAAACCGTTCTCGCCCCGGGGTACCATACCGGGTCCACCAAGTACCCGCAATCGGCCTCATCCGCCTCCTCAAATCGGGTTTCACATGTCGCTCTCAGCACCGAGAAAACACATGGTGGACGCACTGAAATTTCATATCAAGGGTAACCGGGTTTTTAAAACAATTACATATTCTCTTTTGAAATACCCACGGTTCCCAAATCCAAAAATATCATGGAATCAACATATCTCAATGCGTATAATCAAACATGATGTATGCGACATGTAAAGAAAGGTAAGCATATCAGTAAGTCATGCAACATGGAATAGTAATGTGCACATGTCGAGGGAAACCGCTCCTTTTAAAATGAATCAGTTTTAACGAATATCTCGCGGTCCTCAAATCTCTACTCAAGTCAGAATCAACTATGTTTGTGTACAGGTATAAGTGTACATTATGCCATGCAAGAATAGTATCATGAATGCAACGGTACTACAGTGTAGTGGCATGGCAATTATCGATGATGAAGTGTGTGAGCCGGCAAATAGTGTACGTGGAACATACGCATCATCGATAATGGTGATGGTGTCCAAACAGCATGATGGTAATATAACAATAAGCACAAGTAAGGCGATGCAAATAATATGAATATGCGAAATCGAATAATCAACACAACAGTAAAGAATCTACCTCAATAGCTATATCATGCGGCCTTGCCTTTTGAAATAAGACGAATCGGGGTTTTTAGTAAAATAAGGGCTACGGTGTTTTAAGAACAGATGCTACATTTTGAAAATATCCTTAGAATCCCTTTTGCCTATCTTGAAAATATTCCCGATTCGTTAGTTTTGAAATAGGTATGACTCGGGTCTTGTCTAACGCCTACTATGCGAACTACAGACTCAACTATCAGGTCAAACGGCAGGGGTAAGGAAACCACCTAAATCTGAGTCAATATACATATAATTATACAATAGTCGGTGATCTCGCATCAATAGTATCACGTACGATACAGTATATCATATAACATCCTCGAGTCATGAGTGCAGATCTAACATCAATATAAAGCTCGTACGGTAAATCATCGTACGGCATCCCAATAGTTGGGTACGGGTCAATATCACATTCATCTCACCACATATCAGGTATCACTACCATCATATCACCAAATCTAGGGTACAGATCTAAGTCTAGTGCAATCGATACCATCTATATAAGTATGAATGCGGGGTAAAACACATGCCCAAAAGCCCGCTAAAGTATCCAGTCGTATCTCCTATACGAATCCTGTCATATCGCCGATCTCACGGCCTCAAATCGAATCACATTGACTCAACCCACATTCCAAGTACTACCCATAATCCAGTACATATACACATAGTCCCATACCCATGTGAACATATACAACATATATTCCCATATACTCATACGGAAGAAAGTATGTATGCAAGTGTGTGTGCATGTGTGTGTGTGTGTATGGCTGCAACCCCTACTCTAGGGTTTCGCACTTACACTAAACCAATCCATATTATCATCAATAATCTTAAAGAAAATATAAAAAAATATATGTGTTTATACGTATTCGTTTACATCACCACGGACTGCGGGGGTGCTATACGCCATCCACCTGACTTCTCCCCGTAGATATAAATCTACTCACCTGGTCTTCGCTTTCTGAAATTGATGACGCCATGCTCCTTTGCGTCGGAATCCTGGTGAGGGTACCTAGAATAATAAACAGTCGCAATACGTATTAAAATCGAGGCAGAAAACCGATACAGCGCACAGGGTGCTCATAGGTTGGAACCTATGGCCTAAACGTGCAAATCAATCAAACAATCCCCGTTGTTGATATACGAACACCCGACAACCAAATACAAATCCAAATATCAAGAAAGTGCATTTTAAAATACGGAAAACATCGCCTAAAACATGCTAAAATGCTCCTAGATTTTCCCCAGATGACAATTTGCCAAAACTACATATAGGAGGGGTCTAATTTAGTGCAAAAAGAGCCATAGAACAAAAATGAACCCATTCCCCTCTACTCTGGCCGCAAATTGCGGCCAGAATGATTAAATCTGCGGCCATGGTTTTGAGTTAGGGGCTCGGGTCTTGGTGGTAGCTTCCTAGGTGCCTGCACGACTGACTGTCAGCTCAATTTTATTTTAGGGGTCCCGGGGTGATAGCAGATTCCAGATACCATTCACAGATTCCACAATTTCTCCGATATCGGTTTCGAAAATCCGTATTCTGGGTTAAGCTTCAGGTTTTGGGTCTCAATTCATATACTAGGGTGATAGTATAACCTCTACTGAGCTTAGTTTCATAAAACCACACAAAATTCTTCACAACCCTAACTAGGTTTCCTTCAAGTCCACAACACCACCCGATATCGATTCAATTTTAACATAGGGTTACAAGTAATGCAAAAACTAATCTAATGGTCTAGAAATTACCTCATTTGGCAACTCAAGAATTTTCTTGAGTTGCCTCAAGTGGCCAAAATCCATGCTTTCTTGGTCCATCGTGTAGGTCTCGAGCTTGTGCATCTTTTTATTGAAGGGAAGATGGGGTTTTGGAGTGATTTTTGAGGTGATTAGAGGGCTTGAAGATGGGGGATAATGAGTGGCAGGAGCAGCAGCAGCAAATGGTGGGAGAGGGAGAGAAATGAGGAAAAGAATGAAGAGAAAATGCTAAGTCTTTGGTCAAAGTGAAACCCATACGTCTCTCTCTCTCACTATACCTCATATTTTATTCTCTTCTCCATTTCTTTTCTTTTCTTTTTCCTTAAAACCTTTCTCACTCAAATAGTAACCCCAAAACAAAGCCATGGTAATAAAAATGTAACACAAGTGTAAAAATGATACGTGCATGTTTTGCACAAAAAGCCAAAAATCCGATTAGCGATTTTTAATCGCGATTAGCGCTAAATTAGCATATAATTGATCACAAACACTTAAAAATGTCATAATTCTAATAAATACCCCCAATTTATAATTTTCCATAATTTTTCTTCATTTATTTGCATTTAATTATGCCAGAATATTAAAATATTCAATAGAATAATATTAAATTATAAAAATTCTCAAAAATAATATTTTATTATTTTGAAATGTTACAGTCTCGGCAGGTGCGCATTTATCATATACGCCCCATTACAAGGTGCGCACCTTGCTATGTGTGCGTCTTTGCAGGTGCACACTTATCATGTGCACCTCCTTACTAGGCGCACACCTTATTAGGTGCACGTCTCGGCTGGTGTGCACTTGTCACGTGCGCATCTTACTATGCACACACTTGACATATATACACTCATCATCTCTTCCGTTAGAAAAAAAAACTCTGCGAGTCTCCCGATATGCTCGAAGCACCCTCAAACTTGTTGCCAAAGATAACACACACATATTGCATATTGAGTTCGCATGATCTGTTTGATTTCTTAATCGGAGATTCTCTCGATTCAAAAGCGAGGGATAATTAACGACAACTTAGTCCGCAGCTGCCGAAAATTCGAATCCCCACAATCATTAAACCCCAGCCTACCCCAGGTAGAGGGAATCTGTAATAATCCTGACAAGCAACGCGCATTTCCATCTCCATGGGATGACGAAAAACACCCTACACTGATTACTTCTCCAAATGGGCGGAGGCGATACCGTTGAGAGTGGTCAAAACAGAGAACATTCTACACTTCTTCAAAATGCATGTAATATAATGGTTCGGAGTTCCACGACGTATAATCTCGGACAACGGACCAGTTTACAGGAGCCATAAAATAAGCCGCTTCGCCAGGCAACAAAAGATAGCCTGAAGGTATTCTTCCATCTATAACCCTCAAGCCAACGGTCTAGCTGAAGCATTCAATAATACGTTGACGGAACTCATAAAGAAGATGGTTTCCAATAATAAAAGGGACTGGCAAGAAAGGCTGCATGAAACTCTTTGGGCAAACCGAACAACGTTCAAGACAGCCATAAAGTCAACACTTTATGCCTTGTTTTTTGGTGCAGAAGCAGTGCTTCCGCTAGAAATAGAACACCCCTCCTTAAGGATGGCAGTTCACCATGAGCTCATGGATGAGGATAACGCCAACCTCCGGCTCGAAGAACTCAACACACTTGACAGGACCCGTCTCACTGCACTGCAAAGCTGTTTACAGCCAAAAACCGGACTGAGTCGTTGGAGAAGTATAGCCCGAATTTGGGGGCAAATGATATTTGGGCATATCCGTCCACCTCTCTGAAGATACCAAACTGATTTATGGCACCGTATATCGGAGGTTTGGATAGATGCGAGCGATATAGCAGACTTTATACGATTCCCCTTCATTTGTGAAAGGTTTGTTGATTATGGGGACGCTCTTCCCTGCAAGCGCAATCCCCTGCAGTTATAACAACATTATCCTGCTTTGGTAGATCACTTCGTGTCATGTTGTATTTTTATTTATTTTGGTTGCTCGTGAATTATATACGGAAACTAGTTTATGTCGTCACCCGTAGGACACGGATTAGTCCAAATCCGTATATATATGAATTTAGGTTTGAACTTAGGACGCAGATCTCATATGAACGAGGTCCATAAATTCGAGATATGTTATATATGGATCGTTAGTCATTTTTGAGACTGAGATCAACTCAGGTGTATGTAGTTAAGACTCGTTAATCCTGTTTTGGATTAAGATCAACTTAATGAATATGGATTAAGGATCTTTAGTCATCTTTGAGACTAAGATCACTTGGGTCTATTGATATTTTGATCAATAGAGGACTTATCATTTAATTAAACTTTGTTTAAATGATTAAATGATGTTTTATGGTACAAGTGCACACGTATATGTGACACACATGCCAGTTTATTTCATTGGAAAAGAGTGCACACATGTGTATCACATGACTTATGTATTATGGGTTTCAAATTATATATGTGCACATGTATATATGTGCGTATGATTTATTAAGCTTGCATGCGTTGCATCTGGCGCTTGCACATTGGAGGTCATGTGCGCATACGTGAATGTCAGGAGATGCACATGCCATCATAGGCAGTTTTCATCAAGTGCACACACGTGGACATTACGTGATGTGCATGGTTTTAGAGGCGGTTTTCATCAAGTACGCACACGTGGGTGTCACGTGATGTGCATGCCTTTGGAGGCAACTTTCATCAAGTGCGCACATGTTGGTATCACATGATGCGCATGCCTTTGGAGGCAACTTTCATCAAGTGCGCGCACATGAGTGTCACGTGATGCCCACATCCCGTGGGATTATTTTCCCAAGAGCAGTACCTTTTCCATTAAGCACGCACTGATTTGGGTGCGTACTGGTTTTTATCAGAAAGCACAAGACTTCATTAAGAAGCCATGATTTCTGTTTTATCTTCTTTTCCTCTTCTCTTATTTGTAGGGAAGTAAAAACATCAGTTTTCATCTATTTTTTGTTTTGCATCTTATTTTTAAGAGCGAAGGAAGAACCCTAAGATCATTTGATCTCTTTTAATAGCGAATTGATAGATTCGAAGAGAAGCAAAGGTTTCTGTATAAAAGTGAAAGCTTTTTAATGGAAAAAAAGAATTTTTCTCTTCATTTCTACCTTGCGCAATTTTTTTGATGAAGAAGGAAAGGACTTGAAATTTTTTCAAGCTTATAGGGGGTCTTCTCATACTCTGATTTCTTCACATGAGGCTCCTATTTATTGGAGAGAAGAAATTAGGTTTTGTTTGATTTGTTTTGATCTTAATCTGATTTTAGATTGATTTACAAAGATTACGGGTGGCATGCGCACCATTGGATCATTGATCCCAAATCAATTTAGTTTGATTTGATAATTCATGTCAATAAAAAAGATTTGTTCCTTCATTTAGAAACATCTACTTTATTTGGGCGGCTCCGCACTTTGAGATAGTGTGCGCGTATCGTTGCGCACATATTGATTCAGATTCATTAATAGATGCGCACGTGCCTTGCACGTATTATTGCACACATGTTGATCCAGATTCATTAATAGGTGCGCACATACATTGTACGTATCGTTGTACACATGTTGATGATTCAGATTCATTAATAGGTGCTCTTGTATCGCAGGTAACGATGCGCACTTAGCACTTGAAATATTTTAATAAAACAATTTTCTGCAAAAAGAATACTCGAGACTTTGTGAACTGGAATCGGAGCGGCCTTCGTGTCCCCACGGTGCAGGCACATTGGGCTCACTCGCTCGGCTCGGCACGGCGGCGGAACGCGCGCGTATAGTATCACCGTATCCTCCTTCATTGGGTTTAATGTAATAAAAAGTAGAATCGTTATATAAATAATTCTAAATTCTTTGGTTTGGCCGATGTGGGACTAAAATACATCTGCTCTTGTGAAAGAGCTTTACTTAAGCATTTCTTAAGCTATACTTGCATCATTCATTTGCTCACAATTTTTGACTCCGGAAGAGTTGTGAGGCCATTATTATATCAAATCGAAGCACTTTTCGAGATGCTTTCGATAATATCATAATCTAACTAACTCTCATTTGGGAGTATGGCAAAATACAGTCCGGAAAAATCTGCTTTATATTCTCTTGAACATATTGAGGTCACTTGATACTTTGGAGTTCTTTTGTACTCTTTTGCCTATATGTTATGCTTGTGCTTAACATGAATGCCCAAATTTTAGGCGGAAACAAAAGTCTGGAAACCTATCGAGCGAGAATGACCCAATCATATGAAATATTGACCGGACCGAGAACATTCTGCCAAGGCAAACTCATACCAGTTTTCAAACGACCCATGATCCCTACAGCGCAAAGCGCAGGAAATTCGAGCCAAACTATGAGGGTCCGTATGTTATCGAGGAAGTCTACTAAGGTGGAACTTACCAACTCAAGAATATCCACGGAGAGAGAATATGTCGACCAATAAATGGTCAATTCCTTAAGACGTATTATGCTTAAGAGGTTACGACATAGATCAATGATAAATGACGACGCCTATGTTCGCTCCTTATCTTCCTAAATCAAAACTCTGAGAGCTAGTCATTTTGTCCTGAACATGGGAATCTTGGACCGAAGTGTCCCTAAACTAATGTTTGAACGAAATGTCTCTAAACTATCATTTCATCCTGAACACGGGGATGTTGGACCGAAATATCCCCAAACTATCACTTCACCCGAAATAAAGGAATGTTGGACCGAGATGTCCCTAAACTAATGTTGGACCCAAATGTCTCTAAACTATCAATTCATCCTGAACACGGTGATATTGGACCGAAATGTCTTAAAATTATTATTTCGTCCCGAACACGGGAATGTTGGATCGAGATGTCCCTAAGCTAATACATTGCCCCATACATGATGATGTTGGACCGAAATGTCCCTAAACTATCATTTCGTCCTGAACGCGGGAATGTTGGACCGAAATATCCATGTTCCCTTTGGAAAAATAAATAATAAATAAAAAAGCAAGGTGAAAATTCCCCAAAGGGAGCATCACGTGCCCACACATGATGCGCATTAGAGCCAAAATTACACGCATTACACTAGACAAATGGGACTGAAGTTGGGCCTCACGTGCCACACGTGAGCACCTATATACAAAGTATATAGGCGCCTTTATAAAACAAATAGCAGACCAGAAGGCGCATCACGTGCCAACGCGTGATGCTCTTCTCTGGGGCTACTGCATATAGGTAAACCGGCCTAGTGCCACGTGCGGCACGTGAGTATTCCTAATATCTTCTGACCCAATAGAATTAAATTCTATATAAAAGGGGTCAGAACCCTATTTTGGAAATATTTTCCCCAATCTTTCTAAATAAGAAAGACTGTGCTCTGTAAATCAGAGCACCGTTGGATCAAAGATCCAATGGTGATTAAAAATCACCAAGATACAGAATAAGTTATATGTGGGAAAATATTTTCCCAATCTTGTTAAAACTAAGAAAAATGTCTTCTGTAAAACAGAACTTCTTGGATCAAAGATCCAACGGTGGATAAATTCCCCAAATCAATTAAGAAATCTCCCAATAGGAAATTTCCTTAACTGAATCAACAAATGTGCCTCCACTATAAAGACTCCAAAACTTCAAGTCTTAGAAGGAGGAACCCCCCATAAACTGCAAGTTCAAAAGAAAAGAAGAAACCCTAGGTAAGGAGGAACAAAACACAGAGAGCATTTTACTTCTTCTTCGTCTCCACAAGAGTTTAACTCTTCCAAGGAACTTAGTTCGTTCTTCTGATAAAAGATCTGCAGAAGCAGATCTCCCTACAAGTTGAGAATTAAATTCTCATCGGGGAGATTCTGCCATGTAGATCCAAAACCTAGGGGAAGATCTAAGTTCAGAGAATTTAATTCTCACAAAAGGTATATAGAAATTTAAATCCTCTGATAAAAGTTGGGTTTAACCCTTCATATAAGAACTTAGGTGAAAAATCTGCAGAAGCAGATCTCCCCACAAGTTGAGAATTTAATTCTCTCTGCCATGCAGATCCAAAACCTAAGGGAAGAACTAAGTCCAGGGAATTAAATCCTTATAATACACACACACACACACATGATAAGTGATTTGAGATTTTTAAGACTTAGAGAAAGAATTCCATGCATATTGATGATCACATGTTCACACGTGACCACCTGTGATGAACTCAAAAGAAACATTGAAATAGATCACGTGTTCACACGTGACCCCCCCTCGACGATAATGCTTGCCACTTTTTAAAAGAAAAGGGAATAAACCCAAGAAAACAATGCCTGACTCTGAGGCGCCCTCACGTGCTCATACGTGATGGCCACATAGATAAAGTGTTTAACACTTATATAAAGATGGGGAATAAAATCAAGCGAACAGCAACATCTTTAAAAGTATCACGTGGGACACGTGAGCCCTCTCAAATTCAAGTGTTTAACACCGCCTCAGAGCATCACGTAGGATCACGTGAGCACTAAAGGTACATTAGTGTTTAACAATATAAGGAACCAACTCCGACCTCCAATCAGTTAAGTTCCTCCTGAATCTCCAAACAAATCGAGCCTCTATGCTCAGAACTGATAACTCCTCGATTTGGAATTTGGTTCAAGGGTACATCTCTCCACACCTCTGATATATGTCGTCGTTGTAATCCTTCAAAGTCTTCAGAGAGGTGAAGGGTTCCAATAACCAATAACTCTTGGTATACCCTCCAAACCAACAAACCATAAACCCAATAGACCGCAATGTCCCTAAACTAAACTATATGGACTATGATGTCCTTAAACTCCATGGAATATGATGTCCTTAAACCCAATGGACTGCAACGTCCCTAAACTAAACTCTATGGACTACGATGTCCTTAAACTCTATGGACTATGATGTTCTTAAACTCCTCGGACTATGATGTCCTTAAACCCAATGGACCGCAACGTCCCTAAATTAAACTCTATGGACTAAGTTGTCCTTAAACCATAGTCACATAATTCGCGAATTAATCAGCGATTTCGCGAATAATTCGCGAATTATTGATATGCCGATTAAATCTGCGAATTATTCGTCGTCGCCGAACGCGGCGAATTATTCACGAATTATTCAAAAAAATGGCTAATTATTCAAAAAGCAGCAAATAGTTCACAAAATCAAAATCTAGCGTCTCATATATTAATTTTTTGCTCGAAATCCTTCCCGAATATTTCCCGAACATTTACCGAATCTTTCCCGAATACCTGCCGATTTTTTCCAAATAGTTCTCCAGATCTGAATTTTGGACATCACCGAATTATTGCCGAATCACGAATTTATGACTATGCCTTAAACTCTATAGTCTATGATGTCCTTAAACCACGGACTATGACGTCCTTAAACCAAATGGACCGCAACGTCCCTAAACTAAACTCTACGGACTATGTTGTCCTTAAACCATGCACTATGATGTTCTTAAACCCAATGGACCGCACGTCCCTAAACTAAATTCTATGGACTATGATGTCCTTAAACTCCATGGACTATGATGTCCTTAAACCCAATGGACCGTAACATCCCTAAACTAAAACGATAGAGCCCAAATGCTCTTTCATTGGATCTAAATGATCATAAAACCTTGTTAAGTAGATCTTAGTCTAAAATTAGACTAACGTATTCTTAACAAACATTTAAATTGATCTTAATCTCAAACGAGATTAAAGAGCCTTAAATCCACCAAACCCAAATCTAAGAAAATACGGATTTGGACTAATCCCCGCCCTACGGGCGACAACATAAATTAGTATCCGTATACAATCCACAGGCAACCTAAAACAAAAAAAACATACATAACACGAAGTGAACATCTGGAGAAAGAAAAAGTGGTTATCGTTACGCGGTAACGTAATTAACTGCAGGGGCTTGCGCCTGCAGGGAAGAGCGTCCCCACAATCAAAAACCCCTCATAAATGAGGGAGAATCTGACGAAATCTGCTATAACGGCCGCATCCATCCAAACCTCCGATACATAGTGCCATAAATGAACTTGGCATCTTCGAAGAGGTGAACGGATAAAACCAAACAGTATTTGCCCCAAAAATTCAGGCCAGATTCTGGCACGCCCGGTGGGACCTTTTCATCTTTCCACTCCACACTTCGTGTATCGTGTTCGCGAACAAATCGCGGTTTAATATGATTGCCCCTGGATTCGAGGTACTAAGATTTGTTGTCTTGCTCCGTGCAGAAGAGAAGATGGCGTTAATGGCTTCCAACTGCACCAACCGCAACAACAACTCCCACTCCGCCCAATCTGGAGCAGTAACTTACGGGCCCCAAGCGGCCTCCATCTTCGCAATGCCGGTGGAACAGGTGGTACAGGCCACCACTGGATTGTTCTTCGGGACCATGCTCCCGCCAATGAGCTTCAACGCTCTAGTGCCGTCACAGGAAGCTCCGAAGAAGTCGATCTTCGATCGGCTTACCACTACCACAGCCCCGCTCAACGGGTCATCCAAGTCCAACGCCTCGGTCTTTAACAGACTAGGCCAAAGCTCAAGCGGGCGTGTGAAGAAGACTGCAATACCTGAAGGTGTTATCCCGAAGCGGATAGCCATTCTAGCTTCGGTAAACGAAGTCATCAAAGGGGCTTCTCCTGCTAAGGGGTCGGTCTTTGCATGACTGGCCATCCCAATTCCTACTTCGGGTGAGGTCGTTACAAGTGCTTCCTCTTCCCAAAAGTCGGCCTCCGTGAGATTGACTATTCCCCCTCGGTGGACGTCTGTCTTCCATATGATGATATCGACAACAACTTCTCATCAGATCAGGGGGCATGACGAAACTACCCCGACAACAGAGGTGATCCCGGTTTCACGACATGCTCAACGTCGTCACTAGCATCGGGTGAGGAAAGCTGGGGGCAGTTCCCCTTCTGGACTTACCCTACCAGCTCCAATGGTGGAAGTTGATGCTGTTGTTCGGACTGGGAATAGCTTTAAGCCGCTCAGGAGGGTGCGCAAGAACTCTCCAACTGTCGTGTTGAAAAAGTCTCCTCCACCTGTGGAGAACGCTACAAAGGCAATCCCGGAATAGCCCCCTCGGTAGCTGTCCCCAAAAATTCACAGGGTCTAGCAAAGAGTCCAAGACTCTGTAATCGACAAAGACTACACCTGCCATCAGAAGAAAATGAAGGTCCGGCAAGAGGAGAACCATCCCGCCGTCGTACCACGGAACGTATCGTCTGCGACAGCCCCCTCAACTTCGACCGCCTATAAAAAGAGAAGTCCAGAGAACCAACCACCGCCGGCGACAAATTCAGAGCGTGATGGATCCAAACGCCCCAAGTTTGAGGGTATGGTGGTGCACACCATTTACCTGGCTTCCGGAAAAGAAGGAAGCCGTACCACCACGGTTCATCGACCACTTACACAGTCTGTGACAAAGGCTCAGGAGAAACAACAAAAGCTCTAAGAAATGCTAATGAAGATGGCCACGCTCACTGGGCAGAAAGAAAGCCCGAAAGTATCATCGGAACAATGCTAGGAACATGAGACTGACACCGAGTTCTTACGGAGGATTCTTGAAAAGAAAGATAAAGAGGCCGCAGAAAAAGTGGCTCACATAAAATAAATGGCCCTTTTGTTTTGAGATATGGTCGTGATGATGATACAGCCGGATCCCCCAGCTGAAGACCCTCCGATAATCCTTGAAGACAACAGAGGGGAGACATCAAACCCTCTTCCGACTTTATCAGCAGCCAGGGAGGAGACAATCTCGAAAGCTGCGCTTGATGACTACATAGCTCAACAAATACGAGCTCATCAGCAAGCGAAGTCACTGGCCAAGTCGTCAGAACTGGGCCACCCTATCCAAGCTGGTACGATCAAATTAAGTACCCGCCGGGATATACGATCCCTAAATTCCACGTGTATAAGGGGATAGGCAACCCCTATCAGCACGTCGCTCAGTTCAGGGCTCTATGCGGCAATACCGGAGGTGAAGACAAGCTGCTGCTTCGCCAGTTCGTCGGCAGTTTAGTAGAGACGACATTTGAATGGTACTCTGAGCTTTCGAATGAATCCATCAAAACATTCACAGAAATGGAGTTGCTATTCACCCAACGTTTCGCAAGCACCAGCAAACGCACTCCAATCATGTCATTGATCAATGCCAGGGTGAAGCCAGGAGAGACATGGGTTCAGTATACGATTCGGTGGCGAAACCTATGGTCGAAGTGCAAACAACACATAGAAGAAGCTCCTACTGTGGGTATGTTCGTAGGGACTCTCGATCTGCAGGCGACTATATCTCAGTTTATGATGTTTTTTAAGCCGACCACCTTCCAAGCCTTGATCATCAAGCTGGCCCAAATGGTCCAGATGGTCTATAGACCGTCCTCTTCGAAAACGGAGCTTCGAAGTGAAAAGGGCAAAGGGAAAGAGACCTTCATCGCCAACGCTCAGCAACAGCCGAGTGATCCGAAACCAGCTGTTCGCCAAAACGATAAACAGTGGACACTCGGAGAAAAGCTGAGACGTCCTTACTCATTCCCTCGGGATAAAACAAAAAGACTGTTTGAACTGGCGGTGTGTAACATGCTTATCACTTTACCAGATCCGAGATGCCCGCTGCAACCGGGCGACGTCAACAATCCCATTTACTGCCCCTACAACTGAATAGTGGGCCACCCAATCGAAGATTGGTTCGTCTTCAAAAACGGGATTGAGGACCAGTACCAATAAGGCAAATTCGCGCTGTCTGAAAACTGAAAGGTAAACCCGCCACAACCACACGCTTCTAAAAAGGTGGACATACCGGAGGCGTCATGCTCATTTATAGAGGAAGCTCCATGAGAAGTTGTTCTTTCGAACAAGACTAAAAGAATGCTGAAGGATCTTCAAGCATGTCCGGCAATTAAATAGAAAAGCCCAGTGGAGCCAGAGATCATTGAGGGGATGCTGAAACCACGCCCAACGCCGAGAGTTGGTAGCAACGGGCAAAATACCCAGGCCCAGCCGTCAAAGTCTTCAAAGAAAAAGAAGACCAAAAAGCCCGCGCAATTTGATGACAGGCGCACGGACCTGCAAAAGCATATTGATGCACTGGAAGAATATAACCAGAAGGCGCGAACCCCGGTCACACTCCAAGAGTTTCTCAATCATATTCTTGAGGGCGGAGATAATGACAATGATGAGGGAGAAGACTCCTCAGAAGAACCTAAGAATTATGTGGCAAGTTGTCACAAGATCTCTCATTCGCCAATGAATAACGAAGAAGCTCACTCGACATCAGAAGATAATATAGAGGAGCCGGGGGAAGGACCGGTCCCACAATACTTAGAACCGTTAGACGAGATGATTGACATGCTGCTGAACGAAGCTCGTCAGAAAAGCAAAACTGATCGAAAGCGTTAAATGGCCATATTCGAAAGGGCCAGGCGTGGGCATCAAGTTAAACGATTCATGGTAAGGATGAGTCGCAAAGCGCTCCAACTAGATCGAAGCATGCCTACAGCAGACAAAAACATGCTTAAGACAAGGAAACGGTTCGGTAAAGCCCTGTCAATGGGAATGAAGCGGCTACCTTTCAAAGGAGATACTCCTGGAAGGATGTACTTGTACCATCGGAAGGTTACACATCCTACTAAAGAATGCAACGCCTTCAAGAAATGGTGGCAGGGATACGTTGCTCACGAACAACATTTTAAGCGGATGAAGCGCAAAACTCGTCGGGAGCAGAAAAACACGACAGATGAGCATAAAAGAACTGCTGGCAACTGTCACATGGTTCATACTAAGAGATCTCAAGTTCTCACCTTCGGAAGCGATTCTGACGAAGAAATAGCCCTCGACCCACTCTTCAAGGAATCCACCTCAGGAAAAGAGGAAGAGATGAAGAACTGTGAGAATATTCAGCTGCGCAACCGTACGTTGCCCGAAAAGATTCTCAGACCTACTAAAAAGGGATCGAACAAAAAAGATAAGGGGAAGGAAAAAGTCCCTGGGGATATCGCCCTCGACGATCGAGTCGTCGAAGAGCTCACAGCCAAGGACCCGCTCAAAAAAAAAAAGTGGATTATAATATCCTGGCATACCTGAGGAAGATACCCTCATAATTGAGTATCTTGGATGCCCTTCTTCTGTCTAAAGAGGCACGGATTCCCTGATCATGGCATTACAAGAGCCCGAGTAGTTCCAAACTTTCTTTGCCGAAGAAAAGATGAAGGACGAGCTGGAAGAAGTGCATACAGCTGACATCACTTTCGGCGATGAAGATCTCATCCTCGGAACTGGCGAGCACAACCATCCCCTGATGTCGCCGGGTACTGCCATGACATCAAGATAGGGAAGATCTTAGTTGACAACGGTGTTCACCGTTAAAAGACGCGACCGGGACGTTGGGACGTCTGGCCTGGATTTTGGGGGCAGATGCTATTTGGTTTTATTTGTCTACCTCTCCGAAGATGCCAAGTTGATTAATGGCACCATGTATTGGAGGTTTTGACAGATGCGGCCGTTGTAGCAGACTTCGTCAGATCCCCCCTCACTTGCGAGGGGTTTTTTGATTGTGGGGACGCTCTTCCCTGCAGGTGCAAGCCCCTATAGTTAATTACGTTATCGGGTTATGATAAACACTTTCTCCTTCTCCAGGAGTTCACTTCGTGTCGTGTGTGTGTTTTATTTTTTGGTTGCCCATGGATTGTATATGGAGACTAATTTATGTTGTCGCCCGTAGGGCGGGGATTAGTCCAAATCTCTATTTTCTTAGATTTGGGTTTGATTGATTTAAGGATCGTTAACCTTGTTTGAGGTTAAGATCAACTTAAATGTTTGTTGAGTAGAGTAAGATCTACTCAACGGGGGTTAGTTTTGACCCAACGAAAAAGTATTTGGGCTCTGTCGTTTAAGTTTATGGACATTACGGTCCGTCATTAGTTTTGGGACATTACGGTCCATTGTTTAAGGACATCATAGTCCGTGGAGTTTAAGGACATCATAGTCTGTGTTTAAAGACATCATAGTCTGTAGGGTTTAAAGACATCATAGTCTGTGTTTAAAGACGTCATAGTCTGTAGAGTTTAAAGACATCATAGTCTATAGGGTTTTGGTTTAACAGTTTGGGGATGCTCCAAAAGTTATAGGTTATTGGGACCCTCCATCTCTCTGAAGGCGTTAAAGAATTACAACGACATGTATCAGAGGTGTGGATAGATGTACCATCGAACCAATGTCCCGGCCGAGGGAGGATGGGATGCACATCATTTTAGATGCCATCTGTTGGGAGCTCATTAGCTATCTTTAGGACTAAGATCGGTTTTGAGGACCGTGAGCATGAGGAGCTCAATTGATGGTCCTCGGGAAATTTGGTATGAGTTTGGCTAATATTGGTCTTTCATAGTGTTAAACACTAGTATATGCTCAGCGCTCACGTACTCCCACATAAGGTGCTTGAGGTAGTGTTAAACACTAAAAATTTGAGGCGCTCACGTAGGACCACGTGGGACCACGTGGGGCGTTTGAAGTAGTGTTAAACACTAAAATTTGAGGTGCTGTTTCTTTGGGTTTATTCCCTTGTTCTTCTTTGAGCGCTAAGCGCTATTGGGTCACGTGAGATCACATGATGCGCCCCAAAAATGGAAACTGCCTTTGATTTATTCCCCTTTTGCTTTATATATGCTAAGCACTACTTGGGGTCATGTGGGATCATGTGAGCCAATCTTGGCTGTCCTCTTTTGTTCATCAAGGGTGCTCACATGGGAGTACGTGATCGGCCGTTATCATGTTGGGTGCCAATCCTTTTACGTGCATGGAGATCCTGAGTTTCAAGACTTTCAAGATCACTGTTTTGTAAGAATTAAATTCTTAAGACTTAGTTTTTCTCTTATGTTTGGGATCTGCATGGCAGAACCTCCCTGATGAGAATTGTATTCTCAACCTGTAGGGAGATCTGCTTCTGCAGATCTTTCACTATAAGGAAGAACTAAGTTCTTATATGAAGGGTTAAACCCTGGTTTTATCAGAGGAATTAAATTCCTATATATTTTTTGGGAGAATTAAATTCTCTGAACTTAGATCTTCCCCTAGCTTTTGGATCTGCATGGCAGAATCTTCCCGATGAGAATTAAATTCTCAACTTGTGGGAAGATCTACTTCTACAGATATCAACCAGAGGAAGAACTAAATTCTTTTTAGAAAAGTTAAACTCTTATGGAGGTGAAAAGGAGATGATATATTCTCTATGTTTTGTTCCTTCTCTTACCTAGGGTTTTTCTTTCTTTTTTCTTTCTTTAACTTGAAGTTTATGGAGGGGGTTCTCTTCTTTCTTCTTCTTTTTTCTCTTCCTTTTTTATCCTCTTGGCTCCTATTTATAGGAGAAAGAAAAGAATCAATTTATTCATAGAATCTCTTATTGAGAGATTTTGATTGATTTTATAATCAACTAAAATGATCTTTTAGATCAATCGGTGAATTTTACTCACCGTTGGATTTTTAATCTAAGGACTTCTGTTTTACAGAAGATATTTCTCACAAGATTAGGAAAATATTTCCCTATACAGAACCTTCTTCTGTAAATTGGTGATTTTTAATCACCATTGGATTTTTAATCCAACGGTGCTCTGCTTTACAGAGAGCAATCTTTCTTGTTTAGAAATATCTAAGGAAATATTTTCCAAATAAGACTTTGATCCCTTTTATTTTAGAATTTAATTATATCGGTTCAGAAGGCATAGGAGCCCATCACGTGTAGCACGTGACCCCACAAAGTTAAGCCCATCAAAGAGCATCACGTGTTATCATGTGACTTTTTCTGGCCAATTGTTTGTTTTAAGAAGGCGCCTATATACTTTGTATATAGAGGTCACGTGTCTACACGTGAGGCTCAGTTTCAGCCTTGCTTTTTCAAGCGCAGTGCCTATCACGTGTGGGCACGTGATTCTCCATTTGGGGACTTTTCCCATTGCTTTTTATATTTATTATTCATTTTTCCAAAGGAAACAAATGTCCTCCACAGCGTTGTTCTCACGTGGCTTGCACGTGAGTGCAACACTGTCACCTTTACAGCTGCTGGATTGCCTAGGGGAACGGGGAGGTCATTGGTTCACTTGCTCCGCTTTTTACGGTGTCAAGATTGACTTGCTCCGTTTTCTGCGGTGTCGTGGTTGACTTGCTCCATTTTCTACGGTATCCTGGTTCACTTGCTCCGTTTTCTACGGTGTCGGGGTTGTCTTTCTCCATTTTCTACGGTGCCGGGGTTGACTTGCTCCGTTTTCTACGGTGTCGGTGTTGACTTTTTCCGTTTTCTACGGTGTCGGTCTTGACTTTCTTCGTTTTCTGCGGTGTCGGGATTGACTTTCTCCATTTTCTGCATGGCGGAGTTGACTTTCTCAATTTTATATGGTGCCAGGGTTGACTTTCTCCGTTTTCTATGGTGTCGGCGTTGACTTTCTCCTTTTTCTACGGTGCCAGGGTTGACTTGCTCCGTTTTCTACGGTGTCGGGGTTGACTTAAGTTGTCTGTGAACCGTAGAGTCTTGGAACTAGGGACTTTGCCTTGGCTCCGATTGGTAATGTCGCGTCTGTATCCTTCTGGAATGAGGAGGAACGCCGTTGTTGGTCTCTAGACTGTAAGTGTGGCCGTCGAGATCTGACTCTCCCTTTGATAGAGTCTGGTAGGTAAATGTGGTTCTTTTTTTGTTTATGCCCATGGATTGTATACAGGGGTCAGTATGGCCTCGCCTGTAGGGAAAAAGTTTCATTTCATTTTTTTATTTCTTTCCGCGATGCTCTATCATTTCAGCTTTTTATATCGCGAAAGTCGTAATTGCCCAATCATTTCGGCTATTTTTTGTGGTGCCCAATCATTTCGGCTATTTTTCTTTTTACACGCTGATTTTTATTGCGAGTTGCCCAATCATTTGCCGTAAAAGGACTTGGAAGATGATACGGATTTAGGCATCAGAATCGCTACCACTGGGACATTTCCAGAAGTGTATCATCATTTGCCTCTGTCGATTCGAATGAAAGCGGCTTAGCAAACAGGGTTAGGATCCTGTCGACTAAGGCTTTTGACTTCATGAGCCGTAAGGGTCTCGTAAAGGGGTTTCTCCCTATGAGTTGTGAGGATCTCATAGGTGCGATTTCTCATTAGGAATCGTGAGAATTCTTAAGTGCATGTTCTCTTATAAGTCATAAGGATCTTGCAAGAGTGTTTTCTCCATATAAGTCGAGAGGAATTATAAGTGTTGTTCTCTAAGTGGGGAAATTTCGTACCATCGGTGGAACTTGGTGGGGGAGACATTTATTTGTGCCCGTAGATCGTATACAAGGGTCAATATTGAACCGTCTATAGGGCAATCTGGGAAATGTGATGGCTTAAGAACAGGTTCAGATCCCTGTAGTTTAAAGCTTTTGAATCTTATGAGCTATGAGGGTCTCATAAGAGGGTTCTCCTTACGAGTCGTGAGGATCTCGTAAGTGTAATTTCTCCTCAGGAATCGTGGGGATCCCTAAGTGTTGCTCCCTTGTGAGTCGTAAGTATCTCACGCAGGTAATTTCTCCTTACAAGGTCGAGAGGACTTATAAGTGTCGTTCACCACATGAGGACATCACTCGTCGTTGGTGGGAATGTGTTGGGGAAATGTTTATTTGTGCCCGTGGATTGTATACAAGGGTCAATATTGAACCGGTTGTACGGCAAATTAGGGGGTATGATGGCTTAAGAACATGTTTAGATCTCTATAGCTTAAGGCTTGTCGAATCCTATGAGCCGTGAGGGTCTCATAGGGGAATTCTCCATACGAGTTGTAGGGATCTCGTAAGTGTATTTTCACCATAGGAATCATGAGGATTCTTATGTTTGTTGCTCCTTCGTGAGTCGTAAGGATCTCACGTAGGTATTTTCTCCTTACAAGGTCGAGAGGACCTTGCAAGTGTGCATGGATTTTTTTAACGAGTCTGCGCCCTTGCGGGTTTTCACAAACATCACCGGTAGCCCTGCTGTTTTTACTCACGGAGCCCTTTCGGGTTTTCATCCGTACCCATCTTGCTTATGGACGTACCGTTTTTTTTGCGTCAGCCCAAGGATGCTGCGGTTTATAGTAGTTTAAAGACGTTTCGGTCTGTAGCTAATTTCAGGACATTGTTGTCCATTGTTAGTTTAGGGACGTTTCGGTCCATAGAGATTTTGAGGCAATATTTCGCTGGATACTACTTATAGAGTTTGGGCTTAGGAAGATAGCGAACGGACATAAGCATCGTTATCTATCGTTGACCTAAGCCGTGACTCGTCAGGCGTAGTATTTTGTCAGGAACCGGCCGTTTATTGGCCTAAAGGGTCTTTCGCCATGCATATCCATGAGCAAGTAAGCCCTACCTTGGTATACTTTGTCTATGATGTACGAGCCCTCATAGTTCGGCTCGAATTTCCTCTGTTTGGCACGATTGGGGATCATAGGTCTCTTGACCACTAGTATGATTTCGCTTTGGCAAAATATTCTCGGCTTAGTCAATCTCTCGTATGAGCGCGTCATCTTTTCTTTGTAAGATTCTAGGTTTTACTGCTCCATGAGACGAGTTTCATCGAGGGCGTCAAGCTCCTCGAGCCGAAGATGAGCATTCTCTTCTTCTGTTAGCTCGTAATGACCTGCCACCCGTAAAGGGGGAAATTCGACTTCCAATGGGAGCACGGCTTCCGTACCAAACACCAGTGCGTATGGTGTGGTATTTTTGGCTGTTTTGAACGTGATTCGATATGCCCAGAGAGCTTTGTGTAGTCTCTTATGCCAGTCTCTTTTATTTCTGGACACCGTTTTCTTTATGATCTTCGCTGAGGTCTTGTTGAAAGCTTCAGCTAGACCGTTGGCACGAGAATTATAGACTGAAGAGTATCTCCAATCTATTTATGCTGCTCTGCGATGCAACTGATCTTATGACTTCTGTAGGCCGGCCCGTTGTCCGAGATAATTCGTCGCGGAATACCAAACCGGTAAATGACATGAGTTTTGAAGAAATGGAGGATATTCTCTATCTTCACTTCCCTTAGCAGTATGGCCTCTGCCCACTTGGAGAAGTAATCGTTTGTCGCAAATATGAGCCGATTTCCTCTGGATGATGCTGGTTCGATGGGCCCAATTATGTCGGTTCCCCGCATTTCGAACGGCCAGCTATCCACTGTTGGGTGTAAAGGGTTTGGATGTTGGTGGATAAAGTCCCCGTGAATTTGGCACGAGTGGCACTGCTTCATGTATTCAAGGCAGTCCTGAATCATCGTGGACCAATAGTAGCCCATCTTTTTGATCTTCAGCTTCATCTTTGGCCCGGCTTGATAAGAACCGCAGAGTCCGTCATGAGTTTCGTGGACGACTCTCCTTGCTTCTTCCGGTCCCAGGCATCTCAGCCATAGAGAGTCGAATGATCTCTTATATAGATAATCATTGACGAAGGCAAAAGACAGAGCTCGTTTCATGAGCTGATGTCTTGAGGATGCATCTTCAGGTGTTCGACGGGATTCGAAGTAATCTATAAAGACTTCTCTCTAATCCTTAGCCTTTTCTTGATCTTCAATTTGCAGGGCTATTTCCCCGGTCACTTCCTTTTCTTCAGACAACTCCGAAGATATTTCCACTGGTGCAAGAACCCGACGGTTTTGTACAACGATCCTTACGTCATCAAGATTTTCATCAGCCAGTTCATTAGCGAGCTTGGCTAACGCATCTGCCTTGCTATTCTCCGCTCGCGGTATGCTTTTCAGGGCATAGGAAGGGATTTGAGTTAGCAATTGCTGCACACTCTCACCTTACTTTACCAACTAGAGTTTGCACATTTGATAGTCGCCGTTTACTTGACTAACGACCAGCTGGGAGTCTCCGTATATAAGGAGGTTTTCGATTTCCATGCCGATAGCGATCTCAAGACCTGCTATCAAAGCTTCATATTCTGCTTCGTTGTTCGTCCTCGGCTTTGTTAGGAAAAGAAAAATCACATTATCTCTCCTTGCGGATTCATGAAGGTAAGGCCTACCCCCGATTTAATTATAGGGGTGGTGTTCTTTCGCTTCTTCATGAAACATGCCCCATCGAAGTAGAGTTCCCATCGGGTATTACTCCCTCCTCTCTTCCTGTCGATCGTGTCAAACGCGTGCTAGTCTGGCTATTCGCAGTTTATGGGTGAATCGGTAGGAATCGGATGCTCAGTGAGGAAGTGTAATGTTTTAGAAATCGTTATGCGAATTTTTCCGTTTTAGGGTAAAATTGTCGGTATGTTCCGTTTTAACCCGACCGTGTTGAAACGGCCATATAGACTTACGAGCACCTAGTTTATCTAAAATAAATTTAGTGCGCAAGCTTTGGGGGTATATGGGACGTTTTGGTTCAGATAGAATTTTTCCCAATTTTAATATTATTTTAATGCAGTATTCACATTTTGGGAAATTTCTCTTAACTGATATTTTCATCAATTAAGTTTGAGTTAATTCAACCCTTACATAGTATCTAGATATTTGGATAGGTTTTAGAATTAAAGTTAAAGAAAAAGAAAAGAAATGGGTGAGATGCATGCATGTGTGTGTGAATGCATTTATGTGCATTAATCACTAGAAATTGCTAGGAAATTCCACACAAAACCCCACCCTTATCACTTGGCCGAGATCCCTTCCTCCCCATTCTGCTCTTGATCATTCCCTTCCATTTTTGCATCAATCCAAACTCATAATTCTCCAAAATTCCAAAATATATCACAAAATACTTCAAGTCTTAAGTTTTAGCATCTTGGATCTCTTGGAGCTAGGAAAGCTTGGATCTTGCGAGCAAGGTTGATAGGTATAATCCCTACACTGATAATTAGGAGATTTTATGTTCTGTAGCTCGTTGGTTTTAGCGTAGAACACTTTAAATATCGATTAGTGCAATATCGTGTTTATTAGTGTCTTTTTGAACCTCTGTGAACTGCTGTGACCTGGAAATTTTACTGAGGGACCTGGAAATTTTACTGAGGGACTAAACAGAATTATAGTGATGTACTAGTGAACCTAAGACACCACCTGGACACAAGGAACACCCCACCGGAATAGGCTGGCGATCCTTTGACGATTTCCGGCGACGCCGTCTATGGGGGGATGTGTCGGGGTTTAGTTTTTGTGGGTAGTTTTCTTCTGTGGTTTATGGGTGTTTGGTACTGTTTACTTTTTAAATAATTGCAGTATGAAAAATCTGGAATCGTTTTCCTATAATCTAGTGTTTTGTGTCCGCGTGTTACATTTTCCGACACGAATCGTGATTTGGTGCAGCTGCTGTACTTAGATTGGTCAGTGGTATCGTTACGCACGTTAACCACTATACGGACACTCGTGAGATAGTTTAGTGTTGGTGCGTCATTTAAAACGTAGTTTTACATTATACTGGTCGATTTCTGAGATGTTTGCACTATTTGTGTGTTTGTGAAATTATAGCGTCGCAAGCGGGGACTTCGGACACTGCGAACAAAGGGAAGCAGGTGGTCGGATTTTCATAGCTCGAGACCATCGGTGAATAGATTTAACATCTATGGGAAAATCGCCCGTATGTCGCTAAGCGTCAGGGCTAAATATGATATGATATTAGCCGTATGTTTATGTGCTCATATAGAGATATTGCATGATTTTTATTGCATATAGTTACTTGTAGTGCCTGATACTGTATCTATTGTACACTGCACTATTATTGATAGTCCATGTTGCACGAGTGTAAGTCTACGGTAGCGCCCCGGCCGTCAATCCGACACCAAATGCGGAACAAAAACTTTTATAACTGGCGCTATCGCATACTATAACCCGGATCTAACATTAACGCTAAACTAACAAACAACAAAGAGGGTAGAAAAGTTATACCGAACGATCCGAGTCCTTCGTTCTTTAACCATCATCCCACGCTCCGTAGCGGCGGCTCCGATCTCCTGGCTCCTCGTCGAGGTGGCACCACATCTACGGATCTTTAAACGGGCTCCCGCCTCTGACTCGAGGCAATTCGGTCATCAAGTTTGCTAAAAGAGATGACCAAGATTGATGTAGAGAATGAGTAGAACACTTTGTCTCACTTCGTCCAAAGCCATGGACGAACGGTTAATGAAGTTGCCTTTTGGAATCGAGTGATGAAAAAATGAGCTATATGAAATTACATGAAGTAAAACTATCATAATCTTTTTCCCAAAAATCAATCTCTCTTCTATCAAAGAGGGGCCGACCAATATAAGGTGGGGGGTGAGTGTAGGAGGGGAGTGGTGACCATTAGCACTAAGTAAAAAGCATGAGTCAAAAGAACACCTTTCATAAACAATAAATGCAAGTGATGAATCATTAACCCTAGTCATCAAAACCATTAATGCAAATGAATGATTCATGAACCTAGTAACAACTAGAACCTTCTAAAACCTTCCACACAATGACTCACCTCAAGATAAGATAAATCCATATTAAACCGAATGTTTAATACGGGTGATAGAAAACTGGAAACTGGCAACTTCCAAAAGCAATCCCGAAACGAATTTCAGGATAACCCCGTAACAGTATAAATATACCCGCATTTGTATTACGACCGAATACAAATATAACTGAGACAAAGATATTATATCTACACAGTATAATACTCGGATCCGGCTTAAACCAAAGCCCACCAGTATTAACTGCCCGAAATATGACACGTGCGAAAACGCACGTGCATTTTCCGAACCCTGTCATAAAATCATACGGCCTCTACAACGTTTCGCCCGAACTTGGAAAACTATCTGTGGGGGACTCTAATGACTCGTAAGTACCCTGGCAGTGGGTTTAACTACAAACCGTCAGCGGCACTAGCTGTGCGTAACGGCTGCCCATGTACTGACCTCAAGGGAGGCCGATGAGCGAACTCATCCGGAAACCCTACTGAGCCTAACATTGACAATGTATATACAGTCCGGTCCGTTCGTCTATGAGTATCACATATCGGGCCTAGGGGGCTGGTAACGTCAGACTCCAAAAGTGGTATAAGTTGTGTCGGAGACAAGCCCTGAACACCCTGAGAAACTACTGGAGTACCTACCAGTAATTCTCACCTGCCTTAGCCAAGGACTTGGTGTATTGGCTTTCCTAGACACAGCGCGATCTCCACCCCCAATACCAGGAGAGACGAATCCCCTGCCGATCCGCTCACTTGCCTCCATATGGCTCGGGACTGTACCCAAAAACTACCTGTTTGCACGACTCCATTTAGCCGTGAGTAGGGTAGAAATCAAAGTACAGTGGGAACTCACACGAGACAAATGACGACCTCAGGTCGATGAACTAACCTGTACACATGTCACCAGGGAACTGCTATCTGACGATATGTATAATACCAACTAGCAGGTTCCCGGCGAGTCCTGTCCGGTTTACTCATAACCCAATGAGCACCTGTATACATCTTAGGTGATCCAACTGACACCAGTGGCTTGTGAGACTGGCCACCGCCCCTCTTTGGGGTCTCGACTGTATACACTAGTGTACTCCGGAGTATCGATGCCCCGTCTCGAAACTCCCACGACTAGGGACCACTATTAAGGATGTGCTTATGGACTACCCAACTCTCACGTATATGATCGCCTTCATACTGTTGGTAGTCAAGCAAGATCCTAAGGGCTTTATCAACGTGTAACATGTGATCAGTCACCTGAACCTGCACACGACTGATAAAGGTAAACCAGATAGCATACTATCATCTCGAGTAAGACTGTCCTACCGGTATAGGTCCTCCGCAATCATTGCAATCACGTGCCTGCGATCCAATAATTGACTTTGAGAGCACTATATCCAACAACGAGCACCAATAATATGCTACACCCACACTGTCAGTAATTGCCATGATACGCACAACACAAATATTCATTGATATACTTTGCTATTGGTTAGCGACATTGAAACATTATACTTGTGCGATAGCGTATATGACATATAGCATACCTGTATACCTACATGCTTAGATATATGCTATACTGTACCTACATGCTCGTACATATATTTTGCTATTGTTCATGATCATCTGTTATAACATATATATCGGTGGAATGGGACGCTGTATATATATGTATTTTGGATTTGGATTTTGGGAACCGTAAGATATATTTAATGACTTGATGCATTCAAATAGTGGACTTTTCCCGTGATATGCTCATATTGATGTTTTATGTTGCATATGCTATTTTACATGGATTTACGCATTTGAGATATGTTTTCATGCGATATGGGAATTTCAAGTGTCGATGTTAGACACTTATATTCCGAGAGATATATAGATTTTGAAAGACCGATACGTGGAACACAAGTGTCGAGATGGGATACTTGTGTTTCGAGGAACGTATGGATATCAGAAAGACCGATACGTGGAACACAAGTGTCGAAGTGGGATACAAGGGTTTCGAGGAATGTATGGATACGAGTATTTAAGTGTCGTTGTTAGGAACTGGTTTTTATGATATTTTAGAGTGTCGATGTTTGACACTCAGGTTCCATGAGACTTACAGGATTTGAGGGTCGATCTGAGGGCCGATCTGAGTATTATTTTGGGATTTGGGTGTTGTTGAGTTACACCATGTTTTTCCATTCTTATGATTTGTGCATGAGATTATTTATTATCCTGCACTCAGTACTCAGTTGATATGCACTCACTCATGTAGATATAGTATCTGGTGGTGTACCTTGATCATGATAGTCGCATATTTATATTGTCATACTCATGCTACCAGCTTACATGCTATTGATCATTGCTATTAGTGCATGCTTGCGATTTCAGTATGATGTTATTTACTATTCACGAGTTGGCAACTCACCCCCGTTATGCCACAGTGTTTTGCAGGACTTACCCTCTGAGTAGTCGCGGCAGGGCATCTTATCATCTCTACTTTTGTGGATACCGCTACGTTTGGCTGTAAGGCTGTTGCTTTTAGGTGGGTTTACGGTTATCTGTCTGTATATTGTATATCTTTTTGTTGGATCTAGTATTCTCCATCTACCACTTCTTGTATGTGACTTAGAGACGATATGTGAGGATTCTATGTTGTATATTTTGTTGACTTTGGGTGCTGTGCTCGTGGGAGCCGGTTATGTTGAAAAGTTTTACCTCCTTATGCAGTTTTCCTTTATATTCTTCGCTACGGCGTCGTATTTATATCTTGTGGTGGCTGTCTCCGCCGTTGGGCGTGATTTGCTCCTGTTTGGGATGCTTTATATATTATCTATGTTGTACCCGTTTTCGGGGCTAGTTTTTACAAAGGAGGTGTTGCCAAAATTTTTAAGAAAGAAAACTAGAGTTAGAGATTTTTCTCATGATTTTCCGAATGTTTAAAACTATGTTTTTCTCCGTTGATCCAGTTTTTGGGTAGTTTAGATTTATGGGTTTTCGGCTTACTTAAGTTGCGTACGCCGTAGACGTTACGTATTTTAAGTGCCGGTTACGGGCCAAATTTTGGGTCGTGATAAAGTTGGTATCAGAGCGCTAGGTTTTACCTTTCGGAGTGTAGGATGACCTTTGTATGATGGAGTAGGTAACTGAAGCAATGTGACGTAGCGTGTGTATGTTCCGCGGCATATTTACAATACGGTACTCCTCCTAAGTGACCTTAGGACTTATTGATTGATTTTCCTCCGTGATGATATACATCTTTGTGATTCGATTCCTGTTTCCTTATAGAATTTTGTTTCAATTTTCAGCCTATATGCCGCCGAAGACTACGAGGGCACAGAGAGCAGCCGCGAGGGCCGAGGTCAGGATTGACTCGTCCGAGGCGAGGACTGACCACGGCTGTACGCCTGTTGTACCGGAGCACATTGCTATGATTGGGGCTTGTATGCATGACCTGCGCCAGATGATGGGGACTTTAGTAGAGGCCATTCGAGCGCAGGGGCAGGCAGTTGTTCCACCCGTTGCAGGGACCACGATGGTACCTACCGTTCCGGCAGTAGCAGTTACAGCTCCGGAGGTTATTACCGTGTCACTGACAGAGTTCATGAGGCTGAGGCCTCCGGTGTTCACTGGCATAGATACTATTGAGGATCCGCAGTCGTTTATCGACCCGATTGCCAGGATTTGTCGTTCACTTCGATGCTCCGACGAGAGATGGGTGGAGTTCACGAGTTTTAGGCTGGAGGGTATGTCCCGGAAGTGGTATGAGTTGTTAGAGAGGGGCAGAGCTGCATGTCTTGCTCCTATGACCTGGGCTGACTTTGTGGTGGTGTTTCTCGCCCGTTTTCTTCCACCGAGCGTCAGGGATGTGTAAGCGCGCCGATTTGAGTCGTTGCGTCAGACTCCGGAGATGATGGTGTCAGAGTATGACGTACTATTTACCGAGCTGTCTATGTATGTTCCGTACTTGGTGGCGACTGAGGAGATGAGGGTAAAGGGGTTCGTTCGAGGCCTGCTTACCCAGTTGTTCCTAACCATCAGCATTCAGCATTTCGGCACATATGCGGCAGCGGTGGATGCAGCCCTATTGGTATAGGAGCGTCTTTATGAGTCGTCAGTTGCTCCAGGACCGAAGAGGGTTTGTACTGGTGATCCGGCAGCACGGCGGGCGTTTAGACGTCGTGACAGTTCCCATTCAGATAGTAGAGGTTCGGGATGGGGTCGGGTTTTTAGCTCTTACCCTCAGGAGGGTCGGCAGTTTGTATCTGGATGTTACCGGTGCGGGAGTATGGGTCATCGGGTTCGAGATTGTGCTAAGCCACATGTGAGCGAGGCAGCTGTACCGTAGGTTACCTTACCACCTTCTCCACCTCAGAGGGCGTTGCCCCTTATGCCGGTTGTTGCTCCGCATCAGACTCTTTTGCAGAGAGGTCGGGGTCACGGGGGTTTTGTACTGAGAGGACAGGGTGGTAAAGGCGGAGGTCAGTCAGTTGCCGGTAGAGGGCAGGCTCGGGTGTTTGCCTTGACTCACCAGGACGCTCAGGCGTCCAATGCTGTGGTTTCAGGTACCCTTTCTGTATGTTCTTATGATTCACACGTTCTTTTTGATCCGGGATCTACGCATTCGTATGTTTCTATGCATTTCTTGCCGAGGTTAGGCCGAGAGTCGTGTTGGCTAGATCATCCGCTGGTCGTGGCTACTCCTGTAGGAGAGTCGTTTGTTGCACGACACGTATTCCGGTCGTGTGATGTCCGTATAGGGGCCAGAGTTTTGCCCGTCGACTTGATCCTTCTTGAGATGTTGGACTTCGATGTTCTGCTGGGCATGGACTGGTTAGATACTTGCTACACGTCCGTGAACTGCCGTGAGAAGACAGTTAGGTTTTGTTTTACCGGCGAGTCAGTGTTTGTTGTGGAGGGGGACCGTGGTGCCGCCCCTCACAGTTTGATTTCTGTCATGTGCGCTAGTCGGCTTTTAAGGAGGGGATGTCGAGGATTCTTGGCTTTCATTCATGATACAGGAGCCACAGTGGAGTCGTTAGACCGGGTTCCTACCGTGCGAGAGTTTCCCGACGTCTTTCCCGATGAGTTACCTGGGATGCCGCCAGAGCGCGATATTGAGTTCTGCATTGATCTGATTCCTGGCACGGAGCCTATTTCTATACCGCCTTATCGAATGGTTCCTACAGAGCTTAGGGAGCTTAAAGATCAATTGCAAGAGTTGCTTGATAGGGGACTTGTACGTCCGAGTGTTTCTCCGTAGGGAGCTCCTATTCTATTCGTCAAGAAGAAGGACGGCAGTTTGAGGCTGTGTGTGGATTATCGTCAATTGAACCGAGTTACGGTGCGGAATAGATATCCTTTACCTCGCATTGACGATTTATTTGATCAGCTCCAGGGTGCGAAATATTTTTCTAAGATTGATTTACGTTCGGGTTATAATCAGTTGCGGGTTCAGAATGATGACGTTCCGAAGAATGCTTTTCGTACGTGTTATGGGCATTATGAGTTTTTGGTGATGTCGTTCGGACTCATCAATGCGCCAGCAGCGTTCATGGATTTGATGAACCGTATTTTCGGGCCGTTCCTCGACCAGTTTATTATTGTGTTTGTTGATGACAAACTGGTGTACTCTAGGAGTCGTGAGGAGCATGAGCAGCACTTTAGGATTTCTTTGCAGATATTGAGAGAGCACCAGTTGTATGCTAAATTCTCAAAGTGTGCATTTTTGCTTGATAGTGTGGACTTCCTGGGTCATGTCGTTACTGGTGATGGTATTCTTGTGGACCCGAGGAAAATCGAGGCTGTACATCTTTGTCCCAGACCTGTATCAGTGACTGAGGTCCACAGCTTTTTGGGCTTAGCTAGTTATTATCGCCGTTTTGTGTAGGATTTCTCGAGTATTGCTGCACCGCTGACTGGAATGACCCGGAAGGGAGTTTCTTTTCTTTGGACTGATGCGTGCGAGCAGAGTTTTCAGCAGTTGAAAACTCGGTTGACGACAGCACCAGTTCTATCTTTACCTTCTGGATCGAGCGGCTATGTTGTTTATTGTGATGCTTCTCGGGTGGGGCTCGGCTGTGTTTTGATGCAGCATGATAGAGTGATTGCGTATGCTTCTAGGCAGCTGAAGAAGCATGAGCAGAATTACCCCACTCATGATCTTGAGATGGCCACGGTGGTCTTTCCATTGAAGATTTGGAGACACTACTTGTATGGAGAGTCATGTCAGATCTTCACGGATCACAAAAGTTTGAAATATATCTTCCAGCAGTGGGATCTGAATCTGAGACAACGTCGGTGGATGGAGCTAGTGAAGGATTATGATTGTGAGATCCTTTATCACCCGGGCAAGGCGAATATAGTACTGATGCTTTGAGTCGTAGGCCCGGGGGTAGCTTGTCCCAGTTGAGCGCAGTTCAGCGTCAGTCTACTGCAGAATGGCAGCTCTTGTGTGATGGTAGAGTGCAGTTCGAGTTTACTTCCACTGGGAGACAGTTTGCTCATGTCCGCGCCCGTCCACTACTACTTGATCGTATCCGAGAGGCGCAACCCAGTGATGCCCTTTTGTCTGAGATTCTTAAGCTTGTTCGACAGGGTACAGTTTCGAAGTTCATGATTGATGACCAGGGTGTGCTACGATGTGGGACTTGCTTGTGTGTACCAGATGCTGATGGGCTGAGACGCAAGATCCTAGAGTAGGCACATCAGCCGGCCTTTAGCATTCATCCAGGTTCCACCAAGATATACCATGACTTGAGAGGCTTTTACTGGTGGGAAGGGATGAAACGCGATATTTCGGACTTCATTTCGAGGTGCCTGACTTGTCAGCAAGTCAAGGCTGAGTATCAGAGACTGGCTGGAGAGTTGCAACCTTTACCCATTCCGGAGTGGAAATGGAAGCAGATTTCTATGGATTTCATTATGGGTCTACCCAGGACCAATAGAGGGTGTGACTCCATTTGGGTGATTGTTCACCAGTTGACGAAAGCGGCTCACTTCTTTCCAGTGAAGACCACTTTCGGTTATGCTCAGTATGCTCAGTTGTATATAGATGAGATTGTGCGTTTGCACGGTATTCCCACATGCATAGTATCCGACAGAGACACCCAGTTTACTAGCCGTCTTTGGCAGAAGCTTTAGGTAGATTTGGGTACCCGGTTGAGTTTTAGCGTTTTAACACCACTTTTCATGCACAGACCGATGGTCAGTCGGAGTGGACTATACAGACCCTGGAGGATATGCTCCATGCATGTGTGCTTGACTTTGGTGGCAGTTGGGATCGTCACTTGCCGTTGATTGAGTTCTCCTACAACAACAGCTTTCAGGAGACTATTCAGATGGCACGTTTTGAGGTTTTGTATGGTAGGAAGTGTCGATCGCCATTCTGTTGGACCGAAGTCAATGAGAGTAGAGTGTTGGGACCCCAGCTAGTTCAGGAGACTACGGAGAAGATCCAGTTGATTCAGGACAGGATGCGAGCATCCTAGTGCAGGCAGAAGTCTTATGCCGACCGTCGTCGTCGCAGACTTGAGTTCACAGTGGGGGATCATGTATTCCTGAGGATTTCTCCGATGAAGGGCGTTGTCCGATTTGGGAAGAGGGGGAAGCTCAGTTCCAGATTTGTAGGTCCTTTCGAGATCCTTGAGCGAGTGGGTTCCGTTGCTTATCGTTTAGCACTCCCGCCTAGTTTTCCGGATGTTCAGCCCGTTTTCCATGTGTCGATACTTCGTAGATACCTTCATGATCCTTCTCACATGATTCAGCATGAGACCGTTCAGCTTGAGCGCGATCTTTCATTCACCGAGCAGCCGGTAGTTATTTTGGATCGGCAGGTGAAGAAACTTCGGTCAAAGGTCTTGCCGTCTGTGAAGGTTCTTTGGCGTAGCCCTACTAGGGAGGAGATCACTTGGGAGGCCGAGAGCGAGATGCGGAAGAAATTCCCTCATCTTTTTGAAGGTACGCTTAGTATGAAATTTTAATTCGGGAACCGAATTTCTATAAGAGGGGGAGATTGTAACGTTTTAGAAATCGTTATGCGAATTTTTCCGTTTTAGGGTAAAATTGTCGGTATGTTCCGTTTTAACCCGACTGTATTCAAACGGCTATATAGACTTGCCAACACCTAGTTTAGCTAAAATAAAGATGGTGCGCAAGCTTTGGGGGTATATAGGACGTTTTGGTTCAGATAGAATTTTTCCCAATTTTAATATTATTTTAATGCGGTATTCACATTTTGGGAAATTTCTCTTAAGTGATCTTTTCATCAATTAAGTTTGAGTTAATTCAACCCTCACATAGTATCTAGATATTTGTATGGGTTTTAGATTTAAAGTTAAAGAAAAAGAAAAGAAATGGGTGAAATGCATGCATGTGTATGTGAATGCATTTATGTGCATTAATCACTAGAAATTTCTAGGAAATTCCACACAAAACCCCACCCTTATCACTTGACCGAGATCCCTTCCTCCCCCTTTTTCTCTTGATCATTCCCTTCCATTTTTTCATCAATCCAAACTCATAATTCTCCAAAATTCTAAAATATATGAAAAAATACTTCAAGTCTTAAGTTTAAGCATCTTGGATCACTTGGAGCTAGGAAAGCTTGGATCTTGTGAGCAAGATTGATAGGTATAATCCCTACACTGATAATTAGGAGTTTTTATGTTGTGTAGCTCGTTGGTTGTAGCGTAGAACACTTTAAATATCGATTAGCGCAATACCGTGTTTATTAGTGTCTTTTTGAACCTCTGTGAACTGCTGTGACCTGGAAATTTTATTGAGTGACCAAACAAGATTATAGTGATATACTAGTGAACCTAAGACACCATCTGGGACATGAGGACCATCCCACCGGAATGGGTCGGCGACCCTTTGACGATTTCCGGCGACGCCGGCTATGGGAGGATGTGTTGTTGTTTTTGTGGGTAGTTGTCTTCTGTGGTTTATGCGTGTTTGGTACTGTTTACTTTTTTAATAATTTCAGCATGAAAAATCTGGAATCGTTTTCCTATAATCTAGTGTTTTGTGTCCGCGTGTTTTGTTTTGCGACACAAATCGTGATCTGGTGCAGCTGCTGTACTTAGATTGGTTTAGTGGTATCGTTACGCATGTTAACCACTATATGGACACTCGTGAGATAGTTTAATGTTAGCGCGTCGTTTAAAACGTAGTTTTACGTTATATTGGTCGATTTCTGAGATGTTTGCACTATTTGTGTGTTTTTGAAATTATAGCGTCGCAAGCGGGGACTTCGGACGCTGCGAACAAAAGGAAGCAGGTGGTCGGATTTTCATAGCTCGAGACCATTGGTGAGTAGATTTAACATCTACGGGGAAATCGCCCGTATGGCTCTAAGCGTCAGGGCTAAATATAATATGATATTAGCCGTATGTTTTTGTGCTCATATAGAGATATTGCATGATTTTCATTGCATATAGTTAATTGTTGTGCCTGATACTATATCTATTATACACTGCACTATTATTGACAGTTCATGTTGCACGAGCACCAATGATATGCTACACCCACACTGTCAGTAATTGCTATGATATGCACAACACAAATATTCATTGATATACCTTGCTATTGGTTAGTAACATTGAAACAGTTATACGTATGCGATAGCGTATATGACATATAGCTTACCTGTATACCTACATGCTTAGATATATGTCATACTATACCTACATGCTCGCACATATACTTTGCTATTGTTCATGATCATCTGTGATAACATATATATCGGTGGAATGGGACGCTGTATATATATGTATTTTGGATTTGGATTTTAGGAACCGCGAGATATATTTATTGACTTGATGCATTTAAATAGCCGACTTATCCCGTGATATGCTCATATTGATATTTTATGTTGCATATGCTATTTTATATGGATTTACGCATTTGAGATATGTTTTCATGCGATATGGGAATTTCAAGTGTCGATGTTAGACACTTATATTCCGAGAGATATATGGATTTTGAAAGACAGATATGTGGAATACAATTGTCGAGATGGGATAATTGGGTTTCGAGGAATGTATGGATATCATAAAGACCGATACGTGGAACACAAGTGTCGAAGTAGGATACTTGGGTTTCGAGGAACGTATGGATACGAATATTACGTGTCGATATTAGGCACTGGTTTTCATGATGTTTTAGAGTGTCGATGTTTGAAACTCAGGTTCCATGAGACTTACAGGATTTGAGGGCCGATCTGAGTATTTTTTTGGGATTTGGGTGTTGTTGAGTTACACTGTGTTTTTCCATGCTTATGATTTATGCATCAGATTATTTATTATCCCGCACTCAGTACTCAGTTGATATGCACTCACTCGTGTAGATATAGTACTTGGTGGTGTACCTTGATCATGATAGTCGCATATTTATATTGTCATACTTATGCTACCAGCTTACATGGTATTGATCATTGCTGTTAGTGCATACTTGCGCTTTCAGTATGATGTTATTTACTATTCATGAGTTGGCTACTCACCCACGTTGTACCACAGTGTTTTGCAGGACTTTACCCTCTGAGTAGTCGCGGCAGGGCGTCTTATCAACTCTACTTTTGCGGATACCGCTACGTTTGGCTGTGAGGCCGTTGCTTTTAGTTGGGTTTGCGGTTATCTGTCTGTATATTGTATATCTTTTTGTTGGATCTAGTATTCTCCATCTACTACTTCTTGTATGTGACTTAGAGACGATATGTGAGGATTCTATGTTGTATATTTTGGTGACTTTGGGTGCCGTGCTCGTGGGAGCCGGTTATGTTGAAAAGTTTTACCTCCTTATGTAGTTTTCCTTTATATTATTCGCTACGGCGTTGTATTTATAACTTGTGGTGGTTGTATCCGCCGTTGGGCGTGATTTGCTTCTGTTTGGGATGTTTTATATATTATCTGTGTTGTACCCATTTTCGGGGCTAGTTTTTACAAAGGAGGTGCTGCCAAAATTTTAAGAAAGAAAACTAGAGTTAGAGATTTTTCTCGTGATTTTCCAAATATTTAAAACTATGTTTTTCTCCGTTGATCCAGTTTTTGGATGTTTTAGATTTCTGGGTTTTCGGCTTACTTAAGTTACGTACGCCTGTAGACGTTACGTAGTTTAAGTGCCGGTTACGAGCCAAATTTTGGGTCATGAAAAAGTTGGTATCAGAGCGCTAGGTTTTACCTTTCGGAGTATAGGATGACCTAGGTATGATTGAGTAGGTAGCTGAAGCAGAGTGACGTAGCGTGTGTATGTTCCGTGGCATACTTACGACACGGTACTCCGCCTAAGTGACCTTAGGACTTATTGATTGATTTTCCTCCGTGATGATATACATCTTTGTGATTCGATTCCTGTTTCCTTATAGAATCTTGTTTCAATTTCCAGCCTATATGCCGCCGAAGACTACGAGGACACAGAAAGCGGCCGCGGGGGCCGAGGTCAGGGCTGACTCGTCCGAGGTGAGGACTGACCAGGGCGGTACGCCGGTTGTGCCGGAGCACATTGCTATGATTGGGGCTGGTATGCATGACCTGCGCCAGATGATGGGGACTTTAGTAGAGGCCATTCGAGCGCAGGGGCAGGCAGTTGTTCCACCCGTTGCTGGGACCACGATGGTACCTACCATTTCGGCAGTAGCAATTACAACTCCGGAGGTTATTACCATGTCACTGACAGAGTTCATGAGGCTGAGGCCTCCGGTGTTCACTGGTACAGATACTACTGAGGATCCGCAGTCGTTTATCGACCGGATGGCCAGGATTTGTCGTTCACTCCGATGCTCCGACGAGAGATGGGTAGAGTTCGCGACTTTTCGACTGGAGGGTATGTCCTAGAAGTGGTGTGAGTCGTTAGAGAGGGGCAGAGCCGTAGGTCTTGCTCCTGTTTCTTGGACTGGATATATCCAAACCCGATCGTTTCCATTTTTCTGTTCGGCGATTTTCGCTGAATTCTAGGGACATTCCAGATCTTGTTGTAGAATTGGGCCTATCGCGCGGTTTGCTTAAAGGGTACGCCTTGGCATCTCAATAACCTTTTCAATCCCTCTGCATAGTATCTGGGAAAACGGATTGGTTGGAGCCTATCGAGCGCAAGTTCGGAACCATGCCAGACTTCTCTCTCGACTTTGGTTTCCCCGGATCAATAGAATAGGATCGCCATTTCACCTCTTCTCCTGGGAGGGACGTATAACGTCTGTAGCTCTTGTACAATAGATGTCTTAAGCGCATTAAGCTCTCTGTGGTGTTGCCGCGGAACCATGGCGATCTACAAACTCTGATCATTTCCAATGTGGTCTTGCATTGATGGACGGATCGAGAACACTACGTTGACGTCATCTTTAGAGTCACTGAAAAAGACCGGAATAGGGGTAGATTGTCCCGGCCTGTTGCATTGGGGCGGCCCCGCATAGACTATCTCTTTTTCCTCCTCGATATCACTCCCGAAGACCGGAATAGTGGTGATGGCTTTTTTCTTATTCTCCGATTTATGGCATCTTTCCGTGTCTTCAAAGTCTGGTAGGAAATACTTAGCGTCTTCATACTTGCGGATTTCATTTACGGAGAATGTGTTTAGTTCCCATGTCACGTATACTCGAGACCATTTTTGAAATACTTCATACACTGATGTTGTGTAGGAGGGATGATGTTGTATTCGTGTAACCAAGGCCTACCGAGTAAAGCGTTGTAGCAGGTTTTGGCATCAATGACGTGAAATTTAATGTCAGTGACGAGCATCCCAAAGAGTAACGTCGGTATTACAGACCCGAGCGTCCGTCATGACTGGGAATCGAACCCGGAGATGGTGATTTTATCCCGAGCGAGATGTTGAACGCTCATGCAGATTTCTATTAGCACTCTCACATTTAGGAGGTTGACCAAGGACCCGTTGTCAACTAAAATCTTCTCTATCTTGATGTCATGGCAGTACCCGGTGACATACAGGGGACGGTTGTGCTCACACATTCCGAGGAGGAGATCTTCATCACCGAAAGTGATGTTAGCTGTGTTCACTTCTTCCATCTCGTCCTTCATTTTTTCTTCGGCCAGGAAAGATTGAAACTGGTCGGGCTCTTGGAGTGACTTGATCAGAGAATCTCACACCTCTTTAGACAACAGAAGGGCATCCAAGATGCTTAGCTGTGAAGGTATCTTCCTCAGGTGTGCCAGAACATTGTAATCCACCTTGTTCTTCTTAGGCGGGTCCTTGGCTGTCAGCTCTTCGACGACTTGATCAGCGAGAGTGATATCCCCAGGGACTTTTTCCTTCCCCTTATCTTTTTTGTTCGATCCCTTGTTTGTAGGTCCGAGATTCTTTTCGGGCAGCGTACGGTTGCGCAGATGGATGTTTTCATAATTCTTTACCTACTCCTCTTTTCCTGAGGTGGATTTTTTGAAGAGAGGGCTGAGGGCTATTTCTTCGTCAGAGTCGCTTCCGAAGGTGAGAACTTGTGATCCCCTAGTATCAACCATGTGACAGTTGCCGGCAGTTCTTTTGTGCCCATCTGTCGTGTTTTTCTGCTCCTGACGAGTTTTGCGCTTTATCCGCTTGAAATGCCGTCGATAAGCAACTTATCCCTGCAACCACCTTTTAAAGTCCATGCACTCTTCAGTAGGGTGTGCAATCCTCTTATAGTATAAGCAGTAGTTAGGATGTACGTCTGCTTCGTCAGGGTGTATACCTCCAAGAGTATTTCCTCTGAGAGATGGCAGCTTCATTCCCATTGACAGGGCTTTAGCGTACCGTTTCCTTGCCTTAAGCCTGCTTCTGTCTGCCGCGGGCGTGCTTCGATCTAGTTGGAGCGCTTTGCGACTCATCCCTACCATGAATTCTTCAGCTTGATTCCGACGCCTGGCTCTTTCGAATATGGCCATTTCACGCTCTTGATCCGCTTTGCTCTTCTGACGGGCTTCGTTCAGTAGCATGCCGATCATCTCGTCTGACGGTCCTGAGGATTTTGGCACCGATCTTGCCCCCAGCTCCTCTACATTATCTTCTGATGCCGAGTGAGCTTCTTCGTTATTTAGCGACGAATGAGAGATCATGTGGCAACTTGCCACATAATCTTCGGGTTCCTCTGACGAGTCGTCTCTCTCATTATTGTCATTATCTCCACTTTCAAGGATATGGTTGAGAAACACTTGGAGTGTGACCAGGGTTCACGCCTTTTAGTTGTATTCCTCCAGCGCGTCAAATGCTTTTGCAGATCCGTGCGCTTGTCGTCAGGCTGCGCGGGCTTCTTGGTTTTCTTCTTTTTCTTTGAAGACTTTGATAGCTGGGCCTGGGTGTTTTGCCCATCGTTACCAGTTCTCGGTGTTGGGTGAGGGTTTCAACATCTCCTCAATGATTTCTGGCTCTAGCGGGTTTTCCATCTGATTGCCGGGCATGCTTGAAGATCCTTCAGCATTCTCTTAGTTTTTGCCGAGAGAACAACTTCCCATGGAGCTTCCTCTATAAATGAGCATGATGCCCCCGGCGTGTCCATCTTTCTCGGAGCGTGTGGTTGTGGCAGGTTCACCCTCCAGCTTTCAGACAGTGCGAATTTGCCTAGCTGGTACTGGTCCTCAATCCAGTTTTTGAAGACGAAGCAATTTTCGATTGGATGACCCAATATTCGGTGGTAGGGGCAGTAACTGGGATTGTTAGCATCGCCTGGTTGTAATGGGCGTTTCGGATCCGGCAGAGTGATGAGCCTATTACGCACCGCTAACTCGAACAGTCTCCTCGTTTTATCCTGGGGAAACGAGTAAGGACGTCTCAACTTCTCATCGAAGAATCACGATTTTTTGCCTTGGCGAGCAGTTGGTTTTGAATCACTCGGCTGTTGCTGAGCGTTGGCGACAAAGGTCGCTTTCCTTTTGCCTTTTTCATTTTGAAGCTCCGTTTTAGAGGAGGGCGTTCTATGGCCCATCTGGTCCATTTGGGCCGGCTTGTCGATCAAGGCCTGGAACGTGGTCAGCTTGAAAAACATCATAAACTGGGATATAGTTGCCTGCGGGGCGAGGGTCCCTATGAACATGCCTACAGCAGGAGCTTCTTCTATGCGTTGTTCGCACCTCGACCATAGGTTCCTCCACTGAATTACATATTGCACCCATGTCTCTCCCGGCTTCACCCTAGCATTGATCAATGCCATGATTAGGGTGCGTTCGCTAGCGCTTGTGAAACGCTGGGTGAATAACAACTCCATTTCTGTGAATGTTTTGATGGAGTCGTTGGGAATCTCCGAATACCATTCGAACGCTGTCTCCATTAAGCTACCGACGAATTGGCGAAGCAGTAGCTTATCGTCACCTCCAGTATTTTCGCAAAGAGTCCTGAACTGAGCGACATGTTGGTGGAGGTTGCCTGTCCCCTTATACACGTGAAATTTAGGGATCGTGTATCCTGGCGGGTATTTGATTTGATCGTACCAGCCTGGATAGGGTCGCCCAGTTCAGACGACTTGGCCAGTTGCTTCATTTACTTGATGAGCTCGTATTTGTTGAGCTATGTAGTCGTCAAGGGAAGCTTTGGAAATCATCTCTTCCTTGGCTGCTGATAGAGCCCGAAGAGGGTTTGATGTCTCCCCTCTGTCATCATCAATGATTATTGGGGGATCTTCGGCTGGAGGGTCCGGCTGGATCATCATTCCCACCATATCTTGGAACAGAAGCTCTATTTGTTTTATGTTAGCCGCTTGTTCCGCAGCTTCTTTATCTTTCTTTTCGAGCATTCTTCGGAGGAACTCGGCGTCGGTTTCCTGCTCCTGGCGTTGATCCGACGATATTTCCGGGCTTTCCTTCTGCCCAGTGAGTGTGGCCATCTTCGTCAGCATTTCCTGGAGCTTGTGTTGCCGCTCCTGAGTTTTCGTTACCGACCGTGTGAGTGGTTGATGACCCGTAGAAGTACGGCTTTCCTCTTTTCCGGAAGCCATGTAAACGGTGTGCACTACCCTACCCCCAGACTTGGGGTGTTTAGGTTCAGTGCCCTTGAGATTTGTCGCAGACACGGGGATCTTCTCCAGCCTTCTCCTTTTATGGGCGATCGCAGTAGAGGGGATTGTTACAACGAGCACCCATGTAGACGATACCTTCTGTGGTACGATAGGATGGTCCTTCTCTTGCCGAACCTTCATCTTCTTCGGTCAGCGGGAGTAGCCTTGATCAATCACAGAGTCTTAGACCCTTTGCCATAACCTATGGACCTTGGAGGACAGCCGCTGAGGAGGCTGCTCCGGCTTTGCCTTTGTGATATTTTCAGCGGGTGGAGGAGAACTTTTTAGTACGGCAGTCGGAGAGTTCTTGCGCATCCTCCTGAGCGGTTCAAAGCCGTTCCCAGTTGGAACAACAACATCAATTTCCATAATCGGAGCTGGCGGGGTAAGCCTGGAAGGGGAACTGCCCCCAGGTTTCCTCACTCGGCGCCAGTGGCGACGTAGAGCATGTCTTACAGATGGGACCGGCTTAGTTATGGGGGTGGCTTCGTCATGCCCCTTACTTTGAGGAGAGGCTGTTGTTGGTGCCAGCCTGTCAAAGACTGACGTCTGTTGAGGGGGAACGTCTAATCTGTCGAAGACTGAATTTCGAGCAGGGGAAGTAATTTGGACGACTCCATCCGCAGCGGGGTTTGGAACGGCCAGTCTTGCGAAGACCGACCCCTTAGTGGGAGAAGCCCTTTTGATGACTTCGTCTACCAGAGCTATAATGGCTATCCGCTTCGGGATAACTCCTTCAGGTATTGCAGGCTTCTTCACCGGCATGCTTGAGCTTTAGCCTAGTCTGTTAAAGACCGAGGCGTTGGACTTGGACGACTCGTTGAAAAGGACCGTGGTAGTGGTAAGTCGATCAAAGACCGACTTCTTTAGGGCTTCCTGTGACGGCACCGGAGCGTTGAAGCTCATTGGTGGGAGCATGGTCCCGAAGAACAACCCGGTGACGGACTGTATCACCTGTTCCACCGGCAATGCGAAGATGGAAGCCGCTTGGGGCCCATAGGTCACTCCTCCGGCGAGGACGGAACGGGAGTTGTTTTTGCAGTTGGTGCAGTTGGAAGCTATTGACGCCATTTTCACTTCTGCACGGAGCAAGACACCAAATCTTAGTACCTCGAATTCAGGGGCAACCATGTTAAACCGCGATTCGTTCGCGCGAAGTGTGGAGTGGAAAGAGGAAAAGGTCCTACCGGGCGTGCCAGAATCTGTTCACCGCCGAAAGACGCGACCGGGACGTTGGGACGTCTGGCCTGAATTTTGGTGGAAAATGCTATTTGGTTTTATCTGTCTACCTCTCCGAAAATGCCAAGTTGATTTATGGCTCCATGTATTGGAGGTTTGGACAGATGCAGCAATTGTAGCAGATTTCGTCAGATTCGCCCTCGCTTGCGAGGGGTTTTTTGATTGTGGGGACGCTCTTCCCTGCAAGCGCAACCCCCTGCAGTTGATTACGTTATCGGGTTATGATAACCACTTTCTCCTTCTCCAGAAGTTCACTTCGTGTCGTGTGTGTTTGTTTTATTTTATTTTTTTTGCCCGTGGATTGTATACGGAGACTAATTTATGTTGTCGCCCGTAGGACGGGGATTAGTCCAAATCCGTATTTTCTTAGATTTTGGTTTGATTGATTTAAGGATAGTTAACCTTGTTTGAGGTTAAGATCAACTTAAATGCTTGTTGAGGATATGTTAATCTAATTTTAGAGTAAGATCTACTCAACGGGGGTTCAGGATCAGTGTTGACCCAACAAAAAAGCATTTGGGCTCTATCGTTTAAGTTTAGGGACAATACGGTCCGTCATTAGTTTTGGGACATTGCGATCCATTATTAAAGGAAATCATAGTCCGTGGAGTTGAAGGACATCATAGTCCATGTTTAAAGACATCATAGTCTGTAGGGTTTAAAGACATCATAGTCTGTATTTAAAGATGTCATAATTTGTAGGGTTTAAAGACATCATAGTCTATAGGGTTTTGGTTTACCAGTTTGGGGATGCGCCAAAAGTTATTGGTTATTGGGACCCCCATATCTCTGAAGACGTTGAAGAATTACAATGACATGTATCAGAGGTGTGGAGAGATGTACCCTCGAACCAATGTCCCGACTGAGGGAGGATGGGATGAAAATCATTTTAGAAGCCATCTGTTGGGAGCTTATTAGCTATCTTTGGGACTGAGATCGGTTTTGGGGACCCTGAGCATGAGGAGCTCAATTGATGGTCCTCGGGAAATTTGGTCTGAGTTTGGCTAATACTGGCCTTTCATAGTGTTAAACACTAGTATATGCTCAGCACCCACGTGCTCCCACGTGAGGTGCTTGAAGTAGTGTTAAACACTAAAAATTTGAGGTGCTCACGTGGGATCACGTGAGGTGCTTGAAGTAGTGTTAAACACTAAAATTTGAGGCGTTGTTTCTTTGGCTTTATTACCTTGTTCTTTTCTGAGCGCTAAGCGCTATTAGGTCACGTGAGATCACGTGAAGTGCCCCAAAAATAGAAACTGCCTTTGATTTATTCCCCTTTTGCTTTATAAGTGCTAAGCGCTACTTGGGGGTCGCGTGGGGTCACGTGAGCCAATCTCGGTTGTCCCCTTTTGTTCATCAAGGGTGCTCACGTGGGAGCACATGATCGGCCGTTATCATGTTGGGTGCCAATCCTTTTACGTGCATGGAGATCCTAAGTTTCGAGACTTTCAAGCCCACTGTTTTGTAAGAATTAAATTCTTAGGACTTAGTTTTTCTCTTAGGTTTGGGATCTGCATGGCAGAACCTCCCCGATGAGAATTGAATTCTCAACCTGTAGGGAGATCTGCTTCTGCAGATCTTTCACTATAAGGAAGAACTAAGTTCTTATATGAAGGGCTAAACCCTGGTTTTATCAGAGGAATTAAATTCCTATATACTTTTTGGGAGAATTAAATTCTCTGAACTTAGATCTTCCCCTAGGTTTTGGATCTGCATGGCAGAATCTTCCCGATGAGAATTAAATTCTCAACTTGTGGGGAGATCTGCTTCTACAGATATCAACCAGAGGAAGAACTAAGTTCTTTTTAGAAGAGTTAAACTCTTATAGAGGTGAAAAGGAGATGAGATATTCTCTGTGTTTTGTTCCTTCTCTTACCTAGGGTTTTTCTTTATGTTTTCTCTCTTTAACTTGAAGTTTATGAGGGGGGGCTCTCTTATTTTTTCTTCTTTTTTCTCCTCCTTTTTATCCTCTTGGCTCATATTTATAGGAGAAAGAAAAGAATCAATTTGTTCATAGAATCTCTTATTGAGAGATTTTGATTGATTTTATAATCAACTAAAATGATCTTTTAGATCAATCGATGAATTTTACTCATCGTTGGATTTTTAATCCAAGGACTTCTGTTTTACAGAAGATATTTCTCACAAGATTAGGAAAATATTTTCCTATACAGAACCTTCTTCTGTAAATTGGTGATTTTTAATCACCATTGGATTTTTAATCCAACGGCGCTCTGCTTTATAGAGCGCAATCTTTCTTGTTTAGAAAGATCTAAGGAAATATTTTCCAAATAGGGCTTTGATCCCTTTTATTTTAGAATTTAATTCTATCGATTTAGAAGGCATAAGAACCCATCACGTGTAGCATGTGACCCCACAAAGTTAAGCCCATCAAAGAGCGTCACGTGCTATCACATGACTTTTTCTGGCCAATTGTTTGTTTTAAGAAGACGCCTATATACTTTGTATATAGAGGTCACGTGTCTGCACGTGAGGCTCAGTTTCAACCTAGCTTTGTCAAGCGCAGTTCCTATTACGTGTGGGCATGTGATGCTCCATTTGGGGACTTTTCCTATTGCTTTTTATTTTTATTATTCATTTTTCCAAAGGGAACAAACGGGTCCTCTGTCAATCTCTTAAATGTGAGGGTGCTAAAAGAAATTTGCATGATCGTCCAGCACCTCGCTCAGGATAAAATCACCATCTCCGGGTTCGACTCCCAGTCATCATGGACGCTCGGGTCTGTAATTATGACGTTATGCTTTGGGCTGCTTGTAACTGACATCAAATTTCATGTCATTGACGCCAAGACCTGCTACAACGCTTTACTCGGCAGGCTTTGGTTACACGAGTACAACATCATCCCTTCTATACAACATCAGTGTATGACGTATTTCAAAGATGGTCTCGAGTATACTGTGACAGGGGAAATAAACTCATTCTCCGTAAATGAAGTCCACAAGTATGAAGACGCTAAGTATTTCCTACCAGACTCTGAAGACACGGAAAGATGCTATAAACCGGAGAATAAGCAAAAAGCTATCACCACTATTCCGGCCTTCGGGAGCGATACCGAGGAGGAAGAAGAGATAGTCTATTTGGGGCCGCCCCAATGCAACAAACCAGGACCATCTACCCTATTCTAGTCTTTGACAGTGACTCTGAAGACGAAGTCAACGCAGTGTTCTCGGTCCGCCCATCAATGCAGGTCCTCACTGGAGATGATCGGAGTCTGCAAATCACAATGGTTCTGCGGCAACACTACAGAGAGCTTTATGCGCTTGAGTCATATAGTGTGCATGAGCTGCTGATATTCTACATCCCTCCCGGGTGAAGAGGTGAAAAGGCGATCATATTCTATCGATCTGGGGAAACCAAAGTCGAGAGAGAAGTATGGTGTGGTTCCGAACCTGCGCTTGACAGGCTCCAACCAATCCGTCTGCCCCGATACTACGCAGAGGGATTGAGGAGGTTATTAAGATGCCAAGGCATACCCTTTAAGCAAATCGTGTGATAGGCTCTGTTCTACAAAAATATTTAGAACGTCCCCGGAACTCAGCGAAAATTGCCCAATGGAAAAATGGAAGCGATCGAGCTTGGATATGTCCATTCTAAGAAACGGGAGCAATTCCATGACTGCCATGTCATAAATGATCTCGATGAAGAAGGGGATGCTCTTTTAAAAGACACTAACGTTGAACCAGAACGAGGTCCTGCCATAAAAACGCCGTGTCCGTCATTTGAAGAACAGATAAACAAGCTAGTAAGGGAAGCGAGTAAAAAGGTTCGGAACGACCATAGCCGCGAAATGGCCATTTACGAGAAAGCCAAGACGCAACACCTCCTTCAGCAGGCTACGGAGTATGACAATGCCCTTCACCGTCAGCTTGCCATGCATTCCAAAGATAAGAAAAAGGCCCGACACAGAAGCAAAAACAAGTTAAAGAACGAAAAAACGTTCGGCAACGGCAAAACGGATCCAAAAGGCTACGCGATCGAGAAAAGGTCAGCTGGAATCCGTCTCTTATGAAAAAAGATGGGTCGAGCATATTCTTTCCCTCGATACAAGACAAGGAGAATCTTTGACCTTGTCATGAAACACCAAATGATGACACTCCCGGAGTCCCGGCACCCCGATCAAGCAAACGAGGTTCATCACCCGGATTATTCCTCCTATCACCGAGCGATAGGACATCCGCTTGAAGACTGCTTGACCTTCAAAAACTAGATCGAAGACCAATATCAACTCGGCAGATTCGCTCTATCCAACAGTTGGAGGGTAGCCCCACCGCAAAAGCATGTGCCAAAAGTAACGTATATAGGAGCTTTCTCGAGCGAGCTTTCAAAAGCAGATGACTAAATTTGCTTTTTTTTAAGAGTAGAACCAGATCAACATCGGTCTTGGAAACGATCTCGTACGTGTCATTTGATATTGCTGTCGGAAGAAAGAGTGCACGAGAATATGGATGACCTCTCCTGGTGCTTCGAAAATGAGGATGAAGAGGAGTTGATCTCAGAATTTCCACCGGCGCCGAAAGAATTGGAGGATGGAATATACACTACTGCGGACAACCTATGGAAAATCTACTTGGGGACGGCAAACGACCCGTGGCCTACGTTCGTCAGTGAGCCGCTGTCTAAAGAATAGGTGGCTATGCTAAAAGACGTGCTCATGCAGTATAAAGGCTACTTCGCATAGAACCAATTCGAGATGCCGAGGCTAAATCCAGAAATAGCTGTGCATAAATTGGCGATATCTACGAATGTCAAGCGAGTCAAACAAGCGCCAAGAAGAATGCGACTCGAACTTGAAATGAGTATCAACGCCGAGGTCAAGAAACTAATCAACTCCGGCTTCATCCAAGAAGTTCAATACCGTGACTGGATCGCCAACATTTTCCCAGTGATGAAGAAAAATGGGACGGTACGCATCTGCGTAGACTTTCGGGACCTCAACAAAGCCTGTCCGAAAGATGATTTCCCCGTACCGGTTACCGAGCTGATGGTAGATAACATGTCCACTCACGAAGTCTTCTCCTTTATGGACGGATCATCGGGGTACAATCAAATAAAGATGTATCCCGAAGACCAAAAGCACACTGCTTTCCAGACTTAAGTGGGCATATTCTGCTACAAAGTGATGTCATTCGGTTTGAAGAACGCTGGCGCCACCTACCAGAGGGCCATGAAAAAGATCTTCGATGATCTCGTACACGAGATTGTCGAATGTTATATCTATAACCTCGTAGTGAAAAGCAAATCGTACGAGGAACCCTGGGAGCATTTGAAGTCTTCGGAAATACAACCTGAAGATGAACCCTCTGAAATGCACATTTAGAGTTTCCTCAGGCAAGTTCCTAGGGTTCATCATACGACAATGGGGCATCCAAATAGATCCATCGAAGATCAAAGCAATTATAGAAATGCCCATTCCAAGAACTTTAAAACAGTTGCGGTCTCTATAAGGAAAGCTCGCGTATATCCAGCGGTTCATAGCTAATCTCTCCAGAAAATGTCGTCCCTACAGTCACCCGATGAAGAAGCGAACCCCGTTCATTTGGGATCGTAAATGCCAGGGTGCACTGGACGAAATCAAGAAATACCTGCAGAATCCGCCGGTATTGACAGCTCCGATCAACGGAAAACCTCTCATCCTATACACAACCGCCCTTGAAAGATCTTTAGGCACACTATGGGCACAAGAAAATGACTAAGGGAAAGAGAGAGCCCTGTACTATTTGAGTCGAGTTCTCCTGGGGGCAGAAAACAACCACTCCCTTATCGAAAAACACTTCCTGGCGTTAATCTTCGCTATAACGAAGCTCAGACACTTGGTTTTGGCACATGAGGTCCATCTCATATCAAAGGTGGATCCTCTCAAGTATTTGATGTCAAGAGCCATACTAACAGGACGAATCGCAAAACGGGCCCTCCTCTTGATGGAGTTCTTGATATTCTATCGACCCCTCAGGGCAGTAATTAAAAGGCCAGGCCATCGTCAACTTCCTCGCTGAGCATCCGATACCTTCTGATTCACCCCTAAATTGCGAATTGCCAGACGAGCACACTTTTGACACGATCGACAGGGAGAGAGGAGAGAGTGATACCCGATGGGAACTCTACTTCGATGGGGCATCTTCCATGAAGAAGCGAGAGCACAGCTCCCCCATAATTAAAGCTGGGGTAGGCCTCATCTGCGTGGCTCCACGAGGAGGGATAATGCGCTTTTCCTTTTCCTTAACAGAGCCGAGGACAAACAATGAAGCGGAATATGAGGTTGATAGCAAGTCTTGAGATCGCTGTTAACATAGGGATCGAAAATCTCCTTATATACGGAGACTCCCAGCTGGTCGTTAGTCAAGTAAATGACAACTATCAAATGTGCAAACCAGAGTTGGTAAAGTACGGCGATAGAGTGCAACAACTGCTGACTTAAATCCCTTCCTACGCCCTAGAAAGTATACCGCGTACAGAAAATAGCAAAGCGGACGCATTAGCCAAACTCGCTATAGAAGTGGCTGACGAAAACCTCGATGACGTAAGCATCATTATACAAAGTCGTCGGGTTCTTGCACCAGCAGAAATATCTCCGGAGTCGTTTGAAAAAAAAAAGCAAGCGACCGCGCAAACAGCCCTACAAATAGAAGACCAAGAAAGAGCTAAAGATTGGAGAGAAGTCTTCATAGACTACTTAAAATCCCGTCGTACACCTGAAGATTCATCCTCAAGACATCAGCTCATGAAACGAGCTCTGTCTTTCGCCTTCATCAATGTTACTTTATATAAGAGATCGTTCGACTCTTTATGGCTGAGATGCCTCGGGTCGGAAGAAGCAAGGAGAGTCGTCTAACAAACCCATGACGGACTCTGCGGTTCTCATCAAGCCGGCCCAAAGATGAAGCTGAAGGTCAAAAGAATGGGCTACTATTGGCCTACGATGATTCAGGACTGCCATGAATACGCGAAGCAGTGCCACTCGTGCCAAATTCATGGAGACTTCATCCACCAACATCCAAACCCGCTACACCCAACGGTGGCAAGCTGGCCATTCAAAATGTGGGGAATCGACATAATTGGGCCCATCAAACCAGCGTCTTCCAGAAGACATCGGTTCATATTGGAGACAACTCATTACTTCTCTAAGTGGGCAGAAGCCATACCACTAAGAGAAGTGAAGACAGAGAACATCCTCCACTTCTTCAAGGCACACGTCATCTATCGGTTCGGCACTCCGCGATGGATTATCTTTGATAACGGGCCGGCCTACAAAAGTCACAAAATCAGCCGCTTCGCACAACAGCATAATATAGACTGGAGATACTCTTCGGTCTATAATCCCCGAGCTAACGGTCTAGCTGAGGCTTTCAACAAAACCTTGACAAAGATCATAAAGAAGACGATGTCCAAAAATAAAAAGGACTGGCATGAGAGACTGCATGAAGCTCTCTGGGCTTATCGGACCACGTTCAAGACGGCCATGAACACAACGCCATTTGCGTTAGTATTCGGCACAGAAGCGGTACTCCCACTGGAGATAGAGCTACCCTCTCTACAAGTGGTGGTTCGGTACAAACTAACAGACGAAGAGAATGCTCATATTCGGCTTGAAGAGCTAAACGCCCTCGATGAAACTCTTCTCGTGGCACAGCAAAACCTAGAAGCTTACAAAGAAAGGATGACGCGCTCATACGAAAGATTGACTAGACCGAGAACATTCCGCCAAGGCGAACTCGTGCTAGTTGTCAAAAGACCTATGATCCCTAATCGTGCCAAACGGGGGAAATTCGAGCCAAACTATGAGGTCCCATACATCATAGACAAAGTCTACCATGGTGGGGTTTACTTGCTCTTGATATGTATGCAAAAGACCCTTCCGGCCAATAAACAGCCGATTCCTGAAAAAATACTACACCTGACAAGTTACAGCCCAGGTTAATGATAGATAACGACGCTTGTGTCCACTCGCTGTCTTCCTAAATACCAAACTCTGTGTGTGCTATCCGGCGAAATCTCGCCTCGAAACTCCAACGAACCGAAACATCCCTAAACTAATAACGAACCGAAACGTCCCTAAACTAACGAGGGACCGTAATGTCCTTAAAACTAGTTACGAACCGAAATGTCCTTAAAACTAATAATGGACCGAAACGTCCTATAAATAGCTACGGACTGAAACGTTCTTAAACTACTATGAACCGCGGCATCCTTAGGCTAACGCGGCAAAAAAAACGGTATGTCCATAAGAGAAATGGGCACGGATGAAAACCCGAAAGAGCTCCATGAGCAAAAATAGCAAGGCTACCGGCGAGTTTGTGAATACCTGAAAGGGCGCAGACTCGTAAAAAAAAATTCTGTGCACTTGCAGAGTCCTCTCGACCTTGTAAAGAGAAAATACCCGCGTAAGATCCTTACGACTCACAAGGGAGAAAAACAATTAGGAATCCTCACGATCCCTAAGGAGAAATTGCACTTACAAGATCCTTACGACTTGTAAGGAGAATTCCCCCTATGAGACCCTCACGGCTCACTGGATTCAAAAGTCTTAAGATACAGGGGTCTGAACCTGTTCTTAAGCCATTATATCCCCCAAACTACCCTACAGGAGGTCCAATTATGGCCCTTGTATAAAATCCACGGGCAAAAATAAACGTCTCCCCCACAAAGTTCCGCCAATAGCGTGAAATCCCCATATTTGGTGAACAGACACTTGTTAGTCCTCTCGACTTATAAGGAGAAAATACTCTTATGAAATCCTTACGACTTATAAGAGAGAACACCACTTAGAAGTCCTCATAACTTCTAAGGAGAAAACGCACCTATGAGATCCTCACGACTCGTAGGGAGAAATACCTTTATGAGACTCTTATGGCTCATGAAGTCAAAAGCCTTAGTCGACAGGATCTTAACTCTGTTTGCTAAGCCACCTTTGTTCGAACTGAAAAAGGCAAATGATGATTCTCTCCTGGAAATTTCGCAGTGGTAGCGATACTGATACCTAAATCAGTATCAAATTATAAGTCCATTCACAGCAAATGATGATTCTCTCCTGGCAATATTCCAGTCGCAGTGATGCTGATGCCAAAATTGGTGTCAGATCTCAAGTTCCATACTCACAACAAAAAATCAGCGAACCAAAAATGCATATGAAATAGCCGAAATGATTCGACAACTCGCAATAAAAAATAGCGATTAAAAAGAAAAATAGCATAAATGATTGGGCACTGCTAAAAATAGCCGAAATGATTGGGCAATCACGACTTTCGCGATATAAAAAGCTGAAATGATAGAGCATCGCGGAAAGAAATAAAATAAATAAAAGAATAAAACTTTTGCCCAATAGGAGACTCCATACTGACCCCTGTATACAATCCATGGGCATAAACGAAAAGGGGAACCACATTTCCCAATAGACTCTGTCAAAGGAGGAGTCAGATCTCGACGGTAACATTTGCATCCCAAAAGATCAACACGGCGTTCGTTCTCTCCGTCTCGGAAACAAGTCAGCCAATGACCTCCTTCTCAGAAACAAGTCAGCCAATAACGCCCGTCTCGGAAACAAGTTAGCCAATGACCTCCGTCTCGGAAACACGTAAGCCAATGACCTTCGTCTCGGAAACAAGTCAGCCAATGACCTCCGTCTCGGAAACACGTCAGTCAATGGCCTCCGTCTCGAAAACAAGTCAGCCAATGACCTCGTCGTCGGAACAACGCTCCGACCCGAAAACAAGTCAGTCAACGACCTCCCCGTCGGAGCAATACTTCGACTCGGAAACAAGTCAACTCACCTACCACTTATGAGTCCTCTCGACTTGTAAGGCAGAAAATTCTCTTGTGAGATCCTTACGACTCTTAAGAGAAAACACACTTAGGAATCCTCACGACTCCTAAGGAGAAAATACACCTACGGGATCCTCACGACTCGCAGGGAGAAAAGTCTTTATGAGACTCTCATGGCTCATAAAATTGAAAAGTCTTAGGCGGCAGATCTGAACCTGCTTCCTAAGCTATCGCTGCCCGACAAGGAGGTCCAAGATGGATTATTGTACACTATCCACGGGCCATACTCTCCCAAGTCGAATATCGACAAGAAAGGAAACAACCACTTACGAGTCCTCTCGACTTGTAAAGGAGAAAATTCTCTTGTGAGATCCTTACGACTCTCAAGAGAAAATGCACTTAGGCATCCTCACAACTCCTAAGGAGAAAATACACCTACGGGATCCTCACGACTCGCAGGGAGAAAAGCCTTTTTGAGACCCTCACAACTCATAAAATTGAAAATTCTTAGGCGGCAGTTCTGAACCTGCTTCCTAAACCATCGCTGCACTGCAAGGAGGTCCAAGATGGACTATTGTATACTATCCATGGACCACACTCTCCCAAGTCGAATATCGACAAGAAGGGAAACAACCACTTACGAGTCCACTCGATTTGTAAGGGATAAAATTCTCTTGTGAGAACCTTACGACTCTCAAAAGAAAACGCACATTGGAATCCTCACGATTCCTAAGGAGAAAATACACCTACAGGATCCTCATGACTCGCAGGGAGAAAAGTCTTTATAGGACTCCCACGGCTCATAAAATTGAAAAGTCTTAGGCGGAAGATCTGAACCTTCTTCCTAAGCTATCGCCACCCTGAAAGGAGATCAGGATAAACTACCTACAAGACGCATTTACTAAGAAGACACGACAGTACGACTGCATATGCGCTTAAATGGAAATGGTGTCCAAAACGTGCTGATTTATGTACGACCCTACGATAGCGCTCGCACATAAAAGAAAACTCCTAAGGGTAAAATAGAAATCTCATGTACAGAGGTGCAATACATATAGGAATATGTGTTTAAACCGAAAACATGCAAAAGAAAATATTCAACAGTCAATAATAAGAAAAATACATCAATATAAAATACTACTCTACAGGGAAAAGATCGCCAAATATGGGATCAGAGGTACAGGGGTTAAAAAAACAAAATACAAGGTTCTCCAATTCCCTCTCTGTCCTCTCCACCATGTCGAATCGACGGTCTTCGTGAGGAGTTGAACCCCACCGATTAGCGCCACGCTCATCAGCGAAAGCAGACATGATTGCCCGCCGGGCCCTTATTTGACTCAGTAAATGAACCGAGTGATCCTTCAGAGACTAGGTAATTAAGCGTGCATTATGGAAACACTCAATTTTATCCTTCGTTGTATCAAGAATTGCCAAGGTCATCTCTGCCGGATGAGGAGGAATATCGGCAAGCATAGATAGAAAGATCATCTAGAGCCAAATGGAGCCCATAGGAAAAGGAGAGCCCCTACGAGTCAGGAGCTCATACATTACCGCGTCATATTGAGCGTCGGTGAGAAAGGGATCTACTAGCCGCGCAGCAAGACGAGGAATTATTTCCTCGATGGGCACCTTCCATGGTTGCCGACAAGCGTGAGGGCGATTGCAGGTCATAGCTCTTGGTTTGTTTGAGTTCTGTTAATAAAAGATGGGTTTCTCTTTGAAGAAAAGAAGGAAGATGTAGCATCGGATTATAAAGAGACGCATTCAAAGCTATGCACAAAAAACGTCGTGCATGGTTGAGCTATTCCCAAGGCCGGAAAAAAGGGGACATAGGAAAAGAAAAGGGTAACTCATTGGAGTTAGAGTAGGGAGGCGAACGACCTCATCAACGGAGTCTCACGTGAGCATCCACATTGATCCCTTTTGAAAACTAAAACGGCACCGCACATGCATAACCCATGAGCGCCGGCACTGGTGCAAGATTAAACTCCCCGGTAGCACCTTATGCGCAAAACACGTGAACACCAATAACAGTATAACGACACTTCATGCGGAAAGGGGAAGTTTTGTCATTCATACTCCAAGAATTTATACATGAAATAAAAATAAAAGAAGATGTTTACAAGGGTAAAACACTTGATCCTGGACGTGGATTGAGGAATTCAGAAGCAAGATCGAGTAAAATGTTTCTGGCTTTTCTGACCATTTTCATGTGCATCTTCTCACGAGTGCAAGCGTCAAGATTCTCACTAATGCCATCAGTCCTCTGATAGGCAGAGATTATCGTCGTCTGCTGGAAAACTTGATGCAAGATATCAACAAGGCCATCTCGCCACCTCTCGAGATCAAGCCCGTCAAATATACAGAGTGTACCTTGTCTTCGGCATCGTCAAGCGCCTCAAGCGGCATGGCTTCGTAAAATCCAGGAAGGGCTTCCCAGATCGCACCCACGATGATCTTCAATAAAGCAGAACTATGGGGGACTAGTCAACCGTTGTATTCATCGAAGCGACGCATAACCTCAGCGCATTGAGCATCCGTAAACTCCTGGTTTTAACAGCGGTCTTGTACGCGAATATCTTTATAAGAGATAATTTCGTTAAGATCATACAAATAAACGACCATAGTATCTGAAAGGAAAAATAAGTGAGAGTTCAACAATCAAAATGATCAAGAAGATGATTATTATGAGAATCTAAAAAAGATTCTCATTAAGCGGACACGGGAGTTTAAACAACTCTTGACATCCTTATAGAGAAAGCAAGTTCTGATAAAATACCCAACAAATTTGAATTTGTGCAAGTAAGGAGAAACCCTGTGAAAAATTTTCTCGAGACCACCAGGGAATGAAATTCCTGAGGGGCCCTTTTAATCTTCAGAGCAGAACTCTTTGATGAGAAATTAAATTCCTTTTATGCAATGGAATTAAATTTCAGAAATCCCCATAAAGAGGAAATGAAAAATCAAATGCCATAAAGGTCAGAGGAGGAATGCCCAAAGCATGGAGAGTTATTACTCAAAAATCATATCTTTGCATCTCTAAGAGATAGGTTTTGAGGAGAGCAAAGCTCTCATAATGGATCTAAAATACAGAAGTTTTCTTTAAAGAAAAGGGTTTCTCAAAATGATTTAAGATCATTACCTAAAAGGGTTTCTTTTTCCAACAGAGTTTAACTCTGGAATTGCAATGGTAGAGAACTAAGCTCTGATGAGAAGAATTAAATTCTCAAAGAAAACAAAGAAAGAAGAAGATGAAAGAACAATCTCTGCCTAAAAATCAAACCCTTGCATTTATAAGACATGACAAGGGCGGTTCACCTTCCCGTTCTCCTAGGAAATCCAACGGCTGTAAAGGTGACAGCGTTGCACTTACGTATAAGCCACGTGAGAACAACGATGTAGGGGCATTTGTTCCCTTTGGAAAAATAAATAATAAATAAAATAGCATAAGGAAAATTCCCCAAAGGGAGCATCACGTGCCCACACGTGATGCGCCGTGAAGCCAAAATTACAAGCATTACACTTGACAAATGGGACAGAAGTTGGGCCTCACATGGCACACGTGAGCACCTATATACAAAGTATATAGGCGCCTTTATAAAACAAATAGCAGACCAGAAGGCGTATCACGTACCAACACGTGATGCTCTTCTTTGGGACTACTGCATATAGGCAAACCGTCCTAGTGCCACTGGGTCACATGCTGAATGTGAGGATTCCTAATATCTTCCGACCCAATAGAATTAAATTCTATATAAAAGGGGTTAGAACCCTATTTTGGAAATATTTTTCCCAATCTTTCTAAACAAGAAAGACCGTGCTCTGTAAATCATAGCACCGTTGGATCAAATATCTAATGGTGATTAAAACTCACCAAGATACAGAATAAGTTCTATGTTGGAAAATATTTTCCCAATCTTGTTAAAAACAAGAAAAATGTCTTCTGTAAAATAGAAGTTATTGGATCAAAGATCTAACGGTGGATAAATTCTCCAAATCAATTAAGAAATCTCCTAATAGGAGATTTCCTTAACTGAATCAACAAAGGTGCCTCCACTATATAAAGACTCCAAGACTTCAAGTCTTAGAAGGAGGAACCCCCCATAAACTGCAAGTTCAAAAGAAAAGATGAAATCCTAGGTAAAGAGGAACAAGACACAGAGAACATCTTACTTCTTCTTCGTCTCCACAAGAGATTAACTCTTAGAAGGAACTTAGTTTTTTCTTCTAGTAAAAGATCTACAGAAGCAGATCTCCCCACAAATCGAGAATTTAATTCTCATCAGGAAGATTCTGCCATGCAGATCCAAAACCTAGGGGAAGATCTATGTTCAGAGAATTTAATTCTCCTAAAAGGTATATAGGAATTTAATTCCTTGATAAAACTAGGGTTTAACCCTTCATATAAGAACTTAGTTCTTCCTTCTGGTGAAAAATCTGCAGAAGCAGATCTCTTCATAAGTTGAGAATTTAATTCTCATCGGGGAGACTCTGCCATGCAGATCCAAAACCTAAGGGAAGAACTAAGTCCAGGGAATTATATCCTTATAATATATATATATACACACACACACACGCACGCACATGCACACACATATACACATGATAAGGGATTTGAGATTTTTAAGACTCGGAGAAAGAATTCCATGCATATGGATGATCACGTGTTCACACATGACCACCTGTGATAAACTAAAAAGAAAGTTTGAAATAGATCACGTGTTCACAAGTGCCCCCCCTCCCCGCCGATAATGCTTGCCACTTTTTAAAAGAAAAAGGAATAAACCCAAGGAAACAATGCCTGCCTCTGAGGCGCCCTCACGTGCTCACACATGATGGCCATATGGATAAAGTGTTTAACACTTATATAAAGATAGGGAATAAAATCAAGCGAACAACACCATCTTTAAAAGCATCACGTGGGACACGTGAGCGTTCTCAAATTCCAGTGTTTAACACTGCCTCAGAGCATTATGTGGGAGCATGTGAGCACAAAAGGTATATTAGTGTTTAACACTATAAGAAACCAACTCCAACCTCCAATCAGTTAAGTTCCTCCAGAATCTCCAAACAAACCGAGCATCTATACTCAGAACTGATAACTCCTCGATTTGGAATCTGGTTCAAGGGTACATCTCTCCACACCTCTGATATATGTCGTTGTAATCCTTCAAAGTCTTCAGAGAGGTAGAGGGTCCCAATAACCAATAACTCTTGGTATACCCCCTAAACCAACAAACCATAAACCCAATAGACCGCAACGTCCCTAAACTAAACTCATGGACTATGATGTCCTTAAACTCCATAGACTATGATATCCTTAAACCCAATGGACCGCAACGTCCCTAAACTAAACTCTATGGATTATCATGTCCTTAAACTCTATGGACTATGATGTTCTTAAACCCAATAGACCGCAACGTCCCTAAACTAAACTCTATGGACTATGATGTCCTTAAACTCTGTGGACTATGATGTCCATAAACTACGGACTATGATGTCCTTAAACCCAATAGGCCGCAACGTCCCTAACTAAACTCTATGGACTATGATGTCCTTAAACTCTATGGACTATGATGTCCTTAAACCACGGGCTATGATGTCCTTAAACCCAATGGACCACAACATCTCTAAACTAAACTCAATGGACTATGATGTCCTTAAACCATGGAATATAATGTCCTTAAACCCAATGGACCGCAACGTCCATAAACTAAACTCTATGGACTATGATATCCTTAAACTCCATGGACTATGATGTCCTTAAACTCAATGGACCGTAACGTCCCTAAACTAAAACGATAGAGCCCAAATGCTCTATCATTAGATCTAAATGATCCTAAAACCTTTTTAAGTAGATTTTAGTCTAAAATTAGGCTAACGTATCCTTAACAAATATTTAAGTTGATCTTAATCTCAAACGAGGTTAACGAGCCTTAAATCCACCAAACCCAAATCTAAGAAAATGCGGATTTGGACTACGGGCGACATAATAAATTAGTCTCCGTATACAATCCACGGGCAACCTAAAACAAAACAAACATACACGACACGAAGTGAACATATAGAGAAGGAGAAAGTGGTTATCGCTACATGGTAACGTAATTAACTGCAGGGGCTTGCGCCTGTAGGGAAGAGCGTCCCCACAATCAAAACCCCCTCATAAATGAGGAGGAATCTGACGAAGTCTACTATAACGGACACATCCGTCCAAACCTCCGATACATGGTGCCATAAACCAACTTGGCATCTTCGGAGAGGTGGATGGATAAAACCAAATAGTATCTGCCCCCAAAATTCAGGCTAGACGTCCTAACGTCCCGATCGCATCTTTCGGCGATGACCAGTCCATAAACTATCATTTCATCCCAAACACGGGAATGTTGGACCAAAATGTCCCTAAACTAGCTCGTCATCCCGAACATGGGAATGTTAAACTAATGCGCCCCTTGAGATCGAAATTGCAACTTAAGTTCCGCTGGAGAAGATTGCAACTCAAGTCCCGCCTGCGAGGTTGCACCTCAAATCCCACCTGCTATGAAGCTCTACCGATGATGCGATCCGTTCACAAAAAGAAGTATGTTTATAAGTAAAATGGGCATGGATGAAAACCCGAAAGGGTGCCTTGAGTAAAAACAGCAGGATTGCCAACGAGCTTCTGAAAACCCGAAAGGACGCAAATTCGCAAAAATAATACACTTACAAAGTCCTCTCGAATTGTAAGGAGAACACCCAAGTGAGATCCTTACGACTAAGGTGAGAGAAACTTGGAAATCTCCATGATTTCTAAGGAGAATGCACACTTATGACATCCTTTCAACTCGTAAGGAGAAAATATCCTTCTATGAGACCTTCAGGGCTTAAAGAATTCAAAAGCCTTAGGTTGCAGATCAGACCATGTGCCTAAACCATCATATACCCTTTTAAAATAGCCCTACAAGTAGTTCGATCTCGACTCTTGTAAAAAATAAATAATCATAAATAGACATAAATAAACCCAAGTTCCACATAGTGGATGACACCTGTAAGTCCTCTCGACTTGCAAGGAGAAAAGTATTTTTGTAGGATCCTTACGACTTACAAAATTCGCTTAGGAGTCCCCACGATTCTTAGAGAAAATATACACCTATGAAATCCTCTCGACTCACAGGGAAAAGATAACTTTACGGGACCCTCACGGTTCATAAACATTGAAAAGCCTTAGTTGATAGAATCCTAACCCCGTCTTCTAAACCACCTTTTCTCGAATAGGCGACGACATATGATGAATTGCTCCTGACACTATTCCAGTTGTGGCGATACTAATGCCAAGCTTGGTATCAGACAAAGAAAATATATATATATATATATATATATATATATATATATATATAATATAGCCAAAATGATTGGGCACCGCGAATAAATAGCCAAAATAATTGGGCAATCGCGACTTTTGCGATATGAAAATATGAAATGATAGAGCATCGCAGAGAATTAAAAATTAAAAAAATAATGATAGAATAAAAATTTTCTACCTTGAAGATGGTTCGAATCTCGACTTCTATAGGCAGTTCAACGACGTTCGACTCACTCCGGTGAAGTGCGATTACGATACCAGCAAGGACCAAAGGGTCAAATTAAAGTGGAATGATGGCAAAGTCCTAGCTCCAGATCTCGATGGCAACATCTACAGCCTAGAGATTATCTCGACGTCCCTCCTGTAGAGTGCATACGCAACATCATGAAAGCTCTAAGGAGCCAAAGTTAAAATGGAGTGATGGTAAATTCCTAGCTCTAGATTTCGATGGCAACATCTACAGCCTAGAGATTATCTCGACGTTCTTTCTCATTCCAGGAATGTGTAGACGCAACGTCGACAAGGACCCAAGGGTCAAAATGAAGCTAAGTGACGTCATACTCCTAGCTTCAGGTCTCGATGGAAATACATGTGAAGCTTAAAGACCATTAGATGTTAACCCATCTCGGACAGATGCGGCTCTGACTCCCTGGGACTCCTCAAATAAGAGAGTCTGACCTCAAGTTGAAGCGTCGTTGTGCGCCTAACGCTGAACCATCTGATGACAATACGGACATACTGACCTAGGAAGGTTACTTAAGACGTTGCATCCTGCAGCGGTAGGGTTGGGTGATACAGCAAGTACGCGGAAACTCGAGAACTAGTGACCTGAATGGACATGGATCGAGATGATACCTGCTGACGTAACTGTGCGATGGACTTAACCTAGCACCAAAAACCTAACAGACACATATGTCGATAGGGGTTATGCATGTTTGACATTAGGATGGATTTATCCACATGCCTAAAGGAAGGATAGACTGAACACTCCGGAACGAGCAAATAAGCTAAGCTAAGCTAAGCCTTAGGCGACAAATCTAAATTTGTTTCCTAAGCCATCGCTGCTCTACAAGGAGGCCAATACCGACTCTTGTATACTTTCCACGGGCCACACATTCTTCAAAGTTGCATGCCAATGAAGAAGCCTCTTATGGGTCCTCTCGACTTGTAAGGAGAAATATCTTTATGAGATCCTCACAACTCATAAAGTTGAAAAGCCTTTGGGCAACAGATCTAAACCTATTTCCTAAGCCATCGCTGCCCTGCGGACTGTCAATACTGATTAGCGTATACTATTCATAGGCCACCTATGATGAATTAATGGATGAAGACGCCATAAAAAGGAGAAAGGTGCAGATCACGGGCTTCAAGACGTAGAATTGTGACGCCTATGTCTGCTCACTACCTTCTCAGATTCTGAAAATCATGAGAGCAGTTGTGTACATTGCACTAATTAATCTACGTCCATACCTACATGGACAACGTAGTGGGGGGAATTTATTTAACATGAAAAATTCATCAAATAATAATAAACATGCATTTAAATATTTGTTTCAATTTACAAGTAAAAGATCAACAAATATGGGATCAGGACTACAGGGGTTAATAAAACAGTATACAAAGTTCTATAACTCCCTCTCGGCCCTCTCTACCATGTCATAACGGCGGTTCTCACAAAAAGTCTCTCCCCACTTGTCAGCGCCGCACTCGTCGGCAAAGGAAGACATGACGGCCCGCTGAGCCCGGATTTGACTTAGCATGTTAATCGAGCAGTCCTTCAGAGGCTTTGTAATCAAGCATGCCTCGTGAATGCAGTCGATATTTTTCCCCACTGCGTCAAGTATTGCTATAGTCATCTCCACCAGGTGAGGGGGAATGCCGTCAAGTATGGCCAAGAAAATCATTCGGAGCCAAATAGAGCCGACGGGAAGAGGATATCCCCTACGAGTCATGAGCTCGTGCATCACCGCGTCGCACTAAGTGTCCGTAAGGGCAGGATTCACTAGACGTGTCGCGAAGCGAGGAATAATATCCCCGATGGGCACCTCCCATAGCTGTCGAGGAGCATGTGAGTGATCGCAAGCCATGGTTCTTTCTATGTGAGAGTAAAGGAAAAGATGAACGCTTCTTCAAACTATAAAGAGGAGCATTCAAGTTTTGGCACCAAAAATATTGCACATGATGTAATTTGGAACAACTTCCAAGCTCTGACCAAAAGAAAGCGTTGGAAAAGAAGAAGATAGCTTAGAAAATCATAAAAAGATCAAAGGAGCATAGGGTGTTTTTCGTCACCCCGTTGAGATGGGAATACGCGTTGCTTGTCAGGCGTATTACAGATTCCCCCTGCCTAGGATAGGCGGGGGTTTATTGATTGTAGAGATCTGAATCTCCGGCAGCCGCGGACTAAGCTGTCGTTAATTACCTATCGCCTTTGGAGCGAGAGAACCTCCGATTGACGGGTGCGGGGCAGCGCCCCGTTAGAATTTTTTTCTAATGGTGGAAGTGTTGTGGAGTGTGTGTGTGTGTGTCTATATATATAAGGGAAAATAGCGTCCAAAGGACGCATGAGCGCCAGCACCTCACGTGCCTAGCACGCGGGCGCTGAGCGCTTGGGCGCTGGGCGCTTCACGTGCCCGGCACGTGAGCGCCGAGGGAAAGAAGGGGCTTTTAGCCCTGAAAAAAGGAGTTAGCGCTAGCGCCTCACGTGCCTGGCACGTGGGCGCCGATGGAAAGAAGGGGCTTTTAGCCCTGAAAAAAGGAGTTAAACTCTGAAAGAGGATTTTTTATTTATGGAGTTAAAACTCCGAAAGATGTTGAATGGAGCTAAACTCCTATAAAAAAAGGTTTGGTTTATGGAGTTAAACTCCAACAGATCTTGAATGGAGTTAAACTCTAAGAAATCTTTGGAAATGATCAATGGGGGCCCATTTCTTCTTCCCTTTGGCCCTGGATCTTCTTTTAGGCCTTGGATCTTCCCAATGTGGGATTTTTGGAGATGTGTCTCTTTCTTCTTCCTCTCGGTCGGCCGGATCTTGGAGAAAAGGGGGTGAGATTTAAAAATCTCCCCTTTTGAGATCTGATGGAAGATTTGAGTTTCCCTTTAAGGGTTTGATGGTGAAAAACTGCTTGTTTTTGGAAAAGAAAGAGTTAAACTCTTGGTTTAATTCAATAAAAGGGGAAAAAGGTTTAGAACCTTGAGGAAGAGAAGGCGGCACAGAAACCCTAGATTTTTAGGGTAATGAAAATTATTATCTTTCATTTCATCATCATGTTGCCTTTTATAAGCTTACAAATTTATACATAGCCCCTTGAGCTTTACAAAATGGAATTTATCATATCCCATGTCTCGTGTGCTTTTTTTTCACATGAGCCATGGGCTTCACAAAAATTTGGCTTTTTGCCTATTTATTTTACATTCATGCATGAAAATTACATCAAACTTATTTATTACATAATTTTCTTCTTGACATGGGGGAGACCGGCCTCTTCATGTTCGGGCTCGATTCGGGCATAGGCCCACTTGACTTGGGCTTGGGCCCACTTGGGTTGGGTTGACGTTGATTTTGACTTGGTCAACCGGGGTGTAATTTTTAACCCTAACAAGGAGACCCTCTCACGTGTTTAACACGTGAGCGCTCACATACAAAGCATATGACCGCCAGCATCAGTTAGGATTAAATCCTAAGTATAGCCCCCATGTGTTAAACACGTGAGCGCTCACATGCAAAGAATGTGAGTGCTGAATTCGGATAAAATCACACACCCATATAAAAGCTCCATGTGTTAAACACGTGAGCACTCATATCTTACATATATATGGCAGTACTCACGTGCAAAGCACGTGAACGCACCATTCTGAAGCGCTAGCTTCGATATAATTAAATTCTATATAGAATCAAATTCTATATATAATTAAACTCTATTTGGGAAATATTTCCTTGAGCTTTCAAATATTAGAAATATTTTCTCTATTAAACAGAGAGCATTTGAATTTTAAATCCAATGGTGATTATAATATCACCAATCAAATCATATAATTCTTTATTAGGAAAATATTTTCTTAATCTTGCTAAAACGACCAGAAAATATTTTCTGTTAAAAAAAATCGCCGGATCTTAGATCCAACGGTGGATATAATTCCCCGAGTGATCTTTGAGATCAATAAGATCAATGATCTCTCAACGAGAGATCTATCGAACTTGTTGATATCTTTCTCTCTTCTATATAAAGGACTTGAGACCTAAAGTCTAATAAATACAATCCCTTTTATAAGCTTTAAGGAGATATACAAAATACAAGATATATCCTCCAAGATTTCGATACACAATATGCTCCAAACATCTGCGAGATCCCCTCCTTAAGCTTCCACAACAACAACAGAGAATTTAATTCTCATCTCGAAGAAGACCATTCTTTGTTCGATTACTAAGTAAAGACGGAGATAAGAATATCTCCCCCTTTTGCCTATTTCATACATGATATAAGGGTTTAACCCTCTTATAAGAACTTAGTTATTTCTCGGGATCTAAGATCCACAAGAAAAATCTCTCATGAGATGAGAATTTAATTCTCATCGGGAAGATCTTATTCTTCAGATCGAAGATCCAGGGGAAGGACTATGGCATTTTACACTTGCACATAAAAGAGAGAATATGGAAGAACAAAATATGGAATTGATATTGCAGGAACTTAGTTCCTCCAAAATAAAACAGGGTTTTATCCCAATAAGAACTTAGTTCTCACAAAAAAGGAAGAACATAGTTCTTGCAATATCAGCAAGACATTTAGAGTTTAACACTAATTTTTAGAGTTGATCTCTGCATTAACATGGAAAGGATCACGTGGAAGATACGTGAGAACCTTAAAAAATGAAGAACGAAGTCTCACGCGAGAACCACGTGAGAACTCAAAGGAGCCCTGAAGATAGGTCTCACGTGGAATACACGTGAGCGCTGAGACTCTAGTGCTTTGCACTACTCACGTCACCAACCATGTAGACAATATCTCATATGGAAAACATGTGAGCGCTGAGACTCTATTGCTTATCACTACTCACGTGGAAGATACGTGACCGGTCATGAAGATTATACTTCACGTGCCATTCACGTGAGCAGCATACAAGCCAGTGCTTAGTACTACTCACGTGGAAGATACGTGAACACCAAGAAACTAGGCTTCTTACGCGAAGAGCACTGAAGCGGGATCTATGATGAAACTTAAGCTTTTGGGCCCAGTGCTTAGCACTATTAGGTTATCTAAAACCCAAAAAAAAAAATTGTTTGGCCTAGTGCTTAGCACTGTTAGGAAACATAGCCCGACATCTAGTCTAAAATTAGACTAATTCCCTGAAGTTCCACACTTCTTTGATTTTCAAAGGAAAGTCAACCTTGATCATACATATTTTAAGTCGACCTTAATCTAAAAAAAATTAACGGTCTTTAAACTACATTTTAAGTCGATCTTAATCTAAGACTAGATTAACGATCCTTAAATCCCCCTAAACTTATGGACCTCATTTATATAAGATCTACATCCTAAGTTCACTCAAAAACACGATTTACGGGTTTGGAGTAATCTGCTCCCTACGGGAATGACAAGATTAGTCCCCGTATACAATCCAAGGGTAACCCCATAATAACAATATATAACACGGTACGAAGTGACATACTTAAGAAGGTGAAAGTTGTTATCGCTTTGCGATAACGTAATTAACTGCAGGGGCTTGCGCATGTAGGGAAGAGCGTCCTCATAATCAAAAACCCCTCATCATTAAGGGGGAATCTGATAAGTCTGCTACATCAGTCGCATCTATCCAACCCTCCGTTATATGGTGCGATAATTCAACTTGGTATTTTCAGAGAGGTGGATGGATATTTTTCATATAGTATTTGTCCTCAAATTCAGGCTAGACGTCTTCCCAACGTCTCAGTTCAGTCTTCGGTGGTAAACAATACATCTGGTCATCTGGAAGTTACCACTTTCCATGACCTGCTGATAACTAGTAGGGCCATCATCATCGTGATGTTGACCTCCCTGTCATCGTCTACGAGGAAACCGAAGTGTCTGTCAGGTGGCTGAGATCACCTACTAATATCTGCGGAGTGGCTAAGGCTTGTCGAGTCATATTTAATCTTTAGGTTCTACTAAATTTTTAGTAACCATTTGTGATTCTGGAATCACTTTCAGTTCTACCATACTCTCACTAATTTCTTTGCAAAAATATTTATTTTATAAAAAAATGGCGAGTCAAAAACAATGCAACTATTGATCTTGAAAATGGTAGATGCAAAACCCTTGTGATTACTTGGGATAACTCATAAACAACCATTACAGAAACGCGTCTTGAGTTTATCCGAATTCTTCTTTTAAAAAGAAACTAGATAACTTCATATCTTAAAATTCACAAGATATGCTACACATCTATATCCATAGAGAACTAAAGACACTAATTTGTATGGAACCATATTCAATTGGCATGTAGCTGTTTCTAGTGCATATCACATAAATAGAAAAATACCATACAACATTACTCACCAAGGAGCGAACTCACGGATGAGTAACCTATGAGAGAATCAAGTTCTCAATATTACTACAACGGAATAGCTAGCATAAGTATCTACATCTTCGATCAGTTCGAAGAATCCTAATACTTTCAACGTATAGTTTTCTACTTTATTTTTATACCTATAAACTTCTCAAAATCTTTAGACCTTACATTTCAACGAATGTGTGTCTAAAACCATAGAACACATAGGTAAACTGAATGAAGTAAGATTACCAACCCCTTATCCTAAAGGACACCGGAAAGCATACATTACCATGTATAAGTGCCAAGAGTATATTAACTCAAACTCGGTGTGTTGTAATTTGAAAAACTGTATTTTGGTTAAGAACGTCTATACCGTTATTCAATGCACCTTATTTTATTCTCAACTGAAAAAGGTAAATATTTAGAACACAATTTTCAAAATTTATATCTCACTTTATAAAATAAAGATACAGATATATCATTTTAAAAATCAGTGCATAACAACGGTTATTCAAAACCAAATATTTGTCGTTAGGTAAAACCAGGCGATTTAATCCAATATCACCAATTGCAACGAATTCCGATATTGAGAATCAAATTGCCTATTTCCCAATATTCTAATCCTACTCAGCATCTATAACATCATGCAAATATGAAATTCTAATCTGGTATACACATACACTGGAGTTAGAATCAATTGGAAAACAGTTTTCAATTATAACATCACAGAAATTATGAAATATAAATATTTTAAGGGGATGGTCGGGTATTCCTAATAATGTCTCTTCTACTATCCAGATTCATGACATTAGTTGCAATTTCCATTGCCCTTATTCAACCCCTTTATATGTCTCTACATCTTTATCTTCTGTACACCACACTTAGGCTAGTTGGTTTTCTTTCTTCCCTACCTTTCAGCACCAGCCTAAGATTTAGAAGAAGACTATCCAACAAGTATAACTGGTGTACTTTCTTAATGCAAAGAGCTCTCGCAACATGAGAGAAGGTAAAAAGAAGTGACAACCGAATAATCTGATTCAATTTCTCCAGAACCGGTGGCCATTCTCGACTGAAATAATTTCTTCGAGTTCGTATGTAACTGTAAGATGGCAATTCCAAGCAATATAGATCATCGCAGTGATACAGAATGTTCTGGAGAAATCAAAGGGAAAGTAGGAGTAGCAGGGAAATATGCAATTTTTTCGTGAATCATGATAATCCAAAGTCAAAAGGTAAAAAGGTTTGGTCAAATTGGTTAATGAATTTTAGTTAAAGATAAGTCATGGTGGCATAACCAGAGAAAAGAAACACTCAGCGTGCACTTTATCAAAATTAGATTGGTTAATCACATTATTTAATCAGGATGACTCCCACTGTTTTCTCGAATTCTCCTTCAAACGCTAAAAGAAAAAATAGTCGGGATCATATACACCTTACAAGTTCGCTAACCGTTCAGCCATGCCAGTATTAGTACTCCGAGTGAGATCCCCCGTGCTTTCACATAGACCCAATTAAATAACCCCGTTTCTGTAAATGCGTAACCTCATTAACACTTTCTAGATACCTAATAGGTTAGCTAATTCTAAAGTGAAAATCTCCCGATGAGTAATATCAACTCATCAGTGGGAAGTTTGACTAAAGCCGACCAAAATTACCATATTCCAGAAACTATGCACATACTTGGCAAGTTTCCCCTATGTTTGTAACTCCCGATATGGTTTTTGCCCCAAGCGTCTAATGACCTTAACTTAGTCAATAAATCATAAGTCTCAAGTCAAGTTCAACCCGTCATTATCTTGATTACACTTAACTCACCCATACGACCATTAATTTAGTCAACAAGGTCGTACGACTGTCCTAGTTAATCGCATCAATATGCACAGAAAATTACCACTTAGCTACCGCACAACAAAAATAGCATTATTTTATATGCTATCTGCATTCGCCACTGGGTCCCAAGTCTTTACCATAAGGTTACTTAACTTACGACAGAGCGGGGACAGAGCTAGCACGGATGCAAAACATTTAGATGTATATATATATATATATATATATATATATATATATATATATATCATCACAGGCATGTAAAAGCATCACAGGTATGCGATAAAAAAAATGAAATAGCGGATAAACCAGTAGCCCCGCGTTTCATTTGAGCCGCAAATAAAATACGACGTTCCCAGGTCGTGTGGATAGTCCGTACAATATTGCACTACTAAAAATAAGGGTTGCCCCTACGGATTTATCCGTAGGGGCAAACCACTGCCCCTACGGGTATAGCCGTAGGGACAAGAAAATACCCTGTACGTATAAACACCGTAGGTACAAGTCGAAGCCTTGAACTTGCCCATACGGACAAAAATTTGCCCCTACGGAGTTCTGTGTAGGTCCCGTTTGCCCTACGGAATAGGCCGTAGGGGCAAAAAATTTATTTTATTTACGGTCTTTAAAAATAGATTACATGTACCTACGGATGAATCCGTAGGGCCAAGTAATAGCCCCTACGGATACATGCGTAGGTACATATCCGTAGGGGCATTTGTTTTCCCCTACGGATATATCCGTAGGGGCAAGCTCAACCCCCTGATACTGAGATCACAGGGGAAAATATCAGTATCCTGATATTTTGCCCCTACGGTTTAATCCGTAGGGGCAAGGTTGGTACCTACGGATCCGTAGGTACATATTATCAGTTTTTTTTATAAAAAGGGCAGCCTATTTTTTTCTCGCTCTGTGCACAATAATATATACATCGATCAAACATAAAATTATTCATCACACAACATATATCGCAGTATTCATAATCATATGTCACGCATATAATATACAAAAGAAACCAAAAAACAGAAAATGATATAAATATAAACACCGTAGGACCACCAATATCAATATCGTCCAAAAGTAGTACAATATGTATCATATAAATAAATAAATTTCAAAATATAAGAATAAAAAAGCTACCCTACTCGGTCCAGCTCCACCTCTGATAAATGCTAGATTCTGGCGCGCCTGCTCCTCAGTCAATAAATCATGCAATGCAGAGCGTGCGGGAGTCTGAGCGGGCTGTGGAGCTGGCGATGTGGTCTGCGCAGCCGCCGTCGAGGTAGTGGCTTGCGGAGCCGTGGCTGCGATAGTCTGAGCGGGCGGTGGAACTATAGGAGCTATCTGCGGAACCGCAGCCGATGTAGTGGCTTGCGGAGCCGCAGCCGAAGGAGATGCATGTGGAGGCTCGGCCGATGTACCCTGTCGCGTCTGCACCTAACATGTGTACTAAGCGTATAAGAACTGTGTATTATTCGAATTCGAATCATTATCAAGTTATTTCGAAACCCCATTTGGATATTTAGTTTGGAAAACCGTAGTTTATTTTAATTAGATATGTATGTATAATTAATCAAAACTAAGTTTACAACCAAATAAGTTCAGGCTACATACTAATATTGGATTTGTTGATATCTATAATATGACATGATATTTTACTATTAAGTAGTATACATACCAGCATCTTCTTCAACTCCTGAACGGTGGTCTTCAAGCTCTCCAGCTCCTGCTGGACACGTCGCTCACTGGAGATGGAGGAAGTAACCGCCGGGGTGGAGTCCAACCTCATATGGGCCCTGCTAGGGCCTAGTCCCCGGCCTCTCTCCCAACCTCCGTGGTTCCCTCCGTGTGCGGCGTCCAGGACTGGGGTCAGCAGCCTCGGATCGCTCTGTCCGGTAAAATCGATTCCCGATGCCTCGGCCTGCTCAACCACCCGCTCCTACACCCATATTAAGCAGTAAAGTATAAGTATAAAATTTAAATTTGAACCTTCCAAAACTAAAATTTCAAATAGGGGTTGAATAAATATTAACACTTACGCAATACTCCTGGGTAGCGACGTCGAGATATCGAAGCTCGCCCGTGGAGGGATCTGTCGAGGTGCCGTGGACGGTAAGATATGCGGACAGCACGCTCGGTGTACCCTCTGGCGCCTGGGTCTGAGCTGTCTGCAATATTAGAAAATAACTCTTAATATTAGATATATTAGAAAATAAATCTTAATATTGCATTATATCACAAAGGCCGGTCTATTGTAATTTACCGATAACTCCATGGCTCGAGTAATATTCCTCGAGCCACCTGTATAAGTCGGGCGACCCCTCTTCACCGACTTCCTATTCTCTATATTTTGAGCGGCCTGTTTCTGCACATCGCATTCACATTTAGCTTTATAATTATGGAACACAAAAAAATAAATTAAATCCTAAACAATGAATTAAATTTAAAATACATACCTGTTTGCATTGAGAGTCGAAATATTCGCACAATAGAGGTCATGTCTCTACGTCGACTCTCGCAAAGGCCGGAGTAGATAGGAGGGCCGCTCTCTCTGCCTCGGGGCTCGCTATCCACAGGGAGTAGCAGTCGGCCTTTAGCTCATTCCTGTTGTATCGGTCCATGGTCTGCATGTTCTTCATCAGGCCATTGTACAGAGCATGAATGTCGAGCACCCTCCCAGGGTGATCAGGATTGGGTACAGGATGAAAATCGTAATCCAACTGAAAATACAAAAAAAACATTGTTATTAGATTGCAAGTGTTAATAATAAATATATTGGATAAATCAAATGAAAATATATATTAATACCCGAGCCTGATCAAAGAAAATGACGAATGAGCGCCGGTGCTGCTCGCCCCACTCAACATGAAGTGGATAGTTCTTCACGAGCCGGCTCTCATCCCCCATATACCGGCCGAACCTCTCGGCATGAGGACCGGTATAGCGATAATCAAGGGTAAAAAAGAGGCGGAATGCTGCCTCCCCCTAGCTCTATCAGGCCTCAGCCTATGGGACTGATTCAGGCCTCGAGTCCCCCTCTGGGGATGGGGAGGCCCTAAGTCTGCAAGAAATATCAAGACAATCAATATTAAGAAAAAGTTGAATTAAGAAATCAGGGTTAAACGAAAATTGAAGTTTGATATATACCTCCGGTGACTAAAGCACGAGCCTGGGCCCGGGCAGCAGCACGAGCGGGACGATAGTTCCTCCGGTGAGGAACAGCCGGTGTCCCGGATGCAGACGCATCCCCTCCAACTAGAAAATAAACATTGACGCTAAATTTTCATGAAGTTTATATTTATTCTATAGAGCATATGTAAAATGAATAAATATTTTATATTGATTCATACTAACCTACAGACGATGCGGAGGGTACGGAAGTGGCAGGAGTGGCCCCTGCGTCAGATGTGGACGCACCACCTATAATTAGACAATTAAAAATAGATTATATAAGTAATTACAAAAAGAATGTGTAGATCAATAATATAACATTCTAAATCAATATGTATTCACTATAGGATATATAAGCATACCCGCAGGTGCGGTGGTGTCACGACCTACAGCTAGACAATAATAAAAATTACTATCTAAATAAGAGCAAAAGAAATGTGTGTACATTTATGATATGGAATTCTAAATCAATATACATGCACTATATGATATATAAACATACATAGAGGAGCGGGAGTGGCCTCTGTCCCTGATGTGGACGCATCACCAACAACTAGACAATCAAACATTAACAATAGAAGTAATTTTGACATAAACAGGCATGAATATCTATAATATTACATTCAAAATGGATATGCGTGCAATATACCTGGAGGTGTGGCAAAATCCACACGGAAGGAAGCATCCGAAGGGGTCTCCGATCTGGGTGCAAGACCGGCCCTCTGAAGCTCCCTACGCAGCTCTCCGGGCGGTAGAACCGCTCTGCCTCTGCCTTTGCCTCTGCCGGTGCCGCGGCTGGAGCTCCTACCGCCCCTCGCTTCTCCCGTCATCGTCATCAAATCTAGATAAATGGTTCGTGGACGCATTAGACAATCATTAAAATTATTGACTATATATGTATAGATCGTAAAATGTGAAGTAATAATATAACATTACTGATAACCTTTTTCGTTTCGTGGGCGCATTATACATATCTACTTGGATTTCATCGTCGATATCATTTCTAACCCACGTAACTTTATGATCGACCGATGACAACCCGTCCTTCGAAACAGACGGTCGGAGCACTCTAAGCCTTCTCTCTTCTTCATCCTCATCGCTGTCCTCGAATTCTGGGACATCGTAGACATCTCTGGATTTCCATCGGCATACAACACTCCATCCCAGATGGTTCAAACACTGTGAGTTGTATACTTGGAACGCTTGGTTCAGAAAGATAAACGGATCTTCCTGACCGTAAAATCGAAGAGTGTTCATACTGGTCAATCCATATTCATCTTTCCAAGTCGCAAGATTGCTTCTCCACTTATCCGTATCGGTTCGCGTATCGTACCAAGTACACTGGAATATATAAAAGGGTTCTGATCGTCCGGGATAGTAGATGCCGAATTTTCAATTTAAGTACCCATAATAAATCACACCGTCCGATCCTACCGTCGCAATCCCACTATTCTGAGTGGTTCTAGATGTTTTTATATTCTTAACTTCGAATTTGTATCCAAGGAAACCAAATCCTTTGTAATATGCAACCTCCATACTAGGAAATTGAGCTAAACATCTTGAATCACTCTCAAATGATGCAGACAAGTTCGGATCGTGGATCTACCAAAACAAATTTTACGAAAAATACATAACGATACAAGTTTAGATTAAAACTGATAGCAATAAAATGTTATTCGAATAACTTACATGATCTGTGACCCAATCAAAAATATTATCCTGATGATATTTTTCCAATCATTCTTCGTTCCAATCAGGATGCCCTCAAGTACCTCGTTAAAATGAATTCTGTTTTCGACGAATAATGGTTACATTAATATTATATCTTTTCATACACACACAAACTCAAATATAACATTTAATCCAAAAAAACTTACTCTCTAATTTGTTCAAGACATGCGCAATTAAGCAAGATAAACCGTTATATCTTGTTGATAAACACAGTGTCAACCCTCTTATACTCGGCTTTACCGTATGACCCGTCTTGAATTATTCGAGGCCGGTTAAGTCTTGTCTCAATGTTATCGTCCAGATAGCAGGAACAAAATGAGGTTGCTTCATTAAGAAGATAACCTTGCATGATAAAACCCTCTGGTCGATTTTTATTGCGTATATACTTTTTAAGAGTGTAGAGGTACCTAATGAAAATATGTTGAATAAATAAATACGGGCATACAGGACAACAATAAATTTATAAATTGCGCGAAACGAAAAATTACACGTACCTCTCGATGGGATACATCCATCGATATTGTACCGGTCTAACTAACATAGCCTCAGTTGCAAGATGAACCGTCAAGTGTATTATGATATCGAAGAATGACGGAAAATACGCTCAAACTTGCAAAGTATCAACGCAATAGAATTTTCTAGTTTATCCAGCGTCACAACCTCCAGTGTTTTAGCACACAACTCTCTGAAAAAAGAAAATAGGTCATTGATTACTAGACCAAACGATTCAGGGAGAGAAGTCCTGAAGGCTAATGGAAGAAGGTGCTCCACGATAACATAGTGATCATGACTTTTCAGCCCATCGATCTTTCCTTTCAAAAATTTTATTTTCTTGCTGAAAGATCCTGAGAAACCTGTGGGAACTTTCAAATCATGCAACACCTGCAGGAATCTTTTCTTCTCCGGTTGTGACATATGATAAGCGGCATTGGGAAGTAAAAACTTTCCCGGTTTACCCGCTACCGGTTTAGGGTGCAATTCACTTCTTATTCCCCACTCCTGTAGATCCATCCGAGCATTCAGGTTATCTTTCGATTTTCTGTCTTTACAAAGAAGAACATTAAGTATGTGCTCTGATACTCCCTTCTCTATATGCATGATGTCCAGACAATGACGCAATAAATTTGTTGACCAGTACGGAAGCTCGAAGAAAATTCTTAACTTGTTCCAAAATGGTGGTTTGACTTGTTTCGTCGGATCCATCCCGAAGGTCACATTATTGTAACCATCCTATTGAGCAGTCACATCCTCTCCGGACAATGGGAATGGAGGTCTAAGAAGCTCCTGATGACCATCAAAGTGAACCGTGTCTAACCTATAGGGGTGGTCTGGAGGCAGGAAACGTTGATGGCCGCAATAACAAACCTTCCTGCTAAAATTCAAGAATTTCGATATTGTGTGTTCATGGAAATGAGGACATGCTTTGTGACCATGTACGGACCAACCTGATAGCATTCCATACGCAGGAAAGTCATTAATTGTCCACATTAAAGCCGCACGCTGTATGAAGATTGTATTTGTGTTTGCATCGTATGTCTCTACACCATCAATGAACAAAGATTTCAACTCCTCAATCAGAGGTCGGAGATAGACGTCGATATTGTTTTCCGGTGAGTTTGGTCCATCGATAAGAAGAGGCATCATAAAGTATGATTGGTCCACAGCCAACCAAGACGACAGATTATAAATTATCATTATAACGGGCCATATGCTGTGACTTACAGCCATATAGTTGAATGGACAGAAGCCATCTCTAGCCAGTCCGAGCCGGACATTGCGAGGATTGCTACTGAATATTGTGTGCCTCCTATCGAAATCCTTCCATGCCAGTGAATCTCTTGGATGGCTCATTTTTCCATCTTCACTTGGAGGAGCACGGTGATGCCAAATCATTGTCTCGGCTGTTTTCTTGCACCTGAATAGCCTCTGTAGCCTCTGTGTTATGGGAAAGTATCGTGCTATCTTGACAGGTATATCAGGCTTCTTATCAGAATCTTTTAGCTTATACCTGGCCTCTCCGCATGTTGGACACTCTTTCAAATCTGAATTCTCTTTCCGGTACAACACGCAATTTTTAGGACATGCTTGAATCTTCTCGCACTTTAGACCCAAATCAGACATCATCTTCTGGGCTCCGTACCAGCTGTCGGGCACGTTATTTCCCAGGGGCATAGAATATTTCAAGAATGAAAGAAGCATTGTGAATGACTTGTTGCTCCATCATTTAGGCACTTAATCTGGAAAAGTTGGACGAACTATGAGAGGGTGGAATACTTAACATTCTCATAAATTGGTTTTCTAGCATCATTCATGAAATTTTCATATTTATTCGTACGCGGTCCTTGACCGGAAGGAATGTCATCTTCGGTACGAATTGATTCATTTAGGGCAACCTCTACCATATCCTCCATTTCTTCTGATGGAAATAAATTACCTTCTTCTCCTTCTGCCGCATTACCGAATTCTCCTTCTTCTCCAGCCGCATTATCGTGTTCTCCTTATTCTTCTGCCGCATTACTGCATTCTTCTCCTTCCCCGTGATATTTCCAAGTTGTATAAAGTCTAGTAAACCAATATATTACAATATGAAGCTCTGCCAATTCTACCTTCTGCCAGTACTTATTGCCACATCTATCGCACGGACAGAGAATCTTCTCTATTAAGATCTTATTATGTGCGCGTGCAAATTCAATGAAAGCAGCAACTCCTGCGACAAACTTAGGTTGCATACGTTGTTGCCAATCCACATACATCCAGTCCCTAACTCTGACGTACTCATGGGCCATGTTAGACTGTATAACATATAAATTGTAGGTTATGCTGACTATATTGAGAAATATAAGAACGGGATAGTTACTGACAAAGGAGAAAATCCCTGTATATACTTTGTGTATGCGTTTGTCGTTGAAAAGAATAAATTACCGAACGTATGTTAACAGATAGACGGGGACTAAGTGGCGCTTTTAGTTTCATATATGAGTATCGATGAGAATATGAAGGTTTCATATTATCATCGAGTATCATATATTGGTTTTAACTTGAACATCTTGAATCACTCTCTAATTATGCGTTTGTTGTGTATTCTTGTTGTATATATGTGTTCTAGCTGTCGGGGGGTAAGGCTTCAATCCCATTAAGAATGTATAGAGCGAACACCCATTCGCTTGTGCTTTCAACCGTTTCGAGTAAATTTCGGCAGCACCTCCCCGCTGTTCTCCGAGTACACTGTAATAGAATAGATAATCATTTAAAAGCTGTGAAACAACGTTGAAATGAACATCTAATCTATTTTTGTACACGGAAAACCAGCGGAAAGGTACCGACAAAATATCTCGAAACGGATGAAAACACAAGTGAATGAAGGTGTTTGCTTTATACATTCCTAACTTGTCCACACGGGACAAATCTATCGGTTACCATACGATTGAATCTTCTCGTCGTATAAACTATAAGACGGTTGTTAGTATCGAACTATACCGTCCGATATTTAACAACCTTCGTATAGTTCTATGTCACGACGAACATCGCACGTATATTAACTGATAAACGGGTACTAAGTGGCGCTTTTAGTTTCATATATGAGTATCGATGAGAATATGAAGTTTTCATATTATCATAGAGTATCATATATTGGTTTTAACTTGAACATCTTGAATCACTCTCTAATTATGCGTTTGTTGTGTATTCTTGTTGTATATGTGTGTTCTGGCTGTCGGGGGTAAGGCTTCTATCCCATTAAGAATGTATAGAGCGAATACCCATTCGCTTGTGCTTTCAACCGTTTCGAGTAAATTTCGGCAGCACCTCCTCGCTGTTCTCCGAGTACACTGTAATAGAATAGATAATCATTTCAAAGCTGTGAAACAACGTTGAAATGAACATCTAATCTATCTTTGTACATGGAGACCAGCGAAAAGGTACCGACGAAATATCTCGATACGGATGAAAACACAAGTCAATGAAAGTGTTTGCTTTATACATTCTTAACTTGTCCACACGGGACAAATATATCGGTTACCATACGATTGAATCTTCTCGTCGCATAGACTATACGACGGTTGTTTGTATCGAGCTATACCGTCCGATATTTAACAACCTTCGTATAGTTCTATGTCACGACGAATATCGCACGTATGTTAACCGATAGACGGGGACTAAGTGGCGATTTTAGTTTCATATATGAGTATCGATGAGAATATGAAGGTTTCATATTATCATCGAGTATCATATATTGGTTTTAACTTGAATATCTTGAATCACTCTCTAATTATGCGTTTGTTGTGTATTCTTCTTGTATGTGTGTGTTCCGGCTGTCGGGGGTAAGGCTTCTATCCCATTAAGAATGTATAGAGCGAACACCCATTCGCTTGTGGTTTCAACCGTTTCGAGTAAATTTCTGCAGCACCTCCCCGCTGTTCTCCGAGTACACTGTAATAGAATAGATAATCATTTCAAAGCTGTGAAACAACGTTGAAATGAAAATCTAATCTATCTTTGTACACGGAGAACCAGCGGAAAGATACCGATGAAATATCTCGAAACGGATGAAAACACAAGTGAATGAAGGTGTTTGCTTTATATATTCCTAACTTGTCCACACGGGACAAATCTATCGGTTACCATACGATTGAATCTTCTCGTCGCATAGACTATACGACGGTTTTTAGTATCGAGCAATGTCGTCCGATATTTAACAACCTTCGTATAGTTCTATGTCATGACGAACATCGCACGTGTATTAACCGATAGACGGGGACTAAGTGACGCTTTTAGTTTCATATATGAGTATCGCTGAGAATATGAAGGTTTCATATTATTATCGAGTATCATATATTGGTTTTAACTTGAACATCTTGAATCACTCTCTAATTATGCGTTTTTTGTGTATTCTTGTTGTATGTGTATGTTCCGGCTGTCGGGGGTAAGGCTTCTATCCCAATAAGAATGTATAGAGCGAACACCCATTCGCTTGTGCTTTCAACCGTTTCGAGTAAATTTCGGTAGCACCTCTCCGCTGTTCTCCGAGTACACTGTAATAGAATAAATAATCATTTCAAAGCTGTGAAACAACGTTGAAATGAACATCTAATCTATCTTTGTACACGGAGAACCAGCGGAAAGGTACCGACAAAATATCTCAAAATGGATAAAAACACAAGTGAATGAAGGTGTTTGCTTTATACATTCCTAACTTGTCCACACAGGACAAATTTATCGATTACCATACGATTGAATCTTCTCGTCGCATAGACTATACGACGGTTGTTAGTATCGAGCTATACCATCCGATATTTAACAACCTTCGTATAGTTCTATGTCACAACGAACATCACATGTATGTTAACCGATAGACGGAGACTTAGTAGCGCTTTTAGTTTCATATATGAGTATCGATGAGAATATGAAGGTTTCATATTATCATCGAGTATCATATATTTGTTTTAACTTGAACATCTTGAATCACTCTCTAATGATGCGTTTGTTGTGCATTCGTGTTGTATGTGTAACATGATTTTAATCCATTGAGATCAAGATTGATAGAACTGATCATCCACAAAAAGATTAAGGATTAAATTTTGACAGCCATATGATGGAAAATTTTCTCCTATGGAAACCTAATAATATACCCAGTATCCTCATATATACATATATGCAGGCAGGCATGGATACATACATGCAAATATTTGAAAAATTAATATATCAACCAAAAACTATTATTGCAATGGCATTCATCTATAACAATCTATAATTAAAATTACAAATGTAGGATACTGATATCATAAAGCGTTATTCACAACATATGAATTCACATGACTGAAACATGCATCAAAAAAATATGTTCATCCAAAAGAAAGGCCACTGTCGACAAATATAGACAAATACGTCATAAAAACAGTAACTAATTAACAAGTTGATTAACATCTAGATCAAGAAAATGATAGGAAAAACAATTGACTATGATCTATAATGAAAAGTCTATTACCATGACTCTCGACTAACAAAGGTGGCTTTTCGTCCTCGGTAGCTTGATAATTGGGATTTCATGGCGAATAAAAATATGCATATGCCGTTTGACCTGGAACTTCAATAGGAAACTCAATGAGGTCGGGTGTACTGAAGTACGCTTTGTATTTCGCTATATCAGGTGATGAAGCCCAAGCCCTAGCTAGCCACAGCCCCACCCCAACCGATCCCTAGCCCCAGCCCCAACCCAGCCCCAACCCCAACCGAGCCCGAGCCCCAGCCCCAGCCCGGCCCCAGCCCCAACCCCAACCCCAACACCAACCGAACCCCAGAACCGAACCCTAACCCTAACCGAACACGATGCCGATGCCGATGCAGATGCCAAACCCTCACCCCTACCCGAACCTGGCCTGAACCCTAGACCTAACATCATCAAAATTAAAAATAATTTGAGATTTAATTACTAACCGGGAGCACGGTAGAGGAGACGACAGAAATCGGTGGTCGACGACGATTGCCGAAGGTGGCGATGAGGCGCGGGAAGTCGACGAATGTGTGGGAACGACCGACGAAGGTGGCGACGAGGCGCGGAGCGCGGTAGCGACGAGGTGCGAGAACAGGCGATGAGGCGCGGGAGTGAGAGAGAGAAATTTTGGGAACGATGAATGACTTTTCTGTGCTTTTTTTATATTAATAACCTATTTATATGCCCCTACGGACATAACCGTAGGTCTACCGTTTGCGGTTCCGTAGGGTCAAACAAAAAATTAGAACGTAAGGCACCGTAGGGACAACGATGTGGCCCTACGGATAAATCCTTAGGGGCAAGAAATATTTTCCCCTACGGATTCCTGAGTCCGTAGGGGCAACCCCATATTGTAGTAGTGTCGATTCTAGATCCCTACGAGTGTGGCAAGCCACCTGCCAATTCTAGAAACTGGGTAAACGGCCATCAACACCATAATTCGGTCACCAGTCGCTTTCTAAAATCCAGTAACTTGGGCACTCTTCCGTGGGTTGATCCTATAATCCCTACAAGTGCGGCGAGCAACCCGCCAATTCTAGAGAGAGGCGGCCCGGCCTCAAACACCATGAGACAACCACCTACCGCACTCTAGAACCCGGCAACTCGAGCACTTCTCCTGGGTTAATCCTAGTACAGAAAGGAATAAAAATATAATGGTGATATCGACCGCATACTTGTCGAGCCCCAATAAAAGAATATACATAATATGGAAACAACGGCCACAAGTTGAAACTTGTCCCGAACAAATGAATACAACATTATAAATCAAAATTGTACAAGCAATCGCATGAGGGGCTATCCGTCACGACAATCCGGATAAATCATAACAAGTGATATATATATATAACAATAAGTAACACCACAATATGTGCAACCCCGTCTAATCGAACATATAGCAATTAGACGACGATCAACAACACATTAATAAACTAAGGATCATACATGATGCTAAAATTTCAACGTCCCGAAAAGTTTCCTGAGTTGCCCGAATACAAAGATAATCATTACTGGAAATCTGGGCAAAAACAAAGGGTACTAAAAATCAATTTTTACCGATGCCAAGCTCCTGCACAAATTTCGAGGTAAGAGGCCACAACTTGGCCATCCGGATCGGCCAAAATGCCAATTCCGGCGGCCAGGTTTAGGCCTCCTAGTCTTGAATTTTGTGCCACATTTTATTTTCAAATAACAATTCTTATGCAGTACTTTAATAAAAAATTTAGGGAAAGTTTTAAATTGGAAAGTTGCTTGGAATCGGAAACTCGATCCGGTTAATTTTTTGGTCTCGAAACTAAAACATCATATACTCTAGTTCTAGAGTTTGGCCTGGGCTCTGATACCATTGAAATTTCCTAGTGCTCTTGCCGCTAAAACTGCGGCGATGCGGAATTTAAAAACAAAATTTACACGAGAGCACCAAATACTAATTCCTAGCAATCTTTTCAAATACTAAACTAGCAACTAAACATGCAAGGTTTTTAGAGATTACAACCTTTGTCACATATCCACCTAATCGTGGAAGACCCCTCCAAGCTCCTTTTAGACCGTCGGGAACGCGCTTAAGAGGTGACCGCCCTTACTGAAAATGATCCACCCGAGAGAAACCGATCCAAGCTCCAATTTCACCTAGTGAAGCAACCGACACTCCAAGCTTGCTAGAAATGGAGTTTAGAGATGTAGGAATTTTCCACTCTCAAAAAATCTCTTTTTATCACTCAAGAGAGTGAACAAGAAGAAGGAGGAAGTAAGAGAGAGAGTGTATTTGTGTGTGCATGAACGAGAGAATAATGGCTTCAATATATTTTTCAACCATAAAAAAATATAACATAACAATTTTTTAATAAACAATTGAAGCACATCATTCTCTACATGCTCTCAACCATACATAAAGCCATCTCCCCTTTCATCTCATTTTCCATTGATTTTCTAAAAAGAAAATCAAATAATGAGGTATTCTCCTTCTAGAAGTATTCTGTATAAATACGGAATACAACCCCGGTATATTTATCGAAATACAAATACTCGCATTCATATAAAAATACGAATAAGCAAGAGAGAAAATGAATAGTGAACAATAATATATATATATATATATATATATATATATATATATATATATATATATAAACTTGATTTAACATTCAGGCTTAAACCTGAGCCGGCTAGTATTATTAATCGTCCGAATAAAGTCCGTGTAGCTAGTACACGTATTTAATCAGACCCCTGCATGTACTAACGTACGACCTCTACATCATATTTCCTGAACCGAGAAAACCCTTTGTGTCGGACTCTAAACACTCGACAATACGCTGGAAATGATTACTGAATAAATCCCTATCCACAAGCACGTCAGCGACACTAGCTGTACGAAACGACTTCCCATGTATATGCCGATAAGGGGTCGATAATCAAGTCCGTCTGTATCCTACTGAGCCTAAATGTGACAATCTCCGTACAATCCGATCTCTTCGTATAAGAGTATCGCATACCGGGTCTAGGGGTTGGATAATATCAGACTCTTAATAACCTGATAAGTCGTGTCGGAGTCAAGCTCATCACCAACCGAGAAAATACTTAACTCCTATCAGTATATCTCTTCCACCGTGGTTACGGATTTATGATGATGGCCAACCAAACATAGCGTGGCATTGACTCCTAATATCAGGAGAGACGAATTCATGACAATCGCTCAATGTCTCCATGTGGTTTGCGAATGTACCCAACAAAAACCTATTTGCACGACTCCTTTGAGCTGTGGTAGAGTAATAATCTAAGTACAGTAGGAACTCACAGGAGAAAAATGACGATCTCAGGTCAAAGGACTAATCTGTACTCATGTCATTTGAAAACTTTTATATGACCATAGGTATAATACCATTTAGAAGTTCTCGGCGAATCCGTCCGGTGTACTCACCTTCAGTGAGCACCTGTATAGTATCTTAGATGACAGAACACCAATGAGTTTTGAGACCGGCCACTGCCTCTCGTCGGCGTCTAGAAATATATACACTAGTTTATTCCGAAATATCGATGCTCAGTCTCGATACTCCCTCGACTAGGGACATTTAATGATGTGCTTATGAACTACACAGCTCTCACGTATATGATCGCCATCATAATACTGGTAGTCAAGCAAGAACCCTACGAGCTTCATTATTATGTATTATTGACATGTAATAACAAGTAAAATATATACAAATCAATGATAAAGACAAACTACATATTATACTATTATCTTGAGCAAGACTGTTCAACCTGTATAGGTGCTCTCTCAATTATCATAATCGTCTACCTAAAATTACAATAATATCCTTGAGGGCACTATAACCAATAATGGCTTGGGTAGATTAATGTTCCATAGATGAGGGTGGCTTCTGCAGCGGCAAGATAAACCTAACGCAGCAGTGTAGCAGACAACAAATCTCTAAATATAATCTAACTAATTTAAATCTAAATTAAAATTTGAATCAAATCTTAACTAAATCAAATCCCAATCAGATGTTTCTAGATCGGCCTGCTCATACTCAGTTTCGTCTTGGCTATCTGTTTGTCTGTTGTTCTGATACGAGTCGAACAAGCGCGACCTGGATCGCGCCGAGATGTTACCTTTCGTTGATCTGCTAATAGCGGCGATGGGTGGCTGAGATTAAACCTGGAGGCTGTTGCTCCTGAGGCGTGTGGATCTCAATGGGCTTGAGGTTGTAGTTGTTGAGCTACCTGCAACGAAGTCCCGGGGTGGTTGTACCACCGAGGACCCTCCGACGGTCAAGTTAGACTAGAGATCCGAGCAGAGTAACGGCTTAGTGGAGTAAAAATGGCTTACTTGGACCGTCTGAAGAAGGGGTTTATATAGCGGTGGCAGCAGGCAGGGCAGGTGCGAGAATCACGCCGGCTGTTACGCTCCCGACGTCACTCCCTCGTGATGAGCGAGATCTCCCGTTAATGGCAAGACAGGCTCGTTAATGGGGGATCGTGATGGCGTGGAATGTGGGATGTGGCCGGCGGATATCTCGTGCATGGCGAGACTCGCGGGATGGCGGTTGCGCCTGTGAGCGGTGCCGTTGGTCGGTCGATGAGACCAAGGAAGATGACCTCGGCGGGAGAGCTCGTGGACGAGCGGGAGAGCCGAGGTGCTCCCCTCTAGGTCTACCTAATGCGGAAAAGTAAATAATATACACTGGTGATATCAACCTCATCCCGGAAGTGCCCCAATAAAAGAATATTACATATAAATGAATTTTACATGAATGAAAATAAAAACCCTCATCTCACATAAAACCCCCGGCTATTCAGAACACGATGATCCAATATAACATATCACAGCAACACATAATATCACGTATCATCAACGTAAGTAAGTATGCATACACCGATCGTCGTTGATGTATAGCAACGAAAACTGGCAATACAACTACATACTACACTTACGGTCACAGAAAAGAAATTGTAAAACTACAACATTTGGATCCACAGTCACTTTAGATATCGTAAATCTGAAATATCATATACTTCTCACTTCATGCCTAACTATATGAATTCCACATATTGTATCACATTCTAGATAAATAGACAGTATTAAACTTTCCGATCGAATAATCAAATACCCAGGATTTCCTAAATAGCTCAACACTTGAGTGGAGCTCAAATAATCCCAGAATATGTCACAGTACCGATGGTCCAGCCGTAGAAGGGTCAAGCCAAAGCCTCACATGTGGCACGCCGTACTGCCCCAAACCTTAAGGTTTAGAGGCGGTTCAGATGGTCACATAATCGAGTTAAGGTTTGTGTTCTTCTAGAGGGACTGCCGCGTTACTTGCACGTTTTTCCGAAAGATTTAAACCCAAGAAAAATTCAACACTTGAAAGTTCTTCGTGCCGGGAAAAAATGAGTTAACGATATCTGTTCGAATATTTTAACAGTTTCTAAATATCCGAAAAACATAACGAAATTAAATTTTCAGATCGAATCAACGAATACAAAATAATCCCCAGAACACTCAACATTTGAGTCAAATTAAAAATACCCAGAAATATGCACTAATAGCTACGGATATTACTGTTGCAAACCCAAAGCCCAATTCAACAGTGCGACCGCGGATCCGCGGCCCAAGTGACGTATGGCCGCGGTTCTGCGGCGGTCCATATGGATTGCAGGCTCGTTTTGCACAGTAATATTTATATTTCCCTGCTGGTATTTTTAAGTATTTTTAATGCAAAAAAATCACAGTTTTAAAAATTGTCCAGAGAAGGGTTCAAATCGTCGTTTCGGGGTTCTATCGGAGTTTGAACTTCGTATACACGTCGTCTAATGCTCTAGCTAGGCTCTGATACCACTGTAGGGTTCCTAGGCACTCTTGTGAGGGTTCATAAGGCATCAACCATGCCCAAATAAAATTTTAGACGTGCCGACAACCCAAAGCCGGGATCTTTGCTAGATTATTAGAGTTTAAGATGCAAGTAAACAACTTTACAATTAAAAGTGAGGGATTACAACCTTTGTAGTCCGCTCCTTCACTTCATAAGCTCCGAGTAGAAGTCCCTTCGCCGCGATCCACGATCTCCCGGACTCAAGAGAGGCTCCATGACTCGAACAATCCATGCTAGCTTGTAGTGTTCCTTTTCTCCGATGATCTACATCGATGTTGCTATAAATCAAGCTCTCTCACTCTAATGAGGTGAACACCCTAATCTAATTGGTTAGATTAGATGAGGATGATGGAGTAGTATTGATGATTTCTTTTTATATCAAATTCTCACATGAAAACATCACAAAAGGAAAAATTAGTAAGCTTTCTCAAAGCTCAAGGTTGAAGATGAAGATGAAAAATGAGTTAAACCTTTTGTGATGAATAATGAAATGAATATATGAATAATAATGCAACCATGGTCAAGGATGAAAAGGATAACCCTTGTAGAGAATTAACTAGGGCTACGGTTTGGTTAGGTTAAAAAATGAGTCATAAGAAAATATCAACCATAATATCTAACTCATGACAAAAGAAATTCCTTCTAGAAGGTGCAAGAAGAAACTAACCCAAATCAAACCCTAACCTTGTTTAATCTCCACTAAACATGTTTCATCATTAATCATATCATGTTACAATAATATATATCACATATATATTATATATTTGTAACAAAAGAAAATAATACAATTAACATATATCGCATATATATCAATGTATTATCCGGTGAGAAAATGAAATAATAAAGCGAGCCAATATTAAATAATGTAATACAATATATCATATATATTATTATACATTAAATTATCGAATCAACACTTGATCCGACAATCCGGCTATATCGAATATAACCGACTAATATATCATGTACCGATTCATCGAATCAACACTTGATCCGATGACCCGGCTCATATCTAAATATCGCGAGAATATAATACGGTATCCCATATCGCATTATCCTCGGTCCTGCGCATATCACATATGTGCCCCTACTTCGTTTTGCCTGAGTCAAGAAACCTCTGTGTAGGACTCTGAAGAATCGTCAATACGTCGGTAGCAGGTGATGATCATATCAAACACCCATAAGCTGCAAGCGGTCAGCTAAACGTAACAGCCACCCAGGTATTGAGCGATCAGAAGATCAACAAGCTAGCATTTACATTCTCCTGTGAATCCAATCAGTAACACTCCAGTACAGTCTGGTCTCTTCGTCTGATATGTCGCATATCAAGTCTAGGGGTGGTATATGTCAGACCCCAATAACCGATAAGTCGTGTCGATGTGAGGCTCATAATGGGTCGAGAAACTACAGGTAGCACTTACCAGTAAATCTCTATATCAGCCCTGGCCAGGGACTTCCAGTTATAGCCAATAGAATACAGCACAACATCAACTCCCTATACCGGGAGAGACGAATCCCCTCCTATCGCTCATTGCCTCCATGTGATTTGGAACTGCACCCAAAAGCCACCGTTTTGCACGCCCTCTTGGACGTGGTAAGGTGGAAATCAAAGCACAGTAGGAATCACACAAGACTCTATGACGATCTCGGGTCTACAGACTACTCTGTACCAGTATCACCGGAGAACTGCCATCTGACGTATGGTATATCACCATCTGGGAGTTCTCGGCGAGTCCGTCCAGTGTACCCAGTCTCCACTGAGCACCCGTACACCATCCTTGATGTCAAAACATCGATGGATATGGGATCATCCATCGCCTATCATATGGGTCAAGATGCGTATACGCTAGTCTACTCTGGTGTATCGATGCCTTGTCTCGATATACACTCGACTAGGAATAGTTATAGGATGTACTCATCGACTACCGTGGCCCCACTAGTATGATCTCATCATAGTCCCAGTAGTCGAGCACAGATCCTAAGGGCTCTATCAACATGTGAGGGTAAGACAGTAAACCAATACAAGTCAACATGTTAAGATAAAGTGAAACCAAATAGCATACTATCATGACGAGCAAGAAATTCCTCTCTATATATATCCAAGCATCCATTATAATATACATCATATATACAACAATGGCCTCTAGGGCATATACATAACTAACAATCTCCCACTTGCACTAAGGCCAGCTGCTGTAGTATCTCATACCTAGCATCCTGAATAATCTCTCAAACTGTATCTGGGGAATGGCCTTCGTGAGTGGATCCGCAGTGTTGTCCTTCGTATCTACTCTCCTGACCTCAATCTCTCGGCGATCAACTATCTCCCTGATCAAGTGATACCGCCTCAGAATATGTCTGGACTTTTGATGGGACCTGGGTTCTTTGGCCAAAGCCACAGCTCCATTGTTATCGCAATACAGAGGTATTGGATGCTCAATGGATGGAACCATACCAAGTTCACTAATGAATTTCTTTATCCAGACAGCCTCTTTGGCAGCATCGTTGGCAGCGATGTATTCAGCCTCCATCGTCGAGTCTGCAACGATATCCTGTTTGGAACTCTTCCAACATACCGCCCTTCCATTAAGGGTAAAGACAAATCCCGAGTGTGACTTAGAGTCGTCCTTATCACTTTGGAAGCTGGAATCGGTAAAGGACTCCACTCGGAGTTCTCCGTTACCATACACCAAGAACGTCTCTTTAGTGATTCGTAAGTACTTGAGAATGTTCTTCACAGCTGTCCAGTGACTCTCTCCAAGATCTGCTTGATACAGAGTGTGCTATATCGGGTCTCGTACATAGCATCGCATACATGATAGAGCCTACTGCCGAAGCATAGGGGTATCTCTTGCATGCGAGCTCTCTCCAAATTAGTCTTGGGAGATATCTCTTTGGAGAGAGTGAGTCCAGAGATCGTGGGTTGATTCCCACGCTTGGATTCTTCCATACTAAACCTCTTTAGTATGGTGTCAATGTACCTAGATTGGGACAATCCCAGTATCCGTTTAGATCTATCTCTATAGATCATGATTCCCAATATGCAGGAGGCATCACCTAGATCTTTCATTGAGAATCTTTATTATAAGAAGAGCTTGACTGATTGCAGCATAGGAATACCATTTCCTATCAAGAGTATGTCATCCACATACAAAACGAGGAAGACTACCTTACTCTCTGCAACCTTCTTATAGATACAAGGTTCATCTATATTTTTGATGAGCTCAAACTCTTTGACTACAACATCAAAACAGATGTTCCAACTCCGCGATACTTGCTATAACCCATAAATGGATTTAAGCATCTTGCACACCTTTCCGCTGCTCCCACTATCTACGAAGCCCTCTGGCTGAGTCATGTACACACACTCTTCTAAATCACCGTTTAGAAAGGCGGTCTTAACATCCATTTGCCAGATTTCGTAGTCATGGTATGCAGCAATAACAAGTAAGATCCGGATGGACTTAAGCATAGCCACTGGAGAAAAGGTTTCGTCATAATCCACACCTGGTCGTTGAAGAAAACCCTTTGCAACAAGTCTAGCTTTGAAAGTCTCAACCTTTCCATCTACACCAAATTTCCTTTTAAAGATCCACTTGCTCCCAATGGGTTTTACCCCTTTAGGAGAATTTTCCAAAGTCCATAACTTGTTGGTGTACATGGATTCCATCTCAGATCGCATTGCATCCAGCCATTTCATAGAGTCACCACTCGTGATGGCCTGCTCGAAACTAGTCGGGTCATCATCTTCCATGATGCAATCCTCGCTTCCACCATCAATGAGAAAACTGTAGTATCTCTCAGGTGGATGAGAAACCCTGCTAGATCGGCGAAGAGGCTGGGATTCGTCGGGTACTACTGAACCTCTAGTTCCAATAAATCATCAGTTGTAACTTGTGGTGCTGGAACCTCTTCCAGCTCTACCTCTTTGCCACTAATTTCTTTTGCAAGAAATTCCTTTTCTAAAAAGGTGGCATATTAAGAAACAAACACTTTTTGTTCTTCAGTGTGGCAGAAAAAGTATCCTTGGGAATTCTTAGGATATCCCACAAACTTGCAAAGAACTGATCGTGTCTCGAGTTTGTCCGGATTTTGCCTTTTGACATAGGCCGGACAACCCCATATCATAACTCGTTTAAAATATAGTCTCTTCCCACTCCATATCTCATATGGTGTGGTAGGTACAGATTTAGATGGAACTTAATTCAATAGTTATGCTGCTGTCTCAAGCGCATAACCCCAAAAGGAAATAGGTAACTCAGCAGTGCTCATCATAGAGCGCACCATATCTAATAGGGTGCGATTCCTCCGCTCTGATACACAGTTGTGCTGTGGTGTATAAGGAGGAATAAGCTGAGAGAGAATCCCATTCTCTTTTAGATAATCTAGGAACTCATTGCTTAAGTATTCACCTCCTCTATCAGATCGAAAGATCTTAATACTTTTGTCCGTTTGGTTCTCTACTTCGTTCTTATATTCTCTGAATTTCTCAAAAGCTTCAGACTTATGTTTCATCAGGAACACATGTCCGAAACTTGAGAGATCGTCAGTGAATGTAATGAAGTCATCAGGAACACATGTCTGAATCTTGAGAGATCGTCAGTGAATGTAATGAAGTAGGAAGAACCGTTCTTGGCATGTGTAGACATGGGACCGCATACATCACTATGTACCAGTCCTAAGAGTTCCGTAACTCTTTCTCCGTGTCCACTAAACGGAGTTTTGGTCATTTTTCCTTTGAGACATGAATGGCAAGTATCATAAGATGATAATTCGAACGAATTCAAATATCCATCCTTATGTAACTTAGCTAGCCGTGTCGCATTGATATGACCATGTCTACAATGCCATAAGAAGAATTCGTTCATTTCTGAACTTTTCCTCTTGTGTGTGTTTTGTATATTAAGGACTGAATTTTGATTGAGAATGAATATGCCATTATGTAACGAGCCTGATCCAATCAACTTTTGATCTAGGAATATGTTCATAACATTATCCTTTACAACAAAATTATATCCTTCTTTACTTAATAAAGAAACCGATATAATGTTGCACATCATGTTCGGAATATAATAGAACTCATTCAGAATCAGTGTATTACGACTTGGTAATACAAGGTGATATTCGCCAACTGCTTTGGCTACAATACTTGCACCGTTCCCTGCATTAACGGAATGATCACCTTTTCCCAGTTCTCTACCTTTCTGTAGCCCATGTAACAATTTACATATATGGGATCCTGATCCGGTATCTAATATCCAGGACGTAGGGTGAACTGAGAAACAGTTCTCAATAACTAACACACCCGAAGAAGGTGCATCTACATGCATGTTCTCCGTTTGGGCAGTGTGAGAATCCAGATATTCTCCTATTCCCTGTTCAGTCTTATAACTCTTATAAGAAAGAATGTGACCAACGTTCCCCTGCTCAGTATAATAATCGGGTTCAATCAATACATCCATATTATTATCTTGATTATGGCCTGACATGGTCGCTACCTAGAAAGAGAGAGAAGAAAACACTTTAGCGTATGCTCTTGCAAGATTAGATTGGTTATTATCTTATCTAATCAGGATGTCTCCCACTGTTTTTATCAAATCTTCCTCCAAACCCTAAAAGGTAAGATTAGCCGGGATTAATTACACCATACAATTTCGTCAATCTTTCAGCCAGATCAGTGTCGGTACTTGAGGGAGGTTTCCCGTGCTTTCGCACGGACCTAATTAAAGTAAACCTCGTTTTTCTAGAGGCATAACCCCGTTAACACTTTTCTAGACACCTACTTGATCGGCTAATTGTCTTGTGTAAAACTCTCCCAGAAGTAACTCTTATTCGCAATGGGTATCGGGATCCAACTATCTCATAGGAGGTACGCAATCTCATTGCAAATTTTAACACTTGAAATTCCCGATAATATTTTGCCCCTAGCAACTTATAACCTTAACATAGTCAACAAATCATAATTACTAGCCAAGTTCAACCCGTCACTTTCCGATTGAATTAAACCTACCTGTACGACCCTTAATATAGTCAACAAAGTCGTGCAACTACCTTAATCCAATCACATCGCATGTTTTAGCAGATAAGTACTAATTAGCTACCGCACACTACGCCTTAACATAGTCAACAATGTAGCATGAATACTAACTAGTCTTTATCTGAAATGACGGAGGGCTACGCAGGTTTTTCTGAAAACCTTGAGCGTAATGAACTTGATATCGTCGTAGAATCAAGTGAATTTTGAAAAGGAGTGTTTTGAGGCTTTTTTAGTTTCGCTAAAGAGGTCACTCCCGGTGAAGGGATCTCGGCTCTTTCCCCATCGAATAAGGTGCAGGATATATCATATATACCGCTGTACAAAGCAAAAACTATATAAGCTGTCAAAAACTAAACCGTGAGTTTGTAGCATCTGCCAGTTTCGCTAAAGAGGTCACTCCAGGTGAAGGGATCTCGGATCTTTCCTCATCGAATAAGGTGCAGGGTATATCATATATACCGCTATGCAAAGCAAAACTGTAGCTACCCTTTTTATAAAGTTTTGATTCTACAACATATTTTAGGTTTCTTTTCTTTTTATTAATCTCATTAATATATCCCATCAGCTTATGCTTCCTAAGCATCACAGAAGAAACGAAAGCAGTAATATTTATATATCAGCATACATATAGTATAAGCATTCGTCTCAGACAGTAATATGATCTCATCACAGAACATTGCAGCAGAAGAACTTATATGAAATATTGGATATACTAGGATATCCGTGTTTTAATACGAGCCGATATAAAACATGGATTTCATGGTCGCGATAAATAACCAAACCCACATCCCTAGACCCCTACGTGAGCGGCAGTAACACTGCCAATTCTAGGGTTAGGAGACCTGGTCTTGACTCCTCGAGATGGCCTCCCACTAGACCCTAGAACCCAGTTACTTATGCTCCCCTCCTTAGGTCTACCTAATGCGGAAAAGTAAATAATATACACTGGTGACATCAACCTCATCCCGGAAGTGCCCCAATAAAAGAATATTACATACAAATGAATTTTACATGAATGAAAATAAAAACCCTCATCTCACATAAAACCCCCGGCTATTCAGAACACGACGATCCAATATAACATATCACAGCAACACATAATATCGCATATCATCAACGTAAGTAAGTATGCATACACCGATCGTCGTTGATGTATAGCAACGAAAACTGGCAATACAACTACATACTATACTTATGGTCACAGAAAAGAAATTGTAAAACTACAACATTTGGAATCCACAATCACTTTAGATATCGTAAATCCGAAATATCATATACTTCGCATTTCATGCCTAACTATATGAATTCCACATATTGTATCACATTCCAGATAAATAGACAGTATTAAACTTTCCGATCGAATAATCAAATACCCAAGATTTCCTAAATAGCTCAACACTTGAGTGGAGTTCAAATAATCCCAGAATATTTCGCGGTACCGACGGTCCAGCCGTAGAAGGGTCAAACCAACGCCTCACATGTGGCACGCCGTACTGCCCCAAACCCTAAGGTTTAGAGGAGGTTCAGACGGTCACATAATCGAATTAAGGTTTGTGTTCTTCTAGAGAGACCGCCGCGTTACTTGCACGTTTTTCTGAAAGATTTAAACCCAAGAAAAATTCAACACTTCAAAGTTCTTCGTTCCGGGAAAAAATGAGTTAATGATATCCGTTCGAACATTTTAACCGTTTCTAAATATCCGGAAAATATAACGAAATTAAATTTTCCGATCGAATCAACGAATACAAAATAATCCCCAGAACACTCAACATTTGAGTCAAATTAAAAATACCCAGAAATATGCACTAATAGCTACGGATATTACAGTTGCAAACCCAAAGCCTAATTCAACAGTGCGACCGCGGATCCGCGGCCCAAGCGATGTATGGCCGGGGTTCCGCGGCGGTCCGTATGGATTACAGGCTCGTTTTGCACAGTAATATTTATATTTCCCTGCTGGTATTTTTAAGTATTTTTAATGCAGAAAAAATCACAGTTTTAAAAATTGTCCACAGAGGGGGTTCAAATCGTCGTTTCGGGGTTCGATCGGAGTTTTAACTTCGTATGCACGTCGCCTAATGCTCTAGCTAGGCTCTGATACCACTGTAGGGTTCCTAGACACACTTGTGAGGGTTCATAAGGCATCAACCATGCCCGAATAAAATTTTAGACGTGCCGAACAACCCAAAACCGGGATCTTTGCTAGATTATTAGGGTTTAACATGCAAGTAAATATCTTTACAACTAAAAGTGATGGATTACAACCTTTGTAGTCCGCTCCTTCACTTCATAAGCTCCAAGTAGAAGTCTATTCTCCGCGATCCACGATCTCCCGGACTTAAGAGCGGCTCCACGACTCGAACGATCCATGCTAGCTTGTAGTGTTCCTTTTCTCCGATGATCTACGTCGAAGTTTCTATAACTCAAGCTCTCTCACTCTAATGAGGTGAACACCCTAATCTAATTGGCTAGATTAGATGACGATGATGGAGTAGAATTTATGCTTTCTTTTTATATCAAATTCTCACATGAAAACATCACAAAAGAAAAGCCTAGTAAGCTTACTCACATCTCAAGGTTGAAGATGAAGATGAAAAATGAGTTAAACCTTTTGTGATGAATAATGAAATGAATATATGAATAATAATGCAACCATGGTCAAGGATGACAAGGATAACCCTTGTAGAGAATTAACTAGGGCTAGGGTTTGGTTGGGTCAAAGAATGAGTCATAAGAAAATATCAACCATACTATCTAACTCATGACAAAAGAAATTCCTTCTAAAAGGTGCAAGAAGAAACTAACCCAAATCAAACCCTAACCTTGTTTAATCACCACTAAACATGTTTCATCATTAATCATATCATGTTACAATAATATATATCACATATATATTATATATTTGTAACAAAAGAAAATAATACAATTAACATATATCGCATATATATCAATGTATTATCCGGTGAGAAAATGAAATAATAAAGCGATCCAATATTAGATAATGTAATACAATATATCATATATATTATTATACATTAAATTATCGAATCAACACTTTATCCGACAATCCGGTTATATCGAATATAAACGACTAATATATCATGTACCGATTCATCGAATCAACACTTGATCCGATGACCCGGCTCATATCTAAATATCGCGAGAATATAATACGGTATCTCATATCGCATTATCCTCAGTTCTGCACATATCACATATGTGCCCTTACTCCGTTTTGCCTGAGTCAAGAAACCTCTGTGTAGGACTCTAAAGGATCGTCAATACGCCGGTAGCAGGTGATGATCATATCAAACACCCACAAGCTGCAAGCGTACAGCTAAACGTAACAGCCACCAAGGTATTGAGCGATCAGAAGATCAACAAGCTAGCCTTTCCATTCTCCTGTGAATCCAATCGGTAACACTCCCGTACAGTCCGGTCTCTTCGTCTGATATGTCGCATATCAAGTCTAGAGGTGGTATACGTCAGACACCAATAACTGATAAGTCGGGTCGATATGTATCTCATAATGGATCGAGAAACTACTGGTAACACTTACCAGTAAATCACTATATCAGTCCTGGCCAGGGACTTCCAGTTATAGCCAATCGAACACAGCACAACATCAACTCCCTATACTGGGAGAAAGGAATCCCCTCCTATCGCTCATTGCCTCCATGTGATTCGGGACTGCACGCAAAAGCCACCGTTTTGCACGCCCTCTGGGACGTGGTAAGGTGGAAATCAAAACACAGTGGGAATCACACAAGACTCTATGATGATCTCGGGTCTACAGACTACCCTATACCAGTATCACCGGAGAACTGCCATCTGACGTGTGGTATATTACCATTTGGGAGTTCTCGACGAGTCCGTCCAGTGTACCCAGTCTCCACTGAGCACCCGTACACCATCCTTGATGTCAAAACACCGATGGATATGGGATCATCCATCGCCCATCATATGGGTCAAGATGCGTATACGCCAGTCTACTCTGGTGTATCGATGCCCTGTCTCGATATACCATCGACTAGGAATAGTTATAGGATGTACTCATCGACTACCGTGGCCCCACTAGTATGATCTCATCATAGTCCCAGTAGTCGAGTATAGATCCTAAGGGCTCTATCAACATGTGAGAGTAAGACGGTAAACCAATACAGGTCAACATGTTTAGATAAAGTGAAACCAAATAGCATACTATCATGACGAGCAAGAAAGTCCTCTCTCTATATATATCCAAGCATCCATTATAATATACATCATATGTACAACAATGGCCTCTAGGGCATATACATAACTAACAGATAGTGGTTTTCCTGGTCTCCCGAGGTGAGCTCCTTTTCGAAGATATCGTCGGGCGCATCCCTGGGCAATCGGCTGTTTTTTCTGGGTGATGCCAGCGAATCAGGGTAAGATCTCTGCATTAAAGAGGGTGCGCTGGATCTTGTGCACTTTTGTTGAGACGACAGACCTCGTGTCGGGCGTTGGTTGGCTGATGTGACATGCCACAAGCTTCTGGCATCCGACAGGATTCAGCCAATGTGCGTGCAGCAGGTGGAGTGATCACAGCCGTTGAATGCGAAGAGTTGTTTTTTTGGCGTGAGCCGACCGTCGCCGTTGGATGAGGACGCCGGCAGTATAAATCGAGGGGAGGCCTGATTCGGGATCTCTCTCTATCTCTCTCTTCACATTTTCCTCATTCTGAGTCTTGTTGGCATGGCGCTCTCCCCTTTTAGGTCGGATTTTGCGTTTTCTCTTCTCGAGGATTTCTTCTCATCAGGTTAGATATCTTGTTTTCCTTTCTCCTGCTTCTTCTCCTTCTGATCTGAGCCTTCTTCTCCCTTTGGCAGGACCAATGGATCGATCCGGGACTCTTGCTGCCCCCGGTACTCAGCCCCAGAGGGGGGCCACCGGTGCGACCGTGCTTCCGGCTGAACCGAGTCCCGCACCAAATTTGCCGCTGATGGAGGGGCCATCAGCCTCGTCACGAGCTCCCGATGATTGCCCCGGCGGAGGCTAAAGGCGTCCACGTGTCCCTGAGCCTTAGATGAGGGATGCAGGAGAGGACAAGGATGGGCTTCCCCTTAAGAGGAAGAGGACAGTCTCCCGTGTGCTACCGTTGGAGATTCCTGTGTGGGTTCCCGTGCAGGAGGGGACGTCCATTTTGTGGTCCCATCGGGGGTTTCCGTCACTACCAGCCATCTTGCTGGTATAGAGGAGTCAGTTGGGGGCCAGATGCCTCGGGGGACCCTCAGGGTTCAAATGGCGGCTATCGCGCAGGAGGCGATTCAGGCATGTATTCCCTCATGTGTTGTTGTGAGCGCCCTCTTCTTAGTTCGGGTGTCCCTAAGTCTCTATGCCGTTTTTTGCCAAGTCCTTCAGCACTGCGCCCTCGTTACTCATATGGAGGCCAAAGGGGCCTTCCATGCTGCGAGGTCAGAAGAAGAGTCTTCTCCGGAGGCCGAGGGTCTGCAACTCGAGCTGCGTCTGGAGAAGGCGAGGATGGCTGCCCTTGAAGCTCGGTCAGAAGCTGCGGAGTTCATCGTTTCAAGGTGCCGGGAGTCCTATCGCCGCCTGAGCGAGTCCCACCAAGACATCAAGGCGAAGTTGGTGGAACTGGCCGACCGCTTTGCCGCTATGAAGAGGGCGAGGGATGCCAGCAGGCGGGATGCCGAGGCGGCGCTTCAGGCGGCGGAGGTTGCCGAGATCCGGGCTAGGAAGGCGGTGGCCGATTACAAGGGGACGGACCAGTTTTACATTGATCTCGGAGAAGCCTCCGCCATTGCATAGAACAAAGCTCTTGATGCCATCAAGGAGCAGCTTCCAGAGTTTGTCGACAGTGATCTTCAAACTCGGGTCCCACTTTCGGCGTTCATGCCCCCATTCGACAGTGATGAGGGAAGCGAGGCCTAGGCCGGGCTCGCGGCCCAAACTTCTTGGCTTTTCCTCCGCTCTCTTTTCTAAGCCTACGGGCATTTTGTAAGGCTGGGGAGCCCACAGTACCCTTGTAAAAACTTTAACTTTGTGAATAAAGATTTTTATTTTTGCACTAGTGTTTGTGCTTGTATTTTCCTTTGTCGGTAAACACTCGTATTTGCACAATACTGCCTTCTTTTTATGTCGGTTCTTTGTCTAGCGATCACATATCGGGTTGAATCTGTTTGTTTGCCGAGTGTGCATAGACCGGTGCGAAGACGGTATCTCCATGGCCCCGAAGTCGAGGTGGAGATTGCTTAGACGTAGAACCGGATGCCTCATGGTGAGGTCATGTTCCTTAGCGTGGGAAGCTGGGAGAGGCATGCTGGTGATCCACTGAGCAGGGTAGCTGCTCGGTGCCTCTTGGCGAGGGCTTTGATCCATGGTGTGTTGTGGTAGGGAGCTACCAGCCAGGAATAATCGAGCAAGGGTGAGCGCGGTTGCCTCTTTCGAGGGCTTTGATCCTTAGCGCGGGAGGGGCCGTGAGTAGCCTACTAAAGACGGCCGAGCAGGGTAGTTTCTTGGTGCCTCTTGGCGAGGGCTTTGATCCTTAGCACGGGAGGGGCCATGAATGGACTACTAAGGATGGCCGAGCAGGGTAGCTGCTCGGTGCCTCTTGGCGAGGGCTTTGATCCTTAGCGCGGGAAGGGCCGTGAGTGGCTTACTAAGGACGGCCGAGAAGGGTAGCTGCTCAGTGCCTCTTGGAGAGGGTTTTGATCCTTAGCGTGGGAGGGGCTGTGAGTGGCCTACTAAGGATGGTCGTACAGGGTAGCTGCTCGGTGCCTCTTGGCGAAGGCTTTGATCCTTAAGGACGGGCCGAGCAGGGTTACTGCTCGGTGCTTCTTGGCGAGGACTTTGAGCCCTGGTTTGGTAGTAAGCTACCAGCCAGGGATAACCGAGCAAGAGCGGGCCCGATTACCTCTTGGCGAGGGCTTTGATCCCTGGTTTGTTAGGGTAGGAAGCTACCAACTAAGGATAACCGAGCAAAGGCGGGCCCGGTTTCCTCTTTCGAGGACTTTTCATCCTTAGTGCGGGAAGGGCCGTAAGTGGCCTACTAAGGATGACCGAGCAGGGTTGCTGCCCGGTGCCTCTTGGCGAGGGATTTTTGTCCTCAAGGATGGCCGAGCAGGGTTGCTGCCCGGTGCCTCTTGGCGAGGGCTTTGATCCCTGGCATTGTTGGGTAGGGAAGCTACCAACCAGGGATAGCCGAGCAGGGTTGTTGCTGGGCTACCTCTTCGTGAGGGCTTCGATCCTTGGCACTGTGGGGCAAGCGAGCTACCGGCCAGGGATACCCGAGCAGGGTAGCTGCTGGGCTGCCTCTTGTTGAGGGCTTAGATCCCTGGCGTTGTGGGGTAGGCGAGCTACCGGCCAGGGATAGCCGAGCGGGGTAGTCCCTGGGCTGCTTCTTAGTGAGGGCTTAGATCCCTGGCGTTGTGGGGTAGGCGAGCTACCGGCCAGGGATAGCCGAGCAGGTTAGCTGCTGGGCTACCTCTTATTGAGGGCTTAGATCCCTGGCGTTGTGGGGTAGGCGAGCTACTGGCCAGGGATAGCCGAGCAGGGTAGCTGCTAGGCTGCCTCTTTGCGAGGGCTTCGATCCTTGGCACTGGAGGGGTCGTGGGAGGCCTGCCAAGGATGAACCAAGCAGTGAAGCTGCTCGGTCGCCTCGTTGTGAGGTCTTAGATCCCTGGCGTTGTGGGGTAGACGAGCTAGCGGCCAGGGATAGCCGAGCAAGGTAGCTGCTGGGCTACCTCTTCGTTAGGGCTTCGATCCTTGGCGCTGGAGGGGCCGTGGGAGGCCTGCCAAGGATGAACCAAGCAGTGAAGCTGCTCGGTCGCCTCTTTGTGAAGGCTTAGATACCTGGCGTTGTGGGGTAGGCGAGCTACCAGCTAGGGATAGCCGAGCGGGGTAGTCGCTGGGCTGCCTCTTAGTGAGGGCTTAGCTCCCTGGCGTTGTGGGGGTAGCGAGCTACCGGCCGGGGATAACGAGCAAAGTACCACTAGGAGTACTTTCTTGATCTCGTTCCGCCATAGTACCTTTAGGATGAATAAGACTCTTTTTTTGCAACGTTCTAGCGTTCCCTCATTGTTATTTGAATGAAAGGACCCTTTATAAAAATTTACATTGCCTTTGTGAAAGGAGAGGTACACACTCGTAGGTATTCATTTTACCGGTAAAACTTGAGCTTCTCAGCGTTGTAAGGTCATGGAAACTTGCGCCCGTCTGCGTCCTATAAATGGTAGGCTCTATCGGGAAGTACCTCAGATATGAGGAAAGGGTCGTCCCACTACGGGGAAAACTTGTGCAGTCTGCCTTGATCGACGAACTCGGTCCGCCGTAAGACCAGATCTCCGGTCTTGAAGGAGCGACGCTTGACCCGCGCGTTGTAGTATCGGGTTATTTGCTGCTGATAGGCGGCAGCTATGATCTGAGCCTGGTCCCATTTCTCCAAACAGATGTCCAGGTTGGTCCGCAGTGCTGTAGTGTTTGCTTCATCGTCGAAGTGTTCGACCCGGTGGCTGGGTAGCCCGATCTCCGCTGGGATCATTGCCTCGGTCCCGTAGCAGAGGCTAAAAGGGGTTTCCCCGGTGGGGGTCTTCTTTGACGTGCACAGGGCCCATAAGACCTGGGGCAATTCCTCGACCCAACTTCCTTCGCGTCCTTCTAGGCGGGTTCGGAAACCTCGGAGGAAATCACGGTTAGCAACTTCGGCCTGCCCGTTGCATTGGGGATGTGCGACCGTGGCAAACTTCATAAGGATATGGTATTCGTAGCAGAAATCCTTCACTTTCTCGTTTTCGAAGTTCGTCCCGTGGTCGGTGATGATACACCTTGGGATTCCGAACCGGAGTATCAGGTTGTTCTGCAGGAACTTGATGGTCGCGGCAGCGTCCGGTTTCCTGATGGGGACGGCCTTGACCCACTTCGTGAAGTAATCTACCGCGACGAGGATATACTTTTGCCCTCCCGTACCGGTCAGGAACTGGCCTATCATGTCCAATCCTCACTGGACAAATGGCCACGGGGAGGTTAAAGCGGTTAGCTCAGTGGCCGGAAGGCGAGGTATGATTCCGTGGAGATGGAAACTTTTGCATCTCCTGACGAGCTTTTGGGCGTCTCCGTGAATAGTGGGCCAGCAGTACCCCTCGAGCAATGCCTTCTGGATTAAGGTTCTGGCCCCTTGGTGTGCGCCGCCGACCCCTTCATGGACTTCACGGAGTACGTAGTCGGCTTCGTGGGGGTCGACGCACCGGAGCAGGGGCTGAGTGAAGGATTTCTTATAAAGGTTCCCATTGCTCCATACGAAGTGACGGGCCTTGGCACGGAGATGTCGGGCTGCTCCCCGATCTTCCGGGAGTGTACCATCACATAAGAATTCCACGAGGGGCTTCCTACAGTCTTTTTCATCTTCCTGTGCTGTGTATACATGGAATACTGTCGCCCCGTCTTCCACGCTGGGTCGTGGTAGGGTTTCGAAGAGGGTTGACCGCTTGTTGTTGGCCAAGTAGGATAAGGCCAGCTTGCTCAGGGCGTCGGCTTGTGCATTGAGCTGTCTGGGTATTTTTTCTATCCGGATTTCGTCGAAGTTCTTCCGAAGTTTTCTTACCTCGGCCAGATATTTCACCATTAGGGGTTCCAGGGCATCGAAGTGGCCGGATACTTGGCCAACGACTAGAGCTGAATCACTGCGGATTTGAATTATCTTTAGCCCCAGCCCAGAGGCCCTGCGAAGTCCAGCCAGCAGGGCCTCGTACTCTGCCGCGTTGTTTGAAGCCTTGAATCCGAGCTTCAGGGAATATTACATTTCTGCCTCATTCGGGCCCTGAATGATAAAGCCGGCGCCGCAGCCTTCCTCGGTCGAGGACCCATCGACGTAGATGACCCACTCAGGGACCGAGTTGGGTCTCCCCACGATCGGGAGTCGATCCGTGAGGGTCGGTGCGGGCTCCGGTTCCTTGCTGAGGATGGTGCACTGGACAATAAAATCGGCCAGGGCTTATGCTTTGATGGCCAGCCTCAGGCGGTATTTTATGTCAAACTGGGAAAGCTCCCACCTCCATTTCTCTAAGCGGCCGGAGGATTCGGGCGAGGCGAGGATAGCCCCCAGCGGGCGCTCGGTGAGAACGAGGATAGTGTGTGCCTGGAAGTAGTGTCGTAGCTTCCTTGAGGCCACAACGAGTTCCAGGACGATCTTCTATATGGCCGGGTATCTCTTCTCTGCGTCTTTAAAGATGTGGCTCACGTAGTACACCGGCTTCTACGCTCCATCGACCTCTCGTACGAGTACTGAGCCCGCTGCTTGATCGGGTACCGCCAGATATAGTGAGAGCTCGTCCCCTTCAACTGGTCGAGCTAGTAGCGGTGGCGTCGCAAGGTGTCTCTTCAATTGGTCGAAGGCGGTCTGGCACTCTTCGGACCACTCGAACCTCGGGATTTTCCTCCGAGCTTTGATGAATGGGAGGCACTTCTCCCCAGACCTTGACATGAAATGGCTCAGAGCGGCTACCCGCCCTGTCAGTCGCATGATTTCCACATTGGTCTTGGGCGCGATCATGTTGAGGATCGCGTCGATTTTTTCCCTATTAGCCTCGATCCCGTGGTGGGTGACCATGAAACCGAGGAATTTTCCCCCGGTGACCCCGAATGCGCACTTGGCGGGGTTTTGTTTCATTTTGAACTTGCGGAGTACCTCGAAGGCCTCACCCAGGTCCTTGGCATGGTCGGACGACAAGACTGATTTGACGAGCATGTCGTCGACGTAAACCTCCATGTTCCTGCCGATCTGTGGCTTGAACATGCGATTGACCAACCGTTGGTACGTAGCCCCGGCGTTCTTGAGTCCGAAGGGCATCATCTTGTACCAGTATACCCCCAGGTCCGTTGTGAATGCGGTGAGATATTCGTCTGCTGGATTCATACGGATCTAATTGTAGCCGGAGAAGGCATCTATGAAGCTCAATAGCTCATGGCCTGCCGAGCTGTCGACGAGCTGATCTATCCGAGGTAGGGGATATTTGTCTTTGGGGCAGGCCTTGTTGAGGTTGGTGAAGTCGACGCACATGTGTCACTTCCCGCTTGACTTCTTAACCAGGACGACGTTAGCTAGCCATTCTGAATAAGGAACATTCCGAATGAAGTTGGTGGCGAGGAGCCGATCTAGCTCGTCTTCGATAGCCTTCTGTTTGACCAGAGAGAAGCTTCACTTTTTCTGTCTGACCGGTCAGGCCGTAGGATTAACCCAGAGCTTGTAAGATATAATTTTTAGGTCGATCCCAGGCATGTCAGCGGGCGCCCAGGTAAATACGTCGGAGTTTTTTCTGAGGAAATGGACTAGGTCATCTCGCCGAGTTCCTGTCAGGAGCGACCCGATCTGAACAAGTTTTTCGCCATCCCCTTCTATGAGGGGGTCCTCTTTCAGTGGCTCCACCGGGGACCCTCAGACCTCGGTTTGCTCGTCTCGAGTGTCTAGAGAACCCCTGATGTCACCCACACCTTCGGCATCGTCGACCGGTCTCTCCGATGAAGATGTCGCGGTGAAGCAAACCTTTGCAATTCGCTGGTCTCCATAGAACCAACCTATCCTGCCCTGGTCGAGGGGGAACTTCATCGCCAGGTGATAGGTCGATATCTGGGCCTGGAGCGAGTTCATCGTGGGGCGGCCAAGGAGGATGTTGTAAGCCGGTGGAATTCTCGCTATGATGAATTCTACCGGCAGAGTCCGCGTACGGTTGGCCTCCCTGATGTTGAACTGTAGAGTAATTACCCCTTCCGCCGTGATGGAGTGGTTGGTGAACCCTGAGAGGACGTGGGTGGTCGGCCTCAGGTCTGCCGAGGAGAGCCCCATGCACAGGAAGCAGTCGTGGAAGAGAATGTCTGCCGAGCTTCCCGAGTCGACCAGGATCCTATGCACTTCATATTGATGGACTCGAGCCGTAATCACCAAGGGGTCTTTGTGGGGGCAAGGATATGCCATGAAAGTCCCCTTTGTCAAAAGTGATCGGCTCGGTCTCCCTTGACCTCTTCGTCGGTCTGCTGTCGGCCACCGCGGCTGGTGCGGGGTGCTGAGTCTCGTATGTACCCGACGTACCCCTGGCCGTCATGACCATGATTTTCGACGAGCCTTGGTTCCCTTTGGTGAGGTTCCTTATGCCCCCCGGTGGGGTTGTTTTTGAGCTGCCGTAGAGAGTCTCACGTGCGCGACCCCGTCGAGAGAGGGAGTGTCGGTCGTGCCTATAAACAGACGAGCTGACCGCCACCGCCTTGGGAGGGACAGGGATGCGATGAGACTCGGGGAGAAACTCTAGCATAAGAACTCGGAGCCAAACTTAGCGGTGCCCACCGGGCTTTCGAGTGCATCGGCCCGAGAAAACCGTAGTTGCCGGAAATGATGAGGCGGCGGTCGGCAGTGCCGACACGGGCGGAGTCTTCTCTCTCCCGGTAGAGGTCCTGGTCCCGAAGTGGGGGAGCGGTGACTTGGTGATCTTGCCCCACCGTTTGGACATGGATCAGCGCCTCCACAACAGACGTATGTCGGTCTATGCGGCTGGCGAGAGCGTTGATGGCATTCGGCGGAGGAGGTTCGTCCGCGTCTCCGTTAAGGGGGAGGCGGCGGCTAGTGCTTAGATCTTCGTGATGATCGCTCTCCATTAGATTGAAATCGAAAAGTGAACTTTTGTTTTTGTGGAATCAAGGTGTTCCCACAGACGACGCTAGCTGGCGCGACCTGGATCGTGCCGAGATGTTACCTTCCGTTAATCTGCTGATAGCAGAGATGGGTGGCTGAGATTGGATCTGGAGGCTGTCGCTCCTGAGGAGTATGGATCTCAATTGGCTTGAGGTTGTAATTGTCGAGCTACCTGCAAGGAAGTCTCGGGGTAGTTGTACCACCGAGGACCCTCCGACGGTTAAGTTAGACTAAAGATCCGAGCAGAGTAACGGCTTAGTGGAGTAAAAATGTCTTTCTTGGACCGTCTGAAGAAGGGGTTTATATAGCGGTGGCAGCAAGCAGGGCGGGTGAGAGAATCGCGCCGGCCGTTACGCTCCCGACGTCATGCCCGCGTGATGAGCGGGATCTCCCGTTAATGGAGAGGCAAGCTTGTTAATGGCAGATCGTGATGGCGTGGAACGTAGGATGTGGCCGGCGGATATCTCGTGCATGGCGAGATTCGCGAGATGGCGGTTGTGACTTTGAGCGGTGCCGTTGGTCGGTCGATGAGACCAAGGAAGATGACCTCGGCGGGAGAGCTCGCGGACGAGCGGGAGAGCCGAGATATCTTGGTTTTGCTGTAGCCCGGAGACGAGCTGTGAAGCCGAGGAGGCCGGTTATGCAGGGGGCTCGTAGGTGAGCCAACATTTGCTCGGTAGGACGAGCATAGGAATGGTCCGGTCGGCCACTGTAGGCCCTTTCTTGCATGCTCTGGGACACGTCATCTGCCATAATTATAGGCTGACATGCACAAAGTTCTTTTAACCATTTCCAGCGAAATAGACCGCATGTTATTTGTTCCATCTTCCAATTCGCAAAAGAGATCAAAGTGTATTAGTCTTCCATGCTCGATACTTTAGATCTGTTGTTTTTCTTCGTCATTCTACAAGTTACATATTTTGGTTCAAGATATTATCCAAACTCTCGGTTATCCACCATGAGTTTGAGAGAGGCTGTTAGATTATGAGATATTTGAAGATAACTGTATTAAATAATATGGAAATTTGTGCTATTTTTTAGGGTTCGAAATTGCATACTCTCCCCGTGACTATCTTCTATCACAACAGAATTACATTTCTGATCTTCCTGCACGAACCACGGTTGACAATTCTACTATTAATAATAGTACTTCTACAGCTACACCGATGGAGATTCATCTGAAACTTCATCAAGCAGATGGTTCGACTCGACCTTCATCCATTGCACAGATTAAATGACCGATCTCTTTACGAAACCTCAAACGCGTACCAAACTTTTACATTACTTGTCCAAATTCTTGGTTTATAATACACCGTGAGTTTGAGGAGGCTATTAAGATATTCATATCTTTTATTATATCTTTTATATCATTTAGTATTTATCTTTGTGTATTGGGGTTAATATGTATTATACATATATTACGTATTGGGGTTTCATATTATGGGCTATATATATATATATATATATATATATATATATATATATATATATATATATATATATATAGGCATATTGTACACTGTATTTTGATCAATTGTTAATAATATTTTCTCTCTCTCAAATTCAATGGTTACTAACATGCTATCAGAGCTTATCCTACCATTGATTGTTGCCGTCATCGATGATTGATCATCTCCACCATCCCGTCTCATCGTTTTCTTGTCTCCTCGATCGCCACATCTTCCCGTCGTCGAATCCCTCTCCATCTGATGACTCTGATGTCACCGTCGATCTATTTCTCCTTCTCCTCTTATTCGAACCTAAATTTCTCCTTCGTGCTCTTCGTTTCTTACTTATTTACACAATTTGGTGCTTCACATCAAAATCATCATCGTTATCACCATCGTCGTTATCATCTGAAATCGCAAAATCAGAATCTAATGAATTCGTCTTCTTCTTTTGTTCTTCTTCTCTTCCTTCCCTTCGATTTTCCCAAATTATTCATCTTCTTCCTATCTTTTCCACAATTACTAATAAAAATATCCTCCTCAATAAAATCATCATCATAGGCATCCAAAGATTTATTCATTCTCATATTCTTGCTCTTCTTTTATTGCTTATCCACAACAACATGATACTTCACATCCATCATCACTGTTCTCGTCTTCCAAAACCTCCATTGGCGATTTCTAAATCCTCTCAATAATATCAAGGCATTCCCCTACCGTCGAAGTCACTTTCTTTCCGATCTCATCGAAGCCCTCACCATCAACACCCCTAATCTTTTCAAAGTCACCTTCTCTTAAAAAAATTTTAAAAAGAAGAAGTGATGTTATCTCCGCTAATATCGTCGTCTTCTATATCTTTCGCTACTTCTATTTCTATCTGGGCAATACCATCTACTCATTTTTCTTCTTCTTCTTATACTATTTTTTCTTCTATATGTGAGATGACATCTTCTCTTTCCGCCAATTCTCCTACTTCTATATCGATGGTGCCATTTCTTATTTCTTTTTTTCTACTTTTTTATCTGTCTCTACTTATTTATGGTTACGATTAGCTCCTTATTTTGGTGGTTCTTCTTCTTCTTCTTTTACTTCTCTATTGATCATGTCATCTGCTTTTTCTTCGTCTTTCTTTTCTGCAACTAAATATAGGCAATTGTTTCACTTTGTTCTTCTATTTTGTTGGTTATATATTTATTTTCATATGAGTGTACACAGGCTTTTGATATAAATAAGCGAGTTTCATTAATAAGACTCAAGCCTTGTTGAGATTTATTCCATCTTATATTTTATATCATGCACCTCTCATAGTTTTCCAATGTGGGACTATTCCCAAACATATCTCAACACTGATAAAGGTTTCTGTCTCTTCTATCAGCCTCAATCAAGATCAAATCTGCACAACCATTTCATTTTATGACACTTCTCCACAAAGCATTTCCACTACAAGAAAATATAGGTTATTTCATCAGGGGGTTATTTCGTCGGTTGTTATCCAATAAAATAACCATAATTTAAAACAAAGGGGGTCGAGAAATTAGTTTAAGGTCGACGAAACCCCCCCCCCCAAATCGAGTCTCCTCGAAAAATTTCTATCTCCCCAAAATCCTAAAATCTCCTTTCTCATTGCCACCACCGTCTTCATCATCGCCGCCGCCATCCCATCTTCGATCTCAGGTGTCGCCACTATCTTAGCCGCGCCACATCTCCGCCCTATTCTCTTTCTTCGATGACCCTAAAGACCACCAACGCCTTCTCTTCCCTCTCTAACATCCCCGACGACCACCGCCACCACCACCAACTCCTCTTTCCAATTCCAAGCCCCCGACTTCCACTGTCACGCCTCCTTCTCTCCAACTTCAATCCTCCTCATGCCCTAACCGCCAATGCCTCCTCCCCGACGACCCCGCTACCGCCTCCTCTCTCCAACACCAAGACTTAATTGCCATCTCCTCCTCCCCAATGATCGCTCCACCACCTCTTCTAAAGCTCAAGTAAGCCGCGTCGCCTCAATTGAATTTTTTTCAAATGGAAAATTACATTTTCTTTAATTAAATTCTTTGGGTGAATATGAATTTTTTATTTGTTTGCTTATGCTGTGAGGGTGAGTGTGGTTATTTGCTTGGTTGATAATGAATTGGTTGATTATAGTTAGCCTGTTAATGGTGGATGTGATTATTTGCTTAGTTAAAATTATGGTGAGAGTATTGTGATGAGAAATGTTGATGAAGGAGTGGATTGTGGTGAGAATTGTTGATGTTATTGCATTGTTATTGATTTGTAAAGAAAGTATTGATGTTTGGTATTAATTTTTAAAAAGAGAAAAAGGGTTGGGGAAGGAGGAGGAAGGGGAGGCAAAAAGAGGTGAAGGAGTTGGGATGGAAAGAGAAAAGAGAGGAAAGTTTTAGAAAGTTGAGACTTTTTTTCTTCTGACATAGAAGAAGTTGAAAGTTATGTAAAGAGCAGGATACTTAACATAATTAGGTATTTGTTCATTCTAATAAATGACCTATGATTGCTATTTCTCCTTTCTTGCAAGTTATAATGGGAATATGAATAGATTTAACTATTTCTTTAGCTTATTTGTATGATTTTTCTTTAGGAGGTGACAATGTTGGAATCAAATAATTTGATAAGTTTATAACTAAAAAGGTGAATTTGAATCCCAAGCTTGATGTGAAACCAAAACAATAATTTGAAACCAAAACCATAAGTTCCAATGAAAAACTTTAGAAAACATATGAATTGAATCTTGAACTTCAGGATAATACGAAAATATTATACTAAGTGTACAAAACTCGATGATAACATGAAATTTACATGTTATCATCGAGGATCTCATATTAAAAAAATGTGTCTTAGACCCCATCTATCAGTTATATATGCAATGGTTTCCATCGTGATATAAAACTAAGTAATGGTTTTCAAAACTAAGTGTTTAATCATTTGTTTCTAACAACCGTCATGTAGTTTATGTAACAAGAAAACTGGTTATATTATAACCGATAGATTTTTCCAGGGTAAAAAGGTTAAGAATTTATAACGCAAACACACCCTGCATTTTTGCTTTCATTCTTTTTAGATTATTTTCGTCGGCATCTTTTTGCTGGTTCTCCGTGTACAAATATAAAGGGGATGATCATTTCAGTGTTAATATTTAGTATTAAAATGATTATTAACCCTTCTATTGCAGTCTACTCGGTGAACAGCGAGGAGGTGCTGCCGAAATTTTTTCAAAACAAATGAAAGCACAAATGTAAGGGTGTATGCACTATAAATTCTTAATGGGATATAGGCCTTACCCCCGACAACCGATGTGATGTATTGATGGATCAAACTGAAACATTAAATCTTAATTACAAGTCATGAACTAAATTTCAAAATGATATGCTAATTATGTAATACATGATGTCATAAATCAGAGAGTAATGGATAGTAGTTGGATAAAACTATCGAAATTCAATGATGATTACAAGGCCGGCATCGAAAAGTTTATGGAATTTTCATTGAGAGACCGATCCCCTAAAAAATTGATCTTGTGTCCATGTAAAAAGTGCATGAACGGTTTCGACTTTCGTCGAGATATAGTGTATAACCATCTACAGAATAATGAGATTTCGCCTGGGTATACAAAATGGAAGTACCATGGAGAAGCTGCACCGAGAGTCGATATTTCTACGAGTCATTAGATTAGAAAAAATGATCCTCCTCAAATGTTTTTAGGGTCACGGGTTTGAATAATATATTGGACAAGCTCCGAACTGGTATGCATCTTGATCCTGATATTGTTCCCAGATCTAATGTCGGAAAGGAAGATATCCATAATCTTCCTGATGCAGAATCGAAAAAATATATGAAGTATATGGATGATACGAATATACCCCTTTTCGAAGGCCCAAACATCTTTAAGTTGGGTTGGAATGTAAAAATGTTTCATATCAAATGCCAGATTAATTAGACTAACAAATCTTTTGATCATTTTTTTAGGTGCAAAGGGAGACTTAACCTAAAGCGGTATTACCGGAAAATTTCACAGAGACAGAGGATATCTTGAAGGAGATAGGTTTTGGTTATGAGAAAATCGACTTGTGTCCAAACGATTGCATGTTATACCTGACATAGGAGGATAAGATGTCAGAGAAATGTAAAACTTACAACTTATCTAGGTGGATTGTCCCTCGAAAGGATAACGGTGAAGATGAATCTACACTCAATGCTCTTAGATGGATTTCGGCAATGGTTTTCCGATATTTTTCAATCAGGCAAAGACTTCGACAATTATTTTTGTCATAAAAAATTCTGAAAGCATGACATGGCATGAAAATGGTTGCACTAAGGACGGAATCTTGCAGCATCCAGCTGATGATGAAGAGTGGAAACGCTTTGATGCCTGTATGAAGGTTGAAAGTTCCTAGTGCCCTTTCTGCTACTACCGCGGCCGATACACAATCAAAAAACAAAAATTTTACAGGGAGCACTAAAAACTAATCCCTAGTGATCATTTCAAATACTAAACTAGAAAACTAAGCATGTAAGGTTTGGGGATTACAAACTTTGATGTGTGTCCACCCAATCGTGGAAGACCCCTCCAAACTCTTCGTAGGCCTTCGGGATCAAGCTTGAGAGGCGCCCGTTCTTGCCGAAAATGATCCACCAGAGAGAAACCGATCAAAGCTCCAGTTTCACCTAGTGAAGCAACCGATGCTCTAAGCTTACTAGAAATAGAGTGTGTGGATATAGGATTTTTCTATTATTGTTTTCTTTCATAAACCAAAGCTCAAAAGAGCAATGAACAAGAAGGAAGAAAAGGATGGAGCAAGAGCTCCAATGAAAAAATGCTAAGTCTTGGAATGTATGAATGAGAGAATGGAATTACTTCATATATTTTCAACCATCCAATAAAAGTATCACAAAAATTTTGCAATAAACAAATGAAGCTCATCCCTCTCTACATGCCATCAACCATACCCAAAGCCACCTCACCCTCCACCCCATTTCCAATTAATTTTCTAAAAATAAAATCAATAATGAAGTGTCCTCCTTCTAGAGTTATTTCGTATAAATATGAAATACAACCCAGTATACGTATCGAAATACATATACGCGTATCCGTATAAAAAATACGAATAGCCAAGAAAGAGAAAATGAATAGTTAACAATAATAATGGAATATATATATAAATTATTAAATCAATACTTGATTTAATAATCCGGCTTAATCCTAAGCCGGCTACTATTATCAACAGTCCAATTAAAGTCCGTGTAGCAAGTACACGTATTTAATCGAACCCCTGCACATATCAATAGTTGGCCTCTACATCACATTGCCTGAACCGGGAAAAACCACTATGAGGGATTCTAAAGACTCGACAATACGCTAGCAGTGATTTACTGGATAAATCCAAAACCATAAGTACGTCAGTGGCACTAGCTGTACGTAACGGCTACCCTGGTATCTGCTGAAAGGAAGGTTGAAAATCAAGTCCATACGTACCCTACTGAGCCTGAATGTGACAATCTCCGTACAGTCTGGTCTCTTCGTCTGAGAGTATCGCATACCGTGTCTAGGGGTTGGACAATGTCAAACCCCTAATAACCTGATAAGTCGTGCCGGAGTCAAGCTCATCACCAACCAAAAAACTACTGATCTCCTATCTGTAAATTTCATCCATCGTGGTCAAGGATTTAGGGTAATGGACAACCAAACATAGCGCGATATTTACTCCTAATACTTGAAGAGATGAATCCCAGGCAATCGCTCACTGTCTCCATGTGGCTCTGGACTATACCTAACTAAAACCTGTTTACACGACTCCTTTGAACCGTGGTAGGGTAGTAATCTAAGTAAAGTAGGAACTCAAATGAGACAAATGACGATCTCAGGTCAAAGGAATAACCTGTACTCATGCCACTAGAGAATTGCTATCTGACGATAGGTATAATACCATGTAGAAGTTCTATGTGAGTCTGTCCATTGTACTCACCTCCAGTGAGCACATGTATACTATCCTAGGTGACACAAAACCAATGGCTTCTGAGACCAGCCACCACCCCTCGTCGGGTTTAGAAACATATACACTAGTCTACTCCGGAATATCGATGCCCAGTCTCGATACTCTCTCGACTAGGGACATTTAAGGATGTGCTTATGGACTACCCAGCTCTCATGTATATGATCGCCATCATAATGCTGGTAGTCAAGCAAAAATCCTACGGGCTTCGTCATTATGTATTTGTGATATGTAATAACAAGTAAAACGTATACATATCAATGATAAAGACAAATCAGATAGCATACTATCATTTCAAGTAAGACTGTTATACCTGTATAGGTCCTCCTTCAATAACCATAATCGCCTCCTTGAAATTACAATAATTTTTTTGAGGACACTATATCCAACAATCTCCTACTTGCACTTAAGGCCAATTATTGTGGTATCGCATATCAACATCTCGTGCCTACCGAATACCTAATTTCTCTACTAATTAGTTTCGCAAACCGTGTTTGTGAAACATCCGTGTTCGAGAAATAGCCTCAGTAAGTGTATCCGCTACAATATTCCAACTTCATCTCTCTATAACTCAACTTCGTGGAGATCAACAATCTCCCGAACTAAGCGATATCCCATCTCAAGAATTTGTCTGGATACTTGATGGGACCAAGCTTATAAATGAATAAGTTTATCCAACAAATTTCTTGGGTTATACCCTATGTTGAGTCATAACCAATATCATGCACTATGCCTACCTTAGTATCCCTATTGGAACCCTGTCTAATATATTGCTCCTCAGAAGAGGGTAAACTAAAAAATCTAACGTCATCTCTGTCATCCAGATCACCTTGGAAGCCTGAACCGATAACTTCCTCCCTGAGGAGACTACCGTTATCATATATCAAGAACATCCTTTTGTGTTCTTAACTGCTTCTCTTTGTTTCTCCAGTATTAGATTAATATCTGCTTACAACGGCAAGTGCAGAAGCAACATCTGGTTTGGTATAAGACATTACATGATTGACTCAATTCCCTAAGCAAATAATATATCATTCATGCGAGTTTCTCTCTTCATCGGTCTGAAAGACATCTCTTTTAGAGAGGGTGGCTCCATCACCTACGGGTACATCACCACGCCAAGATTCATCCATTCTAAAACATTTTAAGAATGGTGTCTAAGTACTCGAATTGGGACACTTCCCATCTAAATCTAAAACCATAGATCTAGTCACAAGAATTCCTAATATCCTATCCATATCATATATAGAGAAACACCTATGACAACCAAAGTTTGACCGATTGTAGTATAGTTCCATCACTTCCTATCAGGAGTATATCATCCAAATCCCAGGACATAACTCCCCACATCTTTCTTACCAGGTTCATTTTTTATTTTTATGAAGCCGATCACCTTGACTGTCACATCAAAACAGATGATCCGTCTCCGCTATGCATATTTTAGTTTATGAATAGACATAAGCAACTTGCACACATTCTCCTGCCCCCACTGACTACGGTAACCTTTTGGTAGAGTTATATACACGTGCACTTCTAAATTCCTCTTTAAAAAGACGTTATAATCATACACCTGCCAGATCTTATAGTCATGAAAAGCAGCAGTGGTAAGTCATATCCGTATTGACTTCAGCGTAGAAACTGAAGTAAAAATCTCATCACAATCCACACTGGGTATTTGATAAAAATCTTTGCAACAATTCTAGCCGTATTAGGTTAATACCTTTTCACCTGCGCAAATCTCGAAAGATCTACTTACTCTTAATGGGTTTCACCCCTTCAGAAGCATCCAGAAAATTCCATAATTTTTTAAAGTGTGTGGATTCCAAATTGGATATAAAGCATCCAGGTATCATCGGAAGTCACCACTTTCCATGGCTTACCGACAAATACTAGGGCCATCATCAAAATGATGCTAACCTTCCAGTCACCGTCTACGAGAAAATCGCAATATCTCTCGGGTGGCTGAGATCACCTACTAAATTTGCGGAGTGGCTAAGGTTTGTCGAGTCCAATTGAATTTTCAGGTTCTACTAAATTTTCAGTAACCGTTTGTGGTTCTGGAATTTCTTCCAGTTCTACCATACTCCCACTAGTTTCTTTTGCAAAAAGATTCTTTTTATAAACAGGTGGCGAGTCAAGAACAAACCAATTATTGATCTTGAAAATGGTAGAAGCAAAACCCAAGAAAATACTTGGGATAAACCACAAACTGCCATTACTGAAATGCGCCTTGATTTTTTCCGGATTCTGTTTTTAAACAAAAACCAAATAATTTCATATCTTAACAACCTCAAGATATGCAACCATTCTATATCCATATAGGATTAAAAGCACTAATTTATATGGAACCAGATTCAAAAGTTATGCAGCTGTTTCTAGTGCATATTAAAAATGGAAAAAGGTCATACAATATTACTCACCAAGGAGCGCACCCACAAATCAGTAACATGTGAGAGAATCAATTTCTCAATATTACTACCACGGAATACCTAACATAAGTATCTATATCTTCGATCACTTCGAAGAATCCTGATTTTTCAACGCATGGTTCTATACTTTAGTCTTATACTTATAAATTTCTCAAAATGTTTGGACCTTACATTTCAACGAATGCTTGTCTAAAACCAGAGAACTCATATGTAAAAATGAATGAAGTAAGATTACCAACCCCTTGTCCTAAAGAACACCGAACAAAATACATTACCATGTATAAATCCTAAGATTATATTAACTCAAATTCCGTGTGTTGTAAGTTGAAAACAATATTCTGGTTAAGAATGAATACACCGTTATTCAATACACCTTATCTTATACTCAACCGATAAAGATAAATGTTTAGAACATAATTTTCAAAAGGTTATACCCCACTTTATAAAATAATGATATATCATTTTAAATATTTATGCAAAACAATGGTTATTCAAAACCAAATATTTGTCGTAAGGCAAAACCAAGTGATTTAATCCAATATCACCAATTGCTACGAGTTCCGATCTTGATGATCAAATCATACATTTTCCAATATTCTACTCCTACTCAGCATCTGTAACGCCATACAGACGTGAGATTCTAATCTGGTATATACATACCTTAGAGTCAGAATCAATTGAGGAAAACAGTTTTCAATTATAAAATCACAGAAATTCTGAAACATAAATGTTTTAATGGGGTGGTCGAAAATTCCTAGTAATGGCTCTTCCACTATCTTGATTCATGACAGTAGTCGCAATTTCCTTTACCCTCATTTCAACCCCTTTATATGTTTCTACATCTTACCTTTTGAACACCACACTTAGACTAGTTGGTTTTCTTTCTTCCCTGCCTTTCGCTACTTGCTTAAGGTCTGGAAGAAGACTATCCAACAAGCGTAACATGTGTACTCTCCTACTACAAGGAGATCCTGCAACCTAAGAGAAGGTAAAGGGAAAAGACAACCAATAATCCTATTCAATTTATATAGAACCGTTGGCTATCCTTGACTGAAGCAACTTCTTCAAGTTTGTATATAACTATATGATGGCCGTTCCATGCAATATGGATCTCTATAGTGATACAAAGTGTTCTGGAGAAAGCAAAATGATAGTAGGAGCGGCAGGGACATATGAGATTTTATCGTGAATCGTGACAATTCAAAACCAAAGTGTGTAAGAAGGTTTGGTTAACTTGGTAAACGAGTTTTAGTTTAAGGTAAGTCGTGGTCGCAAACCAGATAGAGAAAAAAAACAATTAGCGTGCACTCTATCAAGAGTAGATTGGTTTATCACTTTATCTAATCAGGATAGCTCCCACTGTATCCTCGAATTATCCTTCAAACCCTAAAAAGAGAACTAGTCGGGATCATTTTCACTTTACAAGTTCGCTAACCGTTTAGGCAGGTCGGTGTTGGTACTCCGAAGGAGGTCCCTCGTGCTTTCGTATGGACCTAATTTAATAACCCAGTTTCTATAGAGGTGTAATCTCGTTAACACTTTCTAGACATCTAATATGTTAGTTAATTGTGAAGTGAAAATTTCCCGAGGAGTAATACCTACTCATCAGTTGGAATCGGGACCGGCTATCATTGTGTAATAATTTTGATGGAAGCCGACCAAAACTACCACACTCCACAAGGTACGCAAATTTGGCAAGTTTCTCTTATATTTGAAACTCCCGATATAGGTTTTTCCCCAAGCGTTTTATGACCTTGACGAGATCAACAAACCATAAGTCACTAGTCAAATTCAACCCGTCATTATCCTGGATTAATCTAAACCCATCCGCATAAGCTCTTGACGAGATCAACAAGGTTGTACGACTGTCCTAGCTAATCGCATCACTATGCAACAGAAAAGCACTACATAGCTACCGAAGACTATGCCTTGACGAGATTAACAAACGTAGCACGAATACTAAGGAATAATAATATGAAATGACGGAGGGCTACGACTAGTTTTGGTGAAAAAATTTTAACGTAATGAACTTGATATTGTTGAAGGAACTTGAGTGGCTTTGAAAAGGAATGGTTTAGACTCCTCTTTTAAAACTAGTAAGATAAACTTTTGCTTAAGCGAGAACTCCCTGTGAAGGGATCAAGGCTCTTTTCTCATAAAATGAGGTGCAGGATATTCCTAACTGAATACCTCTATGCAAAACAAAAGAATATGACTATAGTTTTGAAAAAAACCGAGTAGTTTTAAAAATTGGTTCCGAAAATATCATGTAAGGTTTATTTTCCTTGCATTAAACATATAACGTAGTCTCATCATTTTAAATTTCTAAGCCACACCAGAAACAACCAAAATAGCATGCTTTTATATGCCATCCGCATTCGCCAAGGGATCCCGGGTCTTCACCGTAAGGTTATTTAAGTTACGGCAGGGCGTAGACAGGGCTAGCATGAATGCAAAACATATAGAAGAATCTAATATATATATATATATATATATATATATATATGTATGTATGTATGTATGTATGTATGTATGTATCATCACAAGCATGTAATAATCATCAAATCATCATAGGCGGATAATACACATCACAGGAATGCGAACAACAATATGGAATAGCGGATAAATTAGGAGCCCCGCGTTTAATCTGAGACACAAATGAGACGCTAAATTCCCCGGTCGTGTGGATAGCTTGTAAAACATCGAGCTTAGACCCCTACAAGTGCGGCAGGTCATCCGCCAATTCAAGAAATTGGATAACCCGCCCTTAATAACATGAGTTAGTCACCCATTGCTTTCTACAATCCGATAACTTGGGCACTCCTCCACGGGACGATCCTATAACCCCTAAAAGTGCGGCGAGAAACCCGCTGATTCGAGAGCGAGGCGAACCGGTCTCAAACACCATGAGACAACCATCTACCGCACTCCAGAACCCGGCTACTTGAGCATTTCTACTGGGTTAATCCTAGTACATAAATAAAATATATACAATGGTAACATCGACCGCATCTTGATCGCCCCAATAAAAGAATATAAATAATACGAAGACGGCGGCCACAAGTTGGAGCTCGTCCCGAACAAAAGAATAGAACATTAAAAATGAAAACTGTGCAACAAAACGCACGAGAGGCTATCCAACACGACAATCCGGCACCATCACAAGATATATATAAAATAACAAGCAACACTATAATAGTGCAATCCCGTCTAGTCGAATATATAGCAATTAGATGACGTTTAACAACACATACAAACAAGCGGATCATAAACAATGTTAAAGTTTCGACCGAAAGTTTTCCGTGATTGCCCAAATGAATAAACAAAATAAACAAAAATCTGGGCAAAAAAAAGTAGGTCAAAAATCCCAATTCCAAAAACCCAAAACACCAAAAGAAGACGAGACCAAATAGAGACATTCAAGCCACCATAAGCGGCCAAATCGAAATTTTGGGCGGCCAAAGTGTCTTTGATTTGGCTCGTTTTCATTTGTTGTTCATAAATAAGCACAAAGTGTCCTCTGCAATACTTTAAAAAGATCAGAGGAATTCTGAAAAAAGGGACAGGAACTTGGTTTTTAGGGTTTTGAAAATACGGAAATTTTCGGTTTCGAAACTTGAACATCGTCTACAACTTGTTCTAGCATTTGGGTTGGCTCTGATACCATTGTAGGTCAGTAAGCACAGCGGATGTTCGCCGTGGCGCCCAAAATTCCCTCAGCAGCTATTTTTTACGTTGTCCCCTCATAACGGACTATAACCCGCCAGAGTAATCCATGCAGGGCACCCTGGGGGTAAGAGCATGCGCTTCGCTATTACTATCACACAGTGATAACCCCCCATGGGTCGGCATTCCTACCTAATAGATTTGATATCATTGAAAGTTCTTAGTACATGTAACACCCTAGTACGTTTATACACTATAGCTTGGTGTTTTTAATACTTGTTTTATAATTCTTTTATTTTATCTATTAGGTTGCGAATGATTCAAATAGTAGTAGTCGTTATCCAACCCGACCCGCATGTTTAGAACCCAATATGGTGTAAGATTGTATATAAAATTTACCAGTAAAGTGTATCTATGTGAATCCAGTATAATACCTACATTATATATTTATATATTTATATATATTTATATATCATAAGTTATGAATAAAATAATATTTTGCTACCTGATATTGCATAGTATATCACCTCATATCCCATTTAACTTTTATCTATTATGTGCAAATCCTAAAATATAAGTTGACAAAATATTTAATAATCTATATATCTTTAATTAAATCTTTATATATTTTATTTAAATCTTACTTGGGGGTATATGTATTTAATATAAGATTATCACATTATGGTTTAAAATTTTACGTTTGTGTATATTTCTCGAAAATATATTTTTAGAAATATTCGGGTGAAAGTTTGGTAACATTTGATATTATCTAAAAATCATAATACATATATAAATATATAATACATAAATCATATATATAAAAATAATAATATATACTTTTATACTTTTATTATTTCTATCTCTCTCTCTCCTCTCGTCCTCACCTCTCGCCCGAGACCTAACCCACGCCCTCGCCATCTCGTCGCCGTCCCCACCTCCTTGTCATCGTCACCTCCTCTTCTTCACCTTCGCTACCTCCTCCTTCCCCGTGACCTCGCCGGAGTTCCGACCCCACAACCGAACACTAATTCCCCTTCTTCTTCTGTTCTCCTTTTCCGTTGCCGTCGCCTAAACCTGCTACACCGTCGTTGTCACCCCAGTTCCTCGCCGACGAACTCGACCCATACTTCATCTCCAGTCATCATCTCTTTTAAAACCCAGAACCCTTCATCTCTTTTCTCTCTTTCTTCTTTCTCAAGTTGTTTTTTTCTGACTTTTTCTTGTCGCCGACGAACCCCGACTTGTCGCCTTCGCATTCGACCCTAAACACTAGCCTCTGGGAATTCCACAGAGCACCAGCGGTTACCCCAGAGCATTACACTGTCGTTTGTGGCCAAGGTCGCATATACGTCATGAATTTGAACTTCGCCGTCGTTCGGAAAATCTGTTTTTCTTTGTGAGTATATCAATCGAGGCAAGTTTCTAAACTTGCTACATGCTATTTTATGTATATGAATATTGATATAATTAAATATTGTATATGCATTTTATTATTTGGTAAGTATTATCGATATACAATATGATAGCATTAATTTGTACTTTATAACAAGTTTATCTGGTTGCATGCTAGTTCGTTATAGTTCATTAAAATTCCATTATAGTTCGTGATCTTTTACCTGTTTGACAGTATATTTAGTAGCAGACGTAAATATTACTACACACAGGTTTTTATATAGTAAATTAGTTAATTAATTAATTTTACATTTTTAAATAAAATACATTAGTTATTCCTTCACTGTTTAAAAGAACTGGTTACTGTCTTCCATCTAGTATTTATCATGTTAACACACTACCTGACATGTTCATGACACATTACTAGATTTGTTACTTAGATTATTACTAATGCCAACAATCCTGACTTATTGTCCTGATTGACGTAACTTGTTGTCTAGATAGACAAGATCTGTACCTGCTTAATTCTGTGTTGTCATTAGGTAGATATGTTAATACCTAACTTGAACACGAAACCTGGGGGAAAGGAGAAATTAAGAATGTAACCGAAACATAACTCAAGAGGATATTATTATTATTTGCCGTGATTCCGGACGTGAACGGAATAACCGCTGTTTATTGTATCGTGGTCCCGTGGGGAATAAACGAAATATATTTTGTCGTGGTCCCGTGGGGGAATGAACGGGATATATACTATTGAGTTACGATGAAGATTACATTAATTGGTTTCAAAGACTTATGGAATAAATAATCTAAAAGTACGGACTTTAGGATATACGTGACACACATATAGCTACTATTTTATACCCGCGCTTATGATTTATGCTCGTGTTTCATTATAGTATCATATTCTGATTATTATTATTGTTATTGATATCTATGATGCACCGACGTCTGGGTTTTGCATGACCCAGTTCCTTTAATTTTGTCGCAGGAAGATCAAAATTATTTGACACGCAAGCTGAGCAGTAAGGAGCTGGACGATTAATTTTGAGATACTTAGTTTATTTTATTTCCTAGTTTAAGTTTATCGTTGTGATCCCCATGAGGGGCATGATCTGGATATTTTTTCTTTATTGGATCTTTATTCGTTTCCGCTATATATTTCTTATTTATTATTTATTGTGGTAGATGGACATATGTTGATTAGATTTTATTTACAAATCTTAATATCCGATTAACAACCGTAATGTGATTGTGGAGGGATCTTTCCAAGCCAAAAATAGCATGGTTAGTTTTGTCATGTACCGTATTTTCGTATTTTCCTCCTAGCTCCTCGTAGGCCGTCGGAAGAAAGCTTGAGAAACGACCGCTCTTACCAAAAATTACCCACCCGAGAGAAGCCGATCTAAGCTACAGCTTCATCTAGTGAAGCAACCGACGCTCCAAACTTGCTAGAAATGGAGTGTGAAGATGTAGGATTTTACCACTATCATTTTCTCTCACAAACCAAAGCCCAAAAGAGATATGAACAAGAAGGAAGAAGAAGATGAGACCAAGAGCGCCTATGAAAAAAGGCTAAGTCTTAGAATGTATGAATAAGAGTGAGTAATGGCTTCATATATTTTCAACCATCCAATAAAAATATTGCAACAATTTTGCAATAAACAAATGAAGCTCGTCCTTCTCTACATGCTCTCAACAATACCCAAAGCTACCTCACCCTCCACCTCATTTCTAATTGATTTTCAAAAACGAAAATCAGTAATGATTGTCCTTCTTCTAGAAGTATTCCGTATAAATACGGAATATAACTCGGTATATGTATCGAAATACATATACGCATATCCGTATAAAAATACGAATAGCCAAGAGAGAGAAAATAAATAGTGAACAATAATACTAGAATATATATTATTAAATCAATACTTTATTTAATAATCCAGTTTAATCCTAAGCCGGCTAGTATTATCAACCGTCCGATTAAAATCCGTGTAGCAAGTATATGTATTTAATCGGACAACTGCATGTATCAATATGTGGCCTCTACATCATATCGCCTGAACAGGGAAAACTCTTTGTATGGGACTGTAAAGACTCGACAATACGCTGGCAGTGATTTGCTGAATAAATCCAAAACCTCAAGCATGTCAGCGGCACTAGCTATATGTAATGGCTACCCAGGTATCTACCGAAAGGGAGGTTGACAATAATATCCGTTCGTACCCTACTAAGCCTGAATGTAACAATCTCCGTACAATCCGGTCTCTTCGTCTAAGAGTATCGCATACCGGGTCTAAGGGGTTGATAATTTCAGACCCATAATAACCCGATAAGTCCTGCCGGTGTCAAGCTCATCACCAACCGAGAAACTATTGAACTCCTATCAATAAATCTTATCCACCGTGGCCGAAGATTTAGGGTGATGGCCAACCGAAAACAGTGCGACATCGACTCTTAATATCAGGAGAGACGAGTCCATGACAATCGCTTACTGCCTCTATGTGGCTCGAGACTGCACCCAACTAAAACATATTTGGACGACTCCTTTGAGCCATGATAGGGTAGTAATCTAAGTACAGTGGAAAATCATATGAGACAAATAACGATCTTAGGTCAAAAGACTAACCAGTACTCATGCCACTAGAGAAATGCTATCTGATGATAGGTATAATACCATCTAGAAGTTCTCTACGAGTCCGTCCAGTGTACTCACCTCCAGTGAGCAGCTATATACTATCTTAGGCGACACAACATATGTTCCCCTAATAATTAAACATATAATAAAAAGAGCTAAGATCTGTTAAATTCTAATGAGGCAGCGCTTCACATGCTCCTCATGAGAGCGCCAGTGCCAAGCTCTTATAGGATTAAATCCTATGGTGGCGACACACGTGAAGTTTATGTGGGCGCCAATATGCAAAGCACAGGAGCGCCTATCATATATAAGAATTAAATTCTTAAGTGGCGCCCACATACACAGTACGTGAGCATCGGCGTCCAAATTAAAAGCAGGTAGAATTAAATTCTACATGGGGGATATTTCCCTAAAATCTGGAATATTCTCTCTTAAACAATCATTGGATCAAAAATCCAATGGTGATAATAAATCATTAGATAATAGAATTAAATTCTACTAGGAGAAAATATCTACCTAATCTTTCTAAGTGAGAAAGATATTCTCGGTAGGATCAAAGATCCAATGATAGAATTAAATTCTATTTTGGGAATATATTTCCCCAATTTTTCTAAACAAAGAAAGATTGTGATATGTAAAACAGAGCATCCTTTGATTAAAAATCAAATGGTGATTAAAAATCACTGATTGATACAATGAAATTCTATCTATGGGAAAATAATTCCCCAATCTTATTAAAAATAAGAAAATATATTCTATAAAACAGAAATCCTTAGATCAAAAATCCAACGGTGGATAAAATTCTCCAAATAATCTTTGAGACCAATTAAATCAATTGGTATCTCTCAATAAGATATTTTCTCAAAACTAATTAACAATTTGCCTATCATATATAAAGGGTCCAAGACTCTAAGTCCCACAGGAACACATACGCAAAAAGAGAGAATCGGCCTCATAAGCTTCCTCAAAAAGAAGAAGAAGATCTTCTTTCTTTCAAACGCTAGGTAAAAAAAAAGAGATCAAATTATCTCCCTTGCCTAGTAAAAACAGAAATAAGGGTTTAACCCTTCATATAAGAACTTAGTTCTTTCTCTGATTTGAGATTTGCAATGCAAATCTCCCCACAACTTGAGAATTCAATTCTCATCGGCGAGATTCTATTCTTCAAACTCAAAATCTAAGGGAAAAGAACTAGGTTAAAAAGAAAAAGAAAGAAAAAGGAACCTATGTTCTAGGAATTTAATTCCTCTGAAAACATGGTTTAACTCTATAAAGAAACTTAGTTCTTATAAAAAAATATATAATAAGAACTTAGTTCTTAAAAGAAGGCTTGATCCCAGATCTTCAAAACAAAGATCTTGATGATCATTAATGGTCAAAATGCCATTAACAAATATTCAATCTCAAGAAAGGAAAAGAAATTAGCGCCTCACGTGCTTCCTACGGGGGCGTCCCCAACAAAAGACTCAACGCCTCACATGAAAAACACGTAGACGCCCAAGACAGAAGGCCGACAACTCACGTGAAACACACGTGAGCGCTGAGTAAAAGTGTTTTGCACTTCATATACAGCTAAAACGGCTGAGTGTTTAGCACTGATTAGGCAGCGCCGGTGCCTTACGTGCTCCTCATATGGACGCCATACAAAAGTGTTTAACACTTCATATTCAATCAAAATGACTAAAGTGATTAGCACTTATTGGGTAGCACTCATGACTGAGTGCTTCACATGATACACATGTGAGCGCCAGAGCCCCAAACAAGTGCTTAGCACTTCTACATAAAGAAAAATAGGCTGAGCAAACCGAACCCAAATAAGTGCTGAGCACTTTTGAACAAAAAGAAATGAGCAGACCAAGCCCAAATTGGCTAAGTCTTTGAAATTTCTTGCAGCTGAGCCCAAATGCTTTGTTGTTGGATCTCAGCAAAATTTGATGATCCCTAAAATGTTGTTAAGTGGATCTTAGTCTCAAATAAGACTAACGTATTCGTAGTTAAAATAAATTGAGCCTAAATGCTCATTAACGGTTCTTAAACCAAACAAAATATTTTTTTGAACTAAAGGAAAGTATAACTTAAGTTCAAAATCCCAAATCTAAAATATATGGATTTAGACTAATCCGTGCCCTGCGAGCGACGACATAAAATAGTCTCCATATACAATCAACGGGCAACCCAAAATAAACCAATTACATACGACACGAAGTGAACTACCGGAGAAAGAGAAAGTGGTTATCGCAGCGCGATAACGTAATTAACTGCAGGGCCTTGCGCCTGCAGGGAAGAGCGTCCCCACAATCAAAAACCCCTCACAAATGAGGGGGGATCTAATAAATTCTGCTACAACGGTCGCGTCTATCCAAACCTCCGATATATGATGCTATAAATCAACTTGGTATTTTTGAAGAGGTGAATGGATAAGTCCAAATAGCATCTCCCCTAAATTCAGGCAAGACGTCCCAACGTCTCTGTCCGGTCTTTCGGCGGTGAACATCATCAATGGCTTCTGAGACCAGCCAAAACCCCTTGTCGGGGTCTAGAAATGTATACACTGGTCTACTCTGAAATATCGATGCCCAGTCTCAATACTCTCTCGACTAAGAATAATTAAGAATGTACTTATGGACTACCTAACTCTCACGTATATGATCTCCATCATAATGCTGGTAGTCAAGCAAAAATCCTATAGGCTTCATCATTATATATTAGCGATATGTAATAAAAAGTAAAACGTATATACATCAATGATAAAAACAAACCATATAGTATAAAAACAAACCATCGAGTAAGAATGTTCTACATGTATAGGTCCTCCCTCAATTATCATAATCGCCTACGTGTAATTACAATAATTGCCTTGAGGGAATTATATCCAACAAAGGTTTTGTTGTGGATGCCCGTAATGTAAGGCTTGGTTTTCTGCACATGGCATGGAACCATTCAGCCACGGTGCAAATTACGGTATATGGCTAGTTACTCTTGTTGTTTATAATCTACCTTCATGGATGAGTCTGAAGCATTCCTACACACAAATGTCTTTATTGATCCCTAAAAGAAGCTCTCCTTCAAATAACATCGATGTATACTTGAGACCGTTGATTGAGGAGCTGAAGGAGTTGTAGGTGTCAGGTATAAAAATTTACGATGCCCACAAGAAGGAGAAATTTATACTTCATGCGGCGCTCTTGTAGACAATCAAAGATTTTTCAGCATACGATGTATTGTTAGGATGGAGCACTAAAGCTTACAAAGCTTTCCTGGTATGTCTAGAGGAAACTGTAAGCGATCCTAGAGTAGACGCGTAGAATATCAAGTGTTACACAGGTCACTGTCGATAGTTAGATAGAAACCATCAATATCGTCATAATCGTAGCAAGTTCAATGGTAAACAAGAGCATATGTGTGTCCCGTCTAAGCAGACGGGTTTGAAGTTGTAGAAGGCCACACAAGAATTCAATACTGTTGTTTTCGGGAGGACGACAGAGAGTACAATTCCACGTGTTGCTGGTAGTCACTGGAGGAAGAATCCCATTTTCAACGAACTGGTTGTTAGTGTTTATGCCCTAGAAGGCCATTACTGTATCATACTAGTTTGTATATTACTTAATGGAAGCTTGGGATATTCACATGTATATAACAGTCTTGCTAAACATGGTAGTATGCTACTTGGTTTTTCTATCTTAATATGTGAGTGTACGTATTGATAGAGCTCTTAGGATCTTACTTGTCTACCAGCGTTGTGATGGCAGTCACACTAGTGGGGGCTGGGTAGTCTACAAGCACATCCTTATTCAGGTCCCTGGTCGTTGGATTATCGAGACAGAGCATCGATACTCCGGAGTAGACTGGTGTGTACGCTTCTCATCCCAGTTGGGGAGATGGTCTGTCCCACAGCCGTCAGTACGTCGTACTGGAGATAGTATGCAGGTGCTCGTTAGGTTACGGGTACACCGGACAGGACTCACAGGGAACTGTTGGTTGGTTTGATACCAGTCGTCAGTGAGCAGTTCCCAGGTGACATGAGTACAGCATAGTCCGCAGACTTGACACTGCTACTTCGCCTCGAGTGTGTCCCACTGTTCTTAGATTGCTACCCTACCACAGCTCAAAGGAGTCGTGCAAACAGGTAGCAGTTGGGTGCAGTCCCGAGCACTTGGAGGCAGTGGCGGTTAGACAGGATTCGTCCCTCCCGGTATTGGGAGTAGATATCGTGCTGTGTCAGAGAGCTATTACGCAAAGTCCCTGGCCAGGGCAAGCGAGATTTGCTGGTAGGTTCCAGTAGTTTCTCAGGGTGTAATGGGCTTCCCTCCGACACGACTTATACCGCTATTAGGGGACTGACGCTTGCCGCCCCCTAGGCCCGATATGCGATAGTCTTGGACGAACGGACCGGACTGTATGGAGATTGTCACATCAGACTCAGTAGGAGTTCGGATGGGTTTCCTCATCGGCCTTCTTATCGACAACTACCTGGGGACCGTTACGTACAGCTAGTGCCGCTTGCGGTCTGTGGTTAAACCCACTGCCAGCGTAGTAGTCGAGTCTCTAGAGTCCCACACAGAGAGTTTCCTACTCCAGGCGAAACGATATAGAGGTTGCATGGTTTTGCGACAAAGGGTTCGGACGCATACGTGCGTTTACGCGCGTACGACTTTCGGACAGTTTTTACCAGTCGGCTTTGGTTTAAGCCAGTTACTGGTATCCGGTTATTGGATTTATACAGTGTAAAGTTTTTCCGTATTTTTACGGATCGGAGGGGCGTTCTCGTAATTACTCGAGAAGCTTCTAGAAGATGGTGACTAAGGAGGGTTATGTGTCATATTCATTGAATGAGTTATATGAGTCATGGTGGTGATTCATTCATTTCATTAATGCACATTTATTGCTTAATGACTCATGCTAATGAATCACCACTAGATATTTTATGAAGCATGATTATTCATCTCTCTTTATTCTTTTCTTCTTATTAGAAAATGCTTCATATATGTTATGATACTCATAACTTATTCACATAATATTATTCACATTCTCTCTCCTCAAGCTCTCTCTCTTCAAAAGACTAATCCTCACCCTCATGTGTTGAGATCTAGGATTAGTTAGACTAATCAATCCATAACCATCACTCTATTTCATCTATCTTCTTTGATTAGCAATCCAAGAAGGTTAGTTGCCTCAAGTTTAGAGGTTTAGCTTGGAGTTTTGCTCTCGGGTGGATCGTCTACTACAAAGAGAAGGCCGAGGAGGACGAGGAGATCGTAAAGACGAAGGACTTGGTTCGATAGGTATAATCCCTAAGCATAGTAGTTTAGAACAACTATATGTTTGGTTAGTTATCGTTTAGCTTCGATTCAAGCGGTTAGTCGATGTTCGTTCACTTAACAAGTTTGTTTTAGAAAATTCCGCCTCCCCACAAGTATTGGGGTGTAGTACATCGACTTACAGTGGTATCAGAGCCTCGCTAAACAATAAATAACTTAATTGCAAATTTGTACGAATTTCGAACGGAAAAACGAAGCCGGAAAACCCTAAAAAATACAAGTTTCTGTCGAATTTAAAATGATGTCCTAAAATGTTTCAGGTGTGTTCAGAAAGCTTGAAAAGGGTCCAGGAGAACACCCATGAAATTTGAGCCCATGAGTCAGCTAAAGCGCCGCGGAAGCGCGGCGGATCCCACCGATCCGCCGCGGTTCCGCGGCCGAGTTGCCGAGTCATGGACTCATCTTTCATGAGTGGGTCCTCTCTGGTGTTTGGGGTTTTCTGGAATATTTTAATTTTGCTCAGGTTTCCAATTTACAGAGCAGTTTTTGGAGCAATATTAAAGATGTTTAATCGATCGAAATTGTACAGTATTTGCATGTTGGATTATATCTGTGATTGATAAATGTGTTCGTAAACCTCCCCTAACTGCTAGTATGTCGGTTGGCAGGGGGTTGCACATTTCTGTAATGGTTATATCTGTTTGTGCATATAAACTGTATTGGACTGTTGTGGTGTATAGCCGGGGTTATGCAATGGGTTATTGTTTAATTCATTTGTTGTAAATGTAATTTGTTGTAATATTATTTTTGCGGGGCACATCCAGGTTGCGGTTGTAGCCACCGTTGTATTATTTCATTTTACTGTTTTTGCTCCTAGGACTGACCCAAGGTGGGGTACACAAACTGCCGGGCGGGTAGTTTGCCGTACCCGTAGGGGTCGAGGGTGGGGTAACGGCTATTCATCACAACTGTGTAATCTGTCTTTTCTTGCAGGCTCAAAAGAAATACAGATTGCTTGCAAATCCAATATTGTTTATCTGTGTTCTGGAATGAATATCATTGCGTCAGACAAATGTAAAATATCTATATATATTGTAGCTATTTAGACGTCACTTATGTTTTACACCCGCGCTAGCCCAGCCCCCGCTCTGTCGTTAGTTAAGTAACCTAACGGGTGATGACGGGACCCCGTGGCGAATGCGGATGGCATAAGAGGACGTTGTATTTTCGTTGTTTTCTGCAATGATAGGTTAATGATGGGACGCATTATCTATAATGCAAAGAAAAACAAACCAAAGTTTAAATCGTTGGAACAGTTTAAAAGAAACCACTCGGTTAATTTTAAAAACAGATATTTTTAAATGCGGAGCTTTAACCACTCCTTTTAAAAGCTATCAGGTTCCTTCGGTTATATCAAGTTCACTACGTTCACGGTTTCGCCAAAACCAGTCGTAGCCCTCCGTCATTTCTTATGGATAGTCAGTAGTATTCAAGCTGTGTTTGTTGGCTTTCGTCAAGACATAGTGTTTGGTAGCTGCTGGGTATTCATTTGTTACATAGATAGATGTGTTGGTTTGGGACAGTCGCATTACCTTGTTGGCTTTCGTCAAGGGTATATACGGGTGGGTTCAAATTAACAAGATAATGATGGGCAGAACTTGACATGTGACTTATGATTTGTTGGCTTTCGTCAAGGTCATAAGAGCATGGGGCAAAAACTTATATCGGGAATTTCTAAAGAAACTGAAATTTGCAAAGAGATGCATACCATTTGGAGTTTGATGAATATTGGTAGGATTCCTTCAACATTATCATACGATGATATTTGGATCCCGATCCTACTGTGAGTATATGCTACTTATCAGGATATTCGTCACTTAACGATCAATGCTATAAACCTAGTAGGTGTCCAGAAAGGTGTCAGCGGGGTTACGCCCCCAGAGAAAAGAGGTTATTTAATTAAGGAACTTCGCGAAAGCGTTGGAAAACCTCCCTCGAAGTATCGACACTGGCCTGGCTGAACGGTTAAGCAAGTATTGTACGGTGAGAATAGTCCTGGCTAATTCTTCTTTTATGGTTTGAGGAAGGATTCGAGAAACAGTGGGAACCATCCAGTTTAGATAAACTAAAAACCACTCTAAACTTGCAAGAGCATCATGCTAAAGTGTTTTCTTCTCTCTCTCCTAATTGCAGCGACCCTGAAAATGACTGGACTTAAGTTACTTTTAGAGAAAAATATACTGACGGGGCCAAACTATAAAGATTGGCTGCGGAATGTCAAAATGGCTTTGACCTATGACAAACTGGGGTACGTCCTCACCGCTACGGCACCTGCTGTCCCTGGTCCCAAATCCAGCAATGCGGATAAGGAAATCCGCAAAACCTGGGATTTAGATTGCGCGAGAGCCAAGTGCATCGTGCTTGCCTCGATGAACAATGAACATCAGAGGAGGCACGAGGATATGTCCCTAGATGGCATATTTCTCCATACAAAGGAACTTTATGGAGAGCAATCTCGTATAGAAAGATACGAGACCTCTAAGAAATTGTTTCGAGCCAGGTTGGCTGTCGGGTCATCGGTAGGTGAACATGTCCTACAGATGATCGGCTATATTGAGGAGCTCGCAGACCTTGGGACGACTTTGGATAATGAGCTCTATACAGACCTTATTCTCCAGTCCCTTCCTCCCACCTACGCCCAGTTTATCCTCAACTTCAACCTTCAAGGAAAAGAAGTTGAACTTGCGGAACTCCTGAACATGTTAAGGAGTGCAGAGGGCACCTTGCAGAAGGCAAGGGAAACACCCGCTATGTTTGTTGGCGGTGCATCTTCTTCCGGGTCCAAGGCTAGGGCCAAAGGAAGGAAGAAGATGGCCGCACCCAAACCTAGAGGAGGTGTTAGTAAGGTGGGAAAGAAGGGAAAGAAAAAGCTTGCAGCACCGATAGTTGGCCAGGATGAGTGCTTCCATTGTCACAGGAAAGGGCACTGGAAGAAGGATTGCAAGGCGTGGAACGCCAAGAACCAGGAACCGAAGCAAGCTGTGGCTTCGACTTCAGGTGTGTTTGTAATTGAGAATTGTCTGTCGATCAACTCTACTTCCTGGGTATTGGATACCGGATCAGGATCTCATATTTGCAATTCATTGCAGGCACTGAGAAACCGTAGAGTGCAGAAGGAAGGTGATATGATCCTCAGGGTTGCTAACGGAGCTAGCGTGGGAGCTGCGTCCGTCGGGGATTATCACCTAGGATTGACGAGTGGACATATTTTGGTTTTGCATAACTGTTATTTTGTACCAAGCTTAACGTGTAATATCATATCAGTTTCCTTGTTATCAAATAAAGGTTATGATTTCACGTTTGTAAGAGATGTTGTTAACATCCACCTTAATCATGGTTTGATTGGGTCTGGTACATTAAATAACGGCATATATGTTTTAAACCAACTCCAAATTTTCAATGTCCAGAACACACTAAAAAGAAAGTCTCCAGATTTAAATAAAGCTTTCTTATGGGATTGTAGACTGGGTCACATCAATGAGAGAAGGTTGACTAAGTTGCATAGAGAAGGATATTTGGACACGTTCGACTATCAAACCTATGACACTTGTCAATCTTGTCTCAAAGGAAAGATGACAAAGACTCCATTTACTGGACAAGGGGAAAGAGCGAGCGAGCTCTTAGGACTCATACACAGTGATGTATGCGGTCCAATGTCTACACATGCGAGAGGTGGTTATTCCTACTTCATTACTTTTACAGATGATTTCTCTAGGTATGGACATGTTTTCTTAATGAAGCATAAATCCGAGGCCTTTGAGAAATTCAAGGAATACAAGAGTGAAGCGAAAAACCAAACAGGCAAAAGTATTAAGAAACTGAGATCTGATCGAGGTGGAGAATACTTAAGTGCCGAGTTCCTAGGTTACCTAAAAGAGAAAGGAATTCTCTCTCAGCTTACTCCTCCATACACTCCACAGCATAACGGTGTATCGGAGAGACGGAATCGAACCCTATTGGATATGGTACGATCCATGATGAGTAATGCTGAGTTACCGCGATCTTTCTGGGGTTATGCGCTTGAATCAGCGGCATATCTTTTGAACAAAGTTCCAACCAAAACTGTGCCTACCACACCATATCAGATATGGAGTGGGAAGAAACCCTGTCTTCAGTACCTGAAGACGTGGGGATGTCCAGCTTTTGTAAAAAAGCAGCATTCGGACAAGCTCGAGGCACGCTCAGTAGAGTGTAAGTTTGTGGGATATCCAAAGAACTCTATGGGATATTATTTCTATTACGCAGAGGAACAAAAGGTTTTTGTTTCTTGTCATGCCCGCTTCTTAGAAACTGAATTTTTGGAAAATCAGAAGAGTGGGAGCGTAGTAGAACTGGAAGAAATTCCAGAACCACAAACTGCTACTGAAAGTTTGGTAGAACCAGAGGTTCAAGAAGAACAGAACATTCCCGCACCCCTCCGCAGGAGTAGTAGTCCGTCTCATCCGCCTGAGAGATACTACGGTTTTCTCATAGACGGGGATAGAGAGGATTGCATCATAGATGATGATGAACCTACTGACTTCCAGCAGGCCATCCAGAGCGGCGACTCGGTACGATGGCTAGATGCAATGCGGACCGAGATGGAGTCCATGTACACCAACAAAGTATGGACTTTGGACTTTGCTCCAGATGGGGTAAAACCCATAGGATGCAAATGGATCTTCAAGAAAAAGATTGGTGTAGATGGACAGGTGGAAACCTATAAGGCTAGACTTGTTGCAAAGGGTTTTCGTCAAAGACCTGGTTTGGACTATGAAGAAACTTTTTCTCCAGTGGCTATGCTCAAATCCATTCGGGTCCTTCTTGCTATTGCTGCCTTCCATGATTATGAAATCTGGCAGATGGACGTAAAGACAGCTTTTCTGAATGGAAATTTAGAAGAAAGCGTCTATATGGATCAGCCAGAGGGTTTCAATCAGAGTGGGAGCAGCGGGAAAGTATGCAAGCTGCTTAAGTCCATTTATGGACTAAAGCAGGCATCGCGGAGTTGGAACATCTGTTTTGATGAGACAGTCAAAGAATATGACTTTATCAAAAATCCAGATGAACCGTGCATATATAGTAAAGTTGTGGCCAGAAGTGTCGTATTCCTCGTCTTGTACGTGGATGACATTCTATTGATAGAAAATGACATTCCTATGCTACAATCTGTCAAAGGATTCTTGTCACAAAGGTTCTCCATGAAAGACCTGGGTGATGCCTCTTACATTCTGGGGATCCGGATCTATCGTGATAGATCCAAGAGGATGTTGGGACTTTCGCAGTCCAGGTATATCGACACTGTACTGAAAAGATTCAGTATGGAAGATTCTAAGCGCGGTAATCTACCGGATTGTCACGGAATCACCCTCTCCAAAGAGATGTCTCCCAAGACTGATTTGGAAAGGGAACGCATGTTTATTATACCCTACGCTTCTGCGGTAGGCTCTATAATGTATTCGATGTTGTGCACCAGACCAGATGTAGCTTACGCACTAAGCGTGGTAAGCCGGTATCAGTCAGACCCAGGGGAGAAACACTGGATAGCAGTAAAGAACATTCTCAAGTACCTGAGGAGGACTAAGGAGATGTTCTTGGTTTACGGCGGAAAAGACCTCAGGTTGGAGGCCTTTGCTGATTCCGGCTTTCAGAGTGATAAGGACGATTCCAAGTCCATGTCGGGTTATGTCTTTACCCTCAATGGAGGGGCGGTGTGCTGGAAGAGCTCCAAGCAGGACACCGTTGCTGACTCGACGATGGAAGCGGAGTATATAGCTGCTTGCGATGCCGCAAAAGAAGCAGTCTGGATGAAGAAGTTCCTAACAGATCTTCAGGTGGTTCCTACCATAGTTGATCCAATACCTCTGTATTGTGACAACAACGGAGCTATAGCTTTAGCAAAGTAACCAAGGTCCCATCAGAAGTCCAGACACATCTTGAGGCGGTATCACCTGATCAGGGAGATCATTGATCGACAGGAGATTGAGGTTCGGAGAGTTGCTACTGAAGAGAACATTGCTGATCCATTCACGAAGGCCCTACCTCAGATTCAGTTCGAGAGGCTACTCGAGATCATCGGTCTACGATATTCCAGTACATGGCCCAAGTGCAAGTGGGAGATTGTTAGTGTTTATGCCCTAGAAGGCCATTACTGTATCATACTAGTTTGTATATTACTTAATGGAAGCTTGGGATATTCACATGTATATAACAGTCTTGCTAAACATGGTAGTATGCTACTTGGTTTTTCTATCTTAATATGTGAGTGTACGTATTGATAGAGCTCTTAGGATCTTGCTTGTCTACCAGCGTTGTGATGGCAGTCACACTAGTGGGGGCTGGGTAGTCTACAAGCACATCCTTATTCAGGTCCCTGGTCGTTGGATTATCGAAACAGAGCATCGATACTCCGGAGTAGACTGGTGTGTACGCTTCTCATCCCAGTTGGGGAGATGGTCTGTCCCACAGCCGTCAGTACGTCGTACTGGAGATAGTATGCAGGTGCTCGTTAGGTTACGGGTACACCGGACAGGACTCACAGGGAACTGTTGGTTGGTTTGATACCAGTCGTCAGTGAGCAGTTCCCAGGTGACATGAGTACAGCATAGTCCGCAGACTTGACACTGCTACTTCGCCTCGAGTGTGTCCCACTGTTCTTAGATTGCTACCCTACCACGGCTCAAAGGAGTCGTGCAAACAGGTAGCAGTTGGGTGCAGTCCCGAGCACTTGGAGGCAGTGGCGGTTAGACAGGATTCGTCCCTCCCGGTATTGGGAGTAGATATCGTGCTGTGTCAGAGAGCCATTACGCAAAGTCCCTGGCCAGGGCAAGCGAGATTTGCTGGTAGGTTCCAGTAGTTTCTCAGGGTGTAATGGGCTTCCCTCCGACACGACTTATACCGCTATTAGGGGACTGACGCTTGCCGCCCCCCTAGGCCCGATATGCGATAGTCTTGGACGAACGGACCGGACTGTATGGAGATTGTCACATCAGACTCAGTAGGAGTTCGGATGGGTTTCCTCATCGGCCTTCTTATCGACAACTACCTGGGGACCGTTACGTACAGCTAGTGCCGCTTGCGGTCTGTGGTTAAACCCACTGCCAGCGTAGTAGTCGAGTCTCTAGAGTCCCACACAGAGAGTTTCCTACTCCAGGCGAAACGATATAGAGGTTGCATGGTTTTGCGACAAAGGGTTCGGACGCATACGTGCGTTTACGCGCGTACGACTTTCGGATAGTTTTTACCAGTCGGCTTTGGTTTAAGCCAGTTACTGGTATCCGGTTATTGGATTTATACAGTCTAAAGTTTTTCCGTATTTTTACGGATCGGAGGGGCGTTCTCGTAATTACTCGAGAAGCTTCTAGAAGATGGTGACTAAGGAGGGTTATGTGTCATATTCATCGAATGAGTTATATGAGTCATGGTGGTGATTCATTCATTTCATTAATGCACATTTATTGCTTAATGACTCATGCTAATGAATCACCACTAGATATTTTATGAAGCATGATTATTCATCTCTCTTTATTCTTTTCTTCTTATTAGAAAATGCTTCATATATGTTATGATACTCATAACTTATTCACATAATATTATTCACATTCTCTCTCCTCAAGCTCTCTCTCTTCAAAAGACTAATCCTCACCCTCATGTGTTGAGATCTAGGATTAGTTAGACTAATCAATCCATAACCATCACTCTATTTCATCTATCTTCTTTGATTAGCAATCCAAGAAGGTTAGTTGCCTCAAGTTTAGAGGTTTAGCTTGGAGTTTTGCTCTCGGGTGGATCGTCTACTACAAAGAGAAGGCCGAGGAGGACGAGGAGATCGTAAAGACGAAGGACTTGGTTCGATAGGTATAATCCCTAAGCATAGTAGTTTAGAACAACTATATGTTTGGTTAGTTATCGTTTAGCTTCGATTCAAGCGGTTAGTCGATGTTCGTTCACTTAACAAGTTTGTTTTTGAAAATTCCGCCTCCCCACAAGTATTGGGGTGTAGTACATCGACTTACACTAGTATATTGATGCGATCTCAATCTGCATAATAATTTAGACTTCATGCACATCGAGAAGAACTTATGCGAGTTACTCCTTAACACTTTATTGAATGTGAAATCTAAATATAAGGATACACTTGCGGTGCGACAGTGGCTCTTGAAAGAGAGGTTGCATCCAGAATTGCATCCAGAAGAAGCGAGGATGGTAGATGGTCAATTTCTGCAGCGAAGTACATGATATCTTCTAGCGATAAGGGTGTTTTTCTCAGTTTTTTTAAGCAAGTAAGGGTTCATGACGGTTACTCATCTAATACCTCTAAGTGTATGGACAAGAAACATAAAAACTTTCTCACCTTAAAAGTCATGACTGCCATGTGATCATGCAACAGTTACTGCCCGTTGCAATTTGCATATATATATGTATGCTGCCAATACCTTTTCAGTGTTTCTTTGTGGGCACGCTCTACGTAGTTTGGTGGATTGACTGCTCTTCTGTGCCTCTGCACGTTTTCCTAGAGAGATTATTTATATTCATGTCGGGAGTTGGCATGATCATAAACACCAAGACCACAAGAAATGGAGGGATGCTCCCACCAATGTAGAGAAATGGGCGGCGAAGCCCGTGACTTGGACAGACGAGTACCGAGTGTTCACACCATAATATTGCATTATTATATTCCCCATTCTTATTCTTTTTATAAATAAACAGGTGCTTTTGACGCATGTCTGCTACATGTTACAGGTTACAGGTTCTTGGACAGAAAACAGTGAAAACGATGTAAAGACGATGAAAAAGTGGACTTTGACCGACAAACAGAAGACTCTTGATCAAGCCTATATCAAAGATAAAATTTACAAAGTACAAGGCAATGCAAGGTCCAAAATGACAAAGCGAACGTTTACAAGTCCATTGCAATTGTTCACTGGAAATCTGGAAGGAATAAAGAAGCCAAACTGAATAAAGAACCACAGAAAGAAAAAGCCCAAGAACCCAAGAGTCAGATCCAAAAATTTCAGACACTGATCGTCTTAATGGGCCGGGGAACCGCGGCCTAATCCCTACCCAGGCCGCGGTTCTGCGGCAGTTGTGAGGAATTAGAATGTAAAAATTTTACTATAATTTCAAGCGGTGCTGACCAAGTCAATATAGGGCTATTTTTGTAATTGTAGACATGCGGATCAAAATGTAACCTAGGGTTTCTATTTCCTATAAATAGAACTCTAAATCATTGTAAACCTTATGCCTCCCTTCATTAATAAATTTCAGCATTCTTTTGGAGAGCATCATTTTTTTTAAGTTCTTTATTTTCTGCCCTATGTTAATTTTCTATTCTTGCCCTAGATAAATTTAATTCCTTGCTTTAGTTAATCTTTTATTCTCTGCCCTAGATAAATGTATTTTAATTCCCTAATGAGTGAGTAGTCTCCTCGCTTGTTAGGGTTAGATCTGGGGAAGGTTTGAGAGACGAAGATCTCTCATCCCCTTTCTTGCCCGTCATATATTTTTATAGAACTCCATGCATGCCTTCTTATTCCGCTCCCTACGGCACTCTACCCACGAGGTAGCGGTGATACCGTAGTCTAAAGGCCCGAATTTTAAGGTTTTCCATAGAGGTTAGGGTAAAAATTAAGAAAGGAAGGACAAGGATCTAGAGGAAGAACAATCATCCTAATCCCTTTTATTAATATTTACCATAACACCTAATTAGATCTTCATATGGGTATAGAAAGCGGTGAGATTTATAGACTTTCCAAACTTAACCTAGACCTAACTCTAGCAAAACTTTAGATATAGATTAATTAGGTTTTTAGATTTAATAATCAATCCGAACACCCTTCGGAATTAACTCGTTAGCGCGATTAGGAGATTCACAATATCCCTGTGGACCGACCTGTACTCACCGGCTAGCTTCATGCGACGCCGTTCTTGATTGTGGTTATAAGAAATAGTTTTTGACATACAAATCACCGAGCCGCCATGATTCAACACTTCAGTTCTGATGAATTTAGGGTACGTATATTACTTAAACTGTAAAAGCATTAACCATTAATCTTGTTTACAGCCGAAAACTGGTCAGACTAACTGGGATAGAATGTTTTGCCTGAATTAGGGGCAGATGCTTCGGTTTGATCTATCCAACTCTCCGAAGACATTAACTGATTATAGCGTTGTATATCGGATGTTTGGAAGGATGTGTCCGATATAACTGACTTCAGATTCCCTCTCAGATTGAGTGGTTTATTGATTGTGGTGATGGATTTTTCCTACAGGCGTAAGCTCCTGTGGTTAATTACGTTGCCGTGCACGACAATAATTTCTACACTCCAAAATCTTTGCTTCGCGTGTCGTGTTTTTATTTGTTTATTTGGTTTGCCCTTGGATTGTATACGGAGACTAATTTTGTCATCGCCCGTAGGGCACGGATTATTCCAAATCTGTATATATATATAAATATATATATATATATATTTGTATATTCTTATATATACATTTCAGGTTTTGGGTTAAGCATTTGCTTGATGTGGTCCACGTTGGTGTCTTGATTTGCCAACGGGAATAAACTTAGGTTTTAGTTCTCACATTTGTGAGGTCCATCGGCTCACATGAGAGCAGAAACTCTGTCTAAGGACACATTAATCTCATATGAGTTCTAAGGTCTACTTAGAGGGTTTTGGGGAGCATATACTCTACCTAAGAACACATAGTCTCATTTAAGAACTAGTTTAACTTAGATGACTTAGTTATATATTGAGAACATTGTTCTCTATAGATCATTGGATCATCGGTGAAGCCTAAACTTCAATACTTAGCCAATTTGTTAAGTCTTAGTGCTGTTTGGCACAGAAATGATGTGCACTTGCTCTCAGGAAATAGGTGCGCTTGCGCACTTGCATTGGACATAGCGCTGGCTCTCGTACATTGCACGTGGCACTCATGTGCTGCACTCGGCTTGGTGGGACATAGTTTTTGCGCCCATGCATTACGCGTGGTGTGCACTTGTTTGACACTGTCCTTGGCTTCGACGCTGGCTTTATCATGTGCTTTGTGCACTATCTTGAAAGTTGATAACTTTTAAACAAAGCCGATGTTTTCAAAGAAGCATATGCTTCAATCTTCTGCCTCTGTTCTTCTTGATTAAAGTCAACGAGTTTTAGAAAGCTTTGCTTTCACCTTAGAAGCGCATGCTTCTCTTTGTGATCTTTGTTTATGATTCTTGACGAAAACATATGTTTTCGGTAGGAACTTTATTCCATGAAGCCTATAATTCGTTTTTCATGTCCTTAATGTTTGGTCTCATCTTGAAGGGGGAAAAGTTAAAAAATTTCCTTTAAGATCTTTGATCTTACACAGAGTCGGGGCTCTAATAAAGCCGAGGCTTCAAAAAAAAAGATTTCTCTTTTTTGTACCTGGTTTTGCTAAGGTTTTCTTTAAGAAGAAATTCTTTCCTGATGGACCCTGTGATCTCTTGAGAATTTTCTTTTTGTGAATGTGAATTCTCTCTATGTAGATTGGTTATTTCTTTCCCCTCTAATTCTATTTATAGGAGGGGAGTAGTTAGGGTAAATTCCTGACTATAAGATTTGAATTGATATGTATCAATCCAGCTTGCCTAGGCACCGTTGGATTATTGATCCAAGGATCTTTCAGTTTGGAAAGATGACCACACTACTACAATATGGGGTTGCCCCTACGGACCCAGGAATCCGTAGGGGCAACTATTTCTTGCCCCTACGGATTTTTCCGTAGGTCCCCATCGTTGTCCTTACGGTGCCTTACGTTCTAATTTAAAAATATTAAATCGTAATTTGTTATTTGGCCCTACGGAGCCGCAAACGGTGGACCTACGGTTATGTCCGTAGGGGCATATAAATAGGTTATTAATAAAAAAAGATCAGAAAAGTCATCGATCGTTCCCAAAAATTCTCTCTCTCACTCTCCCGCGCCTCGATCGCTCGTTCTCATGTCTCGTTGCCACCGCCCTCCACACGTCATCTCCACCTTCCTCGGTCGTTCCGAAAACTTCCTCGTTGACTTCCTCGTCGCCACCGTCCGTGACTCGTCGCCGATCGTCATCAACCACCGGTCTTCTCTGTCGTCTCCTCCACCGCCCGCTACATGTTAGTAAATCCCAAATTAATTATAATTTTGATGATGTTAGGTCTAGGGTTCAGGGTTCGGGTAGGGGTGAGGGTTAGGGTTAGGCATCGGGTTCGGTTTAGGTTAGGGTTAGGGTTAGGGTTAGGGTTCGGTTGGGATTGGGGTTGGGGTTGGGGTTCGGTTGGGGCTGGGGCTGGGGCTGGGTTCGGTTGGGGTTGGGGTTGGGTTGGGGCTGGGGCCAGGGCTTGGGCTTCATCACCTGATATAGCGAAATACAAAGCGTACTTCAGTACACCCGACCTCATTGAGTTTCCTATTGAAGTTCCCGGTCAAACGACATATGCATATTTTTATTCGCCATCAAATCCCAATTATCAAGCTACCGAGGACGAAAAGCCACCTTTGTTAGTCGAGAGTCATGGTAATAGACTTATCATTATAGATCATAGTCAATTGTTTTTCCTATCATTTTCTTGATCCAGATACTAATCAACTTGTTAGTTACTGTTTTTATGACGTATTTGTCTATATTTGTTAATAGTGGCCTTTCTTTTGGATGAACATGTTTTTTGATGCATGTTTCAGTCATGTGAATTCATATGTTGCGTATAATGCTTTATGGTATCAGTATCCTACATTTGTAATTTTTATTGTTGATTGTTATAGATGAATGCCATTGCAATAATAGTTTTTGGTTGATATATTAATTTTTCAAATATTTGCATGTATGTATCCATGCCTGCCTACATATATGTATATATGAGGATAATGGATATATTATTAAGTTGCCGTAGGAGAAAATTTTCCTTCATATGGCTGTCAAAAGTCAATCCTTAATCTCTTTGTAAATGATCAGTTCTATCAATCTTGATCTCAATGGTCTAATATATAGATACATAAGAACATGTTGTTTTCATACTCTTTTGTTTTCACACGATAAATATGGATGACTCAAAATATGGATATATGAAATGCATCCCTTTTATGCATATGGATACAGATGTGTGGTAGATTGAAATATCCAAATTGATGTCTAATACATTTTTGGAGATACTAGTTCTTGGTACGTACGAATCCGAAGTTTAACTTGCAATGTCGATCAATTTGCAAGTAACTAAGCAAGTATTATTTCATAAGTTTAAAATCATGTTACACATACAACAAGAATACACAACAAACGCATCATTAGAGAGTGATTCAAGATGTTCAAGTTAAAACCAATATATGATACTCGATGATAATATGAAACCTTCATATTCTCATCGATACTCATATATGAAACTAAAAGCCCCCCTTAGTCCCTGTCTATCTGTTAACATACGTTTGATATTCGTCGTGATATAGAACTATACGAAAGTTGTTAAATATCGGACTCGATACTATCAACCGTCGTATAGTTTATGTGACGAGAAGATTCAATCGTATGATAACCGATAGATTTGTCTCGTGTGGACAAGTTAGGAATGTATAAAGCAAACACCTTCATTCACTTGTGTTTTCATCCGTTTCGAGATATTTTGTCGGTACCTTTCCCCTGGTTCTCCGTGTACAAAGATAGATTAGATGTTCATTTCAACGTTGTTTCACAGTTTTGAAATGATTATCTATTCTATTACAGTGTATTCGGAGAACAGCGGGGAGGTGCTGCCGAAATTTACTCGAAACGGTTGAAAGCACAAGCGAATGGGTGTTCGCTTTATACATTCTTAATGGGATAGAAGCCTTACCCCCGACAGCCTTAATACAGACATACAATAAGAATACACAACAAACGCATCATTAGAGAGTGATTCAAGATGTTCAAGTTAAAACCAATATATGATACTCTATGATAATATGAAACCTTTATATTCTCATCGATACTCATATATGAAACTAAAAGCGTCACTTAGTCCCCGTCTATCGGTTAATATACGTTCGATATTCGTCGTGACATAGAATTATACGAAGGTTGTTAAATATCGGACGGTATAGCTCGATACTAACAACCGTCTTATAGTCTATGTGACGAGAAGATTCAATCGTATGATAACCAATAGATTTTTCCCGTGTGGACAAGTTAGGAATGTATAAGCAAACACCTTCATTCACTTGTGTTTTCATCTGTTTCGAGATATTTCGTCGGTACCTTTCCTCTGCTTCTCCGTGTACAATAATAGATTAGATGTTCATTTCAACGTTGTTTCACAGCTTTGAAATGATTATCTATTCTATTACAGTGTACTCATAGAACAGCGGGGAGGTGCTGCCGAAATTTACTCGAAACGGTTGAAAGCACAAGCGAATGGGTGTTCGCTCTATACATTCTTAATGGGATAGAAGCCTTACCCCCGACAGCCAGAACACACGTATACAACAAGAATACACAACAAATGCATCATTAGAGAGTGATTCAAGATGTTCAAGTTAAAACCAATATATGATACTCGATGATAATATGAAACCTTCATATTCTCATCGATACTCATATATGAAACTAAAAGCACCACTTAGTCCCCGTGTATCGGTTAACATACGTTTGACAATTTATTCTTTTCAACGACAAACGCACATACAAAGCATATACACGGATTTTCTCCTTTGTCGGTAACTATCCCGTTCTTAGATTTCTCAATATAGTCACCTGATTGATATGAAATTCTCGTTGTGTCGGTATTTAGAAAATAGAATATAGAAATCATAACAAAAAATATTTGACCGCAATCAATAACGGTGCCGTGTATAGATTTCGTTAGCAAGTGCGGATCGTCCACAGGGATTGTGCGATTCGTTCGTATTTTGTTTTGTTTGAATCGAAACTTTAATAGAAAAGAAAAGCAAAATGATTCAAGATTTTATCGATGAGTTCAAGTGTCACTATTCTAATCAAGAATCAAGAAAACGATAAACATCAAGAATCAAGATGTGATATAATTCCAATCGATTTGGGTTTCAAGATTTGAAGTAAAGCTCGTAGGAATCGATTAGATTGTAGATGTGAAGAAGACTAAAGATTAACATTTCTTATCCATTAACAAATTGATGCTACTCGATGTCGATTGATCGAGGTTTAAGAATCTTGCGAAGAATTAGGGTTTCTTCGTCCTATCCTTTGTTCTTTCGATCAATCACATTCGCTAGATAGCTTCTTGAAAATCCAATGATCGATCGTTAATCTCTAGATCGTGCAAAAAGAATCAAGAACACATTTCACATCGATCTAGATCATCGATCATTCTATTTTCAAGAATTTACAATTGCTATAGGACTTAAGAAAATGTTTAAAGATTCATCAACATCATCATTCTACAATCATCTCGACTCCTCCACGAGCGGAGTTTATTCACACATCATCACAAAGAATACATTCAAGAATCGAAATAAAATCATAATGCTTGAATTAAAATGTAAACAAGTTTAAAGAATCTTCACCTTTATTACATCAACAAGTAGTTACAACTCTCAAGAATTACAAGAGGTAGGAACTTCGCTCGTCGAATCTTGCATCGCTCGGCTCCTTGAGTCTTGGATCGCTCAGATCTCGTGCTCCGTTGAAGTCCGGCTTTACTTCAAAGGGTCGTCGAAGACTTGCTTTGCTTGAACTCCATGAATCTTGAATTGGGTATTTCTAGATTGGATTAGGATTAGGGTTTGGAGGTGGTTGTTGTTGGGTTGAAGATGAAGAACAACCACAACAATTGAATTGAGGAGCTAAAGATTAACTAGAGATTAGCCAACAATCAATCCTCCTTCAACAAGTGAGCCTTAGGGTCTATTTATAGGTTTCCCAAACCCTAGGTCTTGGATTTGAATTAGCAATTCCCTCCAAAAGTTTGTTGTAGGAAGAGGCTTCTAGAAGTAGTTAGTTAGGAGCTTAGCTTAGGCTTTAAGCTAGGCTTTAGGGAGTAGGTTCTAGAATAGAAGCTAGTTTAGTTTAGATCCCAAAGTTTGCTGATCTGGCAGAATGTTCAGGAGTCTTCTGGAAATTGCAGTGGTTTTCTGAGATGCTTAACTTGAGAGAAGAGATATGATGCAAGGCAGAGAGGCAGAGGTGGCAAGGCAGCCGCGGAACCGCGGCGCAAGGCGGCTTAGGCCGCGGTTCCGCGGCCGAGTAGTGGCCTTAGGGCTTTAAACTTCCTGTGTAGCTTTGATCTGTCTTTGGTATTATTCTCTGATATGTTGAATCCCAAACTTCCTTCTAGATCACTACCAGATTCCAAATCCTTGAGTTGGCGTATCTTTTAGCCGTCTTTGTTTTGTAATTTTGACCGATCTTCTGGATTTCCCTGCACGGACTTCGAAACACAAGTTGCGCAATATAGAAATGATGCCATGTTATGAAATGCAGTCAATTTCCCTAGAAATGCCGGTTTTAAGGTCTAACACATGTAATCTGATATTTTACGACTGTTTTGCTAATATGTGCTATATGAATGCCGAACACTTCTATATGAATGCAAATGATAGGGAAATTGCTGGTTTAAAGATGCAATATTTTCGACTAATCAAATTCCCCCAAACTTAATTTCGATCGTCTCGAGCGAACTTTTTATTAAAAAGAGAAGGAGAAAATAAAGAAAGAGAAAAACTAACTAGCACACTTTCGTAGGCAACACGATTGCACTGAGCACGTGCAGCAAGCCTTTAAACCTCTAGGTGTCCCTAGTAGGAGGAGTGTTGTCTCCTGATGGTTTTCAGCGGATTGCACCCACAAAATTCAATAATAAAAAAAAGATCATGAATATTACATTTAAAAAAAAGAATTGTAAAAAAAGCCTTGAAAATTAGGGTTTCCAACTAAGCTAGTTTTTCGGTTGTCATGAGCCCTATCTTAATGGACATGAAAAGATGTTAGAAATCACCTCCTCCCTCAATAAAGCATCGTCTTATTCTCCATTCCTATATTTCTTCCAAACATCGCTCATATCACCCTACGTGTGTGTAAAGAACATCCCTACACCCGGAGAATTCAATTCAAGCTATCATACTCTTGCCTATCAGCCTCAGTACTTTTTAATTAATGAATATTTAGATGAGATTGCTCACACACTTTCATGCGACCGTTAATACTTCTTGAGGTACTAACCGACCGATTACTCATCTGCTTGCTTATTTGGTGTATTTTCCTCGTCTTGCACCACCTAAGGCATAGCAGTGACTCCCAGACCAGTTGGCCTTAGGGCACTAGGTGAAGAGGCGACCTCGCTATATATTTTTTTATTGCCCTCGGCGATAACAAAACCAGTGTCCATTTTTCTCATCACTTCATATATTTTTTTCATTCACTTTTTTTATTTCCTTCATACATCGGCTTTAAGACAAAATCATTTCAAGGTATCCTATACTATCCCAGGCTTCAAGACGTGTGTAAGTGCGAATAGCAGGGTAGCAACGTTCAAAATGTCTGGCTTCCAGAATAGAAACTATTTTTCAGACTTAGTTTTATCCTCAGATTTGTGACTACCTTCATCTTACTAACCCTTGGGACAACGGCTCATAACTACTTATTACTAGTTCATATAAGAAAACTTCTAATTTTCTTAGTTTTCTTAAATTTTTCTAATCTCATGGATGTAATTGTTCACTATCTATACTTTTATAATCTTATTTATATACAAAAAGTGTAAATATTAAAATATTTTTATATTTTGAAAAATTTTAAATTTTTATGAGTTTTTGAAATTTTTTTAATTTTTATAGGTTTTTAAAAGAAATGTTTTGTGCTTATGCAAATAATATGCAAATGGTGCAAAAATAAGCACAAACCTCCCCCAAACTTGTTTTCAACAGTGTCCTCACTGTTGTCAACCGCTATACCTACAAAAACTGTAAGCATGGGGGGAATTATTAGTGGGGGCAAAATATATAAGTGAAGAACTTCACCCAAACTTATTCTTTTCACTCACCTTCATTCAAAAAAAATGATGCAGCGATACAGGATATGAAGGTGAGACGAGGGAATTTTAATCCAAATAAACTGGCTCCTGTTAGAACAGGAGCTCCTCCGTGGGGTCAGTGGAAAAATACGGCTTTATTTTATGTCCATTCACTTTGAAAAATGTGCCGTTTTTAACATTTTCTACTTCTACTGCCCCGTGCGGGTATACAGACCGCACAACAAAAGGTCCCTTCCACCGAGATCGAAGCTTACCCGTGTGAAGGTGTAATCGTGAGTCATAAAGAAGAAATTGTTGACCAGGTGAAAATATTTTCCTCAAAATGTTTTTATCGTGAAAAACCTTAGTCCTATTCTTTATAATTACAGCGTTATCATAACCTTCATCGCGGAGTTCTCTTAGCTCATTTAGTTACAGCTTCCGAAAGTTGCAGGCTTGGTTTAGGTCAAATTTGATTTCCTTAATAGCCCACAATGCTTTATGCTCAATCTCGACCGGTAAGTGACATGCCTTCCCAAACACTATCCTATATGAAGACATCCCTAGGTCGGTTTTATATGCAGTTCTGAATGCCCAAAGAGCATCCGTCAGTTTGGTCGACCAATCTTTTCTATTCTTAGCAACAGTCTTCTCCAAGATTAGTTTGATCTGTCTATTCGAAATCTCAGCCTGCCCGCTCGTTTGGGGATGATAGGGTGTAGAAAGTCTGTGGTTGATTGCGTATTTCCGCATCAGAGTCTCGAAAGATCTGTTGCAGAAATGTGTCCAATTATCGCTAATGATAGCGCGTGGGTGTCCAAATCGCGAAAAGATATTCTCTTTTAAGAACCTATTGACAACTTTCTTGTCATTAGTGCGACATGGAATGGCTTCAACCCACTTTGAGACGTAATCAACCGCCAGCAGTATGTACAAATTCCCAAAGGAGTTGGGAAAGGGACCCATAAAGTCAATGCCCCAAACATCAAAAATTTCAACCACTAGGATAGGTTGCTGGGGCATTTCATTTCTCCAGGATATTCTACCCGTGTACTGACACTGTGTACAAGTTTTGCAATGCTCAAATGCGTCCTTGAATAAGGTCAGGCAATAAAAACCGCATTGCAAAACCTTCTCCGTCGTCTTTTTAGGACCGAAGTGACCCCCACAGGCCTGATCATGACAAAAAGAAAGAACACTCATGAACTCTTCATTCGGGACACACCGGCGAATGATCTGATCAGGACAATATTTAAACGGATAGGGTTCATCCCAGTAAAAGTGTTTTACTTGGGATAGAAAACGATATTTGTCTTGTTTTGACCAATCGCTGGGTATCAGTCCCGTGGCAAGATAGTTCACAATATCCCTGAACCAAGGTTCAGTGGATACGTTCAAGAGTTGTTCATCAGGGAACGAATCATTGATCGGCAGGGTCACAGGGGAAGAAGTGATGCGTGAAAGATGGTCGGCTACGACGTTTTCATATCCTTTCTTATCTTTGATAACAAGATCAAATTCTTGTAACAGAAGGATCCAATGTATTAGCCGACCTTTTACATCTTTCTTCGCCAAAAGATGTTTTAAGGCGGAATGGCCAATGTATACAACTATAGGTGAGCCAATCAAGTAAGGCCTGAATTTTTTTAATGCAAATACAACCGCCAAAAGTTCTTTTTCAGTGGTTGTATAATTTATTTGCGCATCATTCAGAGTCTTACTCGCATAATAGATCACGTGTGGCGTCTTATCAATATGTTGTTCTAAGACTGCACCTACTGCAAATTCGAATGTATCACACATTAGCTCAAAGGGGTAGTCCCAATCTGGAGAAGATAGAACGGGGGCTGTAGTGAGGGAGTGTTTAAGTGAGTCGAATGCTGCTACACAATCCGAGTCAAAGTGGAAGGTCGTATCCTTGGCCAAGAGAAGAGTTAAAGGTCTAGCAATTTTGCTAAAATCCTTTATGAATCTCCTATAAAAGCCCGCATGGCCAAGAAATGATCGAATACCCTTGACGCTTTTAGGATGAGGAAGGTTTTGAATGACATCAATCTTATCTCTGTCAACATCAATGCCTTTCCCTGAAATAACATGTCCCAGCACAATTCCCTCTTGGACCATGAAATGGCATTTTTCCCAGTTCAAGGTTAAGTTCTTCTCTTTGCAACGAGTAAGAACAGCGTCAAGATTCGATAGGCAATCAGAAAAGGAGTCTCCAAAAATCGAGAAGTCGTCCATAAAAATCTCCAAGAAATTTTCTACCATATAACAGAATATCCCCATCATACACCGCTGAAAGGTAGCGGGAGCATTGCATAGCCCAAAGGGCATGCGTCTATAAGCAAATGTGCCAAAAGGACAAGTAAAAGTGGTTTTATCTTGATCCTTTTTGGCTATGGGGACATGATTATAGCCAGAGTATCCGTCCATAAAGCAATAATACTCACGTCTGGCTAAGCGCTCCAGCATCTGATCAATGAAGGGTAGAGGAAAGTGGTCTTTCCTCGTGGCGGCATTGAGTTTTCAATAATCAATACATACACGCCACCCAGTTTGGGCACGTGTCTGAATCAACTCATTTGCCTCATTGGTAATAACAGTGATGCCAGATTTCTTAGGGACGACATGTATTGGACTCACCCATTGGCTATCGGAGATTGGGTATATAATACCGTTATCTAGGCATTTGACGATCTCTTTCATCACCGCTTCCTTCATGACGGGGTCAACCGTCTCTGTGGTTCTCGGGTTGGTCTGGCATCATCCATCACATGTATATGATGTTCGACAATCAAGGGACTAATCCCTTTCATGTCCGCCATGGTCCAACCAAACGCCTCCTTGTTAGATCTCAATACCGATAAAAGTGCATTCTCTTGCTCTGATTCTAGAAAAGCGGATATGATAACTGGTAAAGACTCATTATCACCTAGATATGCATATTTAAGGTGAGAAGGTAAAATTTTGAGATCTAAAGCTGGCGGAGAAATAATAGAAGGAGAGATCATCGAGTGATTTTTGGATTCACAAAGAAGTTCATAGCCTGTGAAAGATACAGACTCGGGTGGTGAAACGTCAGGAGTGTCAGACTCAAGTGTGGAAAAGGTGTCCTCACTAAGATCGGGTGTAAGATTAAATAGTGATGTGGCAGTGTCGTCGAGATCTATAAAGCAAAGTTCATCAACTCCACAACTCTCGGGAGCAATCTCGTGGACAAAGCACACATCAAGAATATGAGCAGAGGGTTCTGATGGCTGACTTCCAACTTTGTAGATATTTAGTTCAATAGTCATATTTCAAAAGGATAAGTTCATTGAACCGTTTCTACAGTTAATGACAGCGTTGGAAGTGGCAAGAAAAGGTCGACCCAAAATCACCGGAATTTGGCTTCGGGGGTTCGCTACAGGTTGTGTGTCGAGAACAATGAAGTCCACGGGGAATACAAATTCCCCGACCTTAATCAACACATCCTCGAGCTCACCCCTAGGTTTGGTGATCGAACGGTCTGCCATTTGGAGAGTGCAGTGAGCAGGTTTCAACTCTCCAATCCCTAGCTGCTCATAGACAGAATATGGGAGTAGGTTAACACTTGCGCCAAGGTCTAAAAGTGCACGATTTATGTTTTTACCCCCAATAGAAATCGATATAGTAGGACATCCTGGGTCCTTTCGTTTCTTTGGTAGCTGTGGGATAAAAGCAGTGCTGATATTATTAGACATGAAGACCTTCTTCGGCACTTGAGTCTTCCTCTTCCTAGTGCACAAGTCCTTAAGAATTTTCGCATAAGCGGAGACTTGCTGAATCGCATCTAGGAGAGGGATATTGATGTTAACCTGTTTGAACATTTCTATAATTTTCTCCATATGTGGACTCGTTTTGTTAGCCCTTAACCGATTCGGGTAAGGTGCTTTAGCAATAAGCGTCGGGTCCATCATAGGAGAAGGAAAAGGGGGTAGACGAGATCCTAAAAGAGGAGTGGGGATCGTCTGTGGAGAACTAGAGCAGGGTTGCTGAGGTGTCGAGCCTAGAGGGAAATGGAGAATAGGCTCGCGAGAAGGTGGTGTGATAGAAGAACAAGGATCAGAAGGAGAGGTGTGTGTGAGGAAAAGTCTCAGCCGGGGTGTTGATATGATTTCCAATATCATCAACTTCTTCCCCAACATGGTTGTTTAGCACTCTTCCTGATCTCAATGTTGTGATGGCATTTACATTGTAATGCCCAGGATTCGGTAGGGGTTGAGAAGAAAGTTTTCCTTTTTCTCTCGCACTCATTTCAGCTTTAAGTCGTGCGATTTCAGCTTCCATCGATCTGATACTCTCAGCTTGGGACGCTGAATTTTTCTTTATCTCACTGACGGAAGATCTAACCTTAGCCGAAACCTCTATGGAATTTGACAATAGTGATTTCATGGTTTGAGTGAATTGAGAGAACTCGTCAGAACAGGTTATAGGATTAGACTGTGCAGGAATGTTGATCTGATTTTGGAAATTTTGTGACCGGTAAGGATGCTGAGTGAGTTGAAGGGGTTGATGTTGTGGAGGAAGAGCCTTTGGGAATTGATTCGTGTTTGGAACCGTGTTTTGAGATTGGTTTTGGTTCCAAGCAAAATTCGGGTGATTCCTCCAACCCTGATTGTACGTGGAAGAATAAGGATCGTTTCTAGGTCTTTGAAATACGGCATTAGTATGCTCGTGACCTTGAAATGGTGAGTTTAATGGACATTCTTCCGTTAAATGAGACGGATTAGAATAGCACCCACAAACAGTTTTAGGGGCGACACTGGGTTTAGGGAGGCTGCTGCAAATTTGTGTTCCATAGCCTCGAGCTTCTTTTGCATTGCTGCCATCTCAGCTCAAACACCTATGGACACATCTATTTGGTGTATACCACCCCTATTCAATGGTTGGGTTCCACTCTCCCACTGTAGTGATTTTTCAGCAAACTCTTCTAAAAATTTCCATGCCTCCCCATCATCCTTAGTCATAAAAGTTCCTTGACACATGTTTTCAAGGTTCTGTTTAGTGTTTGGGTTAATGCCCTCATATAAGATTCGGCAAAGATCCCATCTCGGGATGCCATGATGAGGACATTGAACCAAAAGATCCTTGAAACGTTCAAAGCACTTCGAGAACGGTTCATTCAGAAGCTGGGTAAATTGATTGAGTTCGCTACAGATTCGAGATGTCTTTTGCAAAATTTCTTAAAGAATCCCGCGACGAATTCTTCCCAATTCGTGATGGAATGTGTGGTAGTGTTATATAGCCACTTCCCGGCTATATCGTACAAAGTAAATGGAAGAAGTCATAGACGCATAGCATCCACTGAAAGTTGTGACGTACCCATCATTGCGCATACGTTTTCAAATTTCGTGATGAACACGTATGCGTCCTCAGACTCGAGACCGTGGAATTTGGGTAGAAAATTGATATACTGGGGCTTAATCTCAAAGTTATCCCCGTTGGCTGGTGGTGTGGATAAGCAGGTCGAAAGAGGACCTCGAATAGGGTAGCACCTCTCTTGGAGAGAGATGCGGGGTGGATTCTGTGCACCAACGAACGGTTGCAGATTAGTGGAAAAGAAAGTCGATGGAGTCGGATCCATCGATGTGGGTGTGGTGGTGGGTAAAGAAAAGGTAAATGTAGAAATATCGACTTCGGAGTCGATAGGAGGTACGCGGACTAAACGGGCACTAGAATCCCGTGTCCAGCCTATCTTGTACTAAAAAGGGTTAGTACAAGTGGCAACGTGACTTATAATTAGGGGTATGAATGAATGCGGTGTTTGCTTTTGAAAAAGGGATGGATTTTTGAAAAAATGATGCCAGCACAACAAAATGCAACAAGCAAAACCCTAAAATCTAGTGGTCACCTAGGTCCGGCTCTAGACCGCTCCTAACTGCCAAAAGACAAGTCGCGGGATAGAATCCTCCACTGCCTCTTTGTCCCCCTGTGGCCAGGTAAGTGCCAGGTAAGTGGGAAGGTACTCCACTACGTAAGTAGTGGGCCTAATTAATAACTACTAGCCTTCGACACACTTGCCTTAGACACCATAAGAAAACACAGATAAGCAATGAATTACCCACGGCCTTCTTCTATCCTAAGTGAGCGTGACGGTCCTTAGAGTCATCTCTAGATATTTTTTAGTTAATGTGGGTCAATGTGGATGCAAGTTTTGTCATTTTCGAGGCCTATGAAGGGTAATGAACTCCCCACCTAATTTGGATTTGGCCGTGCCGCTTAATATCCGTAGTTATAATGCAAACAACAAAGAAACAAAAACACGCACAATTTTAATTTTTCTTTTTGCGGCGCTGCGATTTTTGCAAAGAAGCCTGCAGAAATTTGTTAGTTGGAGCAGAGAGAGGAGGAGATAAGAAAGTAAGAAAGTACCTGAGAAATTTTGGTGCAGCAACTCCTTGAGGAGGCCGCGGAACCGCCGCACTAGGGCTCTAATGCCGCGGAATCGCCGCGCTATGGTAAGATCCTTGCACAAGATTTTTACAGAGCGCTTCTGTTCAGCTCCTGAGTCCTTTGGAATTCTCCAAAAAATTTTCCAATTGCACAACAAGCTCCAGATCTCCTTGCAATAAACCACAGCAAATCGTTTAGGGTTTGTACGAATTTTGATCTCAAAATTACAATGGAATAAATCTTTCCATTCAAATTTCAATATAGAACGAATTAGCGCGCGATCCCCGGCAACGGTGCCATTTGATTGATATGAAATTCTTATTGTGTCGGTATTTAGAAAATAGAATATAGAAATCACAACCAAAAATATTTGACCGCAATCAATAACGGTGTCGTGTATAGATTTCGTTAGCAAGTGCGGATCGTCCACAGGGATTGTGCGATTCGTTCGTATTTTGTTTTGTTTGAATCGAAACTTTAATAGAAAAGAAAAGCAAAATGATTCAAGATTTTATCGATGAGTTCAAGTGTCACTATTCTAATCAAGAATCAAGAAAACGATAAACATCAAGAATCAAGATGTGATATAATTCCAATCGATTTGGGTTTCAAGATTTGAAGTAAAGATCGTAGGAATCGATTAGATTGTAGATGTGAAGAAGACTAAAGATTAACGTTTCTTATCCATTAACGAATTGATGCTACTCGATATCGATTGATCGAGGTTTAAGGATCTTGCGAAGAATTAGGGTTTCTTCGTCCAATCCTTTGTCCTTTCGATCAATCACATTCGTTAGATAGCTTCTTGAAAATCCAATGATCGATTGTTAATCTCTAGATCGTGCGAAAAGAATCAAGAACACATTTCACATCGATCTAGATCATCGATCATTCTATTTTCAAGAATTTACAATTGATATAGGACTTAAGAAAACGTTTAAAGATTCATCAACATCATCATTCTACAATCATCTCGACTCCTCCACGAGCGGAGTTTATTCACACCTCATCACAAAGAATACATTCAAGAATAGAAATAAAATCATGATTCTTGAATTGAAATGTAAACAAGTTTAATGAATCTCCACCTTTATTACATCAACAAGTAGTTACAACTCTCAAGAATTACAAGAGGTAGGAACTTCGCTCATCGAATCTTGCATCGCTCGGCTCCTTGAGTCTTGGATCGCTCGGATCTCGTGCTCCGTTGAAGTCCGGCTTTGCTTTAAAGGGTCGTCGAAGACTTGCTTTGCTTGAACTCCATGAATCTTGAATTGGGTATGTTCCCCTCCGAAAGACGGCCGAGACGTTAGGACGTCTGTGCCTGAGATTCGGGGCAGATGCTATTTGGTTTTATCCGTCTACCTCTCCGAAGATGCCAAGTTGATTTATGGCACCGTGTATCGAAGGTTTAGACGGATGCGGCCGTTATAGCAGACTTTGTCAGATTCCCCCTCGCTTGAGGGGTTTTTGATTGTGGGGACGCTCTTCCCTGCAGGCGCAAGCCCCTGCAGTTAATTATGCTACCGCGTCGCGGTAGCCACTTTCTCCTTCTCCAGAATTTCACTTCGTGTCGTGTGTGTTTGTTTTGTTTGTGGTTGCCCGTGGATTGTATACGGAGACTGAGTAATGCCGTCGCCCGTAGGACGTGGATTAGCCCAAATCCGTATTTACTTAGATTTGGGTTTGATATTTTAGTTTACGGACGCGTTAGCCTCGTTGAGGCTAAGATCAACTTAAACGTGATTCATTTAATATATGGCCGTCGGGACTCGTCACCTCTCCAACGTCGTTGAAGGATTACAACGACAGGTGTCAGAGGAGTTCGGAGATGTACCCTCGAACCGAAGTTGATTTAGGGTTTTATATTTCATTTGAATGTTTAAGGATACGTTAGCCATGTTTGGGGCTAAGATCAACTTAAACGGGACCGTTTAGGTCGAACAAAAGAGCATTTGGGCTCTATTGTGCCAGTTTAGGGACGTGGTGGTCCATGTTCCAGTTTAGGGACATGGTGGTCCAATATTAGTTTAGTGACGTTTCGGTCCGATATTAGTTTAGGGACATCTCGGTCCAATATTAGTTTAAGGACATCTCGGTCCATTACGGTGTGCGGTCGTTGGGACCCGTCACCTCTTTGACGTCGTTGAAGAATTACAATGACGGATGTCAAAGGAGTTCGGAGATGTACCCTCAAACCGGATGTGAATTGATTTAGGGGAGCAATCTTGCTCAGTCAATTTAATTTAAGGACTTACGGCCAAAATTGGGCTAAGTCCAGTTAAAAGTCCAGTTGAAAATATTCAACGTTTTGTTTGCATTTGTCCTGTTAGGCCTTTTACTAGGGGCTTGCCCCCTTTTTAATGATGCAAAGCATCTATTTTAGGCCATTTAGACCTTTTTAATTGGGCCCTGCCTTTTTTATTTGGTCCTTTAATTGGGCTCTGCCTTTTAAATTATGCAGAGTATTTTTATTTCTGTCTGATAGACCCTTTTATTGGGCTCTGCCCTTTTAATAATGCATAGCATTTTATTCTGATCTGATAGACTTTTATTGGGCTCTGCCCTTTCAATAATGCATTGCATTCGATGTTCTGACACTGCCCCACGTGGCTTGTCAGGCGCTTTGCGCCAATTGAGGAGCGCAAGGCGCAGACTCGTACGTTGGCGACACGTGTCATGCTCTGCTGAGCGCAAGCACAACAGCGCAGTATACTGCACTAGTGCGCTGCGCTGCTGCGCTGCTGACACGTGGTGCGCTCTAAAGAGCGCAACAGCGCAGTTTGAAAGTGCAAAGCACTAAAAATCTTTTAGATTCAAGAACAGAAGTGCAGAGCACTATTTAAATTAGAAAAAAATTTCTCTTTTCATTTACAGAACTAGAGGTTCACAAGAGTGCAAAGCACTATTTTTATTATTATTCTTATATTATTATTTTTTATCAAAGATCATTGATCTCCCTTTTTCCTTAGATCTATGATCTATTCATCAGAGGAAAAAAGTTTTTACCTCTTTTTTGTTTTGAATTTTCTCAGAGCTCTCTCTCCTTTTTTTTTTTGAAAGATGTTGATGCCCTTTTAATTGAGGTCTGGGGTCCTTTTTATAGTGCCCATAAATCAGTTAAATTTGTTAAAGAGATCTTTCTCTAAGTGATTTGGGGAATTTTCCCCACCGTTGGATCTTTGATCCAAGGGCTTCTGTTTTACATAAGAAAATCTTCTTGTTTTACCAAGAACAGAAAGATCTTACTAGAATTCTAATTCTGTTTGGCGCAAACGCCCTAGTGCTTGACACGTGTCACGCAGCGCAACTGCGCTGGCGCATCTGCGCTGACACGTGTCACGCAGCGCAAAGCGCAGCGCCACTGCGCTGGCGCATCTGCGCTGACACGCGTCGCGCAACGCACAGCGCAGCGCGACTGCGCTTGCGCATCTGCGCTGACACGCGTCGCGCAGCGCGACTGCGCAGGCGCATCTGCGCTGACACGCGTCGCGCAGCGCGACTGCGCAGGCGCATCTGCGCTGACACGCGTCGCGCAGCGCACAACGCAGCGCGACTGCGCTGGCGCATCTGCGCTGACACGTGTCGCGCAGCGCAGTGCTTGCGCAACTGAAGCGTTGCTTCCATTAATAGAGCTTTGCTCTGATTGGGCAGGCCTTCTCGGGCGCTGCGCTGACGTTTCAGCGCATGACACGTGGCGCGCTGCGCCTGGGATTTGAAGCGTTGCTTCAAAATTTTGAATTTTGAATTTCAGCAGAGCTTTGCTCTGATTGGGCGCAACAAATGCCCCCCCACCGTTGCGCTCACGTGGCGCGCACGTGTGTGCAGCGGTGGCAAGCCCCTGACCGTTGGATCGAGGGGTAAGCTCAAGGGGCGCAAGCGCCTTATAAATAGGACCTTTGGTCCTTAGAAAATCTTACCGTTTCTAAGATTTTTATTCCCAGAGCTTTGCTCTTGCCTAGAACTCCAGAGCTTTGCTCTCGTTTCCATAACTTTTAGAGCTTTGCTCTAATCTTCCAAGTTAGAAAATTTTAGGTAAAATTAATTGTTAAGTTAACTTTTAATTAATTAATTTTTTTTTTTAATTAACCAATAGAGCTTTGCTCTTACAGATCTTTTGATCTAAAGAGATCCCCATTGGGGTTTCATAAACAGAGCTTTGCTCTCAAAATCTTATAGATTTACAGATATTTTGTTCATAGGTTTTAACCCATGAACAGAGCTTTGCTTATAGATCATTTGTGGATCTTTTAAATCAGATAAAAATTTCACAAGATTTTTTTTTATTTTCCAAGATTTCAAGAATTTTAATTCTTTTGTGGTAATTTTCAAGAATTTTAGAGCTGTGCTCTTTTTAAGGAAACTTATTTCCCTGGGACCAGAGTTTGACAAGTGTCACTCTGTGACAGAGCTTTGCTCTGAAAGAGGAGATTTTCTCCTTGTCTCTAGGGATTCCCCCCTTTTTCTTATATAATGGGAATGTTTTCCTAGGGGCCAATTGTCAATCTTATCGAATGATGAGGTTGTCTTGTTAACTGACGTATTGTCGTCCAGATTTTGTGGGTCCTCCTTTGGTCCCCTAGTCACTGCACTGCTGTGTGGTGTAATTAATTAAGTTACACTTAATCTAATTTAATTAACGCACCTCTTTTTTTTTTAGACGCCAAACGTTGGAATTGCAACACTAACGGCTGAATTTGTTCTTTTGCAGCGATCATGTCTGAAGACACTTCATTCCCGTTCGTCCGCTCGGAGGAGGGATTTCCCGAGGCGCCCCTGGACCGTGAGGCCCTAACCATGATTAGAGAGTACGACCCGGAGCACAAGAAGCTCCACCTTTGGGGGTCTTGGTATAACCATATCATTATGGGTCGACGCAGCTTCACGTGCGCGATGCCGTTCGAGCCTATCACGGCGATTCACTACGCTGCCCCACCCCCGGTGCAGTATGCCGTGGAGTTGGCGGATTGGACATCAAAGGGTTTCCTACATCCCGCCATAGATGCGATACCGGTCCAGCGTCCTATGGTTTTGGACATCCTAGGGCGCCGTATCTGCCAAGGTGAAGCACGACCCTGGGGGCAATCATATAACCTTGGCCTAATTCCCCTCCACCCAATCGGCTACCTGCCGTGGGCCCGGTACATCCTGTCGACGAAGAAGTCGCAGTTGATAAGATTAGGACTGTACACCGCGGTCTACGTTTCTCTCTTTCAGTATCATACGCTCCCTACCTGGTGGTTCAAGGCTTTCCTGGAGCAGTGGAATATTCCCACTCACACTTTCCTTGCGATGGATCGGGAAGTGTCTATCTCTTTAGAGGAATTCGCAGAGGTATCCGGCCTACCAGTCTTGGGGGAACACTATGAAGAGTTGCTCCCGACAGATGAGTACATCTTCAGTGCTAAGCCGATGGTAAGGGGGATCATGCCGGAAAACGCCGTTCAACACCAATTTCCGAGCCTGATCAAGGTGTTAAACATCTACGAGTCCCTTTTCATCGAGCATGGGAGCCGGGGAGTTAATTTTGAGGACTTCATTGCTCGCTTCCTTCGTCCGAGCGTCATTTCATCAGGAGCCGCCAAATCCGCTATCCTGGATGATCCCTTTGCATTAGGTTTGGATAACCTGCCGACGAAGGAGATAGACCAAAAGGCTTTCTTCCTTCCGGACTTCCCTACCATATCTTTTGCGGAAATTGCAGCCCCTGGGATGGACGAGGAGGCCTTTTTCTTAGGATTTCTCGGGTTGTGGCTGAGCTGGTTCGCTATCCCGATGCATTCTCATCGCATGCGGCCTTCTGTCTTTTATCCAGCACACCGAATGGTTATTGGGGTGAAGGTGGCTGTGGGGATCGCCGGCTTGGCGCATTTATACCATGGTCTCAGCCGAGCCACCGATGCCAATGAGCCCGGGGCATTGCACGTGGTCTTCCCGATGCACTACTCTATGTCATGGCTCGAGCTACATACGGCGGGCGTCTTCGGCATGCATAAGAGGCCCTCATTCTTTGACAGGTGTGGTTTCCCTCGCATCATTCAGTTGATCGGCGCATCAATCGTGACCCCCTCACCACGGGATGCCAGGGGTTTACTGCTTCGCCCTCACACCGTTGGAGTCGGGATGTCCTTTATTGATAAGGTATTAACCATTGGAAAAGCGTCCGCCACTGCGGCGCGACCACTACAGGACTCCTTTAAGGATGGAGCTTCAGTGTTGACGGCCCGGGAGACCCTCCACTTGTATTCTATCAGACCGGGTTTCCTAGTCTTCAGGCAAGGCAATGCAGCAATCTTTATGAGATACAATCCGCATCGTTTTACGCAACAACTGGGCTATGATCAAGGGGTACCCTTGGAAGCTTTCTTACTGGAACCTGCTGCTAATGAAGAAGGGATGGAGAACGCGTTACATCACTTCATGCGCTTGAGCACAGGTTCTTGTTTCTTCATCAGCGCACCGGCCTACGCTCCACGACTCCTTAATGTATATAAAGAGTGGTACAATCATGCGACGGGGGCCGTTATAAAGGAGGAGAGGCGAGTGCTGATCGACCGTAAAGAAGCACCTCCCGACACCAACCGTAACGCTCCTTTAGTGCCAAGGACCCCGGTGGTTCCTCCTTTCAAAGATGCCGGGGGCAGACCATCACGTGCGCAAAGTCCTCCACGTGAGTTGCCGCCCCTCGATATCACCGATGCCCCTCCCGCACCCCGTGCTCCAGTGGAGACAATGGTTGCACTCTCGCCGGAGTCTGGCGTGGGCGCGGACATCGGGACCCGCCGTCCCAAAGTGGCTGTGAAGCGGAAGTCCATCTCACGCGGGCCTATGGTCGGAGGGCAAAAGAAAAAGAAATCGCTCTTCGCGCCGGACGTCTTGTTTGGTCAGGAACCCCATGCTCCCTATACAGAGGGCCTGATCGAATACGGGACTAACGAAGGATTATTGATGCCGCCGCCGGACGACACAAATTTGGAGGCTGCCCTCGAAGAATCAGCGTGGTTGGCGAGGCGTGACGCGTGGCTAGCTAGGCTTGCGCGATCAGGTAACTACTAGTCGTCTTTCCTTTATTACAGCATATCTTCCTCATTGCTTTGAACTAATGTTTCTCCCCCCCTTTTTTAACAGGCATTACTGATGAAGAAGCCGTTGCCGCTTCTTTGAAGACTTTCCAGGAGGAGGAACGTCTTAGGGCATCCATGGGCCTTAGTAAGCTTTGATTTATCAAGTTTTCGTTTCGCTTGCATCATGGTCAGTCTAACCTCTCCCTTCTATTGCAGAAACCTCAACGATGTTCCCACCAAGCGCTACAAATGTTCTACCAGCTGCTGATGTTCCTGCTTCCTCTGGGCCACCGCAGGAGGTTCGTCTTGAAGAGCCGATGAGAGATGCCTTAAAGGCTCTGGAGGCATCCCTGAACGAGGATGACGATGCTCTGAAGGAGGCGTTGCAAAGGTCCATTGCAACAGCCCGGGATGAAAGGAAGCGGCTGAGGCGTGAGGCGAAGGCGCGCAGGGCTGCCTTGGCTGTGGGAGCGGGCCCTAGCACTGTCCCTCGCGCCGATACTCCATCCGAAGAGGCTCCTGTTGCCTTATCTACTGCCCACAGAGAGGTGGCACGTGCAGCTCAGAGCGCGAACGGTAAATCCGCCTCAGGTAATGTTTCTCTCGGAGTTTTTGTTACAAGGATTTTAATGTCATTTGTCCTTACATCTCTCATCTTGCAGGGCCAAGTCCGATCGAGGGGGAGGCGGAAACCGTCAATCTCAAAAGGACAGAGGAGGCGGTACCTGCCGAGCTCGAGCCAACGGTGGGCAGCGTCGTCGTGGCTTTGGAACCTGAGATGGAGGTCGAGGGGCCTACAGCCGAGAAGGTCATTGATGCCGAACCTGGAGTGGTGGAAGATGACATGATCATTGTGACTGAGCCCAGGGTGGTGGCGGATGAGGCGCTCGAGGCTCGCGATCCCGAGGTGATGGTGGATGATACAACCGCGACTACCGAACCTGAGGGAGTAGTGGGTGAGGCGGCCATGATTCCCGAGGACGAGCCAACCGCCCCTTCTCTGGAATCTGGCAATACTCCAGTCATAGCCCTCCCCGTCCATGGCCCTCCGCCGTCTCCGGGTCTCGCGAGCACCACAACGGTCCCCATCGAGTCGGGTGATGAGGCTACGGGTGGTGGCCTCCTGTCGATAGAGGAGGGAGTCGCTTCTGTTTCGGCCGGGAGCTCCTCAGGTAGACCTTAGGTTACTGTCTTTCTTATTTTACAATCCTTTCTGACAAGTCCATTTTCTTGTAACGCAGGTACAGCAAGCGCCGATGCCCCGTTGCTTGAAGGAGCGCCTTCAACAACTGCCTTGGCGGTGGTCACCTCTCAACCCTCTCTCATACCCTCGAAGATGTTGGAAGGTATATGTTTACGATTTATTAATCTTGTTTTCTAGACATATAATTCGTGTACTAAAGTCACACTATTGTGTTTTCAGGAGTGCTTTTTGATCATGTATATCAGATGTTGCTCCCACACTTTTCTTTCCCATCTGAGCTTGCTTCTTCCTCTGGTGGCGTTGGTGAGTATGATTTCCGTTGACATCCTTCTTTCTTCATTGATGGGATTATTTCTAAACCCCTCTTTTTTACCTCGTCTGCAGTGTTACCAATCGAAGGAGGGGATGAAAGACGGGCTGCGCTGCCGACCCTTCCGGCCCTGCCACCTGCTTCAGCTGGTACAGCGACTATCATATTGATAAATCCCGTCTTTTATTTTCTGAATTGTTGTCTGACTATATCCTGTTTCTTTTCAGCTGTCGTTCCAGTTTCGGCGCCCTTCGAATCTCGCATCATAATGCCAGCAGGTCCTTACCTGAGACGTCCATCTTCGAAAGGTGCCGCGAACAGCTTACGTACGTTGAGTGATTACATTGAAGAGCTCGACATCGAGACCCCTACCTCTGCTGCGGATTTTGCTATAGCGGTTAACCCGATGCTGGTGATACTCGTGAACTTTCATGACGAGGGTATCATCACATCTTGGGTTAACCATTGCAGGGAGATCGAGGCTCGCCTGCATCAGTTGGAGTCGCTGTGTCCCGCTCCCGAGGCCTTGGCTGCCAATAATCAAAGAACAGCGTGGATTGAGCAGAGCGCTCCTTACTTCCACCACCTCGGAAACGAAGTCATTTCAAGGCGTAAGGAGCGAGGTGAGACTTCGAGCAAGTCTGCCCAACTGCATGCTCGGGTGGAGGCCAACGCCGCACGGCTGAAGGTTGTCTTTGAGAGCCTTCTGCAATGTCTTTCCGAAGGGTTATCATTGAGGCAAAAACTTGACGTTGTCGAGCGAGATGCACCCAACCAGGAAGCAGCCCAGAAGGCGGCGGAGGAGCAACTTTCATCCTTCTTGCAGCAGCGGGCCCAGGTGGAAGCGGAGGTGGCTGCGGCTGTTACTCAGGAGAAAGTGCTGAAGGAAGTGCGAGAGCATCTTATAAATTTACTGAAGACACTCCCTCCTCAGTAGCTATTTATCCTTGTATCATTTGTACTTGTAGGTAAAAGAATGTATATATGTATATATTTTTTTCTTTTTGACATAATGTATCATGTATCCAATCAAGTTTATGAATAAAAGATACACCTTTTTTTTTAATGTGTCATTTTCTCCATCTTTTCTTTCTTTCATTATCAGTATGCCACCTTAGTAACCATGGTTGACGGGTGATTAGGACGAGTATCCCGACCTTCTTAAGAAATAGCGATGGCTTAGGTCGCAGGTTCAGATCTGCCGCCTAAGGCTTTTCAATTCTATGAGCCGTGAGGGTCCCATAGAGACTTTTCTCCCTATGGATCGAGAGGATCTCATAGGTGGATTTTCTCCTTAGGAATCGTGAGGATTCCTAAGTGTGGTTTTCTCTTATAAGTCGTAAGGATCCTATAAGAGAATTTTCCCTCTTACGAGTCGAGAGGATTCGTAAGCGGTTGTTTCCCTCCTTGTCGAAAATTGACTTCGGAAAGTGAGACCCGTGAATAATATGCAAGAGACCATTTAGGATTGACTTGCAGGGTTCCATCGTTCAGGGAACAAGTTTTCCCACCTCTGCTGCCTGAGGCTTCATCTTGTAAATTGAGAAGCAAATTCGATTTATTAAAGAAATCCCTTTTCTGAATGATTTGGGGGAATTTCCCCTCACCGTCGGATCTTTGACCCAAGGGCTTCTGTTTTACAGAAGAAAATCTTTTATTTTAACAAAAGCAGGAAAGATTCTTTTTTTTATTTTTTAGAACTTTTAATTTTGTTTAGTGCAAATGCTTCAGGGTATGACACGTGTCGCACAGCGCGCAGTGCAGCACAATTATGTTAACGCATCTGCGCTGACGCGTGTCGTGTAACGCCCGGCTTAGCGCAACTATGCTAAACGCATTTGCGCCGACACGTGTCGTGTAGCGCACGGCGCATACGTAGCTGAAGCGTTGCTTCCTTTAATTTTGCTTGAAATAGAGCCTTGCTCTGATTAGGTGCGCTGCTTTGGACGCTGCGCTGATGCGCTTGCGTCAGACACGTGGCACGTTGCGCAGCGCGAATAATCTGAAACGTCGCTTCATTAAATTAATTTTCAAGACAGAGCTTTGCTCTGATTGGGGAAAGACGAAGCGTCGCTTCATCTCCCGCCTCGGAGTCTGAACAGAAGTTCGCTCTGATTAGGGTAAACTGCCGTGACAACTCTTGGAAGTCGGAGAGGCACTTGATGCCTATAAACAGGACCTTTGGTCCCCCCTAGATACTTATCATCTTTCAGATTTCTGTTTTCGAAGACTTCAGAGCTTTGTTCTTGCCTTCAAGAACTCCGGTGCCTTACTCTCTCTTCCAACGTTCTCAGAAAAACTTCAGGTAACACAGATTCTTGGATTAACTCCAATTAATCCTGACCAGAAGAGCTTTTTAGAGGAAACTTAGCCCTCTATGTATATTACTGCCTTTCTATCGCTGATCTTCCTGTAACATTTCCCTCTAGGCATAATGGCGGCGGTGCATCTATACAGTTTGCACGAGTTCATTACCTACGACGACATCCGCGCTCAGGGTCGTCAACAAAACTAGGAGTTTACAGACGCTGAATGTGCAGAAGTCATGGGTCGTCTGAACGCAAGCGGGGGTTGGCTGTTGCCTCGTCGTTCGGCCCTTTTGAAAGTCGTGTTGGGAGCCATATGGAGAGCACTCCCGGGTCTTCATGAGGCCTTGCCGCTCAATGCGCTGGATGATGCCGAAGACAAGGTGCATTCAGTGCACCTGACAGGGCTGATCTTAAAGAAACGACGGAACGACCTCGTTGACATCCTGCATCAAGTGTTTCAGCAGACGACGATCGTTGCTGCTTATCAAAGGCCGGAAGGGCTTGCCGATGATATCGACACCGAGGAGCGCGAAAGACTGCGCATAAGAATAATTAGAAAGGCCAGAAGAACTCTGGATGGCCTTACTTTTGATTTCCTCAATCCGTGCCCCGGATCTGAGGTTATACCGTTGTAATAATTTGAACAATGTTTCTTATTCATTATTCTTATGCTTGTAAAAAATTTTAGCGGTATGAATGGAAACCCTCCCCCTTTCTATTTCAGCTTGTCTTATTTCTCGTCCTGAGTCTTCTGTCCATGAATGAGTCACGCATGCCAGATCAAATGTAAACCGGATATTCTTTCTGTCATCTTCTTTCTTTTAATGTCAGCAGGCTGTCTTAATAACCATGGTTGATGGATGTCTAAAACGAGTATTCCGACTTCCTCAGAAAATAGCGATGGCTTAGGCCGCAGGTTCAGGTTTACCGCCTAAGACTTTTCAATTCTATGAGCCGTGAGGGTCTCATAGAGGCTTTTCTCCCTACGGATCGAGGGGATCTCATAGGTGGGTTTTCTCCTTAGGAATCGTGAGGATTCCTAAGTGTGGTTTTCTCTTATAAGTCGTAGAGATCCTATAAGAGAATTTTCCCTCTTACGAGTCGAGAGGATTCGTAAGCGGTTGTTTCCCTCCTCGTCGAAATTCGACTTCGGAGAGTGAGACCCGTGAATAGTATGCAAGAGACCATTTTGGATTGACTTGCAGGGCCCCATTACTCAAGAAGCAAGCTTTTCAATCCTTGCTGTCTGAGACTTCTTCTTACAAATTGAGACGAATCGGGAATTTGCTCGCGGAGAGGGTGATGGCTCTGCGAGTTGACATGAGTTAAGAGGCTCTCATCACGGAGTGTTTGTATCCGTGAGTTGGGGAGTTTGCTAGGGATTATTTGTTTCCCGAGCACCAAGGATTATTTGTTTCCTTGGGGTTTGAAACGAGTCGAGGATTCCCACGGAGGCACTGGTGGCTCGGCGGGTCGACGCGAGTCAGGGGCTCTCATCAAGGAGTGTTTGTATCCGTGAGTCGAGGGATTTGCTAGGGATTATTTGTTTCCCGAGCACCAAGGATTATTTGTTTCCTTGGGGTTTGAAACGAGTCGAGGATTCCTACGGAGGCACTGGTGGCTCTGCGGGTCGACGCGGATCAGGAGGCTCTCGTCAAGGAGTGTTTGTATCCGTGAGTCGAGGAGTTTTGCTAGGGATTATTTGTTTCCCAAGCGCCAAGGATTATTTGTTTTCTTGGGGTTTGAAACGAGTCGAGGATTCCTACGGAGGCACTGGTGGCTCTGCGGGTCGACGCGGATCAGGAGGCTCTCGTCAAGGAGTGTTTATATCCGTGAGTCGAGGAGTTTTGCTAGGGATTATTTGTTTCCCAAGCGCCAAGGATTATTTGTTTCCTTGGGGTTTGAAACGAGTCGAGGATTCCTACGGAGGCACTGGTGGCTCTGCGGGTCGACGCGGATCAGGAGGCTCTCGTCAAGGAGTGTTTGTATCCGTGAGTCGAGGAGTTTTGCTAAAGACACTAGCTTTTTGGTCGGAATGAACCGTCGAGGTTCGGCTTCGTCGTCTGACGGAGTCTTTTGGGAAAGTACGGTCCCTTCTTTGTTTACACCCTTGGATTGTATACAGGGATCGATGTGATCTTAACTGTAGGGCCAAAGTTTTATCATCATCATTTCTTTTTTATTCATTTTTTTTTATTTTGTTTCCGCGATGCTCTATCATTTCAGCTTTTATATCGCGAAGGTCGCGATTGCCCAATCATTTCGGCTATTCTTCGCGGTGCCTAATCATTTCGGCTATTTATTTTTTCTTTACTCGCTGCTTTTTATTGCGAGTTGCCTCATCATTTTGGCTATTTCGCATGCATACCTTTTACTTGCTGCTTTTTTTTTATTGCAAGTTGCCCCATCATTTCGGCTATTCTGTGTGCATGTGCGGCCTACTGGTTTCTCACAGTAAACCTGAAATCAGGCACCGATTTCGGCATCAGCACCGCTACAACTGGGATATTCCAGGAGCGAATCATCATTTGCCTCTGTCGTTGTCAAACAAAGGAGGCTTAGCGACCAGGGTTAAGGTCCTGTCGACTAAGGCTTTTGACTTTATGAGTCGTAAGGGTCTCACCAAGCTATTTCTCCCTACAAGTCGTGAGGATCTTATAGGTGTATTTTCTCCCTAGGAATCGTGAGGGTTCCTAAGTGTTTTGTTCCTCTGTAAGTCGTAAGGATCCTACAGGAGGGTTTTCACCTTGTAAGTCGAGAGGATTTACAAGGGTTGTTTACCATGCAAACATATCCCTAGTCTCGGATGAGACTTAGTTAGGGAAATGTTTATTCGCGCCCGTGGATTGTATACAAGGGCCAATATCGGACCACTTGAAGGGCAATGTCGAAAGTTGTGGGAATCGCTTAAGCACATGTTTAGGTCTCTGTAGCTTAAGACTTTCAAATCTTACGAGCCGTGAGGGTCCCATAAGAGAGTTCTCCTTGCGAGTCGTGAGGATCTCGCAAGTATATTTTCTCCTTAGGAATCGTGGGGATTCCTAAGTGTGTTGTTCCCTTGTAAGTCGTAAGGATCTCACGCGGGTGGTTTCTCCTTACAGGGTCGAGAGGACCCTATAAGTGTTTCTTAACGAGGTTGCGCCCCTTCGGGTTTTCACAAACACTCGCCGGTAGTCCTGCTGTTTTTACTCACGGAGTCCTCTCGGATTTTCATCCGTGCCCATTTTGCTTATGGACATACCGTTTTTTTTTTATTATTCATTTTATTTTCTCTCTTTTTTTTTTACGAGGTCGCGCCCTCTCGGGTTTTCACGAACACCCGCCAGTAGCCCTGCTGTTTTTACTCACGGAGCCATTTCGGGTTTTCATCCGTGCCCTTTTTGCTTATGGACATACCGCTTTTTTCTATTCTTTTTATTTTTATATGTTTTCCTTCTTTTTTTTTTATATCTCGTCAGCCTAAGAATGCTGCAGGAGTAGTTTAAAGACGTTTCGGTCTGCTATTAATTTAAGGACATTTTGGTCCGATATTGGGAAACCCGGCTACATGCTTATAAAGTTCGAGCTAAGGAAAATAGCGAGAGGACATGGTCGTCGTCATCTATCATTGACCTAGGCTGTGACTTATTAAGCGTAGTATTTCTTCAGGAAGCGACCATTTATTGGCCTGAAAGGCCTTTCACCATGCATATTCATAAGTAGGTAGGCCCCACCCTGGTAGACCTTATCTATGATGTACGGGCCTTCATAGTTCGGCTCGAACTTTCCTCGCTTGGCGCGACTAGGGATCATAGGCCTTTTGACCATTAGCACGAGTTCGCCCTGGCGGAATGTCCTCGGTCGAGTCAGTCTTTCATATGAGCGCGTCATCTTCGCCTTGTAAGCTTCCAGATTTTGCTGCGCTATGAGCCGGGTTTCATCGAGAGTGTCAAGCTCTTCAAACCGAAGGTGAGCATTTTCTTCATCCGTCAGCTCGTAGTGAACTGCCACTCGCAGAGAGGGTAATTCTATTTCAAGGGGTAGTACTGCTTCCGTGCCGAATACTAACGCGTAGGGCATTGTGTTCGTGGCTGTCTTGAACGTAGTTCGATACGCCCAGAGAGCCTCTTGCAGTCTCTCGTGCCAATCCTTCTTGTTTCGGGACACCGTTTTCTTTATAATCTTTGTTAAGTTCTTGTTGAAGGCCTCGGCGAGACCGTTAGCTCGCAGATTATAGACTGAGGAATACCTCCAGTCTATATTGTGCTGCTGTGCGAAGCGGCTGATTTTATGACTTCGGTAGGCTGGCCCATTATCCGAGATGATTCTTCTCGGGGTTCCAAACCGGTATATGACATGCGTTTTGAAGAAATGGAGGATATTCTCCGTCTTCACTTCCCTCAACGGTACCGCTTCCGCCCATTTGGAGAAGTAATCAGTTGTCGCCAAGATGAAACGATGTCCCTTGGACGATACTGGTTCGATGGGGCCAACTATGTCAGTTCCCCACATTTCGAATGGCCAGCTAGCCACTGTTGGATGCAGTGGATTGGGGTGCTGATGGATGAAGTCCCCATGAATTTGGCACGAGTGGCATTGCTTCGCGTATTCAAGGCAATCATGTATCATCGTGGGCCAGTAGTAGCCCATCCGTTTGATTTTTAACTTCATGTTTGGGCCCGCCTGGTGAGAACCACAGATTCCATCATGAACTTCCTGAACGACTCTCTCTGCTTCGTCAGGTCCCAAGCATCGCAGCCACAGAGAATCGAATGACCTCTTGTATAGAGTGTCATTGACGAAGGCAAAAGACAGAGCTCGTTTCATGAGCTGATGTCTTGCAGACGCTTCTTCGGGCATTTGGTGGGACTTGAAGTAATCTATAAAGACCTCCCTCCAATCCTCAACCTTCTCAAGGTCTTTTATTTGTAAGGTCACTTGTTCAGTCACTCCCTTCTCTTCGGGTGATTCCGGAGGTATTTCTGCGGGGGCGAGCACTCGACGGCTTTGTACCACGATTCTGACATCATCGAGGTTCTCATCAGCCAATTCTTTAGCAAGTTTGGCCAACGCGTCCGCTTTGCTATTTTCTGCGCGAGGTATGCTTTCCAAAGTACAGGAGGGGATTTGGGTTAGCAGTTGTTGCACCCTTTCACCGTATTTCACCAGCTCTGGCTTGCACGTTTGGTAGTCGCCATTTACTTGACTGACGACCAGTTGAGAATCTCCGTATACAAGGAGGTTTTCAATTCCCATGTCGATGGCGATCTCGAGACCTGCTATCAAAGCTTCATACTCGGCTTCATTATTTGTCCTCGGCTCTGTTAGGGAGAACGCGTAGCGCATTATCCCTCCCTGTGGGGTTATAAAGATGAGTCCTATCCCCGATTTGATTGTAGGGGTAGTTTGTTTGTGCTTTTTCATGGAAGATGTTCCATCGAAATAAAGCTCCCAACGGGTATCACCACTGTCGATCGCGTCAAACGCATATTTGTCTGGCAACTCGCAATTGAGAGGAGAATCGGCCGGTATCGGATGCTCCGCGAGGAAATCGGCGATAGCCTGGCCTTTCACTGCCTTGAGAGGTTGATATGTTATCGAGAATTCCATCAAGAGCAGGGCCCATTTAGCGAGTCGTCCCATTAATATGGCCTTTGACATTAGATATTTGAGCGGGTCCACCTTTGAAATAAGACGGACTTCATGTGCTAATGCGTAATGTCTAAGCTTTGTTATTGCGAAGATCAACGCCAGGCAGTGCTTTTCAATGGGGGAGTAATTTCTTTCTGCCCCAGTAGAACTCGACTTAAGTAGTAGAGCGCTCTCTCTTTCCCTTGGTCGTTTTCTTGGGCCCATAATGCGCCTAAAGAACCTTCGAGGGCGGCTGTATAAAGGACGAGAGGCTTCCCCTTAACCGGAGCAGCCAACACTGGAGGGTTCTGTAGGTATTGCTTGATCTCATCCAGTGCGCCTTGGCATTTGTGATCCCAGATGAATGGGGTCCCTTTCTTCATCAGGCGACTGTAAGAGCGACACTTGCCGGAGAGGTTGGCTATAAATCGCCGAATATATATGAGCTTTCCTTGGAGAGACCGCAGCTGTTTGAGGGTTCTTGGCGGAGGCATTTCCATAATCGCCTTAATCTTAGACGGATCTATTTCGATGCCTCGGTGTCGGACGATGAACCCTAGAAATTTGCCCGAGGAAACCCCGAATGCACATTTGAGCGGGTTCATTTTCAAGTTGTATTGCCGAAGGCGTTGAAATACAGTCTTTAGATGTTCAAGATGTTCACCGTATGACTTGCTCTTAACCACAAGGTCATCGATATAACACTCGATGATTTCATGTATAAGGTCGTCGAAAATCTTCATCATGGCCCTCTGATAGGTGGCACCGGCGTTCTTTAAACCGAAAGGCATCACCTTGTAACAAAATATCCCTAAAGGAGTCCGGAAAGCCGTATGTTTCTGATCTTCAGGATGCATTTTTATTTGATTATACCCTGATGAGCCGTCCATGAAGGAGAAAATCTCATGTGTGGACGTATTGTCTATCATTAGTTCGGTGACTGGTACTGGGAAATCATCCTTCGGGCAGGCTTTGTTGAGATCTCGAAAGTCCACGCATATGCGCACCGTCCCATTTTTCTTCATTAATGGAACGATATTAGCAATCCATTCGGGGTATTGAACTTCCTGGATAAAGCCGGAGTCTATCAGCTTTTTGACTTCGGCGTTGATGCTCATTTCGAGCTCGAGCCGCATTCTTCTCGGCGCTTGTTTAACTGGCTTGACACCCGGGGATATCGCCAATCTATGTACAGCAACTTCTGGATCTAATCCTGGCATCTCGGAATAGTTCCATGCGAAGCAGTCTTTATGCTGCACAAGGACTTCTTTTAACGCAGCCACCCTTTCTTCAAACAGCAGCTCGCTGACGAATGTTGGTCGCGGATCGTTTATCGTCCCCAACTCGATTTTCTTGAGGTTATCTGCAGTGGTATGTATCCCATCCTCCAGTTCTTTCGGAGCTGGGGGAAATTCTGAGATCACCTCATCATTGCTGTTTTCGAAGCACCAGGGAAGGCTGTCCACATTCTCGGACTCTTCTTTTAATATCGTTATCATACGACAGGTGCGAATTTTCTGCCAATCCCAATATGGAACTGGTTTTTCTTTCGTGGCCTCGGGCTCGTGCTTCTGTGGTGGCGCTACCCTCCAGTTGTCAGAAAACGCGAATTTGCCAAGCTGATACTGATCTTCAACCCAATTCTTGAAGGTGAAGCAATCTTCAAGAGGGTGCCCCATTGCTCGATGGTAAAAGCAATAATTTGGGTTGAAGACCTCGCCTGCGTGCTCGGGGTGCTTGGACTCTGGCAGCGTAAGCATTTGATGTTTCAGAGCAAGATAAAATATCTTCCTTGTTTTGTTCCGAGGAAATGAGTATGCTCGACCCATTTTCTTCATAAGGGCTAAGTCAATAACGCTCGACTCTCGGATACGTGGTTTCTTAGCTCTGCTTTGTGGTTGTTGAGCGTCTTTTCTGCCCTTTGACTTGTTTTTGCTTTCGCGTCGAACCTTTTTTGTAGCAGGTTGACAAGGAGCGGCATTTTCATCCTTCACGGCCTGTCGGAGAAGGCGTTGCGTCTTGGCTTTCTCATAGATGGTCGTCTCGCGGTTGTGGTCATCTCGGACTTTTTGACCAGCTTCCCTTATAAGCCTGTCCATTTGTTCTTCAAATGATGGACCGGGCAATTTTTTATCAGGAACTTTTACTGGCTTAGGATTAGCGTCCTCCCATTGAGCGTCCGCCTCTTCATCGAAGTCATACATGACATAACAGCTATTTACTAGCTCTCGTTTCTTTAAACGGATGTACCCAAGCCCTTTTGTTTCCATTCTCCCGTTAGGCAGTTTGCGTTGGGTCCCGGGAACGTTCCAGACCCTGTCATAGAATTTGGCCTTTCTAACGATCTGTGTGAAGGATATCCCCCGGCGTTTCAGCAGTTTCTTCAAACCTTCGGTATAATATCTGGGAAGACGGATAGGCTGAAGCCTGTCGAGCGTGGGATCCGCGCCATGCCAAACTTCTTTTTCCACCTTGTTTTCTTCAGAACGGTAGAATAGGATTGCCTTCTCGTCTTTTCGTCCGGGAGGGATATAAAATGTCTGCAATTCTTCTACGCTGTTGGTGTCGAGTGCATCCAGTTCTTTGTAATGTTCAAGCGGCACCATGGTTATCTGCAGACTTCGCTCTTCATCAGCGGAAACCCGTATTGAAGGCCGAGCAGGGAATACAGCATGAACTTCATCCTCCGAATCACTGCTGAAGATCAATGAAGGAACGGATGGTCCTGGCCTGGTGGATTGGGATGGTCCTGGCCTGGTGGATTGGGATGGTCCTGAATAAATTATATCCTCCTCCTCCTCGGTGTCACTGCCGAAGACAGGGATGGTGGCGTTAGTTTTGTTCTCCGGCTTGTGACACCTTTCCGTGTCTTCGAAACTCGGTAAGAAGTACTTGGCATCTTCATACTTGCGAACTTCGTTCACGGAAAACGGATTCAACTCTCCTGCCACAGTGTACTCGAGACCATCCCTATAATATTTCATACACTGATGCTGTGTAGAAGGGATGATATTGTACTCGTGTAACCATGGTCGACCGAACAGAGCATTGTAGCACGTCTTGGCGTCTATGACATGGAATTTAATATCTGTGACGAGCAACCCGTAGCGTAACGTCAATATCACAGATCCAAGGGTTTTCGATGATTGGGAGTCGAACCAGGAGATGGTGATCCTGTTTCGGGCGAGGTGTTGGACACTCATGCAAATTTCCTTTAACACCCGTACATTAAGTAGATTGACAGACGATCCATTATCGACCAAGATTTTACCTATCTTTATGTCATGGCAGTATCCTGAGACATAAAGGGGACGATTGTGTTCACACGTCCCGAGGAGAAGGTCTTCATCGCCAAAAGCAACGTCGGCCGTGTGTACCTCTTCCAATTCGTCCTTCATCTTTTGTTCGGCCAGGAAGGCTTGGAACTGGTCCGGCTCTTGTAGGGCTTTAATCAAAGAATCCCTCGCCTCTTTTGATAGTAACAGGGCATCGAGAATGCTGAGTTGTGAGGGTAGCTTTCTCATATGCGCCAAGACATTGTAATCCACTTTATTCCTCTTTGGCGGGTTCTTGGCGGTTAACTCTTCCGCAACTCGGTCATCCAAGGCGATGTCTTCAGAGACCTTCTCTTTCCCTTTGTCCTTCTTGTTTAAGGGTCCGAGATTCTTTTCGGGTAACGTCCGATTGCGTAGCTGTATATTCTCGCAAGCCTTTGGTCCTTCTTCTTTTCCCGAAATGGATTCTTTAAAGAGGGGGCCAAGCTCTAGCTCCTCATCAGAATCGCTCCCAAATATAGGTACTTGTGATCCTCCGGTGTCAATCATGCAACAATCACCGCTAGTTCTATCAAGCACTTTGATCGTTCCGCTCTGCTCTCGACGGGCTTTGCGCTTTTCCCGCTTAAACTGTTGCCGGTGAGTAACATATCCTTGCCACCACTTATCGAAAGCTTTGCACTCTTTAGTGGGATGCGACACCTTCCGATGGTACAAGCAATAGGAGGGGTGGTTTTCCATTTCACCCGTAATGTTTTTCTCGGAGGGTGGTAGCTTTATACCCATCGACACAGCTTTAGCAAATCTCTTCTTTATCTTGAATTTGATTTTATCTATGGTGGGTGTATTTTGTTCTAGCGGGAGTACCACAATTCTTTCGTCAAGGCGCTGGCGTTTGGCCCTTTCGAATATAACCGTTTCGTTATCCCGATCAGCTTTGCTCTTTAAGAACGCCTGATTTAGGAATGCATCAATCACTTCATCCGACGGCTCCAGAATTTTTAGTGCAGGCTCTGCCCTCAGCTTTTCAGCACGAGGAGTCTCCTCATCGCTTGTGGACAAATGGGAAATCACATGGCAACTTGCCACATGTTCTTCAGATTCATTTGACGAACTACCTCCCTCATCTTCTGCTTGGAAGACGTGGTTGAGGAACTCTTACAATGTAATGGGAGTCCGCGCCTTCTGGTTGTACTCCTTCAGCGCGTCAATTTGCTTTTGCAAGTCCGTGCGCCTATCGCTAGGCTTCACCGGCTTCTTGGCCTTCTTCTTTTTCTTCGAAGACTTTGACGACTGGCTACTAGTGCTTGAACCCCCATCATTGGTCTTTGGAGTTGGACGTGGCTTTAACATCCCCTCAACGACCTGCGGTTCCAATGGGCTTTTCCACTTGATCGCCGGACATGTCCGAAGATCATTTAGCATTCTCTTCGTTTTTGATGATAATACAACCTCCCACGGAGTTTCTTCAATGACAGAGCATGTTGCCCCCGGCGTATTCGCCCCTTTAGAGGTGTGGGGCTGCGGGGGATTCACCTTCCATTTGTCAGATAACGCAAATTTGCCCTGTCTATACTGGTTTTCAAGCCAATTTTTGAAAACGTAGCAGTCCTCAATCGGATGGCCTAGCACTCGATGATAGGGGCAGTAATTAGGCTCGTTGACGTCACTTGGTTGCAACGGACGTTTTGGATCTGGCAGATTTATGAGTCTGTTGCGTAATGCCAGATCGAATAACCTCTTCGTTTTATCGCGGGGAAAGGAATAAGGACGTCCCATCCTATCCTCAAGGGGTACGTAAGGGCGCGTATTGTTTGGACGAGCAACCGGCTTCGAGTCGTTCGGTTGTTATTGAGCATTAGCGGCAATGATCGCTTTTCCCTTTCCTCTGTCATTTCGGGAATCTGGCTTTGGGAGAGGGGGTTTATGGCCCATCTGGTCCATTTGCGCTAGTTTGTCAATCAAAGCCTGGAAGGAAGTCGGCTTGAAAAACATCATAAACTGTGAGATGGTTGCCTGTGGATCAAGGGTTCCAACAAACATTCCCACCGCAGGGGCTTCTTCTATGCGCTGCTCACACTTTGACCATAGATTACGCCACCGTATAGCGTACTGAACCCATGTCTCGCCGGGTTTTACCCTGGCGTTAATCAGTGCCGTCATCGGGGTACGTTCACTGGCACTTGCAAAACGCTGGGTAAACAGCAGCTCCATTTCCGCGAAGGTTTTGATAGAATCATTAGGGAGTTCAAAGTACCACTCGAACGCCGTATTTGATAGACTTCCAACAAACTGGCGGAGCAAAAGCTTTCCATCGCCGCCGGTGTTACCGCAAAGCGCCCTGAACTGGGCGACATGCTGATGGGGATTGCCGGTCCCTTTGTAGACATGAAACTTGGGAATTGTGTAACCCGGAGGGTACTTGATTTGGTCATACCAGCCTGGATATGGCCGCCCCGTTTTTACGACGTGGCAGGCTGCTTCGGCCGCATGATGAACCTTTATTTGCTGGGCTATGTATTCGTCCAGATCAGTCTTAGAGATTGTATCCTCTTTAGCTGTTAATAGAGCGGGCTGCGGATTTAATGTATCTCCCTTATCATCTCCAAGGACGATTAGGGGTTCTTCAGGGGGAGGATCTTGTTGTATCATCATCCCTATCATGTCCTGGAAGAGGAGGCCCATCCGCTGTATGTTGGCCGCTTGTTCAGCAGTCTCTTTGTCCCTCTTTTCCAGTACTCGGCGAAGGAACTCGGCGTCGGTCTCTTCCTCCTGGCGCTCATCTAAGGACGTCTCAGGGTTCTCTTTTGGCTCAGTGAGTGCAGCCATTGTGGTCATCATCTTCTGGAGCTTTTGTTGCTGCTCCTGAGCCTTGGTCACTGATCGGGTAAGCGGTCGGTGACCCGTAGAAGTGCGGCTTTCCTCTTTTCCAGAAGCCATATAAACCGTATGAACTGTTATGCCCCCTGGCTTTGGGCGTTTAGGTTCACCGCTTTTAAACTTTGCCGCTGACGCGGGAGCTTTCCCTGGCCTCCTTCTTTTGTGGGCCATCGAGGTTAAAGGAGCCGTTGGAGTGGGCATCCTAGCAACTGTTGCCCCCTGCTGTTTAATGGGGCGGTTTTTGTTCTTTTCCACCTTTGCCTTTTTCTGGTGACGAAAGTGGTCTGGATCAATCACGGAGTCTTGAACCCTCCGCCAAACTTTATAAATTTTTGACGACAGCTGTTGAGGGGGCTGTTCTTGCTTTGCCTCCGAGCTTTCTCCATAGGCGGAGATCTTTTCAATGTAGCTATCGGAGAGTTCTTTCTCACCTTCTTCAGTAATTCAAAACTGTTCCCAGTTGGAACAGCAGCGTTGACCTCCACTATCGGAGCGGGTGGAGTTAGCCCTGAGGGGGAACTGCCCCCTACTTTCCTCACTCGTCGCCAATGGCGACGTCGCGCACGACGAGCCGTTGGGACTGGCTCGGAAATCGAGACGGTTTCTTGTTGCCCCCTGTTTGAGTGTGGGGTAACTGCTGATGTCAGCCTATCGAAGACGGATGCCTTTTGACCAGCTGGGGGAGGAGTGGGAACCGTCAATCTTGCGAAGACCGACTTTCTGATGGGAGAAGCCGCTTTAACGACTTCCGGAGCAGCGGCCGTTGCCCTCTTTGGGACGGCCACTTTATGGTTCTGACCTAGCCTGGTGAAAACGGAGGCTGTCGGTTTAGTAACGGGCGACCCATTGACAGGGGCTGTCGAAACAGTGAGCCGGTTGAAGACCGACCTTTTACTCACTTCCGGTGCAGGTATTGGTGCAGAGAAGCTTGCAGGTGGGATCATGGTCCCGAAGAACAAGCCGGTGGTGGCTTGGGTCACATGGTCTACCGGCAGAGTAAGGAAGGAAGCCGCTTGGGGCCCATACGTTACACCTCCTGGTGAAGTGGAGCGTCTGTTGCAGTGGCATTTCGAGCAGTTGATGCAGTTAGAGGCCATTGAATCTTGAATTCTGCACCAGGTAAAAGACCAAATCTTAGTACCTTGAAATCCGAAGACAACCATTTAACAAAACCGCGATTGGTTCGCGAAGACGACACACGAAGTGTGGAGTGGAAAGAGGAAGAGGTCCCACCGGGCGTGCCAGAATCTGTTCCCCTCCGAAAGACGCCGAGACATTAGGACGTCTGTGCCTGAGATTCGGGGCAGATGCTATTTGGTTTTATCCGTCTACCTCTCCGAAGATGCCAAGTTGATTTATGGCACCGTGTATCGAAGGTTTAGACGGATGCGGCCGTTGTAGCAGACTTTGTCAGATTCCCCCTCGCTTGAGGGGTTTTTGATTGTGGGGACGCTCTTCCCTGCAGGCGCAAGCCCCTGCAGTTAATTATGCTACCGCGTCGCGGTAGCCACTTTCTCCTTCTCCAGAATTTCACTTCGTGTCGTGTGTGTTTGTTTTGTTTGTGGTTGCCCGTGGATTGTATACGGAGACTGAGTAATGACGTCGCCCGTAGGACGTGGATTAGTCCAAATCCATATTTACTTAGATTTGGGTTTGATATTTTAGTTTACGGACGCGTTAGCCTCGTTGAGGCTAAGATCAACTTAAACGTGATTCATTTAATATATGGCCGTCGGGACTCGCCATCTCTCCAACGTCGTTGAAGGATTACAACGACAGGTGTCAGAGGAGTTCGGAGATGTACCCTCGAACCGAAGTTGATTTAGGGTTTTATATTTCATTTGAATGTTTAAGGATACGTTAGCCATGTTTGGGGCTAAGATCAACTTAAACGGGACCGTTTAGGTCGAACAAAAGAGCATTTGGGCTCTATTGTGCCAGTTTAGGGACGTGGTGGTCCATGTTCCAGTTTAGGGACATGGTGGTCCAATATTAGTTTAGGGACGTTTCGGTCCGATATTAGTTTAGGGACATCTCGGTCCAATATTAGTTTAAGGACATCTCGGTCCATTACGGTGTGCGGTCGTTGGGACCCGTCACCTCTTTGACGTCGTTGAAGAATTACAATGACGGATGTCAAAGGAGTTCGGAGATGTATCCTCAAACCGGATGTGAATTGATTTAGGGGAGCAATCTTGCTCAGTCAATTTAATTTAAGGACTTACGGCCAAAATTGGGCTAAGTCCAGTTAAAAGTCCAGTTGAAAATATTCAACGTTTTGTTTGCATTTGTCCTGTTAGGCCTTTTACTAGGGGCTTGCCCCCTTTTTAATGATGCAAAGCATCTATTTTAGGCTATTTAGACCTTTTTAATTGGGCCCTGCCTTTTTTATTTGGTCCTTTAATTGGGCTCTGCCTTTTAAATTATGCAGAGTATTTTTATTTCTGTCTGATAGACCCTTTTATTGGGCTCTGCCCTTTTAATAATGCATAGCATTTTATTCTGATCTGATAGACTTTTATTGGGCTCTGCCCTTTCAATAATGCATTGCATTCGATGTTCTGACACTGCCCCACGTGGCTTGTCAGGCGCTTTGCGCCAATTGAGGAGCGCAAGGCGCAGACTCGTACGGTGGCGACACGTGTCATGCTCTGCTGAGCGCAAGCGCAACAGCGCAGTATACTGCACTAGTGCGCTGCGCTGCTGACACGTGGCGCGCTCTAAAGAGCGCAACAGCGCAGTTTGAAAGTGCAAAGCACTAAAAATCTTTTAGATTCAAGAACAGAAGTGCAGAGCACTATTTAAATTAGAAAAAAATTTCTCTTTTCATTTACAGAACCAGAGGTTCACAAGAGTGCAAAGCACTATTTTTATTATTATTCTTATATTATTATTTTTTATCAAAGATCATTGATCTCCCTTTTTCCTTAGATCTATGATCTATTCATCAGAGGAAAAAAATTTTACCTCTTTTTTTGTTTTGAATTTTCTCAGAGCTCTCTCTCCTTTTTTTTTTGAAAGATGTTGATGCCCTTTTAATTGAGGTCTGGGGTCCTTTTTATAGTGCCCATAAATCAGTTAAATTTGTTAAAGAGATCTTTCTCTGAGTGATTTGGAGAATTTTCCCCACCGTTGGATCTTTGATCCAAGCGCTTCTGTTTTACAGAAGAAAATCTTCTTGTTTTACCAAGAACAGAAAGATCTTACTAGAATTCTAATTCTGTTTGGCGCAAACGCCCTAGTGCGTGACACGTGTCACGCAGCGCAACTGCGCGGGCGCATCTGCGCTGACACGCGTCACGCAGCGCAAAGCGCAGCGCGACTGCGCTGGCGCATCTGCGCTGACACGCGTCGCGCAGCGCAGTGCTTGCGCAACTGAAGCGTTGCTTCCATTAATAGAGCTTTTGCTCTGATTGGGCACGCCTTCTCGGGCGCTGCGCTGACGTTTCAGCGCATGACACGTGGCGCGCTGCGCCTGGGATTTGAAGCGTTGCTTCAAAATTTTGAATTTTGAATTTCAGCAGAGCTTTGCTCTGATTGGACGCAACAGGGTATTTCTAGATTGGATTAGGATTAGGGTTTGGAGGTGGTTGTTGTTGGGTTGAAGATGAAGAACAACCACAACAATTGAATTGAGGAGCTAAATATTAACTAGAGATTAGCCAACAATCAATCCTCCTTCAACAAGTGAGCCTTAGGGTCTATTTATAGGTTTCCCAAACCCTAGGTCTTGGTTTTGAATTAGCAATTCCCTCCAAAAGTTTGTTGTAGGAAGAGTCTTCTAGAAGTAGTTAGTTAGGAGCTTAGCTTAGGCTTTAAGCTAGGGTTTAGGGAGAAGGTTCTAGAATGGAAGCTAGTTTAGTTTAGATCCCAAGGTTTGCTGATCTGGCAGAATGTTCAGGAGTCTTCTGGAAATTGCAGTGGTTTTCTGAGATGCTTAACTTGAGAGAAGAGTTATGATGCAAGGCAGAGAGGCAGAGGTGGCAAGGAAGCCGCGGAACCGCGGTGCAAGGCGGCTTAGGCCACGGTTCCGCGGCCGAGTAGTGGCCTTGTGGCTTTAAACTTCCTGTGTGGCTTTGATCTGTCTTTGGTATTTTTCTCTGATATGTTGAATCCCAAACTTCCTTCTAGATCACTACCAGATTCCAAATCCTTGAGTTGGCGTATCTTTTAGCCGTCTTTGTTTTGTAATTTTGACCGATCTTCTGGATTTCCCTGCACGGACTTCGAAACACAAGTTGCGCAATATAGAAATGATGCCATGTTATGAAATGCAGTCAATTTCCCTAGAAATGCCGGTTTTAAGGTCTAACACATGTAATCTGATATTTTACGACTGTTTTGCTAATATGTGATATATGAATGCCGAACACTTCTATATGAATGCAAATGATAGGGAAATTGCTGGTTTAAAGATGCAATATTTTCGACTAATCATCACCATAACCTACAATTTATATGTTATACAGTCTAACATGGCCCATGAGTACGTCAGAGTTAAGGACTGGATGTATGTGGATTGGCAACAACGTATGCAACCTAAGTTTGTCGCAGGAGTTGCTGCTTTTATTGAATTTGCACGCACACATAATAAGATCATAATAGAGATAATTCTCTGCCCGTGCGATAGATGTGGCAATAAGTACTGGCAGAAGGTAGAATTGGCAGGGCTTCATATTGTAAAATATGGGTATACTAGACTTTATACAATTTGGAAATATAACGGGGAAGGAGAAGAACGCAGTAATGTGGCAGAAGAAGAAGGAGAACACGATAATACGGCAGGAGAAGAAGGAGAAGACGGTAATGCGGCAGAAGCAGAAGACGGTAATTTATTTCCATCAGAAAAAATGGAGGATATGGTAGAGGCTGTCCTAGGTGAATCTATTCATACCGAGGATGACATTCCTTCCGGTCAAGGACCGCGTACGGATAAATATGAAAATTTCATGAATGATGCTAGAAAACCAATTTATTAGAATGCAAAGTATTCCACCCTCTCATGGTTCGTCCAACTTTTCCAGATTAAGTGCCTAAATGGATGGAGCAACAAGTCATTCATAATACTTCTTTCTTTCTTGAAAGATTCTATGCCCCCGGAAAATAACGTGCCCGACAGCTGGTACGGAGCCCAGAAGATGATGTCTGATTTGGGTCTAAAGTGCGAGAAGATTCAAGCATGTCCTAAAAATTGCGTGTTGCTCCGGAAAGAGAATTCAGATTTGAAAGAGTGTCCAACATACGGAGAGACCAGGTATAAGCCGAAAGATTCTGATAAGAAGCCTGATATACCTGTCAAGATAGCACGATACTTTCCCATAACACAGAGGCTACAGAGGCTATTCAGGTGCAAGAAAACAGCCGAGGTAATGATTTGGCATCACCGTGCTCCTCCAAGTGAAGATGGAAAAATGTGTCATCCAAGAGATTCACCGGCATGGAAGGATTTCGATAGGAGGCACGCAATATTCAGTAGCGATCCTCACAATGTCTGGCTCGAACTGGCTAGTGATGGCTTCTGCCCATTCAACTATATGGCTGGAAGTCACAGCACATGGCCCGTTGTAATGATAATTTATAATCTGTCACCTTGGTGGGCTATGACCAATCATACTTTATGATACCTCTTCTTATCGATGGACCAAACTCACCGGGAAACAATATCGACGTCTATCTCTGACCTCTGATCGAGGAGTTAAAATCTTTGTTCATTGATAGTGTAGAGACATACGATGCAAACATAAATACAACCTTCATCTTGCGTGCGGCTTTAATTTGGACAATTAATGACTTTTCTGTGTATGGAATGCTATCAGGTTAGTCCGTACATGGTCACAAAGCATGTCCCCATTGCCATTAATACACAACATCCAAATTCTTGAATTTTAGCAGGAAGGTTTGTTATTGCGGCCATCGACGTTTCCTGCCTCCAGACCACCCCTATAGGTTAGACACTGTTCACTTTGATAGTCATCAGGAGCTTCTTCGACCTCCATCCCCATTGTCTAGAGAGGACGTGACTGCTCAATGGGATGGTTACAATAATGTGACCTTCGGGATGGATCCGACAAAACAGGTCAAACCACCATTTTGGAACAAGTTAAGCATTTTCTTCGAGCTTCCGTACTGGTCAACAAATTTAGTGCGTCATTGTCTGGACGTCATGCATATAGAGAAGGGAGTATCAGAGCACATAATCAGCTTGCTTCTTTGTAAAGATGGGAAATCGAAAGACAACCTGAATGCTCGGATGGATCTACAAGAGTGGGGAATAAGAAGTGAATTGCACCCTAGACCGGTAGCGGGTAAACCAGGCAAGTTTATACTTCCCAATGCCGCTTATCATATGTCACAACCGGAGAAGAAAAGATTCCTGCAGGTGTTGCATGATTTGAAAGTTCCCACAGGTTTCTCAGGATCATTCAGCAAGAAAATAAAAATTGTGAAAGGCAAGATCGATGGGCGGAAAAGTCATGATCACCATGTTATCGTAGAGCACCTTCTTCCATTAGCCCTCAGGACTTCTCTCCCCGAATCGGTTGGTCTAGTAATCAACGACTTATGTTGTTTTTCCAGAGAGTTGTGTGCTAAAACACTGGAGGTTCTGACGCTAGATAAACTAGAAAATTCTATTTCTTTGATACTTTGCAAGTTGAGCGTATTTTCCCACCGTCATTCTTCGATATCATAATCCACTTAACGGTTCATCTTGCAACTGAGGCTAAGTTAGCCGGACCGGTACAATATCGATGGATGTATCCCGTCGAGATGTACGTGTAATTTTTCGTTCCGCGCAATTTTTAAAATTATTGTTGTCCTGTATGCCCGTATTTATTTATTCAACATATTTTCTTTAGGTACCTCTACACTCTTAAAAAGTATATACACAATAAAAATCGACCAGAGGGTTCTATCATGCAAGCTTATCTTCTCGAGAAAGCAACCACAATTTGTTCCCGCTATCTGGACGAGAACATTGAGACGAGACTTAACCGGCCTCGAAGAATTCAAGACGGGCCATATGGTAAAGATGATTATAAGAAGGTAGACACTATGTTTATCAACAAAATATACCGGTTTATCTTGCTTAATTGCGCATGTCTTGAACAAATTAGAGAGTAAGTTTTTTTGGATTAATTGTTATATTTGTATTTGTGTGTGTATGAAATGATATAATATTAATGTCACCATTATTTGTCGAAAACAGAATTCATTTTAACGAGGTACGTGAGGGGCATCCTGATTGGAACGAAGAACGATTGGAAAAATATCATCAGGATAATTTTTGTGATTGGGTCACAGATCATGTAAGTTATTCGAATAACATATTATTGCTATCAGTTTTAATCTAAACTTATATCGTTATGTATTTTTCGTAAAATTTGTTTTGTTAGATCCACGATCCGAACTTGTCTGCATCATTTGAGAATGATTCAAGATATTCAGCTCAATTTCCTAGTATGGAGGTTGCATATTATAAAGGATTTGGTGTCCTTGGATATAAATTCGAAGTTAAGAATATAGAAATATGTAGAACCACTCAGAATAGTGGGATTGTGACGGTAGGATCGGACGGTGTGTTTTATTATGGGTACTTAAATTGTATGCTCGGCATCCACTATCCCGGACGATCAGAACCCTTTTATATATTCCAGTGTACTTGGTATGATACGCGAACCGATACGGATAAGTGGAGAAGCAATCTTGGGACTTGAAAAGATGAATATGGATTGACCAGTGTGAACACACTTCGATTTTTCGGTCAGGAAGATCCGTTTATCTTTCCGAACCATGCGTTCCAAGTATGCTACTCACAGTGTTTGAAGCATCCGGGATGGGGTGTCGTATGCCGTTGAAAACCCAGGGATGTCTACGATGTCCCAGAATTCGAGGACAGTGATGAGGATGAAGAAAAGAGAAGGCTTAGAGTGCTCCGACGGTCTGTTTCGAAGGACAGGTTGTCTTCGGCCGATCATGAAGTTACGTGGGTTAGAAATGACATCGATGATGAAATCCAAGTAGATATGTATAATGCGCCCACGAAACGAAAAAGGTTATCAGTAATGTTATATTATTACTTCACATTTTACGATCTATACATATATAGTCAATACTTGTAATGATTGTCTAATCCGTCCACGAACCGTTTATCTAGATTTGATGACGATGACGGGAGCAGCGAGGGGCGGAAGGAGCTCCAGCCGCGGCACCGGCAGACGCAGAGGCAGAGGCAGAGCGGTTCTGCCGTCCGGAGAGCTGCGTAGGGAGCTTCAGAGGGCCGGTCTTGCACCCAGATCGGAGACCCCTTCAGATGCCTCCTTCTGTGTGGACTTTGCCGCACCTCTAGGTATATTGCACGCATATCCATTTTGAATATAATATTATAGATATTCATGCATGTTCATGTCAAAATTACTTATATTGTCAATATTTGATTGTCTAGTTGTTGGTGATGCGTCCACATCAGGGACAGAGGCCACTCCCGCTCCTCCAGGTATGTTTATATATCATATAGTGCATGTATATTGATTTATAATGCTATATCATAAATATACACACATTCATTTTGCTCTTACTTAGATAGTAATTTTTTTATTGTCTAGGTGTAGGTGGTGACACCACCGCACCTGCGGGTATGTTTATATATCCTATAGTGCATGCATATTGATTTAGAATGTTATATTATTGATCTACACATTATTTTTGCAATTACTTATATAATCTATTTTTAATTGTCTAATTATAGGTGGTGCGTCCATATCTGACGCAGGGGCCACTCCTGCCACTTCCGTACCCTCCGCATCGTCTGTAGATTAGTATGAATAAATATAAAATATTTTTATTTTACATATCCTCTATAGAATAAATATGAAATTCATGGAAATTTAGCGTCAATGTTTATTTTCTAGTTGGAGGGGATGCGTCCGCATCCGGGACACCGGCTGTTCCTCACCGGAGGAACTATCGTCCCGCTCGTGCTGCTGTCCGGGCCCAGGCTCGTGCTTTAGTCACCGGAGGTATATATCAAACTTCAATTTTCGTTTAATCTTGATTTCTTAATACAACTTTGTCTTAATATTGATTCCCTTGATATTTCTTGCAGACGCAGGGCCTCCCCATTCCCAGAGGGGGACTCGAGGCCCGAATCAGTCCCACAGGGCTAGAGGGGAGGCAGCATTCCCCCTCTTTTTTACCCCTGATTATCTCTATACCGGTCCTCATGCCGAGAGGTTCGGCCGGTATATGGGGGATGAGAGCCGGCTCGTGAAGAACTATCCACTTCACGTTGAGTGGGGCGAGCAGCACCGGCGCTCATTCGCCCTCTTCTTTGATCAAGCTCGGGTATTAATATATATTTTCATTTGATTTATCCAATATATTTATATTAACACTTGCAATCTAATAACAATGTTTTTTTGTATTTTCAGTTGGATTACGATTTTCAGCCTGTACCCGACCCTGATCACCCTGGGAGGGTGCTCGACCTTCATGCTCTGTACAATGGCCTGATGAAGAACATGCAGACCAAGGTCCGATACAAAAGGAATGAGCTGAAGGCCGACTGCTACTCCCTGTGGATGGGGACCCCCGAGGCAGAGAGAGCGGCCCTCCTATCTACTCCGGCCTTTGCGAGAGTCGACATAGAGACATGGCCTCTATTGTGTGAATATTTCGACTCTCAACGCAAACAGGTATGTATTTTAAATGTAATTCATTGTTTAGTATATAATATATTTTTTTGTGTTCCTTAATTAGAAAACTAAATGTAAATGTGTTGTGCAGAAACAGGCCGCTCAAAATATAGAGAATAGGAAGTCGGCGAAGAGGGGTCGCTCCACTTATACAGGTGGCTCGAGAAATATTACTCGAGCCATGGAGTTATCGGTAAATTACAAAAGACCGGCCTTTGTGATATAATGCAATATTAAGAGTTATTTTCTAATATATCTAATATTAAGAGTTATTTTCTAATATTGCAGACAGCTCAGACCCTGGCGCAAGGTGGTACACCGAGCGTGTTGTCCGCATATCTTGCCGTCCACAGCACCTCGACAGATCCCGCCATGGGCGAGCTTTGATACCCCAACGTCGCTACCCAGGAGTATTGCGTAAGTGTTATTATTTATTCAACCCCTATTTGAAATTTTAGTTTTGGAAGGTTCAAATTTAAATGATATACTTATATTTTACTGGTTAATATGGGTGTAGGAGCGAGTGGTTAAGCAGGCCGAGACATCGGGGATCGATTTTACCGGACAGAGCGATCCGATGCTGCTGACCCCAGTCCTGGACGCCACACACAAAAGGAACCACGGAGGTTGGGAGAGAGGCCGGGGACTGGCCCCTAGCAGGGCCCATATGAGGTTGGACTCCACCCCGGCAGTTACTTCCTCCGTCTCCGGTGAGCGACGTTTCCAGCAGGAACTGGAGAGCTTGAAGGCCACCGTTCAGGAGTTGAAGAAGATGCTGGTATGTATACTATTTAATAGTAAAATATTATGTCATATTATAGATAGCAACATATCCAATATTAGTACGTAGCCTGAGCTTATTTGGTTGTAGAATTAGCTTTGATTAATTATGCATACATATCTAATTACAATAAACTACGGTTTTCCAAACTAGATATCCAAACGAGGCCTAAGTCCCTAAGTATACATAGATTGGGCTTTCAAAATAACTTGATAATGATACGAAATCGAATAATACACAGTTCTTACTCGCTTATTACACACGTAGGTCCAGACGCGACAGGGTACATCGGCCGAGCCTCCACATGCATCTCCTTCGGCTGCGGCTCCGCAAGCCACTACATCTGCTGCGGTTTCGCAGACAGCTCCTATAGCTCCACTGCCCGCTCAGACTCCCGCAGCCGCGGCTCCGCAAGCCACTACCTCGACGGCGGCTGCGCAGACCACATCGCCAGCTCCACAGCCTGCTCAGACTCCCGCACGCTCCGCATTGCATGATTTATTGACCGAGGAGCAGGCGCGCCAGATTCTGGCGTTTATCAGAGGTGGAGCTGGACCGAGCTAGGGTAGCTTTTTAATTCTTATATTTTAAACATGTATTTATTTATATGATACATATTGTACTATATTTTGGACGATATTGATATTGTGATGTTTGCGTGTTTATATTGATATCATATTTTGCTTGTTGGTTCTTTTTGTATATTATGCGTGATATGTGATTATGAATACTGCGATATATGTTCTGCGTGATGATTAATTTTATATATGATCGATGTATATATTATTGTGCACAGAGCGAGAAAAAATAGGCAGCCCTTTTTTTATAAAAAAAACCTGATAATATGTACCTACGGATTTAACCGTAGGGCCCACCATTGCCCCTACGGATTAATCCGTAGGGCCTAACTATGTACCTACAGATTTATCCGTAGGGGCAAAATATCAAGATACCTGATATTTTGCCCCTATGATCTCAGTATCAGGGGTTAAACTTGCCCCTATGGATATATCCGTAGGGACAAACAAATGCCCCTACACAGGTATCCGTAGGGGCAAAATATCAGGTATTCTGATATTTTGCCCCTACGGATATATACCTACGCAGTTATCCGTAGGGGCAACTACTTGGCCCTACGGATACATCCGTAGGTAAACCTAATCTATTTTATAAAACCATAAATAAAATAAATTTTTTATCCCTGCGGCCCAATCCGTCGGGAAAACTGGACCTACACATAAATCCGTATGGGCAAATTTTTGTCCGTAGGGACAAGTTCAAGGCTTCGACTTACACCTACGGCGTTTGTACCTACAGTGTATTTTCTTGTCCCTACGGATATATCCGTAGGGGCAGTATTTTGCTCCTACGGATAAATCCGTAGGGGCAACCCTTATTTGTAGTAGTGCCAGCGAATATTTTCTTCCAACCGAAGGCTTTGCTTTAACCTGAAGTATGCGCTTCAAAAGGGGATTGCGCTTGCGCTACTTGCTTTGCATGTCTGCGCTGCACACATGCATTTAGCACTTGCGCAACATGCATTGCACGTAGCACTGTGTACATGCAAAAATTGTTTGCGTAACGTGCATTGCACGTGACACTGTGCAAGCGCGCACTATGGAGCTTGTGCTCCAAGTAAAGGTGCATCCTAATTTTTCAACGGGAATAAATCTGTCGATTAGCATGAGATGTTATTATCATATCTAAATGGGAGGTGAGAAACGAGCAAGGATCAGTGCAGCAGAGTGCAAATACTGATCATTGGTTGGGCGGAGAAATGAACTCTTCCCAGTATGGAGTTGTTCATATAAGAATAAATGGAATGTTCTGAATTTGTATATTTTGTAAACTTTATCTAAATCGAATTTTTGTCTAAACGGCAGGCGAGACAAACCGAAGAAATGCTCAGTCGTTTGGGTATTTATGGTATGGGGTTTGCGCGTCACTCCAGTTTCCTCAGCTCACAGGAGTGACTGAGAATTGCGTAAGTATGCTCCTATACAAGTTTCTTTTAGTTTTTTAAACTACTTAATTTCGTTTTCAATAATTGACTTAATTTAGTTCATACTGTAATTTCATGCAGTAAGAGATAAGCGGAGAGATTGATGAGCTAGTGGTGGTGTTTGTCGAGGAGCATGGCCAAGATCCTACTCCTGTTGGGCTTTATGGGATTAAAGAGGATTTCATTCAGCGACACAACACGGATTGGCACGGAAGAATTCATTTGGGGGGCCAGGGCATTTTGCCTACACAGTATATCACGCCTATTAAGGTCCAAAGTTACATCCTCCTCAGATACGCAAAGGGAAATTCGTTTAGGAGCCCGCGCCCCTACGACCCTATCTGCATCTCCGTCCACTCAGGTATTTCTTGGAGAAGGCTCGTCTCCTCATACTCCTGCGGGTTCTCAAGCATGCGACTTCTCGTCTCCTCATGCATCTGGAACATCGTCGACTTCGGGTTCACGAAGGAGAATGTCAGAAGAAGAAGTCCACTGCGCTCTTGAGATGAGAATAGTGATCATTTAGAGCTTGAGGTCTCAAGGAACCAAAATACCGGATGTAAGTTTGATTATTCTTAGTTTCAATACAATTTTCATATAATTATCAAGAATATTGTATACTAATGCATGTCTATTAATAACACTATAGTACCTACTCGATTTCAATGACTTTCCGAACGACGCTGACACCGAGTGAGCTCAAGATGCAGTGGAAAAGCAAAAAAACGCGCGTGCGTCGACGAATCGCTCCATTTCGTACGTTTTTCTGTTTTAAGAAGTTGTAAATACCATTATAGGAATGAATTTTTAATTTAATTGCATCTGTAATTGAATTGAATTGAGTTGTGCTTGTTTGTATATCAATAATTGAAATGAATTTATATCGAATGCTCAAAAACCACGCAAAACCTGCTCTTTTTCTCTCTGTATACAGCTTATTTTGTCGGGCATTTTCCAAGGAAATAACTTATTTCAGGCAAATTTTGGCATTTTTTTCGAAATTATTCCGTCGGATAATTTTCGACGAAATAAAGTACCCGACGAAATAAAATAGGTATCCGACGAAATAAGTTTATTTCGTCGTAATTTATTCCGTCGGATATCAACCGACAAAATAAGTTTATTTCTTCGGGTGACCATTTATTTCGTCGGGTGATGGCCCACGAAATAAATGGGTGATTCCTTTTATCGACCATACAGATTTTTTTTTATTGTAATTAAAGACACTGGAAAATAGACAACAATCCCACTCTAGAAAGCTAGGGATTTATATCAACCAGACAGATTTTTTTATTGTAATTAAAGCTACTTAATTAAACCAAGCAATTGAAACCAAATATCTTTACTTAGAGAACTCGATATTGATATCCCTCCAATTTTCACTTTGCCTTTCCCGGCTCTAGGCACCAATGTAACTGTCACCTATTCGTCGGCCTCCGCATCGATTTCCTCGAGCAAATCTGTAATCCCGAGCCTCAACTTCGTCACGACCTTCTTCTTCTTGTTAGGGTCATGATTATGCCTATGCCGCACATTCACAAAGCTACCAACAAACTCGCATGAACCAGGTCCCACCGGTTCTTCTGTGTAAATGCACACGGAGAATTTTATAAATGTATCATCGTCGAATTCGATTTTGTCTATAACCTGTACTTCCTCTTCTTCTTTTGTTTCCTTTTTGCTGCGCACTTCCACCTTTTCACCGTTATGGAGACTTCCGAGTTTAGAACCAACGGGAATTTCATTTCGGGTGTTGTCTGCTTCGATTTGAGAAGAGTAGTCTTCTTGGTTGCAGGAGTGCTCGGCTTTGGCCGATTGTTGAGCCAAGGGTTGTAGACCTCTTGGTAGGTATACCTGTTAGCAATATATGTCAAATTAATTGCAGTAAATAATAATTCAAATATATTTTTAATTTGCTCTGAATATAATATTGATAAACACACACTAGCAAGTTGTGCCATGCACAGGCACGAGAAGTTATCCAAAAATTATTCTATCACATAGATGACCAGAATCGTAACTAAATTTATTGTAAACAAATTTTCACGCTTTACCTAGATTTTCACCTAATGATAATGCTCGATATTGGCGACCTCCAAGATCAGGACACGTGGCAGATGACGTGTCTCAGGACTCAGAAGAAAGGGCCATCAGTGGCCGACCAGGCCACCCTGCGCCCGACCTGCAAGCGCAAACTGGACCACCTCGGGGCCCCCTGCAAATTGGCCTCCTCGGCCACTCAGCTCGTCCCGAGCTGCCACAAGACCAAGACTCCTCGGTCTCCTCGCTCGTCCCCGAGCCCCCAGCCGAGGCCGCCTTCCTCGGCCCTCTGACCCACTCCACCACTCACAGGCGTAACCACCGCTCCGCAAATCTCGCCATGCGCAGATTCTATGCCAACAACATCCCACGTTCCACGCCATCACGATCCCCATTAATGGGCGATCCGCTCTCTGCACGGGCGTGATATCGGGGGCGTAACTGTCGGCGAGATTCTCGCGCCTGCTGCTGCATGTCACCACCGCTATATAAACCTCCATCACAGAGGGGTCAAGGAAGTCATTCTTTACACTTTGCGCTGTTACTCTGCTCGGATCTCATCACTAACTTGAGCATCGGAAGGTCCTCGGTGGTACCAAACCACCTCGGGACTTCTTTGCAGGTACTCGGCGACAGCCTCCACACCCAACCTTCTCCTCTTAAAACCCATTGAGACCCACACGCAACGAAGGACAATCAACCAAGATCCACCGGGAGATCGACGGAAGACAACATCTGACGGAGACCCGAAACAGACATCCATCAGTTGGCGTCGTCTGTGGAAACGTTAAATTCCACAAAATATAAAGTTGGCCTTCCTATCTCCTCTCTCATGGCAGACGATCATCCTGGGGATCCCAGTTCCAGCCGCCGCCTTCCGCTCACCGAAGGCGGGGATGACCCTCCCCACATGGCCGTCGTCAACGCCCTCGCAGGCCGGATAGATCGCTTGCAATCCCTCGTGGAGGTCCTCGTCCGCGTCCAAACGACCGCGCTCGGGCCCCGGATCGCTGCTCCTCCGCCTCCAAAAGACTCTGTCCCTGTCTGGACGGCCAACCACCAGCAGGCTGCATCCCCTCGCCACCGGTCCCTCGAACCGGTGCTCCCTGAGGCCCACTGGGCGCCCCAGGGCTCCACGCCGAGATCCGCCGCCAGGGAGCCTCGCCCCGAGCCTCCTCACGACCCTTACCCCCCTGAGGAAATGTCGGTCACCTCTCCTATCCACGAGCGTGGCCGACCCCACCATAGTCGGCGGGAACGCACGGAAGGGGTCCGTCCCGGCGACTCAAGATCTACCCCATCCCGGGACCTGAGGCACCATATCGAGAGAAACCGGGGCCGCTTCCAGACGCAGTCCACTCGCAGTGGGGCCCGGAAATCCCGGGGTGCCGATTTCTCAAGGTACCACGGTCGGCTCGACGCCCTCGAGAAGAAGATCGAGGGCATGCGCCGAGAAGCTCACTTCTCGAGTGACGGGGCTAAGTACGCCTCCGACTCGCGCACGAAGCCATTCACCGAGGAACTACTCACCGTGCGCGTCTCCTCACGTAATAAGCCCCCGAAGGTCTCTCTGTTCGACGGGAAAACCGACCCGAAGGACCACTTGGACGCTTTCACCACGGGAATGAGCTTCCAAGATCACTCCGACGCCGCCCAGTGCAGGGCCTTCCAGGCCACCCTCATCCGCGCGGGTCGGGACTGGTTCCGAGGGCTCGAGCCCCGCTCAATTTCGACTTTCGACGAGCTGGCCACCCAGTTCCTTGGCCATTTCGTAGGAAACCGTCGACAGAAGCGCACGGTCGACTACCTCTTCACGGTTAAAAGTGAGGACAAGGAAACGTTCAAGGCCTATATTACCCATTTCTACAACGCCCTCCTCGAGGTGCCCGAGCACCGGAACGAGACCGTCATAACGGCACTCAGATCTGATCTGAGGCACAAAGAATGGTTGCAGTCCTTCGCGCTGGCTCAACCTAAGACCATGGCCGAAGTCAAGGCGTGGACCGAGCGCGAGGTCCAGCTGGAATCCGAAGTGAATACCAACCTTCCCCAGGTGGATCAGCCCGACCAGAAGAAAAAGACTCGGGAGGACAGGCCGGAGCGTCAGCAGCCCTACCACCCGAAGTTCCAAGAGTATCCCCCCTCAACGTCTCCCTCGTGGAGTTGCTGGAGGAGGCCCAGAATAAGGGGTTCTTCAAGTTCCCCCCGGTCCCACGTCAGGCCGCTAAGCGAACTCGGGGCCCCTACTGCGCTTTCTACTAGGTACAGGGCTACCCCACGGAGGACTGAAAACAACTGAGCGACTACATCGAGAAGCTCATATGGTCTGGGCACCTCGCCACCTACCTAAGCAACAAACGGCAGGCCGACCGCGAGCAAGAGCAGCCTCGCCCTCCCACCGACCTGACCATCGGCCAGATCATGCTTGTTTCAGCAGACAGACAGCCCGGGGCTCAGGGAGCCCCATGCCCTATGCCAAGCACGGGGCCGGCAGCCCTTCAGGGAGCTCGGCCTAAGCCAACCAAGTCATCCTTTAACCTGCACCTGTTCTTTTTCTTCTTTAAAAAAAGCAATGTAAGTTCTTCCTAGAATCTACTGTTGACTAAATAAAGATCAAAGGAACACTGTGAAAAAGAAAGGAAATCTTTGTTCATTCAAAGGGTATTATGGGCTCCTCAGCCATACAAGAAAAAAGGGGGGGTTACAATAGCGGGGGTAAGGGGTGCAGCGAGCACTGCTCGTGGAACTCGGCGAAGATATCCGCCAACCAGGGCCGCGCAAGTTCCAGACTCTGTTCCCGGTTCCGCCCGCGGGCGTTGACCCCGAGCCTCAGCTCGTAACATTCGCGACCGAGCGCCTCCGAGCGCGCCAGCCGGTTCGCAGAGATCAAGCCAAAGCGCCTCAAAGACCGCATCTTGCCCACGGCCTCGTCGAAGAGCTGCTCCGACAGGGGGTTGTAAAGACCCGGCGATGCCCTCCAGATGGAATACATCAGTAGCTGCAGGAGGGAAGAGCGCCTAGAGAGCAGCCGACCGAAGTGCTCCTCAATGCGAGCGACCACCAACTGCACCGTGTCCTCGGTGCGGTCACGGTCATAAAGGTACAAATCTGCGGAACTGATGATTTCGAGGATAGTGAACGAGAAATCCTCCATTTTCGATGGCCTATCTGCGAAGGGGGAAGAACCGGTACTCCTTATATAGCCCGCTTTGCAGCCCAACGGCCGCCACACGGCGTCCATCGAACGTCACCCGGTGGAAACAAAGCGACGCGCCACGTGGCGTCCATGGAATGTTACTTGATGGAGAAGAAGCGACGCGCCTCTGTCGCTTCATCTCCCCCTGGATTCAATGTACTAGATGCGCACGTCGTTGCCCCGACCGTTCCCATTCCTCGCACCTACGGCCGAACGGCCAGGCCGCGCCTCGTCAAAGATCAACTCAGTAGCCACCCTGCTCAAACATCCCCGGTTGGCATCTTCCCTGCCACAACGCCGAGGACCAAAAAGCCCTACCAGAGGCAGCCGAGCCCGAGGTTCCCTCGCTCGGCTATCCCCTACGGGCAGCTTCCCTGCCACAACGCCGGGGATCAAAAGCCCTCCCAAAGGCAGTCGAGGCCCGAGGTTCCCTCGCTCGGCTATCCTCCGCGGGCAGCTTCCCTGCCACAAAGCCGAGGATCAAAAAGCCCTCCCAGAGGCAGTCGAGGCCCGAGGTTCCCTTGCTCGGCTATCTCCCGCGGGCAGCTTCCCTGCCACAACGCCGAGGATCAAAAAGCCCTCCCAGAGGCAGTTGAGGCCGGAGGTTCCCTCACTCGGCTATCTTTCAGGACAAAAGCCCTCTCCAAGAGGCACCGGGCAGTAACCCTGCCCGGCCAAGGGTCCTTGGTGGGCTTCCTACAACCTCATAGCTTTCCTAGCGCCAAGGGCCAAAGTCCTCCCAGAGGCAGTTGGGTCCTCGCCCGGCTGGTAGCCTCCTACCACAACTGACAGGGATCAAAGTCCTCACCAAGAGGTACTGGGTAGTAACCCTGCTCGGTCCCCATCCTGAAGGATCTGAAAGCCCTCCCAGAGGAAGCTGAGCCCGAGGTTCTCTCGCTCGGCTATCCCCGGCGGGCAGCTTCCCTGCCACACGCCGGGGATCAAAAATTCCTCCCCGTGGCAGTCAGGTCCTTGCCTGTCCATCGACGGCTGGTAGCTTCCTACCACTGTCCTAAAGGATCTAAAAGCCCTCCCAGAGGCAGTCAGAGTTCGAGGTTCCCTCGCTCGGCAATCCCAGGCAAGCAGCTTCCCTGCCACACACCGGGGATCAAAAATTCCTCCCCGAGGCAGTCGGGTCCTTGCCTCGCCATCAACGGCTGGTAGCTTCCTACCACCGTCCTTAACGATCAAAAGCCCTAATACAGAGGACCCGAGCGGCTATCCCTGTTCGGTCAAACTCCGGCTCCCACCCTCTCCGCCAGGGATCAAAATCCCTCACAAGGGGCATCGGAGCGGCTACCCCGCTCAACCCCCCAAGGCTGGTGGCCGCCTACTCACAACTCTAGAGAACCAAGCCCTTGAAAGAGGCGACCGAGCAGCCACCCTGCTCGGCCATCCCAGGCGGGTAACCCACCTAACGCCGCAACAGATGCATGAAGCCTTAGCAGGATATGAAGTCGTAGCTACCCTGCCCGGTCACCCCCAGATGACGGTCGATACTCTAAATCAGAAATAGATGTCAGGTCTGTCCAAGCCTAAACGATCTCCCTCTCGACCTCGGGGACCAAGGAGATACCTCCTCGGAGACGCTCGTCGGCAAACAACAGCAGTCAGCACGACGGACGATCGTTAGATAGAGGGCTAACCTGACATCACAACGGCGCAAGTAAAAGTATCCCAAGTGAGTATTCTTCACAAACAGATGGCAGAAAGGAAAACTTTGTTACTACTTCCAAAGATAAGTTTTTATAAAAGGTATTTTCTTGCTCCTCAGCCTTGCAAAATTCGAAAGAAAAACAAAATGAAGATAGGAGAGCGGGGGCTCTACACCTCAGGCCCGGGCGCGACCTCGAGGTCCTCAACCTCGACCACTGGGGGCGCTGGGTCCTCGGCCCCCACCTCGCCGGGAGCCTCTCCCCTTGCTCGTCAACGCCCACGAGGGGGAACTCAGCCCGGAGATCCGTGTCGTCGAACTCTGGCATCTTAGACTTCACGGCATCGAGGGCGTCGTGCCAAATACGGGTCGTGGCCACGGCCAGCTCGTCATAAAAATCCCTTGACCACTTATAGCTCGCCACTGCCTTCGATCCAGCCGACTTAAAGGCCTCGGCCGACGCCCCCAGCTCCTTTCAGAGGGTCTTCACCGTCTTCTTCAGGTTGCCGACGAGCACCTGGGAGTCCCCAAGCTTGCCCTCGGTGATCGCGGCAGCCTCGCGGTGCCGGGCGGCCTCCCTTTTTCCGGATGCTACCTCGCCCTCCAGGGTGGCGATCCTCGCCGACATCGCCTGGAGCTTTCTTGCAACGCGGCGAGCTGGCCCGCGGCCTCCACCGCCGGGGCTACCGCCTCGGTCTCCACGCGGAGGGCGAGGGCCACGTGCTGGAGAGTCTGGTAAGGCACAAAAAGAAGAAGGATCAAAAACATGAAGGAAAACACCAAATCTCACCGTGCAATGGGGGCTTACCTGCACGGCTTCCTGGGCGATCGACGCCAGCTGAGTTTTGAGGGTCCCCCCAGGAACCCGACCCCCGGTCGAGATCTCTATCTCGTGGAGGAGGCTGTCCGCGACTGACAGCCCAGACGGCACCGCGAACCGGAGCGCCCTTCCTTCACCACGGTTGGCGAGGACCGGCCCCGGGAAGGTCTCCGGGAACTCCTCTAGAGCGGCTCTGAGGTGGGGCCGATCTCCTCTTCCGAGGCCATGTCCTCCACAATCAGGGCCCGCTTCCGACCCGACGCTTTGCTGGGGCCCGGGACGGGATCCACCGCCGAACGTCCCCGAGGAATCGTCACTGGGGCAGTAGGAGCCGGGGAAGGCTGCGCCTGGGAAGAACTGGCACCCCCGGCCGTAGCAGGCTGCCTCGGTTGGCGCATAGCATCTCGGAGAACGCCGAAGTCCATGGATCCTACACGAAATGAACACCCAACTTATCAGCAACACGAGTAAAGCATAAACACAGAAAGCAAGCCTAACTTACCGACGAACTCGGCGGGGCTAAGCACGGCCCAGCACAAGACCCTCTCGGACAGCAGCACGTCATGTCTGGGAATGGGCTCCCACGACGCCACTCTCCCCGCGGCGGGATCGTTGGACAGGTTCCCCGGCAGACACTTCTCCTTCGATAGGCACCGGCCAGTCCTCGCCCTCGGGAGGAGAAACGAAGAAAAAATTCTTTTTCCAATCATGGATGGAGGAGGGCAAGGCCACGATCCCGGTCCCGGCAGCGACCCCGGGCCGCTTCCTAAAAGTAAAATAAACACATCTTGGGTCTCCCGCTCGGCCGCCGGGGTGACTCTTGAAAATAAGGGAAGATTCGAGAAGGGAAAGACTAAAAGGAACCGCCTGCAGCCTCAGGCGGATCAGAAACCCAAGGAGAAGCCTCCACGCATTCAGCACTAGCTGGCCGGGGGCCAAACCGAAGAAATTCAGAGCGGCGATGACCTCAAGAGAGAAGGGCAGGAGCATTCCGTCCCAAAAAGCTTCCAAATACAGGGCAATCTTCCTGCCCCGTACCTGGTCTGCCCTTTCTCCCTCCTCAGCCAGACGGAGCGAGTAGCTCGTGGGAATGTGGAAGCGAGCTCGAGTGTTGGCGAGCTCATCCTCATGCCTCATCCAGCACATGGTGCTGGGGGCTACATCTACTGCCTCCTCCCTGGAGGCGCCCCCCGCCTCACGGCCCCGAGGAGAGGGCCCAGCCCCTGCTCCCCGAGGGGACTCGGACACATCTAAAGAAACCCTAACATTTACTCCTAAAATGAATACTGATTCTACAGGGGAAGACATCTAACCTGGGAAAGAAATTCTTCAAAAGTTGGGAACAAAGGAGGGGAGACGAGCGCCGAGCAGCCGGGGCTTGAGAATGAGAAAATATGAGAGAGTGAGGGCCCTAGGGCGGGCCCCACCCGTATTTATTACCGCACACGGCCTCATCCAATGGTGCCCATCATCTCCCGCCGAAACGGCTCCTTGCGCCCAACGGCTCAGATCGCTCCACATGGCTGCCCAGCGATTGACCGCGTCCCATCAGACACCGCAGGCCTGCACACGTCACATCAGCCAGTTGGCGCTCGACATGTGGACTGTCGCTTCGGCTGCAGAGTGCACGAACCGGCGCACCCTCCTTAAATGCAAAGATCCCGCCTCGATTCGCTAGCAGAAAAGACAACCAATGGACCGAGAGCTTGCCCCGACGAAACTCTAGAAGGGACCTCACCTCAGGAGGCCCGGCAGTCCACTCCTGACCCGACCACTAGCTAGTCGGGACAAGTGTGGGGGGCTAATGATAATGCTCGATATTGGCGACCTCCAATATCAGGACACGTGGCAGATGACGTGTCCCAGGACTCAGAAGAAAGGGTCATCAGTGGCCGACCAGGCTGCCCTACGCCCGACCTGCAAGCGCAAACTGGCCCATCTCGGGGCCCCCTGCGAATTGGCCTCCTCGGCCACTCAGCTCGTTCCGAGCTGCCACAAAACCAAGACTCCTCGGTCTCCTCGCTTGTCCCCGAGCCCCCGGCCGAGGCCGCCTTCCTCGGCCCTCCGACCCACTCCACCACTCACAGGCGTAACCACCGCTTCGCGAATTTCGCCACGCGCAGATTCTACGCCAACAACATCCCACGTTCCACGCCATCACGATCCCTATTAATGGGCGATCCGCTCTCTGCTCGGGCGTGACATCGGGGGCGTAACTGCCGGCGAGATTCTCGCGCCTGCTGCTGCATGCCACCACCGCTATATAAACCTCCATCACAGAGGGGTCAAGGAAGCCATTCTTTACACTTTGCGCCATTACTCTGTTCGGATCTCATCACTAACTTGAGCATCGGAGAGTCCTTGGTGGTACCAAAGCACCTCGGGGTTTCTGTGCAGGTACTCGGCGACGGCCTCCACACCCAAGCTTCTCCTCTTAAAACCCAGAGACCCACACGCAACGAAGGACAATCAACCAAGATCTATCGGGAGATCGACGGAAGACAACATCTGACGGAGACCCGAAACGGACATCCATCACCAAACAATTATAAAAATTTCTTTGTAAAACAATTCATAAATTTTTTTAATGACCTAGAATTTTTTTTTTTAAATACAATTTATCATGCTTCTTCAATATGACATTTGGAGTAACAAATAAATTTGGTGGATGAAATGTAAAAGTTGTTGTGTTTGAAACTTATATTTTAGCTTGTGTTGATTTGTTCTCCATTGGTCTTTTAATTTCCTCACGTACTTATGCATGCGTGTGTGTGTGCATATATATATATATATATATATATATATATATATATATATGCACGTGGCTTTTAGTAGTTCTTGTCATAAGAGCAGGTTAATTAATTTGTACGAATCATGAGATTTTCATATCTCATTCAGGATTGGTTACTTAATTACGCAAAAGACTTTCTCATCACTGTGATCACGATGGTCAATCCACAGACAAAAATGGTATTTCTTATTTTCTGCATATGTGGCGTGAAAAAACAACCTTCCTACTAATTTTTTTTTTACTTTTTCTTTTGGAAAAAAAGAATATGAACAAGACTTAATAATAATCATATATTTTCCGCGTTGAATTTTTAGTTCACTTCGTTCTCCACATGCACACATATATTTATGCAAGAAAGAGGCCATAGGAAATTTACTTATGTGGCATCGAAAAATTACATTCTCCACTATTTTTTTCCGATGACCGACACCCATCATCTTCATTATTTTTTGCCGATGACCGACACCTATCATCTTCATCCTTATCATCCAAGATGCGGATACACCAAATTTCATATGATTCTACTGTTTTTCACCGTTGATTTCGTAGTGCGAAATTAACGGTTTACTAACAATAAAACTTTTTACATTACTAATTCAACGGTGAAAGGATAGAAGAATCACAAAAAATTAGGTGTATCAACATCTTATATGATAAGAATAAAGATAATGGGTGTCGATCGTCGGATAAAATCATGATATTTTTTTTAACGCCATAGAAGGAAATTCCCTCTTATAGCATGTTTCCTTCATTATTCTTACACACACGTACAGAGAGAGGGGAGGGCATAGAAGGGAATTTCCTTTTATGGCAGCAATGAAAATCAATGCTCCATTATTTTATCTGATGATCGGTACACATCATCTTCTTCTTTATCATCTAAGATGTGAATACACTTATTTTCATGTGATTCTATCATTTTCTCACCGTTGAATTAACAATATAAAAAGTTTTATTATTGGTAAACCGTTGATTTTGCACTCACTAAATCAACGGTGAAAAGGTGGTAGAATCATATAAAATTTGATGTATTCACGTCTTACATAATAAAGAAGATGATGATAGGTTCCGATCATCGCAAAAAACCATGGTGAATATATTTTTTAGATACCGTAAGACGAAATTCCCTTCTATGGCACCTTCCCCTCCCCTCTCTCTCTTTATAAAAGACATGGAGATTAATATGATCGGTGTCGATCATCTAAAAAGTCGACTAATATGCTTGAATTTTTAAGTCGCTAAAGCAAAAGAATTTCTACAGTGGTGTGACATGGCATGGGTAGATTAATGTTCCATAGTCGAGGGAGGCAAATGTGGTTATGCAGCGGCAAGCTAATTAAACCTAGCGCAGTAGTATAGCAGACAACGAATATCTAAATATAATCTTAACTAATTTAAATCTAAAGCTAAAATCTCAATCAAATCTTGACTAAATCAAATCTCTAAATATAATCTTAACTAATTTAAATCTAAAACTGTTAGTTTGCCTGTCGTTCTCATAGGAGTTGAACAAGTTCATTTGTTAACATGAGGCTGAAATTGAGTTCGCATTTCATGTTGCATTGTCGGCAAATTTTCGATTGGTATCTTTCCTCAGGTACGATGCACTTGGTCAAAGCCTCAACATAAGATATATATTAACTTGAGCGGTATCCAGCGAGAACTGAGCTCATGATCACTGTCACTGTTAATCTTAGATTTGAATTGGATGCATTATAGAACAAATGACATGACCATAATTAAAACATCGGTCATTCTCACAATTTCAAAGTTTTGATACTCACTGCTGCAAATGTGCCTAGAAGTAATGGGGTATTGGTTGCGGTTCCAACCACTACCAATTACTCGTAACGGTTGCCACAATATTGGAAATGGTTCCAACCACTACCAATGCTAATATATGGCGGGCCCCACAACCCTATCGAGATAAAACATCAATTTTCCCCCAAATCTCCCTCAAGCCCTCTTCGTTTTCCTTCTCCCAAACACTGGAGCCAAAATCTCCTGCCACCTCTCCTCACCTCCTCTCCTAGCTCGAGCCCCAGCAGTCTCTCCTCGCCTTCGTGGCCACAGCTATGCCTCTCCTCGCCTCCGTGGCCGCAGCCCCCGCCGCCTCGCCTTCGTGGTCGGGCCCTCGTCGAAGCCCTAGCTCGCGATCGAGCCCCTGCCGCCTCACCTCCGTGGTCACGCCCCCGTCGAAGCCCTAGCTCGTGATCAAGCCTCCGCCTCCTCATCTCCTCGGCAGGCATCTCGCCTCAGTGGTCGTCGCACCTCCGTGGACGCCAACAATTCAGACGACTCGCCTCCAAGGTACGCAATTATTTGAATTTGATTTGTAAAATTTAGGGATTTTTTTGTTGAAAATCTAAGAATATCGGGTGGTTAATTGCTGCTGCTGCTCATTGAGAAGTGATGAGGATGTTTGGCCGGTTAAGGGTTAGGGTTAGGATTAGGTTTATGAAGATGTTATGGCTTAAGAATAGGGTTAGGGTCAGGGTTAGGGTTAGATGTTAGGGATAGGGTTAATTGATGAGGATGATTGGATTAAGTGTTAAGGTTAGGATTAGGGTATCTTAGTGCATTTTTTTAGATAGTGAAAATAACAATAGTTAAGGATATGTTAGTGAAAACGCTACAATAGTTAAGGGTATTTTACTAAAAAAAGTAAAACTAAACAAATGGGAATTTTTAGTTAAAATTTTAAAGAAAGTTTAGTGATAAAACAACAATAGTTAAGGGTATTTTAGTGAAATTTATAGTAATTTAGTTAATTTAAGAAGATTAATTTTTTAGTTAAATTTTTTAAGTTAGTTTAGTGTAAAACCAACAATTGTTAAGGGTATTTTAGTGTAATTTAGTAAAATTAAAATCATAGGTTGCTTCAGAAAAAATTTAAGGTAGTTTAGTGGAAAAATATTCTATTACGTAGATGACCTTACTAAATTTATTGCAGACAAATATTCAAGCTTTACCTAAATTTTCTCCAAGAAATAATAAAATTTTCTTCATTTTATCGCAAACAATTCATAAAAGTTTTTTTTAATGACCTAGATTTTTTTAAAAAAAATACAATTTATAATCCTTCTTCAGTATTACCAAGAAATAAATAAATGCAATTTAAAATCCGCTAAATAAATGCAATATATACAAATATGCAATTTATCATCCTTCTTTAGCTGACGGTTATCTCAGAGTCATTATGGACTCTTTTCTCGTTACTTTTCATATTATGTAATTCAACTTGCTGCTTTTAATATATATTTCAGAAATATATATTACTTTTAATATATATTTCATAGCCTTATTAGTAGTCGATTTATAGAATACATGTTTTCATTTCTTATAGCTATTCATATCCATACTTACATCTGTCAAAGACTACATGATACGAATATGGTAATATTTGCATCAAATTTATATCCGGTTGATGAAACTGTATACAAAGTAAAAGTTAAAGTATTGATTGCAATTATTCCAAAAATATCAAGAGCTTCGTCTAATTTTCCATGCATGTATGTATAGAAGATAATAGTCGATAGTTTGATTAAAATTTTCAAAAGATATTGAGAGCCTCAACTAATTTTCTATTCACGTGTATCCAGGGAGAAAATAATTTCCTTAGATGTTAAGATGCAATCTAAATTGAATAGTAATAACTCAAATGAAAATAAATATAGATAACTCATATGAAAATATATTGTGTCTATCTGAAATACAATAAAGGTTGCCGAAATTAAAATTTCATGACATAATAAATAAACAAAATACGTTGCATGTATCCGAATTAAATTGCTTCTAATTTCATTTTTCAAGAAAATAACTCTTTTGGCTTTGTATAGATAAAATTAGAAAAGATCAATTATAAACTAATTTAAAATATAGGGGCGGAGGATAAATCCTGGTTCAAAAAAGGAACTAAGTGCAAATTTTCATAAAATAGAAGGGTTGAAGTATATTTTTTCATGCAAAAAGACAAAAAAAATGCTTGAAGTGGGAATCTTTTCCCATATAGTTTTTTATACTTTTATATAAGATATATATATATATATATATATATATATATAGGTCAGAGATATGAATTCAACTGAGTGCAAAGGCAAAATGGGAAAAAGAAAAGCTTGAAGGATGACTTTATATTATATATAACAATAAAGTACAACTATACTTCTATTGGTAGGATTTGAATACAAATCATACCAACGTTTTGATCATTGGATTTGCTTCGGGATGTGTGCAAAAAATTATGAAGAAAAATTTCTCATTTATTCAAATATTGCCGTAATTGTTTGCATACATCCTAACATATATCAAAAGATCGAAAAGTTGGTAGAATTTATTTTTAAATCATACCGATAGGAGCATAGTTATACTGTGTGTGTCAGAGAGAGAGAGAGTTAATGAACCATTAAATCATTTCAGAAAGGGGAAAAAATCAACCAACTTACCGAAGTGCATCGTACGACAAGCAATATTTCACCTTAACCCTAACCAACTGAGCATTTTCATCGTAGAGAAGAAATGCAGCATCAAGCCAGTCTTTATCATTAAAATGCTTACGCTTGCCTCCAAGATCTTTCCAAACTATCCACAATCGATCAGTGTTACTGATGGAGCTACTTTTCAGGCCCTGTCAGATGCTGCCTTCCGTTGATCTCGAGGTAAACTGGGTTGACTGTCCTTTGTTGCGTGTGGATCTCAATGGGTTTTGAGAGGACAAGGTGGGATGAAGAGGCTGCCGCCGTGTACCTGCAAAGAAGTCCCGGGGTGGTTTGGTACCACCGAGGACCCTCCGACGCTCAAGTCAGTGACAAGATCCGAGCAGAGTAACGGCGTAAGTGTAAAGAATGGGTTACTTGACCCCTCTGTAATGGGGGTTTATATAGAGGCGGTAGCACACAAAAGCAGGCGCGAAGATTCTGCCGGCAGCTACGCTCCCGACGTCACGCCCGCGTAGAGCGTGGATCGTCCATTAATGGGGATCGTGATGGCGTGGAACGTGAGATGTTGCTGGCGGAGAATCCGCGCATGGCGATATTCGCGGAGCGGCGGTTACGCCTGTGAGCGGTGGAGTTGGTCGGAGGACCGGGGAAGACGGCCTCAGCTGGGGAGCTCGGGGACGAGCGAAGGGGGCCGAGGAGTCTTGGTCTTGTGGCAGCTCGGCGTGAGCTAAGGGCCGAGGAGGTCAATTTGCAGGGGGCCCCGGGGCGAGCCATCTTTGTGCTTGCAGGTCGGGTTCACGGTGGCCTGGTCGGCCTCTATGGGCCCTTTCTTCTGAGTCTTGAGACACGTCATCTGCCACGTGTCCTGATCTTGGAGGTCGCCAATATCGAGTGTCATCATTAGCCCCCCACTCTTGCCCTGACCAGCTAGCGGGTCTGGTCAGGAGTGGACTGCAGGGCCCCCCGAGGTGAGCTCCTTCTCAGGGTTATGCCGGGACGAGTCCTCGAGCCGACGATTGTCTTTTCCGCTGGCGAATCGAGGCGAGATCTTTGCATTTAAGGAGGGTGCGCCGGTTCGTTCACTCTGCAGTCGAAGCGACGGTCCACGTGTCGAGCTCCAACCGGCTGATGTGACGTACGCAGGTCTGCGGCGTCTGACGGGATGCGGTCAATCGCTGGGCCGCCACGTGGAGCGATCGGAGCCGCTGGGCGCAAGGAGCCGTTTCGGCGGGAGACGATGGGCGCCGTTGAATGAGGCATATGCGGTAATAAATACAGGCGGGGCCCGCCTTAAGGCCCTTACTCTCTCATATTCTTCATTCTCAAGCCCCAGTTGCTTGGCGCTCGTCTCCCCTCTCTCGTTCTCGACTTTTGAAGAATTTCTTTCCCAAGTTAGATTTCTTCCCCTGTAGAATCAGTACACGTCGTAGGAGTAGATATTATGGTTCCTTTAGATGTGTCCGAATCCCCTCGGGGAGCAGGGGCTGGGCCCTATCCCCGAGGCCGTGAGGCGGGGGCCGCCTCCAAGCAGAAGGCGGTGGGTGTAGCCCCCAGCACCCCGTGCTGGGTGAGGCGTAAGGACGAGCTCGCCAATGCTCGAGCTCACTTCCACATACCCTTGCGCTACACGCTTCGTCTGGCCGAGGAGGGAGAGAGGGCAGACCAGGTACGGGGCAGGGAGATTGCCCTGTATTTGGAAGCTTTTTGGGGCGGAATGCGCTTGCCCTTCTCTCCTGAGGTCGTCGCCTCCCTGAATTTCTTCGGCTTGGCTCCCGGTCAGTTAGTGCCGAATGCGTGGAGGATCCTCCTTGGGTTCCTGATCCGCCTGAAGCTGCAGGCGGTCCCCTTCAGCCTTTCCCTTCTCGATTCCTCCCTTGCTTTTAAGAGTCACCCCGACGGTCGAGCTGGCGACCCGAGGTGGGTTTATTTTACTTTTAGGAAGCGGCCCGGGGTCGCTGCCGGGATTGGGGTCGTGGCCTTGCCCTCCTCCATTCACGACTGGAAGAAGTTTTTCTTCGTCTCCCCTCCCGAGGGCGAGGACTGGCCGGTGCCTACCAAGTGGTCGAGGGAGAAGAGTCTGCCGGGGAACCTGTCCGATGACCCCGCCGCGGTGAGAGTGGCGTCGTGGGAACCCATCCCACGATATGACGTGCTGCTGTCCGAGAGGGTTTTGAGCTGGGCCGGGCTTAGCCCCGTCGAGTTCGTTGGTAAGTTAGGCTCACTTTCCGGGTTTATGTTTTACTCGCGTTGTTGATAAGTGGGAAGACGATGACATGTCTATATATATTGCTAGTAACCAGATCCGGAGTCCCTGCTATTTTGGAGATAATAGCACCATGCTATTATGATGAATGGTCTAGATTCATCCAAAATCAAAATCAACGGTCGAGATTTGTGTAAAACATGAAAGCCTTTGGTATTGGTGTATTGCACGTGATGTGTAGCCAAGATTGCATAATAGCACCTATGCTAATATTTTAGCATAGCAAGGACTCCCAAATCAACTGGTAACCCCATTCCATCCGGCATTCCCCAATTCCAAAAAGGACGCCCAAATGTCTCATCACCTGTAAGCTTCCCTAGTATCCTCTCATGGAAAGTAGAGATACAAGTGATACGACGAGAAGAATAGCCACGAACCATGCGCGCGCGCGCATATATATATAACAAACACAAAAAAATTGAGTATTTAAAGAGAAAAATAGGTAGGCATCAGTTAATACAGAAGAGTCTCTTCTAAATTGGTCAAAAGTCAACTCTTAATTTGTTTTTCTTTTTTAGTTTTTTCAAGGATCAATATCGTCCAGCTTGATCTTCATTGCAGGAAGCATATGTACTCTAATATTTTCATGCGATTTAATTTGATACTTAACGGTTGATTAAGTAGTATGATTTGGTAAATTTTGATTCAGCTGAATGGTGTTGATTATTCGAAAAGTTTATATATCGGTTGATTATAGAGGTTTCTCTGTATATTATTAATAAGATCCCAACATTCTTGCTCTATGCTGATTTGTTCTGCAGTATACGTAATTTATACATGCATGCATGTGTGGCTATAGAAAATGATAGTACGATGATCATGAGATCTCATGTCTCAATGCACGAGGGGTCACTTAATTATTAATCACAAAAGACTTACTCTTTGTACATGCATGGTCACATCATTAATGTTCAATCCATTGACAAAATGTTACCTCTTAGTTTCTGCTTGGCGTGAAAAACCAGCCTTCTCTTCTCACTAAAGTTTTTTTGTAAGAAAAAGTACACATGGAATTGACAAAATGATAAAAGAATTTCCTGCTTTGGATTTTGAGATCACTTTTATTAATGCTTTCATGCTCAAAAATTAATTGATGAGGTATATATATATATAGCTCACTTCCATAATCAAAGTCATACATATGGCAGCACAACACACACACACAAAGGGTAAATCACTAGTAAAATAGGGGTTTGCCCCTACGGATAGTGTTATCCGTAGGGGCAAAAATAACTTGGACCTACGGATATATCCGTAGGGCTAAATGGTTGCCCCTACGGGCAAAGACGTCCAAGAATAAAAATATTAATTCTTAATTAGGTGTTTGCCCCTACGGAGCCGCAAACAAAGGACCTACGGATATATCCGTAGGGGCAAGTAAATATCGATTTAATAAAATCCCAGATCGATCGCCTACGCTCATTTCCCTCTCTCTCTCGATCGGGCGCGAAAATAAGGTTAGGGTTTCGTCGCCACTGGAGTTCGATCGCCTACCCCAATGCGCCACGCCGTCGCCGCCAAGGTTGTTCTCCTAGTGGCCATCGCCGGTTTCGTCGCCACTGGAGTTCTCGTCGCCACCGCGGTTAAGGTCGTCGCCACCGCCGTTCAGATCGTCGCCCCTGCCCCAGCAGCCGTTCAGGTGAGTAAATCTCGAGGTAAGTTAAAGAATTTATTGGATTATTTTGGGCTTAAGGTTCATGGCGCGCGAGTTGGCCTGGGTTGGGCTGGGGTCGCGGTCGCAGTCGCGGTCGGGTTAGGGTTGGGGCAGGGGCTGGGCTGCGGGGTCGGGTTCGGGGTCGGGGTCGGGGAAGGGGAAGGGGAAGGGGAAGGGTCGGGGTCGGGGTCGGGGTCGGGGTAGGGTTAGGGTCGCAGTCGGGGTAGGGTTAGGGTCGGGGTCGGGGTCGGGGCTGGGTAGAATTTATCAAATTTTTTATTGGGGGTGCGGCTGGGGCTGCGGGCTGGGGCTAGGGCTGGGGAAGGGGAAGGTCAATTTATCAAATTTTTAACAAGATTTGTATTAGTTTGCAAGAACACTTAAGTTTATCACAAAATATTGTTTGGGTTTTCGATTTATATCTTGAGAATAATGGAGGAAAGATGCCATAGTAGGGAATTCCCTCCTATGGCGTCGAAAAAATACCCCTTCCATGGTTTTTTCCGACGATCGGCACCCAACATCTTCATTGTCATCATCTAAGATGTGGGTATACCAAATTTCAAGTGATTCTACAACTTTTTCACCGTTGATTTAGCAATGTAAAAAGTTCTATTGTCGGCAAACCGTTAATTTTGAACCCACTAAATCAACGGTGAAAAAGTTGTAAAATCACATGAAATTTGGTGTACCCACATCTTAGATGATGACGATGAAGATGGTGGGTGCCGATCGGCGGAAAAAATTAGGGAGAGGGTATTTTTTCGACGCCATAGGAGGGAATCCCCTCCTATGGCCTCTTCCCTCCATTAATCTCTTATATCTTTTAGCGGTATGTATCCGTTGTCCCAAATTTTGAATTATCTTATACTAGTATTTATGCATGTGCAGATCTTCTTTATCCTGACAAAAGATCCATATCCATTATCTTAACTTAAAATCCTTTAGAGGGTGCTAATCCTAAATAACAACAAAATGATGTTAAATATTTCTTCCGATTTTCACAAGATCATACTTGAAAAAAATGCAACTACTTTCACAATTTCACAATCCTAACCAACTCCCAATTTATTATGGTATTCGATCATAACTTGAGAACAAATTCTCTTTTCTATTGCCATCCCATATCAAACCCTAGAAACGTGGGCCATTTCAAATTACACCAAATTGAGGCAAGAATTGGATGAAACCAACATAACCAACAATAAAGAGCTTTATTTGGTAATATATATTGATGAACAATGGTTGCTGTGTTAAATCCAACCCTCACATCACATGCATATCAATAAAGGAGAGGACTGACCAAAATGTTGAATTTTAACAATTGTGAAAGTTCTTCGGTCAGGATGTAACAGAAATAAGGAAAAAAAACCTAAAATATTTTTCACAAAAAAGAAAAAGCAAGCTTCTCTCCCATATCATTAACAAAGCTTATCACTTTTGATTCTCGAAATTATTTTACATTATATTTTCATTCAAAACGTTTTGCTAGTTTGCTCACCAGCTGTTTGATAAAATTCCTAAACTATTTTTACTTTCCTTGCTCACAATTGCTCTTGACTACGTACAAATCTTGAAAACCCATTAACGCTCTTGCAATAATATGCAAAATCACATGAGGATTCACATTCATCACCACCACCTAAGGCTAGGGTTTGGGCTGGGGCTGCGGCTAGGGTTGTGCGTCCTCAAGAGGGCGATCATAGGATCGGTGAAGTGAGGTGGCTGGATATGAGATACGATGGATTTCCATGTGTTCAATGGAATGCTGAGGGTCAGAGTCGGTTATTTATATATCTCCCAAAAAAGAATGAGTTTGTTATCAAAGGTGTATTGATTTCTACATCAAGGAATATCAGTTATATGTCATTCAGTGACTAAGTCTGTTTCTGGCCCAACCATATTTATGAATCCTTTCTTCTTTTTCCTTCTTACGTATATTTACTAGTTCAGACTGTATGCACCTCTGCAATCAACGCCGAGAACTTATACATTATAGGTTAATAGACATATGCTATGAAATCACGGTGCATATCGAACTCATGATATGTTATAGTCCCTCATTATTTTTACTGTGGTGAGAAAGCAGTCGCTGGTGGCCACAAGCCATAGAATTGGCAGTTGTCCTACCTAAAATAACAACTTTTATACTAAAAAATTATGTATGCCATTAGTTAGTAGTTTATGTTTTTTAGACGCAAAAGCCATTTGAGAAATACTTTTCCAACCCACTATTAATCCATATTCTCAATATAGTCATTGAATTTGCACGCGCACATAATAAGAAGGAGAAGACAATAATGTGGCAGAAGAAGAAGAAGAAGACAGTAATGTGGCAGAAGAAGAAAAAAATGACATTCCTCGTTCTCTGTTTCAGCATCAATCTTCTGATATGAACTAATGATGGCTTTCACATAGGCTTTTCCCTTTAGAGACTTCTTAGTGTCAAATGGAAAGCATAAATCAGATTTTTGCAGGTCGGGTTCTTCTATGACTTTCAAGAGTCTCAACTGATTCTGTTAATTATACTCTAGTTGGGTGGTACTTTTACAACTTCTCACTGCAGGTGCGCTCTCTAATATCCATTTTGAATGTAATATTATCGATATTCAAAATGGATATTAGAGAGCGCACCTGCAGTGAGAAGTGAGAAGTGGTAAAAGTATCACCCAACTAGGGTGTAATTTACAGAATCAGTTGAGACTCTTAAAAGTCATAGAAGAACCCGACCTGCAAAAATCTGATGTATGCTTTCCATTGGACACTAAGAAGTCTCTAAAGGGAAAAGCCATCATTAGTTCATATCAGAGGATTGATGCTGAAACAGAGAACGAGAAATGTCATTTTTTTCTTCTTCCGCCACATTACTGTCTTCTCCTTCTGCCACATTACTGTCTTCTCCTTCTTATTATGTTCGCGTGCAAATTCAATGACTATATTGAGAATATGGATTAATAGTGGGTAGGAAAAGTATTTCTCAAATGGCTTTGGCGTCTTAAAACCATAAACTACTAAGTAATGACATACATAATTTTTTTAGTATAAAGGTTGTTATTTTAAGTTTTTCCTTATAGAGATATGATCTAACTGCATCTATCAACTATAAGTGTGCAGAAAATTATGATAAGAAATCATAAGAAAGGGTCGTAGCCATGCATAACCTTGAATCTACATACCAAATCATGCAAAAGCATGCACTTATTGTCATCTTGCCTTGGAATATAAAATATCTTGGAAGACTATAAGCGAGCATTTAAATCTTGTTAGCTTTTGACTTCAACATATATTTTTCTCAAGTACCATGAAATATACTTGCTCCGTATAAACCGTTTTCAGGAAGATGGATTAATAATAACAAATTATCCATTGTGACTCACTAGGTTAGAATTTTCTCTTCTATTAACCATCTTTCTAATCAGCTTGGTAAATTTATTCGGAACCGGCTGCGAATCATTAAAAGACATGCATAAGAAAGAAAACTAAAATACAGATATATAGTATACCGATACATCGAAACTTCATAGTTGCGATGGCAATCCAGAAATATTTATTTCTACACACGTGGTGCGCGTGCGAATGCGTCAGGCATCATGGACAAATATTTCATAACATGGAAAGTATTATTCGTATAAAGTAATTAAAACTTTTAAAAAGCTTGGGTAGAGATATTTTCTTAGGTGATGCAATCATATCATGAGGACTAAATTTAAGCTATTATACATATGCTTATGTATTTTTCTAATCTAATATATCACACACACAGAGAGAGAGAGAGGGGGGGAGAATACCAGGTAGATAGAGAAATCAGTTAGCAGGATCCTGAAGAAATGGAGTCCACAGCATTGCTCATCATCATCATCCGTGATCCCTTTGAAAAAATATTATCAAAGGGATCATGGATGATGATGATGAGCAATGCTGTGGACTCCATTTCTTCAGGATCCTGCTACCTGATTTTTTTACCTACCAGGTGTTCTCTCTCTCTCTTTCTGTGTGTGTGTGTGATATTTTAGGTTAGAAAAATACATATGCATATATATAATAACTTAAATTTAGTCCTCATGATATGATTGCATCACCTAAGAAAATATCTTTACCCAAACTTTTTAAAAGTTTTAATTACTTTATACGAATAATACTTTCCATGTTATGAAATATTTGTCCATGTTGCCTGACGCATTCGCACGCGCACCACGTGTGTAGAAATAAATATCTCTGGATTGCCATCGCAACTATGAAGTTTCGATGTATCGGTATGCTATATATCTGTATTTTAGCTTTCGTTCTTATGCTACTCTTTTAATGATTCACAGCCGGTTCCGAATAAATTTACCAAGCTGATTAGAAAGATGGTTAATAGAAGAGAAAATTCTAACCTAGTGAGTCACAATGGATAATTTGTCATTATTAATCCATCTTCCTGAAAACGGTTTATACGGAGCAAGTATATTTCATGGTACTTGAGAAAAATATATGTTGAAGTCAAAAGCTAATAAGATTTAAATGCTCGCTTATAGTCTTCCAAGATATTTTATATTCCAAGGCAAGGTGACAATAAGTGCATGCTTTTGCATGATTTGGTATGTAGATTCAAGGTTATGCATGGCTACGACCCTTTCTTATGATTTCTTATCATAATTTTCTGCACACTTATAGTTGATAGATGCAGTTAGATCATATCTCTATAAGGAAAAACTTAAAATAACAACCTTTATACTAAAAAAATTATGTATGTCATTACTTAGTAGTTTATGGTTTTAAGACGCAAAAGCCATTTGAGAAATACTTTTCCTACCCACTATTAATCCATATTCTCAATATAGTCATTGAATTTGCACGCGAACATAATAAGAAGGAGAAGACAGTAATGTGGCAGAAGGAGAAGACAGTAATGTGGCGGAAGAAGAAAAAAATGACATTTCTCGTTCTCTGTTTCAGCATCAATCCTCTGATATGAACTAATGATGGCTTTTCCCTTTAGAGACTTCTTAGTGTCCAATGGAAAGCATACATCAGATTTTTGCAGGTCGGGTTCTTCTATGACTTTTAAGAGTCTCAACTGATTCTGTAAATTACACCCTAGTTGGGTGGTACTTTTGCCACTTCTCACTGCAGGTGCGCCCTCTAATATCCATTTTGAATGTAATATTATAGATATCCATGCCTGTTTATGTCAAAATTACTTATATTGTCAATGTTTGATTGTCTAGTTGTTGGTGATGCGTCCATATCAGGGACAGAGGCCACTCCCGTTCCTCCAGGTATGTTTATATGTTATATAGGGCATGTATATTGATTTAGAATGCTATATCATAAATATACACACATTTCTTTTGCTCTTAGTCGTCCAACTCATTATCATGGGCTGCTTGATGAGATTAGATTTGCGCCTGATGATCTACAAGAGCTCCTTCACTCCCTGTCATATGTGTAAGCAGCGCTATATGCGAGTTTACCTTGTTAGTATGTATGTACTGAAATTAATTAATATTATTCAAATTTTGATACATGCAGATACCAGAGGAGCACATCTTCTATCTCTGTAGGTAAGGCTTTGAATTTGTTGATTTTGGTGTTTCTTGTCAATTTTATAGACCCGTATGTGCTAAATATAATGTTCTGACAGTTGCTAGGGGAAGGCAACATTCGAGGCTGCTGACCCCAGTCCTGGACGCCGCACACGGACGGCACCACGTAGGTTCCCAGAGGCTGAGGACTAGGCTCTAGCAGGGCCCATATGAGGTTGGACTCCACCCCGGTGGTTACTTCCTCCGTCTCCAGTGAGCGACGTATCCATCATGAACTGGATAGCTTGAGGGCCAGTGTTCAGGAGTTGAAGGAGATGCTGGTATGTATACTACTTTATAGTAAAATATCATTTCATATTATATACATATCAACATATCCATAATTAGTACGTAGCTTGAGCTTATTTGGTTTTAGACTTAAGTTTGATTAATCATACATACATATATAATTGAAATAAACAACGCTTTTCCAAACTAGATATCCAAACAGGGTTTCGAAATAACTTAATAATGATACGAATTCGAATAATAAACAGTTCTTACACGCTCATGTAGCACACGTTATATCCAGACGCGACAAGGTAGATCGGCCGAGCCTCCACACGCAACTCCTTCGGCTGCGGCTCCGCAAGCCACTACATCGGCTGCGGTTCCGCAGACAGCTCATGTAGCTCCACCGCCCACTCAGACTCCCGCAGCCGCGGCTCCGCAAGCGACTACCTCGACGGCGGCTGCGTAGACCACATGCCGCTCAGACTCCCGCTACCGACAAATTGCATAGTTTATTGACCGAGGAGCAGGCGCGCGTTATTCTATCGTTATTCAGAGGTGGAGCTGGACCGAGCTAGGGTAGATTTTTGGTTCTTTTTTTTGAAACATGTATTTATTTATATCATACACATTGTACTACATTTTGAAACGACATTGATATTGGTTTGTATTTATATCATATTCAGTTTTTGGGTTTCTTTTGTATATTATATATATGCGTGAGATGTGATTATGAATACTGCAATATATGATTTGATTGATGTATATATTATTGTGTACAGGGCGGGAAAAATCAAACAGCCCACTTTTTAAAAAAAAATTCAGATAATATGTACCTACGGATTAATCCGTAGGCCAACATGTTACCCCTACGGATATAGCCGTAGGGGCAAAATATCAGCAGTAACTGATATTTCCCCCAGATCTCAGTACCGGGGGGTTGGGAAAGCCCCTACGGACATATCCGTAGGCGCCACTGACTATCCCCTACGGAGTTAGCCGTAGGGGCTACATATCAGGAATCCTGAATTTATACCCCTACGAAATCGTACCTACGCATATATCCGTAGGGGATATAACATGCCCCGACGGTTATCTCCGTAGGGCAAAGTAATTTATTAAAATAAACCGTAAATAATATAAAATCTTATACCCTACGGCTTAAGCCGTAGGGGCAACTGGACCTACACATATATCCGTAGGGGCAAAAAATTAACCGTAGGGGCAAGTTCAGGGCCTCAACTTGCACCTGCGGCCTTTGCACCTACGGGGTATTTTTTCGCCCCTACGGGTATATCCGTAGGGGCAGTGGGTTGCCCCTACGGATTTATCCGTAGGGGCAACCCTTCTTTGTAGTAGTGCATTACACTAAAATACACTGTAAACCCGTTTTCTCGTGTACCTAACTAAATACAAGCTAAATGTCACTGAACCCCATTAAGTTTGGGATTGTGTCACATAACCTCCTGAGTTTCAAAATGCTACAAGATACCATCCTAAATTTTGGCATTGTGTCACATAACCCTTTTAAGTTTCAAAATGCTACAAGATATCATCCTAAATTTTGGATCAATATCATATGTCCACTCTAAAATTCAAAATGCTAAGTCACGTTGTCCAAAGTTTATTCTAAAAAAAAATATGGACCATGGATTGTTGAACAATGACTTTTTGCCCTTATCTTCAAAAAACAATTTTAATAATTAAATATAATAAACTACTATCCTTTTCTTGGTGTGATATCTTGGCTTCGCTTTCCTTTCGAATCAGCAACTCTCTTTTTTGTTTACCCTTTTTCTTCCTTTTTTTTCTCCAAGAATTTGATTTTAAAATACATTAATATAAACACGGTTTCAACTCTATTTAAGAATAACAATAGTGGATTGAATTTGAAATCACAATGCCGTAAGATAGAAAAATGGGTTTATGATGAAAATGGTTAGTAGATGAGCTAATTTAAAAAAGAAAATATTGCACTACGATTTCTTATAAAAAAAATAAAGAAAGAAAGAAAAGATGTAATTGAGATACCATGATATAATATATATGATAGAAATGAGGGCATGATAAATTCTACAAATTAATATGGAACAATATAGGGGATGAAAAAATAAAGTGGAAATAAAGAATACATGAAAATTAATAGTTAGAATGGCTGTTTTTTTTTAGTACACAAAATCCATGAGAAAATAGAGAGAAGATATAAAAAAAAGTTCTTTCCAAAAGAACCCTAATTACAATACTAAGTGAAAATTACTTAAGGAATTTAAGGGCATCGCTTTCAGAGATTAGATTATAAGTGCCATTAAAACTTTAAGAGCACGTAATGCTCTCAACTTCCACGTTTTACACCCAAAACAGAAAAACCTTGAAAATGCCTTAGATTACAAGCACTACTACAAATAAGGGTTGCCCCTACGGATTTATCGGTAGGGGCAACCTACTGCCCCTACGGATATATACGTAGGGGCGAAAAAACACCCCGTAGGTGCAAAGGCCGCAGGTGCAAGTTGAGGTCCTGAACTTGGCCCTACGGATAAATATATTCCCCTACGGATAACTCAGTAGGTGCAATAGCCCCTACGGAGTACCCCGTAGGGGTAATAAAATCATATATTTAATTTTTTTTTTAATATATTGTATATACCTACGGATACAGCCGTAGGGGATATAAAGTAGCCCCTACGGCTGTTTCCGTAGGGGCCACTCCCTACACAATGCACTGAGATCGCGGGGGGAAAATATCAGGGAAACTGATATTTTGCCCCTACGGATATATACGTAGGGGATATATATTGGCCCATACGTATATATCCGTAGGGGCACATCCAACACCCTACACTGATATCAGGTTTCCTGATATCAGGTTTCCTGATAGTTTGCCCCTACGGATAACTCCGTAGGGGCAATATATTTACCTACGGAGTAATCCGTAGGTACATGTTTTCTGTATTTTTTTTTAAAAAAGGGCTGCTAGATTTTTTCCCGCCCTGTGCACAATACTATATACATCAATCAAATCATATATTACAGTATTCATAATCACATCCCACGCATATATATAATATACAAAAGAAACCCAAAAACTGAATATGATATAAATTCAAACCAATATCAATATCGTTTCAAAATGTAGTACAATGTGATATAAATAAATACATGTTTCAAAAAATAAGAACCAAAAAGCTACCCTAGTTCGGTCCAGCTCCACCTCCGAGTAACGTTCGAATAACGCGCGCCTGCTCCTCGGTAAATACACTATCCAATACTGCAAATAAAGGAGTCTGAGCGGCATGTGGAGCTGGCGTCGTGGTCTGCGCAGCCGCCGTCGAGGTAGTCGCTTGCGGAGCCGCGGCTGCGGGAGTCTGAGTGGGCGGTGGAGCTACAGGAGCTGTCTGCGGAACCGCAGCCGATGTAGTGGCTTGCGGAGCCGCAGCCGAAGGAGATGCATGTGGAGGCTCGGCCGATCTACCCTGTCGCGTCTGGACATAACGTGTGTAAGAAGCGTCTAAGAACTGTGTATTATTCGAATTCGTTTCATTATTAAGTTATTTCGAAACCCTGTTTGGATATCTAGTTTGGAAAAGCGTTGTTTATTTTAATTACATATGTATGTATGATTAATCAGACTTACGTACTAATAAGGGTTGTGTTGATATGTATATAATATGAAATGATATTTTACTATAAAGTAGTATACATACCAGCATCTCCTTCAACTCCTGAACGGTGGCCCTCAAGCTATCCAGTTCCTGATGGACATGCCGGCCACTGGAGACGGAGGAAGTAACCGCCGGGGTGGAGTCCAACCTCATATGGGCCCTGCTAGGGCCCAATCCCCGGCCTCTCTCCCAACCTCCGTGGTGCCCTCCGTGTGCGGCGTCCAGAACTGGGGTCAGCAGCCTCGGATCGTTCTGTCCGGTAAAATCGATCCCCGAGGCCTGGGCCTGCTCAACCACCCGCTCCTACACCCACATTAAGCAGTAAAGTATAAGTATAAAATTTAAACTTGAACCTTCCAAAACTAAAATTTCAAATTTGGGTAGAAAAAATATTAACACTTACGCAGTACTCCTGGGTAGCGACGTCGGGACATCGAAGCTCGCCCGTGGCGGGATCTGTCGAGGTGCCGTGGACGGCAAGATATGCGGACAGCACGCTCGGTGTACCACCTGACGCCACGGTCCGAGATGTCTGCAATATTAGAAAGTAACTCTTAATATTAGAAATATTAGAGAATAACTCTTAATATTGCAGAATATTAGAGAATAACACTTAATTTATGCTATAGAGCATATGTAAAATAAATAAATATTTTAAATTTATTCATACTAACCTGCAGACGATGCGGAGGGTACGGAAGCGGCAGGAGTGGCCCCTGTGGAAGGTGTGGACGCACCACCTATAATTAGACAATTAAAAATAGATTTTATAAGTAATTGCAAAAAGAATGTGTAGATCAATAATATAACGTTCTAAATCAATATGCATGAACTATAGGACATATAAACATACCCGCAGGTGCGGTGGTGTCACCACCTACAGCTAGACAATAATAAAAATTGCTAAGTAAGAGCAAAAGGAATGTGTATTTATGATATAGCATTCTACATCAATATACATACACTATATGATATATGAACATACCTGGAGGAGCGGGGGTGGCCTCTGTCCCAGATGTGGACGCAGGACCAACAACTAGACAATTAAAAATAGATTTGATAAGTAATTGCAAAAAGAATGTGTAGATCAATAATATAACGTTCTAGATCAATAATATAACGTTCTAAATCAATATGCATGCACTATATGATATATAAACATACCTGGAGGAGCGGGGGTGGCCTCTGTCCCAGATGTGGACGCAGGACCAACAACTAGACAATCAAACATTGACAATATAAGTAATTTTGACATAAACAGGCATGAATATCTGTAATATTAAATTGAAAATGGATATGCGTGCAGTATACCTGGAGGTGTGGCAAAATCCACACGGAAGGAGGCATCCGAAGGGGTCTCCGATCTGGGTGCAAGACCGGCCCTCTGAAGCTCCCTACGGAGCTCTCCGGGCGGCAGAACCGCTCTGCCTCTGCCTCTGCCTCTGCCGCGGCTGGAGCTCCTGCCGCCCCTCGCTGCTCCCGACATCGTCATCCAATCTAGATAAACGGTTCGTGAACGCATTAGACAATCATTAAAAGTATTGACTATATATGCTCTAGAGCGTAAAATGTGAAGTAATAATATAACATTACTGATAACCTTTTTCGTTTCGTGGGCGCATCATACATATCTACTTGGATTTCATCGTCGATGTCATTTCTAACCCACGTAACTTCATGATCGGTCGAAGACAACCCGTCCTTCGAAACAGACGGTCGGAGCACTTTAAGACTTCTCTCTTCTTCGTCCTCATCGCTATCCTCGTATTCTGGGACATCGTAGACATCTCTAGGTTTCCATCGGCATACAACACTCCACCCCGGATGCTTCAAACACTGTGAGTAGTATACTTGGAACGCTTGGTTCGGAAAGATAAACGGATCGTCTTGACCGTAAAATCGAAGTGTGTTCACACTGGTCAATCCATATTCATCTTTCCAAGTCCCAAGACTGCTTCTCCACCTGTCTGTATCGGTTCGCGGATCGTACCAAGTACAGTGGAATATATAAAAGGGTTCTGATCGTCCGGGATAGTGGATGCCGAGTATACAATTTAAGTACCCATAGTAAATCACACCGTCCGATCCTACCGTCGCAATACCACTATTCTGAGTGATTCTAGATGTTTCTATGTCCTTAATTTCGAATTTGTATCCAAGGACACCAAATCCTTTGTAATGTGCAACCTCCATACTAGGAAATTGAGCTAAACATCTTGAATCACTCTCAAATGATGCAGACAAGTTCGGATCGTGGATCTAACAAAACAAATTTTACGATAAATACATAACGATACAAGTTTAGATTAAAACTGATAGCAATAAAATGTAATTCGAATAACTTACATGCTCTGTGACCCAATCACAAAAATTATCCTGATGGTATTTTTCCAAACGCTCTTCGTTCCAATCAGGATACCCCTCACGTACCTCGTTAAAATGAGTTCTGTTTTCGACAAATAATTGTGACATTAATATTATGTCATTTCATACACACACAAACACAGATATAACAATTAATCCAAAAGAACTTACTCTCTAATTTGTTCAAGACATTCGCAATTAAGCAAGATAAACCGGTATATCTTGTTGATAAACATAGTGTCTACCCTCTTATACTCGGCTTTACCATATGGCCCGTCTTGAATTCTTCGAGGTCGGTTAAGCCTTGTCTCAATGTTCTCGTCCAGATAGCGGGAGCAAAATGTGGTTGCTTCATCAAGAAGATAACCTTGCATGATAGAACCCTCTGGTCGATTTTTATTGCGTATATACTTCTTAAGAGTGTAAAGGTACCTAATGAGAATATGTTGAATAAATAAACACGGGCATACATGACAAAAATAAATTTATAAATTGCGCGAAACGAAAAATTACATGTACCTCTCGACGGGATACATCCATCGATATTGTACCGGTCCGGCTAACTTCGCCTCAGTTGCAAGATGAACCGTCAAGTGTATTATGATATCGAAGAATGACGGTGGGAAAATACGCTCAAACTTGCAAAGTATCAACGCAATAGAATTTTGTAGTTTATCCAGCGTCGCAACCTCCAGCGTTTTAGCACACAACTCCCTAAAAAAACAACATAGGTCGTTGATTACTAGACCAACCGAGTCGGGGAGAGAAGTCCTGAGGGCTAATGGAAGAAGGTGCTCCACGATAACATGGTGGTCATGACTTTTCAGCCCATCGATCTTGCCCTTCACAATTTTTATTTTCTTGCTGAATGATCCTGAGAAACCTGTGGGGACTTTCAAATCATGCAACACCTGCAGGAATCTTTTCTTCTCCGGTTGTGACATATGATAAGCGGCATTGGGAAGTACAAACTTGCCCGGTTTACCCGCTACCGGTTTAGGGTGCAGTTCACTTCTTATTCCCCACTCTTGTAGATCCATCCGGGCATTCATGTTGTCTTTCGATTTCCCGTCTTTACACAGAAGCAAGTTAAGTATGTGCTCTGATACTCCCTTCTCTATATGCATGACGTCCAGACAATGACGCACTGAATTTGTAGACCAGTACGGAAGCTCGAAGAAAATGCTTAACTTGTTCCAATATTGTGGTTTGACCTGTCTCGTCGGATCCATCCCGAAGGTCACGTTATTGTAACCATCCCATTTAGCAGTCACGTCCTCTCCGGACAATGGGGATGGAGGCCCAAGAAGCTCCTGATGACCATCAAAGTGAACCGTGTCTAACCTGTAGGGGTGGTCTGGAGGCAGAAAACGTCGATGGCCGCAATAACAAACCTTCCTGCTAAAATTCAAAAATTTTGATGTTGTGTGTTCATGGCAATGAGGACATGCTTTGTGACCATGTACGGACCAACCTGAAAGCATTCCATATGCAGGAAAGTCATTAATTTTCCACATTAAAGCCGCACGCAGTATGAAGGTTGTATTTGTGTTTGAATCATATGTCTCTACACCATCAATAAACAAAGTTTTCAGCTCCTCAATCAGAGGTCGGAGATAGACGTCGATATTGTTCCCCGGTGAGTTTGGTCCGTCGATAAGAAGAGGCATCATAAAGTATGATTGGTCCATAGCCAACCAAGGCGACAGATTATAAATTATCATTACAACGGGCCATGTACTGTGACTTCCAGCCATATAGTTGAATGGGCAGAAGCCATCGGCAGCCAGTCCGAGCCGGACATTGCGGGGATCGCTACTGAATATTGTGTGCCTCCTATCGAAATCCTTCCATGCCGGTGAATCTCTTGGATGGCTCATTTTTCCATTTTCGCTTGGAGGAGCACGATGATGCCAAATCATTGCCTCGGCTGTTTTCTTGCACCTGAATAGCCTCTGTAGCCTCTGTGTTATGGGAAAATATCGTGCTATCTTCACAGGTATATCAGGCTTCTTATCAGAATCTTTCGGCTTATACCTGGCCTCTCCGCATGTTGGACACTCTTTCAAATCTGAATTCTCTTTCCGGTACAACACGCAATTTTTAGGACATGCTTGAATCTTCTCGCACTTTAGACCCAAATCAGACATCATTTTCTGGGCTTCGTACCAGCTTTCGGGCACATTATTTCCCGGAGGCATAGAATCTTTCAAGAACGAAAGAAGCATTGTGAATGACTTGTTGCTCCATCCATTTAGGCACTTAATTTGGAAAAGTTGGACGAACCATGAGAGGGTGGAATACTTCGCATTCTCATAAACTGGTTTCCTAGCATCATTCATGAAATTTTCATATTTATCCGCACGCGGTCCTTGACCGGAAGGAATGTCATCTTCGGTACGAATAGATTCACCTAGGGCAGCCTCTACCATATCCTCCATTTCTTCTGATGGAAATAAATTTCCGTATCCTGCCGTATTACCGAATTCTTCTTCTTCTCCTGCCGCATTATCGTGTTCTCCTTCTACCGCAGTACTGCATTCTTCTCCTTCCCCGTGATATTTCCAAATTGAATAAAGTCTAGTAAACCCATGTTTTACAATATGAAGCTCTGCCAATTCTATCTTCTGCCAGTACTTATTGCCACATCTATCGCACGGACAGAGAATCTTCTCTAATATGATCTTATTATGTGCTCGTGCAAATTCAAGGAAAGCAGCAACCCCTGCGACAAACGTAGGTTGCATACGTTGTTTCCAATCCACATACATCCAGTCCTTAACTCTGACGTACTCATGGGCCATGTTAGACTGAATAACATATAAATTGTAGGTTATGCTGACTATATTGAGAAATATAAGAACGGGATAGTTACTGACAAAGGAGAAAATCCATGTAGATGCTTTGTGTGTGCGTTTGTCGTTGAAAAGAATAAATTATCGCACGTTATGTTGACCGATAGACGGGGACTAAGTGGCGCTTTTAATTAGTTTCATATATGGGTATCGATGGGAATATGAAGGTTTCATATTATCATATATTGGTTTTAACCCGAACATCTCGAGTCGCTCTCTGATTATGCGTTTGTATGTATGTGTTCCGGCTGTCGGGGGTAGGCTTCTATCCCATTAAGAATGTATAGAGCGAACGCCCATCACTTGTGCTTTCAACCGTTTCGAGTAAATTTCGGCAGCACCTCCCCGCTGTTCTCCGAGTACACTGTAATAGAATAGATAATCATTTCAAAGCTGTGAAACAACGTTGAAATGAACATCTAATCTATCTTTGTACACGGAGAACCAGCGGAAAGGTACCGACGAAATATCTCGAAACGGATGAAAACACAAGTGAATGAAGGCGTTTGCTTTATACATTCTTAACATGTCCACACGGGACAAATCTATGGGTTACCATACGATTGAATTTTCTCGTCGCGCAGACTATACGACGGTTGTTAGTATCGAGCTATACTGTCCGATATTTAACAACCTTCGTATAGTTCTAGGTCACGACGAGCATCGCACGTATGTTAACCGATAGACGGGGACTAAGTGGCGCTTTAGTTTCATATACGGGTATCGATGGGAATATGAAGGTCTCATATCATCATCGAGTATCATATATTGGTTTTAACCCGAACATCTCGAGTCGCTCTCTGATTATGCGTTTGTATGTATGTGTTCCGGCTGTCGGGGGTAGGCTTCTATCCCATTAAGAATGTATAGAGCGAACGCCCATCACTTGTGCTTTCAACCGTTTCGAGTAAATTTCGGCAGCACCTCCCCGCTGTTCTCCGAGTACACTGTAATAGAATAGATAATCATTTCAAAGCTGTGAAACAACGTTGAAATGAACATCTAATCTATCTTTGTACACGGAGAACCAGCGGAAAGGTACCGACGAAATATCTCGAAACGGATGAAAACACAAGTGAATGAAGGCGTTTGCTTTATACATTCTTAACTTGTCCACACGGGACAAATCTATGGGTTACCATACGATTGAATTTTCTTGTCGCGCAGACTATACGACGGTTGTTAGTATCGAGCTATACTGTCCGATATTTAACAACCTTCGTATAGTTCTAGGTCACGACGAGCATCGCACGTATGTTAACCGATAGACGGGGACTAAGTGGCGTTTTAGTTTCATATACGGGTATCGATGGGAATATGAAAGTTTCATATCATCATCGAGTATCATATATTGGTTTTAACCCGAACATCTCGAGTCGCTCTCTAATTATGCGTTTGTATGTATGTGTTCCGGCTGTCGGGGGTAGGATTCTATCCCATTAAGAAAAAATGGAGTGTATTTCGCTGTGAGAGACTCTTCAAAGAAATGGAGGAAGAAGCACTAAAGAAAAAAGAGAGAAAAATAAGAATATAAAGTTGAAACTAAAGTTGAGCTATCCGCTGAAATCATAAAGCATAGGAAAGTTGATTGAGTCTTGATCTATTGCTCTTTCTTTGCATTATCTCGTATGTCCATTTATAGATTTTAATGCCACATGAGATGTAATCAGTCAGCTCCCTATGGTTGTATTAATGTCAGCTCTTACACAATATGGGTATCTGCCTTACGATTAAGACAACTATGGAATATGTTAATTTAAAATGTAAGGCTAGCTTTCTATGTATTCTGAGGGACTGCTTGCATAGAACTTAGCTTGATCCTCTCAATTATTACACATAAATATGCTGACATGCCTCTCATAACCCTAACCCCAGCCCCACAGTAACCCTAACCCTAGCCCCAACCCTAACCCCAGCCCACCGTAACCCTACCCCAGCCCCACAGTAACCCTAACCCTAGCCCCAACCCTAACCCCAGCCCATCGTAACCCTACCCCAGCCCCACAGTAACCCTAACCCCAGCCCCACCGTAACCCTAACCCCAGCCCCACCACAGCAGCAGCCGAACCCCAACCCTAACCCTACCCCGACCCCGACCCCGACCCCGACCCCGACCGCCACCGCGCCCCTGCCCAAACCCAACTCTCGCGCGCGCAACCCAGACCCAGCCATGAATAATCCAAAAATGCTTTAAGTTACCTCGAGATTTATACCTGAACGGGCGGTGGCGACGACGGCGTCGAATTGGCGAAGAAACCGGCGGTGGCGACGACGGTGGCGACGAAACTGGCGGTGGCGACGAGGATGGCGACGAAATCGGCGGTGGCGACGACGGTGGCGACGACGGCCGGCGACGGTGGCGACGCGACGGTGGCGATTTAGGGTTTTTCGCGCGCGTTTGAGGGAGAGAGAGAAAATGAGCGTAGGCTTTTCGATCTGGATTTGTTTTAAATCGATATTTACTTGCCCCTACGGATATGTCCGTAGGTCCTTTGTTTGCGCCACCGTAGGGGCAAACACCAAATTAAGAATCAAATTTTTTATTCTTGAAAGTCAGTGCCCGTAGGGGCAACCCTTTAGCCCTACGGATTAATCCGTAGGTCCAAGTAAAATCTGCCCCAACGGATAATCCCATCCGTAGGGGCAACCCCCTATTTTAAGGTTACATCACAACATAGATTTTTAGCAATTTAAGGTTTGATTTTCTTTTCTGAATATATATATATATATATATATATATATATATATATATATATATATATATAACCCAAAGTCAAAATCTTATCACATACTAAATATATATTAATGAACATGATCGAAATCTAGAGCAGTGCTCATCACTGTCACTATTTTTCATTTTCGGATGGATGCATTAAACATAGAAAAGGAATATGTTTAGCTCACATGAGTAACTGTTACTTACGTCTAAGAAATTATGATTCATGATAGCGTTTATTTTTGTCCTTTGAGGGGAGAGGAAATAATTTGTTTCCGAACCCAATGTTGGAAACTGATTTATTTTTAAACCCGTTGAGTTTCAAAATTATCTAAAAACCCAATACACAATAGATTAAAGAGTTTTTTTTTAACCAAAAATACATTAAAACTGCATTATACTAGGTTATATACATCATATTTCTAAATACATCCTTTTGGGGAAGTAGAGATGAAGCTGGCTCTTATTTTTTATGACTAGTTTTCAATTATAAGGCTAATTAAATTCTTTTCTCCCAATAAAATCAATAATAACGGAACCAGTAAGTTAAAATAGCACTTAAAGTTTTAATATACTCTCACCAAAAGAAAAATCACTAGATTCAATATCCATTGTTGAAGGTCTAAAAAAATGTCATACAATCGAAAAACCGTTAATTTTGCACCCATAAAATAAACGGTGAAAAGGTGTTGGATTCTCATCAAATTTGATATATCCACATCTTGCACGATGAACATGAAGATGACGGTGGCTAATCGTCGAAAAAATTGGTAGAGTATTGAATTTTTTCGACCCCATAGAAGAAAATAATCTTATAGTAACTTTAAAACGATATATCTCGATCTCTTAGCAATCACACACATCTTGGCCCTGATTGGGAATACAGATGAGTTTTGAAAACCGGAGTTTCATAAAGTTATCTAAATTTAACTCCAAAATTGTAAATATGTCATGTTTGGAATGGTTTGTGAGTTCAGAAAACTTGTCACGTCCCGCTACCCAAAATACTCTAAAATACGGGACGTAACAAAGCCGGCCATACTATCTACGATAAGAAACCATTCTTCCATAGTCACATTAAGGCTATCATGCAGTAATCAAGCATAGAATTAAATATTTATCTCTAAATATGTCCAATAGCCACAGTAAACAACAACATGAAACAATAGCGGAAGCAATAAAGAGCTATGAAAATAAAAGAATATCTACACCATAACTAAGAACTAGATCAGTGGAATGCTTCTCACTGATCTGCAATCCTGTCGAATTACTCTCGATCCTTCTGTGCTATGGTCAAAGTATCCGGGCTATGCAAAATTTAGACGTCAGTGCGTCATAGATATCATAATAATAATATAAACAGTATGAATATAGTATACCATGTGCAAGAACTTGATAACATGAGTATAAACAATAAGCAATAGCAAGAATATGTGAGATAACAATCAAGATATCAGGGTCGAATCATATCATGTGTATCTCATGTGTTCATGTCACTAGGTTATCTATCTTACAAGTATTTGAAACCAATCAATATAGTCCTTTTTCGTATCATATTCAAGACAGATGACGTACGCCATAAGTCAAATATATGCACGTCAATATACAGATGTCCTTGTGACCTTAATACATATATATCTTTTACCATAAGACCGATATCTCACTTGACCATAATTCAGATATTTCTAATGGACCATAATGTAGATGTCATCCACTTTGGACCATAATACAGATGTCTCTAATGACCAGAATACAGAATTTCAGGTTTCATGTTCATGCCAGATATTGATCTAGTTGTTAACCAATGCCAGCGCAGGAATCAAGACGGTACAAGTCATGTCTATCAATACAACAGGTCAGCTCAATCAAGTCAATATCAGGATTGTTAGTTTATCGGTAAATATTACATTACATGTAGGTTAATATGATGCAATAGAAATACAATGACTGTAACAGGAATATCCTAGTCAATGAATAATCATGAACAAACTAAATCGATATCAATATAACGTTCTCAGTATATCTCTATAGTTTATGAGTCATGATCAATGCAGTTAAATATTATTTATACCCATGATAACGAAATAATGTACCAAATATATGTGCATTTATGTATTATTGATGATAAATACATGTGTCAATTGTAGTATGATATATTTAACAGTAAGACATGTCATAAGTTATATAGATAATATATAACTGGTCAGATATAATATGCAAGTAGTAGAAACATGTACTTTCATGCTATGATTTGGTATCATGCAGTAGTAATGATTTAAACATATTAAGATAATATTTTGTTAAGATTATGATATAATATTAATTAATATATCTACATAAATTATAATGAACTGATAAATATAGCAATAGTTTTACGGAAAGATTAGACCTTGAACTAAATAGCATGTTAAAACAAGTATTTGGATAATTGCCTCATCGATGACCACGGCAAAGATACAAAGACACGACACGTTGCAAAATTGAAGATTGATCTCAGCACAAACTTGGCTCAGCTCGACGGTTGAAGTGCTTGGCTTGGACTGTCGGTGAGGGAACAAGAAGACGACGATTACGGCGACGATAACGATGAGGCGATCACTGTTGCCTTTGTTGGGTAACATCACCTTAGTTTTGATATTGGACAAAATACTATTTAACTATTTTACACAGTAACGATGCTTGTAGTTAAGTTTTATGTTTTTAGAGTGAGAGATATATCAGATGTTGCAAATCAAAGAAAATGACAAGTATAGCGATTTCAAAGCGCAAAAGAGAATGATGATATGAATTTACAAGACACACAGATGAGGAAATCAAATAGACAAGCTTTGTGATATCAAAGAAAGCAAACAGACACGGCGCCTAGGAATTTTCAAGATAAAGAGCTAAAAATATTTTTAAAAAAACATGATTTGAGAGATGAAGACTCAAGCGACTCATAAAACGTGCTACAAATGAGTAAAATTTTTATTTTCTCTATTTATTGAGTCATAGGTCATCTCATACGAGTCATATGATTTTAAACTTTCAAAATCTCTCAAATATCAGATATGTCAAGTGTTGAGCCGTCTCAAAAAGTTGCCCCGACGGATTAATCCGTAGGTCCCTAAGATTGCCCCTACGGTGCCCTACGGATTAATTTAAAAATACTAAAACGTAATTTGTTATTTGGTCCTACGGAGCTGGAAAAGAAGGACTTACGGATTAATCCGTACGGGTATATATGGGTTATTTATAAAAAAAATAAAGCCCAGAAATTTCCTCGTTCCCAAAACTTCCTCGCTCGATCACTCGTATCCCGCACGCGCCTCGTCGCTACCACACTCCCGCGCGCGCCTCGTCGCTACCGCACTCTCGCGCGTGCCTCGTCGTCGCCGACATCATCTACGTCTTCCTCGTCGACGGTAGGAACCCTCTCATCGCCGATCTCCCCCTTGCGTCGTCGGGACAGTAGAATCGCCGGAAAAAAGGTTAGTAAATTTCATTTTTTAACTTCTAATTATGCATTTATTTGTGTTATTGTTGATTATTGTGTTGCTACTAGGGCTTAGAGTTAGGGTTTGGTCTAGGGTTTGGGTTAATTAGTTAGGGTTAGGGTTAGGGTAGGGTTAAGGTTCAGTGTGGGGTTAGGGTTTGGTCAGGAATAAGGTTAGGGTTAGGGTTCAGTTTAGGGTTAGGGTTCGATTCGGTTCAGTTTAGGTTAGGGTTAGGGTTAGGGTTAGGGTTCAGTGTAGGGTTAGGGTTCGGTTCAAGAATAGGGTCAGGGTTTGGTTCGGTTAGGGTTAGGATTAATTAGTTAGGGTTAGGGTTCAGTTTAGGGTTAGGGTTCGGTTCAGGGTTAGGGTTAGAGGTTAGTGTTAATTTGGGTAATGATTGATCGTTCTCGATATGTTGAAAAGTGTTATCACAATCAAAAAATTAATAACGGCAATCAATAACGGTGTCGTTTGTACTTCGTTAATGAATACGGGCCGTCCACCGAGTTTCTTGTATTTATTCGTTCTTGCTTTAGTTGAGCCGAAAGAAAATAGTCAAGAAAATTCAAGAAAATAAGATTTCAAGATTTAATAGATGAAATATTTTCAAGAAAATCAAGAAAGAGTTAAAAATTGAGTAATCAAGAAATTGTCCAATATCAATTTTAGTTATCAAGAAAATTGAAGAATAGCTTGTAGAATTCAATAGGAATTAGTAGTAATGATGAATACTAACATTGACTCATCTTATCTATTGATGAATTATAGCTAGAACGATGGCTATGAATGAAGATTAGGGATCTATTAAAGAAACTAGGGTTTCTTCTTCACTATCCCTTATCTTTTCATTGATCATCATTCAAATCTAGCCTTTAGCAAAGAGAATCATCAATCATTTAATCCCAAATTGCAACGAAATTATCAAGAACGGTGATCTCGTTCCAAATTTGGTCGTTGACGATTCTTTTTCCTAAAATTCATAATTCTCATAAGACTTAAGATGCGTATAGGATTTCATCACCATTTGATCCACCGAATTCTTTCGAATCCTTAGCAAGCGTAGATTTACTCATGAATCATGAAAATAAAAGAATCAAGAATTAGAAATTTCATAATGCGAAAATTTAAAGAAAGCGAGAATTAAAAAATGATCACCTTTATCAATCAACTTCTAATTACACTTTCTTTCAATCCGAGATTACAAGAATTGCTCTCGATCGCTCCCTTGAAGAGGTAACTATTACGTCGAATTTCACTTTGCTCGATCTCCGTGAGACTTGGACCTGTCGAGGATCTCGTGCTCTTGATGACGATTGGCTTCACGTAAAGAATCTTGAATGTCGTCGCTTGATATTATTTTCAACGATTCTTGATTTGGATCTTGATTTGGAATTGAATTGGATTTAGTTTTGGATTGTGTACTAGAAATCAACTACCATCAACAACAACAACCCCTTTAATGTAGGCTTAGGTCCCTTTTTATATTCTTTCCTCAAGCTTCCCCTAAAAGCTAGTTCAATCTTCCACCAGAAGCTAGGTAGTTGTAGGGAAACTTCTAGAATAAGATAGTTATCAAGCTTTCTCAAGAAACTAGGCTGTTGTAGGGAAGTTTTCAGAACAAGTTTGTTACAATGGAGCGTCTTCAACAAGCTAAGAGGTTGTAGGGAAGCTTCTGGAAAAGTTTCTTCACCGGAGCCCCCAATTCGGCCGTGGATCCGTGGCCGTTTAGTGAGATTGTTGCTTCATTTTTTCTCTGTCTTCTTGTGTTGATCTCTGGGTTTATATTTGATATCTAGAATCTTTTTATTTCTTCTGAATCTCTGCCAGAATTTAACTCTTTGATTTGCTGCATTTTTGTCGGCGAATTTGTAATTCCGATATCTGTCCTGAAATAATTTTCTGCACAAAATCTCAATGAAGAATGTTGAGATATACAATATCATGCATGAAATAATATACACATAATTTCCTTCCAAAATGTTGATTATACTGTATAACACGTAGTATTTGGTATTTTCCAGAAGAACTTGTAATACGTGTTATATTTATAACAAACATCATTAGATGATTAGAAAAGTGAGAAAATTGTTATGTTAAAGATTGCAATATTTTCGACTGAACAAATTCCCCCAAACTTGATTTTGATCATCTCGAGCAAATATCTTTTATTCAAGAGAAGGAGAAAATAGAAAGAAAAACTAACTAGCACACTTTTGTAAGCAACATGATTGCACTGAGCACGTGCAACAAACCTTTAAACCTCTAGGTGTTCCTAGTAGGAGGAGTGTTGTCTCCTGGGGGTTTTCAGCGGATTACACCCATAAAATTCTATAATAAAAGGAAGACAGTGAAAGTTACATATAAAAGATAAGAATTATAAAAGAAAAAACTTGAAAATCAGAGTTCCAACTACACTAGCTTTTCGGTTGTCATGAGCCCTATCTTAATAGTAATGAAAAGATGTTAGAAATCACATCATCCCTCAATAAAACATCTTATTTATTCTCCATCCCTACCTTTCTTCCAAACACCGATCATATACCTCCACGTGTGTGTAAAAGACATCCCTACACTCGAAGAATTCAATTCAAGCTATCATACTCTTGTCCATCTATCTCAATACTTTTTAGTCGGTGAATATTTTAGATCGAATTGCTCACACATTTTTCATGCGATCGTTAATTCTTCTTAAGGTACTAACCGACCGATTACTAAATATGTTCACATATTAGGCGTAATTAGCAATTTCCTGTTCTTGCAACACTTAAGGCTTAACAGTGACTCCCAAACCAGTTGGTCTAAGGTACTAGATGATCAAGCACCATCGCAATATTTTTTTTATGCTTTTTTGGTGATTACAAAACCAGTGTTCATTTTTCTTCACCATTTATACTTTTATTTTTCATTTATTATTATTTTCTACGTACTTTGGCTTTTAGACAAGAGCATTTCAAGGTATCCTCTACTATCCCGAGTTTCAAGACGTGTATAAGTGAGTATAGTAGGATATCAACGTTCAAATGTTTGGCTTCCAGAATAGGAACTATTTTTCAGACTTATTTCTATTCTCATATTAGTTACTTCCTTCTTCTTACAAATTCTTGGGACAACGGCTCATAACTACTTATTACTAGTTTCGTTTAAGAAAACATCTAACTTTCTTGTTTTTTTAAAAAATTTCTAATCTTTTAAATGTAATTTTTCACTTTCTAATATTTTATTATAGAAGAAATTTTAAAAATTTTGCGCTTATGCAAAGTGTAATGCAAAGTGATGCGTGAATAGGCACAAACCTCCACCAAATCTGTTTACAGCGGTGTCCTCACTGTTGTCTCTTTTAAATCTCAAAAAGCTGTAGGCTTGGATGGGAAAGTTATTAACGGGGATAAGAATACATGAACGTGAAAATCCTCCCCCAAAATTATTTTAGGCTCACAATTTTAAGGACAACTTTTATTTTCAAGAGCCAAAAATATAACCCCCTCTCCTAAACTTGAGTTAAACAACATTAAGCTTTTTAAAATCATAAGAGGGGGAGGGGGTAAAGCTGTTGGTCTATGCAAAGCTTTACAAAGACCAAAGGTCAACACCAACCATTCGAAGATTTTATCAATATAACGACCCGGTTTGTGGAAGAATATGTTGTCTACAACCCAGAAGAAGTGCGGAAGAGATAAGTGGTGGTGTAGAAAGGGTTTGGGTCTTAAATTATAGAAATGAAAGAATGAGGATGAATGAAAGCGATAATGTGAATGATTAGGAATGAGTGGAACATTTGCATTCTCGTATCTTATAAGAAGGAATGGTGGCGGTTCAACTTCCTTAGGTGGATGTTGATTAATCACAAAATTCGTGTTGTTTAGGAATGCAAGTTCATCAGCAAAAAGTTTTTCAAAACTTTCATCGATAGTGTGATAGAACATTTTGTTGTCAATAAGTTTTGTGCCAGAATTTATCATACTTGATTTGTTAAAAAAATATGAAGGTAGGAGACTCGAAAAACTCATCTACCTCATTTTCATAAGTATCTAAATCAAGTTGATTTTCTGGAATTATCGGACTGTGATTCATCAACACCCACTGAAATTATAGGAAGAATAGAAGAAGAACCTGAAAAAGTAGAAGGTGAAATGGGTAAACAAATTGGTGCATCGAGTATCGCTGAACTAGATGTGGGAGATGAAAGCTGAATTTCGGTCTGCTGTTCGGTTATACAATTATCATCAACTTCAAGACGCATTTGGGGTTCGGGAAGAATAATTAAAGGCTCGAGATGATGACCACAAGGAAGTGAAAGGACCTGATGAATTGGTGGGACAAACTCATCCAAAATTTCAGGTTTATCATTTAATATATCCCCAACGTCAATCTTCTCATTCAAGTGAAGGTTAAAATTCTCAGACACCTCATCAAAAGTATGGTTTTCAATCAATTTAGGTTCAAGAGTGGAAGTGTAGAGATCATAAGGATTTGACATGGTCTCACTTGAAATGGACCCTTCACAGTCGGGTAAATCAAACACTGCAAAGTCACACAACTTCTCATACATTCTATCTTCAATTGATGAAACATTTGATGTACTCGATAAATCAGTGAAACTAGAGTTGTGGATCTCACTTCGGAAAGGGGAGGTTTAATTAGGAAGGGTGTACAGTTCTTTCTCACTACCCAAATGCTCACTTTGTTCTATGACCATATTAGACATTGAAATTTTTTTGCTGGTTCAGAACTAGTTGCTATTTCATATTTGTTGGGGTTGAAAATTGCACCCCGGTTGACCAAGTCAAAGTCAAGGTCAACCCCAATCCAGGTGGGCCCAAGCCCAAATCAAGTAGGCCCATGCCCGAGTCGAGCCCGAACATGAAACGGCCGGCCTCCCCTATGCAAATAAAAAATATCATGTAATAAATAATTTTGATGTAATTTTTTATGCATGAATGTAGGCAAAATGGGCATAAAGCCAAATTTTTGTAAGCCCATGGCTTATGTGCAAAAAGGAATAGCACATGAGGCATGGGATGGGCAAAATGCCATTTTGTAGAGCCCAAGGGGCTATATGTAAATGTGTAAGCCTATATAAGGTAATATGATGATGAATAAAGGATATACTTTTCATTCTCTCAAATTCTAGGGTTTTTGTGCCTTCTTCTTCTTCCTCAAGGTTCTAAACCTTCTTCTTCTTTTTTTTGAATTAAATCAAGAGTTTTACTCTTCTTTTTCCAAAACTAAATAGTTTTTCACCACAAAACCCACAAAGGGGAACTTAGATCTTCCATTAGATCTCAAAAAGGAGAGATTTTTAAAATCTCATATTTCTTGTTCCTCAAGATCCGGCCAACAGAGGAGGAGGAAGGAGACCCGCTTCCAAGGACCCTATTTTGGGGAAGATCCAGGTCTCAAGGGAGAAGCCCCTTCCATCAGCTCTAAAATATCTTAGGAGTTCAACTCCTCAAAAATATATATACATATATACACAAAATAATAAATACTTTCTTTCTGGAGCACAGCTCCCAGTGCAGGGACCAAGTCCTTTCTGCTGCTAACACCTAGCGTCCACGTGCCGGGAACGTGGGGCGCTGGCGCTCTGGCGCCCATCGTCCGCGTGCCGGGCACGTGGGACGCTGGCGCTCTGCGCCCAGCGCCCGCGTGCCGGGCACGGGGGCCGCTGGCGCTCAGCGCCCAGCGTCCTGCGCCCACATGCCAAGCACGTGAGGTGCCAATGCCTAGCGCGCGCATGCTAGACACGCGAGGCACTGGCACGCACGCGTCTTTTGCACGCTTTTTCCCTTTCTTATATATATGTATATATATAGATAGATATACCCACACTCCACGACACTATCCTTGGTAGAAATTGTTTTTTCTAACGGGGCGCTGCCCAGCACCCCGCAAGGGGGCTGCTAGCCCCCTTGACCCTCAGCCCGCTATCCGGGTAGCGGGACCCCCGTAAAAATCTACGGCCCCCCGATATATCCAAAACCCCTCCAAAACACAACACTGCACATTGAGTTCGTATGACCAGTTTGACCCGTCAATTGGAGGTTCTCTCGTTCCAAAGGCGAAGGGTAATTAACGGCAGCTTAGTCCGCGGCTGCTGTAGATTCGGATCCCCACAATCATTAAACCCCACATATCCTAGGCAGGGGGAATCTGTAGTACGCCTGACAAGCACGCGCGTATTCCTATCTTAATGGAGTGATGAAAAACACCCTACAGATTCTGGCACGTCCGGTGGGACCAATCTCTCCTCCCATATTTCGGGTTAAACATTCATGCGAACTCAATCAATATACATATCTATGTTTATACTAAAATAATGCTCTTTCATGCAGTTTTCTAAGCAATCAATTTTCAACAATGTCTCTAAAGATGAACTCAGTTCCCATCTCCTACACGATGAAGATGGACTCCAGGACGGTCCTCCCGGCCAGTCTTGGGCGACAGTGGGAGGAGCCGCTGCTACAGTTCGGCTCTATTCTGTTCATGCCAGCTAACGTCATTCCAGCTCCTCAAGCTCCGGTAACAGACAAACCGGCCTCGAAAGGCAAGAGGCCAAATGTGGTGATCTCGAGGGCACCACTACCCAAACGCAAGTCGGTGTCTGAACGACTTTCCTTGGCCCCAGCTGGGGGCAAGGCCATCAACACCAACAAAGTAACAAGGCATCTCGGGCAAGCTTCAGCGGCGTCCTTGACAACTGCTCAACTGGGTATCTTCTCTAAGCTCCCCGTTAATCGGCTCACGATGGATTCATGGATGAAGGATGCCCGCCAAGCCCTCCAAATTTAGAAGCTAAGACAGAAAAGGCTCAGGTACAGAGCCAACAAAAAGGCTAGGGCTCCTGCTAGGCTGAACTTCATGAGGTTCGAGGAACAGGGTCACCCCACCAAAGATAAAGAGACGGCTGGATATGTGGTCCACACTATCTACATGGTGGGCACGCATCCCACCGACAACCTTCGCCTCAAAAGCAAGGGTGGGGCCACCGCACTTCAAATCCAATCTGGTGTGAATATGGATGCCACATTCCCAGACCAGCATCGTCTGGAAGGTAATGAAGATCCTCCCAGTGAGGCTGATGGGCAGATAGATCCCTCGGTTCATGAGGAGTCGGGATCGGAAAGCGAAGATGAGCCAATCTTCCGTCCCAAGAACGCAGAGCAGCAACTTCTCCAAGAGCTCCGAAAGCAGCTCAGAAAAAAGACAAGGAGATGGTCAAACTTTACTCCAAAATTGACGACTTGACGAATGTCGTCTTGCAGCTCACGGCCCGACTTGCCTCTCAGCTGCCCAATCAAGTGCAGGGCTCTGCTCATGAACCGGGAAACGGTGTCCCAGGAAAGCCGACGCCTATTCCCTCAAATCCAAAGGTGGGCGGACCGCATGAAAGTCAGTCGCATCCTATCTCGGGAAATTTCTTGGCTACAGACGACAGTAGCCCGCTAACTCAAGATCAAATCATGGATTTGGTTGCCAACAAAGTCAAAATATTGGTAGCCGAACCTGAAACGTAAAAAGATGTTAGCAGTAGTGGGAGACCATATCCTGCTCAGTATGATCTGGTAGAATTTCCTAGTGGCTATGTCATCCCTAAATTCGGAAGATTCGATTGGACGGGAAATGCGAATCAGCACATCGCCCACTTTAAAGCCTCATGCGGGAATACTGGGGGCTATGATGCGCTTCTCCTCCGCTAGTTCGTTAATAGCTTGGCCGATGTTGCTTTTGACTGGTACGCGAGCATACCGGATGGCTCCGTCATAACTTTCGTCCAAATGGAGTCTCTGTTTCGGCAGAGGTTCATGAGCGTCAGCGATAAGATCACCATTGCCTATCTCGTAAGGACCAAGCTAAAGAACAAAGAAAGCAGCACGAATTTTATAACCCGATGGCGCAATCTCTCCGTCAAATGTGAACCGTTGATAGAGCAGGACCAATCTGTCAGTCTCCTTGTCGGAAATTTCAACAATTGGATGGCCCCGTTTCTATGCACCATAGGTCTCAAAACATTCTAAGAGCTGACCAGGAAAGTCCAGATGTTGGAGCGCTCAAAGCAGGAATCCTCCTCTGGTTCCCAAAATAACAATAGATCCTGAAGAAACCGAAATGACGATAATCGTAAGGGCGGAAATTCCGACGATTCTGAATCTTTCAACACCTGGGCTAACCGAAATAAGCAAGGGATGAGTGGGCCTAATGCCAATCGGCCTCGGAAGCCAGTGTTCGGAGAGGGAGGAGAATCTCCACTGAAAGAGAAGCTGGATAAGGTCTATTTCTTCAAAAGGGACAAAATCCGTAAAATATTCAAAGACGCCTTGAGAAACGGTCTACAACTGCCAGAGTCAAAAAGACCGCAGGAAGCGAATATGACCGACGACCCCAAATACTGCCCCTATCACAGAGTGATAGGTCATGCCATTGTGGACTGCTTCGTCTTCAAAGATTGGGTCGAAAAGCAATACAAGGTAAGAGAAATAGAATTGTCCAAAGGCGTGTTAACAAACAGTCAAGCCGCGACCGCCAATTTCATACAAATGGAGACCGAAATTCTTCATGAAACTGATTCTCTCAGACATCCGCCTTTCTCTGAAAACAATCGACCACCACGTTATTAAACTGGGAACAGTCGACCTCTAATTCGATAAACTGGAGATGTAAAAATGTGTAAATAAAACAAATATATATATATATATATATATATATATATATATAAAGCCGAAATGATGGGGCAACTTGAAATAAAAATCAGCGAGTAAAAAAAAATAAAAATAATGCCGAAATGATGGGGCAACCGCGAATAAAAAGCTGAAATGATAGAGCAATCACGGAAAAAAAACGGCGAATGATGAATCGCTCCTGGTACTGTATTCCAGTGTAGCGATGCAGACGTCAACCAAAATCCAATTTTCCAAAATTCTCCCAGTCCTACGGTTGGTCCCCAAGTTGACTACCGTATACAATCCACGGGCTCAAATAATTCTCATCATACCCATGCCCCACTGCAATCACCAGTCCAGCGGCCGGTCTCCGCCCTCGGAATTATGCTCCATTTGGGAAGACCCACTCATGTATTCTCACGATGCATGAGGAGAACAAAACTTACGGGATCCTCACTACTCGTAAGAAAACACCTTCGTGGGATCTTTACGACTCACAAAGGAAAAACACACTTGGGAGTCCCCATGACTTCTAAGGGGAAAGTACACCTACGAGATCCTTATGACTCGTAGGGAGAAAATGCTTTTATGGGACCCTTACCGCCCATAAAATTGAAAAGCCTTAGGTGATAGGGATCTAAACCTGTATCTTAAGCCATCGCTTCCCAATAGGCAATGGCGAATGATGAGTCACTCCTGGTACCATATTCCAGTGCAGCGATGCAGACGCCAACAAAGTCCCGAAATTTTTCCGGCCCTACGGTCTGGATCATACATCCTGCAAAACCGTATACAATCTACGGGCATAAAATGATCCCATTCTCTCCCAAATTCTACTGGAGAGAGCACATTCAAAGTCCCACCGGCGAAAAAAAGGTATGTTCACAAGAAAAATGGGCACGGATGAAAACCCGAAAGGGCTCCGTGAGTAAAAACTGCAGGACTGCCGGCGAGTTTGTGAAAACCCGAAAGGACGCAAACTCGTGAAAAAGAGATGAAATGCACTCGCAAAGTCCTCTCGACTTTATGAGGAGAAAATTCCCGCGTGAGATCCTTACGACTCACAAAGGAGCAACATACTTAGGAGTCCCCATGAATCCTAAGGAGAAAATACACCTACGAGATCCTTTCGACTCGTGGGGAGAAAATGCTTTTATGGGACCCTTACGGGCCATAAAATTGAAAAGCCTTAGGTGATGGGGATCTAAACCTGTCTCCTAAGCCACCAATTTCCAAATCCTCCCGGGGCAAATGATGAGTTGCTCCTGGTATTATTCCAATGTAGCAATGCAGATGCCGACCCATAAACAAATTCCCAAGTCCTCCCGGGCCAAATGATGAGTTGCTCCTGGCATTATTCCTCTGCAGCAATATAGATGCTAAACCAAAATCCCTAAATCCTCTCATGGCAAATGATGATTCGCTTCTGGTACCATATTCCAGTGTAGCGATGCTGATGTCAACCCAAATCAAATCAAACCAACCTCTACGGCGGAATCATGCTTCGTCTCAGAATGTACCCCGTGTCGAAATCATGCTTCGCCTCGGAGTATCCACCTGACCTGTCGGAATTATGCTTCGCCTGGGAATCATCCTCTACATCAAAATCAGTGACACTCCGTGCCGGGAAAATGTCGACCACAGACACTCCGTGTCGGGGACAAGTCAACCAGCGACCTCCTTATCGGAATTATGCTCCGTCCTGGAATCAAGTCAACCAGCGACCTCCTCGTCGGAATTATGCTCCATCCTAGAATCAAGTCAACCAGCGACCTTCTCGTCGGAATTATGATTTGTCCTAGAATCAAGTCAACCGTCGACCTCTCCGTCGGAATTAAGCTCCTCCTCGGAATCAAGTCGACCAACAAGCTCTGTGTCGAAATCATGCTTCGTCTCAGAGTGTACCCCGCGTCGAAATCAAGCTTCGCCTCGGTGTATCTGCCCTCCCTGTCGGAATTATGCTTCGGCTCGGAGTCAACCAGCGACCTCCCCGTCGGAATTAAGCTTCGCCTCGGAATCAAGTCGACTAATAAGCTCTGTATCGAAATCATGCTTTGTCTCAGAATGTACCCCGTGTCGAAATCATGCTTCGCCTCAGAGTGTCTGCTTTCCCTGTCAGAATTATGCTTCGCCTGGGAATCAAGCTTTGTATCGAAATTATGCTTCGGTCTGAATGTCTGCCTCCCGTCGGAATTACGCTCCGACCCCTTGGGAATCATGCTCCGCTCTTCGAAATTATGCTCCGATCCCTAGAATGATACTCCGCTCTTCAGGAATGATGCTCCGATCTCGGAATTATACTCCAATCCTCAAAATTATACTCCGATCCCCGGAATTATGCTCCCGGGATGATGCTCCGCCCCTGGAATAATGTTCCACCTCGAAGTCCAACTTCAAGATCCATCAATTTCATGCACACAACTCTTATACGTGGTGTGCATTCATTGATGGGGGGCACTTTTTTGGGGTCGAAAATTGCACCCCGGTTGACCAAGTCAAAGTCAAGGTCAACCCCAAACCAGGTGGGCCCAAGCCCTGATCAAGTGGGCCCATGCCCGAGTCGAGCCCGAACATGAAGCGGCCGGCCTCCCTTATGCATATAAAAAAATCATGTAATAAATAATTTTGATATAATTTTTTATGCATGAATGTAAGAAAAATGGGCATAAACCCAAATTTTGGTAAGCCCATGGCTTATGTGCAAGAAGAATAGCACATGAGACACGGGATGGGCAAAATGCCATTTTGTAAAGCCCAATGGGCTATATGTAAATGTGTAAGCCTATATAAAACAACATGATGATATATAAAGGATAGACTTTTCATTATCTCAAATTCTAGGGTTTTTGTGCCTCCTTCTCCTTTCTCAAGGTTCTAAACCTTCTTTTTTCTTGAAATAAATCAAGAGTTTTACTCTTCCTTTTCCAAAACGAAATAGTTTTTCACCACAAAACCCACAAAGGGGAACTCAGATCTTCCATTAGATCTCTAAAATGAGAGATTTTTAAAATCTCATACTTCTTATTCCTCAAGATCTGGCCAATAGAGGAGGAAGAAGGAGACCCGCTTCCAAGAACCCTATTTTGGGGAAGATTCATGGCTCAAGGGAGAAGCTCCTTCCATCAGCTCCAAAATATTTTAGGAGTTCAACTCCTCAAAAATATATATACATATATATATATAAAATAATAAATACTTCCTTTCTGGAGCACAGCTCCCAGTGCATGGACCAAGTTCTTTCTGCTGCTGACACCTAGAGCCCGTATGCCGGGCACGTGGGGCGCTGGAGCTCTGGCTCACAGCGCCCGCGTTCCGGGAACGTGGGGCGCTGGCGCTGTGGCGCACAGCGCCTGCGTGCCGGGCACATGGGGCGCTGGCGCTCTAGCACACAGTGCTCGAGTGCCGGGCACGTGGGGCGCTGGCGCTCTGGCGCACAGCGCCCGCATGCCAGGTACATGTGCCGCTGGTGCTAAGCGCACAGCGCCCTACGCCCACGTGCCAAGCACGTGAGGCGCCAGTGCCTGCGTGCTAGGCACGCGAGACGCTGGCACCCACGGTCCTTTGGACGCTTTTTCCTTTTCTTATATATATGTATATATAAAGATAAATATACTTACATTCCACGATACGGTCCCTATTAGAAAAAAAAATTCTAACGGGGCGCTGCCCCGCACCCCACAAAGGGGCTGCTAGCCCTCTTGACCCCCAGCCCGCTATCTGGGTAGCGGGATCCCCGTAAAAACTCTGCGGGCCCCCCGATATATCCAAAACCCCTCCAAAACGCAACACTGCACATTGAGTTCGCATGACCAGTTTGACCAGTCAATTGGAGGTTCTTTCGCTCCAAAGGCGAGGGGTAATTAACGGCAGCTTAGTCTGCGGCTGCCGGAGATTCGGATCCCCACAATCATTAAACCCCGTCTATTCTAGGCAGGGGGAATCTGTAGTACACTTGACAAGCACGCGCGTATTCCCATCTCAATGGGGTGACGAAAAACACCCTACAATATTTAGCCATGCTTTCCTTCAATTCCTCTCTGATGTGGTTCATCATCACCATACCTTCTTCTAATTTCCGCTCAAGACTAGATTTGGGTTGACAAGGGGTTTCAGGATATGATTGAAATTCTTGTGGATAAGTAAAACTTCCAAATGATTGATTAGAATGAATGTCTAGGGAAGGTGTAAAAGTCGGATAGGATTGGTAGGAATTGAATGATTGTGAAAATTGGACAGGAATAGGATCAACATTATGATAAGAAGAATATTGATATTGGTTCGTGGGTTGGCTATTTTCAATAGACATCATATATACCGCAAACCGATTATTAAATTCTTCTTTAGAAAGTGGTGGTGATGGTTGATATTGGTCCGGATTGAAACTTTGGCCGTTAGCCCTTGCTATATACTCAGCAATGGACATGTGTCTAGGGGTATCCTCACTCGGGGTATCAACTGAAACAGATCTAGAATTAGGATACGGTTGATAAGATCTGGACTGAGGTGGCCAACTGTTTTTATGCACTTGTTCTATCCGATCTCTTAAAGACATAGGAGAGTCGGATGGTATACCGATGCGATTACGAAGACAAGAAATATCTGGTTATGGATAACAAAGCTCGGAAAGAGTTTGTCTGTTTGGGTTACCCATTATAAGAAGGGAAGAGGAGGGAAGGGTAAAATGAAAAGAAAAAAAAATAATTGGTTTGTTTTGAAAAAGATGGATTTAGAAAAAATCACAAAACAAAATGCACAATCAATCCTAGATCTACGGTCACCTAGATCAAGTTACTATACCGCTCCTAAACTTCCAGAAGACGAATCGCGGGATAAATCATCTACCACCTCTTTATCCCTTCTGTGGCTAGGTAAGTGCCAGGTAAATGGGAGGTATCCGCTACGTTAGTAGCGGGCCTAATTAAGTAACCACTTGTCTTAGACACACCTGTCTTAGACACCACAAAATAAATGCGGATAAGCAATAGATTACTCACGACCTTCTTCTGTCCTAATTGAGCGCGACGGTACTCAGAGTATTGTGTAGAAGTTTTTTTAGTTAATGAAGGGTGATGCGGATGCTAATTTTGTGATTTGCGGGGCTTAGGAAGGGTAATGAAATCCCCACCTAATCTGAATTTGGTCTTTGCCCCCCTAATTTCCGTATTAAAATATGCAAAACAACCAATATCAAAACACGCAACAAATTTTTATTTTTGAGCGGCGAATTTTTGCAAAGAATCATACAGAAAAATTATTATTGGACAAGATCAAAGAAGAGATAAGAAAGTATAGAATATACCAGAGAAAATTGAAGCAGTGAATCACTAAAACAACGGTGGATCCGCCGCAAAAACTCTGAATCCGCCGCGGTTCCGCGGTGGAATAGAGGAGTTAGGTGATTTACTTTTTACTGTAGCTTCCTTTGCTACTCTGGAGTCTTTAGGATGTCTCTGAATCTTGATCTCTCTGATACAGTGATGCCAGATTCCCTCGCAAAAATTCAAACACTAATCGTTAAGCACACGATGCGATTTTGAATCAAATTTTGATGGAATAATAATATTTCAACTCAAATAGCAAGAACGAATAAATTACGCATGCATCCCTGGCAACGGCGCCATTTGATTGATCATTCTCGATGTGTTGAAAAGTGTTATCACAATCAAAAAATTAATAACCGTAATCAATAACGGTGTCGTTTGTACTTTGTTAATGAGTATGGGCCGTCCACTGAGATTCGTGTATTTATTTATTCTTACTTTAGTTGAGCCGAAAGCAAATAGTCAAGAAAATTCAAGAAAATGATATTTCAAGATTTAATAGATGAAATATTTTCAAGAAAATCAAGAAAGAGTTAAAGATTGAGTAATCAAGAAATTGCCCAATATCAATTTTAGTTATCAAGAAAATTGAAGAATAGCTTGTAGGATTCAATAGGAATTAGTAGTAATGATGAATACTAACAATGACTCTTATTATCTATTAATGAATTATAGCTAGAACGATGGCGATGAATAAAGATTAGGGATCTATTAAAGAAACTAGGGTTTTTCCTTCACTTTCCCTTATCTTTTCATTGATCATCATTCAAATCTAGCCTTTAGCAAAGAGAATTATCAATCATTTAATCCCAAATTGCAACGAAATTATCAAGAATGGTGATCTCGTTCCAAATTTGGTCGTTGACGATTATTTTTCCTAAAGTTCCTAATTCTCATAAGACTTAAGATGCGTATAGGATTTCATCACCATTTGATCCACCGAATTCTTTCGAATCCTTAGCAAGCGGAGATTTACTCATGCATCATGAAAATAAAAGAATCAAGAATTAGAAATTTTACAATGCGAAAATTTAAAGAAAGCGAGAATTAATAAATGATCACCTTTATTAATCAACTTCTAATTACACTTTCCTTCAATCCGAGATTACAAGAATTGCTCTCGATCGCTCCCTTGAAGAGGTAACTATTCCGTCGAATTTCGCTTTGCTCGATCTCCGTGAGACTTAGACCTGTCGAGGATCTCGTGCTCTTGATGACGACCGGCTTCACGTAAACGATCTTGAATGTCGTCGCTTGATGTTGTTCTCAACGATTCTTGATTTGGAATTGAATTGAATTTAATTTTGGATTGTGTACTAGAAATCAACTACAATCAACAACAACAACCCCATTAATATAGGCTTAGGTCCATTTTTATAGTCTTTCCGCAAGCTTCCCCTAGAAGCTAGGTCAATCTTCTACTAGAAATTAGGTAGTTGTAGGGAAACTTCTAGAATAAGATAGTTATCAAGCTTCTTCAAGAAGCTAGGCTGTTGCAGGGAAGTTTCCAGAACAAGTTTGTTGCAATGGAGCATCATCAACAAGCTAAGAGATTGTAGGGAAGCTTCTGGAAAAGTTTCGTCACCGGAGTCCCCAACTTGGCCGCGGATCCGCGGCCATTTGGTGAGATTGTTGCTTCATTTTTTCTCTGTCTTCTTGTGTTGATCTCTGGGTTTATATTTGATATCTGGAATTTTTTTTATCTCTTCTGAATCTCTGCCAGAATTTAACTCTTTGATTTGCTGCATTTTTGTCGGCGAATTTGCGATTCCGATATCTGTCTTGAAATAATTTTCTACACAAAATCTCAATAAAGAATGTTGAGATATATAATATAATGCGTGAAATAATAAACACACAATTTCCTTCCAAAATGTTGATTATACTGTATAACACGTGGTATTTGGTATTTTCCAGACGAACTTGTAATATGTGTTATATTTATAACAAACATCATTAAATGATTAGAAAAGTGAGGAAATTGTTATGTTAAAAATTGCAATATTTTCGACTGAACAGGTTAATTAGGTAAAATAGAGTGTATTTGTGTTAGGGTGTTGATTAGGGTTAATTGGGTTGATTAGTGATAATTTGAAGGGTTAGGGTGTTGATTAGGATTAATTTGGGTTAATTGGGTTAATTGGGTTAATTTGGATTAATTGGGTTAAGTTTGGGTTAATTAGGGATAATTTGTGTTAGGATTACAATAAGGGTTAATTGGGGTTAATTAGGTTAATTTGGGTTAATTAGGGTTAGGGTTTAGGGTGCACTAGTTTTTTCAGTAGGATACTCGATGATAATGTAAACGTACAATTTTACCGTAAACGAAAGAAAAATTTACCCTAAATTTGAAACTTCGAACCTTTAATAACGAAACGTCACTACTACAAATAAGGGTTGCCCCTACGGATTTACCCATAGGGGCAAACCACTGCCCCTACGGATATATCCGTAGGGACAATAAAATACCCTGTAGGTACAAACGCCGTAGGTGCAAGTTGAAACTCTGAACTTGCCCCTACGGACAAAAACTTGCTCCTACGGAGTTCTGTGTAGGTCCCGTTTCACCTACGGATTAGGCTGTAGGGGCAAAAAAATTATTTTATTTACGATTTTTTAAAATATATTACTTGTACCTACGGATTAATCCGTAGGGCCAAGCAATAGCCTCTACGGATACATGTGTAGGTACATATCCGTAGGGGCAAAATATCAGAAATCCTGATATTTTGCCCCTACGGATATATCCGTAGGGGCAATCCCAACCCTCTGATACTGAGATCAGGGGGGAAAATATCAGTTATTCTGATATTTTGCCCCTACGGTTTAATCCGTATGGGCAACTTGTACATATTATCTGTTTTTTTTTAAAAAAAGGTCTGCCTGATTTTTTCTCGCCCTGTGCACAATAATATATACATCAATCAAATATAAAATTAATCATCACACAACATATATCACAGTATTCATAATCACATCTCACGCATATAATATACAAAAGAAACCAAAAAACTGAATATGATATAAATATAAACACCGTAGGACCACCAATATCAATATCGTCCAAAATGTAGTACAATATGTATCATATAAATAAATACATGTTTCAAAAAATAAGAATCAAAAAGCTACCCTAGCTCGGTCCAGCTCCACCTCTGAAAAACGCTAGAATCTGGCGCGCCTGCTCCTCGATCAATAAATCATGCAATTCGGCGCGTGCGGGAGTCTGAGCGGGCTGTGGAGCTGGCGATGTGGTCTGCGCAGCCGCCGTCGAGGTAGTGGCTTACGGAGCCGCGGCTGCGGGAGTCTGAGCGGGCGGTGGAGCTATAGGAGCTGTCTGCGGGACCGCAGCCGATGTAGTGGTTTGCGGAGCCGCAGCCGAAAGAGATGCATATGGAGGCTCGGCCGATGTACCCTGTCGCGTCTGGACCTAACGTGTGTAATAAGCGTTTAAGAACTGTGTATTATTCCAATTCGTATCATTATCAAGTTATTTCGAAACCCCATTTGGATATCTAGTTTGGAAAACCGTAGTTTATTTTAATTAGATATGTATGTATAATTATTCAAACCTAAGTCTACAACCAAATAAGCTCAGGCTACGTACTAATATTGGATATGTTGATATCTATAATATGACATGATATTTTACTATAAAGTAGTATACATACTAGCATCTCCTTCAACTCCTGAACGGTGGCCTTCAAGCTCTCCAGTTCCTGCTGGACACGTCGCTCACTGAAGACGGAGGAAGTAACCGCCGGGGTGGAGTCCAACCTCATATGGGCTCTGCTAGGGCCCAGTCCCCGGCCTCTCTCCCAACCTTTGTGGTGCCCTCCGCGTGCGGCGTACAGAACTGGGGTCAGCAGCCTCGGATCGCTCTGTCCGGTAAAATCGATCCCCGAGGCCTTGGCCTGCTCAACCACCCGCTCCTACACCCACATTAAGCAGTAAAGTATAAGTATAAAATTTAAATTTGAACCTTCCAAAACTAAAATTTCAAATATGGGTAGAATAAATATTAACACTTACGCAATACTCCTGGGTAGCAACGTCGGGATATCGAAGCTCGCCCGTGGCGGGATCTGTCGAGGTGCCGTGGACGACAAGATATGCAGACAGCACGCTCGGTGTACCACCTTGCGCCACAGTCTGAGCTGTCTGCAATATTAGAAAATAACTCTTAATATTGCATTATATCACAAAGGCCGGTCTATTGTAATTTACCGATAACTCCATGGCTCGAGTAATATTCCTCGAGCCACCTGTGTAAGTGGGGCGACCCCTCTTCGCTGACTTCCTATTCTCTGTATTCTGAGCGGCATGTTTCTGCACAACACATTAACATTTAGTTTTCTAATTAAGGAACACAAAAAAATAAATTATATCCTAAACAATGAATTACATTTAAAATACATACATGTTTGCGTTGAGAGTCGAAATATTCGCACAATAGAGGCCATGTCTCTACGTCGACTCTCGCAAACGCCGGAGTAGATAGGAGGGCTGCTCTCTCTGTCTCAGGGGTCGCCATCCACAGGGAGTAGCAGTCGGCCTTCAGCTCATTCCTGTTGTATCGGACCTTGGTCTGCATGTTCTTCATCAGGCCATTGTACAGAGCATGAAGGTCGAGCACCCTCCCAGGGTGATCAAAGTCGGGTACAGGCTGAAAATCGTAATCCGACTGAAAATAAAAAAAAACATTGTTATTAGATTGCAAGTGTTAATAATAAATATATTGGATAAATCAAATGAAAATATATATTAATACGTACCCGAGCCTGATCAAAGAAGAGGGCGAATGAGCGCCGGTGCTGCTCGCCCCACTCAACGTGAAGTTGATAGTTCTTCACGGGCCGGCTCTCGTCCCCCATATACCGGCCGAACCTCTCGGCATGAGGACCGGTATAGCGATAGTCAAGGATAAAAAAGATGGGGAATGCTGCCTCCCCCTAGCTCTGTCAGGCCTCAGCCTATGGGACTGATTCGGGCCTCGAGTCCCCCTCTAGGGATAGGGAGGCCATGCGTCTGCAAAAAATATCAAGACAATCAATATTAAGACAAAGTTGTATTAAGAAATCAAGGTTAAACGAAAATTGAAGTATGATATATACCTCCGGTGACTAAAGCACGAGCCTGGGCCCGGGCAGCAGCACGAGCGGGACGATAGTTCATCCGGTGAGGAACAGCCGGGGTCCCGGATGCGGACGCATCCCCTCCAACTAGAAAATAAACATTGACGCTAAATTTCCATGAAGTTCATATTTATTCTATAGAGCATATGTAAAATGAATAAATATTTTATATTTATTCATACTAACCTGCAGATGATGCGGAGGGTACGGAAGTGGCAGGAGTGGCCCCTGCGGAAGATGTGGACGCACCACCTATAATTAGACAATTAAAAATAGATTATATAAGTAATTGCAAAAAGAATGTGTAGATCAATAATAAAATGTTCTAAATCAATATGCATGCACTATAGGATATATAAACATACCCGCAGGTGCGGTGGTGTCACCACCTACAGCTAGACAATAATAAAAATTGCCAAGTAAGAGCAAAAGAAATGTGTGTATATTTATGATATAGCATTCTAAATCAATATACATGCACTATATGATATATAAACATACCTGGAGGAGCGGGAGTGGCCTCTGTCCCAGATGTGGACGCATCACCAACAACTAGACAATCAAACATTGACAATATAAGTAATTTTGACATAAACAAGCATGAATATCTGTAATATTACATTCAAAATAGATATGCGTGCAGTATACCTGGAGGTGTGGCAAAATCCACACGGAAGGAGGCATCCGAAGGGGTCTCCGATCTGGGTGCAAGACCGGCCCTCTGAAGCTCCCTACGGAGCTCTCCGGGCGGCAGAACCGCTCTGCCTCTGCCTCTGCCGCGGCTGGAGCTCCTGCCGCCCCTCGCTGCTCCCGACATCGTCATCAAATCTAGATAAACGGTTCGTGGACGCATTAGACAATCATTAAAAGTATTGACTATATATGTATAGATCGTAAAATGTGAAGTAATAATATAACATTACTGATAACCTTTTTCGTTTCGTGGGCGCATTATACATATCTACTTGGATTTCATCGTCGATGTCATTTCTAACCCACGTAACTTCATGATCGGCCGAAGACAACCCATCCTTCGAAACTGACGGTCGGAGCACTCTAAGCCTTCTCTCTTCTTCATCCTCATCGCTGTCCTCGAATTCTGGGACATCGTAGACATCTCTGGGTTTCCATCGGCATACAACACTCCATTCCGGATGCTTCAAACACTATGAGTAGTATACTAGGAACGCTTGGTTCGGAAAGATAAATGGATCTTCCTGACCGTAAAATCGAAGTGTGTTCACACTGGTCAATCCATATTCATCTTTCCAAGTCCCAAGATTACTTCTCCACTTTTCCGTATCGGTTCGCATATCGTACCAAGTACACTGGAATATATAAAAGGGTTCGATCGTCCGGGATAGTGGATGCCGAGTATACAATTTAAGTACCCATAATAAATCACACCATCTGATCCTACCGTCACAATCCCACTATTCTGAGTGTTTCTAGATGTTTCTATGTCCTTAACTTCGAATTTGTATCCAAGGACACTAAATCCTTTGTAATATGCAACCTCCATACTAGGAAATTAAGCTAAATATCTTGAATCACTCTCAAATGATGCAGACAAGTTCGGATCGTGGATCTAACAAAACAAATTTTATGAAAAATACATAACGATACAAGTTTAGATTAAAACTGATAGCAATAAAATGTTATTCGAATAAGTTACATGATCTGTGACCCAATCACAAAAATTATCCTGATAATATTTTTCCAATCGTTCTTCGTTCCAATCAGGATGCCCCTCACGTACCTCGTTAAAATGAATTCTGTTTTCGAAAAATAATGGTGACATTAATATTATATCATTTCATACACACACAAACATAAATATAACAATTAATCCAAAAAAACTTACTCTCTAATTTGTTCAAGACATGCGCAATTAAGCAAGATAAACCGGTATATCTTGTTGATAAGCATAGTGTCTACCCTCTTATACTCGTCTTTTCCATATGGCCCGTCTTGAATTCTTCGTGGCCGGTTAAGTCTTGTCTCAATGTTCTCGTCCAGATAGCGGGAACAAAATGTGGTTGCTTCATCAAGAAGATAACCTTGTATGATAGAACCCTCTGGTCGATTTTTATTGCGTATATACTTTTTAAGAGTGTAGAGGTACCTAATGAAAATATGTTGAATAAATAAATACGGGCATACAGGATAACAATAAATTTATAAATTGCGCAAAACGAAAAATTACACGTACCTCTCGATGGGATACATCCATTGATATTGTACCGGTCTGGCTAACTTAGCCTCAGTTGCAAGATGAACCGTCAAGTGTATTATGATATCGAAGAATGACGGTGGGAAAATACGCTCAAACTTGCAAAGTATCAACGTAATAGAATTTTCTAGTTTATCCAGCGTCACAATCTCCAGTGTTTTAGCATACAACTCTCTGCAAAAACAACATAGGTCGTTGATTACTAGACCAACCGATTCGGGGAGAGAAGTCCTAAGGGCTAATGGAAGAAGGTGCTCCATGATAACATGGTGATCATGACTTTTCAACCCATCGATCTTGCCCTTCACAATTTTTATTTTCTTGCTGAATGATCCTGAGAAACCTGTGGGAACTTTCATATCATGCAACACCTGCAGGAATCTTTTCTTCTCCGGTTGTGACATATGATAAGCGGCATTGGGAAGTACAAACTTGCCCGGTTTACCCACTACCGGTCTAGGCTGCAATTCACTTCTTATTCCCCACTCCTGTAGATCCATCCGAGTATTCAGGTTGTCTTTCGATTTCCCGTCTTTACAAAGAAGCAAGTTAAGTATGTGCTCTGATATTCCCTTCTCTATATGCATGAAGTCCAGACAATAACGCACTAAATTTGTTGACTAGTACGGAAGCTCAAAGAAAATGCTTAACTTGTTCCAGAATGGTGGTTTGACATGTTTTGTCGGATCCATCTCGAAGGTCACATTATTGTAACCATCCCATTGAGCAGTCACGTCCTCTCCGGACAATAGGGATGGAGGTCCAAGAAGCTCTTGATGACCATCAAAGTGAACCGTGTCTAACCTATAGGGGTGGTCTAGAGGCAGGAAATTTCGATGGCCGCAATAATAAATCTTCCTGCTAAAATTCAAGAATTTCGATGTTGTGTGTTCATGGCAATGAGGACATGCTTTGTGACCATCTATGGAACAACCTGATAGCATTCCATACGCAGGAAAGTCATTAATTGTCCACATTAAAGCCGCACGCAGTATGAAAATTGTATTTGTGTTTGCATAATATGTCTCTACACCATCAATGAACAAAGATCATATGTCTCCGCATTACTGCGTTCTTCTCCTTCCCCGTGATATTTCTAAGTTGTATAAAGTCTGGTAAACCCATATTTTACAATATGAAGCTCTGCCAATTCAACCTTATGCCAGTACTTATTGCCACATCTATCGCACGGACAGAGAATCTTCTCTATTATGATCTTATTATGTGCGCGTGCAAATTCAATGAAAGCAGCAACTCCTACGACAAACTTAGATTGCATACGTTGTTTCCAATCCACATCCAGTCCTTAACTCTGACGTACTCATGGGCCATGTTAGACTGTATAACATATGAATTGTAGGTTATGGTGACTATATTGAGAAATATAAGAACGGGATAGTTACTGACAAAGGAGAAAATCCGTGTATATGCTTTGTGTGTGCGTTTGTCGTTGAAAAGAATAATTTATCGAACGTATGTTAACCGATAGACGGGGACTAAGTGGCGCTTTTAGTTTCATATATGAGTATCGATGAGAATATGAAGGTTTCATATTATCATTGAGTATCATATATTGGTTTTAACTTGAACATCTCGAATCACTCTCTAATCATGCGTTTGTTGTGTATTCTTGTTGTATATGTATGTTCCGGCTGTCGGGGGTAAGGCTTCTATCCCATTAAGAATGTATAGAGCGAACACCCATCACTTGTGCTTTCAACCGTTTCGAGGAAATTTCGGCAGCACCCCCTCCCCCCCCCGCCGTTCTCCAAGTACACTGTAATAGACTAGATAATCATTTCAAAGCTGTGAAACAACGTTGAAATGAACATCTAATCTATCTTTGTACACGTAGAACCAGCGGAAAGGTACCGACGAAATATCTCGAAACGGATGAAAAAACAAGTGAATGAAGGTGTTTGCTTTATACATTCTTAACTTGTCCACACGGGACAAATCTATCGGTTACCATACGATTGAATTTTCTCGTCGCGTAGACTATACGACGGTTGTTAGTATCGAGCTATATCGTTCGATATTTAACAACTTTCGTATAGTTCTATGTCACGACGAACATTGCACGTATGTTAACCGATAGACGGGGCCTAAGTGGCGCTTTTAGTTTCATATATGAGTATCGATGAGAATATGAAGGTTTCATATTATCATCGAGTATCATATATTAGTTTTAACTTGAACATCTCGAATCGCTCTCTAATTATGCGATTGTTGTGTATTCTTGTAGTATGTGTGTGTTCCGGCTGTCGGGGGTAAGGCTTCTATCCCATTAAGAATGTATAGAGCGAACACCCATCACTTGTGCTTTCAACCGTTTCGAGTAAATTTCGGCAGCACCTCCCCGCTGTTCTCCGAGTACACTGTATTAGAATGGATAATCATTTCAAAGCTGTGAAACAACGTTGAAATGAATATCTAATCTATCTTTGTACACGGAGAACCAGCGGAAAGGTACCGACGAAATATCTCGAAACGAATGAAAACACAAGTGAATGAAGGTGTTTGCTTTATACATTCTTAACTTGTCCACACGGGACAAATCTATCGGTTACCATACGATTGAATTTTCTCATCGCGTAGACTATACGACTGTTGTTAGTATCGAGCTATATCGTCCGATATTTAACAACTTTCGTATAGTTCTATATCACGACGAATATCGTACGTATGTTAACCGCTAGACGGGGACTAAGTGGCGCATTTAGTTTCATATATGAGTATCGATGAGAATATGAAGGTTTCATTTTATCATTGAGTATTATATATTGGTTTTAACTTGAACATCTCGAATCACTCTCTAATTATGCGATTGTTGTGCATTCTTGTTGTGTGTGTGTGTTACGGCTGTCGGGGGTAAGGCTTCTATCCTATTAAGAATGTATAAAGCGAACACCCATCACTTATGCTTTCAACCGTTTCGAGTAAATTTCGGCAGCACCTCCCCGCTATTCTTCGAGTACACTGTAATAGAATAGATAATCATTTCAAAGCTGTGAAACGACGTTGAAATAAACATCTAATCTATCTTTGTACACGGAGAACCAGCGGAAAGGTACCGACGAAATATCTCGAAACGGATGAAAACACAAGTGAATGAAGGTGTTTGCTTTATACATTCCTAACTTGTCCACACGGGACAAATCTATCGGTTACCATACGATTAAATTTTCTCGTCGCGTAGACTATACGACGGTTGTTAGTATCGAGCTATACCGTCCGATATTTAACAACTTTCGTATAGTTCTATGTCACGACGAATATCGCACGTATGTTAACCGATAGACGGGGACTAAGTGGCGCTTTTAGTTTCATATATGAGTATCGATGAGAATATGAATGTTTCATATTATCATCGAGTATCATATATTGGTTTTAACTTGAACATCTTGAATCACTCTCTAATTATGCGTTTGTGGTGCATTCGTGTTGTATGTGTAACATGATTTTAAACCATTGAAATCAAAATTGATAGAACTGATCATCCTACATTGCAATAGCATTCATCTACCAAAAACTATTATTGCAATGGCATTCATCTATAAAAATCAACAATTAAAACTACAAATGTAGGATAATGATATCATAAATCGTTATACGCATCATATGAATTCACATGACTGAATCATGCATCAAAAAAACATGTTCATCCAAAAGAAAAACCGCTGTCAACAAATATAGACAAATACGTCATAAAAATAGTAACCAATTAACAAGTTGATTAGCATCTGGATCAAGAAAATGATAGGAAAAATAATTGACTATTATCTATAATGACAAGTCTATTACCATGACTCTCGACTAACAAAGATGGCTTTTCGTCCTCGGTAGCTTGATAATTGATGGAGAATATAAACTTTTGACGACACCTAACGAAAAATGGACCCTCTTTTCTTCATTAATTCACTCCCTGTGTGTGTGTGTTTTTTTTTTGAATTAAAGGTCATTGATTTTAGAAAGACCTGATGATATATATGTTGAATATATGTAGGGTGATATGCATGATCACAAGAGCTTGGTGGAGGCAATAAAGAAAGTTGATGTGGTGATCTCTATGCTGGGCTACAAATATCATGAGCAGTTGGTTGATCAAGTTAAAATCATAGAGGCTATTAAAGAAGCTGGAAATGTCAAGGTAATCAACAAATATATATTTATATTAGGATAAGGAAAACGAGAAATTTGGATTGGATAGTTGTAATATTACATATTGTTATTTTTTCACATCTTTCTTGTTTTCTGTTAATTGCACAAAACCCCCTTTTAGTTTATCCCATATAGCAATATCCCCAGCCCTACCCTAACCGAACCCCAGCCCCAGCCCCAGCCCAGCCCCAACCCCAACCGAACCCTAGCCCCAGACCCAGCCCAGCCCCAGCCCCAGCCCAGCCCCAGCCCCAACCCCAACCCCAACCGAACCCTAGCCCCAGCCCCAGCCCCAGCCCCAACCCCAACCCCAACCCCAACCAAACTCCACAACCGAACCCTAACCCTAACCCTAACCGAACCCGATGCCGACGCCGATGCCGATGCCAAACCCACACCCCTACCCGAACCTGGCCTGAAACCTAGACTACATCGTCAAAATTAAAAATTATTTGAGATTTACTTACAAACCGTGCGCGCGGTAGAGGAGACGGTAGAAATTGGTGGTCAACGACGATCGGCGAAGGTGGCGACGAGGCGCGGGAAGTCGAAGAAGGTGTGGGAACGACCGACGAAGGTGGCGACGAGGCGCGAGCGCGGTGGCGACGAGGCACGGGAACAGGCGATGAGAGGCGCGGGAGTGAGAGAGAGAAATTTTGGGAACGATGAATAATTTTTTTGTGCTTTTTTTTTATTAATAACCTATTTAGATGCCCCTACGGACATAACCGTAAGTCCACGGCTTGCGGCTCCGTAGGGCCAAACAAAAAATTAGAACGTAAGGCACCGTAGGGACAACGATGTGGCCCTACGAATAAATCCGTAAGGGCAAGAAATATTTGCCCCTACGGATTTCTGAGTCCGTAGGGGCAACCCCATATTGTAGTAGTGCATAAATGTAAAACCTATTCATGTTAAATATTTAAGTTAAAACCAATATATGATACTCGATGATAATGTGAAACTTTCATATTCTCATCGATACTCATATGTGAAAATCAAAGCGCGACTTAGTCCCCGTCTATCAGTTAACATACGTTCGATATTCGTCGTGATATAGAACTATACGAAGGTTGTTAAATATCGGACGGTATAGTTCGGTACTAATAACCGTCGTGTAGTCTATGTGATGAGAAGATTCAATCGTATGATAATCGATAGATTTGTCCAGTATGGACAAGTTAGGAATGTATAAAGCAAATACCTGCATTCACTTGTGTTTTCATTCGTTTCGAGTTATTTTTTCGGTACTTTTCCGCTGGTTTTCCTTGTACAAAGATAGATTAGATGTCCATTTCAACGTTGTTTCACATCTTTGAAATGATTATCTATTCTATTACAGTGTACTCGGAGAACAGCGGGAAGGTGCTGCCGAAATTTACACGAAACGGTAGAAAGCAAAAGCGAATGGGTGTCTTCTCTATACATTCTTAATGAGATAGAAGCCTTACCCCCGACAGCCGAAACACACACATACAACACGAATATACAACAAACACACACACAGCACATACACACTAACAAACCTACACTGAAGCGAAATCATAAATTGAAACATACATATACAGAATACAACTCATACTTAGGTATCCTCAAATTTAACTTTGTTTATCGATAATATATTCTTTCCAATGACAAACGCACAAACAAAGCACATACACGGATTTTCTCCTTTGTCAGTAACTATCCCGATCTAAGATTTCTCAATATGGTCATCATAACCTACAATTTATATGTTATACAGTCTAACACGGCTCATGAGTAAATCAGAGTTAAGGACTGGATGTATGTGGATTGGTAACAACGTATGCAACCTAAGTTTGTCGCAGGAGTTGCTGCTTTCATTGAATTTGCACGCGCATATAATAAGATCGTGTTAGAGAAGATTGTTCCCTTATAAAACATAAATAATAAATAAAAAGTGATGGGAAAAATTCCCCAAATAGAGCATCATGTGCCCGCACGTGATGCGCCTTAGAGCAAAAATTATAGGCATTGTGCTTAACAATTAAGGCTGAAATTGAGCCTCACATGCAGGCACGTGAGCATCTATATACAAAGTATATAGGCGCCTTCCTAAAACAAATAACAGGCCAGAGAAGCTCACATGTTAGCACGTGATGCTCGTTGTTCGGCTTAACTTCGTGGGGGTCACGTGCTACACGTCACATTCCTGAACATCAGCTCACGTGCCAACACGTGATGCTTTTCTCTGGGACTGCTGCATATAAGCAAACCGGTTTAATGCTAAGGGTCACGTGCTACACGTAAGGGTTCCTAATGCCTTCTGAGCCGATAGAATTAAATTCTAAATAAGAGAGATCAAAACCTTATTTGGAAAATATCTCTTTAGATCTTTCTAAACAACAAATATTACGCTCTATAAAACAGAGCACCGTAGGATTAAAAATCCAATGGTGATTAAAAATCACCAAGCTACAGAATAAGCTCTGTATGGGAAAATATTTCCCCGATCTTTCTAAACAAGAAAGATTACGCTCTGTAAAACAGAGCGCCGTTGGATTAAAAATCCATTGGTGATTCAAAATCACCAAGCTACAGAATAAGCTCTGTATGGGAAAATATTTCCCCGATCTTTCTAAACAAGAAAGATTACGCTCTGTAAAACATAACACCGTTTGATCAAAGATCCAACGGTGATTAAAAATCACCAAGCTACAGAATAAGCTCTGTATGGGAAAATATTTTCCCAATCTTGTTTAAAACAAGAAAAATATCTTCTATAAAACAGAAATTCCTGGATCAAAAATCCAACGGTGGATAAAATCCCCGAATCAATTAAAAATTTTCTCAATGAGAAATTTTCTTAACTAAATCAACAAACTTGCCTCTATTATATAAAGGACCCGAGACTGAAAGGAGAAAAAGGAGAGACGCCCCTATAAGATTTGAGAAACAAAAAAAAGAGAAGAAGAGGATTTCTCCTTTAAGAAAATAAACCCTAGAAAAGAAAAAAATACCTAGAAATCATTTTATCTCCTCTTCACCATTACAAGAGTTTAACTCTTCCAAAAAAAGAACTTAGTTCTTCCTCTGGTTGAGGTCTGCAGAAGCAGATCTCCCCACAAGTTGAGAATTTAATTCTCATCGGGGAGATTCAGTCATGCAGTTCCAAAACTTAGAGGAAAGAGCTAAATTTGAAGAATTTAATTCCTCCAAAAGATATAGGAATTTAATTCCTCTGACAAAATTAGGGTTTAACCCTGCATAAAAAAAAATAACTGAGATCGACTCACGTGTTCCTACGTGACCCCTTAAAACAAGTACTTAGCACTTTCAAAAGGAAAAAAGAATAAACCCAAAGACAGTCCCCGTTTTAGGGCGCCTCACGTGCTCCCACGTAACCCCCAAACAGTTGTTCAACACTCATATGAGAAAGGGGGAAATTCCAAAGACAGTTCCCATTTTGGGGCGCCTCACGTAATCCCACGTGACCTTCTAATAGTGCTTAGCACTTTCAAAAGAAAAAGGGGGATAAATCCAAAGACAATTCTTATTTTTGGGCGCCTCACGTGATCCCACGCGACCCCCAATAGTGCTTATCACTTATAAAAGAAAAAGTGAATAAACCCAAAGAATCAGTGCCCAACTCTGGGGCGCCTGACTTGTCCACACGTGATGACCACAAGATTTAAGTGTTTAACACTTATATGTATAGACGAGAATGTGAACCCAAGGGCACCACACCAACTTTCGGGTGCCTCACGTGCCATACGTGAGCGTCTCAATTTTCAGTGTTTAACACTGCTTTAGAGCCTCACGTGGAAGCACGTGAGCGCCGAGCGGATATTAGTGTTTAACACTATGAGAGGCCAACCGTATCCCAAATTAGTCAAGTCTCCTAAGGCCAAAACCCCTTTGATCATCAATCAACCGAGCCCTCCTATACTCAGGTCTCCACAAATCGATCTTAATTCCAAAGATGACTAATTATCTCCTAACAGATGGTATCTAAAATGGTGTTCATTCCACCATGATCTTTCCCTTCAATCTGGAATTCGGTTCAAGGGTACATCTCTCCATACCTCTGATACATGTCGTTGTAATTCTTCAACGTCTTCAGAGAGGTGGAGGGTCCCGACAGCCAACAGTTCTTGGGTGCATTCCCAAACCCATGAGCATATCACAATGGACCGCAATGTCCTTAAACTAGCTATGGATCATAATGTCCTTAAACTAGCTGTGGACCGCAATGTCCTTAAACTAAACTATCATCCCAAAAATGGTGACCTATAGACCGTAACGTCCTTAAACTAGCTACGGACCGCAGTGTCCTTAAACTAGTTATGGACCGTAACTACCTTGAACTAACAACAGACCGCAACGTCCTTGAACTAGCTATGGACTGCAACGTCCTTAAACTAGCTGCGGACCACAACGTCCTTAAAGTAAACCCTCATACCAAAAATGGTGATCTATGGACCGTAACATCCTTACACTAAAGCAATAAAGCCCAAATGCTCTTTTGTTGTGTCAGAATGATCCCAAAATCATGCTGAGTAGATCTTAGTCTAAAGTTAGACTAATGTATCCTCAACAAACATTCAAGTTGATCTTAATCCCAAAACGAGATTAACGATCCTTAAATCAAACTAAACCCAAATCTAAGAAAATACGGATTTGGACTAATCCACGCCCTACGGGCGACAATACAATTTAGTCTCCATATACAATCCACAGGCAACCAAAAATAAAACAAACACACATGACATGAAGTGACCTTCTGGAGCAGGAGAAAATGGTTATCGCTACGCGGTAACGTAATTAACTGCAGGGGCTTGTGCCAACAGGGAAGAGAGTCCCCGCAATCAAAAACCCCTCACAATGAGGGGGAATCTGACGAAGTCCGCTACAACGGTCGCATCCGTCCAAATCTCCGATACACGGTGCCATAAATCAACTTGACATCATCGGAGAGGTGGACGAATAAACCCAAATAGCATCTGCCCCCAAATTCAGGAAAGATGACCTATGCGGTTCGTCTTCCCGGCTTTCGGCGGTAAACAGATTCTGGAGAAGAGGAGTTCTCCTTTAAGAAAATAAACACTGGGTAAGAAAAAAAAGACCCAGAGATCATTTTATCTCCTCTTCACCATTACAAAAGTTTAACTCTTCCAAAAAAAGAACTTAGTTCTTCCTCTGGTTGAGATCTGCAGAAGCAGATTTTCCCACAAGTTGAGAATTTAATTCTCATCGGGGAGATTCTGTCATGCAGTTCCAAAATTTAGAGGAAAGAACTAAGTTTGAAGAATTTAATTCTTCCAAAAGATATAGAAATTTAATTCCTGTAACAACTCCAATTTTAGTGTACATAAAATTCATTTAAAGTTAATGTAAACTTGGGGTATTTACAATTCCTTTGAGTACTATAAGAATTTGATTTACTTTTGAACAGTAAGAAGGAGCTTGTAGCTCATTGGTAAGACCTTACAATGTTGAACCATAGCACCAGAGTTCAAATCCCATCAGCCACACATTATTTTTATTTAAATTTTTTTTAATCTTTTAGAAGCCCAAGAGTCTACACGAGCACATCACGTAAACTGAAGAGTCACACATAAAACAAACGAGTGCACTGCAGTAGACCAATCGACCCCGACTCGTGGCCCCAATACGAGCCCCCAACTTATGACTCGGGCCGACGAGATGGCGACTCGGGCCGGCGCCGCCGGTCTGACTCGGAAAAAACCCAAATTTTCTTTAACTCTGGCGACTCTTGGACTCCCCCCATAACCCCAGTATTATTTGTTTTTCCTGCACATTTACAGAGCACAATAAATCTCACATTTAATCCATTTTATTACAAATTTTTAATACACCCTTTCACTACCCTAAACCCTAATTTTTACTATAAATACCACCCTCAAATCCCTCCTCTTCACTCACAAATCCCTGCCCAAACTCTCAAGAAAATTCCAAGATCCTTTTGTGTGCAAGTGGAGTTAGCAAAGGGCAAAGCTCCGACGAACTTCCGGCGACAACTCAAGGAGTTTCCGACGACGAAACAACGCACCGACAACTCCCACCTCTTCCTCTTTCTCTCCTCTAGCCAATCATCCAGTAAGTCCCTACTTCTTCTTCCTTTCTCTATTCTAGAAATATTCAAAACTAAAACCCGACGGAAGCGGAGTTAATCCGACTTCCGATTCGGTTTTTCCTGAAAAAGTTCTATTTTTCTTAAACACAATAATACCAAACTCTTATGTCATGACCATTAAATATTAATAAAGGCAATAGAATAAGTTTGACATCAAAATAATAATCGTATCAAGTTTTATTCCACTTTTACATTAAAATACATTCATGTTTCATTTCAACATGCTTGAACTTTTTAACCCGTATTACCTTAGATAACTCACGAGATAATGACCTACCTCCTCACAACACACATATCTAATATAGCATGATGGAATTTGGGAACATAGATTTGGAAAAATATGACTTTACACATAACTACCTTCAACTTATAAAACATTTTCTATAAGAAGTGTATTTAACAAATCTTTGCAATTACGCCTCTACAACCTATTTTGAGGAACCCGTTCGGTATGGTGCGGATTATCGCATATCCTCGGGCCTAGTAGAGTGAGATGCAGACCTCCGCAAGGAGCATACATTCTCGAAAGATTTTTAATACATTTTTCTTTAGAAAAATATGGTTTCTATTATCAATAAAACTTATATTTTTTTAATAAATAAATATATATGTAATTAATATCAAAATATCTATTTTTAATATTTATAATATTTCACATTTCCAAAATTCAATAAAAACATTCCATTTACAAGAAAATACCATACAATTCCAATATTTCAAATAAATACCTTATACTTTAAAAACTAGGTCATATTCACTAGAAATTTCACATTGAATAAAAGAAATATCTATGAAAACTCTAAAAATGATAATTAAATACTTGAGGTATATTTTGAAAGTATAACAAAACTATTTTACATAAAACCCCTTCAAGTTATACTAAATTACAATAAGGACCTTAGTAAACATAGGTTTAAGCGGGACCAGTCTCTTGAGCCTCAGGGAGCTGGAGATATGGGTGCTTTCCTATTTAAGGTAGACAACTTAACAAACGGTGTTATCAACACGGTAACTGTCTTTGAAAAAGATACAAATCCTGTCGTCCATGTGCAGCAGTTACCGATAGCACCAAAACATAATTCAGGATTTCAATTTCTTTTCAAATTGTCCGACTCAGACTGAGTCTCGTATAATCAATCTGACTAAAATATGATTCAAGTATGAAATTACAAAACTACAATTCAATATGAATCCATATATTCAATCTGTTCAATCTATTCAATCTATATTGACTGAACCGAACTATGGATATACATCCATATACATGATTCTCCAGTTACATCCATTTACTGATATCATGGTTTCGGCAAGTCATCCATCTATAAAAATCAAGACAATACAATACAAATAATACCATCAAGACATCGCGGGGTTTAAGGGGTAGATTGGTACGGAAGGTGTCAAAAGTGGCACGAGAATGTAACCATAATCACCTAACCTGAATATCCATTGCCGTTGTACCGTGGCTGAACGGTTCTTTATGCTCCGTATATCTTAGTCTCCGAAATAGTAGGAATCCTCTCGTATACACTGACATTCTTCTGTACCAAACTATAAACAACAACGTTAACACTAAATACAATATTATAACAATATACTCTCCATTCTGTCTATTCCTTTCTTGTCTGTTTACGGGACTTTCCGAGCGATTGTTCGCTGACGACATTCCTTTTCATTCTTCTTTAGAATGTTGTCAGATGGATCGGACCTTCAGGAGATCGAGCCCACCAGCGAGAACTTAGACCAGCTAGCTTTCGACCCAGTGCTTTAGATTCCTTGTACCCATTTACATTCTGTATTTTCCATTTCTGTTATGCCACTGTTTAGGCATTGCTTTTCATTCCATGTATTTACTTGTCAGATGTATTGTAAAAAGAATGTTAATAAATAAAGTTGTTGTTCAATTATATCTATTGTCATTGTCTCTTGTGCATTTTTACTTATATTGCTTAGATACGCTTAGCGTGTTTACTTCAGAATAAATACGTAGCGGCCTCGTCACGTCTTCTACCCGTACACTGAGAAACGGGGCGTGACAATTCCTCTGACAAAACTAGGGTTTAATCCTGCATAAAAAAACAGCTGAGATCGACTCACATATTCCCACGTGACCCCTTAAAACAAGTGCTTAGCACTTTCAAAAGGAAAAGGGAATAAACCCAAAGTCAGTCCCCTGTTTTAGGGCGCTTCGCGTGCTCCCACGTGACCCCCAAACAGTTGTTCAACACTTATATGAAATGGGGGGAAATTCCAAAGACAGTTCCCATTTTGGGGCTCCTCACATGATCCCACGTGACCCTCTAATAGTGCTTAGCACTTTCAAAAGAAAAGGGGGGATAAATCCAAAAACAATTCCCATTTTGGGGCGCCTCACGTGATCCCACGTGACCCCCAATAGTGCTTATCATTTATAAAAGAAAAAGGGTATAAACCCAAAGAATCAGTGCCCAATTCTTGGGTGCATCACGTGTCCACACGTGATGGCCACAAGATTTAAATGTTTAACACTTATATGTATGGACGGGGATGTGAACCTAAGGGCATCACACCAAATTTCGGGTGCCTCACGTGCCACACGTGAGCGTCTCAATTTTCAGTGTTTAACACTACTTTAGAGCCTTACGTGGGAGCACGTGAGCGCCGAGCAGATATTGGTGTTTAACACCATGAGGAGCCAATCTTAGCCCAAATTAGCCAACTCTCTCGAGGCCAAAACCCTTTTGATCACCAGTCAACCGAGCCCTCCTATACCCAGGTCTCCTAAATCGATCTTAGATCCAAAGATGACTAAGGATTTCCTAACAAATGGTATCTAGAATGATGCTCACTCCACCATGATCTCCCTCCAATCGGGAATTCGGTTCAAGGATACATCTCTCTACACATCTGATATATGTCGTTGTAATTCTTCAACATCTTCAGAGAGGTGGAGGGTCCCGACAACCAACAACTCTTTGGTGCCCTCCCAAACCAATGAGCACATCCCAATGGACCGCAATGTCCTTAAACTGCTACGGACCGCAACGTCCTTAAACTAGCTATGGACCGTAACGTCCTTAAACTACAACGGATCGCAATGTCTTTAAACTAGCTATGGATCGTAACGTCCTTGAACTAACAACGAACCGCAACGTCCTTAAACTAGCTATGGACCGCAACGTCTTTAAACTAGCTGCGGGTCGCAACGTCCTTAAACTAAACCCTCATACCAAAAATGGCGATCTATAGACCGTAACGTCCTTAAACTAAAGCAATAGAGCCCAAATGCTCTTTTATTGGGTCAGAATGATCCCAAAACCATGCTGAGTAGATCTTAGTCTAAAATTAGACTAACGTATCCTCAAAAAATATTCAAGTTGATCTTAATCCCAAAACGAGATTAACAATCCTTAAACCAAACCAAACCCAAATCTAAGAAAATATGGATTTGAACTAATCCACGCCCTACGGGCGAAAACACAAATTAGTCTCCGTATACAATCCATGGGCAACCAAAAATAAAACAAACACACACGACATAAAGTGACCTTCTAGAGCAGGAGAAAGTGGTTATCGCTACGCGGTAACGTAATTAACTACAGGGGCTTGCGCCTGCAGGGAATAGCATCCCCACAATCAAAACCCCCTCACAACGAGGGGGAATCTGACGAAGTCCGCTACAACGGTCGCATCCGTCCAAACCTCCGATACACGGTGCCATAAATCAACTTGGCATCTTCGGAGAGGTGGACGGATAAACCCAAATAGCATCTGCCCTCAAATTCAGGCAAGACGACCTACGCGGTTCGTCTTCCCGGCTTTCGGTGGTAAATAGATTCTGGCACGCCCGGTGGGATCTCTTCCTCTTTCCACTCCACACTTCGTATGTCGTATTTCGCGAACGAATCGTGGTTTAATATGGTTGCCCCTGGATTCGAGGTACTAAGATTTGGTGTCTTGCTCCATACAGAAAAGGAGATAACATCGATGGCCTCCAGCTGCACTACCTGCAACAGCAACTCCCACTCCGTCCCCGCCGGAGGAGTGACTTACGGGCCCCAAACGGCCTCCATCTTCGCAATGCCAGTGGAACAGGTGACTCAGGCCACCATTGGATTGTTCTTCGGGGTCATGCTCCCGCCAACGAGCTTCAATACTTCAATGTCATCACATGAGGCTCCAAAGAAGCCGGTCTTCGATCGGCTTGAACTGCCGCGGCCCCTCTCAACGGGTCGTCCAATTCCAATGCCTCAGTCTTTAACAGGCTGAGCTTAAGCTCAAGTGGGCCCGCAAATAGGCTCGCCATACCTGAAGGGGTTATCCCGAAACGGATAACCATTCCAGCTCCGGTAGACGAAGTCGTCAAAGGGGCTTCTCCTTTTAAAGGATCGGTCTTCACAAGACCGGTCGTTCCGACTCCCGCTGTGGGCGAAGTCACCAAGTCTTCTTCCATGCCAAAAAGTCGGCCTTTGTAAGATTGACCGTTCCCTTTCAGCGGACGTCGGTCTTCGACAGGCTGACACCAACAACACCCCATCATAGCAGAAGGCATGACGAAGTCACTCCAACAACAGAGATGGTCCCATCTGTACGACATGCTCGACGTCGCCACTGGCGCCAAGTGAGAAAAGCTGGGGGAAGTTCCCCTTCTTAACTTACCCCACCAGCCCCAATGGTGGAAATTAATGCTGATGTTCCAACTGGGAACAGTTTTGAGCTGCTCAGGAGGGTGCGCAAGAACTCTCCAACTGCTATATAGAAGAAGTCTCCTCCGCCTGCTGAGAGCACAACACAGGTGAAGCCGGAACAATCTCCTCAGCGGTTGTCTTCCAAGATCCACAGAGTCTTGCAGAGAGCCCAAGACTCTGTGATTGATAAAGATTATTCTCGCCAGCTGAAGAAAACGAAGTCTCGACAAGAGGTGGACCATCCCTCCGTCATACCACGAAAGGTATCATCTGCATGGGTGCCTGCTGCAATGGCCCCCTCAACTTTGGTCTCCCACAAGAAGAGAATGCCTGAGAATCTCCCACCACCGGCAGCAAATATCAAAGGCAGTGGACCCAAACGCCCCAAGTCTGGGGGCATAGTTGTGCATACTGTCTACATGGCATCTGGAAAAGAGGATAGTCATGCTTCCGTGAGTCATAGACCACTCACATGGTTTTTGACGAAAGCTCAGGAGCAACAACAAAAGCTCCAAGAGATGTTGACAAGGATGGCCGCACTCACCGGGCAAAAAGAAAGCCCGGAAGCATCGTCGGAACAACGCCAGGAGTAGGAGACTGACACCGAATTCTTACGGAGAGTGCTTGAAAAGAAAGACAAAGAGACCGCGGAACAAGCGGCTAATATAAAACAAATGGCGCTTCTATTCCAAGACATGGTGGGGATGATGATCCAGCCGGATCCTCCAGCCGAAGACCCTCTAATAATCATTGAAGACGACAGAGGGGAGACATCAAACCCTCCTCCGGCTTTATCAGCAGCCAGGGAGGAGACGATCTCCAAATCTACCCTTGATGACTACATAGCTCAACAAATATGAGCTCATCAGGCAAGTGAAGCAGCTGGTCAAGTCGTCAGAACTGGGCGACCTTATCCAGGCTGGTATGATCAAATTAAGTACCCACGGGGATATACGATCCCTAAGTTCCGCGTGTATAAAGGGACGAGCAATCCACACTAGCATGTTGCTCAATTCAGAGCATTGTGTGGTAATACCGGGGGCGATGAAAAACTATTTCTTTGCCAATTTGTCGGCAGCTTGGCGGAGATAGCATTTGAATGGTATTCGGAGCTTCCGAATGATTCCATCAAGACATTTACAGAAATGGAGCTACTGTTTATGCAATGGTTCACGAGCGCTAGCGAGCGCACGCCAATCACGACATTAATCAACGCCACGGTGAAACCGGGAGAGACCTGGGTTCAATACGCAATTTGGTGGCGTAACCTATGGTCAAAGTGTGAACAGCGGATAGAAGAAGCTCCTGCTGTCGGCATGTTCATGGGGACCCTTGATCCTCAGGCAACTATATTCCAGTTTATGATATTCTTCAAGACGACCACCTTCCAGGCCTTGATTGACAAACTGGTCCAAATGGACCAGATGGGCCATAGGTCGTCCTCTTCAAAGACAGATTTTCGGAATGAAAAGGGCAAAGGGAAAGCGACCTTCGTCGCCAACGCTCAATAACAACTGAGTGACCCGAAACCGGTGGCTTGCCAAAACAACAAACCGTGAGCCCTCGAAGAGAAGTTGAGACGTCCTTACTCGTTTTCCCAGGATAAAACGAGGAGATTGTTTGAGCTGGCAGAGCACAACAGACTCATCACTCTGCCGGATCCGAGACGCCCGCTGCAATCAGGCGACGTCAACAATCCCAATTACTGTCCCTACCACCGAATAATGGGCCACCCAATCGAAGATTGCTACGTCTTCAAAAACTGGGTTGAAGACCAGTACCAACAGGGCAAGTTCGCACTGTCCGAAAACTGAAAGGTAAACCCGCCACAACAGCACGCTCCTATAAAGATGGATACGCCGGGGGCATCATGCTCATTTGTAGAAGAAGCTCCGTGGGAAGTCGTCCTTTCGCTAAAACTACAAGAAAGCTGAAGGATCTTCAAGTATGTCCGGCGATTAGGTAGAAAAGCCTGCTGGGGTTTGAGATTATTGACGGAATGCTGAAACCGCTCCCAATGCTGAAAGTTGGTAACGATGGGTAAAACCTCCAGGCCAAGCCACCGAAGTCTTCAAAGAAAAAGAAGAAGGCCAAGAAGCCCGTGAAGCTCTATGGAAATAGTACGGGTCTGCAAAAATACATCGACGCACTGGAGGAATACAACCAAAAGGAACGGACCCCAGCCACACTGGAAGAGTTCTTCAACCATGTTCTTGAGAACGGAAACAGTGACATTGATGAAGGAGACGATTCTTCGGAAGAACCTGAGGATTATGTGGCGAGTTGTCACATGATCTCTCACTCTTCGATAAATGACAAAGAAGCTCTTGAAGTAGAGAAACTGGGGGCAAATCCAGAACCAAAATCGATGGAACCGTCAGATGACCTCATCGACAAGCTGCTGAACGAAGCTCTTCAAAAGAGCAAAGCTGATCGAGAACGTGAAGCGTCCATTTACGAAAAGGCCAAGCGTCAGCGTCAAGCTGAAGAAGCTCTAATGATGAGAAGCCATAAAGTACCTCAACCGGATCAAAGTGCATTTGCCACCAGCAAGAGCATAATCAAGATAAGAAAGCAGTTCGCCAAAGCTCTGTCAATGGAAATGAAGCTACCACCTTTCAAAGAAAATACTTCCGGGAGTACATGCCCCGACAAACCGGATGTACATCCGAACTATTTGTAAGGGAGAAAAATTCTCTTCTGAGATCCTTACGACTCTCGATAGAAAAATATATACTTAGGAATCCTCACGATTCTTAAGGAGAAAATACACCTACGAGATCCTCTCGACTCATAGGGAGAAAAGTCTTTATGAGACCCTCACGGCTCATAAAGTTGAAAAGTCTTAGGCAGCAAATCTGAACCTGTTTCCTAAGCCATCTCTACCCTACAAGGAGTTCAAGATGAACCGCTATTTACCATTTACAAGACGTATTTGCTAAAAAGACACGACCGTACGACTGCGTATGTGTTTAAATAGAAATGGTGTCCAAAATGTGCTGATTTATGTACGACGCTAGCGCTCGCACTTAAAAGAAAATTCCCAGGGGTGAAGTATGGAGATCATATACAGAGAGAGGATTCCTGTATGAATATATGATGAAAGGAAAATATTCAGCAGAAAACATTCAACACTTAATAATAAGGGAAGTACATCGATTTAAATATACTACTCTACGGGGAAAAGATCACCAAATATGGGATCAGAGTTACAGTGGTTAGCAAAACAAAATACAAAGTTCTCAAATTCTCTCTGCTTTCTCTAACATGTCGAAGCGACGGTTTTCATGAGGAGTTGCTACCCACCGGTTAGCACCGTGTTCATCAGCGAAAGCAGACATGACAGCCCGCCGGGCTCTTATCTGACCCAGTAGATGAACCGAGCGATCCTTCAGAGCCTGGGTAATCAAGCATGCCTTACGGAAACACTCGATCTTATCCTCCTCCCTATCAAGATTTTCTAGGGTCATCTCTGCCGGATGAGGAGGAATATCGGCGAGCACGGATAGAAAGATCGTCCGGAGCCAAATGGAGCCCATAGGAAGAGGAGAGCCCCTACGAATCTGAAGCTCCTACATCACCGCGTCACATTGAGCGTCGGTGAGAAGGGGATCTGCTAGCCGCGCAGCAAGGCGAGGAACCATTTCCTCGATGGGCACCTCCCATGGTTGCCGATGAGCGTGGGGGCGGTTGCAAGCCATAACCTGGAGTTTGTTTCTCAAGATGATCACCCTAAGGTTTAAATGGTTTTCTCTTTAGAGGGGAAGAAAGGCCTCAGCTTCAAGTTATAAAAGGGAGCATTCAATGCTATGCACAGAAAATGGTGCGCATGGTGGAACTATTCCCAAGGCCTAGAAAAAGGGGAGAGCATGGGAAATGAAAGAGGTGACTCATTGGAATCAGAGTAGGGAGATGAAATGACCTCATCAGCCGAGCCTCGCATGCATAGCATGTGAGCACCAGCATAGATCCTTATTGGAAATTAAAACGGCACCTCACATGCATAACACGTGAGCGGACGCTAATGCAGGATTGAAATCCCCAGCAGTGCCTCATGCGCAAAACATGTGAACACCAACAACAGTATGACAAAACTTCATACAGAACACATGTAAAATATAAAAAGGAGGGGAAAGGAAAGTTTTGTCATTCATACTCCGAAAATTCATAAAAAAATAAAAGAAAATGTTTACAATGGTAAAACATTAAATCCAGGACATGAATTAAGACATTCGGAAGTAAGGCCGTCTAAAATGCTTCTGGCCTCTCTGACCATTCTCGTGTGCATCCTTTCACGAATATAAGCATCAAGATCCTCGCCAATGTCCTCTGCCCTCTGATAAGCAGCGATTATCATCGTCTGTTGGAAAATCTGATGCAGGATATCAACAAGATTATCTCACCGTTTCTTTATGATCAGTCCCATCAGATATACTGAGCGCACCTTATCTTCAGCATCATCCAGTGCCTTAAGCGGCATGGCTTCATAAAATATAGGAAGTGATCCCCAAATTGCTCTCACTATAATCTTCAAAAGAGCGGAGCGACGAGGAAGTAGTCGACCGTTGTATTCATTGAAGAGACTCATAATCTCAGCGCATTGGGCGTTTGTAAACTCCTGGTTTTGACAACGGCCTTGTACGCGAATGTTTTCATAAGAAATAATTTCGTCAAGATCGTACAAAAGAGCGGCCATAGTGTCTAAAAAGAGAAATCAGTGAAAGTTTAGTGATCAAACTGATCAAGAAAAGGCTTACTGAAACAGACGTTGGAATTCAAACAAATTCTTGGGAAAGCAAGTTCTTTTGAAATACCCAACAAATTCAAATTTATGCGAATACGGGTAAAACTCTATGAAAAGATTTTCAAGAACACCAGGGAATAAAACTCCCGAAGGGTCCTCTTGATCTTTCAGAGCTAAGCTTTTCGTCAGAGGAATTAAATTCCTTTTATGTGATGGAATTAAATTCCAAAGCCTCATAAAGAAAATTTGAGAAACAAAATCCCATGAATCCTCAAAAAGAATCAGAGGGGAATGCCCGAGATATAGAGGTTTACTGCTCAAAGATCACATCTTTGGGTCTCTAAGAAATGGTTTCAGAGGAGAGCAAAGCTTTCATAATGGATTTAAAATACAGAAATTTTGTTCAAAAAGAAAAGTTTTCTTTTGATGTGCAAGATCTTTACCTAAAAAGGGGTTTCTTTTTGACAGAGTTTAACTCTGGAATTACAATGGCAGAGAACTAAGGTCTAAAGAGGAGAATTAAATTCTCAAAGAAAACGAAGTAGGAAGAAGATGAAAGAAACAGTGGCTGCCTATGGAACCAAACCCTTGCATTTATAAGACGTGACAAGGGCGGTTCACCTCCCCGTTCCTCTGGGCAATGCAACGGCTGTAAAGGTGAACTCACGTGCAAGCCACGTGAGAACAACGCTGTGGGGGTATTTGTTCCCTCATGAAAACTGAATAATAAATATAAAAGCAATAGGAAAAGTCCCCAAATGGAGCATCACGTGCCCACACGTGATAGGCACTGTGCTTGATAAAGCAAGGCTGAAATTGAGGCTAAAACTGAGCCTCACGTGCAGACACGTGATCTTCTATATACAAAGTATACAGGCGCCTTCTTAAAACAAACAATTGGCCAGGAAAAAGTCACTTGATAACATGTAATGCTCTTTGATGTGCTTAACTTTGAGGGGTCACGTGCTACACGTGATGGGCTCCTATGCCTTCTAAACCAATAGAATTAAATTCTAAAATAAAAGGGATCAAAACCCTATTTGGAAAATACTTCCTTAGATCTTTCTAAACAAGAAAGATTGCGTTCTGTAAAACAGAGCGCCGTTGAATTAAAAATCCAATGGTGATTAAAAAATCACCAATTTACATAAGAAGATTCTGTATAGGGAAATATTTTCCTAATCTTGTGAGAAATATCTTCTGTAAAACAGAAGTTCTTGGATTAAAAATCCAACGGTGAATAAAATTCACCGATTGATCTAAAAGATCATTTTGGTTGGTTATAAAATCAATCAAAATCTCTCAATAAGAGATTTTAAAAACAAATTGATTCTTTTCTTTCTCCTATAAATAGGAGCCAAGAGACACAAAAGAAAAAGAGGGAGATAGAAAAAAAGGAGGAGAAAAAGAGCAGAAAGAAAGAGAGAAAAAGAAACTCTGGGTAAGAAAAAAGAACATAAACACAGAGAAAATCCCATCCCCTTTTCACCTCCATAAGAGTTTAACTCTTCTAAAAATAACTTAGTTCTTCCTTTGGTTGAGATCTGCAGAAGTAGATCTCCCCACAAATTGAGAATTTAATTCTCATCGGGGAGATCCTGCCATGCAGATCCAAAACCTAGGGGAAGATCTAAATTCAGAGAATTTAATTCTCCCAAAAAGTATATAGGAATTTAATTTCTCTGGTAAAACAAGGGTTTAACCTTTCATATAAGAACTCAGTTCTTCCTTATGGTGAAAAATCTGCAGAAAAAGATCTCCTCACAAGTTGAGAATTTAATTCTCATCGAGGAGATTCTGCCATGCAGATCCCAAACCTAAGAAAAAAACTAAGTCCTAAGAATTTAATTCTTACAAAACAGCGGGCTCGAAAGTCTCGAAATTCAGGATCGCCATGCACGTAAAAGGATTGGCATCCAACATGATAATGAACGACCACGTTCTCCCACGTGAACACCCTTGATGAACAAAAGAGGACAACAGAGATTGGCTCACATGATCCCACGTGACCCAACAGCGCTTAGCGCTTAGAAAAGAACAAGGGAATAAACCAAAGGAAACAACGCCTCAAATTTTTAGTATTTAAACACTACCTCAAGCGTATCACATGGCCCCACGTGAGCGCCTCAAATTTGTTAGTGTTTAACACTACTTCAAGAACCTCACGTGGGAGCATGTGAGCGCTAAGTATATACTAGTGTTTAACACTACGAAAGGCCAATGTTGGCCAAACTCAGACCAAATTTCCCGAGAAGCGTCAACTGAGTTCATCATGCTCAGGGTCTCCAAATCCAAACTCAGTCCTAGAGATAGCTAATGAGCTCCCAACAGATGGAATCTAAATGATGTTCGTCCCATTCCCCCTCAGTCAGGATATTGGTTCGAGGGTACATCTCTTCATACCTCTGATACATGTCGTTGTAATTCTTTAACGTCTTCAGAGAGATGGAGGGTCCCAATAACCAATAACTTTTGGCGCATCCCCAAACGGTTAAACCAAAACCATACAGACTATGATGTAGTTAAACCAGACTATGATGTCTTTAAACCTCACAGACTTTGATGTCTTTAAACCAGGCTATGATGTCTTTAAACCATACAGACTATGATGTCTTTAAACCAGACTATGATATCTCTAAACCTTACAGACTATGATGTCTCTAAACCTTACAGACTATGATGTCTTTAAACCAGACTATGATGTCTTTAAACCATACAGACTATGATGTCTTTAAACCATACAGACTATGATGTCTTTAAACCTGACTATGATGTCTTTAAACCTTACAGAATATGATATCTTTAAACCTTACAGAATATGATGTCTTTAAACCTTACATACAGACTATGATGTCTTTAAACCAGACTATGATGTTTTTAAACCGTACAGAATATGATGTCTTTAAACCGTACAGACTATGATGTCTTTAAACCAGACTATGATGTCTTTAAACCTCACAGACTATGACGTCTTTACACCAGACTATGAGGTCTCTAAACCTTACGGACTATGAGGTCCTAACACTCATGGACTATGATGTCCTTACACCCAATGGACCGCAATATCCCTGTACACTAAAGAAAATCCTGTTGAGTAGATCTTAGTCTAAAATTAGACTAACGTATCCTCAACAAAAGTTTAAGTTGATTTTAATCTAAAACAAGATTAACGATTCTTAAACCAACCCAAACCCAAATCTAAGAAAATACGGATTTGGACTAATCCACGCCCTACGGGCGACAGCATAAATTAGTCTCTGTATACAATCCACGGGAAACCAGAAATAAAACCAACACACATGACATGAAGTGACCATCTGGAGAAGGAGAAAGTGGTTGCCGCGATGCAGTAGCGTAATTAACTGCAGGGGCTTGCGCCTACAGGGAAGAGCGTCCCCACAATCAAAAACCCCTCGTACACGAGGGGAATCTGACGAAGTCTGCTACAACGGCTGCATCTGTCTAAACCTCCGATACACGGTGTCATAAATCAACTTGGCATTTTCGGAAAGGTGGACAGATAAACCCAAATAGCATCTGCCCCCAAAATTCAGGCTGGACGTCCCAACGTCCCGGTCGCGTCTTTCGGCGGAGAACGGTCTCTCTCTATGAAGAAAGAGGAAGATGAAACTTCAGGATATAAAGATAAGCATTCAAGTCTAGACACGGAAAATTTTGTGCATGGTAGAACTATTTCCAAGTCCAGAAAAAGGGGCATGGGGAACAAGATAGTTGACCCATTGGAATCAGAACAAGGAGGTGAAATGACCCCCTCAGCAGAGTCTCACGTGCATGACACGTGAGCACCCGTGTTGATCCTTTTGGGGACTAAAGTGGTGCCGCACATGCATAACACGTGAGCGCCGGAGCTAGTACAGAATTAAAATCCTCAACAATGCCTCACGCGCAAAACACGTGAATGCCAACAATAGTATAACGACACTTCATGCAAGAAATATGTGAGCATTGGTAAAAAAGGAGAAGATAGGAAGTTTTGTCATTCATGCTCCAGGAACTTATACATGGTAAATAAATAAATAAATAATGTTTACAATAGTAAAACATTAAAACCCGGACATAGATTAAGGAATTCAGAAGCAAGGCCGAATAAAATGCTTCTGGCTTCTCTGACCATTTTCGTGTGCATTTTCTTACGAATGCAAGCGTCAGGATTCTCGCTGATATCGTCCATCCTCTGGTAGGCAGAGATTATCGTCGTCTGTTGGAAGACTTGATGCAAGATATCAACAAGATCATCTCGCCGCCTCTTGGAGATCAAGCCCATCAGATATACTGAGTGCACCTTTTCTTCGGCATCATCAAGTACCTTAAGCGGCATGGCTTCGTTAAATTCAGGAAGTGCTTCCCAAATCATCCCCACGATGATCTTCAAAAGAGCGGAACGACGGGGGAGTAGTTGACCGTTGTATTCATCGAAGCGACGCATAACCTCAGCGCATTGGGCATTTGTAAACTCCAGGTTTTGACAGCGGCCTTGGACGCGAATGTCTTCATAGGAGATAATTTCATCAAGATCATACAGATAAGCGGCCATAGTATCTGAAAAGAAAAATTAGTGAGAGTTTAGTGATCAAAATAATCAAGAAAATGCTTATTGTGAAAATAAAAAAAAGATTCTCATTAAACAGACACGGGAGTTTAAACAACTCTTAACATCCTCATAGAGAAAACAAGTTCTGTTAAAATACCCAACGAATTTAAATTTGTGTAAATAAAAAAAAACCTATGAAAATGTTCTCAAGAACATCAGGGAATAAAATTCCTGAAGGGCCCTTTTGATTTTTCAGAGCTAAGCTCTTCGGTGAGAAATTAAATTCCTTTTATGCGGTGGAATTAAATTCCAGAAATCCCCATGATGAGGAAACGAAAAATAAAAATGCCTTGAATCCTTAAAGATCGGAAGGGGAATGCCCAAGACATTGAGATTTACTACTCAAAGATCACGTCTTTGGATCTCTAAGAGATAGGTTTCAGAAGAAAGCAAAGCTCTTATAGTGGATTTAAAATCCAGGAAATTTTTTTTTAAAGAAAAGAGTTTCTTTGTTGTTCAAGATCTTTACCTAAAAAGGATTTCTTTTTCTAACAGAGTTCAACTCTGGAATTGCAATGGGTAGAGAACTAAACCCTGAAGAAGAGAATTGAATTCTCAAAGAAGACAGAGAAGGACGAAGATGAAAGAACAGTGGTTTCCCAGAGACAAAACCCTTGCATTTATAAGACGTGACAAGGACGGTTCACCTCTCCATTCCCCTAGGCAATCCAATGGCTGTAAAGGTGACAGCGTTGCACTCATGTGCAAGCCACGTGTGAACAACGCTGTGGGGGCATTTGTTCCCTTATAAAAATAAATAATAAATAAAAAGCGATGGGAAAAATTCCCCAAATAGAGCATCACGTGTCCATACGTGATACGCCTTGGAGCAAAGATTATAGGCATTGTGCTTAATTATTAAGGCTAAAATTAAGCCTCACATGCACGAACGTAAGCATCTATATACAAAATATATAGGCGTCTTCCTAAAACAAATAACAGGCCAGAGAAGCTCACGTATTAGCACGTGATGCTCATTGTTGGGCTTAACTTCGTGGGGGTCACGTGCTACACGTCACATTTCTGAACATCGGCTCACGTGCCAACACGTGATGCTTTTCTTTGGGACTGCCGCATATAAGCAAACCGGTTTAATGCTATGGGGTCACATGCTACACGTGAGAATTCCTAATGCCTTCTGAGCCGATAGAATTAAATTCTAAATAAGAGGGATCAAAACCCTATTTGGAAAATATCTCCTTAGATCTTTCTAAACAAGAAAAATTACGCTCTATAAAACAGAGCACCGTTGGATTAAAAATCTAATGGTGATTAAAAATCACCAAGCTACAGAATAACCTCTGTATAAGAAAATATTTTCCCGCTCTTACTAAACAAGAAAGATTACGCTCTGTAAAACATAGCACCATTGGATTAAAGATCCAACGGTGATTAAAAATCACCAAGCTACAGAATAAGCTCTGTACGGGAAAATATTTCCCCGATCTTACTAAACAAGAAAGATTACGCTCTGTAAAACAGAGAATCGTTGGATTAAAGATCCAACGGTGATTAAAAATCACCAAGCTACAGAATAAGCTCTGTATGGGAAAATATTTCCCCAATCTTGTTAAAAAAATGAAAAGTATCTTCTGTAAAACAGAAGTCCCTGGATCAAAAATCTAACGGTGGATAAAATCCCCGAATCAATTAAAAAATATCTCAATGAGAGATTTTCTTAACTAAATCAACAAATTTGCCTCTACTATATAAAAGACCCGAGACTGAAAATTGAAAAAGGAGAGAACCCCCTATAAGATTTGAGAAACAAAAAAAGAGAAGAAGAGGAGTTCACCTTTAAGAAAAGAAACTGTAGGTAAGAAAAAAAAGAAACCTAGAGATCATTTTATCTCCTCTTCACCATTACAAGAGTTTAACTCTTCCACAAAAAAACTTAGTTCTTCCTCTGGTAGAGGTCTACAAAAGCAGATCTCCCCACAAGTTGAGAATTTAATTCTATCGGAGAGATTCTGTCATGCAATTCCAAAATTTAGAGGAAAGAACTAAGTTTGAAGAATTTAATTCTTCCAAAAGATATAGGAATTTAATTCCTCTGACAAAACTAGGATTTAACCCTGCATAAAAACAACAACTGAGATTGACTCACGTGTTCCCGCGTGATCCCTTAAAACAAGTGCTTAGCACTCTAAAAAGGAAAAGGGAATAAACCCAAAGACAGTCCCCGTTTTAGGGCGCCTCACGTGCTCCCACGTGACCCTCAAATAGTTGTTCAACGCTCATATGAAAAAGGGGAAATTCCAAAGACAGTTCCCATTTTGAGGCGCTTCACGTGATCCCACGTGACCCTCTAATAGTGCTTAGCACTTTCAAATGAAAAAGGGGGATAAATCCAAAGACAATTCCCATTTTGGGGCGCCTCACGTGATCCCACGTGACCCCCAATAGTGATTATCACTTATAAAACAAAAAGGGAATATACCCAAAGAATCAGTGCCCAATTCTGGGGCGCCTCACATGTCCACACGTGATGGCCACAAGATTTAAGAGTTTAACACTTATATGTATAGACGGGGATGTGAACCCAAGGGTACCACACCAACTTTCAGGTGCCTCACATGCCACACATGAGCGTATCAATTTTCAGTGTTTAACAATGCTTTAGAGCCTCACGTGGGAGCACGTGAGCGCCGAGCAGATATTGGTGTTTAACACCATGAGGAGCGAACCTTAGCCCAAATTAGCCAAGTCTTCCGAGGCCAAAACCCTTTTGATCACCAGTCAACCGAGCCCTTCTATACTCAGATCTTCCCAAATCGATCTTAATTCCAAAGATGACTAAGGATTTCCAAACATATGGTATTTAGAAAGATGCTCACTCCACCATGATCTCCTTCCAATCGGGAATTCGGTTCAAGGGTACATCTCTCCACACCTCTGATACATGTCGTTGTAATTTTTCAACGTCTTTAGAGAGGTGGAGGGTCCCGACAACCAACAACTCTTTGGTTCCTTCCCAAATTGATGAGCACATCCCAATGGACTGCAATGTCCTTAAACTAGCTACGGACCGCAACGTCCTTAAACTAGCTATGGACCATAACGTCCTTAAAATACAACGGACCGCAATGTCCTTAAACTAGCTATGGACCGTAACATCCTTGAACTAACAACGGACCACAACGTCCTTAAACTAGTTATGGACCGCAACGTCCTTAAATTAGCTGCGGACCGCAACGCCCTTAAACTAAACCCTCATACCAAAAATGGTGATCTATGGACCGTAACGTCCTTAAACTAAAGCAATAGAGCCCAAATTCTCTTTTGTTGGGTCAGAATGATCCCAAAATCATGCAGAGTAGATGTTAGTCTAAAGTTAGACTAACGTATCCTCAAAAACATTCAAGTTGATTTTAAATTCAAAACGAGATTAACAGTCCTTAAATCAAACCAAACCCAAATCTAAGAAAATACGGATTTGGAATAATCCACGCCCTATGGGCGACAACACAAATTAGTCTCTGTATACAATCCACGGGTAACCAAAAATAAAACACACACACGATATGAAGTGACCTTCTGGAGCAGGAGAAAGTGGTTATCGCTACACAGTAACGTAATTAACTCAGGGGCTTGCACTACAGGGAGAGCATCCCCACAATCAAAAGCCCCTCACAACAAGGGGGAATCTGACGAAGTCCGCTACAACGGTCGTATCCGTCCAAACATATGAATCAGAGTGCCATAAATCAACCTGGCATCTTTGGAGAGGTGGACGGATAAACCCAAATAGTATCTGCCCCCAAATTCAGGCAAGACGACTTACGCGGTTCGTCTTCCCGGCTTTCGACGGTAAACAAAGATTCTCTGCCCGTGCAATAGATGTGGGAATAAGTACCGGCAGAAGGTAGAATTCGTAGAGCTTCATATCGTTAAACATGGTTTTACTAGATTTTAAACAACTTAGTTATATCAAGGGGAAGGAGAAGAAGACAGTAATGCGGCAGAAGAAGAAGAAGAAGACGGTAATAGGGCAGAAGAAGAAGACGGTAACTTCTTTCCAGAAGAAGAAATGGAGGATATTGTAGAGGCTGCCCTAGGTGAATCTATTCTTACCGAAAATGGCATTCCTTCCGGTCAAGGACCACGTGCGGATAAATATGAAAAGTTTATGAATGATGCTAGAAAACCAATTTATGAGAATGCAAAGTATTCCACCCTCTCATGGTTCGTCCAAATTTTCTAGATTAAGTGCCTAAATGAATGGAGCAACAAGTCATTCACAGTACTTCTGAAGTTCTTGAAAGATTCTATGCCCTCGGAAAATAACATGCCCGACAGCTGGTACGGAGTCCAGAAGATGATGTCTGATTTGGGTCTGAAGTGTGAGAAGATTCAAGTATTTCCCAAAAGTTGCGTGTTGTACCGGAAAGAGAATTCAGATTTGAAAGAGTGTCCAACATGCGAAGAGGCCAGTTATAAGCCGAAAGATTCTGATAAGAAGCCTGATATACCTGTCAAGATAGCACGATACTTTCCCATAACACAGAGGCTGCAGAGGCTATTCAGATGCAAGAAAATAGCCGAGGCAATGATTTGGCATCACCGTGCTCTTCCAAGTGAAGATGGAAAATGAGTCATCCAAGAGATTCACCGGCATGGAAGGATTTCGATAGGAGGCACAAAATATTCAGTAGCGATCCTCGCAATGTCAGGCTCGGACTCGTTAGTGATGGCTTCTGTCCATTCAACTATATGGCTGGAAGCCACAGCATATGGCCCGTTATAATGATAGTTTATAATCTGTCGCCTTGGTTGGCTATGGATCAATCATACTTTATGATGCATCTTCTTATCGACAGACCAAACTCACCGGGAAATAATATCGACGTCTATCTCCGACTTCTGATCGATGAGTTAAAATCTTTATTCATTGATGGTGTAGAGACTTACGATGCAAACACAAATACAACCTTCATACTGCGTGCGGCTTTAATATGGACAATTAATGATTTTTCTGCGTATGGAATGCTATCAGGTTGGTCCGTACATGGTCACAAAGCATGTCCTTATTACCATCAACATACAATATCGAAATTCTTGAATTTTAGCAGGAAGGTTTATTATTGCGGCCATCGACGTTTCTTGCCTCTAGACCATCCCTACAGGTTATACGCTGTTCACTTTGATGGTCACCAGGAGTTTCTTGGACCTCCAGCCCCATTGTCCGAAGAGGACGTGACTGCTCAATGGGATGGTTACAATAATATGACCTTCGGGATAGATCCGACAAAACAGGTCAAACCACCATTCTGGAACAAGTTAGGTATTTTCTTCGAGCTTCCGTACTAGTCAACAAATTTAGTGCGTTATTGTCTGGACGTCATGCACATAGAGAAGGGAGTATCCGAGCACGTACTCAACTTACTTCTTTGTAAAGACGGAAAATCGAAAGACAACTTCCATGCGCGGATGGAGCTTCAGGACTGGGAAATTAGAAGTGAATTACATCCTAAACCGATAGCGGGTAAACCAGGCAAGTTTGTACTTCCCAATGCCGCGTATCATATGTCACAACCGGAGAAGAAAAGAATCCTGCATGTGTTGCATGATTTGAAAGATCTCACAGGTTTCTCAGGATCATTTAGCAAGAAAATAAAAAATATGAAAGGCAAGATCGATAGGCTAAAAGTTATGATCACCATGTTATTATGGAGCACCTTCTCCCATTAACCTTCAGGACTTTCCTTCCCCAATCGGTTGGTCTAGTAATCAATGACCTATATTGCTTTTTTCGAGAATTATGCGCTAAAATCCTGGATGTTGTGACGCTGGAGAAACTAGAAAATTCTATTCCGTTGATACTTTGCAAATTTGAGCGTATTTTCCTACCGTCATTCTTCGATATCATAATACACCTTACGGTTCATCTTGCAACTGAGATTAAGTTAACCGAACCGGTACAATATCGATGGATGTATCCCGTCGAAAGGTACGTGGAATTTTTCGTTTCGCGCAATTTGTAAAATTACTGTTGTGCTATATGCCCATATTTATTTATTTAACATATTTTTCTTTATGTGGCTCTACACTCTAAAAAGTATATAAGCAATAGAAATCGACCAGAGGTTTCTATCATGCAAGGTTATCTTCTAGATGAAGCAACCACATTTTGTTCCCGCTAACTGGACGAGAACATTGAGACGAAACTTAACCGGCCTCGAAGAATTCAGGATGGGCCATATGGTAAAGCAGATTATAAGAGAGTAGACACTATGTTTATCAACAAGATATATCGGTTTATCCTTCTCAATAGCGCATGTCTTGAAGAAATTAGAGAGCAAGTTGTTTTTGGATTAATTGTTATATTTGTGTTTGTGTGTGTATGAAATGATATAATATTAATATCATAATTTATTGTTGAGAACAGAATTCATTTTAACAAGGTACGTGAGGGGCATCCTGATTGGAATGATGAACGATTGGAAAAATATCATCAGGATAATTTTTGCGATTGGATTGCAGATCATGTAAGTTGTTCGAATAACTTGTTATTGCTACCAAACTTAATTTAAACTTATATCGTTATGTATTTGTCGTAAAATTTATTTTGTTAGATCCACGATCCGAACTTGTTTGCATCATTAGAGAGTGATTCAAGATGTTTAGCTCAGTTTTGTAGTATGGAGATTGCATATTATAAAGGATTCGATGTCCATAGATACAAATTCGAAGTTAAGAACATGGAAACATCTCGAACCACTCAGAATAATGGGATTGCGACGGTAGGATCGAATGCTGTGATTTATTATGGATATTTAAATTGCATACTTGGCACCTAATATCCCAGAAGATCAGAACCGTTTTATATATTTCAGTGTACTTGGTACGATACACGAACCGATACGGATAAGTGGAGAAACAATCTCAGGACATGGAAAGATGAATATGGATTGACCAATGTGAACACACTTCGATTTTACGGTCAGGATGATCCGTTTATCTTTTCGAACCAAGCGTTCCAAGTATACTACTCACGGTGTTTGAAGCATCCGGGATGGAGTGTCGTATGCCGTTGGAAACCCAGGGATGTTTACGATATCCCAGAATTCGAGGACAGCGATGAGGATGAAGAAGAGAGAAGACTTAGAATGCTCCGACCGTCTGTTTCAAAAGACGGGTTGTCTTCGGCTGATCATGACGTTACGTGGATTAGAAATGATATCGATGATGAAATCCAATTAGATATGTCTAACGTGTTAAAGGAAAAATGTTATCAGTAATGTTATATTATTACTTCACATTTTACGATCTATATATATATATATATAGCATGCATATGTAATGATTTTACTCTTGTCTAGAATTGATGACGATGATGGGAGCAGCGAGGAGCGGTAGGAGCACCAGCCACGGCACCGGCAGAGACAGAGGCAGAGCGGTTCTGCCGCCCGGAGAGCTGCGTAGGGAGCTTCAGAGGGCCGGTCTTGCACCCCGATCGGAGACCCATTCGGATGCCTCCTTCCGTGTGGACTTTGCCACACCTCCAGGTATATTGCACGCATATTCATTTTGAATGCAATATTATAGATATGCATGCATATTTATGTCAAAATTACTTATATAGTCAATATTTGATTGTATAGCTGTTGGTGGTGTGTCCACATCAGAGGAAAAGGTCACTCCCGTACCTCCAGGTATGTTTATATATCCTATAGTGCATGCATATTGATTTAGAATGCTATATCATAAATATACATACATTTTTTTTGCTCTTACGTACTTAGATAATCAGTTTTTAATTGTCTAGTTGTAGGTGGTGCCTCCACTTCTCGGGCAGAGCCCACCACCGCACCTGCGGGTATGTTTATATATCATATAGTGTATGCATGTTGATTTAGAATATTATATTATTGATATACACATTCTTTTTGCAATTACTTATATAATCAATATTTGATTGTCTAATTATAGGTGGTGTGTCCACGTCTGGTGCAGGGGCCACTCCCGCCACCTCCATACCCTCCTCTCAGTCTGCAGGTTTATATGAATAACTATAAAATATTTTTTCATTTTACATATCTTTTAAGAATAAACATGAAGTTCATGTAATTTTATCAATGTTTATTTTCTACTTGGAGGGGATGCGTCCACGTCTGGATCACATGCTCCAGAGGATCTATCATCCCGCTCGTGCTGCTGCCCGGCCCCAGGCTCGTGCTTCTGTCGCCGGAGGTATATATCACACTTCAATTTTCGTTAAAGCTTAATTTCTTAATACCACTTTGTTTTAATATTGATTGTCTTGATATTTCTTATAGATGCAGGGCAACTCCATCCCGAGAGAGGGACTCGAGGCCCGAATCATTCCCATAGGTTGAGGCCCGACAGAGTTAGGGGGGAGGCAACATCCCCCACTTCTTTACTCCCGATTATTGCTATACCGGCGATTATGCCGAGAGGTTCGGCCGGTATATGGGGGATGAGAGCCGCCTCGTGAAGAAGTATCCATTTCACGTTGGGTGGGGCGATCAGCACCGGCGCTCATTTGCCCTCTTCTGGGATCAGACACAGGTATTAATATATATTTTCATTTGACTTATCCAATATATTTATTATTATTTAACACTTACAATTTAATAACATTGTTTTTTTGTATTTGCAGTTGTATTACGACTTTCAGCATGTACCCGACCCTGATCACCCTGAGAGAGTGCTCAATCTTCACGCTCTGTACCATGGCCTGATGAAGAACATGCAATCAAAGGTCCGATACAATAGAAACGAGCTGAAGATCGACTGCTATTCCCTGTGGATGGCGACTCCCGAGGTAGAGAGAGTGGCTCTCCTACATACTCCGGTCTTTACGAGAGTCGACATAGATACATGGCCTCTTTTGTGCCATTATTTCGACTCTCAGCGCAAACAGGTTTGTAATTTAAATGTAATTCATTATTTAGTATATAATTTATTTTTTTGTGTTTCTTAATTAGAAAACTAAGTCTGAATGTGTTGTGCAGAAACAGGCCGATCAAAATAAAGAGAATAGGAAGTCGGCGAAGAGGGGTCGCCCCACTTATATAGGTGGCTCGAGAAATATTACTCGTGCCATAGAGGCATCGGTAAATTACAATAGATCTACTCTGATATAATGTAATATTAAGAGTTATTTTATAATATATGTAAAATTTTTGCGAATTGCAGAGCTCAACCTTGACGAATGGTGGTACATCGAGCGTGTTGACCACGTATCTTGTCGTCCACGGTACCTCGACAGATCCCGCCACGGGCGAGTTTCGATTCCCCGACACCGCTATCCAGGAGTATTGCGTAAGTGTTAATATTTATTCTAACAGGTTTGAAATTTTTGTTTTGAAAAGTTCAAATTTAAATAATATACTTATATTTTTAATGGTTAATATTGGTGTAGGAGCGGGTGGTGGAGCAGGCAGAGGCATCGGGGATAGATTTTACTGGACAGAAAGATCCGATGATGCTGACCCCAGTTCTACACACCGCACACGGAGGGCACCACGGAGGTTGGGAGAGAGGCCGGGGACTGGGTCCTAGCAGGGCCCATATGAGGTTGGACTCCACTCCGGCGGTTACTTCCCCTACCCCCTGTGAGCGACATCTAGTGCATGATGTTGCCGCCTTGAAGACCACCGTTGAGGAGTTGAAAGAGATGTTGGTACGTATACTACTTAATAGTAAAATATTATATCACATTATAGATAGTAACATATGTAATATTAGTAGCCTGAGCTTATTTGGTTGTAGACTTAGATTTGATTAATCATACTTAGATAAAAAACTATTTAAATAAAATAAACTACGGTTTTCCAAACTAGATATCCAAACGAGGCCTAAGTCTCTAAGTATTCTTAAGATTGGGGTTTCGCAATAACCTGATAATGATACGAATTCGACTAAAATCTAATACACAGTTCTTACTCATTTATTACACACAAAATTGAACAGATACGACAGGCTGATTCGGCTGCGGCTCCACATGCATCTCCTTCGGCTGCTGCTCCGCAAGCCACTACCTCGGCTGCGGTTGAGCAGACCACTTCTGCAGCTCCACAGCCCGTTTAGACTCCCGCACAGTCCGCTTATTCATTGGTCGAGTTTTTGACGACTCAGGGCTGCACCGAGGAGCAGATGCGTCAGATTACGGCGTTTATCGCCTGTAAGCTTCCCTAGTACCCTCTCATGAAAAGTAGAGATACAAGTGATACCACGAGAAGAATAGCCACGAACCATGCGCGCGCGTACACATACACACACATGCAACAGACACAAAAAAGATGAGACAAAATAGTGAGTATTTAAAGAGAAAAATAGGTAGATCAGGTCTAAGTTAACACTAAATACAACATTATAACAATATACTCTCCATTTTGTCTATTCCTTTCTTGTCTGTTTACGGGACTTTCCGAGCGATTGTTCGCTGACGACATTCCTTTTCTTTCTTCTTTAGAATGTTTTCAGGTGGATCAGACCTTCAGGAGATCGAGCCCACCAGCGAAAACTTAGACCAGCTAGCTTTCGACCCAGAGCTTTAGATTCCTTGTACACATTTACATTCTGTATTTTCCATTTCTGTTATGCCACTGTTTAGGCATTGCTTTTCATTCCATGTATTTACTTTTCAGATGTATTGTAAAAAGAATGTTAATAAATAAAGTTATTGTTCAATTATATCTATTGTCATTGTCTCTTGTGCATTTTTACTTATATTGCTTAGATACGCTTAGCGTGTTTACTTCAGAATAAATACGTAGCGGCCTCGTCACGTCTTCTGCCCGTACACTGAGAAGCGGGGCGTGACAATTCCTCTGACAAAACTAGGGTTTAATCCTGCATAAAAAAAACGGCTGAGATCGACTCACGTGTTCCCACGTAACCCCTTAAAACAAGTGCTTAGCACTTTCAAAAGGAAAAGGGAATAAACCCAAAGTCAGTCCCTGTTTTAGGGCGCTTCGCGTGCTCCCACGTGACCCCCAAACAGTTGTTCAACACTCATATGAAAAGGGGGGAAATTCCAAAGACAGTTCCCATTTTGGGGCGCCTCACATGATCCCACGTGACCCTCTAATAGTGCTTAGCACTTTCAAAAGAAAAAGGGGGATAAACCCAAAGACAATTCCCATTTTGGGGCGCCTCACGTGATCCCGCGTGACCCCTAATAGTGCTTATCACTTATAAAAGAAAAAGGGCATAAACCCAAAGAATCAGTGCCCAATTCTTGGGTGCATCACGTGTCCACACGTGATGGCCATACGATTTAAATGTTTAACACTTATATGTATAGACGGGGATGTGAACCTAAGGGCATCACACCAAATTTCGGGTACCTCACGTGCCACACGTGAGCGTCTCAATTTTCAGTGTTTAACACTACTTTAGAGCCTCACGTGGGAGCACGTGAGCGCCGAGCAGATATTGGTGTTTAACACTATGAGGAGCCAACCTTAGCCCAAATTAGCCAACTCTCCCGAAGCCAAAACCCTTTTGATCACCAGTCAACCGAGCCCTCTTATACCCAGGTCTCCCCAAATCGATCTTAGTTCCAAAGATGACTAAGGATTTCCTAACAAATGGTATCTAGAATGATGCTCACTCCACCATGATCTCCCTCCAATCGGGAATTCGGTTCAAGGATACATCTCTCCACACCTCTGATATATGTCGTTGTAATTCTTCAACATCTTCAGAGAGGTGGAGGGTCCCGACAACCAACAACTCTTTGGTGCCCTTCCAAACCGATGAGCACATCCCAATGGACCGCAATGTCCTTAAACTGCTACGGACCGCAACGTCCTTAAACTAGCTATGGACCGTAACGTCCTTAAACTACAACGGACCGCAACGTCTTTAAACTTGCTATGGACCGTAACGTCCTTGAACTAACAACGGACCGCGACGTCTTTAAACTAGCTGCGGGTCGCAACGTCTTTAAACTAGCTGCGGGTCGCAACGTCCTTAAACTAAACCCTCATACCAAAAATGTTGATCTATAGACCGTAACGTCCTTAAACTAAAGCAATAGAGCACAAATGCTCTTTTGTTGGGTCAGAATGATCCCAAAACCATGCTGAGTAGATCTTAGTCTAAAATTAGACTAACTTATCCTCAAAAAATATTCAAGTTGATCTTAATCCCAAAACGAGATTAACAATCCTTAAACCAAACCAAACCCAAATCTAAGAAAATACGGATTTGGACTAATCCACGCCCTACGGGCGAAAACACAAATTAGTCTCCGTATACAATCCATGGGCAACCAAAAATAAAACAAACATACACGACATGAAGTGACCTTCTGGAGCAGGAGAAAGTGGTTATCGCTACGCGGTAACGTAACTACAGGGGCTTGCGCCTGCAGGGAATAGCATCCCCACAATCAAAAACCCCTCACAACGAGGGGGAATCTGACGAAGTCCGCTACAACGGTCGCATCCGTCCAAACCTCCGATACACGGTGCCATAAATCAACTTGGCATCTTCGGAGAGGTGGACGGATAAACCCAAATAGCATCTGCCCTCAAATTCAGGCAAGACGACCTACGCGGTTCGTCTTCCCGGCTTTCGGCGGTAAACAGATTCTGGCACGCCCAGTGGGACCTCTTCCTCTTTCCACTCCACACTTCGTATGTCGTGTTTCGTGAACGAATCGTGGTTTAATATGGTTGCCCCTGGATTCGAGGTACTAAGATTTGGTGTCTTGCTCCATACAGAAAAGGAGATAACATCGATGGCCTCCAGCTGCACAACCTGCAACAGCAACTCCCACTCCGTCCCCGCCGGAGGAGTGACTTACGGGCCCCAAGCGGCCTCCATCTTCGCAATACCAGTGGAACAGGTGACTCAGGCCACCACTGGATTGTTCTTCGGGGCCATGCACCCGCCAACGAGCTTCAATGCTTCAATGTCATCACATGAGGCTCCAAAGAAGCCGGTCTTCGATCGGCTTGAACTGCGCGGCCCCTCTCAACGGGTCGTCCAATTCCAATGCCTCAGTCTTTAACAGGCTGAGCTTAAGCTCAAATGGGCCTGCAAATAGGCTTGCCATACCTGAAGGGGTTATCCCGAAACGGATAGCCATTCCAGCTCCGGTAGACGAAGTCGTCAAAGGGGCTTCTCCTTTTAAAGGATCGGTCTTCACAAGACCGGTCGTTCCGACTCCCGCTGTGGGCGAAGTCACCAAGTCTTCTTCCATGCCAAAAAGTCGGCCTTTGCAAGATTGACCGTTCCCTTTCAGCGGACGTCAGTCTTCGACAGGCTGACACCAATAACATCCCATTATAGCAGAGGTCATGACGAAGTCACTCCAACAACAGAGATGGTCCCATCTGCACGACCTGCTCGACTCGCCACTGGCGCCGAGTGAGAAAAGCTGGGGGAAGTTCCCCTTCTGAACTTACCCCACCAGCCCCAATGGTGGAAATTAATGCTGATGTTCCAACTGGGAACAGTTTTGAGCTGCTCATGAGGGTGCGCAAGAACTCTCCAACTGCTATATAGAAGAAGTCTCCTCCACCTGCTGAAAGCACAACACAGGTGAAGCCGGAACAACCTCCTCAGCGGTTGTCTTCCAAGATCCACAGAGTCTGGTAGAGAGTCCAAGACTCTGTGATTGAAAAAGATTATTCTCGCCGGCTGAAGAAAATGAAGTCTCGACAAGAGGAGGACCATCCCTCCGTCATACCACGGAAGGTATCATCTGCATGGGTGCCTGCTGCAACGGCCCCCTCAACTTTGGTCTCCCACAAGAAGAGAATGCCTGAGAATCTCCCACCACCGGCAGCAAATATCAAAGGCAGTGGACCCAAACGCCCCAAGTCTGGGGCTATGGTTGTGCATACCGTCTACATGGCATCCGGAAAAAAGGATAGTCATGCTTTCGTGAGTCATAGACCACTCACATGGTTTTTGACGAAAGCTCAGGAGCAACAACAAAAGCTCCAAGAGATGTTGACAAGGATGGCCGCACTCACCGGGCAGAAAGAAAGCCTGGAAGCATCGTCGGAACAACGCCAGAAGCAGGAGACTGACACCGAATTCTTACGGAGAGTGCTTGAAAAGAAAGACAAAGAGACCGCGGAACAAGCGGCTAATATAAAACAAATGGCGCTTCTGTTCCAAGACATGGTGGGGATGATGATCCAGCCGGATCCTCCAGCCGAAGACCCTCCAATAATCATTGAAGACGACAGAGGGGAGACATCAAACCCTCCTCCGGCTTTATCAGCAGCCAGGGAGGAAACGATCTCCAAATCTACCCTTGATGACTACATAGCTCAACAAATACGAGCTCATCAGGCAAGTGAAGCGGCTGGTCAAGTCGTCAGAACTGGACGACCTTATCCAGGCTGGTACGATCAAATTAAGTACCCGCGGGGATATACGATCCCTAAGTTCCGCGTGTATAAAGGGACGGGCAATCCACACTAGCATGTTGCTCAATTCAGAGCTTTGTGCGGTAATACCGAGGGCGATGACAAACCATTTCTTTGCCAATTTGTCGGCAGCTTGGCGGAGATAGCATTTGAATGGTATTCGGAGCTTCCGAATGATTCCATCAAGACATTTACAGAAATGGAGCTACTGTTTATGCAACGGTTCACGAGCGCTAGCGAGCGCACCCCAATCACGGCATTAATCAACGCCAGGGTCAAATCGGGAGAGACCTGGGTTCAATACGCAATTCGGTGGCGTAACCTATGGTCCAAGTGTGAACAGCGCATAGAAGAAGCTCCTGCTGTGGGCATGTTCATGGAGACCCTTGATCCTCAGGCAACTATATCCCAGTTTATGATATTCTTCAAGGCGACCACCTTCCAGGCCTTGATTGACAAACTGGTCCAAATGGACCAGATGGGCCATAGGTCGTCCTCTTCAAAGACAGATCTTCGGAATGAAAAGGGCAAAGGGAAAGCGACCTTCGTCGCCAACGCTCAATAACAACCGAGTGACCCGAAACCGGTGGCTCGCCAAAACAACAAACCGTGAGCCCTCGAAGAGAAGTTGAGACGTCCTCACTCGTTTCCCCGGGATAAAACGAGGAGATTGTTTGAGCTGGCAGAGCACAACAGACTCATCACTCTGCCGGATCCGAGACGCCCGCTGCAATCAGGCGACGTCAAAAATCCCAATTACTGTCCCTACCACCGAATAATGGGCCACCCAATCGAAGATTGCTACGTCTTCAAAAACTGGGTTGAAGACCAGTACCAACAGGGCAAGTTCGCGCTGTCTGAAAACTGGAAGGTAAACCCGCCACAACAGCACGCTCCTAAAAAGATGGATACGCCGGGGGCATCATGCTCATTTGTAGAAGAAGCTCCGTGGGAAGTCGTCCTTTCGGCTAAAACTACAAGAAAGCTGAAGGATCTTCAAGTATGTCTGGCGATTAGGTAGAAAAGCCCACTGGAGCCTGAGATTATTGACGAAATGCTGAAACCGCGCCCAATGCTGAAAGTTGGTAACGATGGGTAAAACCTCCAGGCCAAGCCACCGAAGTCTTCAAAGAAAAAGAAGAAGGCCAAGAAGCCCGTGAAGCTCTATGGAAATAGTACGGGTCTGCAAAAATACATCGACGCACTGGAGGAATACAACCAAAAGGCACGGACCCCAGCCACACTGGAAGAGTTCTTCAACCATGTTCTTGAGAACGGAAACAGTGACATTGATGAAGGAGACGATTCTTCGGAAGAACCTGAGGATTATGTGGCGAGTTGTCACATGATCTCTCACTCTTCGATAAATGGCAAAGAAACTCCTGACGTAGAGAAACTGGGGGCAGATCCAGAACCAAAATCGATGGAACCGTCAGATGACCTCATCGACAAGCTGCTGAATGAAGCTCTTCAAAAGAGTAAAGCTGATCGAGAACGTGAAGCATCCATTTACGAAAAGGCCAAGCGTCAGCGTCAAGCTGAAAAAGCTCCGATGATGAGAAGCCATAAAGTACCTCAACCGGATCAAAGTGTCTTTGCCACTAGCAAGAGCATAATCAAGATAAGAAAGCAGTTCGCCAAAGCTCTGTCAATGGAAATGAAGCTACCACCTTTCAAAGAAAATACTTCCGGGAGTACGTGCCCCGACAAATCGGATGTACATCCGAACTACTTGTAAGGGAGAAAATTCTCTTCTAAAATCCTTACGACTCTCGATAGAAAAATATATACTTAGGAATCCTCACGATTCTTAAGGAGAAAATACATTTACGAGATCCTCTCAACTCGTAGGGAGAAAAGTCTTTATGAGACCCTCACGGCTCATAAAGTTGAAAAGTCTTAGGCAGCAGACCTAAACCTGTTTCCTAAGACATCGCTACCCTACAAGGAGTTCAAGATGAACCGCTATTTACCATTTACAAGACGTATTTGCTAAAAAGACACGACAGTACGACTGCGTATGTGTTTAAATGGAAATGGTGTCCAAAATGTGCTGATTTATGTACGACGCTAGCGCTCGCACTTAAAAGAAAATTCCCAGGGGTGAAGTATAGAGCTCATATACAGAGAGGGGATTCCTGTACGAATATATGATGAAAGGAAAATATTCAGCAGAAAACATTCAACACTCAATAATAAGGGAAGTACATCGATTTAAATATACTACTCTACGGGGAAAAGATCACCAAATATGGGATCAGAGTTACAGTGGTTAGCAAAACAAAATACAAAATTCTCCAATTCTCTTTCTGCTTTCTCTAACATGTCGAAGCGACGGTTTTCATGAGGATTTGCTCCCTACCGGTTAGCACTGTGCTCATCAGCAAAAGCAGACATGACAGCCCGCCGGGCTCTTATCTGACCCAGTAGATGAACCGAGCGATCCTTCAGAGCTTGGGTAATCAAGCATGCCTTACGGAAACACTCGATCTTATCCTCCTCCCTATCAAGAATTGCTAGGGTCGTCTCTGCCGGATGAGGAGGAATATCGGCGAGCACGGATAGAAAGATCGTCCGGAGCCAAATGGAGCCCATAGGAAGAGGAGATCCCCTACGAATCAGAAGCTCGTACATCACCGCGTCACATTGAGCGTCGGTGAGAAGGGGATCTGCTAGCCGCGCAGCAAGGCGAGGAACCATTTCCTCGATGGGCACCTCCCATGGTTGCCGACGAGCGTGGGGGCGGTTGCAAGCCATAACCTGGAGTTTGTTTCTCAAGATGATCACCCTAAGGTCTAAATGGTTTTCTCTTTAGAGGGGAAGAAAGGCATCGGCTTCAAGTTATAAAAGGGAGCATTCAATGCTATGCACAGAAAATGTTGCGCATGGTGAAACTATTTCCAAGGCCTAGAAAAAGGGGAGAGCATGGGAAATGAAAGAGGTGACTCATCGGAATCAGAGTAGGGAGATGAAATGACCTCATCAGCCGAGCCTCGCGTGCATAGCATGTGAGCACCAGCCTAGATCCTTATTGGAAATTAAAACAGCACCGCACATGCATAACACGTGAGCGGACGCTAATGCAGGATTGAAATCCCCAACAGTGGCTCATGCGCAAAACATGTGAACACCAACAACAGTATGACAAAACTTCATACAGAACACATGTAAAACATAAAAAAAAGGGGGAAAGGAAAGTTTTGTCATTCATACTCCGAAAATTCATACAAAAATAAAAGAAAATGTTTACAATGGTAAAACATTAAATCCAGGACATGGATTAAGAAATTCGGAAGTAAGGCCATCTAAAATGCTTCTGGCCTCTCTGACCATTCTCGTGTGCATCCTTTCACGAATATAAGCGTCAAAATCCTCGCTAATGTCCTATGCCCTCTGATAAGCAGCGATTATCGTCGTCTGTTGGAAAATCTGATGCAGGATATCAACAAGATTATCTCACCGTTTCTTTGAGATCAGGCCCATCAGATATACTGAGTGCACCTTATCTTCAGCATCATCCAGTGCCTTAAGCGGCATGGCTTCGTAAAATCTAGGAAGTGATCCCCAAATTGCTCTCACTATAATCTTCAAAAGAGCGGAGCGACGAGGAAGTAGTCGACCGTTGTATTCATTGAAGAGACTCATAATCTCAGCGCATTGGGCGTTTGTAAACTCCTAGTTTTGACAACGGCCTTGTTCGCGAAAGTTTTCATAAGAAATAATTTCGTCAAGATCGTACAAAAGAGCGGCCATAGTGTCTGAAAAGAGAAATCAGTGAAAGTTTAGTGATCAAACTGATCAAGAAAAGGCTTACTGAAACAGACGTTGGAATTCAAACAAATTCTTGGGAAAGCAAGTTCTTTTGAAATACCCAACAAATTCAAATTTATGCGAATAAGGGTAAAACTCTATGAAAAGATTTTCATGAACACCAGGGAATAAAACTCCCGAATGGTCCTCTTGATCTTTCAGAGCTAAGCTTTTCGCCAGAGGAATTAAATTCCTTTTATGTTATGGAATTAAATTCCAAAACCTCATAAAGAAAATTTGAGAAACAAAATCCCATGAATCCTCAAAAAGAATCAGAGGGGAATGCCCGAGATATGGAGGTTTACTGCTCAAAGATCACATCTTTGGGTCTCTAAGAAATGGTTTCAGAGGAGAGCAAAGCTTTCATAATGGATTTAAAATACAGAAATTTTGTTCAAAAAGAAAAGTTTTCTTTTGATGTGCAAGATCTTTACCTAAAAATGGGTTTCTTTTTGACAGAGTTTAACTCTGGAATTACAATGGCAGAGAACTAAGGTCTAAGGAGGAGAATTAAATTCTCAAAGAAAACGAAGTAGGAAGAAGATGAAAGAAACAATGGCTGAATATGGAACCAAACCCTTGCATTTATAAGACGTGACAAGGGCGGTTCACCTCCCCGTTCCCCTAGGCAATGCAACGGCTGTAAAGGTGAACTCATGTGCAAGCCACGTGAGAACAACGCTGTGGGGGTATTTGTTCCCTCATGAAAACTGAATAATAAATATAAAAGCAATAGGAAAAGTCCCCAAATGGAGCATCACGTGCCCACACGTGATAGGCACTGTGCTTGATAAAGCAAGGCTGAAATTGAGGCTAAAACTGAGCCTCACGTGCAGACATGGAATCTTCTATATACAAAGTATACAGGCGCCTTCTTAAAACAAACAATTGGCCAGGAAAAAGTCACGTGATAACACATGACGCTCTTTGATGTGCTTAACTTTGAGGGGTCACGTGCTACACGTGATGGGCTCCTATGCCTTCTGAACCAATAGAATTAAATTCTAAAATAAAAGGGATCAAAACCCTATTTGGAAAATACTTCCTTAGATCTTTCTAAACAAGAAAGATTGCGTTCTGTAAAATAGAGCGCCGTTGAATTAAAAATCCAATGGTGATTAAAAAATCACCAATTTACATAAGAAGATTCTGTATAGGAAAATATTTTCCTAATCTTGTGAGAAATATCTTCTGTAAAACAGAAGTTCTTGGATTAAAAATCCAACGGTGAATAAAATTCACCGATTGATCTAAAAGATCATTTTGGTTGGTTATAAAATCAATCAAAATCTCCCAATAAGAGATTTTAAAAACAAATTGATTCTTTCTTTCTCCTATAAATAGGAGCCAAGAGACACAAAAGAAAAAGAGGGAGAAAGAAAAAAAGGAGGAGAAAAAGAGCAGAAAGAAAGAGAGAAAAAGAAACTCCGGGTAAGAAAAAAGAACAAAAACACAGAGAATATCTCATCCCCTTTTCACCTCCATAAGAGTTTAAATCTTCTAAAAAAAACTTAGTTCTTCCTTTGGTTGAGATCTGCAGAAGTAGATCTCCCCACAAATTGAGAATTTAATTCTCATCGGGGAGATCCTGCCATGCAGATCCAAAACCTAGGGGAAGATCTAAATTCAGAGAATTTAATTCTCCCAAAAAGTATATAGGAATTTAATTTCTCTGATAAAACAAGGGTTTAACCCTTCATATAAGAACTCAGTTCTTCCTTATGGTGAAAAATCTGCATAAGCAGATCTCCTCACAAGTTGAGAATTTTATTCTCATCGAGGAGATTCTGTCATGCAGATCCCAAACCTAAGAAAAAAACTAAGTCCTAAGAATTTAATTCTTACAAAACAGTAGGCTCGAAAGTCTCGAAATTCAGGATCGCCATGCACATAAAAGGATTGGCATCCAACTTGATAATGACCGACCACATGCTCCCACGTGAACACCCTTGATGAACAAAAGAGGACAACAGAGATTGGCTCACATGATCCCACGTGACCCAACAGCGCTTAGCGCTCAGAAAAGAACAAGGGAATAAACCAAAGGAAACAACGCCTCAAATTTTTAGTATTTAAACACTATCTCAAGAGTCTCACATGGCCCCACGTGAGCGCCTCAAATTTGTTAGTGTTTAACACTACTTCAAGCACCTCACGTGGGAGCACGTGAGCGCTAAGCATATACTAGTGTTTAATACTACGAAAGGCCAATGTTAGCCAAACTCAGACCAAATTTCTCGAGAAGCGTCAACTGAGTTCATCATGCTCAGGATCTCCAAATCCAAACTCAGTCCTAGAGATAGCTAATGAGCTCCCAACAGATGGCATCTAAATGATGTTCGTCCCATTCCCCCTCAGTCAGGATATTGGTTCGAGGGTACATCTCTTCATACCTCTGATACATGTCGTTGTAATTCTTCAACGTCTTCAGAGAGATGGAGGGTCCCAATAACCAATAACTTTTGGTGCATCCCCAAACGGTTAAACCAAAACCATACAGACTATGATGTTGTTAAACCAGACTATGATGTCTTTAAACCTCACAGACTATGATGTCTTTAAACCAGGCTATGATGTCTTTAAACCATACCGACTATGATGTCTTTAAACCAGACTATGATGTCTCTAAACCTTACAGACTATGATGTCTTTAAACCAGACTATGATGTCTTTAAACCATACAGACTATGATGTCTTTAAACCGTACAGACTATGATGTCTTTAAACCAGACTATGATGTCTTTAAACCTTACAGAATATGATATCTTTAAACCTTACAGACTATGATGTCTTTAAACCTTACAGACTATGATGTCTTTAAACCAGACTATGATGTCTTTAAACCGTACAGACTATGATGTCTTTAAACCAGACTATGATGTCTTTAAACCTCACAGACTATGACGTCTTTACACCAGACTATGATGTCTCTAAACCTTACGGACTATGAGGTCCTTAAACTCATGGACTATGATGTCCTTACACCCAATGGACCACAATGTCCCTGTAAACTAAAGAAAATCCTGTTGAGTAGATCTTAGTCTAAAATTAGACTAACATATTCTCAACAAACGTTTAAGTTGATTTTAATCTAAAACAAGATTAACGATCCTTAAACCAACCCAAACCCAAATCTAAGAAAATACGGATTTGGACTAATCCACGCCCTACGGGCGACAGCATAAATTAGTCTCTATATACAATCCACGGGAAACCAGAAATAAAACCAACACACATGACATGAAGTGACCATCTGAAGAAGGAGAAAGTGGTTACCGTGATGCGGTAGCGTAATTAACTGCAGGGGTTTGCGCCTATAGGGAAGAGCGTCCCCACAATCAAAAACCTCTCGTACACGAGGGGAATCTGACGAAGTCTGCTACAACGGCTGCATCTGTCTAAACCTCCGATACACGGTGTCATAAATCAACTTGGCATTTTCGGAGAGGTGGACAGATAAACCCAAATAGCATCTGCCCCCAAAATTCAGGCTGGATGTCCCAACGTCCCGGTCGCGTCTTTCGGCGAAGAACAGTCTCTCTCTGTGAAGAAAGAGGAAGATGAAACTTCGGGTTATAAAGATAAGCATTCAAGTCTAGACACGGAAAATTTTGTGCATGATAGAACTATTTCCAAGTCCAGAAAAAGGGGTATGGGGAACAAGATAGTTGACCCATTGGAATTAGAACAAGGAGGTGAAATGACCCCCTCAGCAGAGTCTCACGTGCATGACACGTTAGCACCCGTGTTGATCCTTTTGGGGACTAAAGTGGTGCCGCACGTGCATAACACGTGAGCGCCGGCGCTAGTACAGAATTAAAATCCTCAACAATGCCTCACGCGCAAAACACGTGAATGCCAACAACAGTATAACGACACTTCATGCAAGAAATATGTGAGCATTGGTAAAAAAGGAGAAAATAGGAAGTTTTGTCATTCATGCTCCAGGAACTTATACATGGTAAATAAATAAATAAATAATGTTTACAATAGTAAAAAACTAAAACCCGGACATAGATTGAGGAATTCAGAAGCAAGGCCAAATAAAATGCTTCTGGCTTCTCTGACCATTTTCGTGTGCATTTTCTCACGAATGCAAGCGTCAGGATTCTCGCTGATATCGTCCGTCCTCTAGTAGGAAGAGATTATCGTTGTCTGTTGGAAGACTTGATGCAAGATATCAACAAGATCATCTCGCCGCCTCTTCGAGATCAAGCCCATCAGATATACTAAGTGCACCTTTTCTTCGGCATCATCAAGTACCTTAAGCGGCATGGCTTCGTTAAATTCAGGAAGTGCTTCCCAAATCGCCCCCACGATGATCTTCAAAAGAGCGGAACGACGGGGGAGTAGTCGACCGTTGTATTCATCGAAGCGACGCATAATCTCAGCGCATTGGGCATTTGTAAACTCCAGGTTTTGACAGCGGCCTTGGACGCGAATGTCTTCATAGGAGATAATTTCATCAAGATCATACAGATAAGCGGCCATAGTATCTAAAAAGAAAAATCAGTGAGAGTTTAGTGATCAAAATAATCAAGAAAATGCTTATTGTGAAAATAAAAAAAAGATTCTCATTAAACAGACACGGGAGTTTAAACAACTCTTAACATCCTCATAGAGAAAACAAGTTCTGTTAAAATACCCAACGAATTTAAATTTGTGCAAATAAAAAAAAACCCTATGAAAATGTTCTCAAGAACATCAGGGAATAAAATTCCTGAAGGGCCCTTTTGATCTTTCAGAGCTAAGCTCTTCGGTGAGAAATTAAATTCCTTTTATGCGGTGGAATTAAATTCCATAAACCCCCATGATGAGCAAACGAAAAATAAAATTACCATGAATCCTTAAAGATCAGAAGGGGAATGCCCAAGACATTGAGATTTACTACTCAAAGATCACGTCTTTGGATCTCTAAGAAATAGGTTTCAGAAGAAAGCAAAGCTCTTATGGTGAATTTAAAATCCAGGAAATTTTTTTTTAAAGAAAAGAGTTTCTTTGTTGTTCAAGATCTTTACCTAAAAAGAATTTCTTTTTCTAACAGAGTTCAACTCTGGAATTGCAATGGGTAGAGAACTAAGCCCTGAAGAATTGAATTGAATTCTCAAAGAAGACAGAGAAGGACGAAGATGAAAGAACAGTGGTTTCCCAGAGACAAAACCCTTGCATTTATAAGACGTGACAAGGGTGGTTCACCTCCCCATTCCCCTAGGCAATCCAATGGCTGTAAAGGTGACAGCGTTGCACTCATGTGCAAGCCACATGAGAACAACGCTGTGGGGGCATTTGTTCCCTTATAAAAAAATAAATAATAAATAAAAATCGATGGGAAAAATTCCCGAAATAGAGCATCACGTGTCCATACGTGATACGCCTTGGAGCAAAGATTATAGGCATTGCGCTTAATAATTAAGGCTAAAATTAAGCCTCACATGCACGAACGTGAGCATCTATATACAAAATATATAGGCGTCTTCCTAAAACAAATAACAGGCCAGAGAAGCTCACGTATTAGCACGTGATGCTCGTTGTGGGCTTAACTTCGTGGGGGTCACGTGCTACACGTCACATTTCTGAACATCAGCTCACGTGCGAACACGTGATGCTTTTCTTTGGGACTGCTGCATATAAGCAAACCGGTTTAATGCTATGGGGTCACATGCTACACGTGAGAGTTCCTACTGCCTTCTGAGCCGATAGAATTAAATTCTAAATAAGAGGGATCAAAACCCTATTTGGAAAATATCTCCTTAGATCTTTCTAAACAAGAAAAATTACGCTCTATAAAACAGAGCACCGTTGGATTAAAAATCTAATGGTGATTAAAAATCACCAAGTTACAGGATAAGCTCTGTATGAGAAAATATTTTCCCGCTCTTACTAAACAAGAAAGATTACGCTCTGTAAAACAGAGCACCATTGGACTAAAGATCCAACGGTGATTAAAAATCACCAAGCTACAGAATAAGCTCTGTATGGGAAAATATTTTCCCGATCTTACTAAACAAGAAAGATTACGCTCTGTAAAACAGAGAATCGTTGGATTAAAGATCCAACGGTGATTAAAAATCACCAAGCTACAGAATAAGCTCTGTATGGGAAAATATTTCCCCAATCTTGTTAAAAAAATGAAAAGTATCTTCTGTAAAACAGAAGTCCCTGGATCAAAAATCTAACGGTGGATAAAATCCCCGAATCAATTAAAAAATATCTCAATGAGAGATTTTCTTAACTAAATCAACAAATTTGCCTCTACTATATAAAAGACCCGAGACTGAAAAGTGAAAAAGGAGAGAACCCCCTATAAGATTTGAGAAACAAAAAAAGAGAAGAAGAGGAGTTCTCCTTTAAGAAAAGAAACTGTAGGTAAGAAAAAAAAAAGAGACCTAGAGATCATTTTATCTCATCTTCACCATTACAAGAGTTTAACTCTTCCACAAAAAAACTTAGTTCTTCCTCTGGTTGAGGTCTACAGAAGCAGATCTCCTCACAAGTTGAGAATTTAATTCTCATTGGGGATATTCTGACATGAAATTCCAAAATTTAGAGGAAAGAACTAAGTTTGAAGAATTTAATTCTTCCAAAAGATATAGGAATTTAATTCCTCTGACAAAACTAGGATTTAACCCTGCATAAAAAAAACAATTGAGATTGACTCGCGTGTTCCCGCGTGACCCCTTAAAACAAGTGCTTAGCACTCTCAAAAGGAAAAGGGAATAAACCCAAAGACAGTCCCCATTTTAGGGCGCCTCACGTGCTCCCACGTGACCCCCAAACAGTTGTTCAACGCTCATATGAAAAAGGGGAAATTCCAAAGACAGTTTCCATTTTGAGGCGCTTCACGTGATCCCACGTGACTCTCTAATAGTGCTTAGCACTTTCAAAAGAAAAAGGGGGATAAATCCAAAGACAATTCCCATTTTGGGGCGCCTCACGTGATCCCACGTGACCCCCAATAGTGATTATCACTTATAAAAAAAAAAGGGAATATACCCAAAGAATCAGTGCCCAATTCTGGGGCGCCTCACATGTCCACACATGATGGCCACAAGATTTAAGTGTTTAACACTTATATGTATAGACGGGGATGTGAACCCAAGGGTACCACACCAACTTTCAGGTGCCTCACATGCCACACGTGAGCGTATCAATTTTCAGTGTTTAACACTGCTTTAGAGTCTCACGTGGGAGCACGTGAGCGCCGAGCAGATATTGGTGTTTAACACCATGAGGAGCCAACCTTAGCCCAAATTAGTCAAGTCTTCCGAGGCCAAAACCCTTTTGATCACCAGTCAACCGAGCCCTTCTATACTCAGAACTTCCCAAATCGATCTTAATTCCAAAGATGACTAAGGATTTCCTAACATATGGTATTTAGAAAGATGCTCACTCCACCATGATCTCCTTCCAATCGGGAATTCGGTTCAAGGGTACATCTCTCCACACCTCTGATACATGTCGTTGTAATTTTTCAACGTCTTTAGAGAGATGGAGGGTCCCGACAACCAACAACTCTTTGGTGCCTTCCCAAATCGATGAGCACATCCCAATGGACCGCAATGTCCTTAAACTAGCTACGGACCGCAACGTCCTTAAACTAGCTATGGACCATAACGTCCTTAAAATACAACGGACCGCAATGTCCTTAAACTAGCTATGGACCGTAACATCCTTGAACTAACAACGGACCACAACGTCCTTAAACTGGTTATGGACCGCAACGTCCTTAAATTAGCTACGGACCGCAACGCCCTTAAACTAAACCCCCATACCAAAAATGGTGATCTATGGACCGTAACGTCCTTCAACTAAAGCAATAGAGCCCAAATTCTCTTTTGTTGGGTCAGAATGATCCCAAAATCATGCAGAGTAGATGTTAGTCTAAAGTTAGACTAATGTATCCTCAAAAACATTCAAGTTGATTTTAAATTAAAAACGAGATTAACGATCCTTAAATCAAACCAAACCCAAATCTAAGAAAATACGGATTTGGAATAATCCACGCCCTATGGGCGACAACACAAATTAGTCTCTGTATACAATCCACGGGCAACCAAAAATAAAACACACACACGATATGAAGTGACCTTCTGGAGCAGGAGAAAGTGGTTATCGCTACGCAGTAACGTAATTAACTCAGGGGCTTGCACTACAGGGAAGAGCATCCCCACAATCAAAAACCCCTCACAATGAGGGGGAATCTGACGAAGTCCGCTACAACGGTCGCATCCGTCCAAACCTCTGAATCACAGTGCTATAAATCAACCTGGCATCTTTGGAGAGGTGGACGGATAAACCCAAATAGCGTCTGCCCCCAAATTCAGGCAAGACGACCTACGCGGTTCGTCTTCCCGGCTTTCGGCGGTAAACAAAGATTCTCTGCCCGTGCAATAGATGTGGGAATAAGTATTGGCAGAAAGTAGAATTCGTAGAGCTTCATATCATTAAATATGGTTTTACTAGACTTTATACAACTTAGTTATATCACGGAGAAGGAGAAGAAGACAATAATGCGGCAGAAGAAGAAGGAGAAGACGGTAATAGGGCAGAAGAAGAAGACGGTAACTTCTTTCCAGAAGAAGAAATGGATGATATTGTAGAGGCTGCTCTAGGTGAATCTATTCTTACCGAAAATGGCATTCCTTCCGGTCAAGGACCGCGTACGGATAAATATGAAAAGTTCATGAATGATGCTAGAAAACCAATTTATGAGAATGCAAAGTATTCCACCCTCTCATGGTTCGTCCAAATTTTCTAGATTAAATGCCTAAATGAATGGAGCAACAAGTCATTCACAGTACTTCTGAAGTTCTTGAAAGATTCTATTCCCTCGGAAAATAACGTGCCCGACAGCTGGTACGGAGTCCAGAAGATGATGTCTGATTTGGGTCTGAAGTGAGAAGATTCAAGTATTTCCCAAAAATTGCGTGTTGTACCAGAAAGAGAATTCAGATTTGAAAGGTGTCCAACATGCGAAGAGGCCAGTTATAAGCCGAAAGATTCTGATAAGAAGCCTGATATACCTGTCAAGATAGCACGATACTTTCCCATAACACAGAGGCTGCAGAGGCTATTCAGGTGCAAGAAAATAGCCGAGGCAATGATTTGGCATCACCGTGCTCTTCCAAGTGAAGATGGAAAATGAGTCATCCAAGAGATTCACCGGCATGGAAGGATTTCGATAGGAGGCACAAAATATTCAGTAGCGATCCTCGCAATGTCAGGCTCGGACTCGTTAGTGATGGCTTCTGTCCATTCAACTATATGGCTGGAAGCCACAACATATGGCCCGTTATAATGATAGTTTATAATCTGTCGCCTTGGTTGGCTATGGATCAATCATACTTTATGATGCATCTTCTTATCGACGGACCAAACTCACCGGGAAATAATATCGACGTCTATCTCCGACTTCTGATCGATGAGTTAAAATCTTTATTCATTGATGGTGTAGAGACTTACGATGCAAACACAAATACAACCTTCATACTGCGTGCGGCTTTAATGTAGACAATTAATGATTTTTCTGCGTATGGAATGCTATCAGGTTGGTCCGTACATGGTCACAAAGCATGTCTTTATTACCATCAACATACAATATCGAAATTCTTGAATTTTAGCAGGAAGGTTTATTATTGCGGCCATCGACGTTTCTTGCCTCTAGACCATCCCTACAGGTTATACGCTGTTCACTTTGATGGTCATCAGGAGTTTCTTGGACCTCCAGCCCCATTTTCCGGAGAGGACGTGACTGCTCAGTGGGATGGTTACAATAATATGACCTTCGGGATGGATCCGACAAAACATGTCAAACCACCATTCTGGAACAAGTTAGGTATTTTCTTCGAGCTTCCATACTAGTCAACAAATTTAGTGCGTCATTGTCTGGACGTCATGCACATAGAGAAGGGAGTATCCGAGCACGTACTCAACTTACTTTTTTTATAAAGACGGAAAATCGAAAAACAACTTCCATGCGCGGATGGAGCTTCAGGACTGGGAAATTAGAAGTGAATTACATTCTAAACCGATAGCGGGTAAACCAGGCAAGTTTGTACTTCCCAATGCCGCGTATCATATGTCACAACCGGAGAAGAAAAAATCCTGCATGTGTTGCATGATTTGAAAGATCTCACAGGTTTCTCAGGATCATTTAGCAAGAAAATAAAATTTGTGAAAAGCAAGATCGATGGGCTAAAAGTTATGATCACCATGTTATTATGGAGCACCTTCTCCCATTAACCCTCAGGACTTCCCTTCCCCAATCGGTTGGTCTAGTAATCAATGACCTATATTGATTTTTTCGAGAATTATGCGCTAAAACCCTGGATGTTGTGACGCTGGAGAAACTAGAAAATTCTATTCCGTTGATAGTTTGCAAATTTGAGCGTATTTTCCTACCGTCATTCTTCGATATCATAATACACCTTACGGTTCATCTTGCAACTGAGGTTAAGTTAGCCGAACCGGTACAATATCGATGGATGTATCCCGTCGAAAGGTACGTGGAATTTTCGTTTCGCGCAATTTGTAAAATTACTGTTGTCCTATATGCCCATATTTATTTATTTAACATATTTTTCTTTATGTGGCTCTACACTCTAAAAAGTATATACGCAATAGAAATCGACCAGAGGTTTCTATCATGCAAGGTTATCTTCTAGCTGAAGCAACCACATTTTGTTCCCGCTAACTAGACGAGAACATTGAGACGAAACTTAACCGGCCTCGAAGAATTCAGGATGGGCCATATGGTAAAGCAGACTATAAGAGAGTAGACACTATGTTTATCAACAAAATATATCGGTTTATCCTTCTCAATAGCGCATGTCTTGAAGAAATTAGAGAGCAAGTTTTTTTTGGATTAATTGTTATATTTGTGTTTGTGTGTGTATGAAATGATATAATATTAATATCATAATTTATTGTTGAGAACAGAATTCATTTTAACGAGGTACGTAAGGGGCATCCTGATTGGAATGATGAACGATTGGAAAAATATCATCAGGATAATTTTTGCGATTGGATTGCAGATCATGTAAGTTGTTCGAATAACTTGTTATTGCTACCAGACTTAATCTAAACTTATATCGTTATGTATTTGTCGTAAATTTTGTTTTGTTAAATCCACGATCCGAACTTGTCTGCATCATTAGAAAGTGATTCAAGATGTTTAGCTCAATTTTATAGTATGGAGATTGCATATTATAAAGGATTCGATGTCCTTGGATACAAATTCGAAGTTAAGAACATGGAAACATCTCGAACCACTCAGAATAATGGGATTGCGACGGTAGGATCGAATGGTGCGATTTATTATGGATACTTAAATTGCATACTTGGCATCCAATATTCCAGACGATCAGAACCGTTTTATATATTTCAGTGTACTTGGTACGATTCACGAACCGATACGGATAAGTGGAGAAACAATCTCAGGACTTGGAAAGATGAATATGGATTGACCAATGTGAACACACTTCGATTTTATGGTCAGGATGATCCGTTTATCTTTCCGAACCAAGCGTTCCAAGTATACTACTCACAGTGTTTGAAGCATCCGGGATGGAGTGTCGTATGCCGTTGGAAACCCAGGGATGTTTACGATGTCCCAGAATTCGAGGACAGCGATGAGGATGAACAAGAGAGAAGACTTAGAATGCTCCGACCGTCTGTTTCAAAAGACGGGTTGTCTTCGGCTGATCATGACGTTACGTGGGTTAGAAATGATATCGATGATGAAATCCAAGTAGATATGTCTAATGTGTTAAAGGAAAAAGGTTATCAGTAATGTTATATTATTACTTCACATTTTACGATATATATATATATATATATATATATATAGTATGCATATGTAATGATTTTACTCTTGTCTAGAAATTGATGACGATGATGGGAGCAGCGAGGAGCGGTAGGAGCACCAGCCACGGCACCGGCAGAGACAGAGGCAGAGCGGTTCTGCCGCCCGGAGAGCTGCGTAGGGAGCTTCAAAGGGCCGGTCTTGCACCCCGATCGGAGACCCATTCGGATGCCTCCTTCCGTGTGGACTTTGCCACACCACCAGGTATATTGCACGCATATTCATTTTGAATGCAATATTATAGATATGCATGCATATTTATGTCAAAATTACTTATATAGTCAATATTTGATTGTATAGCTGTTGGTGGTGTGTCCACATCAGAGGCAGAGGTCACTCCTGCACCTCCAGGTATGTTTATATATCCTATAGTGCATGCATATTGATTTAGAATACTATATCATAAATATATATACATTCTTTTTGCTCTTACGTACTTAGATAATCATTTTTTAATTGTCTAGTTATAGGTGGTGCCTCCACTTCTCGGGCAGAACCCACCACCGCACCTGCGGGTATGTTTATATATCATATAGTGTATGCATGTTGATTTAGAATATTATATTATTGATATACACATTCTTTTTGCAATTACTTATATAATCAATGTTTGATTGTCTAATTATAAGTGGTGTGTCTACGTCTGGTGCAGGGGCCACTCCCGCCACCTCCATACCCTCCTCTCAATCTGCAGGTTTATATGAATAACTATAAAATATTTTTTCATTTTACATATCCTTTAAGAATAAACATAAACTTCATGTAATTTTATCAATGTTTATTTTCTAGTTGGAGGGGATGCGTCCACGTCTGGATCACAGGCTCCAGAGGATCTATCATCCCGCTCGTGCTGCTGCCCGACTCCAGGCTCGTGCTTCTGTCTCCGGAGGTATATATCACACTTCAATTTTCGTTAAACCTTAATTTCTTAATACCACTTTGTCTTAATATTGATTGTCTTGATATTTCTTATATATGCAGGGCAACTCCATCCCGAGAGAGGGACTCGAGGCCTGAATCATTCCCACAGGTTGAGGCCCGACAGTGTTAGGGGGAGGCAACATCCCCCTCTTCTTTACCCCCGATTATCGCTATACCAGCGATTATGCCGAGAGGTTCGGCCGGTATATGGGGGATGAGAGCCGCCTCGTGAAGAAGTATCCATTTCACGTTGGGTGGGGCGATCAGCATCGGCGCTCATTTACCCTCTTCTGGGATCAGACTCAGGTATTAATATATATTTTCATTTGACTTATCCAATATATTTATTATTATTTAACACTTACAATTTAATAACATTGTTTTTTTTGTATTTGCAGTTGTATTACGACTTTCAGCATGTACCCGACCCTGATCACCCTGAAAGAGTGCTCAATCTTCACGCTCTGTACCATGGCCTGATGAAGAACATGCAATCAAAGGTCCGATACAATAGGAACGAGCTGAAGATCGACTGCTATTCCCTGTGGATGGCGACCCCCGAGGTAGAGAGAGCGGCTCTCCTACATACTCCGGCCTTTACGAGAGTCGACATAGATACATGACCTCTTTTGTGCCATTATTTCGACTCTCAGCGCAAACAGGTTTGTAATTTAAATGTAATTCATTATTTAGTATATAATTTATTTTTTTGTGTTGCTTAATTAGAAAACTAAGTCTGAATGTGTTGTGCAGAAACAGGCCGATCAAAATAAAGAGAATAGGAAGTCGGCGAAGAGGGGTCGCCCCACTTATACAGGTGGCTCGAGGAATATTACTCGTGTCATAGAGGCATCGGTAAATTACAATAGATCTACTCTGATATAATGTAATATTAAGAGTTATTTTATAATATATGTAAAAATTTTGCGAATTGCAGAGCTCAGACCTTAACGCATGGTGGTATACCGAGCGTGTTGACCGCGTTTCTTGTCGTCCACGGCACCTCGACAGATCCCGCTACGGGCGAGTTTCGATTCCCCGACACCGCTATCCAGGAGTATTGCGTAAGTGTTAATATTTATTCTAACAGGTTTGAAATTTTTGTTTTGAAAAGTTCAAATTTAAATGATATACTTATATTTTTAATGGGTAATATTGGTGTAGGAGCGGGTGGTGGTGCAGGCAGAGGCATCGGGGATCGATTTTACTGGACAGAAAGATCCGATGCTGCTGGTCCCAGTTCTAGACGCCGCACATGGAGGGCACCACGGAGGTTGGAGAGAGGCCGGGGACTGGGTCCTAGCAGGGCCCATATGAGGTTGGACTCCACTCCGGCGGTTACTTCCCCTACCCCCTGTGAGCGACATCTAGTGCATGATGTTGCCGCCTTGAAGACCACCGTCGAGGAGTTGAAAGAGATGTTGGTACGTATACTACTTAATAGTAAAATATTATATCAGATTATAGATAGTAACATATGTAATATTAGTAGCCTGAGCTTATTTGGTTGTAGACTTAGATTTGATTAATCATACTTAGATAAAAACTATTTAAATAAAATAAACTACGGTTTTCCAAACTAGATATCCAAACGAGGCCTAAGTCTCTAAGTATTCTTAGATTGGGGTTTCGCAATAACCTGATAATGATACGAATTCGACTAAAATCTAATACACAGTTCTTACTCGTTTATTACACACAAAATTGAACAGATACGACAGGCTGATTCGGCTGCGGCTCCACATGCATCTCCTTCGGCTGCTGCTCCGCAAGCCACTACCTCGGCTGCGGTTGAGCAGACCACTTCTGCAGCTCCACAGCCTGTTTAGACTCCCGCGCAGTCCGCTTATTCATTGGTCGAGTTTTTGACGACTCAGGGCTGCACCGAGGAGCAGATGCGTCAGATTACGGCGTTTATCGCCTGTAAGCTTCCCTAGTACCCTCTCATGAAAAGTAGAGATACAAGTGATACCACGAGAAGAATAGCCACGAACCATGCGCGCGCGTACACATACACACACATGCAACAGACACAAAAAAGATGAGACAAAATAGTGAGTATTTAAAGAGAAAAATAGGTAGGCATCAGTTAATACAGAAGAGTCTCTTCTAAATTGGTCAAAAGTCAACTCTTAATTTGTTTTTCTTTTTTAGTTCTTTCAAGGATCAATATCGTCCAGCTTGATCTTCATTGCAGGAAGCATATGTACTCTAATATTTTCATGCGATTTAATTTGATACTTAACTGTTGATTAAGTTGTATGATTTGGTAAATTTTGATTCAGCTGAATGGTGTTGATTATTCGAAAAGTTTATATATCGGTTGATTATAGAGGTTTCTCTGTATATTATTAATAAGATCCCAACATTCTTGCTCTATGCTGATTTGTTCTGCAGTATACGTAATTTATACATGCATGCATGTGTGGCTATAGAAAATGATAGTACGATGATCATGAGATCTCATGTCTCAATGCACGAGGGGTCACTTAATTATTAATCACAAAAGACTTACTCTTTGTACATGCATGGTCACATCATTAATGTTCAATCCATTGACAAAATGTTACCTCTTAGTTTCTGCTTGGCGTGAAAAACCAGCCTTCTCTTCTCACTAAAGTTTTTTTGTAAGAAAAAGTACACATGGAATTGACAAAATGATAAAAGAATTTCCTGCTTTGGATTTTGAGATCACTTTTATTAATGCTTTCATGCTCAAAAATTAATTGATGAGGTATATATATATATAGCTCACTTCCATAATCAAAGTCTTACATATGGCAGCACAACACACACACACAAAGGGTAAATTAAACTAAAATACACTGTAAACCCGTTTTCTCGTGTACCTAACTAAATACAAGCTAAATGTCACTGAACCCCATTAAGTTTTGGGATTGTGTCACATAACCTCCTGAGTTTCAAAATGCTACAAGATACCATCCTAAATTTTGGCATTGTGTCACATAACCCTTTTAAGTTTCAAAATGCTACAAGATATCATCCTAAATTTTGGATCAATATCATATGTCCACTCTAAAATTCAAAATGCTAAGTCACGTTGTCCAAAGTTTATTCTAAAAAAAAATATGGACCATGGATTGTTGAACAATGACTTTTTGCCCTTATCTTCAAAAAACAATTTTAATAATTAAATATAATAAACTACTATCCTTTTCTTGGTGTGATATCTTGGCTTCGCTTTCCTTTCGAATCAGCAACTCTCTTTTTTGTTTACCCTTTTTCTTCCTTTTTTTTCTCCAAGAATTTGATTTTAAAATACATTAATATAAACACGGTTTCAACTCTATTTAAGAATAACAATAGTGGATTGAATTTGAAATCACAATGCCGTAAGATAGAAAAATGGGTTTATGATGAAAATGGTTAGTAGATGAGCTAATTTAAAAAAGAAAATATTGCACTACGATTTCTTATAAAAAAAAATAAAGAAAGAAAGAAAAGATGTAATTGAGATACCATGATATAATATATATGATAGAAATGAGGGCATGATAAATTCTACAAATTAATATGGAACAATATAGGGGATGAAAAAATAAAGTGGAAATAAAGAATACATGAAAATTAATAGTTAGAATGGCTGTTTTTTTTTTAGTACACAAAATCCATGAGAAAATAGAGAGAAGATATAAAAAAAAGTTCTTTCCAAAAGAACCCTAATTACAATACTAAGTGAAAATTACTTAAGGAATTTAAGGGCATCGCTTTCAAAGATTAGATTATAAGTGCCATTAAAACTTTAAGAGCACGTAATGCTCTCAACTTCCACGTTTTACACCCAAAACAGAAAAACCTTGAAAATGCCTTAGATTACAAGGTTACATCACATCATAGATTTTTAGCAATTTAAGGTTTGATTTTCTTTTCTGAATATATATATATATATAACCCAAAGTCAAAATCTTATCACATACTAAATATATATTAATGAACATGAACGAAATCTAGAGCAGTGCTCATCACTGTCACTATTTTTCATTTTCGGATGGATGCATTAAACATAGAAAAGGAATATGTTTAGCTCACATGAGTAACTATTACTTACGTCTAAGAAATTATGATTCATGATAGCGTTTATTTTTGTCCTTTGAGGGGAGAGGAAATAATTTGTTTCCGAACCCAATGTTGGAAACTGATTTATTTTTAAACCCGTTGAGTTTCAAAATTATCTAAAAACCCAATACACAATAGATTAAAGAGTTTTTTTTTTAACCAAAAATACATTAAAACTGCATTATACTAGGTTATATACATCATATTTCTAAATACATCCTTTTGGGGAAGTAGAGATGAAGCTGGCTCTTATTTTTTATGACTAGTTTTCAATTATAAGGCTAATTAAATTCTTTTCTCCCAATAAAATCAATATAATAACGGAACCAATAAGTTAAAATAGCACTTAAAGTTTTAATATACTCTCACCAAAAGCAAAATCACTAGATTCAATATCCATTGTTGAAGGTCTAAAAAAATGTCATACTATCGAAAAACCGTTAATTTTGCACCCATAAAATAAACGGTGAAAGGGTGTTGGATTCTCATCAAATTTGATATATCCACATCTTGCACGATGAGCATGAAGATGACGGTGGCCAATCGTCGAAAAAATTGGTAGAGTATTGAATTTTTTCGACCCCATAGAAGAAAATAATCTTATAGTAACTTTAAAACGATATATCTCGATCTCTTAGCAATCACACACATCTTGGCCCTGATTGGGAATACGGATGAGTTTTGAAAACTGGAGTTTCATAAAATTATCTAAATTTAACTCCAAAATTGTAAATATGTCATGTTTGGAATGGTTTGTGAGTTCAGAAAACTTGTCACATCCCGCTTCCCAAAATACTCTAAAATACTGGACGTAACAAAATCGGCCATACTATCTACGATAAGAAACCATTCTTCCATAGTCACATTAAGGCTATCATGCAGTAATCAAGCATAGAATAAAATATTTATCTCTAAATATGTCCAACAGCCACAGTAAACAACAACATGAAACAATAGCGGAAGCAATAAAGAGCTATGAAAATAAAAGAATATCTACACCATAACTAAGAACTAGATCAGTGGAATGCTTCTCACTGATCGGCAATCCTGTCGAATTACTCTCGATCCTTCTGTGCTATGGTCAAAGTATCCGGGCTATGCAAAATTTAGACGTCAGTGCATCATAGATATCATAATAATAATATAAACAGTATGAATATAGTATACCATGTGCAAGAACTTGATAACATGAGTATAAACAATAAGAAATAGCAAGAATATGTGAGATAACAAGCAAGATATCAGGGTCGAATCATATCATGTGTATCTCATGTGTTTATGTCACTAGGTTATCTATCTTACAAGTATTTGAAACCAATCAATATAGTCCTTTTTCGTATCATATTCAAGACAGATGACGTACGTCATAAGTCAAATATATGCACGTCAATATACAGATGTCCTTGTGACCTTAATACATATATATCTTTTCCCATAAGACCGATATCTCACTTGACCATAATTCAGATATTTCTGATGGACCATAATGTAGATGTCATCCACTTTGGACCATAATACAGATGTCTCTAATGACCAGAATACAGAACTCCAGGTTTCATGTTCATGCCAGATATTGATCTAGTTGTTAACCAATGCCAGTGCAGGAATCAAGCCGGTACAAGTCATGTCTATCAATACAACAGGTCAGCTCAATCAAGTCAATATCAGGATTGTTAGCATATCGGTAAATATTACATTACATGTAGGTTAATATGATGCAATAGCAATATAATGACTGTAACAGGAATATCCTAGTCAATGAATAACCATGAACGAACTAAATCGATATCAATATCAAAATATAACGTTCTCAGTATATATCTATAGTTTATGAGTCATGGTCAATGCAGTTAAATATTATTTATAGCCATGATAACGAAATAATTTACAAGATATATGTGCAGTTATGTATTATTGATGATAAATACATGTGTCAATTGTAGTATGATATATTTAAACAGTAAGACATGTCATAAGTTATATAAATAATATATAACATGTCAGGTATAATATGCAAGTAGTAGAAATATGTACTTCCATGCTATGATTTGGTATCATGTAGTAGTAACGATTTAAACATATTAAGATAATATTTTGTTAAGATTATGATACAATATTAATTAATATATCTACATAAATTATAATGAACTGATAAATATAGCAATAGTTTTACGGTAAGATTAGGCCTTGCAGTAAATAACACGTTAAAACAAGTATTTGGATAATTGCCTCGTCGACGATCACGGCAACGATACGAAGACACGACACGTTGCAAGATCGAAGATTGATCTCAACTCGAACTTGGCTTGGCTCGACGGTTGAAGTGCTCGGCTTGGACTGTCGACGAGGGAACAAGAAGACGACGATCGCGGCGAAGATAACGATGAGGTGATCACTGTTGCCTTTTTTGGATAACATCACCTTAGTTTTGATATTGGACAAAATACTATTTAACTATTTTATATATTGACGATGTTTGTAATTAAGTTTGATGTTTTCAGTGTGAGAGACATAACAGATATTGCAAATCAAAGAAAAGGACAAGTATAGCGATATCAAAACGCAAAAGAGCATGATGATATGAACTTACAAGACACACAAATGAGGAAGTCAAATAGAACGAGCTTTGTGATATCAAAAAAAGCAAACAGACACGGCAACAATGAATTTTCAAGATAAGGAGCTAAAAATATCAAAAAAAACATAATTTGAGAGATGAAAACTCAAGCGACAACGTGCTATAAATGAGTAAAACTTATATTTTCTCTATTTATTGAGTCGCAGGTCATCTCATACGAGTCATATGATTTTAAATTTTCAAAATCTCTCAAATATCAGATATGTTAAGTGTTGAGCCTTCTCTAATAGCCCTGAGCTGTCTCACACTGTCTTTGATCTCTTTTCTTTGTTCTTGATATCTTGAGCCGGCTCACCATATTCTTAAGCGGTCTCAATTACATTTCCTGCACAATGATTTTTTGTTCTATTGCTATGAGCCGGCTCATCATAGTCTTGAGCCATCACATATCCATTCCCTGTAAAATCATTTTTTGTTCTATTGCATTGAGCCGGCTTACCCCTATCTTGAGCCGTCTCACATAAACTATTGCTTCTTAATATTTCTTCCTTGAGCCAGCTCATCATATCTTAAGTCGTCTCATGTTGATTTCCTGTATATTTAATTTTTTTACTGTTCGTATGAGACAATTCATACATTTTTGAGCCGGCTCAACTTCTGACTATTTCAAATCCCTGAAATTATTTTTGACCAATTTGTTTCCAGTTTTGTGGGATTTTTCCCAACTCTTTATATATTGTCTTGGTCTAATTTTATCAGTAACAATTCTTACATTCTTTAATATTTGTGATCATCTTCTTGTTCTAAAAGTTCATCATCTTCATTAAAGTTTTCGAAACCCTAGTTATCAACAGTTTTGAAATTCTTTCGAGTTTTTCAAAAGCTTTCAATTTTTAATTCTTACAAAGGGTTTTATAAACTCGTTTTAAATTCTATTCCTTTGCAAAATCTTGATCTCCATTTTAAATTTTTTATAAATCATTTTTCTGAGATCAAAAAGGGCTTTAAATTTGATTTGATCAAATACCCAAATTCTCCGAATTTAAAATCGTGATTGATTCATATATGAGATTAGGAGTTGGTTTGGGTTACTTGTGTTGTAAGTGAGCTGTAAAGGTTTGATCTGAGCCTTTGAAAAGATTACCCAGTGGATGTTATCCAGCAGTATGAGTTGTAAAGGTTTGATATGAGCTCGTTGAAAAGATTAGTAGGTGGAAATGGTCCATCAGCTGTAAAAGTTTCTTTACCTTAAAAAGAGTTGAATATTGGATGTTATTATGGAGAGACCTAGGCGGAGACTAAATACCACGGGTATCAAACTTTGTTACCAATCGCCGGTGTCTTACTGAGTTTGCATTTTCTGATCTCTGTTATTCTATTGTTTGTATAATTTTATTATTTATATTATCCTTTCGCAATATTTATTGTATTGAACAATAAAGTTTTAATTATTATCCATTTGTCCTATTCACCCCCTCTAAGACAATTTTCAATTGGCATCAGAGCGGTTAGCTCTCTTTTCGGCTTAAAACTCTAGAGCTTAGATTCTTAAATGTTTCTAGTCGTAAGAGTATCGAGGTGAGCATCGATACTCCAGATTAGACTAGTGTATATGTTTTTTGGCCCGATTGAAAGGCGATAGCTGGTCCCACGGCTATTGGTGTTTGACATCGAGAATTGTATACATGTGCTCATTGGAGAATAAGTTTCACTGAACGGACTCACCAAGAACTCCTAGATGGTATTATACCTATTGTCAGATAGTAGTTCTCTGGTGACATGAATATAGGATAGTCTTTTGACCTGAGATCTCTATAGTGTCTTGTGTGTGTTCCCACTGTACTTTGATTACTACGTTACCACAGCTTTAAAGAGTCGTGCAAACAGATTTTAGTTGGGTACAGCCCCGAACACTACTACAAATAGGGGTTGCCCCTACGGATTTATTTGTAGGAGCAAACCACTGTCGCTATGGATATGTTCGTAGGGGAAAGAAATTACGCCGTAGGTGCAAACGCCGCAGGTGCAAGTCTTAACCTTAAACATGCCCCTACGGTTAATTACTTGCCCCTACGGCGTAATGCGTAGGTCCATATGCCCCTACGGATTAGACTGTAGGGACAAAAAAGTTATTTAATTTATCGGTTTATAAAATAAAATAGTTGTCCCTACCAAATGTCTGCCCCTACGGATACATGCGTAGGTCCAGATGTGTAGAGGCAAAATATCAGGTATTCTGATATTTTGTCCCTACGGATACCTGTGTAAGGGCATGTTTAAGCCCTACGGTCAAATCCGTAGGGACAAGTATAACCCCTCTTACTGAGATCATAGGGGCAAAATATCAGGTATCCTGATATTTTGCCCCATTGGATAAATGTGTAGGGGCAAAGTAGGACCCTGCGGATTAATCCGTAGGGACAATGTTGGGCCCTACGGATTAATCCCTACGGACATATTATCAGTTTTTTTTAAAAAAAAAAGGGCTGCCTGTTTTTTCTCGCCCTGTGCACAATAATATATACATCATATATAAACTTAATCAACACGCAGAATATATACCGCAGTATTCATAATCACATCTCACGCATAATATACAAAAGAAATCAACAAGCAGAATACGATATCAATCTAAATCAATATAAACACGCAAACACCACCAATATCAATATCGTCTAAAATATGTACAATATGTATCATATAAGTAAATACATGTTTAAAATATAAGAATCAAAAAGCTTCTCTAGCTCGGTCCAACTCTACCTCTGATAAACGCCGTAATCTAGCGCACCTGCTCCTCGGATATACCCTGAGTCAATATCTCGAGCAATACGGAGTGTGCGGGAGTCTGAGCAGGCTGTGGTGCTGTAGGAGTGGTCTGCGCAACCGCCGCCGAGGTAGTAGCTTGCGGAGCCGCAGCTGCGGGAGTCTGAGCGGGTAGTGGAGCTATAGGAGTTTTCTGCGCAACCGCAGCCGAGGTAGTGGCTTGCGGAGCCGCAGCCGAAGAAGATGCATGTGGAGGCTCGGCCGATATACCCTGTCGCGTCTGTTCAATTTTGTGTGTAATAAACGAGTAAGAACTGTGTATTAGTCGAATTTGTATCCTTATCAAGTTATTGTGAAACCCCAATCTATGTATACTTAGGGACTTAGGCCTCGTTTGGATATCTAGTTTGGAAAACCATAGTTTATTTTAATTAGATATGTATGTATGATTAATCAAAACTAAGTCTACAACCAAATAAGCTCAGGCTACGTACTAATATTGGATATATTGCTATCTATAATATGACATAATATTTTACTATTAAGTAGTATACATACCAACATCTCCTTTAACTCCTGAACGGTGGCCTTCAAGGTGTCCACATTTTGCTGGAAACATCGCTCACAGGGAGATAGAGGAAGTAACCGCCGGAGTGGAGTCCAACCTCATATGGGCCCTGCTAGGACCCAGTCCCCGGCCTCTTTCCCAACCTCCGTAGTGCCCTCCGTATGCAGCGTCTAGGACTGGGATCAACAGCATCGGATCGTTCTGTCCAGTTCGATCTCCGATGCCTCCGCCTGTTCAACCACCCGCTCCTACACCCACATTAACCAGTAAAATATAAGTATATCATTTAAATTTGAACCTTTCAAAACAAAAATTTCAAATAAGGGTTGAATAAATATTAATACTTACGCAATACTTCTGGGTAGCGGTGTCGGGGTATCGAAGCTCGCCCATGGCGGGATCTGTCGAGGTGCCGTGGACGGCAAGATACGCGGACAGCACGCTCGGTGTACCACCCTGCGCCAGGGTCTAAGCTCTCTGCAATATTAGAAAATAACTCTTAATATTAGATATATTAGAAAATAACTCTTAATATTACATTATATCACAAAGGCCGGTCTATTATAATTTACCGATAACTCCATGGCACGAGTAATATTCCCCGTGCCACCTGTATAAGTGGGGCAACCCCTCTTCGCCGACTTCCTATTCTCTTTATTTTGATCGGCCTGTTTCTGCACAACACATTCAGATTTAGTTTTCTAATTAAGCAACACAAAAAAATAAATTATATACTAAACAATGAATTACATTTAAAATACATACCTGTTTTCGATGAGATTTGAAATATTGGCACAATAGAGGCCATGTATCTACGTCGACTCTCGCAAAGGCCGGAGTATATAGGAGGGCCGCTCTCTCTGCCTCGGGGGTCGCCATCCACAGGCTATAGCAATCGATCTTCAGCTCATTCCTGTTGTATCGGACCTTCGTCTACATGTTCTTCATCAGGCCATTGTACAGAGCGTGAAGATCGAGCACCCTCCCAGGGTAATCAGGGTCGGGTACAGATTGAAAATCGTAATCTAACTGAAAATTACAAAAAAACATTATTATTAGATTGCAAGGGTTAATAATAAATATATTGGATAAATCAAATGAAAATATATATTAATACCCGAGCCTGATCCCAGAAGAGGGCGAATGAGCACCGGTGCTGGTCGCCCCACTCAACGTGAAGTGATAGTTCTTTACGAGGCGGCTCTCATCCCCCATATACCGGCCGAATCTCTCGGCATAATCGCCGGTATAGCGATAGTCAGGAGTAAAAAAGAGGGGGAATGCTGCCTCCCCCTAGCTCTGTCTGGCCTCACCCTGTGAGACTGATTCGAGCCTCGAGTCCCCCTCTCAGGATGGGGAGGCCCTGCATCTATAAGAAATATCAAGACAATCAATATTAAGACAAAGTGGTATTAAGAAATCAAGGTTTAACGAAAATTGAAGTGTGATATATACTTCCGGCGACTAAAGCATGAGCCTGGACCCGGGCAGCAGCACGAGCGGGACGATAGTTCCTCCGATGAGGAACAGCCGGTGACTCGGACGTGGAAGCATCTCCAACTAGAAAATAAACATCGATAAAATTACATGAAGTTCATGTTTATTCTTAAAGGATATGTAAAATGAATAAATATTTTATATTTATTCATACAAACCTGCAGACTGAGCGGAGGGTATGGAAGTGACGGGAGTGGCCGATGCACCAGACGAGGACGCACCACCTATAATTAGACAATCAAGTATCAGCTATATAAGTAATTGCAAAAAGAATGCGTATATCAATAATATAACATTCTAAATCAACATGTATACACTATAGGATATATAAACATACCCGCACGTATATGATATATAAGTGTACCTGGAGATGCGGGAGTGACCTCTGTCCCTGATGTAAGTACGTAAGAGCAAAAAGAATGTATGTATATTTATGATATAGCATTATAAATTAATATACATGCATTATATGATATATAAACATACCTGGAGGTGCGGGAGTGGCCTCTGTCCCTGATGTGGACGCATCACCAACAGCTAGACAATCAAACATTGACAATATAAGTAATTTTGACATGAACATGCATGTATATCTATAATATTACATTTAAAATGAATATACGTGCAATATGCTTGGAGGTGTGGCAAAGTTCACACGGAAGGAGGCATCCGAAGGGGTCTCCGATCGGGGTGCAAGACTGGCCCTCTGAAGCTCCCTACGCAGCTCTCCGGGCGGCAGAACCGCTCTGCCTCTGCCTCTGCCGATGTCGCGGCTGGAGCTCCTGCTGCCCCTCGCTGCTCCCATCATCGTCATCAAATCTAGATAAAACGGTTCGTGGACATATTAGGCAATCATTACAAGTATTGACTATATATGTATAGATCGTAAAATGTGAAGTAATAATATAACATTACTGATAACCTTTTTCGTTTCGTGGGCGCATTAGACATATCTACTTGGATTTCATCATCGATATCATTTCTAACCCACGTAACTTCATGATCAGCCGAAGACAACCCGTCTTTCGAAACAGACGGTCGGAGCACTTTAAGTCTTCTCTCTTCTTCATCCTCATCGCTGTCCTCAAATTCTGGGACATCATAGACATCCCTGGGTTTCCAATGGCATACGACACTCCATTCCGGATGCTTCAAACACTGTGAGTAGTATACTTGGAACGCTTGGTTCGGAAAGATAAACGAATCTTCCTGACTGTAAAATCGAAGTGTGTTCACACTGGTCAATCCATATTCATCTTTCCAAGTCCCAAGATTGCTTCTCCACTTATCCGTATCGGTTCGCGTATCGTACCAAGTACACTGAAATATATAAAAGGGTTCTGATCGTCCGGGATAGTGGATGCCGAGTATACAATTTAAGTATCCATAATAAATCACACCATCCGATCCTACCGTTGCAATCCCACTATTTTGAGTGGTTCTAGATATTTCTATGTCCTTAACTTTGAATTTGTATCCAAGGACAACGAATCCTTTATAATATGCAATCTCCATACTAGGAAATTGAGCTAAACATCTTGAATCACTCTCTAATAATGCAGACAAGTTCGGATCGTGGATCTAACAAAACAAATTTTACGACAAATACATAACGATATAAGTTTAGATTAAAACTGATAGCAATAACATATTATTCGAATACCTTACATGATCTGCAACCCAATCGCAAAAATTATCCTGATGATATTTTTCCAATCGTTCATCGTTCCAATCAGGATGCCCCTCACGTACCTCGTTAAAATGAATTCTGTTCTCGACAATAAATTATGACATTAATATTATATCATTTCATACACACACAAACACAAATATAACAATTAATCCAAAAAAACTTACTCTCTAATTTTTTTCAAGACATGCGCAATTAAGCAAGATAAACCGGTATATCTTATTGATAAACATAGTGTCTACCCTTTTATAATCGGCTTTACCATATGGCCCGTCTTGAATTCTTCGAGACCAGTTAAGTCTCGTCTCAATATTCTCGTCCAGATAGCGGGAACAAAATGTGGTTGCTTCATCTAGAAAATAACCTTGCATGATAGAACCCTCTGGTCGATTTCTATTGCATATATACTTTTTAAGAGTGTAGAGGTACCTAAAGAAAATATGTTGAATAAATAAATATGGGCATACAGGACAACAATAATTTTAAAAATTGCGCGAAACGAAAAATTCCATGTACCTCTCGACGGGATACATCCATCGATATTGTACCAGTCCGGCTAACTTAGCCTCAGTTGCAAGATGAACCGTCAGGTGTATTATGATATCGAAGAATGACGGTGGGAAAATACGCTCAAACTTGTAAAGTATCAACGCAATAGAATTTTCTAGTTTATCCAGCGTCACAATATCCAGTGTTTTAGCGCATAACTTTATGAAAAAACAACATAGATCGTTGATTATTAGACCAACCGATTCGGAGAGAGAAGTTCTGAGGGCTAATGGGAGAAGGTGCTCCACGATAACATGGCGATCATGACTTTTCAGCCCATCGATCTTGCCTTTCACAAATTTTATCTTCTTGCTAAGTGATCCTGAGAAACCTGTGGGAACTTTCAAATCATGCAACACCTGCAGGAATCTTTTCTTCTCCGGTTGTGACATATGATAAGCGGCATTGGAAAGTACAAACTTGCCCGGTTTACCCGCTACTGGTTTAGGATGCAATTCACTTCTTGTTTCCCAGTCCTGTAGATCCATCCGAGCATTGAGATTGTCTTTCGATTTCCCATCTTTACAAAGAAGCAAGTTGAGTATGTGCTCGGATACTCCCTTCTCTATATGCATGACGTCCAGACAATGACGCACTAAATTTGTTGACTAGTACGGATGCTCAAAGAAAATGCTTAACTTGTTCCAGAATGGTGGTTTGACATGTTTTGTCGGATCCATCTCGAAGGTCACATTATTGTAACCATCCCACTGAGCAGTCACGTCCTCTCCGGACAATGGGGATAGAGGTCCAAGAAGCTCCTGATGACCATCAAAGTGAACAACGTCTAACCTGTAGGGATGGTTTAGAGGCAGGAAATATCGATGGCCGCAATAACAAACCTTCCTGCTAAAATTCAAGAATTTCGATGTTATATGTTGATGGAAATGAGGACATGCTTTGTGACCATGTACGGACCAACCTGATAGCATTCCATACGCAGGAAAGTCATTAATTGTCCACATTAAAGCCGCACACAGTATGAAGGTTGTATTTGTGTTTTCATCGTAAGTCTCTACACCATCAATGAACAAAGATTTTAACTCCTTGATCAGAGGTCGGAGATAGACGTCGATATTGTTTCACGGGAGTTTGGTCTGTCGATAAGAAGAGCCATCATAAAGTATGATTGGTCCATAGCCAACCAAGACGACAGATTATAAATTATCATTACAACGGGCCATGTGCTGTGGCTTCCAGCTATATAGTTGAATGGGCAAAAGCCATCACTAGCCAGTCCGAGCCTGACATTGCGAGGATCACTTCTGAATATTGCGTTCCTCCTATCAAAATTCTTCCATACCGGCGAATCTCTTGGATGGCTCATCTTTCCATCTTCACTTGGAGGAGCACGGTGATACCAAATCATTGCCCCGGCTGTTTTCTTGCACCTGAATAGCTTCTGCAGCCTCTGTGTTATGGGAAAGTATCGTGCTATCTTGACAGGTATATTAGGCTTCTTATCAGAATATTTCGGCTTATACCTTTCATCTCCGCATGTTGGACACTCTTTCAAATCTGAATTCTCTTTCCGGTACAACACGCAATTTTTAGGACATGCTTGAATCTTCTCACACTTCAGACCTAAATCAGACATCATCTTCTGGGCTCCGTACCAGCTGTCGGGCACGTTATTTCCCGGGGGTATAGAATCTTTCAAGAACAAAAGAAGTATTGTGAATGACTCGTTGCTCCATCCATTTATGCACTTAATCTGGAAAAGCTGTACGAACCATGAGAGGGTGGAATATTTTGTATTCTCATAAATTGGTTTTCTAGCATCATTCATGAAATTTTCATATTTATCCGCACGCGGTCCTTGACCGGAAGGAATGTCATTTTCGGTACGAATAGATTCACCTAGGGCAGCCTCTACCATATCCTCCATTTCTTCTGATGGAAAGAAATTACCGTTTTCTTCTTCTGCCGCATTACCGTCTTCTCCTTCTTCTCCTGCCGCATTATCGTCTTCTCCTTCTTCTTCTACCGCATTACTGCGTTCTTCTCCTTCCCCGTGATATAGCCAAGTTGTATAAAGTCTAGTAAAACCATTTTTTATGATATGAAGCTCTGCCAATTCTACCTCCTGCCAGTACTTATTCCCACATCTATCGCACGGGCAGAGAATCTTCTCTATCACGATCTTATTATGTGCGCGTGCAAATTCAATAAAAGCAGCAACTCCTGCGACAAACTTAGGTTGCATACGTTGTTGCCAATCCATATACATCTAGTCCTTAACTCTGACGTACTCATGGACCATGTTAGATTGTATAACATATAAATTGTAGGTTATGATGACTATATTGAGAAATCTAAGAACGGGATGGTTACTGACAAAGGAGAAAATCCGTGTATATGCTTTGTGTATGTGTTTGTCGTTGAAAAGAATAAATTATCGATAATCAAAGTTAGATTTGAGGATACTCATGTATGAGAATATGAAAGTTTCATATTATCATCGAGTATCATATATTGGTTTTAACTTGAACATCTTGAATCACTCTCTAATGATGCGTTTGTTGTGTATTCTTGTTGTATGTGTGTGTTTCGGCTGTCGGGGGTAAGGCTTCTATCCCATTAAGAATGAATAGAGCGGACACCCATTCGCTTGTGCTTTCAACCGTTTCGAGAAAATTTTGGCAGCACCTCCCCGCTGTTCTCCGAGTACACTGTAATAGAATAGATAATCATTTCAAAGCTGTGAAACAACATTGAAATGAACATCTAATCTATCTTTGTACATGGAGAACCAGCGGAAAAGTACCGACGAAATATCTCGAAACAAATGAAAACACAAGTGAATGAAGGTGTTTGCTTTATACATTCCTAACTTGTCCACACGGGACAAATCTATCGGTTATCATACGATTGAATCTTCTCGTCACATAGACTACACGACGGTTGTTAGTATCGAGCTATACCGTCCGATATTTAACAACCTTCGTATAGTTCTATGTCACGACAAATATCGAACGTATGTTAACCGATAGACGGGGACTAAGTGGCGCTTTGAGTTTCATATATGAGTATCGATAAGAATATGAAAGTATTATATTATCATCGAGTATCATATATTGGTTTTAATTTGAACATCTTGAATCACTCTCTAATGATGTGTTTGTTGTGTATTCTTGTTGTATGTGTGTGTTTCGGCTGTCGAAGGTAAGACTTCTATCACATTAAGAATGTATAAAGCGGACACCCATTCGCTTGTGCTTTCAACCGTTTCGAGTAAATTTTGGCAGCACCTCCCCGCTGTTCTCCGAGTACACTGTAATAGAATAGATAATTATTTGAAAGCTGTGAAACAAGGTTAAAATGAACATCTAATCTATCTTTGTAAACGGAGAACCAGCGGAAAAGTACCGACGAAATATCTCGAAACAGATGAAAACACAAGTGAATGAAGGTGTTTGCTTTATACATTCCTAACTTGTCTACACGGGACAAATCTATCGGTTATCATACGATTGAATCTGCTCATCACATAGACTACACGACGGTTGTTAGTATCGAGCTATACCGTCCGATATTTAACAGCTTTCGTATATTTCTATGTCACGACGAATATCGAACGTATGTTAACCGATAGACGAGGACTAAGTTGTGCTTTGAGTTTCATATATGAGTATCGATGAGAATATGAAAGTTTCATATTATCATCGAGTATCATATATTGGTTTTAACTTGAACATCTTGAATCACTCTCTAATGATGCGTTTGTTGTATATTCTTGTTGTATGTGTGTGTTTCGGCTGTCGGGGGTAAGGCTTCTATCACATTAAGAATGTATAGAGCAAATACACATTCGCTTGTGCTTTCAACCGTTTCGAGTAAATTTCGGCAGCACCTCCCTGCTGTTCTCCGAGTATACTGTAATAGAATAGATAATCATTTCAAAGCTGTGAAATAACGTTAAAATGAACATCTAATCTATCTTTGTACACGGAGAACCAGCGGAAAAGTACCGACGAAATATCTCGAAACGGATGAAAACACAAGTGAATGCATGTGTTTGCTTTATACATTCCTAACTTGTCCACACGGGACAAATCTATCGGTTATCATACGACTGAATTTTCTCGTCCCATAGACTACACGACGGTTGTTAGTACCGAGCTATACCGTCCGATATTTAATAACCTTCGTATAGTTCTATGTCACGACGAACATCGAACGTATGTTAACCGATAGACGGGGACTAAGTGGCGCTTTGAGTTTCATATATGAGTATCGATGAGAATATGAAAATTTCATATTATCATCGAGTATCATATATTGGTTTTAACTTGAAAAACGTGCCGTTGAAACAAATTATTATTCTCCACCTTGCACTCTCTTAACAACGGTACATGCATTAAACAACATGTAAGAGCTATCTATAACAACTCTAAACTTTCACCTGTTGGGTTCAACAAAAAGGTTTTTGATATAACAAATACAACCTTCCTCAATTTTTCTCTTGAATCGATGTGAAATTAATAGTGTCCATATAGCACAATGGATATATTTTCCACACAAAAGGAAAAAGGCAAATAATAATAAAGCAATTGTAATTCTATCAAGTATCCATACTGAAAAAGAATAAATAGCAAGCTAAAAATTAATCACTAATGAAAAACAAACAAAAGTGTATCATTACAACCAGCAAATTAAAAGGACCATAAAGAAAATAACAAAGATTTAATTCTCATCTATGACAATTAAATCGGTGCTCAAGTATTTGTCATCTAAATTAGACATGAACGGAACAATTTAATATGTAAGTCATGAAAGTCGATGGTCTTCATGCAAGTACATGTATATGCTTGTAAAAACGAATTAATCCAACCCTATGTGGAGGATGCATATGCAAACAATGTAAAAATATATTGATCTAATGACCTTACATGGTTTCAACTTGGTAATCTAACTAGTATTAATTTATGCCAAAAACAGCCAACTTTAGATGGAATCAATCTTATATAAGCTCACTTTTGATTACGGCTTCAAATTTTACATTCTTGCAAAGCCTTAAGCACCCACTATTGTTCACAAAGAATATGTTAAAGATGAAAATGCCCTGAACTAATGAAACGCTAGAGCCTTAGCCCCAGCCGAACCCCAACCCCAACACCAAACCCCAACCGAACCCCAACCCTAACCCCAACCCCAACCTCAGCCGAACCCTAACCCCAACACCAAACCCCAACCGAACTCTAACCCTAACCCTAACCCTAACCGAACCCCAACCCAACCCCAATACCAACCAAACCCTAACCCTAACCCTAACCTAAACTGAACCCGATGCCTAACCCTAACCCTCATCCCTACCCGAACCCTGAACCCTAGCCCTAATATCATCAAAATTATGTTTAATTGGAGATTTACTAACCTGTAGGCGGTAGAGGAGACGACGGAGACGCTTGGTGGTCGACGACGCGCGCAATCGGCGACGAGGAACTCGACGAAGAAGAACGAGGACGGTGGCGGGCCGCGAACGGAGGACGATGGCGACAAGGAGAAAATTGGAGACGCGGGAACGAGATCACAGAGAATTTTGGGAACGAGGGAAAGAGATCGAGGCGTAGGGCATTTCTGTGCCTTTTTTTTTTATTAAATTCCCATTTAGATGCCCCTACGAACTTAACCGTAGATCATTGGTTTGCGGCTCCGTAGGGACAAACAATAAATTACGATTTAATATTTTTAAATTAAAACGTCGAGCACCGTAGAGACAACCATTGGGCCCTACGGCTTAGTCCGTAGGGGCAAGAAAAATCTGCCCCTATGGATTCCATTATCCGTAGGGGCAACCCCATATTGTAGTAGTGGAAGCATATGGAGGTAATGAGCGGTCAAAGAGATTCGTCTCTCCTGGTATAGGGACTTGATGTCGCGCTGTGCAGGACAAGATCATAACCAGAAGTCCACGACCATAGCAATTGAGATAAGCTGATAAGTGTTATCAGTTTTATCTCTGATGGTTATGTGTCTAATATCTGTATGACTTATTGGGTTATTGGGGGTCTGAAAAGTTCCATCCCCCAGACCTGGTATGCGACACTCTTTGACAAAAAGACCGGACTGTACGGTGACTATCACTGATAGGCTCTTATTGCATTTGGATGAGCTTACTTGTCGACCTTTCTTCTGATCAATACCTGGGTAGCCGTTACGTACATCTAGTACCGCTGACATGCTTGTGAGTTAATCCATAAGAGGATTGATCTAAAAGTGTTTTAGATTCAATCGGATATGATCCTAACCTATTGACAGCGTATTGATCGAGTTTTTAGAGTCCCACGCAGAGTTTTTCCTCGTTCAAGCAAAACGATGTAAAGTGTGTATGGCGATACGTGCGGAAGTTCGATTAAATATGTGTATATAATACATATATGTTAATCGGACGTTTTATAATACTAGCCGGTTTATATTAAAGCTGGATTATTAAATCAAGTTTTGAAATATATATATATATATTAAATCAAGTGTATTATGTTCACTTTCTATTTTCTCTTTCATTTGGTATTTATATACGATACAAATACGCGTATATGTATACGATACATATACTTTGTGTATATGATATGCATGCATGCTTCTAGAAGGGGCACCTCATTTCTTTTATTAATGATAAAAAATGACTCATTTCTTTTATTAATAAGAAAGAAAAGAGAAGCTTGTAGAGAGGTATGACTTCATTATTTAATTGTTAAAATGACTATTAGAGTATGAAGCATTCTCTCTCCTCCCCTTGTTCCGTTATGCCCATTCTCCCTCATCTCTTTCCTTTGTAGAAAATGAGAGCTTAAGAGAGAAAAGTGAGAGAAAAATAGAGTGAGCTGACTACATCTCTTCATCTCATTCTTTAGCAAATTATAAAATCAAGTTACTTCTGAAAATTGGTTCATTTGGTGAAGTTGAAACTTGAGTTGGGGGTTTTCTCGAAGTGGATCATTTTCGGTAAGGAGGTCCGCTTGCAAGCTCGACCCTTAAGTCGTGGAGTCTAGCTTGGTTCTTCCACTAGACGAGTGGACACGCTATGAAGGTTGTAATCCCCTAAAGCCCGTTTAATTGCTTATAAGTTTTGAATACTATTAGTGTTTGGATGATTTTGGGATTAGTGTTTGGTTCTATGTTTTCTACAAATTTTTGTTCTTTATTCCGCCGCGGTCCGCAAGTGTTGCGATCCTAAAACCAAGCAGTAATAACGAATCTATGTATGCATTCTCTATCATCGGCATTGACATTCTTTATTACTCCACGCCCTAACTGACCCTCTTCATTTTGGAAAGGCCGATTCATTTTTGTCTATATTGAATCCAAGTATTGTGAACATGTCATGCATTTTTCTACCAAATAACCTTACGCAATCGAACCTTCAGACCGACATCTATTACTTACGTAGTTCTTTAATATCAGCAAGCATCTATTGAGGAAATTTTGACATAATAAGAACTTTAGATCTATTAAAGTATTCTTATTATTTTATAAATAAAAACTTCATAATAACTTTCAATAGGATACATCCATCGATAATGCACATATCCGGCAATTCTAGCTTCGGTTAGAGGATGGATCATGAGATGCATGCATCATTATGACAACTAAATGAAGGAGGGAAAAGAAAGCTTGGAATGACTTATTGCCCCCACCATTTAAACATTTGATCTAAAAAAGTCCCAATGTAAAAGAAAGTTTGGAATACTTCTCACACTCATGATAAAGTGGTTTTCTAGCATCCTCCATCAAGCTTTACAAACTTTTTCCTAAGTTCTCCATTCATGATGTCATCCTATTTTCTCCATACATATTGTCCCTCGTAAGAGGGAACGATCTACTCCTTAAACTTCACCGAACCTATGCATATTGTCTTCATACATCCAACTCTTATCACCAATAGAATCCATTCTCCAAGAAAATTTCTAACGTAATTTGTAAAATAAAATGGAATTGATACTATTTAATTTTAAAACCAACAAATAAATCATTTAAAACATTCTGACAACTAATCAACAAATACCTACTTGTTCTCTTTTAAATATATACAAGTTAAGTACTATAATACAATTCTAATTGTTTGAATATATTTATAATTTTATACAAGTGCTTGCACATGCATGGCTGTGTGTGTGTGTGTGTCTAAAAGGTTAAACTAACTGCAGTGTTCAACTTCTCACTACAATAAAAACTAACTTCAGGGTTCTCTTTTTATTCATTGCTGAACTTAACCCATCAATCTTCTCCAAATCATGCTTTACCTTGATCGACGCAGGTTGTCGACCTCTATATTCAAAAGGTATCGAAAGATTCTTTAGTTTTTCTTTCTTTCTTTCTTTCTTTCAATTAATTAAGAAACTCATTATCATGTTTAGGGCTTTCAATTATTCTATTTTAGAGGGGTTTTAGCATCAGTGAATACATGTTGATTTAACATCGTACATACATTGTTAAATTTAGTGTTTGATCGAATAGATTATAGATTTTCATATTTTAGACTTACAGACTCTTACAATGAGTCACCCTGAATGGTCTATCCTAGTTAGTTGTTCTGTTATATATGGTCTACGATGACATACCTCAAACTACTAGATTCAATTTTAAGAAACCTAGACTTTATGTTCTATACCCGTAGCCAAGTTATCATTCATTATACATGTGACACGCAACTTGTCAACAGACCTACATAATCCGTGCACGGACACATGCATACCTGACATGAATCTGAGACGATCTACACACGCGGGAACAAAATAGAGAAGAAAACACAAGCACAGCCTGCATGCAAACATCCTTATTCGGAAAAAAATATGCAAGAGTGCTAAGTTGTATAAGCTTTGAATAAGCATTAGCACTTATAAGCAAAACTCCACAAATAACTTTTTTTTATAACAATAACAACAGGAACTCCAAGAAAATTGGTTCCTTTTACATGAAAATAATTGAACCCACACATTCAAATATCTCTAATTTCCTCAAGACCTTAGACAGTAAAATGATTTCACAAATCTTTGTTTCTAAAAGATTTTAAAAAAAAAATATTTTAATTCTAAAGTGATCTAATCAAAGCTAACAAACAATTCAGCTCAATAAAATTTGAGAAATCGATCCATAAAATGACATGATAAACATATTAATAAAAAAGGCTGTGAGAAATCTACGGATTAGCAAAGCTGTTGCCATCTTTAAAACCCTAATCCTTAGCAAAAGTAATAAAGCCCGTTAAAAAGAAAAATAACATGCAGAGAACTAATTTAAGAAAAATAGATATAAAAAAAGTTACAATTATTTTCACAAAATAAGAGTGCACTAACCTTGTTTATGCTGTAGATTTGGAGTAAGTAAGGGGTCGTCGTTCTCTCTACCATGATGGGAAACGCCGGGTCTTAAAATTAAATTGATTTCCATAATCCCGAGCGGGGGATTTTTAGGAGACCGAGGGTTCACAATAAATATTAGGCTTAATTGCATAAAGGTACTCATGAATGTTCATGTTTTGGAATTGATATCATGAACTTTATTACAGATAAGTACCATGAATTTTCATAAGCAGTTCAATTTTTCACAAATAGATACTATGACGTAGCATAAAATTATATCAATTTGCAACCGGAAGTAGTAGTTCATGGTAGCTAATTTTAATTATGAAATTTCATGATATCGATCAAAAAAAACATGAAAGTTCAAAAGTACCTTTATGCAATTAAGCCTAAATATTAATCGGGGAAGATCTTTTATTAAGAATAAAATTTGGGGAAATCGTTAGATATTGAGGGACGCCATAGAAGATAGATTATTTTGGGGATTTGAGAACCCGGGAAATCGATAGGTATAAGAGAGAGGAGGGGGCCGGGGGGGGGGTTGTGTTTGGTGAAATGTACTGAGAACGAGGGAGAGAGATATTTGGGGATCGATTGATAATTGAGGCCACCATCGAGGGAGAGAGAGAGAGAGAGAAACGTTTTTGGGGATTAAGTTAGGCTGTGGATGTGGCCCATAACCCATTTGGATATACATACATATTATACTGATTGATATTGGTGATATTAGGGCTAGCATATGTATATGCCGAAAAAATATCTTTTCGGCTTAATTCAATCTTCATAAATCTCAAAAAATATATGATCAGTTTTCCTTTTAGATCCTTAAACCCACCGTTGCCGGTCCCAAGTCCGGATGAGAAAGGGTGAGGGTTGTGGTAGGCTTGTGACAGCCAACGTAAAACTTTGTCACATTCTATGACATGGACCATAATAAAAATATCGTTGGGGCGTCCCCTACTCAGCGACGCGCTACATCGGATCCCGGGTGTAGTGTTAAGTATGCAAGGGCTTCTAGGTCATCGTCCAGAAACGGCGCGCTACATCGGACCCCGGGTGTAGTGACAAATAAGCAAGGGTCGTCGTCCATAAACGCCGCGCTATATCGGACTCCGGGTGTAGTGACAAATAAGCAAGGGTCGTCGTCCAGAAACGGCACGCTATATCGGACCCCGAGTGTAGTGAAAAATAAGCAAGGGTTTCATAGGATCCGTCTAGCTTCCTGGAACATAGGTTCCCTTATGGGTAGACTAATAGAATTAGTGGAGGTGATGATTAGGAGGAGAGTTGGTATTATTTGTTTGCAAGAAAATAAGTGGGTAGGTGAAAAGAGTAGAGTCATAAAGTTTTGGGGTTATAAGCTTTGGTATACGGGTAGAGATAAAAATCGTAATGAGGTTGGCATAATCATAGATAAATGGTTGCTTGAGGATGTATTTGAGATTAGGAGAAAAGGTGATAGAATTTTACTGGTTAAGCTTATTCTAGGTGGAGAGGTCCTTAATGTTATGTCACGCCCCACTTCCTAAAATACGAAAAACGATGGATGACTAGGCCAGCCATGCTCCTACGGTCAAGGAATAATCCCGTCGTAGTCACACTCCGGCTTCTAGCATTACATGGTAATCAGTAAACACAATACAGAAGTAAAGAAAATACATCACTGGTTATTACATCAACTTTCATTGTTCACAATTTACAACAAAACAAGGAAAAGAACTACTAACCAAGTGCGAATACAAGGTTTCTTTAGGGAAAGCAGTAAAGGTAATGGAGGCACGACCGTCTAAATCTCTGCAAGCTCGAAGGGAAGGTCTGGCTCCTGAACTGGTTCTTCCTCAAGGTCTGAGCATGCATACTCAGGTCGTCAGAGCGACATAATAACAACATTATAATAATACAAAAAGGCAGGTAAATGGAAGTAATAACGGTGGAGCTAAAATGCAGGTAAATCAATATGTCACTAACTGATGCAATGTATGATCTATGTCCCTATCGGTCTCTGAGTCAATTTTGAAATCGAGTTGTGGAAAGGAGGATCATGTTTAACGAGGGTCTCGTACGTACCCGAGACCACGGCCCGCTATTGCCCGGGACATAACCCTGTCAACCGGACCGCTAGGCCCAACCTAATATATATAAGAGTCGTTGTTCGAATGATCATCCTCTAAATCACTGTCCTCGCTAAATACAATTCCCTTTCCACTCGTTTTCCCCCTTTTTACCCAGGTTTCACTATTCGTGAGTATAGGCTAGTTGTGTACAGGTACGCATCAATAACACGATTTCTTTCACTGTTCACTGTATGGTTCATTGTCACAAATCACTCACTATTCATTGGCGTACTTGACACAACCGCACCAATACTTCACACGTTCGACAATTCAATATACACTGAGAATTAACACGAATGTTCGCTATCACTAAAGGTCTTGTAGTCAGGTAGAACTATGAGTCATGCCGCTAAACAGTTCATGTGCATTATGAGTCGTTATGCATCATATGAACATAGAAAATTCGTATTAAATCATGAATTCATAATTAAGCAAAAAGATATAAAAGCGGTAATAGGTAAACTCAGTCGGAAGTTCAACAAAATTAATTTCAGGACAATCGGATTTCGGATTTGCAAGTTATAGTCGTTTCTTTTGAAGTGTTCACTGCTAGAAATTCAGTTCTTGAACTGAATGTCCATTTCGCAACACAATTTTCATCCTATTGGGGATCAAAATTAGGCGACGCTATAGTTGAACAAAATTTAGGTTTATCAATTAGGTTCCTAACGCACTAGACGGATAGCTGATATCCTTGGTGTAATGGAAGTGACGCACTGTACATTAATGGGGTATAAGGTCTGTTCCTGTTTGGGACTGCTATACGTTCTGTTAACTTAAAATATAGTTTAAATAGTAAACGACAGTAGAAATAGATGAAATAACTTTCATTAGTTAGCTAACTGTTTTATCTTCGCTATGGTATAGGATTCCACATTATAACATGTTCATACAGCAGAGTGAAAGCATTAAAAAATGAGAATCAACAGCCAGTGCTGCTCTGGACTGCAGTCCAGAGCCGCACTCCGAACCAGTTTCCGTCATCTTTTTAGCATAGAATCAGATTAACACCCTTATGGGGTTCTAGGTCATTGAGTAGGCTTCGATTTTAGCCCTCGAACGCAACATTCCAATTTATAATCATTTAACTGTGAGTTTTACGAGTTTCAGGTACGGAAAATTTTAGTTTTAACGGGTTTAAAAGGGAATGACCTATCATGTCAGTAAAGACTGTATTTTCCAGCCAAATTATAACACGACGTCCTTTATTAATCTGTCCATCCTATGTGATCAGTTTCCGTCAATTTAACGGGGTTTCCCCTCTCGAGTTTTACATCGAACACTTACATATTTTTGATTTGCACGAAAGGTATTTACGGAATTTATTGGTATTTCGAATTGTAATAGATAAACTTTAGCATGAATCAAGTAGTACACTTGCCTGATGACGTGTTGACAATGGTACGGCAGCGGCAACGGCACGATCGCGCCACGAACACGGCACGACGATGACTACGCTCAAGCTCGACTGCGACTGCGACGAGGAGGCGTCGATGGTGGCGGGGTTGCTTGCTGTGGTGGTGGACGGAAGAGGAGGCGACGGCGAGGTGAACGGCGGTGGATGTGGTGGTCGCCGGTGAGGGTGCAGCGAGGGGGTCGAGGCCGAAGCTTGGGTGTAATGAAGGGAGTGAAGCAGTGGAGGGGGCTCAGGGTAGTAAGAGGTGATGGTGATGATGCTGAGGGATCGACGAGGTGGCCGGCGGCGAGAGGGTTCGCAGGGGAAGCTCGGTGAAGGGTTGGGTGCAGGGAAGTTGGTGAAGGGTGCAGTGAAGTGATGAGAGTTGGAGGAGATGGCTTTTGGCTTAGCAGGGGGGAGACGAGGCAAGGTCGTGGGAGAGGGGCGCGAGCGTGCGCGATAGTCTCGGTCGTGGAGGGGATCGTGGGCGCGGCGAGGGGACGAGGGAACGACGTCGTGGGGAGAAGAAGGAGAAAGAGCGGGAAATAGAAAAGAGAATGGGGAGGAGAAAGAAAGGGACGGGTCGGGTTCGTAAGGGGTCGGGTCGGGATTTTAGAATTAGGATTTTTAAAGGATAATTAGAAGTGGGCTGGGTAAGGGAAAGTTGGGCCGGGGTTTATACTAGGATTTAGAGAAATATTTTTAGGATTTTAGTTTTTTTTTATGATTCTAAAGAATATGTGAATATAATATCCATATAAAATAGATAAAATATAGAAAAATTCAAGGGGACTCGGAAAAATTATAGAAAATTTTTATTGACGGAACCGGGAATTTACATGTTATTAGTGCTTATGCACCACAGATAGCTCTTGATGACGCTAGTAAGCCTCTTTTCTGGGAGCATTTAGACGAGATGGTGCAAAGTATAGCTAGTGGAGAGAAGTTATTTATTGGTGGTGATCTTAATGGACATGTAGGTACTAGTCGTAATGGGTTTGATACTATCCATGGAGGTTTTTATTTTGGACAAAGGAATGAAGTAGGTGACTCAATTCTAGATTTTGCCTTATCTTATGACTTGATCTTAGCAAACACCTGGTTTAGGAAAAGAGAGTGCCACCTTATCACTTTTAGGAGCGGATCAAGTGCTAGTCAAATAGACTTTTTTCTGACGAGAAGAATAGATAGAAGTTGTTGTATCGACTGTAAGGTAGTGCCAGGTGAGAGTGTAACCACGCAACATAGACTTTTAGTTCTACATTTTCGATTTAGAAGAGAACCTAGGAAGATTAGACGTAAAGTAGAGCCTAGAATTAAATGGTGGCGATTGAAAGAAAGTAACCAAAAGGTTTTTATAGATCGTCTAGTCAAAGAAACGGATTGGCAGTTGGAAGATGATTCAGACAGAACATGGAACAAAATGGCTAGTTGTATCAAGAAGGTAGCTAAAGATCTACTTGGTGAGTCGAGAGGTGGTGCTCCACCATCTAAGGATACATCATGGTGGAATGAAGAAGTAAAGCCTGCTATTAAAATTAAAAGGGATTCTTATAAAGATTTGAAGAAAAGTAGAGATGTGAAGAGATTTGAGAAGTATAAAATGGCTAAAAAGGAAATTAAGAAAGCTGTTCGGCAAGCTAAATCTAAGGTCTATAAGGAGGTGTACGAGAAATTAGACACTAAAGAGGCTGAAAATGATATATACCGGATTGCTCGGATGCGGGAAAGGAAAACTAGAGACTTATGTGCGGTGAAGTGTGTCAAAAATGAAAATCAGAAGGTTTTAGTTCGAGATGAGGATATCAAGGAAAGATGGAGAGATTATTTTGACAAATTGTTCAATGAGAGCTTTACTAAGAATTTGGATGGACTTGTCATTCAATCTCAAGATATAAACCGTGATTTCATGCATAAAATAAGACTACCTGAGGTTAAAGAAGCTTTGAACAGACTGAGTTTAAGAAAAACGGTTGGTCCTGACGGGATTCCTATCGAGATTTGGAGATGCTTAGGGGAAATAGGCATTAAATAGCCGACGGATCTGTTTAATAAGATTTGGCAGACAAAAAAGATTCCAAATGAATGGAGGAAAAATATCCTTATACCTATCTATAAGAACAATGGTGACATTCAAAATTGCTCAAACTACCGTGGAATAAAACTTATGTGTTACACCATAAAAGTTTGGGAGAGAGTGATTGAACACAGGCTAAAGAAGGATATTAAGATAACAGAGACCAGTTTGGGTTCATGCCTGGATGATCGACGACAGAGGCTATTCATTTGCTTTTTCAACTTGTCGATCATTTTCGAGATAGGAGAAGAGATTTGCATATGATATTTATTGATTTAGAAAAATCGTACGACAAGGTACCTAGAGAGTTATTATGGGGAACAATGATGAAGAAGGGGGTCCCCGTCAAGTATATTGACATAATCAAAGATATGTACGATGGAGTAGTGGCAAATGTCAGAACTTGCGGCGGCTTAACGAGTGATTTTCCGATTACAATTGGTTTACATCAAGGATCTGCATTAAGTCCATTCATGTTTACCATCGTGATGGATGAGGTTACTAGAACTATCCAAGATGAGATACCTTGGTGTATGCTATTCACTGATGATATTGTTCTAGTAAATGAGACGAAAGCAGGGGTTAATGCCAAATTGGAATTCTGGATGCAAACATTGGAATCTCGGGGATTCAGATTGAGCATGTCCAAGACAGCATATATGCATTGCAAATTTAGTAACCAGAGAAGTCAAAACCATATTGGTATAATATTGGAAGGGCAAGAGATATCACCGAGCGACCGGTTTAGATATCTAGGTTCCATCATCCAAAAGAATGGGGAGATCGATAGTGATGTTAATCAAAGAATCTAAGCTGGTTGGTTGAAATGGAGGAGTGCAACAGGGATTTTATGTGATCGTAATTTTCCGTTAAAATTGAAAGGGAAGTTTTATCGGAGCGCTATTCGGCTTGCCTTATTATATGGTACAGAATGATGGGCTTCTAAGAAGCATCATACATAGAAGATGCACGTAGCGGAGATGCGCATGCTTCGTTGGATGTGCGGTAGCACTAGAAAAGATAAGGTGCGAAATGAGGATATTCGTGCAAAAGTTGGTGTATCACCTGTGGAGGAGAAGATGCGGGAAAACCGGCTAAGATGGTTTGGTCATGTACCACGCAGACCTATGGAAGCACCGGTTCGACGAATAGATACTCTCGATATGGGCAATGGAAAAAGGGCAAAAGGGAGACCGAAGAAAATATGGATGGAGGTGATACTAAACGATATGGTTGCCAAAGGACTCAATGAAAGTATATTGTTCGATAGGAATGAGTGGAGGCGAAGGATTCATGTGTTGGACCCGGCGTGATTCTCATGTTGGTTCATGTAGCCTATCCCATATGCTGGGGATAAAAGGCTCACTTGTTGTTGTTTTCCTTTTAGATCCTTATTATTAACTTACCTCATATAATTATCAATGAGTATAACATCTAATTGCAAGAGAAATGGTGTGTCTAAGCCTAGGCCTAAGAAATAATTATGACATAATTATTGTAGAAGAAACACTAAATATTTTAGAAAATTTGATCAAAAAATTATAAAATTATAGAAGGTTCTATATTTTTTCCACTTATGATGCTTTATAATATTTAAACAAATTCAGACCCGAACAGAAGTGTTTTAGTGAAAATTAAACATGCCCAAAAGGAATATTCTGAGAAACAAACAGCAGAAAACCAGAACAAACTTGCGCCTCCATCAACATCTTCAAGTGTTTTTGTCTATACATATATCACCACTTTCCTTGTATCCAACCTCAATCGAATTTCTATTATATTGAATATTATATATTGCTTAACAAGTTTGGGGTCAACATTGCTCATCTTAGTGTACCCTTTGTTATATTTAGTCATATTGCAATTATTTCGCAGTAAGCATGTTATACCACCATAATAAAATTTCTGAAATAATATTATATACCAAAAATGAAATTTATTTTATAGTGTAGAAGTTAAAAAATAAAAATAAAAAATATAATATCCATATTGTTGACACCAAAATTCGGCTTCACCGACCGAGACCCAACTTGACGGTTGTGCATGGCTCGATTCATCCCTTGAATCACACCCAGCAATAGATAGGTTGACAAATCGATTGGCGTAAATGTTTAATGTTCAGAAATCATTTGCATATAAAATTATGCAAAACCATATCTATTTAATAGGGCAGCCCTCTTCACCAAATTGCAAGGTTTCACCATTGTTGTTCAGATCGAAGATCTTATATATCATACTTTTGGTAATACGATAAGATAAGATAAGATAAGCTTAATTGTTATATTTGTTTTTTTGTCAAATCTTTAGTCTGTCAAGTCTTCTCATCAGCAAGCATGCTTATATGAAGGAGGAAAAAATTTCTCACCTTGAAATTCATATCTAAGTTCAAGGAGTGGTTTTGTCTTACACATGTCATTTTTTTCCAATGTCATTTTTTTATATGAATGTATTGTTTGTAATAGGATGAGGAAAAAGTACTGTATAAATTGTTTCTTCTTTGTTTCCTTGGTTTCGATTATTTTTAACTAAAAGTAAGGAGCAACTTGGTATCAAAAGTCAATTTTGAGTTTCTTGTGTAATTCAACTTGTAGCTTAATAACAACTGCAATGGAAATAGGAGCAGCTTAAATAATTTGTTTATTTTTATTTGGATATATAATTACTTGCTACAATTTATGAACAACTTGATTTTAGTTTTAAGTCTTTATAATTTATTAGCTTAAGAAAAACTGCAGCTAGGAAAGCAGATATGATACTAATAGCGTCGATCTGTTTAGTCCCTGTTTAAGTTTGGATTTAGGATAGCTGGAAATTATTCTTAAAATGTGAATGTATCCTCAAATCTCTTCTTCAACCTTTTTCTTTTCTTTTCCCCCCTTTAATTCTTTGTACTTGTGAATTATTAGAGATATGCCTCAGTTTGTAGTATGTGCAGAAAATAGTAAAGCAGATCATGTTGAATTCTTATTTAACGATGGTCACATAGAGTTGGATCATCTTGTGGTAAATATAATTTTGTATAATATTTTACAGGCCAAAGATCTCAGCAAAGCAGCCTAATAAATCACTCAAGCAATCAAAGGCGCAAATCAATGACAGATATATCAAGCATAATGAAAGGTTTGTGAAGTTTGCTGTTTGTTTTGGTCAAATTTTCTAACAAAATATTTTTAATCTTTTAGTAAGTTTTGAATAGTTTTATTTATAATTAATAAAATTGATTATTGGAGATTTAATTGTCATGGATATTGACATATAGCTTGTATTTTTTTTAGCGCAAGAAGCACGGAGAGGGTTACCCCCAGGTCAAGATATATATAAAGGCTCATCAAACGAAAAAATGGTGAATTATCCAATGACAATACAAGGAGAAAAATGGTTAGTGCATGCTTTTTTGTTGGCTTTTCGTTTATATTGTTAGAATTTTGTTCCCTAAATACTTAGACTATACCCGCGCGTTTTCTGGGTAAGTTAAAACCGTGGACGATCTATTTAAACTTTGATGAATTTTCTTTGCCCTTTTCACCGTCGCTAACTCTCTCTGTGTATTCTCCTTTTTGCAGAGCAAATGGACCGATCCAACTTCTTAGCTGCCTGACCGTGAATGCCCAAAAGAAGACCGGGGGCGGAAGCTCGTCCCGACCTGGTCTGAGCTCAGCCCTGAGGCCTACCCCTCCGAGCAAGCCTTCAGCTGTGTCACCCCGAGTCTCTGAAGAGCGCCGTGGGGGGAGGGGGGAGGGGCAGAAGCATGTGCGGGATCCAGCGCCCCGGGCGAGGGAAGAGAAGGAGGAGGAGGCCGAGCCCACCGACGCCCCCTTAAAAAGGCACAAAAGGACGGTTTCTCGGGCGCCTTCTACCAGGTTCCCGGTGCAGGAGGGGGACTTCTGCTTCGAGATGCCTTCAGGGCTTTCCGTCGCCAACAGCTTGCTCTTCGACATGGAACAAGCAGCCGGGGGAAAGATTCCCCACGGGACCCTGAAGGATAGGTAGCCGCCATCGCTCAGGAGGCAGTTCAGGTCGGTATCCGTTTTCCTTTAAGAATCTTCTCAAGTATATACTTTTTTTTTAGTTTGAACATTTCTAACTCATTTTACCGCTTTTCTCAGGTCCTCCACCACTGCACCCTCATCGTCAATATGGAATCCGAGGAGATAGCCCCGGCCATGAGGAAGGCGGGCGAATCGTCCTCGTGGGAGGAGGATCAGCGCCTTCGTCTGCAGCAGGCGGAGGAGAAGATAGCTGCCCTCTAAGCTCGAGTGGTCGTCGAGTAGCTGACGAATTCTAAGTACAAGGAGTCTCACCAACTTCTGAGTGAATCCAACCGGGCTATCCATGCCAAGTTGGAGGAGCTTGGTAACCTCTATAACGCAATGAAGAAGTCGAGGGACGTCAGCAGGAAGGACGCCCGGGTGGTGCTCGAGGCCGTGAATCTTACCGAGGTTCGAGCGGTGACGTCCGTGGAGAGGTATAAAGCGTCGGACTAGTTCTACGCCGACCTTGCCGAAATCTCGGCCATCGTTTGGCATCAGGCTCTCAACGCCGTCAAAGCGTTGATGCCGGAGTTCACCGACAGTGAGCTCCGGGTCCAGTACCCTCTCTCCGAGGATGCGCCGCGGGTGAAAGTTGTCGGGAAAGCCGCCGGGGGTGAGGCCGTCGGTGGAAGCGGTGACCCAGAGGTCGCCGTTTTGGTTCCCGATGCTGGTGTCGAGCACGGCGAGATCCTCCCCAAGCCCACGGCCTGAGCTTTCCTGTCTTGGGGATTTTTTCTTTTTTAAAAATTTTGTAAGCTTTCGGGCATTTTTGTAAGGCTGAGGAGCCCCTTGTATTTATTTTTGGATCATGAATAAAGTGCACCTTTTTCTTCATTGTCCAAATGTTTAGCGCGTATACTTTTGCTTGTATCTTTATTCTGCAAGTATATTTAGCTCGTCAATAGTCTCATCCCGCAAGTGTTAGGTTGTGGGTTGGTGTCCGGCCTTTTTATGTGACGATCGCGCGTCGAGTGTAAGTCGAGTAACAGCCAAGTGTAGGAAGGTCAGTACCTTCCCGTTCTCCGGAGTCGAGGTGGTGATTGATCTCAAAAACTATCTATTAACCGCAATCAAGAACGGTGTCGCTATGCAGCTAGCCGGTGAGTACGGGTCGGTCCACAAGGATGTTGTGAATTTCCTAATTGCTCAAACGAGTTAATTCCGATGGGTGTTCGGATTGATTTATTAAATCTAAAACTAAATCTATCTATACTAAGATTATCTAGATCTAAATCTTGCCAGGGTTAGGTTTAGGAATGGTTTGGAAATGTAAATAAATCTCTACGCTTTCTATACCCAAATAAAAATCTATGAGGAGTTATGATAATTATCAATAAAGGGGATTAGATCCATTCGGGAAGGTGTTCCTTCCTCTAGGTTCTTGTCCTTCCTTTAGAGATCCTTACCCTAACCTCCATGGAAAACACGCGCAACCGGGCCTTTATACTACGGTATCACCGCTACCTCAAGGGATAGGGTGCCGTAGGGCGCGGTGTGTGTGTAACACCCAAGCCCAATGCTACTATTTTCAGTTACTGTTTGAGCATAATGTGGTACTCATTTCATTTAACTTGCTTTTTTGTTGCTTACTGTAAAATTTACCTGGCAAAGTCATTTCTACATATAACAAATTTTGGCATCTAAAATAAAATTGAAAATATTCATCTTGGCCTACTTGACACCCCTAGCCTCATGGTAGCGTCCGCGCATTGTGTTCTCGTCCCGTTCAGTGAAACGGGCGAGTTTGGATGGCTACGTGCACGTACGTGTGTCCGTTTTGGGGATATGCTTTTTAATCATAAAATACTTAATTTTAAAATTTGGATCCCGCTTAAAATCCTATTATTTCAATTTCAAATTTTTGGACTCGACCCGGGCATGATTTGGAAATGTTTTATTTGGCGCCAAAATCCCAAATTTTAATATTATTAAAACCATCGCATATATTTTTCTAACCTACCTGATATCTTACTGTTCATTACCTATCTTTTAAATCTTTAACTTAACCATATAATATTTTTACAATATTTTATATCCTTCTCAATTTATTCTCTCAGCCAATCGCAACCTCCCCTTTAACCCAGTGGGCCCCACTTTCTCTCTCTCTCTCTCTCTCCCCCCCCCCTCATATATTCTCTCGTACTTCTCTTTATCATTCTTTCTCTTCTTGCTTCATGTCTCGTTTCTCATTTTTTTAACTGTTCTTTTGTTGCCGGAATTCCGCCGTGCCGGTGACGCTTCTCGACGTTCCAGCGAGGTACCCCGACCCGTGTGGTTCCTTTGTTCGTCGTTTGGGTTCATTCCGTGAACCGTGCGCCCGTCGCGAGTTTTCCCCGCCGACGGTTAACGTTCCGTTTTCCCGATTCGCGACCCATCGAGGCAAGTTAATCTTGCTACATGCTATATAATTCATTTTATACCTATTTAAATAAATACCATACCTATAGTTTAAATCTAGTGCCCCATGTTTAATTTTATAACGTTTCGATGTTCCGTTTGCATCCGTTTATATCATATTAAATCTAGATCATGAAAACTTATCTTGTGACATACTAGATTATATTATACTGCATCCATATCAATTAAAATATATATCGTCGTAATATTTATTATTATTATCTTTAACTAGTTTATAATCTTCATTTTATAATGTTATACATTTAAAAATCTTATAGTTTACACATGAAAAGTCGTTGAAAAATCGGATATGACAAATCTGAAATTTACTGTACACCTTACCTTATAAAATTCATTATAAATCATAGAAAAATCATTAGTATACGTTCTTTAGTTCGTTATGAAGCTAACTCAGAATTCTATAACTCTATGAAATATTTACTTGCAAAATAAATTGTTTAAATAACGTAAAATGCAAATGAATATGTCTTTAAACTGCTGTCCAGGCAAATTCCAGCAGCAAACTTTCAACTTCGGATGTTTATAACTTTTTGTAGGGACAACCTGAGATGTTTATACTTATAAAAATGAAAACCTTATTGAATTATCTTTGTTTTGGTATAAGACACGTCCCTTTTGGAGAACGTTTGTTATTTTAAGCTATTTTACAAATTAGGGCGACGCTGAATTTCTGAACGGAACTTTCTTGTGCATGGTTAATCAATACCACTTTCATAGTTATTAATCGCTTTGAATATGCTATCCATATTAATATTATTATATCAATATTTATATCACATATTGCTTAGTGATACATCCCACATTACCATTTTATAGTTTTATAACTTTTCGGATACCCGTTTGCATCCATCGCATTTAAGATACATATAATTGCATCCATAGATCACATTACTACATAATAATGTGATATTAACACTCCATGTTTAATAAATTGCATCCTAATTAATATTGGAACTGTAAATGTAAGTCTAATCGATAACTGTGCATCCATATCCTTGAAATTATATCTATTTGCACATCATATTATATGTTCCAGTTTATTATTCTGATAGTACTCATACTTGTTTATTTATACACATGCTTATGTTAATTTGTTTATGAGCACCCACATGACATCTTGTGCTTCCTGACATGACCTGTTACACTTTCTACTTGACATGATATGGTACCGTACACTGCTTGACTTGACCTGATGTACCATGACCTGACCCGTTACCTGATCCTGTGTCTAATGCCAACAAACCTGACATGTAGTCCTTACGGACCGTTCCTGTTGTCTATCCAGACAAAGCTGCACCTACCTGATCTTGTGTTGGCATTAGTTCTTGATTACGGAATACCTGACTTGAACACATAACCTTGGGGGTATGGGGAAATCAAAAGTGTAAACTAAAGTGTAACTTAAAAGGGTATTACTTGATCCGTGGTCCCGGGGGGTAACGGGACAGAGCCATTCGTGACTCTTACATCTTGATCCGTGGTCCCGGGGGGTAACGGGACAGAGCCATTCGTGACTCTTACATCTTGATCCGTGGTCCCGGGGGGTAACGGGACAGAGCCATTCGTGGTTCATATATTCCTGATCTGTGGTCCCGGGGGGTAACGGGACATATCCTTTGAGTTACATAGAGGATTACATTAATTGATTTCAAACAAAATTTAGAGTAGACAACCCAGTAGCACAGTTTAGATTGATCACTGCACGTCACATACACTGATACACTTCACTGTTATACATCCCTGTTGACTTGTTACTATTTATGATTCATGCCTGCATATCTCGTGTATCCTGTTCATTTATTATTGCTTGATGTTATGACGCGCTGACGTCTGGGTTTTGCATGGCCCAGATCCTCTACCTTTGTTGCAGACTGATCAGGAGTTTTACCGCTGTTAGATCGAGCGGTAGGGATCATGTCGGTATCCGGTCTTACTTTCCAGGTGTTTATTTGATCTTTTGCTTCCGCATACTATAGCATTTCTTGACTCTTTTACTCTGGCTTATGGACATGTATTAGATAGTTAGTTTACTTTCCTGTTCTTGATATCTCTACAGCCGTAATGTGACTGGGGAAGGATTTTTCCTAACCACAGGTAGCATGGTTGGCTATGTCACATGCCTATTTTAGCATACTCTGGGAAGCGGGGCGTGACATGGTTCTTTTGGTATCAGAGCTATAGGTTAGTTGGGTTGATTCTTTTGTAGTTGGGTATTGTACCCAATACACGAATCAGAATACCCATGTTTAGGAAACATGTCCTACCACCTTGACTGTTTTACCATTCTTGAATCACATTCTTCCTGATTATATCTTTTACGATGTGCAAACTTCCTTTGCATATCGATTCGAAAACCTGATTCCTTGTTATCTCTAGGACTTAGGCGACTTGGATGGAGTTATGTAATTGTGGCTATGATACCGCGGCATAGTTACAATGCGGTACTCTATTTAAGTATCTTGGAGTTCTAGCCTTGATCTATATTCAGAATCTATCATCATGCTAATGTTGGGTGTTTTGAGTTCAGGAATATGGCAGATAAGAATTTGAAGACGTACCAAGGCGTGTGGACGAAGCCGCCATGCTTGGAGTGATAAGGGGAATACTGGAGAATCAAAAGAAATAGACCGAGCTGATCCAGCAGCAAGCGGACTCGTTTCAGGAAGGTTTGCAGATCGTTCAGCAGTCTGTGAACAATGTTGGAGCTAAGCCAGTTGACCGAGTAGGGACAGTAGCAGATTTCAGACGTTTGGGTCCGTATACATTTACTGGATTGGAGGAGCCGTTGCCAACAGAGCAGTGGCTAGTTGACACAGAGAATTTTCTTATTGCGGCACATATTCCATATGAGAAAGAGCTGATGTGGTACGCATTCAGTTAGTGGATTACGCCCGAGAATGGTGGCTTGTAGAAGAGAACCGTTTGCCCAAGCCGATCAAGTGGGCGGATTTTTCTAAGAGTTTCCTGGAGAAGTTCTTCCCGCGGACTGCACGGGAGGAAATGGAAGAGAAGTTCATCGGACTAAAGCAGAAGGGAGCACCCGTAGATGTGCATGTAGCAGAATGGATGAGACTCAGTAGTTTCGCTGGACCTTTAGTTGCCAACGATGCAGACAGGGCACGGAGGTTCATGCGCAGCCTGGACGCGGACATCCAGAGGCAGATTGTCTCCCTGGGTTTGACCACTTTCTCACAAGTACTTACGGCAGCCGAGAGCAGCAGAGTTTATCTGTGATGAAGGGGAGTTTTTCTGTCGGGCCAGTCGAGTTTAGGGCTAGGCCGACAAATAATATTTTTGCATCAATGGAAGTGATGAAAGTGAAGAGCCGGCTGTTGTTCGTGATTTTATGGATGTGTTTGAAGATATATCGGGATTACCGCCGAAGCGAGACGTGGAGTTCGCAATTGATCTTATTCCTGGTGCAGCGCCAGTATCCAAAGCGTATTATCCAATGGCACCAGTAGAGTTGGAAGAAATTAAGAAACGAGTTGCTAAATTTCTTGAGAAGGGTTGGATCCGCAGCAGTAACTCGCCTTGGGGAGCTCCAGTTCTTCTAGTAAAGAAGAAAGATGGCACAAGAAGAATGTGCATCGACTATCGAGAGTTAAACCGGGTGACTATTAAGAATAAGTATCCGATCCCTCGCATTGGAGAACTTTTTGAGCAGCTTAGTGGCGCGAGGGTATTCTCGAAGCTGGATTTGCGATCCGGCTATCATCAGGTCCGAGTGAAAACAGAAGATATTTGCAAGACGGCGTTCCGAACTCGGTATGGACATTACGAGTACTTAGTGATGCCCTTCGGAGTAACGAATGCGCCGGCAGTATTCATGGACTTGATGAACCGAATCTTTTCACCGTTCTTGGATCAGTTCATTGTGGTATTCATTGACGATATTCTGGTTTACTCGAAGAGTTTTGAAGAGCATGCTGAGCATTTGAAGATCGCACTGCTGACGTTGAGACAGGAGAAATTGTATGCGAAGATGAGTAAGTGCGAGTTTTGGCTGGAGGAAGTAACGTTTTTGGGGCATGTTGTGTTTGGCGATGGAATTGCCGTCGATCCAGAAAAGGTTGCAGCAGTTCGTGATTGGCCGATTCCAAAGAGTGTTGCGGAGATAAGAAGCTTTCTTGGACTAGCCGGATACTACAGAAGATTTGTGGAGAACTTTGCTCGTCTGGCAGAGCCGTTAACCAAGCTTACGTGTAAGGAGGTACCTTTTGTATGGGCGGATAAGTGTGCGTTAGCTTTTGAGACGTTGAAGCAGAAGTTGATAACCGCCCCTATTCTGACCGTGCCAGACAATTCCGGAGGATTGGTGATTCACAGTGACGCATCTGGGAAAGGATTGGGATGTGTTTGATGCAGCATGGGAAGGTTGTAGCATACGCATCAAGACAGTTGAAGACCCATGAGAAGAATTACCCAACTCATGATTTGGAACTTGCGGATGTGACTTTCGCTTTGAAGGTTTGGAGACACTACCTTCTGGGCGAAAGGGTCGAAGTTTTTTTTACTGATCATAAGAGCTTGAAATATGTGTTCACACAGAAGGAGCTTAATATAAGGCAGCGTAGATGGTTGGAGCTGATGGCTGACTACGATCTTGATCTTAAGTACCATCCGGGGAAGGTTAACGTCGTGCCGGATGCACTTAGTCTGTTACCAGCAATTCAGGTGTTAACTACGCAGAAGGAGATCGTTGAAGATTTTCGAAGATTTGATTTGGAGGTTGTGCTATCGCATTCTACGGGACAGTTGATGCAGCGGCAGGTACAGTCATCATTGATCAAGAATATTAAAGCAGCACAATCGCAGGACCCTAGACTGCAAAAGTTTCGAGGAAAGGTTGAAGCCGGACTACGAACAGATTTATTAATCCCCGAAGATGGTTCGTTGAGGTTTGGTACCCGTTTGTGTGTGCCAAAGGGGGATATTCGTGAAGAGCTTATGAAGGAGGCACACAGTTCAGCTTATTCTGTACATCCAGGAGGCAAAAAGATGTACCGAGATATTCGACAGCATTTCTGGTGGGAGGGCATGAAGCGGGAGATTGCTCGCTTTGTGGCAAAGTGCTTGGTGTGTCAGCAAGTTAAGGCTGAACATCAAAGGGTTGCTGGTTTATTGCAACCACTTCCGATTCCTCAGTGGAAGTGGGAACATATAACCATGGATTTCGTGACGGCTTTACCGCGAAGTCCAAAAGGCAACCATGCTATATGGGTGATTGTTGACCGATTGACCAAGGCAGCTCATTTTATTCCTTTTCGGGTTGGTCAATCAACAGAGACTTTGGCAGAGCGGTACATGCAGGAGATTGTAAGATTGCATGGAGTACCGGTGAGCATCATGTCCGATCGGGACACTCGGTTCTTATCACACTTCTGGAGGAGTTTACAGGAAAGTTTGGGGACTCGATTGAAGTTTAGCACAGCTTATCATCTTCACACTGATGGTCAGTCGGAGAGAACGATCCAAACTCTTGAGGATATGTTGAAAGCATGCATGTTGGACTTCAAGGGATCTTGGGAGGATCATCTACTTTTGGTGGAGTTGTGTTACAACAACAGTTTTCAGGCAACTATTCAGATGGCTCCATTTGAAGCTTTGTATGGTCGTAAATGCCGTTCACCTGTTTGTCGGGACGATGTCGGTGAACGAAGATTATTGGGACCAGATTTGGTTGTGCAGACAGTTGAGAAGGTTAACCCTATCAGAAATCATATGAAGGCAGCACAGGACCGACAGAAGAGTTGGGCAGATACGTCAAGAAGACCTCTAGAGTTCACCGTTGGTGATTTGGTATTCTTGAAGATATCACCGACTAGAGGGGTGATTCGTTTTAGAGGTCGAGGAAAACTTAGTTCTCGATTCTTTGGACCCTTGAGATCATGGAGCATGTTGGTGAGGTAGCGTATCGTTTGGCGTTACCGCAGTCCTTGGCAAATGTGCACGATGTGTTTCACGTATCTCAACTCCGTAAGTATGTTCGAGATGAAACACACGTTTTGGATCATTCGGAGCTAACAGTACGAGAAGACTTGACTTTTGAGGAGCGACCGATTGAAATCGTGGATCGAAGGGAAAAGGTTCTTAAGAACAAGGTTATCCCCCTTGTACTTGTTTCGTGGGATAATCGCTCGCATGGAGAGTCCACTTGGGAACGAGAAGATGAAATCCGGCAGAAGTTTCCTCACCTTTTCTTGTAGTTATCTATCTTTGTATTCTTGGAATTTCGAGGACGAAATTCTTTTTGTAGTTGGGTATAATGTAACACCCAAGCCCAATGCTACTATTTTCAGTTACTGTTTGAGCATAATGTGGTACTCATTTCATTTAACTTGCTTTTTTGTTGCTTACTGTAAAATTTACCTGGCAAAGTCATTTCTACATATAACAAATTTTGGCATCTAAAATAAAATTGAAAATATTCATCTTGGCCTACTTGACACCCCTAGCCTCATGGTAGCGTCCGCGCATTGTGTTCTCGTCCCGTTCAGTGAAACGGGCGAGTTTGGATGGCTACGTGCATGTACGTGTGTCCGTTTTGGGGATATGCTTTTTAATCATAAAACACTTAATTTTAAAATTTGGATCCCGCTTAAAATCCTATTATTTCAATTTCAAATTTTTGGACTCGACCCGGGCATGATTTGGAAATGTTTTATTTGGCGCCAAAATCCCAAATTTTAATATTATTAAAACCATCGCATATATTTTTCTAACTAACCTGATATCTTACTGTTCATTACCTATCTTTTAAATCTTTAAGTTAACCATATAATATTTTTACAATATTTTATATCCTTCTCAATTTATTCTCTCAGCCAATCGCAACCTCCCCTTTAACCCCGTGGGCCCCACTTTCTCTCTCTCTCTCTCTCTCTCTCTCTCCCCCCTCATATATTCTCTCGTACTTCTCTTTATCATTCTTTCTCTTCTTGCTTCATGTCTCGTTTCTCATTTTTTTAACTGTTCTTTTGTTGCCGGAATTCCGCCGTGCCGGTGACGCTTCTCGACGTTCCAGCGAGATACCCCGACCCGTGTGGTTCCTTTGTTCGTCGTTTGGGTTCATTCCGTGAACCGTGCGCCCGTCGCGAGTTTTCCCCGCCGACGGTTAACGTTCCGTTTTCCCGATTCGCGACCCATCGAGGCAAGTTAATCTTGCTACATGCTATATAATTCATTTTATACCTATTTAAATAAATACCATACCTATAGTTTAAATCTAGTGCCCCATGTTTAATTTTATAACGTTTCGATGTTCCGTTTGCATCCGTTTATATCATATTAAATCTAGATCATGAAAACTTATCTTGTGACATACTAGATTATATTATACTGCATCCATATCAATTAAAATATATATCGTCGTAATATTTATTATTATTATCTTTAACTAGTTTATAATCTTCATTTTATAATGTTATACATTTAAAAATCTTATAGTTTACACATAAAAAGTCGTTGAAAAATCGGATATGACAAATCTGAAATTTACTGTACACCTTACCTTATAAAATTCATTATAAATCATAGAAAAATCATTAGTATACGTTCTTTAGTTTGTTACGAAGCTAACTCAGAATGCTATAACTCTATGAAATATTTACTTGCAAAATAAATTTTTTAAATAACGTAAAATGCAAATGAATATGTCTTTAAACTGCTGTCCAGGCAAATTCCAGCAGCAAACTTTCAACTTCGGATGTTTATAACTTTTTGTAGGGACAACCTGAGATGTTTATACTTATAAAAATGAAAACCTTATTGAATTATCTTTGTTTTGGTATAAGACACGTCCCTTTTGGAGAACGTTTGTTATTTTAAGCTATTTTACAAATTAGGGCGACGCTGAATTTCTGAACGGAACTTTCTTGTGCATGGTTAATCAATACCACTTTCATAGTTATTAATCGCTTTGAATATGCTATCCATATTAATATTATTATATCAATATTTATATCACATATTGCTTAGTGGTACATCCCACATTACCATTTTATAGTTTTATAAATTTTCGGATACCCGTTTGCATCCATCGCATTTAAGATACATATAATTGCATCCATAGATCACATTACTACATAATAATGTGATATTAACACTCCATGTTTAATAAATTGCATCCTAATTAATATTGGAACTGTAAATGTAAGTCTAATCGATAACTGTGCATCCATATCCTTGAAATTATATCTATTTGCACATCATATTATATGTTCCAGTTTATTATTCTGATAGTACTCATACTTGTTTATTTATACACATGCTTATGTTAATTTGTTTATGAGCACCCACATGACATCTTGTGCTTCCTGACATGACCTGTTACACTTCCTACTTGACATGATATGGTACCGTACACTGCTTGACTTGACCTGATGTACCATGACCTGACCCGTTACCTGATCCTGTGTCTAATGCCAACAAACCTGACATGTAGTCCTTACGGACCGTTCCTGTTGTCTATCCAGACAAAGCTGCACCTACCTGATCTTGTGTTGGCATTAGTTCTTGATTACGGGATACCTGACTTGAACACATAACCTTGGGGGTATGGGGAAATCAAAAGTGTAAACTAAAGTGTAACTTAAAAGGGTATTACTTGATCCGTGGTCCCGGGGGGTAACGGGACAGAGCCATTCGTGACTCTTACATCTTGATCCGTGGTCCCGGGGGGTAACGGGACAGAGCCATTCGTGGTTCATATATTCCTGATCCGTGGTCCCGGGGGGTAACGGGACATATCCTTTGAGTTACATAGAAGATTACATTAATTGATTTCAAACAAACTTTAGAGTAGACAACCCAGTAGCACAGTTTAGATTGATCACTGCACGTCACATACACTGATACACTTCACTGTTATACATCCCTGTTGACTTGTTACTATTTATGATTCATGCCTGCATATCTCGTGTATCCTGTTCATTTATTATTGCTTGATGTTATGACGCGCTGACGTCTGGGTTTTGCATGGCCCAGATCCTCTACCTTTGTTGCAGACTGATCAGGAGTTTTACCGCTGTTAGATCGAGCGGTAGGGATCATGTCGGTATCCGGTCTTACTTTCCAGGTGTTTATTTGATCTTTTGCTTCCGCATACTATAGCATTTCTTGACTCTTTTACTCTGGCTTATGGACATGTATTAGATAGTTAGTTTACTTTCCTGTTCTTGATATCTTTACAGCCGTAATGTGACTGGGGAAGGATTTTTCCTAACCACAGGTAGCATGGTTGGCTATTTCACATGCCTATTTTAGCATACTCTGGGAAGCGGGGCGTGACAGTGTGCGTGTATGCATGGAGTCCTATTGAAAATATATAATGGGCAAGAAAGGGATGAGAGATCTCATCTCTCAAAATCCTTCCCCAAAGCTAACCCTAACAAGCGAGGAGACTACTCGCTCATTAGGGAATTTAAAAACATTTATCTAGGGTAAAGAATGAAAGATCACCTAGGGCAAGAATTGAAATTACCTACTTACTTTACAGATGGCTCTCTCCAAATATCAACACAGGGTTGTCAGATCTGAATTCATGATATGAAAAGAGGTATCGATACTCTCCAAAAGAAATCTGAATTTTATTCATAGAAAGAGGCATAGGGAGGCATGAAAAGAATACAATGATTTAGAGTTCCTATTTATAGAGGATAGGAAACCCTAGGTTACAATTGATTCGCATGTCTACATTTACCAAAATAACCCTGTAAAGACCACTCAATGCCGCCACCACAATATGGTAAAATTTCTCTTTCTAAATCCTCAAGCTCGCCGCGGAACCGCGGCCCGAGGCCTGGTTTGGCCGCGGTTCCGCGGCCAAAAGGTAGAGTTGGCAGCTAGGTTCTCTTGGGCTGATTGATGGTAACCTTGGCTTCCTGTTTATATAGGTCTTTTCTCAGATTGACTTCTGTTTATTCTCCAGATCTTCACAGTGTGTAGTGCAGTGGACTTTTAACCGTTCGCTTTGAAATCTTGGACCTTGCGCTGCCTTTGTACTCTGTAAACTGATCTTTATGTAGGCTTGATCAAGATCCTTCTATTTGTTGGTTGTAGTTCCACTTTTGCATCTTCTTTTATCTTTTTCACTGTTTTAGATCCAAGAACCTGTAACCTGTAATATATAGCAGACATGCGTCAAAAGCACCTGTTTATTTATGAAACAAATAAGAATGGGGAATATAATAATGCAATATTATTGTGTGAACAAATACCCTCAAACTTATCTTTTGCTCGTCCTCGAGCAAACTTATTTTTTTATTCTCGACAAAATCCTAACCGCACTTTCGCAGGGAAACGCGATTGCACTGAGCTCGTGCAACAAGCCGTTAAATCTCTAGGTGTCCCTAGTAGGAGTGTTGTCTCCTGAGGGTTTTCAGCGGATACTACCCACAAAATCCTATCAATTCGGCTTTTTTGACTTTTGTTCTCCAATTAGGTTTTCTAACAAGGAATTCTATTATCGTTGACTCGTAAATTATCCACCCATATTCTTCACACTTCCTCATCATTTAACTTAAGATTATATATGTTCTATAGACTTACTTAGCTTTCGGCATCTCTTAAGTTTTCCTTCTAGGGTTCCATCTCCACTTAGGAATTTTTATCAACTCTATTAAAGATACAAGTTCTATTCTTCACTCCTTTCTTTTATCTAAACTCCAATCATATACACCTACGTGTGTGTATAAATCACCCATACACTTGGAAATTCAAATCAAGCAATCATACTCTTGTCCGTTGTCCAAAACACTTATTAATTGGTGAATTTTTAAATGAATTTTGCTTACATATCTTTCATGCGACCGTTAATACTTCTTGAGATACCAACGATCGATTACAAGATGCGTTTGCATTTTAAAGCGTAATTCCTAGTCTTGCAACACCTAAGGCTTTAGCAGTGACTCCCAAACTAGTTGTTCTAAGGCATCAGGTGATGAAGCACCCTCGCTAAATATATATATATATATTTTTTTTAGCCTTAAGTAATCACAAAGACCAGTGTTCATTTTTTCTTTATTCACACTTTTTTTCTTTTATTTTCATTGTACTAAGGACTTTAGACAAGAGCATTTCAAGGTCTTCTCTACTATTCCAAGTTTCAAGGTACGTGTTTGTGCAACTTGTAGGGTATATACTTTCAGAATCTAGACTTAAGCTAGGAATTATTTTTCAAACTTATAATCTAATAAAAATATCAATAATTTTCCTTCGTTTCGACTTATCCCAAGAAGTGGACTCAAAATTTGCCTATTTCTAAATAAACTACAAAGATATATACTTTCTACCGTTAAACTTTAAGAAAGGTTATTTTTAGGGTTTTTAATTTACTAAGTCTAAGATATATTTGTTCCTAACTAGTTAACCTTTTTGTCAAACTCAAGTCAAATAAGGCCAAAATTGAATACGTTAATTTTTATAATTTTTGAAATTTTCAATTTTTTATGGGTTTTAAAATAAATATGCAAATGCAAAAAATGTACACATGAATGCGAAGAAAGAAGACTTACCGAGCATACCCCAAACTTAAACTTGACAGTGTCCTCACTGTCATGCTACACCAAGAGAGTTGAGAATGTCGGTACTTCCCTGTTTATTTATTTACAAATTGTTTTTTTTTGTGTTTTGAATTTTTTTTATAGAAAAAGAAAACAAAAATATATATACATATATACAACAAGGTTCTCCCCAAACTTAAGCTTGGCTTTACACAAGCCAAAGGTTAGCACCAACCATTCAAAAATCTTATCGTGGTAATGGTCGAGTTGGTGAAAGAATGGAGTGGAAAGAAAAAAAATGAGAAACACACGAGACCGTATGGGAAGAAGAGTGGAATATGGTCTCGGTGGAGGAGAAGAAGGGCGGAAAAGAGAAAGAAGGGTAGCACGATCTTGAGGGTGTAAATTGAGTGAATAAATTAGCACAATTTGTGATGACCGATGTGTTAAAAGCGATTGTGCTAACCTATCAACCCGTCGAGAAATGGAGTCAAATTCCTCAAGATTCGCAAGAAAGCATGGATACGCCGAACTTGGTATTGGAGATGAAAGCGTAACGGTCTCTTGTACGGTCGGAACGATAGGAAGGACGAAAGGGAGTGAATTAGGGATAGTCTCATTCTCACCGTAGTAAACTGCCTCGAACTTGAAAGATTCCATCAATGGTTCGAAACGACTGTATGCAACCGAGTCTGATGGTTCAACTAACTCATCTGAAAATTCAAAGGACTCAAACTCGGACGGTGAGTCATCAATATCGTCTGAAAAAGTGTAACACTCGTAAGTGTTATCGGCTGTGAGGACTGTGTCAGATTCAAGGGAAAAATTTTCAAGCTCACAGTCTTCAAGCGTGATATTAGGCGTGGACGGAACGATGGAAAGGAGGGAGGGTGATTTAGTTAAAGGTTCAAGAGTATGAATTGGAAAATTCGACACATCAAACAAAAATGGTTCAACCTCAATATTATCCTCAATACTCTCCTCAATACTATCTTCATAATTCTCCTCAATATTTAACTCATCCATGCCATTATCATCAAAATCAAGACGCATATGAAGTTCGGGAAAAACATTTAATGACTCGGGATGATGAATTGGATATAAAATTTCAATCAAATCGACAGGTTCATCATCCGAAATATTCCCGGCGTCTATATCCTCAATCAAGTGAAAATCAATTTTTTCTGACACCTCATCAAAAGTATGGATATTTATCAATTCAGGTCCTAGATTGGAGGTGTAAAGATCGAAAGGATTAAGTGTGGTTTCACTCGAAAGGGGTTCTTCACAATTTGGAAAATCAAGCACTACAAAATCACACAACTCGTTATTTTGGACACATGTTTGAAAATTGGAGTTGTTGGATTCAATTGGGTATGGGTAGGTTTGATTTGGAAATCCTCTCACATTCTCACTCTGTCCAACCGCCTCCTTATACATTGAAAAATTTGGAGCTAGCGGGAAACTAGCTACCGGTTCACTAGGTTGCATAAGGGCGGCCACGGACGCATCCACATTCCTAATCATTTTGTTTGTTGCTGCAATGTACGCCTCCAACGACTGTTCCAAACTTGACATGGGTTGTGAAGGGGTTTCGGTAAAAGATTCGAAATTTTTTGAATATGTGAAACTCCCAAATGGCTGTGTAGAAGTAATGTCTAGTGAAGGTGGGAAAGTCGGGTAGGACTGGTAGGAATTGGATGGTTGGACAGGAGTAGGGTCAACATGTGGATAAAAAGGTGAATTGACTTGTTGATCCCTAGAACTAGATGTGTGGAGAGGGGTGAAAGATCGGCTACGAGATTGAGCAATATGCTCAGCAACGGACATCGGTTTAGGAGTGACAGCAGGACTTGAAAAAGTGGTATCAACATATGAAGGTGGTAAAGGTTGACTTGGTTGACACAAAGTGGGTTGCAAAGTCGAACTGTTTCTCCTAGACGCTTCTAGTCGTTGTAGTATAGTGGTGAGTATTCCCGCCTGTCACGCGGATGACCCGGGTTCGATCCCCGGCAACGGCGCCATTTGATTGATCTCAAAAACTATCTATTAATCGCAATCAAGAACGGCGTCGCTATGCAGCTAGCCGGTGAGTACGGGTCGGTCCACAGGGATGTTGTGAATTTCCTAATCGCTCAAACGAGTTAATTCCGATGGGTGTTCGGATTGATTTATAAAATCTAAAAACTAAATCTATCTATACTAAGATTATCTAGATCTAAATCTTGCTAGGGTTAGGTTTAGGAATGGTTTGGAAATGTAAATAAATCTCAACACTTTCTATACCCAAATGAAGATCTATGAGGAGTTATGGTAATTATCAATAAAGGGGATTAGATCCATTCGGGAAGGTGTTCCTTCCTCTAGGTTCTTGTCCTTCCTTTAGAGATCCTTACCCTAACCTCCATGGAAAACACGCGCAACCGGACCTTTATACTACGGTATCACCGCTACCTCGAGGGATAGGGTGCCGTAGGGCGCGGTGTGTGCGTGTATGCATGGAGTCCTATTGAAAATTTATAATGGGCAAGAAAGGGATGAGAGATCTCATCTCTCAAAAGCCTTCCCCAAATCTAACCCTAACAAGCGAGGAGACTACTCGCTCATTAGGGAATTTAAAAACATTTATCTAGGGCAAAGAATGAAAGATTACCTAGGGCAAGAATTGAAATTACCTACTTACTTTACAGATGGCTCTCTCCAAACATCAACACAGGGTTGTCAGATCTGAATTCATGATATGAAAAGAGGTATCGATGCTCTCCAAAAGAAATCTGAATTTTATTCATAGAAAGAGGCATAGAGAGGCATGAAAAGAATACAATGATTTAGAGTTCCTATTTATAGAGAATAGGAAACCCTAGGTTACAATTGATTCGCATGTCTACATTTACCAAAATAACCCTGTAAAGACCAGTCAATGCCGCCGCTACAATATGGTAAAATTTCTCCTTCTAAATCCTCAAGCCCGCCGCGGAACCGCGGCCTGAGGCCTGGTTTGGCCGCGGTTCCGCGGCCAAAAGGTAGAGTTGGCAGCTGGGTTCTCTTGGGCTGATTGATGGTGACCTTGGCTTCCTGTTTATATAGGTCTTTTCTCAGATTGACTTCTGTTTATTCTCCAGATTTTCACAGTGTGTAGTGCAGTGGACTTTTAACCGTTCGCTTTGAAATCTTGGACCTTGCGCTGCCTTTGTACTCTGTAAACTGATCTTTATGTAGGCTTGATCAAGATCCTTCTATTTGTTGGTTATAGTTCCACTTTTGCATCGTCTTTTATCTTTTCACTGTTTTAGATCCAAGAACCTGTAACCTATAATATGTAGCAGACATGCGTCAAAAACACCTGTTTATTTATGAAACAAATAAGAATGGGGAATATAATAATGCAATATTATGGTGTGAATAGATGGCGATCATTCATTTAGCATGAATCGAAAAATAGCTAAGTAAGACGCTTGCCTGCCCTTTGGGTCACTGGCGGGAGCTTGAAAAACCTCTCACCCTTTGCCTCCTCCAGCAGCTCGGTCTGGGAGATGTTAAGAGGAGTGTACTCCTGAAACTTCGGGGAGTAAGGTTTTGGTCGGTCAACTCTCTTTTTCTCTTCTCTGCACTGCTTCTTTTGGTTGGTTTGGTCGTCTCTGGACAGATTCGAGTTCACCTCGGATTCGAGTTGACCTCGGATTCGAGTTGGATCACCCGCTCGGTCTAAGTTTTTATCTCGACCATGGTCTTAGGTTGCGCTAATGCAAAAGAGCGTAGCCACTCTTTGTGCCTAAGACCCGACTTCAGTGCGGTGATGACTGTTTCATCGCGGTGCTCGGGGACCTCGAGGAGCGCGTTGTAGAAGCGGGTGCCATATCCTTTGAAGGATTCTTTGTCTCCGCTCTTGACGGTGAACAGATAGTCGACCGTCCTCTTCTTCCGTCGATTCCCGACGAAATGACCGAGGAATTGGGAGACCATCTCATCAAAGGTCGATATAGAGCGTGACGTAAGTCCTCGGAAGCAGTCCCGTCCAGCCCGGATGAGGGTGGTGGGGAAGGCTTGGCATTGGGCCGCGTCGGAGTTATCTTGGAAGCTCATGCCCGCCGTAAATGCGTCTAGATGGTCCTTTGGGTTGGATTTCCCGTCGTAGAGGGCCACCTTGGACGGTTTGTTCCTGGACGAGACGTGCTCCGCCAGCAGTTCTTCCTTAAAGGGTTTCGTCAGCGAATCGGCAGAGTATCGGGCCCCTTCGCCGTATGCTTGGCCATCCCGACGTATGCTCTCGATTTTCTTCTCGAGGGCCTCGAGTCGGTGGTGGTTACCCGAGGATTTTGCACAGTCGGAGTGGTGGCTATCCCTGCTCCGGGTCTGCGCCAGGATGCGGCTTTGATTCCGCTCTATCAGGTGTCTCAGATTCTCAGAAGAGGTCCTTCTCGAGTGGTCTATGCGCTCGTCGTTCGCACAATCCCGGTGAGAGTGGGGGCGTCGGTTATGCCTGGAAGCAGGCGAGCTGACCGACACCTCCTCAGGAGGAGAGAACGCGCGGTGGGCATTGGGGCGACGACCCGGTCTTCCCTGGGACCGCGGAGCTGTCCGGCGCCCAGCGGGTCATGGAACCAATCGCTGCGTGTGGGTTAAGGTAGCCGAAGTCGGCCCGCCGACACTCAGTGGCGCCGTGATGAGGGTGAGGTAGATCAAGGGCTTGAGTGTGCCCGTCCGTCCTTCGGCAGACGTCGTTATCCCGGAGAGGGGGAGCCGCGCTCTGGTGGGCAGGGCCCGCCGCTTGAACGCAGACGAGGATATCTACCAGCGTCGTAAGCCGGTCTATCCGGATGGACAAGACATGGATGGCATTAGGAGAGGGAGGCGAGCCGCTCCCACCTCCGTTGTGGCGGCTCGTATTTGGATCGTTGCGGTCATCGCTCGTCATTGTATCGAGGGCGGAAGACCAACTTTTTTGGTGGAACAAAAAAGTTTTTCGTTCCCACAGATGGCGCCAACTGATGGAGCTTCGGATCTTCTTCAGATGATGTCCTCCGTCGATCCTGCGATGGTGGTCTTGGATGGCTGAGATTTGGTTTTGGAGTTGTTGAGTGTGGATCTCAATGAGTTGGTGTTGGACGCCGAGCTACCCGCAAAGAAGTCCCGGGGTGGATGACTACCGTAGGACCCTCCGATGATTAAGTTATAGCCGAGGAATAGGAGCAGAGTAGTGGCGTATTGAGATAAAATTCCCATATCTGAGTCGTCTGAGAGGGGGTTATATAGGGGTCGCTTGGAGCGAGCGGACACGAGAACATCGCTGTTAGTTACGGCCCCGCATTATACTCGCCTTTAATGGAAGGATGCGCCCATTAATGGATGGATACACCCATTATTGGAGGGATACGCCAGCGTGGGATGCGGATCGCGGGGAGACGGATATCTCGTTTTGGCGATATACACGGAGCCGTTGCGGGATGCATGGGATCCGTGCTCCTGGTTGATCAGGAAGGCCGAGGAAGCTCGGCACGTTAGGGCTCGGAGATGAGCCGGGAGGCCGAGGAAGCTCGGCATGTCAGAGGCTCGGAGACAAACCGGGAGGCTGGAGATGAGCTGTTGGTAGTTTCCTAGGTAAATGTGGAATGTATTCAGGGAGGTCTTCTGGAAGGCTGGATACATTCCTCGAGACGAAGTCCCAAGGAACCCTTATAATGCACACCATTTATTCCACCTCCGCAGCCTTCTGGACACGTCATCCGCCATGTGTCGTAATCCTGAGGAGATACCACTTGCGAGCATCATCAGAGTTACTAGATGACAACTAGAGGACCCTTGAGTACATTATATGCGATTGAAGAAAAGATAGATCATAGCAAATAAAATTGAGCTACGGGAAAATAACACCAGGGTACACTCTTAAATATCATATCTTCATGCAACATTATCCAATTTCGAGGAGAAGGTTGCTGGAACAATAGGGAGAAATGAAGCCGGATCACTTGGCACACAAGCTTCTATCGGACAGGTAACTCAATTTTCTTATGTCTTTGTTTCTTTGTATCATACATTAAATGTGCATATCAATACCACACAAGCTTCTATCGGACAGGTAACTCAATATACTCACGCTGTCATGAGTTGTTGAATAGTTCTATTATTTTAGTTTAAGTGTTCAGTCTTGTATTCGACTTGAAATTGCAATAATTTAAAGGTTAGCCGACTTTTTATTTAATAATTTTGGTGTTGTATTGTAAAGGTTTTGCATTTATATTTTATATTTTATTTGTGTATTATTTATGATATATAACTTTGATGTATTTCGTGTTAGTACTATAAGACACAATTAACAGCGAAATTTCAAAACCAATATGAAAAACCATTGGTTTAAGACTTTCTAAGTAGGAAAAAGTTTGTTGTCTCTGAACTGTTAGTCACATTATAAACTGTAGGTTTATTAATTTTGGATATGAATTATATTGTATCTCAAAGGAATTTCAGTCACATAAAATATCCTGGAGTTTGGACTTTTAGTTACAAACAAAATTGTTGAGTTTGAATTATTTAACCATGTTTTAAATTGGAGCCTTACTCTTTCATGCTATTGAATACTTTGTAATTGTAATGTCATTTAGCCGCAACAATATCCATAGACTTTGGAATTTAAACCTACAAAAAAATTCGATGTCTTTGTATTTTATAGTCATGTTACATAATGTAGCTAAATAATTCTTTAGTGATACATAAAATTGTTACAATAGAATTTTTGGATTCGAAAAAAATAGTACTTTTTGGATTGTTTTGTCACTGTAAAAAATGTAGTCTTCAGACTCTCTAGTCACAGCAAAACTTGTATCCATTGTTTGTTTGAGCTACGATTTAGTATTTGAATCTTTGTGAATGTTGCACTTTATCAGCTACTGGTTTTTTTAATCTTCCTACGATTTTTGGGAACAATAATTTTAGCTAATTCTTTTAAGTTACGGCATTATTTGGCTACAACATAATTGTTAGGAGCAATTTAGCTATCAATTTAGTTATGTTTTTTTTTTCTTGTAGCCAACCTGTTAATAGCTACTCTCAAAACTGTAACCTAAACCTTTTTTTTTAGCGGCCTACAGATATTAAAACTGTATGAGACGGCATGCTGCAAGTCTCTTTGGAAATAGATACCTGCAGACTTTTCAGAAAGTTATAGCAAACGAATTGTATACTCACGCTTTTATAACTTTCAAAATTAACGGTTTCTGCATTTGGGAGTACGTCCCAATGCCGTGTCTTATCAACTTTGTGTTTGTCAACCTTTCTACGTAATTAACCACTATATATGCAAAAGTCCAAACATCATTGTAGGGGGATAAACCTAATTAATTCAAACATTGTTCAAAGTCTTACATTTGGAATAAATTTCATTATTGAAGAGTCTGGTGGATTTGGTTCCCAAGAGAAAGCTCCTTGATCTGGTCGATCAAACGGGTCATGTCCTTGTACGAGGACCCGCCCTCTTCCATGGCTTCCTTTGCCATCTTTGCGTAATTCCGTGCTCTTTCTCTTCTCTTCTCCGCCGCCTCCTCGTCGCCCATCAAAACCTTCACGGCCATCGCTATCTCCTCTGCCTTCACCGTCTTCTTCCCATCTTGCACAGGCTCACCTCCTCGGACACTAACTCCGATGTCCAACACCTGTAACGTGTATCAATCACAATATTCTAAGATGTTGAGGTGATGTTCTGTATTAATTCCGAGCGATACCATATATGCACTCAATGAGAAGTGATTTTTAGGCTTCTGAAACTTTTTAATAGAGACAGTAGTTATATAATTTAAATAATCGATAGGTATATAAAGACGTCATGTAGATTGAGGTATAGAGGATACACAAAGGGAGGGGAAAAAAAAAAGAATGGATTGAAGGTGAGGAAGACAGAAGGATCTATAGATATGATAGGCGGCAAGTCCGTAAACCAATTACCTGCGTGATCAACTTCTCGTTCACAAATTGCTCATACTCAACAGGCCAAGTCACCATTGGTACTCCCGCACTTATACTCTCCAGTGTCGAGTTCCAACCGCAATGCGTCATGAACCCCCCAACTGCTCGATGATGGAGTATCACTGTTTGCGGTGCCCATCCTCTTATCACCGCTCCCTTTCCTTTCACTCTCTCCTCAAATCCATCCGGCAAAGCCTCGTCTTTCATGTTCTTTGCGGCCCACACGAATCCGTGACCTGAAGCCTCGAGCCCTGCCGCGATCTCTAGAAACTGTTCGGTCGAAAACTCGTTCAAGCTTCCGAAACAGACGTAAACCACCGATCCCTTCTCCATTGAATCCAACCATGCGGCCATCAACCCTTCAATCTCAGGGTTGACCCTCTCCCCTCTATCTTTGTTTAAGATGGCCACCGGCCCCACATAATACGCTCTCCTAGCTAACCTGTACAGCTCTGCGTACTCCGACTCAAGCTCATAAAAGCTGTTAACAACCACACCGTAGCTCTTCTCTACCGATTCAATCATTTCCCTCGGGGCGTGCATCACCCCCAACGATACCTCAGCCCTCGTCATCTCTATCCGATGCGGGAGTCCCTCAACCACGAAGGAGTTCTCTTTCATGTATGGAGCGTTCATGTACAGGCTCTCGTGCACGCAGTTTGCGAAATTGCCATGGCCGTAGAAGACGAGCCTCGGGATATCTAGCCTAAGCGCGGTTTCTGAAGTCCAAGTGAACATATAATCAGAGATGATGCAATCAGGGCGGAGAAGGAAGAGGAGCTCTTCGATCGGTTTCTGGAGGGCGTAGAAGGCGGTGAAGAAGGAAGGGAAATCGGAGAAGTTCAGAGAGGAGAGGTTTTCGTGGCCTCCCCGGAGGAGGTGGGAGACGGCGGCGGGGAAGGGGACGAGGCGGACCGAGATGTTGGGGAAGGAGGCAACAAAGGGGCCCACGAGGGGCTCGTTTTTAGGGGTGGTGACGACGGTGATGCCGACGGTGGGGCCGTGGAGGGAGAGGAGCTTGGCGATGGAGAGCATCGGGTTCATGTGGCCTGGGGCCATCAGAGGGAGCATGAAGATGCGCAGGGGGCGTTGAGGTTGTGCTTCTGTTGCCATTGACGACAAGGAGCTACAAAGATTGTTAAAATTGTATTAGATGAAGAAAGAGAGAATAACGTTGGAGCTACAAAGATTGCCAAAAAGATTAATTAACCTTCCAGGCAAATAACAGAGCTAGCGGGGGATCCCTGCACGCATTTGGTTTCTTTTGTAACGGCTTGTGTCTGTTGTGGGCCCTGTGGCGGCACTAGCAATGTAGGATGCAATTTGGTCAAAGGCTCAAATTAAACTTTTTCCAACTTTCGGGCTTGAATTGATATAATCTAGTGGATTCGGATTTCCTGCTGATGATACTCAGTACTGGGACGTCCCGGATCATGACACGTGGCAGATGACGTGTCCGAAAGCTTACAAAAAAGAAGCAAGAACGGTACATTGGAAGCATGTCTCGGGATTGCCTCCCGAGGATGTTCCCGACCTTTAGTGACCCCTCAGACCATTTCTATGCCCGCCTTACAAACAACCACTGGCTCACCTCCGAGCCCTCCCGTGAGCTGAGCTTGCTCGGCCCCCCGCTCGCCTCCGAGCTATCATAGAACCAAGCTTGCTCGGCCCCCCGCTCGCCTCCAAGCCTCTCGCCGAGCTTAGCTTCCTCGTTCTCATCGACCGATCCAGAGCGCATACCATCAACATTTCGTACACGGCCCCGCGAATCTCGTCATACGCGAGATATCCGCCGCCCCACGATCCCACATTCCACGCCATCGCGTTCCCCCATTAACGAGCGTATTTCGTCATTAATGGGGGATCCCGCCTTTCACGCAGGCGTAACGTCGGGGGCGTAACGGCCGGCGTGAATCTCGTGCCCGCCAGTCCATGACTGCCATTATATAACCCCCTCTCTCAGACGACTCAGGTAAGACAATTTTACCTCATAGGCCGTTACTCTGCCAAAATACCTCAACTAACTTGATCGTCGGAGGGTCCACGGTGGTACAACCACCCCGGGACTTATTTTCAAGTAGCTCGGCCTCATCCCCAAATTAAGCCCACTGAGATCCACAAGCATTGAGAGGCAACCTTCAAATCCAATCTCAGTCATCCATCAGCGCTCGCTGCAGATCCACGGAAGTCAACATCTGAAGGAGATCCTGTGCTCCTTCAGTTGGCGCCGTCTGTGGGAAACTTTCAAAAATTCCACTCAATGAAAGTTGATCTTCTGATGTCAAACTCATGGCAAGTGATCATCACGACGATCCAAGCACTAGCCGCCGCCTTCCCCACAACGGAGGCGTGGATGGATCCCCTCCTCCCCGAACGCCATTCACGCACTGTCTGCTCGAATAAATCGGCCCGTGTCCATTGTGGATGTGCTAGTTTGTGTCCACATGGCGGGACAAGCTCCCCAAGTCGCCGCTCCCCCCACCTCGGGAGCGACATATAGGGAGAGAAGACAACGTCCGCGCCGGCACATCCGAGCACCGCCTCGCTATCTCCAGCGGCCACAGATCCCCTGGACCAACCAATTCGATGACCCTGTGGGCACCTTACAGCTCGACGCCGAGGTCATATGAAAGAGCACCCCGCCCTGAGGCCCATCGCGCTCATGTCCCTCCCGAGGAGGTGTCAGTCAGCTCGCCTGCTCCCAGGATGGCAGGCGCCTTCTCCCTCGACAGGACCGCGCGAATGGGACTCACCACGGTAGTTCGAAGACGACCTCGCCCGGGGACCTGAGGAACCTCATCGAACGGAACCGGAACTACGGCCAAGCGCAAGCCGCTGACAGCAGGGGCCATAAATCTAAGTATACCGAATCCTCGGGATACCACGACCGACTCGACGCCCTAAAAAAGAAGATCGAGAGTATACATCGAGAGAGTCGTCCCTCAAGCGACGGGGCCAGATATGCCACCGACTCGCTCACGAAGCCCTTCACCGAAGAGCTTCTTGCTGTCCACGTCTCCTCTAGGAACAAGCCCCCAAAGGTCTCCTTATTCGACGGGAAGTCCGACCCAAAATACCATTTGGACGCGTTCACAGTGGGGATAAGTTTCCAGGACAACTCCGACGCCGCGCAATGCCGTGCTTTCCTTGCCACTCTCATCTTCTCTACGAGACTAGTTCCGAGGACTGACGCCACACTCAATCTCTACCTTCGATGAGTTGGCCATCCTGTTCCTTGGCCACTTCATCGGGAACAGACGGTAGAAGCGGACCGTCGATCACCTTTTCACGATAAAGAGTAGGGATAAGGAGTCCTTCAAGGGATACATCACCCGCTTCTATAACGCTCTCCTCGAGATCCCAAAACACCAGGATGAGACGGTCATCACTGCCCTTAGGTCGGGTCTTAGGAACAAGGAGTGGCTCCGCTCATTTTCATTAGCGCAACCTAAGACCATGACCAAGGTAAAAGCTTGGACCGAATGAAAGATCCAACTTGAATCCGAGGTGAACGCGAACCTACCTCGGACAGACTAGACCGATCAGAAGAAGAGGGCAAGGGAGGATAAAAAGAAGATTGAGCGGCCAAAGCCCTACTCCCTAAAGTTCCAGGAGTATACCCTGCTCAACGTTTCCCAGACAGAGCTGTTGGAAGAGGCAAAGGGCGAGGGATTCTTCAAACTTCCCCCGGTCAACCATAAGGCGGCCAAACGAATGCGAGGCCCCTATTTCGTTTTCCACATGTCACAGAGGAACTCCACCGAGAACTGCAAACAACTCTGAGACTACATCGAGGAGTTAATCCGCTCGGGACACCTGGCAAGATACCTGCGGGACAAGCGACAGGCCGACCGAGAGAAAGAGCACCATCCCCCTCTCGGCGAGTTGACGATCGGCCAAATCATGGTCGTATCAGCGGTATGTGCACCTGGGACTGACGAGACACGACGCCCCTTTCCGATCGAAGGGACTAGCAGCCAACCCAGGAAAAGGGTCAAATCAGCTGAGTCCATCATCTTTACCGACGAAGACCTCCACAGGATATCCCTACCTCACAATGACCTTTTGGTAATCACTGCACGGGTCCACCGTTACGAAGTGCAGAGGATACTGGTCGACTCAGGAAGCTCGGCAGACATCCTCTTCTACGACTGCTTCCTACGCATGGGGTTTACCCCGTCGGACCTGAGACCAACCGCCCACATCCTGTCGGGGTTCACCAACCACTTCATCCCGGCAGAAGGGGTGGTCACCCTCCTGCTTAACATCGGGGAGACAGGCCATACGCGTTGGAGTTCATCGTCGCCAGAATTCCCTCGGCCTACAATATCCTCCTAGGACGCCCGACGCTGAATTCCCTCCGGGCCCAGATATCAACCTACCACCTAGCAATCAAGTTTCCACTCGACCAAGACGGGATTGGTCGGGCCTATGGGAACTAGCAAACCGTGAAGATTTGCTTCATAGCGACATCTGCGCCCGAGGAGAAAAACGATGATCTTGAGAGCACGGATAATTTCAGGGGATCTTTGGATACTCGGGATGAGCATAAAGAGATCCGATGAGCCCTGATGGAGCCTCTAACAAAGGTCCCCCTCGTCGAAGGGGACAACGAACGAACCGTCCAAATCGGGTCACTCTTAACGGGGGCTCGGCGTGACGACCTGGTCCACTTCCTCCGAAGAAACACAGACGTGTTCGCCTGGGTGCCCGTCGACATGCCCGGGATAGACCCTAAAATAATATCATATAAGCTCGGGGTCGACCCGGTGGTCCGACCTGTCAGGCAGAAGAAACGAAGCTTTGCTTCGATCAAGCAAAAAAGCGATCAAAGATGAGGTTGACAGACTGCTCGCGGCCAACTTCTTTCGAAACATGCCTTACTCGGAGTGGTTGGCGAATGTGGTCATGGTGAAGAAGGCAAGCGGGAAGTGGCGCATGTGCGTCGACTTCACTGACCTCAACAAGGCCTGCGCGAAGGACAACTACCCTCTCCCTCAGATAGATCAGCTCGTCGACAGTTCGGTAGGCCACGAGCTACTCAGTTTCATGGACACCTTCTCCGGCTACAACCAGATCCATATGAATCCGGCAGACAAAGAGCTCACCGCATTCACAACGGACCGGGGGGGTATACTGTTATAAAGTGATGCCCTTCGGCCTAAAAAACGCCGGGTCTACGTACCAACACTTGGTCAACATGATGTTTAAGCCTCAAATCGGAAGAAACATGGAGGTTTACGTCGACGACATGCTCGTCAAATCGACCTTTTCAGGTCAGCACGCTAAAGATCTGGGCGAGGCTTTCGACGTCCTCCGCAAATATAAGATGAAGCTGAACCCTGTCAAGTGTGCGTTCAGGGTCACTAGTGGTAAGTTCCTCGGGTTCATAGTCACCCACCGAGGAATCGGGGCTAACCCGGAGAAAATCAGTGCGATCCTCAATATGGAAGCGCCTAAGACCAACATCGAAATCATGAGACTCATAGGGCGGGTAGCCGCTCTGAGTCATTTCATGTCGATATCCGGGGAAAAGTGCCTCCCGTTCTTCAAAGATCTAAGGAAGATCCCAAGGTTCGAATGGTCGGAGGAGTGTCAGATCGCCTTTGAGAAAATAAAAGTGCACCTGGCGACTCCCCCACTACTCACTCGGGCAGTTGAAAGAGATGAGCTATCGCTGTATCTAGCGATGTCCGATCAATCTGTTGGCTCGGTGCTTGTCCGAGAAGTCCAGAGAGTCTAAAAGCCGGTCTTCTATGTAAGCCACGTCTTCATGGACGCGGAGACAAGGTACCCGGCCGTAGAAAAGATTGTCTTGGCACTCATCGTGTCCTCGAGAAAACTACGACACTATTTCTAGGCGCACACCATCCTCGTCCTCACCGAACTCCCTTTAGGGGCTATTCTCGCCTCCCCCGAGCCTTCTGGTCGTTTGGAGAAGTGGAGGTAGGAGCTGTCCCAATTTGACATCAAGTATCGCCCGAGGCAAGCTATAAAGGCGCAAGTCCTGACCGATTTTATCGTCGAATGCACTATCCATATCAAGGAAGTGGTTCCCGTCCCGGCCCCCGGATCTCAACCCCCGATCGATGAGAGGCCCGACTCCATCCCCGATTGGGTCCTTTCCGTCGACGGGTCATCAACCGAGGAAGGCTGCGGTGCCGGCCTCATGATCCAGGGCCTGAACGAAGTAGAGATGGAATATTCTTTGAAGCTCGGGTTCAAAGCCTCAAACAACGCATATGAGTACGAGGCTATGTTCGCTAGAATGCGGATCGCCTCCGGAGTGGGGCTGAAGACGATCCAAATCCGTAGCGACTCCGCTCTGGTCGTTGCCCAAATGACTGGCCGTTTCGAAGCACGGGAGCCCCTGATGGTGAAGTACTTAGCCGAGGTAAGAAGCTGCGAAAAGACTTTGACGAAGTTCAAATGAAGAAGATTCCCCAGCACCTAAACGCCCAGGCGGACGCCCTAAGCAAGCTAGCTTCCTCCTACACGGCCAACAACAAGAGAAATATCCTCCTCGAGATCCTGCCACGGTCCAGCGTGGAAGACAGAGTGACATTGCTCCAAGTTTACACAGCCCGGGAAGAGGACCAAGATTGGAGGAAGCCCATTGTGGAATTTCTGAAGGAGGGTGCGCTCCCCGGAGATCGTGGGGAGGCCCGCCGCCTTCGAGCCAAATCCCGCCATTTTGTCTGGAGCAATGAGAACCTCTATAAGAAATCCTTCACATAACCACTACTTCGGTACGTCGACCCCTATGAAGCCGACTATGTCCTCCGTGAGGTCCATGAAGGAGTCGGCGGAGCACACCAAGGGGCCTGCACCTTAGTCCAGAAGACGCTCCTCCAAGGGTACTACTGGCCTACCATCTATCATGACACTCAAAAGCTCGTAAGAAGATGCAAGAGTTGCCAACTCTATGGCAGCATACCCTGCCTTCCGGCTATCGAGCTGACTACTCTGACCTCCCCATGGCCGTTTGCCCAGTGGGGAATGGACATGATAGGCCAACTCCCCATAGGTACGGTCGGGAACAAATACATCCTCGTCGCGATGGACTACTTTATGAAGTGGATCGAGGCCGTCCCTATCAGAAAACCAGACGCTACCACGACCGTCAAGTTCCTGCAGAACAACGTAATATTCCAGTTCGGGATCCCGATGTGTATCATCACCGACCACGGAATGAATTTCGAGAACGAAAGAGTTAAAGAATTCTGAAACGAATACCATATACTGATGAAGTTCGCCGCAGTCGCGCATCCCCAGTGCAACGGGCAAGCCGAGGTCGCTAACAGGGACGTCATTTGAGGACTTCGAGCCCGAATGGAAAGATGACAGGGCAATTGGGTCAACGAGTTACCCCGGGTCTTATAGGCCTTGCACACATTAAAGAAGACCCCCACCGGAGAAACCCTCTTCAGTCTCTGCTACAGCACCGAGGCGATGGTCCCAGTAAAGATCGGGCTGCCCAGTCATAGGGTCGAGCATTTCGATGATGAAGCAAACACCTCGGCACTCTGGACAAATTTGGACGTTTTGTTGGAAAACCAGGACCGGGCACAGATTTGAGCCGCCGCATACCAACAGAAAACTGCCCGCTACTACAACTCGCAAGTTAAGCATCGTGCCTTTAGGGCCGGGGACTTAGTCCTAAGGCTGAACGAATTCGTTGATCAGGGCAGGCTGCACAAGTTTTCTCCGAAGTAGGACGACCCCTTCCTCGTCTCTGAGGTCTTTCTTGGCGGGGCCTACCTCCTACAAGACGCTGAGGGTCGCAAATTTCCACGGCCTTACAACGCCGAGAAGCTCAAGTTGTACCTTTAAAAAGCATGCCTATGAATACATGTTTCTCCTTTAACTAAGCGATGTAAATTTTGCTAAGTTTTTTTTATATAATAAGAAGGAACTTCCCCTATATGTTTCACCCTTCCTCGGTTCGAAGCTCACGAATACCATTTCGCTGACACACTCAAACGAACCCAGAAGACCAAAGGAAACAATAAAATTTGGCAAAAATGAGAGCTTTATTTATTCATCAAAAGGTATTATGAACTTCCCTTATATCTCGATGGAATTTCTAATGCAATTTTTAAGAAAATGAGATTTATACAAAAAATAAATAAAATTTATTTTCATTAAATATATATATATAAGAATATTATCAAAAGATCTATTTTAAATATATTATACAAATATTCCATGTTTTCTAAATCAAAGGAATCACAATTACATGAAAGTACCATTTCAATACAATACAATTCCAATATTTCATTAAAATACCATATATAATGAAAACAAGGTTCTACTCACTAGAAAGTTTCACTTTTATAAAATATATATCTATGAAAACCCTAAAGATGATAATTAAATACTTGAGGTGTATTTTTAAATTATTTCAAAACTATTTTTACATAAACCCCCCTCAAGTTATACTAAATTACAATAAGGACCCTAGTAAACATAGATTTAAACGGGACAAGTTCTCTTGAGCCTCAGAGAGCCGAAGAATATGTGTGCTTGCCTATCTAAGGTAGACAATCTAACAACGGTGTTATCAACACGGTAATTGTCTTAGAAAAAACATAAATCCTGCCGTCCATGTGCAGCAGTTACCGATAACTTCAAAACAATCAGGACTTCAATTCTGTTTAAAAGTCTGACTCAGTTCGAGTCATAATCTGAAATCAATCTGACTTGAATATGATTCAAGTATAACCGCAATACAACATGAATCCATGGATACCAGAATACAACTCATATCAATATGAACTTGACTGAACCGAACGATGAATATACTCTGATTACATGACTATCCATTTATATCAATTCCATTTACTGATATCATGGTTTCGGAAAGTCTTCCATTTACTACAAGACAATACAATAGAACTAGTACAATCAATACAATAAATATTACGGGGTTTATAAAGGGGTAGACTGGCACAGAACATGTTAAAGGCGGCACGAGATGGTCACTAAAAGACGTTATACATCCATGCCGTTGTTCCGTGGTATTTTCTACAGAGCCTTGTACTACGGGTTACCAAAGTCCACGGTATAAGTTGGACTCCTCTCTTATACACCGACATATTCTGTACCAGGCTACAACAACTACGTTAGTATAATAAATATAACTTATCTACTACACCTGTTCTATTCTCTGTTTATTCTTCTCCTTCTTTCTTTGGGACTCACCGAGCGGTTGTTCGCTGACGACATTCCTATTTCTCTTCTTCTTTGGAATGTTGTCAGGAGGACCCGACTCTGAAGAGTTCGAGACCAGTCAGGAGTATTTGGAGCAGTTCACAGAATATCCTGAGCATTGACCTTACTTGTAGACACTTTTCATTTCAGTTATGCCATTGTTTAGGCATTGCATTCCAGACTTGTATTTACTTTTCAGTATTGTATTGTAAAGAAATGCTGAATAAATAAAAGTTACTGTTCTATTACATCTTTTGTCTCTTGTGTATATTTTTCTTTATATTGGTTAGATACGCTTAGCACGTTTACTTCGTAGTAAATACGTAGCGGGCCTCGCTGCGTCCCCTTCCCTTACACCGGGAAGCGGGACGTGCCACTGCGTATGGAATGCTATCAGGTTGGTCCGTACATGGTTACAAAGTATGCCCTTATTGCCATTAATATACAATATCGAAATTCTTGAATTTTAGCAGGAATGTTTGTTATTGCGGTCATCGGCGTTTCCTGCCACTAGACCATCCCTACAGGTTAGAGGCTGCTCACTTTAATGGCCATCAGGAGCTTCTTGGGCGTCCAGCCTCATTTTCCGGAGAGGACATGACTGCTCAGTGGGATGGTTACAATAATATGACCTTCGGGATAGATCCGGCAAAACAGGTCAAACCACCATACTGGAACAAGTTAAGCATCTTCTACGAGCTTCCGTTCTGGTCAAAAAATTTAGTGTGTCATTGTCTGGACGTCATACACATAGAGAAGGGAGTATCCGAGCACATACTCAACTTTCTTCTTTTAAAGGAGGAAAATCGAAAGACAACCTCAGTGCTCGGATGGATCTTAAGGACTGGGAAATTAGAAGTGAATGCATCCTAAACCGATAGCTGGTAAACCAGGCAAGTTTGTACTTCCCAATGCCGCCAATCATATGTCACAACCGGAGAAGAAAAGGTTCTTGCAGGTGTTGCATGATTTGAAAGTTCCCACAGGTTTCTTAGAATCATTTAGCAAGAAGATAAAAATTGTGAAAGGCAAGATCGATGGGCTGAAAAGTCATGATCGCCATATTATTATGGAGCATCTTCTCCGATTAGCCCTCAGGACTTTCCTTCCGGAATCGGTTGGTCTAGTAATCAATGACCTTTGTTGTATTTTTAAAGAATTGTGCGCTAAAACCCTGGATATTGTGACGCTGGAGAATCTACAAAATTCTATTTCATTGATACTTTGCAAGCTTGAGCGTATTTTCACACCGTCATTCTTTGATATCATAATACACCTGACAGTTCATCTTGCAATCGAGGCTAAGTTAGCCGGACTGGTACAATATCGCTGGATGTATCCCGTCGAAAGGTACGTGGAATTTTTCGTTTCATGCAATTTATAAAATTATTGTTACTCTATATGCTCGTATTTATTTATTTAACATATTTTTCTTTAGGTAGCTCTATACTCTAAAAATGTATATACGTAATAAAAATCGACTAGAGGGTTCCATCATGCAAGGTTATCTTCTAGATGAAGTAACCACATTTTGTTCCCGCTATCTGGACGAGAACATTGAGACGAAGCTTAAACGCCCTAGAGAATTCAGGACGAGCCATATGGTAAAAGTGATTATAAGAGAGTAGACACTATATTTATCAACAAAATATATCGGTTTATCCTCCTCAATAGCGTATGTCTGAAGAAATTAGAGAGTAAGTTTTTTTTTGGATTAATTATTATATTTGTGTTTGTATGTGTATGAAATGATATAATATTAATATCATAATTTATTGTTGAGAACAAAATTCATTTTAATGAGGTACGTGAGGGGTATCCTGATTAGAATGATGAACGATTGAAAAAATATCATCAGGATAATTTTTGCGATTGGGTTGCGGATCGTGTAAGTTATTCGAATAACATGTTATTGCTACCAGTCTTAATCTAAACTTATATCGTTATGTATTTTTCATAAAATTTGTTTTTTCAAATCTACGATCCGAACTTATTTGCATGATTAGAGAGAGATTCAAGATGTTTAGCTAAGTTTCTTAGTATGGAGGTTGCATATTATAAAGGATTCGGTGTACTTGGATACAAATTTGAAGTTAAGAATATAGAAACATCTTGAACCACTCAGAATAGTGGGACTGTGATGGTAGGATCGGATGGTGTGATTTATTATGAATACTTAAATTGCATATTTGGCATCCAATATCCCAGACGATCAGAACCGTTTTATATATTTCAATGTACTTGGTACGATACACGAACCGATATGGATAAGTGAAGAAAGAATCTTAGGACTTAGAAAGATGAATATGGATTGACTAGTGTATACACACTTCGATTTTGACGGTCAGGACGATCCATTTATCTTTCCGAACCAAGCGTTCCAAGTATACTACTCACAGTGCTTGAAGCATCCGGGATGGAGTGTCGTATGCCGTTGGAAACTCAGGGATGTTTACGATGTCCCAGAATTTGATGATCGGATGGAGGACAGCGATGAGAATGAAGAAAAGAGAAGACTTAGAGTGTTCCGACCGTCTGTTTCAAAAGACGGGTTCTATTCTGCTGATCGTGAAGTTACGTGGGTTAGAAATGATATCGATGATGAAATCCAAGTAGATATGTCTAATGCGTCCACGAAACGAAAAAAGTTATCAGTAATATTATATTATTACTTCACATTTCTACGATCTATACATATATTGCATGCATATTTAATAATTGTACTCTTATCTAGGTTTGATTACGACGACCTGAGCAGTGAGGGGCGACATGAGCACCATCCGCGGCAGCGGTAGAGGCAGAGGCAGAGTGGTTCTGCCGCCCGCAGAGCTGCGTAGAGAGCTTCATAGGGCCGGTCTTGCACCCAGATCGGCATCTCATTCGGATGACTCCTTCCGTGTGGATTTTGCCACACCACCACCGCATCTACAGGTATGTTTATATATCCTATATTGCATGCATATTGATTTAGAATATTATATTATTGATATACACATTCTTTTTGCAATTACTTAGATAATCTATTTTTAATTGTCTAATTATAGGTGGTGCATCCACATCTGGCGCAGAGACCACTCCCGCCACTTCCGTACCCTCCACTCAGTCTGCAGATTAGCATGAATAAATATAAAATATTTATTCATTTTAAATATCCTCTAAGAATAAACATGAACTTCATATAATTTTATCGTCAATGATTATTTTTTAGTTGGAAGGTATGCATCCACGTCCGGGTCACCGGCTGTTCCTCACCGGAGGAACTATCGTCACGCTTGCGCTGTTGCCCAGGACCAAGCTTGTGCTGCTGTCGCCAGAGGTATATATCGCACTTCAATTTTCGTTAATTATTTATTTCTTAATACCAATTTGTCTTAATATTGCTTGTCTTGATATTTCTTGTAGATCCAGGGCAGCCCCATCCCGAGAGGGGGACTCGAGGGCTGAATCGGTCCCACAGGCTGAGCCCGACAGAGCTAGGGGGAGGCACCATTCCGCCTTTTCTTTACCCCTGATTATCGTTATACCGGCGATTATGCCGAGAGGTTCGGCCGGTATATGTGGGATGAAAGCCGCATGCTAAAGAAATATCCACTTCACGTTGAGTAGGGCAATCAGCACCGGCGCTCATTTACCCTCTTCTGGGATCAGGCTCGGGTATTAATATATATTTTCATTTGACTTATCCAATATATTTATTATTATTTAACACTTGAAATTTAAATACATTGTATTTTTGTATTTGCAGTTGGATTACGAATTTCAGCCTATAGCCGACCCTGATCACCCTGAGAGAGTGCTCGATCTTCACGCTCTATACCAGAGCCTGATGAAGAACATGCAATCAAAGGTCTGATACAATAGGAACGAGCTGAAGATTGACTGCTATTCCTTATGGATGACAACCCCTGAGGCAGAGAGAGAGGCTCTCTAACATACTCCGGCCTTTGCGAGAGTCGACGTAGATATATGGCATCTCTTGTGCCAATATTTGGACTCTCACCGCAAACAGTTTTGTAATTTAAATGTAATTCATTGTTTAGTATAAAATTTATTTTTTTTGTTTTGCTTAATTAGAAAACTAAATCTGAATGTGTTGTGCAGAAACATGCCAATCAAAATAAGGAGAATACGAAGTCGGCGAAAAGAGGTCGTCCCACTTATACAGGTGGCTCAAGGAACATTACTCGTGCCATGGAGGTATCGGTAAATTATAATAGATCTATGTTGATATAATGTAATATTAAGAGTTATTTTATAATATATGTAAATTTTTAGCAAATTGCAGAGAGCTCGGACTCTGGCGCGGGGTGGTATACCGAGCGTGCTGACCGCGTATCTTGTCGTCCACGACACCTCGACAGATCCCGCCGCGGGTGAGCTTCGATTCCCCGACACCACTACCCAGGAGTATTGAGTAAGTCTTAATAATTATTCTAACAGGTTTGAAATTTTTGTTTTGAAAAGTTCAAATTTAAATGATATACTTATATTTTAATGGTTAATGTGGGTGTAGGAGCGGGTGGTGGAGCAGGCAGAGATATAGGGGATCGATTTTACTGGATAGACCGATCCGATGCTACTGAACCTAGTCCTAGACGCCGCACACGGAGGGCACCACGGAGGTTGGGAGAGAGACCGGGGACTGGGTCCTAGCAGGGCCCATATGAGGTTGGACTCCACTCCTGCGATTACTTCCCCTACCTCTCATGAGAGACGTCTAGAGCATGATGTTGCTGCCTTGAAGACCATCGTCGAGGAGTTGAAGGAGATGTCGATACGTATGCTACTTAATAGTAAAATATTATATCACATTATAGATAGTAACATATGCAATATTAGTAATCTGAACTTATTTGGTTGTATACATAGTTTTGATTAATCATACTTACATAAAACTATCTAATTAAAATAAACTACGGTTTTCCAAACTAGATACTCAAACGAGGCCTAAGTCCCTAAGTATTCTTAGATTGAGATTTCGCAATAACCAGATAATGATACGAATTCGATTAAAATCTAATACACCATTCTTACTCGTTTATTACACACAAAATTTAACAGATGCGACAGGCTATTTCGGCTGCAGCTCCACATGCATCTTCTTCGGCTGCGGCTCCGCAAGACACTACCTCGGCTGCGGTTGCGCAGACCACTCTTGCAGCTCTACAGCCCGCTCAGACTCCCGCACAGCCCGTGTTTCCCCCAATCAGAGCAAAGCTCTATTTGAATTTCAAAAATTCAAAAATTGAAGTAACGTTTCAAATCCCTTGCGCTGCGCGCAGAGCGCCACGTGTCAAAAACAGACACGCCAGCGCAAGGGGCGCTGCGCCCAAGGCAGCACACCCCAATCAGAGCAAGGCTCTGTTTTAAAATTCAATTTTTAAATAAAGAAAGCAACGCTTCAGATAACTTGCGCTGCGCGCCACGTGTCAAACAGTGGTGTAGTAGCACAGTCGCGCTGCGCGACACGTATCAGTGCAGTTGCGCTGCGCTCTGCGCTGCGCGACACGTGTCAAGCGCAGGTGCACTTGCGCCAACTGTGCAAGCACTAAAACTTAAATAATGAATTATTTAATCAGAATTAAAATTCTGGAAAGATCTTTTTAATTTTATTAAAACAAGAAGATTATCTTCTGTAAAATAGATGCCTTAGGATCAAAGATCCAACGGTGGGGAAATATCCCCAGATCAATCAGAGAAAAATCTCTGTAACTAACCTAATAAACTAATTGGCCCTATATAAAGGCCTCTAGACTCCAAGTTTCAGATATACAGAGCTCCTCTAAAAATTTTGAGAAGAACTCAAAGAGAAAAAAGGTAAACCTTTGGAAAAAGAAGAATTTCTTCTAAAAAGATCAATGATCTAAGAACAAGATCAAGATCTTCAATAAAAAAAATATGAAAAAGATCAAAAAAGATCCAATCATAAAAAAGAAGTAATTTACTTCATCCCTGGATCTTTTGATCTACATAAAGGCACAGCCTTTTGATGAACCATTGGTTCTTAAAAACTTGAGGTAGAACCTCTTTAGAACTAGAAAGATTCTCTTCTTTGATCTAAATTTGATTAAGATGCACTCTGCGCTATTGGACAGTGCCCTGCACACTTAATTTGCGCTGTTGCGCTCCTTAGACTGGCGCAAGTCACCAGAGAGCGCCACGTGTCAATCTACGCCTTGCGCTCCTAAAAACATAGCACTGCGCTCTTGGATTGGCGCACTGCACCAGAGCGCGCCACGTGTCAGCAGCGCACTGGCACAGCGTACTGCGCTAACAGACTTGCGCTCACCAGAGCGTGACACGTGTCACCTCCACATGCGCTGGCGCCTTGCGCTCTTTAATTGGCGCAGAACGTCTAACAGGCCACGTGGCGCACTGTCAGATTATTAAATGCTGTGCATTATTAAAGAAGGGCAGAGCCCAAGTAAAGTCTAACAGGCTTAATATAAATGCCATGCATTTAATTAAAGAGCCCAATACCATGCATTATAAAAGGGCTGAGTCCCAAATAAAGGCTCAAACAGCCAGAACAACAAAATGTTCAACTCATATCAACCGAGCCCATATGCTCACAAACCCACAAACAGACTTTAGTCCCAAATTGGACTATAGATCTCCCAACCAACTTTGGTTCAAGGGTACATCTCCGAACTCCTCTGATATTTGTCGTTGTAATCTTTCAACGTCTTCAGAGAGGCGACGGGTCCCGACGGCCATACATTCCATGGACCACCATGTCCTTAAACTGGAAATGGACCACCATGTCCTTAAACTGGCAATGGACCACTATGTCCCTAAACTAGAACAATAGAGCCTCCAAATGCTCTTTATTCAGATCTAAATGATCCTGTTAAGCTGATCTTAGTCTCAAATTAGACTAACGTATCCTTAACAAACGTTTAGGTTTATCTTAGCCTCAAATATGGCTAACGTATCCTTAAACCAAAACCCCAAACCCAAATCTAAGAAAATACGGATTTGTACTAATCCACGTCCTACGGGCGACAGCATAAATTAGTCTCCATATACAATCCACGGGCAACCACAAACAAAATAAACACCCACGACACGAAGTGACCATCTGGAGAAGGAGAAAGTTGTTACCGCGATGCGGTAGCGTAATTAACTGTAGGGGCTTGCGCCTGCAGGGAAGAGCATCCCCACAATCAAAAACCCCTCGAACGAGGGGGAATCTGAAGAAGTCTACTACATCGGCCGCATCCGTTTAAACCTTCGATACACGGTGCCATAAATCAACTTGGCATCTTCGGAGAGGTGGACGGATAAAACCAAATAGCATCTGCCCCGAACTTCAGGAAAGGCGTCTCTGTCGCGCCGTCTTTCGGAGGGGAACAGATTCTGGCACGCCCGGTGGGACCTTTTCCTCTTTCCACTCCACACTTCGTGTGTCGTGTTCGCGAACGAATCGCGGTTTGCTATGGTTGCCTGTGGATTCGAGATACTTAGATTTGGTTTCTTGCTCCGTGCAGAAAACAGAAGATCAATGGTTTCAAACTGCACTACCTGCAACTATAACTCTCACTCCGTCCTTACTGGAGGAGTGACTTATGGGCCCCGAGCGGCCTCCCTTTTCAAGATGCCAGTGGAGCAGGTAACTCAAGAAACCACTGGACTATTCTTCGGGACCATGCTCCCACTGATGAGCTTCAATGCCCCAATGACGTCGCAAGAAGCTCCAAAGAGTCAGTCTTTGATCGGCTTACAACTACCGTGGCCCCTCTCAACGGGTCGCCCAACTCCAATGCCTTAGTTTTTAACAGACTAGGCCAGAGCTCCAACGGGCCCATGAAAAAGCCTGCAATACCAGAAGGCGTTATCCTGAAGCGGATAGCCATCCCTGCTCCCGTTCCAGGCGAAATCACCAAGGTTGCTTCCTCTACTCGGAAGTCTGCTTTTGATAGGTTGGCCGACCCCATTCAACAAATTCTGACCAACACAGGGGGCATGAGGAGGTCACCCCTACGGCTAAACCAACTCCAATCGCGCGACATGCTCGCCGTCGTCACTGGCGCCGGGTAAGGAAAGCTGGGGGCAACTCCCCCTCTAGGATAACTCCGCCAGCTCCGATGGTGGAAATCAATGCTGCTGTTCCGACCAGGAATAGCTTTGAACCGCTAAGAAGGGTGCGCAAAAACTCGCCAACTGCCATATTGAAAAGATCTCCTACACCTGTGGATAATGCCCCAAAGGTGAAGCTGGAGCAGCCCCCTCAACGGTTGTCCTATAAAATTTACAAGGTCTGACGTCAAGTCCAAGACTCCGTAGTGGATCAAGACTATCTCCGCCGACAGAAAAAGATGAAGGTTCGGCAGGAGAAGGACTACTCTGTCAAGCCAGAAAAAGCAACAGCTGGCTGGGTGCCCACTGCAATGGCTCCCTCAACGTCAATCACTCAAAAGAAAAGGAGGCCGCAAAAAGCCCCTGTGAACATGGCGAACCGTAAAAGCGCTGAGCACAAACACCCCAAGTCTAGGGGCATAGTGGTGCATACTGTTTATATGGCATCCGGGAAAGAGGATAGACGCGCTTTGATGGGTCACCGACCGCTCACCCGATCCGTGACAAAAGCCCAGGAGCAACAGCAGAAGCTTCAAGAGATGATGACTGCGATGGCCGCACTCACCGGGCCAAAAGAAAGCCCAGAGGCATTGTTTCCCCCAATCAGAGCAAAGCTCTATTTGAATTTCAAAATTCAAAATTCGAAGCAACGCTTCAAATTCTTTGCGCTGCGCGCAACGCGCCACGTGTCAAAAGCTGATATGCCAGCGCAGCGCCCAAGGCAGCGCGCCCAATCAGAGCAAGGCTCTATTTAAAACAAAATTAAAAGAAGCAACGCTTCAGTTGCGCAAGCGCTGCGCTGCGCGACACGTGTCAGCGCAGTTGCGCAAGCGCTGCGCTGCGCGATACATGTCAGCACAAACGCAGTTGCGCAAGCGCTGCACGACACGTGTCGGCACAAACGCAGTTGCGCTGCGCCGTGCGCTGCGCGACACGTGTCAGCGCAGATGAGCTGCGCTGTGCGCTGCGTGACACATGTCAGCGTAGTTGCGCAAACACAGTTGTGCTGCGCTCTGCGCTGCTTGACCCGTATCACGCGCTGGGGCGTTTGCGCCGAACAAGAATTAAATTCTAGTAAGATTCTTCTGTTCTTGTTAAAACAAGAAGATTGCCTTCTGTAAAACAGAAGCCCTTGGATCAAAGATCCAACGGTGGGGAAAATTCCCCAAATCACTCAGAGGAAGATCTCTTTAACAAATTTAACTAATTTATGGGCACTATATAAAAGCCCCTAGACCCCAATTCAAAGGATCATCAACATCATCAACATTGTAAGAGATTGAGAACCTCAAAACAGAGAGAACTCTGAAGAAATTTCAAGAAAAAGGTAAAAACCTTCATAAAATAGAAGAATTTCTTCTAATAGATCATTGATCTAAGAATAAGATCAATGATCTTCATATAATAATAAGTTCTTTGCACTCTTTTATGAACCACTGGTTCTCTGAAAACAAGAAAAAACAATAAAAAACTTGTTTTCTTTGATCTAAATTGGATCAAGAACTCAAACAGTGCTTTGCACTTTTTTATGAACCATTGGTTCTGGAATCTTAAAGATTCTCAAGTTGTTAAAATAGTGCTTTGCACTTGCAAAAATTGCACTGTTGCGCTCCTGGGTTAGCGCAGGCCACCAGAGAGCGCCACGTGTCAGCATCTGAACCACTTGCGCTATGCGCTTTTGAGATAGAGCCTTACTATCTGAAATTGGCGCAACTCACCAGAACGTGCCACCTGTCAGCAGCGCAAGCACAGCGCACTGGCGCAGCGCACTGCGCTTGCGCGACATGTGTCATCACCACAAGCGCTTGCGCTTAATGATTGGCGCAAAGCGCCTGACAGGCCACATGGCCACTGTCAGATGATTGATGCACTGCATCATTAAAAAGAAGGGCTGAGCCCAACTAAAAAGGCTTAACAGGCCTAGTAAATGCTATGCATTATTTTCAAACAGATGCAATGCATCAGAGTCCAAATAAAATTGATGCTCTAAATCTTTTATAAAAGGGCAGAGCCCAAACAAAATAAAATGCAATGAAAGAGCAGAGCCCAAACAAAACTTGATGCTCTGCATCATTTATAAATGGGATGAGCCCAAACAAAATAAAATGAATGCAATGCATTACTTAAACTTGGGCAAAGCCCTAGTACAGGCCTAATAGGCCAAAAACAAATAAAAGCGTCGAACATTTTTCAACTGGACTTAGCCCAATCATGGCCGTAAGTCCTCAAATTAAATTGACTGAGCACAGCTGCTCTCTTAAATCAATTTACATTCAGTTCGAGGGTACATCTCCGAACTCCTTTGACTCCTATCGTTGTAATCCTTCAACGACGTCAGAGAGGTGGCGGGTCCCGACAACCACACATCAACACGGACTGTGGGGTCCTTAAACTCATGGACTTAAGCGTCCTTAAACCGAAAGACGGATTGTGGGATCCTTAAACCCGCAGACTTATGCGTCCTTAAACTAAAACACGGATTGTGGGGTCCTTAAACCCACGGACTTAAGCGTCTTTAAACTAAACATGGACCACCATATCCCTAAACTGGAATATGGACCGCAATGTCCTTAAACTACCTATGGACCACCACGTCCCTAAACTGGAAATAGATCTAGACGATCCCGTTAAGTTGATCTTAGTCTGGAAATTAAACTAACGTATCCTTAACAAACGTTTAAGTCGATCTTAGCCTCAAATATGGCTAACGTATCCTTAAACCAAAACCCAAAACCCAAATATATGAAAATACGGATTTGGACTAATCCAAGTCCTACGGGCGACGAAATAAATAGTCTTCGTATACAATCCACGGGCAACCACAAACAAAACAAACACCCACGATATGAAGTGAAATTCTGGAGAAGGAGAAAGTTGTTATCGCGATGTGGTAGCGTAATTAACTACAGGGGCTTGCGCCTGCAGAGAAAAGCGTCTCCATAATCAAAACCCCCTCAAGCGAGGAGGAATCTGACGAAGTCTGCTATATCGGCCGCATTCGTCTAAACCTCCGATACACGGTGCCATAAATCAACTTGGCATTTTTGGAGCGGTGGACGGATAAAACTAAATAGCATCTGTCCCGAATCTCAGGCAAGACGTCCTCACGTCGTCGCCGCCATTCGGAGGGGAACAAGCATCATTAGAGCAGCGTCATGAACAAGAAACCGATGCTGACTTCTTACGCAGAGTTCTCGAAAAGAAGGACAAAGAAGTCGTAGAGCAAGCGGCTAACATAAAACAAATGGCGCTCCTCTTCCAAGATATGGTAGGGATGCTGTTACAGCCGGACCCTCCGGCTGAAGACCCTCCAATCATTGTTGGAGATGACGGAGGGGAGATATCTAATCCTCCTCCGGCTCTTTCACCAGCCAAGGAGGAAACCATTTCCAAAGCTGCACTAGACGACTATATAGCTCAGCAGATACGAGTTCATCAGGCGAATGAAGCGGTTGGGCAAATTGTTAGAACCGGACGACCCTATCCGGGCTGGTATGACCAAATCAGTTACCCGCCGGGATTTACGATCCCTAAATTCCATGTGTACAAGGGGATAGGGAATCCACATCAGCACGTCACTCAATTAAGGGCCTTATGCGGCAACACTGGAGGCGATGACAGACTGTTGCTTCGCCAATTCGTCGGCAGCTTATCAGAGACGACATTTGAATGGTATTCGGAGCTACCTAACGACTCTGTCAAAACATTTGCGGAGATGGAGCTATTGTTTACACAAATATTCGCGAGTGCTAGTGAACGCACCCTGATAACAACACTGATCAATGCCAGGGTGAAGCCAGGCAAGACGTGGGTCCAATACGCAATACAGTGGCGAAACTTATGGTTGAAATGCGAACAGCGGATCGAAGAAACGCCGGCGGTATGCATGTTCGTGGGCACTCTTGATCCGCAAGCGACCATCTCGCAATTCATGATGTTCTTCAAGCCAACTAATTTCCAGGCCTTGATCAACAAGTTGGCCCAAATGGATCAGATGGGTCACAGACCATCTCCTCTAAAGCCAGACCCTCGAAATGAGAAAGGAAAAGGGAAAGCGATCATCGTCGCCAATACTCAACAACAGCCGAGCAACTCAAAACCGGTTGTTCGCCAAAACAATGTGCGTCTACGCCCATTCCTCGAGGAGAGACTGGGACGTCCTTACTCGTTTCCTCAGAATAAAACAAGGAGACTGTTCGAGCTGGCAGTACGCAACAGACTCATCAATCTACCGAATCCAAAACGTCCGTTGCAGCTAGGCAATGTCAACGATCTTAATTACTGCCCTTACCACCAAGCGGTAAGCCATCCAATCGAAGATTGCTTTGTCTTTAAGGGATGGATCGAGGATCAGTACCAACAAGGCAAGTTCGCGTTATCCGAAAACTAGAAGGTGAACCCGCCACAACCTCATGCCCCTAAAAAAGTGGACATGCCGGGGGCAACGTGCTCTTTTGTTAAAGAAGCCCCATGGGAAGTGGCCCTTTCGGCCAAAACTAAAAAGATACTGAATGATCTCCAGACATGTCCGGCGATCAGGTGGAAGAATCCGCTAGAACCCCAGATCATCGAAGGGATGCTAAAGTCGCGCCCAACTCCAAAGATCAGTGGTGATAGCCAAAGCTCGCACACCAGCCGTCAAAGTCTTCGAAGAAGAAGAAGAAGAAGACCAAAAAGCCCGTGAAGCCTGGTGACAAGCGCACGGACCTGCAAAAACAGATCGACACGCTGGAAGAGTATAACTAGAAGGCGCGGACTCCAATCACGCTCCAAGAATTCCTTGGCCACGTCCTTGAAGACGGAGATGACGGAAAAGAATCGTCAGACGAATCTAAGGATTACGTAGAAAGTTGCCATGTGATCTCTCATTCGTCGATAGACAGTGAAGAAACTCCTGACGCAGGGAAACCGGGGGCAAATCCGAAGCCTGAACTTCTAGAACCATCAGACGAAATGATTGATGCATTCCTAAACGAGGCCCGTCAGAAAAGCAAAGCCAATCGAGAGCGTGAAATGGCTATATTCGAAAAAGCCAAACGCCGACGACTGGAGGAAAAGGTCGAGACACCCCAACTGGAGAAAAGCATCCCTATCGCCAGCAAAAGCAAGCTTAAAGTAAGGAAACGATTCGCTAGGGCCTGGCAATAGGAATGAAGTTGCCCTCTCTCAAAGGAAATTCCCCTGGCAATATACGTCTTGATGAAGCGGATATACATCTTAACTTCTGTTTATACCATCAGAAGATTGCACACCCTACCGAGGAGTGCATAGCCTTTAAAAACTGGTGGCAGGGATATGTTGCCCATCGACAACACGTTCAACGAGTGAAGCGCAAGGATCATCGGGAACAGAAAAGCACGACAGATGAACACAAAAGAGTCGCCGACAACTTTCACTTAGTCGACACCAAGGGATTGCAAGTTATCACCTTTGGAAGCGACTCTGACGAAGAAATCGCCCTCAACCCTCTTTTCAAGGAATCCACCTCCAAAAGAACATGCGAATATTTGCGGCAAAATCTAGCCGCGTAATCGTACGTTGACCTATGACCGAAACATCGTTAAACTACTACCAACCCGCGGCATCCCCAGGCCGACGCGGTGTAAAAAAAAAGGGTACGTGCATAAGCGAGATGGGCACGGATGAAAACCCGAAAGGGCTCCGTGAGTAAAAACAGCAGGGCTATCGGCGAGTGTTTGTGAAAACCCGAAAGGGTGCGACCTCTTTATAAAAAAAAGAGAGAGATTAAAAAAAACGGTATGTCCATAAGCAAAATGGACACGGATGAAAACCCGAAAGGGCTCCGTGAGTAAAAACAGTAAGGCTACCGGCGAGTCTTGTGAAAACCTGAAAGGGCGCAAGCTCATTAGAAAAAAGAATAAAAAGAATAAAAAAAAGAAGACGGTATGTCCATAAGCAAAATGGGTACGGATGAAAACCCAAAATGGCTCCGTGAGTAAAAACAGCAGGGCTACCAGCGAGTGTTTGTGAAAACCCGAAAGGGCGTAACCTCGTTAAAAGACACTTACAGGGTCCTCTCGACTTTGTAAGGAGAAACCACCCGCGTGAGATCCTTACGACTCACAAGGGAGCAACACACTTAGGGATCCTCACGATTCCTAAGGAGAAATTACACTTGCGAGATCCTCACGACTCGTAAGGAAAACTCTCTTATGGGACCCTCACGGCTCATAAGATTTTAAAGTGTTAAGTTACAGAGACCTAAACCTGTTCTTAAGCAACCCCCACAACCTTCGATATTTCCCTACAAGGGGCTCAATACTGACCCTTGTTTACAATCCACGGGCACGAATAAACATTTCCCTAACCAAGTCCCACCCATGACTGGGGATATGTTCGCACAGTGAACAACCCTTGTAAGTCATTGTTGGAGATAATGCCCTCAGAGTCAATTATTGGATCACAGGCACGTGATTGCAATGATTGAGGGAGGACCTATTCCGATAGGACAATTTTACTCAAGATGATAGTATACTATCTGGTTTATCTTTATCATCGTGTACTGCTTTAGGTGACCTTACAGGTCACTATTGCGCGTTGATAGAGCCCCTAGGATTCTTGCTTGACTGCTAGCAGTATGAGGGCGATCATATACGTAAGAGCTGGTAGTCTATAAGCACATCCTTAAAAGGTCCCTAGTCGTAGGAGTTTCGAGACAGGGCATCGATACTCCAGAGTAGACTAGTGTATATAGTCGAGACCCCGACGAGGGACGGTGGCCGGTCTCACAAGCCACTGGTGTAACCTGGTTCACCTAAGATGTATAGAGGTGCTCATTGGGTTATGAGTACACCGGACAGGACTCGCCGGGAACATGCTAGTTGGTCTTATACCTGACGTCAGATAGCAGTTCCCTGGTGACATGTGTACAGGTTAATTCATCGACCTGAGATCGTCATTTTTCTCGTATGAGTTCCCACTGTATTTTGATTACTACCCTACCACGCTCAAAGGAGACGTGCAAACAGGTTTTAGTTGGGTATAATCCCGAGCCACATGGAGGCAGTGAGCGGATCTGCAGGGGTTTGTCTCTCCCGGTATTGGGGGTGAGGTCGCGCTGTGTCTAGGAGAGCCATTACACGAAGTCCTTGGCCAAGGCAGGAGATTTACTGGTAGATATTCCAGTAGTATCTCAGGGTGTTCTGGGCTACACTCCGACACGACTTGTACCGCATTTGGGGGTCTGACTTTTACCAACCCCCTAGGCCCGCCATGCGATGCTCATGGACGAACGGACCGGACTATACAGATATTGTCACTGACAGGTTCAATACGGTGTCAGGATGAGTTCGCTCATCGACGTCCCTTTTTGTCAATACCTGGTAGCCCATACGTATGGCTAATACCTCTGACGTGCTAGTGGTTAAATTCACAACCAAAGTATTGACGAGTCTTTAGAGTCCCCCACAAACCGTTTTCTCAAGTTTCGGACGAAACGCTGTAGAGACCATATGGAGATATGGCAGGGTTCGATCATATACGTGCGGTATTGCACGGATCATGATCGGACGGATAATACTAGCGGGCTTTGGTTTAAGCCGGATCCTAGTATTGTACCGTGTAGATTTTGTCTCATTGCATTTGTATTCGGTCGGAATACAAATACGGGTATGTATATACAGTAGCGGGGTTTTCCTGTAATTTATTACAGGATCAGTTTTTTGAAGTTGCCAGTTTGCTTTCCGTTTCGGCCATTTTCCTTTGTTCCTTTCTTTGGCTGAAAATTGGTGGAGGAGGGTTTATTTGCAATTGTGCAAATTAGCTTTGTAGAGGGTGGTCTTTGTATATTGTTGCTTCATGATGGTTGCACCATCATTTGACTTCTTGACTTCATCATGGCTTGACTTTTGTGGGGACATGGTTTTCATGATTGTTGATGGAGTGTTGAACTTTCTTTGTGATGATTTCTTCTCATGATCACATATCATTCCTCTCCCTTGCATTATTGTTGTTCTTCCCTCATTCATACTCCCCATTCTCATTCCTAAGAAAGAGTGGTCGGCCACTAAGGGGAGGGGGCTGTCCAAATTTTTGGGCATGTGTTTTGCTCTCATTTGCTTGCTAAAAATTCCCTTGTTCATCACAAAATCACATCTCCTCCTCCACTTCATAAAAGAGCAACTTTTAGTAACCCCAAGAGACAAACCATCCTATACTTATTCTACAGCAATTCTTGGGCACGTCGGCTCGCCAACTTCGTGCTCGAGTTGCCTCGGTCCAGAGGTGGGAGCCCGTAAAAGAACCCGGCGATGTGGTTCCCTTCCGACGAGGAGTTGAAGACCGGAGATTCCGCAGGGAGATCGGGACGACGACGAGAAGACCGAAGGACACGGATCGCTTGGTATATCTTTCTACCCCTTCTCTAGTGAGCTAGGACTATGTTAATGGCCCGATCCGGGATTTTAGTGCGCGGTGGTGCCGGTTCAAAAGTTTTAAGAAAAGTATCATTTCCGCATTTTGGTCTCGGATTGATGGCCGGGGCGCCGCCGTGCACTTACAGTCCTCTCGACTTATAAGGAGAAAGCACTCTTGTAGGATCCTTACGACTTATCAGAAAACATACACTTAGGAATCCTCACGATTCCTAAGGAGAAAACACACCTACGAGATCCTCACGACTTGTAGGGAGAAATACCTTTGTGAGACCCTTACGGCTCATGAAGTCAAAAGCCTTAGTCGACATGATTCTAACCCTGTTTACTAAGCCACCTTTGTTTGACATCGACAAAGGCAAATGATGATTCGCTCCTGGCAATATCCCAGTTGTAGCGATACTGATGCCTAAACTGGTATCAAATTCCAAGTCCTTTCATGACAAATGATGATTTGCTCCTGGCAATATTCCAGTTGTAGCGATGCTGATGCTGAGATTGGAACAGAATTCCAAGTTCTACACTCGCGATAAAAAATCAGCGAGCTAAAAATGCATATGAAATAGCCAAAATGATGGGGCAACTTGTAACGAAATCAACAAGTAAAAATGTATGCATACAAAAACAGCCGAAATGATTGGGCAACTCGCAATAAAAAGCAGCGAGTAAAAAGAAAAATAGCCGAAATGATTGGGCACCGCGAAAAATATCCGAAATGATTGGGCAATCGCGACCTTCGCGATATAAAAGCTGAAATGATAGAGCATCGCGGAAATAAAATAATAATATAAAAAAATGAATGAAACTTTTGCCCTACAGGTGAGATCATATCGATCCCTATATACAATCCAGGGGCACAAATAAAGAGAGAACCATACGTTCCCAACAGGCTCCACCAGAAAGCGAAACCAAATCTCGACGGTTCATAGACAACCTAGAGACAAACTCGACATTTGTCGCAATATTGCAGACACAATATCAACAAACGAAACAAAAGAAGATCCCTACCTTCAGGGTCTCGACGTCGATATCGACAATTTAGAAATCACCAACGGCGTTTCTCTTCACTCCAACCAGATGCAGACATGACGTCAATAACCGACCTCAGAGTCGCAACGAAACGGAGCCACGGCATAGTCCCTAGTTCCAAAGCTTAATGACAATATCTACAGCCTAAGAATCAGCAATGACATTCCTTCGCGGTCCAGCAGGATGCAGATGCAATGTCAACGAAAGACCCCATGGTCGAAACAATGCGGAGTGACGGCAAAATCCTAGCTCTACCTCAGCAGTCGTCTTGTTACAGCAGACACAATGTCAAAATCGGCATCCCTTTGCAGTCCAACAGGATGCAGATGCAACGTCAACGAAAGACCCCATGGTCGAAACAATGCGGAGCGACGGCAAAATCCTAGCTCCACCTCAGCATTCATCTTGTTACAGCAGATGCAATGTCAACAACGGCGTTCCTTTGCAGTCTAGCAGGATGCAGATGCAATGTCAACAAAAGACCCCATGGTCAGCAAAGCAAAGTGACGGCAAAATCCCAACTCCACCTCAGCATTCGTCTCGTTACAGCAGACACAATGTCAACAACGACGTCCCTTCGCAGTCCAGCAGGATGTAGATGCAACGTCAACAAAAGACCCAATGGTCAGTAAAGCAGAGTGACGACAAAATCCCAGCTCCACCTCAGCATTCGTCTCGTTACAGCAGACGCAATGTCAACAACAGTGTCCTTCCTCCAACAGGATTCGGACATGAAAAAACAAATGAAGCGGAGGACAAATTCCTAGCTTCAGGGTCTTGACGGTAACTCATATAAAACCGGAAAGACCATCGGAGATCATCTTACACCAACATGAAGTGATCACCACCTCGACGTTTGTCTCGACACAATAGACGAAATGTCACTACAGCGTTCTTCCTCCAACAGGATTCGGACGTGACAAAGCAAACGAAGCGAATGCCAAATTCCTAACTTCAGGGTCTTGACGGTAACTCATATAAAACCTGAAAGACTATCGGAGATCATTTCACACCAGCACGGAGTGGCACCACCTCGACGTTCGTCTCGATACAGCAGACAAGATGTCACCACAGCGTTCTTCCTCCAGCAGGGTTCAGACGCGACAACAACAACGGATCCATGGCAAAATCCCTAATTCCAAAGCTCGACGGTTCACCAACAACCTAGAGACAACCGCGACATTCGTCTCGATATAGCGGACGCAATGCCAACAAACGAAGCGAAGACCAAATTCCTAGCTTCAGGGTCTTGACGGCAACTCATATAAAACCTAAAAGACTATCGGAGATCATCCCACACCAGCGCGGAGTGGTTATGACTCATCGGGGCTCTCCAAAATGAGCCTAACCTCAAGTAAAAAGCGGCATAGAAAAATTCTTAACGTTTGCTCTTCCGACGGTCAAACTTCCTATGAGGATTGCTTGAAGACATCTTGTCCAGCCCCCAAAAGGATCAGAGACACGACAGTCGCAAGGCCACTCGAACAGCAAGATTGCCTATCGAGGAATACATCAGCCAACGCGACGGTACGACGAACAAAACCCTAAGTACCACAGACCCTAACGAACCTCTGTCTTAAACAGCAAAGGTTAACTGTGACGTTAGGATATTCTTGCGAGAACTGCTCGATTCTTCTCGACTCGTGAGGAAATTAGTGTCTTTGCGAGAACTTCTCGATTCGTCTCGACTTGTAAGATAAAGCCTTAGGCAGCGGGGATTAAAAAACCTGTTTCCTAAGCATTGGGACCCTGCGAGTCGATTCACAATGGACTCTTGCATACTATTCACGGGCCACACTCTCCAAAGTCGAATCTCGACAAGGAAGGAAACAACCGCTTACGGGTCCTCTCGACTCGTAAGAGTGAAAATTCTCTTATAAGATCCTTACGACTTATAAGAGAAAACGCACTTAGGAATCCTCACGATTCCTAAGGAGAAAATACACCTATGAGATCCTCTCGATCCGTAGGGAGAAAAGTCTTTGTGAGACCCTCACGACTCATAAAGTTGAAAAGTTTTAGGCAGCAGATCTGAACCCGCCTCCTAAGCCATCACTACCTCTTGAAAAAGCCAATACAGGATGCTCGCTCTATCACCTGTCAACCATGTTTACTAAGGTAACGTGCTGATGATAAAAGAAGGGAGAAAACGCAGAGATGATACAAGACATTGCAAAAAAAATATGTATCTTTATTCATGAATTCAATTAAGTACAAGGCGAATCGTATAAAAGAATAAAGAATGGATACATATTATTCAAAGATTACAAGTGTATAATTGATACAAAGGCAGCTACTGAGAAGGAAGTGTCTTAAGTAGGCCCATCAATCGCTCTCGCACTTTATTCAGCGCCTTCTCCTGATCGGCTGCCGCGGCCAACTCTGCTTCCACCTAGGCCCGCTGCTACAAGTAGGATGAAAGCTGTTCTTCAACGGCTCGCTGAGCTGCTTCACGACCTTGGGCATCATGCTCAACGGCATCGAGCTTCTGCTTCAGTGTTAGCCCATCAGAAATACTTTGCAGAAGGCCCTCGAAAATAGCCTTCACCCGGGCAGCGTTCGCGTCGACCTCAGCACGCAGTCGAGCAGACTCGCTTGAGGTCTCTTGGCATTCCTTCCACCTTAAAGCCGCTTCTTGTTGGCGGAAGTATGAAGCGCTCTGCTCGATCCATGCCGCCCGTTGAGTACTCATGGCCAAAACCTCTGGGGCAGGGCGCATAAGCTCCAGCTGATGCAGGCGGGCCTTGATCTCTCTGTTGTGGTTAACCCAAGACTCGACGACACCTTCATTATAGAAATTTACAAGCGTCTCCACTATCGTATTAACCTCGGCAGAAAAATCTGCGGCAAATGTGGGAGCTTCTGCGTCAAGCTCCTCGACGCATCCGCTTAGCATACTCAGACTCATCGCAGCACCCTTTGAGGATGGACGTCTGGAGAATGGGCCTGCCGGCATCATGATGCGAGACTCGAAGGGGGCCGGAATCGGAATGACAGCTGAAAAACAAAACACAATCAGATGACGGTTCAAGAAATATAGAAAGGTCATCGATGACGGAATCAACTATACCAGCTGCAGCGGGTGGCAAAGCCGGGAGGACCGGTGGCACGACTGATCTTACATCTCCTCCTTCAATCTGTAACACTGCAATCAGGGCAAGGAAGAATCTTTCAATAATTCCATTATTGAAAAAAGAAAGGTTATTAATTGAAAACTATACTCACCAGCGCTACTAGAGGAAGCAAGCTCCGACGGGAAGGAGAAGTGTGGGTGCAGCACCTGGTAAAGGTGATCAGAAAGCACTCCTGTAAGGACGCAATAATATAACGTCAACATGAATTATACGGCCGAGAGATAAGACTAATGGGTTACAAATCCATACCTTCCAGAATTTGTGACGGTGCGAGAGAAGGTAGAGAGGTGGCCACCGTCAAGGCAGTAACTGACGGCGCTACCTCGAGCAATGGGGCATCAGCACTGGCCACACCTGCGTTAGAAACAAGATAAGCCCTGTCAGGAAGGGTTGCAGAATAAAAAGAAGGATGGTAACCCAAAATTTACCTGATGAGTCACCAGCCGAAATGGCGGCGTCTCCCTCCTCCATTGGCACGGGTCCACCTCCCAATGCCTCATCGCCAGACTCTACAGGAGCCATTGTCGTGCTCACGAGGCCGAGAGACGGCGAGGGACCGTAGGCTGGGAGAGCAATGATCGGAGCGGTGCCCGACTCTTGGGAAAAAGCGGCCGGCTCGTCCTCGGCAATCATGCCCGTCTCACCCGCTACCCCCTCGGGCTCGGCGGTCGCAGCCGTCTCGTCCACCGCTGCCATGGGTTCATCGGTCGCAGCTGCTCCATCCGCTGCTGCCCCAGACTCGGCTGTAGCAGCCATCTCATCTGCCGCTACCTCGGGCTCGGCATCGGCAACCTTCTCGGGCATAGTAGGTGTGACTGTCTCGTCAGCCACCAGCTCAGGCCCGGCGACTAACCGCCTACCGTCGCCTCGGGATCAGCTGCTACCTTCTCCACCGTCCCCTCAGGTTCGACGGTTTCCGTCGTGCCTTCAGTTGGACTTGGCCCTGCGGGACAAGATGTATAAGAATCGATAGTTTTACAACTTTTGCAACAAAGTCTTGAAAAACATATTACCTGAGATGGATTGATCGTTGGCCTCCCGAGCTACACACGCCGCCTGTCTATGAGCAGTAGACAAGACGACCGGGGGCTCCTGGGAAGGAGAAGCAACGGGAATAACGGCGCTTGGGCCCGCTCCCACGGCCAAAGCAGCGCTATGCTCCTTCGCTGCGTACCTCAAGTGCTTCCACTCCTCCCGGGCCGTCACGACGGACCTCTTGGAAGCCTCCTTCAATAAGGCGTCATCGTCCGCGTTCAGAGTTGCCTCCAGAGCCTTCAAGGCATCCATCATCGGCTTTTTGAGTTGGGTCCCATGCGGCAATTCCAAAGTGGCCGGAACATCGGCAGCTGGCCCGGGGATAATTCCTGTGTCAGCTTACGAAGCAGGTCTTGTGGTCCCTGTAATAAGACAAAGAAAAAGGTTAGATTGGCCATAAGAAAGGAGAATAAAGACTCAATGAGCCAAGACGTACCAACGCCCGCTAGAGCGCGTTTTCTTTCCTCCTCCACGAAAGTTTTGAAGGAAGCAGCGATGGCTTCTTCGGTAGAAATGCCTGTTTAAAAAGGAAAAGCATTAGTCAAAGACAATGATAAAAGTACGATGAAATGACGAAGAATGCAACTAGTGATTACCTGATTGAGCGAGTTTAGCCAACCACTCTTCGAGCCTTGCCGATCGCTCAGAAGCCGCGATGGCGGCCGCCAAATCGGTATCTTCTGGCTCTACGAAGAAACTCTCGTTGCTTCCGTACTCGCTTAGGCCTTCGGTGAGAGGGGCCTGAGGCTCTAAGCAGAGGACGGCATCAAGAGAAAGAACCGACTTCTTCTTCCTCTTCTGTGCGTGAGCCCCGGGTGCACCCAAAATCAACTTGTGCTTTGTGGGCACCTTGGGACGGCGGGTCCCGATGTCCGAGCCCACGCCGGATTCAGGAAAAACCACGTTCACCGTCTCCACAGGAACGCGGGGCGCTGGGGGTACGTCCGTGGTATCATGGGGCAATCCGCGCGGGGGGCTCAGCACGCGTGGGGGTTCAGCTCGAGCATCTCTCAGTGGAGGAACGACAGGGATCCTTGGCCTTAGGGGAGCTTTGCGGTCGCTGCCAGGGGGCACACCTTTGCGGTCAACCAACAACCGCTTCTCTTCCCGGATGATGGCACCCATCGCGTGCGCGTACCAAGCCACGTACACGTTGAGGGCCCGTAGGACGCAGCTCGGCTCGCTGATAAAGAAGTGGGAGCCTGTGTTCAGCCGCATAAAATGGTGCAGCGCTCTCCGTATCCCCTCCCTGGTGGCCGCAGGCTCTTCCAAAAACGCCTCCAGTAGGACCCCCTGGTTATAGATTGATTGTTGGGCGAACCGATGGGAGTTATACCTCATGAAGAAGGCCATATCGTTTTTCCTGAACACCAAGAAGCCCGGCCGGATGGAGTATAAGTGAAGAATCTCCCGGTCTTTCAATACGGAGGCCCCGTCCTTGAAACCATCACGCAGCGCCAACACCGCCTTGGAGGTCTCCGGGCCGATGGTCACGACTTTGTTCGTGAAAGAAATTCTCGCTCCGACCATGCGCGGATGAAGAACAACCCCCTAGCCTCCCGCGGAGACGGATTCACAATAGAGGCGCCAATCAGCCGCATAACTCTTGGGAGTCTGCACTTCTCGAAAAACGAGGGGCTCTTATGAATGTCAAATACCCCGAGCACATGCATTTCCATCCACGAAGTGAAGTAGTGCATCGGGAAATTGGCAGGTTGCACCCCAGGTTCATTTGCGTCCCCCGCCATGCTGTGTCCATGGTATAGGTGAGCCAGCCTGGCGATTCCGATCGACAATTGTATGCCAGCCACCATCCGATGCGCTGGGTAGAAAACAGATGGCCTCATGTAGCGCGGGTGCATGGGGAGCGCGAACCAGCATAGCCATAATCCCAGAAACCCGAGAAAGAAGGTCTCCCCATCGATACACGGGGAAGCGATTTCTGATAAGGGCATGATGGCGGCATCGCGAAGATAAAAACCCTTTTGATCGTCTTCCAATACTGGTCGACGATCTAAGCCAAAACCGAAGGGGTCGTCGAGCTTGGCGAACTTTTCGCTCCGCTGCGATAGAATCTCCGGTCGAAGGAAGCGGGCGATGAAATATCCAAAACTAACTCCCCGTCCCCCCGATTCCAAGTAGAGACTCTCATACGTATTCAGCACCTTTACCAGACTCGAAAACCAGTGCTGAATAGCATTCTCCGGCGTTAGGCCCATTACCAAAGGCTTGGTGGCGAAGACATACTCATCCGAAGGAAGTAACTCCTCATAGTTCTCCCCCCTCACCGGCAGACCGGAGATCTCAGAAAATTCTTCCAGGGGATGGAGACTTCCCTGTCCGTCAGAAGAAAAGTATGGGTGGGGGTGTTCCATTGTTCCACGAATGCTTTAACCCACTACGTCGGAGGAGCAGGGTACTCAAACAGGGAGGCGTAGACTGCAGGGTACAGACCAATCTTCATCAAGTGCGTCTTCTTCGCTGACAAGATATACCTATCCCACTGCAAATACCCGGCCGATTGTCGAGGGGTCAATCCGAGGTTATAAGCTTGTCCCCAAGGGCACGCCTCACCCTGGCATATGCGCCGCCCCAGAATGTCCACGGTTGTCGGCGGCTGCACAGGGATGGCAGCAATAGAAGGATGGAGAAGATCCTCCGAGTTCCAATTTACGACCTCCACGGCATAGTTCACCGGGGGTGCATCCGCATATGGAATCGATGAGATTGGCTCTGACGACGTCGTACAAGAGAAGCTTCGGCGACCCTTGATGATTTCACTGTACCATCTGCCCCACAGATGAAGGTTCTTATGCTCCGGGTCATGATCCTTAATGAGAGCGAGAACCTCCCGGTCCACCGGCGCCTCAGGAAATCCTCCTTCTGAGCGGAAGAATGAGAACGAAAGATCAGCAGACATGTTGTCTGCAAGAGAAAGCGAAGTTCCATTATCAGTATCATCATTTAATTTTAAAAGCCCGACACTTGATACTTTAAAATTTGTACTGCACTGCAATGCAGTGGAGAGGGGACCAAAGGGGGACCCACAAAATCCAGATGACAATGCATCGGTTAATAAGACAACCCCATCATTGGATAAGACTGTTAATTAATGAGGAGATCCCCAAAAGAATACTCTCATCAAATGAGAAATCCCTAGAGACAAGGAGAAAATCTTCCCTTTCAGAGAAAAGCTCTGTCACAGAGTGACACTTGTCAAACTCTTGTCTCAAGGAAATAAAATTCCTTAAAGAGCCTAACTCTATAATAATGATGCAAAAATCCATTAAAGGAAAATTAATTCCTAAAAATTAAAAATCTGGGATCTTAAAGATCCATGAAAACTCTTAAGTGTTCTTCATCAAAAGATCAAAAAGATCTATATTTTGTCCATGAGCAAAGCTCTGTTCATGGGTTAAGAAACCCTGAAACAAGATCTCTTTAGATCTATGGATTCTTGAGAGCAAAATTCTGTATATGAAACCCCAAAGGGGTTTTCTTTAGATCAGAAGATCTATGAGAGCAAGGCTCTGTTGGTTAAAATTAATTTAATTTAATTTAATTTTTTACCTAAATTTTTTTAAAGTTTAACTCTTGGAGTTCTTGAAAATGAGAGCAAGGCTCTGAAAATAAAAATCTTGAGAAGATGATAATCATCTGCTGAGGACCAAGGGTCCTATTTATAGGCGCTGAAGCGCCTCTTCAACTCCTGAATCGATCCAACGGTTCAGATGTTACCACCGCTGCACTCACGTGTGCGCCATGTGAGCGCAATGGTGGGGGGCATTTGTTTTCTCCAATCAGAGTAAAGATCTGTTTGAATTTCAAAAATTCAAAAATTGAAGCAACGCTTCAGATCCCTTGCGCTGCGTGCAGAGCGCCACGTGTCAAAAATAGACACGCCAACGCAAGGGGCGCTGCGTCCAAGGCAGCGCACCCCAATCAGAGCAAGGCTCTGTTTTAAAATTCAAATTTTAAATAAAGGAAGTAACGTTTCAGATAACTTGCGCTCCGCGCTGCGCGCCACGTGTCAAACAGTGGTGCGCTGGCGCAGTTGCGCTGTGCTCTGCACTGCGCGACACGTGTCAGCGCAGTTGTGTCAGCACAGTTGCGCTGCGCGACACATGTCAAGCGCAGGTGCACTTGCACCAACTGTGCCAGCACTAAAACTTAAATAATGAATTATTTAATCAGAATTAAAATTTTGGAAAGATCTTTTTAATCTTATTAAAACAAGAAGATTATCTTCTGTAAAACAGTGGTCTTAGGATCAAAGATCCAACGGTGGGGAAATATCCCCAGATCAATCAGAGAAAGATCTCTATAACTAACTTAACAAACTAATTGACCCTATATAAAGGCCCCTAGATCCAAGTTTCAGATATACAGAGCTGCTCTAAAAATTTTGAGAAGAACTCAAAGAGAAAAAAGGTAAATCTTTGAAAAAAGAAGAATTTCTTCTAAAAAGACCAATGATCTAAGAAAAAGATCAAGATCTTCAATAAAAAAAAAGAGAAAAAGATCAAAAAAGATCCGATCATAAAAAAGAAGTAATTTACTTCATCCCTAGATCTTTTGATCTACATAAAGGCACAACTTTTTGATGAACCATTGGTTCTTAAAAACTTGAGGTAGAATCTCTTTAGAACTAGAAAGATTCTCTTCTTTGATCTAAATTTGATCAAGATGCGCTCTGCGCTATTGGACAGTGCCCTGCACTCTTAATTTGCGCTGTTGCACTCCTTGGACTGGCACAAGTCACCAGAGAGCGCCACGTGTCAATCTGCGCCTTGCGCTCCTAAAAACAGAGTACTACGCTCTTGGATTGGCGCACTGCACCAGAGCGCGCCACGTGTCAGCATCGCACTGACGTAGCGCACTGCGCTAACAGACTTGCGCTCACCAGAGCGTGACACGTGTCACCTCCACATGCGCTGGCGCCTTGCGCTCTTTAATTGGCGCAGAGCGCCTGACAGGCCACGTGGCGCACTGTCAGATTATTAAATGTTGTGCATTATTAAAGAAGGGCAGAGCCCAAGTAAAGCCTAACAGGCCAATTATAAATGCCATGCATTTAATTAAAGAGCCCAATGCCATGCATTATAAAAGGGCTGAGTCCCAAATAAAGGCTCAAACAGCCAGAACAACAAAATGTTCAACTCATATCAACCGAGCCCATATGCTCACAAACCCACAAACAGACTTTAGTCCCAAATTGGACTATAGATCTCCCAGCCAACTTTGGTTCAAGGGTACATATCTGAACTCCTCTGATATTTGTCGTTGTAATCCTTCAACGTCTTCAGAGAGGTGACGGGTCCCGACGGCCATACATTCCATGGACCACCATGTCCCTAAACTGGAAATGGATCACCATGTCCTTAAACTGGCAATGTACCACTATGTCCCTAAACTGGAACAGTAGAGCCCCCAAATGCTCTTTTGTCGGATCTAAATGATCCTGTTAAGCTGATCTTAGTCTCAAATTAGACTAACGTATCCTTAACAAACATTTAAGTTGATCTTAGCCTCAAATATGGCTAACGTATCCTTAAACCAAAACCCCAAACCCAAATCTAAGAAAATACGGATTTGGACTAATCCACGTCCTACGAGCGACAACATAAATTAGTCTCCGTATACAATCCACGGGCAACCACAAACAAAACAAACACCCACGACACGAAGTGACCATCTGGAGAAGGAGAAAGTTGTTACCGCGATGCGGTAGCGTAATTAACTGCAGGGGCTTGCGCTTGAAGGGAAGAGCGTCCCCACAATCAAAAACCCCTCGAACAAGGGGGAATCTGACGAAGTCTGCTATATCGGCCACATCCGTTTAAACTTTCGATACACGGTGCCATAAATCAACTTGGCATCTTCGGAGAGGTGGACGGATAAAACCAAATAGTATCTGTCCCGAACTTCAGACAAGACGTCTCTGTCGCGCCGTCTTTCGGAGGGGAACAGTCTGCTTCTTCATTAGTCGAGTTTTTGATAACTGAGGGCTGCACCGAGGAGCAGATGAGCCAGATTACGGCGTTTATCAGAGGTGGAGGAGCTGAACCGAGATAATGTAGCTTTTTTATATATATTTTTGAGGATGTATGTACTTATATGATACATATTGTATATATTTTGGATGATATTGGTGGTTGTTTGATTGTTCATGATGATTTAGATTGGTATCGTATTCCGTTTGTTTATTTCTTTCATATATTATGCGTGAGATGTTGATCATGAATATTTCTGTATTTGGTTATATGATGTATATATTATTGAGTACAGTGCGGAAAAAAACAGGAAGCTCTTTTTTTTTATAAAAAACCTTGATATTTTGTCCCTGCGGATTAATCCGTAGGGCCATTTATTGCACCTACGGATTAATCTGTAGGTGTAAAGTTTGCCCATACACAGTTAGCCGTAGGGAAAAAATATCAGGATACCTGATATTTTGTCCTTTTGGACTCAGTAAAAGGGGTTAAACTTGCCCCTACGAATTTATCCGTAGGCGTATTTATCTGGATCCACGGATAAATCCGTAGAGGTAAGTATCAGGCCCTACGGATAAATCCGTAGGGGCAAGTATTTTATTTTATAAACCAGTAAATTAAATAAATATTTTTTCCCCACGGATTAATCCGTAGAGATATATGTCCGTACGGAGTAAGGCGTATGGGCAATTATTACTCCGTACAGACATGTTCAGGGTGAAGACTTGCACCTGCAGCATTTGCATATACGGGGGAATTTTATGTCCCTACGGAGATATTCGTAGGGGCAGTTGTTTGCACTTACGGCTAAATACCTAGAGGGCAACCCATTATTGTAGTAGTGTTCTTAAATTTCTTAAATAGCATGTAGAGAGAATTAAATTGGATAGGCAAATTAAAGGATTTTTCTTTACATAGAAATAATAGATTAAATGTATTTAATGTATCTTTTATTGTACCAAAGGTGTTTAACCTAAAACAGAAAGACGGTGTGTATTTAAATGTACATTTTTGTAACAAAGACAAGGTGTGATTTTTCCCAACAAAAAGACAACGTGCATGTGATTAATGTACGTATGTATATATACCTTTTACACGATTACGTACGTGGAGAGTTCAGAAAATAGGGTTAATTAATTACCTAACTTAAATGGAAGTTTTATCGGAGCGTTGTTCGGCTTGCTTTATTATATGGTACAGAATACTGGGCTTCTAAAAAACATCATACACAGAAATCGCACATAGTGGAGATGCGCATGCTTCGTTGGATGTGTGGTAACAGTAGAAAAGATAAGATGCGAAATGAGGATATTCATGCAAAAGTTGGTATAGCACCTATAGAGGAGAAGATGCGGAAAACCGGCTAAGATGATTTGGTCATGTGCGACGCAAACCTATGAAAGCACCGGTTCGACGAATAGATACTCTCGATATAGACAGTGTCAAAATGGCGAAAGGGAGACCGAAGAAAATATGGATGGAGATGATATGAAAAGATATGGTTGCCAAAGGTCTCAATGAAAATATATTATTTGATATGAGTGAGTGGAGGCGGAGAATTCATGTGCTGGACTTGGCGTGATTCTTATCTTGGTTCATGTAGCCTATCCCAAATGCTTGGGAGAAAACGCTCAGTTGTTTATATATATATATATATATATATATATATATATATATATATAGAGAGAGAGAGAGAGAGAGAGCGTGTAACACCTTAGACTGTGTTTTGTAGCTAATTATATTTTATATATATAGTTTTTGATAAAAAGTTTACCAATTTGGTTTTTAAATATTTTATCCTATTTAATGAGTATTTTATTAGAATTTTGTTAGGCACACACACACTTGTGCATGTAAACTAGGGTGTTAATTGTGGTTTAACCATTTGTCTTAAGTTAGTTTTATGATTAGTTAAGAGTTATGGTTGTTATTTTAATTGAAAAAAAATGAATTTAAATGGAATTTTTATTTGGTTGACTTTAGGAGAGAGAGAGGGGGCATGGGGCATGATGGCATAAGCCATGCCCATTTAATGAAGAGAAAGAATGAGAAGGGGGCCTTTGTTGTTGTTCTCATTTCTCCATCTCATTTTCTTACTCTCATTCTCTCACACTCCCTCACACACACACACACACACACTCACACCAAGAGAGGGAGGCAGCAGCAGGAGACAGCAGCAGCAGCAGCAGTGACAACAACAACAACAACAGCTTCAGCAGCATCAACAGCAGCAGCTTCATCAGCAACACACACCCACAACAGCTCGAGCAAAGCAGCAGCAGCAGCTCCAACACCAGCATCCATCAGCAGTAGCAGCAGACATCATCTCCATCATCAGAAGCAGCAGCAGCTGAGAGCAGCAGCAGCAGCAGCAACAAGCAAGCAGCAGCAACAGCAGAGAGCAGCAACAGGAACCCCAGCACTTGCAGAAGCTCTTCCTCCCCAATTCACTTCTTCTCCTGCTCTCTAGGGTCCTTTTGGGTATATTTTCTTAACCCAAATTCCTAGTTTGCTTGAGTTGTGCATTGATTAGCTTCGATTAGTGTTAATTAGCTAGTTTAGTGCTAACTGTGGTGAATTATGTGGAAATTTGATTAGGTGATGATTGTGTTAATTAACCTAGCTTATTTTAGTGTTATTAGGGTCACTTTAACTGAGAACTCCCCAGATTACACTAAAATACCATAGGGTTTGTGTTTCGTGCTAAATTGGTGTTTTTAATGCGACATTGTGACATTCTGTGATCTGATATTGACCCAGACACTTCAGGATAAAATTGAGGAAACTGGAGCATGCTTGTTAGGTCTAGACACCACCACCAAAACACGAGCCACCCATTCCTATCCCAGGCCGCCAATTAATTCAGTTTGGCCGCAAATTGCGGCCAGGAAGGGGTGTTAGGTCTTGGGGTTTTGGGTAGTGTTGTCTGCTGTGTAGTGTAGTGTTTTGGCATGTGTAGTTTTGTAAGTTTTGACCTGTAGGAAAATCTGGGACTATATATCGATTTGCATGTCCGTTGTGTTTGCGCGATACGCGCGATACGTGAGAGGGTTCTGTGATCCAGCGTATCGCGGCGTGTCGCGATAGTTTTAGACGCGTACACACACGATTCAGCGTATCGTGCACACGCGCGTTTAGTTCGCGATGCGAGTTTCTCGTTTTGGTTCGATATCGCGTTTCGCGGAATATTTGGCTTATAGGTGATTTCCATGTCTGATTTGTAGGTTTGCAGGCAGGGACTACGGACACTGCTACAGGGGGGAGCAGATGGTAGGATTCACCTAGCGGGGAGTGTAGGTGAGTAGATTTAACATCTACAGGAGAATCGCCCGCATGGCGTTACGCGTCTGGGCTAGGATTCAAATACCTGTCGCACATTCTACGTCATTGTTAGAATTGCGCCTTTACTGTATTTCCTTTATTTAGTTGTACTGTGACTAGTAGCCATAGGGCACTGCACACATTATTGACGGTTCATGTTGCACGAGCACGGATTGTAAGATACACACACCGTCAATAATTGCCATGTCACACACTAACCATTATAAATACTATTGCTTATCATACTTGACATCTATCTTATCGATATACCTGTAGTGTATATTACCATTAGTGATAGGTACATATTCACTTTGCGATACCACTACAGGTATACCATGCACATATTTTACTCATAACCAGAGGGGATATCCTATATATTTTACTTATACCCAGGGGGGTATACGACATCAGTCCTTATAGGTAGATACCTATACATTGCTACACATGTATGTTACACACATATTCAGTTGCAGTCACATATTTACCTTTACTGATGTTACTTAGCTGTACCTTATTGATTTCGCATACATCTGGTTTCAGCTACATATTCTCTGTTATATGCTCGCATTTCAGATATGTCGTATTTGTTTATTCCTGGATTGCGCATTATTATTTGGAGTTTACATGTTGTTTTCTGGATTTGGGAACCGCGGGAGTTCATGAAATTATGCATACATTGAAAAACCCGGTTTTCTTGAGATGATATTTGTGCGTCCACCATGAGTTTTATCGGTGCTGATTATATACTCCATACGAGGTGTGGTTGCCGTATGAGAGTACATGGTGGGGCCCGGTATGGTTCCCCTCGGCAAGAAGATCGATGGATTTTGCCGATTGAGCCTGGAGGGGGGCGAGTACCTACCGGTGACAGTACCCATGACTCGGTGGGGGATCACGGAGACACCGCTGGGAGTCATGTACGTATGCATACGTCGAAAGGCGAGGGTCAGAGCTAGGCACTCGTACTTTCGGGATAGCGTATGATACGTGATCAAGATTTCTGTGTCGATGCTTGGCACATTGTTTTCATGATATTTCTCTTAAACACCTTTTGTATATATAACAGGGGAATTAGCCGTTGTTATATATACCTTTACACCAATATTAGTGGAGTGGGACGCTAATATATGTGTATTGCCCCCATCATATTTATTTCTGCAGATATATACGTACTTTTAGGATGTTAGAAACTTACTTGAGATTCGACTTGGGATATAGGTGATTCATTGAGATTGGATATTGGGTATGAAAGAGATTGTTGATTTGTACATTCGAGATATAGGAGAGCTACTCGATATTGTACATTGAGGTGATGTGAGACCTATATGATGTGAGAGCCCAGTTTGGGGGCTGATTTGAGGATTCGGGATTTGAGTGTCTTGATGGATTGTGATCCTACCACGATGTCAAGTTTCCGTGGAATTGACATATCCCACCCTATACCTCACACTTATCTACTTATGCACAGATTCATATATTGGTAGTACCTGTTAGTGTACCCTTATGATAGTTGCATATCTACTTTCTCATATCCCTATTGCATGGTTACTGCATATTATTGTCATGTTACTATTGCTTCACATATTGATTGTACCTGCTAGTGTACTTCCCTTTATTCAGCATTTGCATGACATGTTATTACTGTAATCGCATATCTTAGATTCATGCTGTACGTGCATTCCTGCGATTACCTGCATATGTTATCTACTAATCACGAGTTGGCAACTCACCCCCGTTGTGCCACAGGTGTTTCAGGTTGTTCCCCAGAGTAGTCGAGGCAGGCTATTCCTCTATTCAGCTATCCATCTTTTGTTACAGATACCGCATCAGCTCACAGTGCTATTTTGCTTAGGTGGGTTAGATGATTATCTGTATTTCATTTTGTATATTCGTTGTATTTTGTACTCTCCATCTACTATTGTATTGTTGACTTAGAGATTTGGTGAGGACGTTACGGTGTATTATTTGTGGGTTTGTTGCCTTTTATATACAGTTTCCTTTCTATTGTTTTTTATTTCTTCGCTACGGCGTCGTATATTTATGATGTTATTGTTGTCCGTCTTGAGCTAGTTTTTACAAAAGGGGTGTTGCTAAAACTTTAAAGAAAGAAAGTAAGACTTTTAAAGAATTTGGGTTCTGATTTCAAAGGTTTCTAAAAACTTATATTATCTTTTCCGTATTTTCTTGGTTTAGATTTCTGGGTTTTGGCTTTCTTTTACTACGTGGCGTCTTTAGGCGTTGCGTAGTATTAGGGCCGTCACGGGCCAAATTTTGGGTCGTGACAAAGTTGGTATCAGAGCGTTAGGTTTTACCTTTCGGAGTGTAGGATGACCTTAGTATGATGGAGTTGGTAGCTTAAGCAGAGTAACGTAGTGTGTGTATGTCTGCAGCATACCCACGATGCGGTACCTTGCATTAAGTGACCTAAGTACAATTTGCTTGAAATTCCTTCCTTAATGATTCATATCCTTGAGATCCGATTCCTTATTCTCATCGAATCTTATATCTATTTATAGCCTTGCCGTCGATGACTATGGGGACTCAGAGTGATGCAGCGAGGGCCGAGGTCAGAGTTGGCTCGGGTGAGACGAGTTCTGACCAGGATGGCACTCTAGTTGCACAGGTGCAGACAGATCAGCCTACAATCTATACTATGGATAGACTTTTGGTAGAGATGCAGGACTTCCTCCAGACTATGAGTTCATTAGTTGATGTCGTTCGGGAGCTGCGACAGGAGGTTGTCACCCCTGTTACTCAGCTGTCCCTTACGATCAACATTCAGCAGTCCGTCACCTACATAGCACCAGTAGTTGCAGCTCCAGTTGATGAGGCGCATATTCCGGAGGCTCAGAAAGTTCCAGGACAGTGGAGGACTCGTACCCGCGTAGCAGCCCAGAGGCAGAGGTTTAGTCATCGAGACAGATTTCATGGCCGTCTCGGGAGTAGCAGAGGCTTAGGACGAGGACAGTCGTTCAGCTCTTATCCCCAGGATGGTCAGCAGTCAGCACGTGGATGTTTTCGATGCAGAAGCCTTCAGCACTTCGTCAGGGATTGTTCCTCATCACGGCGTCAAGATCGTACTCAGAGAGACCGTGGACGTGGAAGATTTGCTCAGAGGGCTCAGTCTACCAGAGGAGTTCATCCAGCTGTGAGTAGAGGGCAGACACAGGAGTTTTCTTCTACTCATCGGGACGTGCAGACGTCCAATGTGGAGTTTTCAGGTACCCTTGATTTATATGTTCTTTTCATGTATTAGTTTGTTTTCATGCTTGTACCGTGGTTGGGTAGATTAGTAATAGTTGTGTTAACTTCTGCCAGCGATTCCTTTTTTTAAGCGACACGTATTCAGTTGTGTGCCAATCGGATAGGAGGTAGAGTTTCATCCGTCATTTTGGTCCTTCTAGAGATGTTGGATTTGAAGTTCTCCTGGGCACGGACTGGTTAACTACGTACCAGGCGTCTGTGGACTACCGTGAGGAAACAGTCAAGTTTGTTTTCCCGGCAGATCAGTTCTTGTTGTGCAGGTGGATAGTTGTGCCGCATTTCACAGCTTGAATTCAGCCTTTTTCGCTAGTCGGCTACTGAGGAGATGTCGTGGATTCTTGGCGTTCATTCGTGATACCGGAGCCACAGTGGGATTGTTGGACCGAGTTTCTTTCGTGCAAGAGTTTTCCGACGTTGTTCCAGATGGGTCGGCGAAGCTTGGGAGCTTAAGGATCAGCTGCAGAGTTGTTGTTTGGAGAGTTTTGTGCGTCGGAGTGTTTCGCTTTTTGGAAGCTCCTATTTCTGTTCGTCGAGGAGGAAGACAGCAGTTTAGGTTTGTGTATCGACGGATCGTTAATTGAACCGGCTTACGGTGCGGATAGGTATCCTTTACCTCGCCGTGATGATTTCCTTGATCAGCTCCAGAGTGCGAGACATTTTCTAAGTTTGCTTGGGATCAGGTCATCATTAGTGCGGATTCGGAGTGACGGCATTCCGAAGACTGCCTTGTGCGTGCTATAGGCTTTGTGTGTTTTTTTTGTGAGTCGTTGGATTCACTGATGCCCTAGCAGCATTCGTAGATGTGATGAACCAGATTTCTTCAGGCCGTTCCTCGACCAGTTATTGTTGTGTTATTTATGACATTCTGGTCTATCTAATGTGTCTTGAGGAACAGGAATAGCACTTGGGGATTTTTTATGCAGATACTGGGAGAGTACCAGCAGTTGCTAAATTCTCGGAGTGTTTCTTCAGGCTTGTTTTGTGTTGACTCCTAGGTCTTGTAGTCACGGGAGACGGTTTTGTATGGTTCCAAGGGAGATCGTGACCGTACAGCTTAGGTCCAGACATATGTGCAGGATGGAGATCCGCAGATTCTTGGACTTAGCAGGTTTTTCCGCCGTTTCGTGCAGGATTACTAGAGTAAGTGCTGCACCGTCGACTGAATTGACCAAGATGGGCGTTTCTTTTCTGCGGACTGAGGCGTGTGTACGGGTTTCCGGCAGTTGGAGATTCTGTTAACAACTGCATCAGTTCTTTCTTTGCCTTTGGTTCGGGCGACTTTGTTGTTTAACTGTAATGTTTCTTGAGTAGGCTCGAGTGTGTACTAATGTGTCACTACAGAGTCATCGCTTTTACTTCCCTACATTTGGAGGAAGTACAAGAAGGATATTCCACTCCTGATCTGGAGATGGCCGCGGTGGTTTCGCGTTGGAGATTTGGAGACACCACTTGTTTGAAAGTCATGTCAGATTTTCCACGGACCACTAGAGCTTAATGAACATCTTCCTGCAGCGGATTTGATTGTTGTGATAGTCTTCTGCAGATTTACAGTTCTTGTGTGATCGTTGAGTACAGCTTAGTTCGTCTCTACGGAGGGGGACAGCTTGCTCATGTCCGCGCCCGACCACTTGTACTAAATCATTTTCGCGAGACACTGCCCGCCTATGCTCGTTCGTCAGCGATACTTGAGCATACTCGGCTGGGTAATGTTTCGGAGACCTTGATTGTGACAATGGTGTGCTAAGTTAAGGACGTGTTTGTATACCTAGTTTCATCGGGTAGAGACGTGTAATCCTAGAACATGCACATCTGTCAACTCTCTATATTCATTCAAGTTCCACTAACATTGACGTGACTTGTGAGATAGTTACGGGTGGACAGCTATGTAAGGAGAAGTTTCAGGTTTCGTTTCAAGGTGTCTGTCTTGTTGTGTGCTTGGGTCGAGCATCTGAGGCCGGCTGGAGAGTTGCAATCTTTTACCGTTCCGAAGCAGGAATGAGAGCAGATCTCCACAATTTCGTTATGGTTTCCACCCGAGTTTAGTTAGGGTGTGACTCCATTCGGATTCTTGTCGTCCGGTTATACTCAGTTTGCTCAGCTGTTTTGTTAAAGTGGTGTGTTTGTTTTAATTGTTGTCGACAGTTGGGGATCGTCACTCGCCATCGTTAGGGTTCTCCTTCGATAGCTGTTATCAGGAGGCACTCCAATTGGCCACCTTTAGGTTTAGGGGTTAGGTCGTGTCGATCACCAGTCTGTTCTTCTGACTCCGCGTAAGTAGGACTTTGGACCCCAGCTATGTCTAGAGACTTCGGAGATGGTCCAGTTGTGCTAGGTCAGGATGGGAATTGTCCATTGCGAACTGAGGTCCTATGCCGGCGGTGTTAGCCATAAACTCGAGTTCGCAGGGACAGATCATGTATCCCTATGGACTTCCGATGAATGACGTATTGGATTTTGGGAAGTTTATCCCAGGATTTTAGGTCCTTTTAAGATCCTATAAGCGGGTTAGTTTCGTTGCCTTTAATTTGGCACTTCCGCCCAGATTATTAGATTTTCACCCCGTATCCCTTGTGATGATACTTTACGATTACCTTCTTGACCTTTCTCACATGATTTGGCACCAGACCACTTAGCTTGGACGCGATCTTTCGTTCACCAACAGCCAATTGTGTTAATGGCTCGGCAGGCAGAGAAATATCGGTCAAGGGTCTGGCCATCTGTGAAGGGTTTTTCTTGGACGTAGCCGTATAGTGAGATAGTCACTTGGGAGGCTGCGAGCGAGATTTGAGATTGTAGTCTTCTCTTTGAAGGTACGAGTAGCAGTATATTTTTAAATTCGGGGACGAATTTCTTTTAAGGGGGGAGATTGTAACACCTTAGACTGTGTTTTGTAGCTAATTATATTTTATATATATAGTTTTTGATAAAAAGTTTACCAATTTGGTTTTTAAATATTTTATCCTATTTAATGAGTATTTTATTAGAATTTTTTTAGGCACACACACACTTGTGCATGTAAACTAGGGTGTTAATTGTGGTTTAACCATTTGTCTTAAGTTAGTTTTATGATTAGTTAAGAGTTATGGTTGTTATTTTAATTGAAAAAAATGAATTTAAATGGAATTTTTATTTGGTTGACTTTAGGAGAGAGAGAGGGGGCATGGGGCATCATGGCATGAGCCATGCCCATTTAATGAAGAGAGAGAATGAGAAGGGGGCCTTTGTTGTTGTTCTCATTTCTCCATCTCATTTTCTTACTCTCATTCTCTCACACTCCCTCACACACACACACACACACACACCAAGAGAGGGAGGCAGCAGCAGGAGACAGCAGCAGCAGCAGTGACAACAACAACAACAGCTTCAGCAGCATCAACAGCAGCAGCTTCATCAGCAACACACACCCACAACAGCTCGAGCAAAGCAGCAGCAGCAGCTCCAACACCAGCATCCATCAGCAGTAGCAGCAGACATCATCTCCATCATCAGAAGCAGCAGCAGCTGAAAGCAGCAGCAGCAACAGGCAAGCAGCAGCAACAGCAGAGAGCAGCAACAGGAACCCCAGCACTTGCAGAAGCTCTTCCTCCCCAATTCACTTCTTCTCCTGCTCTCTAGAGTCCTTTTGGGTATATTTTCTTAACCCAAATTCCTAGTTTGCTTGAGTTGTGCATTGATTAGCTTCGATTAGTGTTAATTAGCTAGTTTAGTGCTAATTGTGGTGAATTATGTGGAAATTTGATTAGGTGATGATTGTGTTAGTTAACCTAGCTTTTTTTAGTGTTATTAGGGTCACTTTAACTGAGAACTCCCCAGATTACACTAAAATACCATAGGGTTTGTGTTTCGTGCTAAATTGGTGTTTTTAATGCGACATTGTGACATTCTGTGATCTGATATTGACCCAGACACTTCAGGATAAAATTGAGGAAACTGGAGCATGCTTGTTAGGTCTAGACACCGCCACCAAAACACGAGCCACCCATTCCTATCCCAGGCCGCCAATTAATTCAGTTTGGCCGCAAATTGCGGCCAGGAAGGGGTGTTAGGTCTTGGGGTTTTGGGTAGTGTTGTCTGCTGTGTAGTATAGTGTTTTGGCATGTGTAGTTTTGTAAGTTTTGACCTGTAGGAAAATCTGGGACTATATATCGATTTGTATGTCCGTTGTGTTTGCGCGATACGCGCGATACGTGAGAAGGTTCTGTGATCCAGCGTATCGCGGCGTGTCGCGATGGTTTTAGACGCGTACACACACGATTCAGCGTATCGTGCACACGCGCATTTAGTTCGCGATGCAAGTTTCTCGTTTTAGTTCGATATCGCGTTTCACGGAATATTTGGCTTATAGGTGATTTCCATGTCTGATTTGCAGGTTTGCAGGCAGGGACTACGGACACTGCTACAGGGGGAGCAGATGGTAGGATTCACCTAGCGGGAAGTGTAGGTGAGTAGATTTAACATCTACAGGAGAATCGCTAGCATTGAGTTATGCGTCTGGGCTAGAATTCAAATACCTGTCGCACATTCTACGTCATTGTTAGAATTGCGTCTTTACTGTATTTCCTTTATTTAGTTGTACTGTAACTAGTAGCCGTAGGGCACTGCACACATTATTGACGGTTCATGTTGCACGAGCACGGATTGTAAGCTACACACACCGTCAATAATTGCCATGTCACACACTAACCATTATAGATATTATTGCTTATCATACTTGACATCTATCTTATCGATATACCTGTAGTGTATATTACCATTAGTGATAGGTACATATTCACCTTGCGATACCACTACAGGTATACCATGCACATATTTTACTCATAACCAGGGGGGATATCCTACATATTTTACTTATACCCAGGGGGGTATACGACATCAGTCCTTATAGGTAGATACCTATACATTGCTACACATGTATGTTACACACATATTCAGTTTTAGTCACATATTTACCTTTACTGATGTTACTTAGCTGTACCTTATTGATTTCGCATACATCTGGTTTCAGCTACATATTCTCTGTTATATGCTCGCATTTCAGATATGTCGTATTTGTTTATTCCTGGATTGCGCATTATTATTTGGAGTTTACATGTTGTTTTCTGGATTTGGGAACCGCGGGAGTTCATGAAATTATGCATACATTGAAAAACCCGGTTTCCTTGAGATGATATTTGTGCGTCCACCATGAGTTTTATCGGTGCTGATTATATACTCCATACGAGGTGTGGTTGCCGTATGAGAGTACATGGTGGGGCCCGGTATGGTTCCCCTCGGCAAAAAAATCGATGGATTTTGCCGATTGAGCCTGGAGGAGGGCGAGTACCTATCGGTGACAGTACCCATGACTCGGCGGGGGATCACGGAGACATCGCTGGGAGTCATGTACGTATGCATACGTCGAAAGGCGAGGGTCAGAGTTAGGCACCCGTGCTTTCGGGATAGCGTATGATACGTGATCACGATTTCTGTGTCGATGCTTGGCACATTGTTTTCATGATATTTCTCTTAAACACCTTTTGTATATATAACAGGGGAATTAGCCGTTGTTATATATACCTTTACACCAATATTAGTAGAGTGGGACGCTAATATATGTGTATTGCCCCCATCATATTTCTTTCTGCAGATATATACGTACCTTTAGGATGTTAGAAACTTACTTGAGATTCGACTTGGGATATAGGTGATGCATTGGGATTGGATATTGGGTATGAAAGAGATTGTTGATTTGTACATTCGAGATATAGGAGAGCTACTCGATATTGTACATTGAGGTGATGTGAGACCTATATGATGTGAGAGCCCAGTTTGGGGGCTGATTTGAGGATTCGAGATTTGAGTGTCTTGATGGATTGTGATCCTACCACGATTTCAGGTTTCCGTGGAAATGACATATCCCACCCTATACCTCACACTTATCTACTTATGCACAGATTCATATATTGGTAGTACCTGTTAGTGTACCCTTATGATAGTTGCATATCTACTTTCTCATATCCCTATTGCATGGTTACTGCATATTATTGTCATGTTACTATTGCTTCACATATTGATTGTACCTGCTAGTGTACTTCCCTTTATTCAGCATTTGCATGACATGTTATTACTGTAATCGCATATCTTAGATTCATGCTGTACGTGCATTCCTGCGATTACCTGCATATGTTATCTACTATTCACGAGTTGGCAACTCACCCCCGTTGTGCCACAGGTGTTTCAGGTTGTTCCCCAGAGTAGTCGAGGCAGGCTATTCCTCTATTCAGCTATTCAGCTATCCATCTTTTGTTACAGATACCGCATCAGCTCACAGTGCTATTTTGCTTAGGTGGGTTAGATGATTATCTGTATTTCATTTTGTATATTCATTGTATTTTGTACTCTCCATCTACTATTGTATTGTTGACTTAGAGATTTGGTGAGGACGTTACGGTGTATTATTTGTGGGTTTGTTGCCTTTTATATACAGTTTCCTTTCTATTGTTTTTTATTTCTTCGCTACGGCGTCGTATATTTATGATGTTATTGTTGTCCGTCTTGAGCTAGTTTTTACAAAAGGGGTGTTGCTAAAACTTTAAAGAAAGAAAGTAAGACTTTTAAAGAATTTGGGTTGTGATTTCAAAGGTTTCCAAAAACTTATATTATCTTTTCCGTATTTTCTTGGTTTAGATTTCTGGGTTTTGGTTTTCTTTTACTACGTGGCGTCTTTAGGCGTTGCGTAGTATTAGGGCCGTCACGGGCCAAATTTTGGATCGTGGCAGAGAGAGAGAGAGAGAGAGGGGTGGTGGTGGGGCTTTAATGGAAGAAAGATGCCATAGATGGAAATTTCCTCTTATGGCATCGTAAAATTACATGCTCCACCATTTTTTCGACGATCGACACCTATCATCTCCATCTTTATCATCTGAGATGTGGACATAACAATTTTCATGTGATTTCACCACCTTTTCAATGTTGATTTAGCGGATGCAAAATTAACGGTTTACCGACAGTAAAACTTTTTATATTGCTAATTCAACGGTGAAAAAGTAATAGAATCACATAAAATTTGGTGTATCCACATCTTAGATGATAAAAATGGAGATGAAGGATACCGATCGTTGAAAAAAATGATGGAGATTGTATTTTTTCGACGCTATAGAATGAAATTCTCTCTAGTGACCTCTTTTCTTCTTTATTCTTCGTGTTTGTGTGTGTGGGTGGGTTTAATGGAAAAATGGCCTTAGAAGGGTTTTTCATCATGTGACGTCGAAAAATACACCATCCAACATTTTATTCAACGACCGGCATCCATTATCGTCGTCATCTAAGATAGGGATACACTAAATTTCATTTGATTCTACCACCTTTTCACCGTTGATTTAACAATGTAAAAGGTTCTATGATCGATAACCTGTTAATTTTGCATATACTAAATCAACGGTGAAAAGGTAGTAGAATCAAATTAAATTTGGTGAATCCATATTTTAGATGATAAAAATGAAGTTGATAAATACCGATAGTAAAAAAATATCGTAGATGATAGATTTTTTAGACGCCAAAAAAGAAAATTCTCTCATATGAACCCCCCTTCTCTCTTTCTCTCTCTCTCTCTCTCTCTCTCTCTCTATATATATATATATATATATATATATATATATAGAGAGAGAGAGAGAGAGAGAGGGATGCCTGAAGACAATTATTGTAATTCTATATGAACCTATATGGATAGAACATTCTTGTTCGACATGATAATGTACTATCTGATTTGTTTTTATCATTCATGTTTATATATTTTACTTACTATTATGTATCGTTAATACATGTTGATAAAGACCTTAAGAACTTTGTTTGACTACCAGGATTATAATGTGATCATACTAGTGGGGTCTGGATAGTGCATAAGCATATCCTTAAATGTTCATAGTCGTAGGAGTATCGAGACCGGGTGTCGATACTCCACAATAGACCAGTGTATACGTTTCTTAACCCTGACCGAAGCGATGACCGGCCCCACGGCTATTGAGGTTTGACACCAAAAATTATCTACAAGTGCTGATTGGAGAATGAATACACCGAACGGACTCGCCGAGATCTCCTAAATGTTATTATACATATTGTCAGATAGCAGTTCTGTAACACCCTAGAATGATTGTAACCCATAGCTATTGAGGTTTGACACCAAAGATTATCTACAAGTGCTGATTAGAGAATTAATACACCGAACGGACTCGCCGAGATTTCCTAAATGTTATTATACATATTGTCAGATAGCAGTTCTGTAACACCCTAAAACAATTGTACAGTATTTTGTTATATAAAATGAATTTATTAATATGCTGGTTATTTTGAGTTTTGTTTTTGGAGCATCATGAGCCGGCTCAAGATTGCGTGAGGCGTCTCTTGCACCCAGAGAACAATTGATTATTGGAGAAGACTTATGAGCCGGTTTAGGCTTATAATGAGCCGTCTCAAACCTGACATGTGACCTGATATTATTCCTGGCCTGATTTTTGACTTAGTTTTGATTTCCATAGGTTTGTTCTCGGTTATTAGTGTGATATGGTAAACTTATTGGGTTTAAAACGGTTCGATAAATAAACATATAGTGGGTTAGCATATTGAATATAATTTTACCTTATCTCTTTAATCCTTTTTCTTACTTGGTTTAGGATACCTGTCCTATTGATAGCTTTTACTATATAAATCCCCATAAACTTCATGCAAATCCTAATAAAAAACAATTTCTCTCAAACCTTAGCCTCCATCTCTCTTTTCTAAACCGAAAACCCTAACCTAGTTCAAGTAGTGCACATCATCATTTTCACCGAGCATCTTCATCTTGTGGCCGATCCCATTGCCATCATCAATTTCGTCCTAGTCAAGGATCTTTCGTGGATTCAATATCTTGTCTTCTTCATCTACGTGAATGTTGCGAGATTGAAATCGAAATAAGTATTTGATACTTGCTACATGCTAAAAGAAGATTTGGATCTTTCTTAATATCATAGTAATTAGACTTATAAATCTTAATACTTGTGCATGTTAATACCATCTAAAACATAATCTTTCTTATTTCTTGTTGTGGTTTATTATATGTTGCAGTTTATTATATGTTACTTGACCAGACCTAGATCTTGCAATATGTTATTATAACATCGTGCAATCATGTACAAAGTGATTGAAACTCGAAGTTCCAAACTTAATTAAAGATTCGTCATGATCTGAAACATGACATATCGAAAAATCTAATTTAAATACATTAGGTATCGTTAAACTCTAAAAGATATCATTTTTATGACGACCTTGATAGATCTTGCGGGAAAACCTGGAAAATTAGATATTATAGTGGTTTTATATTATATGCATTAGTTTCACTCTGAAATCTTAATAGAAATCTAATCGTATCAGAAAAGAGTCGATGAGCCGGTTCAACATTAGCTGAGCCATCTCATACAAAAAGAAAACTAAAATAAAGTTTGACGGTATTTTGGGAATAAATGATGACGTAGTTCATGCGAGGATGACGGGAAGAGTTAGTGTTGACATGGTGCTGCTAAAATGGATGGGTTTTTTTTTTTGTTGTTGTAATTTTGAAACTATGTGTTTTCTTGAAAACCCTGAAACACGGGGAGGGAGAACATTAGAAACACAACCATGAGGTTCCTAATGTTATTGTTTCGATAACTGCTCAAATTTTATCGTTTATAATTAATTGTTTTGTGATCATAGCAAAATGCAACACAAACTCGAGGCAATATCTGATTAGATTTATTAAAAAAAATTCTTCATGCTGAAGCATATATAGTTGCTCCGTGGTCAAATCTTGTATGCTATTTCTTTCTTTCTTTGGGCTCAAGTATATATGATAATATGGATGAATATTGCATGATTAAGCAAGCTAATAGAAAACATAACTATTAAATATATCTCATTCTCAGAATCAAAATTTTGGCCGATTGATAGGAACCGTAAAACGATATCCCTCGTAACATCAAAAGAGAAGAGGACTGCATTTTAAAGTTGCACAGTAACCCAAATTTCTAACGCTTAGGTTGCCATAAATATTGTTTGATATATATGTAAGAATATACGGTAAATTAATTACCTAAAACAAAAGGTGTGTTTAATGTACCTTTTATTGTATCAAAGGTGTATTTAAACGTAAGAGAAATGCTTCACGTATCCACTATTATTTTCTATTAGCATGCATGTATCCAAGACATTAAAAGATGAGACTCGCATCAATTAAATATTAAATATCGGTGTAATACATGGTTTTTATGGTGTTTATTTCTTAAATAGCATGCATAGAGAATTAAATTGGATAGGCAAATTATTTTTCTTTACATACAGATAATAGATAGGATGTATTTAATGTGCGTATTATTGTACCAAAGGTGTTTAACCTAAAACGAAAAGACAAGGTGTATTTAATGTAACTTATTGTACCAAAAGCATGTTTAACCTAAAACAAACAAAAAGACAAGGTGTATTTAAATGTACATTTTTGTAACAAAGACAAGGTGTGATTTTTCGAAACAAAAAGACAACGTGCATGTGTGATTAATGTACGCATGTATATATACCTTTCACAGGATGACGTGGAGAGTTCAGAAAATAGGGTTAATTAATTACGTAAAACAAGATGTGTGTTTCGATGTACCTTTCGAATAAATCTTTACTATTCTAACGGGCGATTATATACTTACAAATTTGATTTTGTAACACACTTATATGCTTAAGATGAAAGGAAGCAATTATTTATAATAGAATGGTATTTTGCATATGTGTATTGAAATAAAAATTTGATTATATACTTACAAATTTGATTTTGTAACACACTTATACGCTTAATGTTTCATGCAATTGTTAAAGGTTTTAATGCTTTGAAAAATCAAAGGGAAGTCCATTGGTATTCTAATTTACATTATACTGAAATATTCAACAGTATAAAAATGCTGGAATTTCCATCCCTTTATCAAATCAAACATACCAAGCGTACAAGATAACATAATTAGGCCCCAAAAAAACGCACAATCAACAATAAGAATATCCAAAGGTGGATCTAGGATAGGGCGAGATTGGACATTCGTCCTACGTGGATCGCATCAAAATTCAGAATATGCATATAAGTAAATGACCAATCTCAAAAATGACCAATCTCAAAATTGTGGTGTGTAGAGGCTACGTTTACTTCAACAAAGACCATGTTTCGTATCCATTTTTGACCCTAGATTTTTACATATTCCAGAAATTTTCTTGTGGTTATCATTTAACTAGTCGTAACCAATAAAACAATGCCAAATAGATTCATATAGCCACATAAGGAGAGAGAGGAAGATTTGTTAATATAAAATCTATAATTTTAGGAAGTTAGTGATTTTTCTCTCCTTAAATTTATTAATTCTCCTTTTGTCATTTCATCGCCTATCTTCCTCATTCTCCACAAATATATATATATATATATATATATATATATATATATATATATATATATATATATATGAGAAAACGGGTTATCAGCTAATTAGCTGATATTAAACCGTCAACTAAGCTATTACATAACCCAATCCGACCGTTAAATTGACGATCCGTCTCGGCCATCTTGTTCCACACATGGAATGATCTATGTGTGTAAAATTTTAATCGATATGATGCATTACAAGTGATGGATCAAGCATTTATAAAATGGATGGCTGTTAAACACAATAAAAATATCGTATATTAGGAGCACTTGATTAAAAATATAGAAAGTGTCAAAGCGATCAAAATTTCATACTCATAGATCACACCATGTGTGGAACAAGATGGCCGAAACGGATCATCGATTTGACAGTTGGATTGGACTATATAATAGGCTAACTGACGGTTTAATATCAACAGTTAGGTCATAACCCGTTTACTCTCTCTCTCTCTCTCTCTCTCTCTCTATATATATATATATATATATATATATATATATAATGAAAGAAAGAGGCCTTAGAGGAGCTTTTCGTCATGCGTCGTTGAAAAAATACATCATCCAACATCATATTCAACGATCGGCATCCATTATCATCATCATCTTTATCATCTAAGATATGGATACACCAAATTTCATTTGATTCTACCATTTTTTCACCGTTGATTTAGCAATGTAAAAGGTTCTATTGTTGATAAGCCGTTAATTTTGCACACACTAAATCAACGGTGAAAAAGTAATTGAGTCAAATAAAATTTGGTGACTCCATATTTTAGATGATAAAGATGAAGCTGATAAATACCGATCGTCAAAAAATCGTGGAGAATGTATATTTTCGACGCCATAGAAAAAAAATTCCCTCATATGGAACCCCCCCCTCTCTCTATATATGTGTGTGTGTGTGTGCGCGCGCGTGTCCTGAAAGATAATTATTGTAATTCTATATGGACCTATATGGCTAGAACATTCTTACTCGACATGATAGTATGCTATCTGGGTTGTATTTATCATTCATGTGTAAATGTTTTAGTTACTATTACGTATCACCAATACATGTTAATAAAGCCCTTAGGATGTTTGCTTGACTATCAGGATTAAGATGTGACCATACTTGTCATGCCCTTACTGCAGAATACAGAAAATAGTGGACCCACAAAAAATACGGAGTAGAGTACGCGAGTGGCGGCAGACACGTATATTCAGAAGGTGGATTTACTTCCGTTATATATGTAAATTCCATCGATATCAACTTGAACAGCACAAAAATTAATATAAAAAATATAACCAACACAGGTGAATAGCTGTATAGATCTGTACATCAAATACCACAAGCTAAATAAACAATAAGATGAAATTGATAAACATAGAAGATACGAGATATCAGGATTCAAAATGGAACGGATGATACCCGGTAATATTTTTTAATTAACTCTGATGAAAAACACAATCTGTATTTCCGAACGTCAGCTGTCTGATCTCCGATATCTGGACATACAAGCTCAAGGTCGTCAGAAAGCGACATAGGAAATGGTAAAATGATGAAAATCGTGCACGTGTGTGTATATACAGAAATATAGTGTATAATAAAAATATATGTAGATGTCGGGATAAATCGGACATGGTTAGGGGAATATTGTGGAAATGGATGGTAAGGTATTCATATCTTGGGGTATCACTTGACTAGCAGGCACGTCCATGTCAAGTGTAATCAGTATCCAGTAAACCATTTTCCAGTATTTAGCATCCAGGAAACCAGTGTTCAATAACCGGTATTTAGTATCCAGGAATCAGTATTCAGTAATCAGTATTTAGTATTCAAGAATCAGTATTCCGTAAACAGTATCCAGTAAAAAGTATCAATGGGCATAGTATGGATATTATTCAAGAGTACGAGTATTCTTACTTTTCATTCACCAATAAACCACCAGTCAAGTCAACAGAAAGATCATGCATGTCGGTAACAGGTAACAATATGTAGTAATAAACTGATATCAAACCATTAACATGTAATATAAAAGGTATCCATGGGGTCCTTCTCTCGCTCTCTCAAAGCTAACAACTACAAGTCTAGTAAAGAACAAATTCCAAATCAAGTAATCTATATATGAATTTAATTCATGAATTAAAAATTATTAACTTTAATGTATAATACTCTAGATTCATAGTTAGGTGACAACCCAGTTTTCACGGTTTAGGCAGCTCCCATTTCGCTATGGAATTAATTTAACAAACAACTATATATTTAACTAATCACATTATTAACTATAACAAGAAATAAAACAACTAAAGGATATATTCCATGTTAAATAAACAAGAAGTAATTCTCTAGTTAAAGAATGCAATTGATTAAACATGTAAAATAAAAATTAAACAAAAGAGAAGTAACACTTGCCTTGATCTATTAATTTGAAAACTAAAACTTCATGAAATCCTAATTTCCATGTCTGGATACTTTAAAATATGTTATGATAACAATATGAGATGGATTACACAAACAATTACCTAAAATATTCCATTATATATACCAATCAAGTTTTCATTACATAAAGGAATCAAGAGAGAAAAGATAAATTTTATGTCAATTAATAAATTTATCAATTCTAAAATAACAATTATTAAAACAACATAAAATAAATCACTTGCCTTTGTCTACAAACCTCTTCTTCATTTCACTTTTTGAACATTTATTAAACTTAGATTGGATTATTGGAAAGAAGAGAAGAAAATGTTTTAATGAGAAAGTGAAATTTTAAAAGAGAAAACAGAGAGAAAGGGTAGAGAAAGAATAAGAAGGAAGAGAAACTTGGAAATGAAATAAAAAGAACTTGGGAATGAAGTAAAGACAAATTAGAAAACTTGGAAATGAAGCAAGGTAAAATAAATTACTTCGAAATAAAGTAAGAGAGAAATAAAAGAAAAAGAAAAAGAAATAAAGTAAGAAGAAATAGATAAAAGAAATATTAATTAAAAGATAAAGAAAAAGAAATAAATAAAAGAAAAAGAAAAAGGATAGATTAATTTGGAAGTTACTTGGGAATGAATGAAGTAAATATTATATTGATAATTACTTTATTTGGAAGTAAAGTGAGAAGAAATAGAAACTTGGAAAAGAAATAAAGAGGCTAGGAAAAGAAAAGCAAAGAAAATATTTGTATAGAAAAATCTAGGATAAGTTGTTTTGCGATTTAACCCCTCTAATATCAAAAATTACACATACCCCTAAATTTGCATAAAGATTATTTTGTATAAAAAAATATGTAAAGTAAATTCACATTTAAAATTCAGGACTTATATTTATCAAAAATATGATTAAATTTATATTATCAAAATTCTATAAATATTTTTAATTCAAACGTGAATATTGTCAAATTTTCAAGAAAATCCATATTTTCAAATACCGATACGGGTACAAATTTTTTAAAGAATATCAATACATGTAAATCAGGATCCAGGGGTTACAATACTAGTGGGACCTGAGCAGTCCATAAGCACATCCTTAAATATTCTTAGTCGTGGGAGTATCGAGACTGGGTATCGGTACTCCAGAGTATACTAGTGTATACGTTTTTTGACCCCGACCGAGGAGATGGCTGGTCCTACAGCTATTGGTGTTTGACACCAAAAATTGTATACATGTGCTTATCGGAGAATGAGTACACGGAACGGACTCGCCGAAAACTTCTAAATGGTATTATATTTATTTTCAGATAGCAGTTCTTAGTCTTTTGATTTGAGATCGCCGTAGTGTCTTGTGTGTATTCCCACCATACTTTGATTACTACCCAACAACTGTTTTAAAGAGTCTTGCATACAAGTTTTAGTTGGGTATAGTCCCGAAGCACGTGAAGACAGTGAGTAGTTGATGGGATTTGTCTTTTCTGGTATAGGGAGTCGATGCCGCGCTATATAAGACATGAATATAACCAGAAATTTCTGGCCAAGGCGGTTGAGATAAACTGATAAATGTTATCAGTTGTATCTCGGATGGTTATGAATTCAATGTCTGTATGATTTATTGGGTTATTGGGGGTCTGGCAGTTTCCAACCCCTAAAACCAGTATGCGATACTCTTTGATGAAGAGATTGGACTGTACGATAATTATCACTAATAAACTTTGTTGGGTTTAGATGAGTTTGCTCGTCGACCTATGTAACAACTCTGTTTTTATTGTACAATTTTTTTTAAAAGTTAATGTACAAAATGGAGTATTTGCAAGGTTGAGTATAGTTTAAATGTTGTTTTTATTTAAGAATAGAAAGAAGTAACTTGTAGCTCATTGGTAAAATCTTGCACTGCTTTGACGTAGCCTATGTGTTCGAATCCAATCAGCTACATATTATTTTTAATAATTTTTCTTTTAAACTTTTTGAAAGCCCAAAAGTTTACACATGCAATACACATAAAAATGAAAAGTCATATAAAATAAACATGTGTAAAATATTATGTACACTGAGTAGGACAGGTGGCATCAATCCGACGGCCCAAGGCAACAAACCGATCGGCGAGATCGGCCATTTTCTCGGCGCCGACGGTCCCCCCGTGGGTAAAACCCCCGTGCTTTGCCCACATGACTCTTGGCCTACCCCCACTACCCAGCATTGTTTGTTTTTCCTGTATTTATCCAGAGAGTTTAAACTCACCCTTTAATCCTACTTTTAATGCATTTTTAATTTTCTCTTCAATTCCAAAACCTTAATTTTACCCTATAAATACAACCCCATACCCTAACCCTTTTCATTCTGAAATCCCTTATCAAAAATTCTCAAAATTTTCTAAGTCAAAGAAAAGAACAAGTGGAGTTAGCCCTGGTTCCATTTCCGGCGAGAATTCGAGGCACTTCCGGCGACCCCGTGACTCCACGAAGCTACCAATTTCTTCATATACCTCTTCTCTAATCTTCTAGCAAGTAAATCCCATCTCTCTTCTCCTCTTCCTACATTAAAATAATCTCAATATGTCGGTAAATGGAGTTATATCGGCTTTTGTTTCCAAAATTTTGAAAACTATAATTTTTTCTTAAGAATCACTCATCAATATTATTATACCTTGCTTGTTAGTCATTAACTTTTATTTTGAAACATGTTTCACCTTAAAACTCCATGTAAAACAACTTTATTTAAGCCTTTTCGTTTAAATACCATGAAGTTTACATACGACATCTTTTAATACTTTTTTTAGCATACATTTAGAAAACCTCACGAGCTAATGACCTACCTCTCACATACACACATTTTGACATAGCACAATTCTCTTGAAACCAATATCTTGTGATAAAATACAACTTTTCAATAAAATACCTCGAATTATAAAAACCCGTTTTCTTGTAAATAGTATTATTTAAATTCCATGTGATTATGCCTCTACAACCTATTTCGGGAAACCCGCTATTGGATGGTGCGGATTATCGCACATCCACAGGCTAGTAGGGCGAGATGCAGATCTCCTTACGGAGCATACAATCTCGGTGGAATTTTCATACAAATTTTAAGAAAAACGAGAATTTCTATTTAATAATAAAAATTAATTTTTAATAATTATATAAATATTATCGAACCATCTATTTTTAATATATAATAAAATTCCATGTTTTCTAGAATATAAAAGAATTACAGGTTTCATGAAAATACGATCAAGAATCAATACAAGTCAAACTTTACATTAAAATATCATGAACTATTTAAGTTATATATATATTCACTAACATATCTCATTCTATAAAATTTATATCCATGAAAACCCTATATAACATAAATAAATACTTGAGATTTATTTTGAAAGTATTAAAAAATATTTTTTCCTAAAACCCCCTCAAATTATATTAAATTAAATTAAGGACCCTAGTAAATATAGGTTTAAACGGGACCAATTCTCTTGAGCCTCAAGGAGCCGGAGAAAATGGGTGCTTGCCTAATTAAGGTAAAAAACTAAAACGAGATTATCAATGGTAATTGTCTTGGAAAAAGACACAAATCCTGCCGTTCATATGCAGCAGTTGTCAATAACATCAGAACCTAATTCAGGATCCAAATCTGTTTAAGTGTCTAAGTACAATCCAAATACTAATCTGAGTCTCAGTATAATCTGAATACAATCCAAATATGAATCCAATCATAACTCCAATCCAATATGAATCCAATATATATTTGAATCTGAACATGAATACCGACCAATACGAACATGCAACATGACTTGACTTGACTTGACCGAACCATGGTTATATCTTGAACTTTACTACATGACCATCCGTTTACAACCTGAACCGTTTACATGAAAAACTTATACCATGGTTTCGGCAAGTCTTATACTATAAAACAATACAATATATATATTACGGGGTTTTAAAGGGGTAGACTGGTACGGAATGTGTTAAAAGTGGCACGATGATGGATACTAAAAGACACCTACATGAACATCCATGCCGTTGTACCGTGGGTTTTGATGAGGCCTTGTACTTTCCGTTTCCCATAGTCCATGGGATAGTTGGACTCCTCTCGTATACACTGATATATTCTGTACCAAGCTACAAACAACTACATTAACATAACAAACACATAATTTATCTATTCTATGCTCTTTATATGTCTATTTCTATTCTATCTTTTGGGACTTACCGAGCGCTAGTTCGCTGACGACATTCCTTTCTCTTCTATCTTTGGAATGTTGTCAGGAGGACCCGACTCTGAGGAGATCGAGCCCAGCCAGGACGATTTGGAGAAGTTTACAAAGGAGTCAGAGTTCTAGTTTCTACTTGTACTTACTTTTCTTTCAGTTCATATGCCATTGTTTAGGCATCGCTTTTTTTCATTGTACTTTACTTTTCAGTTGTATGTAAAGAATGGTTATCAATAAAAAATTGTTGTTTATTTATATCTATTGTCTTTTCTTGTGCTTTTAGTTATATTGCCTATTTACGTTTAACGTGTTTACTTCTGAGTAAATATGTCGTAGCCCGCCACGTCTCATCCCCGTACACTGGGAAGCGGGACGTGACAGGTTTTTTTGGTGGCCCATACAGGTCAGTTCTGCATGGAAACCTAAGCAATATATCACAAGAATAAAAAGAATCAGTAACTATACATTCTTTACATTTCAAATTTCTTAAATCTATCTTAACCATATTTTTCTCTCAAGGTTATGAATTCTCCCAACAATACGAGCACAAACGTCAATGGTAACACCCATCACCTCTTCCACTTACTCCTACCCTAGTAGCTCCTATCAGCGAGCAGATGGTATTGCTTGAGGCAATCAAGAGCCTCTTAGAGGGACAACAACAATAGACTGTCATCCTCCTACATCGCCCAGAAGCTGAGACACCCGGTGTGAAACAATTCCGGGCACTGCACCCTAAACAATTCTTTAGGAAAGAGTGCTCTTTGGAGGCAGATGAATGGGCTCATTCGATTGAGGACGATCTGGCTGCAACACAAGTGCCAGATATTGCTTGGGTGAGGGTTGCGAAGATGCAACTCACGGGTAACGCCAAAGTATGGTGGAAGGCTGAAGAAAGCCGACTTGCCCAGCCGATCGAATGGAAGACATTTCGCGATATGTTCGACCCGAAATATTTTCCTGAGACTGCCCGTTTTGACACGGAGAAGTAATTTATCCACTTGTAATAAGGCTCTATGTAGAGAAAATCAGTGGATGAGTATGATGCTGAGTTCACCATGCTTAGCAGGTAAGATATATCTCAAATATTCAATTTCCTAATATCACATACTACACTGCTAATATAAGACCGTAATAGATTTGTGTCACATCTCATACCGACTGCTGAGATCAGAGCACGACGATTTCAGCAAGGGTTGGACTCGAAGATCCAAGCTGCATTAGTTACAGGGGATTTCCCAACCCACGATCTTGATCTGAAAGCTGCCCGAAGATGTGAGGCATGTGTGAAGAAGAAGGGCATGCCTCAATCTGCCGGTGTGAAGCGCCCCGCTACTCAGATAGCAGGAGGAACTTCTTCCAGGCCATCGTTTGTATCCAGGAAACAGGGACTAACTTTTAACTGGCCCAGTCTAAACTTTTGCTTCTACCGTAAGAGGAATGGACACCTGGCAAAGGACCGCAGGCGTGCAAACGGAATGTGCTAAGTCTGTGGCTTATACACTCATGAAATTGTTGCATGTCCTCGTAGATTCAATCCGAATGTAGCCCCCTGACTAGCCATCACATTTCCGCAGCGGCTAGCTATTCAGGCACCTGCACCTCGTCTTGCTCTCCCAGCTCCACCTTATCGTTGACCTTCTGCACAGCCTCCTCATTGGTTTCATCAGGCACAAAGAAATATACCGTAAGGACAGAGGAAAGGACAGTGGAATGTGCCTCCAGCATGGAGGAATGTACCTAGGCGTCAGGCTTTCACAATGACTGTGGAAGAAGCTGAAGCCACTGGCCAAGTCATCACTGGTAACTCCCACTCTTTCAAAATCTTTTCAATCTTTATATACATCAATATATATCTTTTCCTATACTTAAACATATTCCACACAACTTAGGTAAAATTTTAGTAGCCTCCCTACCTGCCTTAGCATTCTTCGATACTAGAGCATCACATTGCTTTATGTCGCAACGGTTCATCCGGACTCATGCGATTCCAGTTAAACCGCTCGTATCCAACTAGAATGTCGGTTCAGGGAATGGCGTTCTAAAGGCAACGATGGGATACAATCTGTGTCTAGTGGTCATCTGCAACAGAGAATTTTATGCAGATTTCAAGGTGCTGGACATACCGAATTTTGATGTAGTCTTGGGTATGGATTGGCTAGAAACTTTCTTCGCTACCATCAACTGTCGTCAAAGGAGGGTAGTGTTCGAGATACCAAATCATTCGGTCTTTTATTTCAAGAGTGGAGACCGTACCCTGGAGCCTAGTACTTACAAAGCAAACCAAAGAAGGCAAGATTGCTACACTTCTGGCTGAAGTGGACAAGCCAGAGGTAGTTCGAGAGTTCGAAGATGTATTTCGTGAGGACATCTCAGGTTTGCCCCCCGATTGAGCTCTTGAATTCAGTATTGATTTATTACCCGGTGCACAACTGGTGATCAAATCACCATATCGCTTAAGTCCAGAAGGATTAAAGGAGATTAGTACTTAGTTAGACGAACTTCTGCAGAAAGGTTGGATTCTTCGCAGTACCTCAAGTTGGGGATCTCCAGTTTTGTTTGTGAAAAAGAAGGAAGGTTCATACAGAATGTGTATAGACTACCGAGCTCTGAACGAAGTGACGATAAAGAACAAGTATCCACTACCGCGCATCGACCATTTGTTCGATCAGTTAAGTGGGTCTTGTGTTTTCTCAAAACTAGATCTTCATTCAAGTTATCATCAGGTGAAGGTCAAAGAGTCTGATATTCCGAATACGACATTCAGAACTCGCTATGGTCATTATGAGTTTCTCGTGATGTCATTTGGAGTGACCAATACACCTTCTATTTTCATGAATCTGATGAACTAAGTTTTCCGAGAGTACCTAGACAGGTTCGTTGTCATTTTCATCGACGACATCCTAGTGTATTTAAAGAACCGAAAAGAACACGCCGAGCATTTACAGATTGTCCTGGAGACTTTGCGACAGCATCAACTCTATGCCAGGCACAGCAAGTGCGAATTTTGGCTAGATCAAGTCGGATATCTCGGACACATTGTTTTGGGCGAAGGAATCTCAGTAGATCCAGCTAAAGTATCAGCAATAAGCGAATGGCCGACACCAAAAACAGTGAAGTACATTCGAAGTTTCTTGTGATTAGCAGGATACTACCAAAGATTTATCGAAGATTTCTCGAAGATTGCAGCATCCCTGACCAAGCTCACGTGTAAAGATGAAGAATTCGTGTGGTCAGAATCATGTGAACAAGCTTTTGTAGAACTCAAGTCAAGGTTGACATCAGCGCCTATTATCATAATACCAGAACAATCTGGAGGTTTCGTTGTGCACTGCGATGCATCGGGTAAGGGACTAGAATGTGTTCTACACCAGCATGGAAAAGTTGTAGCTTATGCATTAAGACAGCTGAAAGTTCATGAGCGCAATTATCCAACGCATGATCTTGAGTTGGCAACCGTTATCTTTGCACTTAAGATTTGACGCTACTATCTTCTTGGAGAACGAGTAGATATATGCACGGACCACCAAAGTCTGAAGTATGTATTTGCTCAGAAGGAGTTGAACATGCGGCAGAGAAGATGGTTAGAACTCATGGCGGACTTCGACATCAACCTACAATATCATCCAGGGAAGGTGAATGTAGTTTCTGATACACTTAGTAGCCAACCATTAACAATGAATCTCACCACCCAGTGGAAGCTACAACAAGATTTGCACGGAATGGAGATAGAAGTGGTTATGCCAGGTAACGCTTCGTATTTGATGAACTTTCAAGTTCCGTCTGCTATTGTCAATCAGATCAAAGCAGCTGAAGAAAGTGATGCCAAGTTGCAAAAGATCCGAGAACAAGTAGAAAGTGGACTACGAACAGATTTCATGATCCACGAAGACGGATCTTTGAGATACAGAAGCAGATTGTGTGTACCAAAAGGTCCTGTTCAGAAAGAGTTGATGAAAGAAGCTCACAGCTTTCTATACTCAGTACACCCTGGTGGTATAAAGATGTACAAAGATCTGCGGCAATATTACTGGTGGCATGGAATGAAGCGTGAAGTAGTCAGAAGCTTAGCCAAATTCTTGGTGTATCAGCAAGTAAAAGATGAATATCACAGGGCCGCTGGTTTACTTCAACCATTAGCAATCCCAGAATAAAAATGGCAGCACATTACCATGGATTTCATGACTGCTCTTCCTCACAGCACGAAAGGTAACGACGTTGTATGGGTTATTTTGGATCAACTCACAAAGTCGGCTCACTTCATCCCATTTAGAGTTGGCCAATCTACCGAGACACTAGCAAAGAAGTACATGGAGATAAGTCTGAATCTAAGTAAGATTTAACTCTTCATAGTGTACTATTTCTGATACCCATGAACTCATGCAGAAGATCGTGAGATTACATGGAGTACCGGTTTGCATTGTCTTCGATCGTGACGCCAGATTCCGATCGCAATTTTGGCAGAGTCTGCAAGCTAGCTTGGGAAAGAGTCTGAACTTCAGCACAGCTTACCATCCACAAAAAGATGGACAGTCTGAGCGAACGATTCAAATCATTGAAGATATGGTAAGAGCGTATATGTTAGACTTCGGAGGATCGTGGGAAGATCACCTACATCTTGTGGAGTTTTCATACAACAAAAGCTACCAAGCAAGTATTGGAATGACACCTTAGTAGCTCTCTATGGAAGGAAGTGTTGATCACCATTAAGTTGGGACGATATCGGAGATAGGGAACTCCTTGGACCAGAGATGATCGTAGAAACTGTGGACGTAGTTCGCACGATCAGGGAAAGAATACGCATAGCCCAAGATAGACAGAAGCACTGGGCTGATGCAAAGTGCCGACATCTGTAGTTCCAGCCGGGAGATCATGTGTTCTTAAAGATCTCTCCAAACCGTGGAGTAATTCGCTTTGGCAAGAGGGGTAAGCTCAGTCCGAGATACATTGGACTGTTCGACATTCTCGAATGAGTCGGAGAAGTGGCATACCGTTTGGCACTACCACCATCATTGGAAGGAGTGCACAACGTGTTCCGTATATCCCAGCTTTGAAGATATGTGAGCAACCCCAGCCACATCCTTGATCACTTCGAGCTCACTGTACAGACAGATCTATCCTGTGAGCTGCAACCCATTGAGATCGTGGACAGAAAGGTAAAGACACTACGGAACAAGGAAGTAAACTTGGTTCGAGTGGTGTGGAGAAAAGATTCACCAGGAGAATCAATGTGGGAACATGAGGATGGCATGCGTGCAAGATACCCTTTCTTATTTGTAAAGTAGTCCTTATATAATTGTAAATTTCGAGAACGAAATTTTTTATAAAGAGAGTAGAATGTAACGACTCTGTTTTTATTGTATAAATTTTTTTAAAATTTAATGTACAGAATGGAGTATTTGCAAGTCTGGGTATACTTTAAATGTTGTTTTTATTTAAGAACAGTAAGAAGAAACTTGTACCTCATTGGTAAAACCTTGCACTGCTGTGACGTAGCCCATGTGTTCGAATCCCATCAGCCACATATTATTTTTACTGATTTTTCTTTTAAAATTTTTGGAAGCCAAAAAGTTTACACGTACAATACACGTAAAAATGAAAAGTCAGATAAAATAACCATGTGTAAAATATTGTGTACACTGAGTAGGACATGTGGCATCAATCCGACGGCCTAAGGCAACAAACCGACCGGAGAGATCGGCCATTCTCTCGACACCGACGGTCTCCCCGTGGGTAAAAGCCTCCGTGCTTTACCCACATGACTCTTGGCCTACCCCCACTACCACAGTATTGTTTGTTTTTCCTGTATTTATCCAGAGAGTTTAAACTCATCCTTTAATCCTATTTTTAATGTATTTTTAATTCTCTCTTTAATTCCAAAACCCTAATTTTACCCTATAAATACAACCCCATACCCTAGCCTTTTTCATTCTGAAATCTCTTGTCAAAAATTCTCAAAATTTTCTAAGTCAAAGAAGAGTACAAGTGGAGTTAGCCCTAGTTCCATTTCCAGCGAGGATTCGAGGCACTTCCGGCGTCCCCGCGACTCCACGAAGCTACCAATTTCTTCCTATACCTCTCCTCTAATATTCTAGCAAGTAAGTCATATTTCTCTTCTCCTCTTCCTATATTAAAATGATTTCTTTTCAAAACATGTCGGTAAATGGAGTTATACCGGTTTTTGTTTCCAAAACTTTGAAAACTAAAATTTTTCTTAAGAATCACTCATCAATATCATTATACCTTACTTGTTAGTCATTAACTTTTATTTTGAAACAAGTTTCACCTTAAAACTCCATGTAAAACAACTTTATTTAAGTTTTTCGTTTAAATACCATGAAGTTTACATTTGACATTTTTTAATACTTTTGTTTAGCATACCTTTAGAAAACCTCACGAGGTAATAACCTACCTCTCACATACACACATTTTGATATAGCACGATTCTCTTGAAACCAATATCTTGTGGCAAAATACGACTTTTCAATAAAATATCTCGAACTATAAAAACCCATTTTCTTGTAAATAGTATTATTTAAATTCCTTGCGATTATGCCTTTACAACCCATTTTGGAGAACCCGCTATTGGATGGTGCGAATTATCGCAAATCCACTGGCTAGTAGGGCGAGATACAGACCTCCTTATGGAGCATACGATCTCGATAGAATTTTAATACAATTTTTAAGAAAAACGAGAATTTCTATTTAATAATAAAAATTAATTTTTAATAATTATATAAATATTATCAAACCATCTATTTTTAATATATAATAAAATTTCATGTTTTCTAGATTATAAAAGAATTACAAGTTTCATGAAAACACCATCAGTAATCAATACAATTCAAACTTTACATTAAAATACCTTGAACTATTTAAGTTATATATATATTCACTAACATACCTCATTCTATAAAATTTACATCCATGAAAACCCTATATAACATAAATAAATACTTGAGGTTTATTTTGAAAGTATAAAAAATATTTTTTCATAAAAACCCTCAAGTTATATTAAATTACATTAAGGACCCTAGTAAATATAGGTTTAAGCGGGACCAATTCTCTTGAGCCTCAAGGAGCCGGAGAAAGTGGGTGCTTGCCTAATTAAGTTAAAAAACTAAAACGAGATTATCAATGGTAATTGTCTTGGAAAAAAACACAAATCCTGCCGTCCATATGCAGCAGTTGCCGATAATACCAGAACCTAATTCAGGATCCAAATCTGTTTAAGTGTCTGACTCAACCTGAGTCTCAGTATAATCTGAATACAATCCAAACATGAATCTAATCATAACTCCAATCCAACATGAATCCAATATATACTTGAACCTGAACATGAATACCGAACAATACGAACATGCAACATGACTTGATTTGACCGAACCATGGCTATATCTTGAACTTGACTATATGACTATCCGTTTACATCCTGATCTGTTTACATGAACAACTTATATCATGGTTTCGGCAAGTCTTATACTACAAAATAATACAATATACATTACGGGGTTTTAAAGGGGTAGATTGGTACGAAATGTATTAAAAGTGGCACGATGATGAACACTAAAAGACACATATATGAACATCCGTGCCATTGTCCCATGGGTTTTGATGGGGCCTTATACTTTCCTTTTCCCATAGTCCACGAGATAGTTAGACTCCTCTCGTATACACTGATGCATTCTGTACCAAGCTACAAACAACTACGTTAACATAACAAACACATAATTTATCTATTCTATGCTCTTTACCTGTCTATTTCCATTCTATCTTTTGGGACTTACCGAGTGCTAGTTCGCTGACGACATTCCTTTCTTTTCTATCTTTGGAATGTTGTCAGGAGGACCCGACTCTGAGGAGATCGAGCCCAGCCAGGACGATTTGGAGCAGTTTACAGAGGAGTCAGATTTCTAGTTCCTACTTGTACTTACTTTTTTTCAGTTCATATGCCATTGTTTAGGCATTGCTTTCTTTCATTGTACTTTACTTTTCAGTTGTATGTAAAGAATGGTTATCAATAAAAAGTTGCTGTTTATTTATATTTATTGTCTTTTCTTGTACTCTTACTTATATTGCTTATTTACGTTTAACGTGTTTACTTCTGAGTAAATATGTCGCGTCCCGCCACGTCTCCTTCCCCATACACTGGGAAGCGGGGTGTGACAACCTACCTCTTTATCAATACCTGGGTATCCGTTATGTGCAGTTAGTACCGTTGACGTGCTTGTGGGTTAACTCGTGAGGGGATTAATCTGAAACTGTTTCAGATTCAATCAGATATGATCCTGTTTAACTCACTACTAGCGTATTGTCAGGTCTTTAGAGTCGCACAACGAAAGTTCCTACTCAGGTATAATGATGATGTGGAGTACGTATATGATACGTGCGAGAGTGTGATTAAATACGTGTATATGATACGCGTGAATTAATCGGCCGTTTGATAATATTAGCTGGTTTATTTATAAGCCGGATTATTAAATCAAGTGTTAACTTAATATCCATATATGTGATAAGGTACCTAGTATTGTGTATATGATACACACTCTCTCACTCCCTCATTAGTTTCTGATACTAATATGTTATTATGTATATGATACATAATATGTATATGTATATGATACATATACTCTCTAATATACCTATACTCTCTCTGTCTTTACATACACATACATATATTCTCTCTATTTATAATTATATATATTATGTATATGAACACATATTATGTATATGAATACATAATATGTATATGTATATGAATACATACACACTGTCATGCCCCGCTTCCCAAAATACGTAAATTCGAAAGTGACAAAACCAACCATGCTACTTATGCTAAGGAAATATGCTTCTATAGTCATATTACGGCTGTCAATCAGTAATCAAGAATAATAATATAACTATTTATCTCTAAACATGTCCAAATAACCACAAACGATAACAGGAAACAGTAGCAGAAGTAATAAAGATCCAAGGAAAAAGAAGAATACCTAAACCATCAATAAGAGCTAGATTAGTGGGATGCCTCTCACTGATCGGCAATCCTGTCGAAGTACTCACATGTTAAGTCATGCATCTGGTCCATGCAAAACCCAGACGTCCGTGCGTCATAAATATCATAATAATAATAACTGAACAGTGTGCTATATAGGATGTCACGTGCAGAATAAAATATGAGTATAAACAAACAATAACGGATGTTATAACAACATGCTATAGGTATTCAAACATGTCATGTATATTCTAAGGTCTGTATTTCTAGTTTAACTATCTTATAGGTATTTGAAACCAATGAATGTACTTCTCTATGTAACTCAAAAGTATATATCCTGTTACCCCCAGGACCACGGAGCAAGATATATGAATTAGGAATGATTCTGTTCCGTTACCCCCTGGAACCACGGATCAAGTAATATGAATCAAGAATGATTCTATTCCGTTACCCCCCGTAACCAAGGATCAAGTAATTTCTTTTTAAGTTACACTTCAGTTACACTTTTGATTTTCCTAGGTTTCGTTTTCCAAGTCAGGTGTGAATAATATCAACCTAATGCCACCACAAAAACAGACAGGTACAGATTATGTCTAATTAGATAAGAGGTTACGTCTATCAGGACAATAAGTCAGGATTTTTAGCATCAGTAAATATTATAGATAAATAGGTACAAGCAAGATAGTAATATCTGTAACAGGATAACGGGTTATAAGCATGTCAAAGTAGTATATTAATATATATGTAGTGTTTGTTTGTAATAATATCATACAAACAGGTCATGATGCAAAGCAAGCAATATAGTCATAACAGTATATCGGTAATTATGAATTGATATAGATTAAAGCGTTTCATCAAATGAGTGAATAGTTTTGTTAAACAGATCATGTATATTTTATGGTAAAGAGATTAGCATATTGAATATTTATTTCAAAGGAATTATAACAGTTATCAGATGCGATACACGAAGTAGTGAATATGATCCTATCAACTGCTACAAGTTCTTATTTCAATTTGTCCATATTAGAATAGTCTTATTATTATTAAACTAAACTTATTTATATCTTAAATGTAACATGAAATGATACAACGACTATAATAACACTACTACAATATGGGGTTGCCCCTACGGACTCTGGAATCCGTAGGGCAAATATTTCTTGCCCCTACGGATTTATCCGTAGGGCCACATCGTTGTCCCTTACGTTCTAATTTTTTGTTTGGCCCTACGGAGCCGCAAACGATGGACCTATGGCTATGTCCGTAGGGGCATATAAATAGGTTATTAATAAAAAAAAAAGCACAGAAAAGTTATTTCATCGTTCCCAAAATTTCTCTCACTCACTCCCGCGCCTCTCGTCGCCTGTTCCTGCGCCTCGTCGCCACTGCGCTCCGCGCCTCATCGCCACCTTCGTTGGTCGTTCCCACACCTTCGTCGACTTCCCGCGCCTCGTCGCTACCTTCACCGATCGTCGTCGACCATCGATTTCTGTCGTCTCCTCCACCGCGCGCCCGGTTAGTAATTAAATCTCAAATTATTTTTAATTTTAATGATGTTAGGTCTAGGGTTCAGGCCAGGTTCGGGTAGGGTGAGGGTTTGGCATCGGCATCGGCATCGGGTTCGGTTAGGGTTAGGGTTAGGTTCTGGGGTTCAGTTGGGGTTAGGGTTGGGGCTGAAGCTGGGCTGGGGCTAGGGTTCGGTTGGGGTTGGGGCTGGGCTGGGGCTAGGGGATCGCAGCCGCTGTAGATGGTGGAAGAGCCGGGGCCGATCTTATGCAGGTCCACAATGCAGTCTCTGACGATGTTGCCCCAATTTCCATGGAGACATGAGGAGACATGGGAAGAATTCGTGTCTTTCGTGTTGTAGTTTTTGGTGTCTTTAACCAAAAATAAATAATGATAATCAGAAACTACTGCTCAACAATTACTACATACAGATATTATCTTCAGACCGCAGAGCTATTATATTAATTATGAAAATTTTATTGCAATGTAGGATGCTGTAATAACTCTTTTGTATCCCTCATGCATAAAGTCAGCAAGTTGACATATTGAGTCACAATTATCTCTTCTCATAAATTCAGCACAAATTTTAGTTGTACAATAAAAAATAGCTCAATATAATCCCTTATATCTCTTTATAGATAAGTTGCTGCAACTATAGTGCCATCAATCAACAGGAGTAACTATCTTCTAGTAATTGAATTCTCAATTGAATCTATAAATTCTAAATTTTTGCAATAATTTAACTCGAAATCTCAACCCCAACTCAAACCAAATCGAAACCTGTAGGAATTGTCAAATTTGAAAACAATGAAAAGAAATTCGAAAAAATTTCTTAGAAAGCCGATAGGTTTTCGTGAACATTGAAAGTGTAAGGACGTTATTTACCTTCGATAGGGTTCGGTTGGGGTGGGGCTGGGGCTAGCTAGGGCTTGGGCTTCATCACCTGATATAGCGAAATACAAAGCGTACTTCAGTACACCCGACCTCATTGAGTTTCCTATTGAAGTTCCCGGTCAAATGGCATATGCATATTTTTATTCGCCATGAAATCCCAATTATCAAGCTACCGAGGACGAAAAGCCACCTTTGTTAGTCGAGAGTCATGGTAATAGACTTGTCATTATAGATCATAGTCAATTGTTTTTCCTATCATTTTCTTGATCCAGATGCTAATCAACTTGTTAATTAGTTACTGTTTTTATGACGTATTTGTCTATATTTGTTGACAATGGCCTTTCTTTTGGATGAACATGTTTTTTGATGCATGTTTCAGTCATGTGAATTCATATGTTGCGTATAACGCTTTATGATATCAGTATCCTACATTTGTAGTTTTAATTGTTGATTGTTATAAATGAATGCCATTGCAATAATAGTTTTTGGTTGATATATTAATTTTTCAAATATTTGCATGTATGTATCCATGCCTGCCTGCATGTATGTATATATGAGGATAATGGGTATATTATTAGGTTGCCGTAGGAGAAAATTTTCCTTCATATGGCTGTCAAAAGTCAATCCTTAATCTCTTTGTGGATGATCAATTCTATCAATCTTGATCTCAATGGTTTAAAATCATGTTACACATACAACACGAATACACAACAAACGCATCATTAGACAGTGATTCAAAATGTTCAAGTTAAAACCAATATATGATACTCGATGATAATATGAAACCTTCATATTCTTATCGATACTCATATATGAAACTAAAAGCACCACTTAGTCCCCGTCTATCGGTTAACATACGTGCGATGTTCGTCGTGACATAGAACTATACGAAGGTTGTTAAATATCGGACGGTATAGCTCGATACTAATAACCGTCGTATAGTCTATGCGACGAGAAGATTCAATCGTATGGTAACCGATAGATTTGTCCCGTGTGGACAAGTTAGGAATGTATAAAGCAAACACCTTCATTCATTTGTGTTTTCATCCGTTTCGAGATATTTCGTTGGTACTTTTCCGCTGGTTCTCCGTGTACAAAGATAGATTAGATGTTCATTTCAATGTTGTTTCACATCTTTGAAATGAATATCTATTCTATTACAGTGTACTCAGAGAACAGCGGGAAGGTGCTTCCGAAATTTACTTGAAACGTCTGAAAGCACAAGTGATGGGTGTTCGCTCTATACATTCTTAATGGGATAGAAGCCTTACCCCCGACAGCCGGAACACAAACATACAACAAGAATACACAACAAACGCATCATTAGAGAGTGATTCAAGATGTTCAAGTTAAAACCAATATATGATACTCGATGATAATATGAAACCTTCATATTCTCATCGATACTCATATATGAAACTAAAAGCGCCACTAAGTCCCCGTCTATCGGTTAACATACGTACGATGTTCGTCGTGATATAGAACTATACGAATATACACGGATTTTCTCCTTTGTCAGTAACTATCCCGTTCTTATATTTCTCAATATAGTCACCATAACCTACAATTTATATGTTATACAGTCTAACATGGCCCATGAGTACGTCAGAGTTAAGGACTGGATGTATGTGGATTGGTAACAACGTATGCAACCTAAGTTTGTCGCAGGAGTTGCTGCTTTCATTGAATTTGCACGCGCACATAATAAGATCATAATAGAGAAGATTCTCTGTCCGTGCGATAGATGTGGCAATAAGTACTGGCAGAAGGTAGAATTGGCAGAGCTTCATATTGTAAAATATGGGTTTACTAGACTTTATACAACCTGAAAATATCACGGGGTAGGAGAAGAATGCAGTAATGCGGCAGAAGAAGAAGGAGAACACGATAATGTGGCAGGAGAAGAAGGAGAATTCGGTAATGCGGCAGAAGGAGAAGACGGTAATTTATTTCCATCAAAAGAAATGGAGGATATGGTAGAGGCTGCCCTAGGTAAATCTATTCGTACCGAAAATGACATTCCTTCCGGTCAAGGACCGCGTGCGGATAAATATGAAAATTTCATGAATGATGCTAGAAAACCAATTTATGAGAATGCGAAGTATTCCACCCTCTCATGGTTCGTCTAACTTTTCCAGATTAAGTGCCTAAATGGATGGAGCAACAAGTCATTCACAATACTTCTTTCGTTCCTGAAAGATTCTATGCCCCCGGGAAATAATGTGCTTGATAGCTAGTACAGAGCCCAGAAGATGATGTCTGATTTGGGTTTAAAGTGCGAGAAGATTCAAGCATGTCCTAAAAATTGCGTGTTGTACCGGAAAGAGAATTCAGATTTGAAAGAGTGTCCAATATGCGGAGAGGCCAAGTATAAGACGAAAGATTCTGATAAGAAGCCTGATATACCTGTCAAGATAGCACGATACTTTCCCATAACACAGAGGCTACAGAGACTATTCAGGTGTAAGAAAACAGCTGAGGCAAGGATTTGGCATCACCGTGCTCCTCCAAGTGAAGCTGGAAAAATGAGACATCCAAGAGATTCACCGGCATGGAAGGATTTCGAGAGGAGGCACACAATATTCAGTAGCGATCCTCACAATGTCCGGCTCGGACTGGCTACTGATGGCTTCTGCCTATTCAACTATATGGCTGGAAGTCACAGCACATGGCCCGTTGTAATGATAATTTATAATCTGTCGCCTTGGTTGGCTATGGACCAATCATACTTTATGATGTCTCTTCTTATCGACGGACCAAACTCACCGGGAAACAATATCGACGTCTATCTCCGACCTCTAATCGAGGAGTTGAAATCTTTGTTCATTGATAGTGTAGAGACATACGATGCAAACACAAATACAACCTTCATACTGCGTGCGGCTTTAATGTGGACAATTAATGACTTTCCTGCGTATGGAATGCTATCAGGTTGGTCCGTACATGGTCACAAAGCATGTCCTCATTTCCATGAACACACAACATCGAAATTCTTGAATTTTAGCAGGAAGGTTTGTTATTGCGGCCATCGACGTTTCCTGCCTCCAGACCACCCCTATAGGTTAGACACGGTTCAGTTTGATGGTCATCAGGAGTTTCTTGGACCTCCATCCCCATTGTTCGGAGAGGACGTGACTGCTCAATGAGATGGTTACAATAATGTGACATTCGGGATGGATCCGATGAAACAGGTCAAACCACCATTTTGGAACAAGTTAAACATTTTCTTCGAGCTTCCGTACTGGTCAAAAAATTTAGTGCGTCATTATCTGGACGTCATGCATATAGAGAAGAGAGTATCAGAGCATATATTCAACTTGTTTCTTTGTAAAGACGGGAAATCGAAAGACAACCTGAATGCTCGGATGGATCTACAGGAGTGGGGAATAAGAAGTGAATTGCACCCTAGACCGGTAGCGGGTAAACCGGGCAAGTTTGTACTTCCCAATGCCGCTTATCATATGTCACAACCGGAGAAGAAAAGATTCCTGCAGGTGTTGCATGATTTGAAAGTTCCTACAGGTTTCTCAGGACCATTCATCAAGAAAATAAAAATTGTGAAAGGCAAGATCGATGGGCTGAAAAGTCAATATCACCATGTTATCGTGGAGCACCTTCTTCCATTAGCCCTCAGGACTTCTCTCCCTGAATCGGTTGGTCTAGTAATCAACGACCTATGTTGTTTTTTCAGAGAGTTGTGTGCTAAAACACTGGAGGTTGTGACGCTGGATAAACTAGAAAATTCTATTGCGTTGATACTTTGCAAGTTTAAGCGTATTTTCCCACCGTCATTCTTCGATATCATAATACACTTGACGGTTCATCTTGCAACTGAGGCTAAGTTAGCCGGACCGGTACAATATCGATGGATGTATCCCGTCGAGAGGTATGTGTAATTTTTCGTTTCGCGCAATTTATAAATTTATTGTTGTCCTGTATGCCCGTATTTATTTATTCAACATATTTTCATTAGGTACCTCTACACTCTTAAAAAGTATATACGCAATAAAAATCGACCAGAGAGTTCAATCATGCAAGGTTATCTGCTTGATGAAGCAACCCCATTTTGTTCCCGGTATCTGGACGAGAACATTGAGACAAGACTTAACCGGCCTCGAGGAATTCAAAACGGGCCATATGGTAAAGCCGAGTATACGAGAGTAGACACTATGTTTATCAACAAGATTGTTCCCCTCCGAATACAGAGACGCGACCGCGTAGGTTCGTCTTGCCTGTGATTCGGGGCAGATGCTATTTGGTTTTATCCGTCCACCTCTCCGAAGATGCCAAGTTGATTATTGGCACCGTGTATCGGAGGTTTAGACGGATGCGATCGATATAACAGACTTCGTCAGATTCCCCCTCGCTTGAGGGGTTTTTGATTGTGGGGACGCTCTTCCCTATAGGCGTAAGCCCCTGCAGTTAATTACGCTACCGCATCGCGGTAACAACTTTCTCCTCCTCCAGAATTTCACTTCGTGTCATGAATGTTTGTTTTGTTTGTGGTTTCCCGTGGATTGTATACGGAGACTAATTTATGTTGTCGCCCGTAGGACGTGGATTAGTCCAAATCCGTATTTTCTTAGATTTGGATTTGGGATTTTGGTTTGAGGATACGTTAGCCATATTTGAGGCGAAGATCAACTTAAACGTTTGTTAAAGATACGTTAGTCTAATTTCCAGACTAAGATCAACTTAACGGGATCATTTAGATCCAACAAGAGAGCAATTGACTCTATTGTTTAGTTTAATGACATTGCGGTCGATTTCCAGTTTAGGGACATGGTGGTCCAACATTCCCATTTGGGGACGAACATTAGTTTAAGGACATTTCGGTCCACCATTCCCATTTTGGGATGAATATTAGTTTAAGGACGTTTCGGTCCATGAGTTTAAGGACCCCGCAGTCCATATTCATGTGTGGTTGTCGGGACCCGTCACCTCTCTGACGCCGTTGAAGGATTACAACGACCAATATCAGAGGAGTTCAGAGATGTACCTTTGAACCGGGTGTAAATTGATTTAAGAGAGCATTTGTGCTCAGTTCAATTTAATTTGAGGAATTACGGCCAGAATTGGGATAAGTCCGGTTGAAAATGTTCAACATTTTATTTACATTTGGCCTGTTAGGCCTTTACTAGGGCTCTGCCCCTGTTTAATAATGCATGGCATTTTTGTTTGGTCTATTAGACCTTTATTTGGGCTCTGCCCCTTTTTTAAATGATGCACAACATATGTTTTAGTCTGACAGACCTTTGTTTGGGCTCTACCCCTTTTTAAATAATGTATTGCATTTTATTAGGCCTGTTAGGCCCTATTAATTGGGCTCTGCCCTTCTTTTTAATAATGCACTGCATTAATTAGTCTGACAGAGCGCCACGCGGCTTGTCAGGCGCTTTGCACCAATTGAGGAACGCAAGGCGCAAACTCATGTGGGGGTGACACGTGTCACGCTCTGGTGAGTGCAAGCCTTTTAGCGCAGTGCGCTGCGCTGTTACGCTGTTGACACGTGGCGCACTCTGGTGACTTGCACCAATTTAAGAGAGCAGTGCTCTGTTTCAAAAGCGCAAAGCGCAGATCGTTCTGTGTTTGACACGTAGCGCTCCCTGGTGGCTTGCGCCAACCCAAGAGCACAACAGTGCAAATTTTACAAGTGCAGGGCACTTTTTAATATTTTGATCAAATCTAGATCAAAGAAAACAAGTTTTTCTTGTTTTCAGAGAACCAGTGGTTCATCAAAAGGCAATGCCTTTATACAGAAGTAAATTACTTCTTCTTCTTTTTATTATTATTATTATTATTATTATTATTATTATTATTATTATTTTTTATCCAAGATCTTGATCTTGTTCTTAGATCATTGATCTCTTTTAGAAGAAATTCTTCTTTTATTCAAAGGTTTTTACCTTTTCTTTCTCTGAGCTCTTCTCAAAATTTTCTTTTAGAGGATTTCTGTGTTTTTTTAGACTTGGAGTCTAGGGGCCTTTATATAGTGCCAATTGATTTGTTAAATCAGTTAAAGAGATCTTTCTCTGAGTGATTTAGGGATTTTCCCCACCGTTGGATCTTTGATCCAAGGGCTCCTATTTTACAGAAGAGAATCTTATTGTTTTAATAAGATTAGAAAGATTTTTCCAGAACTTTTCTGTTTAAATGCTGTCACAGTTGGCGCAAGCGCACTTGCGCTTGACACGTGTCGCGCAGCGCAACTGCGCTGACACGTGTCGCGCAGCGCAGTTGCGCTAGCGCAACTGCGCTAGCGCAGTTGCGCTGACACGTGTCGCGCAGCGCAGAGCGCAGCGCAACTGCGCTGACATGTGTAGCGCAGCGCAGAGCGCAAGTTGCCTGAAGCGTTGCTTCCTTTATTTTTATTTTAAATAGAGCCTTGCTCTTATTAGGAGCGCTGCCTTGGGGGCAGCGCTGGCGTGTCAGCTTTTGACACGTGGTGCGTTGCGCGCAGCGCAAGGAATCTGAAGCGTTGCTTCAATTTTTGAATTTTTTTGAAATTCAAGCAGAGCTTTGCTCTGATTGGGGGAAACAAATGCCCCCCACCGTTGCGCTCACGTGGCGCACACGTGAGTGCAGCGGTGGCAAGATCCCAACCGTTGGATCAACTCAGGAGTTGAAGGGGCGCAAGCGCCTATAAATAGGACCCCTGGTCCTTAACAGATGATCACCATCTTCAAGATTTTTACTTTCAGAATTTCAGAGCCTTGCTCTTGCATTCAAGAACTCCAAGTGTTAGAACTTTTTAGAAAAAACTTTTAGGTAAAAATTAATCTTAAATTAAATTAATTTTAATTAATAGAGCCTTGCTATCATAGATCTTTTGATCTAAAGAAAACCCCTTTGGGGTTTCACCAATAGATCCTTGCTCTCAAGAATTTGTTTCAGGGTTTCTTAACCCATGAACAGAGCTTTTCTCTTTGGCAAAACATAGATCTTTTGATTTAGAAATGAAGAACTTTTAAGAGTTTTCATGGATCTTTAAGATCCCATTTTTTTTTAAATTTTTAATTTTTAAGAATTAATTTTTCTTTGATGGGTATTTCCACCATTATCACAGAGCTAAGCTCTTTTAATCTTTTGAGGAATTTTATTCCCTTGAGACCAGAGTTTGACAAGTGTCACTCTGTGACAGAGCTTTGCTCTGAAAGAGGAGATTTTTTCCTTGTCTCTAGGGATTTCTCATTAATGAGAATATTCTTTTGGGGATCTCCTCGTTAATTAACAGTCTCATCCAATGATGGGGTTGTCTTATTAACTGACACATTGTCATCTAGATTTTGTGGGTCCCCCTTTGGTCCCTTACCTACTGCATTGCAATATGGTATAAATTTTAAAATGCCAAGCGTTGGAATTACAACACTGACGGCTGATTTCTGTCCCTTCGCAGGAAGCATGTCTGCTGATTTGTCATTCCCTTTTGTTCGTTCAGAGGGAGGATTTCCCGAGGCGCCAGTGGACCGGGAGGTGCTCGCTCTCATTAAGGATCATGACCCCGAGTATAAGAACCTTCACCTGTGGGGTAGGTGGTACAGTGAAATCATCAAGGTTCACCGAAGCTTCGGTTGCGCGACGCTGTCAGAGCCTATCCCGTCGATCCCCTATGCGGATGAACCCCCGGTGAAGTATGCCGTGGAGGTCGTGAACTGGAATTCGGAGGATCTTCTCCAGCCTTCGATTGGTGCCATTCCCGTGCAGCCACCGCCGACCGTGGACATTTTAGGGCGGCGCATATGTCAGGGTGAGGCACGCCCTTGGGGACAACCTTACAATATTGGATTGACCCCTCGACAACCGGCCGGATACTTGCAATGGGCCAGGTATATCCTATCAGCGAAGAGGACGCATCTGATGAAGATTGGTCTGTACTCCGCAGTCTACGTCTCCTTGTTCAAGTACCCCGTTCCTCCGACGTGGTGAGTTAAGGCATTCATAGAACAATGGAACATCCCCACCCACACCTTCCTTCTATCGGACAGGGAAGTCTCCATCTCCCTGGAAGAGTTCGCTGAGATCTCGGGTTTGCCAGTGAGGGGGGAGCATTATGAGGAGCTGCTTCCTCTTGACGAGTACGTCTTCGCCACCAAGCCACTGGTATTTGATTTGACGCCGGAGAATGCTATTCAGCACCAGTTTCCGAGTCTGGTGAAGGTGCTGAATATATATGAAGGCCTCTATCTGGAATCAGGAGTCCGGGGAGTCAGTTTCGTATATTTTATCGCCCGCTTCCTTCGACCGGAAATTTTAGCGTTGTGGAGTGAAAAGTTCGCCAAGCTCGACGACCCTTTCGGCTTCGGCTTATATCGTCGACCAGTATCGGAAGACGATCAAAAGGATTTCTATCTCCCCGATGCCGCCATCATGCCTTTATCAGAAATCGCCGCCCCGGGCATTGATGAGGAGACCTTCTTTTTGGGGTTTCTGGGATTGTGGCTGTGCTGGTTCGCGCTCCCCATGCACCCGCGATACATGAGGCCATCCATTTTCTACCCAGCACATCGGATGGTGGCTGGCCTACAGTTGTCGATCGGAATCGCCGGGTTGGCCCATTTATATCATGGACTCAGCGTGGCGGCGGACGCCAATGAACCTGGGGTGCAACCTGCCAATTTCCCGATGCACTACTTCACTTCATGGGTGGAAATGCATGTGCTCGGGGTATTCAGCATTCATAAGAGCCCCTCATTTTTCAAGAAGTGCAGACTCCCAAGAGTCATGCGGCTGATTGGCGCTTCGATTGTGAATCCGCCTCCGCGGGAGGCTAGGGGGTTGCTCCTTCGTCCACACCTGGTCGGAGCGAGGATTTCTTTCACGGACAAAGTCGTGACTATAGGCTCAGAGACCTCCAAGGCGGTGTTGGCGCTGCGGGATGGTTTTAAGGACGGGGCTTCCGTATTGAAAGCCCGGGAGATTCTTCATCTATACTCCATTCGGCCGGGCTTCCTGGTATTCAGGTAGAACGACATGGAGCTCTTCATGAGGTACAATCCCCATCGGTTCACCCAACAATCAAGCTACAACCAGGGGATCTTGCTGGAGGCGTTTTTGGAAGAGCCCGCGGCCACCAGGGAGGGGATACGGAATGCGCTGCACCATTTTATACGGCTGAATACGGGCTCCCACTTCTTTACCAGCGAGCCGAGCTGCGTCCTACGGGTACTTAACATGTACGTGGCTTGGTATGGGCATGCCATGGATGCAGTCATCCGTGAAGAGAAGCGCATGTTAGTTGATCGCAAGGGTGCTCCTCCCGGCAGCGACCGCAAGGCTCCCCTGAAGCCAAGGACCCTGGTCGTTCCTCCGTTGAAAGATGCTGGAGCTGGGCCACCGCGCGTGTGGAGCCCTCCACGTGGATTGCCGCCTCGTGATACCATGGACGCGCCCCCAGCGTCCCGTGCTCCAGTGGAGACGGTGAACGTAGTTTCGCCCGAGTCTGGCGTGGGCTCGGACATCGGAACCCGCCGCCCTAAGGTGCCCGCAAAAGCGTAAGATGATTTTGGCGGCGACCGGGGCCCGCGTGCAAAAGAGGAAGAAGAAGTCCATTCTCTCTCTCGACCCCATCCTCGGTTTAGAGCCTCAGTCCCCTCTCCTCGAAGGCCTGAGAGAGTATGGAAGCAACGAGGGCTTCTTTGTAGATCCAGCAGACACCGATGTGGCGGCCGCCATCGCGGCTTCTGAGCGAAAGGCAAGGCTCGAAGCTTGGTTGGCTAAACTCGCTCAATCAGGTAATCATTAGTTGCATTCTTCGTTATTGCATCGTATTTTTATTATTGTCTTTGACTAATGCTTTTTCTCCTCTTTTTTTTAACAGGCGTCACCACTGAAGAAGCTATCGCTGCTTCCTTCCAAACTTTCCAGGAGGAGGAAAGGAAACGCGCTCTGTCGGGCGTTGGTATGTCTCGGCTCACCGAGTTTTTTTTTATTCTCCTTTTTATGGCCAACTTAACCTTTTCTTTGTCTTATTGCAGGGACTGCGGGATCTACTGCATAAGCCGATGCGGGGACTCTCCCCGGGCCAGCTATCGATGTCCTGGCCTCTTTGGAATTACCGCAAGAGACCCGACTCAAAAAGCCGATGATGGATGCTTTGAAGGATCTGGAGGCAATTCTGAATGCGGATGACGACGCCTCATTGAAGGAGGCTTCCAAGAGGTCCGTTATAACGGCCCAGGAGGAGAGGAAGCGTTTGAGGCGTGAAGCGAAGGAACGCAGAGCCGCTTTGGCCGTGGGGGCGAGCTCAAGCGCCGTTCCTCCTGCTGCTACTCCTCCAGAAGAGTCTCCGGTAGCCCTGTCCATTGCCCATAGGCGGGCGGTGCGTGCAGCTCGGGGGGCCAACGATCAATCCACCTCAGGTAATGTGTTTTTCGAGGCTTTTGTTGTAAGAATTGTAAAACTATCGGTTCTGATACATCTTGTCTTGCAGGGCCAAATCTAACTGATAGAGCGGCGGAAACCGTCGAACCTAAGGGGACAGTGGGGGAGGTACTGGCTGAACCAGAGCCGACGGTGGGCGACGTAGCCTGGGTTGCTGGACCCGAGCTAGTGGCTGACAAAACGGTCATGCCTACTATGCCTGAGAAGGTCGCCGATGCCAAGCCCAAGGTAGCGGTGGACGAGACGGGTGCTACGGCCGAGTCTGGGGCAGCAGCGGAGGGAGCGGCTAAGACTGACGTCCCTATGGCAACGGCGGATGAGACGGCCGCAACTGCCGAGCCCGAGGGAGTAGCGGGTGAGACGGGCATGATTCCCAAGGACGAGCCGTCCGCTCTTTCTCAAGAGTCCGGCAATGCTCCGATCATTGCTCTCCCCGCCTACGGTCCTCCGCCGTCTCCTGGCCTCGCAAGCACGACGACGGCTCCCGTAGAGTCTGGCGATGAGGCGTCGGGAGGTGGTCTCATGTCAATGGAGGGAGACGCCGCCGTTTCGGCCGGATCATCATCAGGTAAATTTCGGGTTACCTTCTTTCTTTTATTCTGCAACCTTTCCTAACAGGGCTTATCTTGTTTCTAACATAGGCGCGGCCAGTGTTGATGCCCCGTTGCTCGAGGGAGCGCCGTCAGCTGCTGCCTTGATGGTGGCTACCTTTCTACCTTCTCTCGCGCCATCGCAAATGTTGGAAGGTATGGATTTATAACCCATTAATTTTATCTTTCGGCCGCATAATTCATGTACTGATGCCGTACTATTGCGCCCTTGCAGGAGTGCTTTTTGATCACCTTTATCAGGTGCTGCACCCACACTTCTCCTTCCCATCGGAGTGTGCTTCCTCCAGTGGCGCCGGTGAGTATAGTTTTCAATTAATACCCTTTATTTTTTTAATAACGGAATTATTTCTGATTCTTCCTGGCCCTGATTGCAGTGCTACAAATCGAAGAAGGAGATACAAGATCGGTCGCGCCACCGGCCCTCCCGGCTTTGCCGCCTGCTGCAGCTGGTATAGTAAACTCCCTCATTGATGACTTTCCTATATTTCTTGAACCGTCATCTGATTGCGTTTTGTCTTTTCAGCTGTCGTTCAAGTTCCGGCCCTCTTCGAGCCTTGCGTCATAATGCCGGCAGGCCCTTCTTGAGACGTCCATCTTCAAAGGGTGCTGCGATGAGTTTGGGCATGCTGAGCGGATACGTCGAAGAGCTTGAAGCAGACGCTACCCCATCTGCCGCAGATTTTGCTGCGGAGGTTAATCCGATGCTGGAGACGCTTGTAACTTTTCATAACGAAGGCGTCGTCGAGTCTTGGGTTAATCACTGCAGGGAAATCGAGGCCCGGCTGCATCAGCTGGAGCTTATGCGTCCTGCCCCCGAGACCTTGGCCCCAAGCACTCAACGAACGGCATGGATTTAGCAAAGCACTTCTTACTTCGTACATTTAGAACAAGAAGCGGCTTTAAGGCTAAGGGAATGCCAAGAGACCTCAAGCGAGACTGTTCGCTTGCGTGCTGAGGTGGATACGAACGCTGCCCAGGTGAAGGCTATCTTTGAAGGCCTTCTGCGAAGTATTTCCGATGGGCTAACACTGAAGCAAAAGCTCGATACCGCTGAGCGTGATGCCCAAGGTCGCGAAGCAGCTCAGCAGGCAGTCGAGGAGCAGCTTTCATCCTTCTTGCAGCAGCGGGCTCAAGTGGAAGCAGAATTGGCGGTGGCAGCCGATCAAGAGAAGGCATGGAAGGAAGTGCGCGAGCAATTGATAGGGCTATTTAAGACGCTTCCTTCCCAGTAGCTACCTTTTGAATCAATTATACACTTGTAATCTTTGAATAAAGTGTATCCATTCTTTATTCTTTTATATGATTCGCCTTGTACTTAGTTGAATTCATGAATAAAGATACACATTTTTTTGCAATGTCTTATGTCATCTCTGTGCTTTCTCCCTTCCTCTATTATCAGCATGCTACCTTAGTAAACATGGTTGAAAGATGGTAGAGCGAGCATCCTGTCTTGGCTTCTTCAAGAGGTAATGATGGCTTAGGACGCAGGTTCAGATCTGCCGCCTAAGACTTTTCAACTTTATGAGCCGTGAGGGTCTCACAAAGACTTTTCTCCCTACGGATCGAGAGGATCTCGTAGATGTATTTTCTCCTTAGGAATCATGAGGATTCCTAAGTGCATTTTTTCTTGTAAATCGTTAGGATCTTATAAGAGAATTTTCCCTCTTACGAGTCGAGAGGACTCGTAAGCGGTTGTTTCCCTCCTTGTCGAGATTCGACTTTGGAGAGTGAGACCCGTGAATAGTGTGCAAGAGTTCATTTTGGACTGACTTGCAGGGTCCCAGTGCTTAGGAAACATGGTTTTTTAATCCCCATTGCCTAAGGCTTTATCTCGTAAGTCGAGACGAATCGAGAAGTTCCTGCGAAGACACTAATTTCCTCACGAGTCGAGACGAATCGAGCAGCTCTCGTCAAGGACACTAATTTCCCTGGATCGAGGTATTTGCCGAGGACACTAATTTCCTCGGAGTTGAAACGAATCGATGTATTCCTGCAAAGACGCTAGTTTCTCTGCGGGTCGACGCGAATCAAGAAGCTTTCATCAAGGACGCTAATTTCCCTGAATTGAGGTATTTGCTAAGGAGACTGATTTCCCTGGGGTTGAGACGAATCGAGGTATTCCTGCAAAGACATTGGTTTCTCTGCAGGTCGACGCGAATCAAGAAGCTCTCATCAAGGACGCTAGTTTCCCTGAGTCGAAGTATTTTGTCGAGGACACTGTTTTCCTCGGGGTTGAAACGAATCGAGGTATTCCTGCAAAGACGCTAGTTTCTCTGAGGGTCGACGCGAAACAAGAAGCTCTCATCAAGGACGCTAGTTTCCCTGAGTCAAAGTATTTTTCCGAGGACACTGGTTTCCTCGAGGTTGAAACGAATCGAGGTATTTCTGCAAAGACGCTAGTTTCTCTGCGGGTCGACACAAATCAAGAAGCTCTCATCAAGGACGCTAATTTCCCTGAGTCGAAGTATTTGGCCAAGGACACTAATTTCCCTGGGGTTGAAACAAATCGAGGTGTTCCTGCAAAGACACTGGTTTCTCTACGGGCCGACGCGAATCAAGATGCTCTTGTCAAGGACACTAATTTCCCTGAATTGAGGTATTTGCCGAGGATACTGGTTTCCTCGGGGTTGAAACGAATCGGGGTATTCCTGCAAAGATACCGGTTTCTCTGCGGGCCGACGCGAATCAAGGTGCTCTCATCAAGGACGCTGGTTTCCCTGAATCGAGGTATTTGCCAAGGACACTGGTTTCCCTAGGGTTGAGATGAATATCTGGTGGCCTTTCAGGTTTTATATGAGTTACCTTCAAGCCCCTAAAGCTAGGAATTTGGCCTTCGCTTCGCTTGCTGTGGTGTGTCCAAATCCTGTTGGAGGAGGGACGCTGTAGTGAGATTTCGTCTGTTGTATAGAGATGAACGTAGAAGTGGTGATCAATCCACGCTGAGGTGAGGCGATTTCTGGTTATCTTTCAGGCTTTATATGAGTTACCGTCAAGATTTGGCTCCGTTTTCTGATGATGCATGGGGAGGGAAGATATGTTTCCTTCTGTGTTTGCGCCCCTGGATTGTATACAGGGATTGCTGTGATATCGCCTGTAGGGCATAAATTTCATTATATATATATTTTTTATTTCTTTCCGCGATGCTCTATCATTTCATCTTTTATATCGCGAAGATCGCGATTGCCCAATCATTTCGGCTATTTTTCGCGGTGCCCAATCATTTCGGCTATTTGTTTTATTTTTACTCGCTATTTTTTATTGCGAGTTGCCCAATCATTTTGGCTATTTTGCATGCATACATTTTTACTTGCTGATTTTGTTGCAATTCGCCCCATCATTCCGGCTGTTTCGTATGCATGTGTGGCTTGCTGTCTTTTTGCCGCAAGCTTAGGATTAGACACCGATTTTGGCATCAGCACCGCTACAACTGGGATATTACCGGGAGCGAATCATCATTTGCCTCTGTCGATGTCGAACAAAGGTGGCTTAGTAAACAGGGTTAGGATCCTGTTGACTAAGGCTTTTGACTTCATGAGCCGTAAGGGTCTCACAAAGGTATTTCTCCCTACGAGTCGTGAGGATCTCGTAGGTGTGTTTTTTCCTTAGGAATCGTGAGGATTCCTAAGTGTATATTCCCCTGTAAGTCGTAAGGATCTTACAAAAGGGTTTTCTCCTTATAAGTCGAGGGGACTTACAAGGGTTGTTCACCATATGGACATATCCCCAGTCACGGATGGGACTTGGTTAGGGAAATGTTTATTCGCGCCCGTGGATTGTATACAAGGGTTAGTATTGAGCCACCTGTAGGGCCATATCGAAGGTTGTGGGGGGTTTTCTTAAGAACAGGTTCAGGTTTCTGTATCTTAAGACTTTCAAATCTTATGAGCCGTGAGGGTCCCATAAGAGAGTTCTCCTTACGAGTCGTGAGGATCTCGCAAGTGTAATTTCTCCTTAGGAATCGTGAGGATCCCTAAGTCTGTTGCTCCCTTGTAATTCGTAAGGATCTCACGCGGGTGGTTTCTCCTTACAAGGTCGAGAGGACCCTGTAAGTATCTTTTAACTAGGTTGTGCCCTTTCGGGTTTTCACAAACACTCGCCGGTAGCCCTGCTGTTTTTACTCACGGAGCCCTTTCAGGTTTTCATCCGTGCCCATTTCGCTTATGGACATACCGTCTTTTTTTTATTCTTTTTATTCTTTTTTCTAACGAGGTCATACTCTTTCGGGTTTTCACGAACACTCGCCGGTAGCCCTGCTGTTTTTACTCACGGAGCCCTTTCGAGTTTTCATCCGTGCCCATTTTGCTTATGGACATACCGTTTTTATTATTATTATTTTTTATTCTTTATTCGTTTTTTTATTTATCTCGTCAGCCTGAGGATGTTGCGGCAGTAGTTTAAGGACATTTCGGTCCTCAGCTATTTTTAGGACGTGGTGGTCCGTCACTAGTTTAAGGACGTTTCGGTCCGTCATTGAAGAAGGACAGCTACTACTTATAGTGTTTTGAGCTTAGAAAGATAGCGAGCGGACATAGTTGTCGTCATCTATCATTGACCTAGGCTGTGACTCATTAAGCGTAGTATTTCTTTAGGAAGCGACCGTTTATTGGTCTGAAAGGCCTTTCACCGTGCACATCCATGAGTAGATAGGCTCCACCCTGGTAGACCTTGTCTATAATGTATGGGCCTTCATAGTTCGGCTCGAATTTTCCCCGCTTGGCGCGATTGGGGATCATAGGTCTTTGGACCACTAGCACGAGTTCGCCATGGCGGAATGTCCTCGGCCTGGTCAATCTTTCATATAAGCACGTCATCTTTGCTTTATAAGCCTCTAAATTTTGTTGCGCTATGAGCCGGGTTTCATCAAGGGCATCAAGCTCTTCAAGCCGAAGGTGAGTGTTTTCTTCGTCCGTCAGCTCGTAGTGGACCGCCACTCGTAGAGAGGGCAACTCTATCTCGAGGGGGAGTACTGCTTCTGTACCGAAGACCAACGCGTACGGCGTTGTGTTCGTGGCCGTTTTGAACGTAGTTCGATACGCCCAGAGAGCTTCTTGCAGTCTCTCGTGCCAGTCCTTCTTATTTCGGGACACCGTCTTCTTCACAATCTTCGTCAAGGTCTTGTTGAAAGCCTCAGCTAGACCGTTAGCTCGGGGATTATAAACTGAGGAATATCTCCAGTCTATGTTGTGTTGTTGCGCGAAATGACTGATCTTGTGGCTTCTGTAGGCTGGCCCGTTATCGGAGATGATCCGTCACGGAGTTCCAAACCGATAAATGACGTGCGTCTTGAAGAAATGGAGGATATTCTCCGTCTTCACTTCCCTCAACGGTACTGCTTCTGCCCGTTTGGAGAAGTATTCATTCGTCGCCAAGATGAATCGATGTCCCTTGGACGATGCTGGTTCGATGGGGCCGATTACGTCAGTCCCCCACATTTCGAACGGCCAGCTAGCCACTGTTGGATGTAGAGGATTTGGATGCTGATGGATGAAGTCCCCATGAATCTGGCATGAGTGGCATTGCTTCGCATATTCGAGGCAGTCCTGAATCATCATTGGCCAATAGTAGCCCATCCGCTTAATTTTCAACTTCATCTTCGGGCCTGCTTGGTGAGAACCGCAGAGTCCGTCGTGGACTTCTTGGACAACTCTTTTCGCCTCTTCGGGTCCCAGGCATCTCAACCATAGAGAATCGAACGATCTCTTGTACAGAGTATCATTAACGAAGGCGAAAGATAGAGCTCGTTTCATAAGCTGATGTCTTGAGGACGCATCTTCAGGTATTCAACGGGATTTGAAGTAGTCTATGAAGACTTTTCTCCAATCCTCCGCCTTTTCCTGGTCTTTTATCTGCATAGCAATTTGCTCAGTCACTCCCTTTTCTTCGGATGATTCCGAAGACATTTCTGATGGGTAAAGCACCCGACGGCTTTGTACAACGATCCTCACATCATCGAGGTTCTCGTCATCCAATTCTTTAGCGAGCTTAGCCAATGCATCCGCTTTGCTATTTTCCACACGCGGTATGCTTTCCAAGGTGTAGAAAGGAATTTGGGTCAGCAGTTGCTGCACCTTCTTGCCATATTTCACCAACTCTAGCTTGCACGTTTGGTAATCGCCATTTACTTAACTAAAGACCAATTGGGAGTCCCCGTATATGAGGAGGTTTTCAATTCCCATGTCGATGGTGATCTCGAGGCCTGCTATCAAAGCTTCGTATTCGGCTTCATTGTTCGTCCTCGGCTCTGTTAAGGAGAAAGCAAAGCGCATTATCCCCTCTTGTGGAGTTACGAAGATAAGGCCCACCCCCAATTTAATTATAGGGGTGCTTTTTTGCGCTTCTTCATGGAGGACGCTCCATCAAAATAGAGTTCCCATCGGGTATCACCTCCGTCGATCGCATCAAACGCATGTTCGTCTGGCAGCTCCCAATTCAGAGGAGAATCGGCCGGTATCGGATGCTCAGCAAGGAAGTCAGCGATGGCCTGGCCTTTCACTGCCTTAAGGGGTTGATAAGTTATTGAGAACTCCATCAAGAGCAAGGCCCATTTAGCGAGTCTCCCTGTCAATATGGCCTTCGACATCAGATATTTGAAAGGGTCCACCTTCGAAATGACACGGACTTCATGTGCCAACGCATAGTGCCGGAGTTTCGTTATCGCGAAGATCTCGACTTAGGTAATAGAGAGCTCTTTCTTTCCCTTGGTCATTCTCTTGTGCCCATAATGCGCCTAAAGAACCTTCGAGGGCGGTTGTATAAAGAATGAGAGGCTTTCCCTTGACCGGAGCGGCCAACACTGGCGGGTTTTGTAGGTATTGCTTGATTTCGTCCAACGCGCTCTGGCATTTGTGATCCCAGACGAAAGGGGTTCCCTTCGTCATCAGGTGATTGTAAGGGCGGCACTTGCCTGAAAGGTTGGCTATAAATCGCCGAATGTAAGCGAGCTTCCCTTGGAGAGACCGCAATTGCTTAAGAGTTCTTGGCGGAGGCATGTTCATAATTGTCTTGATCTTTGACGGATCTATCTCGATACCTCGGTGTCGGACGATGAATCCTAGGAATTTGCCCGAGGAAACTCCGAATGCGCACTTGAGAGGGTTCATCTTCAAGTTGTATTGTCGAAAGCGTTGAAATACGGTCTTCAGTTGCTCTAAATGTTCTTTGTATGATTTGCTCTTAACCACGAGGTCGTCGATATAGAATTTGACGATTTCATGTATTAGGTCATCGAAGATCTTCGTCATGGCCCTTTGATAGGTGGCACCGGCATTCTTTAGACCGAAGGGCATCACCTTATAGCAGAATATACCCAAAGGGGTCCGGAAAGCGGTGTGCTTCTGGTCTTCGGGATGCATCTTTATCTGATTATATCCTGATGAGCCGTCCATAAAGGAGAAAACCTCGTGAGTGGATGTGTTATCTACCACCGGCTCGATGACCGGTACTGGGAAATCGTCTTTCAGGAAAGCTTTATTGAGATCCCGAAAGTCTACACATATGCGCACAGTCCCATTTTTCTTCATCACCGGGACGATGTTGGCGATCCAATCGGGATACTGAACTTCCTGGATAAACCCAGAGTCGATCAGCTTCTTGACTTTGGCGTTAATGCTCATCTCAAGCTTGAGCCGCATTCTTCTCGGTGCTTGTTTGATTGGTTTAACGTCCGGGGATATCGCCAATTTATGGACAGCAATTTCTGGATCTAGTCCTGGCATTTCGGAATAGTTCCACGATAAGCAATCTCTATACTGTATAAGCACGTCTTTTAATGAAGCCACCATTTCTTCAGATAGCAGCTCACTAACGAACGTCGGTCGTGGGTCGTTTGCCGTCCCCAACTCAATTTTCTTGAGGTTATCTGCAGTGGTATGTATTCCATCTTCCAGCTCTCTTGACGCTGGTGGAAATTCTGAGATCACCTCGTCATCGCTGTTTTCGAAGCACCAGGGAAGGTCATCCATATTCTCGGGCTCTTCTTTTGATATTGTTATCATATGATAAGTACGAGCTCGCTTCCAAGACCGATGTGGATCTGGTTCTGCTCTCGTGGCTTTGGGTTCATGCTTCTGTGGCGGCGTTACCCTCCAGCTGTCAGATAGAGCGAACTTGCCGAGCTGATACTGATCTTCGACCCAATTCTTGAAGGTGAAGCAATCTTCGATAGGGTGTCCTATTACCCTGTGATAAGAGCAATAGTTCGAGTGTGAGACTTCACCTGCTTGCTCAGGGTGTTTAGACTCCGACAGCGTAAGCATTTGGTGTTTTATAGCGATGTCAAGTATCTTCTCTGTCTTATCTTGAGGAAAAGAGTATGCTCGACTCATCTTCTTCTTAAGGGACAAATCCGGACCGCTCAATTCCCGATCGCGTGACTTCTTAGTCCCGCTTTGTCGTTGTTGAACGCCTTTTCCGCTCTTCAACTTGTTTCTGCCTCCGCGTCGGGCCTATTTTACAACATGTTGACAGGGAGGGGCATTTTCATTTTCCACAGCCTGTTGAAGAAGGCGCTGCGTGCTGGCTTTCTCGTAAAGGGCCATTTCGCGATTATGGTCATCTCGAACCTTTTGACCAGCTTGCCTTATAAGCTTGTCCATTTGTTCTTCGAACGATGGACTAGGCAATTTTACGTCGGGGACTTTTTCCGGCTTAGGGTCAGCATCCTCCCATTGAGTGTCCCCTTCTTCATTGAAGTCATGCACTACGTAGCAGTCGCGGAGTAACTCCCGTTTCTTAGACCGAACATATCCAAGCCCGATTTCCTCCATTCTCCCATTGGGCAACTTGCGCTGAGATTCGGGAACATTCCAAATCCTATCATAGAATTTAGCTTTTCGAGCAGTTTGTTTAAGGGGTACACCTTGGCGCCTCAAAAGTCTTCTTAGTCCGTCCGTATAATATCTGGGTAGATGGATGGGCTGAAGTCTGTCAAGTGTAGAATCTGCGCCATGCCAGATTTCTTTCTCCACTTTGGTTTCTCCGGAGCGATAGAATAGAATCGCCTTTTCTCCTTCTAGTCTGGGAGGGACATAGAACGTCTGCAGCTCTTCTACTCTGTAGGTATCAAGCGCGTTCAGATCTTTATGATGTTTAAGCGGAACCATGGCGACTTGCAGACTTTGCTCTTCGTCAGCGAATGCTCGCATTGGAGGCCGAGTAGAGAATATGGCATGGACTTCGTCTTCTGAGTCACTGCCGAAGATCAACATAGGAGCGGACGGTCCTGGCTTTTTGTGTTGGGGTGGACCCGAATAAACCATCTCTTCCTCTTCCTCGGTATCACTCCCGAAGACAGGGATGGTGGCGATAGCTTTGTTCTCCGGCTTGTGACACCTCTCCGTGTCTTCGAAATCTGGCAAGAAGTATTTTGCATCTTCATATTTGCGGACTTCGTTCATGGAGAATGGGTTCAACTCTCCTGTTACGGTATACTTGATTTGAGTGATTTAGCGTGCTTGCGCTTTTTAAAAGATAAATCAAAAATATTTGTAACCGCAATCAAGAACGGCGTCGCTTTGCAGCTAGCCGGTGAGTACGGGTCGGTCCACAGGGATGTTGTGAATTTTCGATTCGTTCTTACGAGTTAATTCCGAAGGGTGTTCGGAGTTGTTATTAAATCTAAAAACCTAATTAACCTAGGGCAATTATCTAAATCTAAATCTTGCTAGGGTTAGGTTTAGGAATGATTTGGAAATGCAAATAAATCTCAACGCTTTCTATACCCAGATTAGGATCTAAGAGGAGTTATGGTAATTATCAATAAAGGGGATTAGATCCATTCGGGAATGTGTTCCTTCCTCTAGGTTCTTGTCCTTCCTTTAGAGATCCTTACCCTAACCTCCATGGAAAACGCGCGCAACTGAGCCTTTATACTACGCCATCACCGCTACCTCGAAGGATAGGGTGCCGTAGGGCGCAGTGTGTGCGTGTATGCATGGAGTCCTATAGATTCTATGTGATGGGTAAGAAAGGGATGAGAGATCTCATCTCTCAAAAGCCTTTCCCAAAGCTAACATCTAAGGCAAGGAATTAAAATCTAAACTAGAACAAGAAATTAAATTACTTACAGATGGATCCCTCCAATCTTCCATCCAGGTTTGTCAGATCTGAATTTCTGAATTAAAGAGAGGCACCGATGCTCTCCAAAAGATTTCTAAATTTTATTCATTAAAGGGAGGCATGAAGAATTACAATGTTTAGAGTTCTATTTATAGGAAATAGAAACCCTAGGTTACATTTTGATCCGCATGTCTGAAATTACAAAAATAGCCCTAGGTCAACTAGTCAAAGCCGCAAATGAATTTTGGTAAAATAAAATCTTCCTTTTGTCTTCTTAAAAAGGAAGTATTGGGCCTTTCCTTTGTGGGCTCTTCTGTCTTTGGGCTTCCTGGGCTACTTAATTCTTTAATTCTTTCTTTAAAATAGTTTCTGTTCTCTTTCAGATTTTCCAGTGAATAATTGTGGTGGACTTTTAACCGTGGCTTCGAAATCTTGGACCTTGCATTGCCTTGTACTTTGTGAATTTTATCTTTGATGTAGGCTTGATCAAGAGTCTTCTGTTTGTTTGTCAAAAGTCCCTTTTTGTATCATCTTTTGTCTTTTTCACTGTTTTCGCTCCAAGAACCTGTAACTTGTAATATGTAGCAGACATGCATCAAAACACCTGTTTATTTATAAAACGAATAAGAATGAGGAATATAAAATGCAATATTATGATATGAACAAATACCCCCAAACTTATCTTTTGCTCGTCCTCGAGCAAACTTATTTTTATTCACTAAAATCCTAACCGCACTTTCGCAGGGAAACGCGATTTCACTGAGCACGTGCAACAAGCCGTTAAACCTCTAGGTGTCCCTAGTAGGAGGAGTGTTGTCTCCTAAGGGTTTTCAGCGGATTACACCCACAAAATCCTATCAACTCGGCCCATTGACTTTTGTTCTCCAATTAGGTTTTCTAACAAGGAATTCTAATATCTTTTGACTCGCAAATTATCTACCCACATTCTTCACACTTTCTCATTATTTAACTTAAGATTATATATGTTCTATAGACTTACTTAGCTTTCGGTATCTCTTAAGTTTTCCTTCTAGGATTCCATTTCAACTTGGGAATTTCTATCAACTCTATTAAAGATATAAGTTCTATTCTTCATTCCTTTCTCTCCTCTAAACTCTAATCACATATCCTCACGTGTGTGTAAATATCACCCCTACACTTGGAAATTCAAATCAAGCAATCGTACTCTCGTCAATTGTCCAAAGCACTTATTAATTAGTGAATTTTTAATTAAATTTCGCTTACACATCCTTCATGCGACCGTTAATACTTCTTGAGGTATCAACGACCGATTACAAAATGTGTTCGCACATTTAAGCGTAATTCCTAGTCTTGCAACACCCAAGGCTTTAGCAGTGACTCCCAAATCAATTGGTCTAAGGCACTAGGTGATGAAGCACCCTCGCTAAATATTTTTCTATTTTTGCAGCCTTAAGTGATCACAAAAACCAGTGTCCATTTTTTATTCTTTATTCACACTTATATATTTTTTTATTTTCATTGTACTAAGGACTTTAGACAAGAGCATTTCAAGGTCTCTTCTACTATTCCAAGTTTCAAGGTGCGTGATTGTGCAAATTGTAGGGTATACATTTTCAGAATTTAGACTTAAGTTAGGAACTATTTTTCAAACTTATACTCTAATAAGAACATCAATACTCTTCCCTTGTTTCGACTTAGCCCAAGAAGTGAACCCAAAATTTGCCTATTTCTAAATAAACTACAAGGCATATACTTTCTACCGTTAAATTTTAAGGAATGTTATTTTTAGGGTTTTTAATTCAGTAAGTCTAAGATCTAGTTGTTCCTAGCTAGTTAACCTATCTGTCAAACTCTAGTCAAATAAGCCAAAATTGAATACAATAATTTTTATAATTTTTAAATTTTTTCAATTTTTATGGTTTTTCAAATGAGTATGCAAATGCAAAAGTATATACAAATGAATTCGAAGGAAGAAGACGTACCGAGCATACCCCCAAACTTGAACTTGACAGTATCCTCACTGTCATGCTAAACCAAGAGGGTCAAAATACCGGCACTCCCCTGTTTATTTATTTATAATTTTTATATTTTTAATGCTTTGAAATTTTTTTTATATTTTTTTATAGAAAAGAAAACAAAAAAAATATACATATATACAAAGATTCCCCCAAACTTAAGCTTGGCCTTGCACAAGCCAAAGGTTAGCACCAACCATTCAAAAATCTTATCGTGGAAATGGTATAGTTGGTGCAAGAAAATGAGAAGCACGCGAGACCGTGTGGAAAGAAGAATGGTAGAATATGGTCTCGGTGGGGGAGAAGAATGGCGAAAAGAAGAAGGAAGTGGAGTACGATCTTGAGGGTGTAAATTGAGTGAATAAATTAGCGCAATATGTGATGACCGATATGTTATAAGCGATTGCGCGAACCTATCAACTCGTCGGGAAATGGGGTCAAATCCCTCAAGATTCGCAAGAAAACATGGGTACGCCGAACTTGGTATTGGAGATGAAAGCGTAACGGTCTTTTGTTCGGTCGGAACAATGGGAAAAACGAAAGGGAGTGAATTAGGGATAGTATCTTTCTCACCGTAGTAAACTGTTTCGAACTTGAAAGATTCCATTAATGGTTCGAAACTACTATAATCAACCGAGTCTGATGGCTCATCTGAAAATGTAAAGGACTCAAACTCGGGTGGTGAGTCATCAACATCGTCCGAAAAAGTGAAACACTCGTAGGTGTCATCGTCTGTGAGAATTGTGTCAGATTCGATGGAAAAGGTTTCAAGCTCACAGTCTTCAAGCGGGGTCGGAATGATGGGAAGGAGGGAGGGTGATATAACAGTCAAAGGTTCAGGAGGATGAATTGGAAAATCAGACATATCAAACAAAAATGATTCAACCTCAATATTATCCTCAAGGCTCTCCTCAATACTATCCTCAATATTCAAATCATCCATGCCATTATCATCAAAATCTAGACGCATATGAGATTCGGGATAAACATTTAATGACTCAGGATGATGATTTGAACATAAAATTTCAAGCAAATCGACAAGTTCATCATCCGAAATATTCCCGGCGTCTACATCCTCATTTAAGGGAAAATCAATTTCTTTAGACACCTCATCAAAAGCATGGATATCTATCGATTTAGGTTCTAGAGTGGAGGTGTAAAGATCGAAAGGATCAGGTGCGGTTTCACTCGAAAGGGGTTCCTCACAATCTAGCAAATCAAACACTACAAAATCACACAACTCGTTTTTATTTTCAACTGGTGAATCATTTGGAACAATCGATGGAAAACCGGAGTTGTGGGCTTCAATTGGGTAAGGGTAGGTTTGATTTGAAAATCCTCTCTCATTCTCACTCTGTCCAACCGCCTCCTTATACATTAAAAATTTTTGAGCTAGCGGGACACTAGCTACCGGTTCACTAGGTTGCATAAGAGCGGCCATGGACGCTTCCACATTCCTCATCATTTTATTTGTTGCAGCAATATATGCCTCCAACGACTCTTCCAAACTAGACTTGGGTGGTGAGGGGGTTTCGGTAAAAGATTCAAAATGGTGTGGATATGCAAAACTCCCAACAGGCTGTGTAGAAACAGTGTCTAGTGAAGGTGGGAAGGTCGGATATGACTTGTAGGAAGTGGGTGGTTGGGCAGGGGTAAGGTCAACATATGGATAAAAAGATGAATAATCGTGCGGATCCCTAGAACTAGATGAGTGAAGAGGGGTGAAAAATCGATTGCGAGATTGAGCAATATGCTCAGCAATGGACATCGGCCTAGGAGTTACAGTAGGACTTGAAAAAGTGGTGTCAACATACGAAGGTGGTGAATGTTGACTTGGTTGACACAAAGTGGGTTGAAAAGTTAAACTGTTTCTCCTAGACGCCTCTATGTGATCTTTCAAAGATTTTTTAGGCATGGAAGGATCGTCTTTAAATTGACCGAACACATTGACATACGACGCAAAATTAGGTTCAGGATACCAAAGTTCGGCAAGAGATTTTTTATGTGGGGTACCCATGTTAGAAGAAGAAAGGTGACAAGAAGGATGGTTGGTGGTGCAAGGATTTATTTGCGGCTAAATATTTTTGCAAGTTTCTATAAAATATTTGTTCTTTTTATTTTCATTCTTTATCTTTTTAATTGGAAAAATTTTGTTGCAAAAAGATTTTTAGAGAAAAGATATGCAACAGCAAAATATTTTATAGAAAAGATATGCAACAGTAAAATATTTTATAAAAAAGATATGCAACAGCAAAATATTACTTGCAATCTAATTTCATTTCAAGCGGGGCCCAAAAATCCTGCACAAGATTGTTATTTTGGAGAGGAATAAGATTTTTGAGCGCAAAGAAATCCTGCAGGCAAATTTACAGAAGATATATCAACATTTGCAGAGGAGGAGAGAGAAAACTCACAGAAATTTGCAGTGGCGAAACTGTTTTTTTTTTTTCAAAATCTCGCGCTTCAGCCCTTTTTTTTTCAAGCCCTGAATCGACTAGGCCGCGGCGGTTCCGCGGCCGGAATGGGGCTCGCGCGGCGGTTCCGCCGCGGTTTGGTAGCTTCGGAGGTTTTTTTTTTTTGGCCAGATCACCGCGATTCTTCTTGTTGACTCGGTCCTCCAAATTTTTTCTGTTCCTCGGTTGTTGTGATCTTCTATTTGTTCGGATTTGATATTTGCTGTTTTGATCTCTGTAGATTTTCAGATCCGAATTTGTGTGCAAATCCTACAAAATTCAAACAAGAATACCCTTCCAAAAATAACAGATGATATTTTTTATATATATTTTTTTTGTGATTTTTCAGATTTTTATGATTTTTTAAATTTTATGATTAACCCGAAATTGCGAAAAGGAAAGTTCTATGCCATCCCCGGCAACGGCGCCATTTGATTGAAATGATTTAGCGTGCTTGCGCTTTCTAAAAGATAAATCAAAAATATTTGTAACCGCAATCAAGAACGGCGTCGCTTTGCAGCTAGCCGGTGAGTACGGGTCGGTCCACAGGGATGTTGTAAATTTTCGATTCGTTCTTACGAGTTAATTCCGAAGGGTGTTCGGAGTTGTTATTAAATCTAAAAACCTAATTAACCTAGGGCAATTATCTAAATCTAAATCTTGCTAGGGTTAGGTTTAGAAATGATTTGGAAATGCAAATAAATCTCAACGCTTTCTATACCCAGATTAGGATCTAAGAGGAGTTATGGTAATTATCAATAAAGGGGATTAGATCCATTCGGGAATGTGTTCCTTCCTTTAGGTTCTTGTCCATCCTTTAGAGATCCTTACCCTAACCTCCATGGAAAACGCACGCAACTGAGCCTTTATACTACGGCATCACCGCTACCTCGAAGGATAGGGTGCCGTAGGGCGCAGTGTGTGCGTGTATGCATGGAGTCCTATAGATTCTATGTGATGGGTAAGAAAGGGATGAGAGATCTCATCTCTCAAAAGCCTTTCCCAAAGCTAACATCTAAGGCAAGGAATTAAAATCTAAACTAGAACAAGAAATTAAATTACTTACAGATGGATCCCTCCAATCTTCCATCCAGGTTTGTCAGATCTGAATTTCTGAATTAAAGAGAGGCACCGATGCTCTCTAAAAGATTTCTAAATTTTATTCATTAAAGGGAGGCATGAAGAATTACAATGTTTAGAGTTCTATTTATAGGAAATAGAAACCCTAGGTTACATTTTGATCCGCATGTCTGAAATTACAAAAATAGCCCTAGGTCAACTAGTCAAAGCCGCAAATGAATTTTGGTAAAATAAAATCTTCCTTTTGTCTTCTTAAAAAGGAAGTATTGGGCCTTTCCTTTGTGGGCTCTTCTGTCTTTGGGCTTCCTGGGCTACTTAATTCTTTAATTCTTTCTTTAAAATAGCTTCTGTTCTCTTTCAGATTTTCCAGTGAATAATTGTGGTAGACTTTTAACCGTGGCTTCGAAATCTTGGACCTTGCATTGCCTTGTACTTTGTGAATTTTATCTTTGATGTAGGCTTGATCAAGAGTCTTCTGTTTGTTTGTCAAAAGTCCCTTTTTGTATTATCTTTTGTCTTTTTCACTGTTTTCACTCCAAGAACCTGTAACCTGTAATATGTAGCAGACATGCATCAAAAGCACCTGTTTATTTATAAAACGAATAAGAATGGGGAATATAAAATGCAATATTATGATATGAACAATACTCGAGACCATCCTTAAAATATTTCATACACTGATGCTGTGTAGAAGGGATGATGTTGTACTCGTGTAACCAGGGTCGGCCGAGCAAAGCATTATAGCATGTCTTGGTGTCTATGACGTGGAATTTAATGTCTGTGACGAGTAGCCCAAAGCGTAGCGTCAATATCACTGATCCGAGAGTCCGTGATGATTGAGAGTCGAACCCAGAGATGGTGATCTTGTCCCGAGCGAGGTGCTGTACGCTCATGCAGATTTCTTTCAATACCCGTACATTGAGGAGATTGACGGAGGACCCATTGTCGACCAAGATCTTGCCTATCTTTATATCGTGGCAATGCCCTGAGATATAGAGGGGACGGTTGTGTTCACACGTCCCAAGGAGCAAGTCTTCAACACCGAAAGTGACATCGGCTGTGTGCACTTCTTCTAATTCGTCCTTCATCTTTTCTTCGGCGAGAAAAGCTTGGAATTGTTCTGGCTCTTGTAGCACTTTGATCAATGAATCCCTCACTTCTTTAGATAGCAGAAGGGCGTCAAGAATGCTGAGTTGTGAGGGTATCTTCCTCAAGTGTGCCAGGATGTTGTAGTCCACCTTATTTTTCTTTGGTGGGTCCTTGGCAGTCAGCTCTTTCATGACCTGGTCATCTAGGGCGATATCTTCGGCGACCTTTTCTTTTCCATTATCCTTTCTGCTCTTGGATCCGAGATTCTTTTCGGATAGCGTACGATTACGCAGCTGGATATTTTCGCAGGCCTTCGGCTCTTCCTTTTTTCCCGAGGTGGACTCTTTAAAGAGAGGGCTAAGCTCTATTTCCACATCAGAGTCGCTCCTGAATGTGAGAATTTGTGCTCCCTCGGTGTTAACCATGCGACAGTCGCCGGTAGCTCTTTAAGCTCCTCGGTCACACTCTTCCGCTCCCGACGAGTTTTGCGCTTCTCCCGCTTAAAATGCTGCCGGTGAGCGACATACCCTTGACACCATCTATTGAAAGCTTTGCACTCTTCGGTGGGGTGCGAAATCTTTCGATGATATAAGCAATAGGAAGGGTGCATCTCTGCTTCACTGGAAGTGTTTCCTTCAGAGGGTGGTAGCTTCATCCCCATTGATATGGCTTTAGCAAACTTTTTCCTCGTCTTGAATTTGTTTTTATCTACAACGGATGTCTTTTGATTTGACGGGAGTGTCTCAACTCTTTCGTCCAGTCGCTGGCGCTTGGTCTTTTCAAATATGACCGTCTCGCATTCCTGATCAGCTTTACTTTTCAACAGAGCTTCGTTAAGGAATGCATCAATTGCTTCATCCGATGGCCCCAGAAGTTCCGGTTTAAGATCTTCCCCCAGCTTTTCAGTGCAAGGAGTTTTCTCATCGTCTGTAAACGAGTGGGAGATCATATGACAACTTGCTATGTAACCCTCAGATTCATCCGACGAGCTTTCTCCATCATCTTTCTTCTGAAAGACGTGGTTGAGGAACTCTTGGAGCATGATGGGAGTTCGTACTTTCTGATTATACTCTTCCAGCGCGTCAATCTGTTTCTGTAACTCCGTGCGCTTGTCGCCAGGACTTATGTGCTTTTTGGATCTCTTCTTCTTCTTCTTCGAAGATTTTGACGGCTGGGCGTGAGTGCTTGGGCCATCACCACCGATCTTTGGAGTTGGACGTGGCTTCAGCATCCCTTCGATGATCTGGGGTTCTAGCGGGCTCTTCCACCTGATTGCCGGGCATGTTTTGAGATCACTCAGCATCCTTTTGGTTTTGGCCGATAGTATAACTTCCCACGGAGCTTCTTCAACAAGGGAGCACGTTGCCCCGGCATATTCACCTTTTTAGAGGTATGAGGTTGCGGCGGGTTCACCTTCCATTTTTCGGATAACGCGAAATTGCCTTGTTGGTATTGATCTTCAATCCAGTTTTTGAAGACGTAACAATCTTCGATCAGATGACCCAATACTCAGGGATAGGACAGTAATTAGGATCATTGACGTCGTTTGGCTGCGATGGACGTCTTGACTCCGGCAGATTAATGAGTCTGTAACACAATGCTAGCTCAAACAGTCTTCTCGTTTTATTTTGAGGGAACGGGTAAGGACGTCCGAGCCTCTCCTCGAGGGATAGGTGTGGACGCATATTGTTTTGACGGACAACTGGCTTCAAGTTGCTCGGCTGCTGTTGAGCATTGGCGACGACGATTGCTTTCCCTTTCCCCTTCTCATTTCGAGAGTCCGGCTTTGGAGGAGACGGTCTGTGACCCATCTGATCCATCTGGGCTAACTTATCGATCAAGGCTTGGAACGTAGTTGGTTTAAAGAACATCATGAACTGTGAGATAGTTACATGAGGATCTAAGGTGCCCACGAACATGCCCACCGCTGGCGCTTCCTCGATGCGCTGTTCGCACTTCGACCACAGATTCCACCATCGGATTGCATATTGAACCCATGTTTCGCCCGGCTTTACTCTTGCGTTGATCAAAGCTGTTATTGGAGTACGTTCGCTGGTGCTCGCAAATCGCTGAGTAAACAACAACTCCATTTCAGCGAAAGTTTTGACAGAGTCGTTCGGAAGCTCGGAGTACCATTCAAACGCCGTCTCCGATAAGCTGCCGACGAACTGGAGAAGCATGAGCTTATCATCGCCGCCGGTGTTACCACAAAGAGCCCTGAACTGGGCTACATGTTGATGGGGATTGCCTGTCCCCTTGTATACATGAAATTTTGGGATCGTGTAGCCCGGCGGGTATTTGATCTGATCATACCAGCTCGGATACGGTCGCCCCGTTTTGACAACTTGACCGGCCGCCTCAGTTGCCTGGTGAACCCTTGTCTGCTGAGCTATATATTCATCTAAGGCAGCTTTAGAAATTTTCTCCTCCCTGGCAGTTGACAGAGTCGGTGGAGGATTTGACGTTTCTCCTCTGTCATCTTCAAGGATGATCGGAGGAACTTCAGCAGGAGGATCTTGCTGGATCATCATACCCACCATGCCCTGAAACAGAAGGGCCATTCGTTTTATATTGGCTGCTTGTTCTGCAGCCTCTTTGTCCTTCTTTTCCAGTATCCTGCGAAGGAATTCGGCGTCGGTTTCTTGCTCCTGGCGCTGATCTGAGGACGCTTCTGGGCTTTCATTTGGCCCAGTGAGTGCGGCCATCGCGGTCATCATTTCCTAGAGCTTCTGCTACTGCTCCTCAGCTTTAGTCACCGATCGCGTAAGCGGTCTATGACCTGTGGATATGCGGCTGTCCTCTTTTCTAGACGCCATGTAGACAGTGTGTACCACAATACCCCCGGACTTAGGGCGTTTGGGCTCACTACCTTTGACATTCGCCGCAGGCATGGGGACTTTCTCCGGCCTTCTTCTCTTGTGGGCCGTCGAAGTTGAGGGGGCCGTTGCTTTGGGCACCCAGGTGGTCATTGTCTTTCGTTGCTTGACAGGGGGATTTTCTTCCTGCTGAACTTTCGACTTCTTATGCTGGTGAGAGAAATTCGGATCAATCATTGATTCTCGGACTCATCGCCAAGTCTTGTAGACTCTGGAAGATAGCCGTGGAGGAGATTGCTCCGGCCTTTCTTGTTTTTCTTCCACGACGGTATCTACCGGTGGAGGAGATCTTTTAAGCACCGCAGCTGGCAAATTTCTGCTTACCCTGTTCAGCAGCTCAAAGCTGTTCCCAGTTGGAACAGCAGCATTAACTTCCACCGTTGGAGCTGGTGGCGTTAGCCCGGAGGGGGAGTTTCCCCCAGTCTTCCTTATCCGGCGCCAGTGGCGGCGTCGGGCGTGACGGGTTGTTGGGATTGGTTCAGCGACGGCTTCGTCTTGCCCCCCCGTTTAGGTGAGGGGTTGTCGCAGGTGTCAGCCTCTTGAAGACTGACGTCCGCTGAGAAGTTGTGTCCAACCGGTCAAAAACAGATTTCTGAGCGGGAGCGGGACTGGGAGCAGTCAGTCTCGCGAAGACCGACCCTCTGGGAGGAGAATCCGCCTTGACAACTTCAGGAGCAGCTATCTTCTTTGGGATGGCCCCTTAAGGTACTATGGGCTTCTTGGTAGGCCCTTTGGAGCTCGAGTTCAGCCTAGTGAAGAATGAAGAGTTGGGATTGGACGACCCGTTGAGAAGGGCCGTGGTAGTAGCAAGTCGATCAAAGACCGACTTCTTTGAAGCTTCCGGCACGGGCGTTGGGATGGTGAAGCTTGCTGGCGATAGCATGGTCCCGAAAAATAGACTGGTAGTAGCTTGGGTAATTTGTTCCACCGGCATCGTGAACAGCGATGCCGCCTGAGGTCCATAGACTACGCCTCCAGGTGAGGCGGAGCGTCGGTTGCATTTGTATTTGGAGCAGTTCGAGCAGTTGGACGCCATTGCTGTTTGATTTTTGTGCCAAGCAAAAGACCAAATCTTAGTAACTTGAAACCCGAGGGCAACCATTAACAAACCGCGATTCGTTCGCGAATACGACGCATGAAGTTTGGAGTAGAAAGAGGAAAAGGTCCCACCGGACGTGCCAGAATCTGTTCCCCTCCGAATACAGAGACGCGACCGCGTAGGTTCGTCTTGCCTGTGATTCGGGGCAGATGCTATTTGGTTTTATCCGTCCACCTCTCCGAAGATGCCAAGTTGATTTATGTCACCGTGTATCGGAGGTTTAGACAGATGCGGCCGATGTAGCAGACATCGTCAGATTCTCCCTCGCTTGAGGGGTTTTTGATTGTGGGGACGCTCTTCCCTGCAGGCGCAAGCCCCTGCAGTTAATTACGCTACCGCATCGCGGTAACAACTTTCTCCTCCTCCAGAATTTCACTTCGTCTCGTGGGTGTTTGTTTTGTTTGTGGTTGCCCATGGATTGTATACGGAGACTAATTTATGTTGTCGCCCGTAGGACGTGGATTAGTCCAAATCCGTATTTTCTTAGATTTGGGTTTGGGGTTTTGGTTTGAGGATACGTTAGCCATATTTGAGGCTAAGATCAACTTAAACGTTTCTTAAGGATACGTTAGTCTAATTTCCAGACTAAAATCAACTTAACGGGATCGTTTAGATCCAACAGGAGAGCAATTGGCTCTATTGTTTAGTTTAATGACATTGCGGTCGATTTCCAGGTTAGGGACATGGTAGTCCAACATTCCCATTTGGGGACGAACATTAGTTTAAGGACATTTCGGTCCACCATTCCCATTTTGGGACGAATATTAGTTTAAGGACGTTTCGGTCCACGAGTTTAAGGACCCCGCAGTCCATATTCATGTGTGGTTGTCGGGACCCGTCACCTCTCTGACGCCGTTGAAGGATTACAACGACCAATATCAGAGGAGTTCAGAGATGTACCCTTGAACCGGGTGTAAATTGATTTGAGAGAGCATTTGTGCTCAGTTCAATTTAATTTGAGGAATTACGGCCAGAATTGGGATAAGTCCAGTCGAAAATGTTCAACATTTTATTTGCATTTGGCCTGTTAGGCCTTTACTAGGGCTCTGCCCCTGTTTAATAATGCATTGCATTTTTGTTTGGTCTATTAGACCTTTATTTGGGCTCCGCCCCTTTTTTAAATGATGCACAACATCTGTTTTGGTCTGACAGACCATTGTTTGGGCTCTACCCCTTTTTTAATAATGTATTGCATTTTATTAGGCCTGTTAGGCCCTTTTAATTGGGCTCTGCCCTTCTTTTTAATAATGCACTGCATTAATTAGTCTGACAGAGCGCCACGTGGCTTGTCAGGCGCTTTGCGCCAATTGAGGAACGCAAGGCGCAAACTCATGTGGGGGTGACACGTGTCACGCTCTGGTGAGCGCAAACCTTTTAGCGCAGTGCGCTGCGCTGTTGCGCTGTTGACACGTGGCGCACTTGTTTCCCCAATTTGAGCAAGGCTCTGTTTGAATTTTGAAAATTCAAATTAATGAAGCAACGCTTCAGATCCCGTGCGCTGCGCGCAACGCGCCACGTGTCAGAAGTTGACACGCCAGCGCAACGCCCAAGGCAGTGCGTCCAATCAGAGCAAGGCTCTTTAAAAAACATAAGCAACACTCAGTTGCGCAAACACGACTGCGCAAGTGCACCACAGCGCGACACGTGTCTGCGCAGCTGCGTAAAAAGAGCTGCGCAAGCGCACCGCTGCGCGACACGTGTCTGCGCAGCTGCGCAAACACGACTGCGCAAGCGCACCGCTGTGCGACACGTGTATGCGCAGCTGCGCAAGCGCTTCACTGCGCGACACGTGTCTGCGCAGTTGCGCAAACACGACTACGCAAGCGCACCGCTGCACGACACGTGTCTGCGCAGTTGCAAGCGCTTCACTGCGCGACACGTGTCTGCGCAGTTGCGCAAGCGCTTCACTGCGCTACACGTGTCACTCACTGGGGGAGTTGCGCAAAACAGAATAAATCTTGTTAAAACAAGAAGATTTTCTTGTATAAGGCAGGGGCCTTTGGATCAAAGATCCAACGGTGGGGAAAATTCCCCAAATCACTCGGAAAAGATTTATGTAACAAATTTAACTAATTTATGAGCACTATAAAAAGGACCCCAGACCTCATTTCAAGATCATCAAGATCTGGATAAAAAAAAAAAGAAGAGAGAAGAGAACTCTGAAGAACCCCTTGAGAATAAAAAAAAAGGTAAAAACTTTTAAAATAAGAGAAAATTCTCTCAGGAATAGATCATTGATCTAAGAAGAAGATCAATGATCTTCAATAAATAAATAAATAAAAATAATAAAAAGAAAACAGTGCCTTGCACTTGCTATGAACCTTTGGTTCTCTGGAACAAGAAAAAAAAACTTGTTTTATTTTCTTTGATCTAAATTTAGATCAAGAAATTAAAAAAGTGCTTTGCACTTCTGTTTTTGAATCTAAAAGATTCCTAGTGCTTTGCACAAATGCAATGCATTACTTGAGGGGCCAGGCCCAAATCAAAAAGACCTAGCAGGCCTAGAAAAGGGCAGAGCCCAAAACAAATTGATGCTCTGCATCTTTTCTAGGCAGAGCCCAAATAAAAGTAGAAAGAAATGCAATGTAAAAGCAAATAAAATGTCGGACATTTTCAACTGGACTCAGCCCAATCGTGGCCATAAGTCCTCAAATAAAATTGACTGAGCACGGTTGCTCCCTAAATCAACTTATATCCGGCCCGAGGGTACATCTCCGAACTCCTCTGACACATGTCGTTGTAATCATTCAACGTCGTCAGAGAGGTGACGGGTCCTGACGACCACACACATGAATATGGATTGCGGGGTCCTTAAACCCGTGGACCGAAATGTCCCTAAACTAATAATGGACCGAAACGTTCCTAAACTAATGTCGGACCGAAACGTCCCTAAACTAATGTCGGACCGAAACGTCCTTAAACTAACATTGGACCGGAACGTCCCTAAACTAATATTGGACCGAAATGTCCCTAAACTAATATTGGACCACCACTTCCTTAAACTGAAAAACGGACCACTACGTCCCTAAACTGGAACAATAGAGCCTCCAAATGCCCTTTTGCCGGATCTAAACGGTCCCGTTTAAGTTGATCTTAGCCTCAAATACGGCTAACGTATCCTTAGACATTTAAATAAACGATAAAACTCCAAATCAACTTTGGTTCACGGGTACATCTCTGAACTCCTCTAACATCCATCGTTGTAATCCTTCAGCGACGTCAGAGAGGTGATGAGTCCCGACGGCCATATATTAAATGGATCACGACGTCAAGTTGATCTTAGTCGAAAACAGGACTAACGTATCCTTGACGAACGTTTAAGTCGATCTTAGTCTCAATACGACTAACGTATCCTTAAACTAAAAACACCAAACCCAAATCTAAGTAAATACAGATTTGGACTAATCCACGTCCTACGGGCGACGGCATTACTCAGTCTCCGTATACAATCCACGGGCTACCACAAACAAAACAAACACACACGACACGAAGTGGAATTCTGGAGAAGGAGAAAGTTGTTATCGCGATGCGGTAGCGTAATTAACTGCAGGGGATTGCGCCTGCAGGGAAGAGCGTCCCCATAATCAAAAACCCCTCACCCTGAGGGGGAATCTGACGAAGTCTGCTACATCGGTCGCATCCGTCTAAACGTCCGATACATGGTGCCATAAATCAACTTGGCATCTTCGGAGAGGTAGACGGATAAAGCCATATAGCATCTGCCCCGAATCTCAGGCAAGACGCAAAGTCTAGGCCGCCATTCGGAGGGGAACAGATTCTGGCACGCCCGGTGGGACCTTTTCCTCTTTCCACTCCACACTTCGTGTGTCGCCTTCGCGAACCAATCGCAGTTTGTTAAAAGGTTGCCTTCGGATTTCAAGTTGCTAAGATTTGGTCTTTTGTCTGGCGCAGAACTCAAGCACCCATGGATTCTAACTGCACCAACTGCGCGAAGTACCACTGCAACGGATGCTCCACCTCACCTAGGAGTGTGGCATATGGGCCCCAAGCGGCCTCTTTCCTCACTCTGCCAGTAGACCAGGTGACCCAAGCCACCACTGGCTTATTCTTCGAGACCATGATCCCACCGACAAGCTTCTCTGTGCCGATACCTGCACCGGAGGTGAACAAGAAGTCGGTCTTCGACCGACTCACTGCCGCGATGGCCCCTGTCAACGGATCGCCTGCTACCAAACCGACAGCCTCTGTTTTCACCAGGCTGGATCAGGACTCTAAATGGGTAATGACTGCTACTCCAGAAGTCGTCAAGGCGGCTTCCCCTGTCAAAGAGTCAGTCTTTTTAAGATTGACGATTCCCGTTCCTGCCCCTACACGAAGGTCTGTCTTTGACAGATTGAATATTACCCCGCAAGGAACAACCTCAGTTTTTAAAAGGTCAACACCGGCGGTGCCTCATTTAGACAGGGGGCAAAAAGAAGTTATCTCTATCTCCGAGCCAATCCCAACGGCTCGTCGTGCTCGACGTCGCCATTGGCAACGAGTGAGGAAGGCAGGGGGCAACTCCCCCTCAGGGCTAACTCCACCTGTTCCGATGGCGGAGGTCAACGCTGCTGTTCCAACTGGGAACAGCTTTGAACTGCTGAGGAGGGTACGTAAGAATTCTCCAACCGCTACACTGAAAAGATCTCCTCCGCCTGTGGAGAGAGCTCCGGAAACAAAACAAGAACAGCCCCCTCAACGGCTGTCTTCAAGGATTTATAAAGTTTGGCGAAGGGTTCAAGACTCTGTGATTGACCCAGGTCACTTTCGTCGCCAGAAAAAGGTGAAGGTGGCAAAAGACAAGGATTATCCCATTAAACAGCAGGGGACAGCAGCTGCTAGGGTGCCCCCTTCAATGGCCCCTTCCACCTCAACGGCCCACAAAAGAAGGAGGCCAGAGAAGACTCCCGTGTCAGCGGCAAAAGTTAAAAATGGTGAAACTAAACGCCCTAAGTCAGGGGGCATAACAGTTCATACGGTTTACATGACATCGGGAAAAGAAGACAGCCGTACGTCCACGGGTCATAGACCGCTTACACGGTCAGTGACCAAGGCTCAGGAGCAGCAACAGAAGTGTAACATTTAGGAAAAAGTTAGAAATAAATAAATTTAATTAAATTAAGAATAAAGTGATAAATCACAAAATGGTTAAAATCAAATATGTCAATTTTCATAAGTTATATGTAATACAAATTAAATTAGAATTTTTGAAAGTAAATTAATTAAGTTATAAGGGTTTTAATGATAAATTTAGCTTCATTTTAATAAAATGTGTGTTTTATAATAAGCTAAGTTGTGAGGGGTTAAATTGTAAAGTTTAGGTTTTATGCAAAATAGGATATTGTGGAGGGTATAAGTGAAAGTGAGTGGAATTTCCTTTATGTTCAGAATTTATATTCAAATTTAAACTAAAAGTTAAGATAAAGCAAGGACACTTCATGCTTCCACACCCTTGCTCAACTTCCACCTCCTTCTTGCATGAAAGCCATACACTTTAAACCTTGACACCACCACCTTCCCTTATCCTTTTCCCCATTCACTTATATAACATATTTTTCAGTTTGAACTCAGAATCAAAACTGAAAAGAAAATTAAAAGGAAAGGAAAAGTAAAAGAGAAAAAGAAAACAAGAAGAAGAAGAAGAAGAAGGAGCTTGTTCTTGAGTTTGGATCATCATCAAGCTAGGAGGAGCTTGTAAATCTTTGGGGGGTTATTCCTACAGCAAATTAGGAGGGTAAACTTCTTAAACACAGTAGAGATTAAGTTCAGTAGTTTAGTTAATTATAGTTTAGCTATGTCACATAATGTCGTATTTAGTTAAAGTTAGAGTCTGTTAGAATCTGCTTTAATCTGGAAGATAATTAAATAAACTAAACAGAGTCAAAATGATGTAGGTAACAACTAGAACAAACCACAGGAAGACGACACACAGGGGCCGGTTTTGGGCCGGCGGCAACAAGGGAATGGCCGGCGTCGCCGGCCATGTGGGGAGCTTTGGGAGTTTTCTCTTTTGGGTAGTTTACAGTATACAATTTAGGCTATTTTGGTACTGTTTATTTAATTTAGTTTCACTGTAGTTAAAATCTGGGAAGATATATCGGAAAGGGTATCGTAAAACACTATATACGACACGACTAAATCACGTCGCGTTTTAATTTCTGAAACAATACAGATTGGGGTTAAAATCCAGCAAGATTAAGTGTTTAATAACTTGATATAATCAGATAGTATATAACTTATATGTGGGATAGCGTGTTTCTATTTCCGTTATATCGGAATAGCCGTTTTGCTTATATACGTTAACTTGTAAATTTAGACTCGGATACAAGAATTACGGAAGCCGAGAGGAAAGGAAAAGGATTAGCGATTCCGGAGTAGATTCGACTTTTCCAGTGAGTAGACTAAACATCTACCGGGGAATTTTGTAAAAATGGCGTGTTTCGCCCGTAGTTTTACTTAACTTGATATTTACATCATCATGCTTAAATGTCATAATTTGCATTCACTACAAATAGCTATAAATTGCTTAGTTGTTAGAACACTTCACAATTATCGACGAGTCATGCCACGTGCACATCTTATATGCTACACACACCTCGTCGATATTGCCATGTCACATACACTTAAATATCATACTTGTTAACATGGATTATATCGTATTTCACATATCTAATATAATGGTAGATTGCATCATTAACATCCTGTTACTTTATGCGTATTTTGGTGTTATATATGAAGTAAATGTAGAATTGAGGATTTATGGTTTTGAGTTTTGAATACTATTACATAAATCCAGTATTTTTATGATGATTGTGACATGTCCACCATGAATGTCGTTTTTTGATTTGGTTTTATTCCGAACCGGGTGGGGTAGCTATACGGTTGCGGAATTTATTACGTATATCCGAGCTGGGTGGGGTAGCTATACAGCCGGATCATGGTGGACCCGGTCGGGGCCGAGGGGCAGGGGCCGCAGTATAGGCGGTGAGCCTAGCGAGGATACTCGATACCGGAGTCAGTGGTAAACACGGCGGATATCTAGGAGATACCGACCGGTGTTATTGATTGACAGGATCGTTCGGGGAACGATGCCTGATGAGATACCGAAGATTTGTGTCGATGATGGACACGGGAAGAAAATGAATCATATTTGGAAAACAATTGATGAGATTTCAGTTTTGGATTTATATATGGAACATTACAAATTTATTCTCCCACATGTTAATATGCATCATATTCATCATTGTTGATATTAATTATAAATCGGCATATTTACATTATCAGCCGTTATATGTTTGTTGTATTCACTGAGTTGGCAACTCATCCCCGTTGTGCCACAGTTCCTTGCAGGGATATAGTGGACGGGTAGCTGCGAGGCAGATATACTTGCAGTTGTATTCCATCTTTTGATCGGTAGGTTACATGTGTAGTAACCTTCCTTTTTGGTTTTGTATTTTGTATCTAGAAAGTCTCCATCAAACCTGTATTTTGACTTAGAAATGAGAGATGGTATATATATGTACAGTTGAGATCAGTTGATCAGTATCGTAGCTTCTTTCTTTATGAGATTCAGTGATGTTTTATATGTTTTTATTCATGTTCATTTTTGATCTTGTTGATTCCAACTAGGAATACAACTAAACTTAACCTTTATTCCTTGTTTAATGAATTAACTTCATAAATTGAGATTTTTACTTAATAACTAAATTTTCATAAATAATTCCGAAATAAGGTAATTGATCTTGGTTTTCGGCTTACTTGGACTTGTGCATATCTGTAGATATGATACAATCTAAGTGCCGGTCACATCCAAACTTGGGTCGTGACAAGAAGCTCCAGGAGATGATGAGCGCTATGGCTGCACTTACAGGGCCAAACGAAAGCTTTGGAACCTCTTCAGAAGAGCGTCAAGAACAAGAAACGGACGCCGAATTCCTTCGGCGCGTACTAGAAAAGAAAGATAAAGAAGCTGCGGAGCAGGCAGCCAACATAAAGAAAATGACCCTCCTGTTCCAGGATATGGTGGGTATGATGATTCAACAAGATCCACCTGCTGGAGATCTCCCGATCATTCTTGAAGACGATAGGGGAGAGACATCAAATCCTCCACCGGCTTTACCCGCAGCTAAAGAGGATACCATATCAAAAGCTGATTTGGATGAATACATCGCCCAGCAAATACGGGTGCATCAGGCGACTGAAGCAGCCGGTCAGGTCGTAAAGACAGGGCGGCCATATCCGGGTTGGTACGATCAAATTAAGTACCCGACAGGCTATACAATCCCTAAGTTCCATGTCTACAAGGGGACGGGCAATCCTCATCAGCATGTCGCCCTGTTCAGAGCGCTCTGCGGCAACACCGGCGGCGATGATAAGTTGTTGCTTTGCCAATTTGTTGGAAGCTTATCAGATACGGCGTTTGAATGGTATTCTGAGCTCCCCAATGACTCTATTAAAACCTTTGCAGAGATGGAGCTGCTGTTTACCCAATGTTTTGCAAGTGCCAGTGAACGTACCCCGATGACGGCACTGATTAACGCCAGGGTAAAACCCGGCGAGACATGGGTTCAGTTCGCTATACGGTGGCGTAATCTATGGTCGAAGTGCGAACAGCGCATAGAAGAAGCTCCTGCGGTGGGAATGTTTGTTGGAACCCTTGATCCACAAGCAACCATCTCACAGTTCATGATGTTCTTCAAGCCGACTACCTTTCAGGCTTTGATCGACAAACTAGCGCAGATGGACCAGATGGGCCATAAACCCCCTCTCCCAAAGCCGGACTCCCGAAACGACAAAGGAAAGGGAAAAGCGATCGTCGTCGCGAATGCTCAGCAACAACCGAGCGACTCGAAGCCGGTTGCTCGTCCAAACAATACGCGCCCGTACGTACCCCTTGAGGATAGGATGGGACGTCCTTACTCCTTCCCCCGCGATAAAACAAGGAGGCTATTCGAGCTGGCGCTGCGTAACAGACTCATAAATTTGCCAGATCCAAAACGTCCGTTGCAACCGAATGACGTCAACGAGCCCAATTACTGCACTTACCATCGAGTGCTGGGCCATCCCATCGAGGATTGCTACGTTTTCAAAAATTGGCTTGAGAACCAATACCGTCAGGGCAAATTTGCGCTATCTGACAAATGGAAGGTGAATCCCCCGCAGCCCCACACCTCTAAGGGGACGAATACGCCGGGGGCAACATGCTCCGTCATTGAGGAAGCTCCTTGGAAGGTCGTATTATCAGCCAAGACAAAGAGGATGCTAAACGATCTTCAGACATGTCCAGCGGTCAAGTGGAAGAACCCCTTGGAACCGCAGGTCATTGAGGGGATGTTAAAGCCACGTCCGACTCCAAAGACCGATGGTGGTGGTTCAAGCGTTCATAGCCAGCCGTCAAAATCTTCGAAAAAGAAGAGGAAGAAATCAAAGAAGCCCGTGGAGCCTAGCGACAAGCGCACGGACTTACAAAAGCAAATTGACCGCTGGATGAATACAACCAAAAGGCGCGGACTCCCATTACGCTCCAAGATTTCCTTGGTCACGTCTTTCAAAAAGAAGATGGGGGAGAAAGTTCATCGGATGAATCCGAGGAATATGTGCCGAGCTGTCATATGATCTCCCATTCGATCACGAACGATGAAGAGACTTCCGGCACTAAAACGCTGGGGGCAGATACCGAGTCAAGAGTTCCGGAGTTATCAGTCGAAATGATTGACGCGTTTCTCAATGAAGCTCGATTGAAAAGTAAAGATGATCGAGAACGCGAGATGGCTATATTTGAAAGGGCCAAACGCCAGCGACTTGAGGAAAGAGCTGAAATGGTCCAGCTGGAGCAAAATGCCTCTACCGCTGACAAAAGCCAATTCAAGATAAAGAAGAGGTTTGCTAAGGCCATATCAATGGGCATGAAGCTACCATCCTCTGAAGGAAAAATTACTGGTGTAATGGAAATGCACCCCTCCTATTGCTTATATCATCAGAAGGTCTCGCATCCCACTCAAGAGTGCAAAGCTTTCAATAGATGGTGGCAAGGATACGTCGCTAATCGACAACGCTTTAAACGGGAAAAACGTAAAATTCGTCGGGAGCAAAGAAATACGACCGAAGAGCTTGAAAGAACTGCCGGCAATTGTCACATGGTTAACACTGGCGGGTCACAAGTACCTACATTCGGGAGCGACTCTGATGAGGAGCTAGAACTTGCCCCTCTCTTTAAAGAGTCAACCTCGGGAAAAGAAGAAGAGCCAATGGTCTACGAAAATATCCGGCTGCGGAATCGGATGCTGCCTGAAAAGAACCTCGGATCCTTGAACAGAAAAGATAAAGGGAAAGAAAAGGTCTCTGAAGATATCGTCTTAGATGACCAAGTTCTGGAAGAGCTAAACGCCAGCAACCCGCCGAAGAAGAATAAGGTGGATTACAACGTCTTAGCACATCTGAGAAAGCTGCCCTCACAGCTCAGTATTCTCGACGCCCTTTTGTTATCAAAGGAGGCGAGAGATTCTTTGATTAAGGCGCTACAAGATCCGGACCAGTTCCAAGCCTTCCTAGCCGAAGAAAAGATGAAGGACGAATTAGAAGAAGTGCACACAGCCGACGTTGCTTTTGGTGATGAAGACCTTCTCCTCGGGACATGGGACCACAATCGTCCCCTTTATGTCTCAGGATACTGCCATGACATAAAGATAGGTAAAATCTTGGTCGATAACGGATCGTCTGTTAATTTGCTCAATGTGCGAGTGTTAAAGGAAATTTGCATGAGTGTCCAACACCTCGCCCGAGACAAAATCACCATCTCCGGATTCGACTCCCAATCATCAAAAACTCTTGGATCTGTGATATTGACGCTACGCTTCGGGTTGCTCGTCACAGACATCAAATTCCATGTTATAGACGCCAAGACGTGCTACAATGCTCTGCTCGGCCGACCATGGCTACACGAGTATAATATCATCCCTTCTACACAGCATCAGTGCATGAAGTATTGTAGGGATGGCCTCGAGTACACTGTGGCCGGAGAATTGAATCCGTTTTCCGTGAATGAAGTTCGCAAATATGAAGATGCCAAATACTTCTTGCCGAGTTTCGAAGACACGGAAAGGTGTCACAGGCCGAAGAACAAAACTAACGCAACCATCCCTGTCTTCGGCAGTGATACCGAGGAAGAAGAGGATATAATTTATTCGGGTCCGCCCCAATACACCGAGCCGGGACCATCCGCCCCTTCACTGATCTTTGGTAGTGATTCAGAGGACGAAGTCCATGCTGTATTCCCTGCTCGGCTTTCAATACGAGCTTCTGCTGATGAAGAGCGAAGTCTACAGATAGCCATGGTGCCGCTCGAACATTATAAAGAACTAGATGCGCTCGCCAACGATAGTGTGGAAGAATTGCGGACATTTTATATCCCTCCCGGACGAAAAGACGATAGGGCAATCCTATTCTACCGTTCCGAAGAAAACAAGGTGGAAAAAGAACTTTGGCACGGTGCGGATCCAACGCTGGACAGACTTCAGCCCATCCGTCTACCCCGATATTATACGGAAGGCTTGAGGAGACTGCTGGAACGCCAGGGGATACCTTTCGAACAGACCGTTAGGAAGGCCAAATTCTATGACAGGGTTTGGAACGTTCCCGGAACTCAGCACAAGCTACCTAATGGGAGGTTGGAGACGATCGGGCTCGGATACATTCGCTCCAGGAAACGAGAGCTGCTCCGCGACTGTTACGTCGTAGAAGCAGATGCTCAAGAGAAAAACGCTAATCCTGAACCAGCAAAAGTTCCTGATACAAAACCGCCCAGTCCATCATTTGAAGACCAGATGGGCAAACTTATAAGGGAAGCGGGTCAAAAAGCCCGAGATGATCACAATCGTGAAATGGTGATCTATGAGAAAGCCAAAACACAGTGCCTCCTTCAACAGGCAGTAAAAGACGAAGATGCTGCCCCATGTCAACCTGATACAAAAAGGGCTCGACGCGGAGGCAGAAACAAGTCGAAAGGCCGAAGAGGCGCTCAACAGCAACAAAGCAGGGCTAAGAAGCCACGCAAACGAGAATCGAGCGTTATTGACCAATCCCTTATGAAGAAAATGGGTCGAGCATACTCGTTTCCTCGGGAAAAGACGAAGAAGATACTCGATCTTGCCCTAAAGCACCAAATGCTTACATTGCCAGAGTCTAAGAATCTCGAACGAGCGGGCGAAGCCTCACTCCCAGACTATTGCTCTTACCATCGAGTGATAGGTCATTCTCTCGAAGATTGCTTCACCTTTAAAAATTGGGTTGAAGATCAGTACCAGCTCGGCAAGTTCGCTCTATCTGACAACTGGAGGGTAACGCCGCCACGAAAGCACGAGCCTAAGGCCACGAGAGAGGAACCAGTTCCACATTGGGATTGGAAGCGAATTCGTACCTGTCACATGATCACAATATTAAAAGAAGAGCCTAAGGACATAGGTGAGCTCCCTTGGTGCTTCGAAAACAGCAGCGACGAGATAATCTCAGAATTCCCACCAGCGCCAAAAGAGCTGGAAGATGGAATCCATACCACTGCAGATAATCTCAAGAAAATTGAGTTGGGGACGGCAAACGATCCGCGACCGACATTCGTCAGTGAGCTGCTGTCCGAGGAGAAGGTGGCTGCGTTAAAAGACGTCCTTGTGCAGCATAAAGATTGCTTCGCATGGAACTATTCCGAGATGCCAGGACTAGATCCAGAAGTCGCTGTACATAGACTAGCAATATCCCCGAACGTCAAACCAGTCAAACAGGCGCCGAGAAGAATGCGACTCGAGCTTGAGATGAGCATCAATACCGAGGTTAAAAAGTTAATCGACTCTGGCTTCATCCAGGAAGTTCAATACCCTGAATGGATCGCTAACATCGTCCCGGTGATGAAGAAAAATGGAACAGTGCGCATATGCGTAGACTTCCGGGATCTTAATAAAGCTTGCCCGAAGGATGATTTTCCAGTGCCAGTCACCGAATTGATGATAGACAATACATCCACTCATGAGGTTTTCTCCTAAATGGATGGCTCATCGGGGTGTAACCAGATAAAAATGCATCCAGAAGACCAGAAGCACACAGCCTTTAGGACCCCTTTAGGAATATTCTGTTATAAAGTGATGCCCTTCGGTTTAAAGAATGCCGGTGCTACTTATCAGAGGGCCATGACAAAGATCTTTGACGACCTTATACACGAAATCGTCGAATGCTATATCGACGATCTCATGGTTAAAAGCAAGTCATACGAAGAACATCTCGAGCATTTGAAGACCGTATTTCAACGCCTTCGGCAATACAATTTGAAGATGAATCCTCTAAAATGTGCGTTCGGGGTTTCCTCGGGCAAATTCCTGGGATTCATCGTCCGACACCGAGGTATTGAGATAGATCCGTCTAAAATCAAGGCGATCATGGAAATGCCTCCGCCAAGAACTCTTAAACAGTTGCGATCTCTCCAAGGAAAGCTTGCATACATTCGGCGATTTATCGCTAATCTTTCAGGAAAGAGCCGTCCTTACAGTCACCTGATGAAGAAGGGAACCCCATTCGTTTGGGATCACAAATGCCAAGGCGCACTGGACGAGATCAAGCAGTATCTGCAAAACCCTCCAGTGTTGGCTGCTCCAGTTAAGGGAAAGCCTCTCATTCTTTACACGACCGCCCTTGAGGGTTCTTTAGGCGCATTATGGGCACAAGAGAATGACCAGGGGAAAGAAAGAGCACTCTACTACTTAAGTCGGGTTCTGCTGGGGGCAGAAAGCAATTACTCCCCTATTGAAAAACACTGCCTGGCGTTGATCTTCGCAATAACAAAGCTTAGACATTATGCGTTAGCGCATGAAGTCCATCTCATTTCAAAGGTGGACCCTCTCAAATATCTAATGTCAAAGGCCATATTGACGGGACGACTCGCTAAATGGACTCTGCTCTTAATGGAGTTCTCGATAACATATCGACCGCTCAAGGCAGTGAAGGGTCAGGCCATAGCCGACTTCCTTGCTGAGCACCCGATACCTGCCGATTCTCCCCTGAATTGTGATTTACCAGACAAGCATGCGTTTGACGCAATCGACGGTGGTGATACCCGTTGGGAGCTTTATTTTGATGGAGCATCTTCCATGAAAAAGCACAAACAAAGTACGTCAATGATCAAATCGGGAGTAGGCCTTATCTTCGTGACCCCACAAGGAGGAATAATGCGCTTCGCCTTCTCCTTGACAGAGCCGAGAACGAATAATGAAGCTGAATATGAAGCTTTGATAGCAGGCCTTGAGATCGCCATTGACATGGGAATTGAAAGCCTCCTCATATATGAGGACTCCCGGCTAGTCGTCAGTCAAGTGAACGGCGATTACCAAACATGCAAACCGGAATTGGTAAAATACGGTGAAAAGGTGCAACAACTGCTAACCCAAATTCCCTCCTATACTTTGGAAAGCATACCGCGCGTGGAAAACAGCAAAGCGGACGCACTAGCCAAACTTGCTAAAGAATTGGCTGACGAGAACCTCGATGACGTTAGAATCGTGGTACAAAGCCGTCGAGTGCTTACCCCAGCAGAAATATCTTTGGAATCATCCGAAGAAAAAGGAGTGAACGAGCAGACAACCCTGCAAGTAAAAGATTGGCAAAATACCAAGGATTGGAGGGAAATCTTCATAGATTACTTCAAGACCCACCGAATGCCTGAAGAAGCGTCCACAAGACATCAGCTCGCGAAACGAGCCCTGTCTTTCGCCTTTGTCAACGATACCATGTACAAGAGGTCATTTGATTCTTTGTGGCTGAGATGCTTAGGACCTGACGAAGCGAAAAGAGTCGTCCAGGAAGTTCACGACGGACTCTGCGGTTCTCATCAAGCAGGCCCTAAGATGAAGTTGAAGATAAAACGGATGGGCTACTACTGGCCCACGATGATTCAGGACTGCATCGACTATGCGAAGCAATGCCACTCATGCCAAATTCATGGGGACTTCATCCATCAGCATCCAAATCCGCTACACCCAACAGTGGCTAGCTGGCCATTCGAAATTTGGGGAACTGATATAGTCGGCCCCATCGAACCAGCATCGTCTAGGGGACATCGTTTCATCCTAGCGACGACTGACTACTTCTCTAAGTGGGCAGAAGCGATACCGTTAAGGGAAGTGAAGACGGAAAATATCCTCCACTTTTTCAAGACGCACGTTATATATCGGTTTGGAACTCCGCGACAGATCATCTTCGATAACGGGCCATCCTACAGAAGCCACAAGATCAATCGCTTTGCGCAAAAGCATAATATAGACTGGAGATATTCCTCAGTTTATAATCCGCGAGCTAACGGTCTGGCTGAGGCCTTCAACAAAACCTTGACGAAGATCATGAAGAAAACGGTGTCACGAAATAAGAAAGACTGGCACGAAAGACTGCAAGAGGCTCTTTGGGCGTATCGAACTACATTTAAGACGGCCACAAACACAACGCCGTATGCGTTGGTATTTGGGACGGAAGCAGTACTCCCTCTCGAGATAGAATTACCCTCTCTACGAGTGGCAGTCCACTACGAGCTGACAGACGAAGAAAATGCTCACCTTCGGCTTGAGCAGCTTGACGCCCTTGATGAAACCCGGCTCATAGCACAACAAAATCTAGAAGCTTATAAAGCAAAGATGACGCGCTCATACGAAAGATTGACCCGACAAAGGACATTCCGCCAAGGCGAACTCGTGCTAGTGGTTAAAAGGCCTATGATCCCCAATCGCGCCAAGCGGGGAAAATTCGAGCCAAACTATGAAGGTCCGTACATCATAGACAAAGTCTACCAGGGTGGAGCCTATCTACTCATGGACATGCATGGTGAAAGGCCTTTCAGACCGATAAACGGTCGCTTCCTAAAGAGATACTACGCTTAATGAGCCACAGCCTAGGTCAATGATAGATGACGACGACTATGTCCGCTCGCTATCTTCCTAAGCTCAAGCTTTATAAAAATAGCCAACCTTCTCAACAACGGACCGAAATGTCCTTAAACTAATAGTAGACCGAAACGTCTTTAAACTAATACCGCAGCGTCCTTAGGCTGACGAGATGAATAAAAATAATAAAAAAATAAATAAAAATATAATAAATAAAAACGGTATGTCCATGAGCAAAAAGGGCACAGATGAAAACCCGAAAGGGCTCCGTGAGTACAAACAGCAGGGCTACCGGCGAGTGTTCGTGAAAACCCGAAAGGGCGCGACCTCAAAAAAAAAAGAGAAAAAGAAAATAAAAAAAATAATAATTAGAATAAAAAACGGTATGTCCATAAGCAAAATGGGCACGGATGAAAACCCGAAAGGGCTCCGTGAGAAAAAACAGCAGGACTACCGGTGAGTGTTTGTGAAAACCCGAAAGGGCGCAACCTCGTTAAAGAACACTTACAAGATCCTCTCGACCTTGTAAGGAGAAACCACCCGCGTGAGATCCTTACGACTCACAAGGGAGCAACACACTTAGGGATCCTCACGATTCCTAAGGAGAAAATACACTTGCGAGATCTTCACGACTCGTAAGGAGAACTTTCTTATGGGACCCTCACGGCCCATAAGATTTGAAAGTCTTAAGTTACAGAGACCTAAACCTGTGCTTAAGCAAACCCCCACAAACTTCCAATATTGCCCTACAAGTGGTTCAATATTGACCCTTGTATACAATCCACGGGCGCGAATAAACATTTCCCTAATCAAGTCTCATCCGAGTCTGGGGATATGTTCGCATGATGAACAACCTTTATATGTCCTCTCGACTTACAAGGAGAAAACCCTCCTGTAGGATCCTTACGACTTACAGAGGAAACAAACACTTAGGAATCCTCATGAGTCCTAAGGAGAAAATACACCTACAAGATCCTCACGACTTGTAGGGAGAAATAACTTCGTGAAACCCTTACGGCTCATGAAGTCAAAAGCCTTAGCCGACAGGACCCTAACCCTGGTCGCTAAGCCACCTTTGTTCGACATCGACAGAGGAAGATGATGATTCGCTCCTGGTAATATCCCAGTTGCAGCGGTGCTGATGCCAAAATCGGTGTCCAATTTCAGGTTTACAGCGAAAAGCCAGTAGGCCGCTCATGCATACGAAATAGCCGAAATGATGGGGCGACTTGCAATAAAAAGCAGCAAGTAAAATGTATACATGCGAAATAGCCGAAATGATTGGGCAACTCGTAATAAAAAGCAACGAGTAAAAATAAAATAAATAGCCGAAATGATTGGGCACCGCGAAAAATAGCCGAAATGATTGGGCAATCGCGACCTTCGCGATATAAAAGCTGAAATGATAGAGCATCGTGGAAATAAAATAAAATAAAAAGAAGAAATGATAAAACTTTGGCCCTACAGTTAAGATCACATCGATCCCTGTATACAATCCAAGGGCGTAAACAAAGAAGGAACCATACTTTCCCAGCTGATTCCGTCAGACGACGAAGCCAAACCTCAACGGTTCATTTCAACCGAAGAAGCCAGTGACTTTAGCAAAATTCCTCGACTCACGGATACAAACACTCCTTGGCGAGAGCCTTCTGATCCGCGTCGACCCGCAGAGCCACCAGTGCCCCCGTGGGAATCCTCGACTCGTTTCAAACCCCAAGGAAACAAATAATCCTTGGCGCTTGGGAAACAAATAATCCCTAGCAAAAATTCCTCGACTCACGGATACAAACACTCCTTGACGAGAGCCTTCTGATCCGCGTCGACCCGCAGAGCCACCAGTGCCCCCGTGGGAATCCTCGACTCGTTTCAAACCCCAAGGAAACAAATAATCCTTGGCGCTTGGGAAACAAATAATCCCTAGCAAAAATTCATCGACTCACGGATACAAACACTCCTTGACGAGAGCCTTCTGATCCGCGTCGACCTGCGAAGCCACCAGTGCCCCCGTGGGAATCCTCGACTCGTTTCAAACCCCAAGGAAACAAATAATCCTTGGCGCTTGGGAAACAAATAATCCCTAGCAAAATTCCTCGACTCACGGATACAAACACTCCTTGACGAGAGCCTTCTGATCCGCGTCGACCCGCAGAGCCATCAATGCCTCCGCAGGAATCCTCGACTCGTCTCAAACCCCAAGGAAACAAATAATCCTTGGCGCTTTGGAAACAAATAATCCCTAGCAAAATTCCTCGACTCACGGATACAAACACTCCTTGACGAGAGCCTTCTGATCCGCGTCGACCTGCAAAGCCACCAGTGCCCCCATGGGAATCCTCGACTCGTTTCAAACCCCAAGGGAACAAATAATCCTTGGCGCTTGGGAAACAAATAATCCCTAGCAAAATTCCTTGACTCACGGATACAAACACTCCTTGACGAGAGCCTTCTGATCCGCGTCGACCCGCAGAGCCATCAATGCCTCCGTAGGAATCCTCGACTCGTCTCAAACCCCAAGGAAACAAATAATCCTTGGTGCTTGGGAAACAAATAATCCCAGGCAAAATTCCTCGACTCACGGATACAAACACTCCTTGACGAGAGACTTCTGATCCGCGTCGAACCGCAGAGCCACCAATGCCTCCGCAGGAATCCTCGACTCGTTTCAAACCCCAAGGAAACAAATAATCCTTGGCGCTTGAGAAACAAATAATCCCTAGCAAACTCCTCGACTCACGGATACAAACACTCCGTGACGAGAGCCTCCCAACCCGCGTCAACTCGCAGAGCCACCACTGTCTCCGTGAGAGAATTCCCGGTTCGTCCCACCTTTCAAGATAAAGTCTCGGGCAGCAAGGATTAAAAAACTTACTTCCTGAACAATAGGGCCCTGCAAGTCAATCCAAAATGGTCTCTTGCATACTATCCACGGGTCTCACTCTCTAAAGTCGAGTTTCGACGAGGAGGGAAACAACCGCTTACGAATCCTCTCGACTCGTAAGAGGGAAAAATTCTCTTATAGGATCCTTACGACTTATAAGAGAAAACCACACTTAGGAATCCTCACGATTCCTAAGGAGAAAATCCACCTATGGGATCCTCTCGACCCATAGGGAGAAAAGCCTCTATGGGACCCTCGCGGCTCATAGAGTTGAAAAGTCTTAGGCAGTAGACCTGAACCTGTGGCCTAAGCCATCGCTATTTCTTAAGGAAGTCAGAATACTCGTTTTAGATATCCATCAACCATGGTTATTAAGACAGCCTGCTGACAATAAAAAAAAGAAGGTGACAGAAAGAATATCCGGTCTACATTTGATCTGGCGTGCGTGACGCACTCATTTATGCATGGGCAGAAGATGCAGGACGAGAAATAAGACAAGCTGAAATAGAAAAGGGAAGAGTTTCCATTCATACTGCTAGAAAATTCCTTTTTACAATCATAAGAACAATAAATAAGAAACATTATTCAAATTATTACAACGGTATAACCTCGGACCCGGGGCACGGATTGAGGAAATCGAAAGTAAGGCCATCCAGAGTTCTTCTGGCCTTTCTAATTATTCTTATGCCCAGTCTTTCGCGCTCCTCTATGTCAATATCATCGGCAAGCCCCCTGGCCTTCGATAAGCGGCAACTATCGTCGTCTGCTGGAAGACTTGGTGTAGGATGTCAATGAGGCTGTTCCGCCGTTTCTTTGAGATCAGCCCTGTCAGGTACACTGAATGCACCTTGTCTTCGGCATCATCCAGTGCGTTGAGCGGTAAGGCCTCATGAAGACCCGGAAGTGCTCTCCATATGGCTCCCAACACGACTTTCAAAAGGGCCGAACGACGAGGCAACAGCCAACCACCGCTTGCGTTCAGACGACCCATGACTTCTGCACATTCAGCGTCTGTAAACTCCTGGTTTTGTTGACGACCCTGAGCGCGGATATCGTCGTAAGTAATGAACTCGTGCAAACTGTATAGATGCACCGCCGCCATTATGCCTGGAAGAAATATTACAGGAAGATCAGCAATAGAAAAGCGACAATATACATAGTGGACTAAATTCCTAGAGAGCAAAACCATGTTCAAGGGTAAAATCCCCTGGACGAAACCTCTGCTGGTTAAGAATAAGTTAAGAACCGATTTTACCTAAAGTTTTTCTAAAAACTTTGAAAAAAAAGGAACAAGGCACCAGAGTTCTTGAAGGCAAGAAAGAAGCTCTGAAGTTTTTAAAAATAAAAATCTGAAAGATGATAAGTATTTGTGGGGGACCAAAGGTCCTATTTATAGGCATCAAGTGCCTCTTCGACTTTCAAAAGTTGTCACGGCGGTTCACCCTAATCAGAGCAAAGCTCTGTTCAAATTCCGAGGCGGGAGATGAAGCAACGCTTCGTCTTCCCCCAATCAGAGCGAAGCTCTGTCTTGAAAATTAATTTAATGAAGCGACGCTTCAGATTGTTTGCGCTGCGCAACGTGCCACGTGTTTGACGCAGACGCATCAGCGCAGCGCCCAAAGCAGCGCACCCAATCAGAGCAAAGCTCCTTTTCAAACAAAATTAAAGGAAGCAACGCTTCAGCTGCGCTGCGCCGTGCGCTACACGACACGTGTCAGCGCAGATGCGGTAGCATAGTTGCGCTGCGCCGTGCGCTACACGATACGCGTCAGCGCAGAGGCGCTAACACAGTTGCGCTACACTGTGCGCTGTGCGACACGTGTCATACCCTGAAGCATTTGCGCTAAAAAAAATTAAAAGTTCTGAAGAAATCGTTTCTGCTCTTGTTAAAATAAAAAGATTTTCTTCTGTAAAACAGAAGCCCTTGGATCGAAGATCCGACGGTGAGGGGAAATTCCCCCAAATCATTCAGAAAAGGGATTTCTTTAATAAATCGAATTTGCTTCTCAATTTGCGAGATGAAGCCTCAGGCAGCAGGGGCTAAAAAAACTTGCTTCCTGAACAATGGGACCCTGCAAGTCAATCCAAAATGGCCTCTTGCATACTATTCACGGGTCCCACCCTCCAAAGTTGAATTTCAACGAGGAGGGAAACAACCGCTTGCGAGTCCTCTCGACCCGTAAGAGGGGAAAATTCTCTTATAGGATCCTTACGACTTATAAGAGAAAACCACACTTAGGAATCCCCATGATTCCTAGGGAGAAAACCCACCTACGAGATCCTCTCGATCCGTAGGGAGAAAAGTCTCTATGAGACCCTCACGGCTTATAGAGTTGAGAAGTCTTAGGCAGCAGATCTGAACCTGCGGCCTAAGCCATCGCTATTTCTTAAGAAGGTCGGGATACTCGTCCTAATCATCCGTCAACCATAGTTACTGAGGTGGCATACTGATAATAAAAGGAAGAAAAGACAGAGAAATGACACAAGACATTACAAAAATGTGCATCTTTTATTCATAAATATTGATCGAGTACAGGTTAGATTGTGCTAAAGAATAAAAAATGTATATACATCTATTTTATAAGTACAAATGATACAAGGAGAGTAACTGAGAAGGAAGCGTCTTGCATAGATTTAGCAATTGCTCGCATATCTCCTTCCACGCCTTCTCTTGATCGTCTGGCATCGCCAGTTCGGCCTCTGCTTGAGCCCGCTGCTGCTTGAAGGATGCAAGCTGTTCCCCAACAGCCTGCTGAGCTGCTTCACGACCTCGAGCATCACGCTCGGCGGCATCAAGCTTCCGCCTCAGTGCTAGCCCATTAGAGATACGCTCCAGGAGGCCTTCAAAGACGGCTTTCACTTCAGCAGCATTCATCATAACTTCAGCGCGCAGGCGAGCGGTTGCGCTTGAGGATTCCCGACGCTCCTTCAACCGTAAAGCTGCTTCCTGCTCCAAATGGCGAAGATAAGAAGCGCTTCGCTCGAGCCAGGCCGTCCGTTCGGTGCTCATGGCCAAAACTTCGGGAGAAGGGCGTGTCGTCTCCAATCGATGCAAGCAGGCCTCAATCTCTCTGCAGTGGTTAACCCAAGATTCGACGGAGCCTTCATTGTGAAAGTTTGCGAGCGCCGCCAACATCGGGTTAACCTCCATTGTGAAATCCGCGACAGAAGGGAGAGCGTCCATGTTAAGCTCTTCAATATACCCACTCAGCATCCCTAAACTCATCACGGCACCTTTTGAAGACGGACGTTTCAAGAAAGGGCCCGTTGGTGAGAGAACACGAGACTCAAAAGGGATCGGAGCTGGAACAATAGCTGCAGAACGAGACATGGTTCAACAATGATTCGAAAAAAAAACTGTTAAAGGATCATATAAAAAAGGGGGGAGGAATGTACTGTACCAGCTGCAACAGACGGCAAAGCGGGAAGGGCCGGTGGCGTGGCAGGTCTTGCGTCCCCTCCTTCGATTTGTGGCACTGCAATAAGGAAGAGGAAAACTCAGAAATCATCCCATTTCTAAAAAAATAGGGAATAAACAAAGACATCAAAATGAAAATGTACTCACTGGCACCGCTAGAGGGAGAAGCGAGTTCGGACGGGAAGGAGAAGTGTGGGAGTAACACTTGATATAGATGATCAAAGAGCACTCCTGAAAAGACACGGTGTTATGACGTTAGTCCATGAACTACACGTTTAAAAGATTAACTTGTGAGTCGCAAATCCATACCTTCCAACATCCGCGACGGCACGAGGGAAGACGGAGAAGTGACCACCGCCAAAGCAGTAGTTGACGGTGCTCCTTCAAGCAATGGAGCGTCGGCACTGGCCGCACCTGCAAAGACAAACTTGTTAGAAGAGGTCATGAGACATATATATAAAAAAAAGAGAGGAACACTGATAACCAAAAGAAAATTTTACCCAACGAGCTGCCAGCCGAAACTGAAGCAATCCCCTCCTCCAGTGACATGAGACCACCGCCCGTGGCCTCATCACCCGACTCGATGGGGACCGTTGTTGTGCTTGCAAGCCCTAGAGACGGAAAGGAACCATACACGGGGAGGGCTATGATCGGAGTATTGCCAGATTCCTGGGAAAGAGCGATCAGCTCCTCCTCAGGAATCGTGGCCGCCTCACCCGATACTCCTTCGAGTTCTGCGGTCGCGACTGTCTCGTCCATCGGCACCACAAGGTCTCCAGCCTCAAGCGCTTCGCCCTCTACTGCTTTCGGCTCGGTTAAGACAATCATCTCATCTGCCGCCACCTCAGGTGCAGCATCAATGACCCTATCGGCGGCGGATCCCTCAACCTCTGTTTCAGGCCCCATGGCCCCGACGACGTTGCTCACTGTCGGCTCTGGTTCGGCAAGTACCGCTTCCTCCGCTCCCCTGGGTTCGACGGTCTCCGCCTCCCCCTCAGTCGGACCTGGCCCTGCAAAATAGAATGCATATGAGACAATGGCTTTATAATTCTTACAACAAGGTTCTGAAAGAAATGCTACCTGAAGAAGATTTATCGTTTGCACTCTGGGCCGCGCGCGCCACTTGCCTATGAGCAGTAGACAGGGCGGCAGGGGCCTCTTCAGAAGGAGTGTCGGCACGAGGAATAGTGCTAGGGCCCGCTCCTGTGGCCAAAGCAGCTCTGCGCGCCTTTGCTTCGCGTCTCAACCGCTTCCGCTCCTCTCGAGCCGTTGAGACGGATGCCACTAGGGCTTCTTTGAGTGAGGCTTCTTCGTCCATAAATAGGGAGGCCTCCAAATTTTTCAAGGCATCCCTCATCATCTTGTCAAGTCGAGGCTCCTCCAGTAGCCTCGACGAGACCGGGACTTCAGTGACAAGCTCAGGAGGGATCCCCGCATCAACTGATATAACCTCTGCAAAGAAACAAAAGAAGGTTAGGTTGACTATCAGAAAAGATGACAAAATTTCCTTATAAAAGAGAAAGGGGTGGGACATACCAGCGCCTGCTAGGACACGCTTCTTCTCCTCCTCCTGGAAGGTCTTCAGAGAGGCAGCAATGGCCTCTTCAGTAGAAACACCTGTTGAAAATGAGGCAAATATTAGCTAAAGATAATAATAAAAAGTGCAATAAAATGACAAATAAAGCGGCCGATGATTACCTGACTCAGCGAGTCTGCTTAACATTGCTTCGAGCCTCGCCGACCGCTCCGAAGCTGCAATGGCGGCAGCCAAATTGGTGTCCGCAGGGTCTACCAAGAAGCCCTCGTTGCTTCCATATTCACATATGCCTTCGGTGGGAGGAGCCGCAGGCTCTAAGCTGAGGATCGCATCGAGGGAAAGGGCGGACTTCTTTTTCTTCTGCTGCCCACCAGCTTTAGATCCACCCGGAGCAGATTTACGCTTGGCAGTCACTTTAGGGCGACGGGTCCCGATATCTGCCCCTGCGCCGGACCCTGGCGATACCACATTAACCGTCTTCGTGGGAGCACGGGGCGCCGGTGGTGCATCCACCGTAGTAGGCAGTGGCAATCCCCGCGGGGGGCTCAACACGCGCGGTCGATCGACTCCAGCATCTTTTAGCGGAGGGATGACCGGGAGCCTTGGCTGCAAAGGGGCCTTGCGATCGCCACCAGGAGGCGCACCCCTACGGTCAACCAACATGCGCTTCTCCGTTAAGATAATCGGGCCCATCGCGTGCGCATACCAAGCCACATATGAATTAAGCATCTTAGGGGTACAGCTGGGTTCACTAATGAAGAAATAGGAACCTGTGTTAAGCCGTGTAAAATGATGCATCGCATTCTTTATCCCCTCTGGGCCGACCACGGGCGTTTCCAAGAAAGCCTCCAGCGGGATCCCTTGGTTGTAGCTTGACTGCCGGGCAAATCGGTGTGGGTTATATCTCATAAACAAGGCCGTCTTATTCTGCCTAAATACTAGATAGCCCGGCCGGATGGAGTAGAGATGGAGGATTTCCCGAGCTTTCAATACAGAAGCCCCGTCTTTGAAGTCATCACGCAGGGGCACCATTGACTTGGTGGTCTCTGAGCCTATGGTTATAACCTTATCCACAAAGGAAACCTTCGCTCCGACCAGATGTGGACGAAGGAGCAACCCTCTAGACTCCCGCGGGGCTGGAACCACAATTGAAGCCCCGACCAACCGCATGACTCTCGGGAGTCTGTATTTCTCGAAGAGCGGGGCAGTCTTGTGAGCACCAAACACTCCTCGCACGTGCATCTCCATCCAAGAAGTAAAATAGTGCATCGGGAAGTTGGCAGGCTGTACCCCAGGCTCACTAGCGTCCGCCGCTACGCTAAGTCCATTGTAAAGATAAGCCAATCCGGCGATCCCTACCGATAACTGCAAACCGGCCACCATTCGATGCGCCGGGTAAAAAACGGAGGGCCGCATGAGGCGTGGGTGCATGGGGAGCGCGAAGATGCACAACCATAAACCCAAGAACCCTATGAAAAAAGTTTCCTCGTCCATGCCAGGAACGGCGATCTCTGAGAAAGGGACGCTGGCAGTGCTGGGGAGATAAAAATTCCGCTGGTCGTTTTCCGATGTAGGTCGGCGGTCGAAGCCGAAACCAAAAGGGTCAGCAAGCTGAGCGAACTTCTCACTCTGCTCTGATAGGAACTCCGGGCGAATAAAGCGAGCAATGAAGTCCGTGAAACTGACGCCCCGGTCGCCCGATTCCAAGTGGAGTTCCTCATAGATCTCCAACACCTTCACCAAGCCAGGATGCTAATGCTGAATAGCGTTCTCCGGAGTTAAGTCGAACACCAGCTGCTTAGTGGAAAAGACGTACTCGTCAGGAGGAAGCAGCTCCTCGTAGTGCTCCCCCCTCATTGGTAGACCTGAAATCTCGGCAAATTCCTCCAAAGAGATGGAGACTTCCCTATCCGCTATTAGGAAGGTGTGGGTGGGGATGTTCCATTGTTCAATAAAGGCCTTCATCCACCATGTTGGAGGAGAAGGATACTCGAAAAGCGAAACGTAGACGGCCGAGTATAAACCGATCCTCGTCAGGTGAGCCCTTTTCGCCGCTAAGATGTAGCGGGCCCATTGTAAATAGCCGGCGAGCGGTCGCGGGATCAGTCCAATATTATAAGCTTGTCCCCAAGGGCGTGCTTCACCCTGACAGATTCGCCTCCCCAAGATGTCTATCGCCGGCGGCGGCTGCACTGGGATGGCACCGATGGCGGGCTGGAGGAGATCGTCAGAATTCCAATTCTTAACCTCCACGGCATACTTCACCGGGGGCTCGTCCGCATAAGGGATCGTAACTATGGGCTCAGAGGGTGAACCGGAGCTGAAGCTGCGACGGCCTTGGATGATTTGGCTGTACCACCTTCCCCACAGGTGGAGTTTCTTGCACTCGGGGTCATGATCTTTAATCAAGGTGAACACCACCCGGTCCACTGGCGAATGGGGGAACCCTCCCTCCGAGCGAACGAAAGGGAAAGACAAATCTTCAGACATGTTTCCTGTAGAAAAAAAGCAAAAAAAAAATAATAACCGTTAGTGTTCCAATGCTTTACATTTTAAAGTCCTACATCACACTGCAATGCAGTGGGTAGGGGACCAAAGCGGGGCCCACAAAAATCTAGATGACGGCGCATCATTTGATAAGACAGTCCCATCATGGGATGAGACTGTCAGTTAATGAAAAGACCCCCAAGAGAATATCCTCATTGGAGGAAATCCCCAGAGACAAGGAGAAAATCTCCTTTTTTAGAGCAAAGCTCTGTCACAGAGTGACATTTGTCAAACTCTGGTCTCAGGGGAACCAGATTCCTCAAAAGAGCATAGCTCTGTGGTAATAATGGAAAGGTCCATCAATTTTTTTTGTTAACACTTAAAAGAATTAAAAATTTTCTTCATTTTTCAGATCTAAAAGATCTACATTTGATACAAGAGCAAAGCTCTGTTCATGGGTGAAAACCCATGGACCAGATCTCTGTAAATCTGTGAGTTTTTTAGAGCAAGGCTCTGTTGAAGAAACCCCAAAGGGGTTTTTTCTTTAGATCAAAGATCTATAAGAGCAAAGCTCTGTGAATTAAAATTTAATTTAAATTAATTTAATCTTCTTACTTAGAGTGATTCTGAGTTCTGAACTTTAAAGTTCTTGGGAAGAAGCAAGAGCAAGGCTCTGAGAGTTCTTAAGCAAGAGCAAGGCTCTGAATCAAAATTCTTGAAACGGTAAAGAAATTAAAGGACCAAGGGTCACATTTATAGGCGCCTGCGCCTCTTCACCTGACCCCCTTGATCCAACGACTAGGATCTCGCCACCGCTGCACTCACGTGCGCGCCACGTGAGCGCAACGGTGGGGGGGCATTTGTTTCCCCAATTTGAGCAAGGCTCTATTTGAATTTTGAAAATTCAAATTATTGAAGCAACGCTTCAGATCCCGTGAGCTACGCGCAACGCGCCACGTGTCAAAAGTTGACACGCCAGCGCAACGCCCAAGGCAGTGCGTCCAATCAGAGCAAGGCTCTTTAAAAAACATAAGCAACACTCAGTTGCGCAAACACGACTGCGCAAGTGCACCAAAGCGCGACACGTGTCTGCGCAGCTGCGCAAAAAGAGCTGCGCAAGCGCACCGCAGCGCGACACGTGTCTGCGCAGCTGCGCAAAAAGAGCTGCGCAAGCGCACCGCTGCGCGACACGTGTCTGCGCAGTTGCGCAAGCGCAGCTGCGCAAGCGCACCGCTGCGCGACACGTGTCTGCGCAGTTGCGCAAGCGCTTCACTGCGCGACACGTGTCTTCGCAGTTGCGCAAGCGCTTCACTGCGCTACACGTGTCACTCACTGGGGGAGTTGCGCAAAACAGAATAAATCTTGTTAAAACAAGAAGATTTTCTTGTATAAGGCAGGGGCCTTTGGATCAAAGATCCAACGGTGGGGAAAATTCCCCAAATCACTCGGAAAAGATTTATGTAACAAATTTAACTAATTTATGAGCACTATAAAAAGGACCCCAGACCTCATTTCAAGATCATGAAGATCTGGATAAAAAAAAGAAGAGAGAAGAGAACTCTGAAGAACCCCTTGAGAATAAAAAAAAAGGTAAAAACTTTTAAAATAAGAGAAAATTCTCTCAGGAATAGATCATTGATCTAAGAAGAAGATCAATGATCTTCAATAAATAAATAAATAAATAAATAAAAATAATAAAAAGAAAACAGTGCCTTGCACTTGCTATGAACTTTTGGTTCTCTGGAACAAGGAAAAAAAAACTTGTTTTATTTTCTTTGATCTAAATTTAGATCAAGAAATTAAAAAAGTGCTTTGCACTTCTGTTTTTTAATCTAAAAGATTCCTAGTGCTTTGCACAAATGCAATGCATTACTTGAGGGGCCAGGCCCAAATCAAAAAGACCTAGCAGGCCTAGAAAAGGGCAGAGCCCAAAACAAATTGATGCTCTGCATCTTTTCTGGGCAGAGCCCAAATAAAAGTAGAAAGAAATGCAATGTAAAAGCAAATAAAATGTCGGACATTTTCAACTGGACTCAGCCCAATCGTGGCCATAAGTCCTCAAATAAAATTGACTGAGCACGGTTGCTCCCTAAATCAACTTATATCCGGCCCGAGGGTACATCTCCGAACTCCTCTGACACATGTCGTTGTAATCATTCAACGTCGTCAGAGAGGTGACGGGTCCTGACGACCACACACATGAATATGGACTGAGGGGTCCTTAAACCCGTGGACCGAAACGTCCCTAAACTAATGTTGGACCGAAACGTCCCTAAACTAATGTCGGACCGAAACGTCCCTAAACTAATATTGGACCGAAACGTCCATAAACTAATGTCAGACCGAAACGTCCTTAAACTAACATTGGACCGGAACGTCCCTAAACTAATATTGGACCGAAATGTCCCTAAACTAATATTGGACCACCACGTCCTTAAACTGAAAAACGGACCACTACGTCCCTAAACTGGAACAATAGAGCCTCCAAATGCTCTTTTGCCGGATCTAAACGGTCCCGTTTAAGTTGATCTTAGCCTCAAATACAGCTAACGTATCCTTAGACATTTAAATAAACGATAAAACTCCAAATCAACTTTGGTTCACGGGTACATCTCTGAACTCCTCTAACATCCATCGTTGTAATCCTTCAGCGACGTCAGAGAGGTGATGAGTCCCGACGGCCATATATTAAATGGATCACGACGTCAAGTTGATCTTAGTCCAAAACAGGACTAACGTATCCTTGACGAACGTTTAAGTCGATCTTAGTCTCAATACGACTAACGTATCCTTAAACTAAAAACACCAAACCCAAATCTAAGTAAATACGGATTTGGACTAATCCACGTCCTACGGGCGACGGCATTACTCAGTCTCCGTATACAATCCACGGGTAACCACAAACACACACGATACGAAGTGGAATTCTGGAGAAGGAGAAAGTTGTTATCGCGATGCGGTAGCGTAATTAACTGCAGGGGCTTGTGCCTGCAGGGAAGAGCGTCCCCATAATCAAAAACCCCTCACCCTGAGGGGGAATCTGACGAAGTCTGCTACATCGGTCGCATCCGTCTAAACGTCCGATACATGGTGCCATAAATCAACTTGGCATCTTCGGAAAGGTAGACGGATAAAACTATATAGCATCTGCCCCGAATCTCAGGCAAGACGCAAAGTCTAGGCCGCCATTCGGAGGGGAACAGCACTCCGGTGACTTGCACCAATTTAAGAGAGCAGTGCTCTGTTTCAAAAGCCCAAAGCGCAGATCGTTCTGTGTTTGACACGTGGCGCTTCCTAGTGGCTTGCGCCAACCCAAGAGCACAACAGTGCAAATTTTACAAGTGCAGAGCACTGTTTAATATTTTGATCAAAACTAGATCAAAGAAAACAAGTTTTTCTTGTTTTCAGAGAACCAGTGGTTCATCAAAAGGCAATGCCTTTATACAGAAGTAAATTACTTCTTTATTATTATTATTATTATTATTATTATTATTTTATCCAAGATCTTGATCTTGTTCTTATATCATTGATCTCTTTTAGAAGAAATTCTTCTTTTATTCAAAGGTTTTTACCTTTTCTTTCTCTGAGCTCTTCTCAAAATTTTCTTTTAGAGGAGTTCTGTGTTTTTTTAGATTTGGAGTCTAGGGGCCTTTATATAGTTCCAATTGATTTGTTAAATCAGTTAAAGAGATCTTTCTCTGAGTGATTTAGGGATTTTTCCCCACTGTTGGATCTTTGATCCAAGGGCTCCTGTTTTACAGAAGAGAATCTTATTGTTTTAATAAGATTAGAAAGATCTTTCCAGAATTTTTCTGTTTAAATGCTGGCACGGCTGGCGCAACCGCACTTGCGCTGACACGTGTCGCGCAGCACAGAGCGCAGCGCAACTGCGCTGACACGTGTCGTGCAGCGCAGAGCGCAAGTTGCCTGAAGCGTTGCTTCCTTTATTTTTATTTTAAATAGAGCCTTGCTCTGATTGGGTGCGCTACCTTGGGCGCAGCGCTGGCGTGTCAGCTTTTGACACGTGGCGCGTTGCGCGTAGCGCAAGGAATCTGAAGCGTTGCTTCAATTTTTGAATTTTTTTGAAATTCAAGCAGAGCTTTGCTCTGATTGGGGGAAACAAAGATATACCGGTTTATCTTGCTTAATTGCGCATGTCTTGAACAAATTAGAGAGTAAGTTGTTTTGGATTAATTGTTATATTTGTGTTTGTGTGTGTATGAAATGATATAATATTAATGTCACCATTATTTGTTGAAAACAGAATTCATTTTAACGAGGTACGTGAGGGGCATCCTGATTGGAACGAAGAATGATTGGAAAAATATCATCAGGATAATTTTTGTGATTGGGTCACAGATCATGTAAGTTATTCGAATAACATTTTATTGCTATCAGTTTTAATCTAAACTTGTATCGTTATGTATTTTTCGTAAAATTTGTTTTGTTAGATCCACGATCCGAACTTGTCTGCATCATTTGAGAGTGATTCAAGATGTTTAGCTCAATTTACTAGTATAGAGGTTGCATATTACAAAGGATTTAGTGTCTTTGGATACAAATTCGAAGTTAAGGACATAGAAACATCTAGAACCACTCAGAATAGTGGGATTGCGATGGTAGGATCGGACGGTGTGATTTATTATGGGTACTTAAATTGTATACTCGGCATCCACTATCCCGGACGATCAGAACCCTTTTATATATTCCAGTGTACTTTATACGATACGCGAACCGATACGGATAAGTGGAGAAGCAATCTTGGGACTTGGAAAGATGAATATGGATTGACCAGTGTGAATACACTTCGATTTTACGGTCAGGAAGATCCGTTTACCTTTCCGAACCAAGCGTTCCAAGTATACTACTCACAGTGTTTGAAGCATCCGGGATGGAGTGTTGTATGCCGATGAAAACCCAGAGATGTCTACGATGTTCCAGAATTCGAGGACAGCGATGAGGATGAAGAAGAGAGAAGGCTTAGAGTGCTCCGACCGTCTGTTTCGAAGGACGGGTTGTCTTCGGCCGATTATGAAGTTACGTGGGTTAGAAATGACATCGACGATGAAATCCAAATAGATATGTATAATGCCCACAAAACGAAAAAGGTTATCAGTAATGTTATATTATTACTTCACATTTTACGATCTATACACATATAGTCAATGCTTTTAATGATTGTCTAATGTGTCCACGAACCGTTTATCTAGATTTGATGAAGACGACGGGAGCAGCGAGGGGCGGCAGGAGCTCCAGCCGCGGCACTGGCAGAGGCAGAGGCAGAGGCAGAGCGGTTATTCCGCCCGGAGAGCTGCGTAGGGAGCTTCAGAGGGCCGGTCTTGCACCCAGATCGGAGACCCCTTCGGATGCCTCCTTCCGTGTGGATTTTTCCACACCTCCAGGTATATTGCACGCATATCCATTTTGAATGTAATATTATAGATATTCATGCCTGTTTATGCCAAAATTACTTATATTATCAATGTTTGATTGTCTAGTTATTGGTGATGCTCCACATCAGGGACAGAGGCCACTCCCGCTCCACCAGGTATGTTTATATATCATATAGTGCATATATATTGATTTAGAATGCTATATCATAAATATGTTAGTTATATGTATTCCCTAGAGGCCATTACTGTACATATGATGTATATTGTAATGGATGCTTGGACATATATAGGGAGGACTTTCTTGCTCGACATGATAGTATGCTATCTGGCTGTACTTTATCTTAACATGCACTCTGATCGTCTCTATGTTACATGTTGATAAAGCCCTTAGGATATGTACTCGACTACTGGGACTATGATGAGATCATACTAGTGGGGCCACGGTAGTCGACGAGTACATCCTATAACTGTTCCTAGTCGAGGGTGTATCGAAACAGGGCATCGATACACCAGAGTAGACTAGCGTATACGCATCTTGACCCATATGATGGGCGATGGATGATCCCATATCCATCATTGTTTGACATCAAGGATGGTGTACGGGTGCTCAGTGGAGATTGGGTACACTGGACGGACTCGCCGAGAACTCCCAGATGGTATTATACCTCACGTTAGATGGCAGTTCTCCGGTGACACTGGTACAGAGTAGTCTGTTGACCCGAGACCGTCATAGAGTCTTGTGTGATTCCCACTGTGCTTTGATTTCCATCATACCATGTCCAAGAGAGCGTGCAAAAAGGTGGCTTTTGGGTAGAGTCCCGAATCACATGGAGGCAATGAGCAATAGGAGGGGATTCGTCTCTCCCGGTATATGGAGTTGATGGTGCGCTGTGTTCGATTGGCTATAAATGGAAATCCCTGGCCAGGGTTGCTGAGATTTACTGGTAAGTGTTATCATTAGTTTCTCGAACAGTTATAGACCTCATATCGACACGACTTATCGAGCTACTGGGGTCTGACGTTTACCACCCCTAGGCGAGATATGAGACATATCAGACGACGAGACCAGACTTTACGGGAGTGTTACTGATTGAATTCACAGGAGAATGTACAGGCTTGCTTGTTGATCTTCTGAGCGCTCAATACCTGGGTGGCTGTTACGTTTAGCCGACCGCTTGCAGGTTGTGGGTGTTTGATATGATCATCACCTACTGCCGGCGTATTGACGATTCTTTAGAGTCCTACACAGAGGTTTCTTGACTCAGGCAAAACGGAGTAGGAGCACATATGTGATATGTGCGGGACTGAGGATAATGCGGTATATGATACCGTATTGGATTCTCGTCATATAAGATATCGGCCGGGTATATGTGATATAGCCGGGTCATCGTATTAGTCGGTTATTTGTGAAATAGCCGGATTATCGGATCAAGTGTTGATTCGATAATTTAATGTATAATAATATATATGATATATTAAATTAGATTAACTAATATTAGCTCACTAAAAGATTCATTTTCTCACGGGATAATACATTGATATATATGCGATATATGTTAATTGTATTATTTTCTATTGTTACAAAATAGATTGTATATGTGATATATAATATTGTAACATGTTAGGGTTACAAATTTAACAATGGTTTAGGGTTTAAACTTGGTTAGGGTTTGGATTAGGGTTAGCTTTTACATGAAGCTTCATGAAGCTTTGACTTTGTGTTTTGCTTGATATTTTGTGAAGATATTATGTTAACCCAATCCAAACCATTAACTCTAGTTAATTCTCTACAAGGGTTAACTCCTTCATGCTTAACCCTTGGTTAGATTTGTAACCACTACATTAATTCATTATTCATCACAAAAGGATTGAGCTCTTCTTCTTGCTTCTTCCTCCTTGATGAAAAGCTTCACTAGCTTTTTCATAAGTGATGTTTATATGTGAGAATATGAAAACAAAAGAGAGCAAAAATCATACTTCATCATTCTCATCTATCCTTGCCATTTGGATGAGGGTGTTAACTTCTTTTAGTGAGTGTTAGCTTGTGTTAACGAAACTTCAAGGTAGATCATCTTTGTTATCGAAAATCGGAAGCAAGCTTGCACCTTTCTCTTCTTGGAGCCTCTCGAGAGTTCGGAACACGATGATCGCAGCGAAGGGACTTCAACACGGAGCTTAAGAAGTGAAGGACCGGATCTACAAAGGTTGTAATCTCTCTCACTTAGTGTTAAAGTGAACATGTTAGTTTTCGCATAAACTCTAGTTTAAAGATCCGGCTTTGGGTTGTTCGGCACGGCTAAAATTTTAATCGGGCATGGTTGATGACTCGTAGACCCTTGTGCGCGTTCTTAACATCCCTACAGTGGTATCAGAGCCAAGCTAGAGTTTTAGGCTAAATATAGACGAAGTTTAAAGTCCGATCGAACCCGGAAACCCCGATATTGACCCCTCTCTGGACTTTTTTAAAAATATTGATTTTTTCTGGATTACAAATGCTCAGAAAATTAAGCAGGAAAAACTAAGAATTACTGTGAAGTACGGCCCATTAACTCGATTATATGACTGCGGAACCGCGGCCAAACCAAGGGTTTGGCCGAGGTTCCACGGCTACAATTTTGAATTAGTCCCTGGAACTTCATATATTTATTCTTAGGTCCTTTCTTGTCATTTTTTTCTGGGAATATTTTAAATACACTCAAGTGTTGAGTATTCTAGGGTTGTATTGGGGACTTGTTGATTCGATCGGATAATTTAACTTTGTTTATTTTTCCCGGATAATTTTAGAAACTGTTAAAAAGTTCGAATGGATATCAATAGCTCATTTTTCCCCCTGCCGGAAAATTTCCAAGCGTTGGATTTTCCGTAGTTTAAGAACGTTCTAAGTTGTGCAAGTAACGCGGTAGACCCTCTAGAAGACAACAAACCTTAACTCGATTATGTGACCGTCTTAAACTGCCTCTGAACCTTAGGGTTTGTGGCAGTACGGCGTGCCACATGTGAGGCGTTGGCTTGACCCTTCTACGGCTGGACCATTGGTACTGTAGCATGTGATGGATGTTTTTAAATTAATTTCAAGTGTTGAGAACTATTTGGGAAAACTTGAGCGTTTGAATATTCGATCGGAAAGTTTAACATTGTTTATTTATCTAGAATGCGATACAATATTTGGAATCCACAAGTAGTTATGAGATAACTAATTTGAATGTTATAAACATAGCAGTTTAGTCTCAGATGATCGGTTGCCACGGGATTTTGATGCGATCAAAAGTCTGTTGCAATCACGTAGCGTACACGGATACTCGCCGGGTAAACTTAACAGACAGCCATGCCCCATAGCCCCGACCAAGTGACTGTAGGAGAACCCCGTCGCCAAAAGCATCCGTTCGGGTGCTCGCGGTAGTGGTGTTCCGCCTTAGTGCACTTCGTCGACGGTATCGGGGGTGCGGCCGTCTACTGAAGTTTGCGACGAGCATTCGATCTGGATGTCGGGAATCTTGTTGAATTGCCCAACTAGAAATTGAAAAGTGTTTTCGATAAAGAGACTAAAATGCGGGGTTTATAATTGTTAGGCATGCGATGTCTAAGGAATTCATTTGGTTAGGCATGCAATGTCTAAAGAGGTTGCGGATTCCAACTGTTGTAGTTTTACACTTTCTTTTCTGTGACCGTAAGCGTAGTATGTGGTGTATCGCCGGCTTTGTTGCTATACATCAACGACAATCGGGATACGCATACTTGCTTACGTTGATGATATGAGATATTATGTGTTGCTGTGATATGTTATATTGGATCGTTGCGTTTTGAATAGCCGGGGGTTTTATGTGAGATGAGAGTTTTTCTTTTTCATTCATGTAAAATTCATTTGTATGTAATTTTCTTTTATTGGGGCACTTCCGAGCTGAGGATGATGTCACAATTGTATATTATTTACTTTTCTGCATTAGCTAGACCCAAGGCGGGGAGCACAAGTAACCGGGTTCTAGGGTCCAGTGGGAGACCATCTCGAGGAGTCGAGACTGGGTCTCCTAACCCTAGAATTGGCAGTGTTGCTTGCCGCTCTTGTAGGGGTCTTGGGATGCGGGTTTGGCTATTCATCGCGACAGTAGAATCCGTGTTTTATACAGGCTCGTATTGAAAACACGGACATCCTAGTATATCCAATATTTCATATATGTTCTTCTGCTGCAATGTTCTGTGATGAGATCATATTACTGCCTGAGACGAATGTTTATATTATATATATGAGATATATGTTATATTGCATATTTCGTTTCAAATGTGATGCTTGTGAAGCATATTAAAATGGGACTTCATTAATGAGATTAATGAAACTAAAAGAAACCTAAAAATGTTGTAGAAACTTGTTTAAAAACTGGTAGCTCTAGTTCTTGCTTTGCATAGCGGTGTTCCTTGTAGAACATCCAGCACCTTATTCGATAAGGAAAGAGCCGAGATCTCTTCACCGGGAGTGACCTCTTTAGTGAAACTGGCAGATGCTACAAAATCGGTTTGTCTTTTGATTGCTACTATAGTTTTTGCTTTGCATAGTGATATTTATGAAATATCCTGCACCTTATTCGATGAGGAAAGGGCCGACAATCCCTTCACCGGGAGTGACCCCTTTAGCAAAACTAGAAAAGCCTCAAAAACATTCCATTTAAAATCCCTCGATTCTACAATGATATCAAGTTCATTACGCAAAAGGTTTTCTTAAAAACCTGTCGTATCCCTCCGTCATTTCAGATAAGTACTAGTTAGTATTCGTGCTACGTTTGTTGACTATGTTAAGGCGTAGTATGCGGTAGCTGATTAGTGCTAATCTGTATAAGCATATGATGCGATTGGATTAGGGTAGTCGTGCGACTTTTTTGATTATGTTAAGGGTCGTGCGGGTGGGTTTAATTCAATCGGGAAATGACGGGTTGAACTTAACTAGCACTTATGATTTGTTGACTATGTTAAGGTTATATAGCTGCTAGGGGTAAAATATTATTGGGAATTTCAAGTGTTGAAATTTGCAATGAGATTGCATACCTTCTATGACATAGTTGGATCCCGATACCCGCTGCGACTAAGAGTTACTCCTGGGAGAGTTTTACACATTACAATTAGCCGATCAAGTAGGTGTCTAGAAAGGTGTTAACGGGGTTACGCCCCTGGAAAAATGAGGTTTACTTTAATTAGGTTCGTGCGAAAGCACGGGGGACCTCCCTCAAAGTACCGACACTGGCCTGGCTGAAAGATTAGCGAACTTGTAGCGTGCAATTAATCCCGGCTAGTCTTTACTTTTAGGGTTTGAAGGAAGATTTGATTAAAACAGTGGGAGACATCCTGATTAGATATATTAGATAACCAATCTAATCTTGCAAAAGCATACGCTGAGTGTTTTCTTCTCTCTCTCCAGGTAGCGACCATATCACGCCTTAATCAAAATAATAATATGGAAGAATTGACCGAACCCGCTTGTTATACTGAGCTGGGGAACGTTGGTCCCTCCCCAACTTATAAATGTTATAAGACAGAGCAGGAAATTAGGGAATACTAGATTTCCCGTGCCGCCCAAACGAAGAAAGTGCATGTTGATGCATCATCTTCGGGTGTGTTCATTATAGAGAACTGTTTCTCAGTATTCTTTACGTCCTGGGTATGAGATACCGGATCAGGATCCCACATATGTAATCTGTTACATGGGCTACAGATAGGTAGAGAACTGAGAACGGGTGATAAGTTTCATGAGATAGAAAATGGTGCAAGTGTTGCAGCCAAGTCTGTTGGTCACTATCATCCTGTATTACCAGAATACATTGATTCTGAACGAATGTTATTAGATACCGAACCTGATATACAACATCATATCAGTCTCTTTATTAGTAAAGAAAGGATATAATTTTGTATTGTTGGATAATGTTTTGAACATTTCCTATATCAAAAGTTGATGGGTTCAGGTACATTATCTAAAAGCATTGACGTTCTAAATCAAACTACAATTCTTAGTATACAGAACACACACGAGAGGAAGAGTTCAGAAATGAACGAATCCTTCTTGAGGCATTGTAGACTAGGTCATATCAATGCGACCCGACTAGCTATGTTACATTTAGATGCATATTTAAATAAATTTGAATTTACATCTTATGAAACTTGTCGGTCATGTCACAGAGATAAGATGACCACAGCTCTGTTTATTGGAAACAGAGAAAGAGTTAGTGAACTCTTGGGATTGATACATGCTGATGTATGTAAGTCTCCTGTCTACACATGCCAAGACTAGTTCTTTGTACTTCATTACATTCTCTGATGATCTCTCAAGATTCGGACATATGTTCCTGTTGAAACACAAGTCTGAACCTTTTGAGATATTCACAGAATATAAGTAAGAAGTAGAGAACAAAAAAAAACGGGTATAAGTATTATGTCCTTTGATGAGATCAAGGAGGAGAATACTTGAGCATGGAATTCCTGGACTATTCTAAAGGAGAATGAGATTCTCTCTCAGCATTACTCCTCCTTATACACCATAGCACGATGGTATATCGGGGCGGAGCAATAGCATCCTATGTGATATGGTGTGCTCTATGATGAGTACTACTGAGTTTCCTATTTCCTTTTGGGAGTTATGCAATTGAGAAGCTGCATACCTATTGAATAAGGTTCAAATCAAATCAGTTTCCTACCACTTCATATGTGATATGGAATGGGAAGAGCCCGTATCTTAAGTATGTTAAGATTTGGGGTTGTCCGGCCTATGTTTGAAAAGCAATATCCGGACAAGCTCGAGGTAAAGTCAGATCTGTGGAAGTTTGTTGGATATCCCAAGCATTCACAAGGGAATATCTTCTACCAAACCGAGAAACAAAAGTGTTTTATTTCTCAACATGCCACCTTTGTGAAAGGGAATTTCTTGTGAAGAAATTAGCGGTCATAAGGTAGAACTGGAAGGAGTTCCAGCTATACAAACTACAACAGATAATTTGATAGAATCAAAGGATTCAATAGTAACTAATGAACCTCAGCCTCTTCGCCGATCTAGTAGGGTTCCTCACCCACCTGAGAGATACTTCGGTTTCTCTATGACAGTGGGAGCGAGGATTGCATCATGAGATGATGACCCAACTAGTTTCGAGCTGGCCATCAGGAGTGAGATTCTGTAAGAATGGCTGGATGCTTATCGATCTGAGATGGAATCCTTATACACCAACAAAGTATGGCCTTTGGTTGCTCTATCTGAAGGGTTAAATCCCCATCAGGAGCAAGTATATCTTGAGAAGATTACTAGGTGTACATGGAAAAGTTGAGACTTTCAAAGCTATGCTTAAGTCCATCCAGATCCTATTTGCCATGGCTACATACCATGACTACGATATCTGGCGGTTGGGTGTCATGACTGCTTTTCTAAATGTTGATTTGGAAGAGAGCGTCTATAAGTACACAGCCAGAGGGCTTCGTAGACAGTGGGAGCAGCGGAAACGTGTGCAAGATGTTTTATGTGATAAAGCAGGCATCGCGGAGTTGGAACGTCTGTTTTGATGTGGTAGTCAAAGAGTTTGACTTCATCAAAATGGTAGATGAACCTTGTATATACAAAAAGGTAGTAGGGAGTATGTAGTGATCCTCGTAGAGTACGTGGATGATATACTCTTGATAGGGAAGGAGTTTCCTATGCTACGATCGGTCAATCTCCGCTTATCACAAGGATTCTCCATATAGGATCAAAGTGATACCTCCTATATCCTGGGTTTTGGATTTATGAGATAGATCTAATTGGATGTTAGGATACTCACTAGTTGTAGTGAGATAGTATCAATCGATCCTGGGGAGAATCACTGGAAAGGTTCCAGGATGATAAGGACGACTGAATGTCAGTCGCAGGCATTGTCTTTACCCTCAATGGAGGGACGGTATGTTGGAAGAGTTCCAAGTTAGATACCGTGACATACTAGACGATTAAAGGCAAGATACATCGTTACCAAAGATGCTACCAAAGAGGCAGTCTGGATACATATAAGTTCATGAGATGAACTTCGTTCCTACCATTGTGTGACAATGGAGTTGCGGCTTTTGCCAAGGAACCCCCCGTCCCATTTGAAATCCAGATATAATTCTTAGGCAGTATCACCTGATCATGGAGATGGTTGATCTCCAGGGAGATCGAGGTTAGGAGAGTAGACACAGAGGACGACATCGCGGATCCACTCACAAAGGCCTTTTTCCCAGTAGAGACTTTTATGGGATGGTTGAGTATGAGATACTTCAACCACAGCTAATTGTTGGGTATGTGATACCACAACAGATGGCCCTAGTGCAAGTGGAAGATTGTTAGTTATATGTATACCCTAGAGGCATTACTGTACATATGATGTATATTGTAATGGATGCTTAGACATATATAGGGAGGACTTTCTTGCTCGACATGATAGTATGCTATCCGGTTGTACTTTATCTTAACATGCACTCTGATTGTCTCTATGTTACATGTTGATAAATCCCTTAGGATATGTACTCGACTACTGGGACTATGATGAGATCATACTAATGGGGCCACGGTAGTCGACGAGTACATCCTATAACTGTTCCTAGTCGAGGGTGTATCGAGATAGGGCATCGATACACCAGAGTAGACTAGCGTATACGCATCTTGACCCATATGATGGGTGATGGATAATCCCATATCCATCGGTGTTTGACATCAATGATGGTGTACGGGTGCTCAGTGGAGACTGGGTATACTGGACGGACTCGCCGAGAACTCCCAGATGGTATTATACCTCACGTCAGATGGCAGTTCTCCGGTGACACTGGTACAGAGTAGTCTGTTGACCCGAGATCGTCATAGAGTCTTGTGTGATTCCCACTATGCTTTGATTTCCATCATACCACGTCCAAGAGGGCGTGCAAAAATGTGGCTTTTGGGTAGAGTCCTAAATCACATGGAGGCAATGAACGATAGGAGGGGATTCGTCTCTCCCGGTATAGGGAGTTGATGTTGCACTGTGTTCGATTAGCTATAACTGGAAATCCCTGTCCAGGCTTGCTAAGATTTACTGGTAAGTGTTATCAATAGTTTCTCGAACTGTTATAGACCTCATATCGACACGACTTATCGAGCTACTGGGGTCTGACGTTTACCATCCCTAGGCGAGATATGCGACATATCAGACGAGACCGGACTGTACGGGAGTGTTGCTGATTGGATTCACAGGAGAATGTACAGACTTGCTTGTTGATCTTCTGAGCGCTCAATACCTGGGTGGCTATTACGTTTAGCTGACCGCTTGCAGCTTGTGGGTGTTTGATATGATCATCACCTACTGCCGGTGTATTGACGATTCTTTAGAGTCATACACAGAGATTTCTTGACTTAGGCAAAACGGAGTAAGAGCACATATTTGATATGTGCGGGACTGAAGATAATGCGGTATGTGATACCGTATTGGATTCTCGCGATATGAGATATCGGCCGGGTATATGTGATATAGCCGGGTCATCGTATTAGTCGGTTATTTGTGAAATAGCCGGATTATCGGATCAAGTGTTGATTCGATAATTTAATGTATAATAATATGTATGATATATTAAATTACATTAACTAATATTAGCTCACTAAAAGATTCATTTTGTCACGGGATAATACATTGATATATATGCGATATATGTTAATTGTATTATTTTCTATTGTTACAAAATATATTGTATATGTGATATATAATATTGAAACATGTTAGGGTTACAAATTTAACAATGGTTTAGGGTTTAAACTTGATTAGGGTTTGGATTAGGGTTAGCTTTTGCATTAAGCTTCATGAAGCTTTGACTTTGTGTTTTGCTTGATATTTTGTGAAGATATTATGTTAACCCAATCCAAACCATTAACTCTAGTTAATTCTCTACAAGGGTTAGCTCCTTCATGCTTAACCCTTGGTTAGATTTGTAACCACTACATTAATTCATTATTCATCACAAAAGGATTGACCTCTTCTTCTTGCTTCTTCCTCTTTGATGAAAAGCTTCACTAGCTTTTTCATAAGTGATATTTATATGTGAGAATATGAAAACAAAAGAGAGCAAAAATCATACTTCATCATCCTCATCTATCCTTGCCATTTGGATGAGGGTGTTCACTTCTTTTAGTGAGTGTAAGGTTGTGTTAACGAAACTTCAAGGTAGATCATCTTTGTTATCGAAGATCGAAAGCAAGCTTGCACCTTTCTCTTCGAGGAGCCTCTCGAGAGTTCGGAACACGATGCTCGCAGCGAAGGGACTTCAACACGGAGCTTAAGAAGTGAAGGACCGGATCTACAAAGGTTGTAATCCCTCTCACTTAGTGTTAAAGTGTTTAACATGTTAGTTTTCGCATAAACTCTAGTTTAAAGATCCGGCTTTGGGTTGTTTGGCACGGCTAAAATTTTGATCGGGCATGGTTGATGCCTCGTAGACCCTTGTGCGCGTGCCTAGCATCCCTACAAAATATACACACATTCTTTTTGCTCTTACTTAGATAGTAATTTTTATTATTGTCTACCTGTAGGTGGTGACACCACCGCACCTGCGGGTATGTTTATATATCCTATAGTGCATGCATATTGATTTAGAAAGTTATATTATTTATCTACACATTCTTTTTGCAATTACTTATATAATCTATTTTTAATTTTCTAATTATAGGTGGTGCGTCCACATCTGACGCATGGGCCACTCCTACCACTTCCGTACCCTCCGCACCCTCCGCATCGTCTGTAGGTTAGTATGAATAAATATAAAATATTTATTCATTTTACATATGCTCTATAGAATAAATATGAACTTCATGGAAATTTAGCGTCAATGTTTATTTTTTAGTTGGAGGGGATGCGTCCGCATCCGGGACACCGGCTGTTCCTCACCGGAGGAACTATCGTCCCGCTTGTACTGCTGCCCGGGCCCAGGCTCGTGCTTTAGTCACCGGAGGTATATATCACACTTCAATTTTCATTTAACCTTGATTTCTTAATACAACTTTTTCTTAATATTGATTGTCTTGATATTTCTTGCAGGCGCAGGGCCTCCCCATCCCCAGAGGGGGACTCGAGGGCCGAATCAGTCCCATAGGCTGAGGCCTGACAGAGCTAGAGGGAGGCAGCATTCCTCCTCTTTTTTACCCTTGACTATCGCTATACCGGTCCTCATGCCGAGAGCTTCGGCCGGTATATAGGGGATGAGAGACGGCTCATGAAGAACTATCCACTTCACGTTGAGTGGGACAAGCAGCACCGGCGCTCATTCGCCCTCTTCTTTGATCAGGCTCGGGTATTAATATATATTTTCATTTGATTTATCCAATATATTTATTTTTAACAATTGCAATCTAATAACAATGTTTTTTTTTGTATTTTCAGTTGGATCACGATTTTCAGCCTGTACCCGACCCTGATCACCCTGGGAGGTGCTCGACCTTCATGCTCTGTACAATGGCCTGATGAAGAACATGCAGACCAAGGTCCGATACAACAGGAATGAGCTGAAGGCCGACTACTACTCCTTGTGGATGGTGACCCCCGAGGCAGACAGAGCGGCCCTCCTATCTACTCCGGCCTTTGCAAGAGTCGACGTAGAGACATGGCCTCTATTGTGCGAATATTTCGACTCTCAACGCAAACAGGTATGTATTTTAAATGTAATTCATTGTTTAGGATATAATTTAATTTTTTTTGTTCCTTAATTAGAAAACTAAATGTGAATGCGTTGTGCAGAAACAGGCCGCTCAAAATATAGAGAATAGGAAGTCGGCGAAGAGGGGTCGCCCCACTTACACAGGTGGCTCGAGGAATATTACTCGAGCCATGGAGTTATCGGTAAATTACAATAGACCGGGCTTTGTGATATAATGCAATATTAAGAGTTATTTTCTAATATATCCAATATTAAGAGTTATTTTCTAATATTGCAGACAGCTCAGACCCTGGCGTAAGGTGGTACATCGAGCGTGCAGTCCGCATATCTTGCCGTCCACGGCACCTCGACAGATCCCGCCACGGGCGAGCTTCGATATCCCGACGTCGCTACCCAGGAGTATTGCATAAGTGTTAATATTTATTCAACCCATATTTGAAATTTTAGTTTTGGAACGTTCAAATTTAAATTTTATACTTATACTTTACTGCTTAATGTGGGTGTAGGAGCAGGTGGTTGAGCAGGCCGAGGCATTGGGGATCGATTTTACCGGACAGAGCGATCCGAGGCTGCTGACCCCAGTCCTGGACGCCGCACACGGAGGGCACCACAGAGGTTGCGAGAGAGGCCGGGGACTGGGCCCTAGCAGGGCCATATGAGGTTGGACTCCACCCCGGCGGTTACTTCCTCCGTCTCCAGCAGGAACTGGAGAGCTTGAAGGCCACCGTTCAGGAGTCGAAGGAGATGCTGGTATGTATACTACTTAATAGTAAAATATCATGTCATATTATAGATATCAACATATCTAAAATTAGTACGTAGCCTGAGCTTATTTGGTTGTAGACTTTGCTTTGATTAATCATACATACATATCTAATTAAAATAAACTACGGTTTTCCAAACTAGATATCCAAATGGGGTTTCGAAATAACTTGATAATGATACGAATTCGAATAATGCACAGTTCTTACACGCTTATTACACACATTAGGTCCAGACGCGACAGGGTACATCGGCTGAGCCTCCACATGCATCTCCTTCGGCTGCGGCTCCGCAAGCCACTATATCGGCTGCGGTTCCGCAGACAGCTCCTATAGCTCCACCGCCCGCTCAGACTCCCTCAGCCGTGGCTCCGCAAGCCACTTCCTCGACGGCGGCTTCGCAGACCACATCGCCAGCTCCACAGCCCGCTCAGACTCCCGCACACTCCGAATTGCATGATTTATTGACCGAGGAGCAGGCGCGCCAGATTCTAGCGTTTATCAGAGGTGGAGCTGGACCGAGCTAGGGTAGATTTTTGATTCTTATTTTTTGAAACATGTATTTATTTATAAGATACATATTAATTGTACTACATTTTGGACGATATTGATATTGGTGTTCCTACGGTGTTTATATTTATATCATATTCTGTATTTTGGTTTCTTTTGTATATTATATGCGTGAGATGTGATTATGAATACTGCGATATATGTTGTGTGATGATTAATTTTATATTTGATTGATGTATATATTATTGTGCACAGGGCGAGAAAAAAATAGGCAGCTCTTTTTTTTTAAAAAAAACTGATAATATGTACCTACGGATTAATCCGTAGGTACACACTTTGCCGATACGGATTAAACCGTAGGGGCAAAATATCAGAATAACTGATATTTTCCCCTTGATCTCAGTATCAGGGGGTTGAGCTTGCCCCTAAGGATATATCCATAGGGGCAAACAAATGCCCCTACCCAGTTATCCGTAGGGGCAAAATATCAGGATTCCTGATATTTTGCCCCTACGGATAGGTACCTACGCATGTATCCGTAGGGGCTATTACTTGGCCCTACGGATTCATCCATAGGTACAAGTAATCTATTTTAAAAAACCGTAAATAAAATAAATTTTTTCCCCTACGGCTTATTCCGTAGGGCAAACAGGACCTACACAGAACTCCGTAGGGGCAAATTTTTGTCCATAGAGGCAAGTTCAGGGCTTCAAGTTGCACCTACGGCGTTTGTACCTACAGGGTATTTTCTTGTCCCTACAGCTATATCCGTAGAGGCAGTGGTTTGCCACTATGGATAAATCCATAGGGGTAACCCTTATTTATAGTAGTGTAACATTACGGCACAATAATACGGCATGGTCCGCATGTGCCAAAACTAGCATGTAACAAGTATAAAATACTTGCTTTGAAGCGACGAACACACGAACGGAATGACGACGGAGACACAAAGCATGATGCAACACAAGATCTCGACGTCGAATGCTTGGCTCAAATATAGATGTTGCAATCGAGAGAACAAGAAGAAGAAGACAACGGAGACATGACGTTGAAGATGACAGCGAGGTCTAGGGCTGCTGCTGCATGGGGAAGTTGAAAGCTCGGCCAAGGGCCTTAAGCCAGCCATGGTGGTTCCATACACTTGTACAATAAAAGACTCAACTCAGAGATGATGCTCTTTGTAAGTCAATGTCGCATACCCCACACGGTTTTTGGGGAAGTGGAATTTACAAAAAACCATTTTATGACTTGCAACATCGACCTATCATACAGGATCTTTTCGGAAACCTTAAATAGCTAAACACTTAGAGATTCCAAACTACTATGGTAGATTTTTATACCTCCTTGATTCTAGTCATTCGGGCCTTCTTCTCCTTTTCTTGAGCTCCTAGAAAGTGTGGATCTAGCTCGGTCATCGGCCCCCTCGTGTCGAAGACGATCCACCCGAGATCTATGGTTCAAGCTCAAACCTCAAAACTAAGGTAACTAAAATACCTAGTTCTCTAATCTAGGTAGCCTAGGAGATATAGAGAGTTAATTGGATTATTTTATCTCAAATGAACCTAGGATTCACAACACATGTGAGAGTTAGGGTTTGAGAAAGAAGGAGGAGAACAATGGAGAGAGAATGAGAGAGAACAAATGAACAAGTGATCAAGGCTAGTGAAGAATGGCTCATTCTTTTCTCACATCAAGCATGCATTATTTTCAATAGAAAATTGTAGCCATGCTTCAATAGTAAGTGCAAATCAATAAACTAAAAATTAACCATGCTTCACCCATGCCACAAATATCTCCATTTTTCACCCCATTAATCTATTTTCCAAAAATAGATTAAACCAAAATGAGGTGTCCCCTTCTAGAAGCATCTCTTGTAAAATTACAAGAATGCCCTCACCGTATATACATACCCGTATTCATACTCCAAAAAATATGAATACAAAGAGATAAAAATAATCCAATAAAATAATGCTAGAATCCGACTTAATCCTAAGCCCACTAATATTATCCGTCTGAACAACATCCGTGCAGCTAGTACACGTATATGATCGGAACTGTAACGACTCTGAAATCACTGTACAGAAATTTTCTTGTTAATGTACAGAAAACAGTATTACAGCCTGTGTATGAGTTATAAGTTAAATTTGTTTAATAAAAGCAAGAACAAGCTTGTAGCTCACTGGTAAACCCCCTGCACTGTTGTGACGTAACTTGTGTGTTCGATTCCCATCAAACACAATTATTCTTTTCTGATTTTTCTTTTTATTTTTGGAAGCCTAAAAGGTTGCACGTGCAATACACGGGGAAATGAAAAGTTCAGAAAAATCAAACATGCACAAAATGGAGTAAACACAGAATAACCCATGTGGCACGAATCTCGAGACCAACCAACGAAATCCGACCGGCCATTTCATGATTTCGGCCGGTGGGGACGGTCTTGATGCATCAAAATTGCTCCGTGCTTTGTACACTAGTCTTTTCAGCTCCTCTTAACTCCTCTGCACTTTTTGATTTTCCTTCAATCAAACGGAGACCTTTCACCCTTTTAAAGCTTTTTAATCCAAAATTTTATTTTCCAAACCCTAATTCTCCACTATAAATACCACCCCACACTTTAGCTCAGCACCATTCTGAAAATTATAGCAAAATTCTCTCAAAAAGTTTCTAAGTGCAAGTGGAGTAAAGTGAAGTTAGCGAGCAAGCTTCTTCCGTCGAAGATCGAAGCCGATTCTGGAGCTCCCGTGATGCCACGAAGCCTCCCTCTTCTTCCTAACTCTTTCCTTGATATATTCAAACTATAAGTCTTTCCCAACTCTTCTTCTTTTCATTGAAATTTATCTTCAAATCATATATTGGTAAAGTCGAGTTATTACTGATACATTTCTTTTCTAAAACCTAGAACTCCCTTTTCCTTTGTAATTTGGTCAATTTAATTTTACCACATTACTTGTAACCTTAAATACCAATATTTAGAATCAAGTTTAACCAAGATTCTCAGGTGAAACAACCATAATTGATCTTTTTCATTAAAATACCTTGAACTTTGTTATCACCTCTTTTCGATTTGGTTAAAACTATATCTTTAGGAAAAACTTCACGGGGTAACGATCTACCCCACACGTACACTTTGGTTTCATAGCACGATGTCTATTTGTATGTATATTTGTTTCGAAGAATAATATTTACAATAAAATACCACATATTTTAAAATCGGGTTTCTTTTAAAGCGGTATTTCGTATTCTTTTGCAATTATGCATCTACAAATCTCGTTAGGGAACCCGCTAATAGATAGTGCAGATTATCGCATATCCCGAAGATAGTAGAGCGAGATGCAGCACTCCTCACGGAGTATTTGAAAGTATATAAAATACAGGTTTTAAGAAATACGAATTTTCTAAATAAAACTAATTTTTAAAAATTATATAAAATTATAATTCCATATTTTCAAAAGATTATGAAACTATATTTTTATAAAAATGAAAAATGAAAAATGTTAATAAAATACCATCAAGTTACCAAAAAGGGTAAGTTTTCAATAAAATACCATAAAGTTTTAAAAGCTAAATATTTATCATTAAAATACCCCAATAATTAAAACATATACTCATGAAAACCCTAAATGTTATAAATCACCCTCGATATTTATGTTCCCCTCCGAAAGACGGGGCAAAGACGCGGCGGACGTCTTGCCTGAATTTCGGGGCAGATGCTAATTGGTGCTATCCGTCCACCTCTCCGAAGATACCAAGTTGATTTATGGCACCATGTATCAAAGGTTTAAAACGGATGCGGCTGATGTGGCAGACTTCGTCAGATTCCCCCTCGTTTGAGGTTTTTTTTTATTGTGGGGACGCTCTTCCCTGCAGGCGCAAGCCCCTGCAGTTAATTACACTACCGCATCGCGGTAACAACTTTCTCCCTCTCCATATGGTCACTTCGTGTCGTGGATGTTTGTTTTGTGTTTGGTTGCTCGTGGATTGTATACGGAGACTAATTTGTCGCCCGTAGGTCGTGGACTTGTCCAAATCCGTATCTTTCTTTGATTTGGGTTTGGGGGTTTGGGTTTAAGAATACGTTAGCCTCATTTGAGACTAAGATCAACTTAAACATTTGTTAAGGATACGTTAGTCTCATTTTAGACTAAGATAAATTTAACTAGATCATTTAGATCCAAAAAAAGAGTGTTTGGACTCTATTGTTTAGTTTAAGGACATTGCGGTCGATTAGTTTAAGGACATCTCGGTCCATTGTTAGTTTAAAGACATCGCAGTCGAGGTTAAGGACATCATAGTCCGTGGGTTTAAGGACCCCACAGTCCAATATTAGTTTAAAGACATCACGGTCGAGATTAAGGACATTATAGTCCTTGGGTTTAAGGACCCCACGGTCTAATGTTAGTTTAAAGACATCACGGTCGAGGTTAAGGACATTATAGTCTATGGGTTTAAGGACCCCACAGTCCGATATTAGTTTAAAGACATCACGGTCGAGGTTAAGGACATCATAGTCCATGGGTTTAAGGACCCCACAGTCCAATATTAGTTTAAAGACATCACGGTCGAGGTTAAGGACATCATAGTCCATTGGTTTAAAGACCCCACAGTCCAATGTTAGTTTAAAGACATCACGGTCAAGGTTAAGGACATCATAGTCTATGAATTTAAGGACCCCACAGTCCGTAGTTTAGATACGTTATAGTCTATGAAATGTGTGGTTGTCAAGACCCGTCACCTCTTTGAAGACGTTGAGGAATTACAACGAAAAATATCAAAGGAGTGAAGAGATGTACCCTTGAACCAAGGTGGATTAAGTGATCTGTAGTCCAATTTAGAACTAAGATCAATTAATTATATTATGAGCACATTGGCTCAGTTAAATCTGAATTGAGGACTTATGGCCAACTTGGGCTAAGTCCAATTAAGTTTGAAATATTGGCCCTTTGTTGGACCATCAAGCATTTGTCTGGGTTCAGCCCCCTCATCATTCAGCAATGCTTAAACAAGAGTTTGAGGGCTTTGGTAAAATTTTTATGTTTGACTGAGCATTGAACATTATAGCTCTGAATTTTACTCAATTTTGAGATTCAGTCGAAAGGGAGGCTTTTGCCTCTGGAAAATTAGCCAATTTGGCTAAAAATAGTGTTAAACACTAGAGAACAGCAGTGTTAAAGACCGAAAATAAAGCTATCAAATTAGTGTTAAACACTAGAAGACAACAGTGTTAAACACTGGAAATAAAATTCTCAACTTAGTGTTAAACACTAGAAATAAATTCTCAAATTAGTGTTAAACACTAGAAGACAACAGTGATAAACACTGGAAATAAAACTCTCAAATTAGTGTTTAAACAATAGAGAGAAAAGAGCCACGTGGGGACACGTGAGGGTACCCAAAGGTGGGGCCAGATCTCCTTACTTTATTCTGCAAATAAGTGTTAAACACTTTTAATTCTCTGACCATCACGTGTTGGCACGTGATGGAGATTTACACGTGATGGAGATTTGCGCGTTGATTATTAAAGCACTTATTAAGAGGTCACGTGGTAACACGTGAGAGCGCCCAAATGAGAATCTGTCTTTGCTTTTATTCTCGTTGTTTTGGAGGTCACGTGGAAGCACGTGAGGCATTGCCTCAAAGCCTTTTCTTCTCATTTTTGGGGGATCTGTTTTAGGGGCCACGTGGGGACACGTGACCTAGTTCTTTAGGTCGATGGAGATCTTTAAGTCTCTTTATTTTTAAGAATTAAATTCTCTGTAGGGTTAAACCCTAATTATGGTTTTTTAGAGGAGAATTAAATTCTTATGTAGGGTGAAACCCTAATTTCATTTAGGAGGAATTAAATTCCTGTGAATTTGGAAGAATTGAATTCTCATATAGGGTTAAACCCTAGTTTTATCTGTCTTGAAGGAATTAAATTCCAATAAATTGGGAGAATTAAATTCTCATATAGGGTTAAATCCTAGTTTTATCTTGAAGGAATTAAATTCTTGTGAGTTTGGGAGAATTAAATTCTCATATAGGGTTAAACCCTAATTTTATCTTGGAGGAATTAAATTCCTGTGAATTTGGGAAAATTAAATTCTCTAAACTCAATTCTCTCCCTAAGTTTTAGATCTGCATGGCAGAATCTCCCCGATGAGAATTAAATTCTCAACCTATGGGGAGATTTGCTTATGCAGATCTTCAACCAGAGGAAGAACTAAGTTCTTTTGCTGAAGAGTTAAACTCTTAAATTGAGAATAAATTCTCTTTTTCATTTTGTGAAGCTTTGATCATTTTCCCCTTTCACACCTAGGGTTTCTTTTCTTGAGAATTAAATTCTCCTTTCTTTTGTCTCTGCTATTTGCCTTTAGAAAATTTCAAGATCCCAAAATTCTATATCTCTCTTCTCTTCTTGGCTCCTATTTATAGGAGAAGGAAAATAATCAATTTTTTTAGTAAATCTCTCATTGAAAGATTTTATTTGTTTTTCGTAACTAATGTGATCTTTTAGATCACTCAGCGAATTTTATTCACCATTCGATTTTTAATCCAAAAAATATTCTGTTTGCTATTTTTCGTGAAATTTAGGGAAATCTTTACTTATCTAAAATCTTTCCATAAATTGGTGATTTTTAATCACCCTTGGATTTTTAATCCAACGGTCCCCCATAATCCTTTTTTGTTTGGAAAGATTTGGAGAAATACTTTCCCAGTTAGGGTCTTTGATTTTCCTTAATTAGAATTTAATTCTATCAAGTTATAAGGGCTTTCAAAGCCTATCACGTGTTGGCACGTGACCCCTTCTCATTCAGAATTTAATTCTGTACTTTAATTGGGCTGTAGGATCATCACGTGTCAACACGTGACCCCTGGTCATGTGTGAGCACATGATGCTCCATTGGGGTCTTTCCTCAGCTGTTTGTTTACACCTCTATTTGCTTAGAATTTAATTCTGTAAATAGATCACGTGTCAACGCGTGACCCTTGGTCACGTGTGAACACGTGATACCTCATTGAGATAATTCATGATTTTTAATCAGGGAACAAATGCCCCCACAGCGTTGCTCTCACGTGTCTGCACGTGAGTGCAACGCTGTCATTTTTGTGACCGTTGGATCTGTCTAGAGAATAGGGGAGATGAAACGTTTCCCATCACATCCTATAAATGCCACCGTCCCTTCCGAAGCACCTCCACTTTGCTCATCTTCTTCCTTGCTAACTTTTCTTTTGAGAATTTAATTTTCTTTCTCAGAGCTTAGTTCTCTGTTTCGAAAATCTTCAGAGTTTAACTCTTTTTAAGAAAGACCCTTTTCTTCAGGTAATGATCTTTGAATGGTTGAAGAACTTTGCAGAAATCTTCATTGGATTTTAAATCCACATCAAGGGTTTTTCCCTTTAACAAGAACCCATTTTTTTTTAAGTTCTTTAAAAAGAAAACCATTCAATCCTTAAATAATAGATCTCTCTAGGGTTTCTCTGGTCTTCAGGGGTCGATGGTGGTGTTTGTCTTTTCCATGGAATTTAATTCCATCGCAAAGAGCTTTGGCTTCTGAAAAAATGTTTCTTGGAATTTAATTCCCCTTTTTCAAAAGGAATTTAATTCCTATGAAGAACTTAGTTCTTCCTAGAGAGCTTCTTGGGGTTTTCTTACCCTGAGTCGTTTCTTTGCAACCAAGAAGAAGAAGAGGTTTGCAATGGTGTTTTCTAGGAATTTAATTCCCTAGCTTCTGTTTGATTTGTTACAGAGTCCAAGATGGATTTCTTTTTGGGGAATGTGTAGGGTCATTTGAAATCCACTGTTCATTTATTGAGAATCTTCTTTTTGTCTCATTGTAAGTGCTTTGCCTCATCATTAGCTAGCCTCCATCTTGATTTTGTGGGACCCATGTGTTTTGTAACCAATAGTCCCATAAAATGAGTCCCCTGTCGCTTTCTTCCACTATCTTTTTATATATATACATTTATAAACATATATATACACTGTCGGCTTCATTTTAACAGTTTCCCCTTCTTTTATTTCAGATACAATGACTTATGTTCCATATTTCCCTTTTACTCGCTCAGAGGCCGCTTTTCCTCAGTCGCCATCTGACGAGGAAGTGATGGCGATGATCAGGGCTCATGACCCGAATCGCACCAACTTGCTTTTATGGGGGACTTGGTACGGTCACATCATCCGTGGTCGCCGAAGTTTTCTTTGCGAGATACCCATGGAGCCTACCTATCCATTCCTGCCGATGGATCCGCCAAGGACTGTCTTTGCCGTGGAGATGCCGAATTGGACGGCTTGAGCCTTCAACGACTGGTATTCCGAACCATACGGTGCCGGCTATAGATATTTTGGGGCGCCGTATTTTCCAGGACGAAGCCCAGCCATGGGAGCAGATCTACAAGATAGGGCTTACCCCTCGACACCCCACGGGCTACCTTCTTTGGGCTCATTACATCTTGTCTACCCATCGCGCGCGACTGCAGAGGGTTGGGCTTTATCAGGCGATATATGCATCCCGCTTCCACTACCAATCTGCTCATGTCTGGTGGGTCAAGGACTTCTTGAACCAATGGAATCTCCCCACCAACACTTTCCTTCTAAGGGACTGCAAAATTTCAATTTCCTTAGAAGAATTTCGCGAGATCTCGGGGCTGCCGATCAGGGGGACACTTTATGAAGAATTGCTGCCTCCCGACGAGTACGTCTTTGAAACCGAGCCTGCAATGCTAGACGGCCTGTCTACCGAGAACACCGTCCGCCACAAGCTCCCGAGTTTGATCTAGACCCTGGGCATTTTTGACAGAGTCAGAGGAGCACGGTGTCACTTTTAAAAGTTTTATCGCTTGCTTCCTTCACGAGGATGTTTTATCGAAGACAGCTCCGAAGTTTGCGAACATTAATGACCCCTTTGGGTTTGGTTTAAACAGGCGGCCAACTAAGGAAGAGGACTTGCCGCAGTATTACATTCCTATCATGTCGGCGATATTTTTCGAATTGATTGCAGCTCCTAACATGGACGAGGAGACTTTCTTTGTGGGCTTTATCAGCGTCTGGCTTAGCTGGTTCGTCATTCCCATGCATCGCCGTTTCATGAGAGCCTCGGTTATCTACCCTGCTCATCATATTGCTGAGGGAACACGGCTAGCTGTGGGCTTCCCAACGCTAGCGCATGTTTATCATGGGTTAGGCGCCGTGACTAATGCCTCAACTCCAGATGTGGATGTGGTAAATTTTTCTCTTCATTACTTTACATCTTGGATTGAGATACACGTGTTGGGGGGCCTTTGCTGCGCACCAGACGCCCAGATTTTATGATGCCTACACTTTTCCGTGACTTATGCGGCTGGTGGCTGCTTCTGCTCCTGACCCGACTCAGTTTGGGGCCATTCGCGTGTTGATCGCTCCCTATGTGAATACGGGCGGAATGGTATTTATTGATCGGGCCCTATCTTCTCCTTCAGGTCCAATTCAACAACTCTGAGACCTGTCGAAAGAGGAGGTACCTTCTCTAAAGCCCCGGGAAGCCATGCACCTATACGCGATCAGACCAGGTTATCTGGTATTTCGTCAGAACAGTGCATCCCTTTTTATGCGGTATAACCTACATCGCTTTGCCCGGCAGCTTGGATATGATCAGGGCATCCCTTTCGAGGCATTTACAGTTGCGCCCATCCCATCACTTGAAGCTGTTCGTGACGCTGCTCATCATTTTGTGAGGCTGAACACTGGTTCTTGCTTCATGATTCCTGAAGCTGACCATATTCCCCGATGTGTGGGGTCCTTCACGGGCTGGTACCTTCATCGGGTCAGTCCGATTATTGCTGAGGAGAAGAGGGTGCTTCTTGGATACAGCGCTCCCATTCCGGTTCAGGCCACTTGAGTTCCGCCGCGACCGCGTTCACCGGTTCGCTTTCCCCTGAGGGACACCAGTGTTGCGCTTATTCCGGGGGCGGCGGAGGTGGACTTCACCCCCATAGCTGGTATGCCACTGGGTACCCGGGCTCAATCGAGGGCTAATAGAGCGCCGGTAGCAGTATCATCGTCTGCGACAATGACAATGGCCGTGTCGTCCTCAGTAGTACTGCCAAGAGAGGGCGTTGGAAGCGAGGGCATTGAAGGTGAAGTGGGTCAGCGCCGTGCCAAAGATCCACGGGGGAGGAAACGGTCGTCTTCGGCGGTCGGTTCTGGATCCAAGCGGCGGAGGAAGACGGCTACCAATATGCTCGACTCTTTAATAGAGTCTGAGCCTATTCTTCAGGATGAACCGTTGGCTATGCAAGAGTCGGATGCTGGCCTACTTTTCCCGAGTTCATCTGCCGAGGAAGCCGTACAATTGGCTGAGGCTATAAGACGCTCACAAGATGAATCAGAGAATGTAAGGATTCCGAAGAAGCCCTACCCTACCGTCATCTTTTACGAGGACCCTCCGTGGATACGGCGACGATTCATAGGCCCTTTGGAAGAATGGGGAGAAAGGGCCCTTAAACAGGCTGTTTCGGCCGACGCCGAGGACGCGCTTTCACTGTGAACCGGTGGCCACGAGTCCACCCTCGGACCTCGGCAAGTACACCTCCTTAGGAAGGAGCGTCAGCTTGAACAAGCCATACTCGAAGCTCCCTTGCGCATCGGTATGTTCATGTATTTCTTTGTAATATTTCATATTGCATGCATACATATATATGTATCCTTATCTTTGTACAAACTTTGCAGGGACTTCGGCGGCGGCGGAGGCTCTAAGTCGTGCTTTGACCGTAGAGTCTGCTGATATCCCCAATGAAGCACCAATCAGTGTGGAGGGGGTTGATGCAACTGTTGCTCTTGCGATAGAGTCTCCTTCAGTGGTTCCCGCTCCCAAAGCACTTGCTCCCTCGGGGGAGGCATCTTTGTCCGTCGTCGTTTTAATGGATGTTCCTGAAGGCGACCCGGAGGCTAGGGTGCAGGTATTCAAGGCCACCGTTCTTTCGTTGGATCCTGCAGTGGCAGTTGCTACTCCTTGCTTAGAAGCCGCTGCACCGGTCCGCGTCCCCGATAATGTGCCTGAGGTCATGAAGGAGACCGTTGAAGCCTCTATCCCTCCAGCTCAGAATGGGAGGAGCGTCGAAGGTAGCTTTCTACATTTTAGATTAGTAATCTTTCCATTATCTGAACCCTTCTGTCTTTTCAAAATTGCGCGGATTAGCGGCCTCTATTGTTGATCTGTCTCCCAGGCAGTCTTTTCAGCGCCTGTTGGAGATGGCTGCTCCGCAAGCGATATCTCCTCAGCGTCTCGTCCTCTCTTCCGGGCAAGATTAGTGTTTTTTTACCCACTTTTCACAGTATTGTTACTATTCCATAAAATGACATTGATGTCTTTTACAGTTCTGGAGGCTGACGACGAGATTGAGATTCTTGAAGGGCCTTGGGAGCCTTCAGATCCCTCTTGCATGACCGTGGGTAAGTAAAGTCCCAACATTGTTCCACTTGTTCTTTTGCTTACACATTCAGCGGACTGTTATAAATCTAAACAGCTCTGCAAGTTCTTACTGCGTTGGTGATTGAAAGAATTAAAGTTAACCGCAATCAAGACGGTGTCGCTATGCAGCTAGCCGGTTGAGCACGGGTCGATCCACAGGGAGATGGTTGTATGTCCTTTCTTGTTTTAGACGAGTTAATAAAGAATGAGTATATGTTTGTTCAGTCTAACCTATGTGTTTTATTTGCAAGTATAAAGTTGTTAAGAAAAAGATACGAGATTGTAAGCTAAAGAAATCCGTACTCAAAACCTTTGAGCCGAGTCTTGACCAATTGAAGCTAGAGCAATCGGCAACAACGTGGATTAGGGGATTTAAGCGCGGTATTCGTGGAATCCGTCTTATTTACCCTTGTCCTTCCGTTCTTGTCTCTTGCTTTCGCCTCCGGCCAAACCGAACGCAACCGGTCGCGGTTAGGAATCACCGTTACTTTGTTAGGGTAGGGTGCCTAACGGAGCGCTTGCGTATCGTTTGGGCGGAGTTCAATGGAAAATACGGGAAAAGGAAATTAGCAAAGAAACGTTAACTTATAATATCGTATTTCTTCTTAACAATAATAATTACATTCATTCACAAAAAGAACCAAAAAGAGAGAACAAAAAGAACAAAGAAAAGAAAAGATTACAAGCAAGTAATTAAAGTGCATGTAATAAATTGCAAGTAATTAAAGACAAGAATGAAAAATGCAAGAAAGTAATTACAAGATAATAAAAAGCAAGAAAGGAAACTAGAAACTAGAACTCAAGACAAGTATGGGATCAATAGCCAACCCTTAAACTTGCAAGCTCAATTAAGAGGTTGCAAGATCAAGAGAAGGGTAAAGAACTCATGTGAAGTGAAGAACCAATTCCATAAGAAAATACGACCCTTGAGATCAATAACAAACCCTTAACCTTTCAAGCTCAATGAAGAGGTTGAAAGATCAAGAGGAAGCAAAAATCTCAAGGGGGAGCTAAACAAATAAGAATGATACAAAAACCCTCATCTTTATTCACATCCACTCAATGCTCTCACTACATTTTCATGGAGGAAGAATGAAGAAGAAGAAGAAAAAGACTAAATCCTAACAAAAAAAGGCTAAAGAAATTAACACCTTACAATGGTTCAGAACTGGGCTATTTATAGGAAGGGAACTGGAAACCTAGGGCAAGAATCTACCCCTAAAGGAAAAGACCAAACAGCCCCTGAAAATTCATCACCCGAGGAGACAGTACGGCCGCGTTTCCGCGGCCTAAGCAGGCTTATGCCGCGGAAACGCGGCGGTTTAGAGGAGTTGGCTCCTCGGGTTTTGGGTGCTTTCCTAGTTTGCTGTCTTATGCTGTTATACATATACCAAATTTCAAATTGCTTTCATAATTGCTTCAGATGTGCAATGGTCCAAAATGGCATCAAAGATAATACTTTTGACATTTTCTCCCTCGAGCTCCGCGCACCCATTGATTCTTGTGCTGCCCCCTCGTGCTCTGTGCTTGTCCGAGACACGAATGACCACTGTCATATGTCTTGTCTCTGGAACTGGTACTCGGCACTGGACGGATATGGATGACCGGAACCCGGCTTTTATCTGCTGTCAACAGATGTTCTGTATTTTGGTGTAACTGTGGAGATTTTGTATTAATTGCGTTATTTTAGATAAGAAACCTGTGGCCTGTAAATATGTAGCAAACACAGATTAAAAGCACCTACCTATAAACAAACGAGCGTAAGAATGGACGGTACAAAATGTAATATTCTAGTATGAACAAATACCCCCAAACTTAACTTTTGCTCGTCCCGAGCAAAACCAATTATTCACAAAAATAAAATCCTAACCTCACTTTCGCAGGGAACGCGATTGCACTGAGCTCGTGCAACAAGCCGTTAAACCTCTAGGTGTCCCTAGTAGGAGGAATGTTGTCTCCTGAGGGTTTTCAGCGGATTACACCCACAAAATCCCGTCAAATTAGTGTCATAAGTTAACAATGATTCTACTCCTACAGTTTAGTATTTACGTTAGAAATTCTATCATCCTAAGTTAGAAATATCCAACCCTTATTTTTCACACCTCTTATCTATTTAACCTTGGATCCAATACGTTCCAAAAAAGTTTAGAAAGATATTGGTATCTCCTGAGTTTTCCTTCTAAAGTGCGGCCTCAAATCAGGGATTTTTATCAACTTTACAGAAAACAAAAGTCTTATTCTTTATTTCTATCTTTTATCCAAACATCGATTGTATACCCCTACGTGTGTGTGTGTATATGCACCCCTACACTCAAGAATTCAATTCAAGCTATAATACCCTTGCCCTAATACCTAATACTATTTCTTTTCATTAAGGATGGACGGATTTGCTCACACACCTTTTATGCGACTATTAATGCTTCCTGAGGCACTAACGGCCGATTACTGAATGTGTGAACTTTAAAGCGTAAATAGCAGTTTCCAGGTCTTGACTTTATTCTATTTTTCTTTTTTCTTTTTCTTTTTCTTTTTCAAGACCGGATATATTTTTCAATATGCTCTTTTGGTGTTTAGCTTTAAATACCGTTTTTTCTTTCATACTAGGCTTTCAGGCAAGAGTATTTCTAGGTATCCTCTACTATCCCAAGTTTCAAGGTACGTGTAGGTGCAGTTGTAGGGTATATACTTTCTAAATTTGAACTCAAGAAAAGAAACTATTTTTCAGACTTATCCTCCAGTAAAGCATCAATACTTTCCCTTCATCTTGACTTAACTCAAGAACTGAACTCAAGATTACCTATTTCTCATAAAAACTGTAAGGACGTATACTTACCAAAGTTAGACAGAATGAGGGTTATTTTAAGGGTTTTCAATTCCTAAGCCTAGAATTTAGTTATTTCTAACATATCAACTAAACTTTCAGAATAAAAATCTAAGTTACCCTATTAGCTAACTTGACGACAAAGTTTTTATATTTTTGGAAAATTTTCGATTTTTGTGGTTTTTAATAAGGTATGCAAATGCAAAATATACAAATGAATGCGAAGGAAGAAAGCTTACCGAGCACACCCCCAAACTTAAACTTGACAGTGCCCTCACTGTCAAGCTATACCAAGAGGGTCAAAATTGCCGGCGCTCCCTAAAAACAAATTATATACAAAACAAAAAGGAAAACAAAAAATATATACAAAAAAGGTGTCCCCCCAAACTTAAGTAAAACAGTGTTTCCACTGTTAAGCGTTGAAATTCAGGATTAGGGGGGAAAGAGAACAGTATCAAGCTATACAAGGCCTTACACAGGCCAAAAGTTAACACCAACCATTCAAAGATCTTATCTCTATAATGTGCTGGTTGGTGAAAGAATGCGGAGAGGTAAGAAATAGAGAATACGCGAGACCGTATGGAGAGAGAAGTGGGATACGGTCTCGGTATATGAGAAGAATGGCGGATGGGAGAAAGAAGTGGAATACGAACTTGAGGGTGGAAATGGAGCGAATAAATTAGCACAATTTGTGATGACCGATGTGTAAAAAGCGATTGTGCTAATCTATTAACCCGTCGAGAAATGGGGTCAAATCCCTCAAGATTCGTGAGAAACCATGGGTACGCCGAACTTGGTAAACCAGACACAGGAAGTGAAAATGATACGGTTTCTTGCATGGTCGGAACGATGGAAAGGGTGGGGGGAAGTGATTGAGGAAGGGTATCGGGTAAAGGTTCAGGAGGGTGTACACAGGCAATGACGGACATGATGAATTGGAAAATCCGACTCATCAAGCAAAACTGGTTCATCCTCAAAACTATCCTCAAAATTCTCCTCAAAATTCATCTTATCCATGCAATTTTCATCAAAATCCAGACGCATATGGGGTTCGGGAAAAACATTTAATGACTCGGGATGATGATTTGAAGAGACAAACTCAGCCAAATCTATGGGTTCATCATCCAAAATATTCCCAGCGTCAATATCCTGAATCAAGTGAAAATCAATATTCTCAGACACCTCATCAAAAGCATGGATTTCAATCGATTTTGGTTCTAAGATGGAGGTGTAGAGGTCAAAAGGATTGGGATTGGTTTCACTTGGAAGGGACCCTTAACAATCAGGTAAATCAAACACTACGAAGTCACACAACTCATTATCTGTTCTATCTGTAATCAATGAATCGGTTGGAACACTAGATAGATATTCAAAACCGGAGTTGTGGGAGTCAAGATGAATTGGGTAGGCTTGATTCGGAAGGGGGTACATCTCACTCTCTCTACTCAAATTCTCAGCATGTCCTACCGCTTCTTCATACATTGAAAAATTTGGAGCTAGTTGAAAACTAGCTACCGGGTCACTAGGTTGTATGAGGGCGGCCATGGACGCATTCAAATCCATCATCTGTTGGTACGACACTACCCTAAATTCTTCCAAAGACTGTTCCAGACTAGACATGGGTTGTGAAGGGGTTTCAGTAAAAGATTCATAGTTGTTTGGATACTGAAAACTCCCAAATGGCGGTTCAGAAGCAATGTCTAGGGAAGGTGCAAAAGTTGGGTAGGACTGGTAGGAATTGAATGGCTGGACAGGAGTAGGATTAACATTTGGATAAGAAGGTGAATGGAATTGTTGATCCCAAGAGTTTGAAGTGGTGAAAGGAGTGAAAGATCGGCTACGGGATTGTTCAATTTGTTCAGCAAGAGACATAGGTCTTATGGCTACAACTGGAATTTCAAAAGAAGTATCAACGCAAGAAGGAGTGAATGTTTGAAACGGTTGATACGAAGTGGATTGCGGGGTCCAGTTGTTCGTCCTAGACGCGTCTATCCGATCTTTCAAAGAAATTTTGGGCATGGAGGGATCATTCGACGTTCGACCAAAACAAGAACCATATGAGGTAATGTCTGGTTGTGGGTACCAAAGTTCGGCAAGAGTTTTGCGAGGCGGGGTACCCATGATATGAATAGAAAGAAAGGTAGAGAAAAGGAGAGGAAAAAGAATGTGATTTTTTTATTTAAAATTTTTTTTAGTTAGATATTAACAAAAGAAAGAAATATACACACAAAAAGAATCTGGAGAAAAACAATCACGACACAAAAATACCACACACCTAATCGTTCTAGGGTTCACCTAGGTCAACTAGACCTGCTCCAGAACTTGATTGTCGAAGTAAAACTGTGTCGAGAAACGGGCTCAAGATACACTGATCACGAGGCCAGGTAAGTGCAGAGATAAAGGGAGGTTTTCCAACGCTTTCGCGAAGTTCCTTAATTAAATAACCCTTTCTCTTTTGGCGGTTTTGCCGTTAACACTTTCCTAGACACCCCATAAGCAATATACCGTTAAGCGAGGTTCTAAACACAGTTAACTTCTCCTAGTGAGCGCGAAGTCCTTAAGGCTTAAAGTCTAGTTTCTTTTAAATTTTGTGCGGGTAAACGTTATGCTCAAGTTCGTGATTTGTGGGCCACGGAAAAGGTGATGAAATCCTTTACCGTATATTGTGGGGTTCGCTTGCCCTTAAGTCCGTATTAATGTATGCAATGCGCAATTCAATAAAAATTCTATAAAGAATCAAACAATCGTTTTTTAGTTTAAGCGCGGCACTGCAACAAATACGGGTTAGTCAATTTTTAGCGTTTGCTAGCGAGCTTGCAAAGAATCCTGCAAAGAATAGTATATTGGATGCGTCGGATTTGAGAAGAAGGTGTTAGTAAAGTACGTACCGTTAAGTTTTGGGTTAGGAAACCCCCGTTGAATCAAATCCGGTAAGCTTGAAAAGTTCGCTTGCGCGGGTCAAACTACCCGGATCTTTGGCACTGTACTTTGCAATCAACTTAGCTTTGAACATACACTTTGCTCCCCACAATCGCCGTTTGCAAATCCGCAAAAATCTGCAGACTTGCTCACAAAAATATCAAAAAAAAACAAAAAGATATATATATATATATATTTTATAAATATATACAAAAAGAATATTAACCCGAATAACAAGAAAGAAAATACGCTACCGTCTCCCCGGCAACGGCGCCATTTGATTGAAAGAATTAAAGTTAACCGCAATTAAGACGGTGTCGCTATGCAGCTAGTCGGTTGAGCACGGGTCGATCCACAGGGAGATGGTTGTATGTCCTTTCTTGTTTTAGACGAGTTAATAAAAAATGAGTATATGTTTGTTCAGTCTAACCTATGTGTTTTATTTGCAAGTATAAAGTTGTTAAGAAAAAGATACGAGATTGTAAGCTAAAGAAATCCGTACTCAAAACCTTTGAGCCGAGTCTTGACCAATTGAAGCTAGAGCAATCGGCAACAACGTGGATTAGGGGATTTAAGCGCGGTATTCGTGGAATCCGGCTTATTTACCCTTGTCCTTCCGTTCTTATCTCTTGCTTTCGCCTCCGGCCAAACCGAACGCAACCGGTCGCGGTTAGGAATCACCGTTACCTTGTTAGGGTAGGGTGCCTAACGGAGCGCTTGCGTATCGTTTGGGCGGAGTTCAATGGAAAATACGGGAAAAGAAAATTAGCAAAGAAAAGTTAACTTATAATATCGTATTTCTTCTTAACAATAATAATTACATTCATTCACAAAAAGAACCAAAAAGAGAGAACAAAAAGAAGAAAGAAAAGAAAAGATTACAAGCAAGTAATTAAAGTGCATGTAATAAATTGCAAGTAATTAAAGACAAGAATGAAAAATGCAAGAAAGTAATTACAAGATAATAAAAAGCAAGAAAGGAAACTAGAAAATAGAACTCAAGACAAGCATGGGATCAATAGCCAACCCTTAAACTTGCAAGCTCAATTAAGAGGTTGCAAGATCAAGAGAAGGGTAAAGAACTCATGTGAAGTGAAGAACCAATTCCATAAGAAAATACGACCCTTGAGATCAATAACAAACCCTTAACCTTTCAAGCTCAATGAAGAGGTTGAAAGATCAAGAGGAAGCAAAAATCTCAAGGGGAAGCTAAACAAATAAGAATGATACAAAAACCCTCATCTTTATTCACATCCACTCAATGCTCTCACTACATTTTCATGGAGGAAGAATGAAGAAGAAGAAGAAAAAGACTAAATCCTAACAAAAAAAGGCTAAAGAAATTAACACCTTACAATGGTTCAGAACTGGGCTATTTATAGGAAGGGAACTGGAAACCTAGGGCAAGAATCTGCCCCTAAAGGAAAAGACCAAACAGCCCCTGAAAATTCATCACCCGAGGAGACAGTACGGCCGCGTTTCCGCGGCCTAAGCAGGCTTATGCCGCGGAAACGCGGCGGTTTAGAGGAGTTAGCTCCTCGGGTTTTGGGTGCTTTCCTAGTTTGCTGTCTTATGCTTTATACATATACCAAATTTCAAATTGCTTTCACAATTGCTTCAGATGTGCAATGGTCCAAAATGGCATCAAAGATAATACTTTTGACATTTTCTCCCTCGAGCTCCGCGCACCCATTGATTCTTGTGCTGCCCCCCTCGTGCTCTGTGCTTGTCCGAGACACGAATGACCACTGCCATATGTCTTGTCTCTGGAACTGGTACTCGGCACTGGACGGATATGGATGACCGGAACCCGGCTTTTATCTGCTGTCAACAGATGTTCTGTATTTTGGTGTAACTGTGGAGATTTTGTATTAATTGCATTATTTTGGACAAGAAACCTGTGGCCTGTAAATATGTAGCAAACACAGATTAAAAGCACCTACCTATAAACAAACGAGCGTAAGAATGGGCGGTACAAAATGTAATATTCTAGTATGAACAGTTGGAGTCACGCATCTCCATGCCACCCGGCCCCTATGCTCTGCATTCCTCGGAACGTATGGCAAAACTAAGCCTCGCCTCTCTGTCATCCTTAATTGAGGAACTTCGCGCCGGCAGTCTAATCACAGCCGAAGCGTTTGCTGTTGAAGCTAACGGCTCTCTTCCTTTTCTTGCCACTTATCATAGTGAAACAGTGGTGCAAGTCTGGGTTGAGTTTTGTCGGCAAGTGGAGGCTTGCTTACATGTGCTAGAAAGTACACGCCTTTCTTCGGAGGTTATGGCCGTGAAAGCGGGCTTACGGGGTCTAATTGAGCGGTGTGCGGCGAATATGATATTGTTCATATCAGAATATTGCATTTTATACCACCCATTCTTACGCTCGTGTGTTTATAGGTAGGTACTTTTAATCCGTGTTTGTTACATGTTTACAGAATACAGGTTTTCAGTCCAAATATTGTAAATCAAGATAAAATCTCCACAGTTACGCCAAATGCAGAACATCTGTCGACAACAGATAAAAGCCGGGTTCCGGTCATCCATATCCGTCCAGTGCCGAGTACCGGTTCCCGATACAAGACATGTGACAGTGGTCATTCATGTCTGGGACAAGCACAGAGTACGAGGTGGGCTGCACAAGAATCAATGGGTGCGCGGAGCTCGAGGGAGAGACAAAGTCAAAAGTAAAAAGATATGCAATCTTGGACTTGGAAATCTGCAAAGATTCTGAAGACTTTTGTGCATTTTGAAGATTACAAACACGAGGGCACAGAAAACCAGGAAGCCACCAGAAATCCTACTGCCCAATTCATCATTATGGCCGCGCATGCGCGGCCAAAGTAGGGTTTTGGCCGCGCATGCGCGGCAGGGTGGGGCCCACACACCGTCGTTTTTCAGGGGCTTTTTGGTAATCTCATCTCTAGTCTGCTGGTTGCCCTAGAATTCATTTTCCCTGCCTATAAATACAGCAGTTCAGAGCTAAGCCAAGGGAGCATTTTTTGGAGCTTTTCTTTGTTCTCTTTTTTGTAGAATTTTGTTCTTCTTCTTCCTCTTCTTCATTCTTTCTCCATTAAATTGTAGTGAGAGCTTTTGAGTGGAAGATTAATGAAGATGAGGGTTCTTTATCTTTCTTGTTAGTTTGCTCCCCCTTGAGATTTCTGCTTTCTCTTGCTCATTCAATCTCTTCATTGAGGTTGAATGGTTAAGAGTTAGTTATTGATCTCAAGGGTCGTATTTTCTTCCGGGACTAGCACTTCATTTCACATGCGTTTTCTACCCTTCCCTTGATCTTGCAACCTCTTCATTGAGCTTGCAAGTTTAAGGGTTGGCTATTGAGCACATGCTTGGCTTGGGTCCTAGTTCCGTATTCTTTTATTACTCGCTTTTTATTACTTGTCTTTTTATTACTTGCATTCTATTTCATGCAATTTTATTCATGCTCTTTATTACTTGTATCTTTTCTTTTCTTTGTTCTTTTCTTTTTGTTCTCTTTTGTTCATTTTGTAAATGTTGTAATTATTGTTGTTGATAAGAATTAATACGGTTTTATAAGTTAACATTTCTTTGCCAATTCCTTTTCCCGTTATTTTCCATTTGAACTTCGCCCAAACCATACGCAAGCGCTCCGTTAGGCACCGTACCCTGACAAGGTAACGGTGATTCCTAACCACGACCGGTTGCGTTCGGTTTGGCCGGAGGCGAAGGCAAGAGACAAGAACGGAAGGACAAGGGTAAATAAGCCGGATTCCACGAATACCGTGCTTAAATCCCCTAATCCACGTTGTTGCCGATTGCTTAGCTTCAATTGGTCAAGACTCGGCTCAAAGGTTTTTGAGTACGGATTTCTTAGCTTACAATCTCGTATTTTCTTAACAACTTTATACTTGCAGATAAACACATAGGTTAGATCAAACAAACACATACAAGATTCTTTATTAACTCGTCTAAGACAAGAAGGTAAGATAACACCATCTCCCTGTGGACCGACCCGTGCTCACCGGCTAGCTGCAAAGCGACACCGTCCTGATCGCGGTTACACTTAAATTCTTTGAACATCCGACACGCCAAAAGCGTGCGATCAAATGGCGCCGTTGCCGGGAAGACGGTAGCGTATTTTCTTTCTTGTTATTCGGGTTAATATTCTTTTTGTATATAAAAAAATATATATATTTTGTTTTTTGTTTTTTTTTTGATAATTTTTGTGGGCAAGTGTGCAGCTTTTTACAAGTTTGCAAACTGCGATTGTGGGGAGCAAAGTGTGCATTCAAGACAAGGGTGATTTACGAAGTACAGTGCCAAAGATCCGGGTAGTTTGACCCGCGCAAGCGAACATTTCAAGCTTACCGGATTTGATTCAACGGGGGTTTCCTAACCCAAACATTTAACGGTACGTACTTTCCTAACACCTTCTTCTCAAATCCGACGCTTCCAATATACTATTCTTTGCAGGATTCTTTGCAAGTTCGCTAGCAAACGCCAAAATTGACTAACCCGTATTTGTTGCAGCGCCGCGCTTAAACTAAAAAACGATTGTTTGATTCTTTATAGAATTTTTGAATTGCGCATTGCATACATTAATACGGACTTAAGGGCAAGCGAACCCCACAACATACGGTAAAGGATTTCATCACCTTTTCCGTGGCCCACAAATCACGAACTTGAGCATAACGATAACCCGCATAAATTTTAAAAGAAACTAGACTTTAAGCCTTAAGGACTTCACGCTCACTAGGAGAAGTTAACTGTATTTAGAAGCTTGCTTAACGGTTTATTGTTTACGGGGTGTCTAGGAAAGTGTTAACGGCGAAACCGCCAAAAGAGAAAGGGTTATTTAATTAAGGAACTTCGCGAAAGCGTTGGAAAACTCCCCTTATCTCTGCACTTACCTGGCCTCGTGATCAGTGTATCTTGAGCCTGTTTCTCGACACAGTTTTACTTCGACAATCAAGTTCTCGAGCAGGTCTAGTTGACCTAGGTGAACCCTAGAACGATTAGGTGTGTGGTATTTTTGTGTCGTGATTTTTGTCCATATTCTTTTTTTGTGTATACTTCATTCTTTTGCTAACAACTAACTAAATAAAAAAAAAATCACATTCTTTTTCCCCTCCTTTTCTCTTCCTTTCTTTCACTCTCTCTTCATATCATGGGTACTCCACCTCGCAAAACTCTTGCCGAACTTTGGTACCCACAACCGGACATTACTTCTTACGGTTCTTGCTTTGGCCGAACATCGAACGACCCCTCCATGCCAAAAATTTCTTTGAAAGATCGGATAGACGCGTCTAGGACAAACAATTTGACTCCGCAATCCACTTCATATCAACCATTTCAAAGAGTCACCCCTTCTTACGTTGATACCCCTTCTTCGAGTCATGTTGCAATTCCAAGACCTATGTCTATTGCAGAACGTATTGAACAATCTCGTAGCCGATCTTTCACTCCTTTCACCACTTCAAATTCTTGGGATCAACAATTCCATTCACCTTCTTATCCCAATGTTGATCTCACTCCTATCCAGCCATTCAATTCCTACCAATCCTACCCTACTTATGCACCTTCCCTAGACATTGCTTCAGAACCGCCTTTTGGGAGTTTTCAGTATCCATACAACTGTGAATCTTTCACTGAAACCCCTTCACAACCAATGTCTAGTCTAGAACAGTCGTTGGAAGACTTTAGGGTAGCGTCAAGCCAACAAATGATGGATTTGAATGCGTCCATGGCCGCCCTCATACAACCTAGTGATCCGGTAGCTAGTTTTCAACTAGCTCCAACTTTTTCAATGTATGATGAGGCGGCAGGACAGGCTGTGAATTTGAGTGGAGAGAGTGAGATGTACCCCCTTCCAAATCAAACCTACCCGTCTCAAATTGAATCCCGCAACTCTTGTTTTGAAAGTCTATCAAGTGTCCCAAATGAATTATCAGTTGAAGATAGAATGATTAATGAGTTGTGCGACTTCGTAGTGTTTGATTTGCCCGATTGCGAAGGGTCTCTTCCAAGTGAAACCAATCCTAAACCTTTTGACCTTTACACCTCCATCTTAGAACCTGAATTGATTAATATCCATGCTTTGGTTGAGGTGTCAGAGAATTTTGATTTTCACTTGATTGAGGATATTGACGCTGGGAACATTTTGGATGATGAACCCGTAGATTTGGCTGAGTTTTTCTCTTCAAATCATCATCCCGATTCTTTAAATGTTTTTCCCGAACCCCATATGCGTCTTGATTTTGATGAAATTTGCATGGATAAGCTGAATTTTGAGGAGAATATTGAGGATAGCACTGAGGATGATACAGTTTTAATTGATGAGTCGGATTTTCCAATTCATCCTAATCCTTCCACTGACTGTGTACACCCTCCTGAACCCTTAACCGATACCCTTCCTCAACCACTTCCCTCCATCCTTTCCATCGTTCCGACCTTGCAAGAACCCGTATCACTTACATTTCATATGTCTGGTTTACCAAGTTCGGCGTACCCATGGTTTCTCACGAACCTTGAGGGATTTGACCCAATCTCTCGACGGGTAAATATATTAGCACAATCGCTTTCCACACATCGGTCATCACAAATTGTGCTAATCTATTTACTCCATTTGCACCCTCAAGTTCGTATTCCACTTCTTTTTCCCTTCCGCCATTCTTCTTCCCCTCATCTACCGAGACCGCATTCCACTTCTCTCCACAAGCGGTCTCGCGTAATCTCCATTTCTTACCTCTTCACCTTCTTTCACCAACCACTGATGTACCATGATAAAATCTTTGAATGGTTGGTGTTAACATTTGGCCTGTGTAAGGCCTTGTATAGATGGATACTGTTCTTTCCCCCCCAATCCCGAACTTCATCGCTTAACAGTGGAAACACTGTTTTACTTAAGTTTGGGGGGGACACTTTTTTTTGTATATATTTTTTTGTTTTCCTTTTTTGTATATAATTTGTTTTTAGGAAGCACCGGCAATTTTGACCCTCTTGGTATAGCCTGACAGTGAGGGCACTGTCAAGTTTAAGTTTGGGGGTGTGCTCGGTAAGCTTTCTTCCTTCGCATTCATATGTATATTTTGCATCTGCATATTAAATCCATAAAATCCATAAAAATCTGAAAATTTTCTAAAAACATAAAAACTTTTCTGTCAAGTTAGCTAGTGGAAAAACTCTGATTCAACATTTCGACGGTTTTTTGAAAAGATAGGAATAACTAAATCTTATGTTTAGATTTTGAAAACCTGAAAGATAACTCTCCTTTGAAGTTAACTATAGCTGATATACGTCTTTACATCACACTACACGTGTTGTGAGTCTTGGAAAGTAGATAACAAGTCTTTTATGTTTAAAAACTTTTAAATAAGATAAATGATTTTCTGAGGATCAAATAGGTTTGTTCTGAAATAAGTAATATATCAAGAATTGTTTATGAAGTGAGTGAATATGAAGGAATGTTATTGATGCCTTAATTGGAACTAAGTCTGAAAAATAACCCATCTGAAACTTGATTGGAATGATTACACACCGAACCCACTAAACACGTCTTTTATCCAAAAAAATAATTGAACTACCGGTTATATCTCCGTTCGTATTGAATCATCATGTTTTTCACGCCAAACTGTCTTTTATTTTTGGACCTAGGTAACTTGAGTTATTAAGTCCGCTGGGGTGTTTCTACACCTAATGCCCTAAAACCAACTGGTTTGGGTGCATTGGCCCAAAGCTCGCTAAGAAGCCTAGAAAGTCCAGATAAAAACAAAGTCAAGCAAGTGTTCTCTCCGAGTTAAAATTCCTAACGGTTCTTTGTGTGAGAATAATCTTGATAAAAGACAAGCTTTTATAAAAAAATTTAACGGAGATATGAAGGTTTTACTCTATGATAAAGACTATTGCACGTTCACAGAGGTGTGTATGAAATGAAAACAAGAAAAATGTGGAGTGAAGAATAAGACCTAGTTTCCTGTTAGGGAAGATAGAAATTCTGAAGTTGAAACTTTACTGGAAAACGAAACTTGAAAAATGCTTAACTCTTTATAAAACTTATGTGATCCTTTTAAAATTGTTATCTGGGCTTTATTGTGTGACATAATGACTTTATTCGACCTTTCGGGAACTTAACGACACTATTTTGCACTGCACGTAAAGACATATAAAATCTGTAGTTAAATAAGAAGAGAGGTGTGAAAAATAAAGGTTCGATAGTCTAAACTTAGGATTATAGAATTGTTATTTTCTGAAACAAAACTTTAGGGGCTTGAATCTTAGTTATTTTACAAAGCTAGCTTGACCGGATTTTGTGGGTAGTATCCGCTGAAAACCCTCAGGAGACAACACTCCTCCTACTAGGGACACCTAGAGGTTTAACGGCTTGTTGCACATGCTCAGTGCAATCGCGTTCCCTGCGAAAGTGCGGTTATCATTTTATTTTTGTGAATAATTGGTTTTGCTCGGGACGAGCAAAAGTTAAGTTTGGGGGTATTTGTTCATATCAGAATATTGCATTTTATACCACCCATTCTTACGCTCGTGTGTTTATAGGTAGGTACTTTTAATCCGTGTTTGTTACATGTTTACAGAATACAGGTTTTCAGTCCAAATATTGTAAATCAAGATAAAATCTCCACAGTTACGCCAAATGCAGAACATCTGTCGACAACAGATAAAAGCCGGGTTCCGGTCATCCATATCCGTCCAGTGCCGAGTACCGGTTCCCGATACAAGACATGTGACAGTGGTCATTCATGTCTGGGACAAGCACAGAGCACGAGGTGGGCTGCATAAGAATCAATGGGTGCGCGGAGCTCGAGGGAGAGACAAAGTCAAAAGTAAAAAGATATGCAATCTTGGACTTGGAAATCTGCAAAGATTCTGAAGACTTTTGTGCATTTTGAAGATTACAAACACGAGGGCACAGAAAACCAGGAAGCCACCAGAAATCCCACTGCCCAATTCATCATTATGGCCGCGCATGCGCGGCCAAAGTAGGGTTTTGGCCGCGCATGCGCGGCAGGGTGGGGCCCACACACCGTCGTTTTTCAGGGGCTTTTTGGTAATCTCATCTCTAGTCTGCTGGTTGCCCTAGAATTCATTTTCCCTGCCTATAAATACAGCAGTTCAGAGCTAAGCCAAGGGAGCATTTTTTGGAGCTTTTCTTTGTTCTCTTTTTTGTAGAATTTTGTTCTTCTTCTTCCTCTTCTTCATTCTTTCTCCATTAAATTGTAGTGAGAGCTTTTGAGTGGAAGATTAATGAAGATGAGGGTTCTTTATCTTTCTTGTTAGTTTGCTCCCCCTTGAGATTTCTGATTTCTCTTGCTCATTCAATCTCTTCATTGAGGTTGAATGGTTAAGAGTTAGTTATTGATCTCAAGGGTCGTATTTTCTTCCGGGACTAGCACTTCATTTCACATGCGTTTTCTACCCTTCCCTTGATCTTGCAACCTCTTCATTGAGCTTGCAAGTTTAAGGGTTGGCTATTGAGCACATGCTTGGCTTGGGTCCTAGTTCCGTATTCTTTTATTACTCGCTTTTTATTACTTGTCTTTTTATTACTTGCATTCTATTTCATGTAATTTTATTCATGCTCTTTATTACTTGTATCTTTTCTTTTCTTTGTTCTTTTCTTTTTGTTCTCTTTTGTTCATTTTGTAAATGTTGTAATTATTGTTGTTGATAAGAATTAATACGGTTTTATAAGTTAACATTTCTTTGCCAATTCCTTTTCCCGTTATTTTCCATTTGAACTTCGCCCAAACCATACGCAAGCGCTCCGTTAGGCACCGTACCCTGACAAGGTAACGGTGATTCCTAACCACGACCGGTTGCGTTCGGTTTGGCCGGAGGCGAAGGCAAGAGACAAGAACGGAAGGACAAGGGTAAATAAGCCGGATTCCACGAATACCGTGCTTAAATCCCCTAATCCACGTTGTTGCCGATTGCTTAGCTTCAATTGGTCAAGACTCGGCTCAAAGGTTTTTGAGTACGGATTTCTTAGCTTACAATCTCGTATTTTCTTAACAACTTTATACTTGCAGATAAACACATAGGTTAGATCAAACAAACACATACAAGATTCTTTATTAACTCGTCTAAGAGAAGAAGGTAAGATAACACCATCTCCCTGTGGACCGACCCGTGCTCACCGGCTAGCTGCAAAGCGACACCGTCCTGATCGCGGTTACACTTAAATTCTTTGAACATCCGACACGCCAAAAGCGTGCGATCAGATATCGTATGAGAAGAGGCCCGGCCGCAAGTTTTCAGAGAGGGAGCTGGCTTTTAAAGCGCCGAGGGAGCTTCAAGCCAACCATACGGCCAAGGCCAATAAAGCGTATGAACTCTGGCGAGTGCTTCAAGAGGCCATCAAGGAGGTGGTAGCCATCGACAAAACCGCCGTGTTCACTCGTGAAATGGTTGAGGCTCATAAGGCTACTGAGAAGGAGCTTGAAGGCCGGCTAGCCTCATACTAGGCCTAGCAAGCTCAGGCGGAGGCCCGTCTTTTGACGATACTGAATCATGAAGGCGAGGCTCAGCGAAAAAGGGATGAACTGGCAAATCTGCTAAATCGCCCGCCGACTTGAAGAATTGTATAGACACATTTTTTTATTCTTCCTTTGTACATACTCCTGAATAAGAGTATATTATTTTGTTCTTTCACGAATTGTACTTTGTATTCATTTTGATTCATGAATAAAAGACATATTTTTCTTCACGATGGTGTGTCCCTTTTATTAAATGTATTCTGTGGATAGTCTATCTCGATTTCTTTCCAGGACAATGATGGCATAGGATTCAGGGTTAAGGTCTGCCTCCTAAAACTTTTCAACTTCATGAGCCGTGGGGGTCTCATAAAGAATTTTCTCCCTACCGGTTGAGAGGATCCCGTAGGTGTAATTTCTCCTTAAGAATCATGAGGATTCCTAAGTATGTTTTCTCTTGAAATTCGTAAGGATCTCACAAGAGATTTTGCTCCCTTATGAGTCGTGAGGACTCGCAAGTGATGGGTGAGGTTGCCCTTATCCGCATTTCACGGAATCAGGATTTTCTCTGGATACTTCCCACGGGGTCATAGCCGTGTTCTGCGAGGACCAGGCTCCGCTCTAGACGTTTCCCACGGGGTCAGGATTGACATAATCCGCATTCCACATAACCAGGAATTTTGCTTTGGATGCTTCCTACGGGTTCACTGCCATGTTCTGCGAGGACCAGGATCCGTGATTGATCGTTTTTCCCGTTGTGTAGTATGAATCAATTCAAAGGTCTCCTAAAACGGTACCATTTGATTGAAATTGTTTCTTGTGTCGGTAATCAGAAAATTTATAAAGAACTTCACAACCAAAAAAATATTTTGACCGCAATCAAACTACGGTGTCGGATGTAGTTTGTAGTGAGTGCGGATCGTCCACAGGGATTGCACGATTCGTTTTAACGATATGCTTGAATTGAAAACTTAATTGACAAGAAAAGAAAACATGATTCAAGAATTTATCAATTGATTCAGGTGTCACGATGTTTAATCAAGAATCAAGAACTGATAAACAATCAAGAATTGGGTTTCGATAATATTTTTCCAATCAACAGTCAAGAATCTAAAAGAGGCTCGTAGGAATCGATCGGGTTGATAGACGTGATGTAATCTAAAGATATCGTGTTCTTGTCCTTCGAAGTATTGATACTAGATTGATGATGATCGACGAGAGTTGGGGCTTTCTCGTGAAACTAGGGTTTCATCCTATAACCCTTGTTCTTTCGTCGATATCATTCCTTTTCTAGCCTCTACCAAATTCAAGAAACAATCGTAACTCCCCAATTTCGAACGATGTCAATCAAGAAAGCATCGAAACAAAATGGGTTGTTGTTTCTTGAACTTGCTAGGGTTTACAAAACTCGTAGGACTCAAGAATCGATTAAAGCTATGTTACATCATCATTCTATTGACCGTCTCGACTCCTCGACAAGCGGAGTTTTATTCACACATCACCACACAGAAAAGATTTACGAATTGTAAAGATATCATGATGCAGAAATTAAAGAAAACAAGATAAAAGAATATCACCTTTATTTATCTCAACAATTTTGATTACATTTGCTTCAAGAACTACAAGAAGAAGAATCTAGATTGTTGATAGGGCGTCGCTCGGCTTCGTGAGTCGTGGATCGGCTTGGATCACTTGCTCCGTTGAAGATCGGCTTCGCTCGTAAAGGTTGTCGGGCTTCTTGCTTAATGGGTACTCGGGATTCTTGATCTCAATGGGAATTAGGGTTAGGGTTTCCTACAAGCCCTCTCACTAGACTTGAGGAGGAAGGGGATGAAGAAAGAGATTGACTAAGATTTTAGATGATATCTCATGTCTCTTTCACCCTAGGTCTAGACTTCTATTTATAGACTTCCCAAACCCTAGGCTTAGGTTTGAAATGGTAGTTCCCTCCTAAAGTTTGTTGAGAGAGTTTGTTAGGAGCTAGCTTAGGGTTTAAGCTAGGGTTTAGGAGGAAAGTTCTTGAATGATAGGCTAGTTTAGTGTAGATCAAAGTGTTTGCTGATCTGGCAGAAACCTCTGGAGTCTTCTGGAAGTTGGAGTGCATTTCTGAACTGTAGGCCCTGATACAGGAGTTGTGCACCAAAAATGAATAGGTGATTCCCTTGTTCAACCGCGGATCCGCGGCCATGTAGGAGGCTTGGGCTTTGTTCTTTCTGGTGTAGCTTTGTACTGTATTTTAGGGCTTCCTTTGATATGTTGATTTGCACTTTCTCCTTTGTAATGATACCAGATCTGAAATTAGTGAGTTGACATATCTTTTGAGCGGTGTAATGTTCGAGCAAGCTTTCCTTTTCCTGCACAGACTTCGAAATACGGGTTGCGATATATAGAAATATTGCGATGCCATGCAATGCAGTCAATTTCCCTAGAAATGCCGGTTTTAAGGTCTAGTACATGTAATATGATAATCTGTGATAGATTTGCTAATATGTAGAATACGGATACCGAACACTTATATATGTATGCAAATGGTGAGGAAATTGCCGGCTAAAATATACAATATTTTCGACTGATCAAATACCCCCAAACTTAATTTCGATCGTCTCGAGCGAATGTTTTATTAAAAAAAAGAAGGAGAAAATAAAGAAAGAGAAAAACTAACTAGCACACTTTCGTAGGCAACACGATTGCACTGAGCACGTGTAACAAGCCTTTAAACCTCTAGGTGTCCCTAGTAGGAGGAGTGTTGTCTCCTGAGGGTTTTCAGCGGATTGCACCCACAAAATCCAATAATAAAAGCAAGATCATGAATATTACATTTAAAGAAAAGAATCATAAAAGAAAAGCCTTGAAAATTAGGGTTTCCAACTAAGCTAGCTTTTCGGTTGTCATGAGCCCTATCTTAATGGTCATGAAAAGATGTTAGAAATCACGTCCTCCCTCAATAAAACATCGTCTTATTCTTCATTCCTATCTTTCTTCCAAATATCGATCATATCACCCTGCCTGTGTGCAAAGACATCCCTACACCCGGAGAATTCAATTCAAGCTATCATACTCTTGCCCATCAGCCTCAGTACTTTTTAATTAATGAATATTTAAATGAGATTGCTCACACACTTTCATGCGACCGTTAATACTTCTTGAGGTACTAACCGACCGATTACTCCTGTACTTGCTTACTTGGTGTATTTTTCTCGTCTTGCACCACCTCAGGCATAGCAGTGACTCCCAGACCAGTTGGCCTTAGGGCACTAGGTGAAGAAGCACCATCGCTATATATTTTTTATTGCCTTCAGTGATAACAAAACCAGTGTCCATTTTTCTCACCATTTTATATATTTTCTTTATTCACTTTTTTTTTATTTCCTTCATACTTTTGGCTTTAAGACAAGAGCATTTCAAGGTATCCTCTACTATCCCAGGCTTCAAGACGTGTTTAAGTGCGAATAGCAGGGTATCATCGTTCAAAATGTTTGGCTTCCAGAATAGAAACTATTTTTCAGACTTATTTTTATCCTCAGATTAATGACGTCTTTCATCTTACTAACCCTTGGGACAACGGCTCATAACTACTTATTACTAGTTCGTATAAGAAAACTTCTAATTTTCTTGGTTTTCTTAAATTTTTCTAATCTCATGGATGTAATTTTTCACTATCTAAACTTTTATTATCTTATTTATATACAAAAATATTTTTATTATTTTGAAAATTTTTAAATTTTTATGGTTTTTAAAGAAATGTTTTGTGCTTATGCAATGTATGATGCAAATGATGCAAAAATAAGCACAAACCTCCCCCAAACTTGTTTTCAACAGTGTCCTCACTGTTGCCGACAGTTATATCTACAAAACCTGTAAATCTGGGAGGAATTATTAGTGGGGGCAAAATATATAAGTGAAGAACTTCCCCCAAACTTATCTTTTCACTCACCTTCATTCAAAAGACGTAATGCAGTGATATACTGGATATGAAGGTGAGACGGAGGAATTTTAATCCAAATAAACTGGCTCTTGTAAGAACAAGAGCTCCTCCGTGGGGTCAGTGGAAAGATACGGCTTTAATCTATGTCCATTTACTTTGAAAACAGTGCCGTTTTTAACATTTTCAACTTCTACTGCCCCATGCGGGTATACAGACCGCACAACAAAAGGTCCCTTCCAACGAGATCGGAGCTTACCCGCGTGAAGGTGTAATCGTGAATCATAAAGAAGGACTTGTTGACCAGGTAAAAATGTTTTCCTTACAATGTTTTTATCGTGAAAAACCTTAGTCCTATTCTTAGTGATTACAGCATTATCATAAGCTTCATCGCGGAGTTCGCTTAGCTCATTAAGTTGCAGCTTACGAAAGTTGCAGGCAAGGTTTAAATCAAAATTAATTTCCTTTACAGCCCACAATGCTTTATGTTCTATCTCAACAGGTAGATGACATGCTTTACCAAACACTATCCTATATGGAGACATTCCTAGGTCGGTCTTATATGCAGTCCTGAATGCCCAAAGAGCATCCGTCAATTTGGTCGACCAGTCTTTTCTATTTTTAGCAACAGTTTTCTCCAGGATAAGTTTGATTTGTCTGTTTGAGATTTCAGCCTGCCCGCTTGTTTGGGGGTGATAGGGTGTAGAAAGTCGGTGGTTGATTGAGTATTTCCGCATCAGAGTCTCGAAAGACCTGCTGCAGAAGTGTGTCCCATTATCGCTAATGATAGCGCGTGGGTGTCCAAATCTCGCAAAGATATTCTCTTTTAAGAACTTAATGACAACTTTCTTGTCATTAGTGCGACATGGAATAGCTTCTACCCACTTTGAGACATAATCAACCGCCAGCAATATGTACAGATTCCCAAAGGAGTTGGGAAAAGGACCCATAAAATCTATACCCCAAACATCGAACATTTCAACAACCAAGATGGGTTGCTGAGGCATTTCATTCCTCTGGGATATTCTACCCGTATACTGACATTGTGTACAGGTTTTGCAATGTTCAAATGCGTCCTTGAATAAGGTCGGCCAATAAAATCCACATTGCAAAACCTTTTCCGCTGTCTTTCTAGGACCAAAGTGACCCCCACAGGCCTGATCATGACAAAATGAAATAACACTCTTGAACTCTTCATTTGGGACGCACCGGCGAATGATCTGATCAGGACAATATTTAAACAAATAAGGCTCGTCCCAGTAATAGTGTTTTACTTGGGATAGAAAGCGGTATTTGTCCTGTTTTGACCAATCGCTCGGTATAAGTCCCGTGGCATGATAGTTCACAATATCCCTGAACCATGGTTCAGTGGATACGCTCAAGAGTTGTTCATCTGGGAACGAGTCATTGATCGGCAGGATCACAGGGGAAGAAACGATGCGTGAAAGGTGGTCGGCTCCTACGTTTTCACATCCTTTCTTATCTTTGATAACAAGATCGAATTCTTGTAACAGAAGGATCCAACGTATTAGTCGACCTTTTGCATCTTTCTTCGCCAGAAGATGTTTTAAAGCGGAATGGTCAGTATACACAACTATAGATGAGCCGATTAAGTAAGGCCTGAATTTTTCTAATGCAAATACAACCGCTAAAAGTTCTTTCTCTGTGGTTGTATAATTGATTTGCGCATCATTCAGGGTCTTACTAGCATAGTAAATCACGTGTGGCATCTTTTCAATGTGCTGTCCTAAGACTGCACCAGCTGCAAAATCAGATGCGTCACACATCAGCTCAAAAGGGTAGTCCCAGTTTAGTGATGATAAAACGGGGGCTGAAGTGAGTGAGTGTTTAAGTGAGTCGAAAGCTGTCTCGCAATCCGAGTCAAAGTGGAATGTCGTATCCTTGGCCAGGAGAAGAGTTAAAGGTCTAGCAATTTTGCTAAAGTCCTTAATGAATCTCCTATAAAAGCCCGCATGGCCAAGGAAAGAGCGAATATCTTTGACGCTTTTGGGATGAGGGAGGTTTTGAATGACATCTACTTTAGCTCTGTCAACCTCAATGTCTTTCTGTGAAATGACATGTCCAAGGACAATTCCTTCTTGGACCATAAAATGGCATTTTTCCCAGTTCAAAGTCAAGTTCTTCTCTTTGCAACGAGTAAGAACAGCGTCAAGATTCGCAAGGCATTCGGAAAAAGAGTCTCCAAAAATCGAAAAGTCGTCCATAAAGATCTCCAAAAAATTCTCTACCATATCAGAGAATATCCCCATCATACACCGCTGAAAGGTAGCGGGAGCATTGCATAGCCCAAAGGGCATGCGACTGTAAGCAAAGGTACCAAAAGGACAAGTAAAAGTGGTTTTATCTTGATCTTTTTTGGCGATGGGGACCTAATTATAGACTGAGTAATCGTCTATAAAATAATAGTATTGTCGTCCCGCTAAGCGTTCCAGCATCTGATCAATAAATGGTAGAGGAAAATGATCTTTCCTCGTAGCAGCGTTGAGTTTTCTATAATCGATGCATACACGCCACCCAGTTTGGGTGTGTGTCTGAATCAACTCATTCGCCTCATTTGTTATAACAGTGATGCCGGATTTCTTAGGAACGACATGTATAGGACTCACCCACTGGCTATCGGAGATGGGGTATATAATACCACTATCTAAGCATTTGACGATCTCTTTCATGACCGCCTCCTTCATGACGGGATTCAACCGTCTTTGTAGTTCTCGGGTTGGTCTGGCATCATCCATCACATGTATATGATGTTCAACTATCAAGGGACTAATCCCTTTGATGTCCGCCATACTCCAACCAAACGCCTCTTTGTTAGATCTTAATACCGATAAAAGTGCATTTTCTTGCTCTGATGCAAGAGAAGCGGATATTATAACCGGTAAAGTCTCCTTCTCACCAAGATATGCATATTTAAGGTGAGAAGGTAAAATTTTTAGATCTAACTCAGGCGGAGAAATGATAGAAGGAGGTATCACTGATTGATTTTTGGATTTACAAAGAAGCTCAGAGCCTGTGACAGATACAGACTCGGGTGGAGAAAAGTCAGAAGTGCAGGACTCAAGTGTAGGTGAAGTGTCCTCACTAAGATCTTGTGCAAAGTCAAACAGAGATGTGGTAATGTCATCGAGATCAGTAAAGCAAAGTTCCTCGGCTCCACAACTATCGGGAGCGATCTCATGGACAGAGCACACATCTAAAATATGAGCACTAGGTTCTGATGGCTGACTTCCAACTTTGTAGATATTTAGTTCAATGGTCATATTTCCAAATGATAAGTTCATTGAACCGTTTCTACAGTTTATAACAGCGTTGGAAGTGGCAAGAAAAGGACGACCTAAAATCACCGGAATTTGGCCCCGGAGGTTTGCTACAGGATGTGTGTCGAGCACAATGAAGTCTACAGGGAAAACAAATTCCCCGACCTTTATCAACACATCCTCTAATTCACCCCTTGGTTTGGTGATAGATCGGTCTGCCATCTGGAGAGTGCAATAAGCAGGTTTCAGCTCTCCAATCCCTAGTTGCTCATATACAGAATAAGGGAGCAGGTTAACACTCGCGCCAAGGTCTAAAAGAGCACGATTTATGTTTTTACCCCCAATCGAAATCGATATTGTAGGACATCCTGGGTCCTTTCGTTTCTTTGGTAGCTGGGGAATAAAAGCAGTGCTGATATTATTAGACATAAAGACCTTTTTCGGCACTTGAGTCTTCCTCTTCCTAGTGCACAAGTCCTTAAGAATTTTCGCATAAGCGGGGACTTGTTGAATCGCATCTAGGAGAGGGATATTGATGTTAACCTGTTTAAACATTTCTATAATTTTCTCCATATGATGACTCGTTTTGTTACCCCTTAACCGGTTCGGGTAAGGAGCTTTCGTAATAAGCGCAGGGTCCATCATAGGAGAAGGAAAGGGGGGTAGACGAGGTCCCAAAAGAGGTGTGGGGACCGTCTGTGGAGAACTATAAGGGTTGGGTGAAGGTGTCGAGCCTAAAGGGAACTGGAGAATAGGCTCGCTAGAAGGTGGTTTGGTAGAAGAAGGATCAGAAGGAGAAGTGTGTGTGTGGAAAGGTCTCAGCCGGGGTGTTGATATGATTTTCAGTATTATCAATATCTTCCCCGACATTATTATTCAGCACTCTTCCCGATCTCAACGTTGTGATGGCATTTACATTGTAATGCCCAGGATTCTGTAGGGGTTGAGAGGGAAGTTTCCCTTTTCTCTTGCACTCATTTCAGCTTTGAGGCGTGCAATTTCAGCTTCCATCGATCTGATACTCTCAGCTTGTGACGCTGAGTTTTTCTTTATCTCACTGACGGAAGATCTAACCTCAGTTGAAATGTCCATGAAATTTGATAAAAGTGATTTCATGGTTTGAGTGGCTTGAGAGAAATCGTCAGCACAGGACAACGCATAGGATTAGACTGTGCAGGATTGTTGCCCTGGTTTTGGAAATTTTGTGACTGGTAGGGGTGCTGAGTGAGTTGAAGGGGTTGCTGTTGTGGTGGAGGAAGAGCCCTTTGAAAATTATTCGTGTTTGGAACCGTGTTTTGAGATTGATTTTGGTTCCAAGCAAAATTCGGGTGGTTCCTCCAACCCTGATTGTACGTGGAAGAATATGGATCGTTTCGCGGTCTTTGAAATGCGGCATTAGAATGCTCGTGACCTTGAAACGCAGAGTTTAGTGGACATTCTTCCGTTAAATGTGACGGATCAGAACAGTACCCACAAACAGTTTTGGGGAGTGACATTGGATTTAGGGAGGCTGCTGCAAATTTGTGTTCCATAGCGTCGAGCTTCTTTTGCATTGCTGCCATTTCAGCTCGAACACCTATGGACACATCTATTTGGTGTACGCCACCCCTATTCAATGGTTGGGTTCCACTCTCCCACTGTAGTGATTTTTCAGTGAACTCTTCTAAGTATCGCCAAGCTTCCCCATCATCCTTAGTCATAAATGTACCTTGACACATGTTTTCAAGGCTCTGTTTAGTGCTTGGGTTACTACCCTCATATATGATTCGGCAAAGCTCCCATCTCGGGATGCCGTGATGAGGACATTGAACCAATAGATCCTTGAAACGTTCAAAGTATTTTGAAAATGGTTCGGTAGGGAGCTGGGCAAATTGATTCAGTTCGCTACGGATTCGAGCCGTCTTTTGGTGTGGGTAGAATTTCTTAAGGAATGCAGCGACGAATTCTTCCCAATTCGTAATAGAATGTGCGGTAGTGTTATATAGCCACTTCTCGGCTATATCGCACAATGTAAATGGAAGAAGTCGTAGACGCATCGCATCCACTGAAAGTTGTGACGTACCCATCATTGCGCATACGTTTTCAAATTTGGTAATGAAAACGTAAGCGTCCTCAGTCTCGAGTCCGTGGTATTTGGGTAAAAGATTGATATACTGGGGCTTGATTTCAAAGTTATCCCCATTGGCTGGTGGTGTGGATAAGCAAGTCGAAAGAGGACCTCTATGTGGATAGCATCTTTCCTGGATAGAAATGTGGGGAAGATTCTGCGCACCAACGGACGGCGGCAGATTAGTGGAAAAGAAGTTTGATGGATTCGGGTCCATCGGTGTGGGTGTGGTAGTAGGTAAAGAAAAGGTAAATGGAGAAATATCGACTTCGAAGTCGATAAGGGGTACGCGGACTAAACGGGCACTAGAATCCCGTGTCCAGCCTATCTTGTACTAAAAAGGGTTAGTACAAGTGGCAGCGTTGGCTTATAATTAGGGGTAAATGAATGCGGTGTTTGCTTTTGAAAAAGGGACGGATTTTGAAAAAATGATGCGACAAACCAAATGCAGCAACACAACCCTAGAATCTAATGGTCACCTAGGTCCGGCTCTAGACCGCTCCTAACTGCCAAAAGACAAGTCGCAGGATAAATCCTCCACTGCCTCCTTGTTCCCCTGTGGCCGGATAAGTGCCAGGTAAGTGGAAAGGTACTCCACTACGTAAGTAGTGGGCCTAATTAAAAACCACTAGCCTTAGACACACTCGCCTTAGGCACCACAAGAAAACGCGGATAAGTAATGAATTACCCACGGCCCTCTTCTGTCCTAATTGAGCGCAACAGTCCTTAGAGTCATCTCTAGATTTCTTTTAGTTAATGTGGGTCAATGCGGATGCAAGTTTGGTGGTTTTCGGGGCCTAGGAAGGGTAATGAAATCCCCACCTAATTTGGATTTGGCCGTGCCCCTTATTATCCGTATTTAGAATGCAAAACAACCAAGAAACAAAAATCACGCACAATTTTAATTTGCTTTTGCGGCGCAGCGATTATTTGCAAAGAATCCTGCAGAAAAGATTAGTTGGAGCTAAAAGAGGAGAGGGGAGAGAGCAAGAAAGTACCTGCAGAAAAAAATTTGCAGAGAACCCCCAAATGCGCGGCGGTTCCGCCGCGTATGCCTACTAATGCCGCGCTTCCGCGGTTCTTTCAATGGATCAATCCACCAAATTTCTTCAGAGAGTCTCTGTAGACTCCCTCAGCTCTCTGGTATTTTCCAAAAAAAATTTCCACAGCACAGAATGCTCCAGATCACCTTGCAATCAATCACAACACACGTATAAGAGTTTGTACGAATTTTGATTTCAAGAAGTAAAATGTAATAATTCTTTCAATTCAAACTATAAAATGTAAACGAATAAGCGCGTAATCCCCGGCAACGGCGCCATTTTGATTGATCGTTTTTCCCGTTGTGTAGTATGAATCAATTCAAAGGTCTCCTAAAACGGTACCATTTGATTGAAACTGTTTCTTGTGTCGGTAATCAGAAAATTTATAAAGAACTTCACAACCAAAAAAATATTTTGACCGCAATCAAACTACGGTGTCGGATGTAGTTTGTAGTGAGTGCGGATCGTCCACAGGATTGCACGATTCGGTTTAACGATATGCTTGAATTGAAAACTTAATTGACAAGAAGAGAAAACAAGATTCAAGAATTTATCAATTGATTCAGGTGTCACGATGTTTAATCAAGAATCAAGAACTGATAAACAATCAAGAATTGGGTTTCGATAATATTTTTCCAATCAACAGTCAAGAATCTAAAAGAGGCTCGTAGGAATCGATCGGGTCGATAGACGTGATGTAATCTAAAGATATCGTGTTCTTGTCCTTCGAAGGATTGATACTAGATTGATGATGATCGACGAGAGTTGGGGCTTTCTCGTGAAACTAGGGTTTCATCCTATAACCCTTGTTCTTTCGTCGATATCATTCCTTTTCTAGTCTCTACCAAATTCAAGAAACAATCGTAACTCCCCAATTTCGAACGATGTCAATCAAGAAAGCATCGAAACAAAATGGGTTGTTGTTTCTTGAACTTGCTAGGGTTTACAAAACTCGTAGGACTCAAGAATCGATTAAAGCTATGTTACATCATCATTCTATTGACCGTCTCGACTCCTCGACAAGCGGAGTTTTATTCACACATCACCACACAGAAAAGATTTACGAATTGTAAAGATATCATGATGCAGAAATTAAAGAAAGCAAGATAAAAGAATATCACCTCTATTTATCTCAACAATTTTGATTACATTTGCTTCAAGAACTACAAGAAGAAGAATCTAGATTGTTGATAGGGCGTCGCTCGGCTTCGTGAGTCGTGGATCGGCTTGGATCACTTGCTCCGTTGAAGATCGGCTTCGCTCGTAAAGGTTGTCGGGCTTCTTGCTTATTGGGTACTCGGGATTCTTGATCTCAATGGGAATTAGGGTTAGGGTTTCCTACAAGCCCTCTCACTAGACTTGAGGAGGAAGGGGATGAAAAAAGAGATTGGCTAAGATTTTAGATGATATCTCATGTCTCTTTCACCCTAGGTCTAGGCTTCTATTTATAGACTTCCCAAACCCTAGGCTTAGGTTTGAAATGGTAGTTCCCTCCTAAAGTTTGTTGAGAGAGTTTGTTAGGAGCTAGCTTAGGGTTTAAGCTAGGGTTTAGGAGGAAAGTTCTAGAATGATAGGCTAGTTTAGTGTAGATCAAAGTGTTTGCTGATCTGGCAGAAACCTCTGGAGTCTTCTGGAAGTTGGAGTGCATTTCTGAACTGTAGGCCCTGATACAGGAGTTGTGCACCAAAAATGAATAGGTGATTCCCTTGTTCAACCGTGGATCCGCGGCCTTAGCAAGCCCATGCCACGGATCCGCGGCCATGTAGGAGGCTTGGGCTTTGTTCTTTCTGGTGTAGCTTTGTACTGTATTTTAGGGCTTCCTTTGATATGTTGATTTGCACTTTCTCCTTTGTAATGATACCAGATCTGAAATTAGTGAGTTGACATATCTTTTGAGCGGTGTAATGTTCGAGCAAGCTTTCCTTTTCCTGCACAGACTTCGAAATACGGGTTGCGATATATAGAAATATTGCGATGCCATGCAATGCAGTCAATTTCCCTAGAAATGCCGGTTTTAAGGTCTAGTACATGTAATCTGATAATCTGTGATAGATTTGCTAATATGTAGAATACGGATACCGAACACTTATATATGTATGCAAATGGTGAGGAAATTGCCGGCTAAAATATACAATATTTTCGACTGATCACTCCGCTCTGGACGTTTCCCACGGGGTCAGGGTTGACATAAGCCGCGTTCCACATGACATGGAATTTGCTCTGGATGCTTCCCACGAGGTCATTGCCGTGTTATGCGAGGACCAGGCTCCGCTCTGGATGCTTCACACGGGGTCATTGCCGTGCTCTGCAAGGACCAGGATCCGCTCTGGACGTTTCCCACGGGGTCAAGATTGACATAAGCCGCGTTCCACGTAACCAGGAATTTGCTCTGGATGCTTCCCACGGGTTCACTGCCGTATTCTGCGAGGACCAGGCTCTGCTCTGGATGCTTCAAACGGGGTCATTGCCGTGCTCTGCGAGGACCAGGATCCGCTCTGGACGTTTCCCACGGGGTCAGGATTGACATAAGCCGCGTTCCACGTGACCAAGAATTTGCTCTGGATGCTTCCCACGGGTTCACTGCCGTGTTCTGCGAGGACCAGGCACCGCTCTGGATACTTCACACGGGGTAATTTCCGTGCTCTGCAAGGACCAGGATCCGCTCTGGACGTTTCTCACGGGGTCAGGATTGACATTATCCGCATTACGCGTGACCAGGAATTTTGCTCTGGATGCTTCACACGGGGTCATTGCCGTGCTCTGCGAGGACCAGGATCCGCTCTGGATGTTTCCCACGGGGTCAGGATTGACATAAGCCGCGTTCCATATAACCAGGAATTTGCTCTGGATGCTTCCCACGGGGTCATTGTCGTGCTCTGCGATGACCAGGATCCGCTCTGGACGTTTCCCATGGGGTCAGGATTGACATTATCCGTGTTCCACGTGACCATGAATTTTGCTATGGATGCTTCCCACGGGTTCACTGCCGTGTTCTGCGAGGACCAGGCTCCGCTCTGGATGCTTCACACGGGGTCATTGCCGTGCTCTGCGAGGACCAGGATCCACTCTGGATCTTTCCCACAGGGTCAGGATTGATATAAGCCGCGTTCCACATAACCAGGAATTTTTCTCTGGATGCTTCCCACGGGTTCACTGCCGTGTTCTGCGAGGACCAGGCTCCGCTCCGGATGCTTCACACGGGGACATTGCCATGCTCTGCGAGGACCAAGATCCGCTCTGGACGTTTTCCACGTGGTCAGGATTGACATATGTCGCGTTCCACGTAACCAGGAATTGTTGACTTTATCCAAATTTCACGGAGTCGGGGTTTAACTCTCGGTCTTTTATGCATCGCCGAGCATGGAACTGGGAGTTTCCGCTGTTCCTCTTTACTTTATGTTGTGTCTGTTGTGATGAGACGAATGTCGAGATGATCTCCAGGCTATCTGTGAACCGTTGAGATTTGGCTTCTTCTTCCGATGAAACCTGGGGAGGAAGGGTGTGATTCCCTTTTTGTTTAAGCCCCTGGATTGTATACAGGGATTGATGTAATATCACCTGTAGGGCATAAATTTCATTCATATTTTTTATTTCTTTCCGCGATGCTCTATCATTTCAGCTTTTATATCACGAAGGTCGTGATTGCCCAATCATTTCGGCTATTTTTCGCGGTGCCCAATCATTTCGGTTTTTTGTTTTATTTTTACTCGCTGTTTTTTATTGCGAGTTGCCCAATCATTTCAGCTATTTCGCATGCATACATTTTTACTTGCTGATTTTGTTGCAAGTTGCCCCATCATTTCGGCTATTTCGTATGCATGTGTGGCTTGTTGGCTTTTCGCTTCAAGCTTGAAATTAGACACCGATTCCGGTATCAGCACCGCTACAACTAGGATATTGCCAGGAGCGAATCATCATTTGCCTCTGTCGATGACGAACAAAGGTGGCTTAGTGGACAGGGTTAAGGTCCTGTCGACTAAGGCTTTTGACTTCATGAGCCGTAAGGGCCTCATAAAGGTACTTCTCCCTGCGAGTCGTGAGGATCTCGTAGGTGTAATTTCTCCTTAAGAATCGTGAGGACTCCTAAGTGTATAGTCTCTTATAAGTCATAAGGATCTTACAAGAGTATTTTCTCCTTCTAAGTCGAGAGGGCTTACAAGGGCTGTTCACCGTATAGACATATCCCTAGTCACGGATGGGATTTCGTTGGGGAAATGTTTATTCGCGCCCGTGGATTGTATACAAGGGTCAGCATTGAGCCGCTTGTAGGGCGGTATTGAAGGTTGTGGGGGCCGCTTAAAGACAGATTCAGATCCCTGTAGTTTAAGACTTTTGAATCTTATGAGCCGTGAGGGTCCTATAAGAGGGTTCTCCTTACGAGTCGTGAGGATCTCGCAAGTGTAATATCTCCTTAAGAATCGTGGGGATCCCTAAGTGTGTTGCTCCCTTGTGAGTCGTAGGGATCTCACGCAGGTGGTTTCTCCTTACAAAGTCGAGAGGACCTGCAAGTGTCTTTTAACTAGATTGCGCCCTTTCGGGTTTTCACAAAACTCGCCGGTAGCCCTGCTTTTTTTTTACTCACAGAGCCCTTTCGGGTTTTCATCCGTGCCCATTTCGCTTATGGACATACCGTTTTCTTTTTTTTTTCTTTATTTTTTCTTTTTTTATTCTTTTTTTGTGTCGGCCTCGGGATGCTGCAATCTACAGTAGTTTATTGACGTCTCGGTCAACAGCTAGTTTTAGGACATAGTGATCCATTGTTAGTTTAAGGACATTTCGGTCCATTGTTAGTTTAAGGACGTTTCGGTCCGTAGTAAAGGAAGCCGGTTACTACTTATAGAGTTTGGGCTTAGGAAGATAGCGAGTGGACATAGTCGTCGTCATCTATCATTGACCTAGGCCGTGACTCGTCAAGCATAGTATTTCTTCAGGAAGCGACCATTTATTGGCCTGAAAGGTCTTTCACCATGCATGTCCATGAGTAAATAGGCCCCACCCTGGTAGACCTTGTCTATGATATACGGGCCCTCATAGTTCGGCTCGAATTTCCCCCGTTTGGCACGATTGGGGATCATAGGTCTTTTGAACACTAGCACGAGTTCGCCTTAGCGGAATGTCCTCGGCCTAGTCAATTTTTCATATGAGCGCATCATCTTTTCTTTATAAGCCTCCAGATTTTGTTGCGCTATGAGCCGGGTTTCATCAAGGGCATCGAGCTCCTCAAGCCGAAGGTGAGCATTCTCTTCGTCCGTTAGCTCGTAATGAACTGCCACTCGTAAAGAGGGTAGCTATATCTCGAGAGGAAGTACTGCTTCTGCACCGAATACCAATGCATACGGCGTTGTGTTCGTGGCTGTTTTGAACGTAGTTCGATATGCCCAGAGACCTTCATGCAGTCTCTCATGCCAGTCCTTCTTATTTCGAGACACCATCTTTTTCACGATCTTCGTCAAAGTCTTGTTGAAAGCCTCAGCTAGACCGTTAGCTCGGGGATTATAAACTGAGGAGTATCTCCAGTCTATATTGTGTTGTTGTGCGAAGCGGCTGATCTTGTGGCTTCTGTAGGCTGGCCCATTATCGGAGATGATTCGTCTCGGAGTGCCAAACCGATAAATGACGTGTGTCTTGAAGAAATGGAAGATATTTTCCGTCTTCACTTCCCTCAGCGGTACTGTTTCTGCCCATTTGGAGAAGTAATCAGTTGTCGCCAAAATGAATCGATGTCCTCTGGACGATGCTGGTTCGATGGGGCCGATTATGTCAGTTCCCCACATTTCGAACGGCCAGCTAGCCACTGTCGGATGTAACGGATTCGGATGCTGGTGGATAAAGTCCCCATGGATCTGGCAAGAGTGGCATTGCTTCGCATACTCGAGGCAGTCCTGAATCATCGTGGGCCAATAGTAGCCCATCCTTTTAATCTTCAGTTTCATCTTCGGCCCGGCTTGGTGAGAACCGCATAGCCCGTCGTGAACTTCTTGGACGACTCTCCTTGCCTCTTCAGGTCCCAGGCATCTTAGCCATAAAGAATCAAATGATCTTTTATACAGGGTATCATTGACGATGGCAAAAGATAGAGCTCGCTTCATGAGCTGATGTTTTGAGGACGCATCTTCAGGCGTTCGACGGGATTTGAAGTAATCTATAAAGACTTCCCTCCAATCCTTATCCTTTTCCTGGTCTTTTATTTGCAGGGCTGTCTGCTCGGTCGCTCCCTTTTCTTCGGACGACTCCGGAGATATTTCTGCCGGTGTAAGAACCTGACGGCTTTGCACAATGATCCTCACGTCATCGAGTTTCTCGTCGGCCAGTTCTTTAGCGAGTTTAGCTAATGCATCCGCTTTGCTATTTTCCGCACGCGGTATGCTTTCCAAGGTGTAGGAAGGAATTTGAGTCAACGGCCGCTGTACTCTCTCGCCGTACTTTACCAACTCTGGCTTGCACGTCTGATAGTCGCCGTTTACTTGACTAACGACCAGTTGGGAGTCTCCGTATATGAGGACGTTTTCAATTCCCATGTCGATGGAGATTTTGAGAACTGCTATTAAAGCTTCATACTCGGCTTCATTGTTTGTCCTCGGCTCTGTTAAGGAGAAGGCAAAGCGCATTATCCCTCCTTGTGGAGTCACGAAGATGAGGCCTACCCCTGATTTGATTATGGGCGTGCTTTGTTTGCGCTTCTTCATGGAAGATGCTCCATCGAAGTAAAGTTCCCACCGGGTATCACTCCTGTCGATCGTGTCAAACGCGTGTTCGTCTGGCAATTCGCAGTTCAAAGGAGAATCGGCAGGTATCGGATGCTCAGCGAGGAAGTCGGCGATGGCCTGGCCTTTCACTACCTTAAGAGGCTGATAAGTTATCGAGAACTCCATCAAGAGCGAGGCCCATTTAGCGAGCCGCCCCGTCAATTTGGCCTTTGACATCAAATACTCGAGAGGATCCACCTTCGATATGAGATGGACTTCATGCGCCAACGCATGTGCCTGAGCTTTGTTATCGCGAAGATCAATGCCAAGCAGTGTTTTTCAATGGGAGAATAATTTCTTTCTGCTCCCAGCAGAACTCGACTCAAATAGTAGAAGGCTCTCTCTTTCCCTTGGTTGTTCTCCTGTGCCCATAATGCACCTAAGTAACCTTCAAGGGCGGTTATATATAGAATGAGAGGTTTTCCTTTAACGGGAGCGGCCAGCACCAGCGGCTTCTGCAGGTATTTCTTGATTTCATCCAGTGCGTTTTAGCATTTGCGATCCCAGACGAAAGGGGTTCCCTTCTTCATCAGGTGACTGTAAGGACGGCACTTGCCTGAGAGATTGGCTATAAATCGCCGAATATACGCGAGCTTCCCTTAGAGAGACCGCAATTGCTTGAGAGTCCTTGGTGGGGGCATCTCCATAATCGCCTTGATCTTTGACGGATCTATCTCGATGCCTCGGTGTCGGACGATGAATTCTAGGAACTTGCTCGAGGAAACTCCGAACGCTCATTTGAGAGGGTTCATCTTCAAGTTATATTGCCGGAGGCGTTGAAACACGATTCTCAGATGCTCTAAATGTTCCTCGTATGATTTGCTTTTCACCACGAGGTCGTTGATATAGAATTCGACGATTTCATGTATGAGGTCATCGAAGATCTTTATCATGGCCCTCTGATAGGTGGCACCGGAGTTCTTTAGACCGAAAGGCATCACCTTGTAGAAGAATACACCCAAAGGGGTTCGGAAAGCGGTGCTTCTGGTCCTCGGGATGCATCTTTATCTGATTGTATCCTGACGATCCGTCCATGAAAGAGAAGACTTCGTGAGTGGACGTATTGTGTATCATTAGCTTGGTGACCGGTACTGGGAAGTCGTCTTTCGGGAAGGCTTTATTGAGATCCTGAAAGTCCACACATATGTGCACTGTCCCATTTTTCTTCATCACTGGGTTGATGTTGGCAATCCAGTCAGGATACTGAACCTCTTGGATGAAGCCAGAGTCGATCAGCTTCTTGACCTCGGCGTTGATGCTCATCTCAAGCTCGAGCCGCATTCTTCTCGGTGCTTGTTTGATTGGCTTGACGTCCGGGGATATGGCCAGTTTGTGAACAGCAATCTCTGGATCTAGTCCTGGCATTTCGGAATAATTCCATGCGAAGCAATCTTTATGCTGCATGAGCACGTCTTTTAGTGTATCCACCCTTTCATCAGACAGCAACTCACTGACGAATGTCGGTCGCGGGTCACTTGCTGTCCCCAAATCAATTTCCTTGAGGTCATCTGCAGTAATATGCATTCCATCTTCCAGCTCTTTCGGCGCCGGTGGAAACTCTGAGATCACCTCGTCATCATTGTGTTCGAAGCACCAGGGGAGGTCATCCATATTCTGGGGCTCTTCCTCTGATGGAGTTATCATATGACAAGTACGAGCTCGCTTCCAAGACCGATATTGATCTGGTTCTACTCTCGCTGTATGCGTCGCTTTCGGTTCATGCTTCTGTGGCGGGCTTATCTTCCAACCGCTGGATAAAGCGAACCTGCCCTGTTGATATTGGTCTTCGGCCCAGTTCTTGAAGGTGAAGCAGTCTTCGAGAGGATGTCCTATTGCTCGGTGATAAGAGCAATAGTCTGGGTTAAAGACCTCGTTGGCCTACTCGGGGTGTTTGGAATCCAGAAGTGTAATCATTTGATATTTTATGGCAAGATCAAGTATCTTCCATGTTTTTCTGAGGAAAAGAGTATGCTCGACCCATCTTCTTTATAAGAGACGTATCTGGATTGCTCGATTCCCGATCGCGTGGCTTCTTGGTCCCGCTTTGTCGCTGTCGAACGCTTTTCCTGCTTTTTGATTATTTTTGCCTCTGCGTCGGGCCTTTTGTATGAAGGGTCGATAAGGAAGAGCATTGTCATTCTCCGCGGCCTGTTGAAGGAGGCACTGTGTCCTGGCTTTTTCTTAAATGGCCATTTCGCGGTTATGGTCATCCCGGATCTTTTGACTCGCTTCCCTTACTAGCTTGTCCATTTGTTCTTCAAATGACGGACTTGGCGCTTTGATGACAGGACCTTGTTTTGGTTCAGGATCAGCGTCTTTTAACAGAATGTCTCCCTCTTCATTGAAGTCATGTATGACGTAGCTGCCATGGACTCGTTCTCGCTTTTTGGATTAAAGATATCCAAGCCCGATTGTTTCCATTCTCCCGTTAGGCAACTTGCGCTGAGCTCCGGGGACGTCCCAAATCCTATTGTAGAATCGATCTTGTCGAGTAGTCTGTCTGAAGGGTACCCCTTAGCGCTTCAATAGACTTTTCAAGCCTTCCGTGTAATATCTGGGCAGACGGATGGGCTGGAGCCTGTCGAGTGTAGAATCGGCGCCATACCAAACTTCTTTTTCCACTTTAGTTTCCCCGGATCGGTAAAATAGGATCGCTTTTTCACATTTTTGCCTGGGAGGGATGTAGAATGTCTGCAGTTCTTGCACACTATAAGTTTTAAGTACATCGAGATCTTTGTAATGCTCTTGTGGAAGCATGGTGATTTGCAAACTCTGATTATCGCCAGCGAAGGCTTGTATTGATGGCCGATCAGAAAATATAGCGTTAACCTCGTTTTCCGAGCGCTGCCGAAGATCAACATGGGGGCGGACGGTCCCGGGTTGTTGCGTTGAGGCGGCCCTGAATAAACTATCTCTTTTTCCTCCTCGGTATCACTCCCGAAGACTGGAATAGTGGTGATAGCTTTGTCCTTCGGTTTGTGACATCTCTCCGTGTCCTCGAAATCTGGTAAGAAGTATTTTGCATCTTTGGACTTTCGAACTTCGTTCACGGAGAATGGGTTCAGCTCTCCTGTTATGGTATACTCGAGACCATCCTTGAAGTATTTCATACACTGATGTTGTGTAGAAGGGATGATGTTGTACTCGTGTAACCAAGGCCGTCCGAGCAAAGCGTTATAGCAGGTCTTAGCGTCGATGACATGAAATTTAATATCCGTGACGAGTAGCTTGAACCGCGGCGTCAGTATCACAGATCTGAGAGTCCGTGATGACTGGGAGTCGAAACTAGAGATGGTGATTTTATCACGAGCGAGGTGTTGAACGCTCATGCAGATTTCCTTCACCACTCTCACGTTGAGGAGATTGACGGAAGACCCATTGTCAACTAAGATTTTTCCTATCTTGATATCATGACAGTATCCGGAGATATAAAGGGGACGGTTGTGCTCGCACGTCCCAAGGAGGAGATCTTCATCGCCGAAGGTGATATCGGCTGTGTGCACTTCTTCCAGCTCATCCTTCATCATTTCTTCGGAGAGGAAATCTTGGAATTGCTCTGGCTCTTATAGCGCCTTGATTAATGAATCTCTTACTTTTTTCGATAGTAAAAGAACGTCGAGAATGCTGAGCTACGAGGGTAGCTTCCTCAAGTGCTCCAGAACGTTGTAGTCCACCTTACTTTTCTTTGGCGGGTCCTTGGCGGTCAGATCTTTCATGACCTGGTCATCTAGGGCGATACCCTCAAAGGCTTTTCTTTTCCCTTGTCTTTTCTATTCGACCCACTACTCGAGGACCCAAGATTCTTTTCAGGCAGCGTACGATTGCGCGGCTGAATATTTTCACAGGTCTTCGGTCCTTCCTCTTTTCCCAAGATGGATTCTTTGAAGAGAGGGCCAAGAGACATTTCTTTGTCAGAGTCGCTCCCGAAGGTGAGAACCTGCGATCCCTCGGCGTTAACCATGTGATAGTTGCCGGTAGTTCTTCTAAGCTCCTCGGTCGTGGCACTTCGCTCCCGACGAGTTTTGCGTTTCATCCGCTTAAAATGTTGTCGGTGAGCAACATATCCCTGCCACCATCTTTTAAAAGCATTGCACTCTTCGGTAAGGTGCGCAATCTTTCGATGATATGAGAAGTAGCTAGGATGTGTTTCCACTTCACCAAGAATATTTCCTTTGGAGGGTGGCAGCTTCATTCCCAATGATATGGCTTTGGCGAACCGCATCCTCGTCTTGAACCTGTTTTTATTTGCGACGGATATATTTTGATTTGGCGGCAGTGTTTCAACCCTTTCGTCCAGTCGCCGGTGTTTGGCCTTTTCAAATATGGCCATCTCACGCTCCCGATCAGCTTTACTTTTCAGAAGAGCTTCATTTAGGAATGCGTCGATCATTTCGTCTGATGGCCCTGGAAGTTCCGGTTCAGGATTTGCCCCCAGTTTCTTGGTGCAAGGAGCTTCTTCATCGTTTATTGATGAGTGAGAGATCACATGGCAACTTGCTATATAATCTTCAGATTCATCCGACGAGTCTTCTCTATCATCTCCGTCTTCAAGGATGTGACAGAGAAATTCTTGGAGTGTGATTGGAGTCCGCGCCTTCTGGTTGTACTCTTCCACTACGTCAATCTGCTTTTGCAAGTCCGTGCGCTTGTCACCAGGCTTCACGGGTTTTTTGGTCTTCTTTTTCTTCGAAGACTTTGACGACTGGGTGTGAGTGTTTTGAATATCACCATCAATTTTTGGAGTTGGGCATGGTTTCAGCATTCCCTTGATAATCTCAGGTTCCTGCGGATTCTTCCACCTGATTGTCGGGCATGTCTGGAGATCGTTCAACATTCTTTTGGTTTTGGCTGAAAGAGCGACCTCCCATAGAGGTTCTTCAACAAAAGAGCACGATGCCCCAGGTGTGTCCGTCTTCTTAGGAGTGTGCGGTTGTGGTGGGCTTACTTTCCACTTCTCAGACAGCGCAAACTTGCCTTGTTGGTACTGATTCTCGATCCATCCCTTAAAGACAAAGCAATCTTCGATTGGATGGCTTACCGTTTGGTGGTAAGGGTAATAATTAGGATTATTAGTCTTGCCGGGTTGCAACGGTCGTTACGGATTCGGCATATTGATGAGCCTATTACGCATCGCCAGTTCAAACAGTCTCTTTATTTTGTCCCGATGGAAAGAATAAGGACGCTTCATTTTCTCATTGTATCGCCGTCTCTCTTCCAGTTGATCCGTTAGTTTTGGAGCACTGGGCTGCTGTTGGGTATTCGCAACGAAGGTCGCCTTCCCTTTACCATTTTCTTTTCATGACTCTGGCTTCGGAGGAGACAGTCTATGACCCATCTGGTCCATCTGGGCTAGCTTGTCGATTAAAGTTTGGAATGTGGTCGGTTTGAAGAACATCATGAATTGTGAAATAGTTGCATGAGGGTCTAAGGTGCCCATGAACATGCCCACCGCTGGTGCTTCTTCGATGCGTTGTTCGCATTTCGACCATAGATTCCGCCATCGGATTGTGTATTGAACCCACGTCTCGCCTGGCTTCACCTTGGCATTGATCAATGCCGTTATTGGGGTGCGTTCACTAGCACTCGCAAATCGCTGGGTGAATAACAACTCCATTTCTGCGAAAGTCTTGACGGAGCCATTTGGAAGTTCGGAGTACCACTCAAATGCTGAATCCGACAAGCTGCCGACGAATTGGTGGAGCAAAAACTTATCATCACCCTCAGTGTTGCCGTAAGGAGCCCTGAACTGAGCGACATGTTGATGGGGATTGCCTGTCCCCTTGTACACATGGAATTTGGGGATTGTGTACCCCGGTGGGTACTTTATTTGGTCATACCAACCTGGATACGGTCGTCCAGTTTTAACAACTTGGCCAGCTGCTTCATTTGCCTGGTGAGCTCGTATTTGCTAAGCAATATAGTCATCCAGAGTGGCCTTGGAAATAGTTTCCTCTTTGGCTGCTGAAAGAGCCGGAGGAGAATTCGACGTCTCCCCTCTGTCGTCTTTAATAATAATCGGAGGGTCTTCAGCTAGGGAATCTGGATGTAACATCATCCCGACCATGTCCTGGAAGAGAAATGCCATTCGCTTTATGTTGGCAGCTTGTTCTGCGGCTTCTCTGTCCTTCTTTTCGAGGACTCTGCGTAGGAAGTCAGCATCGGTTTCTTGCTCGTGACGCTGCTCCGACGATGCCTCCGGGCTTTCTTTTGGTCCGGTGAGTGCTGCCATTGCAGTCATCATCTCCTGAAGCTTCTGCTGTTGTTGTTCCTAAGCCCTTGTTATTAATCGGGTGAGCGGTCGGTGGCCCGTTGATGTGCGGCTTTCCTCTTTTCCGGAAGCCATGTAAACAGTATGTACCATTATTCCCCTAGACTTGGGGCGTTTGGGCTCAGCGTCTTTGCGATCTGCCGTAGTCATAGGGGCTTTCTCTGTTCTCCTTCTCTTTTGAGCAGTTGACATTGAGGGGGCCGTTGCAGCGGGCACCCAGGTGGTTGTCATCTTTCGTGGTTTGCCAGGACGGTTCTCTTCCTGCTGGACCTTCATCTTCTTCTGTCAACGGGGATAGTCTTGATCAATCACCGACCCTTGAATCTGCCGCCAGGCTTTGTAAACTTTAGAGGAAAACCGCTGAGGGGACTGCTCCGGCTTTATTTCTGTAACAGTCTCCACCGGTGGAGGAGATCTTTTCAGTACGGCGGTAGGAGAGTTCCTGCGCACCTTGTTCAGCAATTCAAAGCTGTTCCCAGTTGGAACAGCAGTATTGACTTCCACCGTTGGGGCTGGTGGAGTTAGCCCAGAGGGGGAGTTGCCCCCAGCTTTCCTTACTCGACGCCAGTGGCGACGTCGAGCGTGTCGAGCCGATGGTGTTGGTTCGGTGATGGGGATGGCTTTGTCATGCCCCCTGTTCTGGTGAGGTGTCACCGGTACCAGCCTCTTAAAGACCGACGTCCGTTGAGTAGTGGTATCCAATCTGTCAAAGACAGACTTTTGAGCAGGAACGGAAGCTAGAGTGGGAGCCGGAACAGTCAGTCTTGTAAAGACCGACCTTTTGGCAGGAGAAGCCGCCTTGACGACTTCGGGAGCAGGGATGGCTACTCTCTTCGGAACAACCTTTTCTTGAATTGCAGGCTTCATCATGGGCCCACCGGAACTTTGGCCCAATCTGGCGAAGACAGAGGCACTGGAGCTGGACGACCTGTTGAGAGGGGCCGCTGTAGTTTCAAGCCGATCAAAGACCGACTTCTTGGGAGCTCCTTGTGTTGGTATAGGAGCGCTGAAGCTCGTTGGCGGGAGTATGGTCCCGAAAAACAATCCAGTGGTGATATGAGTGACCTGGTCCACCGGCATTGTGAGCATGGAGGCCACTTGGGGCCCGTAAGTTATGCCTCTAGATGAGGCGAAACGTGAGTTGCGGTTGCAGCTGGAACACTTCACGCAAGTGGACGCCATTGATCCTTCGCTTTCTGCACCAAGCAAAATGTCAAATCTTAGTACCTCGAACCCAAGGGCAACCATTAGCAAACCGCGATTCGTTCGCGAACACGACACAGTGTGGAGTGGAAAGAGAAAAAGGTCCTACCGGGCGTGCCAGAATCTGTTCCCCTCCGAAAGATGGGGCAAAGACGCGGCGGACGTCTTGCCTGAATTTCGGGGCAGATGCTAATTGGTGCAATCCGTCCACCTCTCCAAAAATACCAAGTTGATTTATGGCACCATGTATCGAAGGTTTAAACGGATGCGGCCGATGTAGCAGACTTCGTCAGATTCCCCCTCGTTTGAAGGGTTTTTGATTGTGGGGACGCTCTTCCCTGCAGGCGCAAGCCCCTGTAGTTAATTACGCTACCGCATCGCGGTAACAACTTTCTCCTTCTCCATGTGGTCACTTCATGTCGTGGGTGTTTGTTTTGTGTTTGGTTGCCCGTAGATTGTATACGGAGACTAATTTGTCGCCCGTAGGGCGTGGACTAGTCCAAATCCGTATCTTTCTTACATTTGGGTTTAGGGGTTTGGGTTTAAGGATACGTTAGCCTCATTTGAGATTAAGATCAACTTAAATATTTGTTAAGGATACGTTGGTCTCATTTTAGACTAAGATCAACTTAACGGGATCGTTTAGATACAACAAAAGAGCGTTTGGACTCTATTGTTTAGTTTAGAGACATTGCGGTCGATTAGTATAAGGACATCACGGTCCATTGTTAGTTTAAGGACATCTCGGTCCATTGTTAGTTTAAAGACATCACGGTCGAGGTTAAGGACATCATAGTCCATGGGTTTAAGGACCCCACAGTCCAATGTTAGTTTAAAGACATCACGGTCGAGGTTAAGGACATCATAGTCCATGGATTTAAGGACCACACAGTCCGATGTTAGTTTACAGACATCACGGTCGAGGTTAAGGACATCATAGTCCATGGGTTTAAGGACCCCACAGTCCAATGTTAGTTTAAAAACATCACGGTCGAGGTTAAGGACATCATAGTCCATAGGTTTAAGGACACCACGGTCCAATAGTAGTTTAAAGACATCACGGTCGAGGTTAAGGATATCATAGTCCATGGGTTTAAGGACCCCACAGTCCGATATTAGTTTAAAGACATCACGGTCGAGGTTAAGGACATCATAGTCCATGGGTTTAAGGACCCCATAGTCCAATGTTAGTTTAAAGACATCACGGTCGAGGTTAAGGACATCATAGTCCATGAGTTTAAGGACCCCACAGTCCATAGTTTAGAGACGTCATAGTCTATGAAATGTGTGGTTGTCGGGACCCATCACCTCTTTGAAGACGTTGAGGAATTACAACGACAGATATCAAAGGAGTGAAGAGATGTACCCTTGAACCAAGGTGGATTAAGTGATCAGTAGTCCAATTTGAAACTAAGATCAATTAATTATATTATGAGCACATTGGCTCAGTTAAATCTGAATTGAGGAATTATGGCCAACTTGGGCTAAGTCCAATTAAGTTTGAAATATTGACCCTTTGTTGGACCATTAGACATTTGTCTGGGTTCAGCCCCCTCATCATTCAACAATGCTTAAACAAGAGTTTGAGGGCTTTGGTAACATTTTTATCTTTGACCGAGCATTGAACATTATAGCTCTGAATTTTACTCAATTTTGAGATTCAGTTGAAGGGGAGCCTTTTGCCTCTGGAAAATTAGCCAATTTGGCTAAAAATAGTGTTAAACACTAGAAAACAGCAGTGTTAAACACTGGAAATAAAGCTCTCAAATTAGTGTTAAACACTAGAAGACAACAGTGTTAAACACTGAAAATAAAATTCTCAATTTAGTGTTAAACACTAGAAATAAGATTCTCAAATTAGTGTTAAACACTAGAAGACAACAGTGTTAACCACTGGAAATAAAACTCTCAAATTAGTGTTTAAATAATAGAGAGGAAAGGGTCACGTGGGGACACGTGAGTGTTCCCAAAGGTGGGGCCAGATTTCCTTATTTTGTTCTGCAAATAAGTGATAAACACTTTTGATTCTCTGACCATCACGTGTTGGCACGTGATGGAGATTTGCGTGTTGATTATTAAAGCACTTATTAAGGGGTCACGTGGTAACATGTGAGAGCGCCAAAATGAGAATCTGCCTTTGCTTTTATTCTCGTTGTTTTGGAGGTCACGTGGGAGCACGTGAGGCATTGCCTCAAAGCTTTTTCTTCTCATTTTTGGGGGATCTGTTTTAGGGGCCACGTGGGGACACGTGACCTAGTTCTTTAGGTCGATGGAGACCTTTAAGTCTCTTTATTTTTAAGAATTAAATTCTCTGTAGGGTTAAACCCTAATTATGGTTTTTTAGAGAAATTAAATTCCTATGTATGTGAAAGAATTAAATTCTTATGTAGGGTGAAATCCTAATTTCATTTAGGAGGAATTAAATTCCTGTGAATTTGGAAGAATTGAATTCTCATATAGGGTTAAACCCTTGTTTTGTCTGTCTTGAAGGAATTAAATTCCAATAAATTGGGAGAATTAAATTCTCATATAGGGTTAAACCCTAGTTTTATCTTGAAGGAATTAAATTCCTGTGAGTTTGGGAGAATTAAATTCTCATATAGGGTTAAACCCTAATTTTATCTTGGAGGAATTAAATTCCTGTGAATTTGGGAGAATTAAATTCTCTAAACTCAATTCTCCCTCTAAGTTTTGGATCTGCATGGCAGAATCCGATGAGAATTAAATTCTCAACCTATGGAGAGATTTGCTTCTGCAAATCTTCAACCAGAAGAAGAACTAAGTTCTTTTGCAGAAGAGTTAAACTCATAGATTGAGAATTAAATTCTCTTTTTTATTTTGTGTAGCTTTGATCCTTTTCCTCTTTCTCATCTAGGGTTTCTTTTCTTGAGAATTAAATTCTCCTTTCTTTTCTCTCTGCTATTTGCCTTTAGAAAATTTCAAGATCCCAAAATTCTATATCTCTCTTCTCTTCTTGGCTCCTATTTATAAGAGAAAGAAAAGAATCAATTTGTTTAGTAAATCTCTCATTGAAAGATTTTGTTTGTTTTTCGCAACTAATGTGATATTTTAGATCACTCAATGAATTTTATTCACCATTGGATTTTTAATCCAAAAGATATTATGTTTGCTATTTTTGCTGAAATTTAGGGAAATCTTTCCTTATCTAAAATTTTTCCATAAATTGGTGATTTTTAATCAACCTTGGATTTTTAATCCAACGGTCCCCCATAATCCTTTTTTGTTTGGAAAGATTTGGAGAAATACTTTCCCAATTAGGGTCTTTAATTTCCCTTAATTAGAATTTAATTCTATCAAGTTATAAGGGCTTTCAAAGCCTATCACGTGTTGGCACGTGACCCCTTCTCATTCAGAATTTAATTCTGTATTTTAATTGGGCTGTAGGATCATCGCGTGTCAACACGTGATCCCTGGTCACGTGTGAGCACGTGACGCCCCATTGGGGTCTTTCCTCAGCCGTTTGTTTACACCTCTGTTTGCTTAGAATTTAATTCTGTAAATAGATCACGTGTCAACCCGTGACTCTTGGTCACGTGTGAACACGTGATACCTCATTAAGGTAATTCCTGATTTTTAATTAGGGAACAGTTTATTTTAAAACTATATTAAAATATTTTTCATAACCCCCCCCCCCGAGATATACAAAACAATATTTTAAGGATTCTAGTAAATATTGGTTTAAGAGAGATCAATTCTCTTGATCCCCAGGGAGCCGGAGAAAGTGAGTGCTTGCTTATTCAGGTTAGACAACTTAACGGGGTTATCAATGGAAATTGTCTTGGAAAAAGACACAAATTCTGTCGTTCATGTGCAGCAGTTGCCGATGACTCCCGAACCTAATTCAAGAGTTAAATCCTCTTACAAGTGTCTAACTCAATCTGATTCCGAACTAAAACTTAAATCCAACATCAAACAGAACTTGAATACTTAAACATGAACGCTTGAAATCAATATCAAACTCAAACTTGTATACTTGACCGAACCATGGTTATAACTTTGTTCTCTTATAAAAAAAATAAAATAATAATAAATAAATAATGAACCAAAAAATGATGGAAGAATTCCCCAAAAGGAGCATCACGTGCCCACACGTAATGTATCTTGGAGAAATTTTTTTAAGCATTACACTTAACAAATAAGGCTGAAGTTGATGCCTCACGTGCCACACGTGAGCATTTATATACAAAAGTATATATGCGCCTTCATGAAACAAATAACAGGCAGAAGACGCATCACGTGAGGCTCTGGGACTGCTGCATATAGGCAAATCGGCCTAGTGCCATTGGGTCACGTGCTACATGTGAAGATTCCTAATACCTTTTGAGCCGATAGAATTAAATTCTATATAAAAGGGATCAAAACCCTATTTTTGAAATATTTTCCCAATCTTTCTAAACAAGAAAGATTGTGCTCTGTAAATCCGAGCACCGTTGGATTAAAGATCCAATGGTGATTAAAAATCACCGAGATACAGAATAAGCTCTGTATGAGAAAATATTTTCTCAATCTTTCTAAACAAGAAAGATTATGCTTTGTAAATCAGAGCACCGTTGGATCAAAAATCCAATGGTGATTAAAAATCACCAAGATACAGAATAAGCTCTGTATGGGAAAATATTTTGCCAATCATGTTAAAAGAGAAAAATTGTGCTCTGTAAATCAGAATACCGTTGGATCAAAAATTCAATGGTGATTAAAAATCGCCAAGATACAGAATAAGCTCTGTATGGGAAAATATTTTCCCAATTTTGTTAGAAACAAAAAAAAATGTCTTCTGTAAAACAGGAGTCACTGGATCAAAAATCCAACGGTGGATAAAATCCCTGAATCAATCAAAAATCTCTCAATGAGAGATTTCCTTAACAAAAATCAACAAACCTGCCGCTGCTATATAAAGGACTCGAGACTGAAGAGAGAGGAGACAGAAAGAAAGAAAGGAGACCCCCCTCAGAAGATTGAAGAAAACAAAAAAAAAAAGAGAAGTTCTCTTTAGAGAAAAAGAAACCCTAGGTGAGGAAAAAACTCAGATATCATTTTATCTCCTTTTACAAAAGTTTAACTCTTCAAAGAAAAAATAAAAGAACTTCATTCTTTCTCTGGTTGAGGTCTGCAAAAACAGATTTCCCCATAAGTTGAGAATTTAATTCTCATCGGAGAGATTCTGTTATGCAGTCCCAAAATATAGAAGAAAAGAACTAGGTTTGAAGAATATAATTCTTCCAAAGACACAGGAATTTAATTCCTTTGATAAAGATAGGGTTTTAACCCTACATGAGAATTTAATTCTTATAAGACAAAGGATTTAAAATTCTCAAGACTAAGATCAAGAGCCTCATGCATATTAATGTTTAATGCTACAACGACAGATCACGTGTTCCCACATGAGCATCCCTGAGAAACAAAATGAACATCTGAGATTCAGTCACGTGATCCCACGTGATCTCCAATAGTGCTTAGCACTTAGAAAATAATAGGAAGATAAATTCAAATGAGGCAGTGTCTAACTTAGTGGCGCCTCACGTTTCTACACGTGATGGTTGCAAGACTTAGGTGTTTAACACTTACATGTACAGAACAAGAGAATAAATCCAAGCGAACAGCGCCAACTTTCAAGAGCATCACGTGCAACACGTGAGCGATTCTAAATTCCAGTGTTCAACACTGCTTTAGAGGCCCACGTTCCACACGTGAGCGCCTTCAACTTTCAGTATTTAGCATTGCCTTAGAGCATCACGTGGGAGCACGTGAGCACTAAAATTACTTTAGTGTTTAACACTATAAGGAACCAATTTCAACCACAAATTGGTTAAGTTCCTCCTGAGATTAAATCTCCAAGCAAACCGAGCTTCTATGCTCAGAACCGATAACTCCTCGATTTGGAATTTGGTTCAAGGGTACATCTCTCCACACCTCTGATATATGTCGTTGTAATCCATCAACGTCTTCAGAGAGGTGGAGGGTCCCAATAACCAATAACTATTGGCGCACCCCCAAACCAATGAGCCAAAACAACACGGACTATGATGTCCTTAAACATGGACTATGATGTCCTTAAACCCAATGGACCGCAATGTCCCTAAACTAAACTCTATGGACATGTCCTTAAACCCAATGGACCGCAACATCTCTAAACTAAACTCTAGGGACTATGATGTCCTTAAACCCAATGGACCGTAACATCCCTAAACTAAAACGAGAGAGCCCGAATGCTCTTTTGTTGGATCGTAAATGATCCTGAACCCCCGTTAAGTAGATCTTAGTCCGACATCGGATTAACGTATCTTTAACAAACATTTAAGTCGATCTTAATCTCAAAAAAGGTTAACAATCCTTAAATCAAACCAAACCCAAATCGAAGAAATACGGATTTGGACTAATCCCCGCATGTTCAGTTGATAAAACTGCACATTTGTTATTACATTTTTCCTACCATTTTCATATTAAAAAAGGTCTTTATTATAATAAATCATACATATGAGGGTTTATCTGTAAAATTACTATTTTCCATGTGTTGATATATTATAATTAGCATTTGGTAGAAAAATATATGCAAATAATATCATTGACCAAATCCTAGTAGAATAAAGTCTACTAAATATTATTTGAGTTGTTGTGCAGAATTTTCAGGTCTAAAATCAAGGAAATCAAGTTGTTAAAACAAACCTGCCTAATTAAGAAATCAAAACTTAGAAATCAAGTCTGGCAGCAACTACGAGAAGATTTCCAAGTTCCAAAGCTTCCAAAGATTGCCACATGTCATAAGGATCTACCCACATAAAGATGATGAGGAGATCTCCACCATTGGCCGTGGATCCGCCACAATACAGAGGAGTTAGGGGCTGCACTTTTTGGGTGTGAATCTTTGCTGTTAACTTCCATATTTGGAAGCAAAGGTTCTGGCTTTGGGACTATAAATAAAGACCGAGAGCCTCTTAGAAAAATGATCAAGTCGACGAGATCACGAAGTCCAAGACGGCTCACGCATCCAGACTGATCATCAACTGTTCGTCTACCTCCTTGGAAGAGATCGATAAGCAAACTAGTCTTTGTAATCATTTTCTAAGGAATCAAAGTGTGATGAATATTGTTGATTAATAAAGGTAGATTTCTTTTTCCTATTCTATTTCTTCGTAGTTTAATTATGCATTTTCTCTTTATCTCTTCTTCTCCCAACATGCGTGAGTAATTCTTCGCTTGTTAGGGTTCGTAGGATTAGGGTAGGCTGATGGATGATGAACATCCCTAAACCCTTTTTAAGTCCTATAAAATTTATGAACTTTATCAAAAGAATCATTAACATCCTAATCGGGCGCGCTAACAATTCTTTGTTAGTTCCGACCGCGATTAAGAGATTAGATTAATGATTGTTTTGGTAAAGGCTAGATATGAACGGAGTTCCGTATCGAGATAAGGGTTAAGAGTGGGATTCCTCTTCCCTCCAGAAACCCTAATCTAAGCGCATCACCGTCGTTCTAGTTTTAAATCTATTAAAGGATAAAAAGGGTAACTTTTAATTAATCGTCCATGACTACTAAATCCTAACGAACCCTACAAGCCCCCTTATTATATTAATTACATCCCTAAAATAATCTAGATCTATATTTTTGCATTCTTGCTTAACGTAGATCTAGAAACCATTCTTCAAAATTCTTTATCCGTCCTCTCTTTTTCAACACATCTAAAGTAAGAGTAAAAGATTCAACGTTTCCCTGAGGACGACCCGTACTCACCTCGGTCTAGCTACACGCAACACCGTTTTGATTGCGGTTACACTACAAAAACACTCACTTTCTCAAATCAATCAAATGGCGCCGTTGCCGGGGATACGTGCGTAATTTTTTATTCTTGCTATTTGTGTTGAATTCTTAGACGATTCATATCATTATTAAAACAAAACTGCAAATTGCATATTTAATGATTTGTGCGTGAATTTTTGCAAGGAAATCTGGAGTCACAGACTTGAGGAAACAGGAGAATAGCGCCGGCAACGTGTGTTGAATCCTCTGGTATCTTTCTCAACTCTTTCTCTCTCCTCTCAAATCCAATAAAATCTATTTTCTGCAGGATTCTTTGCAAAATAGCACCGCTCAAAAATCTTTTTTGCAAAAGTTTTGTGATTGGTTTTGTTTTGCATATTTTAATACGGACTTTAAGGGGCAAAGACCAAATCAAGATTAGGTGGGGATTTTATCACCCTTCCTAAGCCCCACAAATCACAAACCGAGCATCTAGATCAACCCTTCATTAATTTAAAAAATATCTAGACCAAACTCTAAGGACTATCGCGCTCATTAAGGACAGAGGAAGGTCGTGGGTAGTCTATCGCTTATCCGCATTACTTTTGTGGTGCTTAGGCAAGTGTGTCTAAGGCAAGTGGTTTACTTAATTAGGCCCGCTATTTTTGGTGATTCGTATAGCGGATACCTCCCACTTATCTGGCACTTACCTGGCCACAAGAGTAGTAAAGAGGTGGTAGAGGATTGATCCTACGGCTTGTCCTTTGGAAGTCTAGGAGCGGTCTAGAGACTGGACCTAGGTGACCTTAGTTCTAGGGTTGCTTGTGCATTTTAGAGTGATTTGTCTTGAGTCCCACTTTTTTCAAAACAAGCCAATTTTAAATCACACACACGCTGCCACTTGCACTAAACCCGCTTAGTGCATGCTCAGCTGGACACGGGATCCTAGTGCCCGTCTTGTCCGCGTTCCTGCTATCGACGCCGAAGTCGGTACTTCTTCAACTTCTTGTCCCCCACCACACACGACCGAGATGGACGACACTCCATCAGATTATAACACCACGCTGCCACCGCCCGTAAGTGCGCAGAATCCACCGTGCATCTCTCTCCAAGAGAGATGCTATCCTATTCGTGGTCCCCTTCCTACTTGTCTATCTTTCCACCACCTAACGGGGATAATTTCGAAATTAAACCCCACTACATCAATCTACTGCCCAAATTTCACGGGCTTGAATCGGAAGACACATACATTTTCATTACCAAATTCGAAAACGTATGCGCAATGATGGGTACTTCACAATTGACTTTAGATGCTATGCGCTTACGTCTTCTCCCATTCACACTGTGCGACTTGGCAGAAAAATGGCTTTACAATACTGTTGCACACTCTATCACTAATTGGGATGAATTCGTCATAGCATTTCTTAAGAAGTTTTACCCAAACAATAAGACTGCCCATGTTAGAAGCGAGATCAACCAGTTCACCCAGCTTCCCAATGAACCATTTTGGAAATGCTTTGAACGTTTCAAGGATCTGCTTGTCCAGTGTTCTCATCATGGAATCAATAGATGGGATTTATGTCGGATTATATATGAGGGCATTAATCCAACGACAAAGCAGATGCTTGAAACAATGTGTCAATGCAATTTCATGTCTAAAGATGACGGTGAAGCTTGGAAGTATCTGGAAGACCTCGCTGAACACACTTTGCAGTGGGAAAGCGTAAGACTACCTTCATCTAGGGGAGGTGTTCACCAGCTCGATGTTTCTATCGCAGTAAAAGCCGAAATGGCAGCGATACAGAAGAAACTCGACGCTGTTGAGAAAAAATTCTCACCATTCTCCCTAAATCAGGTCACGCTTCCTAAGACCGTCTGTGGTTGCTGTTCGGATCCTTCACACTTAACGGAAGAATGTCCTATGAATGCACCGTTTCAAGGTCACGAGCAAACTAATGCTGCTTTTCAGCAGCGACCTAGAAACGATCCTTATTCTTCCACATACAATCAAGAATGGAGGAATCATCCTAACTTTACTTGGAATCAAAACCAACAAAGCAATTATCAAAGTTCTCCTCCACAGCAACCACAACCACAGAATCAGCCCCCCTTTCAGTCACAAAATTTCCAAAATCCGGCCAACATTTCTACACCACAAGTGGCCGGTACTGACAACTCACTTGCACAAACCTTGGATTTGTTCATGAAACAATCCATGCAATTGTCGGCTGAGATGAAATCTTCTATTGATACCATACAGAAAAACTCTGCCTCCCACGGTGAGAGTATTAAATCAATAGAAAACCAAATTGCACAGTTGAACGCCGCAATGAGTGCGAGAGAGAAAGGGAAACTCCCATCTCAACCCATACCTGATCCTGGCCACTCACAAAGTTATAATGTGAGTGTCGTTACTACGTTGAGATCGGGAAAAGTGCTGAATAACCGAGTGGGTGAGCAATGTTATGATGATAGTGACACCAATGATACCCCTTCTTCTTCTTCTTCCCCTAATTCGTCTAGTCTCCCACCTTCATTCGTGCCTATTCTCCGTTTTTCCCAAGGCTCGAACCCTTCGCCCATTTTCTCGAATCTACCTAAAATGGTCCCCACTCCAATTCTGGGATCCACTCATCCCCACAATTCTCTCCAATGTTGGACCAAACCCTTATTGATAAAGCATCTTATCCAAACGGGTTAAGGGGCAACAAACCAAGTCCACAAATGGAGAAGATTGTGGAAATTTTTAAGCAAGTTAACATAAGCATTCCTCTCTTAGATGCTATTCAACAAGTTCCGTCATATGCGAAAATCCTAAAGGACTTGTGCACTAGGAAGAGAAAAGTTCAAGTACCTAAAAAAGTTTTCCTTGCGAGTAATGTGAGCACAGCTTTTACACAACAACTACCCAAGAAACGAAAGGACCCCGGAAGTCCTACAATTTCAATTTCTATTGGGGGTAAAAATATCAATCGTGCTCTACTCGATTTAGGTGCTAGTGTTAACTTGCTTCCGTATTCTGTTTATGAGCAATTAGGGATCGGAGAATTAAAACCTGGGCATTGCACTCTTCAGATGGCCGATCGATCTATCACCCAATCTAGGGGTGAGCTAGAGGATGTGTTAATCAAAGTCGGGGAATTTATATTCCCTGTGGACTTTATCGTTATAGATACACAACCTGTGGCAAACACACACAATCAAATCCCGGTGATACTCGGTCGACCCTTTTTGGTCACTTCCAACGCAGTAATCAATTGCAGAAACGGCTCTATGACCCTATCTTTTGGAAAGAAGTCAATTGAGCTTAACATTTACAAGTTGGGAAGTGGGCCCTCCGAATCCTATGCTCATATGTGTTCTGTCGAATTAATGGATGTTGACAGCAGCGAATTTGATCAACCTCATGATACTGACTCTTTTCATATGTTGTTGTTTGACCCAACCATGTACTCTTCCACCGAGTTGTCCGGGTCAATATCTAACACTGATGAGGAACTTTTTATAGAGTCTGACGATCACCCTATTTTTCCTGATGACATTATTCTTCGGGGTATCGATGAAAGCTTTGAGGAAATTTTCGCCGATGAACTCGCATTTTTACAAGACACGGGTGTTGAGATGAATCAACTCCAAGACAAAGAAATTGAACCTCCACCCCTTCTTCTGGACAATCATGACAATGCGAGTAATCCATGATCACTATCACTGTGTCGTCTCTCCAAATTGAGACGCAATCCTGTTCCATTACACCTCTTATCAACTCTCCACTTCTTCACGTCGAAAGGTGACATGTTCTTCCACCAACCTTGGTGCTTCATCGATAAAATTTTTGAATGGTTGGTGTTGACTTTTGGTCTTTGCAAAGCTTGGTATTGACCAATAACCTTGACCCCCTCATGTGTTTTTAAAAGATTAACATAGTTTAACTCAAGTTTGGGGGGGGGGGGGTATTTTGGCTCTTGAAAGAAAATGATTTTTACAAAATTGTGAGCCAAAAATAAGTTTGGGAGAGGATTTTCACTTTCATATATTCTTTCCCCCATTAATAATTTCCTCCCAAGTCTACAGGTTTTTGAGCTTAACGGATGACATCAGTGAGGACACTGTGTAAATAGGTTTGGGGGAGGTTTGTGCTTATTTATACATCAATTTGCATCATACTTTGCATAAGCACGACGTTTTAAAAATAAATTAATTTTTTTTCTTTTATAACAAAAGAGTAGAAAGTGAAAAATTACATCCAAAAGATAGGAATAGTTTAAGAAAACCAAGAAAATTAGAAGTTTTCTTAAACGAACTAGTAATAAGTAGTTATGAGCTGTTGTCCCAAGGGTTAGTAAGATGAAGGAAGTCACTAATCTGAGAATAAAAATAAGTCTGAAAAATAGCCCCTATTCTGGAAGCCAAACATTTGAATGTTGATATCCTACTATATGCACTTACACACGTCTTGAAACTCGGGATAGTAGAGGATGCCATGAAATGCTCTTGTCTAAAAGCCAAAGTATGAAGAAAATAATAAATGAAGAAAAATATAAAAACGGTGAAAAGAAAAATGAACACTGGTTTTGTTATCGCCAAGGCAGCAATAAAAAAATATAGCGAGGGTGCTTCATCACCTAGTGCCCTAAGGCCAACTGGTCTGGGAGTCACTGCTAAGCCTTAGGTGGTGCAAGACGAGGAAAATATTATCACCTAATCAGCAAGCACATGAGTAATCGGTCGGTTAGTACTTCAAGAAGTATTAATGGTCGCATGAAAATGTGTGAGCAAATCTAAATATTCATCAAATTAAAAAATACTGAGGTAGATGGACAAGAGTATAATAGCTTGAATTGAATTCTCCGAGTGTAAGGATGTCCTTTTCACACACGTAGGGGTATATGATCGATGTTTGGATGAAAGATAGGAATGAAGAATAAAGACGATGTTTTATTGAGAGATGATATGATTTCTAACATCTTTTCATGACTATTAAGATAGGGCTCATGACAACCGAAAAGGTAGTGTAGTTGGAAACTCTTATTTTCAAAGTCTTTCTTTTATGGTTCTTATCTTTATATGTAAATTTCACCATCTCTCTTTTGTTATTGGATTTTGTGGGTGTAATCCGCTGAAAACCCTCAAGAGACAACACTCCTCCTACTAGGGACACCTAGAGGTTTAACGGCTTGTTGCACGTGCTCAGTGCAATCGTGTTTGCCTACGAAAGTGTGCTTAGTTTTCTCCTTTCTTTTTCTCCTTCTCTTGAATAAACTAGTTTGCTTGGGACGATCAAAGATAAGTTTGGGAGTATTTGTTCAGTTGATAAAACTGTACATTTGTTATTACATTTTTCCTACCATTTTCATATTAAAAAATGTCTTTATTATAATATATCATACATATGAGGGTTTATCTGTAAAAATACTATTTTTCATGTGTTGATATATTATAATTAGCATTTGGTAGGAAAATGTATACAAATAACATCATTGACCAAATCCTAGTAGAATAAAGTCTACAAATATTATTTGAGTTGTTGTGCAGAATTTTCAGGTCTAAAATCAAGGAAATCAAGTTGTTAAAACAAACATGCCTAATTAAGAAATCAAAACTTAGAAATCAAGTCTGGCAGCAACTACGAGAAGATTTCCAAGTTCCAAAGCTCCCAAAGATTGCCACATGTCATAAGGATCTACCCACATAAAGATGATGAGGAGATCTCCACCATTGGCCGCGGATCCGCCGCAATACAGAGGAGTTAGGGGCTGCACTTTTTGGGTGTGAATCTTTGCTGTTAACTTCCATATTTGGAAGCAAAGGTTCTGGCTTTGGGACTATAAATAAAGACCGAGAGGCTCTTGGAAAAATGATCAAGTCGACGAGATCACGAAGTCCAAGACGGCTCACGCATCCAGACTGATCATCAACTGTCCGTCTACCTCCTTGAAAGAGATCGAGAAGCAAACTAGTCATTGTAATCATTTTCTAAGGAATCAAAGTGTAATGAATATTGTTGATTAATAAAGGTAGCTTTCTTTTTCCTATTCTATTCCTTCGTAGTTTAATCATGCATTTTCTCTCCATCTCTTCTTCTCCCAACATGAACGAGTAATTCTCCGCTTGTTAGGGTTCGTAGGATTATGGTAGGCTAATGGATGATGAACATCCCTAAACCCTTTTTAAGTCCTATAAAGTTTATGAACTTTATCAAAAAAATCATTAGCATCCTAATCGGGCACGCTAACAATTCTTTGTTAGTTCCGACCGCGATTAAGAGATTAGATTAATGATTGTTTTGGTAAAGGCTAGATATGAACGGAGTTCCGTGTCGAGATAAGGGTTAAGAGTGGGATTCCTCTTCCCTCCAGAAATCCTAATCTACACGCATCACCGTCGTTCTAGTTTTAAATCTATTAAAGGATAAAAAGGGTAACTTTTAATTAATCGTCCATGACTACTAAATTCTAACGAACCCTACAAGCCCCCTTATTATATTAACTACATCCCTAAAATAATCTAGATCTATATTTTTGCATTCTTGCTTAACATAGATCTAGAAACCATTCTTCAAAATTCTTTATCCGTCCTCTCTTTTTCAACACATCTAAAGTAAGAGTAAAAGATTCAACATTTCCCTGAGTACGACCCGTACTCACCTCGGTCTACTACACGCGATACCGTTCTGATTGCGGTTACACTACAAAAACACTCACTTTCTCAAATCAATCACCGCCCTACGGGCGACAATTCAAATTAGTCTCTGTATACAATCCACGGGCAACCAAAAAGAAAACAAACACACACGACACGAAGTAACCTTCTGGAGCAGGAGAAAGGGGTTATCGCTGCGCGGTAACATAATTAACTGCAGGGGCTTGCGCCTGCAGGGAAGAGCGTCCCCACAATCAAAAACCCCTCACAACGGGGGGAATCTGACGAAGTCTGCTACAACGGCCGCATCTATTTAAACCTTCAATACATGGTGCCATAAATCAACTTGGCATCTTCGGAGAGGTAGACGGATAAAACCAAATAGCATCTGCCCCCATAATTCAGGCCCGACGTCCTTACGTCCAGGTCGCGTTTTTCGGTGGTAAACAAACTTGAAATAAACTCGACATGACTACTTGAACATATGATTACATCTTGAACATGAATACTTGAACATTTTATATCCATTAATTCGGCCAAGATCTATAATCTTAATCTATACATTACATTACGCGGGGATAAAGGGGTAGATTGGTGCGGAACGTATATCGTGGCACGCGAGGTCACTTTAAAAGTCACCTACATGAATTCACGTGCCGTTGTCCTGTGGGTTATGATGAGGCCTTGTACTACATTTTACCATAGTCCACGGGGTAAGATGGACTCCTCTCGTACACATAAATACCTTCCTTATCAACTATAAACAACCATGTTAGAATAACTATCATATACAGTAATCGATTGTATACAACTTTGTTTATTACACATTACATACTATCTTCTCTTTCTTCTTTTAAGACTAACCGAGCGTTAGTTTGCTGACGACATTCCTTTCTGTTTCTTTCTTTAGAATGTTCGTCAAGAGAACCGGATTCTGAGGAGATAGAGCCGAGCCAGGAGGACTTGGACCAATATCTCGCTTTTCTCAATGCAACAGTTCTCGTATTTTTCAAATTCAACGTGACATCTACCGATTGCAACAAAAAAATCCATCGTCGTCTATTTCACCCGAATGAAGACCCTTTGGGATGAACAATCGAGATACGTCGAATTTCCCACATGCGCATATAGCGCGCTTAAGAAACTTTTATCTATCCAAGGTATTGATCGACTCATGCAAATTTTGCACGGCCTTAATGAAACGTATGCCTCTATTCAGAGCTCTCTACTTCTCAGGGATCCCTTACCTACCTTCGAGCAAGCGTATGCTACTTTCCTTCAAGAGGAGCAACAATGCACCCTTCACCAATTCTCTGTTCAGCCGGAACAAGCCGTCATGGTCGTACATCAAAATTTCTCGTCCACCTCAAAACGAGCACAATGTAATTTTTCAAAAATATGGCCATACCGAAGCCATTGCTATAAGAAAAACGGTCTTCCTAATGGCCGAGGCCTAAAACGCAATCGCTCAACACAACCGAGCCTGCTAGGTGCCTTTTAACCACAAGTCACACCAACTCTTTCCAATGAACAACCCATGACTGCTTATAGTGCAGCCATAGCTCACTCTATGGCTCACGGTGGAACAACTATCTCGGCTTCTTACACTAATCCTTTCTGGTACTCTCAAACCTTTGGCAAACTTCACAGGTAATCATTTGAGTATCAGTTCTTCTACTAAATTATCTCAGTGGATTGCTGATATCGGTGCTAGTAACCATATGACAAACGATTTCTCATTTTTTTCTTCTTATAATTTGTGTTCCACCAATATTTCTATCACCCTTCCCAACGGTACACAAGTTCCGATTACTCATATTGGCACAATAAAACTTGCATCTAATCTTATGTTATACAATATTTTATATATCCCTTCTTTTCGATATAATCTTTTGTCAATTGCCTATTTAGCTAAAGACAACAATTGTATTGCCTCCTCCTCTAACATTTGTGTTTTTCAAGACTTTCGGATGAAGAGGGAGATTAGCAAAGCTAAAAAGTATGTTGGTCTCTACTATTTTACGGCCCTTCCAACCCATTCAACTTCTCTCCTCACCACTTCTACTCATTTCGATCTATGGCAAGCGCTTGGGCCACACCGCTTTCAACCTTGCTAATCATTTCAGTAATTTGGATTCTAGTATTTCTATGAATAAAAATTGTACTTGCACCATTTTACTTTTAGCAAAATAAAGTTGCCTACCTTTTCCTTTTAATTGTATTTCAATCAATCATTACTTTGAATTAGTCCACTTTGATATTTGGGTTCTTATTGGACACCCACATTATCATGTGCTAAATATTTTTTAACAAACGTTAATGAATTTTCCCGTTCTACGCGGATCTATTTTATAAATGCTAAGCAAGATGTCGATTTTTTAATTCCTCAATTTTTTAAAATGGTTCACAAACAATTTTGGATATACATTAAACAAATCCGGTCAGACAATGCCTTGGGTTTTATGAAAAAGACGATGATTTTTTTTAATACTCTTGGTGTAATGACACAATCCAGTTGTATTGAAACCCCTCAACAAAACGATGTAGTCGAACGAAAATACTGACATCTCTTAAATATGGCACGTGCATTAAGGTTTCATTCCCATCATCCCGTTCGTTTTTGGGGTGATTGCATTTTAGCCGCTACCTATCTCATTAATCATTCACCAACCATTTTTTAAACGGAAAAACTCCTTACGAAATTTTATTTCATAAATCACCCAACTTCTCTTCATCTTTTTCATATGCTGCTACTCCAACCAAACCTGTCTCTTTTGAACCCATTTCGGTCCCCTTCCTTTTAACCCCACTACTACAATTTCTTCAACCCAACCCGCAACTTTGGCCCAACTCGAGCCCGTCCGTGCTTCTCCACTTCCCGTTCTTCAACCACCCCTAATTCCAGAGCCCAACCCTCTTCTCCTACACAACCCGAAACTCAGGTCCATATATCCATGCCTCGACCTTCACAGGTTTGCCAATGTCCAGCCAAATACAATCACTACCATTGCTACTTCAGCAGCCTCCAATCAATCTCGACGTCCAAAGCTCAATCTCCTTCTTACTCTCTTTCCAATCTTTTATCATATGCTCGTCCCCATGAAAAACATTATACTTTTCTTTTTTCTTTATCTGAAACTTATGAACCTATTAGTTTTTCCGAAGCTATGAAATTGCAGGAATGGAAAGATGCGATGCAAGCCAAGATTGATACACTCGCTCGCAACAACACATGGTCTGTGGCACCCTTATCCTCCGGCAAAAAAGCATTTGGCTGTAAATGGGTCTATAAAGTCAAACGCAAGTCTGACGGCAACACTGAACAATACACAGCTCGTTTAGTGGCTAAAGGATACACCTAGATCGAAGGCATTGACTATCACGATACCTTTGCACCAATGGCTAACCTAGTCACTGTCCGAGTCTTGCTCGCTATTACTGTTGTCCGTGGTTGGTCACTTCATCAACTAAACGTCAACAATGCTTTTCTTCATGGGGATCTTGATGAGGAAGTGCATATGTCTTTTTAACCTGGTTCTAGACGAAAGGGGAAGCTACTTGTGTGCCGTCTGCATAAGTCCATTTATGATCTCAAACAAGCGTCTCGAAGCTGGTTTGCAAAATTCTCCACCGCGCATACTAGTTTTGGCTTCCTATAGTCTCCTGTAGACCATTCCATTTTTTGCCTCAAACATCCCATAGGCTCGGTGTTTGTCCTTTTTTATGTTGACGACATTGTCATATCCGGCACCCACACTTCCGTGACTCACTCTGGAAAGTGATACCTTCATCAACAATTCCACATCAAAGATCTTGGCCCACTAAAATACTTTCTAGGCATAGAGGATGCTCTCTCTAATACCGGGATTTATCTTTGTCAACGGAAATACATCCTTGAAATCCTGCATGATTGTGGAAAAACAGGTGTGAGCTTCCCAATGGAACAAAATCTACACCTTTCAAACATCAATTGCGATATCTTAGACGATCCATCACTTTATCATCACCTTGTTGGCCGCTTAATATACATCACCATTACTCGTCCCGACATCATTCATACAATCAACATCCCAAATAAATTTATGCATTAACCCCGTAAGCCCCGTATGGATGCTGAGAACGTCTCCTATTCTACCTCAAAGGATCTCTAAGCCAAGGCATTTTACTCTCCTCCAATTCCGCCCTGTCGCTATCAGCCTATTGTAATTTTGATTGGGCTAGTTTCCCTTATACCCGCCGGTCTACTTCGGGATATATCATCTTCCTATGCTCTAGTCCTATCTCTTGGAAGATCAAGAAACATACAGACGTCTCTTGTTCATCCGCCAAGGCTGAATATCTTGCCATGACCATGGCCACTTGCGAGCTCACTTGGTTATCCTATCTATTTCGTGATCTTGGCATCTCTCTCCCTCCATTCATGCATCTATATTACGACAATCAGGCTGCACTACACATTACAGCAAATTCGGTTCTTCCATGAAAGAACGAAATACATTGAGATTGACTATTAAGTGATTCGAGAGAAGATGTTAAAAGGACCCATTACTTGTTACAAAATTACCGCTACTTATCAACTAGCCGATATCTTCACCAAATCTTTTGGGTGCTCATCAATTTCAATTTCTGAAGTCCAAATTAGGCATTATCAATCTACATCGTCCCACTTGAGGGGAGGATTAACTGTGCATGTTCTCCTAAGGATTATTTCCTTATAACCGGCGATTCCATATTTTTAGCAAATCATGGCCATAATTGATTTCCTATTGTTAGGGATTCAAATTTGTTTGTTTCTGTTTGGGTTGCACCAACATTGTATGTACACAATCAAATGACTGGAAACAAATCAAGAGATTTTCTTCTCCAGCATTATTCTCTCTTTCTTCTCAGTTTAATACAATTTTAACAATCTTTGTAGCTCCTTGTCATCAATGGCAACAGAAGCACAACCTCAACGCCCCCTGCGCATCTTCATGCTCCCTCTGATGGCCCCAGGCCACTTGAACCCGATGCTCTCCATCGCCAAGCTACTCTCCCTCCGCGGCCCCACCGTCGACATCACCGTCGTCACCACCCCTAAAAACGAGCCTCTCGTGGGCCCCTTTGTTGCCTCCTTCCCCAACATCTCGGTCCGCCTCGTCCCCTTCCCTGCCTCCGTCTCCCACCTCCTCCGGGGAGACAACGAAAACCTCTCCTCTCTGACCTTCTCCGATTTCCCTTCCTTCTTCACCGCCTTCTACGCCCTCCAGAAACCGATCGAAGAGCTCCTCTTCCTTCTCCGCCCTGATTGCATCATCTCTGATTATATGTTCACTTGGACTTCAGAAACCGCGCGTAGGCTAGATATCCCGAGGCTCGTCTTCTACGGCCATGGCAATTTCGCAAACTGCGTGCACGAGAGCCTGTACGTGAACGCTCCATACATGAAAGAGAACTCCTTCGTGGTTGAGGGACTCCCGCATCGGATAGAGATGACGAGGGCTGAGGTATCGTTGGGGGTGATGCACGCCACGAGGGAAATGATTGAATCGGTAGAGAAGAGCTACGGTGTGGTTGTTAACAGCTTTTATGAGCTTGAGTCCGAGTACGCAGAGCTGTACAGGTTAGCTAGGAGAGCGTATTATGTGGGCCCGGTGGCGATCTTAAACAAAGATAGAGGGGAGAGGGTCAACCCTGAGATTGAAGGGTTGATGGCATGGTTGGATTCAGTGGAGAAGGGATCGGTGGTTTACGTCTGTTTCGGAAGCTTGAACGAGTTTTCGACCGAACAGTTTCTAGAGATCGCGGCAGGGCTCGAGGCTTCAGGTCACGGATTCGTGTGGGCTGCAAAGAACATGAAAGACGAGGCTTTGCCGGATGGATTTGAGGAGAGAGTGAAAGGAAAGGGAGTGGTGATAAGAGGATGGGCACCGCAAACAGTGATACTCCATCATCGAGCAGTTGGGGGGTTCATGACGCATTGCGGTTGGAACTCGACACTGGAGAGTATAAGTGCGGGAGTACCAATGGTGACTTGGCCTGTTGAGTATGAGCAATTTGTGAACGAGAAGTTGATCACGCAGGTAATTGGTTTACGGACTTGCCGCCTATCATATCTATAGATCCTTCTGTCTTCCTCACCTTCAATCTATTTTTTCTCTCTCCCTTTGTGTATCCTTTAAACCTCAATCTACGTGTCTTTATATACCCAATACAAGTATTCGATCGATTACTTAAAATTATATAACTACTGTCTCTATTAAAAAGTTCCAGAAGCCTGAAAATCAATTCTCATTGAGTGCATATATGGTATCGCTCGGAATTAATACAGAACATCATCTCAACATCTTAGAATATTGTGATCGATACACGTTACAGGTGTTGGACATCGGAGTTAGTGTCCGAGGAGGTGAGCCTGTGCAAGATGGGAAGAAGACGGTGAAGGCAGAGGAGATAGCGATGGCCGTGAAGGTTTTGATGGGCGACGAGGAGGCGGCAGAGAAGAGAAGAGAAAGAGCACGGAATTACGCAAAGATGGCAAAGGAAGCCATGGAAGAGGGCGGGTCCTCGTACAAGGACATGACCCGTTTGATCGACGAGATCAAGGAGCTTTCTCTTGCGAACCAAATCCACCAGATCAAGGAGCTTTCTCTTGGGAACGAAATCCACCGGACTCTTCAATGAAATTTATTCCAAATGTAAGACTTTGAACAATGTTTGTTCTTGCTAAGTACAGTTATATTAGCTTTGGTGATTCCATTATTCTTCTGTGTTAGTAGTTTGAATATATTGGTTGCATTTGTAAGTGGGAAATAGTCCCACATCGGATGGAGAGACAAACACCCAAGTCTTTATAATAGTTCCCAATATTTATTAGCCTCTTTGATGAGGCACTTGGCCCATCTTGGGTGGACTTAGTAACAGAGTTGATTTTTTAAAATTCAGATTCAAAGGTTGTCTGAACAGAACTAACGGTTGTGTCTGTTCAACGCTTAATGGTCACAACCATTAAAAGCGTTATAAATTGTGTCCAAGAGAATTTTCAAGGGCTTCAAAGGGTTATAGATGTCCTGCTCTTCACATTTAAGGCATCTTCTTCTCATTATCTTCTAAGAGAATTTTCAAGGGCTTTGTTGTATCTTGGGGGTGATTGCCTTCTACTGTACTCCCATCGTGGGGGTAATATCACCCTTCGGAAAGTGTATCATACACGCCATCAAGCTTTTAATTCTGACTTAGTAACAGAGTTGACTTTTTGAACTTCAGATTAAAAGGTTGTCTGAACAGAACTAACGGTTGTGTCTGTTCAACGCTTAATGGTCACAACCATTCAAAGGGTTATAAATTGTGTCCTGCTCTTCACATTTAAGGTATCTTCTTCTCATTATCTTCTAAGAGAATTTTCAAGAGCTTTGTTGTATCTTGGGGGTGATTGCCTTCTACTGTACTCCCATAGTGGGGGCAATATCACCTTTCGGAAAGTGTATCATACACCCCTCAAATCTTTTAATTCTGTCTTAACCAAACTAAAAATCAACATTCTGCACATCAGATTTTTCCTGAGCATTATGGTTTCGGTTGTTTTACCTTGTATTTGTATCTGCTACTTAAAAATTTCGAAGGCTTCTAGAAAATTAGGCATGGAGTTAGTTGGCATAGTAGGGATCGTGATAACTGGAGTTGTAATCGCTGTTATGGGTTACTTGCTCATATGTTCGAGATATCATCTGTAATTTATAAAAAGAATTTTTCTTCATTTGCTTCCCTTGTATATCTCTTCATTATCATCCCATCATATTCTGGAGCCTGTATATATTTTCATCTAATTATATAGATATAGCAACCATTCTTTGTTCATATTTTCTATTTACTATAACATAGTCAATTTTTCGATATAGCCACACAAAAAATTGGTTTTCGGAATGGCCCTTGTTAACTTTCGTGAAGTATACTATAGCATACGGAAATTTACACTCATGTTTCATGGTGTCTAACAGGCCGGACCGGTCCGGCCTGGAGCCTGCCGGGCCAGGCCATCTTCGGGCTGGGCCTGGCCTAGGTTGACCGGTCTTCGGGCCGAGCTTAAGCCCGGCCTAAATACCCCCAACCCGAACCCAGCCCGGCCCGTCGCCCGGCTTAGGTCGGGCCGGTAAAAAATTTTGAAATTTTTAAAAAAATTATTAAAATAAATTTTTATTTCTATGAAAAAATTTTGGAATTTTTTTAAACTCGAATTTCATGTAGGTTTCGGGACAGACCTATATATTTTATTAATTAAAAATATTTTGAGGGTGACATAAGTTGACAAACCTTACCCTTCGTACAATTGCCAAAAAAAATTAAAAATACAATTCAATAAAAAAAAACTAATTAGTTAGCTTCTATCGGTCTTTACTCTTGATCGGTGTCGGAGTCTTTAATACTCTTAATGTGTTGTTTGTCTAGTTTCTGTATCAAACTAATCTTTTTGGCACACTGCGATCTCCAATGCGTCATCCGCCAGTCTCGCTCTCTTATTACTCAGAGCTCTGTTACCTGCACTAAAAGCAGACTGTGAAACTACTGTGGACCAGAGTTGTTAGTAAATCACGAGCCATGACAGAAAGCACAGAATACATATGTCCATGTGTTTTCCACTTATCCAAAATATTAAGATTATCTATTTGATCTGCGGTAAGAAAATTACTGAAATCAGTTTACAAATTATAAACTCATTATAAGTAGAAGAAGTAGAAACGGTTGTTCTTTGTTTTTTATTATATAAAAACTGAAATATTCCTTTTTTGGAAATTTGCTGTGAAGAGGAAGATAAAGAAGAAGTTCTGTTTTGATCGTACTGTGCATCATATATGATATACAATGCATGTAAATAAGAATCTAAAACATTTTTATAATCTCCTATATCAGTACTTAAGTTTTCATGGTATCCATCTAATAAAAAAATAAATTATCTTTTTTAAGTCTAGGATCAAAAACAGATGCTAAACAAAACAATTTCGCCAATATTTATTCAATTTCGTAAGCATGCTATAAAACATTCCTGAAAATGCATTTTCAGGATCAATTACATGCTCATTAATAATTTTACTAATATAAAATAACTGTTCTACTCCTAAACATGTAGTAGGTTAATAAATATCAGATAAACATTTAGTTGCATTGTAAAATATTTCTAAAAATTTCAAAACATATTCACAAATAAATCAATCATAATTCTCTAAATTATTATTGGGCATTTGTTCTTTATAAAATAAAGTAATGGGCTCCCGTTATTTTAAAACACATTTCAACATCTCATAAGTGGAATTCCACCTAGTTGAAATGTTGAATTTAAAAGATCTAAATTTTAAATTTAACTAGGTACAAGTTTGCTTAAAAATCTATTTTCGGGGTTCAGAGATTTCAATAAATATCATTGCATCTTTAAGTTTCACTAAATGATGATCAATTATAGTAAGACTATCATACACAATTAAATTTAACACATGGTATGGACATCTTTAATGAAATAATTCTCCATTCAAAACAGAATTTAAATTATTTTTTAAATTTTCTACTGCAGAATTATTATTAGTGGTATTATCAAAACTAACATAATTTTTTTTATTTTGAATATTATATTCACGCACAGTAGTCAAAATACAATTACTTATATTATTTCCAGTATGTGGATGCTCCATTTTTGAAAAACCAATAAATTTTTTAATGTAAAAACCAATCATTATCAATAAAATGTGCAGTAACACAAATATAACTCATACCCTATTTTGTAGTCCAAAGATCAGAAGTTAATGCAATTTTACTCTTAAAATTTGCAAAAATATCAATCAAATTGGCTTTACTATCATGAAAAATTTCAGAAACATCACTTCTAAGTGTTGTTCTGAGTACTCTTTGAAATGCTGGATTATATGCATTTTTTACCAATGTATCAAATTTTTCGTTTTTTGCAAAACCAAATGGTGGTTCAGCATGTATGACATATCTTGCAAGTTCTCTTCTATTAGTATCTTACGAATAAGAAAAACTAGTTAAAAAGTTAAACGACATATTTAGAATCATTTGCCGAGAATCAGCTTTTTCGTGTTTAATTAAATATTTTTTTAAATGGGTAGTTCCACGTGAAGTGGCACAAGTAAAATCTGCTTGGCAATGAATGCAAACTGCCCGCTCGCCCTTCCCTGCAACTGTTTGTACTACAAAATATTTTCAAACATTAGAAATTTTAGCTCTTTTATTTTTAGGGGCAGAAGCTCTTGCTTCAAGAACTGTAGGAGCAGGAACTTCTTCATGGACATTATTTTGTTAAGCAGCATGGATTTCATAATTAGGAGAATAAGAATCAAAATTAATTTGCAGCATATTGATTAATTTATGTCTCTCTTGTGAATCCATGTAACAAACCCAAACTTTCTGTACAATTTATTTTTCAAAAATACAGAAAGGGGTATTTGAGCCTGAGTACAAGTTATAAGTATTTAATTTACTTTTGAACAGCAAGAAGGAGCTTTTAGCTCATTGATAAGACCTTACACTGCGGAACCAAAGCACCAGAGTTTTAATCCCATCAGCCATATTAATTTTTTAATTAGTTTTTTTTTAAATTTTTAGAAGCCCAAGAGTCTACACGTGCATAACTCATAAAAACCAAAAGTCGCATATAAAACAAACGAGTACAGGAGGTAGACCAAGCGACGGGGGACACATGGCAACGAGACCCGGCTTGACTCGGCCGGCGACGTGTCTGAATCGGCCGCCGCCGCCGGCCGAACTCATCCAAATCGGATTTTCCCTTCTGGAAATCTGTGCCTCTTTGCCTCCCCATAACTCCTACACTGTTTAAATTCCCAGCCTTATTACAGAGCATTAAAAAAACCTAATTAAACTCTTTTTAATCCATATTTTTAATACAATTTTATCACACCCTTTCATCTACTATAAACCCTAGATTTTCTATAAATACCATACCTAAACTCACCCCTCCTCACTTCCAAATCTCTGTCCAAACTCTCAAGAAAATTCCATAGACTTTGTGTGTGCAAGTGGAGTTAGCAAAGGGCGAAATTCCGACGAACTTCCGACGACGATTCGAGAAGATTCCGGCGACGAAACGACACACCGGCGCCTCACACTTCTTCATTTTCCTCCCCTCTATCCTAAAATCCTGTAAGTCCCTTCTCCCCCTTCTCTTTACTATTCTAAAAACTTAGAATTCTAAAACCCGACGGAAGCGGAGTTAATCCGACTTCCGATTCGGTTTTTCCTTAAAATTCATATTTTTCTTAAAAACAATAATATCAAACCATCACATCATGATCATTAAACATTAAGAAAATATATTAACAAGTTTCATATCAAAATAATTTATATTTCAATTTTTATAGAACTTTTACAGAAAAATAACATATAGTTTAGTTTCGACATAAACACCCCTTGCTATACCTTTAGATAGTTCACGAGATAATGACCTACCTCTTAACAACACTCATATATAACATAGTACGATAATATTAGGAAACATAGAATTGAGAAAAATACGGTTTTACATAAAACTACCATCGACTTAAATAAAAACATTTTTCTACAAGATTATGTATTTTAAACAAATCTTTGCAAAGTGCCGCTACAACCCATTTGGAAAACCCGTTCGAGATGGTGTGGATTATCGCACATCCTCGGGCTTAGTAGTGCGAGATGCAGACCTCCTCAAGGAGCATACGGTCTCAAAAGATTTAAAAATACAAATATCTTAAGAAAATGAGATTTCTAGAAAAATAATAAATTTAAATTATTTATTAAATATATATATGTATCATCAAAATATCTATTTTTGGTATAGTATAAATATTCCAACTTTTCTAAATCAAAAGAAATCACTTTACATGAAAATACCATGCAATTCTATACAAATTCAATACTTTACAATTAAATACCATATATTATGAAAAATAAGTTTTATTCACTAGAAATGTCACGATGATAAAATATAAATCAATGAAAACTTTAAATACGATAATAAAATACTTAAGGTGTATTTTGAAAACTATACAAAATTATTTTTACATAAACCCCTCTCAAGTTATACTAAATTACAATACGGACCCTAGTAAACATAGGTTTAAGCGGGACTGTTCTCTTGAGCCTCAGGGAGCCGAAGATATGGGTGCTTTCCTATTTAAGGTAGACAAATTAACAAACGGTGTTATCAACACGGTAATCGTTTTTGAAAAAGACACAAATCCGGCCGTCCATGTGCAGCGGTTACCGATAACACCAAAACCTAATTCAGAATTCAATTTTTTTTAATTGTCTGACTCAGACCGAGTCTCGATATAGTCAATCTGACTTGAATGAGATTAAAGTATATATATAACAATTCAATATGAATCCATATATTCAATCTGTTCAATCTATCAATCTATACAACTTGACCGAACCAAACCATGGATATACATCCATCTATATGATTGTCCAGTTACATCCATTTACTGATATCATGGTTTCGGTAAGTCATCCATCTATACTGTAATACCCAGATCTCTTGTGAATATTTTTCCGTATTTGTAAATTGTGTTTCCCTAAATTTTCCCAAATTTAAATATTTCTATATTATATTTATAAACCCTAACCTTTAAATTATTTATTCTAATTTCTCTAAACCCTTAACACCTAATCTAAATCTTAAATCCTTTTTATTTCATTTTATTTTTACCTAACCCTAACACTCAGCTCAGCCTAGCCCCTATTTTTCCCCCTCTCTATTATCTCTTCTATGAGCCGGCCCAAGAATCCCCGGCCCAAAACTCTTCCCTCACCCTACTCCCCGAACCCGACCCGAACCCTCGCACCCGCACCCGACCCGCTCCCCACTCCCTTCTTCTTCTTCTCTCCACTTCTTTTCTCGCCATTTCCCCTGCCCCCCACGACCCGCGCCCGTTCACCGCTTCTCGCGCCCCTCCCCCGCACAACTCGCACCTCCCTCGCAACTCCTTCCGCTCAACCCGCTCCCCTCCCCCGCGACCTCGTCCTCGTCCCAACTTCCCCCGCGTCGAGCTCCCCCTCGTACTCCTCGAGACCCGCGCCCACTTCCCCTCTCTGGCGTTTCCCCCAAGCCGTCGCCCTCGTCGTTCCTCCTTCCTCGCCAACGACCCCACACCAACAAACCCTACGATCTTATCGCCTGCTCCCTCCCTCTCTCTGCACTCCCTCTCTTCATCACTCTCATCCTCTTTCTCTCTCTCTCTCGTCGACCTCACCCTCATCCACGCCTCCTCGCAATCGCCACTTTGCACCACCGGAGCCTCCATCGCTTCCACCATCGCACCCTCAACCCCCACCTCCTCTCTCTCATGTCCTCAAGCCACGCTAGAGTCCCCACGCCATCAAGACCACCAGCCATCACGACCTGCTTCACCACCCGACTCCGGGGACACCTCCGACCGCAAACGCCTCGCCCAGCAACCCGCAGCCATCGCCTCCTCCAAGTCACCGACTGCAACCCTCCTCCGATGAGCACCCATCACTGCCTCGACCACCGCACCACCAAGTCCCGACGAGACCAACGTCAGCACCCTTACGGCCTCCTCACACCACCGCGACCCGCTGCAAAGCTCCGTCGAGCTCCTCACCTCGTCGCTGCAGCAACCATCCCCACCTCTTTTCACGCCAACCCAGAGGTTTCTTCCCTGCAACCAATCACCCTGCACGCCTGCAACTCGCGCTCGTGACCCCTACTGCCTCGCCAGAAAACCCATCGACGGCACCTCTGACCGCGAGGGACTCCACCGCCAAGTTCCCTACGCCCCCTGCTCACCCTCGAGATCCTCACCTCACCGTCGACCACCTTCTTCCAGAGCACCGTGCTGCAACCCTCTTCGCCCCGTAACCTATGCCCGCGCTCTTTGCCTTCATCGCCTGCATACTCCTTGCGCCCAAGCACCCCTACAACCTCCAGAACGCCGACCACTGCAGCCCTCCACCTTCAACGACACCCAGCACCGCCGATCTCGCAGAGTCGCCGTTAGCCGAGCCAACTGAGCTTGCCGCCTTGCTGCTGCCCATGCTGGTGTTGTGTCGCTCCTACCTCTACCGTGTCGTCGTCCTTGCGCCGTCTCCAGGCAAGTATCCCCTACTTTCTTATCATTCTATATCTTGAACCTATGAGACAATTGAAATTGTGTGTGTGTGTGTGTCTGTCGTATTGTTACCAACTAGTTTTTTACTATGACCTATAATTGTTTGGAGTTACGCGTGATCATTTTAAAACGGGTCTAAAACCCGAGACTAAGACATGTAGGGATCGTGGGGATCAAATCCCATTGAATTGATTAGACGAAACTCAAAGTCTCGATCGGTAATTTCATGAGTGTACTGCATTCTCGATCGAATGTCTTGAATCAAAACCTCGTTTGAAATTCCCCAAATTTATGATTAAAAGATCCATGTACGGTCATCTGGTAATTTGTATAAAATTGGTGTTAAAATATTGAAGTTCCAAACATGGTATGATGCACTCAGGATGCATCGTCAAAACTGAATTTTCCAATCATGCAGCCTCGTTAACTTCATAATAAATTATATATAAGCCGGATCGCGGTGGGCTTAGGCTCGTTGTGAAGAGAACTGAATAATCTATGAATCCATGTATACGGTTACTGAATATCTTGTGGTTTAAATAGTGAAAACTGAATAGATTTATTACTCTGGACTGCAACCCGGGGCAGGTTTAGTTTTGAATACCTGGCCTTGGGAACACCTGTACACCCCTTCCTTAAATAGAAAATGCATGGAGCTCCATACGGTCGCGTTGATAATTTAGTTAGATAACACATGAATCTGGTCCCGTGTCGTTTCACCTTCGTTTGATATTTAATTCGTATTTTAGAATACCGTTGTGTCCTGCAGTTTTCTGCAGTGACAGTTTGTACACATTGATATTAAACTGAACATATCTTCCCGTATACAGTGGATATCATTGATCCATCTAATACGTTGGAAACATAACTGTTAAACCTAAATATTATCCAACTGTAGCGTCGCCTAATTACGATCCCAACTGGGATTAAAACGTGTTACGAAACAGGCTTCCAATTCAGAAATTAGATTTCCAACAGTGAACACTTAAAATGAAATGACCATAACCAGCAAACCTGGAATCCGATTGACGCGAAACCAATTTCTATGAACAAATAATTAATCATACTGCTTACCCCTTTTATATTATTTTGCTTAATTCTACACATATGATTTATAGTAAATTTTGCAAGTTGTACGACACTGGCTGCTATATTTTATTGTATCATGAATAATTGCATTCTCATCATATCATGTAGAGGTCATATATATTGGTAACCTAGTGGTTGTGTACATTAACCAGTGATAGATATTAGTGATTAGATTGTGGCAAGTATGTTAGTGTTAAAGCATGAATGAATAAGTGAAGTAATACGTACTTGTACACAATCAGCAGACCCGGTTACTTTCTTGCATTGTCGACGTCTATGGGACATATATAAGTGTAACTATAACTGAAATGGGATGGTTATGGAGCACTTATATTAGTGTCATAGGTAAGACGTCAAACACTGTCCATTTATCTTGAATACCAGTCGAGACATGCTTGATAGAGATCCTGTCTCCAATTCTCGCGTAGACTTGTCATGGACCGACTAGTATTTAGGTTTATGGTCGGGGTTTGATGTAGGCCACGGGGTGTGGGATAGTTTGAGTGTGAGTTCAACGGAATCTCGGGAGTCCCACTGCCGGCATTTACAGCGATTCTGGGAGTCATATGGGTGATATTACTGATTATTAGCGAGCGTTTCGGGCCCGTGTTCCCTTGCCTCTGGGGCCCTACCCTTGGGTTGGGGATACTCCTGCGTGGTTGACTCTCACACTTGGACTGACGATAGGTTTATCGATCTGGACAGTGAGACTGATAGATTTAGTGACATGCATTGATTACTGATTCGATATACCTGCTTTTCTGTTTACCTGCTTTACTGTTTACCGGTACTGATTATTTTATGCTCATGTCATCACTCCATGCTTATTGTTTCATATTCATCATTATTGCACATGTTTACATATGTATTTCTATTTATTGCTATTGTGTTGCTCTGACGACCTGAGTATGCATGCTCAGAATGAGAAGTGGACTTAGCTCGGATCAGGACCTGACGTACCTCGAGGATATTGTGGACATCTAGATCAGTGACGTCAGCGCTATCTTTCCTTTGACTCTATCTGGTTAGTTTTATACCTGTTTTGATTTAATGACTGCATCTCTCGTTACCTGTGCATTGATTACTGATTACCACGTAAAGCTAGAAGCCGAAGTGTGACTACGGCAGGATATTTCCTTGACCGTAGGAGCATGGCTGTCCTTGTCACCCCTCGTATTCCGTATTTTGGGAAGCGGGGCGTGACATATACAATCTATAATACAAGACAATACAATTTACAATACAATACAAACAATACAATCAAGATATTGCGTGGTTTAAGGGGTAGATTGGTACGAAAGGTGTTAGAAGTGGCACGAGACAGCAACCATTAAGCCACCTAAACTGAATTCAATTGTCGTTGTATCGTGGCTGAACGGTTCCTTGTACTTTCCATCCACTTTAGTCTCTGGTCTACTGAGACTCCTCTCGTATATACTGGCCTCTTCTGTACCAAGATACAAACAACATCGTTAACAATATAATACAACTTTAAAAGTTACACTCTCTCTGTCTATTCTATTTCTCCCTCCTCTTTAGGACTTACCGAGCGATTTGTTCACTGACGACATTCCGTCTTTCTTCTTTGGAATGTTGTCAGGTGGATCGGACCTTCAGGAGATCGAGCCCACCATCGAAGATTTGGACCAGCTAGCTTACGACCCAGAGCTTTAGATTCCTTGTACACATTTACATTATGTATTTTTTTCATTTCTGTTATGTCACTGTTTAGGCATTGCTTTTCATTCCATGTATTTACTTTTCCATGTACTGTAAAAGAATGTTAATAAATAAAGTTGTTGTTCATTAAATTTGTCTCTTATGTATATTTCTTTTATATTGCTTAGTTACGCTTAGCGTATTTACTTCTGAGTAAATACGTAGCGGCCTAGTTGCGTCCTCTGTCCGTATACTGGGAAGCGGGGCGTGACAGATTTTGTTGGTGGCCAATGCAGGTCCGAGCTGTATGGAACCCTATCATGCAGTTCAGTTCTGCATGGACAACCTAAGCAATATAACACAAGAACTAGCAACTAAAAACATTCTTTACAATTCATGTTCCTTGAATCTTACAATTTCATATATTTTGAATCTGTCCCAACCTAAATTTTTCATTCAAGATTATGGATTCCCCGAACAACACCAGCACCAATGTCAACAACACACCTCCACCACTACCACTCACACCTGCCGTCCCTGCTCCGATCAATAAGCAGACGTATCTGCTTAAGGCGATCTATAGCCTCCTAGAAGGACAGCAGCAGACTGCTCTTTTAATGAAACGTCCCGAGGAAGAAGCACCTGGGGTGAAGCAATTCAAGGATTTTCACCCCCAAACAGTTTGCAAGAAAGGAGAGCCCTCTGGAAGCGGAGGAATGGGCTCAAAGCGTTGAAGATGATCTAGCAGCGTCACAAGTGCCAAAGATAGCTTGGGTTCGAGTTGCAAAGCTGCAGCTCACGGACAATGCATGAGTTTGGTGGAAGGCGGAAGAAAGCCGTCTTGATCAACCTATCGAATGGAAGACTTTCCGTGACATATTCGATGCAAAGTACTTCCCTGAGACTGCCTACTTTGATATGGAACAAAAGTTCATTCATCTGCAACAAGGTTCAATGTGGACCAAATCTGTATATGAGTATGATACTGAGTTTACCATGTTCAGTAGGTAAGGTATGTCTCAATGTTCGATTTTATATCACATACTACACACCTAACACAAGACCGTAACAGGTTTGCGGCCCATCTCATACCGAATGCTGAAATCAGAGCTAGAAGATTTCAGCAAGGGTTGGACCAAGAAATCCAAGCTGCATTAGCTACAGGGGATTTCCTAACCCATGATTTGGTTTTGAAGGCTGCCCGACGATATGAGGCAGTGGTGAAGAGGAAGAGTAGACCTCAATCTGCCGGAGTGAAGCGTCTTGTCACTCAGATGGCAGGAGGATCCTCTTCAAGGCCAACTGTTGAACCCAGGAGATTGGAAGAAATCAATAACTAGCCAAGTCCCGACTTTTGCTTCTATTGCAAGAGGGAAGGACACTTGTGGAAGGACTGTAGGTGCGCAAAAGGCTTGTGCCTAGTTTGTGGCGCTTCCAATCACGGAATTAGAAACTGTCCTTATAAACGCAACTCAGATCACACACCCATCAACTACCCGCACCGGCCAGCTATCCAGGCTCCTGCATCTCGCCTTGCACTCCCTGCTCCACCTCCTGCACAACTTACTCGCCAATTCCATCAGGCTCTGAGGAACATACCTTGAGGGCAGAGAAACATGCCCCAAGGACAGATGAATGTGCCTCTAGTTAGGAGGAATGTACCACGGCGTCAGGCTTTCCTTTTAGCGGCCGAAGAATCAGAGGCCGTAGACCAAGGTAAACCTGGTAATTTCCTCAACCCTTTTCAAATCTCTCGCATTCTTTCGTTCTCTCACATATTTTTCATACACTATCAGTACTTCTATCACCAAACTTTCCTTGAATCCGTTACACTTTCCTTTTACAAATTTCGAGAACGAAATTTTTTTATGGAGGGTAGAATGTAACAACTCCAAACTTTATATACAATTTTTTTTTCAAAATACAGAAAGGGATACTTGAGCCTGAGCACAAGTTATAAGTATTTAATTTACTTTTGAACAACAAGAAGGAGCTTGTAGCTCATTGGTAAGAACTTGCACTGCTGAACCAAAGTACCAGAGTTCAAATTCTATCAGCCACATTAATTTTTTAATTAGTTTTCTTTTAAATTTTTAGAAGCCCAAGAGTCTACACGTGCATAACTCGTAAAAACCAAAAGTCATATATAAAACAAATGAGTTCAGGAGGTAGACCAAGCGACGGGGGACACATGGCACTGAGACCCGGCCTGACTCGGCCGGCGCCGCGCTTGAATCGGCCGTCGCCGCCGGCCGAACTCGTCCAAATCGGATTTTTCCCTTCTGGAAATCTGTGCCTCTTTGCCTCCCCATAACTCCTATACTGTTTAAATTTCCTGCATTATTATAGAGGATTAAAAAACCTAATTAAACTCTTTTTAATGCATATTTTTAATACAATTTTATTACACCCTTTCATCTACCCTAAACCCTAGATTTTTCTATAAATACCACACCTAAACTCACCCCTCCTCACTTCCAAATCTCTGTCCAAACTCTCAAGAAAATTTCATAGATTTTGTGTGTGCAAGTGGAGTTAGCAAAGGGCGAAATTTCGGCGAACTTCCGACGACGATTCGAGGAGATTCCGGCGACGAAATGACGCACCGGCGCCTCACACTTCTTCCTTTCCCTCCCCTCTATCCTACAATCCCGTAATTCTCTTCTCCCCATTCTCTTTACTATTCTAAAAACTTAGAATTCTAAAACTCGATGGAAGCGGAGTTAATCCGACTTCCGATTCGGTTTTTCCTTAAAATTCATATTTTTCTTAAAAACAATAATACCAAACCATCACATCATGATCATTAAACATTAACAAAACATATTAACAAGTTTCATATCAAAATAATTTATATTTCATTTTTTATAGCACTTTTACAGAAAAATACCATATAGTTTAGTTTCGACATAAATATCATTACCCCTTGCTATACCTTTAGATAGTTCACGAGGTAATGATCTAGCTCTTCACAACACTCATATGGAATATAGCAAGATGATATTGGGAAACATAAATTTGGGAAAAATACGGTTTTACATAAAACTACCATCGACTTATATAAAAACTTTTTTCTACAAGATTATTTATTTTAAACAAATCTTTACAAAGCGCCGCTACAATCCATTTGGGGAAGCCGATCGGGATGGTGCGGATTATCGCACATTCTCGGGCTTAGTAGTGCGAGATGCAGATCTCCGCAAGGAGCATATGGTCTCGAAAGATTTAAAAATACAAATATTTTAAGAAAATGAGATTTCTAGAAAAATAATAAATTTAAATTATTTATTATATATATATATATGTGTTATCAAAATATCTATTTTTGGTATAGTATAAATATTCTAACTTTTCTAAATAAAAAAGAATCACTTTATATAAAAATACAATGCAATTCTATACAAGTTCAATACTTTACAATTAAAAACCATATATTATGAAAAATAAGTTTTATTCATTAGAAATGTCACGATGATAAAATATACATCAATGAAACTTTAAAGACGACAATAAAATACTTGAGGTGTATTTTGAAAACTATACAAAATTATTTTTACATAAAACTCTCTCAAATTATACTAAATTACAATAAGAACCCTAGTAAACATAAGTTTAAGCGGGACAAGTCTCTTGAGCCTCAGGGAGCCGGAGATATGGGTGCTTGCCTATTTAAGGTAGACAACTTAACAAACGGTGTTATCAATACGGTAATCGTCTTTAAAAAAAACACAAATCCTGCCGTCCATGTGAAGCGGTTACCGATAACACCAAAACCTAATTCAGGATTCAATTTCTTTTCTAATTGTCTGATTCAGACTGAGTCTCGATATAATCAATCTGACTTAAATGAGATTCAAGTATATATATAACAATTCAATATGAATCCATATATTCAATCTGTTCAATCTATCAATCTATACAACTTGACTGAACCGAATCATAGATATACATCCATCTAAATGATTCTTCGGTTACATCCATTTACTAATATCATGGTTTCGACAAGTCATCCATCTATACAATGTATAATACAAGACAATACAATTTACAATACAATCAAGAAATCGCGAGGTTTAAGGGGTAGATTGGTACGGAATGTATTAGAAGTGGAGCGAGACAGCAACCATTAAGACACCTAAGCTGAATTCAATTGTCGTTGCACCGTGGTTGAACGGTTCCTTATACTTTCCGTCCACCTTAGGCTCTGGTCTACTGAGACTTCTCTCGTATACACTGTCCTCTTCTGTACCAAGCTACAAACAACAGCGTTAACAATACAATACAACTTTAAAAATTACACTCTCCCTGTCTATTCTATTTCTCCCTCATCTTTGGGACTTACCAAGCGATCTGTTCGCTGACGACATTTCTTCTCTTTCTTCTTTGGAATATTGTCAGGTGGATCGAACCTTCAGGAGATCGAGCCCACCAGCGTAGATTTGGACCAGCTAGCTTACGGCCCAGAGCTTTAGATTTCTTGTACACATTTACATTCTGTATTTTTTTCATTTCTGTTATGCCACTGTTTAGGCATTGCTTTTCATTTCATATATTTACTTTTCCATGTACTGTAAAAGAATGTTAATAAATAAAGTTGGTGTTCATTACATTTATCTCTTGTGTATATTTCTTTTATATTGCTTAGTTACGCTTAGCGTATTTATTTCTGAATAAATACGTAGCGGTCTCGTCGCGTCCTCTACCCGTACACTGGAAAGCGGGGCGTGACAATCCATATCGATTTGAAATGAACGTCTCCGTGAAGATGAAGCACCCCTATTACCTTGTGAAGATGGGCATGACATTCTTAATTAAAAATATTAGTAACAGAGAAATAGAGATGATAAAAAATATACGAGAAAAATATATAATCAATAAAAAAAACCTGATTCCAAATAGTAGAATCAAATTAGTGAAACTGAGGTGAAGATTGAGACCGCGGAAATAAAGATTGCGCAATTTCAATTTTAAAAGTAAACTTCTCGGAAATTAAATAGAGTGATTGGGAGATTAATAATTTTGTTGTTGTGGATTGTGAGAAGAATGAAAAGTGTAGATAGGTGTTTATAGAGTTTTGGATTAGGATATAGAAATATATAATTTTAAGTTAGGGGTTTTTAGATAATTTTACAAATCCCACTTTAATTCAAATTTCCTACCTTTATTAAAAAAAAACCACCCCCATTCAAAAAAAACATCATCCTAACAATTTGATCGGCCCCCACCCAAACCCCCCCCCCTCCCCTCCCCAAGACCAAATTCAAATTGAATTTAGCCGGTCCAGACCGGGCTCAGGCCGAAATCCGGCCATGGCCGGGCCGGGCCGTTGGGTCGCCAACTGCTGGCCCAGGCCGTCCTGAGCCCACCACGTGGCGCTCGGGCCGGGCCGGGCCGGCCATAGGAGGACCGGCCGGTTAGACACCTTGACTCGTGTTGAATGAGATTAAGATAAATACATGCAGGAGGAAAAATTATCTTCATGTTTTTAGAGATCCGTAGGTATGTATCACAACTATTTTAATGCATAAGGGGATGGGTATTAAACTTCGAAAATGGTTAATGGGCTCGAGGAACTTTTTATACCGACCCCTAGGTGAAAAGGAAACGACAATTTCACGGTAATGTCGATAAAAAAACATTCCTTTTCACTAACGGCCTTTTTTCATTTTTAATGCTTTTCTTATTTTTAATGATTATTGGAATACAAAAGGAAAAGGGAAACAATAGTTATCCTAACAAACATATATCTTACAAACATGTAGTTAGAATGATAATTTCACCAAATAAAAAAATGATGTTGCAATTGCAGCATTTCACTATAGGAAACTATATAGTTTATTTCGACGGCTCCTACCCGTCGAAATAAACTTGTTTCATCGGGACACCCTAAAACGCCACGGATAACATTTGTCGCAGTAAATGGTGTCGTAATAGTTTATTTCGACGGGAAATAGGCATCTCAATAACAAAATTTATTTCGACAGTCAAATGCTGTCGCAATAAATGTTATTTCGACATATCTGCGCCGTCACAATAAACAATATTTTACATATATAAAATGTTTTCTGAATATATTTTTAAAAAGGTAAACCTATTTCGACAGGCCATGCAATATAGCCTATTTCGAAGGGTCTGACCCGTCGAAATAAGTTTAAATTATAAAAAAAATTAAATAGAATAGAAAAATTTAAATCCAATTACATACAATCCATTCCATTCAAATATCAATTACATCCAATCCATTTCATTCAAATATCGATTCCATTCAATTCAAAATATAAATTATCCAAAAAACGATTACAATAGATATTATGTTCCAGTACAATCCTAACATCATAAATTTACAAAAGCAGGAAATGAAATCACAAGGAAGGACGATCACGAGGAGGGAAAGTCGATCACGAGAGAGGCGCATCAGGGTTTCCGGGATAAAGCTCCTGCAATTGAAAGTTTAAAATACATAATTTAGTATGGGTATTTTATATTAATTTAGTGTGTGCATGTGTGTGCATGTGTGTATGTGTATGTTTGTGCGCGTGCATGTGTATGCTCATGTGTGTGTGAGGGTTATCGAACTTACCGAAAATACTGGAATTCCATCTTGGACGTATATGGCGATAAGAATAAGTTTCTGTTGGCAAGTCCAGCCAGCAAATAGATCAACAGCGGGAGCGGGAGCAGGAGCGGGGGCCGATCGGCGTGAGGAACCGCAGTATTCCGGCGTCTGATCCTGTAGAGATCCATGAAACACAGGGGTCCTACTCCTAGAGACCCTGGTGTGATGCGACGCCTTCGATACCGAGTCGTCTGCCAGCTGAATCCTAGGAGCTGGATGCCTGGTCGGTTGGAAAAGAGCGTTATAATGACGCGGAGAGATCTTAGAGGACACACACTGTACTTTCCTGTGACGATCCATCTTATACACCGTGAAATCCCTATCTACGATGAATGTACTATGCGTGTCATCAACCGGGTGTCTCTGCTCCGCCTCCATCGTCTGGATCAACCGATCTCTTTCATCCGTCATCACCGTCTGTTTATAGAAGAAACGCATCACTGTCGTTGTAAAAGTTACACAATAATTATTCTGAAACAATTAAGAAACACAACATTCGTGAAGTCTTACATATAACCCATGTGCCTCAATCGATGCAGACGAGCCATCGTCCCGTACAAATTGAGCCCGGTAGATATCGATTCGATCAAGGGGCCCTCCACCATGGATTTCTTGCTGCATATTACATTTCGAAAGTTCATACATAAATTTCTAAGATATTTTTTTAATGTATTAATATCAAATACAATACTTACGTGTTCGACGGAAACCTGCTGGAAACTCTACGTCAACCCACCGGAACTCGAACCTTGTCTGCGAAACGGGATAATTCATCGTCCTATGAGTATTTTATAGTAATTTAGTAAATATGTATGTGTGTGTATGTGTGGGATATGTGTGTGTGATGTGCAAATATGTGTGTATGTGTGTGTATGAGATATGCGCAAATGTGTGGTAGATGAGTGTGTCGGTACGTGGTGTGCGGCATCCTTCTCCGGATTTCACTGGCCCGTGTGGATCCCCTCCCACTCTGTGTCCGTTTCTGGGAGGACTTCCCCTCGTCTTCCGTAGACCGATCGGTCCTGATATCAAAATCTAACATATGTAAAATAACTTCACGATATATAGTTCAGTATGTTAAAGAACAAAATAATAGTGAAAATTAATGCTGAAAAGAATATCATCTCAGCTATATTTGTACACGAAGAACCAACAAAAAGATACTGTCGAAACTCATCTCAAAACGAATGAAAGCATAAGTGCAGAGAAAGTGTATACGTTATATATTCTTAACGTGTCCAAAATGGGATAAATCTATCGGTTATGGTGCGACTAGTTTTCTCGTCGCATAAATTACGAGATAGTTGTCAACGAAGAACGATTAACGTTCAAGATTGATAACACATGCGTAATTTTATGTCACGAAGATAACCATATGCATATAACTGATAGACGGCTTCTAAAACGCGATATTTTATCAATGTGAGATACTCGATGACGTTATGTATCAGTTTACTTTTTGTCATCATCGTTTATCATACACTTAATCAGATTAGTTTTGATAATTATCGTTTAAGTATCTTCGGTCATTGAAGTATTTTGTTTACAGTTTTTGAATTTTTAGTTTCAATGGTAAATTCTTAAACAATTGATATTATTAATGAAGTATCTGTATTTATTAAAATAAATGCGCATCCATACAACGAAAATTACATAAAGACAAGTCTCGCGCACACACTCTCTCAGCGTAGTCTATTCCCGTGCGTACAGATTTCACTATGGTGTAAGGGATGTTCCTCTTGATGTCGTCTATTGAGGGCAATGAAGGGGCGGATGAAGATCCTGACATTGATTGTTTGTTTAAGAAATGATGATTAATTGATTTTAAACTCATGAAAGAAATCATGTATATAGCTAATTGGTTTATAGCATGTCAAGTATCTATATTTTCGGTTTAATTAATATTTAATTGGTGAGTTAATTTAGGTATGGTGACTTAGACAAACTTCGGTACTTAAGAATTAAAAGTGATAAAATTATATACCGAAAACCGGTATATATAGAAAACGAAGAAACAGGAGCAATCACACCGACGCCAACCGTACAATCACATAAATTTTTAGTTACATATACTTACATTCTCTATAAATAACAACAACAATATATATACTCCTAATTATAATTAACTAAAATTAACAACCTAATCCAAACCCTAAACCTAAAATTAACTAAAATTTTTAACAAATAAACTACCTTAACCCTAACTCAAAAATTAACCCTATCCTAAACCCAATCCCTAAAATTAACCCTAACCCTAAGTAAAATTAACCCAACAAAATATTAACCATAACCTTAACCCTGATAAACACAAAAGTAACCATAATCTTAAAATTCACCGTAACAATAACCAATCCCTAAAATTAACCCGAATCCTAACAACAAAATTAACTAAAAATTAACCCTAACCATAACCCTAACAACAAAATTAATCGTAACCCTAACCCAATCCCTAAAATTAACCCAAACCTTAACCTAAAATTAACCATAAAACCTAAAAAAAATTAACAAAATATTAATAAATTAACTAAATTAAGAGAAAAACTCATATGATTTTCGTAGCCGGAGAGGAGGGGGCTCGGAGAGGAGGGGGCTCGGGGCCGGATCAGGTGGAGGAGGAGGGGGAAGGGGAGATGGCATAGTGGAGGGCAGATCGGAGACGGATTCGGTGGCAGGCTGGCACGAAGAGATGAGGTCGTTGGAGGGGTGGAGGTCGGTGGAGGAGGGAGAAGGGGAATTTTTTAGGAGGGAGAAAGAAAAAAATAGGGGAAATGAAATTTTAGTAAAAGGGAAAGGGGGGTCACGGGAAATATTTCCCAACTTCGGTCAACAATTTTTTTCGGCGGGATATAGACATTTATCTAATTGTTGAGTGAAATCAACAAAATTTTAATTATTTGTCACTTATTTCGACGGTTTGTTCCCGTCGAAATAAGTAACAAATAATTGGCCGTCGAAATTTGCCCCATTTTCTTATAGTGTTTGGATCTACATATAATTGCAAATGCAATGTTTTTCTATCTACAAGCAACCAAGGATATCCCTAACTAAACTATTAGAGTACTGGCTTTGACCGATTTTTCTCAAAATCTAAACTAAGCATAAATGAAAAGTCTCAAGGAGAGGAGAGAGACATGAGAATTGTCATAATGAACTTAATTATAAGGGTTGATATATGCAACCAACTCAAAGGAAATAAACCAAGTCTGCTTATTAAATAGTGGAGGGTGACACCTTATAACTCACCTGACACATAAGTTGACCACATGCATTATCTATTTTGTATACCTTGAGATTTTCATCAATTTGTTGAGCTTTCTTGATCGACTGGTCAATATTATTGTAATCAAGATCAACGGTAGCTCGTGGTTGGTGTTTTGCATCAGGCAACTTGTCATATAAAGACGATGACATGTCTGTTTATATTACATGGTAACTCCATTCCATCCGTAGCATCCCAATTCCAAAAAGGAAGCCCAAATGTCTCACCGCCTATAAACTTCCATAGTATCCTCTCATGGAAGCAGAGATACAAGCGATGCCGTGGGAAAATTAAATAGCCACGAACTATGCACATATCCGTCATATATCCAGCCAACACAAAAAAGAGAGACAAAATAGTGATTATTTAAAGAGAAAAATGGTTATCAACTAATGATGGAGGTCATGATCTCACTCAGATGTTGTCCTCCGTTGATCTGGTAGCGAATGGTTTTGAACGGTTGAGATTGGTTTGGGAGTTGTTGAACGTGTGGATTTCAATGGCTTGTTGGAAGTTGCTGAGGCCGAACTACTTGCAAGGGAAGTCCCAGAGTGGGAAACCACCGTAGGACCCTCCGATGATCAAATTAGTACCGGAGAATTAGAGCAGCATAGCGGCCTATTGAAATGAGTTCGAGTTCCCTGAGTCGTATGAAAAAGGGATTTATATAGTGATCGCGTGGAGCGAGCGGGCACGAGATCCTCGCCGTCAGTTACGTCCCTGCATTATCCTCGTGTTAATGGCGGGATACGCTCATTAATGGGGGGATGCGCCAGTATGGAACGCGGAACGTGGAGCGGCGGATATCTCGTCTTGGCGAGATGCGCGGATCCGTTGCAGGGGCGTTTGGGCTACGCGCTCTCAGTTGATTGGAGAAGCCTGGGAAGCTCGGCCTGTCAGGAGGCTCGGAAACGAGCCGGGAGGCCGGGGAAGCTCAGCCTGTTAGATGGCTCGGAGACGAGCCGGGAGGCCGAAGGAGCTCGGCCTGTCAGATGGATCGGAAACGAGCCGGGAGGCCGAGGAAGCTCAGGCCTTACAACAGCTCGGAGACGACCAGGGAGGCCGAGGAAGCTCGGTTGTAGCATTTCTCGAAGGTGAGATGTTGGCTGTTTGTTGGGTGAATATGGAAGGTACTCAGGAAGGTCTTCGAAAGGTCGGATGCATCCTCGAAGACGAAGTCCCGAGAAACGTCTCCAATGCATCTTGTTTATTCCACCTCCGTAGCCCCCGGGACACGTCATTCGCCACATGTCGCAATCTGAGGAATTCCTACTTGTGAGCATCAGCATTAACCCCCAACCCTCGTTCCGACCTATTTTATGGGTCGGGTTGAGAGTGGCCTGCTAGGTTTTCTCTGCTCAGCTTGGGGCCGAGAATCATAGTGTGGATTTTCCGGGGACGACATGGCGTAGGGCAGTTGCGTCGTTTCGATCTTTGAGTCCACGTGTCATCTCACCGCGCGCCTAAGTTTTCACGCGTATCCCCGATAACGTCAGTGGATCGGTGAATTGATTGCGCTTTAAAGAGGGGGCGTCGTTTCACTCGATCGTCAGTTATGCTACGGGCCACGTGTCCGATGTCGGTTGGCGGGCGCGACAGGCTGTCTTTAACTTCTGCAACGAAGAGACGTCCCCAATAGTCGACCGCCATGTGGAGCCTCGACGGCCGCTAGGCGTGACGCATCGTTTTGGCGGGAATCGATCTAGGCCGTAAGATACTCTCCTTGGGGTGTATAAATAATAGGGGACCATCCTAGGGCCAACAGTTTGCCTTAATTCACTTTCGTTGTTTCAAGATTACCGGGCGCACCTCCGCTTAGATCGGATCTTCTGTTGAGTTTTCCTCGGCGAGTCCCTTTCTTTGAATCAGGTTAGATGTTTTTCTCCGAGGAGTCTGTAGATATAGTAGGGGTAAAGTTGGACGATGAGGCTCCGGTTGCTGGGGCCGAATCCAGTGGGTCTTCCTCCTCTTCGGTTTCAGATAACCGAGAGGGTTCTTCTTCTTCTGCGTCTTTTGCGTCGGGCTCGCCCCTAGAGTCAAGGCCGTCCCTGTCACTCGCCGTCGGGCGGCGACAAGAGCTCCCAATGTGCGCATCGGGAACACCCACGATGCGCCCTCCATCTTGAATCGTATGGACGAGCTTTCCAACATCCGGACTCGATTCCATATCCCCTATAGTTGTTTGCTCCGTTTAGCCAGAGTGGGTGAGCAGGCAAACCACGTGCGGGGTAAAGAGATTGCTCTGTATCTGGAAACATTCTGGGCAGGAATGCGTCCGCCCTTCTCATCCGAGGTTTGTGCGGTGCTTCATTGCTTCCGTCTTGCCCCGGGCCAGCTAGCGTCGAACTCGTGGAGGATCCTCCTCGGGGTTCTGGTTCGGTTAAAATTTGATCGGATCCCCTTCAGTTCGACCATCCTCTTATCTTTTCTTTGCTATAAAAATCACCCCGGTACCAGTAAGCAAGAGCCGAGCTGGGTGTACTTTTCGTTTAAAAAACGTAAGGGTGGGACGGCCGGGTCGGGGGTAGTGGTCGTCCCTTCTTCCATCCATGAATGGAAGGAGAAGTACGTCTTCGTCGAGCCACCGGAGGGCGAGGATTGGCCCGTGCCCACACAGTGGCACATGGCCGACTGCCCGAGGGCGAAGTAGTCGACCTACCCCGAGGCGAGGGTGGTGTCCCAGTGGGAACTGATCCAGCGGGCTGATGTCCTGCTTTTCGAGCAGGTACTGAGCTGGAATGGGCTCAGTCCTGCGCATTTTTTTTGGGTAAGTTGGGGTTTTTGACGATCTGCTTAGATTTTGCTAAATTTTCTTTACCATTTCCACTTCGCTGATATTTTATCCTGTATGTTCCTTTTTTATTTTTTTGCAGAGCCCATAGACCGATCAAAAATCATGGCTTCCATCGCCGCCAAGGCCTAAGGAAGAAAGACCGGAGGCGCAAGCTCGTCCCGACCCGGTCCAAGCACGGCCCCGAGGCAAACTCCTCCGGCCAAGACTTTCGCAGCATCCCCGTCCCGGAGGAGCGCCGTGAGGGGGTCAGAAGCACGTGCGGGACCCGGCGACCCAGACGAGGGAAGAGGAGTCTCCTCCCGCCGAGGAAGTCCTCCTCAAGAGACAGAAGCAGGTGGTCTCTCGGCCACCCCCTATCAGGATCCAAGTGCAAGAGGGCGACTTCTACATCGAGGTACCCTTAGGGCTATCTATGGCCGACAGCTTGCTGGAGGGCATGGAGAAGTTACCCGGGACCAAGATTCCCCTGGGCACCATGAAGGCCCAGGTGGCCGTAATAGTGCAGGAGGCGGTTCATATCGGTATCTAGATTTCTTCGAAAATTCCTTAAGTTTTATTTTCTCTGTTTTAGCTTTTTAACACGCTTACTGTTTTCCTCAGGTCCTTCAGCACCGCGCCTTCCTCGTCGCCATGGAGTCCGAGAAAATAGCCCCAGTGATGAAGAAAGAGGGCAAATCCTCTTCGCGGGAGGAAGAGCTTCGCTTTCAATTGCAGCAGGCGGAGGAGAAGGCGGCCATCCTTGACTCGAGATTGGTCGCTGAGGGGCTGATGATCTCAAAGCTGAAGGAGTCTTATCGGCTTCTAAACGAGTCCAATCAGGCCAAGATGGATGAGACGAACGACCTCTACAACGCGATGAAAAGGTCGAGGGACGCCATCAAGAAGGATGCTCGGGCGGATTTAGACGCGGCGAAACTTGCTGAGAGCCGGGCGGCGAAGGCCGTGGAGGAATATAAGACGTCTGATCAATTTTACCTTGATCTCGCCGAATCCGCGGCCATCGGGTGGCACAAAGCCCTTAACGCCGTCAAGGAATCTATACCAGAGTTCTCCGACGGTGAGCTCCGCGCTAAGTTCCCCCTCGTCGAGGAAGCGCTGCAGGGGGAAGGCGCCGAGCTGGCTGTGGGAGGCGAGGCTATCGGCGGAAGCGGCGACCCTGAGATCGCCGTTTTGGCCCCCGATGTTGGCGTCGAGCAGGATGAGATCCCGGCCGATCGGGCGGGATGAGCTATCCCCCCTTCACGATTTTTCTTATATATATATATATATATATATATATATATATATATTAAAGAATTTTGTAAACCTCCGGGCATTTTTGTAAGGCTGAGGAGCCCACGATACCTTGTATATATAACTTTGATTATAAATAAAGTATACATTTTTCTTTGCTCAAACGTCCGATCATCCTGCAAGTACTTTTACCTTGTAAGTTTTTTCATCTTGCAAGCACTTTAGCTCGTAATTCTTTTTATCTTGCAAGTAATTTTAGCTCGTAAGTCTCTTTATCTTGCTAGTGTAAATCCGGTGTCCACCCTTTCTAGGTGACGATCGTTCATTGAGTATGAGTCGAACGATAGCCAAGTGTAAGAAGGTCGGTACCCTCTTTTCCCCCGGAGTTGAGGGGCAATCGCGCATCGAGTATGAATCGAACGATAGCCAAGTGTAGGAAGGTCGGTACCCTCCCTTTCTCCGGAGTCGAGGGGCAATTGCGCATCGAGGCCAAGTTTGAAAGGATTAAGTTTTTTTTTAAAAAAACAAAGGGAAAAAATCCTTTTTACTTGAATCTCCAAATCATGAAAGCCAATTTGATCATAGCCCCCATCACAATATGCACAGTAATCCTTTTTACTTGAATCTCCGAATCAGGAAAGACAATTTGATCATAGCCCCCATCACTATATGCACAGTGCACATTATCTTGTTGAGTATAGTTATGTAGGAGGATCATATGCGGGAAAGGCCTTCATGAGCTCAACGACCCTTTTATACTTTGCGAGATATTCCGGACTTGCTAAATGGGCTGCCAGACGAACTCTAAGAGGTGTGTTCTTTGACGGTAGCTTAAATTCAATGAACGATAGGTTTAGTATTAGGAGAACAACAATCAGAATTCGTCCCTGCGGGGACATCGGCAGGCTCACATTGTGAAATATCCGGGGCCTTGATGGGCACGCCCAAGGCTTGATTGCGGTCGGTAATGCTTATCCCTGTCGCCGTACCCATTACTACAAATATGGGTTTTGGTAATGTGAAAATGGTCACGGTTTAAACCGTAACCAATTTATCGTAACGGTTTTTTTCCGAATGAAGCGGTTCAACCCGTTATCAAATCTAATAAGTGGCGGGTCCCACAATCCACTCGTGATAAACCCCAATCCCACCCCCATTTTTCCCAACCCTCTTATTGCCCCCCCCCCCAAAAAAAAAAATTCCCACCCTCTCCTCCAGCATTCCCCCCAAATATAATGGTCACAGTCGATAGCCATCGCCTCGTCGATTGCCACCGCCGCCACCTCGACGATCGCCGGCTCTGGTACTTGCTCCTCACCGCCTCGTCGACGGCATCAAGCTCCTTGTTGCCTCGAGCTCGCTCGCTCACCACCTCACGCTCTTCGCCATGCCTCGAGCCTCAAGCTCGCTCACCACATCTGTCGCCTCGATTTGTCGTCGTACCAGGTTAGTTTGTTCAATTTCAATTTTTGATTTTTTTTTGATTTCTTCAATTTTAGGAATTTAATTTTTAATTTTTTTGTTGGTGGTGTTTTTTTGTTGCTGTTAGGACTAGGGTTAGGGTCGGGTTAGAGGTTAATTATGGTTAGAGTTATGATTAGGGTTAAGGTTAATTAGGGCTACGTTTTTTATTAGGGCGGGTTAGGTTTGGGGTTAGGTTTAGGGTTAGGGGTTAATTAGGGTTAGGATTAAGAGGCTAGGGTTAATTAGGGTTAGGGGTTAATTGGGGTTAATTTTGGTTAGAGATATGATTAGGGTTAGGATTAATGTTAGGGATAGGGGTAGAGTTAGGGTTATAGGGTTTATGGTTAGGGTTAGGGTAGTTGAGCGAATTTGTGTAAGTAATTTAGTGTAAAGCAACATTAGTTAAGGGTATTTTAGTGAAAAACAACAATAGTTAAGGGTGTTTTAGTGAAAATAAATAACATTGAGCAAATGGGGTTTTTTATTAAAAATTTTAATGATAGTTTAGTGAAAACAACAAACGTTAAGGGTATTTTAGTGAAATTTGTAGTAATTTAGTTAATTTACTAAGATGGACCGTTTAGTTAAAATTTTAAGGTAGTTTAGTGAAATACAACAATAGTTAAGGGTATTTTAGTGAAATTCATAGTAATTTAGTTTATTTAAGGTAGTTTAGTGAAAAACCAAGAATAGTTAAGGGTATTTTAGTGTAATTTGGTAAAATTGAAGAAATGGGTTTCTTAAAGGTATGCGCGCGCTTGTGTGTGTGCACATTCACACATGTATACATGCACACATATACACAAACATACACACAAGCGTGTGCGCACAAACAAACAAATAAGACCAAATCTTAATTCATCATCATTCTCCTCTACATTGAACTCTTGTCAAATCCCACCCTAACCCCAACCCTAAATCCAAAATTTTAAACTCGATAAAGAAAACCCTTAACTTTAAAAAACTTTATCCTAAAATAAAAACTTCAAAGCCTTGAAATTGAAATGTAAACGTAAAACCCGTTCAAATTAAATCTAAAACTAAATGTATGATACATAATATGAAATTTTCATATTCTCATCGATAATCATATGTCAAAATCAAAACGCGATTTAGTCTCCGTCTGTCGGTTAACATACGTTCGATGTTCGTCGTGACATAAAACTACACGAAAATTGTTAAATATCGGATAACATCGTTCGGTTCTAGCAACCGTCGTGTAGTCTATATGACGAGAAAATTCAATCATATAATAACCGATAGATTTTTCCATTGTGAATATGTTAGGAATGTATAAAGCAAACACCTGCATTCACTTATGTTTTCATTTATTTCGAGATATTTCGTCGATATCATTCCGCTGGTTCTCCGTGTACAACGATATATTAGATATTCGTTTCAATGTTGTTTGACAGTATTGAAATGATCATTTTTTTCTATTACAGTGTACTCGGAGAACAGCGAGGAGGTGCTGACGAAATTTTTTCGAAATGGATGAATGTACAAGTGAATAAGTGTATGCTCTATACATTCTTAATGGGATAGAAGGCTTACCCCCGACAGCAGTTACCCTCGACATCTAATAAAAAAACATTTAATATCATCATCATCTTTCGTGGAAGAAGAATCCAACTTTCAAGCTATGAAATTAGAAATAGAAAGTTCTCAATAGGAGTTGGAGAAAGTTTTCAATAGGAGTTGGAGGAGAGCCCAATCCATTAATAATTGAAACCAAACCTAACCAAGTCGTAAATTAAACATAACACTAACACTTCTTACTGTCCTTCTATCGCGTATTTATCAAGAAATCTTAATTCCATAACTCTTGTCTATAGGAACCTTGCTCGTCCGGGCTGTTCCAATATGGCACTACTGTACCTCCACAACAAGAGTTAGATGTATGTTGATACTCTCTCGAAAGTCGATGACTTTTTCGTTAACGTTGTTAAATTTTTTACCGATTTTGCCCACGCACGTCTTGGGTTACCAAAATAGCACGGCATCTATTGTTCTTATTCTAAGTGTATGAACACGCAATTACTCAAGAAGTCGGAAGTTGAGTTACACATCGTGAGATATGTTTTGTTAGAGATTACACTATGTGGGAATTTCACGAAGAAGAAGTATTTGTAACGGAAGACGGGGTATGGGTGTAAGAGAAGAAAAACGAATTTATTGAAACGGAAACCAAAGAGTGGAAAGGGATAGTAGAAGAAGAGGAGGAAAATGAATGGTGGTTTGAAGAAGTCGAAGCCGTCGAAGAAAATAATTCATTATTCACGCCAATCGATGACATGGATAGGCTTATAAATGCCGCGGGACATCCTGATGAAATGAAAGCACTGGACCCTCGTTATTGGAGAAGTATAAGACTGACTCAAGAATCCCGCTATATCCAAATTGCGAAGGGTTTTCAAAATTTTCATTTTTCGTACATCTTTTCCAGATTAAGTGTAAGAATAGATGGAGCAACCAGTCTTTCACTAATCTCGTAGTATTGCTGAAGGAAGCTTTTCCCAACAAAAACGAAGTTCCACTGAACTGGTACACGGCGCAAAAAATAATCACAAACACCAGCCTAAAGTGTGAAAAGATCCATGCATGCGAGAATGAGTGTGTTTTGTTCCAGAATGAACATGCCACACTCAAAAACTGCCCCGTGTGCAGGAAAGATCGATTCAATCCTAAGAAAAACTCTCATTCGAGGATGTGCCTATGAAGATTCTTCGTCATTTTCCACTAATACCTAGACTGTAACGGTAATTTATGTGTGAGGAGACGGCGTCCGAAATGCAGTGGCACCGTAATGTGCCTAGTAAGGAAGGAAAAATGAGTCATCCGAGAGATTCGAGATCATGAAAAGTTTTAGATGAAAAACATCTTTCATTCAACGCAAACCCTCATAACTGAGGCTGGGAATTGCGAGCGACGGTTTCAATCCATTTGGGATGGTTCACGGCGGGCACACTCATAGTATTTATCCCGTCGTGGTAACTATATACAACCTGCCGCAATAGAGGGCTATGATACAATCTTATTTTACGATGGCTCTTTTCATCGACGGTCCATTGTCGCCTAGGAAACACATCGACATGTACCTTCAATCCTTCATCAATGAGTTAAAGTCGCTGTGGAAAACTAGCATGAGAACCTATGATGCACATAATAAACATTTTTTTCAGATGCGTGCTACTTTGTCGTGGAAAATTAATGACTTTCCTGCCTACGGCATGCTTTCGGGATGAACAAGTCAAGGTAAGCTCGCGTGCCCTTGTTATCATATTGACACGAGCAACATACGCTTGAAGTTTAGCAGGAAAGAGTCGTATATGGATCACCGACGTTTCTTACCTATAGCTCGATTAAGAAGGAATGGAGAATTGTTCAACGGTAAAACGAAGACCGTTAGGCCTTCTAAACCATTGTCTGGTAACGACATACTGCAACAATGGAGAGATTATCAGAATATCACATTCAGAATGAATTTTTTGCGTCGACCAGACCGCCAATGTTCAAGATTTTTTTTGCGTTGTCCATGGTATCACATACCCTTTTAACATTTAAATTTCAATCGTCGTTATATATATATATATATATATATATATATATATATATATATATTTAAAATTTTGCAATTTCAAACCTCGGGAAATTATAGAGTCGTCGGTGAGCCTGGCGAGGATGGCGTGTCTGTGTCGTTCGATCCACATCGCGCCCTTTCCTGGGTCGTACCGCGGTGTCAGGGTATTAAGAGATGACGTCGAAATGAAGTAAAGAAAGATCATTACTATCCCTGGCTCGTGGCGACTGAGGAGAAGCAGAGGGCAATGATAAATACTATAGCGCTGGAGGTCCCGAGAGAAGATTGGTCGCTGCTGATCGAGTATTACGAGCACGAGGATGCTCAGGTATGAGTTTAATTTTTATGATAATAACAATAAAATATTAAATCATATTCTGAAATATAATATAATCTTCTTTATATTTGTAAGGCCGCGTCAGTTCGCAACAAGCAGAACCGAAACAACGGCATGAGAGACCGCGCTGTCCCGACCCAAGGGAAGCGTACACAGGCCAGCACACAGTGGAAAATCGTGAGTATTTTGAAGCTTAATTTTATATGTTAATTATTGTCGCAAATTACTCATTAAAAATAATCCTAATTTTATAGTTAAGGGTATTTTAGTGGAAAATCAACAATAGTTAGAGGTATCTTAGTGTAAATAAGTTAAATTGATTAAATGGGGTATTTTAGTGAAAAGCAACAATAGTCGTAGGTATTTTACTAAGAAAAAACAATAGTTAAGGATGTCTTAGTGAAATTTATAGTAATTTTAGTGAAAAGCAACAATGCGTGCCTTGTTTGTATGTCTGTATATATGTTTGTATATATGTGTATGTATGACACACACACATACATAGTCGTGCGCGCGCGCGCACATACACATTTACACACACAACCAAGGTCAAATCTTAATTCATCATCATTCTTCTTTATATTGAACACTTGTTAAATTTTCTTGCCCTAATTTTATTGCAGAAACAGAAAGCTCCCGCCACCTACGCTGCTGCTAAGGGATGGGCCGCGTCACACAAGGGCATGGCCGAGTACATAGTAAGTTTCTTATAATCAAGTTGATTCTGTATTTTAAGTTAACATGTGTGTGTGTGGAGTAAAATGGGCATGTGGCTAAGTGTAGAGAAGTTCTCTATGTTTCTACGCATTTTAAGCATGCTTCTCTCGTTACTCTCCCATCATCCTCTCTTCACGGTTGAAAAAAAAGGAAAAAAAGAGAAGAAGCATTCAGCTGCGATTCCGCTCCTTCGATTACTCCTCCATCCATCTCCATGGCTCTCGATCGAGAGATCTCGCACACCCGTGGCGATCTCATCTCTCTCTCTCTCGAGACCTTGGATCTCTCACTTCTCTCTAGCTCAACTCGCCAAGGGTTTCTCCTTGATCTCTGTCCTAACCTGAAAACCTTTCCCCCTCGATCGCGGCTCTCTTACTTCAATTTTGAAATCAATTTGATTTCAATTTTTGTTTTTCCATATCGTAGCCCAGGGTTTCTTGGGCATGGTGATATCTCATCATCTCTAGGTTTTTTAGGATATTATATAAATTTTGATTTTTTCCCACTAAAATTTTATTGAATTCCATCTTGATTTTACTTTAGATTATGTGATTTGGTCTGTTTGGCTTTGAAATTTAGGAATTTTACAATTTTGCTTTAAAATTTATTCAATTGACTTGGTTTTTCAATTGTGGGATTAAGTTGTCGACATGGTTGTTTCTTTGGCTATGAAAATACATGTTTATGGTGGATTTTTTTGGCTACAATTGTTGAGATTTCATGAGAAATAGTTGGGATGGCTCTGATTTTGATTGGATTTGGCAACGAAGGAATGAAACATTTTATAACTCATTGGGAAAATGCTGGTTTTGCTTCGATGTTGCTTCAAATTAGATAGTTGAGCAAAGTTTATTGCTTTGACTATTAAAATGGAAAAATAATGGTTCAGCTTTGAATTTTTTCAGAATAATATTTATTGGTGGTGATGATAATATAACCTATATAAAATACTATAGAGTGTTTTTTGTCACCCTAATGAGATAAGAATGTGCGTCGCTTGTTAGGCATATTACAGATTCCCCCCGTCTGGAGCAAGCAGTGGTTTATTGAACATGGGGATCCAAATTTCCGGCAACCGCAAACTAAGTTGTCTTTAATTATCCCGCGCTTTTAGAATGAGAGAACCTCCGATTAACAAGTCAAACAGATCATGCGAACTCAATATGCAATATATACATGTTGTGTTTAGGAACAAGTTTGAGAGTGTTTTGGGCATATCGGGGACCTCGTAGAGTTTTTACGGGGGTCCCGCTAAAAGCTCCCTTACAGGATGCGGGGCAGCGCCCAATTAGAAATTTTTTTTCTAATGGGAGAGGTGATGAGTGTATATGTGCCACGCGCGCACTTAGAATTTAATATGTGTTTAACACGTGAGCACTCACATGCAAAGCACGTGACTACCGGTTTCGGTTAGGATTAAATCCAATGATATAACCCCCATATGTTAAACATGTGAGCACTCACATGCAAAGCACGCGAGCGCCTGCTGCAGTAAGGATTAAATCCTATAATAGCCCTCACGTGATATCACGTGAGCACTCACATGCAAAGCACGTGAGTACCGGTTTCAGATAGGATTAAATTCTATGATAGCCCCCACGTGTTAAATACGTGAGATCCTTTACCGCATTCTTATGGCAGCGCTCACATGCAAGGCACGTGAGCACCGCCGCCATATATGTATATGGCAGCGCTCACGTGATAGCACGTGAGTGCCCCAATTTGAAATGCTCTCATCTGATAGAATTAAATTCTATGTGATATAATTAAATTATATTTGGGAAATATTTTCCCTGATCTTTCTAATATGGAAAGATCTTTCTTTAACAAAAAATTTTTGGATTTAAAATCTAATGGTGATGAAATATCACCAATTAAACCATCTGATAGAATTAAATTCTATGTGATAGAATTAAATTCAATTTGGGAAATATTTTCCCTGATCTTTCTAATATGGAAAAATCTTTTTCTAACAGAGAATCTTTACATTTAAAATACAATAGTGATAAAATATCACCCGTTAAACCATTTGAAAGAATTAAATTTTATGTTGGAATTATTTCCCTGATCTTTCTAAAATAAGAAATATTTTCTCTGTTAAACAGAATTAAATTCTATGTTAGGAAAATATTTTCCTAACAAGATATTCATATGATAGAATTAATTCTATGTTAAGAAAAGATTTTCCTAATTAAATTCTATGTTAGGGAAAAAAACTCATAAACTTAATAAACTAACAAGATATTCATAAGATAAAATTAAATTCTATGTTAGGAAAAGATTTTCCTAATCTTATTAAACAAAAAAGATATTCATATAATAGAATTAAATTCTATGTTAGGAAAAGATTTTTCTAATCTTGTTAAACTAACAAGATATTCATATTATAGAATTAATTTTTTTTATGAAAATATTTTCCTAATCTTGCTAAAACGAATAGAAAATGTTTTCTATTAAACAAAATTCCCCGGATCTTTAGATCAAACGGTGTATATAATCCCTTAAGTGATCTTTGAGATCAATCGAGATCTCTCAATGAGATATTCTCTAAAACTAATTGATATTTTCCCCTCTCCTATATAAAGGACTCGAGACTTCAAGTCTCATATAGACAATCCCCTCTATAAGCTTTAAGGAGATATACAAAATACATGATATATCCCCCAAGAATTCGATACGCAATACGCTCCAACCTTCTGCGAAATCCCCTCCTTAAGCTTTCACAACCACAACAGAGAATTTAATTCTCTCTTGAAGAAGATCACTCTTTGTTCGACCATTAAGTAAAGACAGAAATACGAATATCTCCCCCTTTTTCCTATTTCATATACAATACAGGGGTTTAACCCTCTTATAAGAACTTAGTTCTTTCTCAGGATCTGAGATCCACAATACAAATTCCCACAATGTGAGAATTTAATTTTTATCGGGAAGATCTTGTTCTTCAAATCGAAGATCCAAGGGAGAAGTATGGTGCTTTACCCCTGCACATAAAAAAGAGAATATAGAAGAATAGACCCATAAAGATGGAATTGATATTCGAGGAAATTAGTTCTTCCAAAATATAGCAGGGTTTTATCCCAATAAGAATTTAGTTCTCACATCAAAGAAAGAACTTAGTACTTGCAAGATAGGCAAGACATTTAGAGTTTAACTCTAATTTTTAGAGTTAATCTCTGCATGAACATGGAAAGTATCATGTGGAAGATACGTGAGAACCTTAAAAAATGAAGAACGAAGTCTCACGCGAGAACCACGTGAACGCTCAAAGGAGCCCTGAAGATAGGTCTCACGTGGAAAACACATGAGCGCTAAGACTCTAGTGCTTAGCACTACTCACGTGGAAGACATGTGACCAACCATGAAGATAATATCTCACATGGAAGACACATGAGTACTGAGACTCTAGTGCTTAGCACTACTCATGTGGAAGACACATGATCGATCATGAAGATTATACTCCACGTGCCATTCACGTGAGTGTCATATAAACCATTGCTTAGCACTACTGAGATGAAAGACATATGACCAACCATGAAGATATTATCTCACATGGAAGACACATGAGCGCTGAGACTTTAGTGCTTAGCACTACTCATGTGGAAGACACATGACCGATCATGAAGATTATACTTCATGTGCCATTCACGTGAGCGTCATACAAACCATTGCTTAGCACTACTCACATGGAAGACACGTGAACACAAAGAAACCAGGCTTCTTACATGAAGAGCACGTGAAGCGAAATTTATGATGAAGCTAAGCTTCTGGGCCCAGTGCTTAGCATTGTTAGGTTATCTAAAACCCAAAACAAAACATTTGGCCTAGTGCTTAGCACAGTTGGGAAATATAGCCCGATATCTAGTCTAAAATTAGACTAACTCTCTGAAATTCCAAACTTTTTTGATTTTCAAAGGAAAGCCAACCTTGATCATACATATTTTAAGTCGGCCTTAACTAAAACAAGATTAAAGGTCGTTAAAACACATTTTAAGTCGATCTTAATCTAAGACTAGAATAACGATATTTAAACCCCCCTAAACTTATGGACCTCATTTATATAAGATCTATGTCCTAAGTTCACTAAAAACACGATTTACGGGTTTGGACTAATCTACGCCCTACGAGCATGACAAGATTAGTCTCCATATACAATCCAAGGGCAACCCTATAATAAACAATATGTAACACGACACGAAGTGACTTACTGGAGAAGGTGAAAATTGTTATCGCTTTGTGATAACGTAATTAACTGCAGGGGCTTGCGCCTGCAGGGAAGATCGTCCCCATAATTAAAAAAAACCTCAAATGAGGGGGAATCTGATAATTCTGCTATATCGGTCGTATCTATCCAAACCTCCGATATACGGTACCATAAATCAACTTGGTATCTTTAGAGAGGTGGATGGATATATTCCAAATAGTATCTGCTCCCAAATTTAGGCTAGACATCTTCCCAACGTCTCATCCGGTCTTCGGCGTTAAACAAATTCTGGCATGTCCGGTGGGACCTTTTTCTCTTTTCACTCCACACTTTGTGTGTCGTGTTTCACGAAATAATCACGGTATATCATGTTTATGGTTGCCCTTGGGTTTCGGGATACTAAACCTGGTGTTCTCCTCCCTATGCAGAGATCCAATGGCCTAATTTGGTAACAACTAATGCGACGGTAGCTCCAACACCACTCCGGCCAGAACAAACTGGTCAAGGCAAGCCGTGGCCCCGATGCTTTGCATTCTGATGTCCTAAGTGGCCTAGCAACTTGATGGGCTCTTCTTTGGTTCCATGCTACCACCTCCCTCATTTAGAATCCCGGCGCCGAAGGAGGAGACGCCCAAGAAGTCAGTTAGCAGTAGGCTGACAACTACCACAACAGGTCCTAATGATAAGCCTGCTCAATATGAAGGATCAGCCTTCCAGAAGCTGAAGCACAACGCTGTGGGCCCCGTCAAGAAGCCCATAATCCCGAAGAAATCAGTCTTCAAAAGTCTGAGCTTTGCTGCTCTGTACGCTCCAACCGTCCTACCTGTTCCGAAGAGGATGGTCACTAAGAGGCTGACATCTACAGTCCCTGCTATTTTCGAGGTGCCAAAGAGTGCTTCACTTCCACGCCAGTCCGTATTCAATAGGTTAGCACCCCATGCTCATGCCCATACTCTGGTTCAACCAAGGATATCATTCTTTTAGCGACTGGCCCATGCTCCAACCTCGAAGTCGTGCAAGGGCAAGATGTCCCAGCTTCAAAAGAACACTGGAAGCAGGATATTCCAACCCAGAAACTATATAGGGGGAAAGTCCATGAAACCCCTAAGATTGAAGAAACCCTAACTTCAAGACATTCTCGACGTCGATACTGGCGCCGATTAAGGCAAGCCAGGAGCAACTCGCCATCCAGGCCAACCCTGCCAGCCATGGTGCAGGCTACTGTTCCAACCGGGAACAACTTTGAGGCACTGAACATGATGAAACGCAACTCTCCAATTCCTATATTGAAGAAAACTCCACCTCTAACCAAGAGGAGTGATGAGCCAAGATTGGTTCGATCGGCAAAAAGACTTTCCTCTACCAATCATAAGGTGTGGAAGGAGGTGTAGGGATCAGTGATCAACAGAGATTACTCTCCCCGATCAAAGATGCTAAAGAGCCATGATAAACGCTCTTCCCATCAACCGAAGGAGGCTCCTAATATGACGGTTCTTCCGAAACCGGCCTCTCATAAGAGAGAGAGGTCAGAGAAGACGCAAAGGTCTGAGACATACTCTAAGTGCCCGCACTCCAAATGCTCCAAGACTGGAGGATTGGTAGTTTACACCGTCTAAATGGTGAACTCTAAGGACGAGAGCAAGACTTACATCTCCTATAGACCAATCACACGGTCTGTAACCAAAGATGCATAGAAGATACAGGAGTTGATAGCTCAGGAGACCGAGATCATGAGTCCTCCGTCCGGTGCAAACCTGGACGGCTCTTCCGAGGAAAGAGCGGATTAGGAGTCTGATATGGACTGCCTGAGGCGGATGCTCCAAAAGAAGAACGAGAAAGCTACAGAAATGGAAACTCGAATTTACAAGATGGCCCATTTTTTCCAAAGTATGTTCGAATTGATGGCTCACTCCGAACCATCAACAGATGATTGGTCGGCGATTTTCGTCGAAGACAAAGGAGATACATCCAGTCCTCTCCAAGCCTCATCAAAGGCAAAAGAGGAAATCATATCCAAATCACAGCTGGATGAATACATCGCCCAGAAGTTCAAGGCTCACCTAGCCAGTGAAGCCGCTGGAAAGTTTATAAAGACTGGCTAACCCTACCCGGTGTGTTATGATTAGATCCAGTACCTGCCAGGATATACATATCCGACGTTCCCTATATATAAAGGAACCGAAAATCTATAGTAGCATATCACCCAGTTCAGGTCCAAATGCAGCAATACTGGGAGTAACGACATATTGCTCCTCCGGCAGTTTGTTAGAAGTTTAGCAGACGTGGCGTTCGAATGGTATTCGGAGATTCCCAATGGCTCGATCAAAACTTTTGACGAGATGGAGCTCCTCTTCTACCAGAGATTCGCTAGTGCAAGTGAGCACACTACCGTGACCGCCTTGGTTAACGAGAGGCCCATATCAAATGAGACATGGGTCCAATACACGATGAGATGGAGGAACCTTTAGTCCAAATGCGAACAAAGGATCATTGAAGCTTCGGCCATAAGCATGTTCGTGAGCACTCTCGATAAGAAGGTGCAAGCATTCCCGTATTTGTCCCTTCTCAATCTAACGACTTTCTAAGAGTTCATCGATAAGTTGGCTCACCTAGATACAATGAACCAGGTCCGTTCTCTTCCAGTGGAGATTCCTGAAACTTCAAAAGCAAGGGTAAGGCAGTGTTTTTCGCTAACACACAGCAGCGTCCGAATAGTCCTAAAGTGCCTGGTCATCAAAATGACAACCGCATAGGATCCACTCTTGAAGAAAGAATGGGACGGGAATATTCCTTCCCCCGTGATAAAACGACGAAGTTATTCGACCTCATAATAAAGAGCAGCTTTCTGACGTTGCCTGAGCCACGGCGATTGGCCCAAGCCCCTGACGTCAATAGCCTAACCTATTGCCTATATTATTGAGTGGTACGTCATCCGATCGAGAATTGTTACGTGTTTAAGAACTAGGTTGAGGACCAGTATAAACGTATAAACACGGCAAGTTCATACTCTTCGATAAATGGAAGGTGAACCCTCCTCAAAGACACATCTCTAAGGGGACCAATACGCAGGAGGCATCCTATTCAGTCGTTGAAGAGACCCCATAGGAGGTAATATTGCCCCTAGAATGAAAAGAATGCTGAAGGATCTCCAGGCATGCCCTGCAATCAGGTGGAAGAGTCCGCTTGAACCAGAAATCATACTAGGGATGTTGCAGTCGCATCCCACTCCGAAGGCTATCGATAAAAAGAAAAGCCCCGAAGCCAAGAAGTCTTCCAGAAAGAAAAATAAGAAAAAGGCAAAGAAGATCGTACAGCTAGCCGAGTACCTCGACAGCCGTACAAGCATCCAGAGTTACATAGACACACTCGAAGAATATAATCAGAAAATGCGTGCGCCCGTTACTTTTGAGGAGTTTATCAAGCACGCCCTCGAAAATAACAGACAGGATGAGGATGATGACTCAGACTAGGGAACAGAAGGCCATGTGGAAAGCTACCGCATGGTCTCTCACTTCTCCATCTATGAAGATGAGACACCACATGCATCCGAGAGCAGCTCTGAAGTGCAGAGGGCAAAATCAGTGCTTGAAGCCCCAAGTTTGCCACAACAAGAATTAGTTGAGAATCTCCTAAAGGAAACATTCCAAAGAAGCCAGGTGAATCAAAGGCGTAAGCTGGCTATCTACGAGAAACCCAGACAGTTGTTCCCGCCAAAATTTTCGGCCAAGAGCTACTGGTTCCCTTATAAAAAAAGAGGGGGAGTCCTCAAAAATTGGCCTCACGTGTTAAACACGTGAGCGCTTATATGCAAAGCATGTAAGCTCTGAAAGATAACAACTAATGGCCAAACATGCCTCACGTGCAAAATACGTGTGCGCTCATATGTAAAGCATATGAGCGCTGAAAATGAACAGGCTAAAACCCACACTAGGGGTCACGTGTTAAACACATGAGTTCTCTTGCTACTTACATGCAAAGCATGTGAGCGCCGCAATTTAAAATGCTCCTGTCAAATTCTAGAATTAAATTCTATTTTGGAAATATTTTCCTGATCTTTCTCAAACTAGAAAGATCTTCTCTGTTAAACAGAGGACTTTTGGATCAAAGATCCAACGGTGATCATCTGATAGAATAAAGTTCTATCATAGAAAAATATTTTCCTAATCTTATTAAACTAACATTCATATGATAAGAATAAAATTCTATGTTAAACTAACGAAATATCCATATGATAGAATTAAATTCTATTTTAAGAAAATATATTTCTGATCTTATTAAACTAAAAGATATGATAGAATAAAATTATGATCTTATTAAAACTAACAAGATATTCATAATCTTTCTAAATAAACAAGAAATCTTCTCTGTTAAACAGAGAGCCTTTGGATTAAAAATCCAACGGTGAATAAAATTCACCGATTGATCTAAAAGACCATGGAATCAATCATGATCTCTCAATGAGAGATTTTCTTAACAAATTGATTCTTTTTCTTCTCATATAAATAGAAGCAAGGAGAGGAGAAAAAAGAGGAGGAGAGATATACATATACACACAGAGAGGGAGAGGGGAAGAAAAATAGAGAGAGAATTTAATTCTCTAGAAAGAAGAGGAACCCCTCCCAAAAGCTCCCATAAAACAAAAGGAGAATTTAATTCTCAAACCAAGAGTTTAACTCTTCTCAAAGAACTTAGTTCTTCTTCTGGTTAAGATCTGCAGAATCAGATCTCCCCATAAGTTGAGAATTTAATTCTCATCGGGGAGATTCTGTCATGCAGATTCGAAAACCTAGGGGAAGAACTGAGTTCAAAAGAGTTTAACTCTTACAAAACATATGGGAATTGAATTTCTCTGAAACTAGGGTTTAACCATTTAAAAAGAATTTAATCCCTGCAAAGAACAAAAGGAGAACTTGATTCCTCAGAACTATAGAAGAACAGCCTGGTGATTCATTAGCGCTCAACGCTACGTAACAAAGATCACGTGTTCCCATGTGAGCATCTCTGAGGAACAAAAAGGAAAAACTGACATCAAGTCACGTGATCCCACGTGACCCCTAATAGTTCTTAGAACTTTCAAAAAGAAAAAGGGAATAAATCAAAGATAGTTCCCATTTTAGGGCGCCTCACGTGATCCCACGTGACCCCATAATAGTGCTTAGCACTTTCAAAAGGAAAAAGGGAATAAACCCAAGACAGTTCCCATTTTGGGGCGCCTCACATGATCCTACGTGACCCCCTAATAGTGCTTAGCAATTTCAAAAGGAAAAGGGAAATAAGCCCAAGAGAGTTTCAATTTTAGGGCGCTTCACGTGTTCTCACGTGACCCCCAAACAGTTGTTTAAAACTTATATAAAAAAGGGGGGAAATTCCAAAGACAGCGCTCATATTTTGAAGGCGCCTCATGTGTCCGCACGTGACCATTTGATGAATTAAGTGCTTAGCACTTATAAATGAAAGAGGAATAAAATCTATAGAACAGTTCCCATCTCGGGCGCCTCACGTGCTCACACGTGAGCCAAGTGCTCAGCACTTTTATATATAAAAGAGGGAATAAACTCAAGGAACAATGCCCACTTTGGGGCCCCTCACATGGTCACACGCGAGCGCCTCCAAAGTCCAGTGTTTAACACCGATTCAGTGTTAGCACTGTGGGGTAGCTAGGGGAAATCAACCTTAACCCAAATTAGCCAAGTCTCCCGAGACCAAGACCTTTTTGGTCATCAATCAACCGAGCCCCCATACTCAGGTCTCCCCAAACCAATCCTAGTCCCAAAGATGACTAATGATCTCCTAACATATGGCATCTAAAATGACATTCATCCCACATCTCCCCTCGATCTGGAAATTGGTTCGAGGGTACATCTCTCCACACCTCTGATATATGTCGTTGTAATTCTTCAACGTCGTCAAAGAGGTGAAGAGTCCTGATAACCAACAGCCCTTTGGCGCACTCTCAAACCCATGAGTACATCGCTATGGACCGCAATGTCCTTAAACTATGACCTCACCGCCAAATGGTGATCTATGGACCGCAATGTCCTTAAACTAGCTCTGGACCGCAATGTCCTTAAAATAGCTGTGGACCGAAATGTCCTTAAACTAAACCCTCACACAAAAAATGGTGATCTATGGACCGCAACGTTCTTAAACTAACAACGGACCGCAACGTCCTTAAACTAGCTATGGACCGAAAACGTCCTTAAACCAAAACAATAGAGCCCAAAAGCTCTTTTGTTGGATCTGAATAATCTCAAAATCTTGATGAGTAGATCTTAGTATAAAATTAGAATAACGTATCCTCAACAACCATTTAAGTTGATCTTAATCTCAAACGAGATTAACGATCCTTAAATCAACCCAAACCCAAATCTAAGAATATACGGATTTGGACTAATCCACGCCCTACGGGCGGCAACATAAATTAGTCTCCGTATACAATCCAAGGCCAACCAAAAATAAAACAAACATACACGACACGAAATGACCTTCTGGAGCCGGAGAAAGTGGTTATCGCTACGCGGTAACGTAATTAACTGCAGGGGTTTGCACCTGCAGTGAAGAGCGTCCCCACAATCAAAAAACCCCTCGCAAACGAGGGGGAATCTGACGAAGTTTGCTACAACGGCCGCATGTGTCCAAACCTCTGATACACGGTGCCATAAATCAACTTGGCATCTTCGGAGAGGTGGACGGATAAATCCAAATAGCATCTTCCCCCAAATTCTGGCAAGACGTTTGTCTTTCCTGGCTTTCGGCGGTAAATAGCAGCAACTCCTAGAAAGGGAAGCCACAGAAGAGGAGAGTTATGTAACTCCCTAGCCAAAGCAGAACTTGCAACCGAAGTAGAAGATACTGTTGAAAAAAGGTAACGCCGAGAAACATTTCGCCAAGACCTTATCCAAAGGGACGAAGCTGTCGCCTTTAAAGAAGTAAACCCCAGAGGTTGTGGATTTCAAAGGTAGAGAAGAGCATCTAAAATATTGCCTCTACCACTGGAGGGTCTGTCATCCCATCGACTAATGCAAGGCATTTGGAAAATGGTGGAGAAACTACGTTCTCCATAACAGGCATCTAAAAATAAAGAAGCAGATGGCCAAGGCTCATCCGCCCCAACGTGATTGTCTCATGGAAAACGGCAAGTGAGGATGATCATCAAGAGTTTCCATATGATCAATGCTCAAACTTCGGAAGGAGGAAGTTCCGCAGTACCGACATTCGGAAGTGATTCAAAAGATGAATCTCCCGTCAATCTCCCTTATAGAAGCTTCTCATCAGGAGATGAAGAAGAAGCGAAGGACTGCGACAATATCCATTTACGGAACCACACCCTCCCCGAGAAGAATCTCGGGCCTCCAAATAATAATCCGAAGAACCAAGATAAAGGGTAAAGGGAAAATTCCCGAGAAGATCACCCTTGATGAAGAAGTGGCCAAAGAGCTCACCGCCAAGGATCTCCCGAAGAAGAATAAGGTGGACTACAATGTGTTAGGCTATCTGAAGAACTTACCATCACATTTGAGCATATACGATACTTTTCTCTACTCCAAGGAACTGCGAAAGTCTTTAATTAAGGCTCTCGAAGAACCGGATTGCTTCCAAGCCACTTTGTGGAGGAAGCAATGAAAGATAAGATAGCGGAGGTATACACAACCGACATCTCCTTCAGTGAAGAAGATCTCTTCCTGGGGACGTTCGAGCACAATCGGCCGTTCTACATCGCCGGGTAATTCGATGATGGATAAATAAAATTCTCGTCGACAACGGCTCTTCGGTCAATCTCCTTAATATTAAGGTGCTCAAGCAGCTGTTCATGGATGTGCGATACCTCGGCCGGGAGAAAATCACTATCTCCGGATTCGACTCCCGGTCTTCAAGAACATTAGGGTCCATAGTATTAACACTCCACTTTGGAAAACTCGTCACTGATGTCAAATTCCATGTCATTGAAGGCAAGACCTGCTATAAAGCGTTGCTGGGTAGACCTTGGTTACACCAGTATGGCATCACCCCTTCTATACTGCATCAATGTATGAAGTATTTCAAGGATGGCCAGGAGCACACCATCATAGGAGAGCTCGATCCATTCTCGATCAACAAAGTACGGAAATATGTAGATGCGAAATACTTCTTGTTGGACTATGAAGACACAAAGAAGTGCAGCAAGCCCAAGGATAAGCAAGTTCATGCGGCGATCATCTTTGTCTTTGGAAGCGACTCCGAGAAAGAAATAGTATTCGCATGTCAGCCTCTAAAGGAAACCGATAAACCAAGCTCATCGGATCTTATCCCGATCTTCGGCAGCGACACGGAGGAAGAAACTAATACGATTTTCTCCGTCCATCTGCGGATAAAATTCCCCGGTCAAGCCGATCAAGCCCTGCATATTACAGTTGCTTCACCGCATCACTACAAAGAAGATGATGCACTCAGCACCTACCGCATGCCAGAGTTAGTAAGCTTCCACATGCCTCCTATACATAAAAGAAGGCGACTCTCTTTTACAAGTCAAAAGAAACTAAGGCGGAGAAAGAGGTTTAGCACAGACTCGAGCTGAATCTCGATAGGTTACAACCCATACCCATACCCATGCCGAGATATATACAAAGAGCCTGAAGGAACTCCTTCACCAGCAGGGAGTACCGTTTGATCAGGCCACCCGCCAGGCCCAGTATTTCAAGAAAAACTGGAAAGTGCCAGGGACCCGCCAACCAGTGGCCCATAGAAATTCTGATACTACTGGTCTGGGCTATGTCCAACCTAAGAAGAAGAAGCGGGCACATAGCTGCTATGCCCTAAACAAAAAGAAAGATGCATGGATGGAAAACAACTCAACCGAGCAAGGCCAGAACACCCTACAAAGTATCCCAACCGCATAAGCTGAACTGCTGCTTGAGTCGCTGATGGCATTATATATACTATTATCCTATAGCAGTAAATATAATGAAGCTCCACAAAACATTGTGACTTTGCCAACAAAGGACCTGACTGAGAAGCTGATGAGAGAAGTTTATCAAATGGGTCATACAGCTCTGTATGAAATTGCCAGAAACTCGCACCTAAGCAAGAAATCCATGGAAGAGACGAGTTATGATCCCCATCCTCGACGGCTGCCCATACCTTCCTTTAAAAATAAAAGAGCTCAAGGTGGCCACATCAAAGACAGGACACCATCCATGGCCAAGACGCAAAGTCGCCCAACCATATCTCTTGAAAAAAGGATAGGACGGGGATATTCTTTTCCCCGGAACAAGGTGAGGAAAATGTTTAATCTCTCCATGAAGCATCAGATAGTAACGCAGCCTAAATGCAAGCAGCCTCAAGAAGCTAATGCTCTGGATCATCCTGACTACTATCCCTACCATCAGGTTGTTGGTCATCTAATCAGAGATTGCTTTGTCTTCAAGAATTGGACGGAAAACCAGTACAGGCAAGGCAAGTTCAAACTAAGTGACAACTGGAAAGTGGAACCACCATAAAAATACGAGCCAATGCGAGAGAACCCCGCCAAGTCAGAGTGTAGCCAGCCCAAGGTGCAGAAGCTCACCCACACTTGTCACATGATAAGACTCCTCAATGAAGAAGAGGATGAAAATACACTTGAGCGCCTCAACTGCTTCACCAATGAAGAAGAAGGAATCTTGGAGCTATAGCCAGCACCAAGGGAGCTGGAAGATGAAGTATATACCACTGCTGATGAATTGGAAAAGATAAACTTGAAAACCGAAGAAGATTCTCGACCCAAGTTCGTCAGCGAGCTGCTGTCAGATGAACAAGTAGCTGGCCTATAAGAAGTACTCATGGAGTATAAAGAATACTTCGCATAGAATTACTCCAAGATACCAGGTCTCGATCCAGAGGTAGCAGTTCACAAATTGTCCATAATGCCGGAAATAAAGCCAGTCAAACAAGCGCCAAGAAGGATGCGGCTTGAACTCGAGATGAGTATCAACGCCGAAGTCAAGAAGCTCATAGACTTCGAATTCATCCAGGAGGTCCAGTAACCTGATTGGATTGCCAACATCATCCCCGAGATGAAGAAAAATGGGACCGTACAGATCTGCGTAGACTTTCGAGACCTCAATAAGGCGTGTCCGAAAGGCGACTTTCCCGTGCCAGTCATATAGTTGAAGTTAGACAATACGTCTACTCATTAAGTCTTCTTTTTTATGGATGGATCTTCAGGGTACAATCAGACCAAGATGGATCCCGAGGACCAGAAGCATACATCCTTCTGTACCTCGCTAGGCATATTCTGTTATAAAGTCATGCCTTTTGAACTAAAGAATGCTGGGGCGACATATCAAAGAGCAATGACCAAGATATTCGATGACATGATACATAATATCTCTAAATGCTACATCGACGACCATGAAGTCAAGAGCATGTCGTATGAAGAGCACTTGGAGCATATGAAGGCGGTCTTCGAGCGCCTTCGAAAATATAACCTGAAGATGAATTCGCTAAAATGTGCCTTCGAACTCTCATCAGGGAAGTTTCTGGGTTTTATAATCCGCCACCGGGGAATCGAAATCGACCCCTCTGTTCCCCTCCGAACGGCGGCCTGGACTTTGCGTCTGTGCCTGAGGTTCGGGGCAGATGCTATTTGGTTTTATCCGTCTATCTCTCCGAAGATGCCAAGTTGATTTATGGCACCGTGTATCGGAGGTTTAGACGGATGCGGCCGATGTAGCAGACTTTGTCAGATTCCCCCTCAGGGTGAGGGGTTTTTGATTGTGGGGACGCTCTTCCCTGCAGGCGCAAGCCCCTGCAGTTAATTACGCTACCGCATCGCGGTAACAACTTTCTCCTTCTCCAGAATTTCACTTCGTGTCGTGTGTGTTTGTTTTGTTTGTGGTTGCCCGTGGATTGTATACGGAGACTGAGTAATGCCGTCGCCCGTAGGACGTGGATTAGTCCAAATCCGCATTTACTTAGATTTGGGTTTGGTGTTTTTAGTTTAAGGATGCATTAGTCGCGTTGCGGCTAAGATCGACTTAAACGTTCGTTAAGGATACGTTAGTCCTGTTTTAGACTAAGATCAACTTAACGTAGTGATTAATTTAATGTATGGCCATCGGGACTCGTCACCTCTCTGACGTCGTTGAAGGATTACAATGACAGATGTCAGAGGAGCTCGGAGATGTACCTTCGAACCAGAGTTGATTGGGAGTTTTATAATCCATTTGGATGTTTAAGGATACGTTAGCCGTATTTGGGGCTAAGATCAACTTAAATGGGACCGTTTAGATCCGGCAAAAGAGCGTTCGGAGGCTCTATTGTTCCAGTTTAGGGACATAGTGGTCCGTTCGCCAGTTTAGGGACGTGGTGGTCCATCGCCAGTTTAGGGACGTGGTGGTCCGCATTCCAGTTTTGAGGACGTGGTGGTCCATCGCCAGTTTAGGGACGTGGTGGTCGATCGCCAGTTTAGGGACGTGGTGGTCCGATATTAGTTTAGGGACCTCTCGGTCCGATATTAGTTTAGGGACGTCTCGGTCCGATATTAGTTTAGGGACGTTTCGGTCCGATATTAGTTTAGGGACGTTTCGGTCCGATATTAGTTTTAACGACGTCTCGGTCCAATATTAGTTTTAAGGACGTCTCGGTCCACGAGTTTAAGAACCTCGCAGTCCATATTCATGTGTGATCGTTGGGACCCGTCGCCTCTCTGATGTCGTTGAAGGATTACAACGATAGATGTCAGAGGAGTTCAGAGATGTACCCTCAAACCGGAAATAAATTGATTTAGGAGAGCAATTTTGCTCAGTCAATTTAATTTGAGGACTTACAGCCAAAATTGGGTTAGGTCCAGTTGAGAATATTCAACATTTTTCTTGATCTTCGGCCTATTAGGCCTGTGCTAGGGCTTTGCCCATATTTAATAATGCACTGCATTCTATTCTGGCTTGCTAGGCTTTTGATTTGGGCCCTGTCCCTTTATTTATGATGCAGAGCATCTATTTTAGTTTGGGCTCTGCCCCTTTTTTTTCAAAACTATGCATTGCATTTTATTAGACCTGTTAGGCCTTCTTTAATTGGGCTTGGCCCCTTTTGTAACCAAGGCAGTGCATTTGTCTGGCGCTTTGCGCCGAGTAATGAGCGCAAGCTCATATGGTGATGACACGTGTCATGCTCTGGTGAGCGCAAGCGCACTAGCGCAGTGCGCTGCGCTGTTGCGCTGCTGACACGTGGCGCGCTCTCAGTGAGTTGCGCCAATTCCAGAGAGCAAAACTCTATCTTAAGGGCGCTTAGCGCAAGTGGTTCTATAGCCGACACGTGGCGCTCTTTTAAGAGCGCAACGGCGCAGTTTGGAAGTGCAAAGCACTAAGAATCTTTTAGATTCAAGAAGGGAAGTGCAAAGCACTGTTTAATTTCTTGATCTAAATTAGATCAAAGAAAAATAAAATTTTCTTTATTTGAAGAACCAGAGGTTCATAAAAGTGCAAAGCACTATTATTTTTTTTATTTTTATTGTTTTTAAAGAACCGGAGGTTCACAAGAAGTGCAAAGCACTGTTTATTATGTAAAGATCATTGATCTTGTTTTTAGACCAATGATCTATTAGAAGGAATTTCTTCTAATTCATGAAGGTTCTTTACCTTTTTCTTGAAATCTTCTCAGAGTTCTCTCTGTTTAAAGTTCTTGAGTTTTCAAGAAAAATGTTGATGCCTTTGAATTGAGGCTTAGGGTCCTTTTTATAGTGCTCACAAATTAGTTAAATTTGTTAAAGAAATCATTCTCTGAGTGATTTGGGGAATTTTCCCCACCGTTGGATCTTTGATACAAGGGCTTCTGCTTTGCAGAAGAAAATCTTCTTGTTTTAACAAGAACAGAAAAGATTTCTTAAAATCTTAATTCAGTTTGGCGCAGATGCCCCAGCGCGTGACACGTGTCGCACAGCGCAGCGCAACTGCGCTAGCGCATCTGCGCTGACACGTGTTGCGCAGCGCAGAGCGCAGCGCATCTGCGCTGACACGTGTCGCGCAGCGCAGAGCGCAGCGCAACTGAAGCGTTGCTTCAGACAAATAGAGCTCTGCTCTGATTGGGCGCGCCTTCTTGGGCGTTGCACTGACGTATTAGCGCCTGACACGTGGCGCGTTGCGCCCAGCACAAAGAATCTGAAGCGTTGCTTCGGTTATTAAAGCTTAAATTTTCAAAGCAGAGCTTTGCTCTGATTGGGGGAAGATGAAGCGTTGCTTCATCTCCCGCCTCGGAATTTGAACAGAGCTTTGCTCTGATTGGGGTAAACAAATACCCCCCGCACCGTTGCGCTTACGTGGCCCCAAACGTGAGCGCAACGGTGGCGAAATTCCAACCGCCGTGACGACTTTTGGAAGTCGAAGAGGCACTTGGCGCCTATAAATAGGACCTTTGGTCCCCCACAGATGCTTATCATCTTTCCGATTTTATTTTCAAAAAATTTCAGAGCTTTGCTCTTGCCTTCAAGAACTCTAGAGCTTTGCTCTTCTTTCCAAAGCTTTTAGAAAAAACTTTAGGTAAAATTGAATCTTAGATTAAATTAATTTTAATTAATCTTTAAACAGCAGAGCTTTGCTCTTATAGATCTTTTGATCTAAAGAGATCCCCATTGGGGTTTCACTAGCACAGCTTTTGCTCATGGGTTTTAATCCTTGAACAGAGCTTTGCCCTCTAGGAATCTAGCTCTCTATGTATATTATTTTTCTTCTATCACTAATCTTCCTGTGGTATTTCCTCCAGGCATAATGGCGGTGCGTCTATACAGTTTGCACGAGTTCATCACTTATGACGATATCCGCGCACAGGGTCGTCAACAAAACCAGGAGTTTACAGACGCTCAATGTGCAGAGGTCATGGGTCGTCTGAACGCAAGCGGTGGCTGGCTGCTACCCCGTCGTTCGGCTCTTTTGAAAGTCATGCTGGGAGCAATATGGAGAGCACTTCCGGGTCTTCACGAGGCCCTGCCGCTCAATGCGCTGGATGATGCCGAGGACAAGGTGCATTCAGTGTACCTGACGGGGCTGATCTCGAAGAAGCGGCGGGATAGCCTCATTGACATCCTACACCAAATCTTTCAGCAGACGATGATAGTTGCTGCTTATCGGAGGCCGGAAGGGCTTGCCGATGATATCGACACAGAGGAGCGCGAGAGGCTGCGCATAAGAATAATTAGAAAGGCCAGAAGAACTCTGGATGGCCTTACTTTTGAATTCCTCAATCCGTGCCCCGGATCTGAGGTTATTCCCTTGTAATAATACTTTTCTTTCATTGCTTTTTTTATGATTGTAAGAATTTTGGGCAATATTAATGAATTTTTTTTTTTATCCCAGCTTGTCTTTATTATATATCTTTTGTCCTGAGTCTTTTATGCCCATGCATGAATGAATGTGCCTTGAACTCATGATCAAATGTAAATCAGATGCTCTTTCTGTTGCTTTTCCTTTTTCTCAGCACGTCATCACAATTAGCAGGTAATAGAGTAAGCCTCTTGATTTCTTCACGAGATAGCGAGGGCATAGGCCGCAGGTTCAGATCTGCTGCCTAAGACTTTTCAACTCTATGAGCCGTGAGGGTCTCATAGAGACTTTTCTCCCTACGGATCGAGAGGATCTCGTAGGCGGGTTTTTCTCCTTAGGAATCGTGAGGATTCCTAAGTGTGGTTTTCTCTTGTAAGTCGTAAGGATCCTACAAGAGAATTTTTCCCTCTTACGAGTCGAGAGGACTTGTAAGCGGTTGTTTCCCTCCTTATCGAAGTTCGACGTTAGAGAGTGAGACCCGTGGATGGTATGCAAGAGACCGTTTTGGGCCAACTTACGGGGTCCCAATGCTTAGGAAACAGGCTTCTTTTATGCCCACTGCCTAAGGCTTTATCTCACGAGTCGAGCCGCCTCGACAATTTTTCACAAGTCGAGACGAATCGAACGTTTCTCGCAAGAACATCTTAACGTCACATTTAACCTCTGCTCTTTACGACAGAAGCCCGTTAAGGTTGGTGGTACTTAGGGTTTTGGCCATCGTACCGTCGCATAAGCTGATATAGTCCTCGATAAGCAATCGTGCTGTTCGAGTAGCCCTGCGACTGCCGTGTCTCTGATCCCTTCGAGGGCTGGACAAGACGTCTTCAAGCAATCCTCCTTGGAAGTTTGACCGTCGGAAGAGCAAGCGCTAGGAATTTGCCATGCCGCTTTTTACTTGAGGTTAGGCTCATTTTGGAAAGCCCCGATGAGTCATAACCACTCCGCGCTGGTGTGGGATGATCTCCGATAGTCTTTCAGGCTTTATATGACTTGCCGTTAAGACCCTGAAGCTAGGAATTTGGCCTTTGCTTCGTTTGCTGGCATTGCGTCTGCTGTATCGGGACGAATGTTACGGTGGGAACTAGGGATTTTGCCGTGGCTCCGTTTGTTTGATGACGTCGCGTCTGCTGTGTCGAGACGAACGTTGGGGTGACATCTTGTCTGCTGTATCGAGACGGACGTCGAGGTTGTCTCTAGGTTGCTGGTGAACCGCCGAGGTTTGGAACTAGGGATTTTGCCGTGGCTCCATTCGCTTAATGACGTTGCGCCTGCTGTGTCGAGACGAACGTTTGGGCGACATCTCGTCTACTGTATCGAGACGGACGTCGAGGTTGTCTCTAGGTTGCTGGTGAACCGCCGAGGTTTGGAACTAGGGATTTTGCCGCGGCTCCATTCGTTTAATGGCGTTGCGCCTGCTGTGTCAAGACGAACGTTGGGGTGACATCTTGTCTGCTGTATTGAGACGGACGTCGAGGTGGTGACCATTCTGTGCTGGTGCGAGATGATCTCCGGTTGTCTTTCCGGTTTTATATGAGTTACCGTCAAGACGTCGAAGCTAGGAATGTGGCCTTCGCTTCGTTTGCTTTGGTGTGTCCAAATCATGTTGGAGGAAGAACGCTGGGGTTGACATTTCGTCTGCTGTATCGAGACGAACGTCAAGGTGGTGACCACTCTGTGCTGATGCGAGATGATCTCCGATTGTCTTTCCAGTTTTATGTGAGTTACCGTAAAGACGTTGAAGCTAGGAATGTGGCCTTCGCTTTATTTGCTTTGTCATGTCTGAATCCCTGCTGGAGGAAGAACGCTGAGGTTGACATTTCGTCTACTGTATCGAGACGAACGTCAAGGAGGTGACCACTTCATGTGAGATGGTCTCCGATTGTCTTTTCGGTTTTATGTGAGTTACCGTAAAGACGTTGAAGCTAGGAATGTGGCCTTCGCTTCGTTTGTTTACACTGCGTCTGGTGTATTGAGACGAACGCTGAGGTGGGGCTGGGATTTTGCCATCACTCCGCTTTGTTTCGACCATGGGGTCTTTTGTTAACTTTGCATGTACACCCTGCTGGGCTGCGAAGGAACGCCGTTGTTGACATTGCGTCTGTTGTAACGAGACGAATGCTAAGGTGGAGTTGGGATTTTACCGTTACTCCGCTTTGTTTCGACCGTGAGGTCTTTTGTTGATGTTACATCTGCCTCCAGCTGGACTGCGGAGGAACACTGTTGTTGACATTGCGTCTACTGTATCGAGACGAATGCTGAGGTGAAGCTGGGATTTTGCCACCGCTCCACTTTGTTTCGACCATGGGGTCTTTTGTTAACTTTGCATGTACACCCTGCTGGGCTGTGAAGGAACGCCGTTGTTGACATTGCGTCTGTTGTAACGAGACGAATGCTAAGGTGGAGTTGGGATTTTACCGTTACTCCGCTTTGTTTCGACCGTGAGGTCTTTTGTTGACGTTGCATCTGCCTCCAGCTGGACTGCGGAGGAACGCTGTTGTTGACATTGCGTCTACTGTATCGAGACGAATGCTGAGGTGAAGCTGGGATTTTGCCATCGCTCCGCTTTGTTTCGACCATGGGGTCTTTTGTTAACTTTGCATGTACACCCTGCTGGGCTGCGAAGGAACGCTGTTGTTGACATTGCGTCTGTTGTAACGAGACGAATGCTAAGGTGGAGTTGGGATTTTGCCGTTACTCCGCTTTGTTTCGACCGTGAGGTCTTTTGTTGACATTGCATCTGCCTCCAGCTGGACTGCGGAGGAACGCTGTTGTTGACATTGCGTCTACTGTATCGAGACGAATGCTGAGGTGAAGCTGGGATTTTGCCATCGCTCCGCTTGATGGTGTAACATCTGTGTCCTGTTGGAATGAGGAGGCACACCATTGTTGGTCTCCAGGCTGTAGACGTAGCCATTGAGATTTGGAACTAGGGACTTTGTCATGGTTCCGTTTCGTTGCGATTCTGAGGTCAGTTGTTGACGTCATGTCTTCATCTAGTTGGAATGAGGAGAAACGCCGTTGGTGATCTCTAAGTTGTCGATGTTAACGTCGAGACCCTGAAGCTCGGGATCTTCGTTTGCTTCATTTGTTGACATCGTGTCTGTAATATTGCGACAAATGTCGAGATGGTCTCTAGGTTGTCTATGAACCGTCGAGATTTGGTTTCGCTTTCTGATGGAGCCTGTTGGGAAGGTATTGTTCCCTTTTTATCTGTGCCCCTGGATTGTATACAGGGATCGATGTGATTTCACCTGTAGGGCAAAAGTTTCATTCATTTTCATATTATTATTTTATTTCCGCGATGCTCTATCATTTCAGCTTTTATATCGCGAAGGCCGCGATTGCCCAATCATTTCGGCTATTTTTCGCGGTGCCCAATCATTTCAGCTATTTATTTTATTTTTACTCGCTGTTTTTTTTTATTGCGAGTTGCCCAATCATTTCGGCTATTTCGTATGCATACATTTTTACTTGCTGATTTTGTTTGCAAGTTGCCCCATCATTTCGGCTATTTCGTATGCATTTTTTTTGGCTCGCTGATTTTTTTTTTGCGAGTAGGGGATTTGGGATCTGATACCAATCTTGGCATCAGCATCGCTGCGACTGGAATATTGCCAGGAACGAATCATCATTTGCCGTGAAAGGACTTGAAATTTGATACCGGTTTAGGCATCAGCATCGCTGCAACTGGAATATTGCAAGGAGCGAATCATCATTTGCCGTGAAAGGACTTGGAATTTGATACCGGTCTAGGCATCAGCATCGCTGCAACTGGGATATTTCCAGGAGCGAATCATCATCTGCCATGAAAGGACTTGGAATTTGATACCGGTCTAGGCATCAGCATCGCTGCAACTGGGATATTGCCAGGAGCGAATCATCATCTGCCATGAAAGGACTTGGAATTTGATACCGATTTAGGCATCAGCATCGCTACAACTGGAATATTGCCAGGAGCGAATCATCATTTGCCTCTGTCGATCCCGAACAAAGGTGGCTTAGTAAACAGGATTAAGGGTCCTGTCGGCTAAGGCTTTTGACTTCATGAGCCGTAAGGGTCTCACAGAGGTATTTCTCCCTACAAGTCGTGAGGATCTTGTAGGTGTGTTTTCTCTTTGGGAATCGTGAGGATTCCTAAGTGCATGTTCTCTTGTAAGTCGTAAGGATCCTACAAGAGGGTTTTCTCCTTGTAAATCGAGAGGACTTACAAGTATTATTTGCTGTACGAGCATATCCCTAGCAACGGATGAGACTTTGTTAGGGAAATGTTTATTCACGCCCGTGGATTGTATACAAGGGACAATATAGGACCACTCGTAGGGCAATATTGGAAGTTTGTAGGAGTTTGCTTAAGCACAGGTTTAGGCCTCTGTAACTTAAGACTTTCAAATCTTATGAGCCGTAAGGGTCCCACAAGAGAGTTCTCCTTACGAGTCGTGAGGATCTCGCAAGTGTATTTTCTCCTTCGGAATCGTGGGGATCCCTAAGTGTGTTGTTCGCTTGCGAGTCGTAAGGATCTCACGCGGGTGGTTTCTCCTTATAGGGTCGAGAGGCCCCTATAAGTGTTTCTTAACGAGGTTGCGCCCTTTCGGGTTTTCACAAACACTCGCCGGTAGTCCTGCTGTTTTTACTCACGGAGCCCTCTCGGGTTTTCATCCGTGCCCGTTTTGCTTATGGACATACCGTTTTTTTTATTCTTTTTATTTTCTTCTTCTTCTCTTTTTTTTTACGAGGTCGCGCCCTTTCGGGTTTTCACGAACACTTGCCGGTAGTCCTGCTGTTTTTACTCACGGAGCCCTTTCGGGTTTTCATCCGTGCCCTTTTTGCTTATGGACATACCGTTTTTTTTTTGTTTTTTTTTTATTTTATATTTTTTTTATTTTTTTTTATCTCGTCAGCCTGAGAATGCTGCGGTAGTAGTTTAAAAACATTTCGGTCATTTGCAAGTTTTAGGATATCGCGGTCCATCATTAGTTTAAGGACATCTCGGTCCGTTGTTAGTTTAAGGACGTTTCGGTCCGTTGTTAGTTTAAGGACGTTTCGGTCCGTTGTTGCCGTATTTGAGGCGAATATCTGGTTTATTGACTTTTCGGTCTATGAGTCCTTCTCCATGAATGAACATGATGCCCCCGGCGTATCCATCTTTTTCGGAGCGTGCGGCTGTGGCGGACTTACCTTCCAGTTCTCAGACAGCGCAAACTTGCCCTGTTGGTATTGGTCTTCAACCCAGTTTTTGAAGACGTAGCAGTCCTCAATCAGGTGACCTATTGTTTGGTGGTAAGGGCAATAATTAGGATTATTAACATCGCTTGGCCGCAACGGACGTTTTGGACTCGGCAGATTGATGAGTCTGTCGCACACTGCCAGCTCGAACAGTCCCCTTGTTTTATCTTGCGGAAACGAGTAAGGACGTTTCAACTTTTCCTGGAGGGGTTGCCGCTTGTTGCTTTGGAGTGCAACCGGCCTAGGGTCACCTGATTGTTGTTGAGTGCTGGCGACGAGGGCCGTTTTTCTTTTTCCTTTATCCTTTTTGTTCGATCCTTTGTTTACGGGGCCAAGATTTTTTCCGAGTAGCATGGCGATTGCACGGCTGAACGTTCTCGCAGCTTCTCAATTCCTTTATTTTTGAAATAGATTCCCCGAGGGAAGAGTTGGGGGTAGCTTCTTCGTCAGAGTCGCTTCCAAAGGTGATAATTTGTGATCCCTTGAAGTCGGCTATATGACAGTCGGCGGCGGCTCTTTTGCGCTCATCTATCGCATTTTTCCGATGTCCACAAGCTTCACACTTTGTCCTGTCGAAGTGTCGCTTTTGAGCGACATACCCTTGCCACCAACAGTTAAAGGATTCGCAGTCTTCGGTAGGATGTATGATCTTCTGATGATATAAACAGAAGTTAGGGCGCATCTCTACCTCAGAGAAAGAGTTTTCTTCAGAGGGTGGTAGCTTCATTCCTACTGATAGAGCTTTGGCGAACCGTTTCCTCGTCTTGAATTTGTTTTTACCCGCAGTGTATGGCTTTTGATTTGACGGGAATACCTTGGTTCTTTCCAGTATGGCCATTTCATGCTCTTGATTGGCTTTTGCTTTCAGACGAATTTCATTTAGGAAGGCATCGATCAACTTGTCTGACGGCCGCGGAATTTCTGTTTCAGGGTCCGCCATTGATTTCTCAGCGCAAGGATCCTCCTCATCATCCGTCAGTGAATGAGAAATCACATGACAAGTCGCTACATAGTCTTCGGATTCATCCGATAAGTTTTCTCCATCGTTTTCATCCTCAACGAAAGAACAAGTTGCCCCCGGCGTGTCCGTCTTCTTTGGAGAGTGCGGCTGTGGGGGGTTTACCTTCCAACTTTTAGACAGCGTGAACTTGCCATGCAGGTATTGATCCTCGATCCATCCCTTAAAGACGAAACAATCCTCAATCGGGTGACTTACCGTTTGGTGGTAAGGGCAATAATTGGGATTATTAAGATCGCCTGGCTGCGACAGACGCTTTGGACTTGGTAGATTGATGAGTCTGTTACGCACTGCCAGCTCAAACAGTCTTCTCGTTTTATTCTGAGGAAACGAGTAAGGACGTCCTAGCCTCTCTTCGAGGGATGGGCGTGGACGCACGTTGTTTTGGCGAGCGACCGGCTTTGAGTTGCTCGACTGTTGCTGAGCGTTGGCGACGATGATCGCTTTTCCTTTCTCATTTCGAGGATCGGGTCTTGGAGGAGACGGTCTATGGCCCATCTGGTCCATTTGGGCTAATTTGTCGATCAAGGCCTGGAAGGTGGTCGGCCTGAAGAACATCATGAATTGCGAGATGGTCGCCTGCGGATCGAGAGTGCCCACAAACATGCCTACCGCAGGAGCCTCTTCTATGCGTTGTTCGCATTTCGACCATAGGTTCCTCCATCGTGTTGCGTATTGGACCCATGTCTCACCGGGTTTTACCCTAGCGTTAATCAGTGCCGTCATCGGGGTACGTTCACTGGCACTTGCAAAACGTTGTGTAAACAGCAGCTCCATTTCCGTGAAGGTTTTAATAGAATCATTAGGGAGTTCAGAGTACCACTCGAACGCCATATCTGATAGACTTCCAACGAACTGGCGGAGCAAAAGCTTGTCATCACCGCCGGTGTTACCGCAAAGCGCCCTGAACGGGGCAACATGCTGATGGGGATTGCCGGTCCCCTTGTAGACATGGAACTTGGGAATTGTGTAACCCGGCGGGTACTTGATTTGGTCATACCAGCCCGGATATGGCCGCCCCGTTTTTACGACATGGACGGCTGCCTCGGCCGCATGATGAACCCTTATTTGCTGGGCTATGTATTCGTCCAGATCAGTTTTAGAGATTGTATCCTCTTTAGCCGTTGATAGAACGGGCTGAGGGTTTGATGTCTCTCCCCTATCATCCCCAAGGACGATCGGGGGTTCTTCAGTCGGGGGATCTTGTTGTATCATCATCCCTATCATGTCCTGGAAGAGGAGGCCCATACGCTGTATATTGGCTGCTTGTTCAGCAGCCTCTTTGTCTCTCTTTTCCAGTACTCGGCGGAGGAACTCGGCGTCGGTCTCTTCCTCTTGGCGTTCATCTAAGGACGTCTCAGGGTTCTCTTTTGGCTCCGTGAGTGCAGCCATTGTAGTCATCATCTCCTGGAGCTTTTGTTGCTGCTCCTGAGCCTTGGTCACTGATCGGGTAAGCGGTCGGTGACCCGTAGAAGTACGACTTTCTTCCTTTCCAGAAGCCATATAAACCGTATGAACAATTATGCCCCCTGACTTGGGGCGTTTAGGTTCACCGCTTTCAAACTTTGCCGCTGACGCGGGAGCTTTCTCTGGCTTCCTTCTTTTGTGGGCCATCGAGGTCAAAGGAGCCGTTGGAGTGGGCATCCTAGCAATTGTTGCCCCCTGCTGTTTAATGGGGCGGTTTTTGTCCTTTTCCACCTTTGCCTTTTTCTGGCGATGAAGGTGGTCCAGGTCAATCACGGAGTCTTGAACCCTCCGCCAAACTTTATAAATTTTTGACGACAGCCGTTGAGGGGGCTGTTCTTGTTTTGTTTCTGGAACTCTCTCCGCAGGTGGAGGAGATCTTTTCAAGGTAGCGGTTGGAGAGTTCTTACGCACCCTCCTCAGTAGTTCAAAACTGTTCCCAGTTGGAACAGCAGCGTTGACCTCCACCACTGGAGCAGGTGAAGTTAGCCCTGAGGGGGAGTTGCCCCCTGCCTTCCTCACTCGTTGCCAATGTCGACGTCGAGCACGACGAGCCGTTGGGATCGGCTCAGCGATAGAGATGGCTTCTTTTTGCCCCCTGTCTGAACAGAGTGCCGTTGGTGTTAACCTCTTAAAGACCGAGGTTGTCCCTTGCGGGGTAATATCCAATCTGTCAAAAACAGATCTTCGGGCTGGGGCAGGAGCAGGAATCATCAGTCTTGAAAAGACTGACTCTTTGGCGGGAGAAGCCGCCTTAACGACTTCCGGAACAGCGGCCGTTACCCTCTTTGGGACAGCCAATTTAGAGTTCCGATTCAGCCTGGTGAAGACAGAGGCTGTCGGTTTGGTAGCGGACGACCCGTTGACAGGGGTCGTGGTAGCAGTGAGCCGGTCGAACACCAACTTCTTGTTCGCTTCCGGTGCGGATATCAGCATAGAGAAGCTTGTAGGTGGGACCATGGTCCTGAAAAAAAGGCCGGTGGTGGCCTGGGTCACCTGTTCTACCGGCAGAGCGAGGAAAGAGGCCGCTTGGGGCCCATATGCTACACCTCCTGGTGAGGTGGAGCGTCCATTGCAGTGGCATTTCGAGCAGTTGGTGCAGTTGAAGGCCATTGAATCTTAAGTTCTGCGCCAGACAAAAGACCAAATCTTAGCAACTTGAAATCCGAAGGCAACCATTAACAAACCGCGATTGGTTCGCGAAGACGACACACGAAGTGTGGAGTGGAAAGAGGAAAAGGTCCCACCGGGCGTGCCAGAATCTGTTCCCCTCCGAACGGCGGCCTGGACTTTGCGTCTGTGCCTGAGGTTCGGGGCAGATGCTATTTGGTTTTATCCGTCTATCTCTCCGAAGATGCCAAGTTGATTTATGGCACCGTGTATCGGAGGTTTAGACGGATGCGGCCGATGTAGCAGACTTCGTCAGATTCCCCCTCAGGGTGAGGGGTTTTTGATTGTGGGGATGCTCTTCCCTGCAGGCGCAAGCCCCTGCAGTTAATTACGCTACCGCATCGCGGTAACAACTTTCTCCTTCTCCAGAATTTCACTTCGTGTCGTGTGTGTTTGTTTTGTTTGTGGTTGCCCGTGGATTGTATACGGAGATGAGTAATGCCGTCGCCCGTAGGACGTGGATTAGTCCAAATCCGCATTTACTTAGATTTGGGTTTGGTGTTTTTAGTTTAAGGATGCATTAGTCGCGTTGCGGCTAAGATCGACTTAAACGTTCGTTAAGGATACGTTAGTCCTGTTTTAGACTAAGATCAACTTAACGTAGTGATTAATTTAATGTATGGCCATCGGGACTCGTCACCTCTCTGACGTCGTTGAAGGATTACAACGACAGATGTCAGAGGAGCTCGGAGATGTACCTTCGAACCAGAGTTGATTGGGAGTTTTATAATCCATTTGGATGTTTAAGGATACGTTAGCCGTATTTGGGGCTAAGATCAACTTAAACGGGACCGTTTAGATCCGGCAAAAGAGCGTTCGGAGGCTCTATTGTTCCAGTTTAGGGACATAGTGGTCCGTTCGCCAGTTTAGGGACGTGGTGGTCCGCATTCCAGTTTTGAGGACGTGGTGGTCCATCGCCAGTTTAGGGACGTGGTGGTCGATCGCCAGTTTAGGGACGTGGTGGTCCGATATTAGTTTAGGGACGTTTCGGTCCGATATTAGTTTAGGGACGTTTCGGTCCGATATTAGTTTAGGGACGTCTCGGTCCGATATTAGTTTAGGGACGTTTCGGTCCGATATTAGTTTAGGGACGTTTTGGTCCGATATTAGTTTAGGGACGTTTCGGTCCAATATTAGTTTTAAGGACGTCTCGGTCCGATATTAGTTTAGGGACGTTTCGGTCCGATATTAGTTTAGGGACGTTTCGGTCCAATATTAGTTTTAAGGACGTCTCGGTCCAATATTAGTTTTAAGGACGTCTCGGTCCACGAGTTTAAGGACCCCGCAGTCCATATTCATGTGTGATCGTTGGGACCCGTCGCCTCTCTGACGTCGTTGAAGGATTACAACGATAGATGTCAGAGGAGTTCAGAGATGTACCCTCAAACCGGAAATAAATTGATTTAGGAGAGCAATTTTTCTCAGTCAATTTAATTTGAGGACTTACAGCCAAAATTGGGCTAGGTCAAGTTGAGAATATTCAACATTTTTCTTGATCTTCGGCCTATTAGGCCTGTGCTAGGGCTTTGCCCATATTTAATAATGAACTGCATTCTATTCTGGCCTGCTAGGCTTTTGATTTGGACTCTGTCCCTTTATTTATGATGCAGAGCATCTATTTTAGTTTGGGCTCTGCCCCTTTTTTTTCAAAACTATGCATTGCATTTTATTAGACCTGTTAGGCCTTCTTTAATTGGGCTTGGCCCCTTTTGTAACCAAGGCAGTGCATTTGTCTGGCGCTTTGCGCCGAGTAATGAGCGCAAGCTCATATGGTGATGACACGTGTCATGCTCTGGTGAGCGCAAGCGCACTAGCGCAGTGCGCTGCGCTGTTGCGCTGCTGACACGTGGCGCGCTCTCAGCGAGTTGCGCCAATTCCAGAGAGCAAAGCTCTATCTTAAGGGCGCTTAGCGCAAGTGGTTCTATAGCCGACACGTGGCGCTCTCTTAAGAGCGCAACGGCGCAGTTTGGAAGTGCAAAGCACTAAGAATCTTTTAGATTCAAGAAGGGAAGTGCAAAGCACTGTTTAATTTCTTGATCTAAATTAGATCAAAGAAAAATAAAATTTTCTTTATTTGAAGAACCAGAGGTTCATAAAAGTGCAAAGCACTATTATTTTTTTTAATTTTATTGTTTTTAAAGAACCGGAGGTTCACAAGATGTGCAAAGCACTGTTTATTATGTAAAGATCATTGATCTTGTTTTTAGACCAATGATCTATTAGAAGGAATTTCTTTTAATTCATGAAGGTTCTTTACCTTTTTCTTGAAATCTTCTCAGAGTTCTCTCTGTTTAAAGTTCTTGAGTTTTCAAGAAAAATGTTGATGCCTTTGAATTGAGGCTTAGGGTCCTTTTTATAGTGCTCACAAATTAGTTAAATTTGTTAAAGAGATCATTCTCTGAGTGATTTGGGGAATTTTCCCCACCGTTGGATCTTTGATCCAAGGGCTTCTGCTTTGCAGAAGAAAATCTTCTTGTTTTAACAAGAACAGAAAAGATTTCTTAAAATCTTAATTTAGTTTGGCGCAGATGCCCCAGCGCGTGACACGTGTCGCACAGCGCAGAGTGCAGCGCAACTGCGCTAGCGCATCTGCGCTGACACGTGTCGCGCAGCGCAGAGCGCAGCTGCGCTAGCGCATCTGCGCTGACACGTGTCGCGCAGCGCAGAGCGCAGCGCAACTGAAGCGTTGCTTCAGACAAATAGAGCTCTGCTCTGATTGGGCGCGCCTTCTTGGGCGTTGCGCTGACGTATTAGCGCCTGACACGTGGCGCGTTGCACCCAGCACAAAGAATCTGAAGCGTTGCTTCAGTTATTAAAGCTTAAATTTTCAAAGCAGAGCTTTGCTCTGATTGGGGGAAGATGAAGCGTTGCTTCATCTCCCGCCTCGGAATTTGAACAGAGCTTTGCTCTGATTGGGGTAAACACCCTCCAAGATCAAAGCGATTATGGAGTTGCCCCTTCGAGAAATCTCAAACAATTGCGGTCTCTCTAAGAAAAGCTCACTTATATCCGACGGTTCATCGCCAACCTCTCTAGAAAATGTCGTCCGTACAACTATCTGATGAAGAAAAGCACCCTATTCCATATAGGATCAAAAGTGTCAACAGACACTGGATGAGATCAATCAATATTTCCAGAATCCACCAGTTTTGGCCACTACGGTTAAGGGTAAGCCCTTTATTCTTTATACAACCGCCTTTGATGGTTCTCTAGGTGCGCTGTAGGCACAAGAGAACGACCAAGAAAAAGAGAGAGAGCTCTATACTACTTAAGCCGAGTCCTATTAGGAGCGGAAAATAATTACTCTCCCATCGAAAAGTATTGTGTGGCGTTAATCTTTGCCATCGCAAAGCTCAAACATTACGTACTGGCACACGAAGTCCATCTCATATCGAAGGTGGACCCTCTCAAATATCTCATGTCCAAAGCTATGATGACCGGGAGGCTCGCCAAGTGGGCCCTTCTATCGATGGATTTCACAATCATTTATCACCCACTCAAAGCAGTAAAGGGTCAAGCCATCGTCAACTTCCTCACAGAGCATCCGATCTCTGCCGACTCTCCATTGAATAGTGAGCTGCCAGATGAATATCCATTTAGCATAAGTGAAGAGGTAGGAGAGACCGGAAAATACCGGTGGGAATTATACTTCGACGGAGCATCTTCAATGAAGACCCGGAAGAGGAATACCCCAATAATCAAAGCCGGGTAGGTCTTATCTTCATGACTCCGCAAAGCGAAATACTCCGCTATGCCGTCTCGTTGAATGAACCAAGAACCAATAACGAGGCTGAATATGAAGCTCTCATTGCCAGTCTCGAGATCGCGATCGACATGCGCATCAAGGATCTCGTAATATACGGAGATTCACAGTTAGTCGTCAACCAAGTAAACGATGACTACAAAATATGCAAACTAGAGCTAATAAAGTATAACGAAAGGGTACAGCAAATGCTGACACAGATTCCCTTCTGTATGCTAAAAAGTGTATTGCGAGCGGAAAACAGCAAAGAAGACACACTAGCAAAACTTGTTAAAGAAATGGCAGATGAAGATCTCAATGATGTAAGGATTAGTTTCCGAAGCCGCAAGATTCTATCGCCAGCTGAATTTCCTTTGGAGTCTCCAGTGGGAAGGCCTGAGGAAAAAGAAGAGATACTTGAAGAGAAGGTTCTTCAAGCCCAGAAAGAAGAAAATTAGAAGCAAGTCTTTATAGACTACTTCAAGTTCCAGCGGACGCCTAAAGATGCATCGCAAAGGCACCAGCTCATCAAACGAGCATTGTCTTTCGCTCTAACCGATGGAACTTTATACAAAAGGTCCTTCGATCATATATGGATGAGGTATCTAGGTCCACGAGAAGCCAAAAAGATCATCCAGGAAATCCACGACGGTCTTTGTGGGTCCCATCAAGCATGCCCTATGATGAAATTGAAGATCAAAAGAATGGGTTGCTACTGACCCACGATGATGCAAGATTGCATTGAATACGCGAAGCGTTGCCATTCATATCAAATTCACGGGGATTTCATACATCAGCACCCCAACCCGCTGCATCCGACCGTAGCTAGATGGCCGTTCGAGATGTGGAGAACTGATATCACCGGCCCCATTAAACCGGCGTCATCAATAAGGCATCGATTCATCTTGGCAACAACCGACCACTTCTCCAAATGGACGAAGGCAATACCACTGAGAGAGGTCAAAATGGAGAATATTTTCCGCTTCTTCAAAATGCATGTGATATGCTGGTTCGGAATTCCACGGTGAATAATCTCGGACAATGGACCAGCTTACCGGAGCCATAAAATAAACCGCTTCGTCAGGCAACACAAGATAGACTGGAGGTATTCTTCCGTCTATAACTCTCGAGCCAACGGTTTGGCTGAATCCTTCAACCAAACGTTGAATAAACTCATAAAAAAGATGGTATCCAATAATAAAAAGAACTGGCACGAGAGATTGGATGAAGCTCTTTGGGCATACCGAACAACGTTCAAGACAGAAAAGACAACACCTTATGTCTTGGTGTTTGGAGCCGAAGCAGTGCTTCTGCTAGAAATAATACCCACTGTTCCCTTACGGAAAATAAATAATAAATAGAGCAACGGGAAAAAAGTCCCCAAGTGGAGTATCACGTGCCCATGCGTGATAGGCGCTGCGCTTGACAAAACTAAGCTAAAACCGAGCCTCACGTGCAGACACATGACTTTTATAAACAAAGCATACATGCGCCTGAATAAAGCAAAAAAAAGTTGGACATAAAAGAAACTCACATGATACCTTTTGGTGGGCTTAATTTGGTGGGGTCACGTGCTACACGTGATAGACTCCTATACCTTCTGAACCGATAGAAGTAAACTCTAATTAAAGACCCAACGCTTTATTTGGAAAATATTTCCTTGAATCTTTCTAAACAAGAAAGATTACGCTTTGTAAAACAGAGCGTCGTTGGATTAAAGATCCAATGGCGGTCAAAAAATCACCAATCTACAGAAAAATTCTGTGCAAAGGAAAATCTTCCTAAACTTGTTAAGAACAACAAAAGAAATAACTTCTGTAAAACAGGATTCTTTGGATTGAAAATCCAACGGTGAATAAAATTCATCGATTGATCTAAAAGATCATTTTGGTTAATTATAAAATCAATCAAAATCTCTTAATAAGAGATTTGGCCAAACAAACCGATTCCTTTCTTCCTCCTATAAATAGGAGCCCAAAAAGAAAAAGAAGGAAGGAAAAAGCTTTTCAAGTTCTGAGAAAAAGAGAAAGAGATAAAAACTTCAAGTCAAAGAAGAGAAAACAAAAAGAAAAATTCGAGGTAAGAGAAGGAACAAAACAGAGAGGATACCTCATCCCTTCTTCATCTACATAAGAGTTTAACTCTTCTCAAAGAACTTAGTTCTTCCTCTGGTTAAGATCAGCAGAAGCAGATCTCCCCACAAGTTGAGAATTTAATTCTCATTGGGAAGATTTTGCCATGCAGATCCAAAACCTAGAGGGAGATCTAAGTCCAGAAAATTTAATTCTCCTATAAAAGTATGCAGGAATTTAATTCCTAAGAATTAAATTCCTCTGATAAAACAAGGGTTTAACCCTTCATATGAGAACTTAGTTCTCCCTTATGGTAAAAGATCCGCAGAAGCAGATCTCCCCACAAGTTGAGAATTTAATTCTCATCGGGGAGATTCTGTCATACAGATCCCAAACCTGAGGGAAAAACTAAGAATTTAATTCTTACAACACAAAGGGCTAGAAAGTCTCGAAACGCGGAATCTCCATGCACGTAGAAAGATTGGTACCCAACATAATAACATCCGGTCACATGCTCCCTCGTGAGCGCATCTGATGAACAAAAGAAAATAGTCAAGATTTGCTCACGTGATCACACGTGATCCCATAGCAGTACTTGGCACTTACAAAGCAAAAAGAGAATAGCTCAAAGGGAGTACCTCACGTGATCCCACGTGACCTAACAGCGCTTGGCACTCAAAAAAGAATAAAGAATAAACCCAAAAGAAGCAGTGCTTCAGATTCTTGAAGTTTAACAATATTTCAAGTGCCTCACGTGACCCCACGTGAGCGCCTCAGAATTTCAGTGTCTAAACACTATTCCAAACGCCTCAAGTCTGCTACAACGGCCGCATCTGTCCAAACCTTCGATGCATGGTGCCATAAATCAACTTGGCCTCTTCGGAGACGTGGACGGATAAAACTAAATAGCATCTTCCCCCAGATTCAGGCTAGACGTCAGTCTTCCCGGCTTCCGGCGGTAAACAGATTCTGGCACGTCCGGTGGGACCTTTTCCTCTTTCCACTCCACACTTCACGTGTCGTGTTCACGAACAAATCGCGGTTTAATGTGGTTGCCCATGGATTCAAAGTACTAAGATTTGGTGTCTTTCTCCCGTGCAGAGAAAATAGCTTTCAACTGCACCAGCTGCAACAACAACTCCCACTCCGTCCTCGCCGGAGGAGTGACCTATAGGCCTCAAGCGGCCTCCATTTTCGCGATGCCAGTGGAACAGGTGACGCAAGCCACTACTGGGTTGCTCTTTGGGACCATGCTCCCACCAACGAGCTTCAACGCCCCACTGCTGTCGTAAGAAGCTCCGAAGAAGTCGGTCTTTGATCAGCTCACCACTACCGCGACCCCTCTCAACGGGTCGTCCAGTTCCAGCGCCTCGGTCTTTAGCAGGCTGGGCCAAAGCTACAATGGGCCCATGAAGAAGCCCACGATACCCGAAGGAGTTATCCCAAAACGGATAGCCATTCCTGCTCCTGAAATCGTCAATGCATCTTCTCCTCCGAAGGGGACGATCTTCACAAGACTGTACATTCCAACTCCCGCTTCAAGCGAAATCGCTAAAGCCGCTTCCCCTACCCGAAAGTCTGCCTTCAACAGATTGGCCACTCCCTCTCAACGGACATCAGTCTTCGATAGGCTGACACCAACAGCAACCCGTCACCAGAACGGGGGGCATGGTGAAGCCACCCCCGCAACGGAGGTGATCCCGACCGCACGACATGCTCGACGCGCCTCTGGCACCAAGTGAGGAAAGCTGGGGGTAGTTCCCCTTCTGGACTAACTCCGCCAGCTCTAACGGTGGAAGTCGATGCTGCTGTTTCAACTGGGAACAGGGTTGAACCTCTAAGGAGGGTGCGCAAGAACTCTCCGACTGCCGTGCTAAAAAGATCTCAGCCACCCGTGGAGAACGTTACAAAGGTGAAGCCAGAGCAGCCCCCTCAGCGGCTGTCCTCCAAAATTCACAAGGTTTGGCGACAGGTCCAGAACTCCGTAATTAACCAAGACTACTCCTGCCGACCAAAGAAAATGAAGGTTCGGTAAGAGAAGGACCTCCCTGTCGTACTACAAAAGGTGTCGTCTACTTGGGTGCCCGCTGCAAAGGCCCCCTCAACTTCGACCGCCCACAAAAGAAAAAGGCCGGAGAAAATCCCCGTGTCTGCGATGAACCTCAAGGGCACTAAATCTAAACGCCCTAAGTCTGGAGGAATGGTAGTGCACACCGTTTACATGGCTTCCGGAAAAGACACTACTACAATATGGGGTTTCCCCTACGGACTCAGAAATCCGTAGGGGCAAATATTTCTTGCCCCTACGGATTTATCCGTAGGGACAACTCGTTGTCCCTACGGTGCCCTACGTTCTAATTTTTTCTTTGGCCCTACGGAGCCGCAAGCCGGGGACCTACGGTTATGTCCGTAGGGGCATCAACATAGGTTATTAATAAAAAAAAGCACAGAAAAATTATATTCATCGTTCCCAAATTTCTCTCTCTCACTCCCGCGTCTCTCGTCGCCCGTTCCCGAGCTTCCTCGCCACCGCGCTCGCGAGCCTGCGCCAGCTTCGTCGGTCTTCCCCACACCTTCATGGAGAGAGGCCGAGGACTGGGCCCTAGCAGGGCCCATATGAGGTTGGACTCCACCCCGGCGGTTACTTCCTCCGTCTCCAGTGAACGACGTATCCATCAGGAACTGGAGAGCTTGAGGGCCACCGTTCAGGAGTTGAAGGAGATGCTGGTATGTATACTACTTTATAGTAAAATATCATGTCATATTATAGATATCAACATATCCATAATTAGTACGTAGCTTGAGCTTATTTGGTTTTAGACTTAGGTTTGATTAATCATACATACATATGTAATTAAAATAAACAACGGTTTTCCAAACTAGATATCCAAATGGGATTTCGAAATAACTTAATAATGATACGAATTCGAATAATACACATTTCTTACACGCTTCTTACACACATTAGGTCCAGACGCGATAGGGTACATCGGCCGAGCCTCCACATGCATCTCCTTCGGCTGCGGCTCCGCAAGTCACTACATCGGTTGCGGTTCCGCAAACAGCTCCTATAGCTCCACCGCCCGCTCAGACTCCCGCAGCCGCGGCTCCGCAAGCGACTACCTCGACGGCGGCTGCGCAGACCACATCGCCAGCTCCACAGGCCGCTCAGACTCCCGCACACGCCGAATTGCAGGGTTTATTGACCGAGGAGCAGGCACGCTTGATTCTATCGTTTATCAGGGGTGGAGCTGGACCGAGCTAGGGTAGCTTTTTGATTCATATTTTTTGAAACATGTATTTATTTATATCATACATATTGTACTACATTTTGAAATGATATTGATATTGATATTGATATTGGTTTATATTTATATCATATTCAGTTTTTGGGTTTCTTTTGTATATTATATGCGTGAGATGTGATTATGAATACTGCGATATATGTTGTGTGATGATTAATTTTATATTTTATTGATATATATATTATTGTGCACAGGGCGGGAAAAAATCAGGTAGCCCTTTTTTTAAAAAAAATACAGATAATGTGTACCTATGGATTAATCCGTAGGTACACATGTTGCCCCTACGGCTTAAACCGTAGGGGCACAATATCAGCAATAACTGATATTTCCCCCCTGATCTCAGTACCGGGGGGTTAGGAGTGCCCCTACGGATATGTCCGTAGGGGCAAATAAAGGCCCCTACGGAGTTATCCGTAGGGGCAAAATATCAGGATTCCTGATATTTTGCCCCTACGGATTAGTACCTACGCAGATATCCTTAGGGGATAGTACGTGGCCCTACGGCTATCTCCGTAGGTACAGTTAATATATTTTAAAAAAACGTAAATAATATAACTTTTTTTACCCTATGGCCTACTCCGTAGGTGACACTGGCCCTACACAGAACTCCATAGGGGCAAGATTTTGCCCGTAGGGGCAAGTTCAGGGCTTCAACTTGCACCTGCGGCCTTTGCACCTACGGGGTCTTTTTTCGTCCCTACGGACATCTCCGTAGGGGCAGTGGTTTTCCCCTACTGATAAATCCGTAGGGGCAACCCCTATTTGTAGTAGTGAGAGGGCAGCCGTATCTCCACAGGCCATCGACCACTCACGCGGTCAGTAACTAAAGCTCAGGAGCAACAACAACAAAAGCTCCAAGAGATGCTGACAACCATGGCCGTACTCGCTGGGCCAAAAGCGAGCCCGGAGACACCGTCGGTGCAGTGCCAGAGCAAGAAACCGGTACCGAGTTCCTTCGAAGAATGCTTGAGAAGAAGGACAAAGAGGTCGCGGAACAAGCGGCTAACATAAAGCAAATGGTGCTATTGTTCCAAGATATGGTGGGCATGATGATCCAGCCGTACCCGCCAGCCGAAGATCCTCCAGTAATAATTGAAGACGATAGAGGGGAGACATCAAACCCACTTCCGGCTCTATCAGCAGCCAAATAGGGGACGATCTCGAAGGCTGCCCTTGACGACTATATAGCTCAACAAATACGAGCTCATCAGGCAAATGAAGTAACCGGCCAAGTCGTCAGAACTGGACGACCCTATCCGGGTTGGTACGATCAAATAAAGTACCCGCTAGGATATACGATCCCTAAGTTCCACGTATACAAGGGGACGGGAAATCCCCATCAACATGTCGCTCAGTTCAGGGCTCTGTGCGGCAACACTGGAGGTGACAATAAGCTACTTCTCCGCCAGTTCGTCGGCAGCTTGGCGGAGACGGCTTTTGAATGGTATTCAGAGCTTCCCAACGACTCCGTCAAAACTTTTACGGAGATGGAATTGCTGTTCACCCAGCGTTTCGCAAGCGCTAGCGAACGCACCCCAATCACGGCATTGATCAATGCCAGGGTGAAGCCAGGCGAAACATGGGTTCAGTATGCGATACGATGGCGGAACCTGTAGTCAAAGTGTGAACAGCGCATAGAGGAAACTCCAGCCGTGGGCATGTTCTTGGGCACCCTTGATCCGCAGGCGACCATATCCCAGTTCATGATGTTTTTCAAGCCGACTACCTTCCAGGCCCTGATTGACAACCTGGCCCAAATGGATCAGATGGGCCATAGACCGTTTTCCTCGAAAATGGAGCCTCAAAACGAAAAGGGAAAGCGACCTTCGTCGCTAATGCTCAGCAGCAGCCCAGTGGCCCAAAATCAGCTTATCGCCAAAACGATAGGCAGCGATTCTTCAACGAGAAGCTGAAACGCCCTTATTCGTTTCCCCGGGATAAAACGAGGAGACTGTTCGAGCTGGCGGTGCATAACAGGCTCATCAATCTGCCAGATCCAAGATGTCCACTGCAGCCGGACGACGCCAACAATCCTAATTATTATCCCTACCACAGAGCAGTAAGTCATCCAATCGAAGATTGCTTCGTCTTCAAAGGTTGGATTGAGGACCAATACCAACAGGGCAAATTCGCGCTGTCTGAGAATTGGAAGGTAAACCCACCACAGCTACACGCTCTTAAAAAGGTGGACACACCAGGGGAATTGGGCTCTTTTATAGAAGAAGCTCCATGGGAGGTCGCTCTTTCAGCCAAAACGAAAAGAATGCTGAAGGATCTCCAAACATGCCTGGCAATCAGGTGGAAAAGCCCGCTGGAACCCGAGGTCATTGAGGGAATGCTGAAACCGCGCCCGATGCCGAGAATTGGTAGCGATAGTCAAAATGTCCATACCCAGCCGTCAAAGTCTTCAAAGAAGAAGAAGAAGACCAAAATGCCTGTGAAGCCTGATGATAAGCGCACGGACCTGCAAAAACATATTGACGCACTGGAAGAATATAACCAGAAGGCGTGAACCCCGGTCACACTTCAAGAATTTCTCAACCTTATCCTTGAGGAAGAAGATGACGACAATAACGACGGAGATGCCCCGTCAGATGAACCTGCAGATTATGTGGCAAGTTGCCACATGATATCTCACTCGTCAACAGATGGTAAAGAAACTCCTGATGCAGACAAACTGGGGGAAGATCCAGAACTGGAACTCTTAGAATCGTCTGACGAGATGATCGACCTGCTGCTGAACGGAGCCCGTCAGAAAAGCAAGGATGATCAAGAACGCGAAATGGCCATATTCGAAAAGGCCAGGAGTCGGCGTCAATTTAAAGAAGTCATGGGTCACGAAACGCTCCAACCAGATCAAAGCACATCCGCGGCAGACAAAAGCAAACTTAAGACGAGGAAACGGTTCGCCAAAGCGTTGTCTATGGGAATGAAGCTGCCACTTTTCAAAGGGAATACTCCCGGCGGTATTCACCCTGACAAAGCGGATATACATCCCACCTATTGCTTATACCATCAGAAGATTACGCACCCTACCGAAGAGTGCATGACCTTTAAAAAGTGGTGGCAAGAATACGTTGCTCATCGACAACACTTCAAGCGGATGAAGCGCAAAACTCGTCGGGAGCAGAGAAATGCGACAGAGGAGCACAAAAGAACTGCCGGCAACTGTCACATGGTTGATAGCAAGGGATCGCAAGTTCTCACCTTCGGGAGCGATTCTGATGAAGAAATGGCTCCCGGCCCTCTCTTCAAAGAATCCACCTCGGGAAAGGAGGAAGAAACGAAGAGCTGTGAGAATATTCAGCTGCGTAATCGCACATTGCCCAAAAAGAAGCTCGAACCCACAAATAAAGGATCGAATAAAAAGATAAAGGGAAGGAAAAAGTCCCTGAGGATATCTCCCTCGATGATCAAGTCGTCAAAGAGCTGACAGCTAAGGACCCGCCCAAGAAAAACAAGGTGGATTACAACGTCCTGGCATACCTGAGGAAGATACCATCACATCTAAGCATTCTCAATGCCCTTCTGCTATCTAAAGAGGCGAGAAATTCTCTGATCAAGACACTACAAGAGCCTAACCAATTCCAAGCTTTCCTTGCCGAAGAAAAGATGAAGGACAAGCTGGAAGAAGTACATACAACTGACATCACTTTCGGCGATGAGGATCTCCTCCTCGGAACGTGTGAGCACAACCGTCCCCTGTATGTCACTGGATACTGCCATGACATCAAGATAGGAAAGATCTTAGTTGACAACGGGTCCTCTGTCAATCTCCTGAATGTGAGGGTGCTGAAAGAAATTTGCATGAACGTTCAACACCTCGCTCGGGATAAAATCACTATCTCCGGTTTCAACTCCAAGTCATCACGGACGCTCGGATCTGTGATACTGACGTTACGCTTTGGGTTGCTCGTCACTGACATCAAATTTCATGTCATTGACACCATGTCATGACCCGAATTTAGTTCTTGACCGGCACTTAAATCACGCAACGTCTAAAGGCGCAACGTAAATTAAGTAAGCCGAAACCCAGCAATCTAAACCTTTTTGAGAAAATAGAAGAGGTGAAGTTTTGCAATAAAGGTAGAATAAATCATGTTTTGTCTTTTAAAATTTCGGGCAACACCTCCCTTGTATGTTTTGATCCCAAAACAGATATACAAGACAATATAAAAGACATCCCCAAGCGGGAGCTAGAACTTCGCCAAACGGCGGATCACAACCACACAAGACAGAATATATGTATACGACGCCCAACAGCGAAGATCACCATAAATGATAAGAAAAGCAAGACATCAACCCACCAAGCGAACATATAACCCATCGCTCAAGTCTCGCAACTACAAGTCTTGCTTTGTCTAACTACTTATACAAATACTAGTTTCTGATTTGATGGAGTTGACTAGATACAATAGGAATAATAATATATGAGTGGCACGATCCAACATGTACCACCTACCAAAGAAAATCACCCGAAAGTAAGCTGTGTGCCGGTGATGCCATAACTGATCCCAAGCGGTCAACCTGCAAGAACTGTGGCACAACGATGGTGAGTTGCCAACTCGTGGGTAGAAAACATCATCAGGTAGAAATCAAAATAAACAATGATTCCTAGGTCAACTATATCATAAAGGTAATACTATGATATATAGGGTGACCATATCTGCATATGTGCCAACCACATAATCAATTCCTATCAGCAAGTGGATCTCATCCAGCCATATGATCAATGCCTGTATGCATGTAGATCCCGTCCATGTGTCAACCAATGACACAACAACATATGCTTGTAAATATCATGAAAGCATATGCATGTAAATATGATGAAAGCATATGCATGTAAATATGAGGATATAAATCAACGTGTGTCCATCAATGACACATCAAAATCATGGAACTTGAGTGTCTCACCTCGACACTCGAAACATCATGAAACTCGTGTCCAGCATCGACACAAAAATCCTCATATCTCGACTCCGTCTGCGGGATCGGCCCTCAGGCTCCGGCAGAACGGGTCGGCCCATATCCATCTCATAACTCCGGTCGATATCCTCCAGATAACCGCCGAGTCCAAATACTATCACCGGTAGGTAGTGCTCCCCTGCCAGGCTCACCGCCTAACAACACGAGTCTTCTAGCCCCGAGGTACCCCACCGGGTCTACCATGTACCCGCAGACGATGCCTACCTCTCCTCGAATTGTGTTTCACATGTCCATCTCAGAACCGAGAAAACACATGGTAGACGCACTGAAATATCATATCAAGAGAAACTGGGTTTTTAAAACCACACATATTTTCCTTTGAAATATAACCACGGTTCTCAAATCCAAAATCTCATGAAAACATCATCTCAATGCGTAATATCATAAAGCATGATGTATGCGAGATATAACAGAATGTAAGCATATATGTATATCATGCAACATGGAACAATAATGTGATCATAGCAAGTACATCATGCAACATATCCGAATGATGTGAACATAGCAAGTATATCATGCAAGGAGTCATATCATCATGCAGCAATTCTACTGTGTAGTGACATAGCAATTATCGATGATGAAGTGTGTGAGCCAGCCAATCTGTGTAAGTGTAACATACGCATCATCGATAATGGTGTAGGTGTACTAGCATAGGTATATGTAATGTAATGAGAATGAGAATGACATGAACGTAACATAAAGTACATCGTTAGCTAAATGCTACAATGTATACGTGTCTACAATATATATCTGAGTCGGTGAATCCATCAATCGGCATCCATCCTCACAACATCACGTACGGTATAATCCATCGTACGGTATATCACTCAAGACTCACAACATTTTATATATCTATATACCTATATCCCAGGTCATATCCGTATCAATCTCATATCGTGGGACCGACAAAGGTATCAACTATCTCATATCGACTCGCGTCCATATAACAACATATCACAATAAGTCATCATATTACATCGTATACTCATTCATTATATTAATATCTCACATCACATTTGTATAAACGTCATATCTTATGAATTCCACAACACATTTATCTTAATCTCGTGTCGTGTTTATCAATCTCAAACACACCTCATACCATTATCAACTCATACTTGTTCTCTTTCAATTCGTACCTATCATGATTCACTTCTCATTTCATATTCTCATATGTCAATATGTTCTTTTAGTGTCAACTTCTATCATATTATCAAAATATAATTATCAACGATCTTCCATATCACTGTTTGCGGGGGTGTTATATGCCATCCACCCGACTTCCCCCGTAGATATAAATCTACTTACCTGCTAAACTTCTCGCTTAGCAGTAGTCGATGTGTTTCGTCGTCTCGGAATCCACGCGATGATACCTACAATATTAACACATATCGTAATACCATTAAAATCATGTTCCAAAATCCAATACGGTACACGGTGCGCTCATAGGTTAGAACCTATAGCCTACGCATGCAAAAACAATCAAACAACCCTTGTCGTTGACGTACAAAAATCAAACGACCCAATACAATATAGAATACCAAAACCAAGAATTCCAAAATACGGAAAACAATAACCAAAAACCACTCACAATAGCTCCCAGATTTTGTTTCAGGTAAACTGGAACTAAACAAACAAGTATAGGGTGTTGTATATGGAGTATATGAGCTACTGGACCAATTCTAGCACCAACCACCACCAAGTGGGCGGCCACACTACCACGAAATCCGGCGAGCTCGGCCCTCTCTGCTCCGTTGGGGTTCATATTTGCAGGGTGGTCTCCTAGTGTCTTAATTTGGTCTCTGGTATTATTCATTTTTCTCATAAACTTTCCAGGTCATCCCAGATTCCCTATAGGCCTTAAGGTTTCACAAAACCGACACGGGACAATTCTAACTTCGTGTATCGGGTTCTAAACTCAATTCCATGTCAATATAACACTCTCTAAGGTCTTATAAACACTCCCTACACCTCAATTGGCTACTTGACAGCAACATATAATTTTCTAAGATCACAAACCTATTTAACTCAATTTCTAACTAGAAATACGACATTTAACACCAAAAAATAAACTAAAGTGTATGGATTACCTTATTTGCAACCAAAGAACTTTCTTAAGTTGCCCAAGTCTTCAAAATCCAAACTTGAAAGGTTCCAAGGGTTAAGAATGGATGTGTGCATGTTTCTAGTGAAGAGGGCATAGGGTTTTGAGAATTATTTGGAGATGAGGCATGGAGGTAGTGAGGGAGTGATGGAGATGATGAAGATGAAGGAAATAATGGAGAAGTGAAAGGAATGGGGCAGCGAAGGCTCTCTCTCTCTCTCTCTCAGCCTTACTCTCTACTCATAATATCTCTCTTACACCCACTCTCTCCCAAAATATCTAATTTGTCCAAAGCATCAATCCATATTCCATTCACACTCTCTTTGCATTTCTTTTCTTTTCTTTTCTTTTTCTCTTTTGTTTTCTTCTCACAACTTCACAAAACTCAATACTTAACACAAACACAACATATGCATACATGCACATGGCATGTTCACAAGTCGCGGAAAAAGGTAAAAATACGGATTGCCAAAAATCCGATAAATATCATTAAAATAAATAAATCACTTTAATCTCCGATAAATTTCCAAATATTGGTATATACTTATACCACTTTACGAAAATCCCAATTTCGCAAATCGTGTAGTTTTCGCGAAATATATTATTTTAATATTAAATTTCCAAAAATAATATTTTATATTTCTGAAATGTTACAATCTTCCCCCTTAAATAAATTCGGTCCCCGAATTTAAATTTAACTCCCCACATATTAAAACATTTCAATAATCAGCTCAAATCAACAGGGCTCTGAAATTACGGAAGATACAGAAATACCACAGCGCATCCTGTGCGCCGGAAATTGAGTACGAAACTCAAAATCGAACTCTGTCAAGCGTCATGCAAATCATCGGATTGCACGCATATCATCGGAGTCACAATGGAGATACATCTCGAAATCCACTACCGAAATCCCATATGCACTAATCAAATACTATAATACATATATAGTACGCATCATGAAAAAAAGTGCTCAAGAGCAAAATCAGCCCCAAAAGGCGTATCCAATAATCACGTACGTCTGGTGCGCACGGAAATCAAATCCAATATAAGTACTATGATATGCACCAAAGCCAAAACCAAGTGCAACGTTGTGCACGAAAATATCTGTGCAGTGCAACAAGTTTGCACGACAACAACATCTAGTGCATCTACAGTGCACGAAAATCTCAATCCAGTGCAACTAGCTTGCACGAATGAAAATCCCAATCGAGTGCATCCGGTATGCACAAAATCACATCTCATATCATGCGCTCAACATGCGCGAAAATCCAAATCAAGTGCACCTGTCATGCACGAATAAAACCGCATCCAATATGCACGGATAAAAAAATCTCAATCAAGTGCATCCGATGCGCATGAAATCCAGTAACATCGCCTAATATGCGCAAAAATCCGACCCAAGCGCGTCAGGTCCGTATAAAATATCTGGTGCAGTAGCATGCACGAATACGAACATCAAGTGCAAGCGCGCACAGAAACACAAATCTGGTAACACAATGCTCAAAGACATAAATCGGATGCAACCAAGACACGGAGTATAAATCCGGTGCAACCAATGAACGAAATAACAATCTAGTGCAACAAATGCACAAAATACAAATCGGGTGCATCTAGTGCACGAAAACTAAATCCAGTGCATCCGGTGCGCGAAATACAAATCCAGTGCACGAAATACCCAATCCGATGCAACAAATGCATGGGAACCCATCAATAACTCAAATGCGTATAAAAAGCAACACCGAGTGTACCAAGGTGTATAAAATCAAAACCGTATGCAACTGCGTGCACAAAACACGTATTAATGCACTGCAAGCATATGTGAGCTATACCGAGTGCAAAAATCAAATCGAGTGCATACCACATGCACAAAATCAAATCAACCGTATGAAATCCACGAAATCATAACCATGCAGCCAAGGAACAAAAACGATATCAAGTGCAATAGATATGCACAAATCATAAACCAAAAGAATGGTGTGTAAAACGTATATCAAGTGCAATAATTATGCACAAATTGTAAATATCTAGTAGGTGCAGCAATGGTGCACGAAATCAATATCATGAAGCTCAATCATCAAAACTCAAATCCAAGCGATATAAGCGTGATACTCGGATCACAAACGCAAATCGCAACAAATGATATTGAGGTACACCTCCTACAATGTCGAAAATATCGGTGCACCCAAAACTAGCAGAGCAAGAACATCCGCTTGCCTCCTGCTCACAGTCTGGCGTCCTCTGTCTCTGGGTCCTCATTTTCTCTTCGGATTACCAATCTCGCAATCTATCGTCTCACTGTCCCGGTCAGGTGTGCTAACGGAAACGATTCCGCTCCGGCACTCCTCTGGTCATCTCTCGGCCAATTAGTACGACCACTCGTAAAGCAGCACGTCATTGACGTCGGCCTCTGGCCTTCTGAATACACGTGACACAACTGATCCTCGGTGCAAATCTCATCGTAGCAGTGTCCTGGAAGGAACCTGCTCAAGGTCTCTTCCGATCTCGCCTATACCGAACTACACAGAGGCTGGTACTCTTACATAATCTTTTCTCGCTTTCTGGACATCTGCGTTCTCAGCACATCTTTCCCTCGGGAACTGGCTGTATCCCAACGCCTATGTATACATATCTGATCTCTAATCTCAACGGAGAGTAACAACAGCTCCTCAACATCTCGTACGAACCTCATGTTCCACTCGTCTTTATTATCATCCACTTCGACGTCACGTCATGCTATTTGCGTACTGCAAATGTTCTCGGCTACAGTAAAATCCGGAATCTCTCACACGGACTTGTAATCACGAACTTGGTATCTTCATCACTCTGTAGAAGATCTCTAGCCGAACATTTCCTCGGGAACTCGTCCCAACCATCGGAGGAATACTCAATACTCGTCCATTCTCGATCAACTCACAACGCGTCTGGGTGAGCTCCTCTATCTGAAAATGGTCCACTTACTGATCTCACATCGGATCATCTAACGAACAACGTCGTCTCTGGATCGATCTACTCTAGATCTGAGTAAGAATCTCCACACTGGAAATCTTCAACTTAACTGGGCCTGCGTCGGCGCATCAAATCTGACGAATCACCTTCGTCTCTCAACTTAAGATAGACTAGCTATCTCATGTAACATCTCTGCCTGAAAGCTCCAGCGATCTCAGCTCGTAAGCTCTGGAAGCGACATCACATCAATTTCAGCAACAGCTGGGTCATCTGTCTGTACGGTAGACGACATCACAATCTCTGAGGTATACTGTACATCAGCAGTCCACTCATAACTGGCGGCCTCTATCAATAGCCTGATCATACGGTGCAACACCGAGTACTCGCCTCAACAAAGGTCACAACAAAAAAACTGAGTCGATACACCCATGTCACCAGAAAACACGATGGTCAGTTCTCGTCCACGACGAGCTCGCCCTGACCGTATCACTAGCAGAAGCTTAATCTGCGCTCAAACCATGGTGACAGGAACCTCAATCATGTATCGACGAAAATAGATCAAGGGATGAAATGAATCAACAGATCCAGAATGAATACATGATCATAAGGAGAAACGGAATCAGTGAGGTATGATCATGGAAACAAATAGAATCAAGGATCTCAAATGGATGTATAATCAAGGGAACGAAGAGAATCACAAGTCTCAAGATATGTACATCCTAAGGTTTCTTAAGTGGAGTATCGTATCATAAATATGTCGCGGAACATACGTATGGTACGTCACTTTACTCAAGCTACCTACTCCACAAATCAGGGTCAGCCTATGAAACGAAAGTTCGGGTCTAATACCCCCATGTTCAAGTCTAAGTTCCGTAAGGTCAAGCCTATGTTCCGAAATAGATTACACACCAGACTCCACATAGTCAAACCTAAACTCGAACTAAGGTTAAACCTAGCGCTCTGATACTAACTTTGTCACGACCCGAATTTAGTTCATGACCGGCACTTAAATCACGCAACGTCTAAAGGCGCAACGTAAATTAAGTAAGCCGAAACCCAGCAATCTAAACCTTTTTGAGAAAATAGAAGAGGTGATGTTTTGCAATAAAGGTATAACAAATCATGTTTTCTCTTTTAAAATTTCGGGAAGCACCTCCCTCGTATGTTTTGATCCCAAAACAGATATACAAGACAATATAAAAGACATCCTCAAGCAGGACCTAGCTCATTGCCAAACGGCGGATCACAACCACGCAAGACAGAATATATGTATACGACGCCCAACAGCGAAGATCACCACAAAAGATAAGTAAAGCAAGATATCAACCCACCAAGCGAACATATAACCCATCGCTCAAGTCTCGCAACTACAAGTCTTGCTAAGTATTACTACTTATACAAATACTAGTTTCTGATTTGATGGAGTTGACTAGATACAATAGGAATAATAATACAAGAGTGGCACGATCCAACATGTACCACCTACCAAAGAAAATCATCCGAAAGTAAGCTGTGTGTCGAAGATGCCGCTACTGATCCCAAGCGGTCAACCTGCAAGAACTGTGGCACAACGGGGGTGAGTTGCCAACTCATGAGTAGAAAACATCATCAGGTAGAAATCAAAATAAATAACGATTTCTAGGTCAACTATATCATAAAGGTAATACTATGATATCTAGGGTGACTGTATCTGCATATGTGCCAATCACATAATCAATGTCTATCAGCAAGCGGATCTCATCCAACCATATGATCAATGCCTGTATGCATGTGGATCTCGTCCACGTGTCAACCAATGACACAACAACATATGCATGTAAATATGATGAAAGCATATGCATGTAAATATGAGGATATAAATCAACGTGTGTCCATCAATGACACATCAAAATCATGGAACCTGAGTGTCTCACCTCGACACTCGAAACATCATGAAACCCGTGTCCAGCATCGACACAAAAATCCTCATATCTCGACTCCGTCTGCGGGATCGGCCCTCGGGCTCCGGCAGAACGGGTCGGCTTATATCCATCTCATAACTCCGTTCGATATCCTCCAGATAACCGCTGAGTCCAAATACTATCACCGGTAGGTAGTGCTCACCTGCCAGGCTCACCGCCTAATAATACGAGTCTTCTTACCCCGGGATACCCCACCAGGTCCACCATGTACCCGCAGACTGTGCCTACCTCTCCTCGAATCGGGTTTCACATATCCATCTCAGAACCGAGAACACATAGTGGACACACTGAAATATCATATCAAGAGAAACCGGCTTTTTAAATCCACACATATTTTCCTTTGAAATATAACCACGGTTCTCAAATCCAAAATCTCATGAAAACAGCATCTCAATGCGTAATATCATAAAGCATGATGTATGCGACATATAACAGAATGTAAGCATATCTGTATATCATGCAACATGGAACAGTGATGTGATCATAGCAAGTACATCATGCAACATATCCGAATGATGTGAACATAGCAAGTATATCATGTAAGGAGTCATATAATGCTTCAGCAATTCTACTGTGTAGTGACATAGCAATTATCGATGATGAACTGTGTGAGCCGGCCAATCTGTGTAAGTATAACATACGCATCATCGATAATGGTGTAGGTGTACTAGCACAGGTATATGTAATGTAATGAGAATGACATGAACGTAACATAAAGTACATCGTCAGCTAAATGCTACAAGGTATACGTGTCTACAATATATATCTGAGTCGGTGAATCTATTAATCGGCATACAGCCTCACAACCTCACGTACGGTATAATCCATCATACGGCATATCACTCAAGATTCACAACATTTTATATATCTATATACCTATATCCCAGGTCACATCCGTATCAATCTCATATCGTGGACCGACAAAGGTATCAACTATCTCATATCGACTCGCATCCATATAACGACATATCACATTAAGTCATCATATCACATCGTATACTCGTTCATTACATTAATATCTCACATCACATTTGTATAAACATCATATCTTATGAATTCCACAACACCTTTATCTCAATCTCGTGCCGTGTTTATCAATCTCAAACACACTTCATACCATTATCAACTCATACTCGTTCTCTTTCAATTCATACCTATCATGATTCACTTCTCATTTCATATTCTTATATGTCAATATGTTCTTTAGTGTCAACTTCTATCATATTATCAAAATATAATTATCAACGATCTTCCATATCACTGTTTGCGGGGGTGCTATACGCCATCCACCCGACTTCCCCCGTAGATATAAATCTACTCATCAGCTAAACTTCTCGCTTAGCCGTAGTCGATGTGCTTCGTCGTCTCGGAATCCACACGATAGTACCTATAATATCAACACGTATCGCAATACCATTAAAATCAAGTTCCGAAATCCAATACGGCACACGGTGCGCTCATAGGTTAGAACCTATAGCCTACGCATGCAAAAACAACCAAACAACCCTTGTCGTTGACGTACAAATATCAAACGACCCAATACAATATAGAATACCAAAACCAAGAATTCCAAAATACGGAAAACATAACCAAAAACCACTCATAATAGCTCCCAGATTTTGTTTCAGGTAAACTGGAACTAAACAAACAAGTATAGGGTGTTGTATATGGAGTATATGAGCTACTGGACCAATTCCAGCACCAACCACCACCAAGTGGCCGGCCACACTACCACGAAATCCGGCGAGCTCGGCCCTCTCTGCTCCGTTGGGGTTCGTACTTGCAGGTTGGTCTCCTAGTGTATTAATTTGGTCTCTGGTATTGTTTATTTTTCTCATAAACTTCCCAGGTCATCCCAGATTCCCTATAGGCCTTAAGGTTTCGCAAAACCGACACGAAACAATTCTAACTTCGTGTATCGGGTTCTAAACTCAATTCCAGGTCAATATAACACTCTCTAAGGTCTTGTAAACACTCCCTACACCTCAATTGGCCACTTGACAGCAACATATAATTTTTCAAGATCACAAACCTATTTAACTCAATTTCTAACTAGAAATACGATATTTAACACCAAAAACTAAACTAAAGTGTATGGATTACCTTATTTGCAACCAAAGAACTTTCTTGAGTTGCCCAAGTCTTCAAAATCCAAACTTAAAAGGTTCCAAGGGTTAAGAATGGATGTGTGCATGTTTTTAGTGAAGAGGGCATAGGGTTTTGAGAATTATTTGGAGATGAGGCATGAAGGTAGTGAGGGAGTGATGGAGATGATGAAGATGAAGGAAATAATGGAGAAGTGAAGGGAATGGGGAAGCCAAGGCGCTTTCTCTCTCTCTCTTAGCCTCACTCTCTACACATAATATCTCTCTTACACCCACTCTCTCCCAAAATATCTAATTTGTCTAAAGTATCAATCCATATTCCATTCACACTCTCTTTGCATTTCTTTTCTTTTCTTTTCTTTTCTTTTCTTTTCTCTTTTGTTTTTTTCTCACAACTTCACAAAACTCAATACTTAACACAAACACAACACATGCACATGACATGTTCACAAGTCACGGAAAAAGGTAAAAATACGGATTGCCAAAAATCCGATAAATATCATTAAAATAAATAAATCACTTTAATCTCCGATAAATTTCCAAATATTGGTATATACTTATACCACTTTACAAAAACCCCAATTTCGCAAATCGGGTAGTTTTCGCGAAATATATTATTTTAATATTAAATTTCCAAAAATAATATTTTATATTTCTGAAATGTTACACACCAAGACTTGCTACAACGCTCTGCTCGACAGGCCTTGGTTACACGAGTACAATATCATCCTTTCTACACAACATCAGTGTATGAAATATTTCAAACATGGTCTCGAGTACACCGTGACAGGGGAGCTGAACCCATTCTCCGTAAATGAAGTCCGAAAGTATGAAGACGCTAAGTACTTCCTACCAGACTTTGAATACACGGAAAGATGTCATAAACCGAAGAATAAGCAGAAAGCTATCACCACTATTCCGTTTTTCGGGAGCGATACCGAGGAGGAGGAGGAGATAGTCTATTCAGGACCGTCCCAATGCAACAAACCGGGATCATCTACCCCTATTCTGGTCTTTGGCAGCGACTCTGAAGACGAGGTCAACGCAGTATTCTCGGTCCGTCCATCAATGCAGGCCTTCACTAGAGATGATCAGTGTTTGCAAATTTCCATGGTTCCGCGGCATCACCACAGAGAGCTCGATGCGCTTGAGACATATAATGTATAAGAGTTGCAGACATTCTACGTCCCTCCCAAGAGAAAAGGTGAGAAGGCGATCCTATTTTACCGATCCATGGAGACTAAGGTCGAAAGATAAGTCTGGTATGGTGCTGATCCTGCGCTCGACAGGCTCCAACCTATCCGTCTGCCCAGATACTACACAGAGGGATTGAGAAGGTTGCTAATACGCCAAGGCGTACCTTTCAAGCAAACTTCTCGACAAGCACAGTTCTACAACAGGATTTAGAACATCCCCGGAACTCAACGAAAACTGCCCAACGGAAAAATGGAGCCGATTGGGCTTGGATATGTCCAGTCCAAGAAACGGGAGCAGTTCCATGGCTGCCATGTCATAAATGACCTTGATGAAGAAGAAGATGCCCTTCTGAAAGACTCTGACGCTGAACCAGAACGCGGTCCCTCCATAAAAATGTCGAGTCCGTTGTTTGAAGAACAGATGGAAAATCTAATACAAGAGGCGAGTCAAAAAGTTCGGAATGACCACAGCCGCGAAATGGCCATTTACGAGAAATCCAAGACGCGACGCCTCCTTCAGCAGTCTGCGGGGGATGACAATGCCCTCTACCGTCAGCTTGCCATGCATTCCCAAGACAAGAAAAAGGCCCAATACGAAGGCAAAAACAAGTTAAACAACGGATAAAACGTTCGGCCATGGTGAAGCGGGTCCAAGAAGCCTCGCGATCAAGAAAAGGTCAGCCGAAATCCGTCTCTTACAAAAAAGATGGGTCGAGCATATTCGTTCCCTCGAGACAAGACAAGGAGAATGTTCGACCTCGTCATAAAACACCAGATGATAGCACACCCGGAGTCTCGGCACCCCGATCAAGCAAATGAGGTTCATCGCCCGAATTATTGCTCCTATTATCGAGCGATCGGACATCCTCTTGAAGACTGCTTCACCTTCAAGAATTGGGTCGAAGACCAATATCAACTCGGCAGGTTCTCTCTATCCAACAGTTGGAGGGTAGCCCCACCGCGAAAGCATGTGCCAAAAGCAACTGTAGAACCAGATCAACACCAGTATTGGAAACAATCTCGGACCTGTCACATGATAACACTGTCAGAAGAAGGAGTGTCCGAGAATATGGACGACCTCTCCTGGTGCTTCGAAAATGAGGACGAAGACGAGGTGATCTCAGAATTTCCACCAGCGCCAAAAGAGCTAGAAGATGGAATACATACTACTGCGGATAAGCTAAAGAAAATCGACTTGGGGACGGCAAATGACCCGCGGCCTACGTTCGTCAGTGAGTTGTTGTCTAAAGAACAGGTGCCTACACTAAAAGACGTGCTCATGCAGTATAAAGACTGCTTTGCGTGGAACTATTCCGAGATGCTGGGGCTAGATCCAGAAATAATGGTGCATAAATTGGCGATATCTCCGGACGTCAAGCCAGTCAAACAAGCACTAAGAAGAATGCGGCTTGAACTTGAAATGAGAATTAACGCCGAAGTCAAGAAGCTAATCAACTCTGGATTCATCCAAGAAGTTCAGTACCTTGACTGGATCGCCAACATCGTCATAGTGATGAAGAAAAATGGGACGGTTCGCATTTGCATAGACTTTCGGGACCTCAACAAAGCCTGTCCGAAGGATGATTTTCCTGTACCGGTTACTGAGCTAATGATCGACAATACGTCCACTCACGAAGTCTTCTCCTTCATGGACGACTTGTCAGGGTACAATCAAATAAAGATGCATCCCGAAGACCAGAAGCATACCGCTTTCCGGACTCCTCTCGGCATATTCTGCAACAAAGTGATACCTTTCGGTCTGAAGAACGCCGTCGCTACCTATCAGAGGGCCATGACGAAGATTTTCGATGACCTCATACATGAAATCGTTGAATGCTACATCGACGAACTCGTAGTAAAAAGCAAATTGTACGAGGATCATTGGGAGCATATGAACATAGTGTTCCAATGTCTTCGGAAGTACAACTTGAAGATGAACCCCCTGAAATGTGCGTTCGGAGTTTCCTCGGGAAAATTCCTAGGATTCATCGTATGGCACCGGGGCATCGAAATAGACCCGTCAAAGATCAAGGCGATCATGGAAATGCCTCCGCCAAGAACTCTCAAGCAACTGCGGTCTCTCCAAGGAAAGCTCGTGTATATCCTACGGTTCATAACCAACCTCTCCGGCAAATGCCGCCCCTATAGTCATCTGATGAAGAAGGGGACCCCATTCGTCTGGGATCGCAAATGCCAAAGCGCACTGGAAGAAATCAAGCAATACCTGCAGAATCTACCGGTACTAACCTCTCCAGTCAAGAGGAAACCCTTCATCCTGTACACAAAAGCCCTTGAAGGTTCTTTGGGCGCGTGTTCAGTTGATAAAACTGCACATTTGTATTACATTTTTCCTACCATTTTCATATTAAAAAAAGGACTTTATTATAATATATTATACATATGAGGGTTTATGTGTAAAAACACTATTTTCCATGTGTTAATATATTTTAATTAGCATTTGGTAGAAAAATGTATGCAAATAAATCTATTGACCAAATCCTAGTAGAACTAAGTCTACTAAATATTATTTGAGATTATTGTGCAGAATTTTCCAAGTTGTTATGCAGAATTTATTAAACAAATCAAGTTGTTGAAGAAAACTTGCCAAATTAAGAAGCAAAACTTGGAGACCAAGTCTCGAAGCAACCGAGAAAAGATTTTCAGATTCTGAAGGTGCCTAGGATTGCCAAATGTCACAAAGACAGAAACCCCAAAATTTGATGAAGAGTTGTGATCAAATGGCCGCGGATCCGCGGCCATACCCCCCCTTTGGCCGTGGATCCGCGGCAGTCTAGAGGAATCATTTGGTGAAAATTTTGGGCATCAATCTTTGCTGAATTTTACCAAGTTTACAACTAAAAGATTCTGGCTTTGCACTATAAAAAGGCACCGAGAGCCTCTTAGAAAAGTTATCAAGCCGAAAAGATCACGAAGTCCAAGACGGCTCACGCATCCAGGCTGATCATCAACTGTTCATCTACCTCCTTCGGAAGAGTTCGAGAAGCAAACCAAGTTTTTGTAATCATTTTCTAAGGAATAAAGTGTAGATTGTTCAAGTTGATTAATAAAGGTAGTTGTTTTATTTAATTCTTTTGCATTTTACATTATGTTTTCCTTCTCTGTCTTTTCATCTTCTTTTCCCAACATGCGCGAGTAATTCTCCGCTTGTTAGGGTTCATAGGATTAGGGTGGATTAATGGATGATGAAAATCCTTAAACTCTTTTTACGTCCTATAAAGTTTATAAACTTTACTAAAAGAATCATTAACATCATAATCGGGCGCGCTACCAATTTATTGTTAGTCTCGACCGCGATTAGAGATTAGATTAATGATTGTTTTGGTAAAGGCTAGATATGAACGGAGTTCCATGTCGAGATAGGGGTTAAGAGTGGGAACCCTTTTCTCTCCAGAAACCCTAATCTACATGCATCTCTGTCGTTCTAGTTTTAAATCTATTAAAGGATAAAAAGAGTAATTTTTAATTAACCATCCATAACTACTAAATCCTAACGAACCCTACAAGCCCTTCTATTATATTATCTACATCTTAAAATAATCTAGATCTATATTTTTGCATTCTTGCTTAACGTAGATCTAGAAACTTTTCACAAAATTCTTATTTCCTCCTCTCTTTCTCAACACATCTAAAGTAAGAGTAAAAGATTCCACGTTTCCCTGAGGACGACCCGAACTCATCTCGGTCTAGCTACACGCGACACCGTTATTGATTGCGGTTAACTACAAACACACTTTTTCACATTTGATTGATGTGAAAAAGTGTGTTTGTAGTTAACCGCAATCAATAACGGTGTCGCGTGTAGCTAGACCGAGATGAGTACGGGTCGTCCTCAGGGAAACGTGGAACCTTTTACTCTTACTTTAGATGTGTTGAGAAAGAGAGGAGGAAATAAGAATTTTGTGAAAAGTTTCTAGATCTACGTTAAGCAAGAATGCAAAAATATAGATCTAGATTATTTTAGAGATGTAGATAATATAATAGAAGGGCTTGTAGGGTTCGTTAGGATTTAGTAGTTATGGACGGTTAATTAAAGATTACACTTTTTTTCCTTTAATAGATTTAAAACTAGAACGACAGAGATGCATGTAGATTAGGGTTTCTGGAGAGAAAAGGGTTCCCACTCTTAACCCCTATCTCGACATGGAACTCCGTTCATATCTAGCCTTTACCAAAACAATCATTAATCTAATCTCTAATCGCGGTCGAGACTAACAATAAATTGGTAGCGCGCCCGATTATGATGTTAATGATTCTTTTAGTAAAGTTTATAAATTTTATAGGACGTAAAAAGAGTTTAAGGATTTTCATCATCCATTAATCTACCATAATCCTATGAACCCTAACAAGCGGAGAATTACTCGCGCATGTTGGGAAAAGAAGATGAAAAGACAGAGAAGGAAAACATAATGTAAAATGCAAAAGAATTAAATAAAACAACTACCGTTATTAATCAACTTGAACAATCTACACTTTATTCCTTAGAAAATGATTACAAAAACTTGGTTTGCTTCTCGAACTCTTCCGAAGGAGGTAGATGAACAGTTGATGATCAGCCTGGATGCGTGAGCCGTCTTGGACTTCGTGATCTCTTCGGCTTGATAACTTTTCCAAGAGGCTCTCGGTACCTTTTTATAGTGCAAAGCCAGAATCTTTTAGTTGTAAACTTGGTAAAATTCAGCAAAGATTGATGCCCAAAATTTTCACCAAATGATTCCTCTAGACTGCCGCGAATCCGCGGCCAAAGGGGGGTATGGCCGCGGATCCGCGGCCATTTGATCACAACTCTTCATCAAATTTTGGGGTTCTGTCTTTGTGACATTTGGCAATCCTAGGCACCTTCGGAATCTGAAAATCTTTTCTCGGTTACTTCCAGACTTGGTCTCCAAGTTTTGCTTCTTAATTTGGCAAGTTTTCTTCAACAACTTGATTTGTTTGATAAATTCTGCATAACAACTTGGAAAATTCTACACAATAATCTCAAATAATATTTAGTAGACTTAGTTCTACTAGGATTTGATCAATAGATTTATTTGCATACATTTTTCTACCAAATGCTAATTAAAATATATTAACACATGGAAAATAGTGTTTTTACACATAAACCCTCATATGTATAATATATTATAATAAAGTCCTTTTTTTAATATGAAAATGGTAGGAAAAATGTAATACAAATGTGCAGTTTTATCAACTGAACAAATACCCCCAAACTTATCTTTGATCGTCCCGAGCAAACTAGTTTATTCAATAGGAGAAAAGGAAAATAGAAAACTAAGCACACTTTCGTAGGCAGACACGATTGCACTGAGCACGTGCAACAAGCCGTTAAACCTCTAGGTGTCCCTAGTAGGAGGAGTGTTGTCTCCTGAGGGTTTTCAGCGGATTACACCCACAAAATCCAATAAAAAAAGAAAGATGGTGAAATTTACATATAAAGATAAGAACCATAAAAGAAAGGTCTTGAAAAGAAGAGTTTCCAACTATACTAGATTTTCAGTTGTCATGAGCCCTATCTTAATAGTCATGAAAAAATGTTAGAAATCACATCATCCCTCAATAAAACATCGTCTTTATTCTTCATTCCTACCTTTCATCCAAACATTGATCATATAACCCTACGTGTGTGTAAAGAACATCCCTACACTCGGAGAATTCAATTCAAGCTATCATACTCTTGTCCATCTGCCTTAGTACTTTTTAATTTAATGAATATTAAGATTTGCTCACACATTTTCATGCGACTGTTAATACTTCTTGAGGTACTAACCAACCAATTACTCATGTGCTTGCTGATTGGGTGATAATATTTTCCTCGTCTTGCACCACCTAAGGCTTAGCAGTGACTCCCAGACCAGTTGGCCTTAGGGCACTAGGTGAAGAGGCACCCTCGCTATATTTTTTTATTGCTGCCTTGGCGATAACAAAACCAGTGTTCATTTTTTTCTTTTCACCATTTTTATATTTTCTTCATTTTTTTTTTCATTTCCTTCATACTTTGGCTTTTAGACAAGAGCATTTCAAGGTATCCTCTACTATCCCGAGTTTCAAGACATGTGTAAGTGAATATAGTAGGGTATCAACATTCAAACGTTTGGCTTCCAGAATAGAAACTATTTTTCAGACTTATTTTTATCCTCAGATTAGTGACTTCCTTCATTTTACTAACCCTTGGGACAACAGCTCATAACTACTTATTACTAGTTCGTGTAAGAAAACTTCTAATTTTCTTGGTTTTCTTAAACTATTCCTATCTTTTGGATGTAATTTTTCACTTTCTACTCTTTTGTTATAAAAGAAATTTTTTTTTAAAAATTTTTTGAAAATGTTGTGCTTATGCAAAATATGATGCAAATTGATGTGTAAATAAGCACAAACCTCCCCCAAACCTGTTTACAGCAGTGTCCTCACTGATGTCATCCGTTAAACTCAAAAAACCTGTAGAATTAGGAGGAAATTATTAATGGGGGCAAGAATATATGAAAGTGAAAATCCTCCCCCAAACTTATTTTAGGCTTACAATTTTGTAAAAATCATTTTCTTTCAAGAGCTATAATATACCACCCCTCCCCCAAACTTGAGTTAAACAATTTTAATCTTTTAAAATCATATGAGGGGGTCAAGGTTATTGGTCAATGCCAAGCTTTGCAAAGACCGAAGGTCAACACTAACCATTCAAAAATTTTATCGATGAAGCACCAAAGTTGGTGGAAGAACATGTCACCTTTCGACGTGAAGAAGTGGGGAGGTGATAAGAGGTGTAATGGAAAAGGATTGCGTCTCAATTTGGAGAGACGACACAATGATAGTGATGATGGATTACTCGCATTATCATGATTGTCCAAAAGAGGGGGTGGAGGTCCAATTTCTTTATCTTGGAGTTGATTCATCTCAACACCCATGTCTTGTAAAAATACGAGTTCATCAGCGAAAATTTCCTCAAAACTTTCATCGATACCTCGAAGAATAATGTCATCAGGAAAAACAGGGTGATCGTCAGACTCTATAAAAAGTTGCTCATCAGCGTTAGATGTTGACCCGGACAACTCGGTGGAAGAGTCCGTGTCAAGCAACAACATATGAAAAGAGTCAGTATCATGAGGTTGATCAAATTCGCTGCTGTCGACATCCATTAATTCGACAGAACACACATGAGCATAGGGTTCGGAGGGTTCACTTCCCAACTTGTAAATGTTAAGCTCAATTGACTTCTTTCCAAAGGATAGGGTCATAGAGCCGTTTCTACAATTGATTACTACGTTGGAAGTGGCCAAAAAGGGTCGACCGAGTATCACCGGGATTTGATTGCGTGGGTTTGCCACAGGTTGTGTATCAATAAAGTTAAAGTCCACAAGAAATATGAATTCCCCGACTTTGATTAACACATCCTCTAGCTCACCCCTAGGTTGGGTGATAAATCGATCTGCCATCTGGAGAGTACAATGGGCGGGTTTTAACTCTCCAATTCCCAACTGCTCGTATACTGAATACGGAAGCAAGTTGACGCTAGCGCCTAGATCGAGTAAAGCACGATTAATATTTTTACCCCCAATAGAAATAGAGATTGTAGGACAGCCGGGGTCCTTACGTTTCTTTGGTATTTGTTGGGTAAAAGCTGTGCTAACATCACTCGTCATGAAAACCTTTTTAGGCACTTGAGTTTTTCTCTTCCTAGTGCACAAGTCTTTAAGGATTCTTGCATAAGATGGGACTTGTTGAATAGCATCTAGGAGAGGAAAATTCACGCTAACTTGCTTAAATATTTCCTCAATCTTCTCCATTTGCGGGTTAGGTCTGTTGGCCCTTAATCTGTTTGGAAAAAGAGCTCGATCAATAAGTTTTGGGTCCAACGTTTGTGGAGAAGACTGTGGCGACGGATTCGATCCCAAAATTAGAGTGGGCATCGACTTAGATAGATTTGGCGAAATGTTCGAGCCTTGGGGAAAACGGAGAATAGGCTCGGATGATGGTGGAAGACTAGACGAATTAGGGGAAGAAGAAGAAGAAGATGGGGTATCAAATGTGTCACTAACATCAAACTGCTCACCAACTCGGTTATTCAGCTCTCTCCTTGATCTCAACGTAGTAACGGTATTCACATTATGATTTTGTGAATGGCCAGGATTCAGTAGGGTTTGAGATGGGAGTTTCCCTTTCTCTCTCGCACTTATTGCGGCGTTTAACTGTGCGATTTGGTTTTCTATTGATTTAATACTCTCACCATGGGAGGCGGAGTTTTTCGTTAGGGTATCAATAGAAGACCTCATCTCAGCCGAAATTTGCATAGATTGTTTCATGAACATATCCAAAGTTTGTGCAAGTGAGTTGTCAGTACCGGCCACTTGTGGTGTAGAAATGTTGGCCGGATTTTGGAAATTCTGTGACTGAAAGGGGGCCTGATTCTGTGGTTGTGGTTGCTGTGGAGGAGGTCTTTGATAATTGCTTTGTTGGTTTTGATTCCAAGCAAAGTTAGGATGATTCCTCCATCCTTGATTGTACGTGGAAGAATAAGGGTCGTTTCTAGGTCGCTGCTGAAAAGCAGCATTAGCTTGAAACGAAGCATTCATAGGACATTCTTCCGTTAAGTGTGAAGGATCCGAACAGCAACCACAGACGGTCTTAGGAAGCGTGACCTGATTTAGGGAGAATGATGAGAACTTGCTTTCAATAGCACCGAGTTTCTTCTGTATCGCTGCCATTTCGGTTTTTACTGCGATAGAAACATCGAGCTGGTGAATACCTCTCTTAGTTGAAGGTGGTCTTACGCTTTCCCACTGCAACGTGTGTTCAGCAAGGTCTTCCAGATATTTCCAAGCTTCACCGTCGTCTTTAGACATGAAATTGCATTGACAATTTGTTTCAAGCATCTGCTTTGTCGCTGGATTAATGCCCTCATATATAATCCGACATAAATCCCATTTATTGATTCCATGATGAGGACATTGGACAAGCAGATCTTTGAAACGTTCAAAGCACTTCCAAAATGGTTCATTGGGAAGCTGGGTGAACTGGTTGATCTCGCTCCTAACACGTGCAGTCTTATGGTTTGGGTAAAACTTCTTAAGAAATGCTATGACGAATTCATCCCAATTAGTGATAGAATGTGCGGCAGTATTGTAAAGCCATTTTTCTGCCAAGTCGCACAGTGTGAATGGGAGAAGACGTAAGCGCATAGCATCTAAAGTCAATTGTGAAGTACCCATCATTGCGCATACGTTTTCGAATTTGGTGATGAAAACGTATGCGTCTTCCGACTCAAGCCCGTGAAATTTGGGCAGCAGGTTGATGTAGTGGGGTTTAATTTCGAAATTATCCCCGTTAGGTGGTGGAAGAGATAGACAAGTAGGAAGGGGACCACGGATAGGATAGCACCTCTTTTGGAGAGAGATGCGCGGTGGATTCTACTCACCTGCGGGCGGTGGCAGCGTGGTGTTATAATTAGATGGAGTGCCGTCCATCACGGTCGATGTGGTGTGTGGTGGGGAAAAAGAAGATGAAGAAGTACCGACTTCGGTGTCGATAGCAGGAACGCGGACAAGACTGGCACTAGGATCCCGTGTCCAGCCGAGCATGCACTAAGCGGGTTTAGTGCAAGTGGCAGCATGTGTGTGATTTTAAAATTGGCTTGTTTTTGAAAAAGTGGGACCCAAGACAAATCACCCCTAAGATGCACAAGCAACCCTAGAACTAAGGTCACCTAGGTCCAGTCTCTAGACCGCTCCTAAACTTCCAAAGGACAAGCCGCAGGATGAATCCTCTACCGCCTCCGTACTACCCTTGTAGCCAGATAAGTGCCAGGTAAGTGGGAAGGAACTACGTCGTGGGCCTAATTAAAAACCACTAGCCTTTGTCACACTTGCCTAGGCACTACAAAAGTAATGTGGATAACGATAGATTACCCACGACCTTCCTCTGTCCTTATTGAGTGCGACAGTCCTTAGAGTCTGGTCTAGATATTTTTTAAATTAATGAAGGGTTGATCTATATGCTCGGTTTGTGATTTGTGGAGCTTAGGAAGGGTGATGAAATCCCCACCTAATCTTGATTTGGTCTTTGCCCCTTAAAGTCCGTATTAAAATATGCAAAAACAAACCGCAAAACAAAACTTTACAAAAAGATTTTTGAGCGGCGATATTTTGCAAAGAATCCTGCAGAAAATAGATTTTATTGGATTTGAGAGGAGAGAGAAGGAGTTAAGAAAGATACCAGAGAAGTTTAAACCCTAGATCTCCTGTTTCCTCAAGTCCGTGACTCCAGATTCCCTCGCAAAATTCACACACAAATCGTTAAATACGCAATTTGCAGTTTTGTTTTAATAATGATATGAATCTTCTAAGAATTCAACACAAATAATAAGAATAAAAAATTACGCACGTATCCCCGGCAACGGCGCCATTTGATTGATGTGAAAAAGTGTGTTTGTAGTTAACCGCAATCAATAACGGTGTCGCGTGTAGCTAGACCGAGATGAGTACGGGTCATCCTCAGGGAAACGTGGAACCTTTTACTCTTACTTTAGATGTGTTAAGAAAGAGAGGAGGAAATAAGAATTTTGTGAAAAGTTTCTAGATCTACGTTAAGCAAGAATGCAAAAATATAGATCTAGATTATTTTAGAGATGTAGATAATATAATAGAAGGGCTTGTAGGGTTCGTTAGGATTTAGTAGTTACGGATGGTTAATTAAAAATTACTCTTTTTATCCTTTAATAGATTTAAAACTAGAACGACAGAGATGCATGTAGATTAGGGTTTCTGGAGGGAAAAGGGTTCCCACTCTTAACCCCTATCTCGACATGGAACTCCGTTCATATCTAGCATTTACCAAAACAATTATTAATCTAATCTCTAATCGCGGTCGAGACTAACAATAAATTGGTAGCGCGCCCGATTATGATGTTAATGATTCTTTTAGTAAAGTTTATAAACTTTATAGGACGTAAAAAGAGTTTAAGGATTTTCATCATCCATTAATCTACCCTAATCCTATGAACCCTAACAAGCGGAGAATTACTCGCGTATGTTGGGAAAAGAAGATGAAAAGACAGAGAAGGAAAACATAATGTAAAATGCAAAAGAATTAAATAAAACAACTACCTTTATTAATCAACTTGAACAATCTACACTTTATTCCTTAGAAAATGATTACAAAAACTTGGTTTGCTTCTCGAACTCTTCCGAAGGAGGTAGATGAACAGTTGATGATCAGCCTGGATGCGTGAGCCGTCTTGGACTTCGTGATCTCTTCGGCTTGATAACTTTTCCAAGAGGCTCTCGGTGCCATTTTATAGTGCAAAACTAGAATCTTTTAGTTGTAAACTTGGTAAAATTCAGCAAAGATTGATGCCCAAAATTTTCACCAAATGATTCCTCTAGACTGCCGCGGATCCGCGGCCAAAGGGGGGTATAGCCGCGGATCCGCGGCCATTTGATCACAACTCTTCATCAAATTTTGGGGTTTCTGTCTTTGTGACATTTGGCAATCCTAGGCACCTTCGGAATCTGAAAATCTTTTCTCGGTTGCTTCCAGACTTGATCTCCAAGTTTTGCTTCTTAATTTGGCAAGTTTTCTTCAACAACTTTATTTGTTTGATAAATTCTGCATAACAACTTGGAAAATTCTGCACAATAATCTCAAATAATATTTAGTAGACTTAGTTCTAATAGGATTTGGTCAATAGATTTATTTGCAAACATTTTTCTACCAAATGCTAATTAAAATATATTAACACATGGAAAATAGTGTTTTTACACATAAACCCTCATATGTATAATATATTATAATAAAGTCCTTTTTTTAATATGAAAATGGTAGGAAAAATGTAATACAAATGTGCAGTTTTATCAACTGAACAGCGCGCTATGGGCATAGGAAAATGATCAAAGGAAGGAGAGAGCCCTCTACTATTTGAGTTGATTTCTCTTGGGGGCATAAAACAATTGCTCCCCCATCGAAAAACATTGCCTGGCATTAATCTTCGTCATAACGAAACTTCGGCACTATGCTTTGGCACATGAAGTCCATCTTATATCAAAGGTGGATCCTCTCAAGTATTTGATGTCAAGAGCCATACTAACAGGACGGCTCGCTAAATGGGCCCTACTCTTAATGGAATTCTCGATAACATATCGACCGCTCAAGGCAGTGAAAGGCCACGCCAACACCGACTTCCTCGCTGAGCACCCGATACCTGCAGATTCACCCCTGAACTGCGGACTTCCAGACGAGCACGCGTTTGACACCATCGACGAGGAGAAAGGAGAGGGTGACACCCGATGGGAACTCTACTTCGATGGGGCATCTTCCATGAAGAAGCGAAAGCACAACTCCCCCATAATCAAATCTGGGGTAGGCCTTATCTTTGTGACTCCACGAGGAGGGATAATACGCTTTGCCTTTTCCTTGACAGAGCCGAGGACGAACAATAAAGACGAGTATGAAGCTTTGATAGCAGGTCTTGAGATCGCTGTCGACATGGGAATCAAAAACCTCCTCATATACGGAGACTCCCAGCTGGTCGTCAGTCAAGTAAACGACGACTATCAAACATGCAAACCAGAGTTGGTGAAGTACGGCGAGAGAGTGCAGCAACTGCTGACTCAAATTCCTTCTTACGCCCAGGAAAGCATACCGCGCGCAGAAAATAGCAAAGCGGATGCGTTGGCCAAACTAGCTAAAGAACTGGCCGACGAAAACCTTGATGACGTGAGGATCGTTGTGCAAAGCCGTCGGGTTCTTGCACCAGCAGAAATATTTCCGAAGTCTTTTGAAGAAAAGGAAGCGACCAAGTAAACAGCCCTGCAAATAGAGGACCAAGAAAAGGCCAAGGATTGGAGAGAAGTCTTTATAGACTACTTCAAATCCCGTCGAACACCTGAAGATGCGTCCTTAAGACATCAGCTCATTAAACGAGCTCTGTCTTTCGCCTTCATCAACGATACTCTGTATAAGAGATCGTTCGACTCTCTATGGCTAAAATGCCTGGGACCGGAAGAAGCAAAGAAAGTCGTCCAAGAAACTCACGACGGACTTTGCGGTTCTCATTAAGCCGGGCCGAAGATGAAGCTGAAGATCAAAAGGATGGGCTACTATTGGCCCACGATGATTCAGGACTGCCTCGAATATGCGAAGCAGTGCCACTCATGCCAGATTCACGAGGACTTCATCCACCAGCATCCAAACCCGTTACACCCAACGGTGGCTAGCTGGCCGTTCGAAATATAGGGGACCGACATAATTGGGCCCATCGAACCATCGTCATCCAGAGGACATCGGTTCTTATTGGCGACAACAGATTACTTCTCTAAATGGGCAGAAACCATACCGCTAAGAAAAGTGAAGACGGATAATATTCTCCATTTTTTCAAGACACACGTCATCTATCGGTTCGGCACTCCGCGGCGGATTATATCCGATAATGGGTCGACCTACAGAAGTCACAAAATCAGCCGCTTCGCACAGCAGTATAATATAGACTAGAGATACTCTTCGGTCTATAATCTCCGAGCTAACGGTCTAGCTGAGGCTTTCAACAAGACCTTGACGAAGATCATAAAGAAGACGGTGTCCAGAAATAAAAAGTACTGGCACGAGAGATTGCATGAAGCTCTCTGGGCGTATCGGACTGCGTTCAAAACAGCTACGAGTACGACGCTATTCGCATTGGTATTCGGCACAGAAGCGGTACTCCCTTTGGAGATAGAGCTGCCCTCTCTACGAGTGGCAATTTATCACGATGAAACTCGCCTCACGGTTTAATAGGGATATAACCCTTTTCATTGGTTATCTTTATAGTAGGAGTTTCTACTATAACCATAGCTTGCAGTTTTATAATCAAGCTTTCCAGAGTAGATTCTACTCTGGTCAATTGCTAATCAATGACTTGGATATGGATGTTGGTAAAATTGTTTTGTTTAAAAACCTTCTGTAACTTTTTCATCCACTATTGGCTTTATAAAAGCTATTGCCTCTAAATTAGAGGTTGATACTCCAAATAGCCTTAATGGTTCTGTGGGCGGATAGATAGCCCTAACGGTTTTTCCACTTATGGTGGACCGTTGTTTATAATATTCTTCGAGAACATTAATCCTACTTTCTTGTTCTGTAAGAAAGTAATTCAGAAACCAGTCTACAAAATATTCTAGACATTGGTTTTCCTCAAGATATTTATAATAATGATCTTTGTAATAATACATTTGATCATTTGAGAATGTTTTTGCAAATCATTCTCTAAAAGCCTTATGTTTTTTCTTCATAAATTCCTTATTAATGAATTTTCTTAAAGAACTATCTGGTGTTAAATCCATTAACAACTTACATATGGAAACTAATTTCTGATAAGGTAGGAGAAGTTTTATGATTCTTCTCATATATAGGATGGGATATATTCTCTTGCGAAATATGTATCCCTTTAACCTCTCTATAAGAGGAACTAGGTCTTGAAAAAGACCTTCTTCCATTATAAATGGAAGATGTGGTACTAGCCATGTAAGGCTCGTCTGAAATTCTGGCTATATTATTCGAGCCAAATTTCATCTCAATATTTCCATCGTCAGTCTGTATAATCTGATCGATATCTGTACCAATAATGGGTGCTGGCGGCACTGCTGAAGTTATAACCCAAGATTCGGGAAAGTCTATTTCTTCCCATTTTATAATCCCGTTTGTAGCAACACCAGAACACAATAAATTAGTCTCAATAACAGTGGTTTTACCACTTTCAGTTTTTGCCTTAACCTTAGGTGCCATAGTAGTTAAGATTTTGTAATGAATTCTGTAGACTATTGATATGGTCTCAGACCCTTTCATAAAATTATAACTATGTGTCTTTAGGTTTAATGTAACTGCCTCAAGTATATTTGGGTCAGTTAAAGACAAGGTTAAATTGGGGTACACATCAAAGTAGAGTGGTCCATGACAAAGGCTAGTTTGCATAATTCCCATTAAGGAAGGGATCCAATCCAGACATCTCGCATCTCTTAATGATGTCAAAATATAGGCATTAAGGCCCTGTAGGGTAAGAGGCTTAAAGACCACTTGAATAAGACCTATATGAAGATATTTAGATTTTTCAAACCTATAAACATCATTTTCTGAAAGGAGTTGAATGGTTTGTTCTGTGCTATCCACAGAAAGAGCCTTTTCCACGCTTTTAATGGAAAGTCTGGACGAGAGATCAAACGTCCCAATATTATATATCTCTTTAGCTGGAAAACTTGGAATAGTCAATTTGTTCAGCTGCTCCTCATCTGAGAGATACTCTACCAAATTAGAGTTCTTCACATGTTTGCTCTTATTCCGAGCAATCTTTGTTGAAACGGTTGTTGAAGAGGTTGCCATAAAATTCTAATTCAAGGTTTTGATATGATTATCTTATATTATATGATGTTCTTCTCTTACATGCAATACTTAATAATATTCATATGAATTATACTTAAGAGATATCAAATCAAATTTTTACCCATACGGCTGTCAACGATTTATGTGCTACCAAGACTGCAATCCCTGGCTTAATTGGAAATCCCTACGCGACTTTGATGTCGTTAGTAATGATCTAAAAAGATATTTCTTAAGTAAGTGAGTTAATTTGTCATCTTTTATGGTCTCAGAAGAAAAGCTTACCCTGTAAGGGGCTACACGATTCTATCCTGCTAATTTCCTCCCCGAAGGGTGTTGCAAGGGCTTTAATTAGCCACCTCATACCACAACTTTTAACAAATTAATTCTCCATAGATTACTTTCAGATTACATGGCTTAGAACAATATCATACCTTATTCATCATCAGCACTTTCAAATGCCTTCTTGAAAGTTTGTTTCTGCTGAGAAGAACTCCCTGAAGTTTCTTCTTCGCCTTTAGTGTTATAAACACTAGCATTGGTGTTATGAACACCTTTTCTAGCCACTTTGTGTGGTGTCTTCCATTCGGATGGGACGTATGAGGCCTCAGAGTTATACAAAATATGCCAATAAAAGAATAAATTTTTAATTGAAAACGAATGTTATACAAAAAAGAAGATTAATAAAATTGAAAACGAAAAGTTAAGAAAATCATTATACAAAATAATGATAAACTCATCCACACTTATATGCTTATAATATAATATTATTTAAAGTCTTACTTAAGCACATTGGGGGATTCTTGGGCTTGATTTGAATCGGAATTCAACCTTTTGAATTTGTGACTTTTGAAATCCTATAAAAAGAAGTCTTAACCCATTTATTAAAACAACTCCTTTAATTTTCTCCATCACAGATAAGAATTTTGAAATTCCTTCGATTTTTGCTAATCACGGGAACTTCGTACTCTGTTGTATCCTGAAAGATACTTGTCTGAAAACCTATTTTCCAAGTAGAGACAAGTAAATCCTTAAAGAAAACCGACGGTGTCTAAGAGTTATAATTTAATTTACTTATTTACATTATTTTTCCGATTGGTGTACCATTGTTTCTAAAACAAAATTCATGAGAAGATAGATTAGAAAATATCTAACAAAAGTACTTGAGTGCTGCTTTTATTCTTTCCAGAAGAACCCTAGGAAAATAAGAGCATCACTTTCAAAGATAAAATTACCAATGCCATCAAAACTTTTAGAGTACGACAAAGCTCGCAACCTCCATCTTTTACACCCAAAAGAAACAAACCTTGAAAATGCATTAGATTACAAATTTACATCACATCTTACTATTTGTGCAATTTAAGGTATCTAAGGTTTGATTTTTTTATATATTTTTTTTCAGAATATACATAACAGAACTCTTGATATTCTAATTATTAATCAACATGAACTATAACTATGAACACTGCTCATCACGGTCACAGTCGTTATATTTGGATGGATGCATTTAGCAGAAGAGACCAACTTGTTTAGCTCATACTAATTATGCGTAGCTCAATTGATATCAATTTTCCCTTCAACATGAGAGTTCGCAAATTCGATTCCTGAAAGGAGGATGAAGGGGGGAACTTGTTTAGCTCACATGCATTAAGCAGAAGATCAAGATGAAAGATGAAGGTCATCCAAAAACGTATTAATTCAAAACATATCTTAAGATATTTTCGGTGCAATGCAGGCTGCAGGAGTTCATCAAAACCATAAATTAAAGGGTTTTTTTTATTTAAAGCCTCCCGAATCTGAGCTAATTGCTAAAATCCTCCAAAACTTGATAATTACTTATTACACCATAAAAAAACGTTAAAGTTACATCATTTTAATCCCCCACACCCCACGCACACTCACTAGCCCTTTCCCTTCACTAGGTTGGTAATTAACGAAGGAAGTTGAGCAAGCGTTATCAGCCCCCCAAAACCCACTCGTATTCCACTCTTCTTATATAAAATTCCAAATCAGAACCTCTGGTTGAGGAGGAGGACCCATATTCCATTACCAATTGAAGATCTGAAGCTCTAATTCCAAATAGGGGCTCTGATTTGGAATTTTAAATGAAAAAGGTGAATACAAGTGGATTAGGGGGGTTGATAACCCTAGCTCGACTTTTTTCGTTAATGGACTAACGGAGTGATGTGAAAGGGCCGGTGCGGGATAAAATGATGCAACTTTAACGTTTTGAGTAATAAGCAATTATCAAGTTTTGGTTATTTTAGCAATTATCTTAGTTTTGTGTGGGTTTTAAGTAAAAAAAAACCCGTAAATTAATTTGCTTGGCCTATAATGTTAGCTTAACAGTTCACCCATTAATGTAAGTCGTTGTAAATGGCATAGTACAATGATATTGATTAAATAATGTTCAAAATGCACACATCTTAATTAAGTTAAAGAGAAAGCAAGTGGTGGTGGCCTTTGCATCTCCTTCTCTTAGTTAATTAATTAAGTAGGTCAATCGAGACAACAAACAACGTTGCCTTCATGCATGACCCCCTTCTATACTTCGAACATTTTTTTTCCGTATGATCCAAGTGCATGCTACTTTAACTTTAATATTTCTCAAAGTCTTTTATAGTTATTCTCAATCAATCTGTTCATGACGTCCTAGAATTTATTTTCATTGCATCAAAATTTCTAAGTCATAATTATCATAATGCTTCATAAGATCTTTTCTCTTTTTTTTTCTTTTTTGGTAAAATTTTTTTTAACATTTTGAAGACCTACATGAATTTGCCCCCCTCATCTAATTGTCATTATATTTTCCATCCAAAATTTTTGTGACCCCACCAAAATGTCCTACAAAACAAAAAAGAACAAAAATGACATTGAGAGAAGGTCAGGGGAATTTTGCATGGGTTTTTTCAACAGCAAAGGGCCATACAAGTCTGAAATGGGCTGGGGGCTTTTTGACAATTTACCCTTTATTTAACATGGTGCAGTCTCATTCATTTTTGCTTGGATTTGAGTATCAGTTGCTCCATGTTGAGCTAAACCAATCTCTAGTAATGTTTAATGAATTAATCCAAAAAATAAAGTAGTCATGGATCAATGCAATCCTATTCTGCATCAAGAATCATACACAAATTAGGGTTATGTTCCTTTTGGATGTGAAGAATGGGAGGTTCAAGGCATTGCTCAAAGTTTCATAGACATATATAATCTAACCCTAGATAATGATGACCTAATTTCTACATTGATTGATTTCTTATGGTTCAAACTTACCATTTTCTCCTAATCTTCTTGCAAGAGATACCAACTCCAAGATCTTCAATTTTCGACAATTTTCTTCCCTAATTTTGAATCCCAAAACAAAATCGCGCAAATTCAGGTTTCCGATTGCGGGATAAGTCAGTTATTAACATGATCAAAATTATAAAATTTGATGAGAGTTATGACAAATATAAATATATATATGGATACTTAGACTTTGATAAAAAATATATTAAGTTATATATTATTTACTTATAAATTAAACTTAAAAATTGCATACTAAATATTTTACAGTAAATTACCATATGCACGAAATTGCAATAAATTGAATTTTTTTTTGAGAGAAGCAATATATTGAATTAAATGTCAATGATATATATCGAGCCGGATTGGAAATTGTAAAGGGTTTTGTCCGGGTCATGTTTAGGTTTCGGACGGATGGATTTTATACTAAACCCTTGCCCGACCTAAAAATTTTACATTTAATCTTTTACCCGCTCGGTTAGGTTCAGATGCATATCGGATGTCGAAAGAAACCAAGAAATATCATGTTGGGCTAGACCAAATTGGGTTCAGGTCAAACCTGACCCGCTCCCCTATGAATACTCATGTTCAAAGTGTAAAGGTATTATGTTAACCCTTGTCAAAAGTAAGGGCGTTTTTTGAACTAGCCCATAAACCTAACTCACACGCACAATACACCCACACAAACAACACAAGCATTTAGAAGATCCACTGATTTGTTTTGAAAACGTCAAATTGTGGTTACTACCTCTCCCGGTGATCAAAACTTACTCTCTACTAACCTGTTGCTCACTGCTAAAAATTTAGGCTTTTGATACATTACCAAAAGTATTAAGTTGGCATCAAATGCAAATTTAGCTTTAAGTTCTGTTGAACGTGTCACATCAAATAAACAAAAAGCTATTAAGTTCTTTACCGAAGATCACTCAATCAAATGCTCTGTATAGCACTAGCTAACATTTGCCTATAAATTCAACACCAACTTTTCCTACATATGAATTTAATATCATCAAGAATGCACGACTTATTCTCCTATTCACCCTTTACATGCAACTTCCCTAACAAAAAGACTCCCTCCATTAATTCCATAGACACTCTGCTGTCCAACCTAAATTCACATGCAAAGCAACTGACCATAACCCTAAGCACCGTGAATCCGACAAAAATCGCCGGAATATTTTAAATAGCCTCGCCGGCGCTGCCACCGGTCTAACCCTTTTCGATCAAACCGCACTTTCTAACCCCGTCATAACCCCCGATGTTTCAAATTAAATGCCAGGAAGTCGATCTTTCCCCGGGTGCTTTGCACACAAATGATGCCCCCCATATTGACAAATCGCCCATCATCGATTTCAAGCCTCCACCGTCCACCTCGCCTCTAAGAATTCGCCAAGCCGCGGATTTAGTGGGCCCCAAATATCTTGCACGGTATGAAAAGGCAGCTAAGCTCATCACGGCTTTGCCGTCGAACGATCCTCCAAACTTCACGCAACAAGCCAACATGCATTGTGCGTATTGCGACGGTGGTTATGACCAGATTGGATTTCCCGATCTTGTGGTTCAGGTGCACAATTTTTTCGGGTTATATGATGTGAATTTGGATATGAATTAAATCTTCGAAGTTCTATTTTTTAAAATTATTTTTTGGTGCATGAATTGTACAGATACATGGTTCCTGGCTCTTCCTTCCGTGGCATAGGTGTTTCCTGTATTTTCATGAGAGGATACTAGGAAAGCTCATCGGCGACGACACATTCGCTCTGCCATTTTGGAATTGGGATGCCCCAGAGGGGATGAAGATGCCGGCCATTTATACGGATTCGTATTCACCTTAATTTGTATGACAGTTTGCGGGATGCGAAGCACCAGCCGCCGAAGCTGGTCGACCTTGACTATAACGGAACCGATCTACCGCTTACCAACGCCCAACAAATCACTCGCAACCTCAAGGTATGATTGGCTACACTTAAAGTCAGGCCACTAAATCCAAAGGAGAGAAAAAGGAAAGGGGAAAAGGTTGCTGAGGATTGAAAATGTACACTTGTATTAAGGGGTTTATTGTTTACAACTGATAATGTATCGGCAAATGATATCAAACGGAAAGACCACCGAGTTTTTCTTGGGAGCTCCATATCGTGCAGGCGACAACCCCGACTCCGGTGATGGCTCCATCGAGATCGCCCCACACGGGCCCGTGCACATATGGATCCGTAGATCAAACCCAACCGAATCTTGAGGACGCTATGGGAACATTTTACTGTGTCGACGCAGGAGATCCCATAATATTCTTTCCTCACCATGGGAGTGTGGAAAAAACTCGGAGGCACGCACAAAGACTATATATCATGATAGTGACTGGCTTGAGGCTTCTGTTGAAAGTGATGCCAATTAAGGTCTAGGCCTAGGTGCTGCATGTTTCCTAGTTTGATTCTTTAAATGGTGGCTGCCAACAATCAAAGTTAGCAGCTACTTTTGACATGCATGATATTGTTAGATGGTGACAATCAAAGTCTGTGGCTGCCAAATATTAGTTCATGCATGACATTGTTAGATGGTGGTTATTTTTAGATGGTGGCTGCCAACAATCAAAGTTTGCAAATTGTCTTGAGTGCTATAAAAGCAAATCAATTAAAATGGGGTTATATATACATGCAAAGAAGTGAGTGGGGTAAAGGATTATCACAACAGGCAGAAACCATGAGAGATTTAGAAAGTAGACAGAGAGATTTGTATAAAGAGATTTGAGAGAAATCTCATAAGCTTGCTCTTGTTTACAAACTTGATTCAAGTATAGTAGACGTTTGCAGATTCCGCTCTGCCGGGGACTAACCATACGGTGGGTGAATCTCGTTAACAAATCTATCTTGTTTGTGATTGAATACTTTCTTATTCCTGCACTTTAATTTATATTGTCTTTCGTCGTTTAATTGCGTGATTGTATTTTTTGCATGATTTGGGTTTTGTCGCGAGCACTGTTCCGTGGATCGACTCTTCTCCCAACAACTGGTATCAGAGCAAGGTTAAGAGAACCTAGGGTTCTTCGATTATATAATTTAGGTCAACGGTGGGTAACGACGCTTATGTTCTCTTCTGCACTTTCTTAGATTGTAGTTTTTTGAAGGCGTTGGTTCAGATCTAGGGGGAAGTCGAGTTTGCTGCGATACAGACGAAAGATAGCGGAGGATAAGATAAGAATCGAGAAATTCAATGGTCACAATTTTGGTTAGTGGCGCATGCAGTTGGAAGACTGTCTATACAAAAATGATCTATATTTTCCGTTGCTAGTAGAAAAGCCCGAGAAGATGACCGATGAGAAGTGGAACCTTTTGGATAGGAAAGCCCTGGCGACGATCAGATTATCGTTGACTCCGCAGGTGGCCTTTAATATCTCAAAGGAGAAAACAACTAAGACGCTAATGACAACGTTAGCGAAGTTGTATGAGAAGCCATCGACATCAAATAATTTCTTTTTGATGAAGAAACTTTTCAACATGAAGATGGTAGAGAACGGTTCGGTGATAGAGCACCTGAATGAGTTCAACAGCGTGACAAGCCAACTTGAGTCGGTTTCAATCGTCTTTGAAGACGAGATTCGAGCCATATTGTTCCTATGTTCGTTGCCAGAGAGTTGGGAGAACCTGGTGATGGCGGTTAGCAACTCTAACTCAGGGATTCTCACGTTTAATGATGCGGTAAGCTGCATATTAAGCGATGAGATGCGGAGAAAGTCCGTGAGTGGGAGTTCTGGAACTTCTGCAGTTTCGGTGGAGAATCGCGGCAGAACAATGGAAAGGGGAAGGTGGAAAAATGGAAAGTCTAAAAACCGAGGTAAATCTCAAGAAAAAATCCAAGGCGCCTGCTGGAATTGCAGAAAGAAGGGCCACAGAAAAAGTGAATGTAGGCTTCCGAAGAAAGGCTCATATGAGAAGACGAATAAAAGGAAGCTATGTGGTGTCTACACAAGAACAAGAGGAACAAGGTCTTTGCTTATCGGCGAGCGAGAACACAACGGCGGATACTTAGTTCTTAAATTCAGGGGCTTCTTTTCATTGCATTCGGGCGGACATCACTTTAGCGAGTATGATCAGGGCGGCCTTGGACATGTGATGGTGGAAAACGGTCAATCGTGTAAGATCATTGGAAAGGGGACGATCATCTTGCAACCGTCAGGAGGTGGTCAAATCAAATTGAAGAATACCCGTCATATTCCGGATTTGAAGAAAAGCTTGATTTCCACAAGTCAGCTAGACAACGAAAGGTTTACTACAACGTTTGGGAATTCTCAATGGAAGATTTCCAAAGGGTTGTTGGTGGTCGCAAGGGAAAAGATGAGCGGTTCGTTGTACTCATTCAGTGGGAGCAACAGAGGCTCGGTTGCATTGACGGCAAGTTCGGAGAAAGATTCGGAGACTTCGTTGTGGCATAAAAGATTGGGGCACCTCAGCGAGAAGAATATGAAAATCCTTCAAGCTAAGCGGGTTCTTTGAGGGCTGAAAAAGGTGGAGTTGGGGTTTTGTGAGAGATGTATTTGTGGGAAGCAAACGCGCTCAGATTTCAAATTGGAGGCGTAACGAAAAAGACCAAGAAACTGGAGATGGTGCATACGAACGTGTGGGGTCCGGCCTCGGTGGAGTCTTATGGAGGAAATCGGTACTTCGTGACGTTCATTGATGATACAAGTCGGAAGACATGGGTGTACGCAATGAAGAAAAAGTCCGATGTGTTTAACATCTTCAAACACTGGATTGCGCAGGTGGAGAACCAAACGGGGATGAAGGTTAAATGCCTAAAGTCCGATAATGGTGGGGAATACTGCACTCAAGAGTTCTAGAAGTTTTGCTCACAAAAAGGTATTCGTTGGTTGAAGATGGTACCGGGGATGCCACAGCAGAATGGCATCGCTGAAAGGATGAACAGGTCGATCCTAAAGCGAATGCGAAGCATAATCTTGGATACAAATGTGCCAAAATTCTTATGGCCAGCAGCGGTCGATATTGCTGTGTATCTGATCAACAGAAACCCGGTGAATGCGCTTGATGGAGGCATTTCAGAAGAAATTTGGTCGGGTAAACCGGCCAACTATTCGCACCTTAAAGTATTTGGCTGTATTGCATATTTTTGATTGATAAGGCGGAAAGGAGTAAGCTTGACTCCAAATCTAAGAAGTGTGCTTTCATCGAGTATGGTAGAGACGAGTTCGGATATCGGCTGTGGGATTATACAAGTAAGAAAGTAATACGAAGCCGAAATGTTGTCTTTGATGAGCATCACTTATATAGAGAAGAAAAGCAAGCCAAAGATGGTGTTGTATCTGAGTTCGTGGAGTTAGAAAAAAATCAAGAGAACAATCAGGTGCCTACAACTGGAGATCAAAACATGGAGGAAGCTGCAGTGCAGGATCAGGCTCAAGAACATGATTGTAACCATGTTCAGCAACCAGATATACCGGTTCTGAGGAGATCTACGAGAGAAAGGAGGCTACCTGAAAGACTTGTGACCGAGTTCATTTTGTACACGGATTCGGAAGAGCCTGAATCCCTTGAAGAGGTGACGCAAGACGGTGCTAGTAAGCAGTGGGAGCGAGCTATGGATGAGGAGATGAATTCTTTGAAGAAGAACCATACGTGGGACCTAGTAAAGCTACCCAAGGGTCGAAAAGCGTTGCTAAATAGGTAGGTGTACAGAATAAAAGATGAGGCCAATGGTGTGAAGCGGTATAAGGCTCGCTTGGTAGTCAAGGGATATGCGCAAAAGCAAGGAATTGACTATCAAGAGATATTTTCCCCTGTGGTGAAAATGACATCAATTCGGATGATCCTTAGTATTGTGGCGGTAGAGGATCTGCACTTGGAGCAGCTTGATGTGAAGACTGCTGATTGGTACGAAAAGAGTGTGTTTAGTAGTTAACCGCAATCAGAACGGTGTCGTGTGTAGCTAGACCGAGGTGAGTACGGGTCGTCCTCTGGGAAACGTTGAATCTTTTATTCTTACTTTAGATGTGTTGAGAGAGGGGGGGAATAAAGAATATTGTAGAATGGTTTCTAGATCTACGTTAAGCACTAATGCAAAATATAGATCTAGATTATTTATGGATGTAGTTAATATAAGAAGGGGCTTGTAGGGTTCGTTAAGATTTAGTAGTTATGGATGATTAATTAAAATTTACCCTTTTTATCCTTTAATAGATTTAAAACTAGAACGACAGTGATGCATGTAGATTAGGGTTTCTGGAGGGAAAAGAAATCCCACTCTTAACCCTTATCTCGACATGAAACTCCGTTCATATCTAGCCTTTACCAAAACAATCATTAATCTAATCTCTAATTGCGGTCGAGACTAACAATGAATTGGTAGCGCGCCCGATTAGGATGTTAATGATTCTTTTAGTAAAGTTTATAAACTTTATAGGACGTAAAAAGAGTTTAAGGATCTTCATTATCCATTAACCTACCTTAATCCTACGAACCCTAACAAGCGGAGAATTACTCGCGCATGTTGGAAGAAAAAGAGATGGAGAGAAAATGCATAATTAAACTACAAAGAAATAGAATAGGAAAAAGAGCTATCTTTATTAATCAACAATATTCATTACACTTTGTTCCCCTAGAAAATGATTACAAAGACTAGTTTGCTTCTCGGTCTCTTCCAAGGAGGTAGATGAACAGTTGATGATCAGCCTGGATGCGTGAGCCGTCTTGGACTTCGTGATCTCGTCGGCTTGATAATTTTTCCAAGAGGCTCTCGGTCTTTATTTATAGTCCCAAAGCCAGAAAGTTAGGTTCTAAAATTGGAAGCTAGTAGTAAAGATTCACCCTAAAATTTCTGTGCCTCTAACTTCTCTATCATGCCGTGGATCCGCGGCCAACAGGGGGTTTGGCCGCGGATCCGCGGCCAAGGGTGGGGATTACTTCATCAAAATTTTGAGAGTAGATCCTTGTAACATGTGGCAGTCTTTGGAAGCTTTGGATCTTTGAAATCTTCTCGTAGTTGCTGCCAGACTTGATCTCCAAGTTTTGTTTTCTTAATTAGGTAGGTTTTCTTTAACAACTTGATTTCCTTGATTTTAGTCTTGAAAAATCGTGCACAACTTGGAAAAATTCTGCACAACAACTCAAATAATATTTAGTAGACTTTGTTCTACTAGGATTTGGTCAATGATATTATTTGCATACATTTTCCTACCAAATGCTAATTATAATATATCAACACATGGAAAATATTATTTTTACAGATAAACCCTCATATGCATGATATATTATAATAAAGACCTTTTTTAATATGGAATTAGTAGGAAAAATGTAATAACAAATATGCAGTTTTATCAACTGAACAAATACCCCCAAACTTATCTATGATCGTCCCGAGCAAACTAGTTTATTCAAGAGAAGGAGAAAAAAAGAAAGGAGAAAACTAAGCACACTTTCGTAGGCAAACACGATTGCACTGAGCACGTACAATAAGCCGTTAAAGCTCTAGGTGTCCCTAATAGGAGGAGTGTTGTCTCCTGAGGGTTTTCAGCGGATTACACCCACAAAATCCTATAATAAAAGAGAGATGGTGAAATTTACATATAAAGATAAGAACCATAAAAGAAAGACTTTGAAAATAAGAGTTTCCAACTACACTAGCTTTTCGGTTGTCATGAGCCCTTATCTTAATAGTCATGAAAAGATGTTAGAAATCACATTATCCCTCAATAAAACATCGTCTTTATTCTCCATTCCTACCTTTCGTCCAAACATTGATCATATACCCCTACGTGTGTGAATAGAACATCCCTACACTCGGAGAATTGAATTCAAGCTATCATACTCTTGTCCATCTACCTTTGTACTTTTTAACTTGATGAATATTTAGATTTGCTCACACATTTTCATTCGACCGTTAATACTTCTTGAGGTACTAACCGACCGATTACTTATGTGCTTGTTGATTAGGTGATAATATTTTCCTCGTCTTGCATCACCTAAGGCTTAGCAGTGACTCCCAGAACAGTTAGTCTTAGGGCACTAGGTGAAGAGGCACTCTCGCTATATTTTTTTTTATTGCTGCCTTGGCGATACAAAACCAGTGTTCATTTTTTTCTTTTCACCATTTATATTTTCTTCATTTTTTTATTTTTTCATTTCCTTCATACTTTGGCTTTTAGACAAGAGTATTTCAAGGTATCCTCTACTATCCCGAGTTTCAAGACGTGTGTAAGTGCATATAGTAGGGTATCAACATTCAAATGTTTGGCTTCCAGAATAGAAACTATTTTTCAGATTTATTTTTATTCTCAGATTAGTGACTTCCTTCATCTTACTAACCCTTGGGACAACAGCTCATAACTACTTATTATCAGTTCGTTTAAGAAAACTTCTAATTTTCTTAATTTTCTTAAACTATTCCTAACTTTTGGATGTAATTTTTCACACTCTACTCTTTTGTTATAAAAAAAAATTTAATGCCCAGTGTCAAAGATAAATCAGTGAATACAAACCCCCCCCAACCTGTTTTCAGCAGTGTCCTCACTGATGTAACTTTTTGAGAACAAGGACCTGTATACTAGGAGAGAGATACAATGGGTAAAATAATAGTTAAATGAAAACTACCCCCAAACTTGATCTTTGACACGCACAGATATTCAATCAAATCCATTTTTACTCACCTCCATTCTTAAAATGAGAAAATGTTAAAAAAACATGGAGGTGAGGCGGAGGAATTTTAGTTTTGATAAAGCGGCTCTTGTAAAAACAGGAGCTCCTCCGCGGGGTCAGCAGAAAAATACGGTTTTAATCTATACCCATTTACTTTAAAAATTGAACCGTTTTTCAAATTTTTGACTTCAACTGCCCCGTGCGGGTGTACATACCGCACCACAAAAGGTCCTTTCCAACGAGATTTAAGCTTACCCGGATGAAGATGGAGACGGGAATCGTAAAGAAGGACTTGTTGCCCCGATGTGAAGGTTTTTCTAAAAAGATTTTTATCGTGGAACACTTTAGTCCTGTTCTTTACTATCACCGCATTATCGTAAGCTTTATCGCGGAGTTCGCTTAGCTCATTTAATTGCAGCTTCCGATAACTGCCTGCATGATTAAAATCAAAATTAAGCTCTTTAATAGCCCACATTGCTTTATGCTCGATCTCGACAGGAAGGTGGCATGCCTTCCCAAACACAAGGCGGTATGGAGACATACCAAGATCGGTCTTATAAGCGGTGCGGAATGCCCCAAGAGCATCCGTTAATTTGGTTGACCAATCTTTACGGTTTTTCGAAACCGTCTTCTCCAATATCTGTTTGATCTGCCTGTTTGAGATCTCAGTCTGCCCACTTGTTTGGGGATGATAGGGCGTAGAAAGCTTGTGAGTGATTGAATATTTCCGCATCAAGGCCTCGAAAGACCGATTGCAGAAATGTGTCCCATTGTCCCTAATTATAGCGCGAGGGTGTCCGAATCACGAAAAGATATTTTCTTTAAGGAACTTAATGACAACTTTGTTGTCATTAGTGCGACACGGTATAGCTTCCACCCATTTCGAGACATAATCAACCGCTAACAAGATATATAGATTCCCAAACGAGTTGGGAAAAGGGCCCATAAAATCCATACCCCAAACATCGAATATTTCCACAACCAATATAGGTTGGAGTGGCATCTCGTTCCTTCGTGAAATCCGACCCAATTGCTGACATCGCGGACAAGTTTTGCAATGTTCATATGCATCTTTAAATAATATTGGCCAATAAAAGCCACATTGCAAAACTTTCTCCGCCGTTTTTCGAGGACCAAAATGACCGCCGCATACCTGATCATGACAAAATGATAACACGCTCTTGAATTCATCGTTAGGGACACACCTGCGAATGATTTGATCGGAACAATACTTGAATAGATAAGGTTCATCCCAGTAAAAATATTTTACTTGGGATAGAAATCGAAGTTTGTCTTGTTTCGACCAATTATTAGGAATAAGTCCCGTTGCAAGATAGTTCACGATATCCACGAACCAAGGTTCGTAGGATACAGTCAAGAGCTGTTCATCAGGAAATGAGTTATTTATCGGCACGGTCAAAGTTGGTGAAGAAGTGATGCATGAAAGATGGTCGGCTACAACGTTTTCACATCCACTCTTGTCTCGGATGACAAGATCAAATTCTTGTAACAATAGGATCCAACATATTAGCCTGGCCTTTGCATCCTTCTTCGATAAAAGATGTCGTAGGGCGGAGTGATCTGTGTAAACCACAATAGGCGAGCCAATCAAGTAGGGCCTGAATTTCTCTAATGCAAATACAACTGCCAAGAGTTCTTTCTCGGTAGTTGTGTAATTTATTTGTGCATCATTCAAGGTCCTACTTGCATAGTAAATCACATGTGGCATCTTATCAATATGCTGTCCTAAGACAGCACCAATAGCAAAATCTGATGCGTCGAACGGGTAGTTCCAATCCGGAGATGATAGAACGGGGGTTGTAGTGAGTGATTCTTTAAGCGATTCAAAAGCAGCCTCACAATCCGAATCGAAGTGAAAAGTAGTGTCCTTGTCCAATAGAAGGGTTAAGGGTCTAGCAATTTTGCTAAAGTCCTTAATAAATCTTCTATAAAATCCTGCATGGCCAAGGAAGGATCGTATATTTTTGACGCAGTTGAGACGAGGGAGGTTATGAATGACATCTATTTTAGCTCTGTCAACCTCAATGCCTTTTCGTGAAATTATATGTCCAAGTACAATACCTTCTTGGACCATAAAATGACATTTTTCCCAATTCAAAGTCAAGTTCTTATCCTTACAGCGGGTAAGAACCGCGTCAAGATTACGAAGGCAGTCCTCAAACGAGTCCCTTAAAATGGAGAAATCGTCCATAAAAATTTCTAGAAAATTTTCCACCATATCTGAAAATATCCCCATCATGCACCGCTGAAATATAGCGGGAGCATTGCATAACCCAAAGGGCATGCGTCTATAAGCAAAAGTTCTGACAGGACAAGTAAAAGTGGTTTTATCTTGATCCTTTTCGGCGATGGGGACCTGGTTATAGCCAGAATATCCGTCCAAGAAACAGTAGTATTCGTGTCCCGCTAATCGTTCCAACATCTGGTCAATGAAAGGTAGAGGGAAGTGATCTTTCCTCGTCGCGGCATTGAGTTTCCTGTAATCAATACATACATGCCATTCAGTTTGGGTGCGTGTTTGGATTAACTCATTAGCCTCATTAGTGATGACCGTGATGCCAGACTTTTTAGGGACCACATGAATTGGACTTACCCATTGGCTATCAGATATGGGGTAAATTATTCCACTATCAAGGCACTTAACGATTTCTTTCTTTACCGCCTCCTTCATAACGGGATTTAACCGTCTTTGTGGGTCTCGGGTTGGTTTGGCTTCATCCATCAGATGTATGTTATATTCAACAATTAAGGGACTAATCCCTTTGATGTCGGCCATTGTTCAACCAAATGCTTGCCGATTCGATCTCAACACTGCCAAAAGTGCGTTCTCTTGCTCTAAGGTTAGAGAAGCGGATATAATTACTGGCACAGTCTCATTCTCTCATAAATATGCATATTTAAGATGAGAAGGTATCGATTTGAGATCAAGAATTGGCGGAAAGACAATAGAAGGTGGGGTAACGGAATGATATTCGGACTCCTTAAGAGGTTCAAAACTTGCATAAGATATTGACTCGGAAAGTGCTGCTGACTTTTGCAACGAGTCAACGGATTCAATCTCAAGGTCGGACTCATTGAACATATCCTCATTGTGAAGTGGTGCAAGATCAAACGATGTCTCATTAGTGTTGTCGAGAACATCAAAGCAAAGTTCCTCATCCATGCAGCTTTCGGAAGCTATCTCGTGGATGGAACAAACATCCAGCAAATGAGCAGAAGGTTCTGATGGCTGACTTCCTAGCTTGTAAATATTAAGCTCAATTGTCATTTTCCCGAAGGATAAGTTCATAGAACCGTTACGACAATTAATTACAGCGTTAGAAGTTGCTAGGAAGGGTCGACCAAGTATCACCGGGATTTGACTGCGTGGGTTTCCCACAGGTTGTGTATCTAAAACAATAAAGACCACGGGAAATATGAATTCCCCGACTTTAATTAACACATCCTCTAGTTCGCCCCGAGATTTGGTGATCGATCGGTCTGCCATCTGGAGAGTACAATGGGCGGGTTTCAACTCTCCAATTTCTAACTGCTCGTATACTGAATAAGGAATCAAGTTAACGCTAGCGCCTAGATCGAGTAAAGCACGATTAATATTTTTACCCCCAATAGAAATAGAGATTGTAGGACAGCCGGGATCCTTACGTTTCTTTGGTATTTGTTGGGTAAAAGCGGTGCTAATATTACTCGTCATGAAAACCTCCTTAGGCACTTGAGTTTTTCTCTTTCTAGTGCACAAGTCTTTAAGGATTCTTATATAAGATGGGAGTTGTTGAATAGCATCTAGGAGAGGAATATTCACGCTAACTTGCTTAAACATTTCCACAATCTTTTCCATTTGCGGGTTAGGTCTGTTGGCCCTTAATCGGTTTGGAAATGGAGCTCAATCAATAAGTTTTGGGTCCAACGTTTGTGGAGAAGACTGTGGCGACAGATTCGATCCCAAAATTGGAGTGGGAATCGACTTAGATAGATTTGGCGAAATGCTCGAGCCTTGGGGAAAACGGAGAATAGGCTCGGATGAAGGTGGGAGACTAGATGAATTAGGGGAAGAAGAAGAAGAAGCTGGGATATCAAATGTGTCACTAACATCAAATTGATCACCCACTCGGTTATTCAGCACTCTCCCTGATCTCAACGTAGTAATGGCATTCACATTATGATTTTGTGAATGGCCAGGATTCGGTAGGGGTTGAGATGGGAGTTTCCCTTTTTCTCTCGCACTCATTGCGGCGTTTAACTGTGCGATTTGATTTTCTATTGATTTAATACTCTCACCATGGGAGGCGGAGTTTTTCGTTATGGTATCAATAGAAGACTTCATCTCAGCCGACAATTGCATGGAATGTTTCATGAACATATCCAAAGTTTGTGCAAGTGAAGAGTTGTCAGTACCGGCCACTTGTGGTGTAGAAGTGTTGGCCAGATTTTGGAAATTCTGTGACTGAAAAGGGGGCTAATTCTGTGGTTGTGGTTGCTGTGGAGGAGGTCTTTGATAATTGCTTTGTTGGTTTTGACTCCAAGCAAAGTTAGGATGATTCATCCATCCTTGATTGTACGTGGAAGAATAAGGGTCGTTTCTAGGTCGCTGCTGAAAAGCAGCGTTAGCTTGAAACGATACATTCATAGGACATTCTTCCGTTAAGTGTGAAGGATCCGAACAGCAACCACAGACGGTCTTAGGAAGCGTGACCTGATTTAGGGAGAATAATGAGAATTTGTTCTTAATAGCGTTGAGTTTCTTCTGTATCGCTGCCATTTCGGCTTTTACTGCGATGGAAATATCGAGCTGATGAATACTTCCCTTAGAAGAAGGTGGTTTTATGCTTTCCCACTGCAAAGTGTGTTCAGCAAGGTCTTCCAGATATTTCCAAGCTTCACCGTCGTCTTTAGACATGAAATTGCATTGACAATTTGTTTCAAGCATCTGCTTTGTCGCTGGATTAATGCCCTCATAAATAATTCGGTATAAATCCCATCTATTGATTCCATGATGAGGACATTGGACAAGCAGATCTTTGAAACGTTCAAAGCACTTCCAAAATGGTTCATTGAGAAGCTGGGTAAACTGGTTGATCTCGCTCCAAACACAGGCAGTCTTATGGTTTGGGTAAAACTTCTTAAGAAATGCAATTACAAATTCATCCCAATTAGTGATAGAGTGTGCGGCAGTATTATAAAGCCATTTTTCTGCCAAGTCGCACCGTGTGAATGGGAGAAGACGCAAGCGCATAGTATCGACAGTCAACTGTGAAGTACCCATCATTGCGCATACGTTCTCGAATTTGGTGATGAAAACGTACGCGTCTTCCGACTCAAGCCCGTGAAATTTGGGCAGAAGATTGATGTAGTGGGGTTTAATTTCGAAATTATTCCCGTTAGATGGTGGAAGAGATAGACAAGTGGGAAGAAGACCACGGATAGGATAACATCTCTCTTGGAGAGAGATGCGCGGTGGATTCTGCGCACCTACGGGCGGTAGCAGCGTGGTGTTATAATCTGATGGAGTGTCGTCCATCTCGGTCGTGTATGGTGGAGGAAAAGAAGATGAAGAAGTACCGACTTCGGCGTCGATAGCAGAAACGCGGACAAGATGGACACTAGGATCCCGTGTCCAGCCAAGCATGCACTAAGCGGGTTTAGTGCAAGTGGCAGCGTGTGTGTGATTTAAAATTGGCTTGTTTTGAAAAAATGTGGGACTCAAGACAAATCACTCTAAAATGCACAAGCAACCCTAGAACTAAGGTCACCTAGGTCCAGTCTCTAGACCGCTCCTAGACTTCCAAAGGACAAGCCGCATGATCAATCCTCTACCACCTCTTTACTACTCTTGTGGCCAGGTAAGTGCCAGGTAAGTGGAAGGTATCAGCTATACGAATCACCGAAAATAACGGGCCTAATTAAGTAAACCACTTGCCTTAGTCACACTTGCCTAGGCACCACAAAAGTAATGCGGATAAGCGATAAATTACCTACGACCTTCCTCTGTCCTTAATGAGCGCAACAGTCCTTAGAGTCTGGTCTAGATATTTTTTAAATTATTGTAGGGTTGATGCAAATGATCGGTTTGTGATTTGTGGGGCTTAGGAAGGGTGATGAAATCCCCACCTAATCTTGATTTGGTCTTTACCCCTTAAAGTCCGTATTAAAATATGCAAAACAAAACCAATCACAAAACTTTTGCAAAAAGATTTTTTTAAGCGGCGCTATTTTGCAAAAAATCCTGCAGAAAATAGATTTTATTGGATTTGAAAGGAGAGAGAAGGAGTTGAGAAAGATACCAGAGAAGACTGAAGCCCTAACTCCTCTGTTGTGCCGCGTTTCCGCCGCCACAAGGGTGTTTTTGCCGCGGATCCGCCGCATGGCAGAGGGATCACTTGATGAAATTTTTTGTATAGCCTTCTGTGCTCCTCTGGATCTCTAAAAATGTCTCTATTTCCTGTTTTCCTTAATTCTGTGACTCCAGATCTCCTTGCAAAAATTCACGCACAAATCGTTAAATATGCAATTTGCAGTTTTGTTTTAATAATGATATGAATCGTCTAAGAATTTAAAACAAATAGTAAGAATAAAAATTACGCACGTATCCCCGGCAACGGCGCCATTTGATTGGTACGAAAAGAGTGTGTTTAGTAGTTAACCGCAATCAGAACGGTGTCGCGTGTAGCTAGACCAAGGTGAGTACGGGTCGTCCTCTAGGAAACGTTGAATCTTTTATTCTTACTTTAGATGTGTTGATAGAGAGGGGGGGGAATAAAGAATATTGTAGAATGGTTTCTAGATCTACGTTAAGCACTAATGCAAAATATAGATCTAGATTGTTTATGGATGTAGTTAATATAAGAAGGGGCTTGTAAGGTTCGTTAGGATTTAGTAGTTATGGATGATTAATTAAAATTTACCCTTTTTATCCTTTAATAGATTTAAAACTAGAACGACAGTGATGCATGTAGATTAGGGCTTCTGAAGGGAAAAAGAATCCCACTCTTAACCCTTATCTCGATCCGGAACTCCGTTCATATCTAGCCTTTACCAAAACAATCATTAATCTAATCTCTAATCACGGTCGAGACTAACAATGAATTGGTAGCGCGCCCGATTAGGATGTTAATGATTCTTTTAGTAAAGTTTATAAACTTTATAGGACGTAAAAAGAGTTTAAGGATCTTCATCATCCATTAACCTATCATAATCCTACGAACCCTAACAAGCGGAGAATTACTCGCGCATATTGGGAGAAAAAGATATGGAGAGAAAATGCATAATTAAACTACAAAGAAATAGAATAGGAAAAAGAGCTACCTTTATTAATCAACAATATTCATTACACTTTGATCCATTAGAAAATGATTACAAAGACTAGTTTGCTTCTCGGTCTCTTCCAAGGAGGTAGACGAACAGTTGATGATCAGCCTGGATGCATGAGCCGTCTTGGACTTCGTGTTCTCATCGGCTTGATGATTTTTCCAAGAGGCTCTCGGTCTTTATTTATAGTCCCAAAGCCAGAAAGTTAGCTTCTAAAATTGGAAGCTAGTAGTAAAGATTCACCCTAAAATTTTTGTGCCTCTAACTTCTCTATCATGCCGCGAATCCGCGGCCAACAGGGGGTTTGGCCGCGGATCCGCGGCCAAGGGTGGGGATTACTTCATCAAAATTTTGGGAGTAGATCCTTGTAACATGTGGCAGTCTTTGGAAGCTTTGGATCTTTGAAATCTTCTCGTAGTTGCTGCCAGACTTGATCTCCAAATTTTGTTTTCTTAATTAGGTAAGTTTTCTTTAACAACTTGATTTCCTTGATTTTAGTCTTGAAAAATCCTGCACAACTTAGAAAAATTCTGCACAACAACTCAAATAATATTTAGTAGACTTTGTTCTACTAGGATTTGGTCAATGATATTATTTGCATACATTTTCCTACCAAATGCTAATTATAATATATCAACACATGGAAAATGTTATTTTTACAGATAAACCCTCATATGTATGATATATTATAATAAAGACCTTTTTTAATATGGAATTAGTAGGAAAAATGTAATAACAAATGTGCAGTTTTATCAACTGAACAACTGCGTTCCTTCATGGAGATTTGGTGGAAGAGATCTATATGATGCAGCCACCAGGATACGAGGTGAAGGGGAAAGAAACTATGGTGTGCAGACTGCGAAAGAGCTTATACAGCCTTAAACAAGCTCCAAGGCAGTGGTATCTCAAATTCGATCAGTTCATGTTAGAGATGGGATTTGTGCGCGTCGTATCAGATCATTATATCTATGTTCAGAATTTTAAGGATGGAGACTATATCATTCTATCACTCTATATAGATGACAGGTTGGTAGCGGTCCGAACTTTGAGAAAATTCAAAGTCTGAAAAAGATGATGGCTGAAAAGTTTTCCATGAAAGATTTGGGAGCGGCCAAACAAATTTTGGGCATGAAGATCATTCAAGATAGGAAGCAGCGGAAGCTGTAGTTATCGCAAAAGGATTATATCGAGAACGTTTTGAAGCGGTTCAATATGGACAGGTCAAAACCGGTGAGTACGCCTTTAGAAAAATATTTCAAACTCATGAAGGAGTCTTGCCCGACAACTCAAGAGCAAAAAGACGAGATGGCAAGAATGCCTTATGCATCTACGGTGGGGAGTTTAATGTATGCGATGGTGAGTACGAGACCAGATATTGCACATGCAGTGGGAGTTTTGAGATGGTATATGCAAAACCCGGGAAAGGAGCATTGGAATGTGGTGAAGTGGATTTTGAGGTATTTAAAGGGTACGTCTAGTCACTGCTTATGTTTCAGGGGTGACTCTCTAAAAGTGCAAGGTTACGTTGATGCGGACTACTCGGGTGATCGAGATAGTGAGAAGAGCACAACGGGATACGTATTTACGGTTGGGGGTATCTGAACTGAAAAAAGTGGTAGCATTGTCAACTACGGAGGCTGAGTACGTGGCGATCACGGAAGCCATCAAATAGATGATATGGCTACAAGGGTTACTCTAAGAGTTGAGTAAGAAGCAAGACTTCAATACCTTGTGGATCGACAGCCAAAGTGCAATACATTTGGTGAAGAATGCAGCATATCATTCTCGGACGAAGCATATCAAGGTGCGGTACCACTGCATACGCGTAGCATTAGAAGATGGTGAGTTAACACTGTAGAAGATCACGGGAGAAAAGAATCCAGCGATATGTGCACCAAAATAGTAGACAGAGATAAGCTGGATCTCTGTAACGACTCTGTTTTTAATCATGCTATGTCAATTGTTTTCAAACTTTACATATGATATATTTTAAGTATTTAGCTTAGCATACCTTTAGAAAACCTCACGAGGTAATGACCTACCTCTCACATACATACATCTTGACATAACACGATTCGCTTGAAAATAATATCTTGTGACAAATACGACTTTTCAAATAAATACCTTAAACTATTTAAAACCATATTTCTTTAAATTGTGTGATTACATTCCTTGCGATTATGCCTCTACAGCCCATTTTAGGGAACCCGATCGGGATGGTGCGGGTTATCGCACATCCTCATGACTAGTAGAGTAAGATGCAGACCTCCTCACGAAGCATACGATCTCGATGGAATTTTTATACAATTTTTAAGAAAAACGAGGATTTCTATTTAATAATAAAGAGTTATCTTTTAATAAATATATAAATATTATCAAAACACATATTTTAAAGATATTATTAAATTCCACGTTTTCTAAACAAATAAAAGAATTGCAATTTCCATGAAAATACCATCAAGAATCCATACAAGTCAACTTTACACTAAAATACCATGTACTATTCAAGCTAGATATTTATTCACTAGAATACCTCACTTTTAAAAATTACAACCATGAAAACCCTAAATACGATAAATAAATACTTGAAATTTATTTTGAAAGTATACTAAAAATATTTTTCATAAAACCCCCTCAAGTTGTATTAAATTTACATTAAGAACCCTAGTAAATATAGGTTTAAGCGGGACAAATTCTCTTGAGCCTTAGAGAGCCGGAGAAAGTGGGTGGTTGTATATTTAAGGTAGAAAACTAAAATTGGATTATCAAAGGTAATTGGCTTGGAAAAGTCACAAATCCTGCCGTCCATGTGCAGCAGTTACCGATAACTCCTAAACCTAATTCAGAACTCAAATCTTTTTAAGTGTCTGACTCAGTCTGAGTCTCCATCTAATCTGAATACAATGCAAACATGAATCCAACCATATAACTAATTCAACATGAATCCAATGTATCAAACATGAACACTTGAATATGAATACCGAACAATACGAACATGCAACATGACTTGACTTAACCGATCCAAACTGGACTACATGACTATCCGTTTACATCTGAACCGTTTATATGAACAATTTATACCATGGTTTCGGTAAGTCTTATACTACAAATCATTATAATCAATAGAAAATGCATTACGGGGTTTTTAACGGGGTAGATTGGTACGGGATGTATTAGAAGTAGAATGAGACAGTCACTGTAATACACCTAACCTGAATATTCGTGTCGTTGTCCCGTGGGTTTAACGAGGCCTTGTACTCTATATGCATTAGTCCACGGAGCAAGTTGGACTTCTCTCGTATACACTGATATATTCTGTACCAAACTACAAACAAATACGTTGGTATAAAAAAACAGATAAATTTCCAGATATATTCCTTTTACTTGATCTATCTCTCTTTGGGACTTACCGAGCGATTGTTCGCTGACGACATTCCTATCTCTTCTTTCTTTGGAATATTGTCAGGAGGACCCGACTCTCAGGAGATCGAGCCCAGTCAGGAAGATTTGGAGCAGTTTTTAAAGGAGCGAGAGTTCTAGTTCTTACTTGTACTTACTTTTCTTTTCAGTTCATATGTCATTGTTTAGGCATCGCTTTCCATTATTGTATTTTACTTTCCAGTTGCATGTAAAGAATAAATATAAATAAAAACTTGTTGTTTCATTATATCTCTTGTTATTCTTGTATTTTACTTTTATATTACTTATTTACGCTTAACGTGTTTACTTCTGAGTAAATACGTTGCGGCGTCGTTATGTCTACTTTCCCGTATATTGGGAAGCGGGACGTGACAGGTTTTGTTGGCGGCCCATGCAGGTCAGTTCTGTATGGAATCCTAAGCAATATATCACAAGAATTATAAGAATCAGCAACTATACATTCTTTACATTTCAATTTCTTGAATCTATCCTAACCCTATTTTTTCTTTCAAGGTTATGGATTCCCTGAATAATACGAGCACGAACGTTAATGGCAACACCCCACCACCACCACCACCTCTACCACTTGCACCTACTGTAGCAGCTCCAATCAACAAGCAGACGGTTTTTCTTGAGGAAATCAAGAGCCTTTTGAAGGGACAGCGGCAGCAGACTGCTATCCTATTGCACCGTCCAGAAGCTGAGGCACCCGGTGTGAAACAATTCTGGGACTGCACCCTAAACAATTCTCTGGGAAAGAGAGCCCCCTCGAGGCAGAAGAATGGGCTCAGTCCATCGAAGATGATCTGGCAGCAGCACACGTGCCAGAGATTGCTTGGGTAAGAGTTATGAAGCTGCAACTCACAGATAACGCCAGAGTATGGTAGAAGGTGGAAGAAAATCGTCTTGCTCAGCCGATTGAATGGAAGACATTTCGCGATATGTTCGGCGCGAAATATTTTCCCGAGATTGCCCGTTTTGACATGGAGCAGCAATTCATCCACCTACAACAAAGCTCTATGAGGAGAAAATCTGTAAATGAGTATGATACTGAGTTTACCATGCTCAACGGGTAAGATATGTCTCAATATTCAATTTCTTTATAACATACTACGCTGCTAACAAAAGACCATAACAAGTTTGCGGCACATCTCATACCGACTGCTGAGATCAGAGCACGACGATTTCAGTAAGGGTTGGACCCAGAGATCCAAGCTGCATTAACTACAAGGGATTTCCCAACCCATGATCTAGCTCTGAAGGCTACCCGAAGATTTGAGGCAGTTGTGAAGAAGAAGGGCAGACCTCAATCTGCCGGTGCAAAGCGTCCTGCTACTCAGATAGCAGGAGGAGCCTCTTTCAGGCCACCGTTTGTACCCAGGAGACCGGGAGTAACTTTTAACCGGCCTAGTCCAGACTTTTGCACCTACTGCAGGAGTAATGGACACCTGGCGAAAGACTGCAGGCATGCAAACGGCCTGTGCTTAGTCTGCGGCTCATCCACTCACGACATTGTTGCATGTCCCCGTAGACTCAATCCAAATCTAGCTCTCAGACCAGTAAACACTTATCCGCAGCAGACAGCTATTCAGGTACCTGCACCTCGACTTGCTCTCCCAGCTCCACCTCCTCATGGACCTATTGCACCTCCTCCTCGTCAATTCCATCATGCACAAAGGAACCTACCTCAAGGACAGAGGAACGGACAGAATAATGCTGCCTCGGCAAGGAGGAATGTACCTAGGCGTCAAGCTTTCACAATAACTGTGGAAGAAACTGAAGCCACTGGCCAAGTCATCACTGGTAACTTCCCATCTTTCAAATCTATTCAATACTTGTTTACATCCATATATTCGTTTCCATACCTAAACATACTCCACACAACTTTGGTACAATCTTAGTAGCCTCCCTACCTGCCTTAGCACTTTTCGATACCGGAGCATCACATTGCTTTATGTCGCAATGGTTCGTCCAAACTCATGCGATTCCAGTTAAATCGCTCAAATCCAGCTGGAATGTCAGTTCAGAGAACGGCGTTCTAAAGGCAACTTTGGGATACGACATGTGTCCAGTGGTCATCTGCAATAGAGAATTTTATGCTGACTTCAAGGTGTTGAACATACCGAATTTCAATGTAGTCTTGGATATGGACTAGTTAGGAACTTTCTACGCTACCATCGACTGTTGTCAAAGAAGAGTAATGTTCGAGATACCAGATCATCTGGTCTTTTATTTCAAAAGTGGAGACCGCACCCTGAAACCTAGCACCTATAAGACTAAACCAAGGAAGGCAGTGATTGCAACAACACAACTGAAGAAGACAAGCCAGAAGTAGTTCGAGAGTTCGAAGATGTATTTCCTGAAGATATCTCAGGTTTGTCTCCCGATCGAGCTCTTGAATTCAGTATTGACTTAGTACCTAGTGCACAACCAGTGATCAAAGCACCATATCGCTTAAGTCCTGAAGAATTGAAGGAGATCCGTATTCAATTGGAAGGACTTTTGAAGAAATGATGGATTTGTCCCAGTACTTCAAGTTGGAGATCTTCAGTTTTTCTTGTGAAGAAGAAGGAAGGTTCATACAGAATTTGCATAGACTACCGAGCTCTGAACGAAGTCACGATAAAGAACAAATATCCACTACCGCGCATCGACGATCTGTTCTATCAGCTAAGTGGGTCTTGTGTTTTCTCAAAGTTAGACCTTCGTTCGGGTTATCATCAGGTAAAGGTCAAAGAGTATGATATTCCGAAGACGGCATTTAGGACTCGCTATGGTCATTATGAGTTTCTCATGATGCCATTTGGAGTGACCAATGCACCAGCCGTATTTATGAATCTGATGAACCGGGTTTTCCGAGAGTAACTAGACAGGTTTGTTGTTATTTTCATAGATGACCTCCTGGTGTATTCAAAGAGTCGGAAAGAACACGCTGAACATTTGAGGTTTTTCCTGGAGACTTTGCAACAGTATCAACTTTATGCCAAGTACAGCAAGTGCGAATTTTAGCTAGATCAAGTCGGATTTCTCGTACATATCGTTTCAGGCTAAGGAATCTCTGTGGATCCAGCTAAAGTATCAGCTGTAAGCAAATGGCACACACCAAAGACAGTGAAGGACATTCGAAGTTTTTGGGGACTAGCAGGATACTGCCGAAGATTCATAGAAGGCTTTTCGAAGATTGCAACACCCCTGACCAAGCTCACACTTAAAAATGAAGTATTCGTGTGGTTAGAAGCATGTGAACAAGCTTTTGTAGAATTCAAGTCAAGATTGACATCAACACCTATTCTCGTAATACCGGACCAATCTGGAGGTTTTGTTGTGCATTGCAATGCATCCGGTAAGGGATTAGGATGTGATCTACACTAGAATTGAAAAGTTGTAGCTTATGCATCATGACAACTGAAGATTCATGAGCGCAACTATCCAACGCATGATCTTGAGTTGGCAGCCGTTATCTTTGCACTTAAGATTCGGCGCCACTATCTTCTTAGGGAACGAGTACATATATACACAGACCACAAAAATCTGAAGTATATGTTTACTCAGAAAGAATTGAACATGCGGCAGAGAAGATGGCTAGAACTTATGGCGGATTTCGACATCAACCTACAATATAATCCAGGGAAGATGAATATAGTTTCTGATGCACTTAGTCGACAGCTGTCACGCCCCGCTTCCAAGTATATAGGTAGAGAACGCGACGAGGCCGCTACATATTTACTCAGAAGTAAATACGCTAAGCGTAACTAAGCAATATAAAAGAAATATATACAAGAGACAAATGTAATGAACAGCAACTTTATTTATTAACATTCTTTTCAGTACATGGAAAGGTAAATACATGGAATGAAAAGCGATGCCTAAACAGTGGCAAAACAGAAATGAAAAGTACTGAAAGTAAATATGTACAAGGAATTTAAAGCTCTGGGTCGTAATCTAGCTGGTCCAAATCCTCGCTGGTGGGCTCGATCTCCTGAAGGTCCGAATTACCTGACAACATTCCAAAGAAGAAAGAGAGGGAATGTCGTCAGCGAACAATCGTTCGGTAAGTCCCAAAGATAAGGGAGAAGTAGAGTGGACAGAGAGAGTGTGTGTGTGTGTAACTTTTAAAGTGGTATTATATTGTTATAATGTTGTATTTAGTGTTAACGCTGTTGTTTGTAGCTTGGTACAGAAGAGGCCAGTATATACGAGAGGTGTCACGCCCCGCTTCCCAAAAGAAGGTGAAGGATGACGTGGCAAAGTCCGCAACCTAACTGTATTGAAGGTTGTCTTTTCAATACAGTTACGTTAAGCGTATGAATATCTAATATGCAGGGTGTGTACCAAAATCAAATTAATAAAAGCGAAAGGCATTTATTTCCATTAACCAAACTTTATTACATCCCAAAACAAAGAGTAAAATAAACTAAGTAGTTTAATTACATCAAAGGAGAAACAAAAGCCCTAAACATGTGGGCAACAACAAAAATTAAATCTAGCTAAGCTTCCATCGTCAAGTCTGCATAATCTTCATTAGTTGGCTTCACACCTTGATCCTCGCCATAATACTCATTCTCATCTGACGGACATTCCAAAGATAGAGGAAGAAAAGGAAAGTCCGTCAGCGAGTTATACTCAGGTAGGATTGCCTCATAAGGAAGTAAAGGTATAGAAACAGACATGGGTGTATAAATGCACTGAATATGATGTACATGGGTATAAAGTTATAAGATTATATTCAAATTAGATATGTTGACAGAGATACATGTGAATATGAGTAGGTTATGTGAGGTATATGTTTGGTAAAAGTTCAAGTCAAGCCAAACGGATATTCAGTCTAAGAGTTAGATCAGGTTAAACAAGATGTGTATGGATGGAATTGACTGGTGAACACTCGTATCCTTGAGGTATCCCATGACTAGCTGGAAGCAGTATGAGCTAGTGCTCGTGCCTGGGGTGGCAAATCAATGCGGTAGCGTGAACATCCCCGAAAGGTGTCCCATAACTACGATGGAGGTTTGTCTAGCGTGAATATCACTCAAGTGCACAGGTATTACCACCCTTCAGTTCCATAATAAACAACAAGTCTAAACTGGTAATAGATCCGCATCCAAGATACTGAATAATTCGTGTCTCATAAAGAAAGGTAGATAAGGTAAAAGGTGTATATAGCACATGATATGAGTTCAGTGTTGAGTGTCAATAGGTATTGTAAACGTTTTAGTTTTTTAAACAAGGGTCCGGATACTCGCAATTATTCCGTTGTGGCCATGGAACAACAACTGGGGAAGTGAAATGTACCGTTTCACTTCCCGGAATCATGATCGAGTAGTAGGAGAATCCGAGTTCCGATATCTCCTTGCCTAATCAAACTACCCATCCCCGTGGTTCAGTATAAAGGTTTTGACGAATTAGAGTTAGTGTGTATACCTCTAGGCATGGAATTTCCACATTGTATGTCATCCACATTTTGGATCATTCGCCCTCAAATAGGGTTAGTATTCGCCCGAATATCGGGTTAGTAGTCGTCCACACATTGGACTAGTCACCCTGCCTGCAGGGATCTTCATATATGTATAGTCGTCCGTACATCAGGCTGGTCACCCGAAATATCGGGATATTCTCAATAAGTATTCCATACCTAGGTCCGCGCATTCTAACCCTAACCGTATCATGTTTTGTATATGTCATAGACTGGTAATCAATAAGTTGATCTCATTTAATATGGTCTTCCACAACCGCTCGTTTTATCTTGTTATCTTCTAAAGTTTGTAATGTACTTCGTATCATCTTATAGAGCACTTAGTTAATAAAGGATAATAGTATTTAAGTATATTTATTATTTCTAAGAAAACCATGATGTTTGAAATATTCGTCATTTTTAGAAAACCCTAATATTTTACTGAAAATATCCTTTCGATAAAAGGTTATGGTATTTATTTGAAAATTATCTTTTAATAAGGTTTTAGACATCCTTTTTGAAAAATATCGTTATACGGGTCATGTTCTTTGTTGAAAATAGCCTTTTAATAATGGTCGAGATATTTAATGAAATTATCTCTTTTTAGGATGGGTTAAGGTATTTTATTGTAATTAATAATTTTATGAAATTATAGCGTTTTAAGTTTAAGTAACGTTTTAGAAAATACATTCGTGTTGGCAACCGCTGCACATGGACGGCGGGATTTGTGTCCTTTTCAAGGACGATTGCCTATAAACCACGAGGTACTCGCGTAAAACATTACCCTATTATTAGGGTAACTCATTAAACTTTAGTTAACATTCTAAAAAGAATTAATATAAAAATATCCTTTCGAGTGAAAGGGGCTAAGTTGGAAAAAAAAACATATGTCGTTATTTAAATTTAGTATTATCCCCTTCCAAGAAGTGAAGCGGTTTTAACAAAACTAAAATAGTTAGTGGAAAAGTGTAAGTAAAATATATATATATATATATATATATATATATATATATCGTATCTAAAACATTTATTCCAAATATTTTATCTCAGGTGGATATTTTAAATAAATACAACATTTTAATAAAACGAGGGTATTTTATGGAAGTACGCTATTTCGAGATCAGATTGGTAGTATGGGTAAGTATGGGTATGTGAGGGGTGAAATGATACCCCGTGGGTTATAACATTAAGCATATCACATTTCATGTAGTACGAGGATGCAATATTTTGCATAGGAGTGATTAAGGAAGCCATTTTAAATATAGGTTAATATGATCATCATTTGAGAGGTACAAAAGAATAAGCATGCAAGAATAATTTTTAATATAATTTTAATATGAGATTAGGGATTAGGAGTTGAAACCAAGACTATTATGAGAAAGAAGGCGACAGAGGAGTGGAAAGAGGCGGATCCTACCTTTGATTAGAGTTGGATGTAGATGCGTCGAAACGTAGGCTTGTACAAACTCCTCAATAGCTCCGCGCTCAGATTTTTCCTTGGTGATTGGGTGGTTCCGTAGCGTCGGCGTCGTCGATACGAAGGCGTGTGTAATTTTTCAGAATTTTTGGAGTTCTGAGATGTGAGAAATCAGTGTTTGAAGTGTCTATTTATAGGGGAATTTTACCAACCATAAAATCCAAAATTGTTAACAAAATCACCCAGAAAATCCGCGCCAATGATTGCCCCAATCATTCCTCGTGATTAGCCGCCGCCGCCAGAGCTTCGTGGCCGTTGGATCTTCATCCAACAGCTCACAAGCCACCGCCCCAGCGCCACGTACCCGCGTGTGTGGGGATCATGCGGTTTCGCGTGGTCCCCACCTCGTGGGCGCCGACAGAGGGTCTGGGCCGTTGGATCTTGTGATCCAACGGTCCAGGATCAAGGGGAAATAATTTAAATTTTTTTTAAATAAAAATACTAACTATTTATTATTTAAAATTTGAATTTGGTTTTAAAAAAATTGTTAAAAATAGTTTTAAATACGGGAAAATTATGGGAAAATTTTAGAAAATATATTTTATTATTATCTTTAGTATAAAAATAATTTTGGGCTAAAACAAAATAATATACCCTATATCTATGGTTTTAGCTAGTTATTATAATTATTTAAAATCTAGTTTATCCTTTAAAATATTTTTAATTACGAATTAATTATTTTAATCGATAATAAAAGTATGCAGATTATTTTAAGGCATTATAAAACATTTTAAGCCTATAAAAACAATAAATAGATTTTTATAAAATTCCTTTAATCATTTTCAATGCTTTGAAAATTATTAACATTCCCTCAAAAATATTTTCTATCAACGAAACACGTAAATAATTATTTGATAGTAGAAATTTAAATAAAATATTTTTTATTAGGTATTAGAAAATACGGTCGTTACAAGAGGAGTCTCAGTAGACCAGAGACTAAGGTGAACGGAATACAAGGAACCGTTTATGCCACGGTACAACAGCAATTGAATACAGGTTAGGTGTCTTAATAGTTGCAGTCTCATGCCACTTCTAACACCTTCCGTACCAATCTACCCCTTAAACCCCGCAATATCTTAATTGTATTGTTTGTATTGTATTGTAAATTATAATGTCTTGTATTATAGATTGTATAGATGGATGACTTGACGAAACCATGATATCAGTAAATGGATGTAACTGGAGAATCATGTAAATGGAAGTATATCCATGGTTCGGTTCGGTCAATACAGATTGAATAGATTGAACAGATTGATTATATGGATTCATAGATTCATGTTGAATTGTAGTTTGCATTTGAATCATATGCAAGTCAGATTATTTATAATGAGACTCAGTCTGATTCAGAACAATTAGAAAAGAAATTGAAGTCCTGAATTAGGTTTTGGTGTTATCGGTAACTGCTGCACATGGACGGCAGAATTTGTGTCATTTTCAAAGACGATTACCGTGTTGATAACACTGTTTGTTAAATTGTCTACCATAAATAGGCAAGCACCCATATCTCCGGCACCGTGAGGCTCAAGAGACTGGTCCCGCTTAAACCTATATTTACTAGGGTCCTTATTGTAATTTATAAAACTTGAGGGGGTTTTATGTAAAAAAAAATTTTGTACAATTTTAAAAATATACCCCAAGTATTTTATTATCGTCTTTAGAGTTTTCATAGATGTAGATTTTATATATGTGACATTTCTAGTGAATAAAACCTAATTTCATAATATATGGTATTTAATTGTAAAGTATTGAACTTGTATGAAATTGCATGGTATTTACATGTAAAGTGATTCTTTTGATTTAGAAAAGTTGGAATATTTATATTATATCAAAATTAGATATTTTTATGATACATATATATATATATATAACAATTTTAATTTATTATTTTTATAGAAATCTCATTTTCTTAAGATATTTGTATATTTAAATCTTTCGAGACCGAATGCTCCTTGCGGAGGTCTGCATCTCGCACTACTAAGCCCGAGGATGTGCGATAATACGCACCATCCTGAACGAATTCCCTAAACTGGTTGTAGCGGCGCTTTGCAAAGATTTGTTTAAAAATACATATCTTGTAGAAAAAGGTTTTAATAGTAAAAGGTATTTATATGTAAAATTGCGTTTTCCCGTATTCTATGTTCCCGAAAGATATCGTGCTATATTACATATGAGTGTTGTGAGGAGTTAGGTCATTACCTCATGATCTATTTAAAGGTATAGCAAGGAATTATAATGTTTAATGTCAAAACTAAACTACATGATATTTTTCTGAAAACGTGAGATAAAAATTACAATATGAATTCTTTTGCAATGAAACTTGTTCAACATTTTTTTAATGATTAATAGTCATAATGTGTAATATTAGTATTGTTGTATTTAAGAAAATTGGAATTTTTTAAAGAAAACCGAATCGGAATTCGGATTAACTCCGATTCCGTCGGGTTTTAGAAATACAAGTTTTTAGATTAGAAAAGAGAAGGGGAAAGAGGAACTTACTGGATTTGAGCCAAGAGAAGAGGAAGAGGGAGTGGTAGGAGGTGCCGGTGCGTCATTTCGTCGCCGGGAGCTCCTAGGGTCGTCATCGGAAGTTCGTCGGAGTTTCGCCCTTTGCTAACTCCACTTGCACACACAAAGTATAGAGATTTTTCTTGAGAGTTTTGACATAGTTTTGGAAGTGAGGAGGGTGTGAATTGGAGTGGTATTTATAGGAAAAGATTAAGGTTAGGGTTAGATGAAAAGGTGTGAAAAAAATGTATTTAATTTTGTATTAAAAAGGGTTTTAATTGGGTTTTTAATTCTCTGGAATAATGCAGGGTTTTTAAACATGACAGGGGTTTCAAGAATACCAAAAGGCATAAGTTTTATGAAGGACCAACTCGGATTCAGCCGAGTTCGGCCGGCGGTGCCGGCCGAGTCAGCCGCGCCGCCGTCCCGATCCGGCCGAGTCAGGCCGGGTCAGGGGGCCACTTTCCCTTGCCGATTTGTCTACCCCCTTGGGCCAGTTTGTTTTATATGTGACTTTTGGATTTTACGAGTTATGCACGTGTAGGCTCTTAAGCTTCTAAAAATTTAAAAGAAAATTAATTTAAAAATAATGTGGCTAATGAGATTTGAACTCTGGTGCTTTGGTTCAGCAGTGCAAGGTCTTACCAATGAGCTACAAGCTCCTTTTTTCTATTAAAAAGCAAATTAAATACTTATAGTACTCACAGGAAATGTAAATACCCCAAGTATATATTAACTTTAAATCAAATTTATGCACACAAGAAATGGAGTTGTTACAGTCTACCCTCCTTACAAAAATTTCGTCCTCGAAATTTACAATTAATTTTAAGGACTAATTTACAAATAAGTGGGGATATCTTGCACGCATCTCATCTTCCCTTTCCCATGTCGATTCTCCTGGAGTGTCTTTTCTCCGCATCACTCGAACCAAATTGACTTCCTTGTTCCGAAGTGACTTACTTTCCTGTCCAGGATCTCCACAGGTTGTTTCTCACAAGATAAGTCGGGATATACGGTGAGCTCGAAATGATCGAGAATTTGGCTGGGGTCACTCACATACCTTCTGAGTTGGGATATGCGGAACACATTGTGCACTCCTTCCAATGAAGGTGGAAGTGCCAAGCGGTATGCCACTTCACCGACTCATTCGAATATGTCGAACGGTCTAATGTATCTCGGACTTAGCTTACCCCGTCATCCAAATCGAATCACTCCGCGTTTCGGAGATATCTTTTAGAATACGTGATCTCCTGGCTGGAACTCCAAGTGACGTCGCTTTGCATCAGCCCAGTGCTTCTGTCGATCTTGGGCTATGCGCATTCTTTCTCTGATAGTACGAACCACATCAACAGTTGCTATTATCATCTCAGGTCCAAGGAGTTCCCTATCTCTGATGTCGTCCCAACTTAATGGTGATCGACACTTCCTTCTATAAAGCGCTGCAAAAGGTGTCATTCCTATGCTTTCTTGGTAGATGTTGTTGTACGAAAACTCCACAAGATGTAGATGATCTTCCTACGATCCTTTGAAGTCCAACATACACGCTCTGAGAATATCCTCCAAGATCTGAATAGTTCGCTCAGACTGACCATCTGTTTGTGGATGATAAGCTGTGCTAAAGTTCAGACTTATTCCCAATCTCGCTTGCAGACTCTGCTAAAATTGCGATCAGAATCTGGTATCACGATCGGAGATAATACAGACCGATACTCCATAAAGTCTCACAATTTCCTGTATGAGTTCATGGGTATCAGAGATAGTATATTATGAAGAGTTTAAATCTTAAGTAGATTCTTACCTCCATATACTTCTTTGCTAATGTCTCAGTTGATTGGCCAACTCGAAATGGGATGAAGTGAACCGACTTTGTGAGTCAATCCACAATGACCCATACCGCATCGTTACCCTTTGTGCTGCGAGGAAGTGCAGTCACAAAATCCATTGTGATGTGTTGCCACTTCCATTCTGGGATTGGCAACGGTTGAAGTAATCCAGCTGTCCTGTGATGTTCAGCCTTTACTTGATGATACACCAAACATTTTGCGACGCTTCTGGCTACTTCACGCTTCATTCCATGCCCCCAGTAATTCTGACGTAGATCTTTGTATTTCTTTGTACCTCCAGGGTGTACTGAGTAGGGAGAGCTGTGAGCTTCTTTCATTGACTCTTTCTGAACAGGACCTTTTGGTACACATAATCTGCTGCCGTATTTCAAAGATCCATCTTCATGGATGATGAAGTCTGTTCTGAGTCCATTCTCTACTTTTTCTCTGATCTTTTGCAACTTAGCATCACTTACTTGAGCTGCTTTGATCTGATTGACAATGGTAGATTGAACTTGTAAATTCATCAAACTTGAAGCGTTACCTAGCATGATTACTTCAATCTCCATCTGATGTAAGTCCTGTTGAAGCTTCCATTGGGCGGTGAGATTCATTGCTAATGGTTGGCGACTAAGGGCATCGGGTACTACATTCACCTTCCTTAGGTGATATTGAAAGTTGATGTCAAAGTCCGCCATGAGTTCTAACCATCGTCTCTGCCGCATATTAAGCTCTTTCTGAGTAAACACATATTTCAGACTCTTGTAATCTGTGTATATGTTCACTCATTCACCAAGAAAATAATGGCGCCAAATATTTAGAGTAAATATAACGGCTGCCAACTCCAAATCATGCGTCGGATAATTGCGCTCATGAATCTTCAGCTGTCTTGAAGCATAAGCCACAACCTTTCCGTGCTGATGTAGAACACATCATAATCCCTTAACGGACGCATCGCAATGCACTTCGAAACCTCCAGGCCCGGTATAACGAGAATAGGCGCTAATGTCAACCTTGACTTGAGTTCTACGAAAGCTTGTTCGCATGCTTCTGACCACACAAAGTCTTCATCTTTACGTGTGAGCTTGGTCAAAGGTGTTGCTATCTTTGAAAAACCTTCAATGAACCTTCTGTAATATCCAGCTAAACCCAAGAAACTTTGAATGTCCTTCACTGACTTTGGTGTCGGCCGTTCGCTTACTGCTGAAACTTTTGCTGGATCCATAGAGATTCCTTCGCCTGATACAATATGTCCAAGAAAACCAACTTGATTTAGCCAAAACTCGCACTTGTTGTACTTGGTATATAGTTGATGTTGTCGTAGAGTTTCCAGGACAATTCGTAGGTGCTCGGCATGCTCTTTCCGACAATTAGAATACACCAGGATGTCGTCGATGAAGATGACAACGAACCTGTCTAAGTACTCCCGGAAAACTTGATTCATTAGCTTCATGAATATTACTGGTGTGTTAGTCACTCTAAATGGCATCACAAGAAATTCGTAATGTCCATAACGAGTTCTGAAATTCGTTTTATGAATATCATCTTCCTTGACCTTCACCTAATGATAACCTGAACGAAGATCTAATTCGGAGAAAACACAAGATCCACTTAGCTGATCGAATAAATCATCGATACGCAGTAGCGGATACTTGTTCTTTATCGTTACTTCGTTCAAGGCTCTATAATCGATGCACATTCTGTATGAACCTTCCTTCTTCTTCACAAGCAATACTGGTTATCCCCAACTTGAAGTGCTGGGATGAATCCATCCTTTCGCCAATAATTCGTCCAACTGAGTTCAGACTTCCTTCAAACCTTCCGGACTTAATCGATAAGGTGCTTTGATCACCAGTTGTGCTCCTAGTACTAAATCAATGCTGGATCGGGAGGCAAACCTGATATATCGTCAGGAAACACATCTTCGAACTCTCGAACCACTTCTGGCTTTGATCCTTCCTCTACTTGAGTTGCTGCAATTACTGCCTTCTTTGGTTTCGCCTTATAAGTACTTGGCTCCAGGGTACGGTCTCCACTTTTGAAATAGAAGACTGGATGGTCTGGAATCTCGAATACTACCCTCCTTTGACGACAGTCAATGGTAGCATAGAAAGTTTCGAGCCAATCCATACCTAGAACCACATCGAAGTTCGGTATGTCCAGCACCTTGAAGTCAGCATAGAATTCTCTGCTGCAGACGACTACTGGACACAAGTTGTATCTCATTGTTGCCTTTAGAATGCCGTTCCCTGAACTGACATTCCAACTGGATACAAGCGGTGTGATTGGAATCGCATGAGTTCGGACGAACAGTTGCGACATAAAGCAGTGAGATGCTCCAGTATTGAAGAGTGCTAGTGCAGGTAGTGAGGCTACTAAGATTGTACGTAAGGTATGTGGGTATGTTTTAGGTATAGGAAAAATATGTAGATAGGTGTTAAGACTGAAAGAAAAGCTTGAGAAGAAAGGGTTACCAGTAATGACTTGGCCAGTGGCCTAAGCTTCTTCCACGGTCATCGTGAAAGCCTGTCGCCATGGTACATTCCTCCTGGCCTGAGGAGCATTCCTCGGAACGTTCCGTTGAGCTTGATGGAACTGGCGAGGAGGAGGTGCAGTCGGTGGTCCTCTAGGTGGTAGAGCAGGTAGTGCAAGTCTTGGAGCAGGTGCCTGAAGGGCTAGTCGCTGCTGATAAGTGATTGTTGGCCTGGGTGCAGCAATTGGGTTGTGTCTACGAGGATAAGACCCAATATCATAAGTCATTGAGCCACAGACTAAGCAAAGACGGTTGGCTCGCCGGTAGTCTCTCATCATATGTCCAGCTCTCTTGCAGTAGGTACAAAAGGCTGGGCTGGGCCTGTTGTTCGATACTCCCGGTCTCCTTGGCACAAATGGTGGCCTTGATGAGGCTCCTCCTGCCATCTGGTTGGCAGGGCGCTTAACTCCAGCAGATTGAGATCTGCCTCTCATCTTTACCACTGCCTCATAACGGCGGGCAGCTTTCAGAGCCGATTCATGAGTCGAAAAATCTCATGTGGCTAGTGCAGTCTGGATCTCCGAATCCAAACCTTGTTGAAATCGACAGGCTCTGATCTCATCCGTCGGTATCAGGTGTGCCGCAAATATGTTAAAGTATTGTGTTAGCTATGTAGTATGTGATATATTGAAAAATCGAATTATTGAGACATATTTTACCGACTGAGCATGGTGAACTCAGCATCGTATTCATCCACTGATTTGGTCCACATCGAACACTATTGCAGATGGATGAACTGTTGTTCCATGTCGAACCTGGCAGTCTCAGGGAAGTACTTTGCGTCGAACATGTCGCGGAAAGTCTTCCATTCGATGGGTTGATCAAGACGGCTTTCTTCTACCTTCCACCAAACCCGTGCATTGTCCGTGAGTTGCAGTTTCGCAACACGGACCCAAGCTATCTCTGGCACTTGTGCCGCTGCCAGATCGTCTTCGATGCTTTGAGCCCATTTCTCCGCTTCCATAGGGCTCTCTTTTCCTGCAAACTGTTTAGGGTGCAAAGCCCTGAATTGCTTCACCCCAGGTGCTTCTGCCTCGGGACGGTTCATTAAAAGAGCAGTCTGCTGCTGTTGTCCTTCTAAGAGGCTGCGGATTGCCTCAAGCAGAACCATCTGCTCGTTGATCGGAGCAGGGACGGAAGGTGTGAATGGTAGTGGTGGAGGTGTGTTGTTGACATTGGTGCTGGTGTTGTTCGGGGAATCCATAACCTTGAATGAAAATTTTGGTGTTAGGACGGATTCAAAGTATATGAAATGATAAGATTCAAGGAATGTGAATTGTAAAGAATGTTTTAGTTGCTGGTTCTTTTGTTATATTTCTTAGGTTGTCCATGCAAAGCCAAACTGCATGGTAGGGTTCCATACAGCTCAGACCTGTATAGGCCACCAACAAAACCTGTGACGCTCCGCTTCCCAGTATACGGGTAGAGGACGCGACGAGGCCACTATGTATTTACTCATAAGTAAATACGCTAAGCGTAACTAAGCAATATAAAAGAAATATACACAAGAGACAAATGTAATGAACATCAACTTTATTTATTAACATTCTTTTACAGTACATGGAAAAGTAAATACATGGAATGAAAAGCGATGCCTAAACAGTGGCATAATAGAAATGAAAAGTACTGAAAGTAAATGTGTACAAGGAATCTAAAGCTCTGGGTCGTAATCTAGCTGGTCTAAATCCTTGCTGGTGGGCTCGATCTCGTGAAGGTTCGAATCACCTGACAACATTCCAAAGAAGAAAGAGAGGGAATGTCGTCAGCGAACAATCGCTCCGTAAGTCCCAAAGATAAGGGAGAAGTAGAGTATACAGAGAGAGATTGTAAAGTTATAATGTTGTATTTAATGTTAACGCTATTGTTTGTAGCTTGGTACAGAAGAGGCCAGTGTATACGGGAGAAGTCTCAGTAGACCAGAGACTAAGGTGAACGAAATACAAGGAACCGTTTATGCCACGATACAACAGCAATTGAATACAGGTTAGATGTCTTAAGGGTTGCAGTCTCGTGGCATTTCTAACACCTTCCGTACCAATCTACCCCTTAAACCCCGCAATGTCTTGATTTTATTGTTTGTATTGTATTGTAAATTGTAATGTCTTGTATTATAGCTTGTATAGATGGATGACTTGTCAAAACCATGATATCGGTAAATGGATGTAACTGGAGAATCATGTAAATGGAAGTATATCCATGGTTCGATTCGGTCAATACAGATTGAACAGATTGATTATATGGATTCATAGATTCATGTTGAATTGTAGTTTGTACTTGAATCATATTCAAGTTAGATTATTTATAATAAGACTCAGTCTGAGTCAGAACAATTAGAAAAGAAATTGAAATCCTGATTAAGTTTTGGTGTTATCGGTAACCGCTGCACATGGACGGCAGAATTTGTGTCTTTTTCAAAGATTTTACCGTATTGATAACACCGTTTGTTAAATTGTCTACCTTAAATAGGAAAGCACCAATATCTCCGTCTCCCTGAGGCTCAAGAGACTGGTCCCGCTTAAACCTATATTTACTAGGGTCCTTATTGTAATTTATAAAACTTGAGGGGTTTTTATGTAAAAATAATTTTTGTACAATTTTCAAAATACACATCAAGTATTTTATTATCATATTTAGAGTTTTCATAAATGTAGATTTTATATATGTGAAATTTCTAGTGAATAAAACCTAATTTCATAATATATGGTATTTAATTGTAAAGTATTGAACTTGTATGGAATTGCATGGTATTTACATGTAAAGTGATTCTTTTGATTTAGAAAACTTGGAATATTTATATTATATCAATATTAGATATTTTGATGATACATATATATATATATATATATAATAATTTTAATTTATTATTTTTCTAGAAATCTCATTTTCTTAAGATATTTGTATCTTTAAATTTTTCGAGACCGAATGCTCCTTGCGGAGGTCTGCATCTCGCACTACTAAGCCCGAGGATGTGCGATAATCCGCACCATCCCGAATAAGTTCCCTAAATGGGTTGTAGCGGCGCTTTGCAAAGATTTGTTTAAAAATACATATCTTGTAGAAAAAGGTTTTAATAGTAAAAGGTATTTATATGTAAAATTGTGTTTTCCCGTATTCTATGTTCCAGAAAGGCATCGTGCTATATTGCATATGAGTGTTGTGAGGAGGTAGTTCATTACCTCGTGATCTATTTAAAGTTATAGCAAGGAATTATGATGTTTAATGTCAAAACTAAACTACATAGTATTTTTCTGAAAACATGAGATAAAAATTACAATATGAATTCTTTTGCAATGAAACTTGTTCAAAATATTTTGTTAATGATTAATAGTCATGATGTTCAAGATTGGTATTGTTGTATTTAAGAAAATTGGAACTTTTTAAAGAAAACCGAATCGGAAGTCGAATTAACTCCGATTCCGTCGGGTTTTAGAAATACAAGTTTTTAGATTAGAAAAGAGAAGGGGGAAGAGGGACTTACTGGATTTGAGCCAAGAGAAGAGGAAGAGGTGTGGTAGGAGTTGCCGGTGCGTCGTTTCGTCGCCTGGAGCTCTTAGGGTCGTCGTCGGAAGTTCGTCGGAGTTTCGCCATTTGCTAACTCCACTTGCACACACAAAGTCTAGAGATTTTTCTTGAGAGTTTGGACAAAGTTTTGGAAGTGAGGAAGGTGAGAATTGGAGTGGTATTTATAGGAAAAGATTAGGGTTAGGGTTAGATGAAAGGGTGTGAAAAAATGTATTTAATTTTGTATTGAAAAGGTTTTTAATTCTCTGGAATAATGCAGGGTTTTTAAACATGACAGGGGTTTCAAGAATACCAAAAGGCATAATTTTTATGAAGGACCAACTCGGATTCAGCCGAGTTCGGTCGGCGGCGCCGGCCGAGTCAGCCGCGCCGCCGTCCCGATCCGGCCGAGTCAGGATGTGTCAGGGGGCCACGTGTCCCTTACCGATTTGTCTATCCCCCTTGGCCAGGTTGTTTTATATGTGACTTTTGGTTTTTACGAGTTATGCAAGTGTAGGCTCTTGGGCTTCTAAAAATTTAAAAGAAAAATAATTTAAAAATAATGTGGATAATGGGATTTGAACTCCGGTGCTTTGATTCAGCAGTGCAAGGTCTTACCAATAAGCTACAACCTCCTTCTTGCTATTAAAAAGCAAATCAAATACTTATTGTACTCACAGAAAATGTAAATACCCCAAGTAAACATTAACTTTAAATCAAATTTATGTACACAAGAAATGGAGTTGTTACACCAGCCTCTATCAATGAATCTCACCGCACAATGGAAGCTTCAACAAGAATTGCACAAGATGGAGATAGATGTGGTTATGCCAGATAATACTTCAAAGTTGATGAACTTACAAGTTCAGTCTACTATTGTCAACCAGATCAAAGCACCTCAAGTGATGCCAAGTTGCAAAAGATCTGAGAACAAATAGAAAGTGGACATCAAACCGACTTCATCATCCACGAAGACGGATCTTTGTGATACGGAAGCAGATTGTGTGTACCACAAGGTTCTATTTAGGAAGAGTTGATGAAAGAAGCTCACAGCTCTCCGTACTCAGTACACCCTGTACAAAGATTTACAAAGATCTACGTTAACATTACTGGTGGTATGGAATGAAGTATGAAGTAGCCAGAAGCGTAGCCAAATGCTTGATGTGTCAGCAAGTAAAAGCTGAACATCACAGGACTGCTGGTTTACTTCAACCATTACCTATCCCGGAATGAAAGTGGCAACACATCACCATGGACTTCGTGGCTGCACTTTCTCACAGCACGAAAGGTAACGATGCAGTATGGGTTATTGTGGATCGACTCACAAAGTCGGCTCACTTCATCCCATTTCGAGTTGGCCAATCTACCGAGACACTAGAAAAGAAATACATTGAAGTAAGTCTAAATCTAAGTAAGATTTAACTCTTCATAGTGTACTATTTCTGATACCCATAAACTCATACAGGAGATAGTGAGATTATATGGAGTACCGGTTTGCACTGTCTCCGATCGTGACACCAGATTCCGATCGCAGTTTTGGCAGAGTCTGCAAGCTAGCTTGGGAATGAGTCTGAACTTCAGCACAGCTTACCATCCACAAACAGATGGACAGTCTGAGCGAAAAATTCAGATTCTTGAAGACATGCTAAGAGCTTGTATGTTAGACTTCGGAGGATCGTGGAAAGATCACCTGCATCTTGTGGAGTTCTCATACAACAACAGCTACCAAGCGAGTATTAGAATGGCACCATTTGCAGCTCTTTATGGAAGGAAGTGTCGATCACCATTAAGTTAGGACGACATCGGAGATAGGGGACTCCTTGGACCATAGATGATCGTGGCAACTGTGGATGTAGTTCGCACGATCAGGGAAAGAATGCGCATAGCCCAAGACCGACAGAAGCACTGGGCTGATGCAAAGCGCCGACACCTGGAGTTCCAGCCGGGAGATCATGTGTTCTTAAAGATCTCTCCAAACCATGGAGTAATTCGATTTGGCAAGAGAGGTAAGCTTATTCTGAAATATATTGGACCATTCGACATTCTCGAACGAGTCGGAGAAGTGGCATATCGTTTAGAACTTCCACCCTCATTGGAAGGACTGCACAACGTATTTCACATATCCAAGCTTCGAAAATATGTGAGCGACCCCAGCCACATCCTTGATCACTCCGAACTCACTATACAAACAGATATATCTTATGAGCAGCAACCTGTTGAAATTCTGGACAGAAAGATAAAGTTACTTAGGAACAAGGAAGTAAACTTGGTTCGAGTGATGTGGAGAAAAGATTCGCCAGGAAAATCAACATGGGAACGTGAAGACGACATGCGTGCAAGATACCATTTCCTATTTGTAAATTAGTTCTTATGTAAATGTAAATTTCGAGACCGAAATTTTTGTAAGGAGGGAAGAATGTAACAACTCTATTTTTATTGTACAAAAAAAATTTAAAATTAATGTACAGAATGAAGTATTTGCAAGCCTGAGTATATTTTAAGTATTATTTTTGTTTGAAAATAACAAGAAGCAACTTGTAGCTCACTGGTAAAGTTTTGCACAGCTGTGACATAGCCTCTGTATTCAAATCCCCCCAGCCACATATTATTTTTACTGATTTTTATTTTAAACTTTTTGGAAGTCCAAAGGTTTACACGTGCAATACATATAAAATGAAAAGTCACAGAAAAACAAACATATGCTAAATGTTATATGAACCGACATAGACACGTGGCACAAATCCAAGCACCAAAAGTCCACAGTGGACCGGCGAGATCGGTTGGGGAGCCGGCGCCGACGGGTGGACCGAGGGGAAAATTCCCCGTGTTGTGCACACAACACCTCTTGGCCTACCCCCACTACCCTCATACCGTTTGTTTTCTCTGTAATTATCCAGAGAATTAAAATGAAGTATTAATCCAATTTTAATGCATTTTAATTCTCTCTTCAAATCTCAAAACCCTAATTTTACCATATAAATACAACCCCATACCCTAATCCTCTTCATTCTGAAATATATTGTCAAAATTTCTCAAAATTTTCCAAGTTAAAAAAGAGTACAAGTGAAGTTAGCACTAGGTTAAGTTCCGGCAAGGATTCAAGACGATTCCGGCGACCCCGCGATTTCACGAACCCACCAACCTTTTCCCAAACCACCTCTCTCTTCTTTCAACTAGTAAGTCCCCTCTCTTCTCCTCTCTTTCTAATTTAAAAAGTTCTCTTTTCAAAACTCGTCAGAAGTGGAATTATTCCGACATCCGATTCTAAACTTATTAAAATCACAATTTTTCCTAATAACCAATCATCCATATCATTATATCTTGCTTAATAATCATGAAAAAAATATTGAGAACAAGTTTCATCTTAACAAACCATGTTATGTAACTTCTATTTGCATTTTTCGTTTAAATACCACAAACTTTACATATGACATCTTTTAAATATTTAGCTTAGCATACTTTTAGAAAGTCTCACGAAGTAATGACCTACCTCTCACATACACACATCTTGATATAGCACGATTCTCTTGAAAATAATATCTTGTGGCAAATACGACTTTTCAAATAAATACCTTAAACTATTAAAAACCGTATTTCTTTAAATTGTGTGATTACATTCTTTACGATTATGCCTTTACAACTCATTTTTGGGAATCCGATCGGGATGGTGTGGGTTACCGCACATCCTTGGGACTAGTAGAGCGAGATGCAGACCTACTCACGGAGCATACGATCTCGATGGAATTTTTATACAATTTTTAAGAAAAACGAGGATTTCTATTTAATAATAAAGAGTTATCTTTTAATAAATATATAAATATTATCAAAACACATATTTTTAAGATATTATTAAATTCCATGTTTTCTAAACAAAATAAAAAAATTACAATTTCCATGAAAATACCATCAAGAATCCATACAAGTCAACTTTACACTAAAATACCATGTACTATTCAAGCTAAGTATTTATTCACTAGAATACCTCACTTTTAAAAATTACAACCATGAAAACCCTAAATACGATAAATAAATACTTGAGATTTATTTTGAAAGTATACTAAAAATATTTTTCATAAAACCCCTTCAAATTATATTAAATTTACATTAAGGACCCTAGTAAATATAGGTTTAAGCGGGACCAATTCTCTTGAGCCTCAGGAAGCCGGCGAAAGTGGGGGCTTGCTTATTTAAGGTAGAAAACTAAAACGGGGTTATCAATGGTAATTGGCTTGGAAAAAGTCACAAATCATGTCGTCCATGTGCAGCAGTTACCGATAACTCCTAAATTTAATTCAGGACTCAAATCTGTTTAAGTGTCTGACTCAATCTGAGTCTCGGTCTAAGCTGACTACAATGCAAACATGAATCCAACCATATATCTTATTCAACATGAATCCAATGTATCAAACATGAACACTTGAACATGAATACCGAACAATACGAACATGCAACATGACTTGACTTAACCGATCCATGGCTATATCTTGAACTGGACTATATGACTATCCGTTTACATCCGAACCGTTTATATGAACAATTTATACCATGGTTTCGGCAGGTCTTATAATACAAATCATTATAATCAATACAATATTCATTACGGGGTTTTTAACGGGATAGATTGGTACGGAATGTATTAGAAGTGAAATGAGACGGTCACTATAATACAGCTAACCTGAATATCCGTGTCGTTGTCCCGTGGGTTTAACGGGGCCTTATACTCCATATGCCTTAGTCCACGGAGCAAGTTGGACTTCTCTCGTATAAACTGATAAATTCTGTACCAAACTACAAACAACTACGTTAGTATAACAAAAACAGATAAATTACCAGATCTATTCCTTTTACTTGATCTATCTCTGTTTTGGGACTTACCGAGCGATTGTTCACTGACGACATTCCTATCTCTTCTTTCTTTGGAATTTTGTCAGGAGGACCCGACTTTCAGGAGATCAAGCTCAGTCAGGAAGATTTGGAGCAGTTTTCAAAGGAGCCAGAGTTCTAGTTCATACTTGTACTTACTTTTCTTTTCAGTTCATATGCCATTGTTTAGGTATCGCTTTCCATTATTGTATTTTACTTTCCAGTTGCATGTAAAGAATCAATATAAATAAAAAGTTGTTGTTTCGTTACATCTCTTGTTATTCTTGTGTTTTACTTTTATATTGTTTATTTACGCTTAACGTATTTACTTCTGAATAAATACGTCGCGGCATCGCCACGTCTACTTTCCCGTATATTGGGAAGCGGGGCGTGACAATCTCTGTTGCAGGTTGGTGAATCTCTCCATGAAAATTTGATAAGAAAGCAGCAGCGGAATCGTGTGAAGTTTACTAGTGTTGAGAATCAAGCCGAAAAATACTCCATGTGGGAGAATGTCGAGATTGTAATGAATTTGTATCAAATTGGAGTTTGTTGAAAGTGATGCAAATTAAGGCCTAGGCCTAGGTGATGCATGTTTGATTTTTTAGATGGTGGCTGCCAACAATCAAAGTCTGCGGCTACTTTTAACATGCATGACATTATTAGGTGGTGACTGCCAAATATTAGTTCATGCATGACATTGTTAGGTGGTGGCTGTTTTTAGGTGGTGGCTGCCAACAATCAAAGTTTGAAAATTGTCCTAAGTGTTATAAAAGCAAATCAATTAAAATGGGATTATATATACATGCAGAGAAGTGAGTGAGTTATAGGATTATCACAAGAGGCAGAGGCCAAGAGAGATTTAGAAAGTAGACAGAGAGATTTGTATAGAGAGATTTGAGTGAAATCTCCTGAGATTGCTCTTGTTTGCAAACTTGATTCAAGTATAGTAGACGTTTGCAGATTCCGCTCTGCCAAAGACTACCCATACGGTGGGTGAATCTCGTTAACAAATCTATCTTGTTTGTGATTGATTACTTTCTTATTCCTGCACTTTAATTTATATTGTCTTTCGTCGTTTAATTGCGTGATTGTATTTTTTGCGTGATTTGGGTTTTTTCGCGAGCACTGTTTCGTGGATCGACTCTTCTCCCAACAGCTTCGTTCTTTTTTGAATGCACAATTAGTAATTTGGATCAAGGTGAAAGATTGCTTGACTACCGATAAACTACGGCAAGTTCATCAAACTAGCTATATGATGTTTTTCAATGGTCAAATTGAAATGCATAATTTGTTATATCATCAACTAAGCTTTTTCTCATCAAAATGCAATCGGTTATGAAGCAAACCCTGATAAAGTTTTACAACCGGCAGTCGATTTGTTTTTTTTCCCTTCGTTTGTCTTATTTCATGAACACCCCTGTAGTTTATCTTTTTTCTTAAAAACCCACCTGATTTTTTTTCATATCATGATAACCCCATGTAGTTTCACTTCGTTAGTAAATACAGTCGTTAACCCCTTGAGCAAATGAACTAACTATCACTCTCTAAAAATAACTAAACTTCATTCTTTTCTTCTCAAACACAAAGTCACTCCCCCGGTTCGTATTAGGGCATCCAAATTCCAAACTGAGAACAAGAATCTGATTAGGGGGAAAAGAAAACGAGAAATCGAAGAGTCGGACATAGAAATTTTGGTTTTAAATTGGAAGGAAAGGATAAATATGGAATAAAATTAGAACAAAATAGGTTACATGCATGAGGTATGATCTATTTGTAGTTTATCTCTTCTCAATATTTAAGGGAACCAAACCGCGCCCAGGATATTTAGAAAGCAACCGAATAAAACTACATGGCTTTATTATTGCCAAGATTCTTTCACTTCCAGAAAAAACCCTTAAAAGGTATGAAGCAATATATGCTTCTTGTTCATTAGATTAATATAATTTGTAAAAAAGAATTTGAAATCTTATTTCTAAACAGGTACAAGTACCAAGAAGTCCCCATCCCTTGGCTCAAAACCAAGCCCACTCCAATCACAACTCTCCTGCAACCAAGAAGCCCATCGAATCAAAAAAGAAGAGTGTTGCGACAGATATGATCACGAAGGCAAAACAAACGATACAGAGAAAAAACAAAACCACAGGCAAATAGAAAATACGAGAACTTAAAGGATAACTAAGCTGACACACCAGAGTTGGCTGCTGGCACAACAGGGTGGTGCCTTACCGCATCGCAGGCGCACGCGCGGTAGCATTCGTGGTGGTGCTTCAGGATTCTAATGTACTGCGTCCAAGATCAGAACGTGCTTTCCGGCGGACCACTGTCGTCCCATTCTTGAGTGAGCTGGAGCAAGAAACTCGCAAGAACCAAAGCCAGATGGCACTCACTATTCTCAACAAAGTCCTCACCGCTTCCTGCTCCGGCTATTCTACGCTATTATGGATAGTAAAATAATGGGAAAATTTGGATTCAATTGTCAACTGCTCCTATCGGAAATTAGATTGACTATGGATTCGAATTCTAATTGTTTTGTTCCGAAGCTAAGATATCCATGGAGACGGTTCGTCCTATTCAGATATTCTTCAGATATTCACGACCAAGAGATACAGGACTCCCTGACTACCGTTTGTGTTGAGAGCGAGGAGCGAACAGATGGAAGAAGCACGTGACTGCTTGACTAAAGCAGTTAGATGAAGGGCGGTGGCGAGGTCGGAGCTTTATTAATAACCAAAAGTGGAGGAGTATCGGTGTACGAATACAAATCTCTCTCACAAATAGTTCTCTCTCAAAAAACTATCTTAAAGGTATCAATCTCTAGGGTTAGAAAATACTACAATATATATAGTATACTAGAGATAAGTCTAAATAACTAATTTCCCAACTAATAAATATCCACCTTGCTTATAAATAAGTCTGAAATTGTTATCTCTTGTCCTGTAGATAAGTTTGAATCTGTTATCCCTTGACTTGTATAAGTATGAATTTATGGGAAATCAATAGGGATCGAAATGGATAGCATACACAACAAATCTCTAACTTACCTCACATTCCTACAAACTCCTCCATCAAAATTAATAATAGCTCCATCTTCACCACAAAACCCCTCAAGAACTCAAATAAGTGCAACGCACTACAATAAAGTTTAAGCAATGTTCAAACTTAACAACTGAAAGAGACTTCGTCAACATGTCGATCGGATTATCCGTTGTGCCAACCTTCTTCACAATAATCTCTTCTTTCTCAATAACTTCCTGTACAAACCAGTACTTCACGGCAATGTGCTTCGTCCTATCATGATGCATCTGATCTTTCGACAAGTGAATAGCGTTTTGGCTATCACAGTAGACTATTATTATGGTATCCTTTTGAATGCCAGGTTCTAAAAATAGTCTCTTCAACCAGATCGCCTCCTTAACGTCTGCAACAATGGCCATATATTCCGCATCCGTCATAAACAATACTACCGTAGGCTGTAATGAACTCGCCAACTAATGGCATATCCTCCGAAGGAGAATACATAACCGGTAATCGATCTGCGTCTGTCAAGATCACCCGTATAATCGGAATTACGGAATCCAACTAAACTGTCGTTCCTTCCAAACATCAACCCCACATCAGACGTAACTCGTAAGTATCGTAATATCCATTTCGCCGTCTTCTAATGGTTTTTGCCAGAAGATGCCATATAGAGACTAACAACACTAACAGCATATGAAATGTCGGGTCGTGTACAAAGCATGGCATATATTACGCTACCCACCGCACTCCTTATGGAACATTCGATATATATCTAATCTCATCCTCTGTTTGCGGTGATGAATGAGCTGAAAGTTTAAAATGAGCTGCCAACAGAGTACTTATAGATTTAGCATCTGTCATGCCGAAACGCTCCAAAATTTTCTCAACATATTGTTGTTGAGGCAAGTATAGCTTTTCTCTTCTGCGATCACGCCTGATCTCCTTACCAAGTATTTTCTTGGACGCTCCTAAATCCTTGGTCTTGAACTTGCTTTTCAACTGTTCCTTCAAAATCTTAATATCAACCATATATCTTACTGATATCAACATATCATCAACATAAAACAACAAATATATGTAAGAACCATTGGCGAGATTTTTTGAATACACACAACCGTTGCCCATACTTCTCGTAAACCTTATTTCTTTCATGAAAGAGTCGAATTTCTTATACCAACGTCTTGGTGACTGCTTCAAACCGTAGAGAGACTTCTCTAACAAGCAAACGGATCTTCTTTTCCTTCAACTTTGAAACCTTCGGACTGCTGCATGTAGATTTTCTCTACCAAATCACCGTGTAAGAATGTTGTTTTCGCATCGAGCTGCTCAAGCTCCAAATCTTTTATAACTATTAAACCGAGTAAGAAACGTATAGATGTGTATTTAACAACCGGAGACAATACATCAGTGAATTCAACTTCCCGCATCTGCGAATAACCTTTAACTACCAACCGCGCCTTATAACTCGTATCAACTGCCCCTTAGTCGCCTTCTTTCTTCTTGAAAACCCACTTGCAGCCAACTATCTTTTTTCCTCCATCAGGATTCACGGGCTTCCAAGTTTGGTTGTTGTGAAGAGACTCAATCTTTTCATTCATAGCGACTAGCCAACAAAATGTTTCATCGGATGAGATGACTTCTTTATAACCTATTGGCTCACTACTATCAATTATCTCTGCAACAGACAGCGCATATGCCACTAGGTCATCGTAAACATACATCTATGGCTGTCTAATATCATTTCTCTGTCGGTCATGAGCAAGAAAATACTCCTCATCATGGGAGTGATCATCTTGAGCTTCTTTAGACGATGGTGAAGGAGAGGTCTCTTGTGAACCCGGGCTATCACCGACCTCGATATCAACTCTCGGCTCATCCTTCTTCAAATCGTTTTCAACGGAAGATTCCTTATTATTCGGTTTCAACATAGCAGATTCATCAAATGCCACATCTCTTCTAATCATAAATTTTGGCGACTCAGGATCCGAACATCACAATCTGTCATAACCGAGAAATATACATTTCTTCGCTCAAGGATCCAACTTGCCTTCACGGCAATGTGCATAAGCAGGGCAACCAAACATCTTGAGTGTTGAATAATCGGCGTGCTTCCCTGACCATATCCGCTCCGATGTCTTACTATCTAAGGTCGTATGAGGTGACAAATTCATAATATATCATGCCATATCTACCGCTTCTGCCCAAAACTGCTTACCGAACCCTGCATTAGACAAAATGCACCGCACTTTCTCCAAAAGAATCTGATTCATACACTCCGCGACTCTGCTCTGCTATGGTGTGTAGACAATAGTATGGTGCTGAACTATCATTTCATTTTTACAGAAATTATTGAAATCTCCACCGCAAAACTCTAACTCGTTGTCTGTTTTCAGTCTCTTAATCTGCTTGCATATCTGCTTCTCGAGTAACGTCTTCCATTGCTTGAATATACAAAACACATCACTTTTGTGTTTTAAGATAAAGACCCAAACCTTACTCGAAAAATCATCAATGAAAGTAGCCAAATACTTGGCATTGCTTCCTTTAGAAGAAACTGGAGAGGATCCCCAGATATCCGAATGGATATATCTAGAGTGCATTTCGTGTTGTGCACCGCCGAACTAAAGCTAACACGCTTTTGCTTCCCAAAGACGCATTGATCACAAAACTCCAGCTTCATCACACTCTTGCCACCAAATAGACCCTGCTTCGACAACTCGGCCATACCTCTCTCACTCATATGCCCGAGCCTCATATGCCACAATCTGGTAGTTTCCGAATCCGTCATAGATTTAGATGATGAAATAGCTGCCAATCCGGAAGTCGTTGAACCCTAAAACGAATATAAAGACCCCCTTTTCAAGCCCTTCATCACAACTAGAGCACCTTTGGTTACCTTCAAAACTCTAACTTCAGCGAAAAACTATAAACCTTATTGTCGAGTGCACATAAAAAGACGAGGTTCTTCTTCAAGTCAGGTACGTGCCTGACTTCTGCTAATGTCCTCACAACACCGTCAAATATCTTGACTTGGATCGTCTTTTTGCCAATAGTTTGGAATGAGCTATTGTTGCCAATCAAAACCACTCCACCATCAACGGACTCGTGCGTGCTGAACAAATCTCTATTGGGACATGTAGTAAGAACAACCCAAATCCATAATCCACTCGTTCTTAGATCTCTATGTGTTGTCAAGGACCACAAGAAGGTCCCCTTCTCCTTCTGCTATACTCGTCTCAGCCGAAAACTCCTTCGATTTTTCTTCCTGCTTTAGCCTGTTCTACAATTTAAAGCAATCGATATTAAAGTGCCCCTTCTTCTTACAATAATTGCAGATCACGTTCTTAGCCTTTGATTTTGACCGCAACTTCTTCCTATTTACTTCCAGATCTCTCTTCTCCGCTCACCCTCAAATAAATAAACCTAACGATGAAACATCCGCTTCGGTGGAATTCAACTTTTTATTGATCTTCTCTTTGTTCATCAAATTCTCCTTGACATCCTTAATTGAAATCGTGCATCGTCCATAAACCATGATGTCATGAAAGTGCTTATTTTTGGGGTCAAAAATTACACCCCGTTGACCAATTCAAAGCCAAAGTCAACCCCAGGTAAACGGGCCCAAGTCCAGGTCAAGTGACCCCATGCCTAAGTCGAGCCCCGCAGCCGGCCTCCCCCATACCAAAGGAATAATGGTTAGAGCATAAATAGGGTTAATGTAATTCCGATGAATAAATGTAATAAAATAGGAAACAAACCTAAATTATGTAAAAGCTCATGACCTATGTGCAAAAGAAAAAAAGCACATGGCATGGGAAAGGCACATGTGCCATTTTGAAAAGCCTAAGGGGCCAAATGTAAAATGTAAAGCCTATATAAGGCATCATGATGAATGATAATAAAGAAGATTCTTCCTATATCAATTTAGGGTTTTGTGCATCCTTCTTCAAGGTTCACAACCTCCTTCTTTTCTTCTTTTCTTTTTTGAATTAAATCAAGAGTTTAACTCTTGTTTTCTAAAAAAAATAGTTTTTCACCATAAAACCTTTGGAGAGGAGTTCAAATCTCCTGTCAGGTCTCTAAAAAGGGGAGATTTTAAATCTCATCACCCCCCAAGGTCCAATAAAAAAAGGAAGAGAGAAGAGGGAGAAGGAGACCCATCCTTAAAAAAGACCTCACTTTGAGAGGATTCAAGCCTCAAAAAAGGATAAAAGGGTCCCCTTTCATCATCCAAGACATAGATCTTGGAGCTTCAAGAAATCTCTTTTGGGTTTTCTAAAATAAAAATATTCTGGGAGTTTAACTCCAAATAAAATTATTTTGAGAGTTTAACTCCAAATAAAATTGTTTTGGGAGTTCAACTCTATATAGAATCTTTGAAAGTTCAACTTCATGTTTAAAAACCCTTTTGGAGTTTAACTCCATAATAATTATAACAAAATAAAAGATAATCTTTTGAAGTTTAACTCCAAGCCAGTGGGCACCCTTCACTTCCCCCCCTGATTGTTAAATGTTTTTCCGAGTGAAGGGTTGATTCGTTTCCGACTTTGTGTAAAGAACTCAAATGGGTTGGTATTCGGAAACTTTATAAAGAACTTCACAATCAAAAAATATTTTGACCGCAATCAAACTACGGTGTCATCTGTAGTTAGTTGGTGAGTGCGGATCGTCTATAGGGAAAGCTCAATTCACTTGTATTTTGATACGTTTGAAATGAAAAGTTAAGCAACAATAAACGAAAACATGATTCAAGAATGATTTGTATTCGAGTGTCACAATTCTTATTCAAGAATCAAGAAACAATAAACAATCAAGAATCAGGGTAATCGATGATATTTCCAATCAACAATCAAGAATCTAAGAGAGGCTCGTAGGAATCGATCGGATCTTTAGACGTGATGTAATCTAAAAGATTTCGTGTTCTTGTCCTTCGAAGAATTGATACTAGATCAATGATGATCGACGAGAGTTAGGGCTTTCTTGATGAAACTCGGGTTTCATCTCTAAACCCTTGTTCTTTCGTGGATACCATTTATATTCTAGCCTCTAGCAATTTCAAGAAACGATCGGAACTCCCCAATCTCGAGCGATGTCAATCAAGAAAGCATCGCAACGAATTGGGTCGTCGATTCTTGAACTTGCTAGGGTTTACAAACTCGTGGGATTCAAGAATCGATTGAAAATTTGTTACATCATCATACTAAAGATCGTCTCGACTCCTTAACGAGCGGAGTTTTATTCACACATCACCACACAGACAATATTCAAGAATTGTAAAGATAACATGATGCGGAATTTAAAGAAAACAAGATAAAAGAATATCACCTTTATTTATCTCAACAAGTTTCGATTACATTTGCTCGAGAACTACAAGAGAATGAATCTAGTTGTTGATAGGGCGTCGCTCGGCTTTGTGAGTCGTGGATCGGCTTCGGATCGCTTGCTCCGTTGAAGATCGGCTTCGCTCATAAAGGTTGTAGGGTTTCTTGCCTAAAGGGTACTCAGGATCTTGATTTTGGCTTGGAGTAGGGTTAGGGTTTCCTTTCACAAGAGTTGTGAAGGAAGAAGAAGATGAAGAGAGAGATGGGCTAAAGGAATGAATCACACCCTCTCTTTCTAGATGTTGATGAGATTGTAAGATTTTCTAAGATTTCAATCATGTTTGATCCTTGAGTTTAGGGTCTTATTTATAGAACTCCCAAACCCTAGGTTTAGGTTTGAATTGGAAGTTTCCCTCCCAAAGTTTGTTGAGAGAGTTTGTTAGACTTTAGCTTAGGGTTTAAGCTAGGTTTTTGGGGGAAAGTTCTAGAATGATAGGCTAGTTTAGTGTAGATCAAAGTGTTTGCTGATCTGGTAGAAACCCCTGGAGTCTTCTGGAAGCTGAGATGCATTTCTGAGCAGTGGGCCCTATAAGAAGCATTGTGGGCTAAATTTGAGGTGATGATGTCATCAGTAGGCCGCGGATCCGCGGCACAAGCATGCTCTGGCCGCGGATCCGCGGCCATGTTGGAAGTTTGGAGCTTGTGGCTTCTTCTGTGGTCTTGGGCTGATGTTTAGGGCTTTGCATGATATGTTGATTTGTATTTGCTCCTTTGGATTGATACCAGATTTGAAATTGACGTATCTTTCGAGCGGTGTAATGTTCGAGCGAGCTTCTCATTTTCCTGCACAGACTTCGAAACACGGGTTGCGATATATAGAAAATATGCCATGTAATAAAATGCAGTCAATTTCCCTAGAAATGCCGGTTTTAAGGTCGAATACATGTAATCTGATATTTTGCGACCGATTTGCTAATATGTGAATTATGAATACCGTACACTTCTATATGGATGCAAATGATAAGAAAATTGCCAGTTAAAATATGCAATATTTTCGACTGATCACCCCCCTTGAGGGGAAGGGAAGCTCCTACAAAGGGAAAGCTCTTTGCTCCCTCTTATGTGAGGGGGAGGCTCCCACTCCCTCTCACGTGAGAGAAGGAAGCTCCCACTCTGTGGGAACTTCCTTTTAAAAATAAATCAAAATAAAAAATAAGTTTTGTTTTTGGAGTTTAACTCCACAATAAAAATTCTTTTAGAGAGTTTAAATCCACGTGAAATTTTTTGGAGTTTAACTCCATACAAAAACTTTTGGGGAGTTTAACTTCACGTAAAATCTTTTGGAGTTTAATTCCATAGAAAAAATTTTGGGGAGTTTAACTCCATGAAAATTTTTCTGGAGTTTAACTCCATACAAATGTTTTTGGAGTTTAACTCCTCATAAAAATTCTTTTGGAGAGTTTTAACTCCACGTAAAATCTTTTGGAGTTTAACTCCATAAAAAATATTTTTTTTGAATAAAATGGAGTTTAACTCCATATAGAAATTTTTGGGAATTTAACTCCAAATAAAATTGTAATTTGAGTTTAACTCCAAATAAAATCTTTTGGAGTTTAACTCCATAAAAAAATGTTTCTTTGAATAAAAGGGAGTTTAACTACATACAGAAACTTTTGGGAGTTTAACTCCAAATAAATTTGTTTTTGGAGTTTAACTCCAAATAAAATATTTTAGAGTTTAACTCCATAAAAAAATGTTTTTTTTATTTGGAATAAAAATAATTTAAAAAAATCATTTGTCATAAATAGAATAAATAAAATGAAATAAACATGCCCTTCTGCATTGCTTCCAAACGCCGACAGTTCACATTGAGTTCGCATGACTATTTTTATCCGTCAATCGAGATTTCTTCGCTCTAAGAGCGAGGGGTAATTAACGGCAGCTTAGTTCGCGGCTACCGGAGATTCGGATCCCCACAATCAATAAACCCCAGCCTACCTTAGGTAGGGAGAATCTGTACACGCCTGACAAGCGACTCGTATTCTCATGTCAATGGGGTGACAAAAAACACCCTACAGGTTCTGCCACGCTCGGTGGGACCTTTTCTCACCTCCCATATTTTGGGTTAAACATTCATGCTAACTCAATCAATGTATACATCGATTTCCTGTATTGAAATCATACTTCTTTGTGCAGCTTAACAGTTTCCAATTGCAATTTTTGGACGCAACAAAATTTCCCCAAAGACAAGCTCAGCTCTCAACACAGCTCCCATCTCCAACACGATGGAGATGGACGCATGGACGGTCCTCCTAGTCAGTCTCGGACGACAGTGAGAGGAGCCGCTGCTACAGTTTGGATCTATTTTGTTCATGCCAGCTAACACCATCGTAGCTCCTCAAGCTCCGGTAACAAACAAACCGGCCTCGAAATGCAGGAGGCCAAATGTGGTGATCTCAAGGGCGTCACTAACTAAACGCAAGTCGGTGTTTGAACGACTTTCCTTAGCCCCAGCTGGGGGCAAGGCCATCAATATCAACAAAGTAACAAGGCGTCTCGGGCAAGCTCCGGCAGCGTCCCTGACAACCGCTCGATCGGGTATCTTCTCTACGCTCCCCGTCAATCGATTCATGATGGCTTCTTGGGTAACAAATGCCCGCCAAACCCTCAAAATCGAGAAGTTAAGACAGAAAGGGCTCAGATACAGAGCTAATAAAAAGGCTAGGGCTCCTGCTAGGCTGAACTTCATGAGGTTCCAAGAACAGGTTACCTCGAAACAACAGTCGAATCGGCTGTAAAGCTCGCTAACACTTTTGAACCGCTGAAATTGGTTCAGAAGAATGCCATGACCTCAAGGGTCAAAAAAGCTGCGATCCGGACAGCACCACCAAAGGACCCAGTGGGGCCAACCGTCTTCAATCGCCTGTCCATTCCAGAAGAGGAAGGGTCGCGACGATGGTCCGAAAAATCAGCCGCCAAAGATAATGTCACGCCCCGCTTCCCGGTGTACGGCGAAGGGGACGCGGCAAGGCCCGCTACGTATTTACTCTGAAGTAAATACGCTAAGCGTGTCTAAGCAATATAAATAAAATGCACAAGAGACAAAATATATCAGCAACTTTATTCATTAACATTCTTTTACAGTACATGGAAAAGTAAATACATGGAATAAAGCGATGCCTAAACAATGGCATAACTGAAATAAAAGGTACTGAATGGAAAGTGTACAATGACTAGAGCTCGGGGTCTTCACTAAACTGGTCCAAGTCTTCGGCAGTGGGCTCGATCTCCGATGTGTCCAGATCCCCTGACGACATTCAAAGAAGAAAGAAAAGAGAATGTCGTCAGCGAACAGGTCGCTCGGTAAGTCCCCAAGATAAGGAAGAAATAGAATAGAAAGAATAAGAAGGTATCTTTTATAGTTGTATTATATTGATGTAATGTTGTGTTAACGATATTGTTCGTAGCTTGGTATAGAAAGATGCCAGTGTATACGAGAGGAGTCTTGTTAGACCAGAGACTACAGTGAACTGAATATAGAGTACAAGGCGTAGCTATTAAAGTTGTATTATATTGTGGTAATGTTATATTAACGCTGTTGTTTGTAGCTTGGTATAGAAGGATGCCAGTGTATACGAGAGGAATCTCTATATGCGAGAGACTAAGGGCACGTATAGTACAAGGAACCGTTTATGCCACGGTACAACAGCGACTGGATTCATGTTAGGTGTGTTAATCTTACTGTCTCGTGCCACCTTTAACACCTTCCGTACCAGTCTACCCCTTAAACCCCGTAGTGTTTTGATTGTATTGTTGTATTGTATTGTATAGATTGTATAGTTGGATGACTGACCAAAACCATGATATCAGTAAATGGATGTAACTGTATAATCATGTAAATGGAATATCTGGAGAGCCATGTAAATGGAATGCATATCCATGGTTCGGTTCGGTCAAGTTGTATAGATTGATAGATTGAATATATGGAATAATGGATTCATGGATTCATGTTGATTTGTAATATTGTAGATTGTATATTGTAAATTATACTTGAATCATATTCAAGTTATATTATTAAGAGACTCACAGTAATTTGAAGTCCTGATTGTTTTGATGTTATCGGTAACCGCTGCACATGGGCGGCAGGATTTGTGTCTTTTTCAAAGACGATTACCGTATTGATAACACCGTTGTTAAGTTGTCTACCTTAGATAGGCAAGCACCCATTTCTCCGGCTCCCTGAGGCTCAAGAGATTGGTCCCGCTTAAACCTATGTTTACCAGGGTCCTTATTGTAATTTATAAAACTTGAGGGGGTTTTATGTAAAAATACTCTTGTATAGTTTTCAAAATACACCCCAAGTATTTATTAATCGTCTTTAAAGTTGTAATGAATGTAGATTTTATTTTGTGATATTTCTAGTGAAGATATCTTATTTTCATAATAATTGGTATTTATTTGCAATATTGGTTTTGTATGAAATTCATGGTATTTTAAGGTAAATTGATTCTTGCGATTTTTAGAAAAATGTGGAATTTTTATATCATAACAAAATAGTTATTTTAATGATAAATATACATATATTTATACAAAAATAATCTTAATATATATTTTTTATATTCTAAAAATCTCATTTTCTTAAGATGTCGTATTTTAAATCTTTCGAGACCGAATGCTCCTTGCGGAGGTCTGAATCTCGCACTACTAAGCCCGAGGATGTGCGATAATCCGCACCATCCCGAACGGGTTTCCCAAAATGGGTTGTAGAGGCGCTTTGCAAAGATTTGTATAAATACTAAATCCTTTAGAAAACAGTTTTATTAAGTAAATGGTATTTAAACGTAAAAGTGCAATAAAAGTTACATAGCATGGTATTTGTTGTGAAATACCCCAAATTAGCAAAAAAATATGATTTTACAGGTTTATCATTAATTTTAGCAATATATAAAAATTTACTATAATTTTTCCATATTTTAATATTAAGGAACTAATTATCGATAACTTTTATTTATCACTATAGAATAATTACATTTATTCCTGCAAAAGTTGTCCCGGCCATGATAGTTGTTTTAAGACTTAGTTCCATATGTCCAAACATGAATCCGGGGTTGTCCGTTACCCCGCGATTTTATCATGAATGATAAATGATAAAAGTTCATTATATTAACATGGTTTAATATCGATTTTTATCGTCAAAACTCGTAAAATATATAATACAGTTAAATATTCATAATTAGCTCCTAACATATTTTTCACAGATAGATGTTGTTATGATAAAGATAACAAGATGTCAAGTGTTGAGAGATATTACCTGAAATGATCTAGAAAAATGAACTTCGGTGAACGTCGGGTTGTACGAGACAATTAATATCTTGAAGCCAAGAATTTTTCTGCCTTTGAGACTTTTCCCAGAGGATAGAGGACGTAAAGAGGAAGCTCTGGAAATGTTTTGAGAGTTTTGTGTCGAACAGATAATTTGTGGTGAATTTTAGAAGTTCGGGGCTATTTATAGGGATTTCTAGGATTAAAAAACTATTTATTTATTTATTTATTTATGCTACAGTAACCGACCAGATCCTGCCGTCGGCCGACAGATCTAAGGATCCATGTTCTCTCACGTGTGTGGGGCCCACATGAAAAATAAAATAAAATAATTTTTTTTTTAATATTCAAAAATGTTTTAAAAATGTTTTTGGCTTCTAACAATTATTTAAAAATAGTAAAAAATATTTTAAAAATCTGGAAAATTTATATAAAATGTATTTTGATATTTTTCATCTTTTGCAACCAATATAATTATTTTTTATTATTTAAAAATATTTTTAAAATTATTTTGTTGGCTTCTAGAAATTATTTAAAAATAGTAAAAATATTTTTAAAATATGAAAAAAATTATATAAAATGTATTTTGATATTTTATATATTTTAAAACCAAATTTTGTCTAAAATAGATCTTCTCATCGGTTATAAAAAATTTCCCTTCGATAAAAAAAAAACATTTAATTTCTTAAAAATTCCCAAAAATTCCTAAAAATCATATTAATTTATTTTAAACATGGAAAAATATTTTTAAAGTGTTTTCTAACAATAGAAGCAGTCAAATAATTGTTTTGACATCGAGAAAAATTATAAGATGTTTTTTTTATTACGTAACTACGGTACACAGTCGTTACAGATAAAGAGATGACTGGATATGTGGTCTACACTGTCTACATGGTGGGCACACGCAGCAAGAGCAAAGAAGGGGCCACCATATCTCAAATCCAATCTGGTGTGAATGTGGCTGCCACTTCTCAAGACCTGCCTCTTCTGGAAGGTGATGAAAACCCTTCCAGTGAGGCTGATATGCAGAGAGATCTTTCGGTTCATGAGGAGTCGTGCTCGGAAAGCGAAGAGGAGCCAATCTTCCATCCCAAGACCGCAGAGCAGCGACTTCTCCAAGAGCTCCAGAAGCATCTCAAAAACAAAGACAGAGAGATAACCAAGCTCTACTCGAAGATTGACGACTTAGCAAACGTCGTCTTACAGCTCACGGCCTAAGTTGCCTCTCAGTCGCCCAATCAAGCGCAAGGCTCTGCTCATGAACCAGGAAAAGGTGTCCAGAGGCAGCCGACGCATATTCCCTCAAATCAAATCCAAAGGTGGGTGAACCGCATGAAATTCGGCCGCATCCTATCTCGGGAAATGTCTTGACTACTGATGACAGCAACCCGCTAACGCGAGATCAAATCACAGATTTGGTCGCCAACAAAGTCAAAACATTGGTAGCCAAACCCGGAGAGCAAAAAGATGTCAGCAGTAGCGGGAGACCATATCCTTCTCGATACGATCTTGTGGAGTTTCCCACTGGCTATGTCGTCCCTAAATTTGAAAGGTTCGATGGGACGGAAAATGTGAACCGGCACATTACTCAATTTAAAGCATCATGCGCACGCACTGGGGGCAATGATGCGCTCCTTCTCCACCAGTTCGTCAATAGCTTGACCGATATTGCTTTCGATTGGTATGCAAGCATACCGGATGACTCAATCACGACATTCGCTCAAATAGAATCTATGTTCAAGCAAAGGTTCATGAGTGTCAACGATAAAATCACCATTGCCAGCCTCTTAAGGACCGAGCCAAAGAACAACGAAAGCAACATGGATTTTATAGTCCGATGGCGCAATCTCTCTGTCAAATGTGAACCACCGTTGGAGCAAGACCAATTCGTCAATTTCCTCATCGGAAATCTCGGTACCTGGATGAATCTTTTTCTATGTACCACAAGTCTCAAGAAGTTCCAAGAACTGACCAAGAAAGTTCAAATGTTGAAATGCTCAAAGCAGGATTCTTCCTCAGATTCCCAAAATAACAATAGATCCTGGAGAAATCGAAAGGATGGTAATAACAAAGGCGGAAATTCCGATGATGTTGAATTTTTCAACACTTCGGCTAACCGAAATAAGCGAGGGATGAGCGGGCCTAATGCCAACCAGCTTTGGAAGCCAATGTTGGGAGAGGGAGGAGAATCGCCTTTGAAAGAGAAACTGGATAAGGTCTATTCCTTAAGAAGGGACAAAGTCAACAATATATTCAAGGACGCCCTAAGAAACGGTCTACAATTGCCAGAATCAGAGAGACCGCAAGAAACGAATATGACCGACGACCCTAAATATTGCCCATATCACAGAGTGATAGATCATGCCATTGAGGACTGCTTCGTCTTCAAAAATTAGGTCGAAAAGCAATATAAGGCAAGAGAGATAGAACTGTCTAAAAGCGTGCTAGCGAACAATCAAGATGCGACCGCTAATTTCATACAAACGGAGACCGAAGCCCTTCGAGAATCTGCTGCTCTTAATCGTCTGCCTTTCTTGGAAAGGAGCGGGCCATGGCAACAAGCCCAAAGCCCAACGAGCAACATTACTAATGAAGAGGTAGTAGACGGGTACTCAATCCATACGATCTACATGGTGGAGCCCAGAAGAACAAGTGCCCCTATGCCTCATTCCCGTGACGATGACGTGGCTATTGCTACCCAGTATCGGCTCGGTCTAAATGATGAAGAGCCAGCTTAGGCCATTAAGCCAAAAGGGCCCATGGTTCCTGCAGAATCGGGCTCAGGCAGTAAGGATGACCCGGTCATCATACCCGGAACTATAGAGCAAGTATTATTCCAATGCCTTCAAAAGCAGCTTCAGGACAGAGACGAGAAGTTGGCCAAGGTCCATTCCAAAATCGACGAGCTGGCAAATGCCGTGGCAGATCTCACGATCCAAATTGTCCGATTGCAATTGTAGCAAAATCAAAATTTGGTTCTTGAGCCAGGGATTGATACCCTGAAATAGCCAACCGATACCCCCTCCAGCCCAAGAGCGGACCACCTTTGCGAAAAACGGCCGCGATCCGCCTCCGGTCCCTCTGATACATACACTGAACGTGGTAAGCGGACAGTAGGCGAACCAAAAATCGATCGGCCTCGAGGACCAATTTCAGGAAAGGCACCTGCTCTAATGGAGAGAAGGAAGAAAGTATACTCCTTCAGGAGGATCGAAGTCCGCAAAATATTCAAGGACGCTTTAAACAACGGTTTGCAACTGCCTATTCAGAAGAGGCCACATGAAATGAACATGACCGGCAATTCTATATACAGCCCATATCATAAACTGGTGAGTCATACCATTGAATACTGCTATGTTTTCAATGATTGGGTGGAGAACCAATACAAAGTAGGGAAAACCTCACAGTCCTCGGATATACCGGCAAGCCACAAAGTCGCGGTCATCAACACGGCTTTGCCAAGAGCAAAGCTCGAGGAGATGTGATAAGCAAACACAGATGACCCAGACATTGTTAAACTGGGAACAGTCGACCACCACGTCGTTAAATTGGGAACAGCTGACCACCACGTCATTAAACTGGAAACATTCGACCCCTAAGTCGTTAAACTGGGAGTGTAAAAAAATTGTAAATAAAAGAAAAGCCGAAATGATGGGGCAGCCGCAAATAAATAGCCGAAATGATAGGGCAATCGCGACTTTCGCGACAAGAAAAACTGAAATGATTGACCAATCGCGGTGGTTAAAAATAAAATAAAAACTCCAAAGGCGAATGATGAGTCACTCTTGGTACCATTCCAGTGTTAGCGATGCATACGCCAACCAAAATCCAAACCCCCAAATTCCTAAACGGCGAATGATGAGCCGCTCCTGGTATCATTCCAATGTTAGCAATGCAGACGCCAACCAAAACCCAAATTCCAAAAATTCTCCCAGCCCTACGGCCAGTCCCCAAATTGACTACCGTATACAATCCACGGGCTCAAATAACCCTCATCACACCCATGTCTCACCACAATCACCAGTCCCGTAGCCGGTCTCCACGCATAAAATTATGCTCTATTTAGGAAGACCCGCTCATGTGTCCCTACGATACATGAGGAGAACAAGCCTTACGAGATCCTCTCGAATCGTAAGAAAACACCTTCGTGGGATCCTTAAGACTCACAAAGGAAAAACATACTTGGGGGTCCTCACGATTCCTAAAGAGAAAATACACCTATGAGATCCTTTCGACTCGTAGGGAGAAAATGCTTTTATGGGACCCTTACGGCTCATAAAATTGAAAATCCTTAGATGATAGAGACCTAAACCTGTCTCCTAAGCCATCGCTCCCAAACAGGAAAAGGCAAATGATGAATTTCTCCTGGCACTTGTGCTCCAGTGTTAGCAACGCTGATGCCGACCCCAACCCCAAAAATTCTAAACTTTCGATCCAATAGACCCCTAAGTCATTAAACTGGGAACAGATGACCCTTAAGTCGTTAAACTGGGAACGAGAGAAATCCCCTCAGGAAAATGATGATTCGCTCTTGGTACCATATTCCAGTGTAAGCGATGCTGATGCCGAGCCAAAAGCAAATGATGATTCACTCCTTGTACCATATTCAAGTGTAAACGGTGCTGATGTCGAACCAAAATCCCCAAATCCTCTCATGGCAAGTGATGATTCGCTTCGGGTGCCATATTCTAGTGTAGCGATGCTGGTGATAACCCAAATCCTATGTTCTTCATGGAAAATGATGATTCGATCCTGATACCATATTCCAGTGTAGCGATGCTGACGCCAAACAAAAACCCAAATTCCAAGTCTCAGGCTCAAAAGCCCCGCTGAACGGATAAGAAACTCCCAAATCAAATAAAAATAAATCAACAATCCCAAATCAAATCAAATCAAATCAACAATCTCTACGTCGGAATTATGTTTCGTCTTAGAATGTACCCCGTGTCGAAATCATGCTTCGCCTCAGGATATATGCCTTCCCTGCCAGAATTATGCTCCTTCTCGGAATCAAGTCAACCAGCGACACTCTGTGTCGGGGACAGGTCAACCAGTGACACTCCGTGCCGGGGACAAGTCAATCAGACACTCCGTGCCGGGGACAAGATAACCAGCGACACTCCGTGCCGGGGACAAGTCAACCAGCGACACTCCGTGCCGGGGAAACTTCAAACAGACACTCCGTGCCGGGAAAAGTCAACCAGCGACACTCCATGCCTGGGACAAGTCAACCAGCGACACTCAGTGCTGGGGAAACGTCGACCAGACACTCCGTGCTGGGGACAAGTCAACCAGTGACACTCCGTGCAGGGGAAATGTCAAACATACACTCTGTGCCGGAGACAATTCAACCAGCGACACTCCATGCCGGGGAAACGTCCACCAGCGGCACTCCGTGCCGAGGACAAGTTAACCAGCGACATTCCGTGCCGGGAAAACATCAAACAGAAACTCCATACCAGGGACAAGTCAACCAGCGACACTCCACCTCGGGGATACGTCGACCAGCGACACTCCGTGCCGGGAAAACGTCAAAGAGACACTCCGCCTCGGGGACACTTCGATCAACGACACTCCGTCTCAGGGATACGTCAACCAGCGACACTCTGTGTCGGGAAAACGTCAACCAGCGACACTCCATCTTGGAGACACGTCGAGCACCGACCGTCCAAGTCGCAAAAAGGGTAGTATCAACCTTCTTGTCGGAATTATGCTCCGCCTCGAAATCATGTCAACCAACAATCTCTGCGTCGGAATCACGTTTCGTCTCAGAATGTACCCCGTGTCGAAATCATGCTTCGCCTCGGAGTATCTGCCTTCCCTGTCGGAATTATGCTCCTCCTCGGAATCAACCAACAACCTCTGCGTCGGAATCATGTTTCGTCTCAGAATATACCCCGTGTCGAAATTATGCTTCCCCTCGGAGTGTTCGCCTTCCATGTCGGAATCATGTTTCTTCCTGGAATCAACCTCTGCATCGAAACTATGTTTCATTCGAAATATTTACCCCTGCGCCGGAATTATACTCCGTCTCAGGATATACTAGAATTATGCTCCGCAAATCGGAATGATACTCCGACCCCCGGAATTATGCTCCGCTCTTCGGAATGATGCTCTGACCGTGGAATTATGCTCTGCACATCGGAATGATGCTCCACCTCAATGTCAGACTTCTACGAAACAAGATCCATCAATTTCATGCACACTACTCATACACACGGTATGCATTTATTGATGGGGGCACTTTGTTGGGGTCAAAAATTACACCCCGTTGACCAAGTCAAAGTCAAAGTCAATCCCAGGTAAGCGGGCCCAAGTCCAGATCAAGAGACCCCATGCTTAAGTCGAGCCCCGCAGCCGGCCTCCCCATGCCAAAGGAATAATGGTTAGAGTATAAATAGGCTTAATGTAATTTCTATAAATAAATGTAAAAAAATGGGCAACAAACCAAAATTATGTAAAAGCTCATGACCTGTGTGCAAAAGAAAAAAATCGCATGGCATGGGAAAGCACATGTGCCATTTTGAAAAGCCCATGGGGCCATATGTAAAATGTAAAGCCTATATAAGGCATCATGATGAATAATAACAAAGAAAATTCTTCCCATATCAACTTAGGGTTTTGTGCCTCCTTCTTCAAGGTTCACGGCCTCCTTCTTTTCTTCTTTTCTTCTTTTGAATTAAATCAAGAGTTTAACTCTTATTTTCTAAATAAAAAAAGAAATAGTTTTTCACCATAAAACCTTTGGAGAGGAGTTCAAATCTCCTGTCAAATCTCTAAAAATGAGAGATTTTAAATCTCATCACCCCAAAGATCCAATAAAAAAGAAAGAGAAAAGAGGGAGAAAGAGACCCGTCCTTAAAAAAGACCTCACTTTGAGAGGAGTCAAGGCTCAAAAAAAGAGAAAAAGGTCTCATTTCATCATTCAAGACATAGATCTTGGAGCTTCAAGAGATCCCTTTTGGGTTTTCTAAAAATAAAAATCTTTTGGGAGTTTAACACCAAATAAAATTATTTTTGAGGTTTAACTCCATATAAAATTTTTGGGAGTTCAACTCCATATTTAAAAACCTTTTTGGAGTTTAACTCCGTAATGATTATAACAAAAAAAAAGATAATCTTTTGAAGTTTAACTCCAAGCCAGTGAGCAACCTCCACTTTCTCCCCACGTGAAGAGAAGAAAAGCTCCTACAAAGGGAAAGCTCTTTGCTCCTTTTCATGTGAGGGGGAGGCTCCCGCTCCCTCTCACGTGAGAGAAGGAAGCTCCACAATAAAAATCAAAATAAAAAAAAAGTTTTGTTTTTGGAGTTTAACTCCACAATAAAAATTCTTTTGGGGAGTTTAATTCCACATAAAATCTTTTGGAGTTTAACTCCATACAAAAACTTTTGGTGAGTTTTAACTCCACGAAAAATCTTCTGGAGTTTAACTCCATACAAATGTTTTTGGAATTTAACTCCATAATAAAATTTCTTTTGGAAAGTTTTTACTCCAAGTAAAATCTTTTGGAGTTTAACTCAATACAAAAACTTTTGGGGAGTTTAACTCCACGAAAAATCTTCTAGAGTTTAACTCCATACAAATACTTTTGAGAGTTCAACCCTATAAAAAAATCTTTTGCAGTTTAACTCCATACAAAAACTTTTGGGGAACTCCACGAAAAATCTACTGGAGTTTAACTCCATACAAATACTTTTGGGAGTTTAACTCCAATAAAAAAATTCTTTTGGAGTTTAACTCCATATTTTAAAAATCTTTGGGAGTTCAACTCCATATAAAATAGATCTATTTTGAAGTTTAACTTCATACAAATGCTTTTGGAGTTTAACTCCATAAAAAAAATCTTTTGGAATATAACTCCATTAAAAAAAGTCTTTTGGAGGCCTGCTCCCTCTCACGTGAGAGAGAAGGAGCTCCCACTAAGTGGGAACCTTTCCCCCCACGTGAAGGAGAGCCTCCCACTTTGTGGGAGCCTGCTCCTTCTTAAGTAAAGAAGAGGGAGCTCCCACTAAATGGGACATTCCCCCCTCGAGGGGGAGGTTCCCATTAGGTGGGAGCTCCCCACTCTCCCTCACGTAGGGGCCCCTCACATGAGTGGAGGGGGGCTTCCCCCTTTTTATTTCTTTTTTTTTCTTCTTTTCTTTTTTTTTTTATGTTTTATTTTGGAGTTTAACACCATGCAGAAACTTTTGGGGAATTTAACTCCATGAAAAATCTTTTGGAATTTAACTCTATCCAAATATTTTTGGAGTTTAACTCCACAATAAAAATTCTTTTGGGGAGTTTTAACTCCACGTAAAATCTTTTGGGGTTTAACTCTATACAAAAACTTTTCGGAAGTTTAACTTCACGAAAAATCTTCTGGAGTTTAACTCCATACAAATGCTTTTGAGAGTTCAACTCTATAAAAAATATCTTTTGCATTTTAACTCCATACAAGAACTTTTGGGGAGTTTAACTCCACGAAAAATCTTCTGGAGTTTAACTCCATACAAATGCTTTTAGGAGTTTAACTCCAATAAAAAAATTAGAGTTTAACTCCATATTTTAAAAATCTTTGGGAGTTCAACTCTATATTAAAAAAATCTATTTTGGAGTTTCACTCCATAAAAAAAATCTTTCGGAGTTAACTCCATTAGAAAAAAGGAGTCTTTTAGAGCCATGCTTCCTCTTACGTGAGGGAGAAAGAGCTCCCACTAAATAGGAAGCCTCCCCCCTCCCTCCATGAAGAGGACAGTCCCACTTTGTGGGAGCCTACTCCCTCTCACGTAAGGGAGAGGGAGCTCCCACTAAGTGGGAAGCTTTCCCCCCTTTCACGTGATTGGGGGCTCCACTCTTCTTCGCGTGAGGGTGGCTCCCACTATGTGGGAGCCCCTTCTCCCTCATGGGAGTGGAGGGGGGCTTCCCCTCTTTTGCTTTTGTTTTTTCTTTTTCTTCTTCCATATTTTTCCTTTTTTTATGTTTATTTTTTGGAGTTCAACACCATGCAGAAACTTTGGAAGTTTAACACCAAATGAAATCTTTTGAAATTTAACTCCATAAAAAATGTTTTTTGAATAAAAGCGAGTTTAACTCCATACAGAAACTTTTGGAAGTTTAACTCCAAATAAAATTGTTTTTGGAATTTAACTCCAAATGAAATCTTTTGGAGTTTAACTCCATAAGAAAAAATGTTTTTTGGAATAAAAAGGAGTTTAACTCCATACATAAACTTTTGGGAGTTTAACTCCAAATAAATTTGTTTTTGGAGTTTAACTCCAAATAAAATCTTTTAGAGTTTAACTCTATAAAAAAATATTTTTTTTATTTGGAATAATAATAATAATAATAATAAATTCATTTGTCACAAATAGAATAAATAAAATGAAATAAACATGCCCTTCTGCATTACTTTCAAATACCGACAGTTCATATTGAGTTCGCATGACTATTTTTACCCGTCAATCGGAGATTTTTTCGCTCTAAGAGCGAGGGATAATTAACGCAGCTTAGTCCACGGCTGCCGGAGATTCGGATCACCACAATCAATAAACCCCAGCCTACCTTGGACAGGAGGAATCTGTACACACCTGACAAGTGACGCGAATTCCCATCTCAATGGGGTGACGAAAAACACCATACACTTATAAGTGAGTGTCAATGAACACAACAAGAAAAGAGTTTGATCTTCATCATCAATCTTAATGTCGATCTTACCCAGATCCGTATTAATCGCATTACACTAACATGCGAAGTGTGTAGAGACACTGTTTTAACAGGAGTCTATCGTGAAAGAATTGTTTAAATATAACTTCTCTAATTTCTGCTACAAATTTGACACCGTTTTTTCCACCAAAACTTCTTGCAAAATTTCGTTCATCAGACATAACTGGATAGCCGTGGGGGCCTTTTCATCCATCTCCATCCAAGCTTCCTCTGTCATAGTGGAAGGCTTTACATTCTTCTCTAGAATCGGTTTCTTCAAATTGTTTTGAATCAAAACGGCAACTATACGGACTTGCCATAAATTGAAACTCATATTTCCATCAAAATTCTCGATATCGAACTTTATGATTGTCGGAAACACGATGTGGGATCAAATCAAAATACCTTGAGTACTAGAAAACCCTAAAACTTCAAAATCACGATATAAGAAAGCGGAGAAGAGCACGTAGTTATCATTACCCCACCGTTAACCTAGATCACAAAATTAAAAACCTAATGGTTCAACTAAATATCCTACAATAACGTAACATTAATAGCTCTGATATCAATTTGTTGTGACAAATACGACCACAAAGACAAAACAAACGATATACAGAAAAAACAAAACCATAGGCAAATAGAAAATACGAAAACTTACTAATTAGACGAAGGTGAAGCTTTATTGATAATCAAAAGTGAAGTACAAACGGTGAACAAATACAAATTTCTCTCACAAATAGTTCTCACTCAAAAAAATATCTTAATGACATCAATCTATAGGATTACAAAATACTACAATATATATATATATATATATATATATATATATATATATATATAGTATACTAGAGACAAGTCTAAACAAACTAATTTCCCAACTAATAAATATCTACCTTTCTTATAGATAAGTTTGAATCTGTTATCTCTTATCTTGTAGATAAATCTGAATCTGTTGCTCCTTACCTTGTAGATAAGTCTGAATTTATGGGAAATTAATAGGGATCGGAATGGTAGTCATTCACAACAAAGAGCATAACAAACCCTAAACTCTCATTCCTCCTCTCTTTAACACTTAACACAAAAGTTCGAAGGCCTAACAAACATGAGAAAGATCATCAAGAAGAAGTACTAGCCATAGACGAAACCAAGATCGAAACCGGCGAATACATTAAGTTCGACGTGTACATCAACGTACTAGACCATGAAGGGATGGAGCCCGAGGCCAGCAAGTTAGCAGGGCCGGAGCTTGTGAATGTGCCACGCAACCATAAGAACATGAAGAAGATGAAGGGGATGACTAAGTTGAGGTTTGGGATCAGTGACTTGCTTGAGGATATCGATGTAGAGGGTGATGAGAGTTTAATAATTAATTAGAGTGGTGCCTAGAGGTGGGAATGTGAAAATTAGAGGGATCAAGTTTGAGTTCTCTATCTGAAAACTATATGGTAGTAATTTGTTAATAATTGGTTGAATAAAATTGTTTGTTTCGAAATAAATTTATTTTATCTCAATTAGATAAGTGCATTTATATTTCTGTTTACGGGTCGTTTGGTTGGATGAATGTACACGGAGGCACGAAATGAAAAATGGGAACTAAGATATTGTTTTCACTGTTTGATGCACAATATGTAACATAAACAGAAATTACGGTAAGTAGTACAGCTAAGCAAATGTTAGAATTATAACCATGTGCAACAAAGAAATAGAGGTCATATGAGCATATTCATGAGCAATATGTACATGAGGCCGGTTCTACAAGTGTTGTGCGATCAAAAGGAAGCTCTAACACACTATCTCTGAGAGAGCAGTCTCAGCGTATCATGAGTGTTGATAAGAGACAAGCTTTACAAGTTAACTGTACGGTTCACCAAAAAAATGGAAAAAAAAAAGATAAGAGTATTGAGATATGTGGGATTTATAGTCTCACGTTAGAAAAACTAAGAGAAATATATGGGTATAAGATATAATTGGGCCCCTCTATGAAAAGTCTTAAGTCTATTTAGATGAACCCCGATTATATTGAAAAGCATGTGCACTCTCTCAAATATAATTACAACACTCTTCAAATATTAAAAATAACATGCACAATAATAGCTAAGTCTACGACTAACAAATAGAAAGAAACGTGTTGGTCTCACCCACTTGCGAATGGGATCCGCTCCGGTTCCTCTAATTTTTGAGCTACAGCCGCAGCTAATATACTTATGCATGGCCACAAGTACATTTTAGTCCAAGTATTATTCTTTTATGTTTTTGGAGCAAATTCGTGAGTCCTTGGGTCCTTACGTGTGTTGCATGTTTGTGCGTGTTGTGCGTAAGTGTGTTGTGTGCTTACGTTAGGACTTACTGCTCAGTGCCAAAAAAATACATTTTATGTTTTAATTATTTACGGAATATGTGTAAAGCGATTAATATTGGACTTAAATAGATTATTTTATCTTTTCTCTTTATTAATCATTTCATTTAATTCCAACTAATTTTTTCACTTAGAGACCTTTGTGCCATTATTCTCAACTATCTTAACTACGTGCATTTCTTCTATATTTGAAACTGTTTATGCATCTTATGATTTCTTTTCGAGAACGTTTATGCATCTTATGTTTATATATGAAACTTCTCTCAAGTTTAATTGTTTTTCTCCTCCAAATTAAGTAACAAAAGATTTGTGCTTTAAAGTTGAAAATTGGTACCTACTTAAAAATTTACCATATATGTAAAGCATAGCAAAAATACATTAGGAACATGCTAATTAATATACAAACTTACATGCATAATTGCATAAGTCAACATGTATACAAATCCCAATTATTAATTATAGATGAAGAGGTGCATTAATATTAATTATTACCAAAAATAATTTTATCCCCTTCAATTAAACTATTTTCTGTATCTTTTGGAATAATTATGAAAAATAATAGATTGATTAATCTAGAAATAATTATCATCGATCACAAATGATCAGTCTATAAAGATTTTATTTTTATTTATGCTAAAAAGACATTATGGAAAGTAACAAACTCATTGTCTAATTATAAATGATATTTTACCATAAATATATAGTCACTAATTGATTGATCTCTTCTACAAAAATTAATTAGGGCAGCTAATGATTACACTCCAATAATGTATATAAACGCATACAAACCCCCTCTTCTCCCCTTCATTCATTCATCTCTAAACCAAAAAAACCTCAATACACTGAGATCATGGTAGGAAAGACCCAGCGAAAGCCGAGTATCGGACGCCAAAAGATCGAAATAAAGCGCATCGTACTCGAGGAAGCGCGCCAAGTGTGCTTCTCCAAGCGCCGATCGGGCCTCTTCAAGAAAGCCAACGAGCTGTCCGTCCTCTGCGGGGCCCACGTAGCCCTCGTGGTCTTCTCCCCGGCCGGCAAGCCCTTCTCCTTCGGCCACCCCTCCGTCGACTCGGTCACCCACCGCTTTCTCAACAACGATAACAAGGCCGCCGCCGGCGGCTTCAACAACAAAGCGAACTACGAGTCTTCTCATCATCAACAAAGGAGTAGCGCGATTGTTAGAGAGCTCAACGGGAAGCATGAGGAGTTGATGGGGATGCTAGAGATGGAGAGGAAGAAGAAGGCGGAGCTCGAGAGGACGTTGAAGGGGATGTGGATGGGAGATGATACCATAGAGGGTGTCGAGGATTTGGAGAGCCTTGAATGGTTTGAGAAGAGGTTGGAGGAGACGAGGAGGGAGGTTAATGAGGTGATTGTGATGAGGAGTTCTTCTTCTAGGGAAATTATCAATAACTACCCTAATTGCCCTAGCCTTGAGCTTTGCATGCATCCTAACTTGATTGGTTGTGGCTATGGGGGTTTTGGTAATTTTGGTAAAGGGGGAGGTGAGGGCCCACCTTTGCTTTTGCCTCCTCCAATGGCAAGCACAAGCACAAGCTCAAGCACTAGCACTAGATTTAGAGGGAATGGTTGTAACGTTCCTTTATTGTATTATGACACCCCTTGGTGTTAGGGTTTTATTAGGTGTTTGGTTTTTGTTTTTAGTTATTCAATAAGCGAAGTAAATAAGTATGGTTATTTTATCAAAGAGCTTCCTCTTGCTTTGTTGTGGGGTCCTTCATTATCTTTTTAGGGTGTTTTAATTTCTTTATTATAATCTTATTATTTAACAATATTTTGTTGCAATAATGATTATTTCTTAGGTTTGCAAGTTGTTGTGTTTATTGTAAGATATGTTCATTTATTTTGAAGGATTTCATTAATATTTTAGAAGGTTAGGTTCGGGTAAATTTGTAAATAAAAGAAAGAGGTATCATTAATTCTTGTATAAAAGGGTATAGTTAATACTAAGTTCTTGTTTCTCAATTCTTGTTTGAAGGATACTTTATTAAGCCAAATCTCTAAATCTAATAATTTGTGAAATATTATAGTATCATTCCTCTCAAGTGTTTTCATTTTAAAATGATGAGATATTCAATTTTGCATTTTTCAGTATATTTGTAATGATGGGATATTCAATTTTGCATTTTTCAGTATGTGTGTGTGTGTGTGTATAGCTAGAATGTAAAAAAGAGAGCGTCTCTATATATAACGCTAATGGCGATGGCTAGAATGTAAAAAGGAGAGCGTCTATCTCACCAATTCATAACACGGAAATCTTTTATTAAAGTTAAATTAATAGAAAAATTTATAAAAAACAATTTAACTGAAGGACATCAAGTTCATCAATTCATAATTTTGAGGGGAAAATCAAATATTTAAAATAGAACAATAAGAAAATCTTTTAATTTAAGAACTGCTATCTCATCAATTCATAATTTGGGAAAACCATATATCAAATATTTTCGGATCATATCGAATCTTTAAAATTCTCAATCAAAAGCAATCAAAAATCTTTATTATCTAAAGTTATTCTTTTAAAATTTTCTCAAATCTTTTGTTTATGATATTAATATATACACACGTGCACAGCGCTAATAGTGATAGTTAGGGACGTATACGGATCTGGATAATCCAAGCAGACTCTCTGTATCCATTACTGATTTCTATAACATGCAGATAGTTATTTTCATTTCCAACAAGAATCATATCTATATCTGCCAATAGCTCCCGTTCCTTATCCACCGCAAAAAATAGTAATTTTTGGTTTTATTGACAATATTACCCAACATTCATTCAATATTCGTATCATATCCAACTTTCACCAAAATATGGATAGTGGTTTTTATTTTCCTATAATTATGCATATCCATGTTCGAAACTGTTGAGGATTGCCGGATACGGATATAGTAACACTTTTATTAGATGCCTTTACATCTATAGTGCTAGCGAGAAAAAGAAACAATAGAGAACAGGGATTTTTAGTAAAAAAATCCCTTCATACTTTACTAATTACTAAAAAGCACCACATACTTCGTAATAACTTAAAAGACCCCATATATATTTAAATTGCACTGGAAAAAAAACCATAGTTGGTTTTCCATTCAAAGTTATCATCTAGTTAAGGATATGGAGCTTGAGTTGTTCTCTTGCATTTTAGGTATTTAAGTAGGTTTTTCTCCAACTATAGAAAGCAATATTTTCGCATAGTTGAAAATTGGGATTTAAAACAACTAAAGAATTACTTTCATTTTGAATGAGATTGTCCACTAATTCGAAACTTACAATTAAAAAGATAATGGAACTCGACAAGCCTGTTGTTGGAGAACGTTGAGGAAGACCAGCTGTTTCCATGATCAATTTGAGAGATCTTTGATCGAAAATCCAACCCTAAAGCCAATTTAGAAAAAAAATTGAGAATTTTGTTAGAGAAAAAGGGCCAGGGGTTTTGAGACCCTATCCCAATACTCACCGTTAGTCCTTCTCTGACAGGGTAATGGAAGATACCAAAAAGTTTTCTTTTTGGCCTATTAGGAGGAGCTTTCTGGTGCAATTTAAATGTATAGGTTTTTTAAGTAAATATAAAATATAGTAGGCTTTTTAGTAATTAGCCAATATGAGTGGGTGTTTTAGTAAAATGCTCTAAAGAATATCATTGAAAAGTTGTTCTATGGGGGTGTTTGATGGATTTTTTAACTCTATTTTTATGCTTCTTGATAGATATATATGCATTTTGACGGAATATCACAATGTATTGTTGTACTTAGATTTTCTAAAATAATTGATACATCTGATGCCTTCCAAGGTATATAAATCATGGTTGATACAAAAATCTCTCTAGGAAAATTTATTCCATGTGCATCCCGGAAAAAAAAGAGAAGATATAGAAATATGGGACCACCCGCTGCCCGAAACTCCCTCCTCTCACTCATCCCTGGCCGGATGTATTACATCCGACACATCGAATAATTCCTTCCCTTGAAGGGATTGAAGTTGACATATGAATATGGAAAGTTCTATATCTTCTTCTCTCACATATAAAAACCTAGCCAAAAATCACCAATAAATCATATCAATTACCAAAGATCTTGTCCAAATTAATTATACATATCAGACGGATCAGATATTTCCTAAAAAATTCAAGCATATATATTTCAAATTGGTTTCCATCAAGAAATAGAGCAAGGATAGAATTATATATAATCAACACACAAAAAAATATCACAGACCAAAGAAAATGCCAAAGGAAAGGTTTATAGTACAATTCAAACCAAAGAAAATGCCAAAGGAAAGGTTTATAGTACAATTCAATCCGGTCGCTAAATTTCGTAAATTTCTCTTATTTATTACGCAAAAACTTGCTAGCTTGCGAAGCCAGGACAACCGCTTTGGCATCCGAGCTACTCATCAACCACTCCCTCTCCGCTCGTCTTCTATTTTGCCTCGCATTCTTTGCTCTCTTGGGAGCCAGCCGAGCATCCCTTTCCAAAAACGCAAGCCTAAATCTCTCGGCCATTGGAATTTCAGGAGCATCACTGACAGTAGAAATGTGCTGAACTTGTGCTTTTCGGGCATTACCGACGGAGACTGCCCAGGTTTTTGGGTCGATGTCTTCTACTATGAAATGGTCAAGTGCGATTGAGGATAATGCTTCGGTGGGGACTTGTAGGCCTCGTAAGCCGATGGGTGATGGCTTTGGGTTGAGTATGATTCGGGGGCATTCGGTGGCCAAGATGGATTTTGAAGTTTCATCTATCTTTGGCTGTGGAAAATTAAAAGGAACAGGAGTTGTTACTTATACATTTGTTTGTATGTGTTATTAAAGTGTAAACTTGTTAAAGTTAGTTTCTTGTTCTTGTTTCCGGTACCATTGCATCACCGGATACTAATGTCATATATCAACGATGGGAATTGGTTATGGGTCAACAAACCGTCAGTTCAAGTTCCTTGGTGCTACCTAAAGAGCATAGCCCTACAGTTAAAGTCCTCTCCCAAGTGAAAGATCGCCATTTGGATTCCTAAGTAAGGGTTGATTCAAGTGTGTGTGTGTGAGAGAGAGAGAGGGAGGGGGAGAGAGAATTCAATTCGTCATATATGGGAATTTCTAATATGCATAAAATAAAATAAAAACTAGAAATTAGAAACATGGAAAGAATTCATAGAAAAGTTCAATTTCAGAGCATTTTACATAATGAGAACCTACCCATACTAGCCAACGTAAGGATGGTGCGCCCTTGCCGATGTCGACGCTATCCAATTCCTCCCAAGAGTCTCCTTCAATATCATTTAGTTCAGGCTTCAAGATATTCAAAGAGGCACGAGCCGTGAAATCACTCCTTGGGCTTCCTCTGCAATAACCGCATTTAAGCTCTGTTCATATCCTGTTATATAAATGCCGATTTCTAGTCAAGCAGCAATCTTCATGCCACATAACATAATCATGCAAAGGAAATAAGAAACATGCTTAATATACCAAAAATAAAAACTAGTGGTCTTGGGGAAAATAAAAGGATTAGAACTGAAATGACAAACCAGTTTTACGAATACATAGTTAACAAAAAGCTTCAGAGAATTTACTAACAGAACAAGTTTAACAAAATAACAATTTGGTTAAGCAATAATCTTCATGCCACTAACAAATTTTGATATACAACCTAATAGTTTTCAAGATTGAATGATAAGTAAAATTTCATTCATGGATATTTTGGTGAACAACAAGTCATAGTGGAAACTACATTCAAGACATTTGACCCAAAAAAAAAAACATTCAAGATAGGCAAGTATAGAAAATGCATACTGTATCATACAACATACCCAAATCTCAATATCTCCAAGGATTGGCAGTAGTGTATGAGGGACGAGACACCATCAACAGTGATCTTATCACACCGGCTGCAGAATAAACAACCAATTAGCAGTTACTTAAAATGATTGATGTCGGAAGTATATTTTACTAGACATATAAAGCTATGGAACGAAATAAAATAATAAGAACAATCAGCTAGCAAAAATGGTGTTATCAAGTGTGATGGGATCTAAGAATTGAAGAATATTAACTGAATAAATAGTAAAAAATAAATAAATAAAGTTTTACAGAACTCAAAAACAATCCTGAACTGCATCTGGGAAGATATAAAAAGAAGTTAGAAAAAAAATAACTGTTGGTTGACTAAAGGTCCCTTAAAAGCGTCATAGAATTTGTTTTCTTTTTACTTTGACCTTCATTTATACCTTATATCAACAGCACGTAAGTTAGAACACATCTCCGCTGCTTTCATAAGTCCAAAATTGCTGACATCAGAACCAGATATGTCTAGAACATTCCAAGAACTTTCCGCAAGAGCAAGAAGGATATCGTCATTCAATAACTGTCTCCTCCTCGCAATAGCCGCCATTGCCAACTGCAAATTCAATATCTCATATGTGAATATTTATAATCAATAGTATCAACTTAATGACAAATATTAAACGCCTAAAAGACGATAAATGTTTCAAGATTTGCATGATAATGCATCTAGTTTATACAAATATGGGAAGGGATCCATAGGTTAAATACCATGTTAAAGAATTTCGTGTTTTAGAGAAATATCAGAAGATCGTTGAAAAATGACAGAAGAAAAAAGAGGAAGAAAAGGAAAGAAGAGAGACCATCAGTGACCGAAAAGAATGCAGTCTCCCGTATAGTTAATATAATTATCATGAATAAGCATCAAGATGGATTTTGTTCATATAAAGCTTGTTAAATGCAAAGCATGATGGCTTGGTTAGCCATCCAACACGCCAACTCACAGCTATTCAGGGACATTGTAACTTCGCTTGATGCCTCAAAAGAGAACAATACCTAGCATCAACACTTGAAACTCAGCGAAGCCAAATTATTAAAACATAGGAAGATAGATTGCCATTTGGCACGCGCGCGAACACACACACACACACACACACACACACACACAGAGAGAGAGAGAGAGACTATGAAAATTTTCAATATTCTTAAACCCAACAACACCATCAACAAAGTCTTTTTACAAAACTTTCATAGTGTGCTACATGAAGTCATGAATCCTATCAATAAGCTACTGTAACGACTATCCTACATCCTAATTCAATTTAACCGGTAATCTCAAATTCCTGGAAAGAAAATGAGAGTGCATAGCTACTATAAAACCTACATATAAAGATAAAGACTCCATTTAAGTGAGAACAAGATAAAAGTTACAAGAATACAAATCAAGGTTTAAAATGCAATATTTCATTAAGATACCTTAGCTTCTGATGGAAATTCTGAAGCAATATCTGCTAAATCTTCAACAATATCCTCCAAGTGTTGCCCAAGTACTCCAAGACATAAACTGACCAACTTTCGAGGCTTGTTTTTTCTCAATGGAAAATCTAAATGTCATAAGCGAATTAAGTCATTAAAACACTGAAAATCAAGAGTAATAATAAGCATCTAGTGCTCTTATTCCAGTATTATGCTTAAGGATGTTGTGTGTTATACAAGTAACTAGTTGATAGGTGGTGCTTAGAGCAGCGTATTCTCATGATATTTGGTTTCAATGTGTTTCATTGAAATATTCAGCTCAAGGAATGTATAAAATAGCGGGACAGTTAATTTATTAAAAGGTACATCGAACTGATATTTCATTTCATTATCATAGCAATGATGACAAATCCAATCAGAAATTCCAGCTATAGAAATGGTTGCCAAAAAAACAAAAGGAAGGAAGGAAAAACAAAGGGTAAATTTTATAAATTGCATCAACTTTTTGAAGTTTTTGAGAATTGAGATAGCTTCATCTTGTTGGTCACACCTCATTTAAATTCTAATTATTGCCAAACAAGTTTCTCCATACATTAAACTTTTGCAGATTATATATAGGGAGTATTTAAATGGAAGTTGGACGCAAGAGCAAAAATATCAAATCTATTGGAGGATCGGAGAAACAAATTGGAGCTTCAAAATGCAAAAAATAAAGATCACATCTGAAACCTCTAAGGAACAAGGCAAAACATTTTCATTTTAAAGTGCTGGACGGAACCAGGCAGTTGGGATAACGCCTAGCGCCTAGGCGGACGTTTAAGCGCGACTTAGGCGATTTCAAATTTTTCGATACTTTTTAAGTTAAATATGGTTAGGGAAGGAGAGAGAAGGTTTTCTAGTGAGGAAAACGATAGTTTTGGAGATTTTATTGCGAGTATGCATTTTTCTGTTAAAGGAGAACAAAAACATGCATTCCGACCATTTACTATAAAAGGTCAAGTTACTAAGCGGGTCGGCCGCTTAAGCGCCCATCCAAACGACTGCCTACGCGAGTTCGACTGCCTAGGCCCTGTTTAAGGGACGTATAAAAAGCCCAACCCGCTTAAGCGCAAAACCTGCTTAATTTGACCGCATAACCAAAAAGCGAAGCAGTCTTGTGACGCTTAAGCACAAGAGGCCACCAAGATTTGAGTAAAAATTGTACCGTTGGAAGTCAAATGCAACATGTCTTGTTCTTACTGGCCCGCATATTTTCAATTTGCTTGGGCTTCAAACTGAGAGCAACCTGCTTGGTTATTTCCCTTGTTTTAGGGTTGTTATCAGCGCTACCTTAATCTCTCTTTTTTTAAATTTATCCAATATTTTTTTTAGTTTTACCCTTAAGATATATTGTTGTAAAGGCATTTCATTCATTTTTTACATCAGTAAATATTTGGAAAACTTGTTTTTATGTTATTTTTCAATTTTATTAACATGACACTTGCACTTTATACCAACTCATAACCACTTTCAAATTTTCTTGACGATTTTCTTGAGCTTGCATAAAAATTTCAATAGCAATTCATCTTCAATACACTCAAATTTTATATCTCTTGGTTGTTATAAAGAGTGAGATTCTTATGCAAAACTATCTCTCATCTGTTTATCCTCTCTAGGATCTCTAACGATCGTATCGTTAGAGTTTAAACAAAACAAGTTTAAAGTTTGAAAATTTGACCAGGTTCTGATGTTCGAGACTTCCGATGAGCGCAAGCATTCACCGTTAATTATAGTCTACCATGCCCGATTAAAAAATTAGCCGTGCCGAACAACCCGAAGCCGGATCTTTAAACTAGGGTTTAGGCGAAAACATGCATGTTAAACTCTTTAACACTAAGTGAGAGGGATTACAACCTTTGTAGATCCGGTCATTCACTTCTTAAGCTCCATGTTGAGGTCCCTTCACTGCGATCATCGTGTTCTGGACTCTCGAGAGGCTTCACGAAGAGAAAGATGCAGTCTTGCTTCCGATCTTCGATAACATAGATGATCTACCTTGAAGTTTCGTTAACACAAGCTATCACTCATGAAATGATGTGAACACCCTCATCTAAATGGCAAGGATAGATGAGGATGATAAAGTAGGATTTTTGCTCTCTTTTATTATCTTTTTCTCACTCATTTATCATCACAAAATCAAGAAAGCTTTTCCATGAAAAGAGAAGGAAGAAGAAGATGGAATCCTTTTGATGATGAATAATGAATAACTCATTAGTGAGGTTAGAAATGCAACCATAATTAAGAATGAATCCTTAACCCTTGTAGAGAAACAACCATGGTCAAGGGTTTGGGTTTGGTTAAGCAAATATCTTCACAAAATATCTTACACAAAACAAAACAAAAACCTTCTAGAAACTTCTAGAAGAGCTTAACCCTAATCAAACCCTAACCATGTTTAATCTCCACTAATCATGTTGCATTAATAACCATATCATGTTACAATATTATATATCACATATATAATATTTATTGTAACAAAATAAAATAATACAATTAACATATATCGCATATATATCAATGTATTACCCGAGCGAGAAAAAGAATCTTTTAGTGAGCAAATATTAGTTAATGTAATTTAATATATCATATATATTATTATACATTAAATTATCGAATCAACACTTGATCCGACAATCCGGCTATATCGCATATAACCGACTAATATTTATCCGTACCGATTCATCGAATCAACACTTGATCCGATGACCCGGCTGATATCATATATCGCGAGAATAGAATACGGTATCTCATATCGCATTATCCTCGGTCCCGCACATATCACATATGTGCCCCTACTCCGTTTTGCCTGAGCCAAGAAACTTCTGTGTAGGACTCTAAAGAATCGTCAATACGCCGACAGTAGGTGATGATCATATCAAACACCCACAAGCTGCAAGCGGTCAGCTAAACGTAACAGCCACCCAGGTATTGAGCGCTCAGAAGATCAACAAGCAAGCCTGTACATTCTCATGTGAATCCAAACAGTAACACTCCCGTACAGTCCGGTCTCGTCGTCTGATATGTTGCATATCTCGCCTAGGGGTGGTAAACGTCAGACCCCAGTAGCTCGATAAGTCGTGTCGATATGAGGTATATAACAGTTCGAGAAACTACTGATAACACTTACCAATAAATCTTAGCAACCCTGGCCAGGGATTTCTAGTTATAGCCAATCGAACACAGCGCAACATCAACTCCCTATACCGGGAGAGACGAATCCCCTCCTATCGCTTATTGCCTCCATGTGATTCGGGACTGTACCCAAAAGCCATCTTTTTGCACGCCCTCTTAGACGTGGTATGATGAAAATCAAAGCACAGTGGGAATCACACAAGACTCTATGACGATCTCGGGTCAACAGACTACTCTGTACCAGTGTCACCGGAGAACTGCCATCTGACGTAAGGTATAATACCATCTGGGAGTTCTCGGCGAGTCCGTCCAGTGTACCCAGTCTCCACTGAGCACCCGTACACCATCCTTGATGTCAAACACCGATGGATATGGGATCATCCATCGCCCATCATATGGGTCAAGATGCGTATACGCTAGTCTACTATGGTGTATCGATACCCTGTCTCGATACACCCTCGACTAGGAACAGTTATAGGATGTACTCGTCGACTACCGTGGCCCCACTAGTATGATCTCATCATAGTCCCAGTAGTCGAGTACATATCCTAAGGGCTTTATCAACATGTAATATAGAGACAATCAGAATACATGTTAAGATAAAGTACAACCAGATAGCATACTATCATGTCAAGCAAGAAAGTCCTCCCTATATATGTCCAAGCATCTATTACAATACATCGTATGTACAGTAATGGCCTCTAGGGCATACATATAACTAACAATCTCCCACTTGCACTAGGGCCATCTATTGTGGTATCACATACCCAACAATTAGCTGCGGTTGAAGTATCTCATACTCAACTATCCCATAAAAGTCTCTACTGGGAAAAAGGCCTTTGTGAGTGGATCCGCGCTGTTGTCCTCTGTGTCTACTCTCCTAACCTCGATCTCCCTGGAGATCAACCATCTCCATGATCAGGTGATACTGCCTAAGAATTATATCTGGATTTCTTATGGGACGGGGGTTCCTTGGCTAAAGCCACAACTCCATTGTCATACAATGGTAGGAACGAAGTTCATCTCATGAACTTATATATATCCAGACTGCCTCTTTGGTAGCATCCTTGGTAACGATGTATCTTGCCTTTAATCGTCTAGTATGTCACGGTATCTAGCTTGGAACTCTTCCAACATACTGTCCCTCCACTGAGGGTAAAGACAATGCATGTGACTGACATTCAGTCGTCCTTACCACCCTGGAACCTTTCCAGTGATTCTCCCCAAGATCGATTGATACCATCTCACCACAACTAGTGAGTATCCTAACATCCAATTAGATCTATCTCATAGATCCAAAACACAGGATTTAGGAGGTATCGCTTTGATCCTATATGAAGAATCGTTGTGATAAGCGGAGATTGACCGAGCGTAGCATAGGAAACTCCTTCCCTATCAAGAGTATGTCATCCACGTACTCTACGAGGATCACCACCATACTTCCTACTACCTTTTTGTATATACAAGGTTCATCTACCATTTTAATGAAGTCAAACTCTTTGACTACCACATCAAAACAGATGTTCCAACTCCGCGATGCCTGTTTTATCATATAAAACATCTTGCACACGTTTCCGCTGCTCCCACTGTCTACGAAGCCCTCTGGCTGTGTACTTATAGACGCTCTCTTCTAAAACATCATTTAGAAAAGCAGTCATGACACCCAACCACCAGATATCGTAGTCATGGAATGTAGCAGTGGTAAGTAGGATCTGAATGGACTTAAGCATAGCTTTGAAAGTCTCAACTTTTCCATGTACACCAAGTAATCTTCTCAAGATATACTCGCTCCTGATGGGATTTAACCCTTCATATAAAGCAACCGAAGTTCATACTTTGTTGGTGTATAAGGATTCCATCTCAGATCGCTAAGCATCCAGCCATTCTTACAGAGTCCGACTCCTGATGGCCTGCTCGAAACTAGTTGGGTCATCATCTCATGATGCAGTCATCGCTCCCACTGTCATAGAGAAACCAAAGTATCTCTCGGGTGGGTGAGAAACCCTACTAGATCGGCAGAGAGGCTGAGGTTCGTTGGAAACTATTGAATCCTTTGGTTCTATCAAATCATCAGCTGCAGTTTGTATAGCTGGAACATTTCCAGTTCTACATAACAGTCCTTGCCTCGAGCTTGTCCGGATTTTGCTTTTAGACATAGGCCGGACAACCCCAAATTTTAACAAACTTAAGATATGGGCTCTTCCCTTTCCATATCACATATGAAATGGTAAGCATCTGATTTGATTTGAACCCTATTCAATATGTATGCAGCTTCTCAAATGCATAACTCCCAAAAGGAAATAGGAAACTCAGTAGTACTCATCATAGAGCACACCATATCACATAGGGTGTTATTGCTCCGCCCCGATACACCGACGTGTTGTGGTGTATACGAAGGAGTAATGCTGAGAGAGAATCTCATTCTCCTTTAGAATAGTCCAGGAATTCCGTGCTCAAGTATTCTCCTCCTTAATCTCATCAAAGGACATAATACTTTTACTCGTATTTTGGTTCTCTACTTCTAACTTATATTCTGTGATTATCTCAAAAGTTTCGGACTTGTGTTTCAACAGGAACATATGTCTGAATCTTGAAAGATCATCAGTGAATGTAATGAAGTACAAAGAACCGGTCTTGGCATGTGTAGACGGAAGACTTTCATACATCAGCATGTATCAATCCCAAGAGTTCACTAACTCTTTCTCAGTTTCCAATAAACAGAGCTGTGGTCATCTTGCGGTGGCTTAACAAGTGATTTTCCGATTACTATTGGTTTACATCAAGGATGTGCATTAAGTCCTTTTCTGTTTACCATCGTGATGGATGAGCTTACTAGAACTATCCAAGATGAGGTCCCTTGGTGTATGCTATTCGCTGATGATATTGTTCTAGTAAATGAGACGAAAGCAGGGATTAATGCCAAATTGGAATTATGGAGACAAACATTGGAATCTCGGGGATTCAGATTGAGCAGGTCCAAGACAGCATATATGCACTGCAAATTTAGTAGCCAGAGAAGTCAAAACCATATTGGTATAACATTGGAAGGGCAAGAGATATCACCGAGCGACCAGTTTAGATATCTAGGTTCCATCATCCAAAGGAATGGGGAGATCGATAGTGATGTTAATCAAAGGATCCAAGCTGGTTGGTTGAAATGGAGGAGTGCAACAGGGATTTTGTGTGATCGTGACTTTCCGTTAAAATTGAAAGGGAAGTTTTATCGGAGCGCTATTCGGCCTGCCTTATTATATGGTACAGAATGCTGGGCTCCTAAGAAGCATCATACACAGAAGATGCACGTAGCGGAGATGCGCATGCTTCGTTGGATGCGCGGTAACACTAGAAAAGACAAGGTGCGAAATGAGGATATTCGTGCAAAAGTTGGTGTAGCACCCGTGGAGGAGAAGATGCGGGAAAACCGGCTTAGATGGTTTGGTCATGTGCGACGCAGACCTATGGAAGCACCGGTTCGACGAATAGATACTCTCGATATGGGTAATGGCAAAAGGGCCAAAGGGAGACCGAAGAAAACATGGATGGAGGTGATACGAAACGATATGGTTGCCAAAGGACTCAATGAAAGTATATTGTTCGATAGAAGTGAGTGGAGACAGAGGATTCATGTGCTGGACCCGGCGTGATTCTCATGTTGGTTCATGTAGCCTACCCCATATGCTTGGGATAAAAGGCTCAGTTGTTGTTGTTGTTGTTGTTGAGAGCTGTGGTCATCTTATCTTTGTGACATGACTGGCAAGTTTCACAAGATGTAAATTCAAACAAATTTAAATATGCATCTTAATGTAACTTCAGCTAGTCGGGTCACATTGATATGACCTAGTCTACAATGCCTCAAGAAGGATTCGTTCATTTCTGAACTCTTCCTCTTGTGTATGTTCCGTATACTAAGAACTGTAGTTTGATTTAGAACGTCGATGCTTTTAGATAACGTGTCTGAACCGATCAACTCTTGATATAGGAAATGTTCAAAACATTATCCAACAATACAAAATTATATCCTTTCTTTACTAATAAAAAGACTGATATGATGTTGTATATCAGATTCGGTATCTAATAACATTCGTTCAGAATCAATGTATTCAGGTAATACAAGGTGATAGTGACCAACAGACATGGCTGCAATACTTGCACCGTTTTCTGTCTCATGAAACTTATCACCCGTTCTCAGTTCTCTACCTTTCTGTAGCCCATGTAACAGATTACATATGCGGGATCCTGATCCGGTATCACATACCTAGGACGTAAAGGATAATGAGAAATAGTTCTCTGTAATGAACACACCCGAAGATGATGCATCAACATGCACTTTTTTCGTTTGGGCGGCACGGGAAATCTGGTATTCCCCAATTTCCTGCTCTGTCTTATAACAATTATAAGTTGGAGCGGGACCAACGTTCCCCAGCTCAGTATAACAAGCGGGTTCAGTCAATTCATCTGTTTTATTATCTTGATTAAGGCGTGATATGGTCGCTACCTGGAGAGAGAGAAGAAAACACTCAGCGTGCGCTTTTATAAGATTAGATTGGTTATCAATTTATCTAATCAGGATGTCTCCCACTGTTTTAATCAAATCTTCCTTCAAACCCTAAAAGGAAAGACTAGCCGGGGTTAATTACACTCTATAAGTTTGCCAATCTTTCAGCCAGGCTAGTGTCGGTACTTTGAGGGAGGTTTCCCGTGCTTTCGCACGGACCTAATTAAAGTAAAGCTCGTTTTCCCAGAGGCGTAACCCCGTTAACACCTTTCTAGACACCTACTTGATCGGCTAATTGTAATGTGTAAGACTCTCCCAGGAGTAACTCTTACTCGCAGCGGGTATCGGGATCCAACTATCTCATAGAAGGTATGCAATCTCATTGCAAATTTCAACACTTGAAATTCCCAATAATATTTTACCCCTAGTGACTTATGACCTTAACTATGGTCAACAAATCATAAGCACTAGTCAAGGTCAACCCGTCATTTCTTGATTAATTAGACCCACCCACATGACCCTTAACTAAGGTCAACAAAGTCATATGACTGTCCTAACTAATCGCATCATATGCTATATATAGGAAGACATCACTTAGCTACCGTACACTGTGCCTTAACTAAGGTCAACAAACACAGCACGAATACTAAGTACTCTACTTCCTAAAATGACGGAGGGTTACGACAGGTTTTTAAAAAAACCTATTGCGTAATGAACTTGATATCGTTGTAGAATCGAGTGATTTTAAATGGAATGTTTTTGAGGCCTTTCTAGTTTTGCTAAAGGAGTCACTCCCGGTGAAGGGATCGCCGGCCCTTTCCTCATCGAATAAGGTGCAGGATATTTCACAAATATCACTATGCAAAGCAAGAACTATAGAAGCAATCAAAAGACAAACCGAGTTTGTAGCATCTGCTAGTTTCACTAAAGAGGTCACTCCCGGTGAAGGGATCCCGGCTCTTTCCTTATCGAATAAGGTGCTGGATGTTCTACAAGGAACACCGCTATGCAAAGCAAAAACTAGAGCTACATGTTTTTAAACAAGTTTCTACAACATCTTTAGGTTTCTTTTATTTCATTAATCTCATTAATGAAGTCCCATTTTTATTGTGCTTCACAAGCATCAGCATTTGAAACGAAATCTGCAATATATAACATATATCTCATATATATAATATAAACATTCGTCTCAGGCAGTAATATGATCTCATCACAGAACATTGCAGCAGAAGAACATATATGAAATATTGGATATACTAGGACGTCCGTGTTTTCAATACGAGCCTGTATAAAACACGGATTCCACGGTCGCGATGAATAGCCAAACCCACATCCCTAGACCCCTACGAGAGCGGCAAGCAACACTGCCAATTCTAGGGTTAGGAGACCCGGTCTCGACTCCTCGAGATGGTCTCCCACTGGACCCTAGAACCCAGTTACTTGTGCTCCCCGCCTTGGGTCTACCTAATGCGGAAAAGTAAATAATATACAAATGGTGACATCAACCTCATCCCGGAAGTGCCACAATAAAAGAATATTACATACAAATGAATTTTACATGAATGAAAAAGAAAAAACTCTCATCTCACATAAAAACCCCGGCTATTCAAAACGCGACGATCCAATATAACATATCACAGCAACACATAATATCTCATATCATCAACGTAAGTATGTATACACCGATCGTCGTTGATGTATAGCAACGAAAACCGGCAATACAACTACATACTACACTTGCGGTCACAGAAAAGAAAGTGTAAAACTACAACAGTTGGAATCCGCAACCTCTTTAGACATCGCATGCCTAACCAAATGAATTCCTTAGACATCGCATGCCTAACAATTATAAACCCCGCATTTTAGTCTTATTATCGAAAACTCTTTTCAATATCAAGTCGGGCAATTCAACAAGATTCCCGACAACCTGATCGAATGCTCGTCGCAAACTTTAGTAGACGGCCGCACCCCCGATACCGTCGACGAAGTGCACTAAGGCGGAACACCGTTGCCGCGAGCACCCGAACGGATGCTTTTGGCGACGGGGTTCTCCTACAGTCACTTGGTCGGGGTTATGGGGCATGGCTGTCTATTAAGTTTACCCGGCGAGTATCCGCGTACGCTACGTGATTGCGACGGACTTTTGATCACATCAAAATTCCGTGGCAACCGATCAATTGAGACTGAACTGCTATGTTTATAATATTCAAATTAGTTATCTCATAACTACCTGTGGATTCCAATTATTGTATCACATTCCAGATAAATAGACAATGTTAAACTTTCCGATCGAATAATCAAACACCCAAGATTTCCCCAATTTATCTCAACACTTGAAATCAGTTTAAAAACATCCATCACATGCCACAGTACCAATGGTCCAGCCGTAGAAGGGTCAAGCCAACGCCTCAATGTGGCACGCCGTACTGCCCCAAACCCTAAAGTTAGAGGCAGTTCAAGACGGTCACATAATCGAGTTAAGGTTTGTTGTCTTCTAGAGGGTCCACCGCGTTACTTGCACAACTTAGAACGTTCTTAAACACGAGAAAAAATCCAACTTTTGAAAAAATTTCCGACAGGGGAAAAAGTGAGTTATTGATATCCGTTCGAACTTTTTAACAGTTTCTAAAAATTATCCGGACAAAACCAAACAAAGTTAAATTATCTAATCAAATCAACGATTCCCCAATACAAACCTAGAAAACTCAACACTTGAGTGGAATTAAAATATTCCCAGAAAAAAATAACAAGAAAGGACCTAAGAATAATTAAGTGAAATTCCAGGGACTAAGTCCAAATTTTGGCCGCGGAACCGCCGCAAAACCCTTGGTTTCGCCGCGGTTCCGCGGTCAAATTTTTGAGTTAGAGGTCCGTAATTCACAGTAATTCTTAGTTTTTCCTGCTTAATTTTCTGAGCATTTTTAATTCAGAAAAAACCACATTTTTGAAAAATGTACAGAGAAGGGTTTACATCGGGGTTTCCGGGTTCGATCGGACTTTAAACATCGCTCAGACTTCGCCTAAAGCTCTAGCTTGGCTCTGATACCGCTGCTGGGTTGCTAGGCACGCGCACAAGGGTCTAAGAGGCATCAACCATGACCGATTAAAAAATTAGCCGTGCCGAACAACCCGAAGCCGGATCTTTAAACTAGGGTTTAGGCGAAAACATGCATGTTAAACTCTTTAACACTAAGTGAGAGGGATTACAACCTTTGTAGATCCGGTCCTTCACTTCTTAAGCTCCGTGTTGAGGTCCCTTCGCTGCGATCATCGTGTTCTGGACTCTCGAGAGGCTTCACGAAGAGAAAGATGCAGTCTTGCTTCCGATCTTCGATAACATAGATGATCTACCTTGAAATTTCGTTAACACAAGCTATCACTCATGAAATGATGTGAACACCCTAATCTAAATGGCAAGGATAGATGAGGATGATGAAGTAGGATTTTTGCTCTTTTATTATCTTTTTCTCACTCATTTATCATCACAAAATCAAAATCAAGAAAGCTTTTCCATGAAAAGAGAAGGAAGAAGAAGATGGAATCCTTTTGATGATGAATAATGAATAACTCATTAATGAGGTTAGAAATGCAACCATAATTAAGAATGAATCCTTAACCCTTGTAGAGAAACAACCATGGTCAAGAGTTTGGGTTTGGTTAAGCAAATATCTTCACAAAATATCTTACACAAAACAAAACAAAAACCTTCTAGAAACTTCTAGAAGAGCTTAACCCTAATCAAACCCTAACCATGTTTAATCTCCACTAATCATGTTGCATTAATAACCATATCATGTTACAATATTATATATCACATATATAATATTTATTGTAACAAAATAAAATAATACAATTAACATATATCGCATATATATCAATGTATTACCCGAACGAGAAAAAGAATCTTTTAGTGAGCAAATATTAGTTAATGTAATTTAATATATCATATATATTATTATACATTAAATTATCGAATCAACACTTGATCCGACAATCCGGCTATATCGTATATAACCGACTAATATTTATCCGTACCGATTCATCGAATCAACACTTGATCCGATGACCCGGCTGATATCATATATCGCGAGAATAGAATACGGTATCTCATATCGCATTATCCTCGGTCCCGCACATATCACATATGTGCCCCTACTCCGTTTTGTCTGAGCCAAGAAACCTCTGTGTAGGACTCTAAAGAATCGTCAATACGCCGGCAGTAGATGATCATATCAAACACCCACAAGCTGCAAGCGGTCAGCTAAACGTAACAGCCACCCAGGTATTGAGCGCTCAGAAGATCAACAAGCAAGCCTGTACATTCTCATATGAATCCAAACAGTAACACTCCCGTACAGTCCGGTCTCGTCGTCTGATATGTTGCATATCTCGCCTAGGGGTGGTAAACGTCAGACCCCAGTAGCTCGATAAGTCGTGTCGATATGAGGTATATAACAGTTCGAGAAACTACTGATAATACTTACCAGTAAATCTCATCAACCCTAAACAGGGATTTCTGGTTATAGCCAATCGAACACAGCGCAACATCAACTCCCTATACCGGGAGAGACGAATCCCCTCCTATCGCTCATTGCCTCCATATGATTCGGGACTGTACCCAAAAGCCACCTTTTTGCACGCCCTCTTGGACGTGGTATGATGGAAATCAAAGCACAGTGGGAATCATACAAGACTCTATGACGATCTCGGGTCAACAGACTACTCTGTACCAGTGTCACCGGAGAACTGCCATCTGACGTAAGGTATAATACCATCTGGAAGTTCTCGGCGAGTCCGTCCAGTGTACCCAGTCTCCACTGAGCACCCGTACACCATCCTTGAAGTCAAACACCGATGGATATGGGATCATCCATCGCCCATCATATAGGTCAAGATGCGTATACGCTAGTCTACTCTGGTGTATCGATGCTCTGTCTCGATACACCCTCGACTAGAAACAGTTATAGGATGTACTCGTCGACTACCGTGGCCCCACTAGTATGATCTCATCATAGTCCCAGTAGTCGAGTACATATCCTAAGGGCTTTATCAACATGTAACATAGAGACAATCAGAGTACATGTTAAGATAAAGTACAACCAGATAGCATACTATCATGTCGAACAAGAAAATCCTCCCTATATATGTCCAAGCATCCATTACAATATACATCGTATGTACAATAATGGCCTCTAGGGCATACATATAACTAACACTTAGAAAATACTTAGATGCGATACCGAATTAATCTATTCTAACTCACATCAATTTAAAATAAAGATCACATCACATATTTGTATATACTAGCAACAACAATAATATGAGATGTCATCAAAATATTTCATTAATATTTCTTGTTTACAGCTTTGATACATGTACATCTCTTTATATTTCAAATCTATACAAAAAGAATTAAAAGTATGCAAATATACTTTGAGAGTAAGTGGGATTTAATATCAAAATACTTTGAAAGTAAGTGGGATGTAATATCAAAATTGATATCATTTCAAATTTAAGCGGGCGCTTCCATTTATGAGACCCAAATCGTAATATTTTATAGGTGAATACATCCAATGAGGCCTACACTATAGTCAAGTGTAGAATCCTACACTAAAGAGGTTTAATAATTAGATAACCACCCGATGGTCGATTGGGGACCCGGCCATCACGTAGGGGTCATATCGAGTGCCCCCACCATCGGGTGGGGGTCTTATCGGGTGCCTCTACCGTCGGGTGGGGATCTGTTCTATCATATTGGGGCCCGGTTATCGAGTGGGCTCTTGGCATTCGGATGAGGGTCCCGTCTATTGTTTGATAAGTGGGAAACACCTCATTTAAAATGTCCAAAATGTGTTTTGAAAAGAACATAGAATTTTACTCTAATGTTCAAAGTTCATTTCAAGAACATAAGTTCTATTATTTTACGTCCATGTATGTAGGGGTGAGCAGGAACCGACTTGAACCGAAAAAAACCGAAACTGATCGGTTCAGGAATTGACCCGGTTTGGTTTCAAAATTTTTAGCTCGGTTAAAACCGAACCAACCGACCCTTGAGTCTGTATTTGTTCCCAAGGTGCACCCAATAATTAAAGCTATGTTAATAGATAATGGGCTAAGAAACAGGCCCATGGCATGCAACCCACATCAACTATCCCTAACTTACCTCATATAAACTCAATTATAGAAAAAGAAACTCTAAATCCACTCACGTTCTCTCTCTTGATTTCATCTCTTGATGTCGGCGGCAACTTTGCCACCATGCAGCTCTCGATGAGACAGGGATCCTATTCTCCATCGACAACCATACTCCATTCTATTGTTCCTAGTTTCAAAAGCCCTATCTTTATCATGGTTTTGGATCTTTTACAATTCATTATTACTTTTCTTTTGAATGAGTGATGAGCTTGAATTAGCAACTTTAATGGATCTCCACCGCAAAAAAAAACCGAGGGATTATTTAGTTCTTAAATGAATTATTGCTTTAAACTTTTGGTGTTTTCCTTCTTTTTCTACTCCATCCGGGGTGGGTGCTATTTTGAGAAGATAAGTCTCATTAAGGATCGATCATATAAAACCGAACCGATTCAACGCAGCTCAGTACTTGAGCCTGAATCGGGTCGGCTCAATTTTTTAGGAAAAACCGAACCGAACCGACCAATGATCAACCCTACATGTATGGTCTTGTTTCGAAGCTTAATGAGTTAGCTTTTATATGCTTCGAATGGATCGAGATTTGAGGCTCTTTGGTGAGAGTTATGGCGGTTTTACTCAGAGTAGGCAAATTCAATTCGAGAATCATATACCTTTTGAGATATCCTAAAATCTATGATTTTAACACCATTTATTTTCATGTATGGTCTCGTTTCGAAACTTAGTGAATTATCTTTCATTTGCTTCGAACGGATCGTGATTTGGGCTCTCGGGTAAGAGTTATGGTAGTTTTGCTTAGATGTAACGGCGCAAACAGATCCAAACCGAAAATCTGTTTTGAAAATTTGGGCAAAATTTCCTCTTGTATTTTTAGTTTTGTCTATGAAAAAATATACTTTTAGTGTCTACATTCTTATATGTGGAAGAATAGGATTTCCCCTAGTTTCCTTTGTTCATAAAATATAGGGCTTTCCTTATTTCTAATTATTTTATTGAGAACATAGGGTGGCATATGCTTCTGCTTGTTTTGTAGAGAACATTGGGTGGCATATATCTCTAATTGCTTTATAAAGAACATAGGATAGTGTATGTTTTAAATATGAAAGAAAAATAAGAAAGAAAATAAAATTTCCCTTATTTTCAAGTTCTACTTTATTTCTTCTTCTTTTTCTTCAACTTTCAAGAGAGAGAAATGAGAGGGTGTGATAGAAAAATAGGTTCATGCCTTTTCTTTCTTTGAGGGGCTATATATATATATATATATATATATATATATATATATATATACTCCTTTAAGTGGAGTGAGGGTGGTTATCAAAACTCCTCCCACCATTCTCTTTTTCTAAAAAGAAAATGAAGGGAAGAAAAAAATTTGCCCCTTCTATCTTTAGGAGAATTATATGGGATGTTGGGTATCACATTTGACATGCTCACTTCTGTCTTTGAAGCAGTCGAATATCAGACTTGGGTACCTAATTTAAAGCACCCGAAATTCGGATCCTGCACGCGTAGGGTTCAATGATCCGGCCATAACTCTCTCTAGAAAAATCCAAACGATCCACCGTTTGATTTTTTGGAATCTAGACTCAATAGGCTTTCAAATGAATCTTCATTTGTCCCAATTGAACAGGTGTACTTGAACCTATAGGAATTTGAATCCAACCTATGTGCAGATTCATAGGTTCCCAATATAAATTTCTTTGATAGTTAATTTTTTTTGACTCCAACAACATCCAATAGAGAAAAACTCAAATCTGTGATTGTAACTTTTTATGATGGAATATTGTAAAGATTTTCTCCTGCCCGGTTAAAAAGGATAATAATGGAAGATTTGAGAACTCCTAAGAAAGAAATCTTTAGGGATGGAATAGACGCGGGACATTGAACCATTTTAAATTCTTTATGTTAGCGTTTGCAATTGTCTCTATCTTTGTATTTGCATATTGCTATTATTGTGGTGATTTTTATTGCTTTATCGTTATATTGATAAGAATTATAAATGAACCCAATTCATCCTCCAACAGGATCATCAATTTACATTTCACATCTAACTTTAAAAATATCATGAACATCCTAAAGATTTTTCTGTCAGAAAATTCAAGGATATTTGGTTCATTTTTGCGGCTATTCCGTCCATCTAAAAGGTCATTTTGGGATTGTCCAATCAACTCATACCTTAAACCAGTTAACGAGATTAACTATTTCAAACAAAATTGGCATTTTAGGGGGGCTTCATGGCATTTATGAAGTTCAGCGGTGCTATCTCAAAAATTCTAAAAATTCAATATACTATATAAAATTTACCCAAAACAAAATAAAGAAATAGAAAGGAAGAAATCTGATTGGGTTTTGTGCTTCATACAAGGAAATAGCACATATAAACAAAGAAATGTCCAACAATACTCATTTTTTGCAGGGTCGGAAATTGCAGCATGTAATTGTTCTCTATGCATGGAAAGCTGGATATGGTGGCTGATAATGTGTAGGTTTTCTAGCATACCTCCTCAAATTAAGTTAAGAATTCAAGCTCCAAATAAGTTATAAAATAATATATTAAATAACATATTTCAAGAAAGTTAAGATATTGATATTTGCAAGGTAGCAAGTTAAGTTCTCATGTCCTTTAATATTTTAAGATGTTATTGGATCGCGAAAAGTGGTTCTTTTAAGTGGCTTCTGTTTTTAAAAAAACAAACGTTTTTCATCAAATTATCCAAAGAAGGCCTTCAATGTAAGGTTTAAAACCTTCGTATACTGATATCTGACAATCATTTTTGGGTTCGGAATCGGCCATCTCAGATCGAAAGTATAGTACTTTTTGTCCTTTGAGTAAACATAATTTTAATAATTCAGCATATTTCTTAGTAGTTAATGATGCTTGTGATGGTTATTTACATATGTTTTAAAGATAACTGCAAACTTTTTGACATTCCATTAGAAATTGATCATGCCAAAAAAACAAATTGGCCATTATGAACTCACTGACCTATTAATAAACTTAATATTGAAACCAAGATAACCAATTTTGAACCGAATAGGCCAAGATTAAGGCCCGGAAGGTCATTTTTGGGGATCACATTTCCAGCCATGCTTCAATGCTTTTACCTAATGAAATATTGCTGATGAACCTTTTGACATCTAGTTGTTATTTATGATAGAACAATATTTCATACTTAAATGATTGTAATTTATAACTCAACAGTGTTATTGGTGGCCTCTAACAATAACAATAGCCTCGGCATGGTCAATACCCTTCACTTGAATTAGCCCCAAACATATAGAACTTAATCATGAAAAATGAAATCATTTACCAAATTTTAAGGATATGCAAAGTTTGGAATCATACAAAAACAGAAACATAAAGGTGAAATTTTGATGCCAGCCCATAATTTGATGACTAAAAATTAAGCCAATCGCATACAAAAGCAACTATCTTGCTCATACAAACGAAAATCAACAAAATATACACCCTACTAGTAAAATTTACAAATATTTTTACGAAAAGGTGAGATTTTGATCATGACCCATGATTCAACAAACAGAATTACAAGGAATTTGACTCAAAATTATCATCTTTACAACAAAATTGATTGGGGAGGAAGAAATTAAAGCTTACCGAGAGGACGAGATGAAGAGGCAGCGATTTTGGAAGCAGAATTGATTTGGAGATTCTTGAGGGTTGGAGCTAAATCGATGGCTGCCGATTTCTTCTTTTCCATCAGATGATGATGATGAGAGAGAAAACTGAGAAAGGGCTGCGAAATAAACGATGGAAGCAAATGAGGGGTAAGAAATAAAAATAGGATTTTCCACTTTGTGATATAGTTTTCTCTTCATGTGTTTACTTTATTTATTTTATGGTAAATTGTCGAGAGAGAAAAAAAACCGGCCGTCAAAAACCTTTGTTATCGAATCAGTTGTCAAAAAAAACCTTTGATTTTTTTTTATGAGGTACGTGTATAGTTGTATGCTGTATCTAAATAAGTCATTCATATCGCAGGCAACTGCATGAATATCGCATAATAACTAGATATGACAGACAACTATACAAATCTTGCAGGCTGGGGTTTTTGACAAACTGAAAACCTTTTCATCGGGTTTTTGACAAGCGCTTCGGGGCCAAAAAAATTTTGTCAACGGTAGAATCTACTGAGTTTTTTTGACAATTTACCCTCTGTTTTATTACATATTTAGGTAAAATGTTTAAAAACAACTAAACTCTTTAGTGGCTTTTGCATTTTAATAGCTTAAAGTTTTTTCGCAACGCTTTAATACCCTAATGTATTTCATCATTAACGGTTTGCTACATTCTGTTCTTACCGTCGTATTGCATCGGTTTATTCATAGATATTTGTTTTCGTAATCGTTTGTCTGCACGATTCTAGGAATAAATCGACACGAAATATATTCGGCAATAAAAGCAAAGAGCAAAAGTGGGCAGATTATATAAGAGCATTAAAGTAATAAAAAGAAAACTATGAAGCAGTAAAGTGCAAAAATGGTGAAAGATTATGATATTATTAAGCAATCTACCCTATATTTTTTTAACAATTTAGTACCTAATAATCAAGATGTATTTGGCGGTTGTAAAGTGAAAATAGGATATGAAAGTAAGAATAAAAAGGAATAGAAAGTATAAAGTTTTCTTCTATTAGTTGAGAACAAAGTGTGTAGAAAAATGAGTTGACGTTTGCTTACCGTGTAACGAAAAATTAGCTTTGGCTGTTTTCTTAGAACGGTAGAAAATGCAAAAAAGAAATGTCAATATAATGTAATAGAACTAAAATATTGTTTCCTCTCACTTCTTTTGGCTTTTCTAATGGAACTAAAATTAGCTTTTGGCTTTTGACATTCTTGTTTTATGACCTTATTTAAATATAATTTTATTATCTTTTTAAAGAATATATTGACAATTTCTATGTGGAATAACCTCCTGCCACGAAGTTTATTTATCATGTATTTGACAAATTTGAATTTACAATTGAAAAATTCCAAGTGCTTGAAATAAGGAGAGCCATTTCCTGTATTTGAATTCGATAGTTTATCCTTATTGGTATGTCTAGATATTAATTAGTAGTGTAACTTGTATTCTTCAAAATACACACACTAATAATTGATATATTTTTGGATAAGAACCATGAAATCTAATCAATGTACTGAACAGATGTAATTTGCTAATAATATCAAATCCTCTTAGCATCCATTTTAGGTGGGCCCAACATAATAGCCCATTTCACTTATTTGCGCACTAATGGGCCATTTCTAGTGCGACAGAAAGGGCCTGTTTGGCTGCGCGTTTTGAGCTTGGAAAAGCTCTTTTGGAGGTTAAAAAACACTTTTGAAAAAAAATGCCAAACATGTCCTATACGCTTTTGGAGCTAAAGAAAAAAAAAAGAAAATCTTATATTTTTATAAACAAAAAAATGTAGCTTTTGAAAAAAATATCTTCCTGAATTTTTTTTATTCCCATCATCTTCTCATTATCATCGTCCAGCTCAATCCTTACACTTGATTATTCTCCTCCTCATCTCCCCAGTTCGAAGTCCTAAGCGATCGAGACCCCAGAGCGATCGAGGCCTCTAAATCGAAGCCTTAAAAGATGATGATGACAAAGAACCCTAGGTGATCGAGACCCCAGCTCAACGCGATCATCGAGAGGTTGATCAACGAGATCTATATTTTGAGCTTCATGTTTCAGACTATCGAAACCTCTCGACTTCGACGAAGAATCCATAGATCGAAAGGATGGATCTCAAATATTTTTCCGCGGATATTTTTGTGCAGATCTTTTGATCTTTGTGAATCTTTAGAAAGTAAATTGGAAATTAAAAAAATGATATTTGCTTTCACTGATTTCTCTCAAATATTAAGAAAAATGATGCTATTTATGGTCATTTAAACGGTCAACAGCACTTCTGTAATCCCTAACAGTTTTTTGAACCAAATAGTTTTTTAAATCAAAAGACACATTTGACAGCAATATTTTTTGCTTAAATAGATTTCTTCAACAACACTTTTGCAAAAGAACTCTTTTCACAACAGCTCAAACAAACAAGCCCTAAGTCAACTTGAGCTATTTATCATATATAAACTTGGGTAAATTGTCACAAAGCCTCTGACCCCTTCAAACAAGCCTAACAAACCCTTGGATTTTTTGCTTTGATTAAAAAAAAACAGGCCTAATAAAAACCCCATTATACCAATTATCTGTAATATCTAAGCAGTTGTGGTTGCGTGTAATATCTAAACAGCTGTCTGTAATATCTAAGCAGTTGCATGTAATATCCAAACAGTTGAAAGAATACAAGACCTAAACGAAATAAAGCTCATAGGTTTTGTCACAAAGATTTTGAATAGCATGCCTTTCCCAAGAAATTTGAAATTTATAGGGTTTTTAAACAACTCTCAAGCGGGCCGGGGCCTTTTTGGCAATTTATCAGCCTATAAACTTCTGTCATCATTTAAATAGCTTCCCTGGAAAGAAGAAACAATGCACATGCATAATTAAAAATAGAGAAAACTGGATATAAAATGGTACCGAAGGATATTACTATATTGGCGGATGACATGACACAACACAATCTCTTGATTCATATGCACAATTGTCTTGCAACTGCCAGCATTAAATTACACTTGAATTGAAAAAGATGAAACGAGAGGGATGTACTATCATTTGCCCCGCCGCAGTAGAAAATTCCAACAGTATGCTCCGGCCTCCTCTTAAGAATACTAGCAATTTAAATTACATGTTACGTTATGGGACCACGGTAGCATGTGCAAATTGCACTACCCACATTGGCCCAAGTGTACATTTATGTGCACGGTGTATCGTTGCAGCAAAAAAGAGATCTTGTCATTAACAAAAATTACTAACCATCAACTAATGCATTTGTTTAAAGTTATAATCTGCTGTTGAAAATTATCTTAGTTGCCAATAAAGTAATTCTCCTAAATTAATTGACTTAGTCACGTAAAGAATTGCACAAGCAATTCATAATACCGTTTCTTTATCGTAAATAACTAATATTTGATGTTTATGTGGAGATTGTAAGCAATATGCGACCTCTCTCTTAAATAGATGCATATAAATTCAATACATAATGAAGAAATACCGAGACACTATATATGTAATTCTAGATCCAAAATATATACTTGAAAAGCTACGAGCCTTCGATTGCGATCAGAATCAGATCACACGATCTAGAAAACCGAAAGCATTAACGTGGAAAGCTAAATCTTAGCAATATTTTGCCTTCTACACTGGTGACGTGTTGCTAAAAAATCTATTTCTGGATTAGAAAAGGAAGTAATTATTATTTTTACATAATTAAGAAAAAAAATAAGTAATATTTAATTCCTAAATAATATCTAATGCTTTAGCTGCTCTGCATTTATATACCTTGTTGATTTTTTCGCTGCACTTAAATACCTTAAACTACAAACGGTTGATACTTTGACTATCACAAAATCCATACGGTTTGTACTTTAAGATATATAAGTGCTGCGAAAAATTCAATAAGGGCTATAAGTGCAAAGTAACCGAAACATTGGGTATTATTTAGAAGTTAATCCAATTTATAGCCGTGGATATGAATACTCACATATACCTTTGAGCATTCCATATATTTCACCCATCTAATCGAAGACAGTAATTTGATTATTTTCTTCAAGTGTCAAGGCTCAAGGTGTTTGGACCGCTTTAACAAATAAAGTTCATGATTTATATGAAAACAAAAGAGTTGCTCGATAATATTTGATGACAAGTGTAATTTATGCTTTCTAAATTAAACTTGGATTGCAATTAATGCACACCTCCCAAGACCCACCAACCTTGGCCCATCTCCTTCATTTCATTAATTACTCTCATGCATGCGGTCAAAAAAGAAGCCAAAACAGTAAATGCAAGAGATGGGAAACACTTTCTTAGCAAAGTGGCATATCACAAACTCCCAACCTCATTACTCACCCCCACATGGAGTCCCATTTTTTTAAAAATATTTTGTCCTTGAGCCTTTTACCTTCTTTATTTAAGCACCCCCGGCCCTTCACTTAGAGCAACAACTCACACTCAAAAAATGAGTTCATCTTGGGCTCTTTTCTTCCTCTCTGCTCTCATGATCTCATTCTCATCAACGCTGGCTTTGTCTAATGAAAAAAAGGAGGGCAATGGGCTTGTGATGAACTTTTACAAGGACTCATGCCCACAAGCTGAGGACATCATTAGAGAGCAAGTGAAGTTGCTCTACAAGAGGCACAAGAACACTGCCTTCTCTTGGCTTAGAAACATCTTCCATGATTGTTCTGTTGAGGTCCGGTCATTAAATTTTTCTAATTTTTTTCATTTTTTTCATTGAGTTTTTTTTATATATATATGCTAAATTGCATGAGCCTTTTATCTGATCAATGCATCCGGGCAAAAGAAAGAGAGGAGCTAAAACTATTGGATACAAAAGATTTCCTGAAATCAATCATTTAAGATCAGAACGGTTTTCTGCCGTTCAGGCAAAAGTTATTTTTTTTAAAATATGAAGAAATATATATAATTTAGCCAAATATATGATGTCGGGTGTGATTTTTGATGGATGTTAATGATGTGTTTCTGATTGATGTAGTCATGTGATGCATCATTGCTGCTGGATTCAACAAGGAGGTCTCTATCTGAGAAGGAGACAGATAGGAGCTTTGGGTTGAGGAATTTTAGGTACTTTTACTTTAAATATTTTTTGCTTGAAATATTAAAGCAAATTGATACCAACCGAGCTAAACTTGATTGGTGAATTTTAGGTACTTGGACACAATTAAGGAGGCTGTTGAAAGAGAATGCCCTGAAGCGGTCTCTTGTGCTGATATCTTGGTTCTCTCAGCTAGAGAGGGCATTGTTGCAGTATGGCTCTCTCTCTTCCCCTTAATTTTTAGCTTCGAAAAATACAGTAATTCTTAGTGAAGAATATTTGCATTAATCAAAGTAGTGGGTCGAGAGAGATTTATCATAATCCTAAAGACAGTTGCAGTCCTTTTAAAATTTTCTAAAAATGATTTTGAAAGAAAAGAAAATTATTCTTGGAATAAAAAAGAGAAATTCTTTATTTCTGAACCGTACAATTTTCTTTTCTTTATGTAAATGTGGCTGGACCTTATCCTATCTCTCTCTTTAATGATTAGTCTGCACACATAAAGACAGAGAACCTGCCATTTTTTACTTTCAACTTAACAACTTTTGTCTATTTTTCAAAATTAACTTGGGATATGAATTGTAATTAATTTTGACGGTGAAAATGAAAACGGTGCCCAAAATTCTTTTCCCAAGCCAGTTAATTTCATAGTAAATCTGAATCTAATGAAGTGACATGCACTGAAAGCCATAGATGTTGCATATGGATCTCTGACATGCATTTCAGTGAAAGATAAAACACGACATCCCATCTGCCTCTTTGTTCTTTGTGTCACGTGTTCTACATTATAGCATATGAATGATGAATATTTTGGTATGTGTATGCATAATGCATTACAATGTAAAAGTTTTTAGGTTATAAATTTAATATTTTGGATACTCTACATGAATCCTACAGACACGACAACACATTATTTATCGTTTGATATCTTTTTACCTTTATTATTCTAATATAAAAATACCTGTGTTTAAGAAAATAAATTTACTGATGCATTCGACGAATAGTGAGAGTTGTCGGTTGATATCTGTCTCCTACATCGACAACGTATGCAGTCCGGTTTTCTTGAATGTGAATGAAGTTATAGTAGTGCCATAACATTCAGACGTACGTAGCAGTCTTTTGCTTAAGATGTCAAGGTAAAAGAGCTGAGCCTTTTAGCCGGCCGGTCATCTACATAGATCTTATAGGCAGATCGGCTCTCGATGTATGTTTTCATCGTCGTTAGTTCGAAAGGATGACACTAATTAAATTTATTGAAATTTGGTTCTAATTTATTTACTTTATTTTTTCCCCCCTGCTGTGGACAAATTAAAATGGTCAGCTGGGTGGGCCCCACATAGAATTGAAGACAGGGAGGAGAGATGGGAGGAGGAGCAGAGCAGAGGTGTTGGAGCAGTACCTCCCAGATCACAATGAGAGCATCTCAGTTGTGTTGGATAAGTTTGCTGCCATGGGCATTGACACCCCTGCTGTTGTAGCCCTCCTTGGTAAATTTATGATTCTCATATATACTTCATGCAATGCCAACCCACCCACTCCCCCCCCCCGCGCGCCTCCTTGGTAATTTATGATTATCATATATTCTTCATGCATGCCCCCCCCCCCCCCCACACACACACACACAAATCTATTTCTCTCACATGCATGCATGACACATTTACACACATAACAAAAACATCCACATGACATAGTGATGGCAATTACATCCATAGAAAATGGTTGAGGAACCAGTTTATCCAAAATCTTAATATACCGGATGTATGTTATTAATTAGGATGTGAGTTGAATACCGAGGGATCTGATGAGTATTGATACTATTTTGACGCTTCTATAAATGTTCTTTTTTCAATGCGTTCGAACTATATATGAACGTCCATACGTCCATAGGACTGCCAGGCGTCATTCCTTGGGCGGCCGATTGACCCTAGCTTAATATGATGTATATGATGCATGTTTGTATGATGTTTACCTAGAAAATCTTGAACTTTAAAGCTATGGACAATATAGGTAAATACATGGTGCATTTATATATATTAGTTAGCAATTAACCCAAAAAAGAAAAGAAGAGAAACTTTTTAGTTTTCAATTCTTACGCCATGACTGTTGTTGCCTTATATATATATATATAAGAGAGAAAAGGGGACCATCGGAACAGTTAATAGTATTCAATAATTTTTGGTGGATGCAATGACATTTTCATGTGCTTGTAAGAGTGCAAGTAACAAGAATGCTAATTGCACCCACATTAACCACCCTCTTCTTGGCTGGGCTGTTGGGTCCTACACATTTGATGGTGTGGTGCCAAGTTCAAGGAATGGTAAAACATAAATAAATAAATAAAAATTAAATAAAATTGCATCCACATTATAAAGATCAAGTGTTGATCTTTTGCCTCATATTCCAATTTTTGATCTCGAAATTTAATTGTGAGATACAGGGGCACACAGTGTTGGCAGGACCCACTGCGTGAAACTGGTGCACCGTCTCTATCCAAAAATCGACCCGGAGCTAAACCCTGACCACATCCCCCACATGCTCAAGAAATGCCCTGATGCCATCCCCGACCCAAAGGCCGTCCAATACGTCCGCAACGACCGTGGGACCCCCATGAAGCTCGACAACAACTACTACCGCAACATTTTGGACAACAAGGGCTTGCTCCTCGTCGACCACCAGCTCGCCTATGACAAAAGAACTAAGCCCTATGTTAAGAAGATGGCAAAGAGTCAGGATTATTTCTTTAAGGAGTTTAGTCGTGCGATCGCCCTGCTTTCTGAGAACAATCCGCTTACCGGGACGGAGGGAGAGATCAGAAAGCAGTGCAATGTAGCTAACAAGCACGACTAGGCGAAATGGACATTGTATGAATAAAGTGGTGCTGGTATAGCCACTATGTGATCTACTCTGATCGTTGATGTTAGGTTCATGAGTTTGTGCTGGATTTTATTCTAGTTAAGTTTAGTTAATTGGGGGTCACTAGACTCAATCATTGTTAGCGAGGTTGGAGTTTGGGAGATTAGTGGCTTGGTGATGTATGTAATGAATGGTTAATGATGGTGTTGTTGAAGTGAACGCGATTAGGGTTTAAGTGTTGCTTTCATTCATGATCTCTCTTTTGTTATTTTTGGATGGAAATGATGTGTTTTGTGTTGACTACAGAAGTTAAACCGGGCAATGCTTGAATCCAACATGAATCGGTCATATATTTGTTTTATGGAACTAAAATATACCACAAGGCATAATAAGTTCATGATCTACTCACTCAAAAACCATATCACAGCACCACATCAACCATAGCTATATTTTCGACTTCATTACCAACTTAAAAAAAATTCAAAATTCTCTCCACCCACATTATATACACCATTGTCGACAATGGGACGGTCGCCTAATTGTCGGTTACGGTGTCTCAAATTCGCTCATACCGATACTTTGTTTATTTCTTCTGATCCCAACGAACTTTCATTTAAAAAAAATTGTTATAATAAATGTTATTTCTGATGGAAAGTTGAGCTGCAGTTCATCTCATAAACCATTATTATGGTACCAATGAGGGCTAAAACGGAACTTATTTATGGAGAACAAGGGTTTAGCAAGAAATATATAAGAGTAAAAAGAGAGGAGAAAAAATAAATAAATAAAGGAAGGCAGCTTGGACTCTATCAAAAGGCAAATGGTGCAAGCCATGATTGAGAACAAAAGAAAGAAGTGAGATGTATGACAGTGCTCCATTTGGGTCCTGTAACCTTTGTTGCTTTCATTATATTTAATCATAGCACACAAGGGCCATGATGAAAGTGGGGTTCTTTACTAAATTTTGAAAATTTTGGTTGGTGATATGTTGCTGGCAAGCAAAAGAAACAGGGGTCTCGGTCAAACACAGCTTTCTTCAACTGTGAAGAGTTTTCTTGAAATCTGAATGATGAAGGTCCTTTTCAGGTCTTCCTCAGATTTGTCTTCCGTCGATCTTCCGGTGGATTTTAAAGGTGATCTCCTGTTGCGTGTGGGTCTCAATGGGTTTTGAGAAGATTAGTGATTTGAGAAGTTTAGCGCCGAGTACCTGCAAGGAAGTCCCGGGGTGGTTTGGTACCACCGAGGACCTTCCGACGATCAAGTTAGCACGAGATCCGAGTAGAGTAACGGCTAAATGGAATAAAAATGGCTTACTTGACCCCTCCGTGATGTGGGTTTATATAGTGACGGCAGCACGCAGCAGCAGGCGCGATAATCTCGCCGGCAGTTACGCTTCCGACGTCACGCCCGCGTAAAGAGCAGATCGCCCATTAATGGGGATCGTTATGGCGTGAAACACGGGACGTTGCTGGCGGAGAATCAGCGTGTGGCGAGATTTGCGGAGCGGCGGTTACGCCTGTGAGTGGAGGAGTTGGTCGGTCAGAGGGACTGAGGAAGAGGGCTTCGGCCGGGGAGCTCGGGGACGAGCGAGAGGGCCGAGGAATCTTGCCCTGTGGTAGCTCGGGATGAGCTGAGAGGCCGAGAAGGCCAATTTTCGGGGGTGGGGGGCTCTGAGGAGAGCCAGCTTGTGCTTGCAGGTCGGGTACAGGGGTGGCCTGGTCGGCCCCTGTGGGCCCTTTCTTCTGAGTTCTGGGACACGTCACCTGCCACGTGTCCTGATCTTAGAGATCGCCACTATTGAGTATTATCATTAGCCCCCCACTCTTGTCCCGACCAGCTAGCGGGTCGGGTCAGGAGTGGACTGCCGGGCCGCCCGGGATGAGCTCCCTCCTAAGGTTTCGTCGGGACGTGTCTCCAGGCAGTCAGCTGTCTTTTCTGTCAGCGAATCAGGACGAGATCTCTGCATTTAAGGAGGGTGCGCCGGTTCGTGCATCTTGCCACTGAAGCGACGGTCCACGTGTCAAGCGTCGGTTGGCCGACGCGACGTGTGCAGACTTGCGGTATCTGATGGGGTGCGGTCCACCGCGGGAACGACAAATAGAGCAATCGGAGCCGTTGGATGCGAGGAGGCGTTTTGGCGGGAGATGAAGGGAACCATAGGATGAGGTCGTCTGCGGTGATAAGTAGGGGTAGGATCCACTCCAAGATCCCTACTCTTCCTTTCTTCTAAGCCTTGGTTGCTCGGCGCTCTTCTTCTTTTGGATACATGGTTCGTTCCCACTCTTTAGGTAGCTCGTTCCAGAGGGAGGCCAGCGGCGAGGCCGTGCCCCTGGCTGGGTCATGTCCCGCGCCGAATGTTCCACCGGCAATAGGGTCGCCCGCTTCGTTGACGGCTCCTGGCGATTGTTCCGGCGGCGGCCAGAGACGTCCACAGTCACCCAAGCCTCAGACGGGGGACAGAAGGGAGGGCGAGGACGACCCCCCTTTAAGAGAAAAAGGACAATTTCTCGTGCGCCGCCGTCGATAGTTCCTGAGGGGATTCCCGTGCAGGAGGGTGATGTCGTCCTCATGGTTCCATCTGGGCTTTCCGTCGCTGCCGGCCTGCTCGACGGGATGGAAGAGTTGGCCGGGGGAAAGCTTCCGCAGGGCACCCTGAGGGCCCAAATGGAGGCCATAGCCCAAGGGGTAGTCCAGGTACGAACTCCTCTATGCGTTGTTTCTTGGCCTTCCTTTCTTTCTCATCCACTCCCCGTCAGGTCCTTCAACACTGCGCCCTCGCTACTCATATGGAGGCCGAGAAGGCGTTCCACGCACCAAGGTCAGTAGAAGCTTATCCTTCGGAGGTGAGGTCCTGCGGCGTGACCTGCGTCTGGAGAGGGCGAGGGCCGACGTCCTGGCAGCCCGTGCGGAGGCTGCGGAGCTCGCCAATTCAACGAATCGGGGTGCCCATCGTCGCCTGAGCGCATCCCACCGGGTTGCCGAGAGGAAGCTGGCGGATCTATCCGATCGTTTCGCGGCTATGGAGAAGGAGAGAGACACCAGCAGGGGGATGCCGAGGCGGCGCTTCTAGCGGTCCGGACTGCCGAGGTTCGGGCTAGGAGAGTTGTGGCCGATTACAAGGTGTCAGAGCAGTTCTATGTCGAGCTTGGTGAGTATTCCGCCATCACGTGGAATAAGGCTCTAGATGCCATGAAGGAGCAGCTTCCTGAGTTCGCCGATGGCGAGCTCCATGCTCGGGTCCCACTCCCAGTGGCAAGGCCTCTAGCAGACAATGATGATGGAAGCGAGGTGCGCCCCTGGTGGCAAAACCTCCGGTAGTAAAACCTTCGGTAGGCCGTGATGCCAGTGATGAGGGAAGCGAGGCGTAGGGGGGGTTCGCGACTTAGGCCTTTTTGATATTTCCTTGTCCCTCTTTTGTAAGCCTCCGGGCAGTTTGTAAGGCTGGGGAGCCCAAAATACCCTTTGTAAAGACTTTGCCTTTGGTAATAATTTTTTTTTTGTTTCATCGGTTTGCATTTTATCTTCTGTTTTGTGAAGGATGCTTGTAGAATATCCCTGCTTGTACTGTTGGGCCTTCATGTCAGGTCGGCTGTCTGTCCAGCGATCGTTCGTTGAGTTGATTTTGATCACTTGCCAAGCATGACAAGCGCTGCTGAGAAGGAGGATTCTCCATGGCCCCGAAGTCGAGGGAGGATCACTCAGACTTAGATAGACCTGATGCCTCGTGTTGGTGCTCGGATCCTCTCTATGTGATGGGCAGAGGGATGTCCGCCGTATTTGTGCCGAGCAGCTTCCCGGCTCGTTCATGCCCAACATTTGGATTCTGCCGGTTGTGGTAGGAAGCTATCGGTCGGGGATAGCTGAGCAGGGTAGCTGCTGAGTTGCCTCTAAGGAGGAGTTGGATCTTTAGCGTTGGAGGGGCTGTAGGAAGCCCACCAAGGATGACCGGGCAGTGAAGCTGTGTGGTTGTCTCTTGGAGAGGGCTTTAATCTCTGGCGTCGTGGGTAAACAATTACCAGCCTGGGATGACCGAGCGGGGTAGCCGCTCGGATGCCTCTTGCGAGGGCTTCGATCCCTGACCCATGGGTAGGGAGCTATCAGCCGGAGATGTCCGAGCAGGGTAGCTGCTCGGTTGCCTCTTGCGAGGGCTTTGATCCTTCAGGACGGGGACCAAGCAGGGTTACTTCCTAGTGCCTCTTGGCGAGGACTTTGATCCCTGTCGGTTGTGGTAGGAAGCTACCAGCCAGGGATAGCCGAGCAAGGACTCGACTGCTTCTAGAAGAACTTTGGTCCTTAGCGCGGGAGGGGCTGTAAGAAACCTACCAAGGACCCTTGGCCGGACAGGGTTACTGTCCGGTGCCTCTTGGCGAGGGCTTTTGTCCTGAAAGATAGCCGAGCAAGGGATCCTCGGGCTCGACTGCCTCTGGGAGGGCTTTGTGATCCCTGTCGGTCGTGGTAGGAAGCTACCAGCCGGGGATAGCCGAGCAGGGTTGCTGCTGAGCTGCCTCTAAGGAGGGCTTTGATCCTCAGCGTTGGGGGAGCTGCAGGAGGCCTGCTGAGGATAACCAGGCAGTGAAGCCGCGCGGTTGCCTTGTGGAGAGGGCTTTGATCCCTGGCGTTGCGTGCAGGGAAGCTGCCAGCCAGGGATAGCCGAGCAGGGTAGCCGCCCGGCTGCCTCGAAGGAGGACTTTGATCCTCAACGTTGGACAGGCCGCAGGAGGCCTGCTGAGGGTAACCGGGCAGTGAAGCCGTGTGGTTGCCTCTTCGGTGAGGGCTTTGGATCGCAAAGACAGAACTTTATTTGCAATGTTTCGACATTTCTTTATTCGAATGGAAATGATTTTTAGAAAGTGTTTACATCGTCTTTGTGAAAGGCGGGGTACACATTTGTTGGCCTTGGCCTCATTGGTATAGCTTGAGCTTCTCGGCGTTGTAAGGCCGCAGGAGCTTGCGCCCGTCCTCATCTTGCAGGCGATAGGCCCCGCCGGGGAGCACCTCAGAGACGAGGAAGGGACCGTCCCCCTCGGGAAGAACTTGTGTAGCCCGCCTTGATCAACAAACTCGTTTCGCCGTAGGACCAGATCCCCGGTCCGGAAGGAGCGGTCTGGACCCGTGCGTTGTAGTATCGGGCCGTTTGTTGTTGATAAGCGGCAGCACTGATCTGAGCCCGGTCTTTCTGTTGGAGATAGTGCCCTCATAGTCAATTATTGGATCGCAGGTACGTGATTGCAATGATTGCGGAGGACCTATACCGGTAGGACAGTCTTACTCGAGATGATAGTATGCTATCTGGTTTGCCTTTATCAGTCGTGTACATGTTCAGGTGACTGATTACATATTACACTTTGATAGAGCCCTTAGGATCTTGCTTTACCACCAACAGTATGATGGCGATCATATACGTGAGAGTTGGGTGGTTTATACGCATATCCTTAATTGTGGTCCCTAGTCGTAGGAGTTTCGAGACAGGGCATCGATACTCCGGAGTAGACTAGTGTGTACAGTCGAGACCCCGACGAGGGGCAGTGGCCGGTCTCACAAGCCACTGGTGTCAGTTGGATCACCTAAGATGTATACAGGTGCTCATTGGGTTATGAGTACACCGGACAGGACTCGCCGGGAACCTGCTAGTTGGTATTATACATATCGTCAGATAGCAGTTCCCTGGTGACATGTGTACAGGTTAGTTCATCGACCTGAGGTCGTCATTTGTCTCGTGTGAGTTCCCACTGTGCTTTGATTTCTACCCTACCACGGCTCAAAGGAGTCGTGCAAACAGGTAGTTTTTGGGTACAGTCCCGAGCCATATGGAGGCACGTGAGCGGATCGGCAGGGGATTCGTCTTTCCCGGTATTGGGGGCGAGGTCGTGCTGTGTCTAGGAGAGCCATTACACAAAGTCCATGGCCATGGCAGGAGATTTACTGGTAGGTACTCTAGTAGTATCTCAGCGTGTTATTGGGCTACACTCCGACACGACTTATACTGCTATTGGGGGTCTGACGTTACTAGCCCCCTAAGCAGATATGCGATACTCATAGACGAACGGACCGGACTGTATATACATTGTCACTGTTAGGCTCAGTAGGGTTTCCGGATGAGTTCGCTCATCGGCCTCCCTTGAGGTCAGTCCATGGGCAGCCGTTACGCATAGCTAGTGCCGCTGACGGTTTGTGGTTAAACCCACTGCCAGGGTACCGACGAGTCATTAGAGTCCCCCACAGACAGTTTCCCAAGTTCGGGCGAAACGTTGTAGAGGCTGTATGGTTTTATGGCGGGTTCGGAAAATGCACGTGCGTTTACGCACGTGTTATTTTTCGGGAAGATGATACTGGTCGGCTTTGGTTTAAGCCGGATCCGAGTATTATATTGAGTAGATATAATATCTTTGTCTCAGTTGCATTTGTATTCGGTCGTAATACAAATGCGGGTATATTTATACAGTTTCGGGGTTGTCCTGAAATTCGTTTCAGGATCACTTTTGGAAGTTGCCAGTTTCCAGTTTTCTATCAGCCGTCTTTTAACATTCGGTTAAAAACGGATTTATCTTTTCTTGGATGAGGGTGAGTCATGCTTCTAGAAGGTTCTAGAAGGTGATGACTAGGTTAAATGGTGTTGTGTTTTCATTGGTTGCATTAATGAATGGATGACTAGGTTTAGTGAGTCATTCATTTCATTAATGAGTTTTGTTTTGCTTAAGGATATTTGTTGTTGATATTTATCCTTATGCTCACCTCCTTTGCTCCTGCACTCACCCTCCTCCTCCCTATATATGGCCGGCCCCTTCCCCCTCCTCTCTCTCACTCACACTTGAGGTTTTCATTTGGTTACAAAAGATATGATAGATTTTGGGGTGTATGGAATTTCACAGCTCATTTTATTCCATCACCCGATTCCCACGGCAACTTCATTAACCGTTCGTCCATGGTTTTGGACGAAGCGAGACAAAGTATTCCGCTCATTCTCTACATCAATCTTGGTCGTCTCTTTTAGCAAACTTGACGACCGAGTTGCCTCGAGTCAGAGGCGGGAGCCCGTTTAAAGAATCAGTGACGTGGTGCCACCTGGACGAGCAGATCGGAGATCGACAAGATCGGAGCAGCCGCAACGGAGTGTGGGATGATGGTTAAAGAACGAAGGACTCGGATCGTTCGGTATAACCTTTCTACACTCTTTACAGTTTGTTAGTTTAGCAATAATGGCAGATCCGGGTTAAAGTATACAATAGCGCCAGTTAAAAAGTTTTTGTTCCGCATTTGGCGTCTGTAGACGGCCGGGGCGCTACCGTACACTTACAGTGGTATCAGAGCCTCACCATTTTGCTATACTAACTTGTGCTAACGCGTTTAAAATATCGATCGAACCGAAAATCAAAAACTGCAAAATCCAAGCTTCACAATTTTTGTCGATTTTAAATGATGTCCTAAAATTATTCTACATATCTCAGAAAACTGTGCAGGGTATTATGAGAACACCGTACAAATTTGGGATCATGATTCGACAAGACTGCCGCGGAAACGCGGCCAAACCCATGGTTTGGCCGCGGATCCGCGGCCATTCTGTGTCATCATGCCCCCAAATTTGCTCAGTGGGTTCTTCTCTGGAAATTGGGGGTTTTGGTATATATCTTTTGGGCCCAGGTTCTGTTACTGTTCACCAGTTGTTCGTGGGGCCCACTTTGTGATATTTAGTCGATTGAAATTTAACCATGTTAGATTGCAGTGCTTACATTATATCTCCGACCGGTAATGTCATTTGATCGGTAAACCGCGTCTGATTGCTATAGTTCTTTTAGACGGGTTTGCGAACGTAACATTCGCGTTGATATTCTGTGTTGTGCTGTGATGTTGCGGATTTGTCGTGGTGGATAGCAGTGTGCAATGATAGTGCAGTTTGAGTTTATTTGTACATTTGATATTGCGGGGCGAGCGTCCAACATGTGGACTGCCGTCACTGCCTGTTGTATAATATTCTTTTGGGGCACGACCAGGTTGCGGTCGATATACCTGTTGTACTATTTTTCATTACTGTACTAGGTTTTGCCCCGAGACGGAGTGCACGGATAGCTGGGTTCTGGAGGGCAACGGGTCCGCATCTCATGGGTTTGAGAGGCAGAGGGGCCCCACTCTAAAATTGGCAGACTATTCGCCGCACTCGTAGGGGGTACAGGTTGACCCAAGGAGGGGTGCCCAAGATTACCGGATTCCGTGAAGTGATGGGTGGTCCATTCACTTTGCTGTAGGGGGCTGCCTCGCTTCAGGTTTTGGCGGGTAACTTGCCGCACCCGTAGGGGTCTAGGTTTCATTGCACAGGCTATCCACACGACAGGGGAACGTCGGGTTTCAGCAGCGGCTCTGTGAAACCCGGGGATCCCAGATTATCTGTATTGTTCTGTGATGCTTATTACTTTTCTGTAATGTTGCATATTATCACGCCTGGAGCGATTATTGTATATTGGTTTATATACTATTAGATGTTGTATATGTTTTACACCCGCGCTAGTCCAGTCCCCGCTCTGTCGTTAGTTAAGTAACCTAACGGGTGATGACGGGACCCAGTGACGAATGCGGATGGCATATACGTACATTTTATTTTCGTTCTTTTCTGGTGTGATTGATTGATGGGACTGCGTTGATTTTGATCAATGCAAAGGAAAACAAACCTGTTTGTAGTTGTTGGAACAAATTTAAAAGGTGTTATTGCAAAGACGTTTCCTTTTGTTTTGCATAGCGGTATTCAGTGGAATATCCTGCACCTCATTCGACGGGGCAAGGGCCGATATCCCTTCACCGGGACTGACCCCTTGGGCAGAAGTTTGCGTCAGGGTAATAACTTCACTATAGTTGATTACAAGTTGCTTTGCACCGCGGTATTCAGTGGAATATCCTGCACCTCATTCCACGAGGAAAGAGCCGAGATCCCTTCACCGGGAGTGACCTCTTTAGCAAAGGTTTTCGCCACTATATTTTAAAAAAAGCTATCAGGTTCCTTCAGCGATATCAAGTTCACTACGTTAAAGGTTTTTCGCCAAAAACCAGCCGTAGCCCTCCGTCACTTCTTTTGGGTATTCAGTAGTATTCAAGCTATGTATTTTGACCAACGCCAAGGCATAGTGTTTGGTAGCTGCTGGGTATTCAATTGTTGCATAGATAGATGAGTTGGTTTGGGACAGTCGTTCTGCCATTTTGGCCAACGTCAAGGGCATGTGCGGGTGGGTTCAAATTGACAAGATAGTGACGGGTAGAACTTGGCATGCGACTTATGAAATTTTGACCAACGCCAAGGTTATAAGAGCATGGAGCAAAAATCATATCGGAAGTTTCTAAAGAAACTGAAACTTGCCAAGTATGCGCATACCTTCTGGAGTATGAGTAACGTGGATGCATTCCATCACGTTATCATGTGATGAGAGTTGGATCCCGATTCGCACTGATGAGTTGGTTTACTCTTCGGGTGATCCCGATTGATTCTTCTTTAGGTTTGGAGGAGAATTTGATAGGACAGTGGGAGGTTTCCGGATTAGATAAAGTGATAACCATTCTGATCTAGGTTAGAGTGCACGCAGAGTGTTTCTTTTCTCTCTCTCTTTGGCAGCGACCTTTGACCGACCCTAGACTATGACTCAGTGACCAAGTTGACCGAACCTTCTTAAATACTGGCTTTTGGATTGTCTATGTTGCATAAGTCATTGCCACTCCTTCTTTTACCCTTTGAATTTCTCAGAACACCAGTATTACTACGGACATCCACTTCCATTGGATAGATCCATCGTATGGTTATATACGAACTCGAAAGGACTTCTTCGAGGATGGATCCAGGTTCAGGAGAAATAGAATTGGTTTATTCAGTTGTCTTTTATTATCACTTTCTCTCAGGTTGCGAGGGCTCCTTGGTTCAGGAGAGTACACCTATCACGCTTATTGGATAGTCTTATTCCAAACCATAGGCAGGTGCCGAAAGGTAGGGAATGAAGAAAACCAATTAGCCTAAGTAGGGTGTGCAGAAGGTAATATGTAAATACAAGATAAAGGGATTAGAAAGAGGGCAAAGTAAATTGCGACTGATATCATTCACGACCAAACCGCGTACATCATCGCCACTCCTATTTCACCTTTAAAAGAATAAGGTATTATTCAGTTGTCTTTTATCATCACCTTCTCTCAAGTTGCGAGTACTCCTTGGTTTAAGAGAGTACACCTATTATGCTTACTGGATAGTCTTCTTCCAAACCATAGGCTGGTGCCGAACGGCAGGGAAGGAAGAAAACCATTTAGCCTAACGATGGTGTACAGAAGGTAACGACTAAAGACAAATAAAGGGATTTGGAGAGACGGCAATAAAATATACGGTTGAAGTCATGAATTGGATTATGGAAGAGGCATTACTATGAATACCAGGATGCCCCTACGAAACATTTTCATGTTTCAGTGCATTGTTAAAGGAAAACTGTTTTCCCGATTAGATACTTACTCCAAGGGTATGTATTTACCAGGTTTCATTCTCATATCTGTATGGTTTTACAGATGATGAGTGGGAGTAAGTTATTGGGAATTAGGTAATTATCCTCATTATATCGGAATTCGTTGTAATTGGTGATATTTGAGGAAATCGCCAGGGTACAGTTTTCAACCTACGACGCACAGATTTTGAGTTGTTTAACTCAGCGGACTTATACAGAGTATTGTATGTTGTCCAGTGTCCTTCAGGACAAAGGGGTAGGTCCTCGTACTATGTTCTGTTTACTTATAACTTCTCTAGTATTTAGACAAGTGTTTCGTAGAAATACAAGGTCTAAGTTTTGAGAAGTTGTGGGTATAAGAATAAAGTAGAGAACCAGGTGTCACAAGTATCGGGATTCTTCAAAGAGATCGAAGATGTAGATTCTTGTGATTGGTATTCAGATGATAGTAATGGTTTTGAGAAACTTGTTTCTCTTTCAGGTTGCTCATAATTGGATGGATTCCTAAGTTGAGTAATGCTGATTAGCCTCTTTCCATTAAGTTGATATGCACTGGAGACAGCTGCATGATTTGAATCTGATTCCAATTAAATAAGTACCAAAGTTTCTATATTGGATATAGAATGGTTCATACCTTAAAAGATGTTAAGGTACGGGGAGTTGTCCAACTTATGCTTAAAACCAGACTCTGGATAACTCAGGGCACGTTTCTGTAATGGCTGTTTGTGGGTTGACCCTGGCCATGACGAGGGTTGATGTTCTACCATTTGGAAGATCAATAGTGATATTGTTCTTGACTCGCCACAGTTTTAGTAAAATGGATCTTTTTCAGAAAACAGTAGTGGGAGTATGGTAGAACTGGAAGTGATTCCAGAACCGCGAACGATTACGGAAAATTTAATAGGACCTATATATTCAATCAGGTTTGACATTTCAATAGCCACTCCGCAGATATGGTGGGTAACCTCAGACACCCGAGAGGTACTTCGGTAGCCTCAAGGACGGTGACAAGGAGGATCTTGTTTACCCAGACTTGACACTACTGTTGTTCCAGGCTATGAGACCCGGTAGGAGGGTTGTCGTAGTCAGTGGGAGCAGCGGAAGTTTAGTGGGCAAGTAGCTTATGTCTATTTATAGACTTGAGCAGTTATAGCGGAGATAGATCATCTAATTTTGATATGACAGTCATGGGTTTGACTTCAATCAGAATAGGGGATGGATCTGTTAAGAAGGTAGTAGGGTGTAATGTCATGGTATTTGGATGACATACACAGAGTAGGAAGTAAAATTCCTATACTACGATCGGTTGTACTGTGGTCGTCACACAGTTGTTTCTCCAGACAAGATTTGGATATAATATTTGACATTCTGGTTTCTGGATCTATGGTTTTAGATCTGGATTTGGGTAATTTCCCAATGTGGGTACTTTGACAGATATTCTAATGGTTTTTAGAATAGTTGACTCCTAGCATGGTGGTGTACCTGCAGGTGATGGAGTCACCCTCTCTAAAGGTGTCGTATAGACTAAAGGGGAGAGGGATGTGCATGATTGACAGATCACTTGTTTAGGCAATTGAGTCAATCGTGAGATGTCAAGTACCACACCAGATGTTGTTTTTGCACAAGATGCAATAAGTTTGTATTAATCCAATCCTGAAGAAACATAAGGAAGCAGTTTTAGAACATAAGTACATGTTCTACGGATTTGATAAACGGCGGCCTCCTTTGGGAGACGATTATCATTCCAGGCTTCAAAGGTGACATGGTTGACAGAGTGATTGTCAGAGTTATAGTTTTCCCTCTGACAGGGGACAGTATTGTGGACAGGTGGTCCAAGAGGATACTGTGGGAGGCTTGGTGCACGATACTGATTGGGTTCAGTGATCGATACAGTCTAAGAAGTTTGGATTTGGAGTTCATTTATGAACTAGGTCCCATCAGATATCCAGACATATTCTAAGACAGGCATTACTCAATTCGGGAGATGGCTTTCTCCGCGAACTTGAGATTAAGAGAGATATAGAAAGAAACATCTAAGCGGATCCACCCACTGAGGCTATTTCTCGAACACAATAGTTTTACAAACGGGCTTTGTGAAACTGATTAGTAGAGGAGTTGGATGTTCGGTTTCACACGGGCTGTGAGTAGTCGACATCGCAATAATTAGCCTTGAGTGCAAGTGGGAGATTGTTGGAGATAGTGCCCTCATAGTCAATTATTGGATCGCAGGTACGTGATTGCAATGATTGCGGAGGACCTATACCGGTAAGACAGTCTTACTCGAGATGATAGTATGCTATCTGGTTTGCCTTTATCAGTCGTGTACATGTTCAGGTGACTGATTACATGTTACACTTTGATAGAGCCCTTAGGATCTTGCTTTACCACCAACAGTATGATGGCGATCATATACGTGAGAGTTGGGTGGTTTATACGCATATCCTTAATTGTGGTCCCTAGTCGTGGAAGTTTCGAGACAGGGCATCGATACTCCGGAGTAGACTAGTGTGTACAGTCGAGACCCCGACGAGGGGCGGTGGCCGGTCTCACAAGCCACTGGTGTCAGTTGGATCACCTAAGATGTATACAGGTGCTCATTGGGTTATGAGTACACCAGACAGGACTCGCCGGGAACCTGCTAGTTGGTATTATACATATCGTCAGATAGCAGTTCCCTGGTGACATGTGTACAGGTTAGTTCATCGACCTGAGGTCGTCATTTGTCTCGTGTGAGTTCCCACTGTGCTTTGATTTCTACCCTACCACGGCTCAAAGGAGTCGTGCAAACAGGCAGTTTTTGGGTACAGTCCCGAGCCATATGGAGGCACGTGAGCGGATCGGCAGGGGATTCGTCTCTCCCGGTATTGGGGGCGAGGTCGTGCTGTGTCTAGGAGAGCCATTACACAAAGTCCATGGCCATGGCAGGAGATTTACTGGTAGGTACTCTAGTAGTATCTCAGCGTGTTATTGGGCTACACTCCGATACGACTTATACTGCTATTGGGGGTCTGACGTTACTAGCCCCCTAGGCAGATATGCGATACTCATAGATGAACGGACCGGACTGTATATACATTGTCACTGTTAGGCTCAGTAGGGTTTCCGGATGAGTTCGCTCATCGGCATCCCTTGAGGTCAGTCCATGGGCAGCCGTTACGCATAGCTAGTGCCGCTGACGGTTTGTGGTTAAACCCACTGCCAGGGTACCGACGAGTCATTAGAGTCCCCATAGACAGTTTCCCAAGTTCGGGCGAAACGTTGTAAAGGCCGTATGGTTTTATGGCGGGGTTCGGAAAATGCACGTGCGTTTACGCACGTGTTATTTTTCGGGCAGATGATACTGATCGACTTTGGTTTAAGCCGGATCCGAGTATTATATTGAGTAGATATAATATCTTTGTCTCAGTTGCATTTGTATTCGGTCGTAATACAAATGCGGGTATATTTATACAGTTTCGGGGTTGTCCTGAAATTCGTTTCAGGATCACTTTTGGAAGTTGCCAGTTTCCAGTTTCTATCAGCCGTCTTTTAACATTCGGTTAAAGACGGATTTATCTTTTCTTGGATGAGTGTGAGTCATGCTTCTAGAAGGTTCTAGAAGGTGATGACTAGGTTAAATGGTGTTGTGTTTTCATTGGTTGCATTAATGAATGGATGACTAGGTTTAGTGAGTCATTCATTTCATTAATGAGTTTTGTTTTGCTTAAGGATATTTGTTGTTGATATTTATCCTTATGCTCACCCCCTTTGCTCCTACACTCACCCTCCTCCTCCCTATATATGGCCGGCCCCTTCCCCCTCCTCTCTCTCACTCACACTTGAGGTTTTCATTTGGTTACAAAAGATATGATAGATTTTGGGGTGTATGGAATTTCACAGCTCATTTTATTCCATCACCCGATTCCCACGGCAACTTCATTAACCGTTCGTCCATGGTTTTGGACGAAGCGAGACAAAGTATTCCACTCATTCTCTACATCAATCTTGGTCGTCTCTTTTAGCAAACTTGACGACCGAGTTGCCTCGAGTCAGAGGCGGGAGCCCGTTTAAAGAATTAGTGACGTGGTGCCACCTGGACGAGCAGATCGGAGATCGACAAGATCGGAGCAGCCGCAACGGAGTGTGGGATGATGGTTAAAGAACGAAGGACTCGGATCGTTCGGTATAACCTTTCTACACTCTTTACAGTTTGTTAGTTTAGCAATAATGGCAGATCCGGGTTAAAGTATACGATAGCGCCAGTTAAAAAGTTTTTGTTCCGCATTTGGCGTCTGTAGACGGCCGGGGCGCTACCGTACACTTACACTTTCTTCTCCAATAAGATGTTCAGGTTGGTCCGTAGCGTCGAGGTGTTCGCATCGTCGTCGAAGTGCTCGACCCGATGACTGGGTAGCCCGATCTCCGCTGGGGCCATTGCCTCGGTCCCGTAGCAGAGACTGAAGGGGGTTTCCCCGGTGGGGGTCTTCTTTGACGTGCGCAGGGCCCATAAGACCCGGGGCAATTCTTCGACCCAACTGCCTTGTCGCCCTTCTAGGCGGGTCCGGAGACCTCGGAGGACGTCTCGGTTAGCGACTTCGGCTTGCCCATTGCATTGGGGATGCGCGACCGCGGCGAACTTCATGAGGATATGATATTCTTTACAGAAGTCCTTCACTTTCTCGTTCTCGAAGTTCGTCCCATGGTCGGTGATGATACATCTCGGGATGCCGAACCGGAGTATCAGATTGTTTTGCAGGAACTTGATGGTCGTGGCGGCGTCCGGATTCCTGATGGGGACGGCCTCGATCCACTTGGTGAAGTAGTCTACTACGACGAGAACGTATTTGTGCTCGTCTGTACCGGTAAAGAACTGGCCGATCATGTCCAATTCCCACTGGGCGAACGGCCACGGGGATGTTAGGGCGGTCAGCTCGGTAGCGGGGAGGCGAGGGACGCTGCCGTGGAGCTGGCAACTGTAGGGTGTTTTTCGTCACCCCATTGAGATGGGAATACGCGCGCGCTTGTGAGGCGCATTACAGATTCCCCCTGCTTAGGGTAAGCCGGGGTTTAATGATTGTGGGGATCCGAATCTCCGATAGCCGCGGACTAAGCTGACGTTAATTACCCCTCGCCTTTGGAGCGAGAGAACCTCCGATTGACGGGTTAAACTGGTCATGCGAACTCAATGTGCAGTGTTGTGTTTTGAAGGGGTTTTGGATATATCGGGAGCCCCGTAGAGTTTTTACGGAGATCTCGCTACCCGGATAGCAGGCTGGGGGTCAAGGGGGCTAGGAGCCCCCTTGCGGGGTGCGGGGCAGCGTTCCGTTAGAAATTTTTTTCTAACAGGGAAAGTGTCATGGAGTATATGTTTGTGTACATATGTATACATATGTATATATATAAAATGGGGGGGAAAGGCATCCAAAGGATGCATGGGCCAGCGCCAGCACTTTGAGCACAAGAGCGCTAGCGCACCATGTGTCAGCACGTGGGCGCTAACGCACTGAGCGCTAGCGCGCCACGTATCAGCACGTGGGCGTTCGGACGCTAGCGTTTTGGGTGCTAGCACGCCACGTGTCAGCATGTGGACGCTCAGGCGCTAGCGCTTTGGGCGCTAGCGCTCTGAGTACAAGAGCGCTAGCGCACTGAGTGTCGGCACGTGGGCGCTCGGGCGCTAGCGCTATCTCGCCACGTGTCAGCACGTGGGCGCTAGCGCTCTGAGCGCAAGAGCGCTAGCGCGCCACGTGTCATCACATGGACGCTCAGGCGCTAGCGCTCTGAGTACAAGAGCGCTAGCGCACTGAGTGTCAGCACGTGGGCGCTCGGGCGCTAGCGCTATCGCGCCACGTGTCAGCACGTGGGCGCTAGCGCTCTAAGCGCAAGAGCGCTAGCGCTTTGAGCACTAGCGCGCCACGTGTCATCACGTGGGCGCTCGGGCGCTAGCGCTCTGGGCGCAAGAGCACTAGCGCACCACGTGTCAGCACGTGGGCGCTCGAGCAGCAAAAGGGACTTGGTCCCTGCAATGGAAGTTGTACTCCCAGAAAGGAGCGCTTATTATTCTGGATATATATATATATATATATATATATATATATATATATATATATGAGGAGTTAAACTACTAAGATATTTTGAAGCTGATGAAGGGCTTCTCCCCTTGAGCCCTAGTTCTTCCCCAAAGTGGGGTTTCTGAAGATGGGTCTCTTTCTTCTTTCTTTGTTGGCCGGATCTTGAAGATCAAGAAATATGATATTCTAAAAATCTCTCCTTTCTGAGATCTGATGGCAGATCTGAGTTCCCCTCTATGGGTTTTGTGTGAAAAACTATTTAGTTTTGGAAAAGGAAGAGTAAAACTCTTGATTTAATTAAAAAAAGAGGAAGGTTTAGAACCTTGAGGAAAGAGAAGATCACAGATCTAGATTTTTCTTTGGAGAGAGAAAAGTTGTTGAGATATTTTCATTATCTTGGCCTTTATAGGCTATACACTTTACATATAGCCCCTTGAGCTTTACAAAATTGGTATTTTAGCCATCTCATGGCTCATGTGCCGTTTTTTTTTTGCACATAAGCCATGTGCTTACAAAAATTTGGCTTTATGCCCACTCATACATAAAAAATTACATAAAAATTATTTATTATATGATTTTGTTGTTGGCGTGGGGAGGCTTGGCTGCGGGCTTGGCTGGAGCATGGGCCCGCTTGACCTGGGCTTGGGCCCACCTGGTTTGGGGTTGACCTTGACTTTGACTCGGTCAACCGGGGTGCAAATTTTGACCCCAACAAAGTGCCCCCCATCAATAAATGCACACCACATATGTGGGTCGTGTGCATGAAATTGATGGATCTTCTTTCATGTGGAGGCGACTTTCTTTGGTTCCCACTTTTTGGGATGCACTGCCCTTTTTACGACATGGACGGTCGACGCTTGACGCGTCTCCGAGACGGAGTGTTCATGGTAGACGTTTCCCTGGCCCGGAGTGATTTAGTAGACGTGCCCCCGGCACGGAGTATCGCTGGTCGACGTTTCCCCGAGGCGGAGTGTCTGTAGTCGACGTGCCCCCGGCACGGAGTGTCTGCTTGACGTTTCCCCGAGGCGGAGTGTCGGCTAGTTGACGTATCCCCGAGCCGGAGTGTCTGTTTGATGTTCCCCCGAGACGGAGTGTCGGTGGTTGACGTTTCCCCGAAGCGGAGTGTCGGCTGGTTGACGTGTCCCCGGCACGGAGTATCTGCTTGACGTTTCCCCGGCACAGAGTGTCGCTGGTCGACGTTTCCCCGGCACGGAGTGTCGCTGGTCGACGTTTCCCCGAAGCGGAGTGTCGGCTGGTTGACGTGTCTCCGGCACGGAGTGTCGGCTGGTTGACGTGTCCCCGGCACGGAGTGTCTGCTTGACGTTTCCCCTGCACGGAGTGTCGCTGGTCGACGTTTCCCCGAAGCGGAGTGTCTGCTGGTTGACGTTTCCTCGGCACGGAGTGTCGCTGTCGGACGTTTCCCCGGTACAAAGTGTCGCTGGTCGACGTTTCCCCGGAACGGAGTGTCGCTGGTCGACGTTTTCCCGAAGCGGAGTGTCGGCTGGTTGACGTGTCCCTGAGACTGAGTGTCTGTTGTCGGACGTTTCCCGCGTTACGGAGTGTCGGTGTTGGACATTTCCCCGAGACGGAGTGTCTGTTTGTGACGTTTCCCCGGTACGGAGTGTCTGTGTTGGACGCAGAGGTCGATGTTGGAATTGGTTGGTTTGATTTGAGTTGGCATCAACATCGCTACACTGGAATATGGTACCGGGAGCGAATCATTATTTGCCATGAGAGAATTTGGGGATTTTGGTTTTGGTCGGCATCTGCATTGCTGCACTGGAATAATGCCAGGAGCAACTCATTATTTGCCCCGGGAGGATTTGGGAATTGGTTTTTGCTTGGCATCAGTATCGCTACCCTGGAATATGGTACCAGGAGCGAATCATCATTTGCGCTTGCTTATCAGGAAGCGATGGCTTAGGAGACAGGCTTTAGGTCCCTATCACCGAAGACTTTTCAATTTTATGAGCCGTAAGGGTCTCACAAAGCATTTTCTCCCTACGGGTCGTAAGGATCCCGTATGTGTGTTTTCTCCTTAGGAGTCGTAAGGACCCCCAAGTGTGTTGCTCCTTTGTAAGTCGTAAGGATCTCACACGGGAGTTTTCTCCCCACAAAGTTGAGAGGACTTTGCGAGTGCATTTCCTCTCCTTTTCACGAGTTTGCGCCCTTTCGGGTTTTCACAAACTCGCCGGCAGTCCTGCTGTTTTTACTCACGGAGCCCTTTCGGGTTTTCATCCATGCCCATTTTGCTTGTGGACATACCTTCTTTTTTTTCTCTTCTTTTTTTTTGAATCTTCCCCGTCGGTGGGACTCTGAATGTGGTCTCGCCGGTAGGACTTGGGAGAGATTAGGATCGTTTTACGCCCGTGGATTGTATACGGTTTTGCAGGATGTATGATCCAGACCGTAGGGCCGAAAACATTTCGGGACGTTGTTAGCGTCTGCATCGCTGCACTGGAATATGGTAGCAGGAGCGACTCATCATTCGCCGTTGGGATTTAGAATTTGGTTGGGGTCTGCATCGCTACACTGGAATATGGTACCAGGAGCGACTCATCATTCGCCGTTGGGATTTGGAATTTGGTTGGCGTCTGCATCGCTGCACTGGAATATGGTACCAGAAGCGACTCATCATTCTCCACTTGGGATTTAGGAAGCGATGGCTTAGGAGACAGGTTTAGATCCCTATCACCTAAGGCTTTTCAATTTTATGGGCCGTGAGGGTCCCATAAAAGCATTTTCTCCCTACGAGTCGTAAGGATCTCGTACATGTATTTTCTCCTTAGGAGTCGTGGGGACTTCCAAGTGTGTTTTTCCTTCGTGAGTCGTAAGGATCCCACGAAGTTTTGTTCTCCTCATGTATCGTGAGGACACATGAGTGGGTCTTCCCAACGGAGCATAATTCCGAGGGCGGAGACCAGCCGCGTAACTGGTGATTACGGTGGGGCATGGGTATGATGAGAATTATTTGAGCCCGTGGATTGTATACGGCAGTCAATTTGGGGACTAGGCTTAGGGCTGGGAGAATTTTGGAAATTTGAATTTTTGTTGGCGTCTGCATCGCTGCACTGGAATATGGTACCAGGTGTGACTCATCATTCGCCTTTGTTTTGTTTGTTTGTTTACCGCGATTGCTCTATTATTTCAGCTTTTCTTATCGCGAAGGTCGCGATTGCCCTATCATTTCGGCTATTTATTCGCGGTTGCCCCATCATTTCGGCTTTATTTTCATTTTTATTTTTACTCGCTGATTTTTATTGCGAGTTGCCCCATCATTTCGGCTTTTCTTTTTATTTATTTATTTACACATCTTTTTTTATTTATTTACACACATTTCTTTTTACATTCCCAGTTTAACGACATAGAGGTCAAATGTTCCCAGTTTAGTGACGTGGTGGTCAATTATTCCCAGTTTAAAGACTTGGTGGTCTGTCGTTCCCAGTTTAACGGCGTGGTGGTCAGTGGTTTACTTATCCCAGCTCCTCAAATTTTGATCTTGGCGAGGCTATGTTGATGACCGTAGCTCTGTGGCTTGTCAGTTCATCTGACGACTGTGAAGCTTTCCCGAGTTTGTATTGGTTCTCCACCCAATCTTTAAAAACATAGCACTCTTCAATGATATGGCTCACAATTCTATGATATGGGCAGTATATGGGATTGCCAGTCATGTTTATCTCCTGTGGCCTCTTCGGAATAGGCAGTTGAAGACCGTTGTTCAAGGCGTCCACGAATATTTCGCGTACTTTATCCCTCCTGAAGGAGTATACTTTCTTCTTTCTCTCCATTGGAGGAGGTGCCCTTACAGATGCTGGACCCTGAGGACGATAAGCCTTTGGTTCGCCTACTGTCCGCTTACCATGTCCAATGTACGTATCGGAGGGACTGGAGGCTGATCGCGTCCGTTTTTCACAAAGGTGTTCCGCTCTCGGGCTGGAAGGAGCATCGATCGGCTGCTTCCGGATATTAATACCTAGCTCACGAACCAAAATTTGATTTTGCTGTAATTGCAATCGGGCGACTTGGGTCGTGAGATCCGCCACGACATTTGCCAGCTCGTCGACTTTAGAATGGACCTTGGCCATCTTCTCATCCCTGTCCTGAAGTTGCCTTTGAAGCCATTGGAATAATACTTGTTCTATAGTTCCGGGTATGACAACGAGGTCATCCCTACCGCCTGAACTTGACTCAGCATGAACCACGGGTTCCTTTAGCTCAATGGCCTGAGCGGGCTCTTCATCATTTGGATCGGGCCAATGTTGGATGGAAACAACTGCGTCATTGTTATGGTTATAAGGCGTAGGAGGACTTTTTCCTCTGAGCTCCATCATATAGACCGTATGGATTGTGTACCCGTCTATTGCTTCTTCATTGGCAATGTTGCTCGCTTGGATCTTAGCTTCTTGCCTTGGTCCGCTCTTTTTAGAGAAAGGAAGACGTCTGAGAGAATCAGGTCCCTGAAGGACTTCGGTCTCTGTTTGTATGAAATTGGCGGTCGCAGCTTGATTGTTTGTTAACACGCCAGGGGACAATGATATTTCTCCCGCCTTGTATTGTTTCTCGACCCAATCCTTGAAGATGCAATAGTTCTCAATAGTGTGTCCCAGCACTCGGTGGTATGGGCAAAAGTTAGGATGATTAGTCTTGTTCGCTTCACTTAGCCTTTTTGGTTCTGGTAGCCGCAGGCCATCCTTCAAAGCATCTTTAAAAATTTTGTGAACCTTGTCCCTTCGTAATGAGTAGATCTTATTTCTTCTTTCCTCCAAAGTTGGCTCTCGAGTTTTGTTAGTTTTGGCTCCGCCCACTCTCTGCTTATTTAAAGAATCGGTGCTGTTAGAACTTCCGCCTTTTCGGTTGTCGTCCTTCCAAGGCTTCGGTCTGTTTGTGAACTGAAGATCCTGAGTGGACTCGGGTTTTGAGCGTTCCAACGTTTGGACCTTTTTGGTCAGCTTTTGGAATGTTTTAAGGCCCGCAGTGCACAGGAAAGGTTTCATCCAGTCCTTTAGATTTTCTATAAGAAGACTGACGGATTGGTCTTACTCCAACGGCGGTTTGCATTTGACAGAGAGATTGCGCCATCGGACTATAAAATCCATGTTGCTTTCGTTGTTCTTTGGCTCTGTCCTTACGAGGTCGGCAATGGTGATTTTATCGCTGACACTCATGAACCTTTACTTGAACATGGATTCTATCTGAGCGAACGTCGTGATCGAGTCATCTGGTATGCTTGCATACCAATCGAAAGCAACATCCGTCAAGCTATTAACAAACTGACGGAGAAGGAGCGCATCATTGCCCCCAGTATTTGCGCATGATGCTTTGAATTGGGCAATGTGCCGGTTCGCATTTCCCGCCCCATCGAACCTTTCAAATTTGGGGACGACATAGCCAGTGGGAAACTCCACAAGATCGTGCCGAGCAGGATATGGGAAACTCGCCATTTCCTTGTCTTTAGCGGGGTAACCCTGTTCCTCGAACCTCATGAGGTTCAGCCTAGCAGAAGCCCTAGCCCTTTTGTTGACTCTATATCTGAGCCTTTTCTGCCTTAGCTTCTCAATTTTAAGGGCTAGACGGGCATCTGTTTCCTGGGAGGCCACTGTGAGTTGATTAGCAAGGAGCTTAAAGAAGACACCCGATCAAGCAGTTGTCAGGGGCACCGCCGGAGCTTGCTCGGGATGCCTTGTTGCTTTGCTGGTGTTGATGGCCTTGCTCCCAGCTGGGGCCAAAGAAAGTCGTTCAAACACTGACTTGCGTTTGAGTTGGGGCATCTTCGAGACCACCACATTTGGCCTCTTGCCTTTCGAGACCGGCTTGTCTGTCATCGGGCCTTGAGGTGCAGGGATGGCATTAGCCAAGACAAACAGGATAGAGCCGAATGGTAGCGGCGGCTCTTCCCATTGTCGCCCGAGACTGGCCGGAAGGACCGTCCTACGTCCATCTTCATCGTGAAGAAGATGGGAGCTGAGTTCATCTTCGGAGACATTGTTGAAAGGTGATTGCTTGAAAATCCTGCATGAAAGAGCATTATTTTAGTATGAATATAGATATGTATATTGATTGAGTTCGCATGAACGTTTAACCCGAAATATGGGAGGAGAGATTGGTCCCACCGGACGTGCCAGAATCTGTAGGGTGTTTTTCGTCACCCCATTGAGATGGAAATACGCGCGCGCTTGTCAGGCGCATTACAGATTCCCCCTGCCTAGGGTAGGCCGGGGTTTAATGATTGTGGAGATCCGAATCTCCGGCAGCCACGAACTAAGCTGACGTTAATTACCCCTCGCCTTTGGAGCGAGCGAACCTCTGATTGACGGGTTAAACTGGTCATACGAACTCAATGTGCAGTGTTGTGTTTTGAAGGGGTTTTGGATATATCGGGGGCCCCGCAGGGTTTTTACGGGGGTCCCGCTACCCGGATAGCGGGCTGGGGGTCAAGGGGGCTAGCAGCCCCCATGCAGGGTGCGGGGTAGCGCCCCGTTAGAAATTTTTTTCTAACAGGGACAGTGTCGTGGAGTATGTGTGTGTACATATGTATACATATGTGTGTGTGTGTGTGTGTGTATAAGGGGGGAAAGGCATCCAAAGGATGCGTGGGGCCTGCGCCAGCGCTTTGAGCACAAGAGCGCTAGCGCACCACGTGTCAGCACGTGGGTGCTAGCGCACTGAGCGCTAGCGCGCCATGTGTCAGCATGTGGGCGCTAGCGCTTTGGGCGCTAGCACGCCACGTGTCAGCACGTGGGCGCTCGGGTCTAGCGCTTTGGACGCTAGCGCTCTGAGCGCAAGAGCGCTAGCGCGCCACGTGTCGGCACGTGGGCGCTCGTGCGCTAGCGCTTTGGACGCTAGCGCTCTGAACGTAAGAGCGCTAGCGCTTTGAGCGCTAGCGCGCCACGTGTCAGCACGTGGGTGCTCGGGCGCTAGCGTTCTGGGCGCAAGAGCGCTAGCGCTTTGAGCGCTAGCGCAACACGTGTCAGCACGTGGGCGCTTGAGCAGTAAAAGGGACTTGGTCCCTGCAATGGGAGTTGTACTCCCAGAAAGGAGCACTTATTATTCTGTATGTATGTATATATATATTGTTGGGGTCAAAATTTGCACCCCCGGTTGACCGAGTCAAAGTCAAGGTCAACCCCAAGCCAGGTGGGCCCAAGCCCAGGTTAAGCGGGCCCATGCCCAAGTCAAGCCCGCGGCCAGGCTCCTCCATGCCAAAAATATAGATCATGTAATAAATAATTTTTATGTAATTATTTATACATGAATGTATGCAAAATGGGCATAAAGCCAAATTTTTGTAAAGCCCATGACTTATGTGCAAAAAGAAATGGCACATGAGTCATGGGATGAGCAAAATGCCATTTTGCAAAGCCCAAGGGGCTATATGTAAATATGTAAGCCTATAAAAGACAACATGATGATGAATAAATGAAGAACTTTTCATTCTCTCAAAAAAAACCTAGGGTTTGTGCCTCTTTTCCCTTTCTGAAAGTTTCAAACCTTCTTCTTTCTTTTGAATTAAATCAAGAGTTTTATTCTTCCTTTTTCAAAACTAAATAGTTTTTAACAACAAAACCCATAGAGGGGAACTTGGATCTACCATCAGCTTTCAAAAAGAAGAGATTTTTAAAATCTTACATCTCTTGATCTTCAAGATCCATCCAACAGAAGAGGAGGAAGAAGAACCCCTTCATCAGCTTCAAAACATCCTAGGAGTTTAACTCCATATATATATATATATATATATATATATAATAGAAATTTCCTTTCTGAAGCATAGCTTCTGGTTCTGGGACTAAAAGCCCCTTTTTTCTCACCGGCGTCAAAGCGCTCGAGCGCTAAGCGCCCACGTGCCGACACGTGGCGCGTTTGCGCCCCAGCGCCCTGTGCTCGAGCGCAAAGCGCCCACGTGCCGACACGTGGCGCGCTTGCGCTCCAGCGGATTGCGCCTGAGCGCAAGGCGCCCACGTGCCGACATGTGGCGCGCTTGCGCTCCAGCGCCCAGCACCCGAGCGCAAGACGCCCACGTGTCGACACATGGCGCGCTTGCGCCTGAGCGTACAGCACTCAAGACGCTGGCCCCACGCATCCCTTGGATGCCTTTCCCCCTATTTTTATGTACATACATATACATATGTATACATATTTGCACACACACGTGCTCCACGACACTGTCCCTGTTAGAAAAAAAATTTTAACGGGACGCTGCTCCGCACCCCGCAAGGGGCTGCTAGCCCTCTTGACCCCCAGCCCGCTATCCGGGTAGCGGGACCCCCGTAAAAACTCTGCGTGGCTCCCGATATATCCAAAACCCCCTTCCAAAACAACACGCACGTATACTGCACAATGAGTTCGCATGACCAGTCTAACCCGTCAATCGGAGGTTCCCTCGCCCCAAAGGCGAGGGGTAATTAACGGCAGCTTAGTCCGCGGCTGCCGGAGATTCGGATCCCCACAATTAATAAATCCCGGCCTACCCTAGGCAGGGGGAATCTGTAGTATGCCTGACCAGCGCGCGCGTATTCCCATCTCAATGGGGTGACGGAAAACACCCTACAGATTCTGGCACGCCCGGTGGGACCTTATCTCTCCTCCCATATTTCGGGTTAAACTTTCATGCGAACTCAATCAATATACATATCTATATTTATACTAAAATAATGCTCTTTCATGCAGGATTTTCAAGCAATCACATTTCAACAATGTCTCCGAAGATGAACTCAGCTCCCATCTTCTACACGATGAAGATGGACTCCAGGACGGTCCTCCCGGCCAGTCTCGGGCGACAATGGGAAGAACCGCCGCTACCATTCGGCTCTATCCTATTCGTGTCAGCTAACGCCATCCCAGCTCCTCAAGCCCCGGTGGTGGACAAACCGGTCTCGAAAGGCAGGAGACCAAATGTGGTGATCTCGAGGGCGTCCCAACCCAAATGCAAGTCGATGTCTGAACGACTTTCCTTGGCCCCAGCTGGGGCAAGGCCATCAACACCAACAAAGCTACAACGCGCCTTGAGCAAGCTCCGGCGGTGCCCTTAACAACTGCTGGATCGAGTGTCTTCTCTAAGCTCCCCGCTAATCAACTCACGGTGGCTTCCCACGGAATGGATGCCCGCCAAGCCCTTAAACTTGAGAAGTTAAGACAGAAAAGGCTCAGATACAGAGCCAACAAAAGGGCTAGGGCTCCTACTAGGCTGAACCTCATGAGGTTCGAAGAACAGGGTTACCCCGACGAAGATGAGGAAATGGCTGAGTATGTGGTCCACACTGTCTACGTGGTGGGCACGCGCAGCAAGAGCAAGGACGGGGCCACCACATCTCAAATACAATCTGGCTTGAATATGGTTGCCGCTTCCCAAGAACAGCCGCCTCCACTGGGTGATGAAAACCTCCTAGATGAGGCTGATAGGCAAAGAGAGCCCTCAGTTCATGAGGAGTCGGGCTCGGAAAACGAAGATGAGCCAACTTTCCATCCTAAGATCGCAGAGCAGCAACTTCTCCAAGAGCTCCGAAAACAGCTCAGAAGCAGAGACAAGGAGATGGCCAAGCTCTACTCAAAAATCAATGACTTGACAAATGTCGTTTTACGGCTGACGGCTCTCAGTCGCCTAATCAAGCGCAGGGCTCTACTCATGAACCGGGAAATGGTGTCCCGAGACAGCCGACGCCTATTCCCTCAAATCCAAAGGTGGGTGGACCGCATGAAAATCAGTCGCATCCTATCTCAGGAAATGTCTTGGCTACCGATGATAGTAGCCCGCTAACTCAAGATCAAATCATGGATTTAGTTGCCAACAAAGTCAAAACATTGGTGGCCGAAGCCGAAGTGCAAAAGGATATCAGCAGTAGTGGGAGACCATATCCTACTCAGTATGATCTGGTAGAATTTCCTAGCGGCTATGTCATCCCCAAATTCGGAAGATTCGATGGGACGGGAAATGTGAATCAACACATCGCCCACTTCAAAGCCTCATGTGGGAATACTGGAGGCAATGATGCGCTCAAAGCAGGAGTCCTCCTCCGACTCCCAAAATAACAATAGGTCCTGGAGAAACCGAAAGGACGAAAATCGCAAAGGCGGAGGTTCTGACGATACTGAATCTTTTAACACTTCGGCTAACCGAAATAAGCGAGGGATAAGCGGGCCTAATGCCAACCAGCTTCGGAAGCTAATGTTCGGAGAGGGAGGAGAATCTCCACTCAAAGAGAAGCTAGATAAGGTCTATTCCTTCAGAAGGGACAAAATCCGTAAAATATTCAAAAACGCCCTGAAGAACGGTCTACAACTGCCAGAGTCAAAAAAACCGCAGGAAGCGAATATGACCGACGACCCCAAATACTGCCCCTATCACAGAGTGATAGGTCATGCCATTGAGGACTGCTTCGTCTTCAAAGATTGGGTCGAAAAGCAATACAAGGCAGGAGAGATAGAACTGTCTAAAGGCGTGTTAACAAACAGTCCAGTTGCGACCGCCAATTTCATACAAACGGAGACCGAAGTTCTTCGTGAAACTGATTTTCTCAGACATCTGCCTTTCTCTGAAAACAATCGACCACCACGTCATTAAACTGGGAACAATAGACCACCACGTCATTAAACTGGGAATAATAGACCACCAAGTCTTTAAACTAGGAATAATTGACCACCATGTCACTAAATTGGGAACAGACGACCCCTAAGTCGTTAAACTGCGAATGTAAAAAATATATATATGTGTGTGTGTGTGTGTGTGTGTGCGCGCGTGTAAAAGAAAAATAAAGAAAAGCCGAAATGATGGGGCAACTCACAATAAAAATCAGCGAGTAAAATAAAGATGAAAATAAAGCCGAAATGATGGGGCAACCGCGAATAAAAGCCGAAATGATAGGGCAATCGCGATCTTCGCGATAAAAAAAACTGAAATGATAGAGCAATCGCGATAAAACAAAAAAAACAAAAAAAAAGACGAATGATGAGTCGCTCCTGATCCCATATTCCAGTGCAGCGATGCAGACGCCAACCAAAATTCAGTTTCCTAAAATTCTTCCGGCCCTACGGCCAGTCCCCAAATTGACTACCGTATACAATCCACGGGCACAAATAAATCTCATCATACCCATGCCCCACCGTAATCACTAGTTACGCAGTTGGTCTCCGTCCTTGGAATTATACTCCATTGAGAAGACCCATTCATGTGTCCTCACGATACATGAGGAGAACAAACCTTTATGGGATCCTTACAACTCATAAAGGAAAAACACACTTAGGAGTCCTCACGACTTCTAAGGAGAAAATACACCTGCGGGATCCTTACGACTCGTAGAGAGAAAATGCTTTTATGGGACCCTTACGGCCCATAAAATTGAAAAGTATTAGGTGATAGAGACCTAAAACCTGTCTCCTAAGCTATCGTTTCCTAATAAGCAAGCGCAAATGATGATTCTCTCCTGCTGCCATATTCCAGTGTAGCGATACTGATGCCAAGAAAAAACCAATTCACAAATCCTCCCGGGGCAAATGATGAGTTGCTCCTGGTATTATTCCAGTGCAGCAATGCAGATGCCAAACCAAAGCCAAATCTTCAAATCAACTCATGGCAAAATGATGATTCGCTCATGGTACCATATTCCAGTGTAGCGATGCTGATGTCAACCCAAATCAAATCAAACCAACAACCTCTACGGCGGAATCATGCTCCGTCCCAGAATTTACCCCGTGTTGAAATCATGCTTCGCCTCGGGATATCTACCTTCCCTGCCGGAATTATGCTCCGCCTCGGAATCAAATCAACCAACAAGCTCTGCGTCGGAATTATGCTTCGTCTCAGAATGCACCCCGTGTCGAAATGATGCTTCGCCTCGGTGTACCTGCCTTCCTCGTCGGAATCAAGCTCCGCCTCGGAATCAAGTCAACCAGCAAGCTCTGCGTCGGAATCATGCTTCGTCTCAGAATGTACCCCGTGTCGAAATGATGCTTCGCCTCGGTGTACCCGCCTTCCCTATCGAAATTATGGTTCGTCTCGGAATCAAGTCAACCAACAAGCTCTACGCCGGAATCATGCTTCGTCTCAGAATGTACCCCGTGTCGAAATCATACTTCGCCTCGAAGTATTTGCCTTCCCTGTCGGAATTATGCTTCGCCTGGAAATCAACCTCTGCATCGAAATTATGCTTCGGTCAGAATGTCTGCCGCTCATCGGAATGATGCTCCGATCCCCCTGGAATGATGCTCCGCTTTTCGGAATGATGCTCTAAACCCTGGAGTCATGCTCCGCTCTTTGGAATGATGCTTCGAACCCTGGAATCATGCTCCACTCATCAGAATGACGCTCCGATCCCCTGGAATCATGCTCCGCCCTTCGGAATGATGCTCCGCAAATCGGAATGATGCTCCGATCCTTCGGAATGATACCCCGACCCTGGAATTATGCTCCGCAAATAGGAATGATGCTCCGATCCTTCGGAATGATGCTCCGACCCTGGAATTATGCTCCGCAAATCGGAATGATGCTCCGACCCTGGAATCATGCTCCGCCCTTCGGAATGATGCTCCGATCCCTGGAATCATGCTCTGCTCATCGGAATGATGCTTCGAACCCTGGAATCATGCTCCGCTCATCGGAATGATGCTCCGACCCCTGGAATCATGCTCCGCTCATCGGAATGATGCTCCGAGCCCTGGAATCATGCTCCCCCCTTTAGAATGATGCTCCGATCCCTGGAATCATGCTCCACCCTTCGGAATGATGCTCCGACCCCTGGAATCATGCTCCGCTCTTCGGAATGATTCTCCGAGCCCTAGAATCATGTTCCACCCTTCAGAATGATGCTTCGATCCCTGGAACCATGCTCCGCCCATCGGAATGATGCTCCGATCCCCTGGAATCATGCTCTGCATTTCGGAATGATGCTCCGATCTTCGGAATTATGCTTCGACTCTTCGGAATTATGTCCCGACATTGGAATTATACTACGCGAATCGGAATGATGCTCCGATCCCCGGGAATCATGCTCCCCGGGATGATGCTCCGCCCCCGGAATGATATTCCACCTCGATGTTCAGCTTCAAGATCCATCAATTTCGTGCACACAACTCATGCATGCGGTGTGCATTCATTGATGGGGGCACTTTGTTGGGGTCAAAATTTGCACTCCCGGTTGACCGAGTCAAAGTCAAGGTCAACCCCAAGCCAGGTGAGCCCAAGCCCAGGTCAAGCGGGCCCATGCCCAAGTCGAGCCTACGGCCAGGCTCCTCCATGCCAAAATATAGATCATGTAATAAATAATTTTTATGTAATTTTTTGTATATGAATGTATGCAAAATGGGCATAAAGCCAAATTTTTGTAAAGCCCATGACTTATGTGCTAAAAGAAATGACACATGAGCCATGTGATGGGCAAAATACCATTTTGCAAAGCCCAAGAGGCTATATGTAAATATGTAAGCCTATAAAAGACAACATGATGATGAATAAAGGAAGAACTTTTCATTCTCTCAAAAAAACTTAGGGTTTGTGCCTCTTTTCCCTTTCTGAAGGTTTCAAACCTTCTTCTTTCTTTTGAATTAAATCAAGAGTTTTATTCTTCCTTTTTCAAAACTAAATAATTTTTAACCACAAAACCCACCATCAGCTCTCAAAAAGAAAAGATTTTTAAAATCTTACATCTCTTGATCTTCAAGATCCATCCAACAGAGGAGGAGGAAGAAGAACCCCTTCATCAACTTCAAAACATCCTAGGAGTTTAACTCCATATATATATATGTATATATATATATAGAAATTTCCTTTCTGAAGCATAGCTTCTGGTTCTGGGACTAAAAGCCTCCTTTTTCTCGCCGGCGCCAAAGCGCTCGAGCGCTAAGCGCCCACGTGCCGACACGTGGCGCGTTTGCGCCCCACCGCCCTGCGCTCGAACGCAAAGCGCCCACGTGGCGTGCTTGCGCCCCAGCGCTAGAGCGCAAGGCGCCCACGTGCCGACACGTGGCGCGCTTGCGCTCCGGCGCCTTGCGCCCACGTGGCGTGCGTGCGCCCCAGCGCTAGAGCGCAAGGCGCCCACGTGCCGACACGTGGCGCGCTTGCGCTCCGGCGCTCTGCGCCCGAGTGCAAGGCGCCACGTGCCGACACGTGGCGCGCTTGCGCTCCAGCGCCCAGCACCCGAGCGCAAGGCGCCCACATGTCGACACATGGCGCGCTTACGCCTGAGCGTACAGCACCTAAGCGCACAGCGCTCAAGGTGCTGGCCCCACGCATCCCTTGGATGCCTTTTCCCTTTATTTTTATGTACAGATCCTGAAGAAATGGAGTCCATAGTATTGCTCATCATCATCATCCATGATCCCTTTGATAATATTTTTTCAAAGGGATCACGGATGATGATGATGAGCAATGCTATGGACTCCATTTCTTCAGAGTCCTGCTAGCTGATTTCTCTACCAAACTGGTGTTCTCTCTGTGTGTGTGTGTGTGTGTGTGTGTGTGAAATATATTAGGTTAGAAAAATACATATGCATATGTATAATAGCTTAAATTTAGTCCTCATGATATGATTGCATCAACTAAGAAAATATCTACCCAAGGTGTTTAAAAGTTTTAATTACTTTATACGAATAATACTTTCCATGTTCTGAAATATTTGTCCATGATGCCTGACGCATTCGCACGCGCACCACGTGTGTAGAAATAAATATCTCTGGATTGCCATCGCAACTATGAAGTTTCGATGTATCGGTATGCTATATATCTGTATTTTAGCTTTCTTTCTTATGCATGTCTTTTAATGATTCGCAGCCGGTTCCGAATAAATTTACCAAGCAGATTAGTAAGATAGTTAATAGAAGAGAAAATGATAACCTAGTGAGTCACAATGGATAATTTGTCATTATTAATCCATCTTCCTGAAAACGGTTTATACGGAGCAAGTATATTTCATGGTACTTGAGAAAAATATATGTTGAAGTCAAAAGCTATCAAGATTTAAATGCTCGCTTATAGTCTTCCAAGATATTTTATATTCCAAGGCAAGGTGACAATAAGTGCATGCTTTTGCATGATTTGGTATGTAGATTCAAGGTTATGCATGGCTACGACCCTTTCTTATGGTTTCTTATCATAATTTTCTGCACACTTATAGTTTATAGATGCAGTTAGATCATATCTCTATAAGGGAAAACTTAAAATAACAACCTTTATACTAAAAAAATTATGTATGCCATTATTTAGTAGTTTATGGTTTTAAGACGCAAAAGCCATTTGAGAAATACTTTTCCTACCCACTATTAATCCATATTCTCAATATAGTAATTGAATTTGCACGCGCACATAATAAGAAGGAGAAGACAGTAATGTGGCAGAAAGAGAAGACAGTAATGTGGCAGAAGAAGAAAAAAATGACATTCCTCGTTCTTTGTTTCAGCATCAATCTTCTGATATGAACTAATGATGGCTTTCACATAGGCTTTTCCCTTTAGAGACTTCTTAGTGTCCAATGGAAAGCATACATCGGATTTGTGCAGGTCGGGTTCTTCTATAACTTTTAAGAGTCTCAACTGATTCTGTAAATTACACCCTAGTTGGGTGATACTTTTACCACTTCTCACTGCAGGTGCGCTCTCTAATATCCATTTTGAATATCGATAATATTACATTCAAAATGGATATTAGAGAGCGCACCTGCAGTGAGAAGTGGTAAAAGTAGCATCCAACTAGAGTGTAATTTACAGAATCAGTTGAGACTCTTGAAAGTCATAGAAGAACCTGACCTGCACAAATCTGATGTATGCTTTCCATTGGACACTAAGAAGTCTCTAAAGGGAAAAGCCTATATGAAAGCCATCATTAGTTCATATTAGAAGATTGATGCTGAAACAGAGAACGAGGAATGTCATTTTTTTCTTCTTCTGCCACATTACTGTCTTTTCCTTCTTCTTCTGCCACATTATTGTCTTCTCCTTCTTATTATGTGCGCGTGCAAATTCAATGACTATATTGAGAATATGGATTAATAGTGGGTTGGAAAAGTATTTCTCAAATGGCTTTTGCGTCTAAAAACCATAAACTACTAAGTAATGGCATACATAATTTTTTAGTATAAAGGTTGTTATTTTAAGTGCGCGTGCAAATTCAATGAAAGTTAGATTTGAGGATACCCATGTATGAGTTGTATTCTATATATGTGTGTTTCGATTTATAATTTCGGCAGCACCTCCCCGCTGTTCTCCGAGTACACTGTAATAGAATAGATAATCATTTCAAAGCTGTGAAACAACGTTGAAATGAACATCTAATCTATCTTTGTACACGGAGAACCAGCGGAAAGGTACCGACGAAATATCTCGAAACGGATGAAAACACAAGTGAATGAAGGCGTTTGCTTTATGCATTCTTAACTTGTCCACACGGGACAAATCTATGGTTTACCATACGATTGAATTTTCTCGTCGCGTAGACTATACGACGGTTGTTAGTATCGAGCTATACTTTCCGATATTTAACAACCTTCGTATAGTTCTAGGTCACGACGAGCATCGCACGTATGTTAACCGATAGACGGGAACTAAGTGGCGCTTTTAGTTTCATATATGAGTATCGATGGGAATATGAAGGTTTCATATTATCATCGAGTATCATATATTGGTTTTAACCCGAACATCTCGAGTCACTCTCTAATTATGCGTTTGTTGTGTATTCTTGTTGTATGTGTGTGTTCCGGCAGTCGGGGGTAGGCTTCTATCCCATTAAGAATGTATAGAGCGAACGCCCATCACTTGTGCTTTCAACCGTTTCGAGTAAATTTCGGCAGCACCTCCCCGCTGTTCTCCGAGTACACTGTAATAAAATAGATAATCATTTCAAAGCTGTGAAACAACGTTGAAATGAACATCTAATCTATCTTTGTACACGGAGAACCAGCGGAAAGGTACCGACGAAATATCTCGAAACGGATGAAAACACAAGTGAATGAAGGCGTTTGCTTTATGCATTCTTAACTTGTCCACACGGGACAAATCTATGGGTTACCATACGATTGAATTTTCTCGTCGCGTAGACTATACAACGGTTGTTAGTATCGAGCTATACTGTCCGATATTTAACAACCTTCGTATAGTTCTAGGTCACGACGAGTATCGCACGTATGTTAATCGATAGACGGGGACTAAGTGGCGCTTTTAGTTTCATATATGAGTATCGATGGGAATATGAAGGTTTCATATTATCATCGAGTATCATATATTGGTTTTAACCTGAATATCTCGAGTCGCTCTCTAATTATGCGTTTGTTGTGCATTCGTGTTGTATGTGTAACATGATTTTAAACCATTGAGATCAAGATTGATAGAACTGATCATCCTACATTGCAATAGCATTCATCAACCAAAAACTATTATTGCAATGGTATTCATCTATAACAATCAACAATTAAAACTACAAATGTAGGATACTGATATCATAAAGCGTTATACGCAACATTGATAGAACTGATAAATAAAAAAACGAAACACAAACCGTATCAAGATTTAACAACTTTGATTATGTCATATACGCGGGCCGATATTTTCATATTAGCCAATAGGCAAAAATAGATTGCGGTCTGGATATGGCATATTGGCAGATGTTACCTATATGCATACATGCATGTTGTCTCCCTATTTTTTCATAAATCAAACCAACAACATACATCAAACTAGTCCATGCCACCAATCGGAAACTCCACTATGTTTTTGAATTATTATTTTTCCAAATAGCATTGAGCTCCTATTGATATTGTCCCATCCAACAAATTTGTTGTGCTTGCCTCGACCTTCATCTAGCTTTCACATGACATACACATTATATGAGTAATATAGTTATAAATTATGGTATTTTGTTGTCATCAATCCACCTAACCCTAACCCCAAGTTGCTTAATAATTCAAGCAATTCAACAGCATTTAGTACCAAATCACTAGCCTTCGGCAACAATACTCGTCCAAACTAAAAATTTGAAGGAGAGCATTCTCCATTTCCTCAAAAGATGATATGTGATGATGTAAATGCACTCAAGTCATGGTTTCATGTCAAGGAAACAAACATAAACTTCACACTGAAGGAACAAGAAAAACACCACAAGAAAAAACATGACATTGGTGTTACTACAGTAATTGTCCCCTCCATACTTACGCTCTAATTCCATGAAACAAACAACCCCTCAGTGGATTTGGATTGGAGTTGGATTTTTGGAATATCAAATCCATAAAAACTTGCCAGTTTTGTATTTGGTTTGCAAACTTGATTTTAGGATTGATTGATGCAACTAGGATATTTGGAGCCCTTTCCATTCCGTCGAAAAAAGTAAGGATTTGCAAAAAAATCCATGTCCACAATTTGGGCACAACCAAACAAAAGAATAAGAAACTCGTAAACCATCATCTTTCATTTTCATTTGGTACAAAACAAACAAAAAAGACACATAAATTCATGAATCAACCTTAAGACTTTGAGAATCCATGTGCCCAAGGACACTAATCATCCAACATATTCGATATGAGCCCAAAGAACACTTAACATCCATTTTCAATATGAATCTGACTACAATTTTTTATTTTTTTATTTTTACATATCAAATATGAACAATGCATCCAATATCCAAACAACATCTACAAGAAATAAATGTGATCGGATGATATAACAATGTTTTCAAGGCTACATCAATTGACAACACCAAAGCCAGCACCAAAGCCAGTTTTCAAGGCTACATCAATTGACAACACCAAAGCCAGTTTTGCTACGAATTAGTTGGTGAAAGAATGGTTTACACAGCAGTACACAAGAACACATCTGGGCATCTTGCTATACTAACTAGAGTGTAAGGATACATGCTAGAATAATTTTCCAACTCCCCACCACTTAACCCCAACCCAGCCCCAGCCCCCGCCCCCAGCCCCGCCCCACCCCAGCCCAGCCCCAACCTAACCCTAAACCCAGTGCGGCCAGCTAAACCCCAACACCAACCCTAAGGCAAACCCTAACCCCAGCCCCACCCCACAACAGCCGAACACCAACCCTACCCCGACCCCGACTGCGACCGCGACCGCGACCCCTGCCCAACCCCAACTCACGCGCCATGAACCCTAAACCCAAAATAATCCCAAAAATCTTTAATTTACCTCACCTGAACCCTAAGCCCGAAGTAATCCAAAGATTTACTCACCTGAACCGCTGCTGCGCTGGGGCTGGGGCGACGACCTGAACCGCGGTGGCGACGAGAGCTGAGGTGGCGACGAAACCGGCGGTGGCGACGAGGAGAACGACGTTGGCGACGACGGCGTGGCGAATTGGGGAATTTTTCGCGCGCGATCGAGAGAGAGAGAAAGTGAGCGAGCGTAGGCGATCGATCTGGGATTTTTGTAAATCGATATTTACTTGCCCCTACGGATATACCCGTAGGTCCTTTGTTTGCGGCTCCGTAGGAGCAAACACCAAATTAAGAATTAATATTTTTATTCGTGGACGTCTATGCCCGTAGGGGCAACCTTTTAGCCCTACGGATTAATCCGTAGGGCCAAAATTAAATTGCCCCAACGGATGTCAATATCCGTAGGGGCAACCCCTTATTTTACTAGTGGGAAGAGGATGTCTACCGAGCTGCCCGAGTCAACAAGTATCCGGTAGACCTCGTACCGGTGGATTCGGGCCGTGATCACCAGAGGGTCGTTGTGGGGCATGGATATGCCGTGGAGGTCCCCATCGCTAAAGGTGATAGGCTCGTTGACCCGGGCCTTCTTGCTCGGGCGGTCGTTGGCGTTTGTTGCCGGCGAGTGGTGCCGAGTCTCGCAGGAGCTCGACTGGCCCCATGTCGTCATGACTACAGTCCTCGATGGTCCCCGGTTCCTTCCGGCGTGGTCCTTTAGGCCCCGCGGGAGGGTGGTCCTCGAGCTGTCTTGGCGGGCTTCGTGGGCGCGACCCCGTCGAGGGGGATGCCGGTCATATATGGAAGCAGGCGAGCTGACCGCCATCGCCTTGGTAGGGACAGGGGGGTGATAAGGCTCGAGGCGAGGCTCTCCGACGTGAGACTTCGAGGTCGAATGGGAAGGATCAAGGGGCCTGCGACCGCCGGAGTCCGTGAGGCGGTGGCCGGTGGGCGTCGACAACATTCGGTGGATTTTCAGGGTGGTCGCTTGCCATGTGGATGGAGATCGGAAGGCCAACTTTGTTTTTTGTGGAACCGTTTCCCATAGACGGCGCCAACAGATGGAGGTTCTTTTCGGGTCTCCCTCAGATGTTATCTTCCGTCGATCTCCCGGTGGATTATGAAGGTGATCTCCTGTTGCGTGTGGGTCTCAATGGGTTTTGAGGAGATTGGTGATTTGAGGAGTTTAGCACCGAGTACCTGCAAGGAAGTCCCGAGGTGGTTTGGTACCATCGATGACCCTCCGACGATCAAGTTAGCACGAGATCCGAGCAGAGTAACGGCTAAGTGGAATAAAAATGGCTTACTTGACCCCTCCGTGATGGGGGTTTATATAGTGGCGGCAGCACGCAGTAGCAGGCGCGAGAGTCTCACCGGCAGTTACGCTCCCGACGTCACGCCCGCGTAAAGAGCAGATCGCCCACTAATGGGGATCGTGATGGCGTGGAAAACGGGACGTTGCTGGCGGAGAATCAGCGCATGGCGAGATTTGCGGAGCGGCGGTTACGCCCGTGAGTGGAGGAGTTGGTCGGTCGAAGGGACCGAGGAAGAGGACTTCGGCCAAAGAGCTCGAGGACGAGCGAGAGGACCGAGAAGTCTTGACCCTGTGGTAGCTCGGGACGAGCTGAGAGGCCGAGGAGGCCAATTTTCGGAGGCTCTGAGGAGAGCCTGCTTGTGCTTGCAGGTCGGGTACAGCCTGGTCGGCCCCTGTGGACCATTTCTTCTGAGTTCTGGAGATCGCCAATATTGAGTATTATCACTGAAGACTCAATTATCAATTTTTAACTGTAGCCCTTTTTAGATCTTCGCCATTTTCAATTAATTGAGACAATCAAATGGGTGGCAACTCGCAATTGGTCGGAGCTTATAAAGGGCTATTGGACAAATTAATACTAGTGATGATAAGCCAATCAAATTAGTTAGGTCTTAATTAACATTGTTAGAATATTATATCCATCGAATTCTCATCCTAATACGACATATAAATAACATCGTCTAGACTCCATATTTTGGCTCAATAATCACAATGAGAATAATGAAAGAATATTTCCTATAAACAATCAAAATTTAGCCCCAAATTCTTCTCATGTAATTAAAATCGGATGGCCGTGTCTGTGAAAAAGATAAAACAAAAAATAGCCAAAAATAAAGAATATATATACCTATGAATTGTTCCACTGGTGTTGCCTATGTATGGTTCAACTCCGAACGGTGTTCTCTACATTTCTGGACTTTCTAACATTGAAAATCCACCACTAAAATCTAAAGAAAACCCGTGGAACCCTTGTTACACATAAATCCAGCCGTTTAATACGGTTATTGGCCTCTTCTGTACTAGAGAGAATACGGACGGGGTTCAACCATATACAATAGAAAAGAATTTTCTTTCTTGAAAAAAAAACACATGAATAAAAAGCCTAGTAGAAGAGCCCATGAAGGAACAAGCCTAGAAGATGAAGCACATTATTTTACATCAACTTTGGGACAACCCAAAAAGCCTAGATTGAGTCCAAATGTAGGTGGTGGCCCAAACCAAAAAAAAAAAAATCATCTAGAAACACATAAATTAAACATTTGTGATCCTAGAGTAAGCATATGCAATGGATGAAGAATTAAAGCCAGTGATGTTGTATTTGATCACTCCATGATCTATTCAAAGTTCAAAGGTTCTCATTATAAATCTCATGCCTTTAAATGCTTAAATATTGTAAACATTGTTTTAAAAAAATCCCTAGGGAACCAAGATATATGGTTGATAATAACCTAAGCAATAAACTAAGCTAAATTTAGCAGCAAAATCAGACTTGTGCAGCATTCTCATGTGACTTTTAGAATAGATTTACCTACACTCATGGCACAAACATTGGCAACCCTTTTGACTTTGTCATCATCTACTTCCAATATGCCAAAAATAAAATAAAATAAAATAAAATAATAATCCATGCATACATTAGTCCCAAACACATAATCCTAGGGCATGACAGTTGTTAGGATTTAGTCTTTAGATCTTATGTAGGCTGAGATTCCAGAAGCTTAAGCTAATAGATCTAGATTCAACTTCATATTCATGTCACCTCACTTCTCAAACGGCTTTTCGATGCATGATATTGATATCTGTTCGTGGACGGGAACCGCATAGGCCTATGCCGATCTCGTAGAATAGTTGCATGTATTTTACATCAACCATCAAACCAAGTGCTGTTAAATCTGAACAATTCTCATTCGAAAGATCACTGCATCAGATTCATACTTGCTCCCAAGCTCATATGAATTGAACGAGAGACGTGAAAAGTCAACCAGTAAATACATCATATGTGATGAAACCCAATCTAACTCCTAACGGCTTATGTAGATAGGTATGGGTCATAATTTTTTAGCCGGTTGATTGCACAGACAGCCCTTGTGGTCCATCTTACATAATACTTGTACATGTAAGAATTATGTATCTACTGCACAGCAGAAATCCAATACTTATACACGATGAAAAAGATACCGAAAGTTGTCAAATCACAGGAAAAAAACAAATCACAACACAAAAGACACAATATTTACCCAGGTTCGACGCAAACTCATACTTAATCCTAAATCCGCGACAAGAAGTTTCACTATGAAAAAGAATTACAAAAAATTACACCGACTTCTCACATCTCCTCTTCGTCAACTAAAACTTTTTAAACACTCAAATCTAGCTCTAAACCATTCAAATGATTATCCAATTAAACCCACAACTTTCTTTTGGTTGTTTAAGAGTAGTATTTGAGTGTGTTGAAGGTTTTGATCGATGACAAGAGGGTGTTTGCGATAATAAGTTATTTGAGGGTATGTGTGCTATAAGTGGTAGAGGTAATTAAACTACAGGGGAGTTTTGTGCAATCACACCTCGTTTATATTTATGTCCTTTATTTTGCAAAGGTCAGGAAATTTCAATACAGATGAGAATATTTAACTACAACCAAAAGTTTAAGATCTAGTGAGGGGAATGGAGCATTGCACCTGGCCCTAGTCTTCAATGATTTTGACTGAAGCTCCCTCACCACCCAACAAGGGAACATGCAAATAATAGTTTTGAAGTCCTTCAGACCAACATGGCCATTTGCTATGCTCCCTTGCTTCCCACAAGTCCACATCTCATTTCTCATTCACCCATGTCCTTGATACCAACATTGACATTTCACAATAATGCTTTATCGACAAATTTTCGCCTTGCTTCAATCCAATTTTTCTTTAAAGTGGCGCTTAGATTCAAAAAACTAACGATAAGAAAGGGCCTTGACGGAAAAATTTGAGAGCGTCAAGGTCAAAATGTTGTCCATACAGAAGAATACCAACCTCTCTTTACAATAGCTGCATACTTATCCATACTTGAACAAATCTGCAACTTTTTTCTGTTTTCTTCGACCTTTTAATATCCCGTTTGAATTTTCGCTTTTTCATTGACACAGCGTAATTTAATACACCAAGGGTAATAAAAAGTTATAGGCCATGAAAACCCAGATCATTTTGGAAAAAGAGGATGATATTCATGAAAGGGGTTTCCTTCAATTTACCCTTTGCCAAACATGTAGGTACAAACAAAGCAAGCAAAAGGAAATAACTTCTCTCTAAAGGTTCTCTATGATCATGAGCCATGTAATGAGAGGTATAAGTTAAGAGGTATAAAAGTTTTTTTTTATAATGAATATGAGATTTCTGATGAAGAGTGATAAAGAGTGTTGAGATGTGTGGATTAAAATAGTCTCACATTGAAAAAAATATGATTTGCGTGGGTATAAAACATAAGATGGGCCAAACCTCAAAAGGCTTGAGTTTTATTGATGGAGTCTGTCTATGTTAAAAGCCCGTGTACACTTATATAAATAAAATATATAATCGCCCCCTCTGTATGGGTATAAAACATAAGATATGCCAAACCTCGATAAGGCTTGAGTCTTCTTGATGGAGCCCGTCTATGTTAAACGCCCATAAACACTCATATAAATAAAATATATAATCGCCCTCTCGTTCGTGTATAATTAGATTTAATATGGTATCAGAGCTAGGTTGATAATATTCATGAATTTATACTTTAACACACATCTCTTCGAGCCTTCGTGCTCTCTTGTGTGTGATCCGAGCCTTCATGCTTGACTTTGAGCCTTCGTGCTCTATACGATTCACGTGACAACCATGTTGCACGTGAGGCATTGGAAAAAGTATGAAAAGTGCGTGGGTATAAACATAAGATGGGCAAACCTCAATAAGGCTTGAGTCTTATTGATGGAGGTCGTCTATGTTAAAAGCCCATGTACACTTATATAAATAAAATATATAATCGTACTCCTCGTTTGTGTATAATTAAATTTAATAGAGAGATTAACATAACTTTTAAACTTTATTATGGATGCATATACAAACAAAATATAAAGATAGTATTTGTTCTACAACACTAAGCAACTGCCATTGCTACCAAAATCTTCATTTTCACATATAAAAAATGATTTGTACCATAATGAATCTAAAGTTCATACCTGATTTCAAACAACATCCCTTGCTAAATCTTTTGCTTGAGTACGTGGCAGATTTGAACCTTGTTGCTCTCCAATCTCGCCTCCAAAAGCTTCGTCTTTAATCTGTTTTTATTATTTCCAATAGGCCACTCGATACACCACTTAATCCCACGGTTCACATTAGAATTCACAGATTCAGGAGAGCTCCAATGGTCCAGATTCTTAACCTCGACCCAAGTTTTCTTGTGACTGGGCCAAAGCTTTGATATGGAAGACACGCTCTTCCTCAAATCCTCATTGTTAATCTCACAATTAACGCTTTCGTCATTGCTCAAAGTTTCCCAATCGCTGTCGTCCGCATCGAAACTCCCATTTACGGGCTTTTCTAAGAAAATGCCTGTGTCAGGACTATTAACATGGCACGGCTCAATTTCTCTTTCTTTCGGCTCTTCTCTTTGTTGCATCCCTTCGAAGATTGAATATAAATCTTCAGAAGCCGCTGGAGGCTTGTATGCAAAAATATCTTCTAAATTTTGAATCTTGATTGATTCTGAAACCGCCTCAATGAGAAATTCTGCCTCTTTGATATCTACAACATCCAAATTTGAGGTGTTTAAGCTCAAATAAGATTTTAATTCACTTTGAAGCTTCTTTAGTAGTGAAAATTGGGTTTCAAGGGCTATTTTAGCATCGACAAGCTTCATCTGAACTCTCTCTTCTCTCCAAACCTCGGCCATTTGCAGCATTTTCCTTTCTTCTTCCAATTCGTCTCTAACTCTTAAAGTTTCCCTTTTAGATTCTTCAACCTCGGCTCGATCTTCTCCAACCTCTTTTGGTAATTGATCACAAACATCTTCTAGAAGCTCTCATGCCTTTTTCTCCATCTCGTAATCATGCAAGAATCTTTTCGATGACTTCTTAACTTCATTAAGCTCATCAAGCAACTTCGAATTCAAAACCTCGGACCTTCGTCTATTCTTTCTCTCAAAGCTTAGATCTTCCCGCATTCTATCTATAACAGCTTGGATCTTTTCGTTTTCTTTGATTTTCCAAGATGCCTTTTCCTCTGCATATTGTTTCAGGATTTTCTCGAGTTTTTTCTTTGAAGAGTGTCGTTTTGATTCGAGTTTGGCAATTCGGGCATGAGCCCAATCGAGCTTGGATTTGATCTTCGTTTTTACAAGACTAGAGGCTTGTATCATTTGTCGGTCTACAATGCTTTTCAAGTGATCGAATGATTGGTGGAGTTTATTTTGTGGATTTGACAATTCGGTGTCCCATTTTGTTGCCCTCTCCATTGAAGGATCAAGGATAATTACAGAGGATTGATTCTGAATAATGAAAAAGAAATGAAATAGTTACACGGACTTAATTGATGTATCACACTTTATGTGTATCTACCGCAGCACCTATCACTCATCAACTAGTTTATTACCGCATAACATCTGTAGGGTCAGTCGTGATATGACCCTGAAATTTGACCTGAATGTCGACTAACTCAAGGGTATAATGCGCTGGTACAACAGTCGAGAGGTGATAAGTGCTAAACGAGCCAAATGAATAGGGGTTGTATTAGCAATCAACCAAACAAATAAAAAATTTATTCACTAGAGGTCATGAACAATAACTACCTTATGAGAAATGCTCTTTTTAGGGTTGAAACCATGCTGGTATTGATGACCAAGATCAGGCTGCAAAAAATAAAGAGATGATGAAGAAATGAGAATAAATTAATCTATGTAGTTGTAAAAACTAATAAGAGATTTATATACCAATTATCCCCGCCAAGATAAGCATAAGAAATCAGAAATATTAAATAAATGTATGAATTTTTAACATATCTATAGATTAAAGACGACCCAATAATCACATTGCATTTTGGTTACAATCACTAATTAATTCTTGAACCATTTGATCTCCCATTAAAACTTCATCAAATTAAAATCTAGACATTCCAATAAAATAATAGCAATAAACCTTTTCACAAGACCCAAACTTTAACAGTGAATACAACTAAAAACCCAAACTTCATCAATTCAATAAATAAAAACAAAATGAAATTTTGATTACCTCAATCTCCAGCAGCTCCGAGTGCCATATCCGAGCCCCAAGCTTCCTCGCCGATACGGTCCCGTTCCCCAAATCCAAAACCCGATAAGGATCCGAACCCGCATCGCCGAGCTTCAACCCTGGCTGGGGAGCGGCGGCGGTATTGGAGACGGCGCCGCACTTTCTCCGGCGGAGCTCAGGGTTTCGGATCTGGCGGCGAGAATGTCGGGCCCGGGTCGGGTTCGGATCCAAATGCGGGTTTCGGGGCGCGGGGTTTTCTCCCATTTTTTCGTTTCAAGTTTTAGAGAGAGAAAGAGAGTGAGGAGAGAGAGGGAGGAGAAATGTGTATTGTGTTCACAAATTTCGAGGAAACTGAAATTAAATAAAGAAATCATGTGCTTGGAAGTTATCATAAATTGAGAGATACTGTGAATGCACTCTCACTTATGGATCAATTGTGAGGTTTAACAAAGATATAAATTTAAATAGAAACTCATGAATTTTAGAGAGCTGTTTCTTTGCGTCACTTTCACTTATGGATCAATTCCGACATTTATAAGCCCTGACTGATTGGCATCATATTTTTGGATTTAGTTTCTAAGCATAAGCTAACAAAGAATGTTGTGTGAAATGTGACATCTTAACCTATAGACGAACTGGTATGAAACATGTTGTTGGAAGTTCTATTGTTAATGTTTTGAGTAATTTATGAGAATAATGGACAAAAGTGCCATAGGAGCTTTTTACGTTAGGTGGCATCAAAAAATATACCCTCCACCATTTTATTCGACGATCGGCACCGGCTATCTTGGTCTCCATCGTCTAATATGTTGATACACCAAATTTCATGTGATTCTAACACCTTTTCTTCGTTGATTTAACAATGCAAAAAATTCTATTGTCGGTAAACCGTTAATTTTGCACCCATTAAATCAACGGTGAAATGGTGTTAGAATCACATGAAATTTGGTGTATCGACATATTAAACGATGAACATCAAGATGGCAGGTGCCGATCGTCGAATAAAACGGCGGAGGGTGTATTTTTTTACGCCACCTAACTCAAGAGGCCTCTTTCCTCTATTATTCTTATATGCTTTACTTTGCCATTTTGCATTTTTAAAACATACTAGCAAGTGGCTCCCGTTTCATGCATGGGGCAGAAGGCAAATATTCTTAAATTCCAGGGGCTGAAGGATAAGTTTCCTCCCGTTAATTTCGAATCAAATTCACCTAGACATATAGAAGGCAAATGTTTTTGGAGCAAATTCGTGGGTACGTTAGGACTTCCTGCTCAGTGCCAAAAAAATACTTTTTATGTCTTAATTATTTACGGAATATCTGTAAAGCGATTAATATTGGACTTAAATAGATTCTTTTATCTTCTCTCTTTATTAATCATTTCATTTAATTCCAACTAATTTTTCCACATAGAGACCTTTGTGCCATTATTCTCAACTATCTTAACTACGTGCATTTCTTCTATATTTGAAACTGTTTATGCATCTTATGATTTCATTTCGAGAACGTTTATGCTTCTTATGTTCATATATGAAACTTCTCTCAGGTTTAATTATTTTTCTCCTCCAAATTAAATAACAAAAGATTTGTGCTTTCAAGTTGAAAATTGGTACCCACTTAAAACTTTACCATATATGTAAAGCATAGCAAAAATACATTAGGAACATGCTAATTAATATACATGACTTACATGCATAATTGCATAAGTCAACATGCATAAAAATCCCAATTATTATAGATGAAGAGGTGCATTAATATTAATTATTACCAAAAATAATTTTATCCCCTTCAATTAAACTATTTTCTGTATCTTTTTATGAAAAATAATAGATTGATTAATCCAGAAATATAAAGATTTTATTTTTATTTATGCTAAAAAGACATTATGGAAAGTAACAAACTCATTGTCTAATTATAATTGATATTTTACCATAAATATATATTCACTAATTGATTGTTTTCTTCTAAAAAAATTAATTAGGGCAGCTAATGATTACACTCCAATAATGTATATAAACGCATACAAACCCCCTCTTCTCCCCTTCATTGATTCATCTCTAAACCAAAAAAAAAACTTAATACACTGAGATCATGGTAGGAAAGACCAAGCGAAAGCCGAGCATCGGGCGCCAAAAGATCGAAATAAAGCGCATCGTACTCGAGGAAGCGCGCCAGGTGTGCTTCTCCAAGCGCCGGTCGGGCCTCTTCAAGAAAGCCAACGAGTTGTCCATCCTCTGCGGGGCCCACGTAGCCCTCGTGGTCTTCTCCCCGGCCGGCAAGCCCTTCTCCTTCGGCCACCCCTCCGTCGACTCGGTCATCCACTGCTTCCTCAACAACGACAACAAGGCCGGCGGCAGCGGCTTCAACAACAATGCGAACAACGAGTCTTCTCATCATCAACGAAGAAGTAGTGCGATTGTTAGAGAGCTCAACGGGAAGCATGAGGAGTTGATGGGGATGCTAGAGATGGAGAGGAAGAGGAAGGCGGAGCTCGAGAGGTCGTTGAAAGGGATGTGGATGGGAGATGATACCATAGAGGGTGTCGACGATTTGGAGAGCCTTGAATGGTTTGAGAAGAGGTTGGAGGAGACGAGGAGGGAGGTTAATGAGGTGATTGTGATGAGGAGTTCTTCTTTTAGGGAAATTATCAATAACTACCCTAATTGCCCTAGCCTTGAGCTTTGCATGCATCCTAACTTGATTGGTTGTGGCTATAGGGGTTTTGGTAATTTTGGTAAAGGGGGAGGTGAGGGCCCACCTTTGCTTTTGCCTCCTCCAAGCACAAGCACAAGCACAAGCACAGGATTTAGGGGGAATGGTTGTAAAGTTCCTTTATTGTATTATGACAGCCCTTGGTGTTAGGGTTTTATTAGGTGTTTGGTTTTTGTTTTTAGTTATTCAATAAGGGAAGTAAATAAGTATGGTTATTTTATCAAAGAGGTTCCTCTTGCTTTGTTGTGAGATCCTTCATTAACTTTTTGGGTGTTTTAATTTCTTTATTATAATCTTATTATTTAACAATGTTTTGTTGCAATAATGATTATTTCTTAGGTTTGCAAGCTGTTGTGTTTATTGTAAGATATGTTCATTTATTTTGAAGGATTTCATTAATATTTTAGAAGGTTAGGTTCGGGTAAATTTGTAAATAAAAGAAAGAAGTATCATTAATTCTTGTATAAAAGGGTATAGTTAATATTAAGTTCATGTTTCTCAATTCTTGTTTGAAGGATACTTTGTTAAGCCAAATCTCTAAATCTAATAATTTGTGAAATATTATAGTATCATTCCTCTCAAGTGGTCATGTTTTCATTCTGTAATGATGGGATATTCAATTTTGCATATATATATATATATATATATATATATATATATATATATATATATATATAGCTAGAATGTAAAAAAGAGAGCGGCTATATATATAACGCTAATGGCGATGGCTAGAATGTAAAAAGGAGAGCGTCTATCTCATCAATTCATAACACGGGAATCTTTTATTAAAATTAAATTAATAGAAAAATTTATAAAAAACAATTTAACTGAAGGGCGTCAATTTCATCAATTCATAATTTTGAGGGGAAAATCAAATATTTACATTAGAACAATAAGAAAATCTTTTAATTTAAGAACAGTTATCTCATCAATTCATAATTTGGGAAAACCATATATTAAAAATCTTTTCGGATCATATAGAATGTTTAAAATTCTCAATCAAAAGCAATCAAAAATCTTTATTATCTAAAGTTATTCTTTTAAAATTTTCTCAAATCTTTTGTTTATGATATTAACATATACACACGTGCACAGCGCTAATAGTGGTAGTTAGGGCCGTATACGGATCTGGATAATCCAAGCAGACTCTCTGTAACCATTACTGATTTCTATCACATACAGATAGTTATTTTCATTTCCAACAAGAATCATATCTATATCTGCCAATAGCCCCCGTTCCTTATCCACTACAAAAAATAGTAATTTTTTGTTTTATTGACAATATTACCCAACATTCATTCAATATTCGTATCATATCCAACTTTCACCGAAATATGGATAGTGGTTTTTATTTTCCTATAATTATGCATATCCATGTTCGAAACTGTTGAGGATTGCCGGATACGGATATAGTAACACTTTTATTCGATGCCTTTACATCTATAGTGCTAGCGAGAAAAAGAAACAATATAGAACAGGGATTTTTACTAAAAAAAGTCCCTCCATACTTTAATAATTACTAAAAAGCACCACATACTTCGTAATAACTTAAAAGACCCCATATATATTTAAATTGCACTGGAAAAAAACCATAGTTGGTTTTCCATTCAAACTTATCATCTAGTTAAGGATATGGAGCTTGAGTTGTTCTCTTACATTTTAGGTATTTAAGTAGGTTTTTCTCCAACAATAAGAAACATCATTTTTGCTTAGTTGAAAATTGGGATTTAAAACAACTAAAGAATTACTTTCATTTTGAATGAGATTGCCCACTAACTCGAAACTTACAATTAAAAAGATAATGGAACTCGACAAGTTTGTTGTTGGAGAACATTGAGGAAGACCAGCTGTTTCCATGATCAATTTGAGAGATCTTTGATCGAAAATCCAACCCTAAAGCCAATTTAGAAAAAAATTGGGAATTTTGTTAGAGAAAAAGGGCCAAGGGTTTTGAGACCCTATCCCGATACTCACCGTTAGTCCTTCTCTGACGGGGTAATGGAAGATACCAATAAGTTTTCCTTTTGGCCTATTAGAAGGAGTTTTCTAGTGCAATTTAAATGTATGGTAGGTTTTTTAAGTAAATATAAAGTATAGTAGGCTTTTTAGTAAAATGCTCTAAAGAATATCATTAAAAAGTCGTTCTATGGGGGTGTTTGATATTTTAACTCTATTTTTATGCTTCCTGATAAATATATGCATTTTTACGTAATATCACAATGTATTGATGTACTTAAATTTTCTAAAATAATTGATACATCTGATGCCTTCCAAGGCATATAAATCATGGTTGATACAAAAATCTCTCTAGGAAAAATTATTCCATATGCATCGCGGACAAAAAAGAGAAGATATAGAAATATGGGGCCCACCCGCTGCCCGAAACCCCCTCCTCTCACTCATCCCTGTCCGGATGTATTATATCCGGCACACCGAATAATTTCTTCTCTTGAAGTGATTGAAGTTGACTATGAATACGGAAAGTTCTATATCTTCTTCTCTCATATAAAAACCTAGCCACAAATCACCAAAATCATATCAATTACCAAAGATCTTGTCCAAATTAATTATACATATCAACGGATCAGATATTTCCTAAAAAATTCAAGCATATATATTTCAAATTGGTTTTCATCAAGAAATAGAGCAAGGATAGAATTATATATAATCAACACAAAAAAAAATATCACAAACCAAAGAAAATGCCAGAGGAAAGGTTTATAGTACAATTCAATCTGGTCACTAAATTTACTAAATTTCTCTAATTTATTACGCAAAAACTTGCTAGCTTGCGAAGCAAGGACAACCGCTTTGGCATCTGAGCTACTCATCAACCACTCCCTCTCCGCTCGTCTTCTATTTTGCCTCGCATTCTTTGCTCTCTTGGGAGCCAGCCGAGCATCCCTTTCCAAAAACGCCAGCCTAAATCTCTCGGCCATTGGAATTTCAAGAGCATCACTGACAGTAGAAATGTGCTGAACTTGTGCTTTTCGGGCATTACCGACGGAGACTGCCCAGGTTTTTGGGTCGATGTCTTCTACTATGAAATGGTCGAGTGCGATTGAGGATAATGCTTCGGTGGGGAATTGTAGGCCTAGTAAGCCGATGGGTGATGGCTTTGGGTTGAGTATGATTCGGGGGCATTCGGTGGCCAAGATGGATTTTGAAGTTTCATCAATCTTTGGCTGTTGAAAATTAGAAGGAACAGGAGTTATTACTTATACATTTGTTTGTATGTGTTATTGAATTGTATACTTGTTCAAGTTAGTTTCTTGTTCTTGTTCCCGGTACCATTGCATCCACCGATGTTAATGTCATATATCGACAATGGGAATTGGTTATGGGTCAACAAACCGTCTGTTCAAGTTCCATGGTGCTACCTAAGGAGCATAGCCCTACAGTTAAAGTCCTCTCCCAAGTGAAAGATCGCCATTTCGATTCATAAGGGTTGATTCAAATGTGTGTGTGTGAGAGAGAGAGGGAGGGAGGGAGGGAGAATTCAATTCGTCATATATGGGAACTTCTAATATGCATATAAAAAACTAGAAATTAGAAACATGCAAAGAATTCATAGAAAAGTTCAATTTCAGAGCATTTTACTCATTGAGAACTTACCCATACTAGCCAACGTAATGATGGTGCGCCCTTGCCGATGTCGACGCTATCCAATTCCTCCCAAGAGTCTCCTTCAATATCATTTAGTTCAGGCTTCAAGATATTCAAAGAGGCACGAGCTGTGAAATCACTCCTTGGGCTTCCTCTGCAATAACAGCATTTAAGCTCTGTTCATATCCTGTTATATAAATGCCGATTTCTAGTCAAGCAGCAATCTTCATGCCACATAACACAATCATGCAAAGGAAATAAGAAACATACTAAATATACCAAAAATAACAACTAGTGGTCTTGGGGAAAATAAAAGGATTAGAACTGAAATGACAAACCAGTTTTACGAATACATGGTTAACAAAAAGCTTCAGAGAATTTACTAACAGAACAAGTTTAACAAAATAACAATTTGGTTAAGCAGTAATCTTCATGCCACTAACAAATTTTGACATATAACCTAATAGTTTTCAAAATTGAATGATAAGTAAAATTTCATTCATGGATATTTTGGTGAACAACAAGTCATAGTGGTAACTACATTCAAGACATTTGACCCAAAAAAAAAAAAACCCAACATTCAAGACAGGTAATTATAGAAAATGCATACTGTATCATACAACATACCCAAATCTCAATATCTCCAAGGATCGGCAGTAGTGTATGAGGGACGAGACGCCGTCAACAGTGATCTAATCACACCGGCTGCAGAACAAACAACCAATTAGCAGTTACTTAAAATGATTCATGTCGGAAGTATATTTTACCAGACAAATAAAGCTATGGAACGAAATAAAATAATAAGAACAATCAGCTAGCAAAAAAGGTGTTATCAAGTGTGATGGGATCTAAGAATTGAAGAATATTAACTGAATAAATAGTAAAAAATAAATAAATAAAGTTTTACAGAACTCAAAAACAATCCTGAACTGCATCTGGGAAGATATAAAAAGAAGTTAGAAAAAAAAAATAACTGTTGGTTGACTAAAGGTCCCTTAAAAGCGTCATAGAATTTGTTTTCTTTTTACTTTGACCTTCATTTATACCTTATATCAACAGCCCGTAAGTTAGAACACATCTCCGCTGCTTTCATAAGTCCAAAATTGCTGACATCAGAACCAGATATGTCTAGAACATTCCAAGAACTTTCCGCAAGAGCAAGAAGGATATCGTCATTCAATAACTGTCTCCTCCTCGCAATAGCCGCCATTGCCAACTGCAAATTCAATATCTCATGTGTGAATATTTATAATCAATAGAATCAACTTAATGACAAATATTAAACGCCTAAAAGACGATAAATGTTTCGAGATTTGCATGATAATGCATCTAGTTTATACAAATATGGGAAGGGATCCATAGGTTAAATACCATGTTAAAGAATACGTGTTTTAGAGAAATATCAGAAGATCGTTGAAAAATGACAGATTAAAAAAGAGGAAGAAAGGGAAAGAAGAGAGACCATCAGTGACCGAAAAGAACGCAGTCTCCCGTATAGTTAATATAATTATCATGAATAAGCATCAAGATGGATTTAGTTCATATAAAGCTTGTTAAATGCAAAGCATGATGGCTTGGTTAGCCATCCAACACGCCAACTCACAGCTATTCAGGGACATTGTAACTTCGCTTGATGCCTCAAAAAGAGAACAATACCTAGCATCAACACTTGAAACTCAGCGAAGCCAAATTATTAAAACATAGGAAGATAGATTGCCATTTGGCGCGCGCGCGCGCGCACGAACACACACACACACACACACAGAGAGAGAGAGAGAGAGAGACTATGAAAATTTTCAATATTCTTAAACCCAACAACACCATCAACGAAGTCTTTTTACAAAACTTTCACAGTGTGCTACATGAAGTCATGAATCCTATCAATAAGCTACTGTAACGACTATCCTACATCCTTATTCAATTTAACAGGTAATCTCAAATTCCTGGAAAGAAAATGAGAGTGCATAGCTACTATAAAACCTACATATAAAGATAAAGACTCCATTTAATGAGAACAAGATAAAAGTTACAAGAATACAAATCAAGGTTTAAAATGCAATATTTCATTAAGATACCTTAGCTTCTGATGGAAATTCTGAAGCAATATCTGCTAAATCTTCAACAATATCCTCCAAGTGGTTCCCAAGTACTCCAACATAAACTGACCAACTTTCGAGGCTTGTTTTTTCTCAATGGAAAATCTAAATGTCAAAAGCGAATTAAGTCATTAAAACACTGAAAATCAAAGTAATAGTAAGCATCTAGTGCTCTTATTCCAGTATTATGTTTAAGGATGTTGTGTGTTATACAAGTAACTAGTTGATAGGTGGTGCTTAGAGCAGCATATTCTCATGATATTTGGTTTCAATGTTTCATTGAAATATTCAGCTCAAGGAATGTATAAAATAGCGGGACAGTTAATTTATTAAAAGGTACATCGAACTGATATTTCATTTCATTATCATAGCAATGATGACAAATCCAATCAGAAATTCCAGCTATAGAAATGGTTGCCAAAAAACAAAAGGAAGGAAGGAAAAACAAAGGGTAAATTTTATAAATTGCATCAACTTTTTGAAGTTTTTGAGAATTGAGATAGCTTCATCTTGTTGGTCACACCTCATTTAAATTCTAATTATTGCCAAACAAGTTTCTCCATACATTAAACTTTTGCAGATTATATATAGGGAGTATTTAAATGGAAGTTGGACGCAAGAGCAAAAATATCAAATCTATAGGAGGATCGGAGAAACAAATTGGAGCTTCAAAATGCAAAAAATAAAGATCACATCTGAAACCTCTAGGGAACAAGGCAAAACATTTTCATTTTGAAGTGCTAGACGGAGGCAGTTGGGATAACGCCTAGCGCCTAGGCGGACGTTTAAGCGTGGCTTAGGCGATTTCAAATTTTTTGATACTTTTTAAGTTAAATATGGTTAGGGAAGGAGAGAGAAGGTTTTCTAGTGAGGAAAATGATAGTTTTGGAGATTTTATTGGGAGTATGCATTATTCCGTTAAAGGAGAACAAAAACATGCAATCCGACCATTTACTATAAAAGGTCAAGTTACTAAGCGGGTCGGCCGCTTAAGCGCCCATCCAAACGACTGCCTAAGCAAGTTCGACTGCCTAGGCCCTGTTTAAGCGACATATAGAAAGCCCAACCCGTTTAAGCGCAAAACCTGCTTAATTTGACCGTATAACCAAAAAGCGAAGCAGTCTTGTGACGCTTAAGCACAAGAGGCCACCAAGATTTGAGTAAAAATTGTACCATTGGAAGTCAAATGCAACATGTCTTGTTCTTACTGGCCCGCATATTTTCAATTTGCTTGGGCTTCAAACTGAGAGCAAACTGCTTGGTTATTTCCCTTGTTTTAGGGTTGTTATTAGCGCTATCTTAATCTCTCTTTTTTTAAATTTATCCAATATTTTTTTTAGTTTTACCCTTAAGATATATTGTTGTAAAGGCATTTCATTCATTTTTTTACAGCAGTAAATATTTGGAAAACTTGTTTTTATATTATTTTTCAATTTTATTAACATGACACTTGCACTTTATACCAACTCATAACCACTTTCAAATTTTCTTGACGATTTTCTTGAGCTTGCATAAAAATTTCAATAGCAATTCATCTTCAATACACTCAAATTTTATCTCTCTTAGTTGTTATAAAGAGTGAGATTCTTATGCAAAACTGCCTCTCATCTGTTTACCCTCTCTAGGATCTCTAACGATCGTATCGTTAGAATTTAAACAAAACAAGTTTAAAGTTTGAAAATTTGACCAGGTTCTGATGTTCGAGACTTCCGATGAGCGCAAGCATTCACCGTTAATTATAGTCTACTGTCTTAGGAAATACTTAGATTCGATACCGAATTAATCTATTCTAACTCACATCAATTTAAAATAAAGATCACATAACATATTTGTATATACTTGCAGCAACAATAATATGCGATGTCATCAAAATATTTCATTAATATTTCTTGTTTACAGCTTTGATACATGTACATCTCTTTATATTTCAAATCTATACAAAAAGAATTAAAAGTATGCAAATATTCTTTGAGAGTAAGAGATTTAAAATCAAAATACTTTGAAAGTAAGTAGGGTTTAATATCAAAATTGATATCATTTCAAATTTAAGCGGGCGCTTCCATTTATGAGACCCAAATTGTAATATTTTATAGGTGGATACATCCAATGAGGCCTACACTATAGTCAAGTGTAGAATCCTACACTAAAGAGGTTTAATAATTAGATAACCACCCGATGGTCGATTGGGAACCGGACCATCAAGTAGGGGTCATATCGAGTGCCCCCACCATCGGGTGGGGGTCTTATCGGGTGCCTCTACCGTCGGGTGGGGATCTGTTCTATCATATTGGGGCCCGGTTATCGAGTGGGCTCTTGGCATTCGGATGAGGGTCCCGTCTATTGTTTGATAAGTGGGAAACACCTCATTTAAAATGTCCAAAATGTGTTTTGAAAAGAACATAGAATTTTACTCTAATGTTCAAAGTTCATTTCAAGAACATAAGTTTTATTATTTTACGTCCATGTATGTAGGGGTGAGCAGGAATCGACTTGAACCGAAAAAACCGAAACTGATCGGTTCAGGAATTGACCCGGTTTGGTTCCAAAATTTTTAGCTCGCTTAAAACCGAACCAACCGACCCTTGAGTCTGTATTTGTTCCCAAAATGGACCCAATAATTAAAGCTATGTTAATAGATAATGGGCTAAGAAACAGGCCCATGGCATGCACCCCACATCAACTATCCCTAACTTACCTCATATAAACTCAATTATAGAAAAAGAAACTCTAAATCCACTCACGTTCTCTCTCTTGATTTCATCTCTTGATGTCGGCGGCAACTTTGCCACCATGCAGCTCTCGACGTGACAGGGATCCTATTCTCCATCGACAACCATACTCCATTCTATTGCTCCTAGTTTCAAAAGCCCTATCTTTATCATGGTTTTGGATCTTTTACAATTCATTATTACTTTTCTTTTGAATGAGTGATGAGCTTGAATTAGCAACTTTAATGGATCTCCACCGCAAAAAAAAAACCGAGGGATTATTTAGTTCTTAAATGAATTCTTGCTTTAAAATTTAGGTGTTTTCCTTCTTTTTCTACTCCATCCGGGGTGGGTGCTATTTTGAGAGGATAAGTCTCATTAAGAATCGATCATATAAAACCGAACCGATTCAACTCAGCTCGGTACTTGAGCCTGAATCGGTTCGGCTCAATTTTTTAGGAAAAACCGAACCGACCAATGATCAACCCTACATGTATGGTCTTGTTTCGAAGCTTAATGGGTTATCTTTTATATGTTTCGAATGGATCGAGATTTGAGGCTCTTTGGTGAGAGTTATGACGGTTTTACTCAGATGTGTCGGAGTAGGCAAATTCAATTCAAGAATCATATACCTTTTGAGATATCCTAAAATCTATGATTTTAACACCATTTATTTTCATGTATGGTCTCGTTTCGAAGCTTAGTGAATTATCTTTCATTTGCTTCGAACGGATCGTGATTTGAGCTCTCGGGTAAGAGTTATGGTAGTTTTGCTTAGATGTAACGGCGCAGACAGATCCAAACCGAAAATTTGTTCTGAAAATTTGGGCAAAATTTCCTCTTGTATTTAGTTTTGTCTATGAAAAAATATAGACTTTTAGTGTCTACATTCTTATATGTGGAAAAATAGGATTTCCGCTAGTTTCCTTTGTTCATAGAATATAGGGTTTTCCCTGTTTCTAATTGTTTTATAGAGAACATAGGGTGGCATATGCTTCTGCTTGTTTTGTAGAGAACATAGGGTGGCCTATATCTCTAATTGCTTTATGAAGAACATAGGACAGTGTATGTTTTAAATATGAAAGAAAAATAAGAAAGAAAATAAAATTTCCCCTATTTTCAAGTTCTACTTTATTTCTTCTTTTTCTTCAACTTTCAAGAGAGAAATGAGAGGGTGTGATAGAAAAATAGGTTCATGCCTTTTCTTTCTTTGAGGGGCTATATATATATATATATATATATATATATATATATATATAAGTGGAGTGAGGGTGGTTATCAAAACTCATTCCACTATTCTCTTTTTTTGAAAAGAAAATGAGGGGAAGAAAATAATTTGTCCCTTCTATCTTTAGGAGAATTATATGGGATGTTGGGTATCACATTTGACATACTCTGTCTATGAAGCAGTCGAATATTAGACTTGGGGTACGTAATTTAAGGCACCCGAAATTCGGATCCTGCACGCGTAGGGTTCAATGATCCGGCCATAACTCTCTCTAGAAAAATCCAAACGATCCACCGTTTGATTTTTTGGAATCTAGACTCAATAGGCTTTCAAATGAATCTTCATTTGTCCCAATTGAACAGGTGTACTTGAACCTATAGGAATTTGAATCCAACTCATATGCAGATTCATAGGTTCCCAATATAAATTTTTTTGATAGTTAATTTTTTTTGACTCCAACAACATGCAATAGAGAAAAACTCAAATCTGTGATTGCAACTTTTTATGATGGAATATTGTAAAGATTTTCTCCTGCCCGGTTAAAAAGGATAATAATGGAAGATTTGAGAACTCCTAAGAAAGAAATCTTTAGGGATGGAATAGACGCGGGACATTGAACCATTTTAAATTCTTTATGTTAGCGTTTGCAATTGTCTCTATATTTGTATTTGCATATTGCTATTATTGTGGTGATTTTTATTGCTTTATCGTTATATTGATAAGAATTATAAATGAACCCAATTCATCCTCCAACAGGATCATCAATTTACATTTCACATCTAACTTTAAAAATATCATGAACATCCTAAAGATTTTTCTGTCAGAAAATTCAAGGATATTTGGTTCATTTTTGCGGCTATTCCGTCCATCTAAAAGGTCATTTTAGGATTGTCCAATCAACTCATACCTTAAACCAGTTAACGAGATTAACTATTTCAAACAAAATTGGCATTTTAGGGGGGGCTTCATGGCATTTATGAAGTTCAACGATGCTATCTCAAAAATTCTAAAAATTCAATATACTATATAAAATTTACCCAAAACAAAATAAAGAAATAGAAAGGAAGAAATCTGATTGGGTTTTGTGTTTCATACAAGGAAATAGCACATATAAACAAAGAAATGTCTAACAATACTCATTTTTTGCAGGGTCGGAAATTGCAGCATGTAATTGTTCTCTATGCATGGAAAGCTGGATATAGTGGCTGATAATGTGTAGGTTTTCTAGCATACCTCCTCAAATTAAGTTAAGAATTCAAGCTCCAAATAAGTTATAAAATAATATATTAAATAACATATTTCAAGAAAGTTAAGATATTGATATTTGCAAGGTAGCAAGTTAAGTTCTCATGTCCTTTAATATTTTAAGATATTATTGGATCGCGAAAAGTGGTTCTTTTAAGTGGCTTCTGTTTTAAGAAAAACAAACGCTTTTCATCAAATTATCCAAAGAAGGCCTTCAATGTAAGGTTTAAAACCTTCGTATACTGATATCTGACAATCATTTTTGGGTTCGGAATCGGCCATCTCAGATCGAAAGTATCGTACTTTTTGTCCTTTGAGTAAACATAATTTTAATAATTCAGCATATTTCTTAGTAGTTAATGATGTTTGTGATGGTTATTTACATATGTTTTAAAGATAACTGCAAACTTTTTGACATTCCATTAGAAATTGATCATGCCAAAAAAAACAAATTGGCCATTATGAACTCATTGACCTATTAATAAACTTAATATTGAAACCAAGATAACCAATTTTGAACCCAATAGGCCAAGATTAAGGCCCGGAAGGTCATTTTTGGGGATCGGCCGACATTTCCAGCCATGCTTCAATGCTTTTACCTAATGAAATATTGCTGATGAACCTTTTGACATCTAGTTGTTATTTATGATAGAACAATATTTCATACTTAAATGATTGTAATTTATAACTCAACAGTGTTATTGGTGGCCTCTAACAATAACAATAGCCTCGGCATGGTCAATACCCTTCACTTGAATTAGCCCCAAACATATAGAACTTAATCATGAAAATGAAATCATTTACCAAATTTTAAGGATATGCAAAGTTTGGAATCATACAAAAACAGAAACATGAAGGTGAAATTTTGATGCCAACCCATAATTTGATGACAAAAAATTAAGCCAATCGCATACAAAAGCAACTATCTTGCTCATACAAACGAAAATCAACAAAATATATAGTAAAATTTCAAATATTTTTTAAAAAAGGTGAGATTTTGATCATGACCCACGATTCAACAAACAGAATTACAAGGAATTTGACTCAAAATTATCATCTTTACTACAAAATTGATTGAGGAGGAAGAAATTAAAGCTTACCGAAAGGACGAGATGAAGAGGCAGCGATTTTGGAAGCAGAATTGATTTGGAGATTCTTGAGGGTTGGAGCTAAATCGATGGCTGCCGATTTCTTCTTTTCCATCAGATGATGATGATGAGAGAGAAATAAACGATGGAAGAAAATGAGGGGTATGAAATAAAAATAGGATCTTGCCACTTTGTGATATAGTTTTCTCTTGATGTATTTACTTTATTTATTTTATGGTAAATTGTCCACAAAAAAAAAAAATTCCTGCTGTCAAAAACCTGTGTCATCCAAACAGTTGTCAAAAAAAACCTTGAATTTTTTTTATGAGGTACATGTATAGTTTTATGCTGTCTCTAAATAGGTCATTCATATCGCAGGCAATTGCATGCATATCGCATAATAACTAGATATAACAGACAACTATACAAATCTTGCAGGCAGGGATTTTTGACAAACTGAAAACATTTTCATCGGGTTTTTGACAAGCGCTTCAGGGCCAGGATTTTTTTGTCGGCTGTAGAATCTGCCGGGTTTTTTTGACAATTTACCCTCTATTTTATTACATGTTTGGGTAAAATGTTTTAAAACACCTAAACTCTTTAGTAGCTTTTGCATTTTAATAGCATAAAGTTTTCTTCGTAATGCTTTTATACGCTAATGTATTTCATCATTAACGTTTGCTACATTCTGTTCTTACCGCCGTATTGCATCGGTTTATTCATAGAGATTTGTTTTCGTAATCGTTTGTCTGCACGATTCAAGGAATAAATCGACACGAAACATATTCGGCAATAAAAGCAAAGAGCAAAAGTGGGCAAATTATATAAGAGCATTAAAGTAATAAAAAGAAAACTATGAAGCAGTAAAGTGCAAAAATGGTGAAAGATTATGATATTATTAAGCAATCCACCCTATGTTTTTTTAACAATTTAGTAGCTAATAATCAAGATGTATTTGGCGGTTGTAAAGTGAAAATAGGATATGAAAGTAAGAATAAAAAGGAATAGAAAGTATAAAGTTTTCTTCTATTAGTTAAGAACAAAGTGTGTAGAAAAATGAGTTGACGCTTGCTTACAGGGTAACGAAAATTTAGCTTTGGCTGTTTTCTTAGAACGGTAGAAAATGCAAAAAAGAAATGGCAATATAATGTAATAGTACTAAAATATTGTTTCCTCTCACTTCTTTTGGCTTTTCTAATGGATTGAAGATGGCAATGACATTCTTCTTTTTATGACCTTATTTAAAAATAATTTTATTATCTTTTTAAAGAATACATTGACAATTTCTATGTGGAATAACCTCCAGCCATGAAGTTTATTTATCATGTATTTGACAAATTTGAATTTACAATTGAAAAATTCCAAGTGCTTGAAATAAGGCAAGCCATTTCCTGTATTTGAATTCGATAGTTTATCCTAATTGGTATGTCTAGATATTAATTAGTAGTGTAACTAGTATTATTCAAAATACACACACTAATAATAGATATATTTTTGGATAAGAACCATGAAATCTAATCAATGTACTGAGCTGATATAATTTGCTAAGAATATCAAATCCTTTTAGCATCCATTATAGGTGGGCCCAACATAATAGCCCATTTCACTTATTTGATGCACTAATGGCCATATCTAGTGCAGCAGGAAGGGCCTGTTTGATTGCGCCTTTTGAGCTTCCAAAAGCTCTTTTGAAGCTTAAAAAACACTTTTGAAAAAAAATACCAAACATTCCCTATGCGCTTTTGGAGCTAAAGAAAAAAAAAAAGAAAATCTTATATTTTTATAAACCAAAAAATGTAGCTTTTGAAAAAAATATCATCCTAATTTTTTTTTATTCCCATCATCTCCTCATTATCATCGTCCAGTTCAATCCTTACACTTGATTACTCTCCTTATCATCTCCCCGGTTCGAAGCCCCAAGCGATCGAGACCCCAGATCGATCGAGGCCTCTAAATCGAAGCCCTAAAAGATGATGATGACAAAGAACCCTAGGCGATCGAGGACCCAGCTCAACACGATCATCGAGAGGTTGATCAACAAGATCTAGATTTTGAGCTTCATGTTTCAGACAATCGAAGCCTCTCGACTTCGACGAAAAATCCATATATCGAAAGGATGGATCTCAAATATTTTGTTGTGGATATTTTTGTGCAGATCTTTTGATCTTTGTGACTCTTTAGAAAGTAAATTGTAAATTAAAAAAAATGATATTTGCTTTCACTGATTTCTCTCAAATATTAAGAAAAATGATGCTATTTATGGTCATTTAAACGGTCAACATCACTTTTGTAATCCCTAACAGTCTTTTGAACCAGATAGCTTTTCAGATTAAAAAGCACATTTTGCAACAACAATTTTTGCTTATATAGATTTCTTCAACAACACTTTTGCAAAAGAACTCTTTTCACAACAGTTCAACCAAACAAGCCCCAAGTCAGCTTGAGCTATAGTCAAGTCTCCGACCCCTTCAAACAAGCGTAACAAACCCTTGGATTTTTTGCTCTAATTAAAAAAAAATCCGGGCCCAATAAAAACCCCATTATACCAATTTTCTGTAATATCTAAGCAGTTGTGGTTGGCTGTAATATCTAAACAGTTGTCTGTAATATTTAAGCAGTTGCATGTAATATCCAAGCAGTTGAGAGAATACAAAGCTTAAACAAAATACAGCTCATGGGTTTTGTCACAAAGATTTTGAATAGCAGGTCTTTCCCAACAAATTTGAAATTTATAGGGTTTTTAAACAACTCTCAAGCGGGCCAGGGCCTTTGTGACAATTTATCAGCCCTATAAACTTCTGTCATCATTTAAATAGCTTCCTTGGAAAGAAGAAATAATGCACATGCATAATTAAAAATAGAGAAAACCGGATATAAAATGGTGCCGAAGGACATTTCTGTATTGGCGGATGGCATGGCACAACACAATCTCTTGATTCATATGCACGATTGTCATGCAACTACCAGCATTAAATTACACTTGAATTGAAAAAGATGAAGCGAGAGGGACCCGTAAATAGTGTACTATCATTTGTCCCGCCACAGTGGGAAATTCCAACAATATACGCCGGCCTCCTCTTAAAAATACTGGCAATTTAAATTACTTGTTACGTTATGGGACCACGGTAGCAATGCGCAAATTGCACTACCCACATTGGCCCAAGTGTACATTTATGTGCACGGTGTATCGTTGCAGCAAAAAAGAGATCTTGTCATTAACAAAAATTACTAACCATCAACTAATGCATTTATTTAAAGTTTTAATCTGCTGTTGAAAATTATCTTAGTTGCTAATAAAGTAATGTTCCTAAATTAATTGACTTAGTCACGTAAAGAATTGCACAAGCAATTCATAATACCGTTTCTTTATTTTAAATAACTACTATTTGATGTTTATGTGGAGATTGTAAGCAATATGCGACCTCTCTCTTAAATAGATACATATAAATTCAATACAAAATGAAGAAATACCGAGACACGATATATGTAATTCTAGATCCAAAATATATACTTGAAAAGCTACGAGCCTTCTGCTGCAGTCAGAATCAGATCACACGGTCTAGAAAACCAAAAGTATTAAGATGGAAAGCCAAATCTTAGTAATATTTTGCCTTCTGCAACGGTGACGTGTTACTGAAAAATCTATTTCTGGATTAAAAAAGGAAGTAACTATTATTTTTACATAATTAAGGAAAAATTCAATAAGGTCTATAAGTGTAAAGTAACCGAAACATTGGGTATTATTTAGCAGTTAACCCAATTTATAGCCGTGGATATGAAATACTCACATATACCTTTTGAGCATTTCATATATTTCACCCATCTAATCGAAGACAGTAATTTGATTATTTTCTTCAAGTGTCAAGGCTCCAGGTGTTTGAACCGCTTAACAAATAAGTCAAACCGATGCATGTGACGGTGCTCAAAACGCACAAATCCACATAAGGCAGGGAACTAAACCTAGATGATTTAGAGTGGTTGGGATTTTGCTTCCACCAATTTCATCTTATCCATTTGGCGATATTGAGGGTTATTCTTATTTCTTTTAAATCTTATAAATATTTCTTTCGTATGCTTTTGTTACGGTGAAAAGTAGAATTCTTATTTGCTCTCGGATAGCTGGCGAGACTCTCAATATTCCATGACCTTCTCTTACAAAAGGAAACAAAATTCTTTTTCTTTGCCTTTACTTACCGACACTAAATCATTTGTTTTTCATGTCGCTTAATGCTATTATGTCTACCTGTTTACACACTTTTTTGGCGCGACCTAGATCGCGCCAAGATGTTACCTTCCGTTGATCTGCTGATGGCGGCGATGGATGGCTGAGATTGGATCTAGAGGCAGGCTCCTGAAGCGTGTGGATCTCAATGGGTTTAAGGTTGGTTGTCACCGAGCTACCTGCAAGGAAGTCCCGGGGTGGTTATACCACCGAGGACTCTCCGACGATCAAGTTAGAGAGGAAATCCGAGCAGAGTAACGGCTTAGTGGAGAAAAAATGGCTTACTTGAACCGTCTAAAGAAGTGGTTTAAATAGCGGTGGCAGCAGGCAGGGTGTAAGTCGATGTACAACACCCCAATACTTGTGGGGAGGCGGAATTTTAAAAAACGAACTTGTTTAGTGAACAAACATCGACTAACCGCTTGAATCGAAACTAAACGATAACTAACTGTAAACATAGAGTTTCTATGCTACTATGTTTAGGGATTATACCTAACGAATCGTGTCCTTCGTCTTTGCGAACTCCACCTCCTCCTCGGCCTTCTCGAAGTAGTAGACGATCCACCCGAGAGCTTTACTCTAAGCTTAGCCTCTAAACTTGAGACAACTAAACTTCTTTAAGTGCTAATCAAAGAAGCTAGGTGAAATAGAGTGAGGGTTATGGTTTAATTAGTCTAACTAATCCTTGTACTCAACACATGAGAGGAGAGGATTAGGGTTTGAAGAGGGAGAGCTTGAGGAGAGAGAAGGTGAGGATAAATAATGAAGTGAGAATAATGAGTTATGATAATATATATCAAGCATTTCTTTTATCAAGAAAAGAAAAGAAAATGAATTTAACAACCATGCTTGATAATATCCAGTGATGATTCACATCCATGAGTCATTAAGCATTTATGATGCTTTAATGACATGGATGAATCATCCATATGACTCACTAATCACATTCATTGTATATGCCACATAAACCTCCTTAGTCACTACCTTCTAGAAGCTTCTCGCACAATTACGAGAACACCCCTCCTTTCCGCAAAAATATGGAAAAACTTTAGACTGTATAAATCCAATAACCGGATACCAGTAACTGGCTTAAACCAAAGCCGACTGGTAAAAACTGTCCGAAAGTCGTACGTGCGTAAACACACGTATGCGTCCGAACCCTTGTCGTAAAACCATACGACCTCTATATCGTTTCGCCTGGAGTAGGGAAACTCTCTGTGTGGGACTCTAGAGACTCGACTACTACGCTGGTAGTGGGTTTAACCACAGACCGCAAGTGGCACTAGCTGTATGTAACGGTCCCCAGGTAGATGTCGATAAGAAGGCCGATGAGGAAACCCATCCGAACTCCTACTGAGCCTGCTGTGACAACCTCCATACAGTCCGGTCCGTTCGTCTTAGACTATCGCATATCGGGCCTAGGGGGGCGGCAAGCGTCAGTCCCCTAATAGCGGTATAAGTCGTGTCGGAGGGAAGCCCATTACACCCTGAGAAACTACTGGAACCTATCAGCAAATCTCGCTTGCCCTGGCCAGGGACTTTGCGTAATGGCTCTCTGACACAGCGCGATATCAACTCCCAATACCGGGAGAGACGAATCCTGTCTAACCGCCACTGCCTCCAAGTGCTCGGGACCGCACCCAATTGCTACCTGTTTGCACGACTCATTTGAGCCGTGGTAGGGTAGCAATCTAAGAACAGTGGGACACACTCGAGGCGAAGTAGCAGTGTCAAGTCTGCGGACTATGCTGTACTCATGTCACCTGGGAACTGCTCACTGACGACTGGTATAAAACCAACCAACAGTTCCCTGTGAGTCCTGTCCGATGTACCCGTAACCTAACGAGCACCTGTATACTATCTCCAGTACGACGTACTGACGGCTGTGGGACAGACCATCTCCCCAATTGGGATGAGAAGCGTACACACTAGTCTACTCCGGAGTATCGATGCTCTGTCTCGATAATCCAACGACCAGGGACCTGAATAAGGATGTGCTTGTAGACTACCCAGCCCCCACTAGTGTGACTGCCATCACAACGCTGGTAGTCAAGCAAGATCCTAAGAGCTCTATCAATACGTATACTCACATATTAAGATAGAAAAACCAAGTAGCATACTACCATGTTTAGCAAGACTGTTATATACATGTGAATATCCCAAGCTTCCATTAAGTAATATACAAACTAGTATGATACAATAATGGCCCCCAGGGCATATACACTAACAATCTCCCACTTGCACTAGGGCCATGTACTGGCATATCGAAGACCGATGATCTCGAGTAGCCTCTCGAACTGAATCTGAGGTAGGGCCTTCGTGAATGGATCAGCAATGTTCTCTTCAGAAGCAACTCTCCGAACCTCGATCTCCTGACGATCAATGATCTCCCTGATCAGGTGATACCGCCTTAAGATGTGTCTGGACTTCTGATGGGACCTTGGTTCCTTCGCTAAAGCTATAGCTCCGTTGTTGTCGCAATACAGAGGTATTGGATCAACTATGGTAGGAAACAGTTGAAGTTCTGTTAGGAACTTCTTCATCCAGACTGCTTCTTTTGCGGCATCGCAAGCAGCTATATACTCCGCTTCCATCGTCGAGTCAGCAACGGTGTCCTGCTTGGAGCTCTTCCAGCACACCGCCCCTCCATTGAGGGTAAAGACATAACCCTACATGGACTTGGAATCGTCCTTATCACTCTGGAAGCCGGAATCAGCAAAGGCCTCCAACCTGAGGTCTTTTCCGCCGTAAACCAAGAACATCTCCTTAGTCCTTCTCAGGTACTTGAGAATGTTCTTTACTGCTATCCAGTGCTTCTCCCCTGGGTCTGACTGATACCGGCTTACCACGCTCAGTGCGTAAGCTACATCTGGTCTGGTACACAACATCGCATACATTATAGAGCCTACCGCAAAAGCGTAGGGTATAATAGACATGCGTTCCCTTTCCAAATCAGTTTTGGGAGACATCTCTTTGGAGAGGGTGATTCCGTGACAAGCTGGTAGATTACCGCGCTTAGAATCTTCCATACTGAATCTTTTCAGTACAGTGTCGATATACCTGGACTGCGAAAGTCCCAACATCCTCTTGGATCTATCATGATAGATCCGGATCCCCAGAATGTAAGAGGCATCACCCAGGTCTTTCATGGAGAACCTGTGTGATAAGAATCCTTTGACAGATTGTAGCATAGGAATGTCATTTCCTATCAATAGAATGTCATCCACGTACAAGACGAGGAATACAACACTTCTGGCTACAACTTTACTATATATGCACGGTTCATCTGGATTTTTGATAAAGTCATATTCCTTGACTGTCTCATCAAAACAGATGTTCCAACTCCGCGATGCCTGCTTTAGTCCATAAATGGACTTAAGCAGCTTGCATACTTTCCCGCTGCTCCCACTCTGATTGAAACCCTCTGGCTGATCCATATAGACGCACTCTTCTAAATTTCCATTCAGAAAAGCCGTCTTTACGTCCATCTGCCAGATTTCATAATCATGGAAGGCAGCAATAGCAAGTAGGACCCGAATGGATTTGAGCATAGCCACTGGAGAAAAAGTTTCGTCATAGTCCAAACCAGGTCTTTGACGAAAACCCTTTGCAACAAGTCTAGCCTTATAGGTTTCCACCTGTCCATCTACACCAATCTTTTTCTTGAAGATCCATTTGCATCCTATGGGTTTTACCCCATCTGGAGCAAAGTCCAAAGTCCATACTTTGTTGGTGTACATGGACTCCATTTCGGTCCGCATTGCATCTAGCCATCGTACCGAGTCGCCGCTCTGGATGGCCTGCTGGAAGTCAGTAGGTTCATCATCATCTATGATGCAATCCTCTCTATCCCCATCTATGAGAAAACCGTAGTATCTCTCAGGCGGATGAGACGGCCTACTACTCCTGTGGAGGGGTGCGGGAATGTCCTGTTCTTCTTGAACTGCCGGTTCTACCAAACTTTCAGTATTAGTTTGTGGTTCTGGAATTTCTTCCAGTTCTATTTCGCTCTCACTTGATTCCTTTTCTAAAAACTGATGTTCTAGAAAATGGGCATTACGAGAAACAAATACCTTTTGTTCCTCTGCGTAATAGAATAGATATCCCCTGGAGTGCTTTGGATATCCCACAAACTTACACTTTACTGATCGTGCCTCGAGCTTGTCCATATGCTGCTTTCTAACAAAAGCTGGACATCCCCAAATCTTTATATACTGTAGATGGGGTTTCTTCCCGCTCCACATCTGATATGGAGTGGTAGGCACAGTCTTGATAGGTACCATGTTCAAAAGATATGCCGCTGATTCTAGCGCATAACCCCAGAAAGATCGCGGTAACTCAGCATTACTCATCATGGATCGTACCATATCCAATAGGGTTCGATTCCGTCTCTCCGATACACCGTTATGCTGTGGAGTGTATGGAGGAGTAAGCTGAGAGAGAATTCCTTTCTCTTTTAGGTAACCAAGGAACTCGGCACTCAAGTATTCACCACCTCGATCAGATCTAAGTGTCTTGATACTTTTGCCGGTTTGGTTTTCTACTTCATTCTTATACTCTTGGAATTTCTCAAAAGCCTCGGATTTATGTTTCATCAGATAAATGAATCCGTACCTTGAGTAATCATCCGTGAAAGTAATGAAATAGGAAAAACCACCTCTTGCATGTGTAGACATTGGACCACATACATCGCTGTGTATGAGTCCCAAGAGCTCGCTCGCTCTTACTCCTTGTCCAGTAAATGGAGTCTTTGTCATCTTTCCTTTGAGACAAGATTGACAAGTGTCATAAGTTTGATATTCGAACGAGTCCAAATATCCTTCTCTATGCAACTTAGTCAACCTTCTCTCATTGATGTGACCCAGTCTACAATGCCATAAGAAAGCTTTATTTAAATCTGGAGACTTTCTTTTTAGTGTGTTCTGGACATTAAAAATTTGGAGTTGGTTTAAAACATATATACCGTTATTTAGTGTACCTGACCCAATCAAACCATGATTAAGGTGGATGTTAACAACATCTCTTACAAACGTGAAATCATAACCTTTATTTGATAACAAGGAAACTGATATGATATTACACGTTAAGCTTGGTACAAAAAAACAGTTATGTAAAACCAAAATATGTCCACTCGTCAATCCTAGGTGATAATCCCCGACGGATGCAGCTCCCACGCTAGCTCCGTTAGCAACCTTTAGGGTCATATCACCTTCCTTCAGCACTCTACGGTTTCTCAGTGCCTGCAATGAATTGCAAATATGAGATCCTGATCCGGTATCCAATACCCAGGAAGTAGAGTTGATTGACAGACAATTCTCAATTACAAACACACCTGAAGTCAAAGCCACAGCTTGCTTCGGTCCTTGGTTCTTGGCGTTCCACGCCTTGCAATCCTTCTTCCAGTGCCCTTTCCTGTGACAATGGAAGCACTCATCCTGAGCCACTACTGGTACCGGCAACTTTTTCTTTCCCTTCCCTCCCACCTTACTTACACCTCCTCTAGGTCTGGGGACGGCCTTCTTCTTCCTTCCTTTGGCCCTAGCCTTGGACCCGGAAGAAGATGCACCGCCAACAAACATAGCGGGTGTTTCCCTTGCCTTCTGCAAGGTGCCCTCTGCACTCCTTAACATGTTCAGGAGTTCCGGAAGTTCAACTTTTTTTTCTTTGAATGTTGAAGTTCAGGATAAACTGGGCGTAGGTGGAAGGAAGGGACTGGAGAATAAGGTCTGTATAGAGCTCATTATCCAAAGTCGTCCCAAGGTTTGCGAGCTCTTCTATATAGCCGATCATCTTTAGGACATGTTCTCCTACCGATGACCCGACAGCCAACCTCGCTCGAAACAAGTTCTTTGAGGTCTCGTATCTTGCTATACGAGATTGCCCTCCATAAAGTTCCTTTGTATGGAGAAATATGGCATCTAGTTCCATATCCTCGTGCCTCCTCTGATGTTCATTGTCCATCGAGGCAAGCACGATGCACTTGGCTTTCGCGCAATCAAAATCCCAGGTTTTATGGATTTCCTTATCCGCATTACTGGATTTGGGACCAGGGACAGCAGGTGTCGTAGCGGTGAGGACGTACCCCAATTTGTCATAGGTCAAAGCCATTTTGACATTCCGCAGCCAATCTTTATAGTTTGGCCCTGTCAGTATATTTTTCTCTAAAAGTAACTTAAGTCCAGTCATTTTCAGGGTCGCTGCAATTAGGAGAGAGAGAAGAAAACTCTTTAGCATGATGCTCTTGCAAGTTTAGAGTGGTTTTTAGTTTATCAAAACTGGATGGCTCCCACTGTTTCTCGAATCCTTCCTCAAACCATAAAAGAAGAATTAGCCAGGACTATTTTCACCGTACAATACTTGCTTAACCGTTCAGCCAGGCTAGTGTCGATACTTCGAGGGAGGTTTTCCAACGCTTTCGCGAAGTTCCTTAATTAAAGAACCTCTTTTCTCTGGGGGCGTAACCCCGCTGACACTTTTCTGGACACCTACTTGGTTTATAGCATTGATCGTTAAGTGACGAATATCCTGATAAGTAGCATATACTCACAGTAGGATCGGGATCCAAATATCATCGTATGATAATGTTGAAGGAATGCTACCAACATTCATCAAACTCCAAATGGTATGCAACTCTTTGCAAATTTCAGTTTCTTTAGAAATTCCTGATATAAGTTTTTGCCCCATGCTCTTATGACCTTGGCGTTAGGTCAAAATGTCATAAGTCACATGTCAAGTTCTACCCATCATTATCTTGTCAATTTGAACCCATCCGTATATATCCTTGACGTTCGGCCAAAATGATAATACGACTGTCCCAAACTAACTCATCTATCTATGCAACAAATGAATATCCAGTAGCTACCAAACACTATGCCTTGGCGTTAGGTCAAAATACATAGCTTGAATACTACTGAATACCCAGATGAAATGACGGAGGGCTACGAATGGTTTTGGCGAAACCGTAAACGTAGTGAACTTGATATAACCGAAGGAACCTGATAGCTTTTAAAAGGAGTGGTTAAAGCTCCGCATTTAAAAATATCTGTTTTTAAAATTAACCGAGTGGTTTCTTTTAAATTGTTCCAACGATTAAAGCTTTGGTTTATTTTCTTTGCCTTATAGATAATGCGTCCCATCATTAACCTATCATTGCAGAGAACAACGAAAATATGACGTCCTCTTATGCCATCCGCATTCGCCACTGGGTCCCGTCATTACCCGTTAGGTTACTTAACTAACGACAGAGCGGGGACTGGGCTAGCGCGGGTGTAAAACATAAGTGGCGTCTAAATAGCTATTATATATATAGATATTTTACATTCATCTGACGCAATGATATACATTCCAGATCACAGAGGAACTTAATTGGATTTGCAAGCAATCCGTGTTTGTTTTGAGCCTGCAACAAAAGACGGATTACACAGTTGTGATGAATAGCCATTACCCCACCCAAGACCCCTACGGGTACGGCAAATTACCCTCCCGGCAGTTTGTGTACCCCACCTTGGGTCTGTCCTAGGAGCAAAAACAGTAAAACGAAATAATACAACGGTGGCTACAACCGCAACCTGGATGTGCCCCGCAAAATAATATTACAACAAATTACATTTATATCAAATGAATTAAATAATAACCCATTACAAAACCCCGGCTATACATCACAACAGTCCAACACAGTTCATATGCACAAACAGATAAAATCCATTACAGAAATGTGCAACCCCCTGCCAACCGACATACTAGCAATTAGGGGAGGTTTACGAACACATTACACAAACACAGATATAATCCAATAAGCAAATACTGTATAATTTCGATCGAATAAACACTTTTAATTTTTCACCAATACTTCTCTGTAAATTTGAAACCTGAGCAAACATTAAAAATTTCCAGAAAATACCAAATCACACAGAGGACCCACACAAGAAATTTGGGTTCATGACTCACCAACTCGGCGGCGGAATCGCGGCGGATCGGTGGGATCCGCCGCGGTTCCGCGGCTGTTTGGTCGACTCATGACCCCAATTTTCTTGGGTGTTCTTATACCGTCTTTTGTAGCTCTCTGAACCTTCCTGAAAAATTTTAGGACTTCATTTAAAATTCGACAGAAACTTGTGATTTCGGGTTTTTCCGGTTTCGTTTTTTCCGTTCGAAATTCATACAAACTTGCAAGTAAGTTATTTATTGTTTAGCGAGGCTCTGATACCACTGTAAGTCGATGTACAACACCCCAATACTTGTGGGGAGGCGGAATTTTCAAAAACGAACTTGTTTAGTGAACAAACATCGACTAACCGCTTGAATCGAAGCTAAACGATAACTAACTGTAAACATAGAGTTTCTATGCTACTATGTTTAGGGATTATACCTAACGAATCGTGTCCTTCGTCTTTGCGAACTCCACCTCCTCCTCGGCCTTCTCGAAGTAGTAGACGATCCACCCGAGAGCTTTACTCCAAGCTGAGCCTCTAAACTTGAGGCAACTAAACTTCTTTAAGTGCTAATCAAAGAAGCTAGGTGAAATAGAGTGAGGGTTATGGTTTAATTAGTCTAACTAATCCTTGTACTCAACACATGAGAGGGGAGGATTAGGGTTTGAAGAGGGAGAGCTTGAGGAGAGAGAAGGTGAGGATAAATAATGAAGTGAGAATAATGAGTTATGATAATATATATCAAGCATTTCTTTTATCAAGAAAAGAAAAGAAAATGAATTTAACAACTATGCTTGATAATATCTAGTGATGATTTACATCCATGAGTCATTAAGCATTTATGATGCTTTAATGACATGGATGAATCATCCATATGACCCACTAATTACATTCATTGTATATGCCACCTAAACCTCCTTATCACCACCTTCTAGAAGCTTCTCGCACAATTACGAGAACGCCCCTCCTTTCCGCAAAAATATGGAAAAACTTTAGACTGTATAAATCCAATAACCGGATACCAGTAACTGGCTTAAACCAAAGCCGACTGGTAAAAACTGTCCGAAAGTCGTACGTGCGTAAACACACGTATGCGTCCGAACCCTTGTCGTAAAACCATACGACCTCTATATCGTTTCGCCTGGAGTAGGGAAACTCTCTGTGTGGGACTCTAGAGACTCGACTACTACGCTGGCAGTGGGTTTAACCACAGACCGCAAGCGGCACTAGCTGTACGTAACGGTCCCCAGGTAGATGTCGATAAGAAGGCCGATGAGGAAACCCATCCGAACTCCTACTGAGCCTGCTGTGACAACCTCCATACAGTCCGGTCCGTTCGTCTTAGACTGTCGCATATCGGGCCTAGGAGGAGGCAAGCGTCAGTCCCCTAATAGCGGTATAAGTCGTGTCGGAGGAAAACCCATTACACCCTGAGAAACTACTGGAACCTACCAGCAAATCTCGCTTGCCCTGGCCAGGGAATTTGCGTAATGGCTCTCTGACACAGCGCGATATCAACTCCCAATACCGGGAGAGACGAATCCTGTCTAACCGCCACTGCCTCCAAGTGCTCGGGACTGCACCCAACTGCTACCTGTTTGCACGACTCATTTGAGCCGTGGTAGAGTAGCAATCTAAGAACAGTGGGACACACTCGAGGCGAAGTAGCAGTGTCAAGTCTGCGGACTATGCTGTACTCATGTGTCACGCCCCGCTTCCCAGTGCGGCGAAGTGGACGCGACGAGGCCCGCTACGTATGTACTCAGAAATACATACGCTAAGCGTAACTAAACAATATAAAATAATCACAAGAGACAAAAGATGGAAAATAACAGCAACTTTTATTAATAAAATTCTTTTTTACAATGCATGAAATGGAAATACATCTGAACTGAAAAGCAATGCCTAAACAATGGCATAATAAAAGAAATACTGAGAAGAGCAAGTACAAAGTCTAGAGCTCTGGGTCTTCCTAGAATTCCTCCAAATCTTCACTTGTAGGCTCGGTCTCAACTTGGTCCAACGCACCTGACGACATTCAAAGAAGAGAGAAATAGAATGTCGTCAGCGAACAGGTCGCTCGGTAAGTCCCAAAGAAGAATGAAGAATGAGAGTGACAGAGTATAGTATTTTCTAAAGTATTGTATTGTAGAATATTATGAAATATTGTTTAACGTAATTGTTTGTAGCTTGGTACAGGAGAATGCCAGTGTATACGAGGGGAGTCTCTATATGCCAGAGACTAAGGGCACGTATAGTACAAGGAACCGTTTATGCCACGGTACAACAGCAACGGAATATAGGTTAGGTGTCTTAATCTGACCACCTCATTCCACTTTTAACATCTTCCGTACCAATCTACCCCTTTAAACCCCGCGATGTCATGTTTGTATTGTTATCTTGTAAACTTGTAATGATTGCTTGATTGACTTGATTAACTGATTGACTTACCGAAACCATGATATCAGGAAACGGTTATAACCGTAGAGTCATGTAAATGGAATACTGGAAACTTGTAAAAAGAATATCCATATGGTTCGGTTCAGTCAGACAGATTGTTAACTGATTCTGGGATTCATGTATTCAAGTTGTGTTGGAATATAATTGAAATATAGATTGACTTGAAATATATTCAAGTCAGAATTAGTCAGACTCTAACCCGAGTCCGACTAAAAGAAATATAATTTGAAGTTCAATATTAGCTAGGGGCCTTATTGTAATTTGTGAAACTTGAGGGGGTTTTATGTAAAAATACTTTGTATAGTTTTCCAAATACACCTCAAGTATTTAATAATCGTCTTTATTGTTATAATGAATGTGAATTTTATTTGTGTTATTCTAGTGAATATATCCTAATAAAAGTATTAATTGTTTATTTGAAATTCGTGTTATTTTAATGTAACTTTTAATCTTTGAATTTTAGGAAAAAGTGGAAATTTTATATTATAACAAAATAAATGTTTAAATGATAATTATATATAATTAAACACATAAATAATTTTTAAATGAATATTTTATTTATAAAAATATCACTTTCTTTAAATATCGTATTTTAAACCTTTCGAGACCGAATGCTCCTTGCGGAGGTCTGAATCTCGCACTACTAGCCTGCGGGTGCACGATGAACCGTGCTATCCCTAACAGATTCCCCAAAGATGGGTTGTAATGGCACTTTGCTCAGGTTTTTATAAATACTTTTAATTTAGGGAAAAGGTTTTCTAAATATAGGGTATTTATTTGTAAAAGTATATAGTTCTTCATATTTTAGTTGTTAGGGTTTCCTAGACCATCTAACCTATATTCTATGGTCTAAACGATGAGTCATTAGAAGCCTCAAATCGCCTCTTCACCGTCGAATGCAGCCAGGTAAGTGCCAGGTAAGTGCCAGGTAAGTGGGAAGGAACCACAGTCGTGGGCCTAATTAAAAACCACTAGCCTTAGACACACTTGTCTAGACCCATAAGACAGTTTAGATAAACGATCGATGTCCATGACCAATCGTGCTTTCATTTTATATAAGTTTTATTTAGAAAAGTTTACAATTTAAAGGTTAAACTAAAAGTTATAAAGGTTATGGTATTTTAGTGAAAAAGTCCTATAATATCGTATTCTGTATTTTTGTTATTTATCAATTAGGGTTATAATGAGTGTGTGTAAGGGTAGGTCATTACCCCGTGACTTATATTAAATTTTGGTGAAGTTTCAAGGTGAAATAAGCTATGTTAAACTTAAGGGTATTAAGGTGCAAGAATACGGTATTCATAAACGTTATCATTTCATGTGTGAAATTTCATCCAAATTGAATGAAACAAGTTTTGTTATCAAAATAAACATGATTAAGAGTGAGGGATCTAATTAGAACGTTAAAATTGAACTTGATGGTATTTTTATGCAAGAAATACGGTTTTGTAAAGAAATTATCATTTCATGTGGAAAAGTGTGATTAAATTTGATTTAAAGGTGATTAATAGTCAACATGCAATAGGGTTGATAATATGTATTAGGTGACAAGTGGAATTTTAAAGAAAAACCGGATCGGGAATCGGTTTGTCCGATTTCCGTCGGTTCCAAAAAGTCGTATTTTACAATTATAGAAAAGAAAGATAGAAGGTTGGGACTTACATACACAAGCCGGTATTGTCACCGGGCTTGTCTATCCGCCGACAGCCTCGCGTTACTAGCGAGACCTTCTTGAAGAGTTCTTCATGTTCTTCTTCTTGGACTTTAGGTGAAGAGGGAGAAATGAGAGATAGAAAAATATGAGGAAGGAAAAGATGGAGGAGGACAATTAAGATGGTGTAATGGTGAATTATGTATAATAATATATGCATTTAACATAAGAATTAAAAGAGAAATGAAAGGTCACCATTCATTTTGGAAATGAAAGGTCTCATTTGTAGGTTATGAGAAGAATAAAAAAAAATGATAAAAAAATAATTGCAAGAATGGGGATTTGAACATGTGACTTATGGAATAACAATGCAAGGACTTATCTAATGAGCTATAAGATTGTTCATGCACATATTTAATTAGAATTAAATATATGATGTTGCTTAAAAAGAAAATGGGCTTTTTAGATGGGCTGTAGAGAATAAGAATAATGGATTTGGGTTAAATATTTATGAAAGGAAAAATAAGAATGAGAAGTTAAAAACTTAAATATAAGAAAAAGAAATTGTACCTAAAAAAAAATTACATAATAGATTGAGAAATAAAATAATAATAAATTTAATACAAAAAGGAAAATACCAAGTACAAATAAATACGGTATATTATTGAAGAGAGATAAAACAAATGTATAAAAATTTTGGGGTTGTTACATCATGTCACCTGGGAACTGCTCACCGACGACTGGTATAAAACCAACCAACAGTTCCCTGTGAGTCCTGTCCGGTGTACCCGTAACCTAACGAGCACCTGTATACTATCTCCAGTACGACGTACTGACGGCTGTGGGACAGACCATCTCCCCAACTGGGATGAGAAGCGTACACACTAGTCTACTCCGGAGTATCGATACTCTGTCTCGATAATCCAACGACCAGGGACCTGAATAAGGATGTGCTTGTAGACTACCCAGCCCCCACTAGTGTGACTGCCATCACAACGCTGGTAGTCAAGTAAGATCCTAAGAGCTCTATCAATACGTATACTCACATATTAAGATAGAAAAACCAAGTAGCATACTACCATGTTTAGCAAGACTGTTATATACATGTGAATATCCCAAACTTCCATTAAGTAATATACAAACTAGTATGATACAATAATGGCCCCTAGGGCATATACACTAACACAGGGCAGGCGCGAGAATCACGCCGGCAGTTACGCTCCCGACGTCACGCCCGCATGATGAGCGGGATCTCCCATTAATGGCGAGACATGCTCGTTAATGGGGGATCGTGATGGCGTGGAACGTGGGATGTGGGCGACGGATATCTCATGCATGGCGAGATTCGCGGGATGGCGTTTGTGCCTGTGAGCGGTGCCGTCGTTCGGTCGATGAGACCGAGAAAGATGACCTCAGCGGGAGAGCCGAAGTATCTTGGTTCTGCGGTAGCCCGGAGACGAGCTGTGAGGCCAAGAAGGCCAATTGTTCTGGGGGCTCGGAGGCAAGCCAGCTTTGTTGTAGGACAAGCATAGGAGTGGTCTGGTCGGCCACTGTAGGTCCTTTCTTGCATGCTCCGGGACACGTCATCTGCCACATGTCATGATGTGGGAGATCACCGATATCGAGCATCATCATTAGCCCCCCACTCTCGTCTCGATCAGTTGATGGGTCGGGTCGAGAGTGGTCTGCCGGGTCACCTGAGGTGAGCTCATTTTCGAAGATATCGCCGGGCATGTCCCCGGGTGATCTGCTGTTTTTTTCTGGATGATGCCAGCGAATCAGGGCGAGATCTTTGCATTAAAGAGGGCGCGCCGGATCGTGCGTACTTTCGCTGAAACGACAGGCCACGTGTCGGGCGTTGGTTGGCTGACGCGACGGGCCACAGACTTCTTGCGTCTGATGGGGTACGGCCACTGCTCGTGCGACAGGTGGAGCGATCGTGGTCGTCGAATGCAAAGAGTTATTTTTGGCGGGAGTCGACTGTCGCCGTTGGATGAGGACGCCGGTGGCTATAAATAGAGGTTCTAGGGATTCCTCCACTGAGTTGGAGTCTCCCCGGGAAGTTAGGATCGGATCTTCTTCCCGAGGTCGCGCTTTAGGGGTGGATCCCAGAGCAGAGGTGGCGGACGCCCCTGGTGTGACATCCTTGGTGAGGTACGAGGACGAGCATACCACCGCTCGGGCTCGTTTCCATATCCCTTCCGGCTATACTCTACGTTTGGCCGAGGAAGGAGAAAGGGCGGATCGGGTACGGGATAAAGAGATTGCCTTATACCTGGAATCCTTTTGGGCCGGAATGCGCCCGCCCTTCTCTCCCGAGGTTGTTAGAGCGCTAAATTATTTTGGGCTAGTCTCGGGTCAGCTAGTGTCGAACTCATGGAGGATTCTCCTTGGGTTCCTGGTCCGTTTGAAGTTGCAGATGATCCCTTTCGGTCTGTCCATCCTTGCCTCCTCTCTCATTTACAAAGGTCACTCTGGCAATTGCGCGGGCGACCCGAGATGGGTTTATCTCTCCTTTAGGAAATGACAGGGGAGTGCAGCCGGGTCGGGAGTCGTCGTCTTGCCTTCTTCCATCAACGATTGGAAGAAGAAGTTTTTCTTTGTCGGGCCGCCAGAAGGTGAGGACTGGCCCGTGCCCACTCAATGGTCTAGGGATAGGTGCCGTCGGGGAAGCCCGTCCAATGACCCCGACGCGGTGAGAGTTGCGGAGTGGGAGCCCATTCCCTGGGTTGACGTGCTGCTTTCTGAGCGGGCCCTTAGCTGGGCCGGGCTCAGCCCCGCCCAGTTCGTTGGTAAGTTAGGAGCTTGTAGGCGATCTATTAGGCTTGCATTTATTTTAATTTCTGTTTGTGCTGCTGACTCCATTGTGTCTTGTCTTGTACAGAACCCATGGATATGAGCCATCTTCGAACGGCCATGCGCAAGCCGAAAAAGGATCGAAGGATGGGGGACGCCAGCTCTTCTCGTTCGACGTCGGCCCCGGCTCCCCCAGCAGCCGTCCCACCTCAGCGCTCGAGTGTGGATCGTGCCCGGAGCCCAGCAAGGCGCCGAACCGAAAGCGGGTTTGGGGACATGGGGCCCAAGCTTCGGAGATGGAGGCTGGCTCTCCGCCGTCGCTTCTCAAGCGGTTCCCCCGAACAGTTCCGCGGACCCAGACCTTCCCGATCTTGGTGGACGAGGGGGAGCTTCGCTTTGAGGTGCCCTCGGGGCTCTCCGTCGCTAACAGCTTGCTGTCCGACATGGAGAGGTTGGCCGTGGGCAAGGTCCCTCGGGGGACTCTGAAGGCGCAAATAGCGTCCATCGCCCAAGAGGCCGTGCAGGTTAGTGCTCGCACCTCACTTAATTTCTTACTCCGTGTCTCATCATCCGCGAGATTTGGTGACCCCTTTTTCTTTTCTGACCCCCTATGATTTCTTCAGGTCCTCCAACACGTCGCCCTTGTCGTCCAGATGGAGGAGGAGGAAATAGCCCCGGCGATGCGAGCCGCGGGCGAGCTTTCCTCGCTAGAGGAGAGCTCAAAGCGGGAGCTGGAGGCGGCGATGGCGAGGGTCGCTGCCCTTGATGGCGAGGTGGCGGCCGGGAAGTAGGAGGCGGCAGCCGGGAAAAAGGAGGTGGTGGCCTCGAAGCAGGAGGTTGCCAGGTTCCGCGAGTCCGCCCAGGCCACCGATGCCAAGCTTCAGGACTCCAAGGTGCTCGTCGGCACCATGAATACGTCGGTGAGCGCCCTCCTAAAGGAGTTGGAAGCGGCGGTAGAGGCGGCGAAGCGGGCCGACCTCAAAGCGGCGAAGGCGGTGGAGAACTACCAGAAGTCGGAACATTTTTACACCGTCCTAGCCTCGGCCACTACCGCCATCTGGCATGAGGCACTCGATGCCGTCAAAGCTCGGATGCCGGAGTTCGCCGACGAAGAGCTTCGCGCCGAATATCCTCTCGGGCGTGACGAGCAGGGGAACGACCCCGAGGGCGAAACCGCGGGAGAGGTTCTCGGCGAGGGCAATGCCGAGGCCCCTGTGGTAGGCGCTGAGCTTCCCGAGGTTGCGCCTGGCCCTGAGGCCTGAAGCCCGTCGTCTTCTTGTTTCATTTCTTTTTATTTGTTTCTTCGGGAATTTGTAGGCCTCCGGGCATTTTGTAAGGCTGGGGAGCCCACAATACCTTTGTAAAAGCTTTAACTTTGTGAATAAAGGTTTTTTTTCTCGCAGCCATGTTTGCACGCGTATTTTCCTTTATCGGTAAACACTTGTATTTGCACAGTACTGCCTTTGTGTTGTGTCGGCTCTTCGTATAGCGATTACGCATCGAGTTGAATCTGTTCACTTGCCAAGTTTGCAAAGACTGGCGGGAAGACGGTATCTCCATGGCCCCAAAGTCGAGGTGGAGATCGCGCAGACATAGATAGACCGGATGCCTCTTGGTGAGGTCATGTTCCTTAGTGTGGGAGGCTCGGAGAGGCATTCTGATGATGGACCGAGCGGTGTAGCTGCCTGGTGCCTCTAGGCGAGGGCTTCGATCCCTGGCGTTGTGGGGTAGTGAGCTACCGGCCAGGGATGGCCGAGCGGGGTAGTCGCTCAGCTGCCTCTTGGTGAGGGCTTTGATCCTTGGCATTGTGGGGTAGGGGAGCTATCGGTCAGGGATAACTGAGTAAGGGCGGGGCTACCGGCCAGGGATAGCCGGGCGGGGTAGCCGCTCGGCTGCCTCTTGATCAGGGCTTTGATCCCTGGCGTTGTGGGGTAGGGGAGCTACCGGCCAGGGATGGCCGAGCGGGGTAGCCGCTCGGCCGCCTCTTGGTAAGGGTTTTGATCCCTGGCGTTGTGGGGTAGGGGAGCTACCGGCCAGGGATAATCGAGCAAGGGCGGGCTTGGTTGAGGGATATCTACGCCGAGTACCACCAGGAGTACTTTCTTGATCCCGTTCCGCCTTCGTTGTAACCTTCCCTTTTTCTGTAAAGCTGAGGAGACCATAGTACCTTTTGGGATGAATAAGACTCTTCTTTTGCAACGTTCTAGCGTTCCCTCATTGTTATTTGAATGAAAGGACTTTTTAGAAAAAATTACATTGCCTTTGTGAAAGGAGAGGTACACACTCGTAGGTATTCATTTTACTGGTACAGCATGAGCTTCTCAGTATTGTAAGGTCGCACTGGTTTACCCTCCGTGGCCCTTAGGAGCCTAACCGGCTTACTTATGTGACACGTCATCCGCCACGTGTCACGATCTAATGAATTACCGTCATTGAGCATCATTAGCCCCCACTTTCGTTCCGATCTATTTTGTGGGTCGGTTCAAGAGTGGACTGCTTGGTTCTCTCTGTGTGGCTTGGCGCTGGTAATTCCTTGTGGTGGATTGTTCGGGGACGACACAGCATTCTTGTTGTCGCGCATCGAGAATGAGTTGGACGCAATACAAGTGTGGGAAGGCCGGTATCCTCCCTTTGCTGGAGTTGAGGTGCTGATCGCGTGTTGAGTATGAGTTTATTCGGTGGGTCTTGGATCCGTGTCTTTGTAGGGTAGGAAGCTACCCGCTGGGGATGCGCCGAGCAGGAAGGAACTCGGCGGCCTCGCGAAGAGGGCTTCAGATCCTCATCGTCTGATGGGCAGGACGCCCTCCGCTGGGGATGCCCCGAGCAGGAAGAAACTCGGCGGCCTCGCGAAGAGGGCTTCGGATCCTCAGCGTCTGATGTGTAAGAGGCTGCCCGCCGGGGATGTGCCGAGCAGGAAGAATGTAACACCTTAGAATGCGTTTAGTGTTAATTAAGCGATAATGCGGGTTTTCTGTAAAAAGTTTACCAATTTGGTTTCCTCACATTTTATAACAATTAATTAATATTTTATTATTAATTGTTTTGGGTTTGCATACACGTGTGCACGTTAATATGAGGGTTTGTTTGTGTTAATCTCGTTAGTGACCATGACAACCTTTAAGTTAATCCTTCCTTGCTTAACCTTAATCCCTTGATATTTATTTGTGAGAGATATTTCTTTGCTTGTTTTGGATTGTGGGGAGGTGGCAAGGTGACTCATGAGGAGAGTCATGCTTGCTTTAATGAGGAAAGGGAGAGAGTAAGTGCAAGGGTTAAGCTTACCCTACCGTAACAACCCTAAATTTCCTGTACAACTTTCTGTGCAAATTTTTCAAAATTTAAAGAAAGGGATATTTTTGCCTGAGCACAAGTTAAATATTTGTTTTGCTAATTAATAGCAAGAAGGAGCTTGTGGCTCATTGGTAATACCTTACACTGCTGAACCAAGCCACCAGAGTTCAAATCCCATACCCCACATTATTTTTAATATTGATTTTTTTTAAACCTTTAGAATACCAAGGGTTTACACGTGCATATCTCACAAAAACCCCACTACACCAAAAAATGTAACATTGCCAGAGGATAGATGAACCGTTGGGGGGGGGGTTTCCGGCCGCCTGACTTGGCCGGAAATCGGCTTACTCGGCCTCGACTCGGCCGACTCAGGCCTCCGACCGAATCACGGCCGAGTCGGCCGATTCCGGGGATGACCCCAACATGAAAATTGTGTCTTTTCACATCCCCCACACACCTGTATAATTTATTTCCTCAGACCATTTCCAGAGCTCTTTTAAAACCATAATTACTTCACTTTTAATACATTTTATTACATTTTTCATTTTAACCTTTCACCTACCCTAAACCCTATAAATACAACCCCTAAACACTACCCCCTCACTCCAAAATTCTGATCAAAACTCTCAAGAAAACCCTAGTGAAATTGTGTACAATTCAAGCTAGCAAAAGGGCGAAGCTTCGGCGAAATTCCGACGACAACCCTAGGAGCTTCGGGCGACGAAACGACGCACCGACGCCTCCTCCCGATTCCTCTTCCTCACTTCTAAGCTCTAAGCCAGTAAGTCTCACCTTCCCTCTTATCTACTCTTTCTGAAAATACGAAATTCTAAAACCCGACGGAATTGGAGCAAATCCGATTTCCGATTCGGTTTCTTTCTAAAACTCTCACTTTTCTTTAATACAATCTTGTTAAACCGTTACATGTTGACTATTAAACACTAACTAATCATATTGAACAAGTTCCATATCAAAAGAAATTGCTATTTCCATTTTACCGCACCTTTTCATTTAAATACTATATAGTTTCATTTCGATATTTAAACCATCATAAAATTGCTATACCTTTAAATAGATCACGAGATAATGACCTACTTCTCCTCACACACTCATATGCAATATAGCACAATACCCTCGGGAACATAGAATACGGGAAAATGAAACATTTCAAATAAATACCATTACTATTAAAACCGTTTGCTAAAAGATTAGTATTTTACACAAATCTTTGCAAAGCGCCGCTACAACCCACTTTAGGGAACCCGACTGGGATGGTGCGGATTATCGCACGTCCCTGGGCTTAGTAGTGCGAGATTCAGATCTCTGCAAGGAGCATTCGGTCTCGAGAGATTTAAAATACGACATCTTAAGAAAATGAGATTTCTAGAAATATAAAATATATATTAAAATTATTTTTATATAAATATATATATATATAAGTAACATTAAAATATCTATTTTTTAATAATATAAATATTCCAACTCTTTTCAAAAATCACAAGAATCACTTTATATTAATATACCATGAATTCCATACAAGTCAATATTACAAATAAATACCCTTTATTATGAATTTAGGATATTCTCACTAGAAATATCACAATTATAAAATCTACATTCATGATAACTCTAAAGACGATAACTAAATATTTGGAGAGTATTTTGAAAATTATACAAAAGTATTTTTACATAAAACCCCCTCAAGTTCTATAAATTACCCTAAAGACCCTAGTAACCATAGGTTTAAGCGGGACCGATCTCTTGAGCCTCAGAGAGCCGGAGATATGGGTGCTTGCTTATCTAAGGTAGACAACATAACAACGGTGTTATCAATACGGTAATCGTCTTTGAAAAAGCCAAATCTTGCCGCACATGTGTAGCGGTTACCGATAGCATCAAAACCATCAGGACTTCAATTTCTTTTCTAATTGTCTGACTCAGACCGAGTCTCATTAATAATCTGACTTGAATAAGATTCAAGTACAATCTACAATCTATAAACTATAATTCAATATGAATCCATTTATTCCATATATTCAATACATTTCAATATATTCAATCTATATAACTTGACCGAACCGAATCATGGATATACTTCCATTTACATGATTCTCCAGTTACATCCATGATTCTACAGTTACATCCATTTACTAATATCATGGTTTCGGTAAGTCACCCAATTATACAATCTATACAGTTTACAATACAAGACAATACAACAATACAATCAAAACACTACGGTGTTTAAGGGGTAGATTGGTATGGAAGGTGTTAGAAGTGGCACGAGACTGCAACCATAAGACACCTAACCTATATTCCGTTGATATTGTACCGTGTCCCAACGGTTCCTTGAGTTTCTGATACCTTAGTCTCCGGAGCAAGTGAGACTCCTCTCGTATACACTGGCATCCTTCTGTACCGAGCTACAAACAACAGCGTTAACACTAAAAACAACAATATAACAATATAATACAACTTTAAAAGCTACTCTCTCTCTCTGTCTGTCTATTCTATTTCTCCCTTATCTTTGGGACTTACCGAGCGATTTGTTCGCTGACGACATTCTCTTTCTTTCTTCTTTGAATGTCGTCAAATGACCTGGACACTCCGGAGATCGAGCCCACTACTGAAGACTTGGACCATTTCGTTGAAGACCCAGAGCTTTAGTTCATTGTACACTTTTACTTCAGTACCTTTCCTTTTCTGTTATGCCTTTGTTTAGGCATTGCTTTCTTCCAGATGTATTTACTTTTCCATGCATTGTACAAAAAGAATGTGAATAAATAAAGTTGATGTTTTATTATATCTTGTCTCTTGTGCATTTACTTTTATATTGCTTAGATACGCTTAGCATATTTACTTCACAGTAAATACGTAGCGGCCTCGTCGCGTCCTCTGCCCGTATACTGGGAAACGGGGCGTGACAGGTTTTGTTGGCGGCCCAATGCAGGTCAGAGCTGTATGAAACTCTACCATGCAGTTCTGTTCTGCGTGAACAACCTAAGCAATATAACACAAGAACCAGCAATTAAAACATTCTTTACAATCCATATTCCTTGAATCTTATCATTTCATATTCTTTGAATCATGTACTTTGAATCTGTCCTAATCTAAAATTTTCTTTCAAGGTTATGGATTGCCCAAACAACACAAGCACCAATTTCAACAACACTCCACCACAACCACTGCAAATTACTCATGTCGTACCTGCTCCGATCAACGAGCAGACGAATCTACTTGAGGTAATCCGCAGCCTCCTAGAACCGTCCCGAGGCTGAAGCTCCTGGGGTGAAGCAATTCAGAGCTTTACATCCTAAACAGTTCTCAGGAAAGGGGAGCCCACTGGAAGCTGAGGAATGGGCTCAGAGTATAGAAGATGATCTGGCAGCAACACAAGTGCCAGAGATAGCTTGGGTTCGTGTGGCAAAATTACAGCTCACGGACAATGCACGGGTCTGGTGGAAGGCGGAAGAAAACCGTCTTGACCAACCTATCGAATGGAAAACTTTCCGAGACATGTTCGACACAAAGTACTTCCCTGAGACTGCCAGGTTCGACATGAAACAGCAGTTCATTCATCTGCAACAAGGTTCGATGGGGACCAAGACAGTAGATGAGTATGACGCTGAGTGCACCATGCTCAGTCGGTAAGATATGTTTCAATGTTCGATTTTATATCACATACTACACAGCTAAACACAAGACCGTAACAGGTTTGCGGCCCATCTCATACCTACTGCTGAGATCAGGGCTAGAAGATTTCAGCAAGGGTTGGACCAGGAAATCCAAGCTGCTCTATATAGGGTGTTTTTCGTCACCCCATTGAGATGGGAATACGCACGCGCTTGTCAGGCGTATACTACAGATTCCCCATGCCTAGGGTAGGCGGGGGTTTAATGATTGTGGGGATCCGAATCTCCGGCAGCCGCGGACTAAGCTGCCGTTAATTACCCCTCGCCTTTGGGGCGGGGGAACCTCCGATTAACGGGTTAGACTGGTCATGCGAACTCAATGTGCAGTGTACGTGTGTTTTGTTTTGAAATGGGGGTTTTGGATATATCGGGAGCCACGCAGAGTTTTTACGGGGGGCCCGAAATTTTTTTGGAGGGGGAGAATGTTGCGGAGTATGTGTATGTGTACATTTGTATACAAATGTATATATATACATATATATATAAATAAAGGGAAAAAGGCATCCAAAGGATGCGTGGGGCAGCACCTTGGACGCTGTGCGCGTAGGTGCTGTGCGCTCAGACGCAAGCGCGCCACGTGTCGGCACGCGGACGCTTTGCGCATGAGCGCTGCGCGCAGGTGCGCAAGCGCGTGCGCGCCACGTGTCGGCACGCGGGCGCTTTGCGCGCTTGCGCAAGCGCCCAGGTGCGCTCGCGCGCTCGCCACGTGTCGGCACGCGGGCGCTTTGCGCGCTTGCGCAAGCGCGCAGGTGCGCAAGCGCGCGCGCCACGTGTCGGCACGCGGGCGCTTTGCGTACGTGCGCAAGCGCGCAGGTGCGCAAACGCGCGCGTGCGCCACGTGTCGGCACGCGGGCACTTTGCGCAAGCGCGCGCGCCACGTGTCGTCACGTGGGCGCTTTGCGCACTTGCGCTGCGCGCTGGAGAGGACAAGAGGCTTTTAGCCTGAAAAAAGATTTCTCAAAGAGAAATCAGAGAGGAGTCGGGCTCCTGAATGTTTTTTTTTTTTTTGGGTTAATGGAAGGGGTTCTTCTTCTTCCTCCTCTGTTAGCTGGATCTTGAAGATCAAAAGATGTGAGATCTCAAAATCTCTCCTTTTTGGGATCTTAAGGCAGATCCAAGTTCCCCTTTGTGGGTTTGGTGGTGAAAAACTATTTTGTTTTTGAAAAGGAAGAGTAAAACTCTTGATTTAATTCAAGAGAAAGAAGAAGGTTTTGGAACCTTGAGGAAGGAGAAAAGATCTCAGATCTAATTTTTTTTGGAGAGAATGAAAAGTGTATATTTTATTCATCATCATGTTGCCTTTTATAGGCTTACACATTTACATATAGCCCCTTGGGCTTTTCAAAATGGCTTTTTGCCTATCACATGGCTTATGTGTCATTTGTTTTTGCACATAAGCCATGAGCTTACAAAAATTTGGCTTTATGCCCATTTTGCATACAAAAATCATGCACAAAAATTACATAAAAATTATTTGTTACATGATTTTTGTTGTTGGCATGGAGGAGGCTGGCCGCGGCCTTGACTTGGGCATGGGCCCGCTTGACCTGGGCTTGGGCCCACCTGCCTTGGGGTTGACCTTGACTTTGACTCGGTCAACGGGGGTGTAAATTTTTACCCCAACAAATTGCCCCCCATCAATAAGTGCACACCGCACATGTGGGTCGTGTGCATGAAATTGATGGACCTTCTTTCACGTGGAGGCGACTTGCTTTGGTTCCCACTTTTTTGGATGCACTGCCCTTTTTACGACGTGGACGGTCGACGCTTGACGCTTCTCCGAGACAGAGTGTCCGTGGTAGACGTTTCCCTTTCCCGGAGCGATCCGGTTCCTGCTTTGTAGGAAGCCTGCACTGCCCTTTTTGCGACAGGGACGGTCGACGCTCTGTTACGAAGCGATTTGGGTTCCCAATTTGCGGGAGCCTGCACTGCCCTTTTTGCAACATAGACGGTCGACGCTCTGTTACGAAGCGATTTGGTAGACGTGTCCCCAGCATGGAGTGTCGCTGGTCGACGTTTCCCCGAGGCGGAGTATCGGCTGGTTGACGTGTCCCCGGCATGGAGTGTCTTCTTGACGTTTCCCCGGCACGGAGTGTCGTTGTCGGACGTTTCCCTGATGTGGAGTGTCTGTGTTAGACGTTTCCCCGATGCAGAGTGTCGCTGGTTGACGTGTCCCCGGCACGGAGTGTCGCTGATCGACTTTTCCCCGGTGCGGAGTGTCGGGTTGACTTTTCCCCGGCACGGAGTGTCGCTGATCGACTTTTCCCCGGCGCGGAGTGTCGGGTTGACTTTTCCCCGAGACGGAGTGCCTGTGGTAGGACGTATCCCCGAGACGAAGTGTCTGTTGTGGGACGTTTCCCCGATACGGAGTGCCTGTTGTAGGGCGTACCCCCGATACAGAATGCCTGTTGTAGGACGTTTCCGCGATACGAAGTGCCTGTTGTAGGACGTATCCCCGAGACGGAGTGCCTGTGGTAGGACGTATCCCCGAGACGGAGTGCCCGTTGGAGGACGTATCCCCGAGACGGAGTGCCTGTGGTAGGACGTATCCCCGAGACGGGGTGCCTGTTGTAGGTCGTATCCCCGAGACGGGGTGCCTGTTGTAGGTCGTATCCCCGAGACGGGGTGCCTGTGGTAGGACGTATCCCCGAGACGGAGTGCCTGTGGTAGGACGTATCCCCGAGACGGAGTGCCTGTTGTAGGACGTATCCCCGAGACGGAGTGCCTGTTGTAGGACGTATCCATGAGACGGAGTGCCTGTGGTAGGACGTATCCCCGAGACGGAGTGCCTGTGGTAGGACGTTTCCCCGAGTCGGAGTGCCTGTTGTAGGACGTTTCCCCGAGTCGGAGTGCCTGTTGTAGGACGTTTCCCCGAGACGGAGTGCCTGTGGTAGGACGTATCCCCGAGACGGAGTGTCTGTTGTAGGACGTATCCCCGAGACGGAGTGCCTGTGGTAGGACGTATCCCCGAGACGGAGTGTCTGTTGTAGGACGTTTTCCCGAGACGGAGTGCCTGTTGTAGGACGTTTCCCCGAGACGGAGTGCCTGTTGTAGGACGTATCCCCGAGACGGAGTGCCTGTTGTAGGACGTATCCCCGAGACGGAGTGCCTGTTGTAGGACGTTTCCCCGAGACGGAGTGCCTGTTGTAGGACGTATCCCCGAGACGGGGTGCCTGTTGTAGGACGTTTCCCCGAGACGGGGTGTCTGTTGTAGGACGTTTTCCCGAGACGGAGTGCCTGTTGTAGGACGTTTCCCCGAGACGGAGTGCCTGTTGTAGGACGTATCCCCGAGACGGGGTGCCTGTTGTAGGACGTTTCCCCGAGACGGGGTGCCTGTTGTAGGGCGTATCCCCGAGACGGAGTGCCTGTGGTTGACGCAGAGGTCGATGTTGGAATTAGTTGGTTTGATTTGTTTGATTTGAGTCGACATCAGCATCGCTACACTAGAATATGGTACCAGGAGCGAATCATCATCCGTCTTTGAGAGGATTTTGGAATTGGTTTTCTGTCGGCATCTGCATTGCTGCATTGGAATAATGCCAGGAGCAACTCATCATGTGCCCCGAGAGGATTTGGATTTGGTTTTTGTTTGGCATCTGCATTGCTGCACTGGAATGATGCCAGGAACAACTCATCATTTGCCCCAGGTGGATTTGGGGATTTTTTTTGTCGGCATCTGCATTGCTGCACTGGAATGATGCCAGGAGCAACTCATCATGTGCCCCAGGAGGATTTGAATTTGGTTTTTGTTTGGCATCTGCATTGCTGCACTGGAATAATGCCAGGAGCAACTCATCATGTGCCCGGGGAGGATTTGAATTTGGTTTTTGTTTGGCATCTGCATTGCTGCACTGGAATAATGCCAGGAGCAACTCATCATGTGCCCGGGGAGGATTTGAATTTGGTTTTTGTTTGGCATCTGCATTGCTGCACTGGAATAATGCCAGGAGCAACTCATCATGTGCCCGGGAGGACTTGGGAGAGATTGGGATCGTTTTACGCCCGTGGATTGTATACGGTTTTGCAGGATGTATGATCCAGACCGTAGGGCCATAAAAATTTTAGGGCTTTGTTGGCGTCTGCATCGCTGCACTGGAATATGGTACCAGGAGCGACTCATCATTCGCCGCTTGGGGATTGGAATTTGGAATTTGGTTGGCGTCTGCATCGCTGCACTGGAATATGGTACCAGGAGCGACTCATCATTCGCCACTTGGGGATTGGGGAGCGATTGCTTAGGAGACAGGTTTGGATCCCTATCACCTAAGACTTTTCAATTTTATGGGCCGTGAGGGTCCCATAAAGGTATTTTCTCCCTGCGAGTCGTAAGGATCCTGCAGGTGTGTTTTCTCCTTAAGAGTCGTGAGGACTCCTAAGTGTGTTTTTCCTTGGTGAGTCGTAAGGATCTCACGAAGGTTTGTTCTCCTCATGCATCGTGAGGACACATGAGTGGGTCTTTCCAATGAAGCGTAATTCCAAAGGCGGAGACCAGCCGCGTAACTGGTGGTTGCGGTGGGGCATGGGTATGCTGAGAATCATTTGAGCCCGTGGATTGTATACGGTAGTCAATTTGGGGACTGGCCGTAGGGCTGGAAGAATTTTGGAAATTGGATTTTGGTTGGCGTCTGCATCGCTGCACTGGAATATGGTACCAGGAGCGACTCATCATTCGCCGTTGGGGTATGGGAGTTAGAATTTGGTTGGCGTCTGCATCGCTGCACTGGAATATGGTACCAGGAGCGACTCATCATTCGCCACTTGGGGATTGGGGAGCGATGGCTTAGGAGACAGGTTTAGATCCCTGTCACCTAAGACTTTTCAATTTTATGGGCCTTGAGGGTCCCATAAAAGCATTTTCTCCCTACGAGTCGTAAGGATCTCGCAGGTGTATGTTCTCCTTAAGAGTCGTGAGGACTCCTAAGTGTGTTTTTCCTTTATGAATCGTAAGGATCCCACAAAGGTTTGTTCTCCTCATGTATCGTGAGGACACATGAGTGGATTTCCCTCGTTCCCAGTTTAATGACTTAGAGGTCGACTGTTTCCAGTTTAACGACTTAGAGGTCATCTGTCTCCAGTTTAACGACGTGGAGGTCTACTGTTTCCAGTTTAAAGACTTAGAGGTCTACTGTTTCCAGTTTAACGACTTAGAGGTCATCTGTTTCCAGTTTAACGACTTGGTGGTCATCTGTTTCCAGTTTAACGACCTGGAGGTCATCTGTTTCCAGTTTAAAGACCTGGAGGTCATCTGTTTCCAGTTTAACGACTTGGTGGTCATCTGTTTCCAGTTTAACGACTTGGAGGTCATCTGTTTCCAGTTTAACGACTTGGAGGTCATCTGTTTCCAGTTTAACGACTTGGTGGTCATCTGTTTCCAGTTTAAAGACCTGGAGGTCATCTGTTTCCAGTTTAAAGACTTAGAGGTCTATCCAGGGGCATAGGTATGATGAGAATTATTTGAGCCCATGGATTGTATACGGTAGTCAATTTGGGGACTAACCGTAGGGCTGGAAGAATTTTGGAAATTTGAATTTTTGTTTGTGTTTGTTGTTTTTTTTATTTTTATTTTACCGCGATTGCTCTATCATTTCAGCTTTTCTTATCGCGAAGGTCGCGATTGCCCTATCATTTTGGCTTTTATTCGCGGTTGCCCCATCATTTCGGCTTTTTTTTTTTGTTTTTTACACATTTTTTTTGTTTGTTTACATATATACATATATTTTTACATTCCCAGTTTAACGACTTAGAGGTCGACTGTTCCCAGTTTAATGACGTGGTGGTCGACTGTTCCCAGAGAAAGGCGGGTGTTTGAGAGAATCAAGTCCCTGAAGGACTTCGGTCCCCGTTTGTATGAAATTGGCGGTCGCAGCTTGATTGTTTGTTAACACGCCAGGGGACAATGATATTTCTCCCGCCTTGTATTGTTTCTCGACCCAATCCTTGAAGATGCAACAGTCTTCAATAGTGTGCCCCAGCACTCGGTGGTATGGGCAAAAGTTGGGATGATCAGTCTTGTTCGCTTCACTTAGCCTTCTCGGTTCTGGTAGCCGCAGGCCATTCTTCAGAGCGTCTTTAAAAATTTTTTGGACCTTATCCCTTCGGAACGAGTAGACCTTATTTCTTCTTTCCTCCAGAGTTGGCTCTCGAGACTGGCCGGTTTTTGCTCCGCCCGTTCTCTGCTTATTTGGAGAATCGGTGATGTTAGAACTTCCGCCTTTTCGGTTGTCGTCCCTCCAAGGTTTCGGTCTGTTCGTGAACTGAAGATCCTGAGCGGACTCGGGCTTTGAGCGTTCCAACGTTTGGACCTTTTTGGTCAGCTCTTGGAATGTTTTGAGACCCGCGGTACATAGAAACGGGGTCATCCAGTTGTTGAGATTTCCGACAAGGAGACTGACAGATTGGTCCTGCTCTATCGGCGGTTCGCATTTGACGGAGAGATTACGCCATCGGGTTATAAAATCCGTGCTGCTTTCGTCGCTCTTGGGCTTGGTCCTTACGAGCTCGGCAATGGTAATCTTATCGCTGCCGCTCATGAACCTCTGCCGAAACAGAGACTCCATTTGGACAAAAGTTGTGACGGAGCCATCTGGTATGCTCGCGTACCAGTTGAAAGCAACATCGGTCAGGCTATTAACGAACTGGCGGAGGAGAAGCGCATCGTTTCCCCCAGTATTCCCGCATGAGGCTTTGAAGTGGGCGATGTGCTGATTCGCATTTCCTGTCCCATCGAATCTTCCGAATTTGGGGATGACATAGCCGCTAGGAAATTCTACCAGATCATACTGAGCAGGATATGGTCTCCCACCACTGCCGATATCTTTTTGCGCTTCGGCTTCGGCCACCAATGTTTTGACTTTGCTGGCAACCAAATCCATGATTTGATCTTGAGTTAGCGGGCTACTGTCATCGGTAGCCAAGACATTTCCCGAGATAGGATGCGGCTGATTTTCATGCGGTCCGCCCACTTTTGGATTTGAGGGGACGGGTGTCGGCTGTTTTGGGACACCGTTTCCCGGTTCATGAGAGCCCTGCGCCTGATTGGGCGGCCGGGAGGCAAGTTGGGCCGTGAGCTGTAGGACGACGTTTGTCAAGTCGTCAATTTTTGAGTAGAGCTTGGCCATCTCCTTGTCTTTGTTTCTGAGCTGCTTTCGGAGCTCTTGAAGCAGCTCTTGCTCCGCAGTCCTGGGGCGGAAAGTCGGCTCTTCTTCGCTTTCCGAGCCTGACTCCTCATGGACTGAAGGGTCTTTCTGCCTATCATCCTCATCGAGAGGGTCTTCATCACCTAGTAGAGGCGGCTGTTCTTGGGAAGCGGCCACCACATTCAAGCCAGATTGGATTTGAGAAGTAGTGGCCCCGTTCTTGCCCTTGCTGCGCGTGCCCACCATGTAGACAGTGTGGACCTCATATCCAGTCGTCTCTTTCTCATTGGCGGGGAGCTTAGAGAAAGCACCCGATCGAGCAGTTGTTGAGGGTACCGTTGGAGCTTGCTCGAAACGCCTTGCAGCTTTGTTGGTGTCGATGGCCTTGCCCCCAGCTGGGGTCATGGAGAGTCGTTCGGAAACGGACTTGCGCTTGGGCTGAGGTGCCCTCGCGACCACCACATTTGGCCTTTTGCCTTTCGAGACCGGTTTGTCTGCTACCGGGGCTTGAGGAGCTGGGATGGCGCCAACTGGCATGAACATGATAGAGCCGAATGGTAGCAGCGGCTCCTCCCATTGTCGTCCGAGACTGGCCGGAAGGACCGTCCTAGAGTCTATCCTCATCGTGTAGGAGACGGGAGCTGAGTTCATCATCGAAGACATCGTCGAAAGGTGATTGCTTGAAAATCTGCATGAAAAAGCATTATTTTAGTATAAATACAGGTATGTATATTGATTGAGTTCGCATGAACGCTTAACCCGAAATATGGGAGGAGAGATTCGTCCCACCGGGCGTGCCAGAATCTGTAGGGTGTTTTTCGTCACCCCATTGAGATGGGAATACGCGCGCGCTTGTCAGGCGTATACTACAGATTCCCCCTGCCTAGGGTAGGCGGGGGTTTAATGATTGTGGGGATCCGAATCTCCGGCAGCCGCGGACTAAGCTGCCGTTAATTACCCCTCGCCTTTGGGACGGGGGAACCTCCGATTAACGGGTTAAACTGGTCATGCGAACTCAATGTGCAGTGTACGTGTGTTTTGTTTTGAAATGGGGGTTTTGGATATATCGGGAGCCACGCAGAGTTTTTACGGGGGTCCCGAAATTTTTTTGGAGGGGGAGAATGTTGCGGAGTATGTGTATGTGTACATTTGTATACAAATGTATATATATACATATATATATAAATAAAGGGAAAAAGGCATCCAAAGGATGCGTGGGGCAGCACCTTGGACGCTGTGCACGTAGGTGCTGTGCGCTCAGGCGCAAGCGCGCCACGTGTCGGCACGTGGACGCTTTGCGCATGAGCGCTGCGCGCAGGTGCGCAAGCGCGCGCGCGCCACGTGTCGGCACGCGGGCGCTTTGCGCGCTTGCGCAAGCGCGCAGGTGCGCAAGCACGCGCGCGCGCCACGTGTCGGCACGCGGGCGCTTTGCGCGCTTGCGCAAGCGCGCAGGTGCGCAAGCGCGCTCGCCACGTGTCGGCACGCGGGCGCTTTGCGCGCTTGCGCAAGCGCGCAGGTGCGCAAGCGCGCGCGCCACGTGTCGGCACGCGGGCGCTTTGCGCTAGCGCGCAGGTGCGCAAACGCGCGCGTGCGCCACGTGTCGGCACGCGGGCGCTTTGCGCAAGCGCGCGCGCCACGTGTCGTCACGTGGGCGCTTTGCGCACTTGCGCTGCGCGCTTGAGAGGACAAGAGGCTTTTAGCCTGAAAAAAGATTTCTCAAAGAGAAATCAGAGAGGAGTCGGGCTCCTGAATGTTTTTTTTTTTTTTGGGGTTAATGGAAGGGGTTCTTCTTCTTCCTCCTCTGTTAGCTGGATCTTGAAGATCAAGAGATGTGAGATCTCAAAATCTCTCCTTTTTGGGATCTTAAGGCAGATCCAAGTTCCCCTTTGTGGGTTTGGTGGTGAAAAACTATTTTGTTTTTGAAAAGGAAGAGTAAAACTCTTGATTTAATTCAAGAGAAAGAAGAAGGTTTTGGAACCTTGAGGAAGGAGAAAAGATCTCAGATCTAATTTTTTTTGGAGAGAATGAAAAGTGTATATTTTATTCATCATCATGTTGCCTTTTATAGGCTTACACATTTACATATAGCCCCTTGGGCTTTTCAAAATGGCTTTTTGCCTATCACATGGCTTATGTGTCATTTGTTTTTGCACATAAGCCATGAGCTTACAAAAATTTGGCTTTATGCCCATTTTGCATACAAAAATCATGCACAAAAATTACATAAAAATTATTTGTTACATGATTTTTGTTGTTGGCATGGAGGAGGCTGGCCGCGGCCTTGACTTGGGCATGGGCCCGCTTGACCTGGGCTTGGGCCCACCTGCCTTGGGGTTGACCTTGACTTTGACTCGGTCAACGGGGGTGTAAATTTTTACCCCAACACTCTAGCTACAGGGGATTTCCCAACCCATGATTTGGCTTTGAAGGCTGCCCGAAGATATGAGGCAGTAGTAAAGAGGAAGGGCAGACCTCAATCTGCCAGTTTGAAACGCCCTGCCAGTCAAATGGCAGGAGGAGTCTCTTCCAGGCCAACGTTCGAACCCAGGAGAACTGAAGAATCCAATAACCAGCCAAGACCACATTTCTGTTTCCATTGCAAGAGAGATGGACATTTGATAAAGGACTGTAGGCGCGCAAAAGGCATGTGCCTAGTTTGTGGCGCGTCCAATCACAGAATTGAGACATGTCCATATAGATACAACTCAGCCCACACACCCACTAACTACCCGCAGCGGCTAGCTATCCAGGCTCCTGCGACTCGTCCTGCACTCCCAGCACCACCTCCACATGGATTTCCTGCACAGCCAAATCGCCAATTCCATCAAGCACTGAGGAACATGCCTCGAGGACAGAGAAATGTGCCTCCAGCTAGGAGGAACGTGCCACGGCGACAGAATTTCACCTTAGCAGCCATAGAAGCCATGACGGTTGATCAAGGTAACACTAGTAAGACTCTTTCACATTTTAAAACCCTTTCATCACTTTGTCGTTACTCATGCACCATCATCACTTTAGTCACCAAACTTTCCTTGAATCTGTTACAATTTCCTTTAACAAATTTCGAGGAAGAATTTTTTTTAAGGAGGGTAGAATGTAACAACCCTAAATTCCCTGTACAACTTTCTGTGCAAATTTTTCAAAATTTAATGAAAAGGGTACTTTTGCCTGAGCACAAGTTAAATATTTGTTTTGCTAATTAATAGCAAGAAGGAGCTTATGGCCCATTGGTAATACCTTGCACCGCTGAACCAAGCCGCCAGAGTTCAAATTTCATACCCCACATTATTTTTTAATATTGATTTTTTAAACCTTTAGAATACCAAGGGTTTACACGTGCATATCTCATAAAAACCCCACTACACTCAAAAATGTAACATTGCCAGAGGATAGATGAACCGTCGGGGGGGTTTCCGGCCGCCTGACTCGGCCGACTCAGGCCTCCGACCGAGTCACAGCCGAGTCACGGCCTTGTCGGCGGATTCCGGTGATGACCCCAACATGAAAATTGTGTCTTTTCACATTCCCTACACACCTGTATAATTTATTTCCTCAGACCATTTCCAGAGCTCTTTTAAAACCACAATTATTCCACTTTTAATACATTTTTAATATATTTTATTACATTTTTCATTTTAACTTTTCACCTACCCTAAACCATAGCCTAACCCTATAAATACAACCCCTAAACACTACCCCCTCACTCCAAAATTCTGATCAAAACTCTCAAGAAAACCCTAGTGAAATTGTGTACACTGCAAGCTAGCAAAGGGGCGAAGTTTTGGCGAAATTCCGACGACAACCCTAGGAGCTTCCGGCTACGAAACGACGCACCGACGCCTTCTCCCGATTCCTCTTCCTCACTTCTAAGCTCTAAGCTAGTAAGTCACACCTTCCCCTTTCTCTACTCTTTCTGAAAATACGAAATTCTAAAACCCGACGGAATCAGAGCAAATCCGATTTCCGATTCGGTTTCTTTCTAAAACTCTCACTTTTCTTTAATACAATCTTGTCAAACCATTATATGTTGACTATTGAACACTAACTAATCATATTGAACAAGTTCCATATCAAAAGAAATTGCTATTTCCATTTTACCGTACATTTTCATTTAAATACCATATAGTTCCATTTCGACATTTAAACCATCATAAACTTGTTATACCTTTAAGTAGATCACGAGATAATGACCTGCCTCCTCACACACTCATATGCAACATAGTACAATACCCTCGGGAACATAGAATACGGGAAAACGAAATATTTCAAATAAATACCATTACTATTAAAACCGTTTTCTAAATATTAGTATTTTATACAAATTTTTGCAAAGCGCCGCTACAACCCACTTTGAGGAACCTGACTGGGATGGTGCGGATTATCGCACGTCCCTGGGCTTAGTAGTGCGAGATTCAGACCTCTGCAAGGAGCATTCGGTCTTGAGAGATTTAAAATACGACATCTTAAGAAAATGAGATTTCTAGAAATATAAAATATATATTAAAATTATTTTTATATAAATATATATATATATGTAACATTAAAATATCTATTTTGTAATAATATAAATATTCCAACTCTTTTCAAAAATCACAAGAATCACTTTACATTAATATACCATGAATTCTATACAAGTCAATATTACAAATAAATACCCTTTATTATGAATTTAGGATATTCTCACTAGAAATATCATAATTATAAAATCTACATTCATAATAACTCTAAAGACGATAACTAAATACTTGGAGAGAATTTTGAAAATTATACAAAAGTATTTTTAAATAAAATCCCCTCAAGTTCTATAAATTATCCTAAGGACCCTAGTAAACATAGCTTTAAACGGGACCGGTCTCTTGAGCCTCAGGGAGCCGGAGATATGGGTGCTTGCCTATCTAAGGTAGACAACATAACAACGGTGTTATCAATACGGTAATCGTCTTTGAAAAAGACACAAATCCTGCCGCACATGTGCAGCGGTTACCGATAACATCAAAACCATCAGGACTTCAATTTCTTTTCTAATTGTCTGACTCAGACTAAGTCTCATTAATAATCTGACTTGAATATGATTCAAGTACAATCTACAATCTATAAACTACAATTCAACATGAATCCATTTATTCCATATATTCAATACATTTCAATATATTCAATCTATACAACTTGACTGAACCAAACCATGGATATACTTCCATTTACATGATTCTCCAATTACATCTGAGATTCTACAGTTCCATCCATTTACTGATATCATGGTTTCGGTAAGTCACCCAATTATACAATCTATACAGTTTACAATACAAGACAATACAATACAATAATACAATCAAAACACTACGGGGTTTAAGGGGTAGATTGGTATGGAAGCTGTTAGAAGTGGCATGAGACTGCAACCATAAGACACATAACCTATATTCCGTTGTTGTTGTACCGTGGCCCAACGGTTCCTTGAGTTTCTGATACCTTAGTCTCCGGGGTAAGTGAGACTCCTCTAATATACACTGGCATCCTTCTGTACCAAACTACAAACAACAGCATTAACACTAAATACAATAATATAACAATATAATACAACTTTGTCTATTTTATTTCTCTCTATCTCTCTGTCTATTTTATTTCTCCATTATCTTTGGGACTTACCGAGCGATTTGTTCGCTGACGACATTCACTTTCTTTCTTCTTTGAATGTCGTCAGGTGATCTGGATACTCCGGAGATCGAGCCTACTAGTGAAGACTTGGACCATTTCGTTGAAGACCCAGAGCTTTAGTTCATTGTACACTTTTATTTCAGTACCTTTCCTTTTCTGTTATGCCATTATTTAGGCATTGCTTTCTTCCAGATGTATTTACGTTTCCAAGCATTGTACAAAAAGAATGTGAATAAATAAAGTTGTTGTTTTATTATATCTTGTCTCTCGTGCATTTACTTTTATATTGCTTAGATACGCTTAGCGTATTTACTTTACAGTAAATACGTAGCGGCCTCGTCACGTCCTCTGTCTGTATACTGGGAAGCGGGGCATGACACTTACACTCACCTCACTATCTCATTAACACTTCACACACTCTCATCCTCTCTCACTCTATCTCTTTCTCTTTATTTTCTTCATCCTCTCTTCCCTCAACTGAACACTCGCCATTCCTTCACTAAACCTTCACAAAACTTCACTAAACATTACCCAAATCACTTATCTAGTCTTGTTTTGCCTCTAAGATCACTTGGAGCTTGTGTGGTTAGGTAATGATCTCTATCTGTTAAGTAGGTGTTTTTAGTGTTGTGTAGCTTGTTAGTTTCATTTTAGAACGCGTAAAGTTTAGTTTCGTGCACATACCATATTTTTAGTGTCATATTGTGATATCTGTGATCTGCTGTGACCCCGAGTGTAAACTGGAAAATCTAGCAATGTAGTTGTGTTGTACCAGAGACCCTAACCTTTCACCTGAAGTACGAACCCCTTCCCATCGGTTTTGGCCGGCTACATGTTAGGTGAGGTCTGGCGAGCTCGGCTAAGTGGGGGAGTTAAGGCTTGGTTCTTTTAGGGTAGCTATCTGCTATTATTTAAAAGTGTTTGATCCTGCTTGATTTTTATGTTTTGACAGTATACAAAATCTGGGATCACTTTGCTTGTTTCTAGTGTTACGACTACGCGTATTACGTTATACGACACGGTACGCGTACTTTGTGTAGCTTTTACTCTTGGGTTGGTTTCATAGTGTCGTTACGCACGTTAGCCACTAGGCGAACACTTGAGAGTATGTTAGGAGTTGATGCGTCGGTCAAACGTAGTGGATACGTGTTATTGGTCGATTGCAAATATGAACTTGTTATATTGTTTTATGATCTTAGGGTCGCAGGCGAGGACTTCGGACGCTGCGAAGAAAGGAAAGCGAATGGTTGGCTTTACTTAGCCCAAGATCATCTGTGAGTAGATTTAACATCTACAGGGGAATCGCCCGCATGGCGTTATGCGTCAGGGCTAGATATGATATGATATTAGCCGCATGTTTATATTGCACATATTGAGATTTTGCATAAAACTTAATTGCATATTATTACTTGTTGTGCTTGGACTTGTACCCATTGGACACTGCACTATTATTGACGGTTCATGTTGCACGAGCACTGATTGTATGCCACACACCGCGTCGATAATTGCCATGACACGCACAACACACATACATATGTGATATTGTATGGTTAGTGATATTGAGACATTGATTCCTATTCCATTGTGTATATGATATATAGCATACCTGTACACCTACATGCTTACACATATGCCTTGCTATGCCTACATGCTAGCTACCCATATACCTATATGGTATTGTACCATTAGTGACATGTATATACACATATGAGACATAACTACATGTACATCTTGCATACATACACATGTACACCCATCTACCTTGCTATAGCTACACCTACACCCGTATGGTATTACATCATTATTGATAGGTACATACCCATATACCTTGCTATAGTTACATATTCATCTTTATATGATGTTGCGTTGGATTTTGGAAAAATTAGGAACCGCGTGATATATTTAATAATTTGTTGCAGTTAAATAGCGGTTTTTCCTTTATATGCTCACATTACTGTTTTATGTTGCATATATTATATTCATGGATTTTCGTATTGAGATATGGATTTCACATGATGTTTTCTGGATTTGAGGACCGTGGTAATTCATGAAATTATGCATTGTTTGAAAAACCCGATTTCTCTTGATATGATATTTCGATGCGTCCACCATGAGATTTCTTGGTTTTGAGATTTATGATATATACCCGATGCGAGGAGTGGAGTGGGCCGTGTGCGGGTACATGGTAGGGCCCGGAGGTACCTTGGAGCAAGATTGTCGCAGATGATGGCGATGAGCTCGAGGCAGGGGAGTACTACCTTACCGGTGACATTACTTGGTTTCGGCGGTTATCGTGGGGATACTGACCGAAGTTATGTACGGACTTGCCTTGCGGATTTCGGGTGTTGGACACTCAGGTTCCATAAGATGTACGGACATGACATCAGGGCCAGTCGTGGTGACGGCGCCTGACAGATGAGTATTTATGTGTCGATGCTGGACACTAGTTTTTATGATGTTTTCGGGTGTCGATGTTGGGCACTCAGGTTCCATGAGACTTACAGGTTATGAGGGCCGATCTGAGGGCCGATTTGAGGAATTTGGGATTTAGATTATCTTGAAGGACACTGGTTCTTCCACGATGAGGATTTCGTGAGGATGACATGTTTTATCCCATACTCCGCATTTATTTGATATGCATTGCTTCATGTATTAGTAGTACCTGATAGAGTATCTTTCATGACTGGTGCATATACATTTTGCCATTTATTGCTATCAGCTTGCATGTGACAGATTATCGCAGTACGTGCATACTTGCGATTACCTGCATATGTTATTTACTATTCACGAATTGGCAACCCACCCCCGTTATGCCACAGTGTTTTGCAGGTAGTCCCTCAGGGCAGTCGCGGCAGGGCTTCTACTTCTTATCGTATCATCTTTTGCAGCGGATACCGCTACGGCTGACTGTGTGCAGTTTTTCTATAGGTGGGTTTTGCGGTTATCCGATGTTGCTCATTGTATATTCGTTGTATCCCGTACTCTCCGTCTACTACTTCATGTATTAACTTAGAGACGAGTTGTGAGGACGATATTGTATATTGTTTTGTGACTTTGGAGGTCTTTTATGTTGTTGTCACTTTATATCGTCTTTTTCTTCGCTACGGCGTCGTATATCTATTGTGGTGTTGTTTCCGCCTTTGGGCGTGGTTTTTTCTCCCGTTAGGGATACTTTACTTATATTTTATGTTGTACCCTTTTCGGGGCTAATTTTTACAAAGGAGGTGCTACCAAATTTTAAAGAAAGTAAATTTGGACTTTAAAGAATTTTGATTGAGATTTCAAAAGTTTTAACAACGTTCTTACTACTTTTGATGGTTTAGATTGCTGGGTTTTCGGCTTATTTAAATTGCGTTACGCCTGTAGACGTTACGTGGTTTAAGGGCCATCACTTGCCAATTTCGGGTCGTGACAAAGAAACTCAGCGGCCTCGCGAAGAAGGCTTCGGATCCTCAGCGTCTGATGGGCAGGAGGCTGCCCACTGGGGATGCACCGAGCAGGGAGAAACTCGGCGGCCTCGCGAAGAGGGCTTCGGATCCTCAGTGGGCAGGAGGCTGCCCGCTGGGGATGCGCTGAGCAGGAAGAAACTCGTCCGCCTCGCGAAGAGGGCTTCAGATCCTCGGCGCGGGAGGGGCCGTAAGAGGCCTGCTGAGTATGGCTGAGCAGGGTAGCTGCTCGGTGCGTCTTAGCGAGGCCTTTGATCCCTGGTGTGTTGGGGTATGTGAGCTACCGGTCAGGGATAACCGAGCAAGGGAGGGCCCGGTTGCCTCTTGCGAGGGCTTTTGATCCTTAGCACGGGAGGCGCCGTAAGTGGCCTACTAAGGATGGGCCGAGCAGGCTAGCTGCCCGGTGCCTCTTGGCGAGGGCTTTGATCCCTGGTGTGTTGGGGTAGAGAGCTACCAGCCAGGGATAACCGAGCAAGGGTGGGCCCGGTTGCCTCTTACGAGGGCTTTTGATCCTTAAGAACGGGCCGAGCCGGGTTGTTGCCTGGTGCCTCTTGACGAGGGCTTTGATCCCTGGTGTGTTGGGGTAGGGAGCTACCAGCCAGGGATATCCGAGCAAGGGCGGGCCCGGTTGCCTCTTGCGAGGGCTTTTCATCCTTAGCGCGGGAGGGGCCGTAAGTGGCCTACTAAGGATGGGCCGAGCAGGGTTACTTCCCGGTGCCTCTTGGCGAGGGCTTTTGGTCCTTAAGGATGGCCGAGCAGGGTTGCTGCCCGATGCCTCTTGGCGAGGGCTTTGATCCCTGGCGTCGTGGGGGTAGGGAGCTACCAGCCAGGGATAGCCAGCGGGGTAGCCGCTCGGCCGCCTCTTGGTGAGGGCTTTGATCCCTGGCGTTGTGGGGTAGGGAAGCTACCAGCCAGGGATAGTCGAGCAGGGTAGCCGCTCGGCTGCCTCTTGGTGAGGGCTTTGATCCCTGGCGTCGTGGGGTAGGGAAGCTACTAGCCAGGGATAGCCGATCGGGGTAGCAGCTCGGCTGCCTCTTGGTGAGGGCTTTGATCCCTGGCGTTGTGGGGGTAGGGAAGCTACCAGCCAGGGATAGCCAGCGGGGTAGCCACTCGGCTACTTCTTAGTGAGGGCTTAGATCCTTGGCGCTGGAGGGGCCGTGGGAGGCCTTCCAAGGATGGACCGAGCAGTGGAGCTGCTCAGCTGTCTCTTGGCGATGACTTTTATTCCTGGCGTTGTGGGGTGGGGAGCTACCAGCCAGGGATAGCCGAGCAGGGTAGCCGCTCGGCTACCTCTTGGTGAGAGCTTCGATCCTTAGCGCTGGAAGGGCCGTGCAAGGCCTGCTAAGGATGGACCGAGCAGTGAAGCTGCTCAGTTGCCTCTTGGCGAGGGCTTTGATCTCTGGCGTTGTGGGGTAGGGAGCTACCGGCTAGGGATAACCGAGCAGGGTAGCCGCTCGGCTGCCTCTTGGTAAGGGCTTCGATCCTTAGCACTGGAGGGGCCGTGCAAGGCCTGCTAAGGATGGACCGAGCAGTGAAGCTGCTCAGTTGCCACTTGGCGAGGGCTTTGATCCCTGGCGTTGTGGGGTAGGGAGCTACCGGCCAGGGATAGCCGAACATTGTAGCCGCTCAGCTGCCACTTGGTGAGGGCTTCTTAGGTCTCCTGGCGAAGTCGTTTTTAAGCTGCTACGGCGAGTCTCATGTGCGCAGCCCCGTCGAGGGAGGGGGTGCCGATCATGCCTGGGAGCAGGCGAGCTGACCGGCACCGCCTCGGGAGGGACAGGGGTGCGGCGAGACTCGGGGCGAAGCTCTCTGGCGTAAGACCCCGGAGTCGAGACTTGCGGTGCCCAACGGGGCATCGAATATGTCGGCCCGGGGGACATGCGGTTGTAGGAGACAGCGAGGCGGTAGTCGGCAGCGCCGATGCGAGCAGAGTTTTCTCTTCCCCTGTAGGGGTCCCGGTCCCGAGGTGGGGGAGCGGCGACCTGGGGGTCTTGCCCTGCTGTTTGGACGTGGGTGAGCACCTCCACGACGGACGCGAGTCGGTCTATCCGGTCGGCAAGGGCGTTGATGGCATTCGGCGGAGAAGGGTCGTCCGCACCTCCGTTGAGGGGGAGGCGGCGGCTAGTGCTTGGATCGTCGTGATGATCGCTCGCCGTTAGATTGGGATCGGAAGATGAACTTTTGTTTTTGTGGAATCAAGATTTCCCGCAGACGGCGCCAGCTGACGCGGCCTGCATCGCGCCAAGATGTTACCATCCGTTGATCTGCTGATGGCGGCGATGGATGGCTGAGATTGGATCTGGAGGCATGCTCCTGAAGTGTGTGGATCTCAATGGGTTTGAGGTTGGTTGTCACCAAGCTACCTGCAAGAAAGTCCCGGGGTGGTTATACCACCGAGGACCCTCCGACGATCAAGTTAGAGAGGAAATTCGAGCAGAGTAACGGCTTATTGGAGAAAAAATGGTTTACTTGAACCGTCTGAAGAAGGGGTTCAAATAGCGGTGGCAGCAGACAGGGCAGGCGCGAGAATCACGCCGGCAATTACGCTCCCGACGTCACGCCTGTGTGATGAGCAGGATCTCCCATTAATGGCGAGACAGGCTCGTTAATGGGGGATCGTGATGGTGTGGAACGTGGGATGTGGCCGGCGGATATCTCGCGCATGGCGAGATTCGCGGAATGGCGGTTGTGCCTGTGAGCGGTGCCGTCGGTCGGTCGATGAGACCGAGGAAGATGACCTCGGCAGGAGAGCTCACGGACGAGCGGGAGAGCCGGGGTATCTTTGTTCTGCGGTAGCCCGGAGACGAGCTGTGAGGCCGAGGAGGCCAATTGTGCTGGGGGCTCGGAGGCGAGCCAGCTTTGTTATAGGACGGGCATAGGAGTGGTCTGGTCGGCCACTGTAGGTCCTTTCTTGCATGCTCTGGGACACGTCACCTGCCACGTGTCATGATCTGGGAGATCACCGATATCGAGCATCATCACTTTCTTTATATATACTGTTTACATCTTCACATGTAAAATGTTCGACATATTGTTTAGGCCAAACCAGTCATTCACTTGTTACGTCGGTGTAAATTAAATTTGGATTGCAATTAATGCACAGCTCTCAAGCCCCACTAACCTTGGCCCATCTCCGTCATTTCATTAATTACTCTCATGCATGTGGTCAAAAAAGAAGCCAAAACAGTAAATGCAAGAGATGGGGAACACTTTCTTACCAAAGTGGCATATCACAAACTCCCAACCTCATTACTCACCCCCACATGCAGTCACATTTTTTTTTAATATTTTGTCCTCGTACCTTTTCCCTTCTTTATTTAAGCACCCCCGGCCCTTCACTTAGAGCAACAACTCACACTCAAAAAATGAGTTCATCTTGGACTCTTTTCTTCCTCTCTGCTCTCATGATCTCATTCTCATCAACGCTAGCTTTGTCTAATGAAAAAGAGGAGGGCAATGGGCTTGTGATGAACTTTTACAAGGACTCATGCCCACAAGCCGAGGACATCATTAGAGAGCAAGTGAAGTTGCTCTACAAGAGGCACAAGAACACTGCCTTCTCTTGGCTTAGAAACATCTTCCATGATTGTGCTGTTGAGGTCTGGTCATTAAATTTTTCTGATTTTTATCATTGAGTTTTTTTTATAATATATATATGCTAAATTGCACTAATCCTTTTATCTGATCAATGCATCGGGACAAAAGAAAGGGAGGAGCTAAAACTATTGAATACAAAAGATTTCCTGAAATCAATCATTTAAGATCAGAACGGTTTTCTGCCATTCGGCAAAAGTTTTTTTTGTAAAATAAGAAGAAATTTATATAATTTAGCCAAATATATGGCGTTGGGTGTGATTTTTGATGGATGTTAATGATGTGTTTCTGATTGATGTAGTCATGTGATGCATCATTGCGCTGGATTCAACAAGGAGGTCTCTATCTAAGAAGGAGACAGATAGGAGCTTTGGGTTGAGGAATTTTAGGTACTTTTACTTTAATATTTTTCGCTTGAAATATTGAAGCAAATTGATACTAACCAGCAAAACCAGATTCGTGAATTTTAGGTACTTAGACACAATTAAGAAGGCTGTTGAAATAGAATGCCCTGAAGCGGTCTCTTGTGCTGATATCTTGGTTCTCCCCCCTAGAGGGCATTGTTGCAGTATGGCTCTCTCTTCCCCTTAATTTTTAGCTTCGAAAAATATAGTAATTCTTAGTGAAGCATGTTTGCATTAATCAAAATAGTGGGTAGAGAGAGACTCATCATAATCCGACAGTCGCCGTCCTTTAAAAATTTTCTAAAAATGATTTTAAAAGAAAAGAAAATTAAATTATTCTTGGAATAAAAAAGAGAAATTCTTTATGTCTGAACTATACAATTTTCTTTTCTTTATGTAAATGTGGCTGGACCTTATCCTATCTCTCTCTTAAATGATTAGTTTACACACATAAAGAGAGAGAACCTGCCATTTTTTACTTTCAACTTAACAACTGTTGTCTATTTTTGAAAATTAACTTGGGATATGAATTGTAATTAATTTTGACGGTGAAAATGAAAACGGTGCCCAAAATTCTTTTCCCAAGCTAGTTAATTTCATAGTAAATCTGAATCTAATGAAGTGACATGCACTGACAGCCATAGATGTTGCATATGGATCTCTGACATGCATATCAGTGAAAGATAAAACACGACATCTCATCTGCCTCTTGTTCTTTGCGTCACGTGTTCTACATTATAGCATATGAATGATGAATATTTTGGTATGTGTATGCATAATGCATTATAATGTAAAAGTTTTTAGGTTATAAATTTAATATTTTGGATACTCTACATTAGTCCTACAGACATGACAACACATTATTTATTTATTGTTTGATGTCTTTTTACCTTTATTATTCTAATATAAAATTACTTGTGTTTAAGAAAATAAATTTACTGATGCATTCGATGAATTTGATATCTGTCTCCTACATTGACAACGTATGTAGTCCGGTTTTCTTGAATGTGAAAGAAGTTATAATAGTGCCATAACATTCAGACGTAGCAGTCTTTTGCTTAAGATGTCAAGGTATAAGAGCTGAGCCTTTTAGCCGGCCGGTCATCTACATAGATCTTATAGGCAGATCGGCTCTCGATGTTTGTTTTCATCGTCGTGAGTTCGAAAGGATGACACTAATTAAATTTATTGAAATTTGGTTCTAATTTATTTACTTTATCGCCCCCCCCCCCCACCCCCACCCCGCGTTTTGTTGTGGACAAATTAAAATGGTAGCTGGGTGGGCCCCACAGAATTGAAGACAGGGAGGAGAGATGGGAGGAGGAGCAGAGCAGAGGTGTTGGAGCAGTACCTCCCAGATCACAACGAGAGCATCTCAGTTGTGTTGGATAAGTTTGCTGCCATGGGCATTGACACCCCTGCTGTTGTAGCCCTCCTTGGTATTTGATGATTATCATATGTGATAATTAGTAACATACATCCTTGGGCACTATGTGTATGTGATAGAAATCAGTTATGGATACAAAAAGTCTGCTTGGATTATCCATATCCGTGTACGTCCTCAGCTATCACTATTAGCGTTATCCACGTGTGTATATGTTAATATCATAAACAAAAGATTTGAGAAGATTTTAAAAGAATAACTTTAGATAATAAAGATTTTTGATTGCTTTTCATTGAGAATTTTAAAGATTCGATATGATCCGAAAAGATTTGATATATGGTTTTCCCAAATTATGAATTGATGAGATAGCCGCTCTTAAATTAAAAGATTTTCTTATTGTTCTATTATAAATATTTGATTTTTGCTCTCAAAGTTATGAATTGATGAGATAGATGCTATTCAATTAAATTGTTTTTTAATAAATTTTTCTATTAATTTAATTTTAATAAAAGATTCCCATGTTATGAAATGATGAGATAGATGCTTACCTTTTTTACATTCTAGACATCGCCATTAGTGTTATATATAGACGCTTTCCTTTTTACATTCTAGCCATCGCTATATATATATATATATATATATATATATATATAGTGAAAAATGCAAAATTGAATATCCCATCATTACAAAAAGAAAACATGATTACTTGAGAGGAATAATACTAAAATATTTCACAAACTATTAGATTTAGAGATTTGGCTTAACAAAGCACCCTTTGAAACAAGAATTGAGAAACATGAACTTAATATTAACTATACCCTTTTATACAAGAATTAATGATACTTCTTTCTTTTATTCACAAATTTACCCGAACCTAGCCTTCTAATATATTAATGAAACCCTTCAAAATAAATGAACATATCTACAATAAACACAACAACATGCAAACCTAAGAAATAATCATTATTGCAACAAAACTTTGTTAAATAATAAGATTATAATTAAGAAATTAAAACACCCTAAAAAGTTAATGAAGGACCCCACAACAAAGCAAGAAGAATCTCTTTGATAAAATAACCAATACTTATTTACTTCCCTTATTGAATAACTAAAAACAAAAACCAAACACCTAATAAAACCCTAACGCCAAGGGGTGTCATAATACAATAAAGGAATATTACAAACATTCCACCTAAATCTAGTGCAAGTGCTTGTGCTGGCCATTGGAGGAGGCAAAAGCAAAGGTAGGCCCTCACCTCTCCCTATACCAAAATTACCAAAACCTTCATAGCCACAACCAATCAAGTTAGGATGCATGCAAAGCTCAAGGCTAGGGTAATTAGGGTATCTATTGATAATTTTCCTAGAAGAACTCCTCATCACAATCACCTCATTAACCTCTCTCTTCGTCTCCTCCAACCTCTTCTCAAACCATTCAAGGCTCTCCAAATCGTTGACACCCTCTATGGTATCATCTCCTATCCACATCCCCTTCAACGACCTCTCGAGCTCCGCCTTCTTCCTCCTCTCCATCTCTAGCATCCCCATCAACTCCTCATGCTTCCCGTTGAGCTCTCTAACAATCGCACTACTCGTTTGTTGATGATGAGAAGACTCATAGTTCGCATTGTTGTTGAAGCCGCCGCCGTCGGACTTGTTGTCGTTGTTGAGGAAGCGGTGGGCGACCGAATCGACGGAGGGGTGGCCAAAGGAGAAGGGCTTGCCGGCCGGGGAGAAGACCACGAGGGCTACGTGGCCCCCGCAGAGGACGGACAGCTCGTTGACTTTCTTAAAGAGGCCCGACCGGCGCTTGGAGAAGCACACTTGGCGCGCTTCCTCGAGTACGATGCGCTTTATTTCGATCTTTTGGCGTCCGATGCTCGGCTTTCGCTTGGTCTTTCCTTACCATGATCTCAGTGTATTGAATTTTTTTTTGGTTTAGAGATGAATCAATGAAGGGGAGAAGCAGGGGTTTGTATGTGTTTATATACATTATTGGAGTGTAATCATTAGCTGCCCTAATTAATTTTTGTAGAAGAGATCAATCAATTAGTGAATATATATTTATGGTAAAATATCAATTATAATTAGACAATGAGTTTGTTACTTTCCATAATGTCTTTTTAGCATAAATAAAAATAAAATCTTTATAGGCTGATCATTTGTGATCGATGATAATTATTTCTGGATTAATCAATCTATTATTTTTCATAATTATTCCAAAAGATACAGAAAATAGTTTAATCGAAGGGGATAAAATTATTTTTGGTAATAATTAATATTAATGCGCCTCTTCATCTATAATAATTGGAATTTTTATGCATGTTGACTTATGCAATTATGCATGTATATTAATTAGCATGTTTCTAATGTATTTTTGCTATGCTTTACATATATGGTAAAGTTTTAAGTAGGTACCAATTTTCAACTTGAAAGCACAAATCTTTTGTTACTTAATTTGGAGGAGAAAAATAATTAAACCTGAGAGAAGTTTCATATATGAACATAAGATGCATAAACGTTCTCGAAATGAAATCATAAGATGCATAAACAGTTTCAAATATAGAAGAAATGCACGTAGTTAAGATGGTTGAGAATAATGGCACAAAGGTTTCTAAGTGGAAAAATTAGTTGGAATTAAATGAAATGATTAATAAAGAGAAAAGAATCTATTTAAGTTCAATATTAATCGCTTTACAGATATAGTAACGTAAGCACACAACACACTTACGCACAACACACACAAACATGCAACACATGCAAGGACCCATGAATTTGCTCCAAAAACATAAAAAAAGGTAATACTTTGGACTAAAATGTACTTGTGGCCATGCATAAGTATATTAGCTGTGGCTGTAGCTCAAAAATTAGAGGAACCGGAGCGGATCCCATTCGCAAGTGGATGAGACCAACACGTTTCTATCTATTTGTTAGTCGCAGACTTACCTATTATTGTGCATGTTATTTTTAATATTTGCAAGTGTTGTAATTAAATTTTAGATAGTGCACATGCTTTTCAATATAATCGGGTCCATCTAAATAGACTTAAGACTTTTCATAGAGGGGCCCAATTATATCTTATACCCATATATTTCTCTTAGTTATTCTAACGTGAGACTATAAATCCCACATATCTCAACACTTTATCTTTTTTTCTCCATTTTTTTGGTGAACCTTACAGTTAACTTGTAAAGCTGGTCTCTTATCAGCACTCATGATACGCTAAGACTGCTCTCTCAGAGATAGTGTGTTAGAAGTTCCTTTTGATCGCACAACACTTGTAGAGCTGGCCTCATGTACATATTGCTCATGAATATGCTCATATGACCTCTATTTCTTTGTTGCACATAATTATAATTCTAACATTTGCTTCAATATTTCTTTGCACATATATAGCTGTACTACTTACCGTAAATTCTATTTATGTTACATATTGTGCATCAAACAGTGAAAACAATATCTTAGTTCATATTTTTCATTTCGTGCCTCCGTGTACATTCATCCAACCAAACGACCCGTAAACAGAAATATAAATGCACTTATCTAATTGAGATAAAATAAAATTATTTCGAAAACAATAATTTTATTCAACCAATTACTACCATATAGTTTTCAGATAGAGAACTCAATCTTGATCCCTCCAATTTTCACATTCCCACCTCTAGGCACCACTCTAACTCTCATCACCCTCTGCATCGATATCCTCAAGAAAGTCATTGATCCCAAGCCTCAACTTAGTCATCCCCTTCATCTTCTCATGGTTGTGTGGCACATTCACAAGCTACGGCCCTGCTAACTTGCTGGCCTCGGGCCCCACCCCTTCATGGTCTAGTACGTCGAACTTAATGTATTCACCGGTTTCGATCTTGGTTTCGTCTATGGCTAGTACTTCTTCTTGATGATCTTTCTCACGTTTGTTAGGCCTTCTAACTTTTGTGTTAAGTGTTTGAAGAGAGGACGGATGAGAGATTAGGGTTTGTTATGCTCTTTGTTGTGAATGACTTCCATTCCGGTCCCTATTAATTTCCCATAAATTCAGACTTATCTACAAGGTAAGGAGCAACAGATTCAGATTTATCTACAAGACAAGAGATAACAGATTCAAACTTATCTATAAGAAAGATAGATATTTATTAGTTGGAAAATTAGTTTGTTTAGACTTATCTCTAGTATGCTCTCTCTCTCTCTCTATATATATATATATTGTAGTATTTTGTAACCCTATAGATTGATGTCATTAAGATATTTTTTTGAGGGAGAACTATTTGTGAGAGAGATCTGTATTTGTTCACCGTTTTTACTCCACTTTTGATTATCAATAAAGCTTCACCTTCGTCTAATTAGTAAGTTTTCGTATTTTCTATTTTCCTATGGTTTTGGTTCTTCTGTATATCGTTTGTTTTGTCTTTGTGACCGTATTTGTCACAACAAATTGATATCAGAGTTATTAATGTTGCGTTATTATAAGATATTTGGTTGAACCATTAGGTTTTTAATTTTGCGATCTAGGTTAACGGTGGGTAATGATAACTACGTCCTCTCCTCCACTTTCTTAGATCGTGATTTTGAAGTTTTAGGGTTTTTTAGTACTCAAGGTATTTTGATTTGATCCCACATCGTGTTTCCGACAATCATAAAGTTCGAAATCGAGAATTTTGATGGAAATATGAGTTTCAATTTATGGCAAGTCCGTAAGGTTGCCGTTTTGATTCAAAACAATTTGAAGAAACCGATTCTAGAGAAGAGTGTAAAACCTTCCACTATGACAGAGGAAGCTTGAATGGAGATGGATGAAAAGGCCCTCACAGCTATCTTTTTCAGATCCGTAATAATCGCATTACACTAACAAGTGACGCAACTGGATAGCCGTGAGGGCCTTTTCATCCATCTCCATCCAAGCTTCCTCTGTCATAGTGAAAGGGTTTACACTCTTCTCTAGAATCGGTTTCTTCAAATTGTTTTGAATCAAAACGGCAACCATACGGACTTGCCATAAATTGAAACTCATATTTCCATCAAAATTCTCGATATCGAACTTTATGATTGTCGGAAACACGATGTGGGATCAAATCAAAATACCTTGAGTACTAAAAAACCCTAAAACTTCAAAATCACGATCTAAGAAAGTGGAGGAGAGGACGTAGTTATCGTTACCCACCGTTAACCTAGATCGCAAAATTAAAAACCTAATGGTTCAACCAAATATCCCACAATAACGAAACATTAATAGCTCTGATATCAATTTGTTGTGACAAATACGATCACAAAGACAAAACAAACGATATACAGAAGAAACAAAACCATAGGCAAATAGAAAATACGAAAACTTACTAATTAGACGAAGGTGAAGCTTTATTGATAATCAAAAGTGGAGTACAAACGGTGAACAAATACAAATCTCTCTCACAAATAGTTCTCCCTCAAAAAAATATCTTAATGACATCAATTTATAGGGTTACAAAATACTACAATATATATATATATATATATATATATATATATATATATAACATACTAGAGATAAGTCTAAACAAACTAATTTTTCAACTAATAAATATCTATCTTTCTTATAGATAAGTTTGAATCTGTTATCTCTTGTCTTGTAGATAAATCTGAATCTATTGCTCCTTACCTTGTAGATAAGTTTGAATTTATGGGAAATTAATAGGGATCTGAATGGAAGTCATTCATAATAAAGAGAACAACAAACCCTAAACTCTCATTCGTCCTCTCTTCAACACTTGACACAAAAGTTAGAAAGCCTAACAAACATGAGAAAGATCATCAAGGAGAAGTACTAGCCATAGACGAAACCAAGATCGAAACTGGCGAATACATTAAGTTCGACGTACTAGACCATGAAGGGGTAGGGCCCGAGGCCAGTAAGTTAGCAGGGTCGGAGCTTGTGAATGTGCCACATAACCATGCGAACATGAAGAAGATGAAGGGGATGACTAAGTTGAGGCTTGGGATCAGTGACTTGCTTGAGGATATCGATGCAGAGTGTGATGAGAGTTTGATAATTAATTAGAGTGGTGCCTAGAGGTGGGAATGTGAAAATTGGAGGGAACCATGTCACGTCCCGCTTCCCAGAGTACGCTAAGGTAGGCACGTGACATAGCCAACCATGCTACCTGTGGATAGGAAAAATCCTTCCACAATCACATTACGGCTGTAGAGATATCAAGAACATGAAAGTAAACTAAACTATCTAGTACATGTCCATGAAGCCAGAACAAATGAGTCAAGAAATGATAAAATGCGGAAGCAAAAGATACAAATGAGACACCTGAAAGTAAAACTGCATACCGATAGGATTTTCACCGCTCGGTCTAACAGCGGCAATACTCCTGATCAGTCTGCAACAAAGGTAGAAGGATTTGAGCCATGCAAAACCCAGACGTCAGCGCGTCATAACATCAAGCAATAATAAAACAGGGGTAGCAATACATGCAGGTAAGAGTATGAACAATAAAACATGTATAACAGTGATATAAGAGAGGACGGTGAGGGTAATATGTAGTGAGTAATCTAAACTGGTCTACGGGGGTTAACTACTCTCAAGTCTTTGAAATCAATTAATGTAATCATCATCGTAACCCATCGGTGATTATTCCGTAACGCCCGGAAAGACGGCAAACAATAGTTATTCCGTAACGCCCGGAAAAACGGCAAACAATAGAATGGCCCTTTGAGTTACGTTCGGTTACAATACTGATTTTCCCGTACCCCCAAGTTATATATGTTCAAGTCAAGTATTAAATAATCTAGAGCTAATGCCAACACAGGATCAGTCAGGTACAGGTTTGTCTGGATAGACAACAGGAACGGTCCGTAAAGACAACATGTCAGATTTGTTGGCATTAGACACAAGATCAGGTAACAGGTAAGACCATGGTATATCAGGTCAAACCAGTAATATATAAAGGTGTCATGTTATGTCAAGAGTTGTACGGTACCATGCCGTGTCAAGTAATAGGTGTAATAGGTCATATCAGGGTGCACAAGATGTCAGGTGGGTGCTCATAATCAAACTAATATAAACATGATTATAAATAAACAAGCATGGGTACTATCAGAACAATAAACTGGAACATGTAATATGATAAGCAAATAGGTACAGATTAAACTACTTGGATGTACGGTTATCTGTTTGAGTTTAAGGGATGGTTTCAACCTTACATGAATACAGTATGACAAATATGGAAGTTAAAATCATGTTAATATGTATTAAGTAATCTAGAGTTGCAATGATATGCATAATATGTTCAATGGATGCAATTATAACTAAAACAGGTTAAAAATGCATACGGGTGTCCAATGGAGTAAAACTATAGAAAGGGTACCATAGACTATGTAACTAATTATTATGTGATTTAAAATATAAATGTGGTTAATAGGTTTAGTAAACTAAATGCAATAGTTAGGTTTCAAGTTCTGAATCTAAAATATGTAAACAGAATATCGCACTGTTAACTTGGAACTCATGAATTTAGATTCTATCTATAGATTTAATATGAAATTAGATAAATAAATATAGGAATAGTATGAATAGCATGTAGAAAGTTTCACTTGCATGCACTAGATGTGAAATACATGATACGGATGTAATCGGACATCAGAAAATGATAAAACATGAAAAGTGACAATGTGGGTTGCACAATAATCATTATGGGGTATTATAATTTAAATATACATAGAAGGTAATAGTATAGCATGTAGTAAGATTAACTTGCCTTGACCGGATCACGAAGCGGTATACGGAACGTCACGTGTCGGCGGGAAAAGTCGCGACGCGTGCACGGTATACGGAAAGAGTCCAAACAACGCATGATGGGATCACACAGGTCCGATATCCTCGCCGGGTCGTCGAGACCGTCGTCGGCACGACTGAATTTCGGCAACTAAAAGAACAGTAACCTTTTAAAAGAAGAAAAGTGATAAAAGAAAGAAAGAGAAGAAAGGCAGAGGAAGGAGTGGAAAGAGAACATGGAACGTGGGTTTTAAAAAATAAATAGGATTTAAAAAAAAAAAATAAAAATATATATATATATATATATATATATATATATATATATATATAACCAGAGAGAGAGATAGAGAGAGAGGAGAGAGACAGAGAGAGGAGAGAGAAAGAGAGATCGTCACGAGGGGGAGAGAGAGAGGAGAGAGGCAGAGAGAGGAGAGAGAAAGAGAGCAGAGAGGGTTAGTTAAATATTAGATTAGAAAATATAAAATATATATTTACAGCGAGAGAGAGATAGAGAGAGAAACGGCCAGAGAGCGAGAGAGAGAAACGGCCAGAGAGAGAGAGACGGCCAGAGAGAGAGAGAATCATGTTAATATTAAATGATTATAAAATATTTATATAATTAAAGAAGGTTTGAATAATATTATAATATTAGTCCGTTTTGAGATTTTGGCAAATACAAACTTACTCCAAAACACGTCCGGGTCGGGTCCAAAAATTCAGATTAAAAATATGAAAAATATATACGACTTCCAAATTTCAAAATGAATGCTCAGCCAAAGAAAATGCATACCCCCAAGAACGGATGCACGTACGTGCGCATAGTCATCCAAACACGTCCGTTTCACTGAACGGAACGAGAACAAGATGCGCGGACACTACCACGGGGTTAGGGGTATCATGCAGGCTATGAAATGTATTTTTAAAATATTTTTCATGACTTAAAATGTTATACGGTAAAAGATGTCATGCCAGATAAATGCCAGTATGCAATAAAATTGAAAATGCACAAGTCCACATAACAATTCAGGGTGATTCATAAATATAAATCAAACAAGTTTCAAGCAAGCGGGTTGGGTCGAAAGCAATGTAAAGTGTAAAATACCTTTCGCACCCACAATACGTTAAATCAAGAATATCACGAATAAAGAACTACGAGAACTGGAATTGGTATAAATGAACTCGGGTGTTACATTATACCCAACTACAAAAGAATTTCGTCCTCGAAATTCCAAGAATAAACAACAACTGAGCCTTTTATCCCAAGCATATGGGGTAGGCTACATGAACCAACATGAGAATCACGCCGGGTCCAGCACATGAATCCTCTGTCTCCACTCACTTCTATCGAACAATATACTTTCATTGAGTCCTTTGGCAACCATATCATTTCGTATCACCTCCATCCATGTTTTCTTCGGTCTCCCTTTTGCCCTTTTGCCATTGCCCATATCGAGAGTATCTATTCGTCGAACCGGTGCTTCCATAGGTCTGCGTCGCACATGACCAAACCATCTTAGCCGGTTTTCCCGCATCTTCTCCTCCACAGATGCTACACCAACTTTTGCACGAATATCCTCATTTCGCACCTTATCTTTTCTAGTATTACCGCACATCCAACGAAGCATGCGCATCTCCGCTACGTGCATCTTCTGTGTATGATGCTTCTTAGCAGCCCAGCATTCTGTACCATATAATAAGGCAGGCGGAATAGCGCTCCGATAAAACTTCCCTTTCAATTTTAACGGAAAGTTACGATCACACAAAATTCCTGTTGCACTCCTCCATTTCAACCAACCAGCTTGGATCCTTTGATTAACATCACTATCGATATCTCCATTCTTTTGGATGATGGAACCTAGATATCTAAACTGGTCGCTCGGTAATATCTCTTGCCCTTCCAATGTTATACCAATATGGTTTTGACTTCTCTGGCTACTAAATTTGCAGTGCATATATGCTGTCTTGGACCTGCTCAATCTGAATCCCCGAGATTCCAATGTTTGCCTCCATAATTCCAATTTGGCATTAACCCCTGCTTTCGTCTCATTTACTAGAACGATATCATCAGCGAATAGCATACACCAAGGTACCTCATCTTGGATAGTTCTAGTAAGCACATCCATCACGATGGTAAACAGAAATGGACTTAATGCAGATCCTTGATGTAAACCAATAGTGATCGGAAAATCACTCGTTAAGCCGCCGCAAGTTCTGACATTTGCCACTACTCCATCGTACATATCCTTGATTATGTCAATATACTTGACGGGGACCCCCTTCTTCATCATTGTCCCCCATAATACCTCTCTAGGTACCTTATCATACGATTTTTCTAAATCAATAAATATCATATGCAAATCTCTTCTCCTCTCTCGAAAACGCTCGACAAGTTGACGAAGTAAATGAATAGCCTCTGTCGTCGATCGTCCAGGCATGAACCCAAATTGGTTCTCTGTTATCTTAATATCCTTCCTTAGCTTATGTTCAATCACTCTCTCCCAAAGTTTCATGGTGTGACACATCAGTTTTATTCCACGGTAATTTGAGCAACTTTGAATGTCACCCTTGTTCTTGTAGATAGGTACAAGGATACTTTTCCTCCATTCATTTGGCATCTTTTTTGTCTGCCAAATCTTATTAAACAGATCTGTCAGCCATTTAACGCCTATTTCTCCTAAGCATCTCCAAATCTCGATAGGAATCCCGTCAGGACCAACCGCTTTTCTTAAACTCATTCTGTTCAAAGCTTTTTTAACCTCAGGAAGTCTTATTTTACGCATGAAATCACGGTTTATATCTTGAGATTGAATGACAAGTCCATCCAAATTCTTAGTAAAGCTCTCATTGAACAATTTGTCAAAATAATCTCTCCATCTTTCCTTGATATCCTTGTCTCGAACTAAAACCTTCTGATTTTCATTTTTGACACACTTCACCGCACATAAGTCTCTAGTCTTCCTTTCCCGCATCCGAGCAATCCGGTATATATCATTTGCAGCCTCTTTAGTGTCTAATTTCTCGTATACCTCCTTGTAGACCTTAGATTTAGCTTCCCGAACAGCTTTCTTAACCTCCTTTTTAGCCATTTTGTACTTCTCAAATCTCTCCATATCTCTACTTTTCTTCAAATCTTTATAAGAATCCCTTTTAATTTTAATAGCAGCCTTTACATCTTCATTCCACCATGATATGTCCTTAGATGGTGGAGCACCACCTCTCGACTCACCAAGTAGGTCTCTAGCTACCTTCTTGATACAACTAGCCATTTTGTTCCATGTTTTGTCTGGATCATCTTCCGACTGCCAATCCGCTTCTTGTACTACACGATCTATAAAAGCCTTTTGGTTACCTTCTTTCAATCGCCACCATTTAATTTTAGGCTCTACCTTACGTCTAATCTTCCTATGTTCTCTTCTAAATCGAAAATCTAGAACTAAAAGCCTATGTTGAGTGGTTACATTCTCACCTGGCACTACCTTACAGTCGATACAACAACCTCTATCTATTCTTCTCGTCAGAAAAAAGTCTATTTGACTAGCACTTGATCCGCTCCTAAAAGTGATAAGGTGGGACTCTCTTTTCCTAAACCAGGTGTTTGCTAAAATCAAGTCATAAGATAAAGCAAAATCTAGAATCGAGTCACCTGCTTCATTCCTTTATCCGAAACCAAAACCTCCATGGATAGTATCAAACCCACTACGACTAGTACCTACATGTCCATTAAGATCACCACCAATAAATAACTTCTCTCCACTAGGTATATTTTGCACCACCTCGTCTAAATCCTCCCAGAATAGACGCTTACTAGCGTCATCAAGACCTATCTGTGGTGCATAAGCACTAATAACATTAAGGATCTATTCACCTAGAATAAGCTTAACCAGTAAAATTCTATCACCTTTTCTTCTAATCTCAACTACATCCTCAAGCAACCGTCTATCTATGATTATGCCTACCCCATTACGATTTTTATCTCTACCCGTATACCAAAGCTTATAACCCCAAGGCTCTATGACTCTACTCTTTTCACCTACCCACTTAGTTTCTTGCAAACACATAATACCAACTCTCCTCCTAATCATCACCTCCACTAATTCTATTAGTCTACCCGTAAGGGAACCTATGTTCTAGGAAGCTAGACGGATCCTATGAAACCCTTGCTTATTTGTCACTACACCCGGGGTCCGATGTAGCGCGCCGTTTTTAGACGACGACCCTTGCTTATTTGTCACTACACCCGGGGTCCGATATAGCGCGCCGTCTCTGGACGACGACCCTTGCTTATTTGTCACTACACCCGGGGTCCGATGTAGCGCGCCGTCTCTGAACGACGGCCCTTGCTTATTTGTCACTACATCCGGGGTCCGATGTAGCGCGCCGCATCTGGACGACGACCTAGAAGCCCTTGCATACTTAACACTACATCCGGGATCCGATGTAGCGCGTCGCTGAGTAGGGGACGCCCCAACGATATTCTTATTATGGTTCATGTCATAGAATGTGACAAAGTTTTACGTTGGCTGTCACAAGCCTACCACAACCCTCACCCTTTCTCATCCGGAGTTGGGACCGGCAACGGTGGGTTTAACCTTCTGCCGGATTTCACCTTCTCGTTCCCAAGCTGATTCCCCATGTGAGCGATTACTCCAAGAAATAAGTACAAGAGGGATAACCTTGTTCTTAAGAACCTTTTCTCTTCGATCCACGATCGACACTGGTCGCTCTTCAAAAGTCAAATTTTCTCGTACAGTCAGCTCCGAATGATCCAACGTATGTGTTTCATCTCGAACATACTTACGGGATTGAGGTACGAGAAACACGTTATGACTATTCGCCAAGGATTACGGTAACGCCAAAGGATCAGCCACTTCTCCAACACGTTCCAAGATCTCAAAAGGTCCAACGAATCGAGGACTAAGCTTTCCTCGACTTTCGAAACGGATCACCCCTCAAGTCGGTGATATCTTCAAGAACACCAAATCACCAACGACGAACTCTAGAGGTCTTCTCGATGTATCTGCCTAACTCTTCTGTCGGTCTTGTGCTGCTTTCATATGATTCCGGATAGTAGTAACCTTCTCAACTGTCTGTACAACCAAATCTGATCCCAACAATTTTCGTTCTCCAACATCGTCCCAACAAACACGTGAACGACACTTGCGACCATATAATGCTTCGAATGGAGCCATCTGAATAGTCGCCTGTAAGCTGTTGTTGTACGAAACTCCGCCAAGTGTAGATGATCCTCCCATGAACCCTTGAAATCTAACATGCAAGCTCTCAACATGTCTTTAAGAGTTTGGATCGTTCTCTCCGACTAGCCATCTGTTTGAGGATGATAAGCTGTACTAAACTTCAATCGAGTCCCCAACTTTCCTGTAAGCTCCTCTAAAAGTGTGATAAGAAACGAGTGTCACAGTCGGACACGATGCTCACCGGTACTCCATGCAATATTCATATCTCCTGCATGTACCACTCTGCCTAAGCTTCTGTTGATTGACCAACTCGAAATGGGATGAAGTGAGCCGCCCTGGTCAATCGATCAACAATTACCTAAACTGTACTGTTGCCTTTTGGACTCCGCTGTAGAGCCGTCACGAAATCCATGGTTATATGTTCCCACTTCCATTGAGAAATCAGAAGTGGTTGCAATAAACCAGCAACCCTTTGATGTTCAGCCTTAACTTGCTGACACACCAAGCACTTGCTACAGAGTGGGCAATCTCCCGTTTCATACCTTCCTACCAGAAATGTTGTCGTATATCTCGGTACATCTTCGTGCCTCCTGGATGTACGGAATATACGGAATTGTGTGCCTCCTTCATAACTTCTTCACGAATGTCTCCTTTTGGCGCACACAAACGGCTACCATATCGCAACGAACAATTTTCATCAACAAGTCCGTTCGAAGTCTAGCTTCAACCTGTTCTCTAAACTTTTGCAATCTTGGGTCCTGTGACTGCGCTGCTTCAATATTCTCGATCAACGACAACTGTACTTGCAGCTGCATCATCTATCCCGAAGAATGCGGTAGCACGATCTCCAACTCGAATCTCCGAAAGCCTTCAATAAGTTCACTTTGTGCAGTCAACATCTGAATTGCTGGCAACCAACTAAGCGCATCCGGCACAACATTAACTTTCCCCAGATGGTACTCAAGATCAAGGTCGTAGTCAGCCATCAGCTCCAACCATCTACGCTGCCTCATGTTAAGCTCTTTCTGTGTGAACACGTACTTTAGGTTTTTGTGATCGGTGAATATTTCGACCCTTTCGCCCAACAAGTAGTGTCACCAAATCTTCAAAGCGAAAATCACAGCTGCTAGCTCGAAGTCATGAGTTGAGTAATTCTTCTCATGGGTCTTCAACTACCTCGATGCGTAAGTTGTAACCTTCCCATGCTGCATTAAAACACATCCCAATCCTTTCTCAAATGCGTCGCTGTGAATCACCAATCCTCCGGAACTGTCTGGCACGGTCAGAATAGGAGCGGTTATCAATTTCTATTTCAACGCCTCAAAAGCTGACGCATACATATCCGTCCACACAAATGGTACTTCCTTGCACGTAAGCTTGGTCAGAGGCTCAGCCAAACGAGCAGAATTCTTCACGAACCTTCTGTAATACCCGGCAAGTCCAAGAAAGCTTCTGATCTCAGCAACATTCTTCGGAATCGGCCAATCTCGAACTGCTGCAATCTTTTCGGGGTCAACGGCGATTCCATCTCCGGATACGTCGTGCCCCAAAAACTTCACTTCTTCAAGCCAATACTTGCACTTGCTCATCTTTGCATATAATCTTTCTTGCCTCAATGTCTGCAGTGATCTTCAAGTGTTCTGCATACTCTTCAATACTCTTTTGAGTGGACCAAAATATCATCAATGAACACCACTATAAATTTGTCCAAGAATGGTGAAAAGATTCGGCTCATCAAGTCCTTAAATATTGCCGGTGCATTCGTTACTCCGAAGGGCATCACTAATACCCGTAATGTCCATACCGAGTTCGGAACACAGTCTTGCAAATATCTTCTGGTTTAACTCGGGCCTGATGATATCCGGACCGCAAATCCAGCTTCGAGAATACCCTCGCTCCACCGAGCTGCTCGAACAATTCGCCAATGCGAAGGATAGGGTACTTGTTCTTAATAGTCACCCGGTTTAATTCTCGATAATCGATGCACATCCTCCTTGTGCCATCTTTCTTCTTTACTAGAAGAACTTGAGTTTCCCAAGGCGAGTTACTGCTGCGAATCCAACCCTTCTCAAATAAATCAGTAACCTGCTTCTTGACTTCTTCCAACTCCATTGGTGCCATTGGATAATACGCCTTTTAGATTGGCGCTGCACCAGGAACAAGATTAATCGTAAACTCCACATCTCGTTTTGGCGATAAACCCGAGGTGTCTTCGAACACGTCCAAGAAATCTCGAACAACAGTTGGCGCTTCATCCTTAACAACTTCCATCGACGAAAAAACATTGTTTGTCGGCCTAGCCCTAAACTCGACTGGCCCGACAGAACTGCTTACTCCAACAAAACAAGCTCCGGATGTCCGGGAATCTGGAGAATCACCTTCCTTTCCTTATAATTAATATGAGCGTGGAAAGTGCCACGAAAATCCATTCCCAAGACGACAACAAACAAAAGGATGCACCAGAATTGAACAATCCTAATGCGGGGAAAACAAGAATAAGTAAGATACCGAGATGACTTCATCCAAATTCAAGATACTGAAGAGGATTAAGCACGGTAAACATGATTCGAGCTGGTGATAAAACAATAACTGGTAAGCAATGAAACCGAGAGAAGCAAGGTAATATAATGATCATGAAACAAGGAAATGAATCAAAACTAGAATTCCAAGTTACTTAAATAGAGTACCGCATTGTAACCATGCTGCAGTTCATGGGTACAATTACATAACTCCACTCAAGTCGCCCAAATCCTAGTATTAAAATCAAGGAACGGGGAGAAACAATAGAGAACCAAAAGGTTTCAAGTCGGGATGCAAAGTGGTTTGCATATCGTCAAGGCGAAGGATAAAAGAAGGATATGATTCAAGAATCACAATAACAAAGTGGCAGGACATGTTCCTAATCACGAGTATTCTGATTCGTGTATTGGGTCCAATACCCAACTACAAAAAAAATCAAACCCGATTAACCTATATACTATGGCTCTGATACCAAAAGAACCATGTCACGCCCCGCTTCCCAGAGTACGCTAAGGTAGGCACGTGACATAGCCAACCATGCTACCTGTGGATAGGAAAAATCCTTCCACAGTCACATTACCGCTGTAGAGATATCAAGAACAGGAAAGTAAACTGAACTATCTAGTACATGTCCATGAAGCCAGGACAAATGAGTCAAGAAATGATAAAATGCGGAAGCAAAAGTTACAATAAATGAAACACCTGAAAGTAAAACTGCATACCGATAGGATTTTCACCGCTCGGTCTAACAGCAGCAATACTCCTGATCAGTCCGCAACAAAGGTAGAAGGATCTGGGCCATGCAAAACCCAGACGTCGGCGCGTCATAACATCAAGCAATAATAAAACAGGGGTAGCAATACATGCAGGTAAGAGTATGAACAGTAAAACAGGTATAACAGTGATATAAGATAGGACAGTGAGGGTAATGTGTAGTGAGTAATCTAAACTGGTCTACGGGGATTGACTACTCTCAAGTCTTTGAAATCAATTAATGTAATCCTCATCGTAACCCATCGGTAATTATTCCGTAACGCACGGAATGACGGCAAACAATAGGTATTCCGTAACGCCCGGAAAAACGGCAAACAATGGTATTCCGTAACGCCCGGGAAAACGACAAACAATGGGTATTCCGTAACGCCCGGAAAAAACGGCAAACAATAGAATGGCCCTTTGAGTTACGTTCGGTTACAATACTGATTTCCCCGTACCCCTAAGTTATATATGTTCAAGTCAAGTATTAAATAATCTAGAGCTAATGCCAACACAGGATCAGTCAGGTACAGGTTTGTCTGGATAGACAACAGGAACGGTCCGTAAGGACAACAGGTCAGGTTTGTTGGCATTAGACACAAGATCAGGTAACAGGTAAGACCATGGTACATCAGGTCAAGCCAGATAATATATAAAGGTGTCATGTTATGTCAAGAGTTGTACGGTACCATGTCGTGTCAAGTAATAGGTGTAATAGGTCATATCAGGGTGCATAAGATGTCAGGTGGGTGCTCATAATCAAACTAACATAAACATGATTATAAATAAACAAGCATGTGTACTATCAGAACAATAAACTGGAACATGTAATATGATAAGCAAATAGGTGCAGATTAAACTACTTGGATGTACGGTTATCTGTTTGAGTTTAAGGGATGGTTTCAACCTTACATGAATACAGTATGACAAATATGGAAGTTAAAATCATGTTAATATGTATTAAATAATCTAGAGATGCAATGATATGTATAATATGTTCAATGGATGCAATTATAACTAAAACAGATTAAAGATGCACACGGGTGTCCAATGGAGTAAAACTATAGAAAGGGTACCATAGACTATGCAACTAATTATTATGTGATTTAAAATATAAATGTGGTTTAATAGGTTTAGTAAACTAAATGCAACAGTTAAGTTTCAAGTTCTGAATCTAAAATATGTAAACAGAATATCGCACTGTTAACTTGGAACTCATGAATTTAGATTCTATCTATAGATTTAATATGAAATTAGATAAATAAATATAGGAATAGTATGAATAGCATGTAGCAAGTTTCACTTGCATGCATTAGATGTGAAATACATGATACAGATGTAATCGGACATCCGAAAATGATAAAACATGAAAAGTGACAATGCGGGTTGCACAATAATCATTATGGGGTATTATAATTTAAATATACATAGAAGGTAATAGTATAGCATGTAGCAAGATTAACTTATCTTGACCGGATCACGATGCGGTATACGGAACGTCACGCGTCGGCGGGAAAAGTCGCGACGCGCGCACGATACACGGAAAAAGTCCAAACAACGCACGATGGGATTACACGGGTCCGATATCCTCGCTAGGTCGTCGGGATCGTCGTCGGCACGAACGGATTTCGGCAACTAAAAGAATAGTAACCTTTTAAAAGAAGAAAAGTGATAAAAGAAAGAAAGCGAAGAAAGACAGAGGAAGAAGTGGAAAGAGAACAGGGAACGTGGGTTTTAAAAAATAAATAGGGTTTCAATATATATATATATATATATATATATATATATATATATAACCAGAGAGAGAGAAAGAGAGAGAGGAGAGAGAAAGGGAGAGAGATCGTCACGAGGGGGAGAGAGAAAGGGAGAGCGGTGAGGGTTAGTTAAATATTAGATTAGAAAATATAAAATATATATTTACAGCGAGAGAGAGATAGAGAGAGAAATGGCCATAGAGAGAGAGAATCAGGAGAGAGAGAGAATCAGTCAGGAGAGAGAGAGAAAGAGACGACCAGAGAGAGAGACGGCCAGAGAGAGAGAGAATCACATTAATATTAAATGATTATAAAATATTTATATAGTTAAAGAAGGTTTGAATAATATTATAATATTAGTCCGTTTTGAGATTTTGGCAAATACAAACTTACTCCAAAACACGCGCGGGTCGGGTCCAAAAATTCAGATTAAAAATATGAAAAATATATGCGGCTTCCAAATTTCAAAATGAATGCTCAGTCAAAGAAAATGCATACCCCTAAGAACGGATGCACGTACGTGCGCGTAGCCATCCAAACACGTCCGTTTCACTGAACGGAACATGAACAAAATGCGCGGACGCTACCACGGGGTTAGGGGTATCATGCAGGCTATGAAATGTATTTTTAAAATATTTTACGTGACTTAAAATGTTATACGGTAAAAGATGACATGCCAGATAAATGCCAGTATGCGATAAAATTGGAAATGCATAAGTCCACATAACAAGTCAGGGTGATTCATAAATATAAATCAAACAGGTTTCAAGCAAGCGGGTTGGGTCGAAAGCAATGTAAAGTGTTAAATACATTTCGCACCCACAATACGTTAAATCAAGAATATCACAAATAAAGAACCACGAGAATTTGAATTGGTATAAATGAACTCGGGTGTTACAGATCAAGATTGAGTTCTTTATCTGAAAACTATATGGTAGTAATTTGTTAATAATTGGTTGAATAAAATTGTTGTTTTCAAAATAAATTTATTTTATCTCAATTAGATAAGTGCATTTATATTTCTGTTTACGGGTCGTTTGGTTGGATGAATATACACGGAGGCACGAAATGAAAAATGGGAACTAAGATATTGTTTTCACTGTTTGATGCACAATATGTAACATAAACAGAAATTACGGTAAGTAGTACAGCTATATGCGTGCAAAAAAATATTGAAGCAAATGTTAGAATTATAACTATGTGCAACAAAGAAATAAAGGTCATATGAGCATATTCATGAGCAATATGTACATGAGGCCAGCTCTATAACAAGTGTTGTGCGATCAAAAGGAACTTCTAACACACTATCTCTGAGAGAGCGGTCTCAGCGTATCATGAGTGCTGATAAGAGACCAGCTTTACAAGTTAACTGTACGGTTCACCAAAAAAATGGAGAAAAAAAAGATAAAGTGTTGAGATATGTGGGATTTATAGTCTCATGTTAGAAAAACTAAGAAATATATGAGTATAAGATATAATTGGGCCCCTCTATGAAAAGTCTTAAGTCTATTTAGATGGACCCGATTATATTGAAAAGCATGTGCACTCTCTAAAATTTAATTACAACACTTGCAAATATTAAAAATAACATGCACAATAATAGCTAAGTCTGTGACTAACAAATAGATAGAAACGTGTTGTTCTTACCCACTTGCGAATGGGATCCGCTCCGGTTCCTCTAATTTTTGAGCTACAGCCACAGCTAATATACTTATGCATGGCCACAAGTATATTTTAGTCCAAAGTATTACCTTTTTTTAATGTTTTTGGAGCAAATTCGTGGGTCCCTTAGGTCCTTGCGTGTGTTGCATGTTTGTGTGTGTTGTGCGTAAGTGTGTTGTGTGCTTACGTAACTATATCTATAAAGCGATTAATATTGGACTTAAATAGATTCTTTTATCTTTTGTCACGCCCTACTTCCCAAAATACGGAATACGAGGGGCTGACAAGGCCAGCCATGCTCCTACGGTCGAGGAAATATCCCGCCGTAGTCATACTTCGGTTTCTAGCTTTACGTGGTAATCAGTAATCAATGCACAGGTAATGAGAAATGCAGTCACTAAATCAAAAGAACTAACCAGATGAAGATCAAGGAAGTATAGCTCTGGGTCGCTGATCAAGATATCCGCGACGTCCTCGAGGTAATGTCAGGTCCTGGTCCAAGCTAAATCCACTTCTCACTCTGAGCATGCATACTCAGGTCGTCAGAGCGACACAATAGCAATATATGTATATATAGACACAAATGTGAACACGTACAATAATGATAAATATGAAACAACAAGCATGGAATAATGACGTGAGCATGAAGTAGCCAATAAGGTAGCTAATAGAGCAGGTAAACAGTAAAGCAGTAAACAGTATGGCAGGTATATTGAATCAGTAAGCAATGCATGTCAATGTCACTAACCCTATCGGTCTCTAAGTCTCACTGTACAGGTCGCTAAACCTATCGTCGGTCCAAGTGTGAGAGTCAACCACTCGTGAGTATCCCCCACCTAAAGGTAGGACCCAAAGGCAAGGGAACACGAGCCCGGGTCGCTCGCTAATAATCAGTAATATCCCCATATATCTCCAGAATCGCTGTATGTGCCGGCAATGGGACTCCCGTGATTATGTTGAACTCACACTCAAACTACCCCACACCCCGTGGTCTACATCAAACGCCAACCATAAACTCAAATACCAGTCGGTCCATGACAAGTCTACGCGAGAACTGGAGACAGGATCTCCATCAAGCATGTCTCGACTGATACCCAAGATAAATGGACAGAGTTTGGTGCCTTATCTATGACACCCATATAAGTGCTTCCATAATCGTCCCATATCAATTATAGTTACACTTATACATATCCCATAGATGTCGACAATGTAATACATCAATAGGGTCCGCTGATTGTGTACAAGCACATGCCACTTTCACTTATCCATTCATGTTTAAACACTAACGTACTTGCCACAATCAAACACTAATATCTAATACTGGGTAATGTACATGATCACTAGGTTACCAATGCAATGACATCTATATGATATGAGGAGAATACAATAATTATGATATGAACAAAATATCATCAGTCGGTGTCCTACCACTTGCATAATTTATTATAAATCATACATGCAGAATTAAGCGAAACAATGTAAAGGGGGTAGGCAGCATATTTAATTATCTATCCATCAAAATTGGTTTCGCACTAATCGGGTTTCAGGTTTGCTAGCTATGGCCATTTCAATTTAAGTGTTCGCTGCTGGAAATCCGATTTCAGAATTGGAAGTCCGTTTCGTAACACATTTTAATCCCAGTTGGGATCGAAATTAGGCGACGCTGTAGTTGAACAATATTTAGGGTTGTCAGTTAGGTTTCTACCGCAATTGGCAGATCAGTAATATCTTATATCAACAGGGAATTATGGTCAGGTTAAGGTTGATGTGTAGAATCTGTTACTGCAGAATTCAGCAGAGCATACCGACGTTACAAAATGTGTTAAAAATATCATACAGTTGAGGAATCCAGTGAGACTAGTGGGATAAGGAAGCTAACTCAATTCGCTTCGTAACGATATAGGGTTCCGCACATTTCCGCATTGGTGCAAGGATAATCAGTGGATTAACAACAGGGGTTACCTGGAATCACTGCTCTGGACTGCAGTCCAGAATCGTGATTCACCGCAGTTTTCTCTATCGTAACTAGTTCAACTTTAAATATCAATTGTAGGGTTTTGTAGCTTATTCCGTTGTCTTCGATACGAGCCATGGAACGCCAAAAACACATTTGTAAAAGATTTAATGTGAATTTAACGGTTTAGCACGTTCAGAAATTCAGGTTTCGCACCGACTATCGGGAGCAGCATCACATAGGTAAAACGACCGTAGTTTCCAACTAAATTTCTACCGCATATCGGTAAAAAATAGGCGGGTTTAATGATCACAAGTTCCGCCATTTAAAGACAAGTTTTCATTTAAGGTTATGCATCAAAGTCTAAATTTAAGCATTCGGTTCGCAGTCGAACATCCGTTTCATTTAACTAGACAAGCACTATTAGATTTCACTATTTCCATACGATATTATCGCTAGATTTTAGACTAGATTGTGACCTAAATCAATATTACAAGAATTAATACGGTTTACCATTTAAAACACTGCGGTAATTTTTGTGTGAACATAAACAAATATAGATCTATTCATTACTGTGGCATGTAAGCAAGTGGCGAGCACTTGTCTCGATCGACGTGGAAAGGTGGCGATGACTCCGGCACGGTGATGGACAGCAGAAGCAATGATACGACGACGTCCTTGGTTCTTCGATGATCGGGTTCGGCTTGAACAGTGATCGGCTGCGGCTAAGGCTCCAGTGCAGCGGAGAGGGGCTAAAGCTTGACGTCTTGACTGCGGTGGTCCATACGGCGACGGCTTGGAAGGTGGCCGGCAGTGAGCTCAGGGGTGAGCCCGGTGTGGTGATGAAGATGGTGTCGGGGGGTGGTCGCACGGTGGTCAGAGGTGGCAGGCGGCCGTGGAGGGGTTCGTTGACGGTAGCGGCTCGACGATGCATGGGGGTCTTGTCGTGGTGGTGCAGCATTTGTCGGCGGTGGTTGCAGGAGTTGGTGTTCGGTGGAGTTGGAGGTGGGTGTCAATGGCGAGGGGTGCTCAGTGGTACTGGGCGACGGTTAGTGGTGGTGACGGGGGCGGTGACGAGATCGGTGAGGCGTCGATGGTAAGGCAGGGTGGTTCGGTTGGGTTTGCTGCGGGGAAGCTCGGGAAAGCGATGGGTGAGAGAGAGGGGGAGCTGTAGGTTGCGGCTGCGGGTGGGGGTGGGTTTCTTGACGTCGGGGAAAGTTGGTTAGGTCGTCGGGAAGAGGGGAAAGAGATCTCGGGGTGAGGAGGAGAAGAGGGTGAGGTCGAGAGGGAGACGGTGATGGTGAGGGGGCGGCGACGGGACGGCGACGACGAAGGCGTGGGCTAAGTTATGGGTTGGTGCTCGCAGGGGGAACGTGAGGAATGGGGGAGGGTGAGAGAGTTGCGAGAGAGAGGGGAGCGAGATGGAGACGGGGTCAAGGAGACTTTGCGAGCGCGCGGGGGTGGGGTCGTGGGGCGCGAGGGAGGCGAGCGCGACGTGGGAAGGAAAGAAAGAAGCGGGAAAGATGCGAGGAAAGAAGACGTGGGGAGAAAGGAGGGTGAAGCGGGACGGGTTGGGGAGTCGAGTCGGGTATGGAGCCGGGTTTGGGCTGGGACGGGGCTGAAAAATAAAAGGGAATTAGATGTAGGGTTTGGGTTCAATGGGCCGAGGATTGGGCTAAAAGAAAAAGAAAGGGAAAAGGAAAAGTAGTTGGGCTGGGCTGGGGAAATAGGAAATGGGAAAATAAAAGGAATAAGTAATAGGATTTGGGTTTAGGGTTTCAAGACAAATAAAATAATTATAAATATAATTAAATAAATTTTGCAAGTAACACTTTATAAAAATACGGATACTGGTGTACAAAAGAACCGGGTATTACATCTTTTCTCTTTATTAATCATTTCATATAATTCCAACTAATTTTTCCACTTAGAGACCTTTGTGCCATTATTCTCAACTATCTTAACTACGTGCATTTCTTCTATATTTGAAACTGTTTATGCATCTTATGATTTCTTTTCGAGAATGTTTATGCATCTTATGTTCATATATGAAACTTCTCTTAGGTTTAATTATTTTTCTCCTCCAAATTAAGTAACAAAAGATTTGTGCTTTCAAGTTGAAAATCGGTACCTACTTAAAACTTTACCATATATGTAAAGCATAGCAAAAATACATTAGGAACATGCTAATTAATATACATGCATAATTGCATAGGTCAACATGCATAAAAATTCCAATTATTATAGATGAAGAGGCGCATTAATATTAATTATTACCAAAAATAATTTTATCCCCTTCGATTAAACTATTTTCTATATCTTTTGGAATAATTATGAAAAATAATTGATTGATTAATCCAGAAATAATTATCATCGATCACAAATGATCAGCTTATAAAGATTTTATTTTTATTTATGCTAAAAAGACATTATGGAAAGTAACAAACTCATTGTCTAATTATAATTGATATTTTATCATAAATATATATTCACTAATTGATTGATCTCTTCTACAAAAATTAATTAGGGCAGCTAATGATTACACTCCAATAATGTATATAAACACATACAAACCCCCGCTTCTCCCCTTCATTGATTCATCTCTAAACCAAAAAAAAACTCAATACACTGAGATCATGGTAAGGAAAGACCAAGCGAAAGCCGAGCATCGGACGCCAAAAGATCGAAATAAAGCGCATCGTACTCGACGAAGCGCGCCAAGTGTGCTTCTCCAAGCGCCGGTCGGGTCTCTTTAAGAAAGCCAACGAGTTGTCCGTCCTCTGCGGGGGCCACGTAGCCCTCGTGGTCTTCTCCTCGGCCGGCAAGCCCTTCTCCTTCGGCCACCCCTCCGTCGATTCGGTCGCCCACCGCTTCCTCAACAACGACAACAAGTCCAGCGCGGCGGCTTCAACAACAATGCGAACTACGAGTCTTCTCATCATCAACAAACGAGTAGTGCGATTATTAGAGAGCTCAACGGGAAGCATGAAGAGTTGATGGGGATGCTACAGATGGAGAGGAGGAAGAAGGCGGAGCTTGAGAGGTCGTTGAAGGGGATGTGGATAGGAGATGACACCATAGAGGGTGTCGACGATTTGGAGAGCCTTGAATGGTTTGAGAAGAGGTTGGAGGAGACGAAGAAGGAGGTTAATGAGGTGATTGTGATGAGGAGTTCTTCTAGGAAAATTATCAATAGATACCCTAATTGCCCTAGCCTTGAGCTTTGCATGCATCCTAACTTGATTGGTTGTGGCTATGAAGGTTTTGGTAATTTTGGTATAGGGGGAGGTAAGGGCCTACCTTTGCTTTTGCCTCCTCCAATGGCAAGCACTAGCACTAGCACTAGATTTAGGGGGAATGGTTGTAATGTTCCTTTATTGTATTATAGCATCCCTTGGTGTTAGGGTTTTATTAGGTGTTTGGTTTTTGTTTTTAGTTATTCAATAAGGAAAGTAAATAAGTATTGGTTATTTTATCAAAGAGGTTCCTCTTGCTTTGTTGTGGGGTCCTTCATTAACTTTTTAGGGTGTTTTAATTTCTTAATTATAATCTTATTATTTAACAATGTTTTGTTGCAATAATGATTATTTCTTAGGTTTGCATGTTGTTGTGATTATTGTAAGATATGTTCATTTATTTTGAAGGGTTTTATTAATATATTAGAAGGCTAGGTTCGGGTAAATTTGTGAATAAAAGAAAGAAGTATCATTAATTCTTGTATAAAAGGGTATAGTTAATATTAAGTTCATGTTTCTCAATTCTTGTTTCAAGGGTACTTTGTTAAGCCAAATCTCTAAATCTAATAGTTTGTGAAATATTTTAGTATTATTCCTCTCAAGTAATCATGTTTTCCTTTTGTAATGATGGGATATTCAATTTTGCATTTTTCAGTATATATATATATATATATATATATATATATATATATATAAGGTCAATGGCGATGGCTAGAATGTAAAAAGTAAAACGTCTATATATAACACTAATGGCGATGGCTAGAATGTAAAAAAGGAAAGCGTTTATCTCATCAATTCATAACACGGGAATCTTTTATTAAAATTAAATTAATAGAAAATTTTGTTTAAAAAACAATTTAATTGAATAGCATCTATCTCATCAATTCATAATTTTGAGCGAAAAAATCAAATATTTATAATAGAACAATAAGAAAATCTTTTAATTTAAGAGCGGCTATCTCATCAATTCATAATTTAGGAAAACCATATATCAAATCTTTTCGGATCATATCGAATCTTTAAAAGCAATCAAAAATCTTTATTATCTAAAGTTATTCTTTTAAAATCTTCTCAAATCTTTTGTTTATGATATTAACATATACACACGTGGATAACACTAATGGTGATAGCTGGGGACGTACACGGATCTGGATAATCCAAGCAGCCTCTCTGTATCCATAACTGATTTCTATTGGGTGTGTTAAAGGTTTTGTTCGATGACAAGAGGGTGTTTGCGATAATAAGTTACTTGAGGGTACAAGTGCTATAAGTCGTAGAGGTAATTAAACTACAGGGGAGTTTTGTGCAATCACACCTAGTTTATATTTATGTCCTTTATTTTGCAAAGGTCAGGAAATTTCAATACAGATGAGAATATTTAACTACAACCAAAAGTTTAAAGATCTAGTGAGGGGAATGGAGCATCGCACCTGGCCCTAGTCTTCAATGATTTTGATTGAAGCTCCGTGACCACCCAACAAGGGAACATGCAAATAATAGTTTTGAAGTCCTTAATACCAACATGGCCATTTGCTATGCTCCCTTGCTTCCCACAAGTCCACATCTCATTTCTCATTCACCCATGTCCTTATACCAACATTGACATTTCACAATAATGCTTTATCCACAAATTTTCGCCTTGCTTCTATCCGAGTTGTCTTTAAAGTGGCGCTAAGATTCAATAAACTAACGATAAGAAAGGGACTTGATGGAAAAATTTGAGACCGTCAAGGTCAAAATGTTGTCCACACAGAAGAATACCAACCTCTCTTTACAACAGCTGCATACTTATCCATACTTGCACAAATCTGCAACTTTTTCTGTTTTCTTCGACCTTTTAATATCCCGTTTGAATTTTCGCTTTTTCATTGACATAGCGTAATTTAATACACCAAGGATAACAAAGGTAATAAAAAGTTATATGCCACGAAAACCCAGATCATTTTGGAAAAAGAGGATGATATTCATGAAAGGGGTTTCCTTCAATTTACCCTTTGCCAAACATGTAGGTACAAACAAAGCAAGCAAAAGGAAATAACTTCTCTCTGAAGGTTCTCTATGATTATGAGCCATGTAATGAGAGGTATAAGCTAAAGAGGTATAAAAGTTTTTTTTAATGAATATGAGATTTTTGACGATGAGTGATAAAAAGTGTTGAGATGTGTGGATTAAAATAGTCTTACATTGAAAAAAATATGAGAAGTGCATGGGTATAAAACATAAGATGGGCCGAACCTCAAAGGCTTGAGTTTTATTGATGGAGTCCGTCTATGTTAAAAGCCCGTGTACACTTAAAGAAATAAAATATATAATCGCCCCCTCTGTATGGGTATAAAACATAAGTTATGCCAAACCTCGATAAGGCTTGAGTCTTATTGATGAAGCCCGTCTATGTTAAACGCCCATAAACACTCATATAAATAAAATATATAATCGCCCTCTCGTTCATGTATAATTAAATTTAATATGGTATCAGAGCTAGATTGATAATATTCGTAAATTTGTACTTTAACACAAATCACTTCGAGCCTTCGTGCTCTCTTGTATGTGATCCGAGTCTTCATGCTAGACTTTGAGCCTTCGTGCTCTATACGATTCATGTGACAACTATGTTGCACGTGAGGCATTGGAAAAAGTATGAAAAGTGCCTCGGTATAAACATAAGATGGGCAAACCTCAATAAGGCTGGAGACTTATTGATGGAGCTCGTCCGTGTTAAATACCCGTGTACACTTATATAAATAAAATATATAACCGTCCTCCTCGTTCGTGTATAATTAAATTTAATAGAGAGATTAAAATCACTTGGATGCATATACAAACAAAATATAAAGATAGTATTTGTTCTACAACACTGTAATACCCGGTTTCCTTTAAAAATAATTTTTGTATTTATAAATAAATATTTTCCATATTTTCCCCTATTTAAATATTTCTATTTTTCCAAATTAATTTCCCTAACCCAACCCACAGCCCAACTCTCATTTTCCCTCTCTCTTTCTCCTTAGTCCAGCCCAAGAACCCGGCCCAAACGTTTCCCTCATCCTTTTACCTCATCGACCCGACCCGACCCAAGCACACCCGACCCGAACATCCTTCTTCTCCCTCACCTCCTCTTTCCCGCCTTCTTCGCGCTGAGCCCCACGACCCGCTCTTCCCGTACCCACGTTCCCTCGAGAACCGCACTCACCCCACAACAGAGCCCCTTCAACGCCACCCGCACGAGATCCGTGCCTCTCCTCAGATACTGTGGGCATCTCTCGACAACCTTCACTCATCTCTCTCACTCCCCTCACTGCAACTTGCCACCACACAACGCCGTCGAGACCACCACCAACCACGACGAACTCTTCTCACCTCCCTACTTCCCGCTCTCGCCAACTCCGACAAGAACCCACGTCCCCGTCGCGACCGCCACACCCCATCAAACCCGAACCCAACCTCCCTGCCGCCGACTTCTCCCCTCGTCGACCTCGCCCCCTCTCCCTCCTCCACTTCCCTTCACCCTCTGACGAACCCCGACCTCGCTGCAACAACACGAACCCAACGCCAAGCCCCTGCTCTCGTCGCTGGACCGTCTCCGGAGCTCCGATCCCATCGGCCTCAACCCTCGCCAACATCCTCTTCCTCTCCCTCAGCACCACTCGTCACCACCTCTGCTCCCCACCTCCGAGCTACGAGCTCCGAGCAACAAACACCCTCGTTCCCTGCGCCCTCACCTGAGCTCCGATCCCGTCGCCTCCGTGCCTCAGCCGACCTCGCCAGAGCCTACCGCACTGATCCCCTACAGCCCCGAGCTCCCCAGACCCACGCCTCTCTCCTCTGCGCAAGAACCTTGCACACCATCACCCCGACATCAAGAAACCCGCAATACCCCACTGCCTTGCCGGAAAAACCTCATCGCCGGTGACTCGCGACTCGTCGTCATCACCCCTCGCCTCTGTCCCAGAACCACCATGCCATCATCAGACCCACTCGTGTGTCGCGCCCCGTACACACTCCCCGTGCCACGTCGGACTCACTTCCCATGCCAGCCCCCGTGCCACATCGTGCCCGATCCAGTGCACACGCTGTGCCGCTCCCGCACCATGCCCCGAGTCCAGACCGTGCTCGGTATAGTGTCTTGCCGTGTCACGCACCGAGCCAGGACCACACCCACTACCGTGTCACACTCGCATCGTCACCGTGCCCAGCACCGTGTCGTGCCCGCGTCATCACCAGGTCCACTACCATATCACGCCCGCGTCGCCACCGCGCCCAGTACCGATTCTCCACGCATCGCGCCCGCGCCACACGCCGTGTCCAGTATCGCGCCGTCTTGTGTGTCGAGACAAACTCTGCAGCGGCGTCGCTTCTATATCAAGCGACCGAAGGCAAGTGAACTCCTCACTTGCTTACATGCTAGTATCTTACAATTTAGATTTAACACTTAGTTGAACTATATACTTCTATGTGTACATGTATATATGTACGCGTAATAAATCATCGTTCGGGTCACTATGATACTCGTGGTGTTTTGACCCGATACAACTTGTTTGGAATCAAGTTTATAGCCCAATCCTAATCGTGTAGGGAATATAGATATTGAAATCGCCTTGAAATTAATTAGATAAAATAAGATCCCAATGTATTGTGTTAACTGCTCGATACTACCTTACGTGTTTGATGCGAACTGTAAACGATAACTAAATCATATGGCGGAACTTATTATGGATGGATTCGTTTACTGATAACAAACATCATGTAAGATTTTGATTTGAAAATAACAAAGTTTACATCAGGTAATGATGCCCCTAAAAGGCGACGCTAAATCTGGAAATACCCGTACATATCACGTTGTAGAATTAATAGTAAATTAAATACAAATTGAAATGTGATCTTCTATGGCTCGTATCGAAGCCAACAGATAAGCCTACAGCACCCCATAGTTTATCTTGACATTTTGATAAGTTATATCAATGAATACTGAGGTGATTCGCGGCCCTAAACTGCAGTCTAGGGCAGCGTTCGTTTTGAACACCTGTCTTTGGAACACCTGTACACCCCTTCCTTAAACTGAAAATGCACGGAGCCCCATATGGTCGCGTAGATAATTTAGTTAGCTAACACCTGAATCTGGCCCCGTGTCGTTTCACCTTCGTTTGATATTTAATTTGTAATTTAGAATACCGTGGTGTTCTGCAGTTTCTGCAGTGACCTCTTACACCAGCACCTTGTACATAACCTAACTTCTAATACAGGAATCCTATAGATAATTCGTTTGATGCGTTGGAAACATGATAGAAAAATCTACAATTAGTTTAACTGTAGCGTCGTCTAATTACGATCCCAACTGGGATTAAAACGTGTTACGAAACGGACTTCCAGTTCTGAAACTGGATTTCCAGCATTGAACACTTAAATTGAAATGGCCATATCTTGCAAACCTGAAACCCGATTGACGCGAAACCAATTTTGATGGATAGATAATTAAACATACTGTTTACCCCTTTTATATTGTTTAGCTTAATTCTGCATGTATGATTTATAGTAAATTATGAAAGTGGTAGGACACTGGCTGATGATATTTTATTCATATCATAATTATTGCATTCTCATCATATCATGTAAACATGTAAAGGTCATATACATTGGTAACATAGTGAATCGTGTATATTACCCAGTGATAGATATTAGTGTTTTGATTGTGGCAAGTACGTTAGTGTTAAAGTGTGAATGAATAAGTGAAGTGATACGTACTTGTACACAATCAGTGAATCCGGTTAATTTATTGCACTATCGATGTCTATGGGGTATATGTAAGTGCAACTATAAATGGTATGGGACAGTTATGAAAGCACTTATATTAGTGTCCTAGGTAAGGCATCAAACACAATCCATTTATTTTGGGTACCAGTCGAGACATGCTTGATGGAGATCCTGTCTCCAGTTCTCGCATAGACTTGTCATGGACCGATTAGTATTTGTGTTTATGGTCGGGGTTTGATGTAGACCACGGGGTGTGGGGTAGTTTGAGTGTGAGTTCAACGGAATCTCGGGAGTCCCATTGACGGCATATACAGCGATTCTGGGAGTCATATGTGTGATATTACTGATTATTAGCGAGCGTTTCGGGCCCGTGTTCCCTTGCCCCTGGGGCCCTACCCTTGGGTTGGAGATACTCCTGCGTGGTTGACTCTCACATTTGGACCGACGATAGGTTTAGTGACCTGGACAGTGAGACTTAGAGACTGATAGGTTTAGTGGCATGTACATGCATTGATTACTGATTCGATACACATGCATTACTGTTTACCTGCTTTATTGTTTACTTGCACCGGTTACTTCATGCTCATGTCATCACTCTAGGCTTATTGTTTCATATTCATCATTATTACACGTGTTCACATTTGTATTTATATATATTGCTATCGCGTCGGTCTGACGACCTGAGTATTCATGCTCAGTTTGAAAAGTGGACATAGCTTGGATCAGGACCTGACGTACCTCGAGAATTTTTGCAGACATCTTGATCAGCCACGCCAGCGCTGTCTTTCCTTGATCTCTATCCGGTTAGTTTTTATATCTATTTTGATTTAGTGACTGCATTTCTCATTACCTGTGCATTGATTACTGATTACCACGTAAAACTAGAAGCCGAAGTGTGACTACGGCAGAATATTTCCTTGACCGTAGGAGCATGGCTGGCCTTATCACCCCTCGTATTCTGTATTTTGGGAAGCGGGGCGTGACATGGTTTTGTTGGTATCAGAGCCAGGTTTGCTATGATTGGGGTTGCAGTTTCCGTGTAAGGCTTGACAATCTAAGTCACCCTTCGGTCTAGATTGTAAACTTGTTATCCTTGTCTTGATTCATACAATGAGTTCTTCTACATATTTTAATCCATCCGCTAGAGTTTTGGGTGACTTAATAGAGTTACATGATTGTAGTTATGAACTGCAGCATAGTTACAATACCGTACTCTGTTTTAGTGACTTGGAGTTCTACACTTGATCCCCGCTCGATTGAGTTTCACTCACCACCTATTCTTGCTTCGTTCTATATTTTACTCTGATTATTATATCTTGTACCTTATGTCGTCTTAAAATATGTTGTTTCAGGACCATGTCTTCCGACAACTCTTCTTCTATTTCCACTTCCTAGAGTTAGACCGTCGAGATTTTGGGTGTACTGCAAGGCTTGAAGATGGCCCAGGAGCGAACGAACGATCTCTTAGCTGAAGGACTAAGAAGGCAAATGGCTCAAGCACCAGCGGAAGCCTCCAATCGTAAGGGAATACCTGTTAAACAAAAAAGGGATGTGAAGATGAGCGCCCATTTGTTCCTCAGCAACGGAAGCAGTGGAGAACTCAACATTGTGGATACTGTAAGAGACCAGGACACCTTCAGAGAGACTGTCGCAGCGCCAAAGGGCAGTGCTTGATTTGTGGATCCGACGAACATCTTATCAATGGTTGCCCTCGAAGGAAAGAGCTACAAGGAGGAGATTCGTCAACACCTTCCACATCTACTTGAGCGACTTGGTTCTTTCGTAGTTCGAGTTCGAGGATGATATGGACCCAGCACAAAATTCAGACTTGTCTTACGAGATTGTAGAGATAGATATCGACGCCGAGTTATCACCTTTTCTACTTTCAATAAAAATATTGTCACTCTTTAGTGGATGTTCCCTTTCGTTTAAAACCTTGTATCCGTTGAACTTCTTAGTTTGAATGTAATAAAATTGTGAGTTGTGATTTATGTATCGTCCTCTTGCCACTCATTTTCCTTATATTGTTTACTGCATCATTATTCTAAATTTTGATTTTTCAGTCCTTACCTACCGTATATTTTCCATGTGCTCCATATCCTTGGTTATTTTCCTTGTGTGTTCCACTGTCTGATCATGACTCTCTCTTTTCAGGCCATGGCCAATCCTGGAGCAGCGCCGCCTATCGATGAGGACACTCAGTCCTGCGTTTCCTTGGACTGCATGCCGGTGAGTTCAGATGACGAGGTCGACGACACACAGGTTATTTTCGACAACAACGATTCCGAGGACGAGGGAGTCGCAGCCCCGGAAGTCGGCATGATCAGCGACTCTGACGACGAAGAAGAGGACCCCGAAAAGGAACCGGCGGAGGAAGATCCCGAGGGAAACCCGATAGAAGAAAATCCAGAAAAGGAAGATCCTGAGGAAAATCCAGTGGAAGAGAACCAAGTAGAAGAGAATCCTGTGGAAGAATATCCAGAAGAGGTGAATCACGTGGAAGCGGACCACGATGAAGAAGCTCCAGCCGAGGAAAAAGGACCAGGAGAAGAAAACCCTGTAGGGGAAGAACCCAAAAACGAGGCCCCAGTCGAGGAAGAGTCGAAGCATGAAACTTCGAGTGAGGAGGAATTCGAGGCGGAAGAACCTCCAGTGGAAATTCCTGCGAGGCGCTATGGAAATGGACTCCCCTATCTTAGCGCGAGAGCTTACCATAATCTGTTGAACTTCCATAACCGCGACTGACGCGACTTGTCTTTATTTCTTCTGGCCAAATAAATCTATGTATAGTTTAAGGCCACTTTTATCTTTCGAGTATGCCTTGTTTAAAATTTTTCTGGAAAATAAATAATAATGAAGTTTCTGAGTGCGCAGGTCCTTTGAATATTGATTCGCATGATGCATTGACTGTTCTCCCTCCCTAATAAATTTCCTTCCCTCCTGAGATTCATTAATATTCACCCTTGCACCTTGTGCTGACCTGGACCCCAGCCTCTTCAACATTCAGATTAAAGTACCGTGCTCCAACCTTTTTGAATGGGCCATTCTCCATTGTAATCCATACCCTGACTAGCCCTTACACATTATTAGTGCTATCTTTTCTTATTATAATTACATTAAGTGACGTTGCTATTCGAAATTCAGTTGTCGTTATTTTGTGTTTATTGAAAAAGATTGCGTGTTATTAACTACTTCCGTTTTACTTATTCTGAATACTTTACTATTCTTCGAATTTTCAATAGCGCAAATATATGCCATCACATACTATGTTGTTTTATTTTCTCTTATTTCGCCATATGGGTTTTCTCAAGTTATTTTAAACTGCTTGATCGATAATTTTACTAAAATATTCTATTGTTTATTATTGATATTCATTTTTCCGTGTATTGTGTATATAGTTTATCATTATAGATGGTTATGCCTTATGCTTTCTATGCCTATTCCTTTACTTGCGCTATTTCTTATACATATATAGACCTTTGACTTTCATCTAGTTGCTTTTGCATAAATCACTATATAGCAGTATTTGACTTTGTGGTTTTCGCATAGTGTTTTATAGCTTATTGTTTATTTTAAAATTCGAGGACAAAATTTTATATAAATAGGGTATGATGTAATACCCGGTTTCCTTTAAAAATAATTTTCGTATTTATAAATAAACATTTTCCATATTTTTCCCTATTTAAATATTTCTATTTTTCCAAATTAATTTCCCTAACCCAACCCACAGCCCAACTCTCATTTTCCCTCTCTCTTTCTCCCTAGTCAAGCCCAAGAACTCGGCCCAAACTTTTCCCTCATCCTTTTCCCTCACCGCCCTGACCCGAGCACACCCGACCCGACCCAAACTTCCTTGTTCTCCCTTACCTCCTCTTTCCCGCCTTCTTCGCGCTAAGCCCCACGACCCGCTCTTCTCGTACCCACGTTCCCTCGAGACCCGCGCTTACCCCATGACAGAGCCCCTCTAAAGCCACCCGCACGAGATCCGCGCCTTTCCCCAGATACTGTGGCCATCTCTCGACAACCTTCACTCATCTCTCTTACTCCCTCACTGCAACTTGCCACCACCACAACGCCGTCAAGACCACCACCAACCACGACGAACTCTTCTCACCTCCCTACTTCCCGCTCTCTCCAACTCCGACGAGAACCCATATCCCCGTCGCGACCGCCACACCCCATCAAACCCGAACCCGACCTCGCTGCCGCCGACTTCTCCTCTCGTCGACCTCACCCCCTCACCCTCCTCCACTTCCCTTAACCCTCCGACGAACCCCGACCTCGCTGCAACAACACGAACCCAACGCCAAGCCCCAGCTCTCGTCGCTGGACCATCTCCGGAGCTCCGATCCCGTAGGCCTCAACCCTCGCCAACATCCTCTCCCTCTCCCTCGGCACCACTCGTCACCACCTCCTCACCTCCTTTGCTCACCACCTTCGAGCTGCAAGCTCCGGGCAACAAACACCCTCGTTCCATGCGCCCTCACTTGAGCTCCGACGCCGTCGCCTCCGAGCCTCAACCGGCCTCGCCAGAGCCCACTGCATCGATCCCCTGCAGCCCCGAGCTCCCCAGACCCACGCCTCTCTCCTCTGCGCAAGAACCCTGCACACCATCACCCCGACATCAAGAAACCCGCAATACCCCACTGCCTCGCCGGAAAAACCTCATCGCCGATGACCCGCGACTCGTCGTCGTCACCCCTCACCACTGTCCCAGAACCACCGTGCCATCATCGGACCCACTCGCGTGTCGCGTCCCGTACACACTCCCCGTGCCACGTCGGACTCACTTCCCGTGCCAGCCCCCGTGCCACACCGTGCCCGATCCAGTGCACACGCCGTGCCGCTCCCGCACCACGCCCCGAGTCCAAATCGTGCTCGGTACCGTGTCGTGCCGTGTCACGCACCGAGCCAGGACCACGCCCACTACCGTGTCACACTCGCATCGTCACCGTGTCGCACCTGCATCATCACCAGGTTCACTACCGTATCACGTCCACGTCGCCACCGCGCCCAGTACCGAATCTCCGCACATCGCGCCCGCGCCACGCGCCGTGTCCAGCATCGCACCATCTCGTGTGTCGAGACAAACTCTGCAGCGGTGTCGCTTCTATATCAAGCGACCGAAGGCAAGTGAACTCCTCACTTGCTTACATGCTAGTATCTTACAATTTAGATTTAACACTTAGTTGAACTATATACATCTATATGTACATGTATATATGTATGCGTAATAAATCATCGTTCGGGTCAATATGATACTCGTGGTGTTTGGACCCGATACAAATTGTTTGGAATCAAGTTTATAACCCAATCCTAATCGTGTAGGGAATATAGATATTGAAATCGCCTTGAAATTAATTAGATAAAATAAGATCCCAATGTATTGTGTTAACTGCTCGATACTACCCTACGTGTTTGATGCGAACTGTAAACGATAACTAAATCACATTTGGCGGAACTTATTGTGGATGGATCTGTTTACTGATAACATCATATAAGATTTTGATTGAAAATAACAAAGTTTACATCAGGTAATGATGCCCTTAAAAGGCGACGCTAAATCTGGAAATCCCCGTACATATCACGTTGTAGAATTAATAGTAAATTAAATAACAATTGAAATGCGATCTTCTATGGCTCGTATCGAAGCCAACAGATAAGCCTACAGCACCCCATAGTTTATCTTGACATTTTGATAAGTTATATCAATGGATACTGAGGCGATTCGCGGCCCTGAACTGCAGTCCGGGGTAGCGTTCGTTTTGAATACATGGCTTTGGAACACCTGTACACCCCTTCCTTAAACTGAAAATGCGCGGAGCCGCATATGGTCGCGTAGATAATTTAGTTAGCTAACACCTGAATCTGGTCCCGTGTCGTTTCACCTTCGTTTGATATTTAATTTGTAATTTAGAATACCGTGATGTTCTGCAGTTTCTGCAGTGACCTCTCTTACACCAACACCTTGTACATAACCTAACTTCTAATACAGAAATCCTATAGAAAATTCGTTTGATGCGTTGGAAACATGACAGAAAAATCTACAATTAGTTTAACTGTAACGTCGCCTAATTACGATCCCAACTGGGATTAAAACGTGTTACGAAACGGACTTCCAGTTCTGAAACTAGATTTCCAGCAGTGAACATTTAAATTGAAATGGCCAAATCTAGCAAACTTGAAAGCTGATTGACGCGAAACCAATTTTGATGGATAGATAATTAAACATACTGCTTACTCGTTTTATATTGTTTTGCTTAATTCTGCATATATGATTTATAGTAAATTATGCAAGTGATAGGACACTGGCTGATGATATTTTATTCATATCATAATTATTGCATTCTCATCATATCATGTAAAGGTCATATACATTGGTAACCTAGTAAATCGTGTACATTACCCAGTGATAGATATTCGTGTTTTGATTGTGACAAGTACGTTAGTATTAAAACGTGAATGAATAAGTGAAGTGACACGTACTTGTACACAATCAGCGAACCCGGTTAATTTATTGCATTGTCGACGCCTATGGAGCATATGTAAGTGCAACTATAACTGGTATAGGACGGTTATGGAAGCACTTATATTAGTGTCATAGGTAAGGTGTCAAACACGGTCCATTTATTTTGGGTACCAGTCGAGACATGCTTGATGGAGATCCCGTCTTTAGTTCTCGCGTAGACTTGCTATGGACCGACTAGTATTTGGGTTTATGGTCGGGGTTTGATGTAGACCACGGGATGTGGGGTAGTTTGAGTATGAGTTCAACGGAATCTCGGAAGTCTCATTGCCGGCATATACAGCGATTCTGGGAGTCATATGGGTGATATTACTGATTATTAGCGAGCGTTTCAGACCCGTGTTCCCTTGCCCCTGGGGCCCTACCCTTGGGTTGGGGATACTTCTGCATGGTTGACTCTCACACTTGGACTGACAATAGGTTTAGTGACCTGGACAGTGAGACCTAGAGACTGATAGGTTTAGTGACATGTACATACATTGATTACTGATTCGATATACATGCATTTTTGTTTACCTGCTTTATTGTTTACCTGCACCGGTTACTTCATGCTCATGTCATCACTCTAGGCTTATTGTTTCATATTCATCATTATTACACGTGTTCACATTTGTATTTATATATATTGCTATCGCGTCGCTATGACGACCTGAGTATACATGCTCAGTTTGAGAAGTGGACATAGCTTGGATCAGGACCTGACGTACCTCGAGGATTTTTGCGGACATCTAGATCAGCCACGCCAGCGTTGTCTTTCCTTAATCTCTATCCGGTTAGTTTTATATCTATTTTGATTTAGTGACTGCATTTCTCATTACCTGTGCATTGATTACTGATTACCACGTAAAACTAGAAGCCGAAGTCTGACTACGGCAGAATATTTCCTTGACCATAGGGGTATGGCTGGCCTTGTCGTCCCTCGTATTTCGTATTTTGGGAAGCGGGGCGTGACAAACACTAAGCAACTGCCATTGCTACCAAAATCTTCATTTTCACATATTAAAAATGATTTGCACCATAATGAATCTAAAGTTCATACCTGATTTCAAACAACATCCCTTGCTAAATCTTTTGCTTGAGTACGTGGCAGATTTGAACTTCGTTGCTCTTCAAACTCGCCTCCAAAAGCTTCGTCTTTAACTGTTTTTATTATTTCCAATAGGCCACTCGATACACCCCTTAATCCCACGGTTCACATTAGAATTCACAGATTCAGGAGAGTTCCAATGGTCCAGATTCTTAACCTCGACCCAAGTTTTCTTGTGACTGGGCCAAAGCTTTGATATGGAAGACACGCTCTTCCTCAAATCCTCATTGTTAATCTCACAATTAACGCTTTCGTCATTGCTCAAAGTTTCCCAATCGCCTGTCGTCGGCATCGAAACTCCCATTTACAGGCTTTTCTAAGAAAATGCCTGTGTCAGGACTATTAACATGGCACGGCTCAATTTCTCTTTCTTTCGGCTCTTCTCTTTGTTGCATCTCTTCGAAGATTGAATATAAATCTTCATAAGCCGCTGGAGGCTTGTATGCAAAAATGTCTTCTAAATTTTGAATCTTGATTGATTCTGAAACCGCCTCAATGAGAAATTCTGCATCTTTGATATCTACAACATCCAAATTTGAGGTGTTTAAGCTCAAATAAGATTTTAATTCACTTTGAAGCTTCTTTAGTAGTGAAAATTGGTTTTCAATGGCTGTTTTAGTATCGACAAGCTTCATCTGAACTCTCTCTTCTCTCCAAACCTCGGCCATTTGCAGCATTTTCCCTTCTTCTTCCAATTCGTCTCTAACTCTTAAAGATTCCCTTTTAGATTCTTCAACCTCGGCTCGATCTTCTCCAACCTCTTTTGGTAATTGATCACGAACATCTTCTAGAAGCTCTCGTGCCTTTTTCTCCATCTCGTAATCATGCAAGAATCTTTTCGATGACTTCTTAACTTCATTAAGCTCATCAAGCAACTTCGAATTCAAAACCTCGGACCTTCGTCTAGTCTTTCTCTCAAAGCTTAGATCTTCCCGCATTCTATCTATAACAGCTTGGATCTTTTCGTTTTCTTTGATTTTCCAAGACGCCTTTTCCTCTGCATATTGTTTCAGGAATTTCTCGAGTTTTTTCTTTGAAGAGCATCGTTTTGATTCGAGTTTGGCAATTCAGGCATGAGCCCAATCGAGCTTGGATTTGAGCTTCGTTTTTACAAGACTAGAGGCTTGTATCATTTGTCGGTCTACAATGTTTTTCAAGTGATCGAATGATTGGTGGAGTTTATTTTGTGGATTTGACAATTCGGTGTCCCATTTTGTTGCCCTCTCTATTGAAGGATCAAGGATAATTACGGAGGATTGATTCTGAATAATGAAAAACAAATGAAATAGTTACACGGACTTAATTGATGTATCACACTTTGTGTATCTACCGCAGCGCCTATCACTCATCAACTAGTTTATTACCGCATAACATCTGTAGGGTCAGTCGTGATATGACCCTGAAATTTGACCTGAATGTCGACTAACTCAAGGGTATAATGCGCTGGTACAACAGTTGAGAGGTGATAAGTGCTAAACGAGCCAAATAAATAGGGGTTGTATTAGCAATCAACCAAACAAATAAAAAATTTATTCACTAGAGGTCATGAACAATAACTACCTTATGAGAAATGCTCTTTTTAGGGTTGAAACCATGCTTGTATTGATGACCAAGATCAGGCTGCAAAAAATAAAGAGATGATGAAGAAATGAGAATAAATTAATCTATGTAGTTGTAAAAACTAATAAGAGATTTATATACCAATTATCCCCGCCAAGATAAGCATAAGAAATCAGAAATATTAAATAAATGTATGAATTTTTAACATATCTATAGATTAAAGACGACCCAATAATCACATTGCATTTTGGTTACAATCACTAATTAATTCTTGAACCATTTGATCTCCCATTAAAACTTCATTAAATTAAAATCTAGACATTCCAATAAAATAATAGCAATAAACCTTTTTCACAAGACCCAAACTTTAACAGTGAATACAACTAAAAACCCAAACTTCATCAATTCAATAAATAAGAACAAAATGAAATTTTGATTACCTCAATCTCCAGCAGCTCCGAGTGCCATATCCGAGCACCAATCTTCCTCGCCGATATGGTCCCGTTCCCCAAATCCAAAACCCGATAAGGATCCGAACCCGCATCGCCGAGCTTCAACCCTGGCTGGGGAGCGGCGGCGGCGGCGATATTGGAGACGGCGCCGCACTTTCTCCGGCGGAGCTCAGGGTTTCGGATCTGGCGGCGAGAATGTCGGGCCCGGGTCGGGTTCGGATCCAAATGCGGGTTTCGGGGCGCGGGGTTTTCTCCCATTTTTTCCGTTCAAGTTTTAGAGAGAGAAAGAGAGTGAGGAGAGAGAGGGAGCAGAAATGTGTATTGTGTTCACAAATTTCGAGGAAACTGAAATTAAATAAAGAAATCATGTGCTTGAATGCACCCTCAAGGGATGGGTACTGGTGATAAATTATTCAGTGTACAATGCATAAAAGTAAGCAAGTATTCAACTTTGTGTAATCTATATGTTTATTTCTTTTTATCTCATAATCCGATAAATACACCAAGCACATGAGAGAGGATTTTCAAATTTTGAATTTTCGAAATTCAAAGAGTATATTTACCTGTTTTCGCCTCATGCCAAAAAAAATTGGTGTGATCCTTTATTTTTTTTGTCATGTGATGGTATTGCAATTGTGAGGTTTAACAAAGATATAAATTTAAATAGAAACTCATGAATTTTAGAGAGCTGTTTCTTTGCGTCACTTTCACTTATGGATCAATTCCGACATTTATAAGCCCTGACTGATTGGCATCATATTTTTGGATTTAGTTTCTAATTCAGCTAATGTGACCATGGTTAGCAACACTTGCTTGCTAAGCATAAGCTAACAAAGAATGTTGTGTGAAATGTGACAGCTTAACTTATAGACAAACTGGTATGAAACATGTTGCCATTATTCTCAACTATCTTAACTACGTGCATTTCTTCTATATTTGAAACTGTTTATGCATCTTATGATTTCATTTCGAGAACGTTTATGCATCTTATGTTCATATATGAAACTTCTCTCAGGTTTAATTATTTTTCTCCTCCAAATTAAGTAATAAAAGATTTGTGCTTTCAAATTGAAAATTGGTACCTACTTAAAACTTTACCATATATGTAAAGCATAGCAAAAATACATTAGGAACGTGCTAATTAATATGCATGACTTACATGCATAATTGCATAAGTCAACATGCATAAAAATCCCAATTATTATAGATGAAGAGGTGCATTAATATTAATTATTACCAAAAATAATTTTATCTCCTTCAATTAAACTATTTTCTGTATCTTTTGGAATAATTATGAAAAATAATAGATTGATTAATCCAGAAATAATTATCATCGATCACAAATGATCAGTCTATAAAGATTTTATTTTTATTTATACTAAAAAGACATTATGGAAAGTAACAAACTCATTGTCTAATTATAATTGATATTTTACCATAAATATATATTCACTAATTGATTGATCTCTTCTACAAAAATTAATTAAGGCAGTTAATGATTACACTCCAATAATGTATATAAACGCATACAAACCCCCTCTTCTCTCCTTCATTGATTCATCTCTAAACCAAAAAAAAAAAACTTAATACACTGAGATCATGGTAGGAAAGACCAAGCGAAAGCCGAGCATCGGGCGCCAAAAGATCGAAATAAAGCGCATCGAACTCGAGGAAGCGCGCCAAGTGTGCTTCTCCAAGCGTCGGTCGGGCCTCTTCAAGAAAGCCAACGAGTTGTCCGTCCTCTGCGGGGCCCACGTAGCCCTCGTGGTCTTCTCCCCGGCCGGCAAGCCCTTCTCCTTCGGCCACCCTTCCGTCGACTCGGTCGTCCACCGCTTCCTCAACAACGACAACAAGGCCGGCGGCGGTGGCTTCAACAACAATGTGAACTACGAGTCTTCTCATCATCAACGAAGGAGTAGTGCGATTGTTAGAGAGCTCAACGGGAAGCATGAGGAGTTGATGGGGATGCTAGAGATGGAGAGGAAGAGGAAGGCGGAGCTCGAGAGGTCATTGAAGGGGATGTGGATGGGAGATGATACCATAGAGGATGTCGACGATTTGGAGAGCCTTGAATGGTTTGAGAAGAGGTTGGAGGAGACGAGGAGGGAGGTTAACGAGGTGATTGTGATGAGTTCTTCTTCAAGGGAAATTATCAATAACTACCCTAATTGTCCTAGCCTTGAGCTTTGCATGCATCCTAACTTGATTGGTTGTGGCTATGGGGGTTTTGGTAATTTTGGTAAAGGGGGAGGTGAGGGTCCACCTTTGCTTTTGCCTCCTCCAAGCACAAGCACAAGCACAAACACTAGATTTAGGGGGAATGGTTATAACGTTCCTTTATTGTATTATGACACCCCTTGGTGTTAGGGTTTTATTAGGTGTTTGGTTTTAGTTATTTAATAAGGGAAGTAAATAAGTATTGGTTATTTTATCAAAGAGATTCCTCTTGCTTTGTTGTGGGGTCCTTCATTAACTTTTTTGGGTGTTTTAATTTTTTAATTATAATCTTATTATTTAACAATGTTTTGTTGCAATAATGATTATTTCTTAGGTTTGCATGTTGTTGTGATTATTGTAAGATATGTTCATTTATTTTGAAGGGTTTCATTAATATATTAGAAGGCTAGGTTCGGGTAAATTTGTGAATAAAAGAAAGAAGTATCATTAATTCTTGTATAAAAAAGTATAGTTAATATTAAGTTCATGTTTCTCAATTCTTGTTTCAAGGGTACTTTGTTAAGCCAAATCTCTAAATCTAATAGTTTGTGAAATATTTTAGTATTATTCCTCTCAAGTAATCATGTTTTCCTTTTATAATGATGGGATATTCAATTTTGCATATATATATATATATATATATATATAGAATGTAAAAAAGAGAGCGGCTATATATATAACGCTAATGGCGATGGCTAGAATGTAAAAAGGAGAGCGTCTATCTCATCAATTCATAACACGGAAATCTTTTATTAAAATTAAATTAATTGAAAAATTTATAAAAAAACAATTTAACTGAAGAGCGTCAATTTCAGCAATTCATAATTTTGAGTGGAAAATCAAATATTTAAAATAGAACAATAAGAAAATCTTTTAATTTAAGAACGGTTATCTCATCAATTCATAATTTGGGAAAACCATATATCAAATCTTTTCGGATCATATATTAAAATTCTCAATCAAAAGCAATCAAAAATCTTTATTATCTGAAGTTATTCTTTTAAAATTTTCTCAAATCTTTTGTTTATGATATTAATATATACACACATGCACAGCTAGCGCTAATAGTGGTAGTTAAGGACGTATACGGATCTGGATAATCCAAGCAGACTCTCTGTATCCATTACTAATTTCTATCACATACAGATAGTTATTTTCATTTCCAACAAGAATCATATCTATATCTGCCTATAGCCCCCTTTCCTTATCCACTACCAAAAATAGTAATTTTTGGTTTTATTGACAATATTACCCAACATTCATTCAATATTCGTATCATATCCAACTTTCACCGAAATATGGATAGTGGTTTTTATTTTCCTATAATTATGCATATCCATGTTCGAAACTGTTGAGGATTGACGGATACGGATATAGTAACACTTTTATTCGATGCCTTTACATCTATAGTGCTAGCGAGAAAAAGAAACAATAGAGAACAAGGATTTTTACTAAAAAAGTCCCTCCATACTTTACTAATTACTAAAAAGCACCACATACTTCGTAATAACTTAAAAGACCCCATATATATTTAAATTGCACTGGGAAAAAAAAAACATAGTTGGTTTTCCATTCAAAGTTATAAATCTAGTTAAGGATATGGAGCTTGAGTTGTTCTCTTATATTTTAGGTATTTAAGTAGGTTTTTCTCCAACAATAGGAAGCAACATTTTTGCTTAGTTGAAAATTGGGATTTAAAACAACTAAAGAATTACTTTCATTTTGAATGAGATTGCCCACTAACTCGAAACTTACAATTAAAAAGATAATGGAACTCGACAAGTTTGTTGTTGGAGAATATTGAGGAAGGCCAGCTGTTTCCATGATCAATTTGAGAGATCTTTGATCGAAAATCCAACCATAAAGCCAACTTAGAAAAAAATTGGGAATTTTGTTGGAGAAAAAGGGCGGGCCAGGGGGTTTTGAGACCCTATCCCGATACTCACCGTTAGTCCTTCTCTGACGGGGTAATGGAAGATACCAATAAGTTTTCTTTTTGGCCTATTAGGAGGAGCTTTCTAGTGCAATTTAAATGTATGGTAGGCTTTTTAAGTTAATATAAAGTATAGTAGGCTTTTTAGTAAAATGCTCTAAAGAATATCATTGAAAAGTTGTTCTATGGGGGTGTTTGATGGATATTTTAACTCTATTTTTATGCTTCTTGATAGATATATATGCATTTTTACGGAATATCACAATGTATTTATGTACTTAAATTTTCTAAAATAATTGTTACATCTGATGCCTTCCAAGGTATATAAATCATGGTTGATACAAAAATCTCTCCTGTAAAAATTATTCCATGTGCATCCCAGATAAAAAAGAGAAGATATAGAAATATGGGGCCCACCCGCTGCCCGAAACTCCCTCCTCTCACTCATCCCTATCCGGATGTATTACACTCGGCACACCGAATAATTTTTTCTCTTGAAGGGATTGAAGTTGACACATGAATATGGAAAGTTCTATATCTTCTTCTCTCACATATAAAAACCTAGCCACAAACCACCAATAAATCATATCAATTACCAAAGATCTTGTCCAAATTAATTATACATATCAGACGGATCAGATATTTCCTAAAAAATTCAAGCATATATATTTCAAATTGGTTTTCATCAAGAAATAGAGCAATGATAGAATTATATATAATCAACACACAAAAAAATATCACAAACCAAAGAAAATGCCAAAGGAAAGGTTTATAGTACAATTCAATCTGGTCACTAAATTTACTAAATTTCTCTTATTTATTAGGCAAAAACTTGCTAGCTTGCGAAGCAAGGACAACCGCTTTGGCATCTGAGCTACTCATCAACCACTCCCTCTCCGATCGTCTTCTATTTTGACTCGCATTCTTTGCTCTCTTGGGAGCCAGCCGAGCATCCCTTTCCAAAAACGCGAGCCTAAATCTCTTGGCCATTGGAATTTCAAGAGCATCACTGACAGTAGAAATGTGCTGAACTTGTGCTTTTCGGGCATTACCGACGGAGACTGCCCAGGTTTTTGGGTCGATGTCTTCTACTATGAAATGGTCGAGTGCGATTGAGGATAATGCTTCGGTGGGGACTCGTAGGCCTCGTAAGCCGATGGGTGATGGCTTTGGGTTGAGTATGATTCGGGGGCATTCGGTGGCCAAGATGGATTTTGAAGTTTCATCAATCTTTGGCGGTTGAAAATTAAAAGGAACAGGAGTTATAACTTATACATTTGTTTGTATGTGTTATTGAATTGTATACTTGTTCAAGTTAGTTTCTTGTTCTTGTTCCCGGTACCATTGCATCCACCGATGTTAATGTCATATATCGACAATGGGAATTGGTTATGGGTCAACAAACCGTCGGTTCAAGTTCCATGGTGCTACCTAAAGAGCATAGCCCTACTGTTAAAGTCCTCTCCCAAGTGAAAAATCGCCATTTCGATTCCTAAGGGTTGATTCAAATGTGTGTGTGAGAGAGAGAGAGAGGGAGGGAGGGAGAACTCAATTCGTCATATATGGGAATTTCTAATATGCGTATAAAAAACTAGAAATTAGAAACATGCAAAGAATTCATAGAAAAGTTCAATTTCAGAGCATTTTACTTAATGAGAACTTACCCATACTAGCCAACGTAATGATGGTGCGCCCTTGCCGATGTCGACGCTATCCAATTCCTCCCAAGAGTCTCCTTCAATATCATTCAGTTCAGGCTTCAAGATATTCAAAGAGGCACGAGCTGTGAAATCACTCCTTGGGCTTCCTCTGCAATAACCGCATTTAAGCTCTGTTCATATCCTGTTATATAAATGCCGATTTCTAGTCAAGCAGCAATCTTCATGCCACATAACATAATCATGCAAAGGAAATAAGAAACATACTAAATATACCAAAAATAAAAACTAGTGGTCTTGGGGAAAATAAAAGGATTAGAACTGAAATGACAAACCAGTTTTACGAATAGATGGATTTAGTTCATATAAAGCTTGTTAAATGCAAAGCATGATGGCTTGGTTAGCCATCCAACACGCCAACTCACAGCTATTCATGAATCCTATCAATAAGCTACTATAACGACTATCCTACATCCTTATTCAATTTAACAGGTAATCTCAAATTCCTGGAAAGAAAATGAGAGTGCATAGCTACTATAAAACCTACATATAAAGATAAAGACTCCATTTAATGAGAACAAGATAAAAGTTACAAGAATACAAATCAAGGTTTAAAATGCAATATTTCATTAAGATACCTTAGCTTCTGATGGAAATTCTGAAGCAATATCTGCTAAATCTTCAACAATATCCTCCAAGTGGTTCCCAAGTACTCCAAGACATAAACTGACCAACTTTCGAGGCTTGTTTTTTCTCAATGGAAAATCTAAATGTCATAAGCGAATTAAGTCATTAAAACACTGAAAATCAAGAGTAATAGTAAGCATCTAGTGCTCTTATTCCAGTATTATGTTCAAGGATGTTGTGTGTTATACAAGTAACTAGTTGATAGGTGGTGCTTAGAGCAGCATATTCTCATGATATTTGGTTTCAATGTTTCATTGAAATATTCAGCTCCAGGAATGTATAAAATAGCGGGACAGTTAATTTATTAAAAGGTACATCGAACTGATATTTCATTTCATTATCCTAGCAATGATGACAAATCCAATCAGAAATTCCAGCTATAGAAATGGTTGCCAAAAAACAAAAATAAGGAAGGAAAAACAAAGGGTAAATTTTATAAATTGCATCAACTTTTTGAAGTTTTTGAGAATTGAGATAGCTTCATCTTGTTGGTCACACCTCATTTAAATTCTAATTATTGCCAAACAAGTTTCTCCATACATTAAACTTTTGCAGATTATATATAGGGAGTATTTAAATGGAAGTTGGACGCAAGAGCAAAAATATCAAATCTATAGGAGGACCGGAGAAACAAATTGGAGCTTCAAAATGCAAAAAATAAAGATCACATCTGAAACCTCTAAGGAACAAGGCAAAACATTTTCATTTTAAAGTGCTTGACAGAACCAGGCAGTTGGGATAACGCCTAGCGCCTAGGCGGACGTTTAAGCGTGGCTTAGGCGATTTCAAATTTTTTGATACTTTTTAAGTTAAATATGGTTAGGGAAGGAGAGAGAAGGTTTTCTAGTGAGGAAAATGATAGTTTTGGAGATTTTATTGGGAGTATGCATTATTCTGTTAAAGGAGAACAAAAACATGCAATCCGACCATTTACTATAAAAGGTCAAGTTACTAAGCGGGTCGGCCGCTTAAGCGCCCATCCAAACGACTGCCTAAGCGAGTTCGACTGCCTAGGCCCTGTTTAAGCGACGTATAGAAAGCCCAACCCGTTTAAGCGCAAAACCTGCTTAATTTGACCGCATAACTAAAAAGCGAAGCAGTCTTGTGACGCTTAAGCACAAGAGGCCACCAAGATTTGAATAAAAATTGTACCATTGGAAGTCAAATGCAACATGTCTTGTTCTTACTGGCCCGCATATTTTCAATTTGCTTGGGCTTCAAACTGAAAGCAACCTGCTTGGTTATTTCCCTTGTTTTAGGGTTGTTATTAGCGCTATCTTAATCTATTTTTTTTTTTAATTTATCCAATATTTTTTTTAGTTTTACCCTTAAGATATATTGTTGTAAAGGCATTTCATTCATTTTTTACAGCAGTAAAAATTTGGAAAACTTGTTTTTATATTATTTTTCAATTTTATTAACATGACACTTGCACTTTATACCAACTCATAACCACTTTCAAATTTTCTTGACGATTTTCTTGAGCTTGCATAAAAATTTCAATAGCAATTCATCTTCAATACACTCAAATTTTATATCTCTTAGTTGTTATAAAGAGTGAGATTCTTATGCAAAACTGCCTCTCATCTGTTTACCCTCTCTAGGATCTCTAACGATCGTATCGTTAAAGTTTAAACAAAACAAGTTTAAAGTTTGAAAATTTGACAAGGTTCTGATGTTCGAGACTTCCGATGAGCGCAAGCATTCACCGTTAATTATAGTCTACTGTCTTAGGAAATACTTTGATGTGATACCGAATTAATCTATTCTAACTCACATCAATTTAAAATAAAGATCACATAACATATTTGTATATACTTGCAGCAACAATAATATGAGATGTCATCAAAATATTTCATTAATATTTCTTGTTTACAGCTTTGATACATGTACATCTCTTTATATTTCAAATCTATACAAAAAGAATTAAAAGTATGCAAATATTCTTTGAGAGTAAGTGGGATTTAATATCAAAATACTTTGAAAGTAAGTGGGATTTAATATCAAAATTGATATCATTTCAAATTTAAGCGGGCGCTTCCATTTATGAGACCCAAATCGTAATATTTTATAGGTGGATACATCCAATGAGGCCTACACTATAGTCAAGTGTAGAATCCTATACTAAAGAGGTTTAATAATTAGATAACCACCCGATGGTCGATTGGGGACCCGGCCATCAAGTAGGGGTCATATTGAGTGCCCCCACCATCGGGTGGGGGTCTTATCGGGTGCCTCTACCGTCGGGTGGGGATCTGTTCTATCATATTAGGGCCCGGTTATCGAGTGGGCTCTTGGCATTCGGATGAGGGTCCCGTCTATTGTTTGATAAGTGGGAAACACCTCATTTAAAATGTTCAAAATGTGTTTTGAAAACATAGAATTTTACTCTAATGTTCAAAGTTCATTTCAAGAACATAAGTTCTATTATTTTACGTCCATGTATGTAGGGGTGAGCAGAAACCGACTTGAACCGAAAAAAACCGAAACTGATCGGTTCAGGAATTGACCCGGTTTGGTTCCAAAATTTTTAGCTCGGTTAAAACCGAGCCAACCGACCCTTGAGTCTGTATTTGTTCCCAAGGTGCACCCAATAATTAAAGCTATGTTAATAGATAATAGGCTAAGAAACAGGCCCATGGCATGCAACCCACATCAACTATCCCTAACTTACCTCATATAAACTCAATTATAGAAAAAGAAACTCTAAATCCACTCACGTTCTTTTTCTTGATTTCATCTCTTGATGTCGGCGGCAACTTTGCCACCATGCAGCTCTCGACGAGACAGGGATCCTATTCTCCATCGACAACCATACTCCATTCTATTGTTCCTAGTTTCAAAAGCCCTATCTTTATCATGGTTTTGGATCTTTTACAATTCATTATTACTTTTCTTTTGAATGAGTGATGAGCTTGAATCAGCAACTATGTTAATAGATAATGGGCTAAGAAACAGGCCCATGGCATGCAACCCACATCAACTATCCCTAACTTACCTCATATAAACTCAATTATAGAAAAAGAAACTCTAAATCCACTCACGTTCTTTTTCTTGATTTCATCTCTTGATGTCGGCGGCAACTTTGCCACCATGCAGCTCTCGACGAGACAGGGATCCTATTCTCCATCGACAACCATACTCCATTCTATTGTTCCTAGTTTCAAAAGCCCTATCTTTATCATGGTTTTGGATCTTTTACAATTCATTATTACTTTTCTTTTGAATGAGTGATGAGCTTGAATTAGCAACTTTAATGGATCTCCACCGCAAAAAAAAAACGAGGGATTATTTAGTTCTTAAATGAATTCTTGCTTTAAAATTTAGATGTTTTCCTTCTTTTTCTACTCCATCCGGGGTGGGTGCTATTTTGAGAGGATAAGTCTCATTAAGAATCGATCATATAAAACCGAACCGATTCAACTCAGCCCGGTACTTGAGCCTGAATCGGTTCGGCTCAATTTTTTAGGAAAAACCGAACCGAACCGACCAATGATCAACCCTACATGTATGGTCTTGTTTCGAAGCTTAATGGGTTATCTTTTATATGCTTCGAATGGATCGAGATTTGAGGCTCTTTGGTGAGAGTTATGGCGGTTTTACTCAGATGTGTCGGAGTAGGCAAATTCAATTCAAGAATCATATACCTTTTGAGATATCCTAAAATCTATGATTTTAACACCATTTATTTTCATGTATGGTCTCGTTTCGAAGCTTAGTGAATTTTCTTTCATTTGCTTCGAACGGATCGTGATTTGGGCTCTCGGATAAGAGTTATGGTAGTTTTGCTTAGATGTAACGGCGCAGACAGATCCAAACCGAAAATTTGTTCTGAAAATTTGGGCAAAATTTTCTCTTGTATTTAGTTTTGTCTATGAAAAAATATAGACTTTTAGTGTCTACATTCTTATATGTGGAAGAATAGGATTTCCGCTAGTTTCCTTTATTCATAGAATATAGGGCTTTCCCTATTTCTAATTGTTTTATAGAGAACATAGGATGGCATATGCTTCTGCTTGTTTTGTAGAGAACATAGGGTGGCCTATATCTCTAATTGCTTTATGAAGAACATAGGACAATGTATGTTTTAAATATGAAAGAAAAATAAGAAAGAAAATAAAATTTCCCCTATTTTCAAGTTCTATTTTATTTCTTCTTCTTTTTCTTCAACTTTCAAGAGAGAAATGAGCGGGTGTGATAGAAAAATAGGTTCATGCCTTTTCTTTCTTTGAGGGGATATATATATATATATATATATATATATATATATATATAAGTGGAGTGAGGGTGGTTATCAAAACTCATTCCACCATTCTCTTTTTTTGAAAAGAAAATGAGGGGAAGAAAATAATTTGCCCCTTCTATCTTTAGGAGAATTATATGGGATGTTGGGTATCACATTTGACATACTCTGTCTTTGAAGCAGTCGAATATTAGACTTGGGGTACCTAATTTAAGGCACCCGAAATTCGGATCCTGCACGCGTAGGGTTCAATGATCCGGTCATAACTCTCTCTAGAAAAATCCAAACGATCCACCGTTTGATTTTTTGAAATCTAGACTCAATAGGCTTTCAAATGAATCTTCATTTGTCCCAATTGAACAAGTGTACTTGAACCTATAGGAATTTGAATCCAACTTATATGCAGATTCAGAGGTTCCCAATATAAATTTTTTTGATAGTTAATTTTTTTTGACTCCAACAACATCCAATAGAGAAAAACTCAAATTTGTGATTGTAACTTTTTATGATGGAATATTGTAAAGATTTTCTCCTGCCCGGTTAAAAAGGATAATAATGGAAGATTTGAGAACTCCTAAGAAAGAAATCTTTAGGGATGGAATAGACGCGGGACATTGAACCATTTTAAATTGTTTATGTTAGCGTTTGCAATTGTCTCTATATTTGTATTTGCATATTGCTATTATTGTGGTGATTTTTATTGCTTTATCGTTATATTGATAAGAATTATAAATGAACCCAATTCATCCTCCAACAGGATCATCAATTTACATTTCACATCTAACTTTAAAAATATCATGAACATCCTAAAGATTTTTCTGTCAAAAAATTCAAGGATATTTGGTTCATTTTTGTGGCTATTCCGTCCATCTAAAAGGTCATTTTGGGATTGTCCAATCAACTCATACCTTAAACCAGTTAACGAGATTAACTATTTCAAACAAAATTGGCATTTTAGGGGGGGCTTCATGGCATTTATGAAGTTCAACGGTGCTATCTCAAAAATTCTAAAAATTCAATATACTATATAAAATTTACCCAAAACAAAATAAAGAAATAGAAAGGAAGAAATCTGATTGGGTTTTGTGTTTCATACAAGGAAATAGCACATATAAACAAAGAAATGTCTAACAATACTCATTTTTTGCAGGGTCGGAAATTGCAGCATGTAATTGTTCTCTATGCGTGGAAAGCTGGATATAGTGGCTGATAATGTGTAGGTTTTCTAGCATACCTCCTCAAATTAAGTTAAGAATTCAAGCTCCAAATAAGTTATAAAATAATATATTAAATAACATATTTCAAGAAAGTTAAGATATTGATATTTGCAAGGTAGCAAGTTAAGTTCTCATGTCCTTTAATATTTTAAGATATTATCGGATCGCGAAAAGTGGTTCTTTTAAGTGGCTTCTGTTTTAAAAAATACAAACGCTTTTCATCAAATTATCCAAAGAAGGCCTTCAATGTAAGGTTTAAAACCTTCGTATACTGATATCTGACAATCATTTTTGGGTTCGGAATCGGCCATCTCAGATCGAAAGTATCGTACTTTTTGTCCTTTGAGTAAACATAATTTTAATAATTCAGCATATTTCTTAGTAGTTAATGATATTTGTGATGGTTATTTATATATGTTTTAAAGATAACTGCAAACTTTTTGACATTCCATTAGAAATTGATCATGCCAAAAAAAACAAATTGGCCATTATGAACTCACTGACCTATTAATAAACTTAATATTGAAACCAAGATAACCAATTTTGAACCCAATAGGCCAAGATTAAGGCCCGGAAGGTCATTTTTGGGGATCGGCCGACATTTCCAGCCATGCTTCAATGCTTTTACCTAATGAAATATTGCTGATGAACCTTTTGACATCTGGTCGTTATTTATGATAGAACAATATTTCATACTTAAATGATTGTAATTTATAACTCAACAGTGTTATTGGTGGCCTCTAACAATAACAATAGCCTCGGCATGGTCAATACCCTTCACTTGAATTAGCCCCAAACATATAGAACTTAATCATGAAAATGAAATCATATACCAAATTTTAAGGATATGCAAAGTTTGGAATCATACAAAAACAGAAACATAAAGGTGAAATTTTGATGCCAACCCATAATTTGATTACTAAAAATTAAGCCAATCGCATACAAAAGCAACTATCTTGCTCATACAAACGACAATCAACAAAATATACACCCTACTAGTAAAATTTACAAATATTTTTAAAAAAAGGTGAGATTTTGATCATGACCCATGATTCAACAAACAGAATTACAAGGAATTTGACTCAAAATTATCATCTTTACAACAAAATTGATTGAGGAGGAAGAAATTAAAGCTTACCGAAAGGACGAGATGAAGAGTCAGCGATTTTGGAAGCAGAATTGATTTGGAGATTCTTGAGGGTTGGAGCTAAATCGATGGCTGCCGATTTCTTCTTTTCCATCAGATGATGATGATGAGAGAGAAATAAACGATGGAAGAAAATGAGGGTTATGAAATAAAAATAGGATCTTGCCACTTTGTGATATAGTTTTCTCTTCATGTATTTACTTTATTTATTTTATGGTAAATTGTCCAAAAAAAAAAAATTCCTGCTGTCAAAAACCTCTGTCAGGCAAACAGTTGTCAAAAAAAAACCTTGAATTTTTTTTATGAGGTACGTGTATAGTTTTATGCTGTATCTAAATAGGTCATTCATATCGCAGGCAATTGCATGCATATCGTATAATAACTAGATATAACAGACAACTATGCAAATCTTGCAGGCAGGGGTTTTTGACAAACCGAAAACCTTTTCATCGGGTTTTTGACAAGCGCTTCAGGGCCAGGATTTTTTTGTCAACTGTAGAATCTGCCGGGTTTTTTTTGACAATTTACCCTCTATTTTATTACATATTTGGGTAAAATGTTTTAAAACACCTAAACTCTTTAGTAGCTTTTGCATTTTAATAGCATAAAGTTTTCTTCGTAATGCGTTAATACGCTAATGTATTTCATCATTAACGTTTGCTACATTCTGTTCTTACCGCCGTATTGCATCGGTTTATTCATAGAGATTTGTTTTCGTAATCGTATGTCTGCACGATTCAAGGAATAAATCGACACGAAACATATTCGGCAATAAAAGCAAAGAGCAAAAGTGGGCAAATTATATAAGAGCATTAAAGTAATAAAAAGAAAACTATGAAGCAGTAAAGTGCAAAAATGGTGAAAGATTACGATATTATTAAGCAATCCACCCTATATTTTTTTAACAATTTAGTAGCTAATAATCAAGATGTATTTGGCGGTTGTAAAGTGAAAATAGGATATGAAAGTAAGAATAAAAAGGAATAGAAAGTATAAAGTTTTCTTCTATTGGTTAAGAACAAAGTGTGTAGAAAAATGAGTTGACGCTTGCTTACGGGGTAACGAAAAATTAGCTTTGGCTGTTTTCTTAGAACGGTAGAAAATGCCAAAAAGAAATGGCAATATCATGTAATAGAACTAAAATATTGTTTCCTCTCACTTCTTTTGGCTTTTCTAATGGATTGAAGATGGCAATGACATTCTTCTTTTTATGACCTTATTTAAAAATAATTTTATTATCTTTTTAAAGAATACATTGACAATTTCTATGTGGAATAACCTCCTGCCACGAAGTTTATTTATCATTATTTGACAAATTTGAATTTACAATTGAAAAATTCCAAGTGCTTGAAATAAGGCGAGCCATTTCCTGTATTTGAATTCGATAGTTTATCCTATTGGTATGTCTAGATATTAATTAGTAGTGTAGCTAGTATTCTTCAAAATACACACACTAATAATTGATATATTTTTCGATAAGAACCATGAAATCTAATATTTTTGGATAAGAACCATGAAAGCTAATAATATCAAATCCTTTTAACATCCATTATAAGTGGCCCCCATATAATAGCCCATTTCTAGTGCAACATGAAGGCCTCTTTGGTTGTCGCGTTTTGAGCTTCCAAAAAGTTCTTTTGGAGCTTAAAAAACACTTTTGGAAAAAAATACCAAACATGCCCTATGCTCAAAAGGGCTTTTGGAGCCAAAGAGAAAAAAAAAAAGAAAATCTTATATTTTTATAAACTAAAAAATATAGCTTTTAAAAAAATATCTTCCTAAATTTTTTTTATTCCCATCATCTCGTCATTATCATCGTCCAACTCGATCCTTACACCTGATTTCTCTCCTCATCATCTTCCCGGTTCGAAGCCCTAAACGATCGAGAGCCCAGATCGATCGAGACCCCAGATCGATCGAGGCCTCTAAATCGAAGCCCTAAAAGATGATGATAATAAAGAACCCTAGACGATCGAGGACCCAGCTTAACGCGATCATCGAGAGGTTGATCAACGAGATCTAGATTTTGAGCTTCATATTTCAGACAATCGAAGAATCCCGACTTCGACGAAGAATCCATAAATCGAAAGGATGGATCTCAAATATTTTTCTGTGGATATTTTTGCGCAGATCTTTTGATCTTTGTGAATCTTTAGAAAGTAAATTGTAAATTAAAAAATTGATTTTTGCTTTCAATGATTTCTCTCAAATATTAAGAAAAATGATGTCATTTATGGTCATTTAAACGGTCAACAGCACTTCTGTAATCCCTAACAGTTTTTTGAACCAAATAACTTTTCAAATCAAAATACACATTTTACAACAACATTTTTTGCTTAAATAAATTTCTTCAACAACACTTTTGTAAAAAAACTCTTTTCACAACGGCTCACCCAAACAAGCCCAGCTTGAGCTATTTATCATATATAAACATGGGTAAATTGTCACAAAGCCTCCGACCCCTTCAAACAAGCCTAACAAACCCTTGGATTTTTTGCTCTAATTAAAATAAAATCATGCCCAATAAAAACCCATTATACCAATTGTCTGTAATATCTAAACAGTTGTAGTTGCCTGTAATATCTAAACAGTTGTCTGTAATATCTAAGCAATTACATGTAATATCCAAGCAGCTGAGAGAATACAAGGTCTAAACGAAATAAACTCATGGATTTTGTCACAAAGGTTTTGAATGGCATGTTTTTCCCAACAAATTTGAAATTTATAGGGTTTTTAAACAACTCTCAAGCGGGCCGGGGCCTTTGTGACAATTTATCAGCCGTATAGACTTCTGTCGTCATTTAAATAGCTTTCCTGGAAAGAAGAAATAATGCACATGCATAATTAAAAATAGAGAAAACCGGATATAAAATGGTACCGAAGGATATGCCTATATTGGTGGATGATATGGTACAACACAATCTCTTGATACATATGCACGATTGTCTTGCAACTACCCGCATTAAATTACACTTGAATTGAAAAAGATGAAAGCGAGAGGGACCCGTGAATAGTGTACTATCATTTGTCCGGCCCCAGTAGGAAATTCCAACAATATACGCCGGCCTCCTCTTAAAAATACTAGCAATTTAAATTGCTTGTTACGTTATGGGACCACGGTAGCAATGTGCAAATTGCACTACCCACATTGGCCCAGGTGTACATTTATGTGCACGGTGTCTCGTTGCAGCAAAAAAGAGATCTTGTCATTAACAAAAATTACTAACCATCAACTAATGCATTTATTTAAAGTTATAATCTGCTGTTGAAAATTATCTTAGTCGCTAATAAAGTAATGCTCCAAAATTAATTGACTTAGGCACGTAAAGAATTGCACAAGCAATTCATAATACCGTTTCTTTATTTTAAATAACTACTATTTTGATGTTTATGTGGAGATTGTAAGCAATATGCGACCTCTCTCTTAAATAGATACATATAAATTCAATACATAATGAAGAAATACCAAGACACGATATATGTACTTCTAGATCCAAAATATATACTTGAAAAGCTACGAGCCTTCCATTGCTGATGACACTCAATATTGGGGACCTCCAAGATCAGGACACGTGGCAAATGACGTGTCCTAAGACTGAGAAGAAAGGGCCCGCAGAGGCCGACCAGGCTGCCCCGCGTCCGACCTGCAAGCACAGGCTGGCCCTCCGCGAGGCCTCCTGCGAATCAGCCTCCTCGGCCGTTCAGCTCGCCTCGAGCCACTATAGGACCAGGACCCCTCGGCCTCCCCGCTCATCCCGAGCTTTCTGCCGAGGCCGTCTTCTTCGGCCCTCCGACCAACTCCACCGCTCACAGGCGTAACCGCCGCTCCGCGAATCTCGCCATGCGCGAATTCCCCACCAGCAACATCCCACGTTCCACGTCATCACGATCCCCATTAATGGGCGATCCGCTCTCTATGTGGGCGTGACGTCGGGAGCGTAACCGCCGGCGAGATTCTCGCGCCTGCTACTGAGTGCCGCCATCGCTATATAAACCCCCATTACAGAGGGGTCAAGTAAGCCATTCTTTACACTTACGCCGTTATTCTGCTCGGATCTTGTCACTGACTTGAGCGTCGGAAGGTCCTCGGTGGTACCAAACCATCCCGGAACTTCTTTGCAGGTGCACGGCGGCAGTCTCCTCATCCGACTTTGTCCTCTCAAAACCCATTGAGACCCACACGCAACGAATGACAATCAACCCAGTTCACCTCGAGATCAACGGAAGACAACATCTGACAAAGGCCCGAAAAAGAGCTCCATCAATTGGCGCCGTCTGTGAGAACTTAAATTCCACAATATACAAAGTTGACCTTCCTATCTCCTCTCCCATGGCAGACGACCATCATGGGGATCCCAGTACCAGCCGCTGCCTTCCGCTCACCGAAGGCGGGGATGAACCTCCACCCATGACCGTCATCAACGCCCTCGCAGGCCGGATAGATCGCCTGCAATCTCTCGTGGAGGCCCTTGTCCGCGTCCAAACGACCGCGTCCGGGCCCCAGATCGCTGCTCCGCCGCCTCCAGAAGACTTTGTCCCTGTTTGGACGGCCAACCACCATCATGCTGCATCCTCTCGCCACCGGTCCCTCGAACCGGTGCTCCCTGAGGCCCGCTGGGCGCCCTAAGGCTCCACGCCGAGATCCGCCGCCAGGGAGCCTCGCCCCGAGCCTCCTTGCGACCCTTACCCTCCTGAGGAAATGTCGGTCACCTCTCCTATCTACGAGCGTGGCCGACCCCACCATGGTCGGCGGGAACGCACAGAAGGGGTCCGTCCCAGCGACTCAAGAGCTACCCCATCCCGGAACCTGAGGCACCTTAGAGAGAAACCGGGGCCGCTCCCAGACGCAGTTGTCGGGACCCGGTTCTTGCTCACGGAGCAAAGTGCCACACAGAACAAAGTTCCACGCCAAGTGTCGTGTTAAGTGGGCGGGGACCATCTCTTGAGTCCGTGGGACCCACTGTAGAACAATGAGGACTCTTCGGAATACATTCCGAAAGGGGGCAGATCTGTACTATAAATGGAATGATACCACTCTTCAATACAGAGGCGCCTTTTAAGTGAACCGGCACTACAGGAGCTTGAGAACTCCGTAGTTAAGCGTGCTCGAGCCAGGGAAGTTCTAAGATGGGTGACCTCCTGAGAAGTGGCCCCTGGTCGGATCTGGTTCACCCCGAAGAACAAAACCGTGCAGTTTCGGTCAAAGCGGACAATACTCTCTGTATTGAGGGTGGGGCGTGACAGAATGGTATCAGAGCCGGTCCCTCAATAGTAGGTCTGTGGTTCGAGGACGAACCATTGTTCAAAGGTGGGGAGAATGTCGGGACCCGGATCTTGCTCACGGAGCAAAGTGCCTATAACACCCGAGCCCAATGCTGCTATTTTCAGTTACTGTTTGAGTATAATGTGGTACTCATTTCATTTAACTTGCTTATTTGTTGCTTACTGTAAAATTTACCCGACAAAGTCATTTCTACATATAACAAATTTTAGCATCTAAAATAAAATTAAAAATATCCATCTTGGCCTACTCGACACCCCTAGCCTCGTGGTAGCGTCCGTGCATCGAATTCTCGTCCCGTTCGGTGAAACGGGCGAGTTTGGACGGCTACGCGCGCGTACAGATGTCCGACTTGGGGGTATGCTTTTTAATCATAAAACACTCAATTTCAAAATATGGAACCCGCTTAAAATCCTATTATTTAAATTTCGAATTTTTGGACCCAACCCGGACGCGATTTGGAAATGTTTCATTTAACGCCAAAATCCCAAATTAATATAATATTTAAAACCATATAATATTTCTTTAACCATACAATCTTTACTGTTAATTTAATTTCCTAAAATCTTTTAATTAATCTTTTAAACCTCTGCAATCTTCCTGAGTCAATCAACGAGGGATTTAAACCTCATGGGCCCCACTTTCTTTAACTCTTTCTCTCTCCTTCTCCTACTATCTCTCTCTCTCTACTTTTTCTCTTTCTCTCTTATATATTCTCTCGTACTTCTCTTTATCATTCTTTCTCTTCTTGCTTCATGTCTCGTTTCTCATTTTTTTAACTGTTCTTTTGTTGCCGGAATTCCGTCGTGCCGGTGACGCTTCTCGACGTTCCTGCGAGGTATCCCGACCCGTGTGATTTCTTTGTTCGTCGTTTGGGTTCATTCCGTGAACTGTGCGCCCGTCGCGAGTTTTCCCCGCCGACGGTTAACGTTCCGTTTTCCCGATTCGCGACCCATCGAGGCAAGTTAATCTTGCTACATGCTATATAATTCATTTTATACCTATTTAAATAAATACCATACCTATAGTTTAAATCTAGTGCCTCATGTTTAATTTTATAACGTTTCGATATTCCGTTTGCATCCGTTTATATCATATTAAATCTAGATCATGAAAACTTATCTTGTGACATACTAGATTACATTATACTGCAACCATATCATTTAAAATATATATCGTCGTAATATTAATTATTATTATCTTTAATTAGTTTATAATATTCATTTTATAATGTTATACATTTGAAAATCTTATAGTTTACACATGAAACGTCGTTGGAAAATCGGATATGACAAATCTAAAATTTACTGTACACCTTATCTTATAAAATTCATTATAAATCATAGAAAAATCATTAGTATACGTTCTTTAGTTCGTTATGAAGCTAACTCAGAATACTATAACTCTATTAAATATTTACTTGCAAAATAAATTGTTTAAATAACGTAAAATGCAAATGAAAATGTCTCCAAACTGCTGTCCAGGGAAATTCCAGCAGCAAACTTTCAACTTCGAATATTCATAACTTTTTGTAGCGACAACCTGAGATCCTTATACTTATAAAACTGAAAATCTTATTGAATTATCTTTATTTTGGTATAAGACACGTCCCTTTTGGAGAACGTTTGTTATTTTTAAGCTATTTTACAAATTAGGGTGACGCTGAATTTCTGAACGGAACCTTCTTGTGCATGGTTAATCAATACCACTTTTATAGTTATTAATCGCTTTGAATATGATATCCATATTAATATTATTATATCAATATTTATATCACATATTGCTTAGTTGTACATCCCACATTACCATTTTATAGTTTTATAACTTTTCGGATACCCGTTTGCATCCATCGCATTTAAGATACATATAATTGCATCTATAGATCATATTACTACATAATAATGTGATATTAACACTCCATGTTTAATAAATTGCATCCTAATTAATATTGGAACTATAAATGTAACCCTAATCGATAACTGTGCATCCATGCTTGTTTATTGTTCTGATAGTACCCATGCTTGTTTATTTATACACATGTTTATGTTAGTTTGATTATGAGCACCCACATGACATCTTGTGCTTTCTGACATGACCTGTTACACTTCCTACTTAACATGACATGGTACCGTACACTCTTGACATGACATGACACCTTTATACATTACCTGGCTGTACCTGATGTACCATGGCTTTACCTGTTACCTGATCTTGTGTCTAATGCCAACAAACATAACATGTAGCCCTCATGGACCGTTCCTGTTGTCTATCCAGACAAACCTGCTTTTACCTGATCATGTGTTGGCATTAGTTCTTGACTACTGAATACCTGACTTGACATACATAACTTGGGGGTATGGGGAAATCAAAGGTGAAACCTGACTTGTAACTCGACAGTTCACTACCTGTTCTGGGTGTACACATTCTTGTTTTGTGCCTAGCAGCATGTCTCGGTTTCGGCCGAGAATATTGTGGTCGTGGTCCCGGGTATGTACGGGATACTATCGAGTGTACACATTCCTATTTTTTGCCTAGCGGCATGTCTCGGCTGCAGCCGAGAATATTGCGGCCGTGGTCCCGGGTATGTACGGGATACTATTGAGTTACATCGACGATTCATCAATTGATTTCAAAGACTTTAGAATAGAAAACCTGATAGAACAGTTTAGTTTACCCACTGCACGCTACCCTGTACTGGTATGATTCATATTATTGTTATTCTTGCTGTTTATATTACATTGCCTGCTACACTGTTCATATTATATTACTTGATGACATGACGCGCTGACGTCTGGGTTTTGCATGGCCCAGATTCCATACCGCTGTTGCAGTCTGAGCAGGAGTACTTCAGCCAGCAGGCTGAGCTGTGAGTTCAGTAGTAGTTAGTTTTATTTCCTGCATTTATTTCCTGATGTGAGCCCGCATTATGGGACACACTTTTCAGTTATTTGTATTGGATCATTTGCTTCCGCATTTATTTATTATTGACTCTTGTTATTCTGGATTATGGACGTGTTTTAGATAGTTTTATCTTGTTCTTGATATCTCTACAGCCGTAATGTGACTGTGGATGGATACTTCCTACCCACAGGTAGCATGGTTGGCTATGTCACGTGCCCAATCTAGCGTACTCTGGAAAGCGGGGCGTGACAGTGCTACGCCAAGTGTCGTGTTAAGTGGGCGGGGTCCACCTCTTGAATCCATGGAGGCCACCTCTTGAGTCCGTGGGACCCACTGTAGAACAATGGGGACTCTTCGGAATACATTCCGAAAGGGGGCAGATCTGTACTATAAATAGAATGATACCACTCTTCAATACAGAGACGCCTTTTAAGTGAACCGGCACTACAGGAGCTTGAGAACTCCGTAGTTAAGCGTGCTTGAGCTAGGGAAGTTCTGGGATGGGTGACCTCCTGGGAAGTGGCCCTTGGTCGGGTCTGATTCACCCCGAAAGACAAAACCGTGCAGTTTCGGTCAGAGCAGACAATACTCTCTGTATTGGGGGTGGGGCGTGATAGCAGTCCACCCGCAGCGGGGCCCGGGGATCCCGAGGCGCCGATCCCTCGAGGTACCACGGCCGGCTCGACGCCCTCGAGAAGAAGATCGAGGGCATGCGCCGAGAAGCTCACCTCTCGGGCGATGGGGCTAAGTACGCCTCGGACTCGCTCACGAAGCCATTCACCGAGGAACTGCTCACCGTGCGCGTTTCCTCACGTAATAAGCCCCTGAAGGTCTCTCTGTTCCACGGGAAAACCGACCCGAAAGACCACTTGGACGCTTTCACCGTAGGAATGAGCTTCCAAGATCACTCCGACGTCGCCCAATGCAGGGCCTTCCCGGCCGCCCTCATCCGCGCGGGTCTGGACTGGTTCCGGGGTCTCGAGCCCCGCTCAATTTCAACCTTCGACGAGCTGGACATCCAGTTCCTCGGCCATTTCGTGGGGAACCGTCGACAGAAACGCACGGTCGACTACCTCTTCACGGTTAAAAGCGGGGACAAGGAAACGTTCAAGGCCTATGTTCCCCTCCGACTGACGCGGCGGAGACGCGGTAAACGTCTTGCTTGAGATTCGGGGCAGATGCTATTTGGTTTTATCCGTCCACCTCTCTGGAGATGCCAAATTGATTTATGGCACCGTGTATCGGAGGTTTGGACGGATGCGGCCGATGTAGCAGACTTCGTCAGATTCCCCCTCGTTCGAGAGGTTTTTGATTGTGGGGACGCTCTTCCCTGCAGGCGCAAGCCCCTACAGTTAATTACGCTACCGCATCGCGGTAACAACTTTCTCCTTCTCCAGAATTTCACTTCGTGTCGTGGGTGTTTGTTTTGTTTGTGGTTGCCCGTGGATTGTATACGGAGACTATTTATTTCGTCGCCCGTAGGACGTGGATTAGTCCGAATCCGTATTTTCTTAGATTTAGGTTTTGGGTTTTGGTTTAAGGATACGTTAGCCATATTTGAGGCTAAGATCAACTTAAACGTTTGTTAAGAATACGTTAGTCTAATTTCCAGACTAAGATCAACTTAACGGGATCGTCTAGATCCATTTCCAGTTTAGGGACATGGTGGTCCATTGCATGCATGGCCGTTGGGACCCGTCACCTCTCTGACGTCGTTGAAGGATTACAACGATAGGTGTCAGAGGAGTTCAAAGATGTACCCTTGAACCAAAGTTGATTGGGGGTCTTATAGTCCAATTTGGGACTGAAGTCTGTTTGAAGGTTTAAGGACATGTTAGCCGTATTTGAGGCTAAAATCAACTTAAACAGGATCGTTAAGATCCGGCAAAAGAACATTTGGGGGCTCTATTGTTCCAGTTAACGGACGTGGTGGTCCATGTTCCAGTTTAGAGACGTGGTGGTCCATGTTCCAGTTTGGGGACGTGGTGGTCCATGTTCCAGTTTCGGGACGTGGTGGTCCATGTTCCAGTTTAGGGACGTGGTGGTCCATTGCATTTATGGCCGTCGGGACCCGTCACCTCTCTAACGCCGTTGAAAGATTACAACGATAGGTGTCAGAGGAGTTCAGAGATGTACCCTTAGACGAAGTGTAAATTGGTTTGAGAGAGCAGCCATGCTCAGTCAATTTAATTTGAGGACTTACGGCCATGACTGGGCTAAGTCCAGTTGAGAATATTCAACGTTTTATTTGCATTTGGCCTGTTAGGCCTTTACTAGGGCTCTGCCCCTATTTAATAATGCAGTGCATTTTCTCTGGCCTTTTAGGCCCAGAGCATTTTATTTTGGTCTGATAGACCTTTATTTGGGCCCTGCCCCTTTTTCACAATGCACTGCATTTTTTTATTAGGCCTGTTAGGCCTTTTTTAATTGGGCACTGCCCTTTAATAATGCGCTGCATTAATGAGTCTGACAGAGTGCCACGTGGCTTGTCAGGTGCTTTGCGCTAATTGAGGAGCGCAAGGCGCAAGTCCATGGGGAGGTGACAGGTGTCACGCTCAGGAGAGCGCAAGCGCAGTGCGCTGCGCCAGTGCGCTGCGCTGTTGCGCTGCTGACACGTGGCGCGCTCTGGTGAGTTGCGCCAATTCATGAGAGCAGTGCTCTGTTTTAGAAGCGCATAGCGCAGATCATCATGGGGCCGACACGTGGTGCTCTCTGGTGGCTTGCGCCAACCCGAGAGCGCAACAGTGTAGATTTTACAAGTGTAGGGCACTGTTTTATTATTTTGATGAATTTTAAATCAAAGAAAACAAATTTTCTTATTTTCAAAGAACCAGTGGTTCATCAAAAATTCAAGGCACTGTTATTATTTATTTGTTTATGAAGATCATTGATCTTGTTCTTAGATCAATGATCTATTCAGAAGAAATTCTTCTATTATAAAAGTTTTTACTTTTTTCTTGAATTCTTTTTCAAAATTCTTCAGAGTTGAAGTTCTTGATGGTTCTTGATGTTCATTCCCTTTTGAGTTGGGGTCTAAGGGTCTTTATATAGTGCCCATAGATTTGTTAAGTTTGTTAAAGAGATCATTCTCTGAGTGATTTGGGGAATTTTCCCCACCGTTGGATCTTTGATCCAAGAGCTTCTGTTTTACAGAAGACAATCTTCTTGTTTTAACAAGAACAAAAGGATCTTACTGAATTTTAATTCTGTTTGGCGCAAACGCACCTGCGCCTGACACGTGTCGCTCAGTGCAACTGCGCTGACACGTGTCGCGCAGCGCAGTGCGACCGCGCTAGCGCAACTGCGCTGCCATGTGGCGCGCAGCGCAGAGCGCAAGTCAGCTGAAGCGTTGCTTATTTAATTTTTTAATTTTCATTTTAATTTTTAGAACAGAGCCTTGCTCTGATTGGGGGAAACAGAAGCGTTGCTTCGTCTCCTGCCTTGGAATTTGAACAGAGCTATTGGGGTAAACAAATGCCCCCCACCGTTGCGCTTACGTGACCCCCAAATGTGAACGCGGCGGTGGCAGAATTCCAACCGTCGTGGAAACTCTTGGAAGTTGAAAGGGCATTTGATGCTTATAAATAGGACCTTTGATACTCAACAGATGATCATCATCTTTTAAGATTTTTACTTTCGAAACTTCAGAGCCTTACTCTTGCCCTCAAGAACTCCAAGAGTTAGAATTTCTTTAGAAAACACTTTTTAGGTAAAATTTTTAATTAAATTAAATTAATTTTCATTGACAGAGCCTTGCTCTCAATAGATCCCTGATCTAAAGAAAACCCATTTAGGGTTTCACTTAGCAGAGCTTTGCTCTAAGGGGGTCTAAAGAGAACTAAGGAGAACCCAGTTAGGGTTCCATTAATAGAGCTTTGCTCTCTAAAAGATTTTCCTTGTATTTTCTTATTTCATTAATGGAGCTTTGCTCCTTCCAAATCATACAAAAGAACTATTAGGAGTTTTTCATTGATCTTGGAGTTTAAAGATGGCATTTTATTCCTCGGTGCATTATATCGCTTTGCTTAATCAGTCTTTCTGATAATTTTGTTGATTCTCTTTCACAGAAACAATGGACGCCCACATGTACGACCTCGACGAGATTATCTCCTACGGGGACATCCGCCGACTTGGCCGTTCCCAAAATTGAGAATTTACTAATGCCGAGTGTGCCGAGATTATGAGTCGCTTTGACGCATACAACGGTCAACTACTTCCCCGACGTTCCTCCCTCCTGAAGTTTATCGTGGGAGCCCTCTGAGAAGCGCTTCCTCTATTCTGTTCCGGTGTGCCGCTTAGGGCGTTGGATGCCGCCGAGGATAAGGTGCACTCGGTGTACCTAATGAACTTAATCTCGAAGAGACGGCGAGACAATCTTGTCGATCTCCTGCACCGGGCCTTCTAACAGTCCGCCATACTCGCTGCTTATTGGAGGGAGGAGGACATCCGCGGGGACCCCGACGCTTGTGCTCGCGAAAGAAAGCACACTAGGATGGTTCGCCAGGCTTGGAAAATCTTAGATAAGGTTACTTTCGAGTTCCTTAATCCATGTCCTGGGTCCGAGGTCATACCGTTATAAACATTTCAATAATGTTGTCATTTATTTTTTTATGATTGTAAAAGCCCTTTGAAATATGAATGGAAAATTTTTATTTCAGCTTGTCTTATTTCTTATTCTGAGTCTTTGCACAGGCATGGATGGATGTATCTCGAATGCTTGATCAAATGCAAATCGAATGTCCTTTCTGTCGCTTCCTTCTTTCTTTTATTATTAGTATACTGCTTTAATAAATATGGTTGACAGGTGATAGAGCGAGCATCCTGTATTGGCTTCTTCAAAAGGCAGCGATAGCTTAGGCCGCAGGTTCAGATCTGCTGCCTAAGACTTTTCAACTTTATGAGCCGTGAGGGTCTCATAAAGACTTTTATCCCTACGGATCGAGATGATCTCATAGGTTTATTTTCTCCTTAGGAAACGTGAGGATTCCTAAGTGCGTTTTCTCATATAAATCGTAAGGATCTTATAAGAGAATTTTCCCTCTTACGAGTCGAGAGGACCCGTAAGCAGTTGTTTCCCTCCTTATCGAGATTCGAGTTTGGAGAGTGAGACCCGTGGATAGTATGCAAGAGGCCGTATTGGACCAACTTGCAGGATCCTAGTGCTTAGGGAACACGTTTTTTAATCCTTACTGCCTAAGGCTTTATCTTACGAGTCGAGTCGCATCGAGAAGTTCTCGCAAAGACATCAATTTCTTCACAAGTCGAGACGAATCGAGCATTTCTCGCAAGAATATTCTAACGTCACGGTTAACCTCTGCTCTTTACGACAGAAGTCCGTTAGGGTCTGTGGTACTTAGGGTTTTGGCCGTCGTACCATCGCATCAGCTGATATATTCCTCGATAGACAATCGTGCTGTTCGAGTAGCTCTGCGACTGCCGTGTCTCTGATCCCTTCGGGGGCTGGACGAGACGTCTTCAAGCAATCCTCCTTGGTAGTTTGACCGTCGGAAGAGCAAGCGTTAGGAATTTGCCATGCCACTTTTTACTTGAGGTTAAGCTCATTTTGGAGAGCCCCGATGAGTCATATCCACTCCGCGAGACGATCTCCGACGGTCTCCGACGGTCTTTCAGGTTTTATATGAGTTGCCGTCGAGACCTTGAAGTTAAGAATTTGGCCTTCGCTTCGTTTGCTTTTGTCACGTCCGAACCCTGCTGGAGGAAGAACGCTGGGGTGACATCTCGTCTGCTGTATCGAGACGAACGTCGCGGTTGTCTCTAGGTTGCTGGTGAACCGTCGAGATTTGGAACTAGGGATTTTGCCGTGGCTCCATTTGTTTAATGATGTTACGTCTGCTATGTCGAGACGAATGTCGAAGTGGTGACCATTCCGCACTGGTGTGAGACGATCTCCAGTTGTCTTTCAGGCTTTATATGACTCGCCGTTAAGACCTTGAAGCTAGGAATTTGGCCTTCGCTTCGTTTGCTTTTGTCACATCCGAACCCTGTTGGGGGAAGAACGCTGTCGTGACATCTCGTCTGCTGTATCGAGATGAATGTCGAGGTGGAGCTGGGATTTTGCCGTTACTCCGCTTGTTTGACCATGGGGTCTTTTGTTGACGCTGCATCTGCATCCTACTGGACTGCGAAGGAACGGCGTTGTTGACAGTGCGTCTGGTGTAACGAGACGAATGCTGAGATGGTCTCTAGGTTGTCTGTGAACTGTCGAGATTTATAACTAGGGACTATGCCGTGGCTCCGTTTGATGGTGTAGCATCTGTGTCCTGCTGGAATGAGGAGGTCCATCGTTGTTGGTCTCCAGGCGGTAGATGTGGCCATTGAGATTTGGAACTAGGGACTTTTCCATAGTTCTGTTTCGTTGCGACTCTGAGGTCGGTTTTTGACGTCAAGACCCTGAAGCTAGGGATCTTGCTTTTGTTCCGTTTGTTGACATTGTGTCTGCAATGTTGCGACAAATGTCGAGATTGTCTCTAGGTTGTCTATGAACTGTCGAGATTTGGCTTCGCTTTCTGGTGGAGCCTGTTGGGAAGGTATGGTTCCCTCTTTGTTTGTGCCCTTGGATTGTATACAGGGATCGATGTGATCTCACCTGTAGGGCAGAAGTTTCATTCATTTTTTCATATTATCATTTTATTTCCGTGATGCTCTATCATTTCAGTTTTTATATCGCGAAGGTCGCGATTGCCCAATCATTTCGGCTATTTTTCGCGGTGCCCAATCATTTCGGCTATTTAGTTTATTTTCACTCGCTGCTTTTTATTGCGAGTTGCCCAATCATTTCGGCTATTTTTGTATGCATACATTTTTACTTGCTGTTTTTTATTGCAAGTTGCCCCATCATTTCGGCTATTTTTGTACGCATGCGTGGCTTACTGGCTTTTCGCCGTAAACCTGAAATTAGACACCGATTTCGGCATCAGCACCGCTACAACTGGGATATTGCCATGAGCGAATCATCATTTGCCTCTGTCGATGTCGAACAAAGATGGCTTAGCAAACAGGGTTAGGATCCCATCGACTAAGGCTTTTGACTTCATGAGCCGTAAGGGTCTCATAAAGGTGTTTCTCCCTACGAGTCATGAGGATCTCGTAGGTGCTTTTTCTCCTTAGGAATCGTGAGAATTCCTAAGTGTATGTTCCTCTGTAAGTCATAAGGATCCTACAAGAGGGTTTTCTCCTTGTAAGTCGAGAGGACTTATAAGGGTTGTTCATCATGCGAACATATCCCCAGTCACGGATGGGACTTGGTTAGGGAAATGTTTATTCGTGCCCGTGGATTGTATACAAGGGTCAGTATTGATCCACTTGTAGGGCAATATCGAAGGTTGTGGGAGCTGCTTAAGAACAGGTTCAGGTCTCTGTAACTTAAGACTTTCAAATTTTATGAGCTGTGAGGATCCCATAAGAGAGTTCTCCTCACGGGTCGTGAGGATCTCGCAAGTGTAATTTCTCTTTGGGGATCGTGAGGATCCCTAAGTGTGTTGCTCCCTTGTGAGTCGTAAGGATCTCACGCGGGCGATTTCTCCTTACAAGGTCGAGAGGACCTTGTAAGTGTCCTTTAACGAGATTGCGCCCTTTCAGGTTTTCACAAACACTCGCCGGCAGTCCTGCTGTTTTTACTCACGGAGCCCTTTCGGGTTTTCATCCGTGCCCATTTTGCTTATGGACGTACCGTTTTTTTATTCTTTTTATTCTTTTTTCTAACGAGGTTGCGCCCTTTCGGGTTTTTCACAAGACTCGCCGGTAGCCCTGCTGTTTTTACTCACGGAGCCCTTTCGGGTTTTCATCCATGCCCATTCTGCTTATGGACGTACCGTTTTTTTTTATTTTTCATTTTTATTATATTTTTTTATTTTAGTCTTTATTCTTTTTTTTATTTCGTCCGCCTGAGGATGCTACGGTAGTAGTTTAAAGATGTTTCGGGTTTACAAGTTTTAGGACATTGCGGTCCATCATTAGTTTAAGGACGTTTCGGTCCGCCGTCGCCGTATTTGAGGCGAATCTCTAGTTTACTAAATTTTCGGTCTATAGGGCTTTCTCTATAACTGAGCATGATGCCCCCGTCGTATCTATTTTTCTCAGAGCGTGCGGTTGTGGCGGGCTCACCTTCCAGTTTTCGGAGATGACGAACTTGCCTTGTTGGTATTGGTCTTCGACCCAGTTTTTGAAGACATAACAGTTTTCGATCGGATGACCCAATACTTGGTGGTAAGGGCAATAATTAGAACTGTTGACATCATCCAGTTGTAGTTGGTGTTTCGGCTCCGGTAGAGTGATAAGCCTGTTATGCACTGCCACTTCGAAATGCCTCCTTGTTTCATCCTGATGAAATGAGTAAGGACGTTAGCCTCTCCTCGAGGGATATGCGTGGACGCATATTGTTTTGACGAACGACCGGTCTAGGGCCACTCGACTGTTGTTGAGTGTTGGCGACAAAGGTCATTTTCCCATTTCCTTTATCCTTTTTGCTCGATCCTTTGTTTGCGGGGCTGAGATTTTTTCTGAGTAGCGGGCGATTGCACGGCTGAATGTTCTCGCAACTCCTTAATTCTTTCATTTTTGAAATGGATTCCTTGAGGAGAGGGTTGAGGGAACTTCTTCATCAGAGTCGCTTCCAAAAGTGATAATTTGCGATCCCTTGGAGTCGGCTATGTGACAGTCGGCGGCGGCTCTTTTGTGCTCCTCTATCGCATTTTTCTGATGTCTACGAGCTTCATGCTTTGTTCTGTTGAAGTGTTGCTTTTGAGTGACATACCCTTGCCACCAACACTTAAAGGAGTCACAGTCTTCGGTAGGATGTATGATCTTCTGATGTTATAAGTAGAAGTTAGGATGCATCTCTATTCCACCGAGAGTATTTTCTTCAGAGGGTGGTAGCTTCATTCCTACTGATAGGGCTTTGGCAAACCTTTTCCTCGTCTTGAATTTGTTTTTATCCGCAGCGGATGACTTTTGATTTGACGGGAGTGCCTCGACTCTTTGGTCCAGTCATCGGTGTTTGGCTCCTTCCAGTATGGCCATCTCACGCTCTTGATTGGCTTTAACTTTCAAACGAATCTTATTCAGGAAAGCATCGATCAACTCGTCTGACGGCCGCGGAATTTCTGGTTCAGGGTCCGCCCTTGGTTTTTCGGCGCAAGGAGCCTCTTCATCATCCGCCAATGAGTGAAAGATCACATGACAACTCGCTACGTAGTCTTCGGATTCATCTGATGAGTCTTCTCCATCGTTTTCGTCCTCAACAAAAGAACAAGCTGCCCCCATCGTGTCCGTCTTCTTTGGAGTGTGCGGCTGTGGTGGGTTTACCTTCCAGTTTTCAGACAGCGCAAACTTGCCTTGTAGGTACTGATCCTCGATCCATCCCTTAAAGACGAAACAATCCTCGATCGGGTGACTTACCGTTTGGTGGTAAGGGCAATAATCGGGATTATTGAGATCGCCTGGCTGCAACGGACGTTTTGGACTCGGCAGATTGATGAGTCCGTTGCGCACTGCCAGCTCGAACAGTCTTCTTGTTTTATTCTGAATAAACGAGTAAGGACGTCCTAGTCTCTCCTTGAGGGATGGGCGTGGATGCGCGTTATTTTGGCGAACGACCGGCTTTGAGTTGCTCGGCTGTTGCTGAGCATTGGCAACGATAGTCGCTTTCCATCTTCCTTTCTCATTTCGAGAGTCTTGTTTTGGAGGAGACGGTCCATGGCCCATCTGGTCCATTTGGGCTAATTTGTCGATCAAGGCCTGGAAGGTGGTCGGCCTGAAGAACATCATGAATTGCGAGATGGTCGCTTGCGGATCGAGAGTGCCCACGAACATGCCTACCGCAGGTGCCTCTTCTATGCGTTGTTCGCTTTTTGACCATAGGTTCCGCCATCGTGCTGCGTATTGGACCCATGTTTCGCCTGGCATTTATCAGTGCTGTTATCGGGGTGCGTTCACTAGCACTCACGAATCTTTGTGTAAACAATAACTCCGTCTCCGCAAATGTTTTGACAGAGTAATTAGGTAGCTTCGAATACCATTCAAAGGCTGTTTCTGCTAAGCTGCCGACGAATTGGCGAAGCAACAATTTGTCATCGCCTCCAGTATTGCTGCATAAGGCCCTGAACTGAGCTACGTGCTGATGTGGATTCCCTGTCCCTTTATATACGTGGAACTTAGCGATCGTATATCCCGGCGGGTAACTGATTTGGTCATACCAGCCAGGATAGGGTCGTCCAGTTCTAACAGTTTGCCCAGCCGTTCACTCGCCTGATGAGCTCATATTTGCTGAGCTATATAGTCATCCAGCGCAGCCTTGGAAATGGTCTCATTTTTGGCTGCTGAAAGAGCCGGCGGATGATTAAATGTCTCCCTTTTATCGACTTCAACAATGATTGGAGGGTCATTAGCTAGAGGGTCCGCTGTAACATCATCCCTACCATACCTTGGAAGAGGAGCGCCATCTGTTTTATGTTAGCTGCTTGCTCTTCGGCTTCTTTGTCCTTCTTTTCGAGGACTCTGCATAGATAGTCAGCGTCAGTTTCTTGTTCGTGACGCTGTTCTGATGATGCCTCCGAGCTCTCTTTCGGCCCGGTAAGCGCAGCCATTGCAATCATCATTTCCTGAAGCTTCTGTTGCTGCTCCTGGGCTTTTGTCACGGATCGGGTGAGCGGCCGGTGACCCGTCGAAGCCCGGCTTTCCTCCTTTCCGGAAGCTATATAAACCATGTGCGCTATCATGCCCCCAGACTTGGGGCATCTGTGTTTAGCGCTTTTACGGTTCGCCATATTCACAGGGGCTTTTTGCGGCCTCCTTTTTCTTTTGAGCGATTGAAGTTGAGGGAGCTGTTGTAGTGGGCACCCAAGTAGCTGTTGCTTTTTGTGGCTTGATAGTACGGTCCTCTTCCCGCTGAACTTTCAACTTTTTCTGTTTATGGAGATAGTTTTCATCAATCACCGACTCTTAGACTTGTCGCCAGACTTTGTAAATTTTAGAGGACAACCGTTGAGGGGGCTGCTCTAGCTTTTTCTCTGGAGCATTCTCCACAGGTGAAGGAGTTCGTTTCAAAACCGCAGTAGAAGAGTTTCTGCGCACCGTGTTGAGCAATTCAAAGCTGTTCCTGGTTAGAACAGCAGCATCGATCCCCACCGTTGGAGCTGGCGGAGTTATCCCAAAGGGGGAGTTGCCCCCAGCCTTCCTTACTCGGCGCCAGTGGCGACGTCGAGCGTGTCGTGCGGATGGAGTTGTTCTAACCGTAGGGGTGACCTCCTCATGCCCCCTGTGTTGGTCAGAATCTGCTGGTATCAGCCTTTTAAAGACCGACGTCCGTTGAATGGGGACGGCCAACCTGTCAAAAGCAGACTTCCGAGCAGGGGAAGCAACCTTGGTGATCTCGCCTGAAACTAGAGTAGGGATAGCTATCCGCTTCGGGATAACATCTTCTGGTATTGCTGGCTTTTTCATGGACCCGTTGGAGCTCTGACCTAGCCTGTTAAAAACTGAGGCAATGGAGTTGGGCGACCCGTTGAGAGGGACCGCGACAGTGGTAAGTCGACCAAAGACCGACTTCTTTAGGGCTTCTTGCAATGCCATTGGGGCATTGAAGCTCATCGGTGGGAGCATGGTCCCGAAGAATAGTCCAGTGGTGGCTTGAGTTACTTTCTCCACTGGCATCTTGAAAAGGGAGGCCGTTTGGGGCCCATAAGTCACTCCTTCCGCAAGGACGGAGCGAGAGTTGCAGTTGCAGGCAGTGCAGTTTGAAGCCATTAATCTTCTATTTTCTGCACGGAGCAAGACACCAAATCTTAGTACCTCGAATTCACAGGCAACCACAGCAAACCGCGATTTGTTCGCGAACACGACACACGAAGTATGGAGTGGAAAGAGGAAAAGGTCCCACTGGGCGTGCCAGAATCTGTTCCCCTCCGAATGACGCGGCGGAGAAGCGGTAAACGTCTTGCCAGAGATTCGGGGGATATGCTATTTGGTTTTATCCGTCCACCTCTCCGGAGATGCTAAGTTGATTTATGGCACCGTGTATTGGAGGTTTGGACGGATGCGGCCGATGTAGTAGACTTCGTCAGATTTCCCCTCGTTCGAGGGGTTTTTGATTATGGGGACGCTCTTCCCTGCAGGCGCAAGCCCCTGCAGTTAATTACGCTACCGCATCGCGGTAACAACTTTCTCCTTCTCCAGAATTTCACTTCGTATCGTGGGTGTTTGTTTTGTTTGTGGTTGCCCATGGATTGTATACGGAGACTATTTATTTCGTCGCCCGTAGGACGTGGATTAGTCCAAATCCGTATTTTCTTAGATTTGGGTTTTGGGTTTTGGTTTAAGGATACGTTAGTCATATTTGAGGCTAAAATCAACTTAAACATTTGTTAAGGATACGTTAGTCTAATTTCCAGACTAAGATCAACATAACGGGATCGTCTAGATCCATTTCCAGTTTAGGGACATGGTGGTCCATTGCATGCATGGCCGTCGGGACCCGCCACCTCTCTAACGTCGTTGAAGGATTACAACGATATGTGTCAGAGGAGTTCAGAGATGTACCCTTGAACCAAAGTTGATTGGGGGTCTTATAGTCCAATTTGGGACTGAAGTCTGTTTGAAGGTTTAAGGACACGTTACTGTATTTGAGGCTAAAATCAACTTAAACAGGATCGTTTAGATCTGGCAAAAGAGCATTTAGGGGCTCTATTGTTCCAGTTTAAGGACATGGTGGTCCATGTTCCAGTTTAGAGACGTGGTGGTCCATGTTCCAGTTTAGGGACATGGTGGTCCATGTTCCAGTTTAGGGAGGTGATGGTCCATGTTCTAGTTTGGGGACGTGGTGGTCCATGTTCCAGTTTGGGGACGTGGTGGTCCATTGCATTTATGGCCGTCGGGACCCGTCACCTCTCCGACGTCGTTGAAGGATTACAACGATAGGTGTCAGAGGAGTTCAGAGATGTATCCTTCAACCAAGTGTAAATTGGTTTGAGAGAGCAGCCATGCTCAGTCAATTTAATTTGAGGACTTACGGCCATGATTGGGCTAAGTCCAGTTGAGAATATTCAACGTTTTATTTGCATTTGGTCTGTTAGGCCTTTACTAGGGCTCTGCCCCTGTTTAATAATGCAGTGCATTTTCTATGGCCTTTTAGGCCCAGAGCATTTTATTTTGGTCTGATAGACCTTTATTTGGGCCCTGCCCTTTTTTCATAATGCACTGCATTTTTTTATTAGGCCTGTTAGGCCTTTTCTAATTGGGCTCTGCCCTTTAATAATGCGTCGCATTAATGAGTCTGACAGAGTGCGACGTGGCTTGTCAGGCGCTTTGCGCTAATTGAGGAGCGCAAGGCGCAAGTCCATGGGGAGGTGACATGTGTCACGCTCAGGAGAGCGCAAGCGCAGTGCGCTGCGCCAGGGCGCTGCGCTGTTGCGCTGCTGACACGTGGCGCGCTCTGGTGAGTTGCACCAATTCATGAGAGCAGTGCTCTGTTTTAGAAGCGCATAGCGCAGATCATCATGGGGCTGACACGTGGCGCTCTCTGGTGGCTTGCGCCAACCCGAGAGCGCAACAGTGTAGATTTTGCAAGTGCAGGGCACTGTTTTATTATTTTGATGAATTTTAGATCAAAGAAAATAAATATTCTTGTTTTCAAAGAACCAGTGGTTCATCAAAAAGTGTAAGGCACCGTTATTTTTTTTTTATGAAGATCATTGATCTTGTTCTTAGATCAATGATCTATTCAGAAGAAATTATTCTATTATAAAGGTTTTTACCTTTTTCTTGAATTCTTTTTCAAAATTCTTCAGAGTTGAAGTTCTTGATGATTCTTGATGTCCATTCTCTTTTGAGTTGGGGTCTAGGGGTCTTTATATAGTGCCCATAGATTTGTTAAGTTTGTTAAAGAGATCATTCTCTGAGTGATTTGGGGAATTTTCCCCACCGTTGGATCTTTGATCCAAGGGCTTCTGTTTTACAAAAGACAATCTTCTTGTTTTAACAAGAACAGAAGGATCTTATAGAATTTTAATTCTGTTTGGTGCAAACGCACCTGCGCCTGACACGTGTCGCGCAGCGCGACCGCGCTAGAGCAACTGCGCTGCCACGTGGCGCGCAGCGCAGAGCACAAGTCAGCTGAAGCATTGCTTCTTTAATTTTTTAATTTTCATTTTAATTTTCAGAACAGAGCCTTGCTCTGATTGGGGGAAACAGAAGCGTTGCTTCATCTCCTGCCTTAGAATTTGAACAGAGCTTTGCTCTGATTGGGGTAACAAGCCTACATAACCCGCTTCTACAACGCCCTCCTCGAGGTGCCCGAGCACCGGGACGAGACCGTCATAACGGTGCTCAGATCTGGTTTGAGGCACAAAGAATTGTTGTGTTCCTTCATGCTGGCTCAACCTAAGACCATGGCCAAAGTCAAGGCGTGGACCGAGCGCGAGGTCCAGCTGGAATCCGAATTGAATGCCAACCTTCCCCGGGCGGATCGGCCTGACCAGAAGAAAAGGACTCGGGAGGACAGGACGGAGCGTCAGCAGCCCTACCACCCGAAGTTCCAAGAGTATACCCCCCTCAACGTCTCCCTCGCGGTGTTGCTGGAGGAGGCCCGGAATGAGGGGTTCTTCAAGTTCCCCCCGGTCCCACGTCAGGCCGCTAAGTGAACCCGGGGCCCCTACTGCGCTTTCCACCGGGTACTGGGCTACGCCACGGAGGACTGCAAACAATTGAGGGACTATGTCGAGGAGCTCATCCGGTCTGGGCACCTCGCCACCTACCTAAGGGACAAACGACAGGCCGACCGCGAGCAAGAGCAGCCTCGCCCTCCCACCGACCTGACCATCGACCAGATCATGCTTGTTTCAGCAGACAGCCGACCCGGGGCTCAGGGAGTCCTATGCCCTATGCTAACCACGGGGGCCGACAGCCCTTCAGGGAGCTCGGCGCAAGCCGACCAAGTTGTCCTTTAACCTGTACCTATCCTTTTTTCTTTCTTCTTTTTCTAAAAGCAATGTAAATTCTTCCTAGGATCTACTATTGACTAAATAAAGATCAATGGAACATTGCGAAAAAGAAAGGAAATCTTTGTTCATTCGAAGGGTATTATGGGCTACTCAGCCATACATGCAAAAAAAAAAGGGTTACAATAGCGGGGGTAAGGGGTGCACCGAGCACTGCTCGTGGTAATCGGCGAAGATCTCCGCCAACCGGGGCCGCGCGAGTTCCAGTCTCTGTTCCCGGTTCCCCCCACGGGCGTCAACCCCGAGCCTTAGCTCGTAGCATTCCCGGACGAGCGCTTCCGAGCGTGCCAGTCGGTTTGCGGAGATCAAGCCGAAGCGCCTCAAGGACCGCAGCTTGTCCACGGCCTCGTCGAAGAGCTGCTCTGACAGGGGGTTGTAAAGCCCCGGCGATGCCCTCCAGATGGAGTACATCAATAGTTGCAGCAGGGAAGAGCACCTAGGGAGCAGCCGATCGAAGTGCTCCTCAATGCGAGCAACCACCAACTGCACCGTGTCCTCGGTGCGGTCGCGGTCATAGAGATACACATCTGCAGAACTGATGATTTCGGCGATAGTGAATGGGAAATCCTCCATTTTTGATGGCCTATCTGTGAAGGGGGAAGAACCAGTGCCCCTTATATAGCCCGCTGTGTAGCCCAACGGCCGCCACGCGGCGTCCATCGAACGTCGTCCGGTCGAAACGAAGCGACGTGCCACGTGGCGTCCATCGAACATTACTCGGTGGAAACGAAATGACGCGTCCCTGTCGCTTCGCCTCCCCCGGCATTCAATGCACTAGATGCACGCGTCGTTGCCCCGACCGTTCCCATTCCCCGCACCTACAGCCGAACGACCGGGCTGCGCCTCGTCAAAGATTCAACTTAGCAGCCGCCCCGCTCAAACATCCCCGGCCGGCAGCTCCCCTGCCACAACGCCGGGGATCCAAAAAGCTCTCCCAAAGGCAGTCGAGGTCAGAGGTTCCCTCACTCGGCTACCCCCGCGGGCAGCTTCCCTGCTACAACGCCGGGGATCAAAAAAGCCCTCCCAGAGGCAGTCGAGGCCCGAGGTTCCCTCGGCTATCCCCCGCGGGCAGCTTCCCTGCCACAACGCCGGGGATCAGAAAAGCCCTCCCAGAGGCAGTCGAGGCCCGAGGTTCCCTCGCTCGGCTATTCCCTATGGGCAGCTACCCTGCGACAACGCCGGGGATCATAAAAAGCCCTCCCAGAGGCAGTCGAGGCCAGAGGCTCCCTCCCTCGGCTATCTTTCAGGATAAAAGCCCCAGCCAAGAGGCACCGGGCAGTAACCCTGCCCGGCCAAAGGTCCTTGGTGGGCTTCCTACAGCCTTATAGCCTTTCTCGCCCCAAGGGCCAAAGTCCTCCCAGAGGCAGTCGGGTCCTTGCCCGGCTATCCCCGGCTGGTAGCTTCCTACTACAACCGACAGGGATCAAAGTCCTCGCCAAGAGGCACTGGGCAGTAACCCTGCTCGGTCCCCGTCCTGAAGGATCAAAAAGCCCCCCAGAGGCAGTCGAGGCTATATGTTCCCTCGCTCGGCTATCCCTCGCGGGCAGCTTCCCTGCCGCAACGCCGGAGATCAAAAAGCCCTCATACAGAGGAACCCGAGCAGCTACCCTGATCGGTCAAACATCGGCTCCTACCCTCTACGCCGGGAATAAGAGCCCTCACAAGGAGCATCGGAGCGGCTACCCCGCTCAACCCCCTAAGGCTGGTAGTCGCCTACACACAACTAATGAACCAAGCCTCCCTAATAGACGACCGAGCAGCTACCCTGCTCGGCCACCCCCGGCGGATAACTCCTCCTAACGCTGCAACAGATGCATGAAGCCTTAGCAGGAGATGTCGGCGCAGCTACCCTGCCCGGTCACCTACACATGACGACCGATACTCTATAACAAACAGAGGTCCGGTCTGCCCAAACCTAAACGATCTCTCCCTCGACCTCGGGGCCCAAAGAGATACCTCCTCGGAGAAGCTCGTTGGCAAACAACGGCAGTCAGCTCGACGGACGATCGTTGAACAGAGGGCCAACCTGACATGAAAGCACAACGGCGCAAGTAAAAATATCCCAAGCGAGTATTCCTCACAAACAAATGCCAGAAAGAAAAATTTATCACAGCTGAAGAAGAAAAACTTTTTTACTACTGCGAAAGATAAGTTTTTTACAGAAGGTATTTTCTGGCTCCTCAGCCTTACAAAAATTCAAAAGAAAAACAAAATGAAAATAGGGGAGCGGAGGCTCTACACCTCGGGCCCGAGCATGACCTCGAGCCCGAGCATGACCTCGAGGTCCTCAATCTCCACCACTGGGGGCGCCGGGTCCTCGGCCCCCACCTCGCCGGGAACCTCTCCCCCTTGCTCGTCGGCGCCAATGAGGGGGAACTCGGCCCAGAGGTACGCATCGTCGAATTCCGGCATCTTGGACTTCACAGCTGTTCCCCTCCGAACAGCGGCTGAGACGTGGGACGTCTTGCCTGAGATTCGGGGCAGATGCTAATTGGTACTATCCGTCTACCTCTCCGAAGATGCCAAGTTGATTTATGGCACCATGTATCGAAGGTTTAAACGGATGCGTCCGATGTAGCAGACTTCGTCAGATTCCCCCTCGCTTGAGGGGTTTTTTGATTGTGGGGACGCTCTTCCCTGCAGGCACAAGCCTTTGCAGTTAATTACGCTACCGCATTGCGGTAACAACTTTCTCCTTCTCCAGATGATCACTTCGTGTCGTGGGTGTTTGTTTTGTGTTCGGTTGCCCGTGGATTGTATACGGAGACTGAGTTATGTCGTCGCCCGTAGGATGTGGATTAGTCCAAATCCGTATTTTCTTAGATTTGGGTTTGGGGTTTTGGTTTGAGGATACGTTAGCCATATTTGAGGCTAAGATCAACTCAAACGTTTATTAAGGATTCGTTAGTCCAATTTGAGACTAAGATCAACTTAACGTGATCGTTTAGATCCGACAAAAGAGCAATTGGCTCCATTGTTCCAGTTTAGGGACATAGGGGTCCATTACATGTATGGCCGTCGGGACCCATCACCTCTCTGACGACGTTGAAGGATTACAACGATAGATGTCAGAGGAGTTCAGAGATGTACCCTTGAGCCAGAGTTGATTAGGGGATTTATAGTCCGATTTGGGACTAGAGTCTGTTTGAAAGTTTAAGGATACGTTAGCCATTTTTGAGGCTAAGATCAACTTAAACGGGATCGTTTAGATCCGACAAAAAAGCATTTGGGGGGCTCTATTGTTCCAGTTTAGGGACATAGTGGTCCGTTGACAGTTTAGAGACATGATGGTCTATTTCTAGTTTAGGGACATAGTGGTCCATTGACAGTTTAGGGACATGATGGTCCATTTCCAGTTTAGGGACATGATGGTCCATGTTCCAGTTTAGGGACATTGCGGTCCATTATTCCCGTTTTGGGGACAAATGTTAGTTTAAGGACGCATTAGTCCATGAGTTTAAGGACCCCACAGTCCGTATTAATATATGGTTGTCGGGACCCGTCACCTCTCTGAAAACGTTGAAGGATTCCAACGACAAATATCAGAGGAGTTCAGAGATGTACCCTTGAACCAATGAGTTGGTTGAAAGAGCAGATGTTCTCAGTTCAAGATGATTTGAGGACTTATGGCCAGTTTGGGCTAAGTCCAATTATGTTTGAAATATTGGCCCTTTGTTGGCTCATTGAAGGAGAGGCTTTGCCTCTAGAAACTTAGCCAATTGGGCTAAAACTAGTGTTAAACACTAAAGACCAACAGTGTTGAACACTGGAATTAAGATTAGCAAGTTAGTGTTTAACACTAAAAGATAATCAGCGTTAAACACTAGCAACGAGGCTTTCAAATTAGTGTTAAACACTAAAGCAAATCAGTGTTAAACACTGGTAGCATAGATTTCAAATTAGTGTTAAACACTAAAGCAAATCAGTGTTAAACACTGGGAACAGAGTTTTCACATTAGTGTTAATCACTAAGAAAATCAGTGTTAAACACTGCAAATATAGTTTTCCAAATTAGTGTTAAACACTAAGAAAATCAGTGTTAAACACTGCAGATAGAGTTTTCCAATTAGTGTTAAACACTAAGGATGAAGGGGTCACGTGCGGACACGTGAGAGCGCCCTGATTTCCCTTATTTTATTCTGCAGGTAAGTGTTTAACACTTTTAATTTCCTGGCCGTCACGTGTGGGCACGTGATAGGCATTCATTCATTCGATATTAAAGGGATTCGTTAGGGGTCACGTGGGGACACGTGAGGGCGCCCTAAACGTGGAGCCAGATCTCCTTTTGGTTTATCCTCAAATCTGCGAATAAGTGTTAAACACTTTTATTTTTATTTTAGAGCACCACGTGTTGGCACGTGATGGGGATCTGTGCGCCAATTGTTAAAGCATTTGCTGAGGGGTCACGTGATAACACGTGAGAGCGCCCAAAGCTTTCATTTCCTTTGCTTTTTCTTTCTGCGTTTTGGGAGTCACGTGGGAGCACGTGATGGCATCAAAAAGTGGGGCCAGATCCACTTTATTTTGTTTTGCAAACAAGTGTTAAACACTTTTAATTTTCATAGCCATCACGTGTGGGCACGTGATTTATAATCATGCCCTGATTTATTAGAACATTTATTAGGGGTCACGTGGTAACACGTGAGAGCGCCCAAAATTGTTTCTGCCTTTACTTTTGTTCCATATATAATGAGGGTCACGTGGGAACACGTGAGGCATTGCCTCAAAGCTTTCCTCTTCTCATTTTTGGGGGATCTGTTCAGGGGTCACGTAGGGCACGTGACCTTAGTCTTTTCATGCGCAGAGATCTTTTAAGTCTCCGTATCTTTAAGAATTAAATTCTTATTTAGGGTAAAACCCTAATTTTTGTTTTGGAGGAATTAAATTCCTATTGTGAAAGAATTAAATTCTTATTTAGGGTAAAACCCTAATTTTATCCCAAAGGAATTAAATTCCTATAATTTTGTGACCATTGAATTCTCAAAACTTAATTCCTCTTCTATGTTTTGGATCTGTATGGCAGGATCTCAACCCAATGAGAATTAAATTCTCAATTCATGGGGAGATGTGCACTTTGCAGATCCTCCACCAGAGAAAGAACTAAGTTCTTTTCTTTATATAAGAGTTAAACCTTTTTTGAGAATTAAATTCTCTTTTTAAGCCTCTCTTTTCTTACCTAGGATTTTTCTTTTGCAGAGAATTAAATTCTCCTCTCTCTGTTTCTTCTCTCCCCAAAAAGTAGATCCCTTCTCTTCTCTTCTTGGCTCCTATTTATAGGAGAATGAAAAGAATCAATTTGTTTAGCAAATCTCTCATTGAAAGATTTGATTTGATTGTTGAGAGATTTGATTTATATTTATCATTAATTCTGGGCCTTTAGATCATTCAATGAATTTTATTCACCGTGGATTTTAAATCCAAAAGATATTCTATTTGTTATCTCGGTTAGATTTAGGGGGAATCTTTCCTTATTTAAGATTTTTCCATAAATTGGTGATTTTTAATCACCCTTGGATCTTTAATCCAACGGTCCCCATAATCCTTTTCCATTTGGAAAGATTTGGAAGCTTTTAGAATTTAATTCTATTAACTGTAAGGCTTTCGAAGCCAGTCACGTGCTGACACGTGACCCTTGGTCACGTGTGAGCACGTGACCCCCAAATTGGTTCCTTTAACAGCCGCTTGTTTATATTGCTGTTTTAACCATCACGTGTCAACACGTGATATCTCGTTGAGGTAATTTCTGACTTTTAGAATTAAATTCTATTCATTATTTTAGAGGCTTTAAAAGCCCATCACGTGTCTGCACGTGACCCATGGTCACGTGTGAGCACGTGATGCCCCATTGGGGTCTTTTCCGAGTTTTTATTATATCTTTTAGCTCCTCCAGCAGGTTCTTAAAAGTCCATCACGTGTGGACACGTAATTCCCCATAACTTTTGATCCCGGATGAATTACGAGGCCCATAATATATCAAATCGAAGGGTTTTTCGAGCTGCTTTTGATACCATCAGAATTTATCTATTTCTCATTCGGGAGTTTGTCAAAAAACAGCCCGAAAGATACTGGTTCGTATTTCCTTAAGCATATCGCTGCCATTTGATACCTTGGACTCTTTGCGCAGAAATTTTTGGCGGGAACAACAGCATCAAGGGCGTCGTACCAGATGCAGGTCGTGGCCACGGCCAGGTCGTCGTAAAAATCCCTCGACCTCTTATAGCTCGCCACGGTCTTCGATCCAGCCGACTTGAAGGCCTCGGCCGATGCCCCCAGCTCCTTCCGGAGGGTCTTCACCATCTTCTTTAGGTTGCCGGCGAGCACCTGGGAGTCACTGAACTTGCCCTCGGAGATCGCGGCAGCCTCGCGATGCCGGGCGGCCTCCCTTTTCCCGGCTGCCACCTCGCCCTCCAGGGCGGCGATCCTCGCCGACATCGTCTCCTGCTCCCGCCTGGAGCATTCTTGCAACGCGGCGAGCTGGCCCGCGGCCTCCACCGCCGGGTCTACCACCTCGGTCTCCATGCGGAGGGTGAGGGCCACGTGCTGGAGAGTCTGGGAAGGAGCAAAAAGAAGAAGGATCAGAAACATGAAGGAACACACTAAGTCTCACCGCGCAATGGGGGCTTACCTGCACGGCTTCTTGGGCGATCGACGCCAGCTGAGCTTTGAGGGTCCCTCCAAGAACCTGACCCCCGGCCGAGGTCTCTATCTCGTGGAGGAGGTTGTCCGTGACTGACAGCTCGGATGGCACCGCGAACCGTCGCCCCCTTCCTCCACCACGGTCGGTAAGGACCGGCCTCCGGAAGGTCTCCGGGAACTCCTCTTGAGCGGCTCCGAGGGGGAGCCGATCTCCTCTTCCGAAGCCGTGTCCTCCACAATCAGGGCCTGCTTCCGACCCGACGCTCTGCTGGGGCCCGGGGCAGGATCCACCGCCGAACGTCCCCGGGGAACCGTCGTCGGGGCAGGGGGAGCAGGGGGAGGCTGCACCTGGGAAGAGCTGGCACCCCCAGCCCTAGCAGGCTGCCTCGGTTGGTGCATAGCATCTCGGAAAGTGCCGAAGTCCATGGATCCTACACAAAACAAACGCCCAACTTATCAGCAACACGAGTTAAGCATAAACCCAAAAAGCAAGCCTAACTTACCGATGAACCCGGTGGGGCTAAGCCCGGCCCAGCTCAAGACCCACTCGGACAGCAGCACGTCATGTCTGGGGATGGGCTCCCACGACGCCACTCTCACCGCGGCTGGGTCATTGGGCAGGTTCCCCGGCAAACACTTCTCTCTCGACCATTTGGTGGGCACCGGCCAGTCCTCGCCCTTGGGAGGGGAAACGAAGAAAAATTTCTTTTTCCAATCATGGATGGAGGAGGGCAAGGCTATGACCCCGGTCCCGGCAGCGACCCCGGGCCGCTTCTTAAAAGTAAAGTAAACCCACCTTGGGTCACCCGCTCGGCCGCCGGGGTGACTTTTGAAAATAAGGGAGGAATCGAGAAGGGAAAGACTGAAAGGAACCGCCTGCAGCCTCAGGCGGAACAGGAACCCAAGGAGGAGCCTCCATGCGTTTGGTACTAGCTGGCCAGGGGCCAAATCGAAGAAATTCAGAGCGGTGATGACCTCGGGAGAGAAGGGCAGGCGCATTCCACCCCAAAAAACTTCCAAATACAGGGCAATCTCCCTACCCCGTACCTAGTCTTCCCTTTCACCCTCCTCGGCCAGACGGAGCGTGTAGCCCGGGAGAATGTGGAAGCGAGCTCGAGCGTTAGCGAGCTCGTCCTCATGCCTCACCCAGCACGAGGTGCTGGGGGCTACATCTACCGCCTCCTCCCTGGAGGCGGTCCCGCCTCACGGCCCCGGGGAGAGGGTCCAGCCCCTGCTCCCCGAGAGGACTCGGACACGTCTAAAGAAACCCTAACATCTACTCCTACAACGTATACTGATTCTACATGGGAAGACATCTAACCTGGGAAAGAAATCCTTCAAAAGTTGGGAACAAGAGAGGGAGGATGAACGCCGAGCAGCTGGGGCTTGAGAATGAGGAAATATGAGAGAGTAAGGGCCCTAGGGCGGGCCCCACCTGTATTTATTACCACACGCGACCTCATCCAACGACGCCCGTCGTCTCCCGCCGAAACGGCTCCTTGTGCCCAGCGGATCAGATCATTCTACGTGGCAGCCCAACGATTAACTGCGTCCTATCAGACGCCGCAGGCTTGCACCCGTCACATCAGCCGGTCGGCGCTCGACACGTGGACCGTCGCTTCGACTGCAGAGTGCACGAACCAGCACACCCTCCTTAAATGCAAAGATCTTACATCGATTCGCTAGTGGAAAAGACAACCGACTGCTCGCGGACTCATCCCGGCACAACCTTGAGGAGGATCTCACCTCGGGGGAGGGCCGGCAGTCCACTCCTGACCTGACCCGCTAAATGGTCGGGGCAGGAGTGGGGGGCTAATGATGACACTCAATATCGGGGACTTCCAAGATCAGGACACGTGGCAGATGACGTGTCCCAAGACTGAGAAGAAAGGGCCCGCAGAGGCCGACCAGGCTGCCCCGCGCCCGACCTGCAAGCACAGGCTGGCCCTCCGCGAGGCCTCCTGCGAATCAGCCTCCTCGGCCGTTTAGCTCGCCCCGAGCCACTATAGGACGAGGACCCCTCGGCCTCCCCGCTCATCCCGATCTCCCTGCCGAGGCCGTCTTCTTCGGCCCTCAGACCAACTCCACCGCTCACATGCGTAACCGCCGCTCCGCGAATCTCGCCATGATCGGATTCCCTGCCAGCAACATCCCACGTTCCACGCCATCACGATCCCAATTAATGGGCGATCCGCTCTTGATTGGAATTGTTTTCCAATTGTGTATGTTTTTAGAAAATTGTATTTAGAAATCACAACCAAAAATATTTTGACCGCAATCAATTACGGTGTCAGATGTAGTGCGTTAGTAAGTGCGGATCGTCCATAGGGAAAGTGAGATCCGTTCAATTTCCAAATTAGATGAGTTGAAAATTTAAGGAAAAAAAAGAAAACAATTCATGATTTGTAATTGAAGATCAAGAATTAGAAAAATCTAGATCTAAAAGAAACATTAAAAACAAGAATTGAGATGTGTGATAATTTCCAACCAACAATCAAGATTAGAAGTATAGCTCGTAGGAGTAGATCGGATCTATGGATGTGATGAGATCTAATGATTACTCATTCTTATCTATTAACAAATTGATACTAGATCGATGAGAATTTACCGAGGTTTAAGGTTCTTGCGGAGAATTTAGGGATTCCACAACTCATCCTTTGTCCTTTCGATGAATCTCATTCAAATTCTAGATTCTAGTTAATCAAATGATCAATAGTTGTTCCCTAACTTCGAGTGAACACAATCAAGAAAGCATGATCTCGAAACTAGGTCATTAATCATTTGATTCACTAGAATTTACAAACATTATAGGATTTAAGAATTGTAAAAGTGTCTAAATCATCATCTTCTATCGATCGTCACAACTCCTACACGAGCGGAGTTTTACTCAAACATCATGATCACAAACACAATCACAAATTGAGAACTAATCATAATACTTGAATTAAAAGATAAGCAAGATATAGAAATTTCACCTTTATTTATCGACAAATTTCGTTACAACTCTCTTGAATTTACAAAAGGAAGGAACTAGATCGTCGATTTCGGCTTCGCTCGGCTCCTTGAGTCGCGGATCGGCTTGGATCTCTTGCTCCGTTGAAATCCGACGTCGCTTCTAAAGGTTGAAGGCTCTCTTGCTTGAATGATACTCAGGATCTTGATCTTGATTTTTGAATTGGAGTTAGGGTTTTGAGGTACAAGTCGTGTCACTCAACTTGTGGGTAGAAGATGATGCGTGTTTCCTGATTTAAAATCAGGAAAGCTCACGGAAAAGGCTTCAGAAAAGAGTCACGTGCTTACACGTGACCAGCAGTCACGTGCTGGCACGTGACACCTAAAAGTATCGGCAAGGCAAGTTCAGTTTCCCAACTACATCGAAGAAAAGGGCTTCAGAAAGAGTCACGTGCTCCCACGTGACCAGGGTCACGTGTCGGCACGTGACATTTAAAAGCAAGCGGCAAAGGCACATTGGTTCCCTGATCAAATCAAGGAAAAGGCTTCAGAAGAGGTCACGTGCTCCCACGTGACCAGGGTCACGTGTTGGCACGTGACGCTCAAAACAACAGACTCATTCTCCGGTTAAATCAAGAAAAAGACTCCAGACGAGGGTCACGTGCCCACACGTGACCAAGGGTCACGTGGCCGCACGTGACCAGCTTTCAAAGCCTATTTGTTAACAGAATTAAATTCTGAGAAAAGACCTCTCAAATCTTTCCAAAAGCAACCGATTGAATTAGAGATTTAGAGTGATTAAATATCATCTATCTATGGGAAAATCTCGAATTTGGAAAGATTTCCCCTTTAAATCTAACAGAAATCATAAAGGAGAATCGCTGGATTTGAAATCCAATGGTGAATAAAATTCACCTAATAATCCAAAGGTCCAGAACGAACGATGGATGCAAATCAAATCTCTCAATGAAGATTCATCAAAAAACTAATTGACTCGGCTGCTTCTCCTATAAATAGGAGCCGAGACACACAAAAAAAGGATAGATACGCAGAGGAAAAAAAAAAAGGGAGAGAGCCTTGATACTTTGAGGAATTTAGATCTTCTGCAAAAGAAAATCCTAAGTAAGAAAGGGAAGGCTTTTTGAAAGAAAGAGAATTTAATTCTCAATAGAGTTCAACTCTGATGTAAAACAGAAGAACATATTTCTTCTCTCTTGGATGGAGGATCTGTAAAGTGCACATCTCCCCTTGAAGTTGAGAATTTAATCCTCAATGGGTTGAGATCCTGCCATGCAGATCCAAAACATAGAGAGGGAATGCTAGCACGAGAATTTAATTCTCACAGAACTATAGGAATTTAATTCCTTTAAAATAAAATTAGGGTTTGACCCTGTGTCATGGGAATTTAATTCCTTCAGAACAAAAAGAATCAGGGTTTAACCCTAGTTAAGAACTTAGTGCTGTTAAAACAACAGGAATTTAATTCCCTTAATCTTACTCCCCAGAATAATTCTCTAACAGAGAGTGGGAGTTTAATTCCTTAAAGCTTTTATTAGGGTTTAACCCTATTCGATTCTTCATATATATGAGGAATTTAATTCCTATAGAAAATTCAGAGTTCAACTCTTCAAAAGAAACTGGGAATTTAATTCGTTTGAAATTATTGTCAGGGTTCAACCCTACGAGGAATTTAATTCCTGAAAGGGATTAACAGATCTTCTAACAACTACAGAAAAGAAGGGTCACATGTCACCACATGACCCCCCCAAAAGATCTACAGAAAGCCTTTTGAGGCAGTGCCTCACGTGACCCACGTGACCCTTGACAGAAGCTTTAACATACCTCGTTTAGACACCCGTCACGTGATGACACGTGGTGCTCCAAAAATGCGATCTCCTCAGAAGAGCAAATGAAGGGAGGGCGCTCTCACGTGTTGCCACGTGACCCCTCTTGCCTTAGTGTTTAACACTAAATTGGAACTCCCGAATCCAGTGTTAAAACACTGTTGGGCCTTAGTGTTCAACACTAATCAAAGAACTTTATTTGCAGTGTTCAACACTGATTACCTTAGTGTTTAACACTAATTTGAGATCTCCGTTGCCAGTGTTTAACACTGATCTGTTTTAGTGTTTAATGCTAATTTGAAAGCCTTGTTGCTGGTGTTTAACACCAATTATCTTTTAGTGTTAAACACTAACTTGTCAATCTCATTCCCAGTGTTCAACACTGATTGGTCTGTAGTGTTTAACACTAGGCTTTGGCCCAATTGGCTAAATGGCCAGAGACAAAGTCTCTCATTCAATGGACCAACAGGAATCCAATATTCCAGACATGATTGGACTTATCCCAAGCTGGCCATAAGTCCTCAATTCGTAATTAACTGGGCTAATGGGCTCATAACATAATTAATTGGTCTTGATCCCAAATTGGGCCAAGGACTATTTAATCCACTCCGGTTCCAGGGTACATCTCTTCACTCCTTTGATATTTGGCATTGTAATCCCTCAATGTCTTCAAAGAGGTGACGGGTCCCGATGACCACATATTGATATGGACTGTGGGGTCCTTAAACCCATGGACTATGACGTCCTTAACCTTGACCGAGATGTCTTAAAACTAACAATGGACTGTGGGGTCCTTAAACCCATGGACTACGACGTCCTTAACCTTGACCGAGATGTCTTAAAACTAACAATGGACTGTGGGGTCCTTAAACCCATGGACTACGACGTCCTTAACCTTGACCGAGATGTCTTAAAACTAACAATGGACTGTGGGGTCCTTAAACCCATGGACTACGACGTCCTTAACCTTGACCGAGATGTCTTAAAACTAACAATGGACCGCGATGTCCTTAAACTACCCATGGACCGCAATGTCCCTAAACTAGCAATGGACCGCCACGTCCCTAAACTGGAACAATAGAGCCCCGCATGCTCTTTTGGCGGATCTAAACGATCCCGTTTAAGTTGATCTTAGCCTCAAAGATGGCTAACGTATCCTTAAACCTCCAAACAGAATGGGCTATGAATCTCCCCCAATTAACTCTGGTTCGAGGGTACATCTCTGAACTCCTCTGACATCTGTCGTTGTAATCCTTCAACGTCGTCAGAGAGGTGACGGGTCCCGACGGCCATACATACGATGGACCACTATGTCCCTAAACTGGAACAATGGAGCCCAAATGCTCTTTTGTCGGATCTAAACGATCCCGTTAAGTTGATCTTAGTCTCGAGTTAGACTAACGTATCCTTAACAAACGTTTGAGTTGATCTTAGCCTCAAGTATGGCTAACGTATCCTCAAATCAAACCCCCAAACCCAAATCTAAGATAATATGGATTTGGACTAGTCCACGCCCTACGGGCGACGACATAACTCGGTCTCCGTAAACAATCCACGGGCAACAAAACATAAAAGAAACACACACGACACGAAGTGACCATCTGGAGAAGGAGAAAGTTGCTACCGCGTTGCGGTAGCGTAATTAACTGCAGGGGCTTGCGCCTGCAGGGAAAAGCGCCCCCACAATCAAAAACCCCTCAAACGAGGGGGAATCTGACGAAGTCTGCTACATCGGCCGCATCCGTTTAAACCTTCGATACATGGTGCCATAAATCAACTTGGCATCTTCGGAGAGGTGGACGGATAGCACCAATTAGCATCTGCCCCGAATTTCAGGCGAGACGCCACGTCGTCGCCGTCCTTCGGAGGGGAACAGATTCTGGCACGCCCGGTGGGACCTTTTCCTCTTTCCACTCCACACTTCGTGTGTCGTGATTCGCGAACCAATCGCGGTTCATTAATGGTTGCCCTTGGGTTTCAAGATACTAGGATTCGGTGTCTTGCTTGTTGCAGAAAACAAAGAATCGATGGCTTCTGCTTGTGCAAAATGTTCCAACTGCTCGGATTGCAATTGCAACCAACGCTCTGCCTCGCCAAGAGGTATAGCCTACGGACCCCAAGCTGCTTCGTTGTTTACTATGCCCGTGGAACAGGTCACTCGAGCCACCACAGGATTGTTCTTTGGGACCATGTTCCCGCCGACAAGCTTCACCGCTTCGATGCTGACAAAGGAAGCTCCTAAGAAGTCGGTCTTTGATCGTCTTACCCCTGCCGCGGCCTCTCTCAACGGGTCGCCCAACACCAGCGCCTCGGTCTTCTCTAGATTGGGCCAAGACTCCTGTGGATCCACAATGGGACCTACAATCCCAGAGAAGGCTGCTTCTAAGAAAATGACCAGTCCTGCTCCCGAAGTCGTCATGGCGATTCCCCCTGCCAAAAAGTCGGTCTTTACGAGATAGACTGTTCCAGCTCCCGCTCCTGCTACCCAAAGGACATCGGTCTTTGATAGGCTGACACCAGCAGAAACCCCCCACCTGCACAGGGGGCAAGACGAAGCCGTTCTCACCGCTGAACCAGTGCCGTCCGCTCGACACGCTCGACGTCGCCATTGGCGCCGAGTAAGGAAGGCTGGGGGCAACTCCCCCTCTGGGTTAACTCCAGCAGCCCCGACGACAGAAGTTGATGCTGCTGTTCCAACTGGGAACAGCTTCGAGATGCTAAATAAGGTGCGAAGGAATTCTCCTACTGCGGTGCTAAAGAGGTCTCCCCCTCCGCCGAAAAGGGCTATAGAAGTGAAGCCAGAGCAGCTCCAACCTCCTCAACGGCTGTCTTCCAAAATCTATAAGGTTTGGCGGCAGGCCCGAGACTCAATGATCGATCCAAACTTCTCCCGCCAGCACAAGAAGCTAAAAATCCAACCAGAAGCCAGTCACCAGGCTAAACCACGAAAGGCCGTCTGGGTGCCCGCCTCAACAGCCCCATCAGCCCCCACTGCCCTCAAAAGGAGGAAGCCAGAGAAGATCCCCCAGCTTGCAACGACAGCTAGAGGCACTAAGCCCAGACGCCCTAAGTCTGGGGGCATGATGGTCCATACCGTATACATGGTGTCAGGAAAAGAAGACGGCCGTGCGTCTACAGGTCATAGACCGCTTACACGGTCGGTGACTAAAGCTCAGGAGCAACAGCAAAAGCTCCAGGAAATGATGAATGCTATGGCCGCACTTACCGGGCCAAAAGAAAACCCAGAAACGTCCTCGGACGAACACCGGGAGGAAGAAACCAACGCTGAGTTCCTTCGCCGAATATTGGAGAAGAAGGACAAAGAGGCTGCTGAACAAGCAGCTAACATACAGCGTATAGGCCTTCTCTTCCAAGATATGATAGGGATGATGATCCAACAGGACCCACCCGCCGAGGATCCCCCGATCGTCCTTGAAGACGACAAGGGAGAAACGTTAAATCCCTCACCGGCCCTCTCAACGGCCAAAGAAGAGACAATCTCTAAGGCTGATTTGGTCGACTATATAACCCAGCAAATCCGGGTTCATCATGCGACTGAGGCAGCGGGTCAAGTCATAAAAACGGGCCGGCCAAATCCGAGATGGTACGACCAAATCAAATACTCGCCGGGTTATACAATACCAAAATTCCACGTGTATAAGGGGACCGGCAATCCCCAGTTCCGGGCCCTCTGCGGTAACACCGGCGGTGATGATAAACTGTTGCTTCGCCAGTTCGTGGGCAGCTTATCAGAAACAGCGTTCGAATGGTATTCGGAACTCCCGAACGATTCTATCAAAACGTTCGCTGAAATGGAGTTGTTATTCACTCAGCGATTCGCAAGTGCCAGCGAATGCACCCCAATAACTGCATTGATTAACGCCAGGGTAAGACCAGGTGAAACTTGGGTCCAGTATGCTATACGCTGGCGAAATTTGTGGTCGAAATGCGAGCAACGCATTGAGGAAGCGCCTGCCGTAGGCATGTTCGTGGGAACTCTGGACCCTCACGCAACTATCTCCCAGTTTATGATGTTCTTTAAGCCAACCACATTCCAGGCTTTAATTGACAAGTTGGCTCAGATGGACCAAATGGGTCATAGACCGTCTCTCCCGAAGCCAGAACCTCGGAACGATAAGGGTAAAGGAAAGGCCACCTTCGTCGCGAATGCCCAGCAGCAACCTAATGCCCCGAAAATGGCGGATCAATTGGAAGAAAGACGCCGGTATTATAGTGAAAAGATGAAGCGTCCCTACTCGTTCCCATAGGACAAGACGAAACGGTTATTCGAGCTGGCAGTACGCAACAGACTTATAAACCTGCCAAATCCAAGGCGACCACCGCAACCCACTGAGGTGAATAACCCTAACTATTGCCCCTACCATCAAACGGTAGGCCATCCGATCGAGGACTGCTTCGTCTTCAAAGGATGGATTGAAGATCAATACTTCCAGGGGAAGTTTGCGCTGTCCGAAAAGTGGAAGGTGAACCCACCACAGCCGCATGCTCCTAAGAAAACAGATACACCGGGGGCAACCTGTTCCTTTATCAGGGAAGCTCCATGGGAGGTCGTGCTATCAACTAAAACCAAAAGAATGCTGAAGGACCTTCATGCGTGTTCGGCAATCGAATGGAAGGACCCTCTTGAACCTCAAATTATCGAAGGAATGTTGAAGCCGCACTCAGCCGCAAAGATTCGTGGTGATGGCCCAAGTGCTCACACCCAACCGTCAAAATCTTCGAAGAAAAAGAAGAGGAAATCCAAAAAGTCCATGAAGCCTGGAGACAAGCGCACGAAATTGCAAAAGCAAATCGATGCGATGGAAGAGTACAATCAGAAGGCGCGAACTCCTGTTACACTGCAAGAGTTCCTCAACCACATCTTTCAAGAGGGAGACGATGGAGAAAGCTCGTCGGATGAATCCGAGGGGTATGTGGCGAGTTGTAATGTAATCTCCCACTCATCTACCGACGATGAAAAAACTCTGGGCACTAAGACACAAGGGACAGAGCCTGAACCAGAGCGTGTATGGCCAACAGATGAAATGATCGACGCCTTTCTAGATGAAATTCGTCTAAAGAGTAAAGCGGATCAGGAGCGTGAGATGGCCACATCGGAAGGAGCCAAATACGGGCAACGGAACGAAAGAATTGAAGTACTCCCGCCAGAGCGAAAGGCATCCGAAGTAGACAAGAAGATATCAAGACGAGGAAAAGGTTTGCCAAAGCAATGTCAATGGGGATGAAGCTACCACCCTCGGAAGGAAACACACATGATGGGGTGGAGAGGCACCCTGATTATTGCGCATATCATCGGAAAATCTCACACCCTACGGAGGAGTGCGACGCCTTTAAGATATGGTGGAAAGGATATGTTGCTCGTCGGCAACATGTTAAGCGCATTAAACGCAAGATCCGTCGGGAGCGAAGAAGTACTGTCGATGGGCACAACAGAACTACTGGCAACTGTTATATGGCTCACGCCGGGGGGTCACAAGTTCTCACCTTTGGGAGCGACTCTGATAAAGAAATGGCTCTGGGCCCTCTCTTTAAAGAATCCGTTCTAGGGAAAGAGGAGAAATCGGAGGCCTGCGAAAACATTCAGCTGCGCAATCGCACACTCCCAGAAAAGAATCTCGGGCCCGTGAGTAGAAAAGATAAGGGAAAGGAAAAGGTCACTGAAGATATCACTTTAGATGACCAAGTCATGAGAGAGCTGGCTGCCAAAGACCCTCCCAGGAAGGGTAAGGTGGACTATAACATCCTAGCGCACCTAAGGAAGCTACCTTCTCAGCTTAGCATTCTCGATGCCCTTCTATTATCAAAAGAAGCGCGAGACTCATTAATTAAGGCGTTACAAGAACCTGAGCAATTCCAAGCCTTCCTCGCTACTTAAAGAATGAAGGATGAACTGGAGGAAGTGCATACGGCCGACATTACTTTCGGTGACGAAGACGACCTCCTCGGGACTTGCGACCACAACCGTCCCCTATATGTCTCAGGATACTGCCATGATATCAAGATAGGCAAGATCCTAGTGGATAATGGGTCTTCCGTTAATCTCCTTAACGTTCGGGTGTTAAAGGAAATCTGCATGAGTGTGCAACACCTCGCTCGTGACAAAATTACTATCTCCGGTTTCGATTCACAATCGTCACGGACTCTCGGATCTGTGATACTAACATTACGCTTTGGACTTCTTGTCACAGACATCAAATTCCATGTCATTGACGCCAAGACCTGCTACAATGCCTTGCTCGGTCGTCCTTGGCTATACGAGTACAACATCATCCCTTCTACACAACATCAGTGTATGAAGTACTTTAAGGATGGTTTCGAGTATACCGTAACAGGAGAGTTAAACCCATTTTCCGTGAACGAAGTCCGCAAATACGAAGATGCGAAGTACTTTTTGCCAGATTTCGAGGATACAGAAAGGTGTCGCAACCCGGAGAACAAAACCGCTGCCACCATCCCTGTTTTCGGGAGCGATACCAAAGAAGAGGAAGAGATAGTTTATGCAGGGCTATCTCAACGCAACAACCTAGGGACGCCCGCCCCCATGTTGGTCTTCGGAAGTGATTCAGAAGATGAAGTTAATGCCGTGTTCTCCAATCGGCTGTCAATACAAGCACCCCCTGGCGATGACCATAGTTTGCAAATCACCATGGTACCGCAAGAACACTACAAGGATCTCGACACGTTTCAAGCTCACAATGTGCAGGACCTGCATACATTTTACGTCCCTCCCAGGCAAAGGGGTGAGAAGGTGATCCTATTCTATCGATCCTCAGAGTCGAAAATAGAGAAAGAGATCTGGCATGGCGCGGATGCTACACTCGACAGGCTCCAACCCATCCGTCTGCCCAGATACTATACAAATGGATTAAAGAAGCTATTGAAGCGCCAAGGAGTACCCTTAAAACAGACTGTTCGACAGGCTCGGTTCTACAACAAGATTTGAGATGTCCCTGGGACTCAACGCAAATTGCCCAACGGGAAAATGGAAACACTCGGGCTTGGATACGCGAGAACCGGAAAATGGGAACGGGCTCACAGCAGCTACGCTATATATACCTTTGATGAGGAAGAGGACGCCCTGTCAGGAGATGCCAACCCCTCATCAAAACTAGACCCCGCGATTGAAGCGCCGAGTCCGTCGTTTGAAGAACGAATGGACAAGCCTATCAGGAAAGTGGGTCAGAAAGCTCGGGAAGACCACAACCGCGAAATGGCCATCTACGAGAAGGCCAGGACGCAACGTCTATCTCAACAGGCTGCGAAAGACAAAGACGTTCGTCTTTGTCAACCCGTTGTACGAAAGGCCTGATGCGGAGACGGAAATAAATCAAGGAGCGGAAAGAAGAGCCGACAACAACGACGCAGGATTAGAGGGTTACGTGATCGGGTATTGCACGGCTCGGATTTGTCCCTCATGAAGAAGATGAGTCCGGCGTATTCCTTCCCCCGAGACAAGATGGAGAGGTTACTCAAGCTAGCTTTAAAACATTAAATGATCGTGCTTCCAGAGTCTAGACACCCTGAGCAAGCTAACAAGGCTTCTCGTCTGAGCTATTGCTCTTATCACCGAGCCATAGGACATCCTACCGAAGACTGCTTCACCTTCAAGAACTGGGTCGAGGACCAGTACCAACAGGGCAGATTCGCTTTATCCAACGGATGGAGGGTAACGCCGCCACAAAAGCACGAACCCAAGGCCGCAAGAGCAGAACCGGATCCACCTCAGTCCTGGGAGCCGATTCGCACCTGTTATACGGTTACGATATTAAAAGAAGAGCCCGAGAACATGGATGACCTTCCCCGGTGCTTTGAGAACAGCGATGATGAGGTGATCTCAGAATTTCCGTCCGCTCCGAAAGAACTGGAAGATGGTATACACACTACTGCAGATAACCTCAAGAAGATTGAGTTGGGATCATCAGATGACCCGCGACCGACATTTGTTAGCGAGCTGCTATCTGAAGAAAGGGTGGCTGCGTTAAAGAACATGCTTCTACGGCATAAAGACTGCTTCGCGTGGAACTACTCCGAGATGCCAGGATTAGATCCGGAGATTGCTGTGCATAAATTAGCAATATCCCCAGATATCAAGCCAGTCAAGCAGGCGCCACGAAGGATGCGACTCGAGCTTGAGATGAGCATCAACGCCGAAGTCAAGAAGCTGATCGATTCTGGATTTATCCAAGAAGTCCAATATCCCGATTGGATCGCCAATATCGTCCCGGTAATGAAGAAGAATGGGACGGTACGCATATGCGTGGATTTCAGGGATCTCAATAAAGCCTGTCCAAAGGACGATTTCCCAGTACCAGTAACCGAGCTAATGATAGATAACACGTCCACTCACGAGGTTTTCTCCTTTATGGACGGTTCGTCAGGATACAATCAGATAAAGATGCATCCCGAAGACCAGAAGCACACCGCTTTCCGGACCCCTTTGGGTATATTCTGCTACAGGGTTATGCCCTTTGGTCTAAAGAACGCTGGCGCTACCTATCAAAGGGCCATGACAAAGATCTTCGACGACCTCATACATGACATCGTCGAGTGCTATATCGATGACCTCGTAGTAAAGAGCATGTCATACGAAGATCATTTAAAGCATCTGGAGACTGTATTTCAACGCCTTCGGCAATATAATTTGAAAATGAATCCCCTCAAATGCGCGTTTGGAGTCTCCTCGGGCAAATTCCTGGGATTCATCGTTCGACACCGAGGTATTGAAATAGATCCGTCAAAGATTAAAGCGATCATGGAAATGCCTCCGCCAAGAACCCTCAAACAGTTGCGGTCTCTCCAAGGGAAGCTCGCATACATCCGGCGATTTATCGCCAATCTTTCAGGCAAATGCCGTCCTTACAGCCACCTGATGAAAAAGGGAACTCCATTCGTTTAGGATCACAAATGCCAAGGTGTACTCTACGAGATCAAGCAGTACCTACAGAACCCTCCGGTGTTGGCTGCGCCGGTCAAGGGAAAACCCCTCATTCTTTATACGACCGTCCTCGAAGGTTCCTTGGGCGCATTATGGGCACAAGAGAACGATCAGGGGAAAGAGAGAGCGCTCTACTACTTAGGTCGAGTTCTACTGGGGGCAGAAAGCAACTACTCTCCCATTGAAAAACATTGCTTGGCGTTGATCTTCGCGATAACAAAGCTCAGGCACTATGCGTTGGCGCATGAAGTCCGTCTCATTTCAAAGGTGGATCCCCTTAAATACTTGATGTCAAAAGCCATATTGACGGGACGACTCGCTAAATGGGCCCTGCTCTTGATGGAGTTCTCGATAACGTATCAACCTCTTAAGGCAGTAAAAGGCCAGGCCATTGCCGATTTCCTCGCTGAGCACCCGATACCGGCCGATTCCCCTCTGAACTGTGATTTGCCGGACGAGCATGCATTTGATGCGATTGGCGGCGGTAGCACCCGATGGGAACTCTATTTCGATGGAGCGTCCTCCGTAAAGAAACAGAAACAAGGTATCCCAATGATCAAATCGGGGATAGGCCTCGTCTTTGCAACTCCACAAGGAGGGATAATGCGCTTCGCCTTCTCCTTAACAGAGCCGAGGACAAACAATGAAGCTGAATACGAAGCTCTGATAGCGGGCCTCGAAATCGCCATCGACCTGGGAATTGAAGACCTCCTTATATACGAGGATTCTCAACTGGTCGTTAGTCAAGTAAATGGTGACTACCAAACGTGTAAACCGGAGTTGGTGAAGTACGGCGAAAAGGTGCAACAACTATTGACCCAAATTCCCTCCTATACTTTGGAGAACATACCACGCGCGGAAAACAGCAAAGCAGACGCGTTGGCCAAACTTGCTAAAGAGCTGGCGGACGAAAACCTCGATGATGTAAGAATCGTGGTACAAAGCCGTCGAGTGCTCGCCCCGGCAGAAATACCTCCGGAATTATATAAAGAAAAGGGGGCGACTGAGCAGACGACCCTACAAATAAAAGACCGTGAGAAGGCTGAGGACTAGAGGGAAGTCTTCATAGACTACTTTAAGTCCCACCGAATGCCCGAAGAAGCGTCCTCAAGACATCAGCTCATGAAACGAGCTCTATCTTTCGCTTTCGTCAACGATACTTTATACAAGAGATCGTTTGATTCTCTATGGCTGAGATGCTTAGGACCTGACGAAGCAGAAAGAGTCGTTCAGAAAGTTCACGACGGACTTTGCGGTTCTCACCAAGCAGGCCCAAAGATGAAGTTAAAAATTAAACGGATGGGTTACTACTGGCCCACGATGGTCCAGGACTGCCTCGAGTATGCGAAGCAATGCCACTCGTGCCAGATTCATGGAAACTTTATCCACCAACATCCGAATCCACTACACCCAACGGTGGCTAGCTGGCCATTCGAAATGTGGGGGATTGACATAGTCGGCCCCATCGAGCCAGCATCGTCCCGGGGACATCGTTTTATCCTGGCGACAACTGATTACTTCTCCAAATGGGCAGAAGCAGTACCACTGAGGGAAGTGAAGACGGAGAATATCCTCCATTTCTTCAAGACGCACGTCATCTATCGGTTTGGAACCCCACGGCGGATTATCTCCGATAATGGGCCAGCCTACCGAAACCATAAGATTAGCCGCTTCGCGCAGCAGCACAATATAGACTGGAGATATTCTTCAGTTTACAACCCACGAGCTAACGGTCTGGCCGAGGCCTTCAATAAGACCTTGACGAAGATCATAAAAAAGACCGTTTTCCGGAATAAGAGAGACTGGCACGAGAGGCTGCAAGAAGCCCTTTGGGCTTATCGAACTACATTCAAGACGGCCACGAACATAACGCCGTACGCGTTGGTATTTGGGACGGAAGCAGTGCTCCCCCTCGAGATAAAGTTACCCTCTCTACGAGTGGCAGTCCACCACGAGCTGACGGACGAAGAAAATGCTCACCTTCGGCTTGAGGAGCTTGATGCCCTCGACGAAACCCGGCTCATAGCGCAACAACATTTAGAAGCTTATAAAGCAAAGATGACGCGTTCATACGAAAGATTGACCCGACCGAGGACATTCCGCCAAGGCGAACTTGTACTAGTGGTCAAAAGACCTATGATCCCCAATCGTGCCAAGCGGGGAAAGTTCGAGCCAAACTATGAAGGCCCGTACATCATAGATAAGGTCTACCAGGGAGGAGCCTATCTACTCGTGGACATGCACGGTGAAAGGCCTTTCAGACCAATAAACGACCGCTTCTTGAAGAAATACTACGCCTAACAAGCCACAGACTGGGTCAATGATAGATGACGACGACTATGTCCGCTCGCTATCTTCCTAAGCTCGAGCTTTATAAGAAGTAGCCAGCTTTCTCCACGACGGACCGAAACGTCCTTAAACTATCAACGGACCGAAACGTCCTTAAACTAACGACGGACCGAAACGTCCTTAAACTACCAACGGACCGAAACGTCCTTAAACTAACGACGGACCGAAACGTCCTTAAACTATCAACGGACCGAGACGTCTTTAAACTAACGACGCACTGAAATGTCCTTAAACTAACGACGGACCGAAACGTCTCTAAACTATTACCGCGGCATCCTTAGGCTCACAAAAAAAGGGGAGAGAAGGAAAAATATATTAAAAAAATGATTTAAAAAAACGGTATGTCCATAAGCAAAATGGGCACGGATGAAAACCCGAAAGGGCTCCGTGAGTAAAAACAGCAGGGCTACCGGCGAGTGTTCGTGAAAACCCGAAAGGGCGCGACCTTGTAAAAAAAAAAGAAAAAAAAACGGTATGTCCATAAGCAAGAGGGGCACGGATGAAAACCCGAAAGGGCTCCGTGAGTAAAAACAGCAGGACTATCGGCAAGTGTTTGTGAAAACCCGAAAGGGCGCAACCTCGTTAAAAGACATTTGCAGGGTCCTCACGACCTTGTAAGGAGAAACCACCTGCGTGAGATCCTTACGACTCACAAAGGGAGCAACACACTTAGGGATCCCCACGATTCCTAAGGAGAAAATACACTTGCGGGATCCTCACGACTCGCAAGGAGAACTCTCTTATGGGACCCTCACGGCTCATAAAATTTGAAAGTCTTAAATTACAGAAACCTAAACATGTTCTTAAGCAAATCCTCCACAACCTTCGATGTTGCCCTACAAGAGGCTCAATACTGACCCTTGTATACAATCCACGGGCGCGAATAAACATTTCCCCAGCAAAGTCATACCCGTGACTAGGGACATGTCCATACGGTGAACAACCCTTATAATTCCTCTTGACTTATAAGGAGAAAACCCTCTTGTAGGATCCTTACGACTTACAGAGGAACATACACTTAGGAATCCTCACGATCCCTAAGGAGAAAATACACCTGCAAGATCCTCACGACTTGTAGGGAGAAATACCTTTGTGAGACCCTTACGGCTCATGAAGTCAAAAGCCTTGGTCGACAGGACCCTTAACCCTGTTTACTAAGCCACCTTTGTTCGACATCAACAGAGGCAAATGATGATTCGCTCCTGGCAATATTCCAGTTGTAGCGGTGCTGATGCCGAAATCGGTGTCCAAAACCCAAGCTCGCGGCGAAAAAGCTAGCAAGCCACACATGCCTACGAAATAGCCGAAATGATGGGGCAACTTGCAATAAAAAGCAGCAAGTAAAAATGTATGCATGAAAAATAGCCGAAATGATGGGGCAACTCGCAATAAAAAGCAGCGAGTAGAGAACAAATAAATAGCCGAAATGATTGGGCACCGCGAGAAATAGCCGAAATGATAGGGCAATCGCGACCTTCGCGATATAAAAGCTGAAATGATAGAGCATCGCGGAAAAAGAAATAAAATATAAAAAAAGGGCGTAAACAAAAAGGGAACATACCTCCCCCCCAGGTTTCACCCAAGAAAGAAGCTAAATCTCGACGGGCCACAAGCGACCTAGAGATCATCCCAACATTCGTCCCGTAACGACGGACATAACTTCAAGCTAAGCAGAACAGCGGCAACTCCCAGTTCCATGGCTCAGTGGTATACATATCACCAACAGTCAAACCTCCATCCCGTGAAATGCGGATACAATCAGCAAAATTCCTGGTTACGTGGAACGCGGATAACGTCACTCTTTGACCCCGTGGAAAACGTCCAGAGCGGATCCTGGTCCTCGCAGAGCACGGCAGTGAACCCGTGTGAAGCATCCAGAACGGAGCCTAGTCCTCGCCGAGCACGGCAGTGAACCCGTGTGAAGCATCTAGTGCAAAATTCCTGGTTACGTGGAACGCGGATAACGTCACTCTTTAACCCCGTAGAAAACGTCCAGAGCGGATCCTGGTCCTCGCAGAGCACGGCAGTGAACCCATGTAAAGCATTCAGAGCGGAGCCTAGTCCTCGCCGAGCACGGCAGTGAACCCGTTTGAAGCATCTAGTGCAAAATTCCGAGTTACGTGGAGCGCGGATAATATCACTCTTTGACCCCGTGTGAAGCATCCAGAGCGGAGCCTAGTCCTCGCCGAGCATGGCAGTGAACCCGTGTGAAGCATCTAGTGCAAAATTCCTGGTTACGTGGAGCGCGGATAATGTCACTCTTTTGACCCCGTGTGAAGCATCCAGAGCGGAGCCTAGTCCTCGCCGAGCACGGCAGTGAACCCGTGTGAAGCATCTAGTGCAAAATTCCTGGTTTCGTGGAGCGCGGATAATGTCACTCTTTGACCCCGTGTGAAGTATCCAGAGCGGATCCTGGTCCTCGCAGAGCACGGCAGTGAACCCGTGTGAAGCATCCAGAGCGGAGCCTAGTCCTCGCCGAGCACGGCAGTGAACCTGTGTGAAGCATCTAGTGCAAAATTCCTGGTCACGTAGAACGCGGATAATGTCACTCTTTGACCCCGCGGAAAACGCCCAGAGCGGAGCCTGGTCCTCGCCAAGCACGGCAGTGAACCCGTGTGAAGCATCCAGAGCAAATGCCGAACTGTGGAGTCCTTAAAATCCACGGACTATGACGTCCTTAACCTCGACCGCAATGTCTTAAAACTAACGATCAACCACCCCGATTCCTTACGGATTCTCCCTTGGTTAAAGGGTACATCTCTTCACTCCTTTGATACTCGGCGTTGTAATTCCTCAATGTCTTCAAAGAGGTGACGGGTCCCTGTGACCAAACATCGGACTGTGGAGTCCCTAAATCCACGGACTATGAGGTCCTTAACCTTGACCGTGATGTCTTAAAACTAACATCGGACTGTAAAGTCCTTAAATCCATGGACTATGAGGTCCTTAACCTTGACCGTGATGTCTTTAAACTACGATACCTTGAGCGACCCCTGACCCCGTGAAATACGGATAAAGGCGACCACATCCAGCACTTGCGGGTCCTCACGACCTGTAAGGAAGAAAACTCTCTTGCGAGATCCTTACGACTCTCAAGGGAAAAACCTGCTTAAGAATCCTCATGATTCTTAAGAAGGACTTACACCTATGGGATCCTCTCGACCTGTAGGGAGAAAAACTCTTTATAAGACCCTAGTGGCTCATAAAATGCAAAAGTCTTAGGAAGCAAATCTTAACCCTGAATCCTAAGCCATCACTGTCCTGCAAGGAGATCGAAATAGAATATCCGCAGAATACATTCAATAAAAAGGGGACACACCACTGAGAAGGAAAATGTATCTTTTATTCATAAATCAAAATGGATACAAAATACAATTCATGAAAGAAGCAAAAAAAAAAGGGAAAGATACTCTCATTCATAAGTATGTACAAAAAAAAAAGAGGAAAAGATACAAGTCTTCAAGCCAGTGGGCGATGTAGCAATTTTACCAGCTCATCTTTCTGTTGCTGAGCCACGGCTTCATGACGCAAGATCTCCAAAAGACGAGCCTCCGCCTGAGCTTGTTGGGCCTGATATGAAGCAAGCCGAGCTTCAAGCTCTTTCTCGGTGGCCTTATGAGCCTCGACCCTTTCACGAGTGAACGTGGCAGCTTTATCGAGAGCCACCACCTCTTTGATGGACTCTTGAAGCACCCGCCAGAGTTCATACGCTTTGTTGGCTTTGGCTGTGAGATTGGCTTGAAGCTCACTCAGCGCCTTGGAAGCTAGCTCCCTCTCCGAGAACTTGCGACCGAGCCTCTTCTCACATGACGTCATGTTTGCCGCGCACCGTGCTATCAGCCCCCATAACTCCGCCTTTGCAGCCACGGCCTCCGAGAAAAGGTGGGAACATTCGAGGGCATGCAAGCAAGCCTCCACCCGCCGACAGAACTCCACCCAGACTCGCACCACTTCTTCGCTGTGGTAGGTGGCAAGAAAAGGAAAAGAACCGTTAGCCTCGGCAGCGAATGCTTCAGCCGTGGTTGCGCTGCCGGCACGAAGCTCCTCGATCAGAGACGACAAGGAGACGAGGCTTAATTGGGCCAAGCGTTCTGAAGCCCGGAAGGCATAAGGGCCGGGCGGCATCACGATGCGCGACTCCAACGCCATGGAGACTGGCAGAGCTGTTCAAATTCGGAAGATGTCAGTAAAATTCTTAAGCAAAGAACGAATGAGAGTATTATGAAATGTCGCTTACCGACAGTCGTGCAAGTAGGAGCTGAAGGTTCCCCTGGCCCTTTGAGAACCTCGACCTCATCATCGGCCTCCAAAACTGTAGAAAACATCAATGTCAATACGCAAAATAATGACGACGCTATGAGAAGGGATGAACGACACCAATCTTGCCCAGATGAGAGGACGATGCGTTGGGGGGATATCGCTTGCGGAGCTGCCATCTCCAGCAGACGCTGAAAGGATTGCCGGGGAGACAGATCGACAATAGAGGCCGCCAACTCGCGTAATTCTGAGAAAACAAAAGAGTTCAGACAACGGAAAGGCTGCTAATTTAAAATTTAGAAAGGTTACCTTCAACACTCCTCCCATTCTGAGCCGGGGGACAGCAGCTTCAACAGCCTCTGCCGGAACCTCGGACTCCAACGGAGGGAGGGTGGTCCCCACAACCTCCATCTCAGCCTCCGGGCCGCCTTCGGAAAGAGCCGTTGGGGCAGCAGCCTCCAAAAGAGTCTCCCCTAAAGGGGCGAGCACTACCTGATCAAGAACAGCCACTGGAGGCTCTACCTTAAGAGGAGCAGCCTCATCAGCCCCCTCCGCATCGAGCAATGCTTCATTGGGGATTTCGGCAGGCGTCAGCTTCAATGAGCCCGTCCGGAGCTCCCCCAGCGTCGAAGATTCTGCACAATTTAGATAAAGATAAGGATACATACGTACAGGCATAAATAATTCAAAAAAAAACTACAGAAAAGAACCACACGGACCGATGCGTAAGGAAGCCTTTAGTATGGCTTCTTCAAGCCGCTGCTCCTTCTCAAGGAGACGTGCTCGCCGGGGCTCAAGGGTAGACTCATGACCGCCGGTCCACAAAGAAAGTGCGTCCGCTGCGTCTTCTGAAATGGCCTGCTTCAAGGCCCTCTCCCCCCGTTCCTCCAAAGGACCGATAAATCGCCGCCGAATCCACGAGGGGTCTTCGTAAAAGATTACAGCAGGATAGGGCTTCTTCGGAACCCTGGCATTATGAGACTCGTCTTTGGAGCGCCGTATGGCCTCGGCTAACTGTGCGGCCTCTTCATCAACCGAACTCGGAAAAAGAAGTCCAGCGTCTGACTCTGGCAAGGCCAATGGTTCGTCTTCAAGAATAGGCTCAGACTCCGCCAAAGAATCGAGCAGATTGGTGGCTACTTTCCTCCGCCGCTTGGACCCAGAGCTGGCCGTCGAGGATGACCGCTTCCTCCCTCGCGGAGCCTTAGGGCGACGCCGACCCACATCGCCCCCGACACCCTCATCCCTATTACCCTCGACCGGTGCCACGACCGAGGATGACACCACCATTGTCGATGTCATAGGGGGCGGTGCTGCCACAGGGGGTGGTGCTACTACTTAGGCCCTTCTACCCCGTGATCGGGAACCCAGGGGCATACCAGCCGTTGGAGTAAAGTCTACCTCCGATTCTCCTGGGATGAGCGCAGTGCCGGTATCCCTTAGAGGGAAGCGAACCAGAGCCCTCGGTCGTAGCTTGGCTCCTGGAACCAGAGGAGGGGCGTCGTGACCAAGGAGCACTCTTCTTTCTTCAAGAATAATTGGGTTGATCCGATGAAGATACAAACCCGTAAATGAGCCCACGCATCGGGGCATGTACTCAGCTTCGGGGACCATAAAGTGGGAGCCGGTGTTTAGCCTCATGAAATGATGTGTGGCATCACGAACGGCATCGAGCGAAGGGATCGGGGCGACTATAAAAGCCTCGAAAGGAACGCCCTGGTCGTATCCAAGCTGTCGGGCGAATCGATGCGGATTGTTCCGCATGAAAAGAGCTGCACTGTCCTGGCGAAACACCAAGTAGCCCGGTCTAATAGTATACAGGTGCGCGGCCTCCCGAGGCTTCAAAGAAGGTGCGTTGTCTTTTGACAGGTCCCAGAGTTGTTGAACTGGACCTGAGGGAGTAGACAAGACCCGATCATTAAAAACCATCCCGCCAGCGGCAGCGTAAGGAGAAATCAGCACCCAAATAGCCCCAAATTGGGTCGGGTCGGCGGCAGAAGCATCCACTAATCGCATAAGTCGCGGGAAGGGATAGGCATCGTAAAATGTGGGCCTCTGATGCATAGCGAAAGCCCCCAACACGTGCATTTCAATCCAAGATGTGAAGTAATGGAGCGAAAAATTCACCACGTCTACACCAGGGCTGGAAGTGTTAGCCGCAGCGCCTAACCCATGATAAAGATGCGCCAACGCCGGGATGCCGATAGCCAATCGCGTCCCCTCAGCAATACGATGAGCCGGGTAGATAACCGAGGCTCTCATGAAGCGGCGATGCATGGGAATAACGAACCAACTGAGCCAAACACTGACAAACCCCACGAAGAATGTTTCCTCATCCATACCGGGTGCTGCAATGGACTCAAAAGACATCGGCGACACGATGGGAATATAGTATTGTGGCAGGTCCGATTCAGCGGTCGATAGCTTCTTCAGACCAAACCCAAAGGGGTCTTTGATGTTAGCAAACTTCGGAGCAGTCTTCGATATGACGTCCTCACGAAGGAAGCGGGAAATGAAGCTTTTAAAAGTAACACCCTGCTCCTCAGACTCAGTGAACAATTGATCAAAAATACCTAGCGCCTTGATCAAGCTGGGGCGCTTGTGGCGAATAGCGTTCTCAACAGACAAGCCGTCAACCGGTGCGGACTCGGGCTCAATGACATACTCGTCTTGAGGCAACAACTCCTCGTACAGTGCACCCCTAATCGGCAATCCCGAGATTTCGTAAAATTCTGCCAGAGAAATCGAAACCTCACGATCTTCTAGAATGAAAGTGTTGGTGGGATGATTCCATTGATTCAAGAACGCCCTAACCCACCAAACATGAGGGGACTGATAATAAAAGAGCGATGCGTATATTGCCTGGTAAAGCCCGACTTTCTGTAGCCACGCTCGATGGGTGGCAAGGATATAGCGTGCCCAGAGAAGATAGCCCGTGGGATGTCGAGGAGTGAGCCCTATCTTGTAAATCTGTCCCCATGGGTGGGCCTCACCCTGACAAATGCGACGTCCCAAAATATCTATAGCGGGGACCGGATGGTGAGGGATACCGGTGGTTGAGGGCTCAAGTCGTCCCGTTGGAGTCCAGTTGGGCATCTCTACAGCAAAAACCGTTCGCGGAGGATCCATCGGTAAGAATGGGAAAGTGGGCTCTGTCGGTATTGCGCAAAGGAAACTCCGGCGACCCTGGATAATATAGCTGTACCAAGATCCCCATTGAAGTAAGTTGGTGCAGTTCGGGTCATGGGCCCGGATCATCGCCATCGCCTCCTCATCAGATGGTGATTGAGGAAAAGCAGCCTCCGAACGAGTAAAGGGAAAGCACGGAACAGAAGCCATCGCACCTGCAATCCAATAAAAGGAGACCGTTAAAAGCAAAGTCAGCGATATATATCCATGCATGAACATGAAGACTAGTTAAAGAAAGCAGCAACAGAGTTTTCTGGGACCATTGGCTACAAAACACACGGGCCCCACAGAATCAGGATGACGGCTCATTAATAATGAGACCAAATAGTTACAATAAAACAAAGGGAATATCCTCATTTAATAAAGAATGATGACCATGCACATTCCCCCCAACAGGATCTATCTCGGGCTCTACAATGAATCCAACAAGATCAAAGGAATTAAATTCCCACAGAAGACATCATTACAAAACTCCTGTTTCATTAATTGCAGAAGAACAACCTCGGGCCAAAAGACCCCAGGAAGCCTCCGTGTGAAGAAATCGAGTTCTTCATTGGAATTAAATTCCTTATTAAGAAAAGGGAATTAAATTCCCAGAAACATTTTTGGATGGAATTAAATTCCATGGAGTTGAAACGCCATCATCATCTCCCCAAAGATCATCTAAATCCTAAGAGATCTACAGTTCGAAGGTTATGCGGTTTCATGTTCTTATGGAAAAACATGAAGAAAAATGGGTAAAAACCCTTGTTTTGGATTTAAAATCCAAAGGAATGTGGAAGTTCGCTGTTTGTCCAAGAACATTACCTGAGGAAAAAAGGTCACCTGAACAGAGTTAAACTCTGAAGATTGTTTCAAGACAGAGAACTAAGCTCTGGAAGCGAGAATTAAATTCTCATGGGAAAAGTTCTCAGAAAAAGAAGATGAGCAAAGTGAAGGCTCCTCTGAAGAGACAGTGGTATTTATAGAAGGTGATGGAAACGTTTCATCTCCCCAAATCCCTAGAGGAATCCAACGGTCACAAAAGGGGACAGCGTTGCACTCACGTGCTGACACGTGAGAACAACGCCGTGGGGGCATTTGTTTCCTGATTTAAAATCAGGAAAGCTCACGGAGAAGGCTTCAGAAAAGAGTCACGTGCTTACACGTGACCAGCAGTCACGTGCTGGCACGTGACACCTAAAAGTATCGGCAAGGCAAGTTCAGTTTCCCAACTACATCGAAGAAAAGGGCTTCAGAAAGAGTCACGTGCTCCCACGTGACCAGGGTCACGTGTCGGCACGTGACATTTAAAAGCAAGCGGCAAAGGCACATTGGTTCCCTGATCAAATCAAGGAAAAGGCTTCAGAAGAGGTCACGTGCTCCCACGTGACCAGGGTCACGTGTTGGCACGTGACGCTCAAAACATCAGACTCATTCTCCGGTTAAATCAAGAAAAAGACTCCAGACGAGGGTCACGTGCCCACACGTGACCAAGGGTCACGTGGCCGCACGTGACCAGCTTTCAAAGCCCATTTGTTAACAGAATTAAATTCTGAGAAAAGACCTCTCAAATCTTTCCAAAAGCAACCGATTGAATTAGAGATTTAGAGTGATTAAATATCATCTATCTATGGGAAAATCTCGAATTTGGAAAGATTTCCCCTTTAAATCTAACAGAAATCACAAAGGAGAATCGCTGGATTTGAAATCCAATGGTGAATAAAATTCACCTAATAATCTAAAGGTCCAGAACGAACGATGGATGCAAATCAAATCTCTCAATGAAGATTCGTCAAAAAACTAATTGACTCGGCTGCTTCTCCTATAAATAGGAGCCGAGACACACAAAAAAAGGATAGATACGTAGAGGAAAAAAAAAGGGAGAGAGCCTTGATACTTTGAGGAATTTAGATCTTCTGCTAAAGAAAACCCTAGGTAAGAAAGGGAAGGCTTTTTGAAAGAAAGAGAATTTAATTCTCAACAGAGTTCAACTCTGATGTAAAACAGAAGAACATATTTCTTCTCTCTTGGATGGAGGATCTGTAAAGTGCACATCTCCTCTTGAAGTTGAGAATTTAATTCCCAATGAGTTGAGATCCTGCCATGCAGATCCAAAGCATAGAGAGGGAATGCAAGCACGAGAATTTAATTCTCACAGAACTATAGGAATTTAATTCCTTTAAAATAAAATTAGGGTTTGACCCTGTGTCATGGGAATTTAATTCCTTCAGAACAAAAAGAATCAGGGTTTAACCCTAGTTAAGAACTTAGTGTTGTTAAAACAACAGGAATTTAATTCCCTTAATCTTACTCCCCAGAATAATTCTCTAACAGAGAGTGGGAGTTTAATTCCTTAAAGCTTTTATTAGGGTTTAACCCTATTCGATTCTTCATATATATGAGGAATTTAATTCCTATAGAAAATTCAGAGTTCAACTCTTCAAAAGAAACTGGGAATTTAATTCGTTTGAAATTATTGTCAGGGTTCAACCCTACGAGGAATTTAATTCCTGAAAGGGATTAACAGATCTTCTAACAACTACAGAAAAGAAGGGTCACGTGTCACCACGTGACCCCCCCAAAAGATCTACAGAAAGCCCTTTGAGGCAGTGCCTCACGTGACCCACGTGACCCTTGGCAGAAGCTTTAACATACCTCGTTTAGACACCCGTCACGTGATGACACGTGATGCTCCAAAAATGCGATCTCCTCAGAAGAGCAAATGAAGGGAGGGCGCTCTCACGTGTTGCCACGTGACCCCTCTTGCCTTAGTGTTTAACACTAAATTGGAACTCCCGAATCCAGTGTTAAAACACTGTTGGGTCTTAGTGTTCAACACTAATCAAAGAACTTTATTTGCAGTGTTCAACACTGATTACCTTAGTGTTTAACACTAATTTGAGATCTCCGTTGCCAGTGTTTAACACTGATCTGTTTTAGTGTTTAATGCTAATTTGAAAGCCTTGTTGCTGGTGTTTAACACCAATTATCTTTTAGTGTTAAACACTAACTTGTCAATCTCATTCCCAGTATTCAACACTGATTGGTCTGTAGTGTTTAACACTAGGCTTTGGCCCAATTGGCTAAATGGCCAGAGACAAAGTCTCTCATTCAATGGACCAACAGGAAGCCAATATTCCAGACATGATTGGACTTAGCCCAAGCTGGCCATAAGTCCTCAATTCGTAATTAACTGGGCTAATGGGCTCATAACATAATTAATTGGTCTTGATCCCAAATTGGGCCAAGGACTATTTAATCCACTCCGGTTCCAGGGTACATCTCTTCACTCCTTTGATATTTGGCATTGTAATCCCTCAATGTCTTCAAAGAGGTGACGGGTCCCGATGACCACATATTGATATGGACTGTGGGGTCCTTAAACCCATGGACTATGACGTCCTTAACCTTGACCGAGATGTCTTAAAACTAACAATGGACTGTGGGGTCCTTAAACCCATGGACTACGACGTCCTTAACCTTGACCGAGATGTCTTAAAACTAACAATGGACTGTGGGGTCCTTAAACCCATGGACTACGACGTCCTTAACCTTGACCGAGATGTCTTAAAACTAACAATGGACTGTGGGGTCCTTAAACCCATGGACTACGACGTCCTTAACCTTGACCGAGATGTCTTAAAACTAACAATGGACCGCGATGTCCTTAAACTACCCATGGACCGCAATGTCCCTAAACTAGCAATGGACCGCCACGTCCCTAAACTGGAACAATAGAGCCCCGCATGCTCTTTTGGCGGATCTAAACGATCCCGTTTAAGTTGATCTTAGCCTCAAAGATGGCTAACGTATCCTTAAACCTCCAAACAGAATGGGCTATGAATCTCCCCCAATTAACTCTGGTTCGAGGGTACATCTCTGAACTCCTCTGACATCTGTCGTTGTAATCCTTCAACGTCGTCAGAGAGGTGACGGGTCCCGACGGCCATACATACGATGGACCACTATGTCCCTAAACTGGAACAATGGAGCCCAAATGCTCTTTTGTCGGATCTAAACGATCCCGTTAAGTTGATCTTAGTCTCGAGTTAGACTAACGTATCCTTAACAAACGTTTGAGTTGATCTTAGCCTCAAGTATGGCTAACGTATCCTCAAACCAGACCCCCAAACCCAAATCTAAGATAATACGGATTTGGACTAGTCCACGCCCTACGGGCGACGACATAACTCGGTCTCTGTAAACAATCCACGGGCAACAAAACATAAAAGAAACACACACGACACGAAGTGACCATCTGGAGAAGGAGAAAGTTGCTACCGCGATGCGGTAGCGTAATTAACTGCAGGGACTTGCGCCTGCAGGGAAAAGCGTCCCCACAATCAAAAACCCCTCAAACGAGGGGGAATCTGACGAAGTCTGCTACATAGGCCGCATCCATTTAAACCTTCGATACATGGTGCCATAAATCAACTTGGCATCTTCAGAGAGGTGGACGGATAGCACCAATTAGCATCTGCCTCGAATTTCAGGCGAAACGCCACGTCGTCGCCGTCCTTCGGAGGGGAACAATGGGTGATTCTTGAACAATCTCAACCCTAGATCTAGGCTCCTTTCTATAGAACTCCAAACCCTAGATCTAGGATTTCAAATTTGAATTTTCCCTCCACAAGTTTGTTAGCAAAAGATTTGAATTTCCCTCCAAAAGTTTGTTAAGAGAGCCTTCTAGAAATAGTTTGTTAAGCCGAACCTTCTAGATGCGCCACGTGGAGCTTCTGGGGTCTTCTGCAAGTTTTGGCCGTTAGAGGTAAGCATGTGGCAAAATTGGGAGCTTTGATCACTTAATAAGGCCGCGGATCCGCGGCGCCAAGGGGGTTTGGGCCGCGGATCCACGGTCCTTTGAGGGCCCCATTGCTTGATTCTTCTTCTGTGGACTTGGGCTGATATTTGGGCTCTTGTCTGATATTTTAAATTTTATTTGGCCTTCTGTATCACTACCAGATCTTACATCTTGGAGTTGGCGTATCTTTTATCAGCTCTTTTCCTAATTTTGGGCTTTGCTTCTGGAATTTCCTGCATTAAACCCCAAGACAAGAGTTGCGCTATACAAGAATGATGCAATGCCATGATAAACACACAATTTCCTTTAAAGTGCCGGTTTTCAAGTCTAATATATGAAATCTGGTATTTCAGAGATGATTTGGTAATATGTGCAATATGAATACCGAACACTTCTATATGAGTTCAAATGATAGGGAAATTGCCGTGTTAAAAATGCAGTATTTTCGACTGATCAAATTCCCTCAAACTTATTTTCGATCGTCTCGATCGAACTATTTTATTACAAAGAGAAGGAGAAAATAAAGAAAGAGAAAAGCACACTTTCGTAGGTAACACGATTGCACTGAGCACGTGCAACAAGCCTTTAAACCTCTAGGTGTCCCTAGTAGAAGGAGTGTTGTCTCCTGAGGGTTTTCAGCGGATTGCACCCACAAAATCCAATAATAAAAGAAAGATCATGAATATTACATCTAAAGAAAAGAATCGTAAAAGAAAAACCTTGAAAATTAGGGTTTCCAACTAAGCTAGCTTTTCGGTTGTCATGAGCCCTATCTTAATGGTCATGAAAGATGTCAGAAATCACGTCCTCCCTCAATAAAACATCGCCTTATTCTTCATTCATATCTTTCTTCCAAACATCAATCATATCACCCTGCATGTGTATAAAGGACATCCCTACATCCGGAGAATTCAATTCAAGCTATCATACTCTTGCCCATCAGCCTCAGTACTTTTTAATTAATGAATATGAATTTGCTCACACACCTTCATGCGACCGTTAATATTTCTTGAGGTACTAACTGACCGATTACTCATGAGCTTGCTTATTTGGTGTATTTTCCTCGACTTGCACCACCTCAGGCATAGCAGTGACTCCCAGACCAGTTGGCCTTAGGGCACTAGGTGAAGAGGCACCCTCGCTATATATTTTTTATTGCCCTCGGCGATAACAAAACCAGTGTCCATTTTTCTCACCACTTTATATTTTCTTCATTTTTTTATTTCCTTCATACATCGGCTTTAAGACGAGCATTTCAAGGTATCCTCTACTATCCCGGGCTTCAAGACGTGTGTAAGTGCGAATAGCAGGGCAGGGTATCAATGTTCAAATGTTTGGCTTTCCAGAATAGAAACTATTTTTCAGACTTATTTTTATTCTCAGATTAGTGAGTTCTTTCATCTTACTAACCCTTGGGACAACGGCTCACAACTACTTATTATTAGTTCGTATAAGAAAACTTCTAATTTTCTTGGTTTTTTTAAATTTTTCTAATCTCATGGATGTAATTTTTCAGTATCTAATCTTTTATTATCCTAAGTATTAAATATTTTTATATTTTTGAAAAAAATTTAAATTTTTATGGGTTTAGAAAATTTTTGAACTTTTATGGATTTTGAAAATTTTTAAATTTTTTTAGGTTTTTATGGGTTTTGAAAAAAAAAATTTACAAAAAATGACGAGCCAAAAATTTTTACACAAAATTTTTATGGGTTTTTAAAATTTTTAAATTTTTATGGGTTTTTAAAGAAATTTTTTGAGCTTATGCAAATGATATGCAAATGATGCAAAACTAAGCACAAACCTCCCCCTAACTTGTTTTCAACAGTGTCTTCACTGTTGACAACCGCTATATCTACAAAACTTGTAAGCCTGCGAGGAATTTATTAGTGAGGGCAAAATATACAAGTGAAGATCCTCCCCCAAACTTATTCTTTTCACTCACCTCCATTCAAAAAGATGATGCAGTAATATACAGTACATGGAGGTGAGACAGAGGAATTTTAATCAAGATAAAATGTCTCATGTAAGAACAGAAGCTCCTCCGTAGGGTCAGTGGAAAAATACGGCTTTAGTCTATGTCCGTTCACTTTGAAAAATGTGCCGTTTTTAACATTTTCTACCTCTACTGCCCCGTGCGAGTATACAGACCGCACAACAAAAGGTCCCTTCCACCGAGATCGAAGCTTACCCGCGTGAAGGTGTAGTCGTGAATCATAAAGAAGGACTTGCTGACCAGGTGAAAATGTTTTCCTCAAAATGTTTTTATCGTGAAAAACCTTGGTCCTATTCTTTACGATTAAAGCGTTATCATAAGCTTCATCGCGGAGTTCACTTAGCTCATTTAGTTGCAGCTTCCGAAAGTTGCAGGCTTGGTTTAAGTCAAAGTTGATTTCCTTAATAGCCCACAATACTTTATGCTCAATCTCGACCGGTAAGTGACATGCCTTCCCAAACACTAACCTATATGGAGACATCCCTAGGTCGGTTTTAAATGCAGTTCTGAATGCCCAAAGTGCATCCGTCAGTTTGGTCGACCAATCTTTCGTATTCTTTGCAACAGTCTTCTCTAGGATTTGTTTGATCTGTCTATTTAAATCTCAGCCTGCCCGCTCATTTGGGGATGATAGGGTGTAGAAAGTCTGTGGTTGATTTTGTATTTCCGCATCAGAGTCTCGAAAGACCTGTTGCAGAAATGTGTCCCGTTATCGCTAATGATAGCGTGTGGGTGTCCAAATCGCGAAAAGATGTTTTTTTAAGAACTTAATGACAACCTTCTTGTCATTAGTGCGACATGGAATGGTTTCAACCCACTTCGAGACGTAATTAATCGCCAGCAGTATGTACAAATTCCCAAAGGAGTTGGGAAAAGAGACCCATGAAGTCAATACCCCAAACATCGAAAATTTCAACCACTAGGATGGGTTACTGAGGCATTTCATTTCTCTGGAAAATTCTACCCGTGTACTGATTTGTGTACAGGTTTTGCAATAATCAAATGCGTTCTTGAACAAGGTCGGCCAATAAAATCCACATTTCAAAACCTTCTCTGCCGTCTTTTTAGGACCGAAGTGCTCCCCACAGGCCTGATCATGACAAAAAGAAAGAACACTCTTGAACTCTTCTTTCGGGACACACCGGCGAATGATCTGTAGGGTTCCTAGGCACACTCAAGAGGTTCCACAAGGCATCAACCATGCCAAACAAAATTTTTCCGGTGCCGAGAAACCCTAATATAGATTGTTAACTAGAAGTTAAAGCGAAAAATAGATGCAAGCAAACGAATTTGCTACAAGTGAAAGGGATTACAACCTTTGTAGATCCGGTCCTCCACTTCTAAAGCTCCGTGTTGATGTCCCTCCACTATGATCATCGGATCCCGGACTCTAGCGATGGTTTCGTCGGAGAAATGATCGGGCTAGGTCATTGACTTCGAGGCCAAAGATGATCTACGTCGGGAAGACTCAAACTCAAGCTATTCCTTCACTTGGTCAAAAACTTTATGAAGAGAACACCCTATACTACATGGCTAGTAGTAGAGGATGAAGAAATAGGAAGTGGGTTCACTTTAGAATTGGATTTCTCACCCTTTTTCTCATGATGCCATTGGAGCTAGCAAACTTTTTCAAGCTTGATGAAAAAGAAGAAGAAGCATCATATGAATAATATCCATAATGAAACTTATCCTTTTCAAATGGCACCATGGTTGAGTTAAGCCCTCATGCTTAACTCATGTAGAGATTTAACAAAACCATTAGGTTAAAGGTTGGGTTAACTAATATCTTATGCAAATGATAAAAGAGTTGACTTTGTCAATACTTATCAAGCTTCATGAAGCTTGATAACTTTGACCAAAGTCTCAATTCTTTTGTAATTTGCTAAGAAAATAGTAAACCCTAATCTAACCTTGATTTGGTTCAAGTCTCATACACACAACTTGTTTGTATCATTAAGCATGATACAAAGATGTACACTTCCATATATCACATATAAACAATGTGCACATTCAAGTGAGAAAATCAATCTTAAGTGAACCAATACTAGTTAATGTAAAGTAATATATCAAATATATAATTATACATTAAATCATTAAATCAACTTTTGATTTAACAATCCGGTCATATCGTATATAACTGACTAATATCAATAGTAACAACTTATCGAATCAACACTTGATCCGATAACCCGGCTATATCGCATACAACCGATCAATATTACAAATCGCGAGAATAGAATACAGTATCACATACTAGTATTATTCTCGGTCCCGCACATATCTCATATGCGCTCCTATTTCGTTTCGCTTGAGCCAGGAAACCCCTGTGTAGGATTCTAAAGACTCGTCAATACGCCGGCAGCAGGTGATGATCATATCAAACACCCACAAGCCGTAAGCGGTCTGCTAAACGTAATGGCCACCTGGGTATTAAGCGATCAGAAGATCAACGAGCAAGCCCGCTCACACTCCTGTGAATCCAACCAGTAACACTACCGTACAGTCCGGTCTGTTCGTCTGATATGTCGCATATCTTGTCTAAGGGTGGTAAACGTCACACTGCAATAACTTGATAAGTCATGTCGATATGAGGCTCATAACGGGTCGAGAAACTACTGGTAACACTTACCAGTAAATACCTAAAGCAGCCTTGGCCAAGGACTTCCTGTTATAGCCAATCGAGCACTGCGCAACATCAACTCCCTATACCGGGAGAGACGAAACCCCTCCTATCGCTCATTGCCTCCATTTGATTCGGGACTGTACCCAAAAGCCACCTTTTTGCACGCCTCTTGAACGTGGTATGATGGAAATCAAAGCACAGTGGGAATCACACAAGACTCTATGACGATCTTGGGTCTACACACTAACCTGTACCAGTGTCATCAGAGAACTGCCATCTGACGTAAGGTATCAATATCATGTGGGAGTTCTCAGCTAGTCCGTCCAGTGTACCCAGTCTCCACTGAGCACCCGTATATCATCTCTGATGTCAAACACCAATGGATATGGGATCATCCATCGCCCATCTGTATGGGTCGAGAAGCTACACGCTAGTCTACTCTGGTATATCGATGCCCCGTCTTGATACACCCATGACTAGGGACTTTGAAGGATGTACTTATGGACTACTATGTCCCCACTAGTATGATCAGCATCATAGTCCAGGTAGTCAAGTACACATCCTAAGGGCTTTACCAACATGTAACAGAGAGACAATCAGTGTACACGTTAAGGTAAAGAGTAACCAGATAGCATACTATCATATTGAGCAAGAAAGTCATCCCTATATATGTCCAAGCATCCACTACAATATACATCCTATGTATAGTAATGGCCTCTAGGGCATACATATAACTAACAATCTCCCACTTGCACTAGGGCCATCTAATAGCAGTGGTTGTAGTATCTCATACTCAACCATCTCATAAAAGTCTCTCTCTGGGAAAAGGCCTTTGTGAGTGGATCCGCCGTGTTGTCCTTTGAGTCTGCTCTCCTAACCTCGATCCCCTGGAGATCAACCATCTCCATGATCAGGTGACACTGCCTTAGAATATGTCTGGATCACTGATGGGACGGGCGTTCCTTGGCATAAGCCACAACTCCATTGTCACACAATGGGAGGAACTAAGTTCATCTCATGAACTAATATACACCCAGACTTCCTCTTTGGTAGTATCTTTGGTAACGATGTATCTTACCTTTAATCGTCAAGTATGCTACGGTATCTAGCTTGTAATTCTTCCAACATACCGTCCATTTACTGAGGGTAAAGACAATGCCTGCGACTGACATTCAGTCGTCCTTATCACCCTGGAACCTTTCCAGTGATTCTCCCCAGGATCGATTGATACCATCTCACTACAACTAGTGAGTATCCTAACATCCAATTAGATCTATCTCATAGATCCAAAACCCAGGATTTAGTAGGTATCACTTTGATCCTATATGGAGAATCCTTATGATAAGCGGAGATTGATCGAGCGTAGCATATGAAACCCCTTCCCTATTAAGAGTATGTCATCCACGTACTCTACGAGGATCACCACCATACTCTCTACTACCTATTTGTATATACAAGGTTCATCTACCATTTTGATGATGTTAAACTCTTTGACTAACTCATCGAAACAGATGTTCCAACTCCGTGATGCCTGCTTTATCACATAAAACATCTTGCCCACGTTTCCGCTGCTCCCACTGTCTACGAAGCCCTCTGACCGTGTACTTATAGACTCTTTCTTCTAAAACAACATTTAGAAAAGCAGTCATAACACCCAACCGCCAGATATCGTAGTTATGGTATGTAGCCATGGCAAGTAGGATCTGGATGGACTTAAGCATAACAACTTAGAAAAGGTTTCATTATAATCCATACCTGGTCAATGATGCAAACCTTTAACAAGTCTAGGTTTGAAAGTCTTAACTTTTCGATGTACACCAAGTAATCTTCTCAAGATATACTTGCTCCTGATGGGGATTTAACCCTTCAGATAAAGCAACCAAAGTCCATACTTTGTTGGTGTATAAGGATTCCATCTCAGATCGATAAGCATCCAGCCATTCTTACAGAGTCCTACTCCTGATGGCCAGCTCGAAACTAGTTGGGTCATCATCTCATGATGCAATTCTCGCTCTCACTGTCATAGAGAAACCAAAGTATCTCTCAGGTGGGTAAGAAACCCTACTAGATAGGCGGAGAGGCTGAGGTTCGTTGGTTTCTATTGAATCCTTTGGTTCTGCCAAATCATCAGCTGCAGTTTGTATAGCAGGAACTCTTTCCAGTTCTACCTTATGACCACTAATTTCTTCACAAGAAATTCCCTTTCACAAAGGTGGCATGTTGAGAAACAAGACATTTTTGTTCCTCGGTTAGGTAAAAGATATTCCCTTGCTTATGCTTGGGATATCCAACAAACTTCCACAGATCTGACTTTGCCTCGAGCTTGTCCGGATTTTGCTTTTAGACATAGGCCAAACAACCCCAAATCTTAATTGTCTTAAGAGATGGGCTCTTCCCCTTCCATATTATATATGAAGTGGTAGGCATCTGATTTGATCGGAACCTTATTCAATAGGTATGCAACTTCATAAGTGCATAACTCCCTAAAAGGAAATAGGAAACTCAGTAGTACTCATCATAGAGCACACCATATCATATAGGGTGTGATTGCTCCACCCCAATATACCGACGTGCTGTGGTGTATACGGAGGAGTAATACCGAGAGAGAATCTCATTCTTAGAATGGTCCAGGAATCCTGTGCTCAAGTATTCTCCTCCTTGATCACATCAAATGACATAATACTTATACCCGTTTTTGGTTCTCTACTTCTAAATTATATTCTGTGAATATCTCAAACGGTTCGGACTTGTGTTTCAACAGGAACATATGTCTGAATCTAAAGAGATCATCAGAGAATGTAATGAAGTATAAAGAACCGGTCTTGGCATGTGTAGACATGGGACCTTCATACATCAACATGTAACATCACAAGAGTTTACTAACTCTTTCTCTGTTTCCATTAAACAGAGCTATGGTTATCTTATCTTTATGACATGACTGACAAGTTTCACAAGATGTAAATTCAAACTGATTTAAATATGCATCTTAATGTAACTTCAGCTAGTCAGGTCGCATTGATATGACCTAGTCTACAATACCTCAAGAAGGATTCGTTCATTTCTGAACTCTTCCTCTTGTGTGTATTCTATATACTAAGAACTGTAGTTTGATTTAGAACGTCAATACTTTTAGATAACGTGCCTGAACCGATTAACTTTTGATATAGGAAATGTTCAAAACATTATCCAACAATACAAAATTATATCCTTCTTTATCTAAATAAAGAGACTGATATGATTTTGTATATCAGGTTCGGTATCTAATAACATTTGTTCAGAATCAATGTGTTCTGGTAATACAGGGTGACAGTAACCAACAGACTTGGCTGCAACACTTGCACCGTTTTCTGCCTCATGAAACTTATCACCCGTTCTCACTTCTCTACCTTTCTGTAGCCCATGTAACAGATTACATATGCGGGATCCTGATCCGGTATCTCATACCCAGGACGTAAAGAATACTGAGAAACAGTTCTCGGTAATGAATACACCCGAAGATGATACATCAACATGCACTCTCTTCGTTTGGGCGGCACGGGAATTCTGGTAATTCCCAATTTCCTGCTCTGTCTTATAACAATTATAAGTTGGAGCGGGACCAAACGTTCCCCAGCTCAGTATAACAAGCGGGTTCGGTCAATTTATCCGTTTTATTATCTTGATTAAGGCATGACATGGTCGCTACCTGGAGAGAGAGAGAGAAGAAAACACTCTGCGTGCGCTCTTGCAATATCAGATTGGTTATTAGTTTATCTAATCAGGATGGCTCCCACTGTTTTTATCAAATCTTCCTTCAAACCCTAAAAGGAAAGACTAGCCGGGATTAATTACACGCTACAAGTTCGCCAATCTTTCAGCCATGCCAGTGTCGGTACTTTGAGAGAGGTCCCCCGTACTTTCGCACGAACCTAATTATAGTAAACCTCGTTTTCCCAGAGGCATAACCCCGTTGACACCTTTCTAGACACCTACTTGATCGGCTAATTGTAATGTGCAAAACTCTCCCAGAAGTAACAATTACTCGCAGTGGGTATCGGGATCCAACTATCTCATAGAAGGTATGCAATCTCATTGCAAATTTCAACACTTGAAATTCCCGATAATATTTTGCCCCAAACGATCTAAGCCCTTGACTGAGTCAACAAACCATAGACCGCAAGTAAAGTTCAACCCGTCATTTCTGATTGAATAAAACCCACCCGCACGACCCTTGACTGGGTCAACAAGGCCGCACGACTACCCTAATCTAATCGCATCATATGCTTTGCAGATAAGCACTAATCAGCTACCGCACATTACGCCTTGACTGAGTCAACAAACGCAGCACGAATACTAACTATTACTTAACTGAATTGACGGAGGGTTACGACAGGTTTTTAAGAAAACCCTTTGCGTAATGAACTTTATATCGTTGTAGGATCGAATGATTTTAAAATGGGGTGTTTTTGAAGCTTTTCTAGTTTTGCTAAAGGGGTCACTCCCGGTGAAGGGATCGTCGGCCCTTTCCTCGTCGAATGAGGTGCGGGATATATCATATATATCACTGTGCAAAGCAGAAACTATAGAAGCAATCAAAATACAAACCGAGGGTTGTAGCATCTGCCAGTTATTGCTAAAGGGGTCACTCCCGGTTAAGGGATCTCAGCCCTTTCCTTATCGAATTAGGTGCAGGATGTTCTACAAGGAATACCGCGATGCAAAGCAAGAACTGTAGCTACCTGGTTTTGAAAATTCGATTCCACAACATCTTAGGTTTCTTTTCTTTCATTAATCACATTAATGAAGTCCCATCATTTAAATCACCTAAACATCACAGATAAATACGACGTACACTTATGCCATCCGCATTCGCCTCGATGTCCCCTCGTGCACCGTTAGGTTAGGTAACTAACGACAGAGCGGGGCAGGGCTAGCGCGAGTGCAAAACATAAGTAACGTCTATATAATATATTATATATACTATATACAGTATGTATCTTAACATATCAAATGATCGCATCACAAATCTCGCAGCAGAAGAAACAAATGAAACATTGGATATACTAGGACGTCCGTGTTTTCAATACGAGCCAGTATAAAACACGGATTCCACGGTCGCGATGAATAGCCAAACCCACACCCCTAGACCCCTACGAGAGCGATAAGCAACCCTACTAATTCTAGAGTTAGGAGACCCGGACTCGACTCCTCGAGTTGGTCTCCCACTGGACTCCAGAACTCGGTTACTTGTGCTCTCCTCCTTGGGTCTATCCTAGTGCGGAAAAGTAAATAATATACAACAACGGTGACATCTTCCGCAACCTGAAAGTGCCCCAATAAAAGAATATTACATACAAATGAATTTTACATGAATGAAAATAAAAACTCGCATCTCACATAAAACCCCCGGCTATTCATGACGCGACGATCCAATATAACATATCCAGCAACACATAACATCACATGTCATCAACGTAAGTAAATGTGTGCATCCCAATTGTCGTTGACATATAGTAACGAAACCGGCGATATCACATATTACACTTACGGTCGCAGAAAAGAAAGTGTAAAACTACAACAGTTGGAATCCGCAACCTCCTCGGACATCACATGCCTGACCAAATGAATTCCTTAGACATCACATGCCTAACAATTATAAACCCCTCATTTTAGTCTCTATATCGAAAACACTTTTCAATATCTAGTCGGGCAATTCAACAAGATTCCCGAAAAACTGATCGAATGCTCGTCGCAAACTTTAGTAGGCGGCCGCACCCCCGATACCGTCGACGAAGTGCACCAAGGCGGAACACAGTTGCCTCGAGTACCCGAACGGATGCTTTTTGGCGACGGGGTTCTCCTACAGTCACTTGGTCGGGGCTATGGGGCATGGCTGTCTATTATGTTTACCCGGCGAGTATCCGCGTACGCTACGTGATTGCGACGGACTTTTGATCACATCAAAATTCCGTGGCAACCGATCAGCTGAGACTAAAGTGCTATGTTTATAACATTCATTTAGTTATCTCATAACTTACTTGTGAATTCCAAATATTGTATCACATTCCAGATAAATAGAAAATGTTAAACTTTCCGATCGAACACTCAAACACCCAAGTTTTCCCGAAACAGCTCAACTCTTGAAATAAGTTCAAAAATATCCACTTCATGCCACAGTACCAACGGTCCAGCCGTAGAAGGGTCAAGCCAACGCCTCACATGTGGCACGCCGTACTGCCCCAAAGCCGAAGGTTCAAAGGGCAGTTCAAGACGGTCATGTAATCGAGTTAAGGTTTGTTGTCTTCTAGAGGGACCATCGCGTTACTTGCACTACTTAGAACGTTCTTAAACGACGGAAAAATCAAACACTTGGAAATTTCCCGGCAGGGAAAAAGTGGGTATTTATATCCGGTTGAACTTTTTAACATGTTCAAAAAAAATATCCGGAAAACATAACAAAATTAAATTCTCCGATCGAATCGACGATTACCAAATAAACCCCCAGAAAACTCAACACTTGAGTCAGTTTAAAAATACCCATAAAATAGCACTACAGAATATAAGAATTACCATGCCATGAAAAAGATCCAATCACTCCGTACGGTCGCGGTTCCGCGGCGCTTTGGAAGGATTAGGAGGTCAAATTTCACCAAAATTCTTATATTTCCCTGCTTGATTTTTCAGGTATTTTTAATTCAGAAAATACACAGTTTTGAAAAAATGTACAGAGAGGGGGTAAACTCGGACGTATCGGGTTCGTTAGGAGTTTTAACTTCGTTAACACATAGCCTAAAGCTCTAGTTAGGCTCTGATACCACTGTAGAGTTCCTAAGCACACTCAAGAGGTTCCACAAGGCATCAACCATGCCAAACAAAATTTTTCCGGTGCCAAGAAACCCTAATATAGATCGTTAACTAGAAGTTAAGGCGAAAACTAGATGCAAGCAAACGAATTTGCTACAAGTGAAAGGGATTACAACCTTTGTAGATCCGGTCCTCCACTTCTAAAGCTCCGTATTGACGTCCCTCCGCTGCGATCATCGAATCCCGGACTCTAGCGATGGTTTCGTCGGAGAAATGATCGGGCTAGGTCATTGACTTCGAGGCCGAAGATGATCTACGTCGGGAAGACTCAAACTCAAGCTATTCCTTCACTTGGTCAAAAACATTATGAAGAGAACACCCTATACTACATGGCTAGTAGTAGAGTATGAAGAAATAGGAAGTGGGTTCACTTTAGAATTGGATTTCTCACTCTTTTTCTCATGATGCTATTGGAGCTAGCAAGCTTTTTCAAGCTTGATGAAGAAGAAGAAGAAGAAGAAGAAAAAGCATCATATGAATAATATCCATAATGAAACTTATCCTTTTCAAATGGCACCATGGTTGAGTTAAGCCCTCATGCTTAACTCATGTAGAGATTTAACTAAACCATTAGGTTAAAGGTTGGGTTAACTAATATCTTATGCAAATGACAAAAGAGTTGACTTTGTCAATACTTATCAAGCTTCATGAAGCTTGATAACTTTGACCAAAATCTCAATTCTTTTGTAATTTTCTAAGAAAATAGTAAACCCTAATCTAAGCTTGATTTGGTTCAAGTCTCACACACACAACTTATTTGTATCATCAAGTATGATACAAACATGTACACTTGCATATATCACATATAAACAATGTGCACATTCAAGTGAGAAAATCAATCTTAAGTGAACCAATACTAGTTAATGTAAAGTAATATATCAAATATATAATTATACATTAAATCATTAAATCAACACTTGATTTAACGATCCGGTCATATCGTATATAACCGACTAATATCAATAGTAACAACTTATCGAATCAACACTTGATCCGATAACCCGGCTATATCGCATACAACCGATCAATGTTACAAATCGCGAGAATAGAATACAGTATCACATACTACTGTTATTCTCGGTCCCGCACATATCTCATATGCGCTCCTATTTCGTTTCGCTTGAGCCAGGAAACCCCTGTGTAGGATTCTAAAGACTCGTCAATACGCCGGCAGCAGGTGATGATCATATCAAACACCCACAAGCCACAAGCGGTCTGCTAAACTAACGGCCACACGGGTATTGAGCAATCAGAAGATCAACGAGCAAGCCCGCTCACACTCCTGTGAATCCAACCAGTAACACTACCATATAGTCCGGTCTGTTCGTTTGATATGTCGCATATCTTGTCTAGGGGTGGTAAACGTCAGACCCTAATAACTCGATAAGTCGTGTCGATATGAGGCTCATAACGGGTCGAGAAACTACTGGTAACACTTACCAGTAAATCCCTAAAGCAGCCTTGGCCAAGGACTTCTGTTATAGCCAATCGAGCACTGCGCAACATCAACTCCCTATACCGGGAGAGACGAAACCCCTCCTATCGCTCATTGCCTCCATGTGATTCGCGACTGTACCCAAAAGCCACCTTTTTGCACGCCCTCTTGTACATGGTATGATGGAAATCAAAGCACAGTGGGAATCACACAAGACTCTATGACGATCTCGGGTCTACAGACTAACATGTACCAGTGTCACCAGAGAACTGCCATCTGACGTAAGGTATCAATACCATCTGAGAGTTCTCGGCGAGTCCGTCCAGTGTACCCAGTCTCCACTGAGCACCCGTATATCATCTCTGATGTCAAACACCAATGGATATGGGATCATCCATCGCCCATCTGTATGGGTCGAGAAGCTACACGCTAGTCTACTCTGGTATATCGATGCCCCATCTCGATACACCCATGACCAGGGACTTTGAAGGATGTACTTATGGACTACCATGTCCCCACTAGTATGATCCGCATCATAGTCTAGGTAGTCAAGTACACATCCTAAGGGCTTTACCAACATGTAACAGAGAGACAATCAATGTACACGTTAAGGTAAAGAGTAACCAGATAGCATACTATCATATCGAGTAAGAAAGTCATCCCTATATATGCCCAAGCATCCACTACAATATACATCCTATGTATAGTAATGGCCTTTAGGGCATACATATAACTAACATGATCTGATCAGGACAATACTTAAACAAATATGGATCATCTGAGTAAAAGTGTTTTACTTGGGATAGAAACGGTATTTGTCCTGTTTTGACCAATCGTTGGGTATAAGTCCTGTGACAAGATAGTTCACAATATCTCTGAACCAAGGTTCATTGGATACGCTCAAGAGTTGTTCGTCTGGGAACGAATCATTGATCGGCAGGGTCACAGGGAAAGAAGAGATGCGTGAAAGATGGTCGGCTACCACGTTTTCACATCCTTCCTTATCTTTGATAACAAGATCAAATTCTTGTAACAGTAGGATCCAACGTATTAGCCGACCTTTTGCATCTTTCTTCGCCAGAAAATGTTTTAAGGCGGAATGGTCAGTGTACACAACTATAGGAGAGCCAATCAAGTAAGGCCTGAATTTTTCTAATGCAAATATAACTGCCAAAAGTTCCTTTTCGGTAGTTGTATAATTGATTTGAGCATCATTCAGGGTCTTACTCGAATAGTATATCACGTGTGGCATCTTTTCAATGTGCTGTACTAAGACTGCACCTACTGCAAAGTCGGATGCATCACACATCAGCTCAAAGGGGTAGTCCCAATTTGGAGACGATAGAACGGGGGCTGTAGTGAGGGAGTGTTTGAGTGAGTCGAAAGCTGCCTCACAATCCGAGTCAAAGTGGAAGGTCGTATTCTTGACCAAGAGAAGAGTTAAGGGTCTAGCAATTTTTCTAAAATCCTTAATGAATCTCCTATAAAAGCCCGCATGGCCAAGGAATGATCAAATATCTTTGACGCTTTTGGGACGAGGGAAGTTTTGAATGACATCTATCTTAGCTCTGTCAACATCAATGCCTTTCTATGAAATCACACGTCAAAGCACAATTCCCTCTTAGACCATGAAATGGCATTTTTCCCAATTCAAAATTAAGTTCTTCTCTTTGCAACGAGTAAGAACTGCGTCAAGATTCGATAGGCAATCAGAAAAAGAGTCTCCAAAAATCGAGAAATCGTCCATAAAGATCTCCAGAAAATTCTCTACCATGTCAGAGAATATCCCCATCATACACCGCTGAAAAGTAGCGGGAGTATTGCACAACCCAAAGGGCATGCGTCTATAAGCAAAGGTATCAAAAGGACAAGTAAAAGTGGTTTTATCTTAATCCTTTTTGGCTATGGGGACTTGATTATAGCCAGAGTATCCGTCCATAAAGCAATAATACGCACGTCCAGCTAAGCGTTCCAGCATCTGATCAATGAAAGGTAAAGGAAAGTGGTCTTTCCTCGTGGCGGCATTGAGTTTTCTGTAATCAATACATACACGCCACCCAGTTTGGGCGCGTGTCTGAATCAACTCATTTGTCTCATTGGTAATAACGGTGATGCTAGATTTCTTAGGGACGATATGTATTGGACTTACCCATTGGCTATCGGAGATTGGGTATATGATACCATTATCAAGGCATTTGACGATCTCTTTCATCACCGCTTCCTTCATGACGGGGTTCAACCGTCTCTGTGGTTCTCGGGTTGGTCTGGCATCATCCATCATATGTATATGATATTCTACAATAAAGGGACTAATCCCTTTGATGTCCGCCATGGTCCAACCAAACGCCTCCTTATTAGATCTCAATACCGATAATAGTGCATTCTCTTGCTCTGATGCTAGAGAAGCGGAAATGATAACCGGTAAAGACTCATTTTCACCTAAATATGCATATTTAAGATAAGAAGGTAAAATTTTGAGATCTAATGCTGGCGGAGAAATAATAGAAAGTGGGATCATCGAATGATTTTCGGAGTCACAAAGAAGCTCATAGCCTGTAAAGGATACAGACTCGGATGGTGATGAGTCAGGAGTGGCAGACTCAAACATGAAAATGGTGTCCTCACTAAGATCATATGCAAGGTCAAACAGTGATGTGGTAGTGTCGTCGAGATCTGTAAAGCAAAGTTCCTCAACTCCGCAACTTTCGGGAGCAATCTCGTGGACAGAGCACATATCAAGGATATGAGCAGAGGGTTCTGATGGCTGACTTCCAATTTTGTAGATGTTTAGTTCAATGGTCATATTTCCAAATGATAAGTTCATTGAACCATTTCTACAGTTAATGACAGCATTGGAAGTGGCAAGGAATGATCGACCCAAAATCACCGAAATTTGGCTCCGGGGTTTGCTACACGCTATGTTTCGAGAACAATGAAGTCTACAGGGAATACAAATTCCCCGACCTTTATCAACACATCCTCTAGTTCACCCCGAGATTTGGTGATTGAACGGTCTGCCATTTGGAGAATGCAGTGAGTAAGTTTCAACTCTCCAATCCCTAGCTGCTCATAGACAGAATATGGAAGTAGGTTAACACTTGCGCCAAGGTCTAAAAGAGCACGGCTGATGTTTTTACCTCCAATAGAAATCGATATCGTAGGACATCCTGGGTCCTTACGTTTCTTTGGTAGCTGAGAGATAAAAGCACTGCTGATGTTATTAGACATGAAGACCTTCTTCGGCACTTGAGTCTTCCTCTTCCTAGTGCACAAGTCCTTAAGAATTTTCGCATAAGCGGGGACTTATTGAATTACATCTAGGAAAGAGATGTTGATGTTAACCTGTTTGAACATTTCCATAATTTTCTCCATATGTGGACTCGATATGTGAGCTCTTAACCGATTCGGGTAAGGAGCTTTAGCAATGAGTGCTGGGTCTATCATAGGAGAAGGAAGTGGGGGTAGATGTGATCCCGAAAGAGGAGTGGGGATCGTCTGTGGAGAACTAGAAGAGGTGGGCTGAGGTGTCGAGCCTAGAGGGAAATGGAGAATAGGCTCGCGAGAAGGCGGTGGGGTAGAAGAACAAGAATCAGAAGTAGAAGCGTGTGTGTGAGGAAAGGTCTCAGCCGGGGTGTTGATAGGATTTTCAATATCATCAACTTCTTCCCCAACATGGTTATTCAGCACTCTTCCTGATCTCAACGTTGTGACGGCATTTACATTGTAATGCCCAGAATTCGGTAGGGGTTGAGACGGAAGTTACCCTTTTTCTCTCGCACTCATTTCGGCTTTAAGTCGTGCAATTTCAGCTTCTTTCATTCTGATACTCTCAGCTTGGGACGCTGAGTTTTTCTTTATATCACTGACGGAAGACCTAACTTCAGCCGACACTTCCATGAAATTTGACAAGAGTGATTTCATGGTTTGAGTGAATTGAGAGAACTCGTCAGAACAGGTCAACTGCATAGGATTAGAAGGTGCAGGAGGGTTGACCTGGTTTTGGAAATTTTGTGACTGGTAGGGGTGCTGAGTGAGTTGAAATGGTTGGTGTTGTGGAGGAAGAGCCCTTTGGAATTGATTCGGGTTTGGAACCGTGTTTTGAGATTGGGATTGGTTCCAAGTAAAGTTCGGGTGATTCCTCCAACTCTGATTGTACGTGGAAGAATATGGATCGTTTCTAGGTCGTTGAAATGCGGCATTGGTATGCTCGTGACCTTGAAACGGAGAGTTTAATGGACATTCTTCCGTTAAGTGAGAAGGATCAGAACAGCACCCACATACAGTTTTGGGGAGCGACATCGGGTTTAGGGAGGCTGCTAAGAATTTGTGTTCCATAGCTTCGAGCTTCTTTTGCATTGCTGCATCTCAGCTCGAACACCTATGGACACGTCAATTTGGTGTACGCCACCCCTAGACGATGGCTGGGTTCCACTCTCCCACTGTAAGGACTTTTCAGCGAACTCTTCTAAATATCTCCAAGCTTCCCCATCATCCTTGGTCATAAAGGTGCCTTGACATATGTTTTCAAGGTTTTGTTTAGTGGTAGGGTTAATGCCCTCATATATGATTCGGCAAAGGTCCCATCTCGGGATGCCGTGATGTCGGCATTGAACCAAAAGATCCTTAAAACGTTCAAAGCATTTCGAGAATGGTTCAGCCGGAAGCTGGGTGAATTGATATAGTTCGCTACGGATTCGAGCTGTCTTTTGCATAGGATAGAATTTCTTAAGGAATACCGCAATGAATTCTTCCCAATTCGTAATGGAATGTGCGGTGGTGTTATACAACCACTTCTCGGCTATATCGCATAAGGTAAATGGAAGAAGTCGTAGATGCATGGCATCCATAGAAAGTTGTGACGTACCCATCATCGCGCATACGTTTTCAAATTTGGTGATAAAAACATATGCGTCTTCAGTCTCGAGACCGTGGAATTTGGGTAGAAGGTTGATGTACTGGGGTTTAATCTCAAAGTTATCTCTGGCTGGTGGAATGGATAAGCAGGTCGAGAGAGGACATCGCAAAGGATAGCACCTCTCTTGGAGAGAGATGTGGGGAGGATTCTGCGCACCAACGGACGGCGGCAGAGCAGCGGTAAAGAGGTTCGATTGAGACGGATCCATCGGTGTGGATGTGGTGGGTGGGTAAAAGAGAGGTAAATGGAGAAATACCGACTTCGGAGTCAATCGAAGGGACGCGGACAAGTCGGGCACTAGAATCCCTTATCCAGCCTATCTTGCACTAAAAAGGGTTAGTACAAGTGGCAGCGTGACTTATAATTAGGGGAATGAATGAATGCGGTGTTTGTTTTGAAAAATGATACGGATTTTTGAAAATATGATGCGATCACAACAAATGCAACAAGCAACCCTAAATCTATGGTCACCTAGGTCAAAGCTTTAGACCGCTCCTAACTTCCAAAAGACAAGTCGCAGGATAAAATCCCTCACTGTCTCTTTGTCTCTCCTGTGGCCAGGTAAGTGACAGGTAAATGGGAGGTTCTCCACTACGTAAGTAATGGGCCTAATTAAGTAACCACTAGCTTTCGACACATTTGCCTTAGACACCACAAAAGAAACGCGGATAAACAATGAATTACCCACGGCCTTCTTCTGTCCTAAGTGAGCGCGACGGTCCTTAGAGTCATCTCTAGATATTTTTTAGTTAATGAGGGTAATGCGGATGCAAATTTATGATTTTTGGGGCTTAGGAAGGGTAATGAACTGCCCACCTAATCTGTATTTGGCCGTGCCCCTTAATGTCCGTATTAATTTTGCAAACAACCACAAAATTAAAAACAAGCACAATTTATTTTGCTTTTTTTTTTGGCGGCGCTACGATTTTTGCAAAGAAGCCTGCAACAAATTGTTAATTGGAGCAGATTTAGGAAGGAGATAAAAAAGATAGAGGTTACCTGAGAAAAATAGTACAGAGAGCTCCTTGAACTGCCGCGATTCCGCCGCGGGAGTCAGGTAATGTCGCGGTTCCGCGGTCCACCAAGCTCCTCCCTGCATAAAAATTTACCAGAACGCTCCTGATTTCTTCCTTAGTCTTATGGAATTCTTCAAATAATTTTCCAATTGCACAGCAAGCTCCAGATTTTTTTGCAATTAACCACAACAACTCGTTTAGTGTTTTGCGCGAGTTTTGATCTCAAAATTTTAGATGGAATAAACTTTTCAACTCAAATTTCAAAAAATGAACAAATTAGCACACGATCTCCGGCAACGGCGCCATTTGATTGAAATTGATTTCCGATTGTGTATGTTTTTAGAAAATTGTATTTAGAAATCACAACCAAAAATATTTTGACCACAATCAATAACGATGTCGGATGTAGCACGTTAGTAAGTGCGGATCGTCCACAGGGAAAGTGAGATCCGTTCAATTTCCGAATTAGATGAGTTGAAAATTTAAGGAAAGAAAAGAAAAGAAAACAATTCATGATTTGTAATTGAAGATCAAGAATTAGAAAAATCTAAATCTAAAAGAAACATTAAAAACAAGAATTGAGATGTGTGATAATTTCCAACCAACAATCAAGATTAGAAGTATGGCTCGTAGGAGTAGATCGGATCTATAGATGTGGTGAGATCTAATGATTACTCATTCTTATCCATTAACGAATTGATACTAGATCGATGAGAATTTACCGAGGTTTAAGGATCTTGCGGAGAATTTAGGGATTCCGCAACTCATCCTTTGTCCTTTCGATGAATCTCATTCAAATTCTAGCTTCTAGTTAATCAAATGATCAATAGTTGTTCCCTAGTTTCGAGTGAACACAATCAAGAAAGTATCATCTCGAAACTAGGTCATTAGTCATTTGATTCACTAGAATTTACAAACATTATAAGATTTAAGAATTGTAAAAGTGTCTAAATCATCATCATCTATCGACCGTCACAACTCCTACACGAGCGGAGTTTTACTCAAACATCATGATCACAAACACAATCACAAATTGAGATCTAATCATAATACTTGAATTAAAAGATAAGCAAGATATAGAAATTTCACTTTTATTTATCGACAAATTTCGTTACAACTCTCTTGAATTTACAAAAGGAAGGAACTAGATCGTCGATTTCGGCTTCGCTCGGCTCCTTGAGTCGCGGATCGGCTTGGATCTCTTACTTCGTTGAAATCCGGCGTCGCTTCTAAAGGTTGAAGGCTCTCTTGCTTGAATGGTACTCGGGATCTTGATCTTAATTTTTGAATTGGAGTTAGGGTTTTGAGGCACAAGTCGTGTCACTCAACTTGTGGGTAGAAGATGATGGGTGATTCTTGAACAATCCCAACCCTAGATCTAGGCTCCTTTTTATGGAACTCCAAACCCTAGATCTAGGATTTCAAATTTGAATTTTCCCTCCACAAGTTTGTTAGCAAAAGATTTGAATTTCCCTCCAAAAGTTTGTTAAGAGAGCCTTCTAGAAATAGTTTGTTAAGCTGAACCTTCTAGATGCGCCACGTGGAGCTTTTAGGATCTTCTGGAAGCTTTGGCCGTTAGAGGTAAACACGTAGCAACATTGGGAGCTTTGATCACTTAATAAGGCCGTGGATCCGCGGCGCCAAGGGGGTTTGGGCCGCGGATCCGCGGTCCTTTGAGGGCCCCATTGCTTGATTCTTCTCTGTGGACTTGGGCTGATATTTGGGCTCTTGTCTGATATTTTAAATTTTATTTGGCCTTCTGTATCACTACCAGATCTTACATTTTGGAGTTGGCGTATCTTTTATCAGCACTTTTCCCAATTTTGGGCTTTGCTTCTGGAATTTCCTACATTAAACCCCAAGACAAGAGTTGCGCAATAAAAGGATGATGCGATACCATGATAAACATACAATTTCCTTTAAAGTGCCGGTTTTCAAGTCTAATACATGAAATCTGGTATTTCAGAGATGATTTGGTAATATGTGCAATATGAATACCGAACACTTCTATATGAGTTCAAATGATAGGGAAATTGCCGTGTTAAAAATGCAGTATTTTCGACTGATCAGCTCTTTACGCGGACGTGATGTCGGGAGCGTAACCGCCGGCGAGATTCTCGCTCCTGCTACTGCATGCCGCCACCGCTATATAAACCCCCATCACAGAGGGGTCAAGTAAGTCATTCTTTACACTTACGCCGTTACTCTGCTCGGATCTTGTCACTGACTTAAGCGTCGGAAGGTCCTCGGTGGTACCAAACCACCCCGAGACTTCTTTGCAGGTGCATGGCGGCAGTCTCCTCATCCCACTTTGTCATCTCAAAACCCATTGAGACCCACACGCAACGAAGGACAATCAACACAGTTCACCTCGAGATCAACGGAAGATAACATCTGACGGAGGCCCGAAAAGGAGCTCCATCAATTGCGGTCAGAATCAGATCACACGGTCTAGAAAACTGAAAGCATTAACGTGGAAAGCTAAATCTTAGTAATATTTTGCCTGCTACAGTGGTGACGTGTTGCTAAAAAATCTATTTCTGGATTAAAAATGGAAGTAATTACTATTTTTACATAATTAAGGAAAAAAATAAGTAATATTTAATTGCTAAATAATATCTAATGCTTTACCTGCTCTGCATTTATATACCTTGTTGATTTTTTAGCAAAGATTATAAGATTTAAGAATTGTAAAAGTGTCTAAATCATCATCATCTATCGATCGTCACAATTCCTACACGAGCGGAGTTTTACTCAAACATCATGATCACAAACACAATCACAAATTGAGATCTAATCATAATACTTGAATTAAAAGATAAGCAAGATATAGAAATTTCACCTTTATTTATCGACAAATTTCGTTACAACTCTCATGAATTTACAAAAGGAAGGAACTAGATCGTCGATTTCGGCTTCGCTCGGCTCCTTGAGTCGCGGATCGGCTTGGATCTCTTACTCCGATGAAATCCGGCGTCGCTTCTAAAGGTTGAAGGCTCTCTTGCTTGAATGGTACTCGGGATCTTGATCTTGATTTTTGAATTGGAGTTAGGGTTTTGAGGCACAAGTCGCGTCACTCAACTTGTGGGTAGAAGATGATGGGTGATTCTTGAACAATCTCAACCCTAGATCTAGGCTCCTTTTTATAGAACTCCAAACCCTAGATCTAGGATTTCAAATTTGAATTTTCCCTCCACAAGTTTGTTAGCAAAAGATTTGAATTTCCCTCCAAAAGTTTTTTAAGAGTGCTTTCTAGAAATAGTTTGTTAAGCCGAGCCTTCTAGATGCGCCACGTGAAGCTTCTAGGGTCTTCTGGAAGGTTTGACCGTTAGAGGTAAGCACGTGGCAAAATTGGGAGCTTTGATCACTTAATAAGGCCGTGGATCCGCGGTCCTTTGAGGGCCTCATTGCTTGATTCTTCTTCTGTGGACTTGGGCTGATATTTGGGCTCTTGTCTGATATTTTAAATTTTATTTGGCCTTCTGTATCAATACCAGATCTTACATTTTGGAGTTGGCGTATCTTTTATCAGCTATTTTCCCAATTTTGGGCTTTGCTTCTGGAATTTCCTGCATTAAACCTCAAGACAAGAGTTGCGCAATATAAAGATGATGCGATACCATGATAAACACACAATTTCCTTTAAAGTGCCGGTTTTCAAGTCTAATACATGAAATCTGGTATTTCAGAGATGATTTGGTAATATGTGTAATATGAATACCGAACACTTCTATATGAGTTCAAATGATAGGGAAATTGCCGTGTTAAAAGTGCAGTATTTTCGACTGATCGGCTCTTTACGCGGGCGTGATGTCTGGAGCGTAACCGCCTGCGAGATTCTCGCGCCTGCTACTGCGTACCGCCACCGCTATATAAACCCCCATCACAGAGGGGTCAAGTAAGTCATTCTTTACACTTACGCCGTTACTCTGCTCGGATCTTGTCACTGACTTAAGCGTTGGAGGGGCCTCGGTGGTACCAAACCACCCCGAGACTTCTTTGCAGGTGCACGGCGGCAGTCTTCTCATCCCACTTTGTCCTCTCAAAACCCATTGAGACCCACACGCAACGAAGGACAATCAACCCAGTTCACCTCGAGATCAACGGAAGATAACATCTGATGGAGGCCCGAAAAGGAGCTCCATCAATTGCGGTCAGAATCAGATCACACGGTCTAGAAAACTGAAAGCATTAACGTGGAAAGCTAAATCTTAGTAATATTTTGCCTACTACAGTGGTGACGTGTTGCTAAAAAATCTATTTCTGGATTAAAAATGGATAATTACTATTTTTACATAATTAAGGAAAAAAATAAGTAATATTTAATTGCTAAATAATATCTAATGCTTTACCTGCTCTGCATTTATATACCTTGTTGATTTTTTCGCTGCACTTAAATACCTTAAACTACAAACCGTTGATACTTTGCTCTCTTCATGAGTCGACCTCACAAAATCCATACGGTTTGTAATTTAATGTATATAAGTGCAGCAAAAAATTCAATAAGGTCTATAAATGCAAAGTAACCGAAACATTGGGTATTATTTAGCAGTTAACCCAATTTATAGCCGTGGATATGAATACTCACATACACCTTTGAGCATTTCATATATTTCACCCATCTAATCGAAGACAGTAATTTGATTATTTTCTTCAAGTGTCAAGGCTCCAGGTGTCTGGACCGCTTAACAAATAAAGTTCATGATTTATATGAAAACAAAAGAGTTACTCGATAATATTTGATGACAAGTGTGATTTATGCAATGTTGGAAGGTTCTGTGGGAGAACAATCATTATCAGGGTGAGAGTGAGGAACCTTAAAAAGGGAGCATTGAAAATAAGAGTTTTTGCGGTGAACCAAAAAAATTCCAAATTTATGTTGAGATCGTAGTTAAGATTGCATTAGAGAAATTTGAATCCTGTAAATTCCAACAAAAGTCAAACCGATGCATGTGACGGTGCTCAAACGCACAAATCGACATAAGGCACCGAACTAACCCTAGATGATTTAGAGCGGTTGGGATTTTGCTTCCACCAATTTCATCCGATCCATTTGACGATATTGAGTGTTATTCTTATTTCTTTTGAATCTTATAAATATTTCTTCTGTATGCTTTTGTTACCATGAAAGGTAGAATTCTTATCTGCTCTCGGATAGCTGACGAGACTCTCAATATTCCATGACCTTCTCTTACATGTGGAAACAAAATTCTTTTTCTTTGCCTTTACTGACGGACACTAAATCATTTGTTTTTCATGTCGCTTAATGCTATTATGTCCATCTGTTTACACACTTTCTTTATATATACTCTTCACATGTAAAAAGTTCGACATATTGTTTAGGCCAAACCAGTCGTTCATTTGTTATGCAGGTGTCTGTGTGTGGTAACACCAAACAGTCGTAAATTAAACCTGGATTGCAATTAATGCACAGCTCTCAAGACCCACCAACCTTGGCCTATCTCCGTCATTTCATTAATTACCCTCATGCATGTGCTCAAAAAAGAAGCCTAAACAGTAAATGCAAGAGATGGGGAACACTTTCTTAGCAAAGTGGCATATCACAAACTCCCAACCTCATTACTCACCCCCACATGCAGCCACATTTTTTTTTAATATTTTGTCCTTGAACCCTTTACCTTCTTTATTTAAGCACCCCCGGCCCTTCACTTAGAGCAACAACTCACACTCAAAAAATGAGTTCATCTTGGGCTCTTTTCTTCCTCTTTGCTCTCATGATCTCATTCTCATCGACGCTGGCTTTGTCTAATGAAAAAGAGGAGGGCAATGGGCTTGTGATGAACTTTTACAAGGACTCATGCCCACAAGCCGAGGACATCATTAGAGAGCAAGTGAAGTTGCTCTACAAGAGGCACAAGAACACTGCCTTCTCTTGGCTTAGAAACATCTTCCATGATTGTGCTGTTGAGGTCTGGTCATTAAATTTTTCTAATTTTTGTCATTGAGTTTTTTTTTATAATATATATATGCTAAATTGCACTAAGCCTTTTATCTGATCAATGCATCCGGGCAAAAGAAAGAGAGGAGCTAAAACTATTGAATACAAAAGATTTCCTGAAATCAATCATTTAAGATCAGAACGGTTTTCTGCCGTTCAGGCAAAAGTTATTTTTTTAAAATATGAAGAAATATATATAATTTAGCCAAATATATGATGTTGGGTGTGATTTTTGATGGATGTTAATGATGTGTTTCCGATTGATGCAGTCATGTGATGCATCATTGCTGCTGGATTCAACAAGGAGGTCTCTATCTGAGAAGGAGACAGATAGGAGCTTTGGGTTGAGGAATTTTAGGTACTTTTACTTTAAATTTTTTTTGCTTGAAATATTAAAGCAAATTGATACCAACCGAGCTAAACTTGATTGGTGAATTTTAGGTACTTGGACACAATTAAGGAGGCTGTTGAAAGAGAATGCCCTGAAGCGGTCTCTTGTGCTGATATCTTGGTTCTCTCAGCTAGAGATGGCATTGTTGCAGTATGGCTCTCTCTCTTCCCCTTAATTTTTAGCTTCGAAAAATACAGTAATTCTTAGTGAAGAATATTTGCATTAATCAAAGTAGTGGATCGAGAGAGACTTATCATAATCCTAAAGACAGTCGCTGCCCTTTTAAAATTTTCTAAAAATGATTTTAAAAGAAAAGAAAATTATTCTTGGAATAAAAAAGAGAAATTCTTGATTTCTGAACCGTACAATTTTCTCTTCTTTATGTAAATGTGGCTGGACCTTATCCTATCTCTCTCTTTAATGATTAGTCTGCACACATAAAGACAGAGAACCTGCCATTTTTTACTTTCGACTTAACAACTTTTGTCTGTTTTTCAAAATTAACTTGGGATATGAATTGTAATTAATTTTGATGGTGAAAATGAAAACGGTGCCCAAAATTCTTTTCTCAAGCTAGTTAATTTCATAGTAAATCTGAATCTAATGAAGTGACATGCACTGAAAGCCATAGATGTTGCATATGGATCTCTGACATGCATATCAGTGAAAGATAAAACACGACATCTCATGTGCCTCTTGTTCTTTGTGTCACGTGTTCTACATTATAGCATATGAATGATGAATATTTTGGTATGTGTATGCATAATGCATTACAATGTAAAAAAAGTTTTTAGGTTATAAATTTAATATTTTGGATACTCTACATGAATCCTACAGACACGACAACACATTATTTATCGTTTGATATCTTTTTATCTTTATTATTCTAATATAAAAATACCTGTGTTTAAGAAAATAAATTTACTGATGCATTCGACGAATAGTAAGAGTTGTCGGTTGATATCTGTCTCCTACATCGACAACGTATGCAGGCCGGTCATCTACATAGATCTTATAGACAGATCGGCTCTCGATGTATGTTTTCATCGTCGTGAGTTCAAAAGGATGACACTAATTAAATTTATTGAAATTTGGTTCTAATTTATTTACTTTATGCCCCCCCACCTGCTGTGGACAAATTAAAATGGTCAGCTGGGTGGGCCCCACATAGAATTGAAGACAGGGAGGAGAGATGGGAGGAGGAGCAGAGCAGAGGTGTTGGAGCAGTACCTCCCAGATCACAATGAGAGCATCTCAGCTGTGTTGGATAAGTTTGCTGCCATGGGCATTGACACCCCTGCTGTTGTAGCCCTCCTTGGTAATTTATGATTCTCATATATACTTCATGCAATGCCAACCCCCCCCCCCCCCCCGCCTCCTTGGTAATTTATGATTATCATATATTCTTCATGCATGCCCCCCCCCCCCCCCACACACACACACACAAATCTATTTCTCTCACATGCATGCATGACACATTTACACACATAACAAAAACATCCACATGACATAGTGATGGCAATTACATCCATAGAAAATGGTTGAGGAACCAGTTTATCCAAAATCTTAATATACCCGATTTATGTTATTAATTAGGATGTGAGTTGAATACCGAGGGATCTGATGACTATTGATACTATTTTGACGCTTCTACAAATGTCCTTTTTTCAATGCGTTTGAACTATATATGAACGTCCATACATCCATAGTACGGTCAGGCGTCATCCCTTGGGCAGCCATGGAGCTGCGATTGACCCTAGCTTAATATTTATCTTATAATAATCGGAAAATAATGTATATGATGCATGTTTGTATGATGTTTACCTAGAAAATCTTGAACTTTAAAGCTATGGACAACATAGGTAAATACATGGTGCATTTATATAAGTGCAAAGCAGGTAAAACATTGGGGTATTAGCTAGCAATTAACCCAAAAAAGAAAAGAACAAAAACTTTTTAGTTTTCAATTCTTATGCCATGACTGTTGTTGCCTTGATATATATATATATATATATATATATATATATATATATATATATATATATATAAAGAGAATAATGGAGAAAAGAGGCCATAGGAGAAAATTTTCTCATATGGCGAGGAAAAAATACAACCTCCACTAATTTTTTCGACGATCGGCCCCCATCATCTTCATCGTTATCATCTAAGATATGGATACACCAAATTTTATGTGATTCTACAACTTTTTCAGCATTGATTTAGCAATGTAAAAAGTTCTATGGTCGGTAAACCGTTAATTTTGAAACCACTAAATCAACGGTGAAAGGGTTGTGGAATCACATGAAATTTGGTGTACGCACATCTTAGATGATAACCATGATGATGATGGATGCCGATCGTCGGAAAAAATGATGGAGGTTGTATTTTTTCCATAGGAGGAAATCCCCTCCCATGGCCTCTTTCCTCCGTTAATCTCATATATAAAAGAGAGAGAGAAAAGGGGATCATCGGGGAACAGTACAAAATTGGAGTCATGAATAGTTAATAGTATTCAATAATTTTTGGTGGATGCAATGGCATTTTCATGTGCTTGTAAGAGTGCAAGTAACAAGAATGCTAATTGCACCCACATTAACCACCCTCTTCTTGGCTGGGCTGTTGGGTCCTACACATTTGATGGTGTGGTGCCAAGTTCAAGGAATGGTAAAACATAAATAAATAAATAAAAATTAAATAAAATTGCATCCACATTATAAAAATCAAGTGTTGATCTTTTGCCTCATGTTCCAATTTTTGATCTCGAAATTTAATTGTGAGATACAGGGGCACACAGTGTTGGCAGGACCCACTGCGTGAAACTGGTGCACCGTCTCTATCCAGAAATCGACCCGGAGCTAAACCCTGACCACATCCCCCACATGCTCAAGAAATGCCCCGACGCCATCCCCGACCCAAAGGCCGTCCAATACGTCCGCAACGACCGTGGGACCCCCATGAAGCTCGACAACAACTACTACCGCAACATTTTGGACAACAAGGGCTTGCTCCTCGTCGACCACCAGCTCGCCTATGACAAAAGAACTAAGCCCTATGTTAAGAAGATGGCAAAGAGTCAGGATTATTTCTTTAAGGAGTTTAGCCGTGCGATCGCCCTGCTTTCCGAGAACAATCCGCTTACCGGGACGGAGGGAGAGATCAGAAAGCAGTGCAATGTAGCTAACAAGCACGACTAGCCGAAATGGACATTGTATGAATAAAGTGGTGCCGGTATAGCCACACTATGTGATCTACTCTTATCGTTGATGTTAGGTCCATGAGTTTGTGCTGGATTTTATTCTAGTTAAGTTTAGTTAATTGGGGTCACTAGACTCAATCTTTGTTAGTGAGGTTGGAGTTTGGGAGATTAGTGGCTTGGTGATGTATGTAATGAATGGTTAATGATGGTGTTGTTGAAGTGAACGCGGTTAGGGTTTAAGTGCTGCTTTCATTCATGATCTCTCTTTTGTTATTTTTGGATGAAAATGATGTGTTTGTGTTGACTACAGAAGTTATATTTGTTTTATGGAACTGAAATATACCACAAGGCAAAATAAGTTCATGATCTACTCACTAAAAAACCAAATCACAGCACCACATCAACCATAGCTATGTTTTCGACTCCACTACCAACTTAAAAAAAATTCAAAATTCAAAATTCAAAATTCAAAATTCAAAATTCTCTCCGCCCACATTATATACACCATTGTCGACAATGGGACGGTCGCCTAATTGTCGGTTATGGTTTCTCAAATTCGCTCATACCGGTACTTTGTATATTTCTTCTAATTCCAACAAACTTTCATTTAAAAAAAATGTTATAATAAATGTTATTTCTGATGTAAAGTTGAGCTGCAGCTCATCTCATAAACCATTATTATGGTACCGATGGAGTCTAAAACGGAACTTATTTAGCAAGAACAAGGATACAGCAAGAAATATATAAGAGTAAAAAGAGAGGAGAAACAAAAAATAAATAAAGGCAGGCATCTTGTCAAAAGGCCAATGGTGCAAGCCATGATTGAGAACAAAAGAAGGAAGTGAGATGTATGACAGTGCTCCATTTGGGTCCTGTAACCTTTGTTGCTTTCATTATATTTAATCATAGCACACAAGGGCCATGATGAAAGTGGGGTTCTTTACTAAATTTTGAAAATTTTGGTTGGTGATATGTTGCTGGCTAGCAAAAGAAATAGGGGTCTCGGTCAAACACAGCTTTCTTCAACTGTGAAGAGTTTTCTCGAAATCTGAATTATGAAGGTGCTTTTCGGGTCTTCCTCAGATGTTGTCTTCCGTCGATCTTCCGGTGGATTTTAAAAGCGATCTCCTGTTGCATGTGGGTCTCAATGGGTTTTGAGAAGATTGGTGATTTGAGGAGTTTAGCACTGAGTACGTGCAATGAAGTCCCGGGATGGTTTGGTACCACCGAGGACCCTCCGACGATCAAGTTAGCACGAAATCCGAGTAGAGTAACGGCTAAGTGAAATAAAAATGACTTACTTGACCCCTCCGTGATGTGGGTTTATATAGTGACGGCAGCACACAGCAGCAGGCGCGAGAATCTCGCCGGCAGTTACGCTCCCGACGTCACGTCCGCGTAAAGAGCGGATCGCCCATTAATGGGGATCGTGATGGCGTGGAACGCGGAACGTTGCGGCGGAGAATCAGCGCGTGGCGAGATTTGCGGAGCGGCGGTTACGCCTGTGAGTGGAGGAGTTGGTCGGTCGGAGGGACTGAGAAAGAGGGCTTCGGCCGGAGAGCTCGGGGACGAGCGAGAGGGCCGAGGAATCTTGGCCCTGTGGTAGCTCGAGGCGAGCTGAAAGGCCGAGGAGGCCAATTTTCGGGGGTGGGGGCTCTGAGGATAGCCAGCTTGTGCTTGCAGGTCGGGTACAGGGGTGGCTTGGTCGGCCCCTGTGGGCCCTTTTTTCTGAGTTCTGGGATACGTCACCTGCCACGTGTCCTGATCTTAGATATCGCCACTATTGAGTATTATCATTAGCCCCCCACTCTTGTCCCAACCAGCTAGCGGGTCGGGTCAGGAGTGGACTGCCGGGCCGCCCGGGGTGAGCTCCCTCCTAAGCTTTCGTCGGGATGTGTCTCCGGGCAGTCAGCTGTCTTTTCTGTCAGCGAATCAGGACGAGATCTCTGCAGTTAAGGAGGGTGCGTAGGTTCGTGCATCTTGCCACTGAAGCGACGGTCCACGTGTCAAGCGTCGGTTGGCCGACGCGACGTGTGCAGACTTGCGGTATCTGATGGGGTGCGGTCCACCGCGGGAACGACAAGTAGAGCAATCGGAACCGTTGGATGCGAGGAGACGTTTTGGCAGGAGATGAAGGGAACCGTAGGATGAGGTCGTCTGCGGTGATAAGTAGGGGTGGGATCCACTCCAAGGTCCCTACTCTTCCTTTCTTCTAAGTCTTGGTTGCTCGGCGCTCTTCTTCTTTTAGATACATGGTTCGTTCCCACTCTCTAGGTAGCTCGTTCCAGAGGGAGGCCAGCGGCGCGGCCGTGCCCCTGGCTGGGTCATGTCCCGCGCCGAATGTTCCGCCGGCGATAGGGTCGTCCGCTTCGTTGACCGCTCCCGGCGATTGTTCCGACGGCGGTCAGAGACGTCCACAGTCACCCGAGCCCCAGACGGAGGACAGAAAGGAGGGCGGGGACGACCCCCCCTTTATGAGAAAAATGACAATTTCTCGTGCGCCGCCGTCGATGATTCCTGAGGGGATTCCCGTGTAGGAGGGTGATGTCGTCCTCATGGTTCCATCTGGGCTTTTCGTCGCTGCCGGCCTGCTCGACGGGATGGAAGAGTTGGCCGGGGGACCGCATGGCACCCTGAGGGCCCAAATGGAGGTCATAGCCTAAGGGGTAGTCCAGGTACGAACTCCTCTATGCGCTGTTTTTTGGCCTTCCTTTCTTTCTCATCCGCTCTCCGTCAGGTCCTTCAACACTGCGCCCTCGCTACTCGTATGGAGGCCGAGGGGGCGTTCCACACACCAAGGTCAGTAGAAGCGTTTTCTTCGGAGGTCGAGGTCCTGCAGCGTGACCTGCGTCTGAAGAGGGCGAGGGCCGACATCCTGGCAGCCCGTGCGGAGGCCGCGGAGCTCGCCAATTCAGCGAACCGGGGTGCCCATCGTCGCCTGAGCGCATCCCACCGGGTTGCCGAGAGGAAGCTGGCGGATCTGTCTGATCGTTTCGCGGCTATGGAGAAGGAGAGAGACACCAGCAGGGGGATGCCGAGGCGGCGCTTCTGGCGTCCCGGACTGCCGAGGTTCGGGCTAGGAGAGTTGTGGCCGATTACAAGGCGTCAGAGCAGTTCTACGTCGAGCTTGGTGAGTATTCCGCCGTCGCATGGAATAAGGCTCTGGATGCCGTGAAGGAGCAGCTTCTTGAGTTCGTCGATGGCGAGCTCCGTGCTCGGGTCCCACTCCCAGTGACAAGGCCTCCAGCAGACAATGATGATGGATGCGAGACGCGCTCCTGGTGGCAAAACCTCCGGTGGTGAAGCCTTCGGCAGGCCGTGATGCCAGTGATGTGGGAAGCGAGGCACGAGGGGTTCGCGACTTAGGCCTTTTTGATATTTTCTCGTCCCTCTTTTGTAAGCCTTCGGGCAGTTTGTAAGGCTGGAGAGCCCAAAATACCCTTTGTAAAGACTTTGCCTTTGGTAATAATTTTTTTTTGTTTCATCGGTTTGTTGGAGATAGTGCCCTCAGAGTCAATTATTGGATCACAGGCACGTGATTGCAATGATTGAGGGAGGACCTATCCCGGTAGGACAGTCTTACTCGAGATGATAGTATGCTATCTGGTTTATCTTTATCATCGTGTACTGCTTTAGGTGACCTGACATGTCGCTATTACACGTTGGTAGAGCCCATAGGATTCTTGCTTGACGGCCAGCAGTATGATGGCGATCATATACGTGGGAGCTGGTAGTCTATAAGCACATCCTTAAAAGGTCCCTAGTCGTAGGAGTTTCGAGACAAGGCATCGATACTCCATTAGTAGACTAGTGTATACAGTCGAGACCCCGACGAGGGGCGGTGGCCGGTCTCACAAGCCACTGGTGTCAGTTGGTTCACCTAAGATGTATACAGGTGCTCATTGGGTTATGAGTACACCGGACAGGACTCGCCAGGAACCTGCTAGTTGGTCTTATACCAGATGTCAGATAGCAGTTCCCTGGTGACATGTGTACAGGTTAGTTCATCGACCTGAGATCGTCATTTGTCTCGTGTGAGTTCCCACTGTGCTTTGATTACTACCCTACCACGGCTCAAAGGAGTCGTGCAAACAGGTTTTAGTTGGGTACAGTCCCGAGCCACATGGAGGCAGTGAGCGGATCTGCAAGGGTTCGTCTCTCCCGGTATTGGGGGTGAGGTCGCGCTGTGTCTAGGAGAGCCATTACGCAAAGCCCTCGGCCGAGGCAGGAGATTTACTGGTAGGTATTCCAGTAGTATCTCAGGGCGTTCTGGGCTACGCTCCGACACGACTTGTACCGCCTTTGGGGGTCTGACTTTTACCAACCCCCTAGGCCCGACATGCGATCCTCATAGACGAACGGACCGGACTGTACGGATATTGTCACTGACAGGCTCAGTAGGGTGTCAGGATGAGTTCGCTCATCGACGCCCCTTTTGGTCAATAGCTGGTGGCCCGTTACGTATTGGCTTATACCTCTGACGTGCTAGTGGTTAAATCCACAGCCATTGTATTGACGAGTCTTTAGAGTCCACCACACTTTCAGTTACTCAGCTTTCGGGCGAAACGCTGTAGAGGCCGTATGGAGATATGGCAGGGTCCGATCAGATACGTGCGGTATTGCACGGATCAGGATCGGACGGTTTGTACTAGAAGCCGTATGGATATATGGCGGGGTTCGATCAGATACGTGCGGTATTGCACGGATCAGGATCGAACGGACATTACTAGCCGGCTTTGGTTTAAGCCGGATCCTAGTTTAGTACAGTGTAGATTTTGTCTCATTGCATTTGTATCCGGTCGGAATACAGATGCGGGTGTGTATGCACAGTGTCGGGGTTTTCCTGTGATTTATTACGGGACCAGTTTTCTGGAGTTGCCAGTTTGCATTCCGTTCCGGCCGGTTTTCCTTTGTTCTTTCCCGGCCGGACTTTTCCGATGGAGGGGGTTATTTGCAATTGTGCAAATAACATTTGTGGAGGGGGTTTCTTGCATAAAGATTGATTATGATAGCATCATTATCTTTTGCTCCATCACTTGCATTAATGAGGGTATGGGTTTGATTAATGTGTGAAGCATGGTTGATGTTTCTTTGTCTCTTGATGTGGTCACCCTTCATGCTCTCCTACACTCACCTCCCTCTTGTTTGATATATTCATTCCTCCACCTTATTATTCTCACTAGATGAAAAGAAAAACATTTTGAGAGAGAAAGAAGAAGAGAGTTCTTCATTCTTGAGAGTTTCATCTTCTTGATCTCATTCATGCTAGAAAAATGCAAGCACTATTTTTCTTATCTCATTTTCCTCCATCATCTTCAAATGGCAACAAACCCCAAATGAGACATAGCCTCTACACTACACATTCTACAGTATATCTTGAGCATGTCGAGTTGCCGGCTTCATGCCCGAGTTGCCTCGGTATTTAGGCGGGAGCCCGTAAAAGACGCAGGCGTTGTGGTGCCCTTTCCGGTGAGGAGGCGACGATGTGGAGGCAAGACTTTCCGCGGGAGATCGGGACGATGACGAGAAGACCGGAGGACTCGGATCACTCGGTATACTTCTCACCCTATCTCTTGATTGCTAGCATTAGGTTAATGGTAAACGATCCGGGTTTTCTTTGTCCGCGGTAGCGCCAGTTTAAAAGATAAGAAAATTTTGATTCCGCATTTTGGCCTCGGATAGACGGCCGGGGCGCTGCCGTGGCGCAACATGGTATCAGAGCCACGCCATTAACCTTGTCTAGCTTGTTCTAATGCGTTTTACTTATCCGATCGACCAAAATCTCAAAAACCGTATTTTAGTTCACATCAGTTTTCTGTTGGAATTTTTTGGTGTCTAAAAATTTTTCAGGTTGCAGAAAACTTATGTACATGAAATTAGAAGACTTCTGTAAAAATTCGACAAGTTCAGTCGACAACCCTAGCGCGGAACCGCGGCCAAACCCCCCCTTGGGCCGCGGTTCCGCCGCACTCTGTTGTCTTCTCTGTGTCAAATTGTTACAGTGGGCTTGTGGGCTAATTTTAGGGGTTTTGGGATATTAAATTTGGGCCCAGGTTTTCTGTGACTGCTACAGTTTTGATTGGGGGCCCACTTGTTAATTTTTGGTCAATCGGAAAATTTTAAACACATTATTTCACATTATTTACATTATATCTGCGACCGTGAATGTCACTCGATCGGTAAATCCGGTCTAACTGCTATAGCCCGGTTAGACGGATTTGCGAACGTGACTTTCACGTTGATGTTCTATGTTTATGCTGTGATGTTGCGGATCGGTCGTGGGGGATAGCCTGGTTGCAATGTTAGTACAGTGTTGTATTATGTACATTTGATATTGCGGGGCGAGCGTCCGACATGTGGACTGCCGTCACTGCCTGTTTGTATTATTCTTTTGGGGCACGACCTGGTTGCGGTCGATGTACCCGGTGTATGTATATTTTACTTTCTGTACTAGGATTGCCCCGCGGTGGGGTGCACGGATAGCCGGGTTCTGGAGGGCAACAAGCCCGCATCTCATGGCATTGGGACGGAGGGGGCTTCAGTCTGGAATTGGCGGGCTATTCGCCGCACTCGTAGGGGGTACAGGTTGACCCAGGAGGGGTGCCCAAGTTGCCGGATTCCGTGAAGTGCTGGGTGGTCCATTCACGGTACTGAAGGGGGCTGCCTCGCTTCAGGTTTTGGCGGGTGACTTGCCGCGTCCGTAGGGGTCTAGGATTTCATTGCACAGGCTATCCACACGACCAGGGGAACGTCGGGTTTCAGCAGCGGCTCTGTGAAACCCGGGGCTTCCAGATATCTGTATTGTTCTGTGATGCTGTACATTTCTGTGATGTTGCATTTTATTCACGCCTTGAGCGAAATACTATATATATTGGTATATATATTAGTAGATGTTGTATATATTTTACATCCGCGCTAGTCCAGTCCCCGCTCTGCCGTTAGTTAGCTAACCTAACGGGTGATGACGGGACCCAGTGGCAAATGCGGATGGCATATACGTACGTCAGTATATTTTCGTTCTTTGTGGTGTGATCAATTGATGGGACTGCATTGATTCGGATCAATGCAAGTTTAAAAAAACCTATTCTGATGTTGTTGGAACACTTTTCAAAAAGCTGTTATTGCAAGGACGTTCGCTTTTGTTTTGCATCGTGGTATTCATTTGGAATATCCTGCTCCTCAGTCGACGAGGCAAGGGCCGAGATCCCTTCACCGGGAGTGACCCCTTGGACAGAAGTTTGCGTCAGGGCATTAACTTCACTATAGCCGATTACTTTTGCTTTGCATCGTGATATTCAGTTGGAATATCCTGCACCTCATTCTACGGGGAAAGAGCCGAGATCCCTTCACCGGGAGTGACCTCTTTAGCAAAGGCTTTCGTCACTATATTTTTATAAAAACTATGCAGTTCCTTCAACGATATCAAGTTCATTACGGTAAAAGGTTTTTCGCCAAAAGCCATCCGTAGCCCTCCGTCATTTCAGATTAGTATTGCTTAGTATTCGTGCTACGTATGTCGTGCATTGCCGAGGCGTAGTGTTCGGTAGCTATGTAATATTTTTCTGTCGCTTGGATAAGTGGATTGGTTAGGACAGTCGTACGGTTATGTTGGCATTGTCAAGGACTCGTACGGGTGGGTTTAACGCAATCAAGATAATGACGGGTTGAACTTGACTAGGACTCTTTGATATGTTGGCATTGTCAAGGTCACTTGGGTCCTAGGGGTAAAAATCACATCGGGAGTTTCAAAAGAACTGAAACTTGCCAGGTATGCGCATACCTTCTGGAGTGTGGTGACGTGAGTGGATTCCGTCACGTTATCATGCGATGATAGTTGGATCCCGATTCCCACTGATGAGTTGGTTTACTCCTCGGGTGACCCCGACTAATTCTTCTTTCAGGTTTGGAGGAGAATTTGAGGTACAGTGGGAGGTTTCCAGATTAGACAAAGTGGTAACCATTCTGATCTAGGCTAGAGTGCACGCTGAGTGTTTCTTTTCTCTCTCTCTGGCAGCGACCATTGACCCGACCCTTGGACTATGACTCAATGACCAAGTTGACCGAACCTTCTTAACACTGGCTTTTGGATTGTCAGAGTTGCAGACCTCATTGCCACTCCTACTTTTACCCTTTTCTCCAGGGCACCCCGTATTACTACGAACGTCCATTTCCATTGGACAAAACCATCGTATGGTTATATACGAACTCGAAGGACTTCGAGGATGGTTTCTGGTTCTGGAGAAAACGGATAGGACTATTCAGTTGTCTTTTCTTTTCACCTTCTCACAGGTTGCGTGTGCTCCTTGGCTTAGGAGTAGTACACCTATTACGCAGATTGGATAGTCTTCTTCCAAACCTTAGGCTGGTGCCGAACGGTGGGGAATGAAGAAAACCAATTAGCATAACGATGGTGTGCAGAAGGTATTAAGTTAAGACAAAGAAAGGGATTAGTAGGAGGGCAAAGTAAATTGCGACTGATATTCACGACCAAACCAAGTATTTCTTCGCCAATCCTAAATCACCTTTGTATTTCTCCAGGACACTCCGTATTACTACGAAGATCCCAGTTTATTGGATAATCCATCGTATGGTTATATACGAACTCGAAAGGAACTTGTTCCAGTTCGGGGATGGATTCTGGTCCAGGAGAAATAGGAATAAGGTTTATTCGGTTGTCTTTTATCTTCACCTTCTCTCGCATTGCGAGTGCTCCTAGGATTAGGACAGTACACCCTTTATGCTTTTTGGATAGTCTTCTTCCAAACCATAGGCTGGTGCCGAACGGTAGGGAAGGAAGAAAACCATTTGGCCTAAAGGGGTGTACAGAAGGTAATGACTAAAGACAAATAAAGGGATTTGGAGAGGTGGCAAAGAATTATACGGTTATAGTTGTGAATCTGGATAATGGTAGAGGCATTACTAGGAATACCAGGGTACCCCAACGAGACATTTCGATGTTTCAGTTTCACTGTGTACTGTTAAAAGAAAACTGATTTCCCGATTAGACACTCACTCCAGGGTATGTATTTACCATGTATGATTCTCACATCTGTATGGTTTTACAGATGATAATTAGGAGTAAGTTATTGGGAATAGGGTGATCATCCTCATTATATCGGGATTCGTTGTAATCGGTGATATTTGAGGAGATCATCTGGGCTGTTTGCCGGTCGGCAAATATTTGGTTTTGAATATCCGCTGTTGTGCACCAATTTCAAATTGATATATCTGTACGTCTATTTTCATAGAGTGAGATATACCTTTTGATATTATGTCGATGACATTTACCTATATCAGTGGATGGTTAGGTAAGGAGCATCAAACAGCAGTGTAATTCTTCTTAGCCATAAGTACAGTTTTCAACCTACGACGCACAGTGAAAGAGTTGTTAGACTCAGCGGACTTATACAGAGTATTGTATGTTGTCCAGTGTCCATTAGGACAGAGGGGTTGGTCCTCATACTATATTCTGTTTACTTTTGACTTCTCTAGTTCTTAGACATGTGTTTCGTAGAAACTCAGGGTCTAAGTTTTGAGGAGTTATAGGTATTTGAATAGAGTAGAGAACCAGGTATAGCAAGTATCGGGATTCTTCAAAGTGATCGAAGATGTAGATACTTGTGTATGGTATTCAGTTGATAGTAATGATAAAGAGAAATTGCTTCTCTTTCAGGTTACTCATAATTGGAAGCATTCCTAAGTTGAGTAACGCTGATCGGCCTCTCTCCATTTAGTTGACATGCACTGGAGATAGCTGCATGATTTGAATCTGGTTCAATTAAATCAGTGCCTCTGGTTCTATATTGGATATAGAACAGTTCATATCTTAACGATGTTAAGGTACGGGGAGTTGTCCGGCTTATGCTTGAAACCAGACTCCGGATAACTCAAGGCACGTTTCTGTAATGGCTGTTTGTGGGTTGACCCAGGCTATGACGAGGGTTGACTTTCTACCATCTGGAAGATCAATAGTGATATTGTTCTTGACTCGCCACATTTTTAAAGAAATGGATTTTTCAGAAAACAGCAGTGGGAGTATGGTAGAACTGGAAGTGATTCCAGAACCGCAAACGATTACTGAAGATTTGATAAGGAACTTAAAGATTCAATCTGAGTTGACATTCTATTGGCCACTACGCAGATAAGGTGGGTAACTTCAGGCACCCGAGAGGTACTCCGGTAGCCTCAAGGACGGTGACAGGGAAGTTCTTGTTTACCCACACTTGCCATTGTTGTTGTTCCAGACTGCGAGACCCGGCAGGAGGATGAGTATAGCGTCGTTCTAAACTAGCTTTAGAAGTGCACGTCTATATGACTCTGGCAGAGGGTTGTCGTAGTCAGTGGGAGCAGCGGAAGCATTGGTGGACTTCAGGCTTATGTCTATTTATAGACTAAAGCAGATTTAGCGGAGATAGATCATCTATTTCCGATGTGACAGTCATAGGTTTGACGTCATCAGAATAGGGGATGGATCTGTTGAGAAGGTAGTAGGGTGTGATGTCCGGGTATTTGATGACATACACAGAGTAGGAAGTGACATTCCTATACTACGATCGGTTATACTTTGGTCGTCACACAGTGTTTTCTCCACATGGGACTTGGATATTATATCAAACATACTGGTTACTAGATCTATGGTTTTAGATCTAGATTTGGGTGGTTTCCCAATCAGGGTACTTTGACAGCATTCTAAGAGTATTTAGAATGGACGACTCCTGGCATGGTAGTGTACCTGCAGGTAATGGAGTCACCCTCTCTAAAGGTGTCTTGTAAACTAAAGTAGAGAGGGATGTGCATGATTGGCAGACCACTTGCTTAGGCAATTGAGTCAATCATGAGATGTCAAGTACCACACCAGATGTTGTTCTTGCACTAGATGCAATAAGTTGATATTGATCCAATCCTGGAGGAACAGTCGGAAGCAGTTTTAGAACATAAGTGAATGTTCTAGGGATATGATAACGGCTGCCTCCTTTAGGAGACGGTTATCACTCCAGGCTTCCAAGGTGACATGGACGACAAGGAGGTTGTCAGAGTTATAGTTCTCCCTCTGACGAGGGACAGTATTTTGGACAGGTGGTCCAAGGCAATACTGAGGGAGGCATGGCGCAGGATACTGATTAAGTTCAGTTGTTGATACAGTCTAAGAAGTTTGGATTTGGAGTTCATTTATGAGCTAGGTCCCATCAGACATCCAGACATTCTAAGACAGGTATTGCTCATTTCGGGAGATGGCTTTCTCCGTGAACTTGAGATATAGAGAGACATAGAAAGAAACATCACAACGGATCCACTCACGGAGGCTATTCCTCGAACGCAATAGTTTCGCAAACGAGCTTTGTGAGACTGACTAGTAGAGGAGTTGGGTGTTCGGTATCACACGGGCTGTGAGTACGCGACATCGCAATAATTAGCCTTGAGTGCAAGTGGGAGATTGTTGGAGATAGTGCCCTCAGAGTCAATTATTGGATCACAGGCACGTGATTGCAATGATTGAGGGAGGACCTATCCCGGTAGGACAGTCTTACTCGAGATGATAGTATGCTATCTGGTTTATCTTTATCATCGTGTACTGCTTTAGGTGACCTGACATGTCGCTATTACACGTTGATAGAGCCCATAGGATTCTTGCTTGACGGCCAGCAGTATGATGGCGATCATATACGTGGGAGCTGGTAGTCTATAAGCACATCCTTAAAAGGTCCCTAGTCGTAGGAGTTTCGAGACAGGGCATCGATACTCCATTAGTAGACTAGTGTATACAGTCGAGACCCCGACGAGGGGCGGTGGCCGGTCTCACAAGCCACTGGTGTCAGTTGGTTCACCTAAGATGTATACAGGTGCTCATTGGGTTATGAGTACACCGGACAGGACTCGCCGGGAACCTGCTAGTTGGTCTTATACCAGATGTCAGATAGCAGTTCCCTGGTGACATGTGTACAGGTTAGTTCATCGACCTGAGATCGTCATTTGTCTCGTGTGAGTTCCCACTGTGCTTTGATTACTACCCTACCACGGCTCAAAGGAGTCGTGCAAACAAGTTTTAGTTGGGTACAGTCCCGAGCCACATGGAGGCAGTGAGCGGATCTGCAGGGGTTCGTCTCTCCCGGTATTGGGGGTGAGGTCGCGCTGTGTATAGGAGAGCCATTACGCAAAGCCCTCGGCCGAGGCAGGAGATTTACTGGTAGGTATTCCAGTAGTATCTCAGGGCGTTCTGGGCTACGCTCCGACACGACTTGTACCGCCTTTGGGGGTCTGACTTTTACCAACCCCCTAGGCCCGACATGCGATCCTCATAGACGAACGGACCGGACTGTACGGATATTGTCACTGACAGGCTCAGTAGGGTGTCAGGATGAGTTCGCTCATCGACGTCCCTTTTGGTCAATAGCTGGTGGCCCGTTACGTATTGGCTTATACCTCTGACGTGCTAGTGGTTAAATCCACAGCCATTGTATTGACGAGTCTTTAGAGTCCACCACACTTTCAGTTACTCAGCTTTCGGGCGAAACGCTGTAGAGGCCGTATGGAGATATGGCAGGGTCCGATCAGATACGTGCGGTATTGCACGGATCAGGATCGGACGGTTTGTACTAGAAGCCGTATGGATATATGGCGGGGTTCGATCAGATACGTGCGGTATTGCACGGATCAGGATCGAACGGACATTACTAGCCGGCTTTGGTTTAAGCCGGATCCTAGTTTAGTACAGTGTAGATTTTGTCTCATTGCATTTGTATCCGGTCGGAATACAGATGCGGGTGTGTATGCACAGTGTCGGGGTTTTCCTGTGATTTATTACGGGACCAGTTTTCTGGAGTTGCCAGTTTGCATTCCGTTCCGGCCGGTTTTCCTTTGTTCTTTCCCGGCCGGACTTTTCCGATGGAGGGGGTTATTTGCAATTGTGCAAATAACATTTGTGGAGGGGGTTTCTTGCATAAAGATTGATTATGATAGCATCATTATCTTTTGCTCCATCACTTGCATTAATGAGGGTATGGGTTTGATTAATGTGTGAAGCATGGTTGATGTTTCTTTGTCTCTTGATGTGGTCACCCTTCATGCTCTCCTACACTCACCTCCCTCTTGTTTGATATATTCATTCCTCCACCTTATTATTCTCACTAGATGAAAAGAAAAACATTTTGAGAGAGAAAGAAGAAGAGAGTTCTTCATTCTTGAGAGTTTCATCTTCTTGATCTCATTCATGCTAGAAAAATGCAAGCACCATTTTTCTTATCTCATTTTCCTCCATCATCTTCAAATGGCAACAAATCCCAAATGAGACATAGCCTCTACACTACACATTCTACAGTATATCTTGAGCATGTCGAGTTGCCGGCTTCATACCCGAGTTGCCTCGGTATTGAGGCGGGAGCCCGTAAAAGACGCAGGCGTTGTGGTGCCCTTTCCGGCGAGGAGGCGACGATGTGGAGGCAAGACTTTCCGCGGGAGATCGGGACGACGACGAGAAGACCGGAGGACTCGGATCACTCGGTATACTTCTCACCCTATCTCTTGATTGCTAGCATTAGGTTAATGGTAAACGATCCGGGTTTTCTTTGTCCGCGGTAGCGCCAGTTTAAAAGATAAGAAAATTTTGATTCCGCATTTTGGCCTCGGATAGACGGCCGGGGCGCTGCCGTGGCGCAACACGGTTTGTATTTTATCTTCTGTTTTGTGAAGGATGCTTGTAGAATATCCCTGCTTGCACTGTTGGACTTTCATGTCAGGTCGGCTATCTTTCCAGTGATCGTTCGTTGAGTTGATTTTGATCACTTGCCAAGCATGACAAGCGTTGCTGAGAAGGAGGCTTCTCCATGGTCCCGAAGTTGAGGGAGGATCACTCAGACTTGGATAGATCCGATGCCTCGTGTTGGTGCTCGGATCCTCTCTGTGTGATGGGCAGAGGAATGTCCGCCGTATTTGTGCCGAGCAGCTTCCTGGCTCGTTCATGCCCAACATTTGGATTCTGCCGGTTGTGGTAGGAAGCTATCGGTCGAGGATAGCTGAGCAGGGTAGCTGCTGAGTTGCCTCTAAGGAGGAGTTGGATCCTTAGCGTTGGAGGGGCTGTAGGAAGTCCACCAAGGATGACCGGGCAGTGAAGCTGTATGGTTGTCTTTTGGAGAGGGTTTTTATCTCTGGCGTCGTGGGTAGGCAACTACCAGCCTGGGATGACCGAGCGGGGTAGCCGCTCGGATGCCTCTTGCGAGGGCTTCGATCCCTGACGTCATGGGTAGGGAGCTACCAGCCGGAGATGTCCGAGCAGGGTAGCTGCTTGGTTGCCTCTTGCGAGGGCTTTGATCCTTCAGGACGGAGACCGAGCAGGGTTACTTTCCAGTGCCTCTTGGCAAGGACTTTGATCCCTGTCGGTTGTGGTAGGAAGCTACTAGCCGGGGATAGCCGAGCAAGGACTCGACTGTCTCTGGGAGAACTTTGGTCCTTAGCGCGGGAGGGGTTGTAAGAAGCCTACCAAGGACCCTTGGCCGGGCAGGGTTACTGTCCGGTGCCCCTTGGCGAGGGCTTTTTTCCTGAAGGATAGCCGAGCGAGGGATCCTCGGGCTCGACTGCCTCTGGGAGGGCTTTGTGATCCCTGTCGGTCGTGGTAGGAAGCTACCAGCCGAGGATAACCGAGCAGGGTTGCTGCTGAGCTGCCTCTAAGGAGGGCTTTGATCCTCAGCGTTGGGGGAGCCGCAGGAGGCCTGCTGAGGATAACCGGGCAGTGAAGCCGCGCGGTTGCCTCTTGGCGAGGGCTTAGATCCCTGGCGTTGCATGCAGGGAAGCTGCCGGCCAGGGATAGCCGAGCAGGATAGCTGCCCGGCTGCCTCGAAGGAGGACTTTGATCCTCAGCGTTGGACAGGCCGCAGGAGGCCTTCTGAAGATAACTGGGCAGTGAAGCCGCACGGTTGCCTCTTCGGTGAGGGCTTTGGATCGCAAAGACAGAACTTTATTTGCAATGTTTCAACGTTTCTTTATTCGAATGGAAAGGATTTTTAGAAAGAGTTTACATCGTCTTTGTGAAAGGCGGGGTACACACTTGTTGGCCTTGGCCTCATTGGTATAGCTTGAGCTTCCCGGCGTTGTAAGGCCGCAGGAGCTTGCGCCTATCTGCATCTTGCAGGCGATAGGCCCCGCCGGGGAGCACCTCAGAGACGAGGAAGTGACCGTCCCACCTCGGGGAGAACTTGTGTAGCCTGCCTTGATCAACGAACTCATTTCGCCGTAGGACCAGATCCCCGGTCCGGAAGGAGCGGTGCTTGACCCATGCGTTGTAGTATCGAGTCGTTTGTTGTTGATAAGCGGCAACCCTGATCTGGGACCGGTCTCTCTTCTCCAACAAGATGTCCAGGTTGGTCCGTAGCGCCGAGATGTTCGCATCGTCGTCGAAGTGCTCGACCCGATGACTGGGTAGCCCGATCTCTGCTGGGACCATTGCCTCGGTCCCGTAGCAGAGACTGAAGGGGGTTTCCCCGGTGGGGGTCTTCTTTGACATGCGCAGGGCCCATAAGACCCGGGGCAATTCTTCAACCCAACTGCCTTGTCGCCCTTCTAGGCGGGTCCGGAGACCTCGGAGGACGTCTCGGTTAGCGACTTCGGCTTGCTCATTGCATCGGGGATGCGCGACCGCGGCGAACTTCATGAGGATATGACATTCTTTGCAGAAATTCTTCACTTTCTCGTTCTCGAAGTTCGCCCCATGGTCAGTGATGATACATCTCGGGATGCCGAACCGGAGTATCAGATTGTTTTGCAGGAACTTGATGGTCGTGGCGGCGTCCGGTTTCCTGATGAGGACGACCTCGATCCACTTGGTGAAGTAGTCTACTGCGACGAGAACGTATTTGTGCCCGTCTGTACCGGTAGGGAACTGGCCGATCATGTCCAATCCCCACTGGGCGAACGGCCACGGGGATGTTAGGGCGGTCAGCTCGGTAGCGGGGAGGCGAGGGACGCTGCTGTGGAGCTGGCAACTGTAGGGTGTTTTTCGTCCCCCCATTGAGATGGGAATACGCGCGCGCTTGTCAGGCGCATTACAGATTCCCCCTGCCTAGGGTAGGCCGGGGTTTAATGATTGTGGGGATCCGAATCTCCGGCAGCCGCGGACTAAGCTGACGTTAATTACCCCTTGCCTTTGGAGCGAGGGAACCTCCGATTGACGGGTTAAACTGGTCATGCGAACTCAATGTGCAGTGTTGTGTTTTGAAAGGGTTTTGGATATATCGGGGGCCCCACAGAGTTTTTACGGGGGTCCCGCTACCCGGATAGCGGGCTGGGAGTTAAGGGGGCTAGCAGCCCCCTTGCGGGGTGCGGGGCAGTGCCCCGTTAGAATTTTTTTCTAACAGGGACAGTGTCGTGGAGTATGTGGTGTGTGTACATATGTATACATATGTGTATATATATATAAAGGGGGAAAAAGGCATCCAAAGGATGCGTGGGGCTAGCGCCAACGCTTTGAGCACAAAAGCGCTAGTGCGCCGCGTGTCAGCACGTGGGCGCTCGGACGCTAGCGCACTGAGCGCTTGTGCGCCACGTGTCAGCACGTGGGCGCTCGGGCGCTAGCGCTCTGAACGCAAGAGCGCTAGCGTGCCACGTGTCATCACGTGGGCGCTCGGGCGCTAGCGCTTTGGACGCTAGCGCTCTGGACGTTAGAGCGCTAGCGTGCCACGTGTCAGCACGTGGGCGCTCGGGCGCTAGTGCTCTGGGCGCAAAAGCGCTAGCGCACCACGTGTCAGCACGTGGGCGCTCGAGCAGCAAAAGGGATTTGGTCCCTACAATGGGAGTTATACTCCCAGAAAGGAGCACTTATTATTCTCTGTGTGTGTGTGTGTGTGTGTGTGTGTGTGAGGAGTTAAACTCCTAAGATGTTTTGTAGCTGATGAAGGGCTTCTCCCCTTGAGCCCTAGTTCTTCCCCAAAATGTGATTTCTGGAGATGGGTCTCTTTCTTCTTTCTTTGTTGGCCGGATCTTGAAGATCAAGAAATATGAGATTCTAAAAATCTCTCCTTTCTGAGATCTGATGGCAGATCTGAGTTCCTCTTTGTGGGTTTTGTGGTGAAAAACTATTTAGTTTTAGAAAAGGAAGAGTAAAACTCTTGATTTAATTAAAAAAGGAGGAAGGTTTAGAATCTTGAGGAAGGAGAAGATCACAGATCTAGATTTTTCTTTGGAGAGAGAAAAAATTGTTGAGATATTTCATTATCTTGGCCTTTATAGGATATACACTTTACATATAGCCCCATGGGCTTTACAAAAATGGCATTTTAGCCATCTCATGGCTCATGTTCCATTTCTTTTTGCACATAAGCCATGGGCTTACAAAAATTTGGCTTTATGCCCATTCATGCATAAAAAATTACATAAAAATTATTTATTACATGATTTTGTTGTTGGCGTGGGGAGGCTTGGCCGCGAGCTTGGTTTGGGCATGGGCCCACCTGGCTTGGGGTTGACCTTGACTTTGACTCGATCAACCGGGATGCAAATTTTGACCCCAACAGCAACTCTAGCATCTCCTGACTAGCTTCTGGGTGTCCTCATGAATAGTGGGCCAGTAGTACCCCTGGAGCAACGCCTTTTGGATCAAGGTTCGGGTCCTTTGGTGCGCACCGCCAACCCCCTCATGGATTTCCCGAAGGACGTAGTCGGCTTCGTGGGGGTCAATGCATCGAAGCAGGGGCTGAGTGAATGACTTCTTGTAAAGGTTCCCATTGCTCCAGATGAAGTGGCGGGCTTTGGCCCGGAGACGGCAGGCGGCTCCTCGATCTTCTGGGAGCGTACCGTCCTTCAGGAATTCCACGAGGGGTCTCCTCCAATCTTAGTCGCCTTCCTGCGCCGCATATACGTGGAGTGTTGTCGCTCCGTCTTCCACGCTGGGCTGAGGCAAGGTTTCGAAGAGTATGGACCGCTTATTGTTGGCCGAGTATGACGAAGCCAGCTTGCTCAGGGCGTCGTCTTGGGCATTCAGCTGCCTGGGTATTTGTTCTACTTGGACTTCGTCAAAGTTCCTCCGGAGTTTCCTCACTTCGTCCAGGTACTTCATCATCAGAGGTTCCCGAGCTTCAAAGCGGCCGGTCACTTGACCGATGACAATGGCCGAATCACTGCGGATTCGAATTATTTTCAGTCCCAGCCCGACGGCCATGCGCAGTCCATCCAGGAGGGCCTCATATTCTGCCGCGTTGTTTAAGACTTTGAAACTAAGCTTTAGAGAATACTCCATTTCCACTTCGTTCGGGCCCCGGATAATGAGGCCGGCCCCACAGCCTTCCTCGGTTGAGGACCGGTCGACGTGGATGATCCACTCAGGAACCGAGCCGGGCCTCTCCGCGATGGGACATTGAGTTGCGAGGGGCGGCGTGGGCTCCGATTTCTTGCTAGGGATGGTGCATTCAACGATGAAATCGGCCAGGGCTTGCGCTTTGATGGCCTGCCACGGGCGATATTTTATGTCAAACTGAGATAGTTCCCACCTCCACTTTTCTAAGCGGCCCGAGGATTCTGGTGATGCAAGGGTAGCCCCCAACGGGCGCTCGGTGAGGACGATGATGGTGTGTGCTTGGAAGTAGTGTCGCAGCTTCCTCGAGGCCACCACGAGGGCTAAGACAATCTTCTCTATGGCCGGATATCTCGTTTCTGCATCTTTAAATACGTGGCTCACATAGTATACCGGCTTCTGCGCTCCACCGACTTCCCGGAGGTGATTGTAGCCGGAGAAAGCATCCACGAAGCTCAACAGCTCGTGGCCGGCCGAACTGTCGACGAGCTGATTTATCCGAGAGAGTGGATAGTTGTCCTTGGGGCAGGCCTTATTGAGGTCGGTGAAATCGACGCACATGCGTCACTTTCCGCTTGACTTCTTGACCAGAACTACGTTCGCCAGCCACTCCGAATAGGGTACAATCCTGATGAAGTTGGCGGCGAGAAGTCGATCAACCTCATCCTCGATAGCCTTTTCTTTGATCGGGGCGAAGCTTCGCTTTTTTTGTCTGACGGGTCGGGCCACAGGATCGACTCTGAGCTTCTGGGAGATGATTTTGGGGTCAATCCCAGGCATGTCAGCAGGCGCCCATGCGAAGACGTCGGAGTTATTTCTGAGGAATTTGACCAGGTCGTCTCGCCGAGTCCTTGTCAGGAGTGATCCAACCTGGACGGTTTTTTTCTCGTCCCCTTTTGTCAGGGGCACCTCGGTCAGTGGTTCGACCGGCGTCCCCCGGACCTCCTTCCGCTCGTCCCGGGTGTCCAGAGAACCTTTGATGTCGTTATCTACCTCAGCGTCGTCGGTCGGTTGCTCGGACGAAGATGTTTCGGTAAGGCATACCTTGGCTACCCGCTGGTTCCCGTAGACCCGACCTATCCCTCCCTGATCGAGAGGGAACTTCATCGCCAGGTGGTAGGTCGATATCTGGGTCTGGAGGGAGTTCAGCGTCGGGCGGCCGAGGAGGACGTTGTAGGCTGATGGGACTTTTGCTATGATGAAGTCCACAGGCAACGTACGGGTGCGGCCGGGCTCCCCGGCGTTGAATTGCAGTGTGACCACCACTTGCGCCGGGATGGAGTGGTTGGTGAATCCTGAAAGGACGTGGGAGTTCGGTTTCAAGTCTGCTGGGGTGCGCCCCATGTACAGAAAGCAGTCGTGGAAGAGGATGTCTTCCGAGCTGCCCGAGTCGATAAGTATCCGATGGACCTCGTACCGGTGGATTCGGGCCGTGATCACCAGAGGGTCATTGTGGGGCATGGATATGCCGTGGAGGTCCCTATCGCCAAAGGTGATAGGCTCATTGACTCGGGCTTTCTTGCTCGGGCGGCCGTTGGCGTTTGTTGCTGGCGAGGGGTGCCGAGTCTCGCAGGAGCTCGACCGACCCCATGTCGTCATGACCATAGTCCTCGATGGTCCTCGGTTCCTTCCGGCGTGGTCCCTTAGGCCCCGCGGGAGGGTGGTCCTCGAGCTGTCTTAGCGGGCTTCATGGGCACGACCCCGTCGAGGGGGATGCCGGTCATGTCTGGAAGCAGGCGAGCTGACCGCCATCGCCTTGGTAGGGACAGGGGGGCGACAAGGCTCGAGGCGAGGCTCTCCGACGTGAGACTTCGAGGTTGAACGGGAAGGATCGAGGGGCCTGCGACCGCCGGAGTCCGTGAGGCGGTGGCCGGCGGAGGCGTCGACGACATTCGGTGGATCTTCAGGGTGGTCGCTTGCTATGTGGATGGAGATCGGAAGGCCAACTTTATTTTTTATAGAGTCGTTTCCCATAGACGGCGCCAACTGATGGAGGTCCTTTTCGGGTCTCCCTCAGATGTTATCTTCCGTCGATCTCCTGGTGGATTTTGAAGGTGATCTCCTGTTGCGTGTGGGACTCAATGGGTTTTGAGGAGATTGGTGATTTGAGGAGTTTAGCGCCGAGTACCTGCAAGGAAGTCCCGGGGTGATTTGGTACCACCGATGACCCTCCGACGATCAAGTTAGCACGAGATCCGAACAGAGTAACGGCTAAGTGGAATAAAAATGTCTTACTTGATCCCTCCGTGATGGTGGTTTATATAGTGGCAGCAGCACGCAGCAGCAGGCGCGAGAATCTCACCGGCAGTTACGCTCCCGACGTCACGCCCGTGTAAAGAGCGGAGCGGATCGCCCATTAATGGGGATCGTGATGGCATGGAACGTGGGACGTTGCTGGCGGAGAATCAGCGCGTGGCGAGATTTGCGGAGCGGCGGTTACGCCTGTGAGTGGAGGAGTTGGTCGGTCGGAGGAACCGAGGAAGAGGGATTCGGCGGGAGAGCTCGAGGACGAGCGAGAGAGCCGAGGAGTCTTGGCCCTGTGGTAGCTCGGGGCGAGCTGAGAGGCTGAGGAGGCTAATTTTCGGGAGGCTCTGAGGAGAGCCTGCTTATGCTTGCAGGTCGGGTACAGCCTGGTCGGTCCCTGTGGGCCATTTCTTCTGAGTTCTGGGACACGTCACCTGCCATGTGTCCTGATCTTAGAGATCGCCAATATTGAGTATTATCACTGAAGACTCAATTATCAATTTTTAACTGTAGCCCTTTTTAGATCTTCGCCATTTTCAATTAATTGAGACAATCAAAGGGGTGGCAACTGGCATTGGTCGGAGCTTATAAAGGGCTATTGGACAAATTAATACTAGTGATGATAAGCCAATCAAATTAGTTAGGTCTTAATTAACATTGTTAGAAGATTATATCCATCGATTCTCATCCTAATAGGACATATAAATAACATCGTCTAGACTCCATATTTTGGCTCAATAATCACAATGAGAATAATGAAAGAATATTTCCTATAAACAATCAAAATTTAGCCCCAAATTCTTCTCATGTAATTAAAATCGAATGGCCGTTTCTGTGAAAAAGATAAAACAAAAAATAGCCAAAAATAAAGAATATATATACCTATGAATTGTTCCACTAGTGTTGTCTATGTATGGTTCAACTCCGAACGGTGTTCTCTACATTTCTGGACTTTCTAACATTGAAAATCCACCACTAAAAACTAAAGAAAACCCGTGGAACCCTTGTCACACATAAATCCAGCGGTTTAATACGGTTACTGGCCTCTTCTGTACTAGAGAGAATACGGACGGGGTCAACCATATACAATAGCAAAGAATTTTCTTTCTTGAAAAAAAACACATGAATAAAAAGCCTAGTAGAAGAGCCCATGAAGGAACAAGCCTTGAAGATGAAGCACATAATTTTACATCAACTTTGGGACAACAACAAAAAGCCTAGATTGAGTCCAAATGTAGGTGGTGGCCCAAACAAAAAAAAAATCATCAAGAAACACATAAATTAAACATTTGTGATCCTAGAGTAAGCATATGCAATGGATGAAGAATTAAAGCCAGTGATGTTGTATTTGATCACTCCATGATCTATTCAAAGTTCAATGGTTCTCATTATAAATCTCATGCCTTTAAATGCTTAAATATTGTAAACATTGTTTAAAAAAAATCCCTAGGGAACCAAGATATATAGTTGATAATAACCTAAGCAATAAACTAAGCTAAATTTAGCAGCAAAATCAGACTTGTGCAGCATTCTCATGTGACTTTTAGAATAGATTTACCTACACTCATGGCACAAACATTGGCATCCCTTTTGACTTTATATCTTACGTACTTCCAATATGCCAAAAATAAAATAAAATAAAATAATAATCCATGCATACATTAGTCCCAAACACATAATCCTAGGGCATGACAGTTGTTAGGATTTAGTCTTTATATCTTATGTAGGCTGAGATTCCAGAAGCTTAAGCTGATAGATCTAGATTCAACTTCATATTCATGTCACCTAACTTCTCAAACGGCTTTTCGATGCATGATATTGATATCCGTTCGTGGACGGGAACCGCATAGGCCTATGCCGATCTCGTAGAATAGTTGCATGTATTTTACATCAACCATCAAACCAAGTGCTGTTAAATCTGAACAATTCTCATTCGAAAGATCACTGCATCAGATTCATACTTGCTCCCAAGCTCATATGAATTGAACGAGAGACGTGAAAAGTCAACCAGTAAATACATCATATGTGATGAAACCCAATCTAACTCCTAACGGCTTATGTAGATAGGTATGGGTCATAATTTTTTAGCCGGTTGATTGCACAGACCACCCTTGTTGTCTATCTTACATAATATACTTGTACATGTAAGAATTATGTATCTACTGCACAGCAGAAATCCAATACTTATACACGATGAAAAAGATACCGAAAGTTGTCAAATCACAGGAAAAAAAACAAATCACAACACAAAAGACACAAGATTTACCCAGGTGCGACGCAAACTCATACTTAATCCTAAATCCGCGACAAGAAGTTCCACTATGAAAAAGAATTACAAAAAAGTACACCGACTTCTCACATCACCTCTTCGTCAACTAAAACTTTTTAAACACTCAAATCTAGCTCTAAACCATTCAAATGATTATCCAATTAAACCCACAACTTTCTTTTGGTTGTTTAAGAGTAGTATTTGAGTGTGTTGAAGGTTTTGATCGATGACAAGAGGGTGTTTGCGATAATAAGTTATTTGAGGGTATAAGTGCTATAAGTGGTAGAGGTAATTAAACTACAGGGGAGTTTTGTGCAATCACACCTAGTTTATATTTATGTCCTTTATTTTGCAAAGGTCAGGAAATTTCAATACAGATGAGAATATTTAACTACAACCAAAAGTTTAAGATCTAGTGAGGGGAATGGAGCATTGCACCTGGCCCTAGTCTTCAATGATTTTGACTGAAGCTCCCTCACCACCCAACAAGGGAACATGCAAATAATAGTTTTGAAGTCCTTCATACCAACATGGCCATTTGCTATGCTCCCTTGCTTCCCACAAGTCCACATCTCATTTCTCATTCACCCATGTCCTTGATACCAACATTGACATTTCACAATAATGCTTTATCGACAAATTTTCGCCTTGCTTCAATCCAATTTTTCTTTAAAGTGGCGCTTAGATTCACAAAACCAACGATAAGAAAGGGACTTGACGGAAAAATTTGAGTGCGTCAAGGTCAAAATGTTGTCCATACAGAAGAATACCAACCTCTCTTTACAATAGCTGCATACTTATCCATACTTAAACAAATCTGCAACTTTTTTCTGTTTTCTTCGACCTTTTAATATCCCGTTTGAATTTTCGCTTTTTCATTGACACAGCGTAATTTAATACACCAAGGATAACAAAGGTAATAAAAAGTTATAGGCCACGAAAACCCAGATCATTTTGGAAAAAGAAGATGATATTCATGAAAGGGGTTTCCTTCAATTTACCCTTTGCCAAACATGTAGGTACAAACAAAGCAAGCAAAAGGAAATAACTTCTCTCTAAAGGTTCTCTATGATCATGAGCCATGTAATGAGAGGTATAGGCTAAGAGGTATAAAAGTTTTTTTTTAATGAATTTGAGATTTCTGATGAAGAGTGATAAAGAGTGTTGAGATGTGTGGATTAAAATAGTATCATATTGAAAAAAATATGAGAAGTGCATGCATATAAAACATAAGATGGGCCGAACCTCAAAAGGCTTGAGTTTTATTGATGGAGTCTGTCTATGTTAAAAGCCTGTGTACACTTATATAAATAAAATATATAATCGCCCCCTATGTATGGGTAAAAAACATAAGATATGCCAAACCTCGATAAGGCTTGAGTCTTCTTGATGGAGTCCGTCTATGTTAAATGCCCATAAACACTCATATAAATAAAAAATATAATCGCCCTCTCGTTCGTGTATAATTAAATTTAATATGGTATCAGAGCTAGGTTGATAATATTCGTGAATTTGCACTTTAACACACATCTCTTCGAGCCTTCGTGCTCTCTTGTGTGTGATCCGAGCCTTCATGATAGACTTTGAGCCTTCGTGCTCTATATGATTCATGTGACAACCATGTTGCACGTGAGGCATTGGAAAAAGTATGAAAAGTGTGTGGGTATAAACATAAGATGGGAAAACCTCAATAAGGCTTGAGTTTTATTGATGGAGCTCGTCTATGATAAAAGCCCGAGTACACTTATATAAATAAAATATATAATCGTCCTCCTCGTTCAACATAACTTTTAAACTTTATTATGGATGCATATACAAACAAAATATAAAGATAGTATTTGTTCTACAACACTAAGCAACTGCCATTGCTACCAAAATCTTCATTTTCACATATTAAAAATGATTTGCACCATAATGAATCTAAAGTTCATACCTGATTTCAAACAACATCCCTTGCTAAATCTTTTGCTTGAGTATGTGGCAGATTTGAACCTTGTTGCTCTCCAATCTCGCCTCCAAAAGCTTCGTGTTTAAACTGTTTTTATTACTTCCAATAGGCCACTCGATACACCCCTTAATCCCACGGTTCACATTAGAATTCACAGATTCAGGAGAGCTCCAATGGTCCAGATTCTTAACCTCGACCCAAGTTTTCTTGTGACTGGGCCAAAGCTTTGATATGGAAGACACGCTCTTCCTCAAATCCTCATTGTTAATCTCACAATTAACGCTTTCGTCATTGCTCAAAGTTTCCCAATCGCTGTCGTCGGCATCGAAACTCCCATTTACGGGCTTTTCTAAGAAAATGCCTGTGTCAGGACTATTAACATGGCACGGCTCAATTTCTCTTTCTTTCGGCTCTTCTCTTTGTTGCATCTCTTCGAAGATTGAATATAAATCTTCAGAAGCCGCTGGAGGCTTGTATGCAAAAATGTCTTCTAAATTTTGAATCTTGATTGATTCTGAAACCGCCTCAATGAGAAATTCTGCCTCTTTGATATCTACAACATCCAAATTTGAGGTGTTTAAACTCAAATAAGATTTTAATTCACTTTGAAGCTTCTTTAGTAGTGAAAATTGGGTTTCAAGGGCTATTGCAGCATCGACAAGCTTCATCTGAACTCTCTCTTCTCTCCAAACCTCGGCCATTTGCAGCATTTTCCTTTCTTCTTCCAATTCGTCTCTAACTCTTAAAGATTCCCTTTTAGATTCTTCAACCTCGGCTCGATCTTCTCCAACCTCTTTTGGTAATTGATCACAAACATCTTCTAGAAGCTCTCGTGCCTTTTTCTCCATCTCGTAATCATGCAAGAATCTTTTCGATGACTTCTTAACTTCATTAAGCTCATCAAGCAACTTCGAATTCAAAACCTCGGACCTTCGTCTATTCTTTCTCTCAAAGCTTAGATCTTCCCGCATTCTATCTATAACAGCTTGGATCTTTTTGTTTTCTTTGATTTTCCAAGACGCCTTTTCCTCTGCATATTGTTTCAGGATTTTCTCGAGTTTTTTCTTTGAAGAGTGTCGTTTTGATTCGAGTTTGGCAATTCGGGCATGAGCCCAATCGAGCTTGGATTTGATCTTCGTTTTTACAAGACTAGAGGCTTGTATCATTTGTCGGTCTACAATGCTTTTCAAGTGATCGAATGATTGGTGGAGTTTATTTTGTGGATTTGACAATTCGGTGTCCCATTTTGTTGCCCTCTCCATTGAAGGATCAAGGATAATTACAGAGTATTGATTCTGAATAATGAAAAACAAATGAAATAGTTACACAGACTTAATTGATGCATCACACTTTATGTGTATCTACCGCAGCACCTATCACTCATCAACTGGTTTATTACCACATAACATCTGCAGGGTCAGTCGTGATATGACCCTGAAATTTGACCTCAATGTCGACTAACTCAAGGGTATAATGCGCTGGTACAACAGTTGAGAGGTGATAAGTGCTAAACGAGCCAAATGAATAGGGGTTGTTTTAGAAATCAACCAAACAAATAAAAATTTTACTCACTAGAGGTCATGAACAATAACTACCTTATGAGAAATGCTCTTTTTAGGGTTGAAACCATGCTTGTATTGATGACCAAGATCAGGCTGCAAAAAATAAAGAGATGATGAAGAAATGAGAATAAATTAATCTATGTAGTTGTAAAAACTAATAAGAGATTTATATACCAATTATCCCCGCCAAGATAAGCATAAGAAATCAGAAATATTAAATAAATGTATGAATTTTTAACATATCTATAGATTAAAGACGACCCAATAATCACATTGCATTTCGGTTACAATCACTAATTAATTCTTGAACCATTTGATCTCCCATTAAAACTTCATCGAATTAAAATCTAGACATTCCAATAAAATAATAGCAATAAACCTTTTCACAAGACCCAAACTTTAACAGTGAATACAACTAAAAACCCAAACTTCATCAATTCAATAAATAAGAACAAAATGAAATTTTGATTACCTCAATCTCCAGCAGCTCCGAGTGCCATATCCGAGCACCAAGCTTCCTCGCCGATACGGTCCCGTTCCCCAAATCCAAAACCCGATAAGGATCCGAACCCGCATCGCCGAGCTTCAACCCTGGCTGGGGAGCGGCGGCGGCGGCGGTATTGGAGACGGCGCCGCACTTTCTCTGGCGGAGCTCAGGGTTTCGGATCTGGCAGCTAGAATGTCGGGTCCGGGTCGGGTTCGGATCCAAATGCGGGTTTCGGGGCGCGGGGTTTTCTCCCATTTTTTCCTTTCAAATTTTAGAGATAGAAAGAGAGTGAGGAGAGAGAGGGAGGAGAAATGTGTATTGTGTTCACAAATTTCGAGGACTGAAATTAAATAAAGAAATCATGTGCTTGGAAGTTGTCATGAATTGAGAGATACTGTGATTGCACTCTCAAGCGGTGGGTCCTGCTATTCATCGAATTTTGAATTTTTGAAATTCATAAAGAATATTTATCTGTTTTCGCATTAATATATGTGACACATCGTTTTTTTTTTGGGTCATGTGATGGTATTGCAATTGTAAGGCTTAACAAAGATATAAATTTAAATAGAAAATTATGAATTTTAGAGAGCGGTATTTTTGCGTCATTTTCACTGATGGATCAATTCCAACATTTATAACATTTATAAGTCCTGACTGATTGGCCTCATAATTTTGGATTTAGTTCCTAATTCAGCTACTGTGACCATTGATTAGTAACACCGCTTGCTAAGCATAAGCTAACAAAGAATGTTGTGAGAAATGTGACATCTTAACTTATAGACACTGGTATGGAACATGTTGTTGGAAGTTCTATTGTTAATGTTTTGAGTAATTTATGAGAATAATGGAGGAAAGTGCCCTAAGAGCCTTTTTGTGTTTGGCGGTATCAAAAAATATATACTCCATCATTTTATTCGACGATCGGCACGGCTGTATTGGTCTTCATCGTCTGATATATCGATACGCCAAATTTCATTTGATTTTAACACCTTTTCATCGTTGATTTAACAATGTTAAAAATTCTATTATCGGTAAACCATTAATTTTGCACTCATTAAATCAACGGTGAAATTGTGTTAGAATCATATGAAATTTGGTGTATCCATATTAGACCATGAAGATCAAGATGGCCGGTGCCGATCGTCGAATAAAATGACGGAGGATGCAATTTTTTAAGCCACCTAACTCAAAAGCCTCCTACGGCCTCTTTCTTCTATTATTCTTATATGCTTTACTCTGCCATTTTGCTTATTTAAAACATGCTAGCAAGTGGTCCCGGCCATGCGTGGGAACTGAATGCAAATATTCTTAAATTCCTGGACGCAGAGGATTAATTTTCCTCCCGGTAATTTTGGATCAATTCGGCTCGGACAAAAATTTGGTTGATGCATTTGACACCTAGCTTTTAATTATATAGATGGATCGATGGTAATGGCTTTCAAAGTTATTTTGGAATGCATCATTTCAATTTCTTTTCATTATTCACAAGATAAAGTTGCCCTGAATTAAATATTTATAAAGCAAATGCTCCCAAGCTAGCCACAATCTGACAGATACTTTTTTGTATTTGTTTATGCGATTCAACTTTAAGATACATTGGTTAAGAATAATATGTTTTCAAAAACATATTATAACATATATTATTATTTTTACTTAAAACACAATAATATGTTTATGAGTCTGTATATAAACCGTTTCCTTATTTTTTTTTCCTGAAAAATAAGCCAAAATCAGGCTAAAAGAAATTACGTGGACAAATGGTTTACTAGAGGAAATTATATTTATGCCACGGAGCAATGCAAACCCGTTATGCAACACACCCAGCAGCGGGGTTGTGAGGTCCACAAACTTGAATGTGAGGTCCACTTTTATTGTGTGTGTTGAGCAGATTGCTTGGCTGCATTTTTCTCCTGCTTATCTTTTATATATAATGCAAATATCCTTAGTTAGAGATCCACCCATCTTCTTTTTTTCTCGAAAAATAGAAAAAACGAGAAAAATCCCCACCTGTCAAACCCTCCACATTATCTCTCTCACCTTTCAAGCCTTCAACATCATCTCTCTCACCTTTCAAGCCTTCAACATCATCTCTCTCTCCTAAAAAACAATTAATTATTTATCTTGAACCTTCTATATCATATCTTCCAATATATATATATTTATCTCTTCTCTATACATAATGCAAACAGAGGTTGGTTAGAGAACCCCCTTCCAAATTTTTTTGAACAGGCAAAATAAAGGAAGAAAAATCTTAGATTCATAGACTCTCCATCTCATCCCTACGTCTTTTTTTTGAAAAAAATAAATAAATAAATAGTATTCTAGTACCCCGCATTTCTTTCTCTCCCCTCTCCTCTCTCTTTCTCAGATTTTCTTAAACTAGCAAAATTATAGTAATATTTAGTGAGATGATTAAAATGTTTTATGATGAATCTCTTCACATGATGTTCTTGTATTCCCTTCGGAGTAAATTGTTCTGTAACAAAGGGATTGACTTGCATACAAGGAAATGACCGAAATAACCTCAAAGTCAGATGTGTCTCTTAAATAAATGCCATCGGTATTTTCGAGAAGGGAGCTAGACAGCCACAGTGTCAGAATTTGGGTACGTGTTTTATTATCATTCGTCAAAGTTGCTGTGCGCTGTTCGTACTCACCGAAAGACCACGTGTAGAGGGAACGGAATACGAGGCATGACGTGGCAAGGGTCACGTGAGATCTAAAGATACACGCAAGCGGAGGCTGGCCACGTCAGCGTCGATTAGATATGGGGCCCAGATGTCGCAAGTGTGAGGAGTTTGCCGTTCTGCTCTTTATCAAGGTGTGTAACGGGCCGGGCCGGCCCGGCCCGAGCGCCACGTAGCGGGTCAGGACTGGCCCGACCAAGGCCAAGTCCCAACTCGGCAATGGCCGAGCCCGGCCTGGTCCGGTCAAATTTGAATTTGACTTTGGAGTGAAGGGGGTTGGGATAGGGGCCGATCAAATTCTCAGGATAGGTTTTTTATTGATTTGGGGTGGGGGTTTTTCAATAAAGGGGAGAAATTTAAATTAAAATGGGATTGTAAAATTATCTAAAATCCTCTCACTCAAAATTATATATTTTTATATCCCTAATCCAAAACTGTATAAATATCTATATACACTTCTCAATCTCCTCACAATTCACAACAACAAATTTTTTAATCTCCAATCACTCTTTTTAATTTCCGATAAGTTTACTGTTAAAATTGGAATCACTCAATCTTCATTTCCGCAGTTTCAATTTTCACTTCAGTTTCACTAATTTGATTCTGCTATTTGGAATCAGATTTTTTTATTAATTATATATTTTTCTCGTATATTTTTTATCATCTCTCTTTCTCTGTTACTAATATTTATAATTAAGAATGTTAGGTTCATCTTCACAAGATAATATGGGTGCTTCATCTTTACGGAGACGTTCATTTAAAATCGATATGGATTCACAAGAGAGACGAAGATTAACTAATATGCTACAAACAAATTTTGATTCTAATTCTCCTAATTATGAATCTTCTAATTATGAGATCCCTGCTACGTCATAGAGTAATATCCCTAAAAAAGTTCATGCTCCTACCATTCCCGAAACAAGAGCTTTTGCCCTTACAGATAAAAGAGCTAAAACTTCTGATATTTGGAAATATTTTGTAGTACAAACAGTTGTAGGTAAAGACGAGCGGGTAGTTTACACTCGTTGCCAAGCAGATTTTGCTTGTGCCATTTCAGATGAAACTATCCATCTAAAACGACATTTAATCAAGCACGAAAAAGCAGATTTTCGGCAGAAACTCTAAATATGTCGCCTAACTTTTTAACTAATTTTTCTTATTCGTAAGATACTGAGAGAAGAAAACTTACAGAATATATCATACATTCTGAACAACCATTTGGCTTTACAGAAAACGAAAAATTTGATAGATTGGTAAAAAATACATATAATCCAGCATTTCAAGAGTACCAGAACAACATTTAGAAATGATGTTTTAAAAATATTTCATGACGGTAATGCCAGTTTGATTGATATTTTTGCTAATCTTAAAAGTAAAATTGTATTGACTTTTGATGTTTGAACTACAAAATGGAGTATGAGTTATATTTGTGTTACCGCACATTTAATTGATGATGATTGACTTTTACATAAAAGAATTATTGGTTTTTTTAAATATGGAGCATTCACATAGTGGAAATAATATAATTAATTGTATTTTGACTACTATACGTTAATATAATATTCTAAATAAAATATTTTCTGTTAGTTTTAATAATTCTACTAATAATAATTCTGCTATAGTAATTTTAAAAAATAATTTAAATCTTGTTTTGAATGGAGAAATGTTTCGATGTGCATGCCATATTTTAAATTTAATTATGCATGATAGTCTTAGAATAATTGATCCTTATTTAGCAAAACTTAAAGATGCAATAATATTTATTGAAACCTCTCAACCCCGAAAACAAATATTTAAGCAAACTTGTACCCAATTAGATTTAAAATTTAGACCTTTCAAATTCAACATTCCAATTAGGTGGAATTCCACTTATGAGATGCTGAAATGTGTTTTAAAATATTGGGATCCCATTATTTTATTTTATGAGAAACAAATGCCCAATAATAATTTAGAGCATTGTGATTGGTTTATTTGTGAATATATTTTGAAATTTTTAGAAATATTTTACAATGCAACTAAATATTTATCTGGTGTTTATTATCTTACTACATGTTTAGCAGTAGAACAGTTATTTTATGTTAATAAGATTACTAATGAGCATGTAATTAACCATGAGAGTGCATTTGCTGGAATGTTATATAGCATGCATACAAAATCGAAAAAATATTGACGAAAAGTTTCTGTATTGTTTTGTTTAGCTTATGTTTTTGGTCCTAGACTTAAAAAAGATAAATTTTTTTATTAGATGGATACCATGAAAACTTAGGTACTGATCTAGGAGATTATAAAAATATTTTAGATTCTTATTTGCATGCATTGTATACCATATATGATGCACAATATGGTCAAAACAGAACTTATTTTTTATCTTCATCTTCAAAGCAAACTTCCAAAAAAGGAATATTTCAGTTTTTGCAGCAGAAAAAACAAAAAACAACCGTTTCTATTTCTTCTATTTATAATGAGCTTACAATGTATTTGCAAACCGATTTCAGTAATTTTCTCACCACGGATCAAATAGATAATCTTGATATTTTGGATTAGTTGAAAACACATGGACACATGTATCATGTGTTTTCTGCCATGGCTCGCGATTTAGTAACAACTCTGGTATCCACAATAGCTTCGGAGTGTGCTTTTAGTGCAGATAATGTGGTTATGAGTAATAAGAAAGCGAGGCTATCGGATGTCGCATTGGAGATCGCAGTTTGCCAAAAAAATTGGTTCGATACAGAAATTAAACAACAATACGTTAAGAGCATTGAAGACTCCAACATTGATGAAGAGTAAATACCGATATGAGCTAACCGGTTAGTTTTTTCTTATTGAATTGTATTTTTAATATTTTTGGCAATTGTATGAGGGGTAAGATTTGCCAACTTATGTCCTTCTCAGGATATTTTTTATTTAATAAAATATTTAGGTCTGTCCTGGAACCTACACGAAGTTCGGGTTAAAAAAAATTCCAACTTTTTTTCATAAAAATAAAAATTTACTTTAAAAATATTTTTAGATTTTTTATAAAAAAAATTCAATTTTTTTTAATAGGTCGGTCCGACCTAAGCCGAGCCACGGACCGATCAGGGCCCGGCCCGACCCGATAGACACCCTGAGCTCTTCACATGAGTTGTTGTATTAAATTCTAAATTTTTATTTTTTAAGGTATCAATCCGACAAAATGTTGATCCATGTCCCCTAGGAATCGGGGTCAAAGCAGGCTTTGAAGCTTATTTTGCCAAATCTGATTATCCATATAATCGGATGGTTGAGATTAAAATTAAATGCAAAAATATTTTTTTTAAGAATATTTTTTCTTTTACTAATTCTTACATGTCCATGTATTACACCAATGACGGTGTATAATCAGATTTGACGAAAAAGCTTAAACCCTGTTTTGACAGGATCCACACGAATGTTTGCTTAAATATTTCTTAATTTATTTTGCATTTTTTTAATTACCTTATTTCGATATTTCAAATGAGGAAAAAAGCAGAGTAAGATGCCCCACTCAATAAAATATATTAAATAAACAAAATATTTATAAGAAATAAACTTAAGCATCGAGATAAAAAATCTCGATACATCATTAAAAAATACAGACGAAACAAAAATGCTTCTACAGTTTATTTCAAACGCCGCTAAATTTAATGCAGTGCAAATCCTGATTTCTGAAAGCAAAATATGATTTCTTTCCAAGAGCTCCAAAGGAGTCAAGATCCACCTGGAGTCCTCTTTGTCCAAGTTTCTAGCTCCACTTAATCAAAATATGAAGATGAAGCTAACACTCTAGACTAATTGGCTAGACTAGTGTAGAATGATGATGTGGTTTGTTTTCTCACTTCAAAACCCTAACTTGATCATTTTCTCACTCACTATCAAAACCTACAGAGCAAGAGAGAGGAAGAAGAAGATGATGGCAACTTGAGAGCTCAAGATAATGAAAAGGATAAAGATAAAAATGAGAATAGAAATTATATGTAATTTCCACTCTCATTCTTAACCTTAGTTAATAAATATCAAGATATTTATCTTTGGAGAACTAATAGACATAGAATGATAACTCATGGTTAATGCAAGGGTTAGTGGAGGAATAAAATAATCAACCATGAATAATTTTTTATTTCCATTAATTTCAAAAATAAATATGTATATATTTACTAACATGTGAGTCTTATATTGCCACCATCTTTGTATCATCTATCATGATACACAAGTGTATGCATGTATGTGTGCATGCACATCAATATGTGCATCAACATAAACTTATGCATACAACAAAAGATAAAAGGGTCTAAGTGAAAAAACTAATGGTCAATGTTAAATCAACACTTGACTTAACAAACCGGTCATATCACATATGACCCGACCAATAGCAAACCGCCCGATTAATATACGGTATCACATACGCGTATTTAATCGGGTCTCCGTGCATATCTCATATGCACACCACATCTTTTCGCCTGGGCTAGAAAACTCCTTTGTGGGACTCTAAGACTCGTCAATACGCCGGCAGCAGGTGATGATCGCATCAAGCACCCACAAGTCGTCAGCGGTACTAGCTGGACGTAATGGCTATCCGGGTATTGAACGATCAGAATATTAGCACGCATGCCCACTCTAACTCCTGCAAAAGCCTGACAGTAATACTACCGTACAGTCCGGTCTCTTCGTCTGATATGTCGCATATTTAGTCTAGGGGTGGTAAACGTCAGACCCCAATAACCGACAAGTCATGCCGATATGAGGCTCATAACGGGTCGAGAAACTACTGATAATACTTACCAGTAAATCTCTAAATTAGCCCTGGTCAGGGACTTCCCTGTTATGGCCAATCGAGCACAGCGCAACATCAACCCCCAATACCGGGAGAGACGAAACCCCTCCTATCGCTCATTGCCTCCATGTGACTCGGGACTGTACCCAAAAACCACCGTTTTGCACATCTACTAGAACGTGGTAAGGTGGAAATCAAAGCACAGTGGGAATCACACAAGACTCTATGACAATCTCGGGTCTACAGACTAACCTGTACCAGTGTCACCAGAGAACTGCCATCTGACGTGAGGTATAATACCATCTGGGAGTTCTCGGCGAGTCCGTCCAGTGTACCCAGTCTCCACTGAGCACCCGTATACCATCTCTGATGTCAAACACCAATGGATATAGGATCATCCATCGCCCATCTCATGGGTCGAGAAGCGTATATGCTAGTCTACTCTGGTATATCGATGCCCTGTCTCGATACACTCACGACTAGGAACATTAAAGAATGAACTTATGGACTACCATGGCCCCACCAGTATGATCTGCATCATAATCCTGGTAGTCAAGTACACATCCTAAGGGCTTTACCAACATGTAACTATAAGACAGTAAGAGACAAGTATACATGTTAAGATAAAGAGCAACCATATAGCATACTATCATGTCGAGCAAGAAAGTCCTCTCTATATATGTCGAAGCATCTACTATAATATACATCATATGTACAATAATGGCCTCTAGGGCATATATACAACTACCAATCTCCCACTTGCACTAGGGCCAGCTGCTGTAGTATCGCATACCCAGCATCCCGAAGAGTCTCTCAAACTGTATCTGGGGAATGGCCTTCGTGAGTGGATCCGCAGTGTTATTCTTCGTGTCAACTCTCCTGATCTCCATCTTCCGGCGATCAACTATCTCCCGGATCAGGTGATACCGCCTCAGAATATGCCTGGATCGCTGATGGGACCTGGGTTCCTTGGCCAAAGCCACCGCTCCATTGTTATCACTGTAGGGTTCCTACGCACACTCATGAGGTTCTACAAGGCATCAACCATGCCAAAATCAAATTTTTATGTGCCGAACAACCCTATGCAAGATCGTTTACTAGAGATAAGGCGAAACTAAAAGCAAGCAAACTACTTTGCTACTAAGTGAAAGGGATTACAACCTTTGTAGATTCGGTCCTTCACTTCTAAAGCTCCATGTTGATATCCCTTCGCTGCGATCATCGGGATCCCGGACTCTAGTGATGGTTTCTTCGGAGAAATGAGCGGGCTAGGTCGTTGACTTCGAGGCTAAAGATGATCTACGTCGAGGAGACTCAAACTCAAGCTCCATCTTCACTTGGTCATGAACTTTGTGAAGAAAACAGCCTATACAACATGGCAAGTGATAGAGGATGAAGAAATAGGAAGTGGGTTCACTTTGGATTTGGATTTCTCACTTGGTTTCTTTACTTGAAATTTTTCTAGCAAGCTTTCTTCACTTGAAGAAGAAAGAAGAAAAAAAACAATTATCTCAAAAAATGAATAATCAAGTGAAGTCTATCATCTTGCAACCATGGGTGAATTAACTTTTGTAGAGAGTAAACTAGAGTTTAGGTTGATGGTTAGGTCAAAGAACAAAACAAAATGGTTAGACTTTTTCAAAGATGCTAAGAAGCTTCATGAAGCTTGAAGCCAAAACAAGAAAAGCCACCATTTAGTTTTACCAAAATAAATAAATAAAAACTTAAACCATTAACCTAAATATGGTGTAAGTCATACACACCCAAGTTTGCATGTATCATCAAACATGATACAATCTAGAGCACAAAAAAATATATCACATATACAACTTGTGCACATCAAGTGAGAAAATCAATCTTAAGTGAACAAATACTAGTTAATGTAAAGTAAAATATATAATTATACATTAAATCATTAAATCAATACTTGATTTAATGATCCGGTCATATCGCATATAACCGACTAATATCTAGTGTATCAATGTATCGAATTAACACTTAATTCGGTAACCCGGCTATATCACATATAACAGTCCGGTGATACAAATCGCGAGAATAGAATACAGTATCACATACTGGTATTATTCTCGGTCCCGCACATATCTCATATGCGCTCCTATTTCGTTTCGCTTGAGCCAGAAAACCTCTGTGTAGGACTCTAAAGACTCGTCAATACGCCGGCAGTAGGTGATGATCATATCAATCACCCACAAGCCGCAAGCGGTCTGCTAAACGTAACGGCCACCCGGGCATTGAGCGATTAGAAGATCAACGAGCAAGCCTGCTCACACTCCTGCGAATCCAACCAGTAACACTTACCGCACAGTCCGGTCTGTTCGTCTGATATGTCGCATATCTCGCCTAGGGGTGGTAAACGTCAGACCCCAGTAGCTTGATAAGTCATGCCGATGTAAGGTCCATAACAAGTATGAAACTACTGATAACACTTACCAGTAAATCACTGCAACCCTGGCCAGGGATTTCCAGTTATGGCCAGTCGAGCACAGCGCAACATCAACCCCCAATACCGAGAGAGATGAATCCTCTCCTATCGCTCATTGCCTCCATGTGAATCGGGACTGTACCCAAAAACCACATTTTTGCACGCCTCAGTAGAGCCGTGGTTGGGTGGAAATCAAAGCACAGTGGGAGACACATAAGACTCTATGACGATCTCGGGTCAACAGACTAAGCTGTACCAGTGTCACCAGAGAACTGCCATCTGACGTGAGGTATAATACCATCTGGGAGTTCTCGGCGAGTCCGTTCAGTGTACCCAGTCTCCACTGAGCACCCGCATACCGTCTCTGATGTCAAACACCAATGGATATGGGATCATCCATCGCCCATCACATGGGTCGAGAAGATATACGCTAGTCTACTCTGGAATATCGATGCCCCGTCTCGATATTCCCATGACTAGGAACATTGAAGGATGTACTCATGGACTACCCAGGCCCTACTAGTATGATCTACATCACAGTCCTGCAAGTCGAGTACACATCCTAAGGGCTTTATCAACATGTAGCAGAGAGACAGAAAGTATATATGTTAAGATAAAGAGCAACCAGATAGCGTACTATCATGTCGAGAAAGAAAGTCTTACCTATATATGTCCCAGCATCCACTACAATATACATCCTGTGTACAGTAATGGGCTCTAGGGCATACATATAACTAACAATCTCCCACTTGCACCAGGGCCATCTGTAGCAGTGGTTGCAGTATCACATACTCAACCATCCCATATAAGTCTCTCTCTGGGAAAAAACCTTTGTGAGTGGATCCGTCGTGTTGTCCTCTGAGTCTACTCTCCTAACCTCGATCACCCTGGAGATCAACTATCTCCATGATCAGGTGATGCTGCTTCAGAATATGTCTGGGTCATTGATGGGACCAGGGTTCCTGGGCCAAAGCCACACTTCCATTGTCACACAATGGTAGGAACCTAGTTCATCTCATGAACCAATATACACCCAAACTGCCTCTTTGGTAGTATCTTTGATAGCGATGTCACCAGCCTTTATCGTCTAGTTTGCCACGGTATCCAGCTTGGAACTCTTCCAACATACCGTCCCTCTATTGAGGGTAAAGACAATGCCTGCGACTGACATTCAGTCATCCTTATCACCCTGGAACTTTTCCAGTGATTCTCCCCAGGATCGATTGATACCATCTCACTATATCTAGTGAGAATCCTAACATCCATTTAGATCTATCTCATACATCCAAATCCCAGGATTTAGGAGGTATCACTTTGATCCTATATGGAGAATCCATGTGATAAGAGGAGATTGACCGAGCGTAGCATAGGAAACTCTTTTCCTATCAAGAGTATGTTGTCCACGTACAATACGAGGATGACCACCTTACTCTCTACTACCTTTTTGTATATACAAGGTTCATCTATTATTTTGATGAAGTCAAACTCTTTGACTACTACATCAAAACAGACGTTCCAACTCCGCGATGCCTGCTTTATCCTGTAAAGCAACTTGCACACGTTTTCACTGCTCGCACTGTCTACGAAGCCCCTTGGCTGTGTATTTATAGACGCTCTCTTCTAAATCAGTATTTTAGAAAAGCAGTCATGACACCCAACTGCCAGATATTGTAGTCATGGTATGTAGCCTTGGCAAGTAGGATCCGGATGGACTTAAGCATAGCCACTGGAAAAGGTTTTATCATTATCCACGCCTGGTCGATGACGAAAAACTTTAACAAGTCTAGTTTTGAAAGTCTCAACTTTTCCATCCACAACAAGTAATCTTCTCAAGATATACTTGCTCCTGATGGGGATTCAACCCTTCAGATACAACAACCAAAGTCCATACTTTGTTGGTGTATATGGATTCCATCTCAGATCGCTAAGTATCCAGCCATTCTTACAGAGTCCCTACTCTCGATGGCCTGCTCGAAACTAGTTGGGTCATCATCTCCTGATGCAATCCTCGCTCCCACTGTCATCGAGAAACCGAAGTATCTCTCAGGCGGATGAGGAACCCTGGTAGATCGGCGGAGAGGCTGAGGTTCGTCGGAGACTATTGAATCCTTTGGTTCTATCAAATCATCAGCTGTAGTTTGTATAGCTGGAATTCCTTCCAGTTCTACAGAACTGATCTTGCCTCGATCTTGTCCTGATTTTGCTTTTTGACATAGGCCGGACAATCCCAAATCTTAATTTACTTAACAGATGGGCTCTTTCCATACCATATCTCATATGGAGTGGTAGGCATTGATTTGATTGGTGTTTTCCCCAATCAGAGCAAAGCTCTGTTGGAAATTCAAAATTCAAATTTTGAAGCAACGCTTCAAATCCCGGACGCAACGCGCCACGTGTCAGGCGCAGATGCATCAGCGCAGCGTCCAAGGCAGCGCACCCAATCAGAGCAAAGCTCTGTTTAAAGCAAAATCAAAAGAAACAACGCTTCAGTTGCGCAAGCGCTGCGCTGCGCGACACGTGTCAGCGCAGATGCGCCAACGCAGTTGCGCTGCGCTTTGAGCTGCGCGACACGTGTCAGCGCAGATGCGCTGCGCGACACGTGTCAGCGCAGTTGCGCAAGCGCAGCTGCGCTGCGCTGTGCGCTGCGTGACACGTGTCACGCGCTGGGGCATCTGCGCCAAACAGAATTAAAATTCTAAAGAAATTTTTCTGTTTTTGTTAAAACAAGAAGATTTTCTTCTATAAAACAGAAGCTCTTGGATCAAAGATCCAACGGTGGGGAAAATTCCCCAAATCACTCAGAGAAAGATCTCTTTAACAAATTTAACTAATTTATAGGCACTATAAAAAGGACCCTAGAGCTTAATTCAAAGGCATCAACATTTATGAGAAATCAAAATTTTCAAATAGAAAAGAACTCTGAAGAAATTTCAAGAAGAAAGGTAAAAACCTTCATAAAAATGGAAGAAATTTCTTCTAATAGATCATTGATCTAAGAACAAGATCAATGATCTTCACATAATAAACAGTACTTTGCACTTTTTATGAACCACTGGTTCTTTAAATAAGAAAAATAAGAAATACTTGTTTTCTTTGACTCTCATTAGATCGAAGAAAACAAATAGTGCTTTGCACTTCTTTTATGAACCATTAGTTCTTGAATCTAAAAGATTCTCAAATTAATAATGCTTTGCACTTATAAATCTGCACTGTTGCGCTTTTGGGCTGGTGCAAGCCACCAGAGAGTGCCACGTGTCAGCATCTGAACCAGTTGCGCTACGCGCTTTTGAAAGAGAGCTTTGCTCTCTGAAATTGGCGCAACTCACCAGAGCGCGCCACGTGTCAGCAGCGCAAGCGTAGCGCACTAGCGCAGCGCTGCATGACACGTGTCATCATCACAAGCGCTTGCGCTTTTTGATTGGCGCAAAGTACCTGAAAAATGCAATGCATTTCTTTTGTTAAAGGGCCAGGCCCAAGTCAAAAAAAACCTAGCAGGTCAAAATAAATTGCAAAGCAATAAAAAGGGGCAGAGCCCAAGTAAAATTGATGCTCTGCATCATTTATAAATGGGCAGAGCCCAAAACAAATTGATGCTCTGCATCCTTTATGGGTAGAGCCCAAATAAAAATAAAAAGAAATGCAATGCAAAAGCAAATAAAATGTTGAACATTTTCAACTGGACTTAGCCTAATTTTGGCCTTAAGTCCTCAAATTAAATTGACTGAGCAAGATTGCTCTCCTAAATCAATTTACCTCCGGTTCGAGGGTACATCTCCGAACTCCTCTGACACCTGTCGTTGTAATCCTTCAACGACGTCAGAGAGGTGACGGGTCCCGACGACCACATATGAATATGGACTGCGGGGTCCTTAAACTCGTGGACCGAAACGTCCTTAAACTAATATTGGACCGAAACGTCCCTAAACTAATATGGGACCGAAACGTCCCTAAACTAATATTGGACCGAAACGTCCTTAAACTAATGGTGGACCACCACGTCCCTAAACTGGAACATGGACCACTACGTCCCTAAACTGGAACAATAGAGCATCCAAATGCTCTTTTATTGGATCTAAACGGTCCCGTTTAAGTTGATCTTAGCCCCAAATACGGCTAACGTATCCTTAAACATTTAAATGAACGATAAAACTCCAAATCAACTTTGGTTCAAGGGTACATCTCTGAACTCCTCTGACACCTATCGTTGTAATCCTTCAACGACGCCAGAGAGGTGATGAGTCCTGACGGCCATATATTAAATGGATCACCACGTTAAGTCGATCTTAGTCTAAAACGAGACTAATGTATCCTTAACGGACGTTTAAGTTGATCTTAGCCTCAATACGGCTAACGTATCCTTAAACTAAGAACACCAAACCTAAATCTAAGTAAATACGGATTTGGACTAATTCACGTCCTACGGGCGACGGCATTACTTAGTCTCCGTATACAATCCACGGGCAATCACAAACAAAACAAACACACACGACACGAAGTGAAATTCTGGAGAAGGAGAAAGTTGTTACCGCGATGCGGTAGCGTAATTAACTGCAGGGGCTTGCGCCTGCAGGGAAGAGTGTCCCCACAATCAAAAACCTCTCAAGTGAGGGGGAATCTGACGAAGTCTGCTACATCGGCCGCATCCGTCTAGACCTCCGATACACGGTGCCATAAATCAACTTGGCATCTTCGGAGAGGTAGACGGATAAAACCATATAGCATCTGTCCCGAATCTCAGGCAAGACGTCACAGCGTCGTCGCCGTCTTTCGGAGGGGAACAGATTCTGGCACGCCCGGTGGGACCTTTTCCTCTTTCCACTCTACACTTCGTGTTTCGTCTTCGCAAACGAATCGCGGTTTGTTAATAGTTGCCTTTGGATTTCAAGTTTACTAAGATTTGGTCTCTTGCTTGGTGCAGAAGAGAAATCAAGCATCGATGGCCTCAACTTGTTCGAAGTGCTCCAACTGCAGCTGCAGCTCGCGTCCGACCTCAACCGGGGGCATAACCTACGGGCCCCAAGTGGCCTCTCTGTTCACCATGCCTGTGGAGCAGATTACTCAAGCCACCACGAGGTTGTTTTTCGAAACTATGCTTCCGCCAACAAGCTTCAGCACCCCCGTGCCCGTACAAGAAGCTCCTAAGAAGTCGGTCTTCGATCGACTTTCAGTTACTGCGGCCCCTCTCAACGGGTCGCCCAACACCAGTGCCTCGGTCTTCTCCAGACTGGGCCAAAACTCCTGCGGACCCGCAATGAAGCTTGCAGTCCCAGAAAAGGTTACCTCAAAAGGAGTAGCCAAGCCTGCTACTGAAGTCGTCAAGGCAGATTCTCCTGCTAAGAGATCGGTCTTTACAAGATTGACCGTCCCAACTCCCACTCCTGCTCCTGCCACTCAAAAGACATCAGTTTTTAATAGGCTGACGCCGGCAACAGCCCCACACCTGAACATGGGGCAAGAGGAAGATGTTTCTGTCTCTGAACTAATACCGACGACTCGTCGCGCCCGACGACGCCACTGGCGCCGGATAAGGAAGACTGGGGGCAACTCCCCTTCTGGGATAACTCCGCCAGCTCCGACGGTGGAAGTTAACACTGCTGTTCCAACCGGGAACAGCTTTGAGCTGTTGAATAGGGTACGCAGGAACTTGCCAACTGCGGTCCTTAAAAGATCTCCTCCACCGGTAGAGACCGCCGTGGAAGCAGAAAAGCCGGAGCAGCCTCTTCAATCGCTGTCCACCAGGATCTATAAGACATGGCGACGAGTCCGAGAATCTGTCATTGATCCTAATTTCTCTCGCCAACAGATGAAGTCGAGAGGTCGGCAAGAAGAAAATCTCCCGGTCAAGCAACGAAAGGCGACGACCGCTTGGGTGCCCAAAGCAACGGCCCCTTTAACTTCTACGGCCCATAAATGAAGGAGGCCAGAAAAAGTCCCTATACCTGCAGTAAATACCAAAGGAGGTGAACCCAAACGCCCTAGGTCTGGGGGCATTGTAGTTCATACCGTCTGTAAGGCGTCCTGTAAAGAGGACAGCCGCATATCAACAGGTCATAGACCGCACACGCGGTCAGTGACCAAAGCGCAGGAGCAGCAGCAAAAGCTCCAAGAGATGATGAACGCTATGGCCGCACTCACTGGGCCAAAAGAAACCCCTGAGATGTCCTCGGATGAGCGTCAAGAACAAGAAACTGACGCTGAATTCCTTCGTCGCATATTGGAGAAGAAGGATAAAGAAGCTGCAGAACAGGCAGCCAGCATAAAGAAAATGGCCCTCCTGTTCCAGGACATGGTGGGTATGATTCAACAAGATCCACCAGCTGAAGATCCCCCGATCATCCTTGAAGACGATAGGGGAGAAACGTCAAATCCTCCTCCAGCTCTCTCAACGGCCAAGGAGGAGGCAATCTCCAAAGCCAACCTGGACGAGTACATAGCCCAGCAAATACGGGTTCATCATGCGACTGAAGCAGCCGGCCAGGTCGTAAAAACAGGGCGACCGTATCCGGGCTGGTACGACCAGATCAAATACCCGCCGGGTTATACGATACCGAAATTCCATGTGTATAAGGGGACTGGCAATCCCCACCAGCATGTTGCCCAGTTCAGGGCGCTTTGCGGCAACACCGGCGGTGATGACAAGCTTTTGCTTCGCCAGTTTGTTAGAAGTTTGTCAGATACAGCGTTCGAATGGTATTCCGAGCTCCCGAACGACTCTATCAAGACCTTCGCGGAGATGGAGCTGTTGTTTACTCAGCGTTTTGCAAGCGCCAGTGAACGCACCTCGATGACAGCACTGATTAACGCCAGGGTAAAGCCAGGCGAGACATGGGTTCAATATGCTATACGGTGGCATAATTTATGGTCAAAATGCGAGCAGCGCATAGAAGAAGCTCCTGCAGTGGGTATGTTTGTGGGAACCCTTGATCCGCAAGCAACCATCTCGCAATTTATGATGTTTTTCAAGCCAACTACCTTCCAGGCCTTGATTGATAAGCTAGCGCAAATGGATCAGATGGGCCATAAACCCCCTCTCCCAAAGCCGGACTCCCGAAATGACAAAGGGAAGAAAAAAGCGATCGTTGTCGCTAATGCTCAACAACAACCGAGCGACTCGAAGCCGGTTGTTCATCAAAATAATATGCGTCCGTACGTAGCCCTTGTGGAGAGGCTAGGATGTTCTTACTCTTTTCCCCGTGATAAAACGAGAAGGTTATTCGAGCCGGCGTTGCGCAACCGACTTATAAATCTGCCGGATCCAAAACGTCCGTTGCAACCAAGTGATGTCAATGAGCCCAACTACTGTCCTTATCATCGAGTACTGGGCCATCCGATCGAAGATTGCTACGTTTTCAAAAATTGGCTTGAAAACCAGTACCGACAGGGCAAATTCGCGTTATCTGACAAATGGAAGGTGAATCCCCCGCAGCCCCACACCTTTAAGGGGACGAATACGCCGGGGGCAACATGCTTCGTCATTGAAGAAGCTCCTTAGGAGGTTGTATTATTAGCCAAGACAAAGAGGACGCTAAACGATCTTCAGACATGTCCAGCGATTAGGTGGAAGAACCCGTTGGAACCGCAGGTCATTGAGGGAATGTTGAAGCCACGTCCAACTCCAAAGACCGATGGAGGTGGCTCAAGCACTCGCAACCGGCCGTCAAAATCTTCGAAGAAGAAGAAAAAGAAGTCAAAGAAGCCCGTGAAGCCTGGCGATAAGCGCACGGACTTGAAAAATCAAATTGACGCGTTGGAGGAATACAACCAGAAGGCGCGAACTCCCATTACACTCTAAGAGTTTCTCAATCACGTCTTTCAAGAGGAAGATGAGGGAGAAAGTTCATTTGATGAATCTGAAGAATACGTGGCGAGCTGTCATGTGATTTCCTATTTGTTCATGGGCGATGAGAAGACTCCTTGCACTGAAACGCTGGGGGCAGATACCGAATCAAAAATCCTAAGGCCATCGGATGAAGTAATTGACGCATTCCTCAATGAAGTTCGGTTGAAAAGTAAAGCTGATCGAGAACGCGAGGCGGTTATATTTGAAAGGGCTAAACACCAGCGACTTGATGAAAGAGCTGAGACGATCCCGCTGGAGCAAAATGCCGCCACCATCGACAAAAGACAATTCAAGATGAGGAAAAGGTTTGCTAAGGCCATATCAATGGGCATGAAGCTACCATCCTCCGAAGGAAAAATTACTGGTGAAATAGAAATGCACCCCTCCTATTGCTTATATCATCAGAAGGTTTCGCACCCCACTCAAGAGTGCAAAGCTTTCGATAGATGGTGGCAAGGATACGTTGCTCATAGACAACGTTTTAAGCGGGAAAAGCGCAAAACCCGTCGGGAGCGAAGAAATACGACCGAAGGGCTTAAAAGAACTACTGGCGATTGTTGCATGGTTAACACCGGCGGGTCACAAGTGCTCACGTTCGGGAGCGATTCTGATGAGGAGTTGGAGCTTAGCCCCCTCTTTAAAGAGTCCACTTCAGGAAAAGAAGAAGAGCCGGAGATTTGCGAAAATATCCGGCTGCGTAATCACAAGCTGCCCGAAAAGAATCTCGGACCCCCAAATAAAAAAGATAAAGGGAAAGAGAAGGTCTCTGAGGACATCGCCCTAGATGATCAAGTTATAGAAGAGCTAGCTGCCAAAGACCCGCCGAAGAAAAATAAGGTGGATTACAATGTCTTAGCGCATCTGAGGAAGCTATCCTCGCAGCTCAGCATTCTTAACACCCTTTTACTATCAAAGGAGGCGAGAGATTCGTTAATTAAGGCACTACAGGACCCAGAGCAGTTCCAAGCTTTCTTGGCCGAAGAAAAGATGAAGGATGAATTGGAGGAAGTGCACACAGCCGATGTCGCTTTTGGTGATGAAGACCTTCTTCTTGGGACGTGCGAACACAATCGCCCCCTTTATGTCTCAGGATACTGCCACGATATAAAGATAGGCAAGATCCTGATCGACAATGGATCATCTGTTAATCTCCTCAATGTGCGAGTGTTGAAGGAAATCTGCATGAGCGTCCAGCACCTTGCTCGGGACAAGATCACCATCTCCGGGTTCGACTCCCAATCATCAAAGACTCTTGGATCTGTGATACTGACGCTACGCTTTGGGCCACTCGTCACGGACATTAAGTTCCACGTCATAGACGCCAAGACATGCTACAACGCTCTGCTCGGCCGACCGTGGTTACATGAGTACAACATCATCCCTTCTACACAACATCAGTGTATGATGTATTCTAAGGATGGTCTCGAGTATACCGTGGCGGGAGAACTGAACCCGTTCTCTGTGAACGAGGTCCGCAAATACGAAGATGTCAAATACTTCTTACCGGATTTCGAAGACACGGAGAGGTGTCACAAGCCGGAGAATAAAGCTAATACCACCATCCCTGTCTTCGGCAGTGATACCGAGGAGGAAGGGGAGATAGTGTATTCGGGTCCGCCCCAATACAATAAGCCAGGGCCACCTGCTCCTACGTTGATATTTTGTAGTGACTCGGAAGATGAGGTCCATGCTATATTCCCCGCTCGACCCTCAGTACAAGCGTCCGCTGATGAAGAGCAAAGTCTACAAGTTGCTATGGTGCCGCCTAAACACCGTAAAGAACTGGATGCACTTGATATCTACAGTGTAGAAGAACTGCGAACGTTCTATATCCCTCCCAGGCGAGAAAGCAAAAAAGCAATTCTATTCTACCGCTCTGAAGAAACCAAAGTGGAGAAAGAAATCTGGCATGGCGCGGATCCTACGCTCGACAGGCTTCAGCCTATCCGTCTTCCCAGATATTATACGGAAGGTTTGAAAAAGCTGCTGAAACGCCAGGGGATATCCTTCAAGCAGACCGTTCGAAAAGCCAAGTTCTATGACAAAGTCTGGAACGTTCCCGGGACTCAACGCAAACTGCCTAATGGGAGAATGGAAACAAAAGGGCTTGGATACATCCGGTCAAAGAAGCGAGAATTACTACACGGCTGCTACATCGTGTATGACTTTGATGAAGAAGCGGATGCTCAATGGGAGAGCGCTAATCCTGAACCAGTAAAAGTTCCAGATGCAAAATTGCCCAATCCGTCGTTCGAAGAACAAATGGACAAATTTATAAGGGAAGCTAGTCAAAAAGTCCGAGACGACCATAACCGCGAAATGGCCATCTACGAGAAAGCCAAAACGCAACGCCTCCTTCAACAGGCCGTGAAAGACGAAAATGCCACCCCCTGTCAACCTGTTATAAAAAAGGCTCGACGTAGAGGCAGAAACAAGTAGAAAGGCCAAAAAGACGCTCAACAGCAATAAAGCGGGGCTAAGAAGGCACGCAAACGGGAGTCGAGCGTTATTGATCTATCCCTCATGAAGAAAATGGGTTGAGCGTACTCGTTTCCTCGGGACAAGACGAAGAAGATACTTGATCTTGCTCTAAAACATCAAATGCTTGCACTGCCGGAGTCCAAAAACCCCGAGCAAGCAGGCAAAGTCTCTGACCCAAATTATTGCTCTTACCATCGAGTAATAGGGCACCCTCTCGAAGACTGCTTCACCTTTAAGAATTGGGTCGAAGATCAGTATCAGCTCGGCAAATTCGCTCTGTCTGACAATTAGAGGGTAACACCGCCACAGAAGCACGAACCCAAAGCCACAAGAACAGAACCAACTCCACATTGGGATTGGAAACGGATTCGCACCTGTCACATGATAACAATATTAAAAGAAGAGCCTGAGAACATGGACGGCCTTCCCTGGTGCTTCGGAAACAGCAATGATGAAGTGATCTCATAATTTCCGCCAGCTCCGAAAGAACTGGAGGATGGAATACATACCACTGCAGATAATCTCAAGAAAATTGAGTTGGGGACGGCAAGTGACCCACGGCCGACGTTCGTCAGTGAGCTGCTATCTGAAGAGAGGGTGGCTGCGTTGAAAGACGTCCTTGTGCAGCATAGAGATTGCTTCGCATGGAACTATTCCGAAATGCCGGGATTAGATCCAGAAGTTTCTGTACACAAATTGGCGATATCCCCGGACATCAAGCCAGTCAAACAGGCGCCGAGGAGAATGCGGATCGAGCTTGAGATGAGTATCAACGCCGAGGTCAAGAAGCTGATCGAATCTGGCTTCATCCAGGAGGTCCAATACCCTGAGTGGATCGCCAACATTGTCCCGGTGATGAAGAAAAATGGGACGGTGCGCATATGCGTAGACTTCCGGGATCTTAATAAAGCTTGCCCGAAGGATGATTTCCCGGTGCCAGTCACCGAACTGATGATAGACAATACATCCACTCATGAGGTTTTCTCCTTCATGGACGGCTCGTCAGGGTATAATCAGATAAAGATGTATCCCGAAGGCCAGAAGCACACCGCTTTTCGGACGCCTTTGGGAATATTCTGTTATAAAGTGATGCCCTTCGGTCTAAAGAACACCGGTGCCAACTATCAGAGGGCCATGACGAAGATCTTCGATGACCTCATACATGAAATCGTCGAGTGCTATATCGACGATCTCGTGGTTAAAAGTAAATCATACGAGGAACATCTCGAGCATCTGAAGACCGTATTTCAACACCTTCGAAAATACAACTTGAAGATGAACCCTCTCAAGTGTGCATTCGGAGTTTCTTCGGGCAAATTCCTGGGATTCATCGTCCGACACTGAGGTATCGAAATAGATCCGTTTAAGATCAAGGCGATCATGGAAATGCCTCCGCCGAGAACCCTCAAACAGTTGCGGTCTCTCTAAGGGAAGCTCGCATACATACGGTGATTTATAGCCAATCTTTCAGGCAAGTGCCGTCCTTACAGCCACCTGATGAAGAAGGGAACTCCATTCGTCTGGGATCAAAAATGCCAGGACGCGCTGGACGAGATTAAGCAATACCTGCAGAACCCGCCAGTGTTGGCTGCTCCGGTCAAGGAAAAGCCCCTCATTCTTTATACAACCGCCCTCGAAGGTTCTTTAGGTGCATTATGGGCGCAAGAGAATGACCAGGGGAAAGAAAGAGCACTCTACTACTTAAGTCGAGTTCTGCTGGGGGCAGAAAGCAACTACTCCCCTATCGAAAAACACTGCCTGGCGTTGATCTTTGCGATAACAAAGCTCAGGCACTATGCATTGGCACATAAAGCCCGTCTCATTTCGAAGGTGGACCCTCTTAAATATTTAATGTCGAAGGCCGTATTGACAGGTCGACTCGCTAAATGGGCTTTGCTCTTGATGGAATTCTCGATAATGTATCAACCTCTCAAGGCAGTGAAAGGCCAGGCCATCGCCGACTTCCTTGCTGAGCACCCGATACTTGCCGATTCTCCTCTGAATTGCGAGTTGCCGGACGAACATGCGTTTGACGCTATCGATGGGAACAATACCCGATGGGAACTCTATTTTGATGGTGCGTCCTCTATGAAGAAGCGCAAGCAAAGTATGCCAATGATCAAATCGGGGGTGGGCCTCATCTTCGTGACCCCACAAGGAGGAATAATGCGCTTCGCTTTCTCCTTAACAGAGCCGAAGACGAATAACGAAGCCGAATATGAAGCCTTGATAGCAGGTCTCGAGATCGCCATCGACAAGGGAATTGAAAACCTCCTCATATACGGAGATTCTCAACTGGTCGTTAGCCAAGTAAACGGCGACTACCAAACGTGCAAATCCGAGTTGGTGAAGTACGGTAAAAAGGTACAACAACTGTTGACCAAAATTCCCTCCTATACTTTGGAAAGCATACCGCGCGCGGAAAACAGCAAAGCAGACGCGTTGGCCAAACTTGCTAAAGAACTGGCTGACGAAAACCTCGATGACGTTAGAATCGTGGTACAAAGCCGTCGGGTGCTTGCCCCAGCAGAAATATCTCCGGAATCATCTGAAGAGAAGGGAGTGACTGAGCATACGACTTTGCAAATAAAAGACCCGGAAAAGGCTGAGGACTGGAGGGAAGTCTTCATAGACTACTTTAAGTCCCACCGAATGCCCGAAGATGCGTCCACAAGACATCAGCTCATGAAACGAGCTCTGTCTTTTACCTTCGTCAATGATACCCTATACAAGAGGTCGTTTGATTCTCTGTGGCTGAGATGCCTAGGGCCTAACGAAGCAGAAAGGGTCGTTCAGGAAGTTCATGACGGAATCTATGGTTCTCACCAAGCGGGCCCGAAGATGAAGTTGAAGATCAAACGGATGGGCTACTACTGGCCCACGATGATTCAGGATTGCCTCGAATATGCGAAGCAATGCCACTCATGCCAAATCCATGGAGACTTCATCCACCAGCATCTAAATCCACTACATCCCACGGTGGCTAGCTGGCCGTTCGAAATGTGGGGAACGGATATAGTCGTCCCCATCGAACCAGCATCGTCTAGAGGACATCGTTTTATCCTGGCGACGACTGATTACTTCTACAAATGGGCAGAAGCAGTACCGTTGAGAGAAGTAAAGAAGGAGAATATCCTCCATTTCTTCAAGACGTACGTCATATACGGTTTGGGACTCCGCGACGGATCATCTCTGATAACGGGCCTGCCTACAGGAGCTACAAGATCAGTCGCTTCGCGCAACAGCATAACATAGACTGGAGATATTCCTTGGTCTATAATCTGCGAGCTAATGGTCTAGCCGAGGCTTTCAACAAGACCCTGACAAAGATCATGAAAAAGACGGTGTCCCGAAATAAGAAAGACTGGCACGAGAGACTGCAAGAGGCTCTTTGGGCGTACCGAACTACGTTCAAGACAACCACTAACACAACGCTATACGCGTTGGTATTCGGTACGGAAGCAATACTCCCCCTCGAGATAGAGCTACCCTCTCTGCGAGTGGAAGTCCACTACGAGTTGACGAACGAAGAAAATACTAACCTTCGGCTTGAGGAGCTTGATGCCCTTGAAGAAATACGGCTCATAGCGCAACAAAATCTGGAAGTTTATAAAGCAAAGATGACGCGCTCATATGAAAGATTGACCCGACTGAGGACATTCCGCCAAGGCGAACTCGTGCTAGTGGTCAAAAGGCCTATGATCCCCAATCGCGCCAAGCGGGGAAAATTCGAGCCAAATTATGAAGGCCCGTACATCATAGATAAGGTCTACCAGGGTGGGGCCTATCTACTCATGGACATGCACGGTGAAAGGCCTTTCAGGCCAGTAAACGGTCGCTTCCTAAAGAAATACTACACTTAATGGGCCACAGCCTAGGTCAATGATAGATGGCGACGATTATGTCCGCTCGCTATCTTCTTAAACTCAAGCTTTATAAGCAGTAGCCAGCCTCTTCCATGACGGACCGAAACGTCCTTAAACTAATAGCGGACCGAAACGTCCTTAAACTAATACCGCAGCATCCGTAAGCTGACGAGATAAAAAAAGATAAAGAAAAATATAATAAAAATGGTATGTCCATAAGCAAAAAGGGCACGGATGAAAACCCGAAAATGCTCTGTGAGTAAAAACAGCAGGGCTACCGGCGAGTGTTCGTGAAAACCCGAAAGTGCGCGACCTCGTAAAAAAGAAGAAGAAGAAGAAAATAATAAAAAGAATAATAAAAAAAAATGATATGTCCATAAGCAAAATGGGCACGGATGAAAACCCGAAAGGGCTCCGTGAGTAAAAACAGCAGGACTACCGGCGAGTGTTTGTGAAAACCTGAAAGGGCGCAACCTCGTTAAAGGACACTTACAGGGTCCTCTCGACCTTTTAAGGAGAAACCACCCGCGTGAGATCCTTACGACTCACAAGGGAGCAGCACACTTAGGGATCCCCACGATTCCTAAGAAGAAAATACACTTGAGAGATCCTCACGACTCGTAAGGAGAACTCTCTTATGGGACCCTCACGGCTCATAGGATTTGAAAGTCTTAAGTTACAGAGACCTAAACCTGTGCTTAAGCAACCCCCCACAATCTTCGATAATGCCCTACAAGTTGCTCAATACTGACCCTTGTATACAATCCACGGGCGCAAATAAACATTTCCCTAACCAAATCCCATCCGTGACTGGGGATATGTACGCATGATGAACAACCCTTATAAGTCCTCTCGACTTACAAGGAGAAAACCCTCTTGTAGGATCCTTATGACTTAAAGAGGAACATACACTTAGGAATCCTCACGACTCCTAAGGAGAAAATACACCTACGAGATCCTTACGACTTGTAGGGAGGAATACCTTTGTGAGACCCTTTCGGCTCATGAAGTCAAAAGCCTTAGCCGACAGGACCTTAACCCTGTTCGCTAAGCTACCTTTGTTCGACATCGACAGAGGCAAATAATGATTCGCTCCTGGCAATATCCCAGTTGTAGCGGTGCTGATGCCGAAATCGGTGTCTAATTTCAGGTTTACGGTGAAAATCCGGTAGGCCGCACATGCATATGAAATAGCCGAAATGATGGGGCAGCTTGCAATAAAAAGCAGCAAGTAAAGAAAATGTATGCATGGAAAACAGCCGAAATGATTGGGCAACTCGCAATAAAAAGCAGCGAGTAAAATAAAATAAATAGCCGAAATGATTGGGCACCGCGAAAAATAGCCGAAATGATTGGGCAATCGCGAGCTTCACGATATAAAAGCTGAAATGATAGAGCATCACGGAAATAAAACAAAAAAAAAAGAAACGATGAAACTTTGGCCCTACAGTTGAGATCACATCGATTCCTGTATACAATCCAAGGGCGTAAATAAAGAGGGAACCATGCTTTCCCAACAGGCTCCGTCAGAAAACGAAGCCAAATCTCGACGGTTCATCCCAACCCCGAAGAAACCAGTGTCTTCGGCAAATCCTTCGACTCCAAAAAAAGTGTCCTTGCCAAAGAAAAACCTGATTCGCGTCGACTCGCAGAGCAACCAGTGCCTCCGTGGGAAATTCTCGACCCGTTCCAGCACCAGGGAAACAAATAATCTTTGGCGCTAGGGAAACAAATAATCCTTAGCAAATACCTCAACTCAGGGAAACAAACAATCCTTGACGAGAGCCTCCTGATCCGCGTCGATTCGCAGAGCAACCAGTGCCTCCGTGGGAAATTCTCGACCCGTTTCAACACCAGGGAAACAAATAATCCTTGGCGCTAGAGAAACAAATAATCCTTAGCAAATAGCTCAACTCAGGGAAACAAACAATCCTTGACGAGAGCTTCCTGATCCGCGTTGACTCGCAGAGCAACCAGTGCCTCCGTGGGAAATTCTTGATCCGTTTCAACACCAGGAAAACAAATAATCCTTGGCGCTAGGGAAACAAATAATCCTTAGCAAATACCTCAACTCAGGGAAACAAACAATCCTTGACGAGAGCCTCCTGATCCGCGTCGACTCGCAGAGCAACCAGTGCCTCCGTGGGAAATTCTTGACCCGTTTCAACACCAGGAAAACAAATAATCCTTGGCGCTAGGGAAACAAATAATCCTTAGCAAATACCTCAACTCAGGGAAACAAACAATCCTTGACGAGAGCCTCCTAATCCGCGTCGACTCGCAGAGTAACCAGTGCCTCCGTGGGAAATTCTCGACCCGTTTCAACACCAGGGAAACAAATAATCCTTGGCACTAGGGAAACAAATAATCCTTAGCAAATACCTCAACTCAGGGAAACAAACAATCCTTGACGAGAGCCTCCTGATCCGCGTCGACTCGCAGAGCAACCAGTGCCTCCGTGGGAAATTCTCGATCCGTTTCAACACTAGGGAAACAAATAATCCTTGGAAAATACCTCAACTCAGGGAAACAAACAATCCTTAACGAGAGCCTCCTGATTCGCATCGACTCGCAGAGAAACCAGTGTCTCCGTGGGAAATTCTCGATTCGTTTCAACATCAGGGACACAAATAATCCCTGGCAAATACGTCAACTCAAGGAAACCAGCGTCCTTGACGAGAGCCTCTTGATTCGCGTCGGCTCGCAGAGAAACCAGTGTCTCCGCGGGAAATTTCCGATTCGTCTCAACTTGCAAGATGAAGCCTCAGGCAGCAGGGATTAAAAAAAAACTTGCTTCCTGAACAATGGGACCCTACAAATCGATCTAAAACGGTCTCTTGCATACTATTCACGGGTCTCACTCTCCAAAATCGAGTTTCGACAAGGAGGGAAACAACCGCTTACGTGTCCCCTCGACTCGTAAGAGGAAAAAATTCTCTTATAGGATCCTTACGGCTTATAAGAGAAAACACACTTAGGAATTCTCACGATTCCTAAGGAGAAAACCCACCTACGAGATCCTCTCGATCCGTAGGGAGAAGAGTCTCTATGAGACCCTCACGGCTCATAGAGTTGAAAAGTCTTAGACGGCAGATCTGAACCTGCAGCCTAAGCCATCGCTATCTCGTGAAGAAATCAAGATGCTTACTTTATTATCTGATAATTGTGACAGTATGCTGATAATAAGAGAAGACAGAAAGCAAAAGAGTATACAAGACATTGCAGAGGAAAAAAATATGTATCTTTATTTATTGACTTTAATCAAATACAGGGTGAATTGTATAAAAGAATAAAGAATGGATACATGTTATTCAAAAAAAAAATTTTTTACAAGATTGTTGGTACAAAAGGCAGCTATTAGGAAGGAAGCGTCTTACATAACTTTATTAATTGTTCATGCATTTCCTTCCACGCCTTTTGCTGATCTACTACTACCGCCATCTCTGCTTCCACCTGAGCCCTTTGCTGCAAGAGAGATGCGAGCTGCTCCTTGACGACCTGCTGAGTGACTTCGCGGCCTTGGGCATTGCGCTCGGCAACATCAAGTGCCCGCTTCATTTTTAGCCCATTTGAGATGCGCTCCAGAAGGCCCTCGAAGACGGCCTTTACCTCAGCGGCGTTCGCCTCAACTTCAGCACGCAGGCGAGCAGTTTCGCTTGAAGACTCCTGGCACTCCCTCAGCCTCAAAACTGCTTCTTGTTCCAAATGGCGGAAATGAGAAGTGCTTTGCTCGAGCTATGCTCCCCGTTGAGTACTCACAGCCAAAACCTCGGGGGCAAGACGCATTGACTCCAGCTGATGAAGGCGAGCCTCGATCTCTCTGCAGTGATTAACCCAAGATGCGACGATGCCCTCGTCATGGAAATTGGCAAATATCACCAGCATCGGGTTAACCGTTGTAGCGAAGTCCGCAGCAGACGTAGGAGCCTCGACGTCGAGTTCCTCGATATATTCGCTCAACATATGCAGACTATTCACCGCACCTTTCAAGGACGAACGTCTCTGGGAAGGGCTTGCCGGTATTATAATATGAGACTCAAAGGGCGCTAAGACCGGAATGATAGCTGGAAAGACAAAAGGCGATTAGATGACGATTCAATAAATATGGAAAAATTCATTGGTAAGATAGTCTACTATACCAGTTGAAGCAGGTGGCAAGGCCGGAAGGGCCGATGGTGCGACCGATCTTTCTTCTCCTCCTTCGATTTGTAACACTGCAGTCGAGACAAAAGAAAAATTAGAAATAATTCTATCACCGAAAAAGAAAGGTATCAGCCTGGAACTATACTCACCAGCATCACCAGAGGGAGAAGCGAGTTCAGATGGGAAGGAGAAGTGTGGGAGCAACACTTGATATAGATGATCAAAGAGCACTCCTGAAAAGACATAACAGTGCGACTTTAGTACACAAATTATACGTCTAGAGGATAAGATTAATAAATTGCAAACCCATACCTTCCAACATCTTTGACGGTATGAGAGAGGGTTGAGAGGTGACCACCGCCAAGGCAGTCGTTGAAGGCGCTCCCTCGAGCAGTGGGGCATCGGCGCTGGCTGCACCTGCGTTACGAAAAAAGGTGAACTTGTCAGAAAGGATTGTAAAGTAAAGAAAGACAGCAACTTAGGATTTACCTGATGAGCTGCCGGCTAAAACGGAGGCGACTCCCTCCTCCATTGACATGAGGCCACCGCCCGTGGCCTCATCACCCGACTCGATGGGGACCGTCGTCGTGCTCGCGCGGCCAGGAGACGGCGGAAGATCGTAGACGAGGAGGGCAATGATCGGAGCATTGCCGAACTCTTGAAAGAGAGCGGCCGACTCTTCCCCAAGAGTGGTGCCCATCTCACCCGCTACTTCCTCGGGCTCCGCGATCTCCATCGGCTCATCCGCCGTCACAACAAGGTCGCCGGCCTCAAGCGTCTCGTCCGCCACTACCCTGGGCTCAGTTATAACGATCATTTCATTTGCCACCACTTCAGGTTCGGCATCAATGACCTTCTCGGCCGCAGACCCCTCAACCTCCATCTCAGGCTCCGAAGCCTCAGCGACGTTGCCCACCGTCGGCTCGGGTTCGACAGGTGCCTCCTCCTCTGTTTCCCTGGGTTCAACGGTCTCCGCCTCCCCCTCGGTCGGACTTGGCCCTGCAAGATAAAATATATAAGAACCGATGGCATTATAATTCTTACAACAAAATTCTGAGAGAAATATTACCTGAAGTGGATTTACCATTTGCGCTCCGAACTGCGCGCGCCACTTGTCTGCCAGCAGTGGATAGGGCGACAGGGGCCTCTTCGGATGGAGTATCAGCACGAGGGACGGTGCTGGGGCCCACTCCCATAGCCAAAGTAGCCCGGCGTGCCTTCGCTTCGCGCCTTGACCGTTTCCTCTCCTCCCGGGCTGTCGCGATGGACCTCTGTGACGCTTCCTTCATTAAGGCGTCATCGTCCTCGTTCAGAGATGCCTCCAGAGCCTTTAAGGCATCTCTCATTGGCTCTTCAAGACGGACTTCCCACGGTATCCCCAAGGAAGCAGGAACATCGGCAGCTGGCAGAACATCTGCATCGCTTGGCGGGAATGGCATTGAGGTTCCTGCGATAAAAAGAGAGAGGTTAGATCGATCATAACGCAAGGGAGATAAAAACTTGATGAATTGAGACTTACTAAGGCCCGTAGACGCTCTGAGATGTTCCTCCTCTTGGAAAGTCTCGAGGGAAGCGACAATGGCTTCTTCATCAGTGATGCCTGTTGGAAGAAAAGAAGGAAAAATGTTAGTCAAAGGTAATGAGGAGGATATGATACAATAAAGAAAATGCGACTAGTAGTTACCTGATTGCGCAAGCTTAGCTAGCCATGCGTCACGCTTTGCCAATCACGCTGAAGTTTCGAGAGCGGCCTCCAAGTCTGTATCATCCGGCGGCGGCATGACTAGTCCCTCGTTAGTCCCATATTCGCTCAGGCCCTCGGCATAGGGAGCATGGGGTTCTTGACCGAACGCGGCATCTGCAGCGAAGAGCGACTTCTTTTTCTTCTGCCCTCCGACCCTAGGTGCACGTGGGATTGACTTACGCTTAGCAGCCACCTTGGGACAGCGGGTCCCGATGTCTGCACCCACACCAGACTCCGGCGAGGCTACAACCACTGTCTCTACTGGGGCACAGGGCGCTGGAGGTGCATCTGTAATATCGGGGAGCGGCAATCAGTGCGGAGGACTTTGCGCACGCGATGGCCCGGTTCTAACCTCTTTTAGAGGGGCAACTACTGGAGTCCTAGGAACCAAAGGAGCGTTGCGGTCACTGCCTGGAGGCGCACTCTTACGGTCGACCAGCAGTCGCCTTTCCTCCTTATAACGGCTCCTGTTGCATGATTATACCAGTCTTTGTATACGTTGAGGAGTCATGGAGCGCAAGCCGGCGCACTGATAAAAACATGAGAACCCGTATTCAGGCACATGAAATGATGCAGCACGTTCTCCATCCCTTTTTCAGTGACAGCGGGTTCCAGCAGGAAAGCTTCCAAGGGGACCCCTTGATCGTAACCCAGTTGTTGGCGAAACGATGCGGGTTATATCTCATGAAAATCGCCGCACCATTCTGCCTGAAGACTAGGAAGCCCAGTCTAATAGAATATAAGTGAAGGGTCTCCCGGACCGTCAAAACTGAGGCTCCATCCTTAAAGGAGTCTTATAATGGTCGCATCGCAGTGGTGGACGCCTTTCCAATAGTCAACACCTTGTCGATAAAGGAGATCCCGGCTCCAACGGTGTGAGAGCGAAGGAGTAAACCCCTGGCGTTCCGTGGTGATGGGGTCACAATTGATGCGCCGATCAGCTGTATAATGCGAGGGAAACTGCACTTGTTGAAGAACGAAGGCCTTTTGTGCATGCCGAAGACATCCGCCGTGTGTAGCTCGAGCCACGATACAAAGTAGTGCATCGGGAAGACCACGTGCAGTACCCCAGGCTCATTAGCATCCGCTGCTCGACTGAGGCCATGATATAAGTGCGCCAAGCCGGCAATCCCAACGGCCACCTTTACCCCGATAGTCATCCGGTGGGCTGGGTAAAAAACAGAGGGCCGCATGCGGTGAGAGTGCATTGGAATCGCAAACCAACTCAACCATAACCCGAGAAATCCTAAGAAAAAGACCTCCTCATCCATTCCAGGGGCCGCAATTTCTGCAAAAGACATAGTCGGGAAGTCCAGAAGGAAAAAACCCTTTTGATCTATCTCCTTCTCCGGCAGGTTATCCGCACCTAGACCGAAAAGGTCATCCAGGGTAGCGAACTTGGCAGCCTCTGATGAGAGGACGCTTGGACGAAAAAACCGAGCAATGAAATCCTCAAAGTTAACTCCTCGACTCCCATGTTCGATGAAAAGGGACTCATATATGTTCAACACTTTAATCAAGCTTGGGAATTGGTGTTGAACAGCATTTTCCGGCGTGAGCCCCCTTACCATCGGCTTAGCACCAAAGACGTACTCATCTGTCGGGAGCAACTCCTCATAATGTTCGCCCATGACTGGTAAACCGGATACTTTCGTGAACTCCTCCAAAGAGATTGACACTTCCCGATCCATGGCAAGGAAAGTGTGGGTAGGAATATTCCACTGCTCCAAGAAAGCCTTGAACCACCAGGTGGGGAGCGTGGGATACTGGAAGAGAGAGACGTAGACCGCGGTGTACAGTCTTAACCTTATCAACTGTGACTTCTTCATCGACAGGATATACCAGGCCCATGGCAGATAGCCGATCGGGTGGCGGGGGATCAGACCAATGTTATATGATTGCCCCCAGGGTCTCGCCTCGCCTTGACAGATACGGCGTCTTAGGATATCCAAGACCATAGGACGCTGGACCGGAACCGCATCCATAGCGGGATGAAGAAATCCCTTCATGGTCCAATCCACCATCTCCACGGCATACTGCACCGAGGGTGGGGTAGCATAGTGAATCGCCGTGATGGGTTCTGACGGCACTGCGCATGTGAAGCTCCGTCGACCCATGATGATCTGATTATACCACGACCCCCAAAGGTGGAGACTCTTGTATTCCGGGTCGTGGTCCTTAATCATGGCTAGAACTTCACGGTCCAAGGGCGCTTCAGGAAAACCTTCCTCCGAGCGGGCAAATGGGAACGAGGTATCGAGAGACATGGTCGCTGCAAAGGAACAAGAAATAGCCGTTAGTGCTGTAATTTCAACGCTTGGCGTTTAAAAATCTTCAATTAAATGAATTTAAAAATTAATTAGATTAAAATTAATCATACTGCAGTGCAGTGGGTAGGGGACCAAATGGGGACCCACAAAATCTGGATGAAAATACCTCATTTAATAAGACAGCTTCATCATTGGGTGAGACTGTCAGTTAAAGAAAAGATCCCCAAGAGAATATTATCATCAGTAGGGAATCCCTAGAGACAAGGAGAAAATCTCTTCTTTCAGAGCAAAGCTCTGTCACAGAATGACACTTGTCAAATTCTGGTCTCAAAGGAATAAAATTCCTTAAAAGAGCATAGCTCTGTGATAATAATGGAAAGATCCATCAGAAAATTTTAACACTTAAAAATTTTAAAATTTTTGGGACCTTGAAAAATCCATGAAAACTTACAATAAGTTCTTCATTTTGCAGATCTAAAAGATCCACACTTGATCCAAGAGCAAAGCTCTGTTCATGGGTTAGAACCCATGAACAAGATCTCTGCAGATCTATAAGTTTTAAGAGAAAAGCTCTGTTCATGAAACCCCAATGGGGATCTCTTTAGATCAAAAGATCTGTGAGAGCAAAGCTCTTTGGTTAAGATTAATTTAAATTAATTTGATTTAAATTAATTTTTACCTAAAGTTTCTAACTTTGGAAATGAGCAAAGCTCTGAAGTTCTTAAGCAAGAGCAAAGCTTTGTTGAAATCAAAATCTTGAAAAAAGAGTGAAGATTTTTTAAGGGCCAGAGGTCCTATTTATAAGACGCTTGCGCCCCTTCAGCTCACCCCTTGATCCAACGGTCAGGAGATTGCCACTGCTGCACTCACGTGTGCGCCACGTGAGCGCAACGGTGGGGGGGCATTTGTTTTCCCCAATCAGAGCAAAGCTCTGTTGGAAATTCAAAATTCAAATTCTGAAGCAACGCTTCAAATCCCGGACGCAATGCGCCACGTGTCAGGCGCAGATGCATCAGCGCAGCGCCCAAGGCAGCGCACCCAATCAGAGCAAAGCTCTGTTTAAAGAAAAATAAAAGGAAACAACGCTTCAGTTGCGCAAGCGCTACGCTGCGCGACTCGTGTCAGCGCAGATGCCCCAGCGCAGTTGCGTTGCGTTTTGCGCTGCGCGACACGTGTCAACGCAGATGCGCTGCGCTTTGCGCTGCGCGACACGTGTCAGCACAGTTGCGCAAGCGCAGTTGCACTGCGCTGTGCGCTGCGTGACACGTGTCACGCGCTGGGGCATCTGCGCCAAACAGAATTAAAATTCTAAAGAAATTTTTCTGTTCTTGTTAAAACAAGAAGATTTTCTTCTGTAAAACAGAAGCCCTTGGATCAAAGATCCAACGGTGGGGAAAATTCCCCAAATCACTCAGAGAAAGATTTCTTTAACAAATTTAACTAATTTATGGGCGCTATAAAAAGGACCCTAGATCTCAATTCAAAGGCATCAACATTTGTGAGAAATCAAAATTTTCAAACAGAGAGAACTCTGAAGAAATTTCAAGAAGAAAGGTAAAACCCTTCATAAAAATGGAAGAAATTTCTTCTAATAGATCATTGATCTAAGAACAAGATCAATGATCTTCACATAATAAACAGTGTTTTGCATTTCTTATGAACCACTGGTTCTTTAAATAAGAAAAATAAGAAATACTTGTTTTCTTTGACTCTCATTAGATCGAAGAAAACAAATAGTGCTTTGCACTTCTTTTATGAACCATTGGTTCTTGAATCTAAAAGATTCTCAAATTAATAGTGCTTTGCACTTATAAATCTGCACTGTTGCGCTCTTGGGCTGGCGCAAGCCACCAGAGAGCGCCACGTGTCAGCATCTGAACCAGTTGCGCTACGCGCTTTTGAAAGAGAGCTTTGCTCTCTGAAATTGGCGCAACTCACCAGAGCGCGCCACGTGTCAGCAGCGCAAGCATAGCGCACTAGCGCAGCGCTGCATGACACGTGTCATCATCACAAGCGCTTGCGCTCTTTGATTGGCGCAAAGCGCCTGAAAAATGCAATGCATTTCTTTTGTTAAAGGGCCAGGCCCAAGTAAAAAAAACTAGCAGGCCAAAATAAATTGCAAAGCAATAAAAAGGGGCAGAGCCCAAGTAAAATTGATGCTCTGCATCATTTATAAATGGGCAGATCCCAAAACAAATTGATACTCTGCATCCTTTATGGGTAGAGCCCAAATAAAAATAAAAAAAAATGCAATGCAAAAGCAAATAAAATGTTGAACATTTTCAACTGGACTTAGCCCAATTTTGGCCGTAAGTCCTCAAATTAAATTGACTGAGCAAGATTGCTCTCCTAAATCAATTTACCTCCGGTTCGAGGGTACATCTCCGAACTCCTCTGACACCTGTCGTTGTAATCCTTCAACGACGTCAGAGAGGTGACGGGTCCCGACGACCATATATGAATATGGACTGCGGGGTCCTTAAACTCGTGGACCGAAATGTCCTTAAACTAATATTGGACCGAAACGTCCTTAAACTAATATTGGACCGAAACGTCCCTAAACTAATATTGGACTGAAACGTCCCTAAACTAATATTGGACCGAAACGTCACTAAACTAATATCAGACCGAAACGTCCTTAAACTAATGGTGGACCACCACGTCTCTAAACTGGAACATGGACCACTACGTCCCTAAACTGGAACAATAGAGCATCCAAATGCTCTTTTATTGGATCTAAACGGTCCCGTTTAAGTTGATCTTAGCCCCAAATACGGCTAACGTATCATTAAACATTTAAATGAACGATAAAACTCCAAATCAACTTTAGTTCAAGGGTACATCTCTGAACTCCTCTGACTCCTATCGTTGTAATCCTTCAACGACGTCAGAGAGGTGATGAGTCCTGACGGCCATATATTAAATGGATCACCATGTTAAGTCGATCTTAGTCTAAAACGGGACTAATGTATCCTTAACGGACGTTTAAGTTGATCTTAGCCTCAATACGGCTAACGTATCCTTAAACTAAGAACACCAAACCCAAATCTAAGTAAATACGGATTTGGACTAATCCACGTCCTATGGGTGACGGCATTACTTAATCTCCGTATACAATACACGGGCAATCACAAACAAAACAAACACACACGACACGAAGTGAAATTTTGGAGAAGGAGAAAGTTGTTACCGCGATGCGGTAGCGTAATTAACTGCAGGGGCTTACGCCTGCAGGGAAGAGCGTCCCCATAATCAAAAACCCCTCAAGTGAGGGGGAATCTGACGAAGTCTGCTACATCGGCCGCATCCGTCTAGATCTCCGATACACGGTGCCATAAATCAACTTGGTATCTTCGGAGAGGTAGACGGATAAAACCATATAGCATCTGCCCCGAATCTCAGGCAAGACGTCACAGCGTCGTCGCCGTCTTTCGGAGGGGAACAATTGGAATCTAATTCAATAGGTATGCAGCTTCTCAAGTGCACAACCCCAAAAGGAAATAGGTAACTCAGTAGTACTCATCATAGAGCGCACCATATCATATAGGGTGCGATTGCTCCGCCCCGATACACCGTTATGCTGTGGTGTATACAGAGGAGTAATGCTGAGAGAGAATCTCATTCTCCTTTAGAATAGTCCAAGAATTCCATGCCCAAGTATTCTACTCCCTGATCTCATCATAGGACATAATACTTATACCTGTATTGGTTCTCTACTTCTGACTTATATTCTGTGAATATCTCAAAAGGTTCAGACATGTGTTTCAACAGGAACATGTGTCTGAATCCAGAGAGATCATCAGTGAATGTAATGAAGTACAAAGAACCAGTCCTGACATATATAGACTGGGGACCTTTATATATCACTATGTATTAGTCCCAAGAATTCACTAACTCTTTCTCTGTTTCGAGTAAACAGAGCTATGGTCATCTTATCTTTGTGACATGACTGGCAAGTTTCACAAGATGTAAATTCAAACTGATTTAAATATGCATCTAAATGTAAGTTTAGCTAGTCGGGTCACAATGATATGACCTAGTCTACAATACCTCAAGAAGGAATCATTCATTTCTGAACTCTTTCTCTTGTGTGTGTTCTGTACGTTAAGAACTGTGGTTTGATTTAGAACGTCAATGCTTTTAGATAACGTGCCTGAACCGATCAACTCTTGATATAGGAAATGTTCAAAACATTATCCAACAATACAAAATTATATCCTTTCTTTACTAATAAAGAGACTGATATGATTTTGTATATCAGGTTCGGTGTCTAATAACATTCGTTCAGAATCAATGTATTCTGGTAATACAGGGTGATAGTGACTAACAGACTTGGCTGCAACACTTGCACCGTTTTCTGTCTCATGAAACTTATCACCCGTTCTCAGTTCTCTACCTTTCTGTAGCCCTATGTAACAGATTACATATCTGGGATCCTGATCCGGTATCAAATACCTAGGACGCAGAGGATACTGAGAAACAGTTCTTTGTAATGAACGTACCCGAAGGAGATGCATCTTATGCACTTTCTTCGTTTGGGCGGCATGGGAATCCTGGTATTCCCCTATTTCCTGCTCTGTCTTATAATAATTATAAGTTGGAGCGGGACCAACGTTCCCTAGCTTAGTATAACAAGTGGGTTCGGTCAATACATCCATATTATTATCTTGATTAAGGCGTGACATGATCGCTACCTGGAGAGAGAGAAGGAAACACTCTGCGTGCGCTCTTGCAAGATTAGATTGGTTATATATTTTATCTAATAAGGATGGCTCCCACTGTTTTTATCAAATCTTCCTTCAAACCCTAAAAGGAAAGACTAGCCGGGATTAATTACACTCTACAAGTTCGCCAATCTTTCAGCCAGGCCAGTGCCGGTACTTTGAGGGAGGTTCCCCGTGCTTTCACACGAACCTAATTAAAATAAATCTCGTTTTTCCAGGGGCGTAACCCCGTTGACACCTTTCTAGACACCTACTTGATCGGCTAATTGTAAAGTGCAAAACTCTCCCAGGAGTAACAATTACTCGCAGTGGGTATCGGGATCCAACTATCTCATAAAAGGTATGCAATCTCATTGCAAATTTCAACACTTGAAACCCCCGATAAATGTTTTTTTACCCCTAGCACTTATGACCTTAATTATGGTCAACAAATCATAAGTACTAGTCAAGTTCTACCCGTCATTTCGTAATTAATTAGACCCACCCACATAACCCTTAACTAAGGTCAATAAAGTCACGCGACTGTCCTAACTAATAGCATCATATGCGGTGTAGGAAGACATCACTTAGCTACCGTACACTGTGCCTTGACTATGGTCAACAAACACAGCACGAATACTAAGTACTCTACTTTCTAAAATGACGGAGGGTTGCGGATGGTTTTTAAGAAAACCTTTAACGCTTTGAACTTGATCTCGTTGCGGAATCAAATGGTTTTTAAATGGAGTGTTTTTGAGGTTTTTCTAGTTTTGCTAAAGGGGCCACTCCCGGTGAAGGGATTGTCGGCCCTTTCCTCATCGAATAAGGTGCATGATATATCATATATACCGCTGTGCAAAGCAAAAACTATAGAAGCAATCAAAAGACAAACCGAGGGTTGTAGCATCTGCCAGTTATTGCTAAAGGGGTCACTCCCGGTGTAGGGATCTCGGCCCTTTCCTTATCGAATAAGGTGCAGGATATTCTACAAGGAACACCGCGATGCAAAGAAAGAACTGTAGCTACCTGTTTTTGAAAAAATCGATTCCACAACATCTTTTAGGTTTATTTTCTTTCATTAATCACATTAATGAAGTCCCATCATTTAAGTCTACCTAAACATCACAGATAAATATAACGTACGCTTATGCCATCCGCATTCGCTTCGATGTCCCGTCTGCACCGGTAGGTTAGGTAACTAACGGCAGGGCGGGGCAGGGCTAGCGCGGGTGTAAAACATAAGCAACGTCTATATAATATATCATATATACTATATACAATATTTATCTGAACATATCACAGGATCACATTACAGATAACGCAGCAGAAAATATCATATGAAATATTGGATATACTAGGACGTCCGTGTTTTATTTTGAGCCTGTATAAAACACGGATTCCACGGTCGTGAGAATAGCCAATCCCACACCCCTAGACCCTTACGAGAGCGGGAAGAAACCCTACCAATTCTAGAGTTAGGAGATCCGGACTCGACTCCTCGAGATGGTCTCCCACTGGACCCTAGAACCCGGTTACTTATGCTCCCCTCCTTGGGTCTATCCTAATGCGGAAAAGTAAATAATATACAATGGTGACATCATTCTCAACCCGGAAGTGCCCCAATAAAAGAATATTACATACAAGTTTTTACATGAATAAAAAGGAAAAACACTCATCTCACATAAAAACCCCCAGCTATTCAAACACGACGATCCAATATAACATATCCAGCAACACATAACATCACATGTCATCAACGTAAGTAAGTATCCATACACCGATTATCGTCGACGTATAGCAACGAAAACCGGTGATACAACTACATACTATATTTACGGTCACAGAAAAGAAAGTGTAAAACTACAACAGTTGGAATCCGCAACCTCCTTAGACATCGCATGCCTAACAATTATAAACCCCGCTTTTTAGTCTCATTATCGAAAACTTTTTTCAATATCAAGTCGGGCAATTCAACAAGATTCCCGACATCCTGATCGAATGCTCGTCGCAAACTTTAGTAGACAGCCGCACCCCCGATGCCGTCGATAAAATGCACTAAGGCGGAACACCGCTACCGCGAGTACCCGAACGGATGCTTTCGGCGACAGGGTTCTCCTATAGTCAATTGGTCGGGGCTATGGGGCGTGGCTGTCTATTAAGTTTACCCGGCAAGTATCCGCGTACGCTACGTGATTGCGACGGACTTTTGATCACATCAAAATCCCATGGCAACCGATCAAATGAGACTAAACTGCTATGTTTATAACATTCATTCAGTTATCTCATAACTACTTGTGAATTCCAAATATTGTATCACATTCCAGATAAATAGACAATGTTAAACTTTCCGATCGAACAATCAAACACCTAAGTTTTCCCGAAAAACTTAACACTTGAGGGGAGTTTAAAAACATCCATTTCATGCCACAGTACCAACGGTCCAGCCGTAGAAGGGTCAAGCCAACGCCTCACATGTGGCACGCCGTACTGCCCCAAACCCTAAGATTCAAAAGGCAGTTCAAGACGGTCACATAATCGAGTTAAGGTTTGTTGTCTTCTAGAGGGTCCATCGCGTTACTTGCACTAGTTAGAACATTCTTAAATTACGGAAAAATCCAACACTTGGAAATTTCCCGGCAGGGGAAAAAATGGGTATTTATATCCGGTCGAACTTTTTAACATGTTCTAAAATTACCCGGAAAAACAAATAGACGAAGTTAAACTTTCCGATCGAAACATCGAGTCCCCAATACAACCCAGAAAACTCAACTCTTGAGTATTAATTAAAAATTCCCTGAAAATACAGCAATAAAACAAAGTCATTACTGTGCAAACAGTGAAGTGAGAAGCCATATTATGGCCGCGGAACCGCCGCGTGACCTAGGGTACGGCCGCGGTTCCGCGGCGCCTTGATCGAATTGTGGTCACGTGCTGCAAGTAATTCTTAGAAAACCCTGCTGAATTTTTTGAGTATTTTTAATTCACCAAAAATCACAATTTTAGAAAATGTACAGAGAGGGATATCGATTGGGGTTTCGGGGTTCGATCGGGTTTCTAATTTCGTCTACACTTCGCCTAAAGCTCTACCTAGGCTCTGATACCACTGTAGCGTTTCTAGGCACACTCATCAGGTTCTACAAGACATCAACCATGCCAAAATCAAATTTTTATATGCCGAACAACCCTATGCAAGATTGTTTACTAGAGGTAAGGCGAAACTAAAAGCAAGCAAACTACTTTGCTACTAAGTGAAAGGGATTACAACCTTTGTAGATCCGGTCCTCCACTTCTAAAGCTCCATGTTGACGTCCCTTCGCTGCGATCATCGGGATCCCGGGCTCTAGCGATGGTTTCTTCGGAGAAATGAGCGGGCTAGGTCGTTGACTTCGAGGCTGAAAATGATCTACGTCGAGGAGACTCAAACTCAAGCTCCATCTTCACTTGGTCATGAACTTTGTGAAGAAAACACCCTATACAACATGGCAAGTGGTAGAGGATGAAGAAATAGGAAGTGGATTCACTTTGGATTTGGATTTCTCACTTGGTTTTTTCACTTGAAATTTTTCTAGCAAGCTTTCTTCACTTGAAGAAGATGAAGAAGAAAGAAGGAAAAAAAGAATTATCTCAAAAAATGAAAAATCAAGTGAAGTCTATCATCTTGCAACCATGGGTGAATTAACTTTTGTAGAGAGTAAACTAGAGTTTAGGTTGATGGTTAGGTCAAAGAACATAACAAAATGGTTAGACTTTTCAAAAATGCTAAGAAGCTTCATGAAGCTTGAAGCCAAAACAAGAAAAGCCACCATTTAGTTTTATCAATATAAATAAATAAAAACTTAAACCATTAACCTAAATATGGTATAAGTCATACACACCCAAGTTTGCATGTATCATCAAACATGATACAATCTAGTGCACAAAAAAATATATCACATATACAACTTGTGCACATCAAGTGAGAAAATCAATCTTAAGTGAACAAATACTAGTTAATGTAAAGTAATATATCAAATATATAATTATATATTAAATCATTAAATCAATACTTGATTTAATGATCCGGTCATATCGCATATAACCGACTAATATCTAGTGTATCAATGTATCGAATCAACACTTGATTCGGTAACCCGGCTATATCACATATAACCGTCCAGTGATACAAATCGCGAGAATAGAATACAGTATCACATACTGGTATTATTCTCGGTCCCGCACATATCTCATATGCGCTCCTATTTCGTTTCGCTTGAGCCAGAAAACCTCTATGTAGGACTCTAAAGACTCGTCAATACACCGGCAGTAGGTGATGATCATATCAATCACCCACAAGCCGCAAGCGGTCTGCTAAATGTAACGGCCACCCGGGTATTGAGCGATCAGAAGATCAACGAGCAAGCTTTCTCACACTCCTGCGAATCCAACCAGTAACACTTACCGCACAGTCCGGTCTGTTCGTCTGATATGTCGCATATCTCGCCTAGGGGTGGTAAACGTCAGACCCCAGTAGCTTGATAAGTCATGCCGATGTAAGGTCCATAACAAGCATGAAACTACTGATAACACTTACCAGTAAATCACTGCAACCGTGGCCAGGGATTTCCATTTATGGCCAGTCGAGCACAGCGCAACATCAACCCCCAATACCGGGAGAGACGAATTCCCTCCTATCGCTCATTGCCTCCATGTGAATCGGGACTGTACCCAAAAACCACCTTTTTGCACGACTTAGTAGAGCCGTGGTAGGGTGGAAATCAAAGCACAGTGGGAGACACATAAGACTCTATGACGATCTCGGGTCAACAGATTAAGCTGTACCAGTGTCACCAGAGAACTACCATCTGACGTGAGATATAATACCGTCTGGGAGTTCTCGGCGAGTCCGTTCAGTGTACCGAGTCTCCACTGAGCACCCGCATACCGTCTCTGATGTCAAACACCAATGAATATGGGATCATCCATCGCCCATCATATGGGTCGAGAAGATATACGCTAGTCTACTCTGGAATATCGATGCCCCGTCTCGATATTCCTACGACTAGGAACATTGAAGGATGTACTCATGGACTACCCAGGCCCTACTAGTATGATCTACATCACAGTCCTGCAAGTTGAGTACATATCCTAAGGGCTTTATCAACATGTACCAGAGAGACAGAAAGTATACATGTTAAGATAAAGAGCAACCATATAGCGTACTATCATGTCGAGCAAGAAAGTCCTACCTATATATGTCCCAGCATCCACTACAATATACATCCTATGTACAGTAATGGCCTCTAGGGCATACATATAACTAAAAATCACAATACAAATGTGTTGAATACTCAATCGATGTAACCACTTCAAGTTTAGTCATGAACTTCTTTATCCAGACAGCTTCTTTGGCAGCATCGTTGGCAGCGATGTATTCAGCCTCCATCGTCGAGTCTGCCACGGTTTCCTGCCTGGAACTCTTCCAGCATACCGCCCCTCCATTGAGGGTAAAGAAAAATCCCGAGTGCGACTTAGAGTCGTCCCTATCACTCTGGATGCTCGAATCGGTAAAGGACTCCACTTGGAGTTCTCCGTTACCATACACCAAGAGCATCTCTTTAGTCCTTCTCAAGTACTTGAGAATGCTCTTCACAGCTGTCCAGTGACTCTCTCTAGGATCTTCTTGATACCTGCTCACTACACTTAGTGAGTATGCTACATCTGGTCTGGTACATAGCATCACGTACATGATAGAGCCTACTGCCGAAGCATAGGGTATCCCTTGCATGCGAGCTCTCTCCAAATCAGTCTTGGGAGACATCTCTTTGGAGAGAGTGAGTCCTGAGATCGAGGGTAAAAACCCTCGCTTGGATTCTTCCATACTAAACTTCTTTAGTATGGTGTCAATGTACCTGAATTGGGACAATCCCAGTATCCGTTTAGATCTATCTCTATAGATCTTAATCCCAAGATGTAGGAGGCATCCCCTAGATCTTTCATTGAGAATCTTTGTGATAAGAAGAGCTTGACCGATTGCAGCATAGGAATGTCATTTCCTATCAAGAGTATGTCATCCACGTACAATACGAGGAAGACAACCTTACTCTCTGCTACCTTCTTTTTTATATAAGGTTCATCTACGTTTTTGACGAAATCAAACTCTTTGATAACGACATCAAAACAGATGTTCCAACTCCGCGATGCTTGCTTTAACCCGTAGATGGATTTAAGCAGCTTGCACACCTTTCCGCTGCTCCCACTGTCCACAAAGCCCTCTGGCTGAGTAATGTACACGCACTCTTCCAAATCACCATTTAGAAAGGCGGTCTTAACATCCATTTGCCAGATTTCGTAGTCATGGTATTTAGCGATGGCAAGCATGATCCGGATGGATTTAAGCATAGCCACTGGAGAAAAGGTTTCGTCATAATCCACACCTGGTCGTTGACGAAAATCCTTTGCAACAAATCTAGCTTTGAAAGTCTCCACTTTCCCATCTACACCAAGTTTTTTTTCTTGAAGATCCACCTGCTCCCAATGGGTTTTACCTCTTCAGGAGCATCTTCCAAAGTCCATACTTTGTTGGTGTACATGGATTCCATCTCGGACCGCATTGCATCCAGCCATTTCACAGAGTCCCCACTCGTGATGGCCTGCTCGAATCTAGTAGGGTCATCATCATCCATGATGCAATCCTCACTTCCACCATCAATGAGAAAACCGTAGTATCTCTCAGGTGGATGAGAAACCCTACTAGATCGGCGAAGAGGCTGGGGTTCGTTGGGAACTATCGAATTCTCTGGTTCCACCAAATCTTCTGTCGTAGCCTGTATGGCTGGAACTTCTTCCAGTTCTACCTCCTTGCCATTAATTTCTTTCAAAAGAAAACCCTTTTCTAAAAAGGTGGCATGTCGAGAAACAAACACCTTTTGTTCCTCGGAATGGTAGAAGATATACCCTCGCGAATTTTTGGGATATCCTATGAACTTACACAGGACTGATCTTGCCTCGAGTTTGTACGGATTTTGTGTTTTCACATAAGCCGGACAACCCCATATCTGAATAAAATTAAGATATGGCCTCTCCCCATTCCATATCTCATATGGAGTGGTAGGCACTGATTTGGTGGGAACTTGATTCAATAGATATGCGGCCGTTTCCAGCGCATAACCCCAAAAGGAAATAGGTAATTCAGCGGTGCTCATCATAGAGCGCACCATATCTAATAGGGTGCGATTCCTTCGCTCCGATACACCGTTATGATGTGGTGTATACGGAGGAGTAAGCTGAGAGAGAATCCCATTCTCTTTTAGATAGTTCAGGAACTCCGTGCTCAAGTATTCACCTCCTCGATCAGATCGTAGGATTTTAATACTTTTACCCGTTTGGTTCTCGACTTCGGACTTATATTTTCGAAATTTCTCAAAAGCTTCAGACTTGTGTTTCATCAGGAACGCATGTCCGAATCTAGAGAGATCGTCAGTGAATGTAATGAAGTACGAGAAACCATTCCTGGCATGAGTAGATATAGGACCACATACATCACTATGTATCAGTTCCAAGAGCTCACTAGCTCTTTCTCCGTGTCCTGTAAATGGAGTTTTGATCATCTTGCCTTTGATACATGACTAGCAAGTGTCATAAGATGAAAATTCAAACGGATTCAAATATCCATCCTTATGCAACTTAGCTAGTCGTGTCGCATTGATATGACCTAGTCTACAATGCCACAAGAAGGATTCGTTCATTTCTGAACTCTTCCTCTTGTTTGTGTTTTGTACATTAAGAACCGTGGTTTGATCTAGAATGTATATGCCATTATTTAACGAGCTTGATCCAATCAACTTTTGATTCAGGAAGATGTTCATAATATTATCCTGTACTACAAAATTATATCATTCTTTACTCGGTAAAGAAACTGATATAAGATTGCATATCAGGGTCGGAATGTAATAGCATTCGTTCAGAATCAATGTATTACCATTTGGTAATATAAGGTGATATTCGTCAACTGCTTTGGCTGCAACATTTTCCCCATTCTCTATTCTTACGGAATGATCACCTACTCCCAGTTCTCTACCTTTCCTTAGCCCATGCAACATATTACATATGTGGGATCCCGATCCGGTATCTAATACCCAGGGCGTAGAGTGAACTGAGAAACAGTTCTCAATAACTAACACACCCGAAGAATATACATCAACATGCTTATTCTTCGTTTGGGCGGCGTGGGAATCCGGATATGTCCCTATTCCCTGTTCAGTCTTATAACAATTATAAGAAAGAACGGAACCAACGTTCCCCAGTACAGTATAACATGCGAGTTCGGTCAATACATCCATATTATTATCTTGATTAAGACGTGGCATGGTCGCTACCTGGAGAGAGAGAGAGAGAGAGAAGAAAACACTTTAGCGTATGCTCTTGCAAGATCAGATTGGTTATTATTTTATCTAACCAGGATGGTTCCGACTGGTTTTATCAAATCTTCCTTCAAACCTTAAAAGGAAAGACTAGCCGGGATTAATTACACCCTACAACTTCGCCAATTTTTCAGCCAGACCAGTGCCGGTACTTTGAGGGAGGTTCCCCGTGCTTTTGCATGGACCTAATTAAAATAAAGCTCATTTTCCCAGGGGCGTAACCCTGTTGACATCTTTCTAGACACCTACTTGATCGGCTAATTGTCTTGTATAAAACTCTCCCATGAGCAACTCTTGCTCGCAACGAGATCGGGATCCAACTATCTCATAGAAGATATGCAATCTTATTGCAAGTTTCAACACTTGAAACTCCCGATATATTTTACCCCTAGTGTCCTATGACCTTGACGGAGGCCAAACTACCCATAGTCCGCTAGTCAAGTTCAACTCGTCATTTCCCGATTTATTAGACCCACCCGCACGACCTTTGACGGAGGCCAAACAACGCCGTACGAATACCCTAATCCAATCGCATCATATGCTACAGATAAGTACTAATCAGCTACCGTACACTACGCCTTGACGGAGGCCAAACTACCGTAGCACGAATACTAAGTAATACTTATCTAAAATGACGGAGGGCTACGCAGGTTTTTTAGAAAACCTCTTACGTAATGAACTTGATATCGTTGTAGAATCGAGTGAATTTTGAAAAAGAGTGTTTTTGAGGCTTTTACTAGTTTCGCTAAAGAGGTCACTCCCGGTGAAGGGATATCGGCTCTTTCGTTATCGAATAAGGTGCATGATATTTCACAAATACCACTATGCAAAGCAAATACTCCAAAAGCAATCAGAAGACAAACCGTGTATTGTAGCATCTGCCAGTTATTGCTAAAGAGGTCACTCCCGGTGAAGGGATCTCGGCTCTTTCCTTATCGAATAAGGTGCATGATATTTCACAAATACCACTATGCAAAGCAAATACTGTAGCCACCCTTTTTGAAAATTTGATTCTACAATATCTTTTAGGTTTCTTTTTTTTCATTAATCTCATTAATGAAGTCCCATCATTTATTCTTCCTAAGCATCACAGAAGAAACGAAAATACAACGTACGCTTATGCCATCCGCATTCGCTACAGTGTCCCGTTATGCACCGTTAGGTTACTTAACTAACGGCATACCGGGACGGGACTAGTGCGGGTGCAAAACATAAGCAACGTCTATTATATATCTCATATATAATGTATATCCATTCGTCTCAGAATTCACAGTGATCACATCACAGAGTATAAGCAGCAGAAACACATATATGAAAATATAGGATATGCTAAGATGTCCGTATTTTGTATTTAGCCAACAATAGAAAATACGGATTCCACGGCCGTGATAAATAGCCAATCCCACACCCCTAGACCCCTACGAGAGCGGCAAGTGACCCTACCAATTCTGGAGTTAGGAAACCCGGTCTTGATGCCTCGAGATGGTCTCCCACTGGACCCTAGAACCCGATCACTTATGCTCCCCACCTTGGGTCTATCCTAATGCGAAAAAGTAAATAATATACAACAATGGTGATATCATCCTCAACCCGGAAGTGCCCCAATAAAAGAATATTATATACAAATGAATTTTACATGAATGAAAATAAAAACTCTCATATCACATAAAACCCCCGGCCATTCAATCACGACGATCCTATACATCATATCACAGCAACACATAACATCACATGTCATCAACGTAAGCAAGTGTGCGTACCCTAATTGTCGTTGACGTATAGCAACGAAACCGGCGATAAACCACACACTACGCTTACGGTCGCAGAAAAGAAAGTGAAAAACTACCACAATTGGAATCGACATTGCCCTTAGACATCATAAACACGGGATATCACATATCCAAAGTTTCATGCCTAACAATGTAAATCTCACATTTAGGTCTCATCTCATGAAAATACTTTTCAAAGTAAGTCAGATAATTCAACAAGATTTCCGATTATTATCGAGACCGAAATGCTAGATTTACATGCAACATATAAATGTAGATTCCAATTATTGTATCACAATATACTAGACTATGTTAAACGTTTCGACCGAATCAACCAACACCCACATCACCCAAAGAGATCAACACTTGAGCAAAGTTAAAGTACCCAAAACGTGCCACAATACCTATGATCCAGCCGTAGAAGGGTCAAACCAATGCCTCACCTATGACACCGCGGAACTACGACAAACCCCAGGGTTCAAGTCGCGGTTCCGAAGGTAATCGAGTTAAGGTTTTTTGTTCTTCTAGAGGGTCCATAGAGTAACTTGCAAGGCTATTGAATATAATTAATTTAAGAAAATTCCAACTCTTGAAAATATCAGTGGGATTCTTGACAAGGTGTTTGAAGTTCGATCAAACTGTTAAACATTGTCTAGGTTACCAACACAATGCTAAAAATACGACTACGAAATACTCCGCAATTAACCCATAACACAATTACCATCTCATGAAAATCTGGACTAAGCAAACAATACCAAAAACCCCAAATTCCCCAAAATAGAGCACAGTGTGAAAACGAAGCAGAGAGGAGGCCACTTGGCCGAGCTCGCCGGCCCTGGAGCTCATGTGCTCGGGTCAGATCCGAGCTGGGGGTCCGTGTTCACACTGTGTTCTAATAGTATCTCATACAACACTCTACAGTTGCTAAACAAATTTTTAAACGATTTTTCAAAAAATTTCCAGAGAGCAAGAATTAGGGTTTCTAAAATCGTATTTTGCGGAGTTTTTCGGTTTCGTATTATGTTAACACCGTCTAGATTTCTAGTTTGGCTCTAATACCATGTTGGGATTCCTCAGCACCACTATAAGGGTTTGGTAGTATCACACATGTCATAATTAAAAATTTAGAGGGTGCTAAAGAATTTAACCTAGGAATCGAACTAGAAAAGCTAGGGTAAAAGGAAGTAGTATCACATACTACATGTAATATAGCAATAAGTTACGAGATTACAACCTTTGCAGTTCTCTTTAGTTGACTCCTTGGCTCCTTGAGAGTTGGAACGGGCTTGCTAGTGATCCTCCAAGTCCATGATGATCCACCCGGAGTTCTCTTTGTCCAAGCTCCTAGCTCCACTTGATCAAAAAATGAAGATGAAGCTAACACTCTAGACCAATTGGCTAGACTAGTGTAGAATGATGATGCGGTTTGTTTCTCACTTCAAAACCCTAACTTGATCACATTCTCACTCACTATCAAAACTTAGAGAGCAAGAGAGAGGAAGAAGAAGATGATGGCAACTTGAGAGCTTAAGATAATGAAAAGGATAAAGATAAAAATGAGAATAGAAATTATATATAATTTCCACTCTCATTCTTAACCTTAGTTAATAAATATCAAGATATTTATCTTTGGAGCACTAATAGCCATAGAATGATAACTCATGGTTAATGCAAGGATTAGTGGAGGAATAAAATACTCAGCCGTGAATTATTTTCTATTTCCATTAATCTCAAAAATAAATATGTATATATTTACTAACATGTGAATCTTATTTTGCCACCATCTTTGTATCATCTATCATGATACATAAGTGTATGCATGTATGTGTGCATGCACATCAATATATGCATCAACATAAACTTATGCATACATGCATGCATACAACAAAAGACAAAAGGGTCTAAGTGAAAAAGCTAATGGTCAATGTTAAATAAACACTTGATTTAACAAACCGGTCATATCACATATGACTCTACCAATAGTAAACCGCCCGATTAATATACGGTATCACATACGCGCATTTAATCGGGTCCCCGCGCATATCTCATATGCACACCACATCTTTTCGTCTGGGCTAGAAAACTCCTTTATGAGATTCTAAGACTCGTCAATATGCCGACAGAAGGTGGTGATCACATCAAGCACCCACAAGCCGTCAGCAGTACTAGCTGGATGTAACGGCTACCCGGGTATTGAACGATCAGAAGATCGGCAAGCATGCCCGCTCTAACTCTTGCAAAAGCCTGACAGTAACACTACCGTACAGTCCGGTCTCTTCGTCTGATATGTCGCATATCTAGTCCAGGGGTAGTAAACGTCAGACCCCAATAACCGATAAGTCATGCCGATATGAGGCTCATAACGGGTCGAGAAACTACTGATAACACTTACCAGTAAATCTCTAAATCATCCCTGGCCAGGGACTTCCCTGTTATGGCCAATCGAGCACAGCGCAACATCAACCCCCAATACCGGGAGAGACGAAACCCCTCCTATCGCTCATTGCCTCCATGTGACTCGGGACTGTACCCAAAAACCACCGTTTTGCACGCCACTAGAACGTGGTAAGATGGAAATCAAAGCACAATGGGAATCACACAAGACTCTATGATGATCTCGGGTCTACAGACTAACATGTACCAGTGTCATTAGAGAACTGCCATCTGACGTGAGGTATAATACCATCTGGGAGTTCTCGGCGAGTCCGTCCAGTGTACCCAGTCTCCACTGAGCACCCGTATACCATCTCTGATGTCAAACACCAATGGATACGTGATCATCCATCGCCCATCTCATGGGTTGAGAAGCGTATACGCTAGTCTATTCTGGTATATCGATGCCCTGTCTCGATACATCCACGACTAGGAACATTAACGGATGAACTTATGGACTACTATGGCCCCACTAGTATGATCTGCATCATAAATCCTGGTAATCAAGTACACATCCTAAGGGCTTTATCAACATGTAACTATAAGACAGTTAGAGACAAGTATACTTGTTAAGATAAAGAGCAACCAGATAGTATGCTATCATGTCGAGCAAGAAAGTCCTCTCTATATATGTCGAAGCATCCACTATAATATATATCATATGTACAATAATGGCCTCTAGGGCATACATACAACTAACAGAGGGGTCATGGGATCACTATCCGAGTCTAACTCAGTCGAAATAGTCGGTTCATTTTGCATAATTAAGTTATCTGAGTTAGCAGATTCAGCCATCGAATTTACAGAATTCTGCATGTTCTGAGTTAATGATCCTTAGGGCAAATCATTATCATCCAGATCATTAGTGATAATATGGGGAGAAACGGAAGGTAGCAAGTCAACTTTTGTATTCATGCAACTAGACTCTGCGATGGCCAAATTTGTTAAGATTTGAAAATCAAAATTTGGATACACGGATTTTCCCTTACCCTCTTTAGATAAAAAGGACTCGATTTGAGGATTTAAAGTGTTGGGATTTTGATTGTTGATAATAAAGTCAGGAATATCAGAAACATGATGGTTGATATCAGATATATGAACATCAGAGACTTGATCGTTGGTTAGAGAAGTAGAGACTTCCAATAGTGAATTAACAATAATAGGTGAGAGCTATTGAATAACCTGATTAGTGTTTTCATTCTCATCATTATTGGCGCCTAATAATATTGCAGAATCTTGAACTTGATTAATAGTAGTAAATGCATTATCTTCAGTAAGTACAGGTGACAAAACAATGGTATTGCCTGTAGGTGTCCATTTTCCCATTCTTTTATTATTCAGCATTGCTCGATTTGATATGGTATCAAAATTTTCTTTTCCTTAATCAGATTCTTTATCATTAGTAGACCGATTCTTCTACCGATTTTGTTCATTTTTCTTGTATTTATTCCATACATGTCCATGTTTAGCAAAAGAAAATGCAATATTTAAGTTCTTTTTCAAATATAAACTTTTATGAAAACTTGGTGGAATGAGAAATACCAATCCACAATTTCGGAGGAATGGTTTTTGCACATCCAACTCGACACAAACTCTAACTTTATCTGTTCTGGTGGAATGAATTGTATGAAGATCCACTTTAATAAGTTTTTTTAACAGGTTTAACAATGGAGTGAAACATATCTACAAGAAAAAAATTCAGAGGCAAACCTGGAAGATTTAACCATGCAGGAACGATGGTAGGCTCTTGATCTGGAGAGAAAAAAGTCATTCACTTGAAAAATTTATAGAGAAAACCTTTAACATAAAGTAATTCCTTCAGCTAAATCTTATTGAAATCTTCTTGCTTATGGAATCTTAGTAGAAAACGTCTACGATCCAAAACACTGATAACAAAATCCTCAACGATGGAAAAATATCGGTTAAAATTTCTTTCGTGTCGAAAATTGAAGGTCTTCCATAAAAGTATTTAGCCACCAGTGAAACGTTGAAAGGAATTACGGATCTAGTGATTTCATTAGGAGGAAAAACACTGCGGGTTTGCCATCAATAATTAAAACGATCTCCTTTTCAGACGCGTTGATCGGTAGGAGATGAAAAGTATTTTTGAGGGCTGCAACATATGAGGGCATAAGAGGAACCTTCAGAGATGACGGCCTCTCATGGACTGCCATTAGGCCAACGAAATCGAAGAAGATGATGGCCGCTAAGCAAACCAGGGTTTTTTCTTTGGTTTTTCAATATTTTACTTATTATTACACAGAAAATCACAAAATGTGCATAAATCCCAAATTTTCTTTGTTTCTTTAAATTTTTGACATTCCACATACTATAGGGCATGAATAAAGCGACATTTTCTATCTTCTCTTTCTTTGTTCTTTGGGGCATATATTGAAAGAGAGAAAAAATACTAAGAAATCAAATGACTAATACAATAATTCAAAAAATTAAAACATCTTATCAATGTATCTGTATGGTTAGGATTTTTTAAGATTTGATAATTCGATAAGGCAGTTGGTAATTGTTAATAATTCTTTGGAAAAACGATCTTGTTACATTAATATTTGCGATTTTATTTTCTTTTCCATTTTTTTCTTTGGAAAGAAAAAATCGGTAAAGTTGACAATACATCATTTTCGGCCTCAAATGCATGACATTTCCCATGTGCCTTCTTGCTTCATTCTTCTCCATGGGGATTATCATCTTGATTAAAATATCAGTTAATCTTCTTTTTTCACATAATTCAGAATTAAGTCAAATGATGACATGCAAGTTCGAAATTAATTAAGTTGATGAATTGTTTGATAAATTATTATCATTATTCTTTTAGTATGACAGATCATTCAAATCATAATGGTTCTGTGACAAACTATGTATAATTTTTTTTATACAGGGGATAAATTGCTGATTTTGAAATTTTAGGAAAACAAAATATCAAAATAATACCAACACACTGTTGTAACTCTTTTGATTTTTCAACTCTTTTTGATTAATCTTTAGTCTTTAGAAAGAATAAATTGGGAAAATTTTTAGCAAGTGTGCCGGTCATATCTGTCCGGTCATGAGAAAAAAAGAAATAAGAACACAGACCCACCAAAAAAGAAACCGAAGTCTTAAACATAAACTCCATTCGATGATACGCTCTCTTATTAAACGACGCCTTTCTTGAACAATCTAAACAAAATTAAGACTAACTGCGTCTTTCGTGATCAAGATTACTCTCATTTCAAAATATTTCAGAATCAAATTCTTGGAGAGAAGCACCAGAGATGAGTCTGCGATGCGTCTATGCGCTCGCAACAGCTAACTCTTTCTCTGGCGTGGTTACCACCAATTTCGAAGGTTGCATTGTAAAGAATATGCTCAGATACTTATTAAAATGACCGAAATATTAAAATGGAATTATAGTAAATGTTCCGTGTAAAAACAAAGCCCTGAGAGCATGCATGATTCTCAAGTTTTTACATGCAATAGTCTGAAATTGCTCCTTAACCTTAACCGAAAGAAATGGTACAAACATAAAAACAATTATTATGTTTTGCAACTAATTAAGCAAGCAAAAAAGGTTGTGAATTTTACTTTTAGTTTTCACCGAATTTCTAAAATCCTACATTAGCATAAAAGCTGCAGGAAAATATGTCTCATAAGGATTATATCTAATTTTATCCGTCCATTAAGAAAGCATATTAAAAACGGAGATCAGGATTTTTTTTTTGGAAACTGGCCCGTAAACCTCATCCAAGCGCACCCACAAATTTGCGCTGAAAACACTAATTTATGACCACTTCCCCCACTTAGGTTCAAAACCCGGCCACACCCTCCCCATGAAAGGAATGTCATACCAACTGAGCTATTGCTCATTGGTTGTAGAATTCATGTTAAAATAGGGTAAACCTTATTGAAGTGTATGATGAACATCAATATAAAGATAGAAAGATTACACTAAACTACCATTGACTGTGATCATTTTTCAGTTACCTACATTAAAGTCTTTTTTTATATTTTTTTTGTGAATAGCTAGTAAGCTTCATTAAAGTGCTAAATGCTAAGATGTTTTAGTGGGGAAAAAATTCCTTAATTGGGTCCCTAATTTAAGAGAGTTTACTTAATAAAATAACTAGTAGGCAGCTGTTCGCTCTTAAATTGGATCTGCACTAAAGAAAAATAGATCAGCGGGAACATTGTCACTCTCCACAGATGGCCCGTTGTTTGAGGAAAGGGAGAGCATTCTTCCCATAAAAATATAAACATACCCTTGTTTGCATGGATAATATTGAAAAATAACACAGCAAAGATAATGGTCATCTAGCAATCATATTATTGATAAAATTTGGGTTACAGTTACATATAATTTGACGATAATAATAAACCCTCAAACCTTGGATCGTGATCTCGTCTTGAAGACCGAGTGCAAAAGCAGAGATGGACATCTAAATCTTCTACACAACGAGCTTCAAGCCGAATCATGATAAATCGGCTATATCGCTTGACCTGCTCTCAATATTCGAGTGCAGGAATGGACGTCTAAATCGTTCGTTCGTTTATTACCAGACCGAGCGAGAGTCGATCGCCTCGTCTAGACCGAGACCAATTTCAGATTCACAACACAAGGGCAGGAATGGACGCCTAAATCTCTTGTGCGATGAACACCAAATTTTACTCGGTTGGTGGTCAAGATTTGTTCCATTATGGGCTTGTTTGGATTGGATTATTTTTAGTCAACAAATAATTAAAAATCATATCAAGATGGGTTCCAAATAGATAGGGCTTTTGAATCTCTCTTTTATTATTAAATAAGTGATTATTTTAGCATAGGATCCATCATGACAAGCTTAATTGACGCTATATTTTCGTCTTGGAAGAGCATTCTACTTGTTGAAAGAGCACAATCCAGCAATGGCCTAGTGGGAACAAGTTGCAAGTAAAAAACCAAAGGCTTAAAACAAAGGGTACAACTAGTGCTTAGTAATTGACGAAACATGGCTCTTGATATATTTACAATAATGGCTCGAGCATTCTTATTGTTGATGTATAATTACTAAATAAAAATCTCAAAATATTAGAAAAGACACATATTTTCTATATAATTAAAGAAAACATCACTCATTGTTTATATTATTATTGATTCCCTCCAATCTCTCATATCATTTTGTAGGTTGAAAATTAACAAATATAGTAATGTTCAACAAAACACACATGTAATCTCTAAAAATAATTTAAAAGTAAAATTTGTAACTGATTTTACTCTTCCATCTCTATGTACATCTCAAGTTAGTATATGCTTTAATAATAAAATTCATTTCGTTTGTATGATTCATGGCATCCAAACATGATAGTTTTATGGCAGGCACTATGTCAGCTTTCATACTAAAGGTTACATAATGAGAACTTTGTGGTAACATCCATTCATATTGTATGAAATGAACATGCAGCTTGAACTTATCACATTAGTATCACATCATCACACTTGCCATTATTGCTACAATTAATATTACCATGGAATGAGGCACCTATCAACCAATCCGAAAGCTATTACGTTTTATTCAATGATCTCAAAAGAAAAAAAAGCGAATTCAGAAATAAAAGGAGTCACACACACTGAAAACTGGCTCTTTGAACAATATAAAAGCAAAAGTATAAAGGGGAAAAATAATAAGAAAATTTTCACCCCAACAACGATTATTCTCACCCCAATATTACACAGAAGATTCTATGGAAAGTGAAACAACGGAGATCATCTAAGAGTTTGCATTGGCCAACTCTTTATCCGGCGTGACTGCCGCCGATTTCTGTGTCTGCATTGTGAAAAAGAGTTCAAATTCTAATTAGAAAGATCCAAAAGATTAACTTTGGATTATCATAAATATCAAAATAAAAACAAAGCCATGAGAGGATGAATTAGAGTGATTTTATTTTCTCTAGAAGGCCCAATTTGGGTGACATATGGAGCTAACTGAGTTTTGTGGGTGATATATAAGAAAAGGCCAAGGTAAAAATATGGCAATATAATGATTTGAACTGAAGAGCTAACAATATACAAAAAGAAAGCACACAATGCTCTGATGCATCAGAAATTTTTCTTTTTATCATCAGAAATTATTTCATAATCAACTTATGGAAATAATTTCAAACCTGTAATAACTGTGTCATCAAGAGCCCGTTTCATTCTTTCAATAGATTTCTCCCTGCAATAAAAGAATTAAAAAGATGAAGATATTAACATGAAAATATCAAATAATGGAAATGTGACAAGTTTGTTTGATAAAGAAAGTAAATGGTTGTTTATTAGATATATTGCAGCATCTGTCCTTGCTTTCGTATCAGGTTGCATTTATATTCATCTTCAAATGACATAAAACGCCATTGAACTTTTCCCATTTGTAATAAAACAGCATAAAACTTTACAATTGAAGCAAGCACAGTTGAACTTGTCCCCTTTCTTATAAAAACATAAAAACAACATAAAAGTTTACAATTGAAGTAAGCACAATTGAACTTGCTAAACTAGCACAAAAAATTACATAAAATACCATAAATAAATTGTGCCCGTGGTGGTACTTCTGATTCTCAAAGTTCAATTGAGTCTGTAAGAAACCGAGAAATCTTAATGGCTTTTTTTTGAGAGAGAAATTTTTATGTTCTATATAATTTACCCTATATTCTTTATCAGACGCATCTTGATTTCTCTTGCAAAACTTACAACGAGAAGCATTACTAATCCAAATGTAAATTAATTTTCTACTACTCATCACTTGCTGTGTACACTATCATGGAATGTGGTGATGGAGTTCACTACTTTAGCCGTATTTTGCGCAGTCAATGTTGCAAATGTCTGTCACGCCCCGCTTCCCAAGATACGGGAGCGGAGGCACAACGAGGCCAAAACCGTAACTATACCGAGAAGAAAACTCTACCCGATACAGTTATGCTAAACGTAAAGTATGCAGGAGTATACAAAAGCAAGTAAAAGAAAACATCTTTATTTCATTAACCAACATTTACTACAAACAAGATTGAAAATAAAACAAGCCTTAACAGTTAGGCTGATACAATAGAAACGGAAAAGACAACCAATCAAATAAACCTAAGCGACTAAAACTCTGTTTCGAAGAGGCCGAGGTCCCCTGTTGAACCTTCCACGTCAATCGTTCCGTCCTTATTATCTTCTAGTCCTTATGGACATTTCGGGAGAAAATAGAGAGAAATATCCATCAACGAGTTAAATTCGGATAAGATTCTCAAAGGGGTTATGTACAACAAAATACTTGCCCCTGCCTCCGTTCCACTCGTTCGACCGTCTCGCCGTTCCACTCGTTCAACTGAACAGCCTATCCGCAAGCAAGAGGAACATGAATTAAAGTTACAATGCGTAGGGTAAAAAGGCAGATAAAACTAGTGTCGCAAGTATATGAGTTAACATGTAGATAAGGTGTCGCCTAATAACTACTTTTCATATTTTAGTTTGGTTTCGCAAGAGTGCACGCATTTCGAGAGTATTCCGTATGTGCCCAGAATCACGGTAACACGTCCACGACAGTTAACATTCCATATATGCTCGGATAACGGTAACACGTCCACAACTGTTAGCATTCTGTATATGCCCAGAATAACTGTAACACGACACGTCCACGACAGTTAGCATTCTGTATATGCCCGGAATAACGGTAACACGTCCATGACAGTTAACGTTCCGTATATGCCCGGAATAACGGTAACACGATAAGGGCACTCTTGAGACACATCGTACGGCCTTACCATACAAAATACCCATCCCCGTGTTAAAAATATGTTTAAGTTATCGGTTATCAGCTAGCAAAAGGATCCAACAAGACATGAAAAACACGTTTTCTTTCCAAATCAGGTAATTCCTCATTCACCCAATGTCTGGAGTCCATGCACTCACGCATAACCGTTCAAGGTATAACGAGCTAGGATAGTTCGAGTCAAGTTTGGTTATCTAAACCACATCATAAGTCAGGTGGTTTCACAAAGTCTAGTTGAAAAGGATAGTATACGGTATTTTATTGCAAAACATGGGATTTGGAAAATTCGAGAGTATTTTAATATAGAAAGGGTTTCATAAAAGTTCTTGGTTTTTTTTAGGGAAATAACAATTCTAGAATAGTTCGATGTATTTAAATGAAACATGGGATTTTGGAAACTTGGGGGTATTTTAATGTAAATACGGGTTTTCGAAACTTCAGGGAATTTTAGTACCAAATGTGGGTTTTGGAAACTTTAGGGTATTTATTTTGAAGATATGGGATTTATAAACCTTAGGGTATTTATTTGGAAATAGGTTATGATGGTTCAGGGTATTTATTTAAAAGTAGTTCAAATAAGATCGAGGTATTTTAGTGAAAATATGACTTTTATAAAAGCCGAGGGGTGTTAATAGAACTACGATTTTCAGAAAATTCGAGGGGTTTTAGTAAAAACGAGGTTCGATCCTCGGGGATGTTTTAATGAAATACATTCAATAATAATATTTGGGTAATTTAGCGACAAAATGTTTATTTGGAATTTCGGCGGCAATTGCAAACAGCGTCACATCAATACAAATTTGGGAAGAATAACGGAATGGTTAGTATTCAAGGGTTATATTTGGTTATGAGTCGTGGTAGATCATTACCACGACGCCTAGAGTATGAATTTCTAAGTTAAAACAAAATACTAAAAAGTTACCAAATCGGGTAACATTTCGATATCTAATTTAATATCTAAAATAAGTAGCAACATGCAGGGTTTTCCGTATTAAAGTTTCATAAAAATGCTAAGAAACATTTGGAGAAATATTTTAGAAGATGTGACAAGATCAAGAGGAGAGAGACGAAATCCTACTTCATGACGAAGATTTGCCGACACGAACCAACGATTCGCAACGAATCGTACTTCTGCCTTGGATTTTTGTATCACCTATTACCAGTACCTATGCGTAGATCGTCGAAAGACAATCACACATAAATTTTTCTGGAATTATTTGGGCGCCAGTAGTATAAGAAATGGGTGAAAGAGTGCAGGGTATTTATAGGGTTCTAAAAATCTAATGGAGCTGCATTCTCGACCAACCAAAGCCGCATTCCCCATGCCGCCACCTCGTCCTCCACCGTTGGATCAAAGGATCCAACGGTCCAGGGTAGCCCACATGGGCATGAGCTGCCCGCGCGGCCGCAATGACCGAGCACGCGCTTGCATGAGCAAGGGCGTGGGGTCCACACGCAACAGTCGGGCCCGGGCCGGGCTCACGGGCCTGGGTTTGTGTTTTGGGCCGAGCTCGTTTTAAAAGCTTTTTATTATTATTTTTCTTTTCTTTTCTAAAATTTGTTTTAAAATCTCATTTCTTTTCTAAAACATACTCTTAATTACCTTAAAAATATGAAAATCTTATAGGAAAATTATAAATCAATATCTACTCTTTTCCAACCATTTTCACCTCAAAAATAATTCTTTTTTCTAAAATCTACTTACTAAAATAAATCTTCGAAAATACTAAAAATCACATTTAAATTCTTTTCTTCTCCCAAAAATCATATTAATTATATTTAATCTCAAAATTACCTCTTTCCAAACTTTTCCATCAAAAGAAATACTAAAATAAATACAAAGATATGAAGGAAAATTATACGAAGACTTTGTTAAGGTATAGACAAAATTACATGCCACTTTTATTATTAAAAAATGCATAAAGTAAATTCAAAGACATTTCTACACTGCATCTGCATGTTGACATTCTTTGTCATTGAAGTTCAATGTGACCTTTAAAAAGTCATTACTCAATAAGGGGATACCTGGCCCCGGTCCAAATCCTTTAAAGGCATCTTCGGCATTAATACACGATGATTGAATGCCCTCTAAGAATGATATCTTCCTGCAAAATGTTAAAGCGAAAAATTTACTATAACCAATGTTACAATTTACTATCTCACGCAAACTCAAACAATGACTTTGTTCTTCAATCAAATCGGTGGAAGAAATCATTTCAGTGACCAGGTGTTCAACCTGGAGTTTTTGTGCATGAGTCGACAATGTTTCTATATGCAAAGATTATACCTTCAAATATCTTAAAGGATAAATTACACTAATATACTATGGCCTTTCATCTGTAAAGGCCATAGTATATTAATAAAGTATATGGTATTTATCTGAAATTTATGTAAAGGTCATGGCATTTACCTGTAATTAATAAAGTATATGGTATTTATCTGAAATTTATGATGAAATATCATGGTAGCTTAATGTATTTAACCTATCTAAAAAGAAAGTATCAATAGTTGCTTACTAATACCTGGATTCTAGTGTTCATTTCCATGAAGTATAGAATGAACCTCTTTCATCCAAGAGAAATTCGACGGTACCAACACCAATATAACCTATAGATGCAGCTGCTGCTACGGCTGCATCATCCATTGTTTACGTAGTTCAGGGATCAAAGCAGGAGATGGAGCTTCTTCAAGAAGTTTTTGATTCCTCCTGTCCAAGAGAGGAAAGAAAACTAAATTTAACTTTTATTTAGTAAAGCATTTCAAAATTTCAAATCTATCAAATGTAATGGATTTATATACATAGCTTGTAAAAAACTGGATAATTTACCTGCATACTGCAATCACGCTCCCCAAAATGAGCAACAAATCCATATTTATCTGCAAGGATCTGCAAACATACAAGAGCCATTAAAATTTCAAATTAGAAAAGATATCTTTAAAATAATTTAAAAGCCTCATGAAAATACCGAGTGTGTGTGTGTGAATAAGGTAGGTTTGAATAAGGTAACTACTTGTCCTATGGCAAATTTAAAGCTTAATTATAATATTTTAATTGATTATTAAGTTTCTGCGGAAATAATTTAAATAAGTTTAAATAATGAAACTTAGTGCGGTAATCAAAACAATCACATAAAAGTAAATAGAGTCAAAGCAACGCAAACACGAGAGATTTGTTGATTAGGATTCACCACTCCTGTGGCTAGTTCCAGACTGAGACACCTCACGATTTCTGCATTATGATTGTGAAGAACACAAATCCCTTTTCATAGAGATGTGAAGAACACCAATCCCTTTTTACAAGGATCACACTCTTAAACTTGTGATTCCCAAGAAAATAAGTCTTCTTCCTATCTAGTATGTGATTTTCTAGGAAAGCCATACTTTCCTCTCTAATCCACGATTCTCTAGGAAGATCTCGTTTTCCACTCCGAATCTACACAATTCAAGCAATGAGAGGCATCTCTTTTATGGGTTGAGAGACACCCTCTCTCATGGGTTTACAATCGTTTTACAAAGGACAAATTTACTCACTCTCAATCTTATGATCTCAATATACTATAACCAGTGTGGCACAAGAATTGATTTGAGAGATTATATCAAGTTTTGGCTCTGCAGAAATGGAAAAGATTTGGCAAGTGAATGCTCAAGAAGAAAAAGGAAATATCTCAAAAGGATTTGCAATGAATGAATGAATGAAAGTGTGAATCTCATGGTTTTATATAAGGATCGAATGAGAAGTTATTCTAATTGCCAATAACTGCCATAAAACAGTTTATGACTGTTGGAACGGTTAGAAATGAAAACGGCGTAAATATCCATTCGATTCAAAATTCAAATTTGAATTACCCGCCAAAAACTGCCCGTACAGCATCTGTGGGAGATGTCTGTAGATTCAATAAATTCCTTCACCAGACATATGTAGGAGACGTCTGGAGATCAAAAAATCTTCAGCAGACGTCTGGTGATTCGTCTCTGAAATATTTCCAGTATTTGATATCTTGGAACTTTTTTCTACAGACGTCTGGGATAAAAAAAAATTTATGATGCAGACGTCGGGTACATATGTCTGCTTTCTGACATTATTGAATATCTATTTTGAAACTTGGTAGTTTTGAATTCCAACGGATAGGTTATACGTCTTTCAATGAAAGGGAGACATATGGAGAATAGAAAATATGTTGGAATGTTGTTTCTAATCTTATAAGATCATCACTAGACACATGTACAACACTCGTATATCCTATCTTGATCTTGGTTCTTCTTTGATGTTTATTCACTTGACTTGTTACGTTGAGACGTCATTTATCTTGATTAGGCTTGTATCACATTATCGCTTGTGTCAAGTCTTCATGCCTAACACCGTTTTGAGTGCGTATCATATTGTAGGCAATCTTATTTGATATTTGATATATTTTGCATGTTGTATTTAAGAATAAACACTTGGAAACGTTGTCACTAATATGAATTCTTTTAAATAAAGTTTTGATCTAAATAATCAAAACTGAGAATCGTATGACACAAGTGTCAACAATCTCTCTCTTTTTAGATACTATAGCAAAACTTATTTTAAAAAATCATGATATATATAAAATATAAATTCGAGTTAAAAACTCCCCTTCAATGCATGCTCGGTTGAAAAAAAAAATTGAACTCATATCAGTGTCCCATATCACTGACACTATTTTTCAAGAAGTACCGCATGAAGACGAGTGATATAATTCGAATTTTATGAACATTTAAGCATGATTTAAGATATTCATGAATATTTTCTCTCCCTTTTTAAAAAATATCAAAAAGTTTTAAAATAGAGCAAGGGGTATGAAAACAAATATGAATATAGAAATTTGAAGTTCATGGAATTTAAAAAATTTCGAGTGAATTTGGAGGAATTTTGGGATAATTTTAGGGTTTTGAGAGTTTGGGAGAGATGGAAAGATTGAGTAGTTTAGGAGACGTCCAGGGTTACGATCAGTGGGTAAAAGGGATAGATTTTATAAGATGTGTAAACGGCTAGGATTGAATCAAAGAAATTGAACGTTTAGAAAATTCAGAAATTTTCCCGTGTAGACGTCTGGGGCCTATGACCAGTCGTCTCTGGGTGAAATTTCCAAAAGCATGAAATGAACTGTAGACGTCTGCAACGAATGTCTATAGATATTTTGGACCAAACGTCTTCTACAGAAGTCTGTAGGTCAAGAATTTCCAACCGGATGTATGTTACATACGTCTAAAATTGGTTTCTAGCCGTTTGTTTATGGTTTTATTGTTTGAATCGGATTATAAACTGAACGTAAATGCATTTCATTAATTTAAAAACGTACAATACAACAAATAAATATTATATGAAAGAAAATACAAACACACATAAAATAACCTAATACAAACTATCATAAGTCTCTTTCTTGGATTTTTCGACGTCGGCGGCCGTCCTTTTCTTGATAATCATATTATTTTCTGGGTCGAAGAAGATACGCGTCCGAGAAAGTTTGACAAAACAGCAACACAATTCCGCCAGTAGCAGAAGATTGTGGTGGATTTGGGTTGGGTGGCGGTGGAAAAGAAGAAAAAGGAACGAATTCCTCGCTAAGATCCTCTTTTGATTTGGGACCAGGAGGCTCTTGCTTAACCCTTTTAGAACCATCCCCGATTTCCACCTTTGCCTTCCTCTTATACACATTAGTGTTCTCCATTTTTCAGATAATAGGATGTTCAATTCCTAATGAATTGATTCTTATTTATAGAGAAGAGGGAAGGAAGTTTCAAAAATCATTAAGGAGTTTGAAAAACTAACTATAAGTTTTTCTAACTCCCTCTCAATTCAAATTTTGAAAACCTTAATTTAAATTCTAATATACACGGAATTAGTCACTCAAATAATTTTAATTTTATTAAAGATTAATGATTTTAAGTTAATTATTTATTTAAAGTATAAAACAATTAAACAGTTAGGACTAAGGTTCGAGGTTTCGGCCGAAACCACCGATACGTGATGGTTTCGTATCGGTTTCGGTAGAGACCGATACGAAACCAACCGAGACCGATACGAAACCAACCATACAATATCGTTTCGGCCAAAACACTTAGAAACTTATTTTTTATACCATTTTTACTGTCATTGTGATCATTGTAGGCCTTCGTTGTTAGAAAACCGCAAAAAAGTGAACCCAAACCCTATATTAATACTTATCTAAGTACACTTTTCAATATATTTTGTATCATGGCTGGATTTTTAAATACTAGCATCATTGTCTTGTAATATAGAAGCATAAATTTAAATATTTAATATATCTACACTTATGTATATTGTATTATCGTCGAAACCCAAACCCAAACCGAGATAAGCGAAACTAATCGAAACCTAGCGAATCTAATAAAATTATGAGAGACCGAAACCAAGTTCTCGAACCTTGGTTAGGACAAACGTCTATGGGAGACGTCTGTTCTTGATTTTTATCAGACCAGACGTCTGTAGGAGACGTTAGATGAAATAAAATTTTAATTTATATAGATTCAAACTTTTTATACCGTTCAATATGGTTTACGGTTTTAAGATGTGGTCATTTCTATCATAATTAATTATCCCCTAAGATGAGAAAACCTAATTTTATCTAACAGCTTAGTAAATATATCGGCCAATTGACTTTCTGTTGATACATACTCCAAGATGATAGGTCCCTTATGAAAATGATCTCGAAGGAAGTGATATCGTATGTCGATCTGCTTAGTTCTAGAATGTTGATCGGCATTTTTTGCCATGTGAACCGTACTTGTATTATCACAGAGTATAGCAATGTTTGAAACACTTTCTTGATAATCCCCAAGTGTATATTTAATCCATAAACTCTGTGCGTAACAAGTATCGACAGCGCTATATTCTACTTCGGCTATCGATAGAACTCCTAAATTTTGTTTCCTGGAAATCCAAGAGACAAGACAATTTCCTAAAAAGTGATATGTGCCACTTGTGCTCTTTCGATCTTTTATACTTCCAGCATAATCTGCATCTGAATAACTTGTCAAACGAAACAAGTTATTCTTAGAATATTATAAACCAAAATTTATGGTTCATTTCAGATATCTAAAGATTCTTTTGACTGCAGTCAAATGCGACTCTTTAGGATTAGCCTGGAATCTTGCATATACAAACACATGCTAAACATGATATCTGATCTACCAGCAATCAAATAGAGTAAACTTCCTATCATGCCATGATAAAGTCTTATGTCAACTTCTTGACCATCTTTATCGTCCGTGAGTTTGGTATCGGTAGCCATTAGTGTTTCATACGTCTTTGCATTTTCTAAGCCAAACTTCTTTATTAGTTCCCTGGTATATTTGGCTTGATTGATGAAGACGCCATCATCCATTTGTTTTATTTGAAATCCAAGTAAGAAGTTAAGTTCTCTCATCATACTCATTTCAAATTCATCCTTCATGCGCCAAATCTTCACAAAGACTTTCATTTGTTGATCCAAAAATAATATCATCAATATATATTTGAACTGTTATAATATCTTGGTTAAAGGTTTTAGTAAATAATGTCTTATCTACTATAACCTTCGTGAATCTTATAATTTCTAAAAGCGAACTTAAACGTTCATACCAAACACGAGGAGCTTGCTTAAGAGCGTATAGTGTCTTTCTTAACTTATAAACATGATTAGGAAATGCATGATTCTCAAAACCGGGAGGTTGAGATACATACACTTCTTCGTCTATTTGGCCGTTTAAGAATGCATTTTTTACGTCCATATGAAAAACTTTAAAGCTTTTATAAGAAGCATATGCTAGTAAGATATGAATGGCTTCCAACCTAGTGACAGGTGCATCCGTTTCGTCGTAGTCTATTCTTTCTATTTAGTTATATTCTTGGGCTACTAAGCGGGCTTTATTTCTAACTACTTTACCTAGGTCGTCAAGTTTATTTTTGAATACCCACTTAGTTCTCATTATTGGTCTATTTCTGGTCTTAGTACTAGAAACCACACATTATTTATCTTGCATGGCTATAATCCAATTTTCATCTAGTATAGCTTCATTAACGTTTTTGGGTTCTACTATAGATATAAAGGCTAAGTTTATACATGTGTTGAATGTTGATGACCGAGTTACAAATCCTTTATCAATTTCTCCTATGATCAAGTCCCTAGGATGATCTTTATTGAATTACCAATCCTTCGGAAGATTTTCTTCCACAACATGTGGTACATCTTCTACATGTGGTTCTGCAATTCCTTTTTCCATTGATAAGTTCTCTAAACCATTTAAGATGTTTGGCTCATCATCATTTTGTAAGGTCTTAGAGATCGAGTTGTTTTCAGCAAATTCAGTATTCATACTTTGTTGTATGATTTGGGTTTTTCTATTATAAATATGATAGGCTTTGCCAGTCATAGAATAACCAACAAAGATACTTTCATCGCATTTTGAGTCAAACTTAGGTAGGTTGTTTAGGGTGTTTAGAATAAAACACTTACATCCACAAACCCTAAAATATTTTATATTAGAAGTTCTATTATAGAAAAGTTTATATGGTGTCTTGTTAAGGAATTTCCTAACACTAACTCTATTTATGATATAGCACGACGTGTTTACAACCTTCACCCAAACATACATAGGTAGATTGTTTTCATTCAATATGGTTCGTGCCATTTCTTGCAACGAACAATTCTTTCTTTCAACAACACCATTTTGTTGTGGTGTTTTGGCACAAGAAAACTCATATTTATATCCTTTTTTATTACAATATTCTTCAAAAAGATTGTTTTCAAATTTTCCACCTTGATTACTTTTAATTCTAGAAATTCTAAGATTAATCTCATTTTGAATACGTTTGGAGAAGAATTTGAAAATATTAAACGTTTCATTCATAGTTTTAAGAAAGAATACCTATGTAAATCTAGAATAATCGTCTACTATAATGTAGGCATAAAGTTTTCCTCCTAGACTAGCGTTTCTACTAGGAACAAATAAGTCCATATTTATTAATTGTAATGGGTTATTAGTAGATACTTCATTCTTAGATTTAAAAGAGGATTTGGTTTGTTTTCCTTTTAAACACGCGTCGTATTTTTATCCTTTTCGTATTTAAACATAGAGATTTCTTTAACTAAGTTGTTCTTAGAAATTTTAAATAGGGTGTTTATAGATGCGCGACCTAGCCTCCTATGCCAAAACCATGAATCATTATTGTTGTTTACGACTAAACATTTTAAGTCTTTATTCTTAAAATCATAAGTGGAAATAAGATGGATATTATTATATCGTTTACCAGTAAGAATTACGTCATTATAGATAATTTTATAAACATCTTTTTCAAATGCGAAGTTATAAGCTCTATCACAAAACTGACTCACACTAAACAAGTTATGTTTGAGACTATCTACAAACAAAACATCATTTATAACTGTAGGATTGGAATTATTATTAAATGAAATGGTATCTTTACCGATTATATTGGCCTTTTTGTTATCACCAAATGTAACAATACCACCATCTTCTCTTGATAGCATTTGGAAGTATTTGATATTGCCGGTCATATACCTCGAGCAATCGTTATCAAGAATCCACTTCTCGCTACGTGATTTGGGATTCTGCAAAACAAGAAGACAGAGGTGTGACCTTAAGAATCCATTTTATTCTCAATCCACCGGGGTTAGAAGTAAAGTGATATTTATAAGTTGAATTTAATTTAATATGACAATATCTAAATATGTTCTAAAGTACAATAAAAATTACACGTAACATTTGCATATCTATCACTATATTTATATGAATTTGAACTTCTAACAAATTTATTTGGTTTTTCATTCTTTGAATCGTCATGAAAACCTACTCCTTGACGTTTATAATAATTTATACATGTTCCTAGCATAACGTCAAGATTATCTTTAGTTTTTGTACTTAAGAATTATATTTTCCTTAATTTCTAATTTTCTTTTTAAATAAAAAATTTCATTCTTTAAAGTTCCTATAGTATTAATAGTATTCAAATGTGCTTCTATTAATACTAATTTTTCTTTTAAGTTGTTATTTTCTAAAATTAGTTTTTCACGTTCATTTTTAATAGGACTATCTTTTTCATTGTTACTATTCTTAAGTTTATATTTTGAATGAATTTTATCATAACTAGATTTCTAGTAGAAACATAATTTAACTAAAGGTGCGCTTGGTACATAGAATGGAAAATTACCGGGAATACTTGCATTCCCGGGAATAGAATGACCGGGCATCTAATTCCAAAGTATCTTGTATTAACGTACTTGGTATTACTTTAATCATTCCCGATAATATATGTATGTGCAACCGTCGACCGGCGGTGAGGTGGGAGAAGGGTTGGTGGATGGAGACGAGGTCGACGACGTACGGCCAATCAGTGACAGGAGTTAGGGCCAGCCGACGGACGATCGGTGATGGACTATGGCCGGCCGGCGGCGAACGGCCGATCGGCAGCAGGTCGGTGAAAATTGGCGATGATAGGCGGCGAACGGCGGCAGGCCGACTGTCGGATGACCGACGATGGACGGCGTGGTCGGCCGGCGGCGGATGGTCATGGCTCTTTCCATGTTAGGCGGGAATTGTTCTCGTCCGAAATACGGGAGACGGAACCGTGTAGGTTCGTCTTGCCTGAATTTGGGGGCATATACTATTTGGTTTTATCCGTCCACTTCTCCGAAAATACCAAGTTGATTTATGGCACCGTGTATCAGAGGGTTAGACGGATACGACCGTTGTAGCAAACTTTGTCAGATTCCCTCTCGTTTGAGGGGTTTTTGATTTTGGGGACGCTCTCCCCTGCAGGCGTAAGCCCCTGCAGTTAATTACGCTACCGTATCGCGGTAACCACTTTCTCTTTCTCCAGATGGCCACTTCGTGTCGTGGGTGTTTATTTTGTTTTTGGTTGCCCCCGGATTGTATACGGAGACTAATTTATATTGTCGCCCGTAGAGCGTGGATTAGTCCAAATCCGTATTTTCGTAGATTTGGGTTTGGGGTTGGGTTTAAGGATGCGTTAGTCTCATTTAACACTAAGATCAACTTAAACATTTGTTAAGAATACGTTAGTATAATTTTAGACTGTGATCAACTTAACGGTTTGTTAACGATACGTTACTCTAATTTAGACTAAGATCAACTTAACGGGATCATTTAGATCCGACAAGAGAGTATTTGGGCTCTATTGTTTAGTTTAGGGACATTGCGGTCCAGTTTAAAGACATCATAGTCTGTAAAATTTAAGGACATTTAGTCCATGGGTTTAAGGACCCCACAGTCCGAGGTTAAGGACATCATAGTCCATGAGCTTAAGGACCTCACAGTCCATAGTTTAAAGACGTCATAGTCTATAAAGTTTAAGGATATCATAGTCCATGAGTTTAAGGATCTCACAGTCCGTAATATGTTTGGTTATCGGGACCCGTCACCTCTCTAAAGATGTTGAAGGATTACAACGACAAATATCAAAGGAGTGAAGAGATGTACCCTTGAACCAATGTTGGTTGGGAGATCTGTAGTCCAATTTGGGACTAAGATCAATTAATTAGATTATGAGCACATGGACTCAGTTAAATCTGAATTGAGGACTTATGGCCAACTTGGGCTAAGTCTAATTAGGTTTAAAATATTGGACCTTTGTTTGGGCTGCTGAATATTTATCTGGGCTCAGCCCTTCTTTATTTAGCAATGTTAAACATGGGTTTAGGTTCTGACAATATTTTTGTCTTTTATTGAGTGCTGAGCACTCATATGCCATATGAGATGATCGATCTTGAAAGACAAGGGTGTATTTGAGGTTCAGTCAAAGAGAAGTCTTGCCTCTGGAAGACTTAGCTAATTTGGGCTAAGACTGGTTCGAATATAGAGTTAAACACTTGCACATATTTGGCGATCACTTGTTCCCACGTGATGCAAAATAGTGTTGAACACGAGAGATGAAGCGCTTAAAATAGTGTTAACACTAAAAAAATGAAACGCTCACGTGAGGACACGTGGGGCGCCCTATGATTGGGCCAAGCTTCCTTTATTTTATTCTCAGAATATTCAAATAAGTGTTGAACACTTAATCTTAATGATCATCACGTGTGAACACGTGATGGTGCCCATGCATTGGATATTAACTCCTCAGTTTCACCTCGTTTTCTCTTTTTTAAAGAGGTGTTTGTTAACGGTCAAATGTGGACACGTAAGGTGCCCAAAATCTGTCCTGACTTGGTTTTGTTCTCTTTATTTTGAGGAATTTATCTAAGGGTCACGTGGGAGCATGTGACTCCATCTCATTCATTCTTTTTTGACCATTGAGGGGAGGGTCACGTGTTGCCACATGATCATATTGGGTACTTGATCTTTTTACGTGCATGAAAAATCTAAGTCTCTTGTCTAAGAATTAAATTCTTTTGTAGGGTTAAACCCTAATTTTATTTAGAGGAATTAAATTCCTATATGTTTAGAAGAATTAAATTCTTTAAACCCAATTCTCCCTCTGAGTTTTGGATCTGCATGGCAGAATCTCCCCGATGAGAATTAAATTCTCAACTTATGGGGAGATCTGCTTCTGCAGATCTTCAACCATGAAGAAGAACTAAGTTCTTATATTAAGGGTTAAACCCTATCTTTGTTGGAGGAATTAAATTCCTATGTATTTTGTGGGAGAATAAAATTCTCTGAACTTAGGTCCTCCCCTAAGTTTTAGATCTGCATGGCAGAATCTCCCCAACGAGAATTAAATTCTCAACTTATAGGAAGGTCTGTTTCTGCAGATCTTTAACAAAAGGAAGAAATAAGTTCTTATTCAGAAGATTTAAACTCTTAGATTGAGAATTAAATTCTCTTTTTATTTTCTGCGAGCTTATAGGATGATCTCTTACTTAAGATTTCTTTCTTTTCTAAAGATACCTTCTTTTCTCTCAGAAAAATTAAATTCTCTTTTTTTGTATTCTTTCTCTGTTGTTGTATCTCTCCTTTTTTTCCTTTTCTTCTTAGCTCCTATTTATAAGAGAAAGAAAAGAATCAGTTTGTTTAGTCAATCTTTCATTAAAAGATTTTGATTGATTTTATAACCAACATGATCTGTTAGATCACTCGGTGAATTTTATTCGCCATTGGATTTTTAATTCAAAAGATATTTTGTTTGTTGTTCCTGGCAGATTGTAGGAAAAATCTTTTCTTGTTTAGAATCTTTCTATAAATTGGTGATTTTTAATCACCATTGGATTTTTAATCTAACGGTGCTCCAATTTACAGAGCGCAATCTTTTTGTTTAGAAAGATCTAGGGAAATATTAGGGTTTTTGATTTCCCTTAATTAGAATTTAAATCTATTAGTTCAGAAGGTTTAAGAGCTTATCACGTGTTAGCACGTGACCCCATTGATTGACTATTAGAATTTAATTCCATTCTTTTAAAGAGCTCGGGAATTCATCACGTGTCGGCATGTGACCCCCGGTCACGTGTGGGCACGTGATGCCCCATTGGGGTTTGATCAGAATTCAATTCTATTAGTCCAATGGGTTCAGGAACCCATCATGTGCTGGCACGTGACCCCATCTCAAATTGTGTATCCCTGCGCCTATAACTTTGCTCATAGAAGGTCACGTGTCCCCACGTGATGCCCGATCACGTGTGGACACGTGATGCTCCTCCTGTGTATTTTCTTGCTGCTTTATTCAGTTTCCATGAGGGAACATGAATATTTCATGGTAATTCAGTATACACAAGTTTTGGGGGGGGGGAATAGGATTACTATAAAATATGGTCATTTGATTACTATGGTAATCCTATATTCTCCCGAATACCGTTTATACTAAACAAGTATGGTAATATTTCATGGTAATATAAGATTACCACCTAGATTAGCTCCTACCATGCGCACATTAAGTTATCTTTGGATAAACTTTCAACGTCAAGGATGTCGTCACCAATCTCATCATCGTTTATCGCCATAAAGCATATGTTGGCGACTTCACTCTCTGAGTCAGATTCATCCCAGATGGCTTGAAAAGCGTGTCGTTCCGAACTCTTCTTCCATTTTAATTTGTCATTCTTGACTTTGAGGTTCGGACAGTCCGTCTTAACGTGACCTTTTTTGTTGCATTCAAAGATCACATGGTTTTAGTTGAATTTACCTGTTTCTTAAAGGACCTGCCTCTATTCTTAAAAAACTTCTTGAAGTGCCTCGCAATGTTGGCCATTTCTTCGTCGTCACTTTTATCGTCACTTGATGAGACGGGTTCTTTGATCTTGTTGGTTGACGTCTTTAGTATGACATTCTTACGTTGGTTGTCTTCTTTGATCTTGAAGTCACCAAATTGCGTCTCATAGATCTTTAGTTTACCGATGAGAGTATCTATGCCTATGGTGCTCATATCGTTTGCTTCTTCTATCGCAATAATCTTAGGCTGCCAAGATAGAATTAGTGATCATATAATTTTATAATTTTTTCTTTATCTACAAACTTCTTTCCTAAATTAAATAATTCGACGACTATATTATTAAACCTATGGAATCTATAGTTTCATTTTCTTTCATAGAAAACATTTTTAATCGTGCATTAACCTATTTACCTTACTCTCTTTTACTTGGTTAGTCCTTTCGTGTGCAGTCTCAAGGGTACTTCAGATATCATGTGCCGTCTGACACATGGAAATTCTATTGACCTATTCTGAGACCAATGAGAAATGAAGGGCATTCATGGCCTTAACATTTAGTGTCATCGAACGCTTATCAGCGTCGGAATATGGTTTAGTTGTAGAGATAACATAGGAAGTATCTAATATGTCTAAAATTTCTAAATCTATGTATTGGAAAAATATTCTCATTTTGGTTTTCCAAAACTGAAAATTAAAGTCGTTAGATAGTGGAGGTCGTGTGGTGGACTAACCCTCTAATTGGCGGTTTGCCATTATAGATCTATAAACTCAAGATATTAATCTTTTAAAAAAGTGAGCAATCTTGCTCTGATACTAATTGAAAATACCTTAGAGAGGGGTGAATAAACTAACTACTTGTCTTATAACAAATTTAAAACATAATTGCTATATTTTAATTGATTACCAAGTTTCTGCGGAAATAATTTAAACAATAAAACTTAGTGCGGTAATCAAAACAATCATAGAAAAATATATAGAGTCAAAGCAATGCAAACACGAGAGATTTGTTGATTAGGGTTCACCACGCTCATGCGGCTAGTCCCCGCCTGAGACACCTTCTCAGAATTTCTACACTATGGTTGTGAAGAACACCAATCCTTCTTCACAAAGATCACACTCTTGAACTTGTGATTCCTTAGAAAACAAGTCTTCTTGCACTTTAGTGCGTGACTCTCTAGGAAAGCCATACTTTCCTCTCTAATCCACGACTCTCTAGAAAAATATCCTTTTCCACTCTGAATCCACACAATTTAAGCAATGAGAGGCACCTCTTTCGTGGGTTGAGAAACACCCTTTCTCGTGGGTTGAGAGACACCCTCTCTCGTGAGTTTACAATCGTTTTAAAAAGGACAAATTTACTCACTCTTAATACCATGATCTCAATATACTATAACCAGTGTGACACAAAGATTGATTTGAAAGATTATACAAGTTTTGGCTCTGAGGAAATGGAAAAGATTTGGCAAGTAAACGCTGAAAAAGAACAAGGAAATATCTCAAAAGGATTTGCAATGAATGAATGAAAGTGTGAGATCTCATGGCTTTATATAGGGATCGAATAGGAAGTTACTCTAACCGCCAATAACTGCCATAAAACAGTTTATGACTGTTGGAACGGTCAGAAATGAAAATGGCGTAAATATCCATTCGATTCAAAATTCAAATTTGAATTAATTGCCAAAAACTACCCGTACAGACGTCTATGGGAGACATCTATAGATTCAATAAATTCTTTCACCAGACGTCTGTAGGAGATGTTTGGAGATCAAAAATCTTCAGCAGGCGTCCGGTGACTCGTCTTTGAAATATTTTCAGTATTTGATATCTTGGAATTTTGTTCTACAGACGTCTGTAGAAGACGTCTGGGGTTCAAAAATTTATTATGCCGACGTCTGGTGCAGACGTCTGCTTTCTAAAATTATTGAATATCTATTTTGAAACTTGACAGTTTTGAATTCCAACAGATAGGTTAGACGTCTCTTAATGAAAGGGAAGAAGTCTGGAGAATAGGAAACATGTTGGAATGTGGTTTCTAACCTTATGAGATCATCACTAGACACATGTACAATACTTATATCTAATATCTTGATCTTAGTTCTTCTTTGATCTTCATTTTCTTGACTTGTTACGTTGAGACGTCATTGTATCTTGACTGGGCTTGCATCACATTATCGCTTGCGTCAAGTCTTCATGCCATAACACCGTTTTGAGTGCGTTTCACATTGTAGCCAATTTTGCTTGATATTTGATATATTTGATATGTTGTATTTAAGAATAAACACTTGGAAACGTGGAAAATAAATTTAAAAACTGCAAAATTCTTGGCTTAAATTGACCAAAACTAAAACCATAGCCTCATGGAAAGGAGAACAATCAGCACACAGCGTACCTGAAGCAATTTTACAAACTCTTCAGGTTCTTTGGCAAGACGCATTCCACGACCTCCACCTTCAGCAGTTGCCTTGTTACAAGGAGAAATCTATCTCAATAAAAATATCAGTAATAAATAATAAGACATTAGAAGGGAATCGAACTATAGATGTAAATCCCCATTCCCCAACTATAAAATTTTTCTGTATTTTCCAAATCCCGTTTGTCTCCTGATTTTTCCCTTGTATTTTCGTTTGTAATTGGTTACTCGAGATTCAAGATTTAACTTAATCGAAACCCTAGAATTATTTTTCAATTAACACCTGAGCCCAAACTTAAATTTAATTCTCTCAGCCCACTCAAAATTTTCTTAATATATTCCTTATAAAAATTTCCCCAGCCCGTTTTCTTATCTCAGCCCACACAAAATTTTCCCCCAAATAATTTCTCTAATCATTTCTCCCTCGGCCCGTTTATTCCCTCAGCCCACAGAAATTTTTTAAAAAGGAATTATTTTGAAATCGGGCCCGGCCCAGCTCAGCAGCCCGCCTCCTTAGACCCGACCCGACCCCACTCCTGTTCATCTTCTCCTCCAACGGTAACCTCCCCTTCCGCGCGCGATCCCTTTCCTCCGCCACGTTTCGCGTCCACGCCCACGCCCCCGCTCCTGCCGTTACACCCACGACTTTAACCCCCATTCTCTTCCTCGCACCCCCATATCTCTTCTTTGCCATTTTCAGAAATCCTTCATTTCTCTCCCTCACAAAAAAAAGTCACCAAGCACAAATTTTTCCTCACTTCGCCGCCGGCGACGACCCTTGACAACCCTCAGCGATCCCTCACTCCTCCTCCACCAATCTTCTCCCTCTAAGACTTCACACTTCATCAACCCGAGCCCCTCCATCAATTCAACCTCTGCATACAGAAACCCATTACCCGCCGAGCTTGAGTCACCCCTGCACGCCTCCTCGACGCCGGCGACACCCACCACGTCGTCGACCTCCATCTCCTCAGCATCATCACCCTCACCACAATCCCCAAGCCCCACTGCTTAATCTCTCCCTCTCTCCAAACACCCACACAAAACCCATTATTGTTCCTAGCACCTCACTGTGCACGTCGCCGGAGCGACAATCGCCGACATCGTCGACCCCAGCAAGTCCCAGGCCAACCAAAGAGCACCACCTCCGCTTCCAGCAAGCACTTGACGGCTCCGGGGAACTCCGACGTCAAACCCGTGTCGCGAGCCAAGCTCGCGCAATTCGTTTTGCGGCGTACATCGCGCGTTCGTGACACCGTTGCTGCCGTGCGACCCCGAGACATTTTCCAGGCACGTGTTTACTTGCTTCATGCTATAATAACAGTGGTACAAACCTAAATAATCTAGGTTACGAATTTACCGATTCCCGATACGTATTGTGACCTAAGTGTTCGATGCTAGTCTCCAATGATTACAATAGTTTATTTTGACGGAAACTGATATTTTCTGTTGGCCCATTTGATGATAAATATCGTGTATGAATCTCGCTGGAAAATACGATTGTTAGTGACAAAAATTGATACCCCCAAATATGCCGTTAAAACTAGGATTCTCTCGTACCTGAAAACGAATAAAATCACCATAAATTATATACATGCTGGAATGATATGTTCGAGGGCTTAAATCGAAGCCGACTCGACGAACTTTAACCCTATGTAAAATTCTAATGATTTCTGTTCTGTAACTGTGAAGATAATTAGATCGGAATGCGACTCTGGACTGCAGTCCAGAGCGTTTCTGATTATTGTGTTCTGTCCCAAGACCTGTGTCACTGTGTTTCTTGAAGTCGTATGTTACGGAACCCTGCAGTATATTAAAGATAATTCTGTTAGTTAAATAAAACAAGTGGTTCCATTCCGTTTCACTGCCGTTTGCTATTTTAAACTGTATTTAAAAGGGCAGAACGTATAACTGTCCAGAACAGATTCAGAAATGACATACTGAGGTTAAGCTGTGTATAACTTTCAACGTATAGATGCGATTGAGGATCCGTATGTTGCATTGAATACTCCATTGAAAACCCTAGATTTCATTTAACTGTAACATCGCTAAATTCTGAGCTCAACTGGGTGCAATTCGTGTCGCGAAACGGACATTCAGTTCTGAAACTGAATTTCCAGCCGCGAGCACTTAAAATGAAATAGCTATATCTTGAAAACCGGAATCCCGATTGAACTGAAACAAATTTTGATGAATTGCTGACTGAGTGTTCTATTTATCTTACTTGTATCATTTTACTGAATTCTTAACATATTAATTTATGGAAATTATTTTAGTTAATGACATGCATGTTGATTCATAACATACAGAGCTTATTGGTAGCATACAATACATATGTCATATCCTTGCCATATACTCAATGTTAGTGCGTGTGGATATTGCATTATCGTGCGTGATAGATGTTGGTTTAGGAGTGACGAGTACACCAATGGAAAGTGAATATTCGTGGCAGTGATTGATACAGTGAACAGTGATGAAACCGTGCCATTGGTATACTTGTACACAACTAGATCAAGATCATAAATAGTGTAAACCTGGGGAAAAATGAGAAATCAAAGTGGAAAGAGTATCGTATTTAGCGGGACCGTGTTTAGAGGATGATCATTCGAACCGTGATACTGATACGTGTAGAGTAGGATCTAGCGATCCGGCTGACAGGGTTATGTCCTGGGCATGTGGGCCGTTGTCTCGGGTATGTACGAGACTCCTGTTAAACATGATCCTCCTTCCACTATGTGATTTCAAACATGACTTAGAGACCGATAGGGACACATAACATATTCTGCATCATATAGTGACATAGTGATTACTTGCATTGTTCTTACACCAGTATTACCTCATATACCTGTTCCATCTTATTATAATAATATTGTTATTGTGTCGCTCTGACGACCTGAGTATGCATGCTCAGATCCCGCGGGAGGACCAGCACAGGAGACAGATATACCTTTCGAGTTCACAGAGATATAGTCTGGTGTACTTCCTATCTTTACTGCTTTCCATAAAAGTGATCGTGAGTTTGACTTTGGTTAGTATTTGTTCTTGTTATCTGTAGTGTGTGAACAATGGAATATTAATGTAATAAATTAGTGATGTGATTCCTTTAATACTGTGCTTTATTTACTGATTACCATATAATGCTAGAACCCGAAGTATGACTACGGCGAGATGATTCCTAGACCGTAGGAGCATGGCTGGTCTAGTCATCCCTCGTTTTCCGTATTTTGGGAAGCGGGGCGTGACAATAGATTTAGAAATCGCAGATAAGGTGGAAGCAAACATGCAAAGATCCTATATTACACAGTTCAAATTCATTGGACACCTGATAAGGGTCAGTTTTTTTTCCTTTCAACGTTGTTATAAAGTTCATCTATTGCCACCACAATGACCTTGTTATTAGTCAAATGCTATATTGAGTTTGTGTGGCCATTAGTCTCAAACTTCTAGTCTTCAATACTTTACAGTAGTTAACGGTCGAAAATAAATTTAAAGAATCTATTCACAGAATCTAAAAGATCCGATGTAAAGCTAAGTACTTGTAGCACATACTGATAATATGCCATTTTTTTCAAGGTTCAAGGTTTCGGCCGAAACCACAGATACATGGTGGTTTCGTATCGGTTTCGGTGGAAACCGATACGAAACCCGAAACCGATATGAAACCAACCATACAATATCGTTTCGGTTGAAATCTTTAAAAATTTATATTTTTATACCATTTTTACTGTCATTGTGATCATTGTAAGCCTTTCTTGTTAAATTAAACCTGTCACGCCCCGCTTCCCAGTGTACGGCGAAGGGGACGCGACGAGATCCGCTACGTATATACTCAGAAGTACATACGCTAAGCGTATCTAAGCAATATGAAATAAATACACAAGAGACAAGATATAAAAAGAACAAATTTTATTTATTAACATTCTTTGTACTATGTATGAAAAGGAATACAACTGAAATAAAAAGATGCTTAAACAGTGGCATAACAGGAAATGAAAAGTATATAGAGGAAAAGTGTACAATGAAACTATAGTGCAGGGTTTTCAGCAAACTGCTCCAAGTCTTCTTGCGATGGCTCGATCTCTGCCGGTTCCAAATCACCTGACGACATTCAAAAAAGAAAGAAACAGAATGTCGTCAGCGAACAGGTCGCTCAGTAAGTCCCAAAGGTAAGAGAAAAGTAGAAAAGACTGAATAAGAAGCTATCTTTTAAATTGTATACTATTGTTGTAATGTTGTGTTAACGCTGTTATTTGTACCTTGGTCCAGAAGGATCCCAGTGTATACGAGGGGAGTCTCTATATGCCAGAGACTAAGGCAACGGAAAGTATAAGGAACCGTTTATTCCACGGTACAATAGCAACGGAATATAGGTGATCAATCGAAAATAATGTATTTTTAACACGTCAATTTCCTTGTCATTTGCATTCATCTAAAGGTATTCAGGTTAAGTATAGCACATATTAGCAAAACACCCGTAAAATACTGAATTACCTGTGTTGTATACTAAAATCGGCATTTTTAGGGAAATTGACTGTTTATCATGGCACCGCATCATCCTTATATTGCGCAACAATTGTTTCGAAGTATGTGCAGGAAATTCCAGGAGAAAGGCCAAAATTGTCAAAATACTGATAAAATATGCACCAAGTCTAAGATTTCTGATCTGACATTGATAGAGAATGAAATATAAAATTCAACATATCAGGAAAATACCATTAAGTTAAAGGAAAGCATCACACAGAAGCTCGTCTACAGAAGCGCTCACGTGACCGCGGATCCGCGGCCGGAGCAGGCACGTGCCGCGGATCCGCGACATGATGACGTCAACAGCAGCTCAGTTTTTCCCCATGTGCTTATTTCTAATGGCCAAGCTTCCAGAACTCTCCAGAAACTCCACATGGCTTCATCTAGAAGGCTCGGCCTAACAATCTAGTTCTAGAAGCTTCCCTCCAACAAACTACTTCTAGAACCCTCTCTCTATAACAAACTTTTGGAGGGAAATTTGAATTTTGAATTCTAGATCTAGGGTTACAAGGCTTATAAAAAGAAACCTAGATCTAGGGTTGATGGTTGTTGAAAGTTAATCATCAATTGGGTTCAATCTCTAATCTCCTCTTCAACCCCCGCAAGTTGAGTGACACGACTTGCGCCTCAAAATCCTAACCCTAATTCCAATTCCAATCTAAGATCAAGAATTCCGAGTTCAATCAAAGCAAGAAGCCTAGATCCTTTAGAGAGTAACGCCGGACTTCATCAGAGCAAGTGATCCAAGCCGATCCGCGACTCAAGGAGCCGAGCGACGCCAAATTCAACGATCTCGTTCCCTTCTCAATTTCTTATAGTCTTTAAGCAAAGTGTAACAAATTGTTGATATAAATAAAGGTGACAATTCTTTTATCTTTCTTATCTTTTGAATTCAAGCATTATGATTCAATCTAGATTCTTGAATGTTTGCTTTGTGATAATGTTTGAGTAAAACTCCGCTCGTAAAGGAGTCGAGACGATCGATAGAATGATGATGATTTAGATTCTTTTATAATTCTTAAGTCCTATAACGTTTGTAAATTCTTGAAAATCGAATGATCGATGACCTAGTTTCGATGCGATACTTTCTTGATTGTGTTCGCCTGAAACTAGAGATCAACGATCGATCATTTGATTTATTAGAAGCTAGTTTGTGAATGAGATTCATCGAAAGGACAAAGGATGAGATGAGAAAACCCTAGTTTCTTCGCAAGATCCTTAATCTCGATAAATCGTCATCGATCTAGTATCAATTCGTTAATGAATAAGAGTATATAATCATTAGATCTCATCACATCTAAGGTTCAATCGACTCCTACGAGCCACACTTCGAATCTTGATTGTTGGTTTGGAAATCATCACATCTCAATTCTTGATTTTAATGTTTTCTTAGATCTAGATTTTTCTAATTCTTGAAATTCAATTTTACAAATCATGAATTGTTTCTTTTCTTTCCTTTAAATTTTCGACTCATCTAACTCGAAACACGAACAATTGCACTTTCTCTGTGGACGATCCGCACTTACTAACGCGCTACAATCCGACACCGTTATTGATTGCGGTCAAATAATTTTTGGTTGTGATTTCTTTACAATTTTCTCAAACGACATAAGAAGAATTCATTCAATCAAATGGCGCCGTTGCCGGAGATCATTTGATTTACACAACAAGAATTCATTCAATTAAATGGCGCCGTTGCCGGGGATAGTGCGCTAATTGTCGTTTTTTGAAATTTGAGTTGAAAAGTTTATTCCATTATAATTTTGAGATCAAAATTCGCGCAAAACACTAATCAATTCGTTGTGATTTGTTGCGAGGAAATCTGAGATCATTGGAGCTAGGGAAAATTATTCTGAAAATTCCAGAGAGCTGAGAGAGTCAACATAAGCTCTCTGTGAAATTTTGGTACAGTGAACTGTTCAACCGACCACATTTCCGCGGTTTAAGAAGCTTGTTGCCGCGCATCCGTGGTGATCCTAGAGCATCTCTGTACCAAATTCACTCAGGTATCTTCTCGCTTTCTTATCTCCTTCCTCATCTGCTCCAACTAACAACTTTCTGCAGGTTTCTTTGCAAATAAATCGCAGCGCCGCAAAAAGCAAAATAAATTGTGCGTGTTTTTGATTTTTGGTTGTTTGCATTTTAATACAGAATTTAAGGGGCACGGCCAAATCCAGATTAGGTGGGGAGTTCATTACCCTTCCTAAGCCCCAAAAATCACAAACCTGCATCCGCATTTACCTTCATTAACTAAAAAAGATCTAGAGATGACTCTAAGGACCGTCGCGCTCACTTAGGACAAGAGAAGGCCGTGGGTAATTCATTACTTATCCGCGTTTCTTTTGTGGTGTCTAAGGCAAGTGTGTCTAAGACTAGTGGTTATTAATTAGGCCCACTACTTACGTAGTGGAGTACCTTCCCACTTACCTGGCACTTATCTGGCCACAGAGGAGACAAAGAGGCAGTGGAGGATTTATCCCGCGACTTGTCTTTTGCCAGTTAGGAGCGGTCTAGAGCTTTGACCTAGGTGACCACTAGAATTAGGGTTTTGCTTGTTGCATTTATTGTGATTGCATCATTTTTTCAAAAAATCCGTATATTTTTCAAAACAAACACCACATTCATTCTTTCCCCTAATTATAATTCACGCTGCCACTTGTACTAACCCTTTTTAGTGCAAGATAGGCTGGACACGGGATTCTAGTGCCCGTTTAGTCCGCGTTCCTTTTATCGACCCCAGAGTCGGTATTTCTACATTTACCTCTTCTTTAACCACCACCACACCTACATCGATGGATCCGTTTCCATCGAATTTCTTTACCACTACTCTGCCGCCGTCCGTTGGTGCGCAGAATCCACCCCGCATCTCTCTCCAAGAGAGGCGCTATCCTACACGAGATCCTCTTTTGACCTGTCTCTCCATTCCACCAGCCAACGGGGACAATTTTGAAATTAAACCCCATTACATCAACCTTCTACCAAAATATCACGGTCTCGAGTCTGAAGACGCAAATGCCTTTATTACCAAATTTGAAAATGTATGAGCAATGATGGGCACCTCACAGCTTTTTATGGATGCTACGCGTCTTCGTCTTCTCCCATTCACCTTATACGATATAGCCGAGAAGTGGCTGTATAACACTACCGCACATTCCATTTCAAACTAGGAAGAATTCGTCAAAGCATTCCTCAAGAAATTCTACCTACATCATAAGACAGCTCGAGTCCGTAGCGAAATAAATCAATTCACCCAGCTTCCAAATGAACCATTTTCAAAATGTCTTGAACGCTTTAAGGATCTGTTAGTTCAATGTCCACATCATGGAATCCCTAGATGGGATCTGTGCAGAATTATATATGAGGGCATTAATCCTAACACAAGACAGACCCTTGAATCCATGTGTCAAGGCAACTTCATGACCAAAGATGATGGGGAAGCCTGGAAATTTCTAGAAGATTTCGCTGAAAAATCTTTACAGTGGGAGGGTGTGAGTCAATCGTCTAGGGCCGGCAATAACCAATCGGATGTTTCCATTGGAGTTAGAGCTGAAATTTCAGCTATAAATAAGAAACTCGAGACTATGGAAAACAAATTTTTAGCTGCCGCCCTAAACCAAATGTCACTCTCCAAAACTGTATGTGGCTGCTGTTCTGATCCATCACATCTCACCGAAGAATGTCCATTGAATTCTCCGTTTCAAGGTCACGAGTATACCATTGCTGCTTTTCAAAGACCTAGAAACGATCCATTTTCTTCCACATATAATCAGGGTTGGAGGAATCACCCTAACTTTGCTTGGAACCAATCACAATCTCAAAACACGGTTCTAACCCAAAACAATTTCCAAAGGGTCCCTCCACCACAACAACAACCATTTCAATTGAGTCAGCACCCCGACCAATCACAAAACTTCCAAAATCCGGCCAACACTTTTGCACCACATAAAAACTCTTTGCAATTGACCGGTACAGATAATACCTCTGCACTAGCACAAACATTGGATACTTTCATGAAACAATCCATCCAAGGGACGGCAAGTTTGCAATCTTCCGTCGAGAATGTGATGAAGATCATTGTATCTCCAAATTAAGAATATCAAATCGATGGAAGCATAAATTGCACAACTAAAAGCCGAAATGAGTGCAAGAGAGAAAGAGAAACTTCCAGCTCAACTTTTGCCCAATCCTGGCTATTCACATCATGTGAATGCAATCACGTTGAGATCTGGAAGAGTGCTTGACAATCATGTTGGGGAAGAGATTGATGACACTGAGAAATCTATCAATAACACCCCGGCTGAGACCTTTCCTTCCACTTCTACTTCTAATTCTGACCCCAGTTCTTCTACCCTACCGCCTTCTTGCGAGCTTATTCTTCGTTTCCTACAAGGCTCACCACCTCAGCCCACTTCTTCTAGTTCATTGAAAACGATCCCCACTTCTATTCTGGGATCAGTTCCACACACACTTCCTTCTTCTATGATGGACCCAGCGCTTATTGCTAAAGCACCTTATCCTAATCGGTTAAGGGCTAACAAATCGAGTCCACATATGGAGAATATTATGGACATGTTTAAGAAAGTTAACATCAACATCCCTCTCCTAGATGCCATCCAACAAGTTCCGTCCTATGCGAAAACTCTTAAGAACTTATGCACTAGGAAGAGGAAGACTCAAGTGCCCAAGAAGATATTCATGGCAAAAACTGTAGACACGGCTTTCCCCCAACAAGTACCACGGAAACGTAAGGACCCTGGCTGTCCTACTATTTTTATTTCTATTGGGGAAAAAAACATCAACCGTGCTCTACTAGACCTTGGCGTTAGTGTTAACTTGCTTCCATACTCAGTTTATGATCAACTAGGTATCGGAGTATTAAAGCCCTCGAGCATAACTCTCCAGATGGCTGACTGATCAATCACCAAATCTAGGGGTGAACTGGAGGATGCGTTAATAAAAATCGGGGAATTCGTATTCCTTGTGGACTTTATTGTACTTGATACACAGCCTATAGCGAACCCACGGAGTCAAATTCCGGTGATTTTAGGTCGCCCCTTTTTGGCCACTTCCAATGCTATTATCAATTGTTGTAATGGCTCTATGACCCTATCCTTCGAGAATAGGTCAATTGAGCTGAACATTTACAAGTTGGGAAGTGTACGCTCCAAACCTACTGCTCAGGTCTGTCAGCAGTGAATTTGATGATCCTCATGATACTGATCTAGACTCTTTTCATATGTTATTGTTTGACGCAACTATGTATCATATATATACGGACTCTTCCACCGAGATGTCCGGGTCAACAACTAACACTGATTATGAACTGTTCTTAGAGTCTGAAGATCACCCCGCAATTTGTGATGGCATTATTCTCCGGGGTATTGATGGAACATTTGAGGAAATCTTCGCTGATGAACTCGCATTTTTGAATGATACGGGTGTTGAGATGAATCATCTCCCAAACATTGAAATTGAACCTCCACCTCTTCTTCTGAACTGTAAAAAGAATGCAAGCAATCCATCACATTCACTGCATCGTCTCACCAAAATGAGATGCACACACATTCTATTCCACCACTTACCCTTTCCCCACTTCTTTTTCCACCAACCAGAGCACTACATTGATAAAATTTTCGAATGGTTGGTGTTAACTTTCGGTCTTTGCAAAGCTTGGCATCGACCACCGATTTTTGACCCTCTCATGTGATTTTCAAAGATTAATATTGCTTAACTCAAGTTTGGGGGGGGGGGTACAATCTGGCTCCTGAAAAAAGAAAATTTTTACAAAATTTTGAGCCAAAAATAAATTTGGGGGAGGATCTTCACTTATATATTTTTCCCCCATTAATAAATTTACTCCCAAGCTTATAGGTTTTTCGAGATATAGCGGATGGCAACAGTGAGGACACTGTTGAAAACAAGTTTGGGGGAGGTTTGTGCTTATTTTCGCATCATTTGCATCATACCTTGCATAAGCACAAAACATTTTTTTCCGAAAACCTATAAAAATTTAAAAATTTTCAAAAATAAAATAAATTTTTTTTGTACATAAATAAGATAATAAAAGATTAGATAGTGAAAAATTATATCCAAAAGATTAGAAAAATTTAAGAAAACCAAGAAAATTAGAAGTTTTCTTATACGAACTAGTAATAAGTAGTTATGAGCCGTTGTTCCAAAGGTTAGTAAGATGAAGGAAGTCACTAATCTGAGGATAAAAATAAGTCTGAAAAATAGTTTCTATTATGAAAGCCAAACATTTTGAACGTTGATACCCTGCTATTCGCATTTACACACGTCTTGAAACTCGGGATAGTAGAGGATACCTTGAAATGCTCTTGTCTTGAAGCCAAAGTATGAAGGAAATAAAAAAAATGAAGAAAATATAAAATGGTGAGAAAAATGGACACTGGTTTTGTTATCTCCAAGGCAGCAATAAAAAAATATAGCGAGGGTGCCTCTTCACCTAGTGCCCTAAGGTCAACTGGTCTGGGAGTCACTGCTAAGCCTTAGATGGTGCAAGATGAGGAAAAACACCAAATAAGCAAGCACATGAGTAATCGGTCAGTTAGTACCTCAAGAAGTATTAACGGTCGCATGAAAGTGTGTGAGCAAATTCCACTAAATATTCATTAATTAAAAAGCACTGAGGTAGATGGGCAAGAGTATGATAGCTTGAATTGAATTCTCCGGGCGTAGGGATGTCTTTACACACACGTAGGGTTATATGATCGATGTTTGGAAGAAACATAGGAATGAAGAATAAGATGATGTTTTATTGAGGGATAATGTGATTTCTGACATTCTTTTCATGATTATTAAGATAAGGTTCATGACGACCGAAAAGCTAGCATAGTTGGAAACCCTAATTTTCAAAGCTTTTCTTTTATAATTCTTTTCTTTAAATATAATATTCACGGTCTTCCTTTTATTATTGGATTTTGTGGGTGCAATCCGCTGAAAATCCTCAGGAGACAACACTCCTCATACTAGGGACACCTAGAGGTTTAAAGGCTTCTTGCACGTGCTCAGTGCAATCGTGTTACCTACGAAAGTGTGCTAGTTAGTTTTTCTCTTTCTTTATTTTCTTCTTCTCTTTTTAATAAAACAGTTCGCTCGAGACGATCGAAGATAAGTTAGGGGGAATTTGATCAGTCGAAAATAATGTATTTTTAACACATCAATTTCCCTGTCATTTGCATTCATCTAAAAGTATTCAGGTAAAGTATAGCACATATTAGCAAAACATCTGTAAAATACTGAATTACCTGTGTTGTATACTAAAACCGGCATTTTTAAGAACATTGACTGTTTATCATGGCATCGCATCATCCTTGTATTGCGCAACACTTGTTTCGAAATCTATGCATGAAATTTCAGGAGAAAGGCCAAAATTGTCAAAGTACTGATAAAAGATGACCAAGTCTAAGATTTCTGATCTGGCATCGATAGAGAATGAAATATAAAATTCAACATATCAGGAAAATACCATTAAGTTAAAGGAAAGCGTCTCACAGAAGCTCGTCTACAGAAGCGCTTACGTGACCGCGGATCCGCGGCTGGAGCAGGCACGTGCCGCGGATCTGCGGCATGATGACGTCATCAACAGCTCAGTTTTTCCCCATGTGCTTATTTCTAATGGCCAAGCTTTCAGAACTCTCCAGAAACTCCACGTGGCTTCATCTAGAAGGCTCGGCCTAACAACTTAGTTCTAAAAGCTTCCCTCCAACAAACTATTTCTAGAAGCCTTTCTCTATAACAAACTTTTGGAGGGAAATTTGAATTTTGAATCCTAGATCTAGGGTTACAAGGCTTATAAAAGGAAACCTAGATCTAGGATTGATGGTTGTTGAAAGTTAATCATCAATTGGGTTCAATTTCTAATCTCCTCTTCAACCCCCGCAAGTTGAGTGACACGACTTGCGCCTCAAAACCCTAATCCTAATTCCAATTCCAATCTAAGATCAAGAATTCTGAGTTCAATCAAAGTAAGAAACCTAGATCCTTTAGAGAGAAACGCCGGACTTCATCAGAGCAAGTGATCCAAACCAATCCGCGACTCAAGGAGCCGAGCGACGCCAAATTCAACGATCTCGTTCCCTTCTCAATTTCTTATAGTTTTTGAGCAAAGTGTAACAAATAGTTGATATAAATAAAGGTGAAAATTCTTTTATCTTGCTTATCTTTTGAATTCAAGTATTATGATTCAATCTAGATTCTTGAATGTTTGCTTTGTGATAATGTTTGAGTAAAACTCTGCTAGTAAAGAAGTCGAGACGATCGATAGAATGATGATGATTTAGATTCTTTTACAATTCTTAAGTCTTATAACGTTTGTAAATTCTTGAAAATCGAATAATCGATGACCTAGTTTCGATGCGATGCTTTCTTGATTGTGTTCGCCCGAAACTAGAGATCAACGATCGATCATTTGATTTACTAGAAGCTAGTTTATGAATGAGATTCATCGAAAGGATAAATGATGAGATGAGGAAACCCTAGTTTCTTCGCAAGATCCTTAACCTCGATAAATCGTCATCGATCTAGTATCAATTCGTTAATGGATAAGGGTATGTAATCATTAGATCTCATCACATCTAAGGTTCAATCGACTCCTACGTGCCACACTTCGAATCTTGATTGTTGGTTTGGAAATCATCACATCTCAATTCTTGATTTTAATGTTTTCTTAGATCTAGATTTTTCTAATTCTTGAAATTCAATTTTACAAATTATGAATTGTTTCTTTTCTTTCCTTTAAATTTTCGACTCATCTAACTCGAAACACGAACGATTACACTTTCTCTGTGGACGATCCACACTTACTAACGCGCTACAATTCGACATCGTTATTGATTGCGGTCAAATAATTTTTGGTTGTGATTTCTTTACAATTTTCTCAAATGACACAACAAGAATTCATTCAATCAAATGGTGTCGTTGTCGGGGATCATTTGATTTACACAACAAGAATTCATTCAATCAATAGGTTAAGTGTCTTAATCTGACCACCTCTGTAACACCCGAGCCCAATAATACTATTTCTGGTTCTAGTTGAGTGTTATACATTGCTCATTTCAATTATCCTGATTGTTTGGTGCTTATTGCTAAATTTTAACCGGTTAGGTCATTTTGGCACATAACAAATTTTAACACCGTCGGACCCCTCGTCGTCGCCAGCACACCGACGACCACCTCCTCTTCCTCCTGCAGCCCAGATCAGGCCCTTGCCTCTCCCCTACTCGCTGCATCTCGATCCAGCCACCTCCAAGCCCTCGCCGCATTCCCTGTTCGCCGCCGGCGTGCCCCTCGCCGTCGAACCTGTCGTGGTTGCCCCCTGGTTCTTCCCTGTAAGCATCTCCTTAACTTTCCATTAATGTTAAACCCCCCGCTGGTCTTAGTATACGTGTATCGTATTTTTTCTAGCTTCGTCGCCATTTTTGACATTTCGCCGGATTCCGGCCGTGCCGACGACTGGACCCGACTCTCCAGCGAAGTACTCTGGTCCGTGTGGTCCCGCTGTTCGCTGTTTGGACTCGATCCGTGGCCCGTGCATCCGTCTTGTGTTTTTCCGCCGACGTTGCGTACGTGTTTTCCGGTTTGCGAAACCGTCGAGGCAAGTATCCGAATACTTGCTCTAACATGCTAATACAAGATCAAGTCTTGCTATATATTTAATTATCATATTATTTAATTTAACCACACAGTTGATGGTAATATCGATATTTAGTATAACTTAGAATTGACGGTTGCAAGTATCTTTAACATTGAATCATTATGGTAGTTTCTTGTAATTAATCGGTCTACTATCAATCCATACTTTAACTAACTAAACCAATTAGATCGTCCTTGCTTTATTCGTTAAATCATCCATGAGACAATTATTTATGCTTTAGTCTTAAATTCATGTAGCTTCATTACTTTATGTTGTTGATATTGTTTCACCTCGTGACTATTGCACCCCAAGGGTGCTTGAACCTGTTAATAAAGATAATACAAAGCACCATTGTGATTAAGTGACTATTATTGCTGTTTACTTTAAATTCTTGCTGCTGTTCATTATTCGACTGTATACCTGTTGTGAGCACATACCCGATTGCACTAGGTATTGACCTGACCTTACTACATATGACATATATATACATACCGACTCAACCTGTTGTACCACGACATGACTTGTTACCCGATCTCATGCCTAATGCCGACAAAACTGACTTGGGGTCCTCATGGACCACTCCTGTTGTCTATCCAGACAAACCTGACCTGTGACCTGATCCTGTGTCGGCATTAGTCCTTGATTGCTGAATACCTGACCTGACATACATAACTTGGGGGTATGGGGAAATCAAAGGTGAAACCGACTTGTAACTCAACAGTTCGATACCTGTTCTGATCAGTTCTACGGGCTTGGCCAGTCCGGGAGTGATGATGCTGACATCACTCGTCCATCCTGCTACCTGTTTACTGCCTAGCGGCACGTCTCGGATTCAGCCCCGAGGGTCTTGACCGTGGTCCCGGGCATGCACGGGATACTATTGAGTTACATCGAAGAGTCACCAATTGATTTCAAAGACTTTAGAGTAGAAACCTGATAGGACGGTTTAGTTACCACTGCACATTACCCTGCACTGTTATTTCATAGTACTGCTTTATTCATGTTCATCCCTGCATTGCTTATTACCATGTTTATATTATATTATTGGTTGACATGACGCGCTGACGTCTGGGTTTTGCATGGCCCAGATTCCTTACCACTGTCGACGACCGAGCAGGAGTACTTCAGCCAGCAGGCTGATCTGTGAGTTCCTTAGTGATTAGTTTATTTATTTCATTTCATTTCCAGATGTGAGCCCGCATTATGGGACGTACTGTTTATTTATTGTATTAGATCATTTGCTTCCGCACTTATTGTTTATTAACTCTTGTTATTATGGATTTGGACATGTGTTAGATTAGTTTATTTATCTTGTTCTTGATATCCTTACAACCGTAATATGACTGTGGATGGATACTTCCTACCCACAGGTAGCATGGTTGGCTATGTCACGTGCCCAATCTTGCGTACTCTGGGAAGCGGGGCGTGACATGGTTCTTTTGGTATCAGAGCCATAGGTTAGTTGGGTTGATTCTTTTGTAGTTGGGTATTGTACCCAATACACGAATCAGGATACCCGTGTTTAGGAAACATGTCCTGCCACCTTAACCGTTTTACCATTCTTGAATCACATTCTTCCTGATTATATCTTTTACGGCGTGCAAACTTACTTTGCATTGTCGACTTGAAAACCTGATTTCTTGTTATCCCTAGGACTTGGGCGACTTGGGTGGAGTTAAGTAATTGCGGCTATGATACCGCGGCATAGCTACAATGCGGTACTCTATTAAAGTATCTTGGAGTTCTAGTCTTGATCCACATTCAGAATCTATAGTCATGCTAATGTTGGGTGTTTTGAGTTCAGGATTATGACAGGTAAGAAGTTGAAGACGTACCGGAGGCGTGTGAGCGAAGCCGCCATGCTTGGAGTAATAAGAGTAATGCTTGAAATCAAATGAACAGACCGAGCTGATCCAGCAGCAAGCGGACTTGTTTCGGGAAGGTTTGCAGATCGTTCAGCAGTCTGTGAACGATGTTGGAAATAGACCAGTTGACCGAGTAGGGACCGTAGCAGATTTCACACTTTGGGTCCGTCTACATTGACTGGGTTAAAGGAGCTGTTGCCAGCCGAGCAGTGGCTAGTGACACGAAGAATTTGCTGATTGCGGCACAGATTCCAGAGGACGCAGGAATAGATGTGGTGCGCATTCAGCTAGTGGATTACGCCCGAGGGTGATGGCTTGTGGAGGAGACCCGCTTGCCCAAGCCATTCAGTTGGACGGATTTCTCTAAAAATTTCCTGGAGAAATTCTTCCCGCGGACTGCACGGGAGGAAATGAAAGAGAAGTTCATCGAACTAAGGCAGAATGGAGCATCTGTGGACGCGCATGCAGCAGAATGGACGAGACTCAGAAGTCTCGCTGGACCTTTCGCAGCCAACGATGCAGACGGCAGTTGCGGTAAGGAAGCAGCTCTGTCGGGCCAATCGAGTTTAGGGCTAGGCCGACAAACAGTGTTCTTACAGCAATGGAAGTTGATAGTAATGAAGAGCCGGCAGTTGTTCGCGATTTTATGGATGTATTTGAAGATATATCGGGCTTACCGCCGAAGCGAGATGTGGAGTTCGCGATTGACCTTATTCCTGGTGCAACGCCAGTATCAAAATCTTATTATCCGATGGCACCAGTAGAATTGGAGGAAGTTAAGAAACAAGTTGGTGAATTACTCGAGAAAGGTTGGATTCGAAGCAGCAACTCGCCTTGGGGAGCTCCAGTTCTTTTAGTAAAGAAGAAGGATGGACGAGAAGGATGTGCATTGATTATCGAGAATTGAACCGGGTGACTATTAAGAACAAGTACCCGATCCCTCGCATTGGATAACTTTTTGAGCAGCTTAGTGGCGCGAGGGTATTCTCGAAACTGGATTTGCGATCAGGATATCATCAAGTCCGAGTGAAAGCAGAAGACATTTGCAAGATGGCGTTTCGAACTCGATATGGACATTTCGAGTATCTAGTGATGCCCTTCGGAGTAACGAATGCGCCGGCAATATTCATGGATTTGATGAACAGGGTCTTTTCACCATTCTTGGACCAGTTTATTGTGGTATTCATTGACGATATTCTGGTGTACTCGAAGAGTCCGGAGGAACATGCTGAGCATTTAAAGATCGCACTGCAGACGCTGAGACAGGAGAAATTGTTCGCGAAGATGAGTAAGTGCGAATTCTGGCTGGAAGAAGTGAAATTTCTGGGGCATGTCGTGTCGGGCGATGGAATCGCCGTCGATCCCGAAAAGATTGCAGCAGTTCGAGATTGGCCTATTCCAAAGAATGTTGCGGAGATAAGAAGTTTTCTTGGACTCGCCGGATACTACAGGAGATTTGTGGAGAACTTCGCTCGTTTGGCAGAGCCGTTAACCAAGCTCACGCGCAAGGAGGTACCATTTGTTTGGACGGATGGATGTGTATTGGCCTTCGAGACGTTGAAGCAGAAATTGATAACCGCCCCTATCCTGACCGTACCAGATAATTCAGGAGGACTGGTGATTCACAGCGACGCATCTGGAAAAGGATTGGGATGTGTTTTGATGCAGAATGGTAAGGTCGTAGCTTACGCATCAAGACAACTGAAGACTCATGAGAAGAATTATCCGACTCATGACTTGGTGCTTGCGGCCGTGATCTTCGCCTTGAAAATTTGGAGACACTACCTTTTGGGCGAGAGAGTCGAAGTCTTTACAGATCACAAGAGTTTGAAGTACGTGTTCACCCAGAAGGAGTTGAACATGAGGCAACGCAGATGGTTGGAGCTGATGGCCGACTACGACCTTGATCTTAAGTACCATCCGGGAAAAGTTAACGTCGTGCCAGATGCGCTAAGTCGGTTACCAGCAATTCAGGTATTGACCACACAAAGGGAGATCATTGCGGATTTTCAGAGATTTGACTTGGAGGTTGTGCTACCACATGCTATGGGACAGTTGATGCAGTTGCAAGTACAGTCGTCCTTAGTTGAGAAGATTAAAGCGTCACAATTGCAGGATCCTAGACTGCAAAAGTTTCGAGAGCAGGTTGAAGCCGGACTACGAACCGATTTACTGATCCACGAAGACGGTTCGTTGAGATATGGTAGCCGTGTGTGTGCGCCAAAAGGGGATGTGCGTGAAGAGCTTATGAGGGAGGCACACAGTTCAGCTTACTCTGTGCATCCAGGAGGGACAAAGATGTACCGAGATATTCGACAGCACTTCTGGTGGAAAGGTATGAAACGGGAGATTGCTCGTTTCGTGGCTAAGTGCTTGGTGTGTCAGCAAGTCAAGGCCGAACACCAAAGGGTTGCTGGTTTGTTGCAACCACTTCCGATCCCTCAGTGGAAGTGGGAACATATAACCATGGATTTCGTGACGGCTTTACCGCGGAGTCCAAAGGGCAACAATGCCGTATGGGTGATTGTCGATCGGTTGACCAAGGCAGCTCACTTTATTCCTTTTCGGGTTGGTCAATCGACGGAGACTTTGGCAGAGCGGTACATGCAGGAGATTGTAAGATTGCATGGAGTACCGGTAAGCATCGTGTCCGATCGGGACACTCGTTTCTTATCGCACTTCTGGAGGAGTTTACAAGAAAGTTTGGGGACTCGATTGAAGTTTAGCACAGCTTATCATCCTCAGACTGATGGGCAATCGGAGAGAACGATCCAGACCCTTGAAGATATGTTAAGGGCTTGCATGTTGGACTTCAAAGGTTCTTGGGAGGATCATCTACACCTGGTGGAGTTTTCGTACAACAATAGCTTCCAAGCGACTATTCAGATGGCTCCGTTTGAGGCGTTGTATGGTCGTAAGTGCCGTTCACCGGTTTGTTGGGATGACGTTGGGGAACGAAGGTTACTAGGACCAGATTTGGTGGTACAGACAGTCGAGAAGGTGAATACAATCAGGAAGCATATGAAGGCAGCTCAAGACAGACAGAAAAGTTGGGCCGACACGTCAAGAAGACCTCTAGAGTTCGCCGTGGATGATTTGGTATTTCTGAAGATATCACCGACTAGGGGGGTGATTCGCTTTGGGAGTCGGGGAAAGCTTAGTCCTCGATTCGTTGGACCCTTCGAGATATTGGAGCGTGTTGGAGAGGTAGCGTACCGTTTGGCGTTACCACAGTCTTTGGCAGGAGTGCACGACGTGTTTCATGTGTCTCAACTACGGAGGTATGTTCGCGATGAAACTCACGTCTTGGATCATTCGGAGTTGACTGTACGGGAGGACCTAACTTTTGAGGAGCGACCAGTTGAAATCAAGGATCGAAGAGAAAAGGTTCTTAAGAACAAGGTTATCCCTCTTGTGCTAGTTTCTTGGGGTAATCGATCGCATGGAGAATCCACTTGGGAGCGAGAAGACGAGATCCGGCAGAAATTTCCTCACCTTTTCCTGTAGTTAGCTATCTTGTATTCTTGGAATTTCGAGGACGAAATTCTTTTTGTAGTTGGGTATGATGTAACACCCGAGCCCAATAATACTATTTCTGGTTCTAGTTGAGTGTTATACATTGCTCATTTCAATTATCCTGATTGTTTGGTGCTTATTGCTAAATTTTAACCGGTTAGGTCATTTTGGCACATAACAAATTTTAACACCGTCGACCCCCTCGTCGTCGCCAGCACACCGACGACCACCTCCTCTTCCTCCTGCAGCCCAGACCAGGCCCTTGCCTCTCCCCTACTCGCTGCATCTCGATCCAGCCACCTCCAAGCCCTCGCCGCATTCCCTGTTCGCCGCCGGCGCGCCCCTCGCCGTCGAACCTGTCGTGGTTGCCCCCTGGTTCTTCCCTGTAAGCATCTCCTTAACTTTCCATTAATGTTAAACCCCCCGCTGGTCTTAGTATACATGTATCGTATTTTTTCTAGCTTCGTCGCCATTTTTGACATTTCGCCGGATTCCGGCCGTGCCGACGACTGGACCCGACTCTCCAGCGAAGTACTCTGGTCCGTGTGGTCCCGCTGTTCGCTGTTTGGACTCGATCCGTGGCCCGTGCATCCGTCTTGTGTTTTTCCGCCGACGTTGCGTTCGTGTTTTCCGGTTTGCGAAACCGTCGAGGCAAGTATCCGAATACTTGCTCTAACATGCTAATACAAGATCAAGTCTTGCTATACATTTAATTATCATATTATTTAATTTAACCACACAGTTGATGGTAATATCGATATTTAGTATAACTTAGAATTGACGGTTGCAAGTATCTTTAACATTGAATCATTATGGTAGTTTCTTGTAATTAATCGGTCTACTATCAATCCATACTTTAACTAACTAAACCAATTAGATCGTCCTTGCTTTATTCGTTAAATCATCCATGAGACAATTATTTATGCTTTAGTCTTAAATTCATGTAGCTTCATTACTTTATGTTGTTGATATTGTTTCACCTCGTGACTATTGCACCCCAAGGGTGCTTGAACCTGTTAATAAAGATAATACAAAGCACCATTGTGATTAAGTGACTATTATTGCTATTTACTTTAAATTCTTGCTGCTGTTCATTATTCGACTGTATACCTGTTGTGAGCACATACCCGATTGCACTAGGTATTGACCTGACCTTGCTACATATGACATATATATACATACTGACTCAACCTGTTGTACCACGACATGACTTGTTACCCGATCTCATGCCTAATGCCGACAAACCTGACTTGGGGTCCTCATGGACCACTCCTGTTGTCTATCCAGACAAACCTGACCTGTTACCTGATCCTGTGTCGGCATTAGTCCTTGATTGCTGAATACCTGACCTGACATACATAACTTGGGGGTATGGGGAAATCAAAGGTGAAACCGACTTGTAACTCAACAGTTCGATACCTGTTCTGATCAGTTCTACGGGCTTGGCCAGTCCGGGAGTGATGATGCTGACATCACTCGTCCATCCTGCTACCTGTTTACTGCCTAGCGGCACGTCTCGGATTCAGCCCCGAGGGTCTTGACCGTGGTCCCGGGCATGCACGGGATACTATTGAGTTACATCGACGAGTCACCAATTGATTTCAAAGACTTTAGAGTAGAAACCTGATAGGACAGTTTAGTTACCACTGCACATTACCCTGCACTGTTATTTCATAGTACTGCTTTATTCATGTTCATCCCTGCATTGCTTATTACCATGTTTATATTATATTATTGGTTGACATGACGCGCTGACGTCTGGGTTTTGCATGGCCCAGATTCTTTACCACTGTCGACGACCGAGTAGGAGTACTTCAGCCAGCAGGCTGATCTGTGAGTTCCTTAGTGATTAGTTTATTTATTTCATTTCATTTCTAGATGTGAGCCCGCATTATGGGATGTACTGTTTATTTATTGTATTGGATCATTTGCTTCCGCACTTATTGTTTATTGACTCTTGTTATTATGGATTTGGACATGTGTTAGATTAGTTTATTTATCTTGTTCTTAATATCCTTACAACCATAATGTGACTGTGGATGGATACTTCCTACCCACAGGTAGCATGGTTGGCTATGTCACGTGCCCAATCTTGCATACTCTGGGAAGCGGGGCGTGACAACCTCGTGCCACCTTTAACACCTTCCGTACCAATCTACCCCTTAAACCCCGCGATATCTTATTTGTATTGTTATCTTGTAAATTGTATTGGTTATATGATTGCTTGACTGACTGACCGAAACCATGATATCAGGAAGCGGTTGTAACCGTAGTCATGTAAATGGAATACTGAGAATCATGTAAAAAGAATATATATCGATGGTTCGGTTCAGTCAACTTATATAAATTGATAATTGGATTCATGAAATCATGTGTTCATATTGAATTGGAATCTTGTAGATTATAGCTTGACTTGAATCATATTCAAGTCAGATTAATCAGACTCAAACCCGATTCAGACAATCAGGAATGTGAATCGAAGTCTTATTATTGCTAGGGTCCTTAGGGTAATTTATAAAACTTGAGGGGATTTTATGTAAAAATACTTTTATATACTTTTCAAAATACACCTCAAGTATTCATTATTCGTCTTTAGAGTTGTAATGAGCGTGGATTTTATGTTGTGATATTTCTAGTGAGAATATCCTGGTTCATAAATAAAGGTATTTATTTGTAATATTGATTATTTGAAGTTCATGGTATTTTAGTGTAAAATTTATTCTTATGAATTTTTTAGAAAAAAGTGGAAAATTTATATTATAATAAAATAACTATTGAAATGATAAATATACATATATTTATACAAAAATAATTTTAATAAATATTTTATATTCCAAAAAGCTCATTTTCTTAGGATTTCGTATTTTAAACCTTTCGAGTCCGAATGCTCCTTGCGGAGGTCTGAATCTCACACCACTAGGCCCGAGGGTGCGCGATAAACCGCACAATTCTGAACGGGTTCCCCAAAAATGGGTTGTACCGGCGCTTTGCAAAGATTGTAAAATACTAATCCTTTAGAAAACGGTATTATAAAGTAAAAGGTATTTATTTGCAAAAGAGTAAATTTTCCGTATTTTAGATTCTAGGGTTTCCTAAATCAACTAGCCTATTTCTAAATGGTCTAAACGACAAGTCGTTAGAAGCCTCAAATCCCCTCTTCACCGCCAATTGTAGCCAGGTAAGTACAAATGAGGAAAGGAGGGATCCGCTCATGAATCACCGTGAGACGGTCCTTTTAAAGTTACATTTTCTCACTTGCCTAGCCTAGACACCATAAAGTTTGGTTTAGATAAACGATCGATGTCCACAACTTATCGTGTTTTCCTAATGAGAGGTATTTATTTAAAAGTGTATCAAAACTAAAACTTTTATGAATGATTTTATTAAGAATATAGTATTTAAATGAAAGTTGTTTTATCGTATTCTAAGTTTTGATGATATCGTTTAGGGTTGTATTTGCGTGTGTGTGGAGATAGGTCATTATCTCGTACTCTACTTTAAATGTATAGCAAACTTAAGGGGTTAAATGTGAAATCGAAACATTGTGGTATTAAGTGAAAATACGCTAAATTGGAAAGGCTATCATTTCATGTGATGAAACTTGTTCAAATTGGTTGTTAAATGTTTAATAGTCAATATAAAAATGTTTAAGCATGAATGTATTGGTGAGAAGTGAAATTTTATAGAAAACCGAATCGGAAATCGAATTTGTTCCGATTCCATCGGGTTTGTAATTTCGTATTTTAGAGAATGAGAAAGAGAGATAGAATGGGACTTACGGGTTTTGATTAAGCAAAGGAGTGAAGGGGGACTAAAGAGGTTGCCAAGGCGTTGCTTCGTCGTCGGTTGTTTCTAAAAACGTCGCCGGAATTTCCGCCGGAATTTCATCGGAGTTTCGCCGCGAACTTGTTTTCAAAGTACACAACTCTTGAGAAGATTTTGAGAGAGTGAGCTTAGGGTTTTGGGATGAGAGGGTAGGGGGTGTATTTATAGGGTAGGCTAGGGGTAGGATAGGTGAAGGGTTTTTGATAAAAAAAATTATAAAAATATGGGAAAATCATTAAAAAATCGTAGTAAATAGGGTATATTGAAGTTTCGGGAACCGATCCAATAAATTAGAGTATGCAGGGAGTTAGAGAAGGCGAAGATGCGCACTTTTCATTTTGGGGACTCGGTCGTCCGGCCGAGTCCAGCCGGCGGCGTCGGCCCGAGTCGGCCGGTCCGCCGGCCGACTCGGCCGATCCCGGCCGAGTCAGGTGGTCGTGGGTGGGGGGTCGTCAGATGTGGCTCCTGGTATTTTTAGTTTTTCAGGTGAAGTTTAAAGTTTGGGAGTTATGGTCTGTGGACTGTTAGGCTTCCAAGGAATTTAAAACAAAAATAATCTAAAAATAATGTGGGGCAGGGGATTTGAACTCTGATGGTTTGGTTCAGCAGTGCAAGGTGTTACCAATGAGTTACAAGCTTCTTCTTGTAATTATTGTGGGAAAATAAATACTTAAAGTGGTAACAGCAACATTAAATACCCCAAGTATACTTCAAATTTAAATCAATTTTATATATACAAAAATTGGAGTTGTTACAATCTACCCTCCTTACAAAAATTTCGTCCTCGAAATTTACGACTTTTATTTGAGGACAAGTTTACAAAGAGATGAGGTTATCTTACATGCATTTCATATTCCCTTTCCCAAGTGGATTCTCTTGGAGTATCTTTCCTCCACATTACCCGGACCAAGTTAACTTCCTTATTCCGAAGTGTCATCACTTTCCAGTCCAGGATCTTCACAGGCTGTTGCTTACAAGACAAGTCGGGATGTATAGTGAGATCGGAATGATCGAGAACATGGCTGGGGTGACTCACATACTTTCTGAGTTGGGATATGTGGAACACGTTATGCACTCCTTCCAATGAGGGTGGAAGCGCTAAGCGGTATGCCATTTCACCGACTCGTTCGAGTATGTCGAACGGTCCAATGTATCTCGGACTTAATTTACCCCGTCTTCCAAATCGGATCACTCCGCGGTTCGGAGATATCTTCAAGAATACATGGTCTCCTGGCTGGAACTCCAAGTATCGTCTCTTTGCATCTGCCCAGTGCTTCTATTTATCTTGGGCTATGCGCATCCGTTCCCTGATAATACGAACCACATCAACAGTTGCTACTATCATCTCTGGTCCAAGAAGTTCCCTATCTCCGATATCATCCCAACTTAATGGTGATCGATACTTCTTTCCATACAATACTGCAAAAGGTGCCATTCCTATACTTGCTTGGTAGCTGTTATTGTACGCGAACTCCACAAGATGCAGGTGATCTTCCCATAATATTTTGAAGTCTAGCATACAGGCTCTGAACATATCCTCCAAGATCTGAATTGTTCGTTCGGACTGACCATCTATTTGTGGATGATAAGCCGTGCTGAAATTCAGACTTGTTCCCAAGCTTGCTTGCAGACTATGTCAAATTGCGATCGGAACCTTGTGTCACGATCGGAGATAATGCAGACCGGTACTCCATGAAGTCTCACAATTTTCTGTATGAGTTCATGGGTATCAAAGATAGTATATTATGAAGAGCTTAAATCTTAAATAGACTATTATCTCCATGTACTTCTTTGCTAGTGTCTCAGTTGATTGGCCAACTCGAAATGGGATGAAGTGAGCCGACTTTGTGAGTCGATCCACAATGACCCATATAGCATTGTTACCCTTTGTGCTGCGAGGAAGAGCAGTCACAAAATCCATCTTGATGTGCTGCCTCTTCCATTCCGGGATTGGTAACGGTTGAAGTAGTCCAGCTGTCCTGTGATGTTCAGCTTTTACTTGCTGACACACCAAACATTTTGCGACACTTTTGGCTAATTCACGCTTCATTCCATGCCACCAATAATTCTGACGTAGATCTTTGTACATTTTGGTACCTCCAGGATGTACTGAGTAGGGAGAGCTGTGAGCTTCTTTTATTAACTCTTCCTGAACAGGACCTTTTGGTACACACAATCTACTGCCGTATCTCAAAGATCCATCTTCATGGATGATGAAGTCTGTTCTGAGTCCATTCTCCACTTGTTCTCTGATCCTTTGCAACTTAACATCACTTGCTTGAGCTGCTTTGATCTGATTGACAATGGTTGATTGAACTTGTAGATTCATCAAACTTGAAACATTATCTGGTATGACTACTTCAATCTCCATCTAATGCAAGTCTTGCTGAAACTTCCACTGAGCGGTGAGATTCATTGATAATGGTTGGCGACTAAGAGTATCAGGTACTACGTTCACCTTCCCTGGGTGATATTGTAAGTTGATATCAAAGTCCGCCAATTCTAACCATCTTCTCTGCCGCATATTCAACTCCTTCTGAGTAAACACGTACTTCAGACTTTTATGATCTGTGTAGATGTTCACTAATTTACCAAGTAAATAATGGCGCCAAATCTTGAGAGCAAAGATGACGGCTGCCAACTCCAGATCATGCGTCGGATAATTGCACTCATGAGTCTTTAGTTGTCTTGAAGCATAAGCCACAACCTTACCGTGCTGATATAGAACACATCCTAATCCCTTACCGAATGCATTATAATGCACTTCAAATCCTCCAGATTGATCCAGTATTACGAGAATAGGTGCAGATGTCAATCTTGACTTGAGTTCTACGAAAGCTTGTTCGCATGCTTCTGACCACACAAATTCTTCATCTTTTCGTATGAGCTTGGTCAGGGGTGTTGCTATCTTTGAGAATTCTTCAATGAACCTTCTGTAATATCCAGCTAAACCCAAGAAACTCCGAATGACCTTTACTGACTTTAGTGTAGGCCATTCGCTAACTGCTGAAACTTTGGCTGGATCCATAGAAATTCCTTCTCCTGATATGATATGTCCAAGAAAACCAACTTGATTTAGCCAAAACTCGCACTTGTTGTACTTGGCATAAAGATTATGTTGTCAAAGAGTTTCCAGGACAATTCGTAGATGCTTTGCATGCTCTTTCCGACTCTTAGAATATACCAGGATGTCGTCGATGAAGATGACAACAAACCTGTCTAAATACTCCCGGAAAACTTGGTTCATTAGGTTCATGAATATTGCTGGTGCATTGGTCACTCCAAATGACATCACTAGAAATTCGTAATGTCCATAGCGAGTTCTGAAAGCTGTTTTGTGAATATCAGTCTTCTTGACCTTCACTTGATGATAACCTGAACGAAAATCCAATTTAGAGAAAACACAAGATCCACATAGCCGATCGAATAAATCATCGATGCGCGGGAGTGGATACTTATTTTTTTTAGTAACTTTGTTCAAGGCCCTATAATCGATGCACATTCTGTATGAACCTTCCTTCTTCTTCACCAGTAGTACAGGTGCTCCCCAACTTGAAATGCTGCGACGAGTCCATCCTTTCGCCAATAATTCATCCAACTGTGTTCGAACTTCCTTCAAACCTTCCGGACTTAATCTATAAGGTGCTTTGATTACCGGTTGGGCTCCTGATGCTAAATCAATACTGAATTCAAGAGCTCGATCGGGAGGCAAACCTGATATATCGTCAGGAAATACATCGTCGAACTCTCGAACTACCTCTGGTCTTAATTCTTCTTCTGTTATATAGCATGGGCCACCAACAAAACCTGTCACGCCCCGCTTCCTAGTGTACAGCGAAGGGGACGTGACGAGGTCCGCTACGTATATACTCAGAAGTATATACGCTAAGCTTATCTAAGCAATATAAAATAAATACACAAGAGACAAGAAATAAAAAGAACAACAACTTTTATTTATTAACATTCTTTGTACAATATATGAAAGGAAATACAACTGGAATAAAAAGATGTCTAAACAGTGGTATAAAAGGAAATGAAAAGTACAGAGAGGAAAAGTGTACAATGAAACTAAAGTGCAGCGTCTTCAGCAAACTGCTCCAAGTCTTCTTGTGATGGCTCGATCTCTGCCGGGTCCAAATCACCTGACGACATTCAAAGAAAAAAGAAACAAAACGTCGTCAGCGCATAGGTCGCTCGGTAAGTCCCAAAAGTAAGAGCAAACTAGAATATACAGAATAAGAAGATATCTTTTAAAGTTGTATTATCTTGTAGTAATGTCGTATTAACGCTGTTTTTTGTAGCTTGGTACAGAAGAATGCCAGTGTATACAAGAGGAGTCTCTGTATGCCAGAGACTAGAGGCACGTATAATACAAGGAACCGTTTATACCATGGTACAACAGCAACTGGATACATGTTAGGTGTATTAAGTCTTACAGTCTCGTGCCACTTTTAACACCTTCCGTACAAATCTACCCCTTAAATCCCGTGATGTCTTATTTATATTGTTATATTGTAAATTGTATCGATTGTAAGTTTGATTGACTGACTGACCGAAACCATGATATCAGGAAACGGTTGTAATCGTAGAGTCATTGTTCCCCTCCGAAAGACGTGCAAGACAGACGTCTTGCCTGAAATTCGGGGCAGATGCTAATTGGTTTTATCCGTCCACCTCTCCGAAGATGCCAAGTTGATTTATGGTACCGTGTATCGGAGGTTTAGATGGATGCGGCCGATGTAGCAGACTTCGTCAGATTCCCCCTCGCTTGAGGGGTTTTTGATTGTGGGAACACTCTTCCCTGCAGGCGCAAGCCCCTGCAGTTAATTACGCTACCGCATCGCGGTAACAACTTTCTCCTTCTCCAGAATTTCACTTCGTGTCGTGTGTGTTTATTTTGTATTTAGTTGCCCGTGGATTGTATACGGAGACTGAGTTATGTCGTCACCCGTAGGGCGTGGACTAGTCCAAATCCGTATTTACTTAGATTTGGGTTTGATGTTTTAGTTTAAGGATTCGTTAGCCATATTGAGGCTAAGATCAACTTAAACGTACGTTAAGGATACGTTAGTCCTGTTTAAGACTAAGATCAACTTAACGTGGTGATCCATTTAATATATGGCTGTCGGGACCCGTCACCTCTCTGACGTCGTTGAAGGATTACAACGATAGGTGTCAGAGGAGTTCAGAGATGTACCCTTGAACCAAAGTCGATTTGAAGTTTTATAGTCCATTTGAATGTTTAAGGATACGTTAGCCGTGTTTGGGGCTAAGATCAACTTAAACGGGATCGTTTAGATCCGATAAAAGAGCAATTGGTTTTATTGTTCCAGTTTAGGGACATAGTGGTCCATCTCCAGTTTAGGGACATGGTGGTCCGTCGCCAGTTTAGGGACATGGTGGTCCGTCACCAGTTTAGGGACATGGTGGTCCAATACCAGTTTAAGGACATGGTGGTCCATTGCCAGTTTAGGGACATGGTGGTCCAATGCATGTATGGCCGTCGGGACCCGTCACCTCTCTGAAGACGTTGAAGGATTACAACGACAAATATCAGAAAAGCTCAGAGATGTACCCTTGAACCAATGAATTGGTTGAAAGAGTAGATGCGCTCAGTTCAAGATAATTTGAGGGCTTATGGCCAATTTGGGTTAAGTCCAATTGTGTTTGAAATATTGGCCCTCTTTTGGTCCATTGAAGGAGAGGTTTTGCCTCTAGAAACTTAGCCAAATGGGCTAAAGCTAGTGTTAAACACTAGAGGTCAACAGTGTTGAACACTGCGAATAAGATTAACAAGTTAGTGTTAAACACTAAAAGATAATCAGTGTTAAACACTAGCAACAGGGCTTTCAAATTAGTGTTAAACACTAAAGCAAATCAGTGTTAAACACTGGTAATCAGAGATTTCAAATTAGTGTTAAACACTAAAGCAAATCAGTGTTAAACACTGGGAACAAAGTTTTCAGATTAGCGTTAAACACTAAGGAGAGAGGGGTCACGTGTGGACACGTGAGAGCGCCCTGATTTTCCTTATTTTATTCTGTAGATCAGTGTTTAACTCTTTTAATTCTGACGGCCATCACGTGTGAGCACGTGATGGAGGCCCCCACTCTGGTCTATTAGAAATGCTCATTAGGGGTCACGTGGTGACATGTAAGGGCGCCCTAAATGTGGAGCCAGATCTCCTTTGTTTTATCCTCAAATCTGCGAATAAGTGTTAAACACTTTTCATCTTTATTTTAGAGCATCACGTATTGGCACGTGATGGGGATTTATGCATCGATAATTACAGCACTTGCTGAGGGGTCACGTGGGGACACGTGAGAGCGTCCAAAGCTTTTTTTCTTTTGTTTTTTCTTTCTGCATTTTGGGAGTCACGTGGGAGCACGTGAGGCATTGCCTCAAAACTTCTTTTTTTCAGGGATCTTTTCAAGGGTCACGTGGGGGCACGTGACCCTAGTTCTTTTCACGAACAGAGATCTTTTAAGAATTGAATTTTTTGTAGGGTTAAACCTTAATTATGATTTTGGAGGAATTAAATTCCCATTGTGAAAGAATTAAATTCTTATTTAGGATAAAACCTTGATTTCTTTTTAAAGGAATTAAGTTCCCAGATATATAAAAGGATTAGGGTTAAACCCTAGTTTTTGTTTTAGGAGAATTAAATTCTCAAAACTCGATTCCCCCTCTAAGTTTAGGATCTGCATGGCAGGATCTCGACCCGATGAGAATTAAATTCTTAACTTATGGGGAGATGTGCACTTTGCAGATCCTCTACCAGAAGAAGAACTAAGTTCTTTTTGTATAAGAGTTAAACTCTTAGATTTTGAGAATTCAATTCTTTGTTTGAAGTTTTGATTCCCTTTCTTTTCTCACCTACGGTTTTCTTTTTTGAGAATTAAATTCTTCTTTCTTTTCTTCCCTCTTGAGAATTAAATTCTCCTCTTTCTATTTTTCTCTCCCAAAAAAAAGTCGATCCCTCTTCTCTTCTCTTGGCTCCTATTTATAGGAGGAGGAAGAGAATCAATTTGTTTTGTGAATCTTTCATTGAAAGATTTTAATTGATTTCATGATTAATATGATCCTTTAGATCATTCAGTGAATTTTATTTACCGTTGGATTTTAGATCCAAAGATATTCTGTTTGTTATTTCGGTGAGATTTATGGGAAATCTTTCCTTATCTAAGATTTTTTCCATAAATTGGTGATTTTTAATCTCTCTTGGATCTTTAATCCAATGGTCCCCATAATCTTTTTCCATTTGGAAAGATTTAGAAGCTTTTAAAATTTTAATTCTATTTCGAAAGATTTTAAAGAAACTTAGAATTTTAATTCTATTAAACTGTAAGGCTTTCAAAGCCTGTCACGTGCTGGCACGTGACCCCCAAATTGGTTCTTTTAACAGCCGTTTGTTTATGCTGTTGTTTTAACCATCACGTGTCAACACGTGACCATTGGTCACGTGTGAGCACGTGATACCTCATTGAGGTAACTTCTGATTTTTAATCAGGGAATATATTTTAGAATTTAATTCTATTCATTATTTTAGAGGCCTTAAGAGCCCATCACGTGTCTGCACGTGACCCATGGTCATGTGTGAACGACGTGATGCCCCATTGGGGTCTTTTCTGAATTTTTATTATATTTTTTAACTCCTCCAGTGGGTTCTTAAAAGCCCATCACGTGTGAACACATAATGCCTCATAACTTTTGATTCCGGATGAATTATGAAGCCCACAATATATCAAATCGAAGGGTTTTTCGAGACGCTTTCGATACAATCAGAATTTATCTGTTTCTCATTAGGGAGTTTGTCAAAAAACAGCCCGGAAGATACTGGTTCGTGTTTCCTTAAGCGTATCGCTGCCATTTGATACCTTGGACTCTTTTGCGCAGAAATTTTTGGCGGGAACAAATGCCCTCCACTAATTTGCCCACGTAAGTATGTACGTGGGTGAAGTAGTGCAGAGTTATATAGAGTTATGCATGGCGTATGACCAGTTTCGGGTTGGTGTATCATTTTCAGAATCTTGATCTGAGAAGATAACGAGCGGACACAAGCGTCGTCATTTATCATTGACTCAAATCTCAACTCTTAAGGGATATAGTTCCAAACCCTTAACTCCATGAGCCGCACCCTTCTATTTCTTTATGTCTTACTCTGGCGTAGAGTAGTTTATACGCTTATGAGTAAGTTCTCCATTTCAGTGGCATGTAGCTTTGGCAAGTGTAGCTCATAGATGGTCCATCTTGACCTCTTTGCAGGGCAGTGATGGCTTAGGAGACAGGGTTAGAATCCGCCACCTAAGACTTTTCAACTTTCTGAGCCGTGGGGGTCTCATAAAGACTTTTCTCCCTACGGATCGAGAGGATATCGTAGGTGTATTTTCTCCTTAGGAGTCGTGAGGATTCCTAAGTGTGTTTACTCTTATAAGACTTAAGGATCTTGTAAGAGAATTTTTCCCACTTACGAGTCGAGAGAACTCGTAAGTGTTTGGTGGGTCGACTTGTTTCCGAGTCGAATTATTGCTCCGACGGGGAGGTCATTGGCTAATTTGTTTCCGCGACAGAGCTTGTTGGCTGACTTATTTCCGAGACGGAGGTCCTTGGCTGACTTGTTTTCGCGACGAAGGTCATTGGCTGACTTGTTTCCGAGACGGAGGTCATTGGTTGACTTGTTTCCGAGACGGAAGTCGTTTGTTGACTTGTTTCAGCGACGGAGGTCATTTGTTGACTTGTTTTCACGACGGAGGTCGTTTGTTGACTTGTTTCCGCGACGGAGGTCGTTTGTTGACTTGTTTCCGCGACGGAGGTCGTTGGCTGACTTGTTTCCGAGACGGAGGTCATTTGCTGACTTGTTTCCGAGACGGAGGTCGTTGGTTGACTTGTTTCCGAGACGGAAGTCATTTGTTGACTTGTTTCCGCGACGGAGGTCGTTTGTTGACTTGTTTCCGCAACAAAGGTCATTTGTTGACTTGTTTCCGAGACGGAGGTCGTTGGTTGACTTGTTTCCGCGACAGAGCTTGTTGGCTGACTTATTTCCGAGACGGAGGTCCTTGGCTGACTTGTTTCCGCGACGAAGGTCATTGGCTGACTTGTTTCCGAGACGGAGGTCGTTGGTTGACTTGTTTCCGAGACGGAGACGGAGGTCGTTTGTTGACTTGTTTCCGCGACGGAGGTCGTTTGTTGACTTGTTTCCGCGACGGAGGTCGTTGTTGACTTGTTTCCGCGACGGAGGTCGTTGGCTGACTTGTTTCCGCGACGGAGGCCGTTGGCTGACTTGTTTCCGCGACGGAGGCCGTTGGCTGACTTGTTTCCGCGACGGAGGCCGTTGGCTGACTTGTTTTCGAGACGGAGGTCATTTGCTGACTTGTTTCCACGACGAAGGTCATTGGCTGACTTGTTTCCGAGACGGAGGTCGTTGGTTGACTTGTTTCCGAGACGGAAGTCGTTTGTTGAGTTGTTTCCGCGACGGAGGTCGTTGGCTGACTTGTTTCCGCGACGGAGGTCGTTGGCGAACTTGTTTCCGCGACGGAGGTCGTTGGCGGACTTGTTTCCGAGACGAAGGTCGTTGGTTGACTTGTTTCCGAGACGGAAGTCGTCTGTTGACTTGTTTCCGCGACGGAAGTCGTCTGTTGACTTGTTTCCGCGACGGAAGTCATTTGTTGACTTGTTTCCGTGACGGAGGTCGTTGGCTGACTTTAGGTTGTCTATGAACCATAGAGTCTTGGAACTGGGGACTTTGCCGTGGCTCTGATTGGTGATATCACGTCCGTGTCCTGCTGGAATAAGGAAGCTGTGGTGATATCTCGTCTGCTGTATCGAGACGAACGTCGAGGTGGCGACCACCCCATGCTGGTGCGAGGACCAGGATCCGCTCTGGATGTTTCCCACGGGGTCGAAGAGTGACGTTATCCGCGTTCCACATGACCATGAATTTTGCACTAGATGCTTCACAAGGGTTTACTACCGCGTTAGGCGAGGACTAGGCTCCGCTCCGGATGCTTCACACGAGTTCACTACCGTGCTCCGTGAGGACCAGGATCCGCTCTGGACGTTTTCCACGGGGTCAAAGAGTGACGTTATCCGCGTTCTACGTAACCATGAATTTTGCTGATTGTATCCGCATTTCACGGGATGGAGGTTTGACTGTTGGCGATACGTATATCACCGAGCCATAGAACTGGGAGTAGTCGCTGCTCCGCTTTGTTTGAAGTTGTTTCGGTTGTTACGAGACGAGTGTTGAGATGGTCTCTAGGTCGCTTGCGGCCCGTCGAGATTTTTCTTCTTCTTATGATGAAACCTGGGGGAGAAGTATGATCCTTTTTTTGTTTACGCCCTTGGATTGTATACAGGGTGTGATGGAACATCACCTGTAGAGCATAAATTAAAAACTTTTTTTTTATTTTATTTCTTTTTCCGCGATGCTCTATCATTTCAGCTTTTTTATCGCGGAGATCGCAATTGCCTTATCATTTCGGCCATTTTTCGCGGTGCCCAATCATTTCGGCTATTTATTTTATTTTTACTCGCTGCTTTTTATTGCGAGTCGCCCAATCATTTTGGCTATTTTTCTTTTTACTCGCTGCTTTTTATTGCGAGTTGCCCAATCATTTCGACTGTTTTTGTATGCATACATTTTTACTTGCTGAATTCGTTGCAAGTTGCCCCATCATTTCGGCTATTTCATATGCATTTCTGGCTCGATGATTTTTTTTTATCACGAGTGTGGAACTTAGAATCTGATGCCAATCTTAGTATCAGTATCGCTACGACTGGGATATTGCCAGGAGCGAATCATTATTTGCCATGAAAGGACTTGGAATTTGATACCGGTTTAGGCATCAGTATCGCTACAACTGGGATATTGCCAGGGGCGAATCATCATTTGCTATGAAAGGACTTGGAATTTGATACCGGTTTAGGCATCAGCATCGCTTCAACTGGGATATTGCCAGGAGCGAATCATCATTTGCCTTTGTTGATGTTGAACAAAGGTGGCTTAGTAAACAGGGTTAGGATCCTGTCGACTAAGGCTTTTGACCTCATGAGCCGTAAGGGTCTCACAAAGGTATTTCTCCCTACAAGTCGTGAGGATCTCTTAGGTGTGTTTTCTACTTAGGGATCGTGAGGATTCCTAAGTGTATGTTCCCCTATAAGTCGTAAGGATCTTACAAAAGGGTTTTCACCTTATAAGTCGAGAGGACTTATAAGGGTTGTTCACCATATGGACATATCCCCAGTCACGGGTGGGACTTTGCTGGGAAAATGTTTATTCGCGCCCGTGGATTGTATACAAGGGCCAGTATTGAGCCGCTTGTAGGGCCATATCGAAGGTTATGGGGGGTTGCTTAAGAACAGGTTCAGGTCTCTATAACTTAAGACTTTCAAATCTTATGAGCCGTGAGGGTCCCATAAGGGAGTTCTCCTTACGAGTCATGAAGATCTCGCAAGTATAATTTCTCCTTAGGAATTATGAGGATCCCTAAGTGTGTTGCTCTCTTGTGAGTCGTAAGGATCTCACGCGGGTGGTTTCTCCTTATAAAGTCGAGAGGACCCTATAAGTGTCTTTTAACGAGGTTGCGCCCTTTCGAGTTTTCACAAACACTCGCCGGTAGCCTGCTGTTTTTACTCACGGAGCCCTTTCGGGTTTTCATCCGTGCCCACTTTGCTTATGGACATACCGTTCTTTTTATTTTTTTATTTTTTATTTTATTATTTTATTTTTTTTAACGAGGTCGCGCCCTTTCGGGTTTTCACGAACACTCGCCGGTAGCCCTGCTGTTTTTACTCACGGAGCTTTTTTGGGTTTTCATTCGTGCCCATTTTGCTTGTGGACGTACCCTTTTTTTTTAACCACGTCAGTCTGAAGATGCTGCGGGTTGGGAGTAGTTTAACGACATTTCGGTCATTTGCAAGTTTTAGGACATTGCGGTCCGCCGTTAGTTTCGGGACGTTTCGGTTCGCTATCACCGTATTTGAGACGCATCTCTAGTTTACTGACTTTTTGGTCTATGGGGTTTTCTCTATGACTGAGCATGATGCCCCCGGCATATCCATCTTTCTCGGAGCATGTGGTTGTGGCGGGTTTACTTTCCACTTTTCGGGTAGCGCGAACTTGCCTTATTGGTATTGGTCTTCAACCCAGTTTTTGAAGACGTAGCAATTTTTGAGTGGGTGACCCATTACTCTGTGGTAGAGACAATAGTTAGGATTGTAAACGTCACCTGGTTGCAATGGACGTTTTGGATCTGGCAGAGTGATGAGCCCGCTACGCACTGCTAGCTCGAACAGTCTCCTCGTTTTATCCTGAGGAAACGAGTGAGGACGTTTCAACTTCTCATTGAGGTATCACGGCTTGTTGTTTTGATGACAAAACGGTCTCGGGTTACTCGGCTGTTGTCGAGTGCTGGCAACAAAGGCCGTTTTTTCCTTTTCCTTTCTCATTTCGTTTGCTCCGTCGTTTGCAGGTCCGAGATTCTTTCCGGGTAGCGTGAGATTGTACGGCTGAACGTTCTCGCAACTCTCCAATTCTTTTGTTTTAGAAATGAATTCCTTGAAGAGAGGGTTGAGGGCGGTTTCTTCGTCAGAATCGCTTCCAAAGGTGAGAACTCGTGATCCCCCGGGCTCGTCCCTATGACGATTGCCGGCAACTCTTTTATGCTCATCTGTCGTATTTTTCCGCTGTCTACGAGCTTCACGCTTTGTCCTGTTGAAGTGTTGCCTGTGAGAGACATATCCTTGCCACCAACACTTAAAGGAGTTGCAGTCTTCAGTAGGATGTGCGATCCTCTGATGATATAAGCAGAAGTTAGGGTGTATGTCCGTTTCATTAAAATGTATACCACCAGGAGAATTTTCTCTGAAAGAGGGCGGCCTCATCCCCATTGATATGGCTTTGGCGAATCGTTTCCTTGTCTTGATCCCGTTTTCATTTGCGGCGGATGTACTTTGATCTGGTGGGAGTGTTTCGACCCTTTTGTCCAGTCGCCGGCGTTTGGCCTTTTCAAATATGGCCATCTCGCGCTCCCGATCAGCTTTACTTTTTAGACGAATCTCATCTAGAAAAGTGTCGATCATTTCGTCTGACGGCCACACGAATTCCGGCTCAGGCTCTGCCCCCAGTTTCTCAGTGCAAGGAGTTTTTTCATCGTCCGTAAATGAGTGGGAGATCACATGACAAGTTGCCCCCGGTGCGTCCGTCTTCTTTGGAGTGTGCGGCTGTGGTGGGTTTACTTTCCACTTTTCAGACAGCGCGAACTTTCCTTGTAGGTACTGATCTTCGATCCACCCCTTAAAGACGAAACAATTCTCGATCGGGTGACTTACCGTTTGGTGGTAAAGGCAATAATTGGGATCGTTGACATCGCCTGGTTGCAACGGATGTTTTGGACTCAGCAGATTGATGAGTCCGTTGCGCACTGCCAGCTCGAACAGTCTTCTCGTTTTATCCTGAGGAAATGAGTAAGGATGTCCCAGTTTCTTCTCGAGGGATGGGCGTGGACGCATATTGTTTTGACGGACAACCGGCTTTAAGTTGCTCGACTGTTGTTGAGTTTTAGCGACGAAAGTTGCTTTCCCTTTCCCCTTTTCATTCCGAGGGTCCGTCGTTGAAGGAGATGATCTATGATCCATCTGATCCATTTGGGCCAACTTGTCAATCAAGGCCTGGAACATGGTTGGTTTGAAGAACATCATGAATTGCGAGATGGTTGCTTGCGGATCAAGAGTGCCCACGAACATACCTACCGCAGGTGCTTCTTCGATCCGCTGTTCGCATTTTGACCACAGATTCCGCCATCGTGTTGCGTATTGAACCCACGTTTCGCCTGGCCTCATCCTAGCGTTGATCAGTGCTGTTATCGGGGTGCGTTCACTAGCACTCGCGAATCTTTGTGTAAACAACAACTCCATCTCCGCAAATGTTTTGACAGAGTCGTTAGGTAGCTCCGAATACCATTCGAATGTCGTTTCCGCTAAGCTGCCGACAAATTGCCGAAGCAACAGTCCGTCATCGCCTCCAGTATTGCCGCATAAGGCCCTGAATTGAGCGACATGCTGATGTGGGTTCCCTGTCCCTTTATATACGTGGAACTTAGGGATCGTATATCCCGGCGGGTAACTGATTTGTCATACCAGCCCGGATAGGGTCGTCCAGTTCTAAAAATTTGCGCAGCCGCTTCATTCACTTGATGAGCCCGTATTTGATGAGCTATATAGCCATCCAACGCAGCCTTGGAAATGGTTTCATCTTTGGCTGTTGAAAGAGTTGGAGGAGGATTAGATGTCTCTACTCTATCGTCTTCAGTAATGATCGGAGGGTCTTCAACTGGAGGGTCCGGCTGTAGCATCGTCCCTACCATATCTTGAAAGAGGAGCGCCATTTGCTTTATGTTAGCCGCTTTCTCTGCGGCTTCTCTGTCCTTCTTTTCGAGGACTCTGCGTAAGAAGTCAGCATCAGTTTCTTGTTTGTGACGCTGCTTTGATGATGCCTCCGGGCTTTCTTTTGGCCCGGTGAGTGCGACCATTGCAATCATCATCTCCCGAAGCTTCTGTTGCTGCTCCTGGGTTTTCGTCACGGATCGGGTGAGCGGTCGGTGACCCGTCGAAGCACGGCTTTCCTCCTTTCCAGAAGCCATGTATACGGTGTGCATCACCATGCCCCCAGACTTGGGGCGTTTGGGCTTAGCGTCTTTGTGGTCCGCCACGTTTACTAGGGCTCTTTCTGTCCTCCTTCTTTTCTGAGTGGTTGACGTTGAGGGGGCCGCTGTCGTGAGCACCCAAGTAGTCGTCATCTTTTGTGGCTCAACATGACGGTTTTCTTCCTGCCGGACCTTCAGCTTCTTCTGCTGGCGGGAGAAATTTCGATCAATCACCGAGTCTTGGACTTGGTGCCAGACCTTGTAGATTTTAGAGGACAGCCGCTGAGAGGACTGTTCTGGCTTGGCTTCCGCAACATTTCCCACCGGAGGAGGGGATCTTTTTAGTATGGCGGTAGGAGAGTTTCTGCGCACCGTGTTCAGCAATTCAAAGCTATTCCCGGTTGGAACAGCAGCATCGATCCCCACCGTTGGAGCTGACGGAGTTATTTTAGAGGGGGAGTTGCCCCCAGCCTTCCTCACTCGGCGCCAGTGGCTACGTCGAGCATGTCGTGCGGATGAGATCACCTCCGTTGTTGGATAAGCTTCTTCATGCCCCCTGCTTTGAGGAGAGACTGTTATTGGTGCTAGCCTATCGAAGACTGATGCCCGTTGAGAAGCAATGTCTAATCTGTCAAATACAGACCTCTGAGCAGGGGAAGCAGCTTTGAGGACCTCGCCTGGAGCAGCAACCGGAATGGCCAGCCTTGTAAAAACTGACTCTTTGGAAGGAGGAGCCTTTCCAATGATTTCTTCCGCTTGAACCGGGATGGCTATCCACTTTGGGATGGCAGCTTCGGGTATTGCGGGCTTGTAGACGTTCTGGCCCAATTTGTTGAAAACTGTGGTGTTGAAGTTGGGCGACCCGTTGAGAGGGGCCGCGACAATGGTAAGCCGATCAAAGACCGACTCCTTTGGGGCTTCTTGCAACGTCATTGTGGCATTGAAGCTCAACGGTGGGAGCATGGTCCCGAAGACTAGTCCAGTGGTAGCTTGAGTTACCTGCTCCACTTGGATCTTGAAAAGGGAGGCCGCTTGGGGCCCGTAAGTCACTCCTCCAGCAGGGACGGAGCAAGAGTTGCAGTTGCAGGTAGTGCAGTTTGAAGCCATTGATCTTCTGTTTTCTGCACGGAGCAAGACACCAAATCTTAGTATCTCAAATCCACAGACAACCACAGCAAACCGCGATTCGTTCGCGAACACGACACATGAAGTGTGGAGTGGAAAGAGGAAAAGGTCCCACCGGGCGTGCCAGAATCTGTTTCCCTCTGAAAGACGTGCAAGACAGACGTCTTGCCTGAAATTCGGGGCAGATGCTAATTGGTTTTATCCGTCCACCTCTCCGAAGATGCCAAGTTGATTTATGGCACCGTGTATTGGAGGTTTAGACGGATGCGGCCGATATAGCAGACTTCGTCAGATTCCCCCTCGCTTGAGGGTTTTTGATTGTGGGGACGCTCTTCCCTGCAGGCGCAAGCCCCTACAGTTAATTACGCTACCGCATCGCGGTAACAACTTTCTCCTTCTCCAGAATTTCACTTCGTGTCGTGTGTGTTTATTTTGTATTTAGTTGCCCGTGGATTGTATATGGAGACTGAGTTATGTCGTCGCCCGTAGGGCGTGGACTAGTCCAAATCCGTATTTACTTAGATTTGGGTTTGGTGTTTTAGTTTAAGGATTCGTTAGCCGTATTGAGGCTAAGATCAACTTAAACGTACGTTAAGGATACGTTAGTCCTGTTTAAGACTAAGATCAACTTAACGTGGTGATCCATTTAATATATGGCTGTCGGGACCCGTCACCTCTCTGACGTCGTTGAAGGATTACAACGATAGGTGTCAGAGGAGTTCAGAGATGTACCCTTGAACCAAAGTCGATTTGAAGTTTTATAATCCATTTGAATGTTTAAGGATGCGTTAGCCGTGTTTGGGGCTAAGATCAACTTAAACGGGATCGTTTAGATCCGACAAAAGAGCAATTGGCTTTATTGTTCCAGTTTAGGGACATGGTGGTCCATCGCCAGTTTAGGGACATGGTGGTCCGTCACCAGTTTAGGGACATGGTGGTCCATTACCAGTTAGGAACATGGTGGTCCAATGCATGTATGGCCGTCGGGACCCGTCACCTCTCTGAAGACGTTGAAGGATTACAACAACAAATATCAGAGGAGCTCAGAGATGTACCCTTGAACCAATGAATTGGTTGAAAGAGCAGATGTGCTCAGTTCAAGATGATTTGAGGGCTTATGGCCAATTTGGACTAAGTCCAATTGTGTTTGAAATATTGGCCCTCTGTTGGTCCATTGAAGGAGAGGCTTTGCCTCTAGAAACTTAGCCAAATGGGCTAAAACTAGTGTTAAACACTAAAGGTCAACAGTGTTGAACACTGCGAATAAGATTAACAAGTTAGTGTTAAACACTAAAAGATAATCAGTGTTAAACACTAGCAACAGGGCTTTCAAATTAGTGTTAAACACTAAAGCAAATCAGTGTTAAACACTGGTAATCAGAGATTTCAAATTAGTGTTAAACACTAAAGCAAATCAGTGTTAAACACTGGGAACAAAGTCTTCAGATTAGCGTTAAACACTAAGGAGAGAGGGGTCACGTGTGGACACGTGAGAGCGCCCTGATTTCCCTTATTTTATTCTGTAGATTAGTGTTTAACTCTTTTAATTCTGACGGCCATCATGTGTGAGCATGTGATGGAGGCCCCCGCTCTGGTCTGTTAGAATGCTCATTAGGGGTCACGTGGTGACACGTGAGGGCGCCCTAAATGTGGAGCCAGATCTCCTTTGTTTTATCCTCAAATCTGCGAATAAGTGTTAAACACTTTTCATCTTTATTTTAGAGCATCACGTGTTGGCACGTGATGGGGATTTATGCATCGATAATTACAGCACTTGCTGAGGGGTCACGTGGGGACACGTGAGAGTGCCCAAAGCTTCTTTTCTTTTGTTTTTTCTTTCTGCATTTTGGGAGTCACGTGGGAGCACGTGAGGCATTGCCTCAAAACTTCTTTTCTTCAGGGATCTTTTCAAGGGTCAAGTAGGGGCACGTGACCCTAGTTCTTTTCACGAACAGAGATCTTTTAAGAATTGAATTCTTTGTAGGGTTAAACCCTAATTATGATTTTGGAGGAATTAAATTCCCATTGTGAAAGAATTAAATTCTTATTTAGGATAAAACCCTGATTTCTTTTTAAAGGAATTAAGTTCCCAGATATGTAAAAGGATTAGGGTTAAACCCTAGTTTTGTTTTAGGAGAATTAAATTCTCAAAGCTCGATTCCCCCTCTAAGTTTAGGATCTGCATGGCAGGATCTCGACCCGATGAGAATTAAATTCTCAACTTATGGGGAGATGTGCACTTTGCAGATCCTCTACCAGAAGAAGAACTAAGTTCTTTTTGTATAAGAGTTAAACTCTTAGATTTTGAGAATTAAATTCTCTGTTTGAAGTTTTGATTCTCTTTCTTTTCTCACCCAAGGTTTTCTTTTTTGAGAATTAAATTCTCCTCTCTCTGTTTTTCTCTCCCAAAAAAAGTCGATCCCTCTTCTCTTCTCTTGGCTCCTATTTATAGGAGGAGGAAGAGAATCAATTTGTTTTGTGAATCTTTCATTGAAAGATTTTAATTGATTTCATGATTAATATGATCCTTTAGATCATTCAGTGAATTTTATTCACCGTTGAATTTTAAATCCAAAAATATTATGTTTGTTATTTCGGTGAGATTTAGTGGAAATCTTTCCTTGTCTAAGATTTTTTCCATAAATTGGTAATTTTTAATCACTCTTGGATATTTAAACCAACGGTCCCCATAATCTTTTTCCATTTGGAAATATTTAGAAGCTTTTAGAATTTTAATTCTATTTCGAAAGATTTTAAAGAAATTTAGAATTTTAATTCTATTAAACTGTAAGGCTTTCAAAGCCTGTCACGTGCTGGCACGTGACCCCCAAATTGGTTCTTTTAACAGCCGTTTGTTTATGTTGTTGTTTTAACCATCACGTGTCAACACGTGACCATTTGTCACGTGTGACCACGTGATACCTCATTGAGATAACTTCTGATTTTTAATCAGGGAACAGATTTTAGAATTTAATTCTATTCATTATTTTAGAGACCTTAAGAGCCCATCACGTGTCTGCACGTGACCCATGGTCACGTGTGAGCACGTGATGCCCCATTGGGGTCTTTTTTGAGTTTTTATTATATTTTTTAACTCCTCGAGCGGGTTCTTAAAAGTCCATCACGTGTGAACACATAATGCCTCATAACTTTTGATTCCGGATGAATTATGAAGCCCATAATATATCAAATCGAAGGGTTTTTCGAGACGCTTTTGATACAATTAGAATTTATTTGTTTCTCATTCGGGAGTTTGTCAAAAAACAGCCCGAAAGATACTGGTTCTTATTTCCTTAAACGTATCGCTGCCATTTGATACCTTGGACTTTTTTGCGCAGAAATTTTTGGCGGGAACAGTCATGTAAATGGAATACTGGGAATCATGTAAAAGAAATATATATCCATAGTTCGGTTCAGGTAAGTTGTATAAATTGATAATTATATTCATGATTCATATGTTCATATTGAATTGGAATCTTGTAGATTATAGATTGACTTGAATCATATTCAACTCAGATTAATCAGACTCAAAGCCGAGCCAGACAATCAGAAATGTGAATCGAAGTCTTATAATTGTCAGGGTCCTTAGAGTAATTTATAAATTGAGGGGGTTTTATCTAAAAATACTTTTATATACTTTTCAAAATACACCTCAAGTATTTATTGTTCGTCTCTAGAGTTGTAATGAGGGTGGATTTTATATTGTGACATTTCTGGTGAAAATATCCTAGTTTTATAAATAAGGGTATTTATCTATAATATTGATTATTTGAAGTTCATGGTATTTTAGTGTAAAATTTATTCTTGTGATTTTTAGGAAAAGGTGGAAAATTTATATTATAATAAAATAGATATTTAAATGATAAATATACATATGTTTATACAAAAAATAATTTTAATAAATATTTTATATTCCAAAAATATCATTTTCTTAAGATGTCGTATTTTAAACCTTTCGAGACCGAATGCTCCTTACGGAGGTCTAAATCTCGCACTACTAGCCCAAGGGTGCGCGATAAACCGCACAATCCCGAACGAGTTCCCCAAAAATGGGTTATAGCGGCGCTTTACAAAAATTGTAAAATACTAATCGTTTAGAAAACGGTTTTTATAAAGTAAAAGGTATTTATTTGTAAAAGTGTAAATTTCCGTATTTTAGATTCTAGAGTTTCCTAAGCCAACTAGCCTATTTCTAAATGGTCTAAATGACAAGTCGTTAGAAACCTCAAATCGTCTCTTCACCGGGAATTGTGGCCAGGTAAGTACAAATGAGGAAGGAGGGATCCGCTCACGAATCGTGAGATGGGCCTTTTAAAATTACCTTTGCTCACTTGCCTAACCTAGACACCACAAAGTCAGGTTTAGATAAACGATCGATGTCCAGAACTTATCGTGTTTTCCTAATAAGAAATATTTATTTAAAAGTGTATCAAAACTAAACTTTTAGAATTGATTTTATTAAGAATATGGTATTTAAATAAAAGTATTATTTTATCGTATTCTAAGTTTTTGATGATGTCGTTTAGGATTGTATTTGCGTGTGAGTGGAGGTAGGTCATTATCTCGTGCTCTACTTTAAATGTATAACAAAGTTTAAGGGGTTAAATATGAAATTGAAACATTATGGTATTAAGGTGAAAAATACGATAAATTGAAAAGGCTATCATTTCATGTGAGAAAACTTGTTCAAATTATTTGTTAAGTGTTTAATAGTCAACAATAAGATATTTAAGTATGATTGAATTGGTGAGAAGTGAAATTTTATAGAAAACCGAATCGAAAATCGGTTTTGTTCCAATTCCGTCGGATTTTGTAGTTTCGTATTTTAGAGAAATAGAAAGAGTGATAGAATGGGACTTTCGGGTTTCGATTAGGCAAAGGAGTGAAGGGGGACTAGAGAGGTTGCCGAGGCGTTGCTTCGTCGCCGGTTGTTCCTAAAAACGTCGTCGGAATTTCCGCCGGAATTTCGTCGGAGTTTTGTCGCGCACTTGTTTTCAAATCACACAAATCTTGGAAAATTTTGAGAGAGTGTGAGCTTAGGGTTTTGGGATGAGAGGGTAGAGGGTGGGGGGTGTATTTATAGGGTAGGCTAGGGTAGGGTTGATGAAAGGTTTTTAATTAAAAAAATTGTAAAAAATGCGGGAAAAACATTAAAAATCATAGTAATTAAGGTATATTGAATCCTCGGGAACCGATCCAATTAAATGGTGTATGCAAGGGAGTAGGGTAGGTGAAAAGACGCCTAGTCCGAGTCGGCCGGCATCGGCCCGAGTCCAGCCGGTTTTGCGCCCATCCAAATGGGCCCAGCCATGAATGCATATGGGCTTTTTAATATAGTGAAACTCAAGACTTATAGAGGGTTTTATCTCATCGACTCAAGTCCCTTGTGCAAACATGGTGTTAAACTCGGTTCCCAACGGACCCAACCATGAATGCACATGGGGTTTTTAATATAGTGGGACTCCATCCAAAAAACTCAAGGCTTATTGAGCTTTATCCCATCTTATATCTTATACTCATATGCATCTCATAATTTTTTCCAATGTGGGACTATGTTAACCACATTCTCAACAAGTAGTAAGTTCATTACTCGCTTAGAGGGTTTGTTAATGGGTAAATGGGATTATCAATGGGTTAATAGTGAAATTGACTTCATTAGTTATTAAAAATGTCAAATAGTTTAATAGTTATCTTTAAGATATAATTACAAAATCACTCTAGCCATCATTAATTAATAATTACTAAAAACCATGGTGTACTGTTTAAACTTAAGTTTTAATATTTATTTAAAAACAATTCATGCTTTCAAAGAAAATTGTTTAGTCAAACAACAAAACCCGATTTCCCGATCCAAGATGGTCGATAAATCCGAAATGGACAATTCCGATCCTAAAATGGACCGTAAGATGCCGATACCAAGATTTTAAACCTTGCATAGGACACATGTCAGTCTGATACAAGTGCAACTTCACGGCATAAGTGTCCATGCTAAATACATAGAGAGCAACTCCTATATTAAATTTCTGCAAGTAAAGGATAAATTTAAGGCTAATGGGAAATTGATGCACATATTCATGGATCTAACTCTAGTGAAAAAAGAAGATACAATGGGATTGCAAATGAGTGAGAGAGAGAGAGAGAGAGAGAGATGAGAAAGGGGGGAGAGAGATCGATGAGATCGAGGATTTGTCGACGTTGGCAGCTCCGCTGCGAGAATGAGTTGCTTCTTGCTTGGGCTTTTCTGCTAGGGAAACTTTTGTTAAGCCCCCTCTTTTCTTACGAATTGCAAGAAAAAGGGAAAAAAATATTTACATTATCTGCTGGAGAATAGAAAAATGCAATAATTTTTTTTTTCCAGATACGTGTTATTTGGTTTCTTACTCCTTGTTTATATATCTACTAGTGCATCAATTACGAACTTTGTGATGCTGGTTGAGTCTAGATTTGGATATCAAACGCTTAATTAAGATTTGAAAGTTTTTTTTGGGGTTTTTTTTAAGCTCGAACTTCGCGTAGGTCTCGAATCAGACCTAGATATTTTATTGATTTTTTTTTGAAAAGCGAACATAAGTTGGCAAATCTTACCACTCATATAATTGAAAATCCTCTCGCTCCCAATCATTTCACACAGTATTCCCTATCCTTTATTTCAATTGTTTTTGTTTTTTTTTCCTCCCTCCCTTGGAATCCCCATCCTCTTAACTTAAATAAAAAAGCCATTGATTCCCCACCCACCCAGCAAGGCCACAACAGCCATAATTTGATTTCTCAAATACAAATCAATTCAAGGGAAGCCACAAAATTTATTTTTTTAACCTAAGCCTAAAAATTATGATATTTTTTTTATTTGTTCTGGGCCCGGGTCCGGGCTCAAGACCGGGTCTGGCCAACAGCCAGACCATGGGCCGTCCGGCCCACTCACGACCTTGGGGCTACATTGAAGATAAAACATTATAACCCATGCCTTTCCTTCAAAGTCCATGCCAAAAGCTTAGCCTAAATCTCAATTTCAAGAAATCTATTTTACTTTTTCCTTGACAGTAAAAGCTATCATCGCATTTAAAACTATACTCTCTTTTACTAACTGCAGTGTCCAGATTGTAGATCCTACGGGATCCAAAGGTTTTTTTACACACAGCCCTCTGGGCCTCAGGGCCTGCAGTGTCCCTGCAGGGAAAAAGCTTCTCTACAAACCCCTTACAAGCCCTTGGACGAGCTTTGAGGTTCGTTCAAGAAAAGAAAGAGAGTGTGCAAAAAAGATTGTCAACTTTGTAAATTTTAAATTAAACCACATACAAGCATATACATAATAATAAGCATCCGGCCCTAACGGAAGCTAATTTCCACGTCCAAACGGCAGAGTAACCACACAGTTAATATACAACGTGCAAGACGGAAAAAATCAAACGAAACATAAACAAATACAATATAAAACCGACTCCAAACGAGTACGATGCCTAAAAACACACACATCTAAGTCTCATTTCTAAGTCCAGAATATACAGGTTTTGGTCGATAGAGTTTTTAATTAGATCGCAAAAGAATATACATATACTAGCGGTGGTTACGATGCAAATATGTAACCCGCATACCAGAAGCAATCACCGTGGATAGAAGTGTGCCGACAAGCCGCTACTACTGATCTGAACGGCCGGTCCTGTAAGAAACTGGGACACAACGGGATTGAGTTGCCAAATTGTTTGCTTTTAGTTGAGAGTTTGAGGTCTGATTGAGTTTCATTAGAAAGAATATTTCATAGTTAATGTTGGTTTTGAAAAACTAGCTAAATCCAAACGTTCCTTGTACAAAATTTTGCCCTTGTCTTTTTCTTCATCCTTTTTTCCATTCCTTTTTTCATTCAATCTGATAAAAGACTAAAACGAAAATGTTTTTTCTTACTTCATTTTTTGGGAATAAAAATTTAAAATGACATGAAATTCACAGATACACTATTCTATTTGTTGCAAAATTTAAAGATTTTTCCTTACAATTTAGCCAAGACAAAAAACCTGTTCACATCATTACTTACATATAAACTCAAGGGAAAAACCATAAGGAAAACGGGTTTAGCTCCCAAGGACAAAAATCAACATTTTTAAATTCTTGGCCTGAAAATCTTGTGAATCTCATTTTGTTTTTACTATCTTTACATTATCGTTGTAGCTCTATGGCAAATAACTATTATACTTACTAGAAAATTATTACATTCCATGGACAACCACACGTTTACATGTAACTTTTATCTTTACAAGTTAACCGATAATTACAGTTGTAATTTGATAAATGTAGTAGTTGACCGATCAATAAGTTATTAGATAAATGTAGTAACCATGTGATAGATGTAATATTTATCAGCGAAAAGGTACTGAGTAGTATAATAATATTGAAAAATAAACAGTGCTTGGTTTATTACAAAAGACCTAAACATGTATATTAATTTATTTATTTTTGACTAAAATGGTGGGAAAGCCCAGTGTTCTATTAAATAGGAAGTTTAAGGAAAAGAAGCGCCAAAAAGAAAAGCATAAAAATGGAAACAGAAAGAGAAAAAAGGAAAAGAAAGAAATTATTCCTTATGCTAATCGTATGCACTCGGGCAAGAGAGATAGAAGTGCGGGTCCTACACGTTTTCCAAGACTGTCCAAAGTTCTCCCCATCTGTATTACATCCGGTATAGAGAATAATTTATCTTCTACATGAAGCCATACAAAGATATCTCTGCTGTTATAGAGCAAAAGAAAAGGATCTTTAATTTCGAAATCAAATTGGATGATGTGTTTTTCACCCCAAAAAATACATATTCTTTTCTTGGTGTATTTTTCTTTAATTTTGATGATCCATATTGAAATCAATTTTAAAATGTATTTTTCATCCCAAAAAATAAGGGGAAAAAAAAGAAGAAGAGGAATTTTATCATATTCTTTTCTTGGTGTTTTGAACATTTCTAATTGCAAATTTGCCACAAATCATGGGATAATTATCGGACATTGGACATGTCTGGGTTTCTATTGTGCATTACATCTTTATTAGATATGAGCATTTGGTGAAATAAGTGAACTGTTTACTTGTGATTTCATTATGTAACTATTGAGTTTGCCACTCTGAGCAATAAGAGATTTAGCTACGTGAATATCACAAGAGAAGTAGTTTCTCTTGGTGTATATTATGTACTTTTTCCCTAAACACACCTTGGTTCTATATGCCTAACCTTGAGATTTCATTGACTTAATGTTTTTTTTTTTGTTGCTAAATGGCAGGAATACTCTTCACCATTACTCCAATAGCAGGAAATACCTTAACTTTCTAAAACCAGCAGTTTGCCCTCTCAATTTTAATTGATTCTCAAAATACTCTTTATAAATGTTTAATTAAAAATATTTGTTTTTCTCTCTTTCTTATATACCTCCCATTATTTTAGGATATTAATCGCATCCGCAAAATTCTTAATTTTTTCCTATTACCCACAAACTAATTAGAGGAATTAAAGTTTATTTTTTCAATTTAATTTATTTATTAAATACCAAAATTACTTTTCCATCATCATCTTCTTCTTCATCGTCATCAGTATCATAACCCAACAAAACTTCATCTTTATCATCTTTCTTCTCATATTTTCGTGTCATTCATTTTAATTCGTTTATTTTCCTTTTTGTTCTTATAAACTCCTTATTTCTTATCATCTCCTCTTCTTTTTTATTTACTTCTAAATCCAGAAAGCCTAATATAAAATAACTCAAGTTTTAGTAAATTCTAACCTAAAAATATCCAAATCAATTGAATCTTAAACATAGACAACATAAATCAATCGAATTTTATAAGAAACCCAACTCGATCGAGCAATCTTTTTTTTATATACGATTTTGAGAGCATGTGAAGAAAAAGATAAAATCGGAAGGATATTTACGTTTTTAAACAATTTCCATCAAAGTTAACTAACATTTAAGATATTAAAAAAATTAAATAATTTTATAGCGTTTAGATACTATGGAAGAACAATGGGTACATGCATCAAATTATCATAAAATCTTAAGGGTATATAAAAAAGACATTTCATATAAATATTTTAATTAAATATTTAAATAAAGGGCATTTTAATAATCAATTGAAGTTGAGGGGGGCAAAATACTGGCTCCAAAGAGTAAAGGGTATTTCCTATTATTGGAATAATTATAAAAGGTATTTCCTGCCATTTAGCCATTATTTTTTTGCAATTCAATGAAAGTAGTAATATGCTATTTGGTGTCTTTAGGAGCTAATGCCTTGGGAGCTAATGTCTCTAGGATAATCATCAGATCTGTCTGGGTTATTATGTATTATTATATTTTGGCTAAATTGCATCTAAATACTTCAGATTCACTATTTTGACAGATAAATACCTAAGTACGTTTACGTGAGTAGCAAATAACAACCCAACCTTTTACTCTGTTTACACTTAACTACCTATGTGTAGTATAAAAATATGGTATAACGATTATTTTGCCATTGCCGTTACTTTTGGTGTTTTTTTTTTAGTAAAATGCTTGAATCGGCTTGGTTGGCTCAATGCCTGTTTGGCTTAAGGCATGAGTTTCCCATCCTTTTTCTCTAAATTTTATTGATTTGTTGGTGATTGCTTGGAGATGAGAATGTGTATATATATAGTATGTGTTGTTGTATTGAATATGGCATTATATAGAGAGAGTTTTTTTAAAGGATTTTAGATGTGATATTTTAATGAAATTGATGTGACAGAGACCAGAAAAGGTCATGAGGACCGTGTCCTGCAGACGGGACCACCTCAGTTGTGGAAGCGGCTCTGTAATGCCTACAGTTTTGATGAGGGGCTACTATTGGTGTCAGCCTGTTGAAGACCGACGTCTGTTGAGAGGGAACGTCCAATCTTTCGAAGGCTAATTTTCTGGTAGGGGAAGAACCTTTGTCGACTTCACCCGCATCAGGAGTTGGCAGGACTATCCGTTTTGGGATAACCACTTCGGGTACCACGAGCCTCTTTGCGGGCCCACTTGAGCTTCGACTCAGCTTGTTGAAGACTGAGGTGGCAGACTTGGATGACTCGTTGAAAGGGGCTGTGGTGGTTGCAAGTCGGTCGAAGGCCGACTTCTTTGGAGCTTCCTGTGGTGGAACTGGGGCCCTGAAGTTTGTTGGCGGGAGCATATTCCCGAAGAAAAATCCAATGGTGGCTTATGTCACCTGCCCCACCGGCATTGAAAAGATAGAGGCCTCATTGGGCCCGTATGTCACTCCTCCAGTCGGGGCGGAGCGGGAGTTGCTGTTGCAGTTTGTGCAGCTAAAAACCATTGACCTTTTTCCTGCACAGGAGCAAGACACCAAATCTTAGTATTTCGAATCCAAGGTCAACCATAGCGAACCGCGATTTTGTTCGCGAAATACGACAGAAAAACTGTGGAGTGGAAAGAGGAAAAGGTCCCACCGGGCGTGTCAGAATCTGTTCACCGCCGAAAGACGCGACCGGGACGTTAGAACGTCTGTCCTGAATTTTGGGGCATATGCTATTTGGATTTATCCGTTCACTTCTCCGAAGATGCCAAGTTTATTTATGGCACCGTAAATCGAAGGTTTGGACGGATGCAGCCGTTGTAGCAGACTTCGTCAGATTCCCTCTCGTTTGTGAGGGTTTTTTTTTTATTGTGGGGACGCTCTACCCTACAGGCGCAAGCCCCTGCAGTTAATTACGTTACCGCATCGCGATAAACACTTTCTCCTGCTCCGAAAGTTCACTTCGTGTTGTGTGTGTTTGTTTTATTTTTGGTTGCCCGTGAATTGTATACGGAGACTAATTTATGTCGTCTCCTGTAGGGCGTGGATTAGTCCAAATCTGTATATCTTAGATTTGGGTTTTTTTTTTATTTAAGGATCGTTAATCTGGTTTGAGATTAAGATCGACTTAAATGTATGTGAGCAGCTGAGACTCGGTTGGTTTTTTTGTTAAGGATACGTTAGTCCAATTTGAGACTAAGATCTACTTAACATGGTGTTATGATCATTTTTTGTTTCAGATCCAACAAGAGAGCATTTGAGCTATGTTGTTTTAGTTTAGGGACATTTCGGTCTATTGTCGCCATTTTTTAGGAGAAATTCTAGTTTGAGAACATCTCAGTCCGTTGATCACCATTTTGGAAGTGAGATTTTAGTTTAAGGACGTTACGATTCGTTGATCACCATTTCGGATATGAGATTTTAGCTTAAGAACGTCACGGTCTGTTGATCACCATTTTGGAGGTGAGAATTTAGTTTAAGGACATTACGGTCCGTTGATCAACATTTTGGAGGTGAGATTTTAGGTTAAGGATGTCATGGTCCGTTGATCACCATTTTGGAGGTGAGATTTTAGTTTAAGGACGTTACGGTCCGTTGTTGCCATTTGGGAGGTGAGATTTTAGTTTAAGAACGTTACAGTCTGTTGTTTCCATAGGCAACAGTTAATTTGAGGACGTTTCGGTCCGTTGTTAGTTTAGGGACGTCAAAGTCCATTATCCATCTTGCATGCACGTGTATTTGTTACGTGGCGGGATGAGCAACGATGATATGGGATGCATCCAGTCTGGGATGTGGTTTGAATTGGGATGTGCACCTCAATTTTGGAAGTGCACCAAGAAGCATTTGGTTGTCGGGACCCGCCACCTCTCTGAAGACATTGAAGAATTACAACGACATGTATCAAAGATGTAGAGAGATGTACCCTTGAACCAATTCCCGTGTTTGAAAGAAAATGGATTAATGGTAAACCCATGAATCATTAGTTGTATTTTGAGACTAAGATTTCCTCAGGGGAATGTGAGACGAATACCATTTTGGGATATCATCAGTTGGAAGATCGATAGTCAATTTGGGACTAAGATCAGTTTGAGCACATGTGCTCGGTTGATCTGAATTAGGGAGTTTCTACTCTCAAGGGACCTAACCAACTTGGGCTTGGTCGACTCAGTTTTCTTTTTATTTGAAAAAGAGTGATAAGCATTTGTTTGGGCTCAGTTCCCTTTTTTTGTGCAAAAAGTGCTGAGCACTTATGTAAGTTCTGACGCTCACATACAATCATGTGGGCTTTTGGTTATGGTGATTGCCCAATAAGTGTTAAACACTTTACTTCTTTTTGTCTCTACATAGAATGTTAAGCACTCTTTATGGCACCCATGTGCGAAGCATGTGAGGAGCTAGGCGCTGCCTAGTGAGTGCCAAGCACTTTTATTCTGTGGCGCCAACGTGAGAGTCACGTAGAGCGCTGGGCGCTGAGGGCGCCGCCCACTGAGTGCTAAGAGCTCCTGAGGTTTGAGGCGTCCACGTGAGGGGCATGTGAGACGCTGGGCACTGAGCACCGCTCACTGAGTACTATGCACTCCTTATTTTGTGGCGTCCACGTGGGAGTCACGTGGAGCGCTGGGCGCCGCCTACTGAGTGCTAGGCGCTCCTCATTTTTTGAGGTGTCCACATGAGGGGCACATGAAACGCTGGGCGCTGAGCGCCACTCACTGAGTGTTATGCGCTCCTTATTTTACTGAGGCGCCCACGTGAGGGGCACGTGATACGGTGGGCGCTGAGTTTGAAGAGCCTTTCACCCTTAGCTTCCTCCGGCAGCTCGGTCTAAAAGATGTTTAGAGGATTGTACTCCTGAAATCTCGGGGAGTAATGCTTCGGACAGTCGACTTTCTTTTTCTCCTCCATATCCCTTTTCTTTCTGTCCGCCTTATCGGCTCGGGGAGGTTTGAGTTCACCTCGGACTCGAGTTGGATTTCTCGCTCGGTCCAAGCTTTCACTTTGGCCATGGTCTTAGGTTGCGCTAATGCAAAAGAGCGGAGCCACTCTTTATGCCTAAGAGCCGACCTCAGCGTAGTGATAACTGTTTCATCGCAGTGCTTGGAGACTTCCAGAAGGGTATTGTAGAAGCGGGTGACATATCCTTTTAAGGATCACTTGTCTCCGCTCTTGACAGTAAACAGGTAGTCGACCATCCTTTTCTGTCGTCGGTTTCCAACAAAGTGACCGAGGAATTGGGTAGCCAGCTCATCGAAGGTCGAGATGGAGCGTGGCATAAGTCCTCGGAACCAGTCCCGGCCAGCCTGGATGAGGGTGGTGGGGAAAGCTCGGTATTGAGCCGCGTCTGAGTTTTCTTGGAAGCTCATGCCCGCCGTAAATGCGTCTGGGTGGTCCTGCGGGTTGGATTTCCCGTCGAAAATAGCCACTTTTGGAAGCTTGTTCCTGGACGAGACGTGCTCGTCCAGCAGCTTTTCTGTAAATGGCTTTGTTAGTGAGTCGGCGGAGTACCTGGCCTCTTCGCCGGACGCATGGCCATCCCGTCGTATGCCTTCGATTTCCTTTTTGGGGGATTCAAGTCGGTGGTGGTACCCCGAGGATTCTGCACAGTCGGAGTGGTGGCTACCCCCGCTCTGGGACTGTGCGATGATGCGGCTCCGATTCCGTTCTATCAAATTTCTCAAATCCTCAGGTGATGCCCTCATCGAGTAGTCCCGGCGTTCTCCATTCGCATGGCCCCGGCGAACGTAGGGACGTCGTTCATGCCTGGAATCAGGAGAGCTGACCGACACCTCCTCAGGAAGAGAGAACGCGCGGCGGGCATCGAAGCGACAGCCCAGTCTACCCTGAGATCGGGGCGTGGAGCTGTCTGGTGCCCAGCGGGTCATGTAATCAATCGCCGCATGCGGGTCACGGTGGCCGGAGTCGACACGCCGGCACTCAGTGATGCTGGGATGAGCACGAGTGATATCGAGGGCTTGAGCATGCCCATTCGTCGTTCTGGGGACGTCGTTATCCCGGGGAGGGGAACTGCGGTCTGGTGGGTAGAGCCTGCTGCTTGAACGCGGACGAGGGCATCCACCAGCGATGTGAGCATTTCTATCCAAACAGATAAGGTGTTGATCATGATAGGAGGGGGAGACGAGCCGCTCCCACTTCCGTTGTGGTGGCTCGTATTCGGATCGTCGCGGTTGTCGCTCGCCATCGGGTCGAGAGCGGAAGATCAATTTTAGGGGTGGAGAAGCTTCTGAAACGTTCCCACATACGGCGCCAACTGATGGAGGCCGTGATCTCCTTCATATGTTGTCCTCCGCCGATCCTGTGATGGTGGTCTTTAACGATTGAGATTTGGTTTGGAAGTTGTTGAGCGTGTAGATCTCAATGGGTTGGTGTTGACGCTGAGCTATCTGCAAATAAAGTCCCGAAGTGGGTGACCACCGTAGGACCCTCCGACGATCAAATTAGTGCCGAGGAATAGGTGCAGAGTAACGGCGTATTGGAATGAGTTTGAGTTATCTCAGTCATCTGAGAGAGGGGTTTATATAGTGGTCGTGGGAGCGAGGAGGCGTGAGATCATCGCCGTCAGTTACGCCCCTGCGTTATTCTCACATTAATGGTGGGATACGCCCATTAATGGGGGACGCACTAGCGTGGGATGTAGAACTTGGGGAGGTAGATATCTCGCCCTGACGGGATACGCGGAACCGTTGCGGGGGCGCTTGGGTTCCGCACTCTCAATTGATCGGGGAAGCCGAGAAAGATCGGCATGTCAGATGGCTTGGAGACGAGCAGGGAGACCGAGGAAGCTCGGCCTGTCAAATGGCTCGGAGACGAGCAGGGAGACCGAGGAAGATCGGCCTGTCAGATGGCTCGGAGATGAGCTGTTGGCTATTTGCTAGGTGAAAATGGAAAGTACTTACGGAGGTTTATGAAAGGTCGGACGCGTCCTCGGTGACGAGGTCCCGAGGAATGCTCCTAATGCATCTTATTTATTCCACCTCCGTAGCATTCGGGACACGTCATCCGCCACGTGTCGTAATCTGAGAAAATACCACTTGTGAGTATCATCAAAAATACAAACTTTATTCTTTTCCAAGCCATACACATTCTGATTTATCAAACCATAACATTGTTTATCAAATCATAGCACTATTTATCATAATATGGTATTATTTATTAAATCATGACCCATATTGTATGATATTTTAAAAGAGTATTATTGGCAATACCTACACACATAATCAAGCATATAAATGAATGTTTGTTTACAATTAAAATTCAATAAAATACTTTAGGAATATTAATTATTAAATTACAAAACTAATTATCAAACCATAACATTGTTTATCAAATCATAGCACAATTTATGATAATATAGCATTATTTATTAAATCATAGCACGCATTTTATGATATTTTAAAAGGGTATTTTTTGCGACACAAGCGTATATATAAATGAATGTTTGTTTACAATATATTAAAATTCAATAAAATATATACTTTAGGTTTTACCATAATTTCGAACATTTGGGGTTTAAAAATAAATCAAGTTAAGAAACTGGGTATGGAAATAATTTCCCCTTAGACCATTGCATGCCACTTGCTACTTAATTATAGTTTTATTACTGTGATAGTCACAAATGAAATGTGAAGTTTGTTCACACTAAGTATTAATTAATTAAGTAGCAAAATCAAAAGATGTTTGGTGATCAGTGGCTGCGCTCAAATTCACGAGATGGCCACACAACACACACACACACATAATAAAAAAACACAGTAGAATTCTACTGACTTATTATGATCAGCTCTAAATTAAAAGGGTTGTGGTCAAAATTGTTGAACAAACTTTCAGATTTAATGATAAGTACAAATTAACATGTAGGTGATCCCATAATTTAAAACCCCACGTGGGTAAAAAAAAAACATACTTGACATAGACTCATGCATGATCGATTGAATTAATTCTGCCACTACTACAAATAAGGGTTGTCCCTACGGATTTATCGGTAGGGGCAACCCACTGCCCCTACGGATATATACGTAGGGGCGAAAAAATACCCCGTAGGTGCAAAGGCCGCAGGTGCAAGTTGAGTCCCTGAACTTGCCCCTACGGACAAATTTAAGCCCCTACGGATATAACAGTAGGTGTTATAGCCCCTATAGAGTACCCCGTAGGGGTAATAAAATCATATATGTAAATTTTTTTTTTTGAATATATTGTATATACCTACGGATATACCCGTAGGTCCTGTTTAGACCCCTACGGATATATCCGTAGGGGATATAATGTAGCCCCTACGGATGTCTCCGTAGGGGATACTCCCAACACCCTGCACTGAGATCGGGGGGAAAATATCAGGAAACCTGATAATTTGCTCCTACGGATAAATTCGTAGGGGATGAACAGTTGCCCCTACGGATATATCCGTAGGGGCACTCCCAACACCCTGCACTGATATCAGGTGGGAAAATATCAGGTTTCCTGATAGTTTGCCCCTACGGATATGTCCGTAGGGGCAACATATATACCTACGGCTTAATCCGTAGGTACATAATGTCTGTATTTTTTTTTAAAAAATGGGCTGCTAGATTTTTTCCCGCCCTGTGCACAATACTATATACATCAATCAAATCATATATTGCAGTATTCATAATCACATCTCACGCATATATATAATATACAAAAGAAACCCAAAAACTGAATATGATATAAATACAAACCAATATCAATATCGTTTCAAAATGTAGTACAATGTGATATAAATACATGTTTCAAAAAATAAGAACCAAAAAGCTACCCTAGTTCGGTCCAGCTCCACCTCCGAATAACGTTAGAATAACGCGCGCCTGCTCATTGGTCAATACACTCTGCAATGCTGCATATAAGGGAGTCTGAGCGGCATGTGGAGCTGGCGATGTGGTCTGCGCAGCCGCCGTCGAGGTAGTCGCTTGCGGAGCCGCGGCTGCGGGAGTCTGAGTGGGCGGTGGAGCTACAGGAGCTGTCTGCGGAACCGCAGCCGATGTAGTGGCTTGCGGAGCCGCAGCCGAAGGAGATGCATGTGGAGGCTCGGCCGATCTACCCTGTCGCGTCTGGACATAACGTGTATAAGAAGCGTGTAAGAACTGTGTATTATTCGAATTCGTTTCATTATTAAGTTATTTCGAAACCCTGTTTGGATATCTAGTTTGGAAAAGCGTTGTTTATTTTAATTACATATGTATGTATGATTAATCAGACTTAAGTCTAAAACCAAATAAGCTCAAGCTACGTACTAATTATGGATATGTTGATATGTATATAATATGAAATGATATTTTACTATAAAGTAGTATACATACCAGCATCTCCTTCAACTCCTGAACGGTGGCCCTCAAGCTATCCAGTTCCTGATGGACATGCCGGCCACTGGAGACGGAGGAAGTAACCGCCGGGGTGGAGTCCAACCTCATATGGGCCCTGCTAGGGCCCAATCCCCGGCCTCTCTCCCAACCTCCGTGGTGCCCTCCGTGTGCGGCGTCCAGAACTGGGGTCAGCAGCCTCGGATCGTTCTGTCCGGTAAAATCGATCCCCGAGGCCTGGGCCTGCTCAACCACCCGCTCCTACACCCACATTAAGCAGTAAAGTATAAGTATAAAATTTAAACTTGAACCTTCCAAAACTAAAATTTCAAATTTGGGTAGAAAAAATATTAACACTTACGCAGTACTCCTGGGTAGCGACGTCGGGACATCGAAGCTCGCCCGTGGCGGGATCTGTCGAGGTGCCGTGGACGGCAAGATATGCGGACAGCACGCTCGGTGTACCACCTGACGCCACGGTCCGAGATGTCTGCAATATTAGAAAGCAACTCTTAATATTAGAAATATTAGAGAATAACTCTTAATATTGCAGAATATTAGAGAATAACTCTTAATTTACCGATAACTCCATGGCTCGAGTAATGTTCCTCGAGCCACCTGTGTAAGTGGGGCGACCCCTCTTCGCCGACTTCCTGTTCTCCGTATTCTGAGCGGCCTGTTTCTGCACAACGCATTAACATTTAGTTTTCTAATTAAGAAACACAAAGAAATAAATTATATCATAAATAATGAATTAAATTTAAAATACATACTTGTTTGCGTTCGGAGTCGAAATAAGCGCACAATAGAGGCCATGTCTCTACGTCGACTCTCGCAAACGCCGGAGTAGATAGGAGGGCCGCTCTCTCTGCCTCGGGGGTCGCTATCCACAGGGAGTAGCAGTCGGCCTTCAGCTCATTCCTGTTGTATCGGACCTTGGCCTGCATGTTCTTCATCAGGCCATTGTACAGAGCATGAAGGTCGAGCACCCTCCCCGAGTGATCAGGGTCGGCTACAGGCTGAAAATCGTAATCCAACTGAAAATACAAAAAAAAACATTGTTATTAGATTGCAAGTGTTAATAATAAATATATTGGATAGATCAAATGAAAATATATATTAATACATACCCGAGCCTGTTCAAAGAAGAGGGCGAATGAGCGCTGGTGCTGCTCGCCCCACTCAACGTGAAGTGGATAGTTCTTCACGATCCGGCTCTCGTCCCCCAAATACCGGCCGAACCTCTCGGCATGAGGACCGGTATAGCGATAGTCAAGGGTAAAAAATAGGGGGAATGCTGCCTCCCCCCTAGCTCTATTAGGCTTCAGCCTATGGGACTGATTCGGGCCTCGAGTCCCCCTCTGGGGATGGAGAGGCCCTGCGTCTGCACGAAATATCAAGACAATCAATAATAAGACAAAGTTGTATTAATAAATCAAGGTTAAACAAAAATTCAAGTGTGATATATACCTCCGGTGAATAACGCACGAGCCTGGGCCCGAGCAGCAGCACGAGCGGGACGATAGTTCCTCCGGTGAGGAACAACCGGGGTCCCGGACCCGGACGCATCCCCTCCAACTATAAAATAAACATCGACGCTAAATCTCCATGAAGTTCATATTTATTCTATAGAGCATATGTAAAATAAATAAATATTTTAAATTTATTCATACTAACCTGCAGACGATGCGGAGGGTACGGAAGCGGCAGGAGTGGCCCCTGTGGAAGGTGTGGACGCACCACCTATAATTAGACAATTAAAAATAGATTTTATAAGTAATTGCAAAAAGAATGTGTAGATCAATAATATAACGTTCTAAATCAATATGCATGAACTATAGGACATATAAACATACCCGCAGGTGCGGTGGTGTCACCACCTGCAGCTAGACAATAATAAAAATTGCTAAGTAAGAGCAAAAGGAATGTGTATATTTATGATATAGCATTCTAAATCAATATACATACACTATATGATATATAAACATACCTGGAGGAGCGGGGGTGGCCTCTGTCCCAGATGTGGACGCAGGACCAACAACTAGACAATTAAAAATAGATTTGATAAGTAATTGCAAAAAGAATGTGTAGATCAATAATATAACGTTCTAAATCAATATGCATGCACTATAGGACATATAAACATACCCGCAGGTGCGGTGGTGTCACCACCTACAGCTAGACAATAATAAAAATTGCTAAGTAAGAGCAAAAGGAATGTGTATATTTATGATATAGCATTCTAAATCAATATACATACACTATATGATATATAAACATACCTGGAGGAGCGGGGGTGGCCTCTGTCCCAGATGTGGACGCATCACCAACAACTAGACAATCAAACATTGACAATATAAGTAATTTTGACATAAACAGGCATGAATATCTGTAATATTAAATTGAAAATGGATATGCGTGCAGTATACCTGGATGTGTGGCAAAATCCACACGGAAGGAGGCATCCGAAGGGGTCTCCGATCTGGGTGCAAGACCGGCCCTCTGAAGCTCCCTACGGAGCTCTCCGGGCGGCAGAACCGCTCTGCCTCTGCCTCTGCCGCGGCTGGAGCTCCTGCCGCCCCTCGCTGCTCCCGACATCGTCATCAAATCTAGATAAACGGTTCGTGGACGCATTAGACAATCATTAAAAGTATTGACTATATATGATCTAGAGCGTAAAATGTGAAGTAATAATATAACATTACTGATAACCTTTTTCGTTTCGTGGGCGCATCATACATATCTACTTGGATTTCATCGTCGATGTCATTTCTAACCCACGTAACTTCATGATCGGTCGAAGACAACCCGTCCTTTGAAACAGACGGTCGGAGCACTTTAAGCCTTCTCTCTTCTTCGTCCTCATCGCTGTCCTCGTATTCTGGGACATCGTAGACATCTCTAGGTTTCCATCGGCATACAACACTCCACCCCGGATGCTTCAAACACTGTGAGTAGTATACTTGGAACGCTTGGTTCGGAAAGATAAACGGATCGTCTTGACCGTAAAATCGAAGTGTGTTCACACTGGTCAATCCATATTCATCTTTCCAAGTCCCAAGACTGCTTCTCCACCTGTTTGTATCGGTTCGCGGATCGTACCAAGTACAGTGGAATATATAAAAGGGTTCTGATCGTCCGGGATAGTGGATGCCGAGTATACAATTTAAGTACCCATAGTAAATCACACCGTCTGATCCTACCGTCGCAATACCACTATTCTGAGTGATTCTAGATATTTCTATGTCCTTAACTTCGAATTTGTATCCAAGGACACCAAATCCTTTGTAAAGTGCAACCTCCATACTAGGAAATTGAGCTAAACATCTTGAATCACTCTCAAATGATGCAGACAAGTTCGGATCGTGGATCTAACAAAACAAATTTTACGATAAATACATAACGATACAAGTTTAGATTAAAACTGATAGCAATAAAATGTAATTCGAATAACTTACATGCTCTGTGACCCAATCACAAAAATTATCCTGATGGTATTTTTCCAAACGCTCTTCGTTCCAATCAGGATGACCCTCACGTACCTCGTTAAAATGAGTTCTGTTTTTGACAAATAATTGTGACATTAATATTATGTCATTTCATACACACACAAACACAGATATAACAATTAATCCAAAAGAACTTACTCTCTAATTTGTTCAAGACATACGCAATTAAGCAAGATAAACCGGTATATCTTGTTGATAAACATAGTGTCTACCCTCTTATACTCGGCTTTACCATATGGCCCGTCTTGAATTCTTCGTGGTCGGTTAAGCCTTGTCTCAATGTTCTCGTCCAGATAGCGGGAACAAAATGTGGTTGCTTCATCAAGAAGATAACCTTGCATGATAGAACCCTCTGGTCGATTTTTATTGCGTATATACTTCTTAAGAGTGTAAAGGTACCTAATGAGAATATGTTGAATAAATAAACACGGGCATACATGACAAAAATAAATTTATAAATTGCGCGAAACGAAAAATTACACGTACCTCTCGACGGGATACATCCATCGATATTGTACCGGTCCGGCTAACTTCGCCTCAGTTGCAAGATGAACCGTCAAGTGTATTATGATATCGAAGAATGATGGTGGGAAAATACGCTTAAACTTGCAAAGTATCAACGCAATAGAATTTTCTAGTTTATCCAGCGTCGCAACCTCCAGCGTTTTAGCACACAACTCCCTGAAAAAACAACATAGGTCGTTGATTACTAGACCAACCGAGTCGGGGAGAGAAGTCCTGAGGGCTAATGGAAGAAGGTGCTCCACGATAACATGGTGGTCATGACTTTTCAGCCCATCGATCTTGCCCTTCACAATTTTTATTTTCTTGCTGAATGATCCTGAGAAACCTGTGGGGACTTTCAAATCATGCAACACCTGCAGGAATCTTTTCTTCTCCGGTTGTGACATATGATAAGCGGCATTGGGAAGTACAAACTTGCCCGGTTTACCCGCTACCGGTTTAGGGTGCAGTTCACTTCTTATTCCCCACTCTTGTAGATCCATCCGGGCATTCATGTTGTCTTTCGATTTCCCGTCTTTATACAGAAGCAAGTTAAGTATGTGCTCTGATACTCCCTTCTCTATATGCATGACGTCCAGACAAGACGCACTGAATTTGTAGAACAGTACGGAAGCTCGAAGAAAATGCTTAACTTGTTCCAATATTGTGGTTTGACCTGTCTCGTCGGATCCATCCCGAAGGTCACGTTATTGTAACCATCCCATTTAGCAGTCACGTCCTCTCCGGACAATGGGGATGGAGGCCCAAGAAGCTCCTGATGACCATCAAAGTGAACCGTGTCTAACCTGTAGGGGTGGTCTGGAGGCAGAAAACGTCGATGGCCGCAATAACAAACCTTCCTGCTAAAATTCAAAAATTTTGATGTTGTGTGTTCATGGCAATGAGGACATGCTTTGTGACCATGTACGGACCAACCTGAAAGCATTCCATATGCAGGAAAGTCATTAATTGTCCACATTAAAGCCGCACGCAGTATGAAGGTTGTATTTGTGTTTGAATCATATGTCTCTACACCATCAATAAACAAAGTTTTCAGCTCCTCAATCAGAGGTCGGAGATAGACGTCGATATTGTTCCCCGGTGAGTTCGGTCCGTCGATAAGAAGAGGCATCATAAAGTATGATTGGTCCATAGCCAACCAAGGCGACAGATTATAAATTATCATTACAACGGGCCATGTACTGTGACTTCCAGCCATATAGTTGAATGGGCAGAAGCCATCGGCAGCCAGTCCGAGCCGGACATTGCGGGGATCGCTACTGAATATTGCGTGCCTCCTATCGAAATCCTTCCATGCTGGTGAATCTCTTGGATGGCTCATTTTTCCATTTTCGCTTGGAGGAGCACGATGATGCCAAATCATTGCCTCGGCTGTTTTCTTGCACCTGAATAGCCTCTGTAGCCTCTGTGTTATGGGAAAATATCGTGCTATCTTCACAGGTATATCAGGCTTCTTATCAGAATCTTTCGGCTTATACCTGGCCTCTCCGCATGTTGGACACTCTTTCAAATCTGAATTCTCTTTCCGGTACAACACGCAATTTTTAGGACATGCTTGAATCTTCTCGCACTTTAGACCCAAATCAGACATCATTTTCTGGGCTTCGTACCAGCTTTCGGACACATTATTTCCCGGAGGCATAGAATCTTTCAAGAACGAAAGAAGCATTGTGAATGACTTGTTGCTCCATCCATTTAGACACTTAATTTGGAAAAGTTGGACGAACCATGAGAGGGTGGAATACTTCGCATTCTCATAAATTGGTTTCCTAGCATCATTCATGAAATTTTCATATTTATCCGCACGCGGTCCTTGACCGGAAGGAATGTCATCTTCGGTACGAATAGATTCACCTAGGGCAGCCTCTACCATATCCTCCATTTCTTCTGATGGAAATAAATTTCCGTATCCTGCCGTATTACCGAATTCTTCTTCTTCTCCTGCCGCATTATCGTGTTCTCCTTCTTCTACCGCAGTACTGCATTCTTCTCCTTCCCCGTGATATTTCCAAATTGAATAAAGTCTAGTAAACCCATGTTTTATAATATGAAGCTCTGCCAATTCTACCTTCTGCCAGTACTTATTGCCACATCTATCGCACGGACAGAGAATCTTCTCTATTATGATCTTATTATGTGCTCGTGCAAATTCAAGGAAAGCAGCAACCCCTGCGACAAACTTAGGTTGCATACGTTCTTTCCAATCCACATATATCCAGTCCTTAACTCTGACGTACTCATGGGCCATGTTAGACTGAATAACATATAAATTGTAGGTTATGCTGACTATATTGAGAAATATAAGAACGGGATAGTTACTGACAAAGGAGAAAATCCATGTATATGCTTTGTGTGTGCGTTTGTCGTTGAAAAGAATAAATTATCGCACGTTATGTTGACCGATAGACGGGGACTAAGTGGCGCTTTTAATTAGTTTCATATATGGGTATCGATGGGAATATGAAGGTTTCATATTATCATATATTGGTTTTAACCCGAACATCTCGAATCGCTCTCTGATTATACGTTTGTATGTATGTGTTCCGGCTGTCGGGGGTAGGCTTCTATCCCATTAAGAATGTATAGAGCGAACGCCCATCACTTGTGCTTTCAACCGTTTCGAGTAAATTTCGGCAGCACCTCCCCGCTGTTCTCCGAGTACACTGTAATAGAATAGATAATCATTTCAAAGCTGTGAAACAACGTTGAAATGAACATCTAATCTATCTTTGTACACGGAGAACCAGCGGAAAGGTACAGACGAAATATCTCGAAACGGATGAAAACACAAGTGAATGAAGGCGTTTGCTTTATACATTCTTAACTTGTCCACACGGGACAAATCTATGGGTTACCATACGATTGAATTTTCTCGTCGCGCAGACTATACGACGGTTGTTAGTATCGAGCTATACTGTCCGATATTTAACAACCTTCGTATAGTTCTAGGTCACGACGAGCATCGCACGTATGTTAACCGATAGACGGGGACTAAGTGGCGCTTTTAGTTTCATATACGGGTATCGATGGGAATATGAAGGTTTCATATCATCATCGAGTATCATATATTGGTTTTAACCCGAATATCTCGAGTCGCTCTCTGATTATGCGTTTGTATGTATGTGTTCCGGCTGTCGGGGGTAGGCTTCTATCCCATTAAGAATGTATAGAGCGAACGCCCATCACTTGTGCTTTCAACCGTTTCGAGTAAATTTCGGCAGCACCTCCCCGCTGTTCTCCGAGTACACTGTAATAGAATAGATAATCATTTCAAAGCTGTGAAACAACGTTGAAATGAACATCTAATCTATCTTTGTACACGGAGAACCAGCGGAAAGGTACCGACGAAATATCTCGAAACGGATGAAAACACAAGTGAATGAAGGCGTTTGCTTTATACATTCTTAACTTGTCCACACGGGACAAATCTATGGGTTACCATACGATTGAATTTTCTCGTCGCGCAGACTATACGACGGTTGTTAGTATCGAGCTATACTGTCCGATATTTAACAACCTTCGTATAGTTCTAGGTCACGACGAGCATCGCACGTATGTTAACCGATAGACGGGGACTAAGTGGCGCTTTTAGTTTCATATACGGGTATCGATGGGAATATGAAGGTTTCATATCATCATCGAGTATCATATATTGGTTTTAACCCGAACATCTCGAGTCGCTCTCTGATTATGCGTTTGTATGTATGTGTTCCGGCTGTCGGGGGTAGGCTTCTATCCCATTAAGAATGTATAGAGCGAACGCCCATCACTTGTGCTTTCAACCGTTTCGAGTAAATTTCGGCAGCACCTCCCCGCTGTTCTCCGAGTACACTGTAATAGAATAGATAATCATTTCAAAGCTGTGAAACAACGTTGAAATGAACATCTAATCTATCTTTGTACACGGAGAACCAGCGGAAAGGTACCGACGAAATATCTCGAAACGGATGAAAACACAAGTGAATGAAGGCGTTTGCTTTATACATTCTTAACTTGTCCACACGGGACAAATCTATGGGTTACCATACGATTGAATTTTCTCGTCGCGCAGACTATACGACGGTTGTTAGTATCGAGCTATACTGTCCGATATTTAACAACCTTCGTATAGTTCTAGGTCACGACGAGCATCGCACGTATGTTAACCGATAGACGGGGACTAAGTGGCGCTTTAGTTTCATATACGGGTATCGATGGGAATATGAATGTTTCATATCATCATCGAGTATCATATATTGGTTTTAACCCGAACATGTCGAGTCGCTCTCTAATTATGCGTTTGTATGTATGTGTTCCGGCTGTCGGGGGTAGGATTCTATCCCATTAAGAAAAAATGGAGTGTATTTCGCTGTGAGAGACTCTTCAAAGAAATGGAGGAAGAAGCACTAAAGAAAAAAGAGAGAAAAATAAGAATATAAAGTTGAAACTAAACTTGAGCTATCCGCTGAAATCATAAAGCATAGGAAAGTTGATTGAGTCTTGATCTATTGCTCTTTCTTTGCATTATCTCGTATGTCCATTTATAGATTTTAATGCCACATGAGATGTAATCAGTCAGCTCCCTATGGTTGTATTAATGTCAGCTCTTACACAATATGGGTATCTGCCTTACCATTAAGACAACTATGGAATATGTAAATTTAAAATGTAAGGCTATCTTTCTATGTATTCTGAGGGACTACTTGCATAGAACTTAGCTTGATCCTCTCAATTATTACACATAAATATGCTGACATGCCTCTCATAACCCTAACCCCAGCCCCACAGTAACCCTAACCCTAGCCCCAACCCTAACCCCAGCTCACCCTAACCCTACCCCAGCCCCACAGTAACCCTAACCCCAGCCCCACCGTAACCCTAACCCCAGCCCCACCCCAGCAGCAGCCGAACCCCAACCCTAACCCTACCCCGACCCCGACCCCGACCCCGACCGCCACCGCGCCCCTGCCCAAACCCAACTCTCGCGCGCGCAACCCAGACCCAGCCATGAATAATCCAAAAATACTTTAATTTACCTCGAGATTTATACCTGAACGGGTGCGCTGGTGGGCTGGAGCGACGACGGTGGCGAATTGGCGAAGAAACCGGCGGTGGCGACGACGGTGGCGACGAAACCGGCGGTGGCGACGACGGTGGCGACGAAATCGGCGGTGGCGACGACGGTGGCGACTCTGCCCAACGACGGTGGCGACGCGACGGTGGCGATTTAGGGTTTTTTGCGCGCGTTTGAGGGAGAGAGAGAAAATGAGCGTAGGCTTTTCGATCTGGCTTTGTTTTAAAACGATATTTACTTGCCCCTACGGATATATCCGTAGGTCCTTTGTTTGCGCCACCGTAGGGGCAAACACCAAATTAAGAATTAATTTTTTTATTCTTGAACGTCAGTTCCCGTAGGGGCAACCCTTTAGCCCTACGGAGTAATCCGTAGGGCCAAGTAAAATCTGCCCCAACGGATAATTCCATCCGTAGGGGCAACCCCTATTTTACTAGTGTGCACTCTTGTAGACTATAGACACATGCATAATGCTAGCAGTTGGAACTTGTTGGAGATGTAGCATAATTATTAATTGCATTTAATATCTAAATTGGCTAACATTTTCATTACTTTTTTTGCCGGTAAATTACACTAAAATGGTCTTAACTATTGTGTTTTTGAGTAAAACGGAAGCTTGGAAGCGTCCATCGGCACTCAAGCGAGGGGCAGAAAAATAATACAGCCTTACTCTGCTCAGGACGTTTTCTTGCTGGTAGTTTGAACTTGCTGACTTGTGAACTGAGGGAAAGAGACTGAGTGTGGTCGATGAGTTGATAGCCCCCGTCCAAACAAAGAAAGAATGACCTTTACTATTTAACCCCCAGAGTTCGTTAGCTGGGGAAGCTAGCTTGTGTGACGGAACTATACTTCATTGCACGCCGCTCCTTCTCGTCATAGAGGTCACTTTTTTCTGATTCCTCAAAGTCAGGTCCAAAATGGATTAACTAATCTAAAGAAAAACAAAAAAAGGAATTCCATTGAAATGTATTTTTATTGACCAATCAGAACTACCCCCGGACCTATAATTGCCTCAAAAGGTCTAATATACATACATTATTGGACCTTTTATTGAACCTTTTGAGGGGTTTCATTTTTTGAAAAAGCCCGGTTCTCTTTGTCTTCGAGCATTCATTCCTCAATCCACTTATTCGTGGGGTGCTCGACTCTGCGTCGGAGAAGAAGAAGATAGACGGCTCAACCTCTGAAATGCAAGAACTTCGAGTTAACCCGAGGCAAGTGAACGAAGTGAACGATTGAGTTTCACGAGGCAAGTGAACGGAGTGAACGATTGAGTTCGCCAGGGCAAGTGAACGCAGTGAACGATAGGGTTTCACGAGTGAAGCGAGCCCTTTGAACATGGCGCTGGTTAACCCCTCTAACGTTCCAAGAACCGGTTGACGCTTCTTGTTACGAGAGGGCCGTTGGGAAAGGCGAGTTAGCCCTAATGACCAAACAACGGAGTGAGCGCTAGCGCGAAAACCGTTGTGCGGTAGCACATCCGTTTTCTTGCTCAAGTCAACTACCTTACTTGGGTAGGATTCCTTTCCGTCGGAGAAAGGAAACATAAATTTTCCCTTAGAGAAACTCTCTGAAACCTTTCTCAGTCATGTCGGGGGTCCCACGAGTCTTGCTTACTTGAAAAAGTCAACAAGTAAGGAATGAGCGCGACTGAATATAGCACGCTCAATTGGTTTTCATAACGCCTATGTCCAAACATCACATGCCATTATCAATATGAATGGAATATTAAGAAAAAAATTCAATTAATTAAGTAAATAAAATAAGGATTTGTGTTGGATTTGCACAACATAAATAAGAAATTTAGATGAAAAAAGATAAAGAAAATGTATGGAAAGGTCCACTACGGAAACTAGACTTCATAAGTTCAGAGACTTAAGAGTAGAACAAAAGATGGAGAAACTCATCCGCCTCCCTAAAAGAGATGCAGCAATGTTGAAGAGAAAATTATCTACTATGGAGCTTTTTGTAGTGCTAGCAGAAATACAAGTGAATGAATCCTATACCCTAGCGAGCTTTAAAGTCAGCGAGGGCGTAACAACAACGCCTTATTGAAGTAGGGCGCGCTACGGCAACACAGTACTTACGGGAAGGGACAGGTCAGATTGGCTGTTTGTGTTGGGGAATTCTCATCCAAGTCAGTTAATCCAGCGGGCACTCCAGGACCCGCCAACGCTCGTGAAAACCTAGGGCTAAGAAGGCGCCTCCATTCATCCGACCGGATGTGTGGATAACGAAGCCACCTTCACAATCTTCTCCCTTCTATCCCTATCAAAAAGTAGGACGGTTCGCTTGAGTTGCTCAATCGCCCCTTTTTGCCCGAAAATAGTTGGAAAAATCAATATTCGTAATGCAACCGTTGTTACATTAGATCCAAAACAAGGGTTATGGGCAGTAACGAGGGCGTAGCTTAAGATCTATAGAGAAATAGAACATCTTCAAATCCACGAATATCGGCCAAGACCGGTAAACATAATCTATACAAAACATAATCCGACCAAGACATGTTCCCAATACTGGGGACAAAGCCTTACTTCTTCCCGCTCCTCACTGGTTGCTAAGCGTACCATCTTACTGGAACGTAAAGCAATCCTGACTACGATGATACCTGAAGAAAAAGTGAGGCTTGATCGATCGACAAAAGCAAGCACCGCCGCCTTTAATAATGAACAAACAATAGGTAGGTTTCAAGTGATTTCCAGTCAGCCCAGCTCAATGAGTTTTCTTAGTGCACTCTCAACGGTAGACTGCACCCCTGTGTTTCAGTAAAAGAGATTTCAACGAAACTACAAGCTTGATAAGGTAGAACGACATAAACAAGAGTACAAACATGAGCACGGTCATGGGGAACAAACCCCGTACAAATCAACATCCAAACCGAGAGACAGGCCCGTAAAAAGAACCCACAACACACCGCATCAATAGAAAGAGACCAGGACATATATAAAAACCCGTTCGCGACGAGTATAGCCAAAATTATGTCCCAATCCAGCCTCCCCGTCTACGTCTCTATCAAACTATTATGATTTTCACTAAAATAACTTAACTTATTATAACAATAAATTACTTTAAGTGTTGCTTTTGAGGGTATTTAGTGTGTGTGTGAGGTGGGGGGAGGGGGACGGGAAACCCTTAAGAACCATAGTTTAATGTATTTTACTGTACTTCAAATTTTTAAGGTAATTTTAGTGAAAATGCATTATGGTAAAGGTATTTGTACTGTAATTTACCCAAATTTGGGACGTGGAGAGCGGTTTGCAAACAATTATTCATTAACATGTAGTTACAATTCTCTATTAAATCAATCACTCTATATACAGAATCATTCTTCTTCTTGCATTAATATATACAGCAAGAGAGAAATTTAATTTGGCACATTAATTAAGAGGATTAATTCATGAATTAGTTTCCAAACATTAAAAAAGAACAAATAAATTTATAAAAAAAACGAACGAATCAACATTCTTCGACTTCTTGCAAACTCATTAAGCTTGGCCTCCATGCCTGCCCATGATGACCCTCGGCTCGTCGAACTATGAATTCGTTCAACCGCCTTTTGGTGATTATAATCTTCATCCTCAAGTAATTCGTTTCTTCTGCAATCTCTTCTGAGAATTCCAACTCTCGGGCGTTTGCCGTTAATCTTGAAGAGCTTCTTAAGCTCTGAAACTCTTCTTCTTCCAAATCCCACATCTCGTCCTCGTCGGCCCAATGCCTGTCTGGCTTAAGGCATGAGTTTCCCATCCTTTTTCTCTAAATTTTATTGATTTGTTGGTAATTGCTTGGAGATGAGAATGTGTATATATATAGTTTGTGTTGTTGTATTGAATATGGCATTATATATAGAGAGATTTTATAAGGATTTTAGATGGGATATTTTAATGAAATTAATGTGACAATTGAGACCAGAAAAGGTCATGAGGACCGTGTGCCTTCTACATTCTTCATGCTTGTTCTTTTCCTTCATTGCATGCCCTGGCTGCTTTATAGCTATAGATTTTGTTTTGTGTATATAATAAAAGCATAAGTGATATTATAATAAAGTATCAAGATCAAATGATGTTTGTTCACATGCCGCAATCATCAAACCACGCAAAGATTACATAATAAGAGAAGAATATATATTAGTGACCCGATCAGAGCTATACAAAAATGAGGTCAAAATTGCCTAATTGATCTTTGTTATTTTTTTTTTCTTTTTTGGAATAACTCATACCATATGATGATCTAAATTTATGGGGCTAACGCTAGAGTGAGGGTGGGGATTGGGTTTATAACATGCACATCAAAATTAGTAATTTTTACAGTACTACTCTTCTTGCAAAGTACGTACTCCTTATATAAACTTAGTTTCCATGGCAACCCTTGCATGTCAAATTTATGAACTATGCTAGTTCCCTCATCTCCTTCTCGGTGATTATAATCTTTACCCTTGTAAAACGAATCTCTCTCGAATTCTTCCCTTCGATGAAGCTTCTTGACGAGCTTCCGGCCGGACGCTCGAACTCCTCATCTGAATCCTCATCGGACCAATGTCTCGCCGGCTAAAGGCATGGGTTTCCCATCATAGCTTTTGTTGATTCCTTCTCTGTTTAATCTCTCCTTTTGCTTTGTTTGTAATTGTCACGAGGTGAAATTGTTGGTAATTTGAATCTATTGATAGCGTTTGTATGTGGAAATAGTTTCATATTGGATGGAGCGACGAATGTCCAAACCTTTATAATAATTCCCAATATTTAAGTAATATTTTAAACAAAGTGGGTCATGAGCCAAATGGGCTTAATTTCTAACGGGCTTATAATATTTATTTATTACCGTCTTAGGTAGAACAGAGTTTGCCTTTTTTGAATTTCAAATTCAAAAGTTGTCTGAAAAACTGTTTATTGCAGTTTTGTTGTTTGAACAGTCACAATCGTCCAAACAGTTGTGTCTGTTTAACTCTATAAATTAAGTATTTCTCTTCACAGATTTTGCATTTTCTTCTCATTATCTTCAAGAGAGTTTTAAGAGTTTTGTTGTATCTTGGGGGTGATTGCCTTCTGCTGTACTCCCATAATGGGGGCAATATCACCTTTCGGAAAGTGTATCATACACGACTCAAAACTTTTAATTCTGTCTTAACCAAACTACAAATTCAACAATCGAAAGGTCATATCTATGGAGACAGAATTAAATTCAAGTGTCGAGGTTCATTTCCAGAACCAAGATATTATCAAACTGGATCGATTCGATGGGAGCAATTACAATAGATGGAAAGACAAGATGGTGTTCTTGTTGGCCGCCTTGAAGATTTTTTACGTGCTCGATCCAGACTTGCCGCCAATCATAGATTCAACCTCAACTTCAAATGATACCGAGAGTGCCAAGACAGAGAAAAACAAGCGTGAAGAAAATAAACTGGTTTGTCACGGGTACATTCTCAATTCCCTTACCGATCGTCTGTATAATATTTACAGAAATATGAAGACAACAAAGAAATCTGGAGCGCTCTTGAAATAAAGTACAAAAATGAGAAGAAATGTACGGATAAATTTCTAGCGTTTAAATATTTTGGATTTAAGATGACCTTCGCCATGGGTTCACTGGATCTTTCGAGTAGCTAGAAGTCCCGTTATGGGACTTTCTGGGCTCTTAAGGCTGCATGCCAATCATGGATCAAGTGGATGAATTACAAATTCCATATCTAAACTGAGCGAACTTAAAATTAAAGTCACTAATACGTTTCAAATTGGAGTAATTCTATCTAAACTTCCTCCTACTTGGAATAAATTCAGAAAGAAAATTCTGTACTCTCATGAAAATTTTATCATAGAGCAATTTCAGACTCATCCGCAGATTGAGGCAGAGAACCGTGCACGTGACATGATTTTTCTTAGTTCTAAATCTAACTCTAAAGTGAATCATGTCAGTAAAAATGGTCATAGAAAATTTCAGAACAATTTCAAACTCCAGAAGAAGGAAAATGATTTTAAGAAATCTAATTTTGTAAAGAAGAAATGGTTTTATTATAACTGTGGAAAGAATGACCACTATATTAAAAATTGCAAATTCAGAAATACCGGGAAAAAACTTGGTTTCGGATCAGAAAATAGTAACAAGGCAAATCTAATAAAAAATGAAGTTAAAGAACTTGTTGCTATGGTTTCTGACATGCAGATATGCATGATTACGGAATTGCATATGGCTGCGGTAACTAGAAATGCAGATTGGTGGCTGGATTCTGGCGCAACCATCCATGTATGCAATAATAAAACAATATTTAAAACCTACACGGATCAGAAAGAACATGAAGAAGTGTTGATGGGGAACTACATTTCGACCGAAGTGCTCGGTAAAAAAAGTGTTGAATTGAAATTTACGTCTGGACAGAAACATACTCTGCTTAATGTATTTCATGTTCCTGATTTGAGAGAAAATCTTGTATCTGTAAATCTGTTGTGCAAGAAGAGATTTAAAATTGTTCTAGAGTCTGACAAAGTTGTAATATCGAAGAATGGTATATTTGTAGAAAAGAGATATACCTGTGATGGCATGTTCAAACTCACTATTAATAAATAAATTGTATATTTGCTTATGTTGTTGAGTATTCTTCTTCTTTATGGTATGTTAGATTATCTCATTTAAATTTTCTCTCTTTAAAATATATGTATAAAAATGGTTACATTGTATGTCAGAATGATCATAATGATAAATGTGAGATTTGCGTAGAAACAAAAATGATTAGAAAACCCTTCTCTAAAATTGAAAGAGATACTAATTTATTAGAACTTGTTCATTCTGATATTTTTGAATTAAATGGTCAATTAAGTAGAGGAGCAAAAAATATTTTATAACTTTTACTGATGATCATTTTCGTTTAACATATGTATATTTATTGAGAATGAAAGATGAAGCATTTGAGAAATTTAAAGAGTATAAGTCTGTTGTAGAAAATCAAAAAGATAAAAGGAATTAAAATCCGTAGAAGTGATAAAAGGGGAGAATATTTTTCTGATTCTTTTTCTTAATTTTGCGAAATGCATGGTATTATTCATCATAGAACTGCAACTTATACGTCTCAACACAATAGATTAGCCGAAAGAAAAAATAGGACTTTAGTTGAAATGGTAAATGCTATGCTTTTAAATACTATATTACTTTTTAATTTTTGGGATGAGGCACTTTTAGTAGCATGTTATATTCATAATAAAATACAATCCAAGAAAACTCATATTTCACCATATGAAATTTGGATTGGTAGAATACCCAATTTGAACTATATTAAAGTGTGGAGGTGCATAGTATAATATAAAGTGACTGATCCATATAAATCTAAATTAGGGTCAAAAGGTATTAAAAGTATATTTGTTGGATATGCACAAAATTCTAAAACATATCGACTTCTAGATTTAGAATCAAATGTCATAATTGAATCGATACATGTTGCATTTTTAAAAAATAAATTTATGCATGACAGTATTGATTCTAATTTGTATAATAAGGAAAATATAGCAACTTTTAAGAAAATTACCAATGAGAAAAGAAGAGAAAGTAATGAAAATATTGAACCAAGGAAAAATCAAAGAATCAAGAAAGAAAAATGTTTTGGTCCTGATTTTATTGATTCGTGTTCAATAGTCTTTCTCGTTGAAGGAGAAAAAACCAAAGTGCTTAACAAAGTACCTATTCTACTTAATATAGAAGACGGTCCTAAAACATTTAGTGAAGTAATGTCTTCAAGAGATGCTGCATTTTGGAAAGAGACTATTGATGATGAAATAGACTCAATAATGTTTAACAATACTTGGATATTGGTTGATTTACCTTAAAGATCTAAGCCTATAAAGTGTAAATGAATATTTAGAAGAAAACAAAATACAGATGGCTCTATACAAACTTTCAAGGCAAGATTAGTGGCTAAAGAATCCACACAAAATAAGGGCATAGATTATTTTGATATTTATGCACCCGTGGTTAGAATAACATCCATTAGAGTTCTTATAGTTTTGGTTTCAATATATAATTTATATGTGCATCAAATGGATGTAAAAACGGCCTTTTTAAATGGTGAATTAAATGAGAAAGTATACATGGACTAACCCATAGGTTTCATACTTTCTGAAAATGAGAACAAAGTTTGTAAATTAACTAAGTTGCTATATGGTTTAAAACAGGTCCCTAAACAATGGCATGAGAAATTTGATAAAACGATAATATCAAACTGTTTTAAGCATAATAGTGCGGATGAATGTATATATTCCAAATTCAATTAGAATTATAGAGTAATTATATGTCTCTATATAGACGACATGTTGATATTTGGTACAAACATGATTGGAATAAATGTAACAAAAAAGTATTTAACTTCAGTATTCAAAATGAAATATTTGAATGAAGTAAATACTATTTTAGGAATTAAGATGAAAAAACATAGTTGTAGGGTGTTTTTCGTCACCCTCTTGAGATGGGAATACGCGTGCGCTTATCAGGCGCATTACAGATTCCCCCTAACTAGGGTAAACTGGGGTTTATTGATTGTAGAGATCCGAATCTCCGGCAGCCACAGACTAAACTTCCGTTAATTACCCCTCGCCTTTGAAGCGAAAGAATCTCTGATTGACGGGTCAACTTGTTATGCGAACTCAATATGCAGTGTGCGTGTGTTGTGTTTTGGAAGGGTTTTGGATATGTCGGGAGCCCCACAAATTTTTACGGGGATCCCGCTACCCGGATAGCGGGCTAGGGATCAAGGAGGCTAGCAGCCTCTTGCGGGGTGCGGGACAGAGCCCTGTTAGAAATTTTTTCTAACGGGGACAGAGTTGTGGAGTGTGTGTGTATATAAAAAAAAGGGAAGAATAGCGTCCAGAGGACGCGTGGGTGCCAGCGCCTCACGTGCTTGGCACGCGGACGCTGAGCATCAGCAGGAAAAGGGACAGAAAAAGGACTTTGTCCCTGCACTGGAAGCTGTGCTCCCGATTTGACTTTTGGAGTTAAACTCCTAAAAGAGATTAATTTATGGAGTTGAACTCCAACATATCTTGAATGGAGTTAAATTTGTAGAAATCTTTAGAAATGATCAAAGTGACCCCTTTGTTTCTCTCCCCTTTGACTCTGGATCTTCCCAAGAAGGGATTTTTAGAGATGGGTCTCCTTTTTCTTCCTCTCGGTTGGCCGGATCTTGGAGAAAGGGGACGAGATTTAAAAATCTTCCCTTTTTGAGATCTGATTGAAGATCTGAGCTCCCCTTTGTGGGTTTTGTGGTGAAAAATTATTTAATTTTAAAAAAAGAAGAGTAAAACTCTTGATTTAATTGAAAAAGGGAAGAAGGTTTAGAACCTTGAGAAAGGAGAAGGAGACACAAAAATCCTAGATTTTGAGGGGAATCAATTCTTATCCTTTATTTCATTATCATGTTGCCTTTTATAGGCTTACAAATTTACATATACCCCCTTGGGCTTTACAAAATGGTATTTTGCCCATTCCATGCCTCATGTACTCGTTTCTTTTACATATGAGTCATGGACTTTACAAAAATTTGGCTTTATGCCCATTTTTCTTATATTCACACATAAAAAAATTACATCAAAATTATTTATTACATGATTTCATTTTGGCATGGAGGAGGCTGGCCACGGGGCTCGACTTGTGCATGGGCCCACCTGGCTTGGGGTTGACTTTAACTATGACTTGGTCAACCGGGATATAATTTTTTACCCCAACAAGGTGCCCCCCATTAGTAAATGCACACCGCATATGTGGGTCGTGTGCATGAAATTGATGGATCTTCTTTCACGTGGAGGCGACTTGATTTGGTTCCTGCTTTTTGGGAAGCTGATACTGCCCTTTTTACGATATGGACGGTCGATGCTTGACATGCCACCGAGATGGAGTGTCTGTTTGACGTGTCTCCGGCACGGAGTGTCTCTGGTCGACGTTTCTACAGCATGGAGTGTCTGGTTGACTTGATTCTAAGGCGGAGCATAATTCCGACGAGGAGGTCGTTGCTGCTCTTTTTGCGACTTGGACGGTCGGTGTTGCCCTTTTAGCGATGTGGACGGTCGATGCTGTCCTTTTAGCGATGTGGACGGTCGATGCTGCCCTTTTAGCGATGTGGACGGTCGATTCTGCCCTTTTAGCGACGTAGATGGTTGATTCTGCCCTTTTAGCGATTTGGACGATCGGTGCTGCCATTTTAACGACGTGGACGATCGGTGCTGCCCTTTTAGCGACTTGGACGGTCGGTTCTGCCCTTTTTGCGACGTGGAGGATCGGTGCTGCCCTTTTTGCGACTTGGACGGTCGGTGTTGCCCTTTTTGCGACGTGGACGGTCGGTGTTGCCCTTTTTGCGACTTGGACGGTCGGTGCTGCCCTTTTTGAGACTTGTACGGTCGTTGCTGCCCTTTTTGCGACGTGGACGGTCGGTGCTGCCCTTTTTGCGACTTAGACGGTCGTTGCTGCCCTTTTTGCGACATGGACGGTCGGTGCTGCCCTTTTTGTGACGTGGACGGTCGGTGCTGCCATTTTTGCGATATGGACGGTCGGTGCCTTGCTCCGCTTCTTATGGTGTCGAGGTTTGATTTGACTTGCTCCATTTTTTGTGGTGTCGGGGTTGAAGTTGACTTGCTCCGCTTTCTATGGTGTCAGGGATTGGATTTGACTTGCTCCGCTTTCTACGGTGTCAGAGATTGGATTTGATTCCACCAGGAGGTCATTGGTTGTCTTGCTGACTTGATATGATTTGGGTTGACATCAGCATTGCTGCACTGGAATAATACCAGGGGCAACTCATCATTTACCCCAGAAGGACTTGCGATTTGGTTTTTGGGTTGGCATCAGCATTGCTGCACTGGAATAATACCAGGGGCAACTCATCATTTGCCGTGAGGGGATCCCTCGTTCCCAGTTTAACGACTTAGGGATCATCTGTTCCCAGTTTAACGACTTAGAGGTCATCTGTTCCCAGTTTAAAGACTTAGGGGTTTATTGGATCAGAAGTTTGGAATTTTAGGGTAGGGTTCGGCATCAACGTTGCTAACACTGAAGCACAGGTGCCAGGAGCAATTCATCATTTTACTTTTCCTGTTAGGGAGCGATGGCTTAGGAGACATGTTTAGGTCCCTATCATCTAAACCTTTTCAATTTTATGAGCCGTAAGGGTCCAATAAAAGCATTTTCTCCCTATGAGTCGAAAGAATCTCGTAGGTGTACTTTCTCCTTAGGAGTCGTGGGGACTCCTAATTGTGTTTTTCCTTTGTGAGTAGTAAGGATCCCACGAAGGTGTTTTCTTACGAGTTGTGAGGATCCCGTAAGTTTTGTTCTCCTCATGTATCGTGAGGACACATGAGTGGGTCTTCCCAAATGGAGCATATTTCCAAGGGCGGAGACCGGCCGCTGGACTGGTGATTGCAGTGGGGCATGGGTATAATGAGAATTATTTGAGCCCGTGGATTGTATACGGTAGTCAACTTGGGGATCAACCGTAGGGCTGGGAGAATTTTGGGAAATTGGATTTTGGTTGGCATCTGCATCGCTACACTGGAATATGGTACCAAGAGCGACTCATCATTCGCCGTTGGGACATCTAGGGATTTGAAATTTTGGTTGGCGTCTGCATCGCTGCACTGGAATATGGTACCAGGAGCGACTCAACATTCACCATTTCGGATTTGAATTTTTATTGGCGTCTGCATCGCTGCACTAGAATATGGTATCATTTCAGCTTTTCTTATCGTGAAGGTCGCGATTGCCCTATCATTTCGGCTATTCATTCGCGGTTGCCCCCATCATTTTGGATATTTATTTTCATTTTTATTTTACTCGCTGATTTTTATTGCGAGTTGCCCCATCATTTCGGCTTTTTATTTATTTATTTATTTTTATTATTTACACATTTTTACATCCCCAGTTTAACGACTTGGAGGTCGATTGTTTCCAGTTTAACGACGTGGTGGTCAACTCTTTTTAGAGAAAGGCAGATGTCTGGGAGAATCAGGTTCCCGAAAGACTTTAGTCTCCGTTTGTATGAAATTGGCGGTCGCAGCTTGACTGTTTATTAACACGCCTTTAGACAGTTCTATCTCTCCTGCTTTGTATTGCTTTTCGACCCAATTTTTGAAGACGAAGCAGTCTTCATTGGCATGACCTATCACTTTGTGATAGGGGTAATATTTGGGTCGTCGGTCATATTCGCTTCTTGCGGTCTCTTTGATTATTGCAGTTGTAGACAGTTTCTTAGGACGTCCTTGAATATCTTGTGAACTTTGTCCCTTTTGTAGGAATAGACCTTATCCGGTTTTTCTTTCAAAGGAGATTCCACTCCCCCCCAACACCGGTTTTTGAGGTTGGTCAGTATTAGGTTCGTCTGCTGTCCGCTTACGACGCTCGGTGTACGTATTGGAAGGATTGCAGGCTGATCGCGGCCGTTTTTCGCTAAGGTGCTCCACTCTTGGGCAGAATTGGGTATCTGTTGGCTGCCTCCGGGTATCAATCTCTGGCTCATGAACCAAAATTTGATTTTGATATAATTGCAATCGGACGATTTGAGCCGTGAGATCTGCCACGACGTTTGCCAGCTCGTCGACTTTGGAATAGACCTTGGCCAACTTCTCGTCCCTGTCCTGAAGCTGCCTTTGAAGCCATTGGAATAACACTTGTTCTGTAGTTCCGGACGTGACAACGGGGTCATCATTACCGCCTGAGCTTGATCTGGCGAGAACCACGGGCTCCTTTGGCTTATCGACCTGAGCGGGCTCATCATTATTTAGATCGAGTCGATATTGGGTAGCGTCAACCATATCATCACCATGGCTGTGAATCATAAGAGGGTTCCTTTCTTCATGTCCGACCGTATAGACAGTGTTGACCATATATCCAGCCATCTCTTTATCTTTGGGTGCTGATTTTGTAGAGCGGTCTGGGTTTTGGAAATTCACAAATTAGAGCCCTAGCCCTTTTGTTGGCTCTGTATCTGAGCCGCTTCTGCCTCAGCTTCTCTATTTTGAGCGCTTGACGGGCATCCGTCATCCAGGAAGCCATCGTGAGTCGATCGGCAGGGAGCTTAGAGAAGACACACGATCGAGCTGTTGTTAGGGGCACCGCCGGAGCTTGCTCGAGATACCTTGTTTTGTTGGTGTTGATGGACTTGCCCCCAGCTGGGGAAATGGAGAGTCGCTCGGAAACGGATTTGCGCTTGGGCTGAGGTGCCTTCGCGACCATGATATTTGGCCTTCTCCCTTTTGAGACCAGTTTATCCATCAGCGGGGATTGAGGAGCAGGGACGGCGTTAGCTGGCACGAACAGAATAGAGCCAAATGGTAGTGGCGGCTCCTCCCACTGTCGCCCAAGACTGGCCGGGAGGACCATCCTGGCGTCCATCTTCATCGTGTAGGAGATGGGAGTTGTGCTGAGAGCTAAGATTTTCCTTAGAGACATTTTGTTACGGCTTGATCGCTTGAAATCCTGCATGAAAGAGCATTATTTTAGTATAAATATCGATATGCATGTTGATTAAGTTCGCATGAACGCTGAACCCGAAACATGGGAGGAAAGATATGTCCCATCGGACGTGCTAGAATCTGTAGGGTGTTTTTCGTCAACCCATTGAGATGGGAATACGCGCGCTTGTCAGGCGCATTATAGATTCCTCCTGCCTAGGGTAGGCTAGGGTTTATTGATTGTGGGGATCCGAATCTCCGGCAGCCGCGGACTAAACTGTCGTTAATTACCCCTCTTCTTTGAAGCGAGGGAACCTCCGATTGACTGGTCAACTAGTTATGCGAACTCAATATGCAGTGTGCGTGTGTTGTGTTTTGGAAGAGTTTTGGATATATCGGGGGGCTCGCAGAGTTTTATGGGGATCACGCTACCCGAATAGCGGGCTGGGGATCAAGGGGGCTACCAGCCCCCTTGCGGGGTGCAGGACAGCGCGCCGTTAGAAATTTTTTCTAATGGGGATAGTGTTGCGGAGTGTGTGTGTATATAAGAAAAAGAGGGAAGAATAGCGTCCAAAGGGCGCCGGACGCCGGCGCCCCACGTGCTTGGCACGCGGGCGTGGGGCGTCAGCAGGAAAAATGACTTTGTCCTTGCACTGGGAGCTATGCTCCCGATTTGACTTCTTGAGTTAAACTCTTAAAAAGAGATTAATTTATGGAGTTGAACTCCAACAGATCTTGAATGGAGTTAAATTTGTAGAAATCTTTAGAAATGATCAAAGTGACCCCTTTGTTTCTCTCCCCTTTGACTCTGGATCTTCCCAAGAAGGGATTTTTAGAGATGGGTCTCCTTTTTCTTCCTCTCGGTTGGTCGGATTTTGGAGAAAGAATGTGAGATTTAAAAATCTCCCATTTTTGAGATCTGATGAAAGATCTGAGCTCCCCTTTGTGGGTTTTGTGGTGAAAAACTATTTAATTTTGGAAAAGGAAGAGTAAAACTCTTGATTTAATTGAAAAGGGAAAAAATGTTTAGAACCTTGAGGAATGAGAAGGAGGCACAAAAACCCTAAATTTTGATGGGAATCAAATGTTATTCTTTATTTCATTATCATGTTGTCTTTTATAGGCTTATAAATTTACATATAGCCCCTTGGGCTTTACAAAATGACATTTTGCCCATCACATGCCTCACGTGCTCATTTCTTTTGCAAATGAGCCACGGGCTTTACAAAAATTTGGCTTTATGCCCATTTTTCTTACATTCATGCATAAAAGAATTATATCAAATTATTTATTACATGATTTCATTTTGACATGGGGGAGGCTGGTCGCGGGGCTCGACTTGTGCATGGGGCCACTTGGCCTGAACTTGGGTCCACCTGGCATGAGGTTGATTTTGACTTTGACTTAGTCAAACGGGGTGTAATTTTTGACCCCAACAATACTATCATAGTAACCTTAGGATTTTCGCTCAAACATCCTTGGATTTCTTCTGCATATATGCGGAGCTATTATTTCAAGCTATCGCTGATGTCTATGTACATCGATCATTGTTGTGATATGCGTGAAGTTGAGAAACTTCTTATGACACACATTGTATGGAAATTACCGGTCTTATTCGTAAAGAGGAAGCATAATTTTGTTTTTTCAATCGGATCAAAATTTCCAATTGAATAAGCATAAGTAAAGGATCTATGGATGAAAATACAGAAAGGTTTATTTCCAATTGTCGGTCTTCTTTTTCTCACACTCTTGGCGTGTCTTCACCCGTTGGCCTGTTTGGACCGAAAAGAAAATAAAGCTACTGATTCGGTTGGTTACATATCTAGACACGCTTCTGTTTTTATTGGGTAAGGAAGATTATGGAACTTACGGCTCGAAACCCAACTTTGAGAAATTGAGGAAAAAAGATAAAAAGAAATTCGATCTAAAAGCCATCAGGGACGAGGCAGAGTATGAGAATGCTCAGCAACACATATATAGACCGATCTGTTATCATGGTGCCACGTAGATGTACTCGAGAAAGCCCTGAGTATTTGCAAAAAGATCCGCCTCCATCGTCATCAATAAGTGATGAAACATCGTCTTCGATAAGTGAGGAAGATGCAACATAGGGCACTTTTACCTTCTTTTTTTAACGTTTTGATGTTCTTTTTTAATAAAATACTTGAATCAAAGATAATTAAGTATTTATGTTCAACTCATAGAAACTTTAGTATTTATCTGTGAAATCGGTGAAACCTTGGGTATTTAATTATCTGCAATTTAGCCTTACAATATCTTTATGGATATGCTATGTTGTGCAACCTTCTTAGTAGCTAACGTCTCCAAGAGCCACAAGTGAATGCTTTCTCACTAGAAATAAAGATGAGATTTTATTCTTTAAACACAAAAAGGAAAAATAAAGTGAAGCCAATCTATTATTAAAAAGAGATGAGAGTTCATAATTAGGAATTACCTAAATAATTAGGCTAGTTGTCCCTGCAGGTCCCGTTTTCCTAATTAGGCTAGTTGTCCCTGCAGACCCTGTTTTCCTAATTAGGCTTCTTGTTTATAAACCTCATAAGCTAAACTCAAATGTTTCTTCTATTTATGCTATCATTACATACTGGATGTGCTTTGCATCAGATTGTATCAAGAAGAAGATCAGAGGATTTTGTCGCAGACAAACAAGGGACGTAGCTCATCATACACGATAGGACTCGTCTGGAGAATTTGTAGCAGTCTAGTATTAACGGCAACAACAATTAGAGATTGCGTTTTATCACCCCATTATTTTCTTCGAGTTGGATATTTTCTGTAGCCTATATATTTAGTTCTTGTTTTTCCGGAGAAAATAATATATGTTGATGCTTCGGACTGCGGATGAACTCATTAAATCTTGTTAATAAAGTTTCAGTGGGGTTAATTATCCCATCTTTTTCTAAAAATAAAATAATTTTTTGCAGGAGCGATGATGCATGTGAACATATTATAGAAATCATGTGTGATGGTTGGGATTTGAACTGCTTCTGCTGCTATATATATATTTTTATAATAATAGAGAGTAACATAATCAAATGTAAAGAATAATGAACTTCTTATGTTTCCTCTGCTATTTAACAAGAAATCTAGGGAGACATGTGGCAAACCCAATTTGAAATATAGGAATAACATGAAAAATAATCATTATCTTAAATATTATACTTGAAATTAATGGAAAAATAAAAATGGAAATTCCACACATCTCAAACTAATTAGTTATCTCTCTCGACATGTATCGCAAGTGCTTAATTAATTAAAATCCTCTAGACATAATTTGACATTATGATCATCTAGACATTACAAAATCTAATCAACATAGTCTGCATATATACGAATGACCATAAACATATATACTACACACATATGTTGTGCTTTGATTCCATGCATTTCACGTGCTTAATTGCGAGAATATATCTGGGCATATATTTTAATTGCACCTCATGCACCGTGTGTTTCTCTTGATATATATCATGACCATTTCTGGTCTCAAATATTACCAACAAATTCAATATAGTTATAAATAAACCTATAGTAGTTTACAATTTAAAATGAATGTTTCCTCTATCTCTCTCTCTTTCTATATATCGATCTGGCTATACATTATATGTATAAATGCCCTCGTGTGTTAATTATCTTGATATATATCATGACCATTTCTGGTCTCGACCATTACCTACAATTCAATATAGTTTTAATTAATTATAGAATAAATAATTCAATGTAGTACTTAGAAGGAATGTTTCCTCTGCCTCTATATATATGCCACACGCTGCACATGCAATCAATCCAGAGCTCTACAACCTACAAATTTCCAACTCTAAGCACACAATATTACCAAACAGATTAAACAAAAGGAGAGACTAAAAATCAACTAAAAGGTTATCTTTTAATGGGAAACTCATGCCTTAGGCCTGTGAGACATTGGTCCGACGAAGATTCAGATGACGAGTTCGAGTGTCCAGAAAGGTCATCAAGAAACTTTGTCGAACTAGAGAAGAATTCAAGAGAGATTCGTCTTAGGAGAGTAACGATCACAATCACCAAAAAGGAGCTGAGAGAAGTGCTCCAACAATTTGACATGCAAGGGTTGCCATGGAAGCCAAGTTTAAGGACTTGGCAAGAAGAGGAGTGTAAAAATAATTAGTAATATTGATGTACGTATATTTTTAATTAAATAAAAAATTTCTACTTTTTTATTCCCTATGATGTGAAATTAGTTATATTGGGTCATCTCTTGATATATATATATGTGTGTGTGTGTGTGTGGATATGGTGTGCATGATTAAAAAAGAAATGGAGGTAGACTGACTAGCTTGTTAGACCATTTCAATTTTAAGCCCATATTTCTATAAATATTTTAGATTTATTTGTTGTTTGATTTCATTTTGGAAATCAGGTGTTGGTTTAAGCATTAATAAAATCGGATTAGGAAAAGAGCCAAAAATTACATGAGAAAACAGTTATCTTTTAAAGATTAAATTTGATTCATGTATTTGGGTATTTGGGTCTCGAATGGGTTCAAGCACTAAAAGTAAATTGGTAATGCAACATGCAATATTCCATGGATTAAGGAAGATATATATATATATATATATATATAGACACACTCTCTCTCTCTTCCCGCCAGATTGGTTATTGATTACAAGAGTAGAGACAAATTAAAGTGCAAGTTTCCAGATTATGCTAGCTTTTGTCCACACCTAGCTCGTAAACAATCACCAATCTGGTTGTCTATTTGTACTCTACCGGATTGAAAGGTAAAGTACTTCTCCGGCATTAATACCTAACCAGCTGCCATCTTGAATTCATACCCTTTGATATTATGAAAGTGAATCACTCCTTGTATCTTTTGGATAGGAGAGGATATGAATTCAAAGTGTATTGATAAAGCGATATGTTGCTCTTTCTCAGGAAGGAACCGAGGTGTTTCAGGGACTTAAACTGATGAAATTAAGTCTCGCACATGTTGTAAGCATGAGCATAATGAGACGGGTAATGTTTTACTTATCAGCTTAAAATCCTACCACAATCTATTTAAGAGATAAAATAATGGGACCCACACACCTAAATACTAATACCAAACGAGTGGGCCCGTGGTGTTTGTGTTTTGGATAGGTTTTGATAGCCATTTGAAGTGGTTAGAAAAGCATTTTCCAGTAAGGCCCATCAAAGCCCAAAATCTCAAAAGCTCCTATCCCTTTAAATACTAACTAGGTACAATTTAAATACTAACTAGCATTGCACTCGCGGGATTGCATGAATCAAGGAAAATGAGACGATGAAGTGGTTTTCAAGTAAAAATTTAAATTCTATTTAGTCTCTCGTACTCTCAATTTATCTTGGTTATACTCAATGATTAATAGATACTTAAGAGACTATAAGTTATATATATTTTTTATTTTAAATTAGAATTAAGAATATGTTTCTTTATTTCTTTGAATTGAAAAGACATGCAAGACATTAATGGATGATGGCATAATAAAGTACATGATATTTATTTAACCTAAACATATAAAATGTGAAAGCATAAAAATATTTGAAGGAAATGCACATTATTAGTCATCCATTTCATTGAAATAGACGTATAATATAAGCAAAAATTCATGTCCTAAATATTGATAAAGTACATCATCATATCCGCATTACATAAAAAATAAAACAATACTAAATAACAAACTGAAAAAAAACTTACAATCTCACAGCGGCCTAATATAATGGAATACTTGAAAAATGAATAAAGTGACCTTATATAGGAGAGTAAGAGTTCAAAAAGTAATAGCAAAATAAAATATTAATAAATATATCATTTTAGTTTGTTAATAAGGTGTTGCTTTTTGAACTTTTACTCTTATCATAATTCACTCTGTATTTGAACGATTTTCAATAAAGTAGATTTGACAAAATATAACTTGACTGATTTGATGGCATTATAACTTGAGTAAATTAAATAAAAATATTTGAAAAAGATAATATTTGATGTTGTTTAGTGGTGAAGAACACAACAAAACATGAATGACGCCAAAATTTCAATGTTTTCTTCTGAGATTATCATCATTCAACAACAAACTAAAATCGGTTACGATATAAAAATTATATTTAGCAACAAAAGGAGATGTTGGTTTCTTACTTACAAAAACAAACCATTGCAAAGTGATCACAGATTTCAACATCCTTCCCAGCAAATATGTCACATACTTCTGAAACCTAAAAATTGAAAAAAAAACTTCGAAAACACAATCAGTCAAGAGATGGTAGCAATATTTCCATTGACATTAATTTTCAAAGAATTTGTAGCACTTGTCCATCCATCGGCAAAACTGACCGCAAAATGCTCTCGGAAGTCGATCATTATCAACCTAGTAGCCATCATATTTTGCCTTCACAACCCTTCCAAAGAGCTTATCCTTACAGGGAGATCTCGATTCCATCTTCAACATCATTCTCGTCCAATTTTTATTCGTAATCTGCAAAGCGTCTCTTCTGCATTTGTCTACTATCGAATTGCCCGATCTCGTGCACTCTTTAACTTCATGACCAGCGCATAAAATATCGCCGCAAGAAATCTTGTTCAGAATTTCTATGGTGTGTGCCCGTGTATATGCATCAAAAACAGTATGATCCCGACCGCATATGCCGCTGCAAAGTGGCCACCAGTCATCACTGTCTTGAGATGCTCCATACCCAAAGTCATCCTTCCTAAATTGTATATCTTTTTCTATAGGTTTAAAGAAAAACCCAACATCAATGAATTGGACAATATATATATATATATATATATATATATATATATATATATATATATATATATTAAATCAAATTATTTACCAATCCAAGAATGAAGTTGGCATCAAGATTGCCGCTATTTGCATAGTTTCGAAGCAAAATTAGACATGCACATTTTTCCCACCAATATATCCTTAAGTACTCCCTAATCACCGAGATTGAACGTCCGACCATCTTATCTTTGGAGTTCCGATAAAAACTCTTACATCTAAAATACATACAAAACGATATTAGATAATTTATATGTTGGTTCTGAAATTATAAAAAGTAATAAATGCTTACGTTGCACGTAGTTTTTTAATATCATCGAGAGGAGCCGAGGACTTAGAGACGACTAGCATGACTATTTCGATGAGCATATCTTGTGGGAGAGAGGTCACGGTCGACGTCTTACTTTTTTTATGGCCTTTCTTCATTACCGACGGATTAAGCGTCATTTAAAATTAGCAAGTACCGAATGCAATTATAGTGAATTGGAAATGTATAGCTCCATGCGGTCCCATCATGCATTTTTCTTCATTTTGATGTTATATCATATATAAATATGCATGAAGAAAAACCATATGATTGGATGGATGAAATATATGCATTTATAGCTCATATCATAATTGCACTATACATGTGAAAAATTCTCAATAAAACATATTTTGGCAAAGTATAATTTGACTGGTTTGATAGAATCGTATGTTCAGTAAATTAAATAAAGATATTTGGAAAAAAACATTACTTTATATTGTCTGGTGACAAAAAAGACAACAAAAAGTGCTTCAGCCGCAGAAAAAAAAGGAATGCAATTAGGGTGAACTGGAAATGCTGGTTTCATGTGTCTCATCATGCATTTTTCTTCATTTTGATGTCGTGTCATATATATATAGGGATGCAAAAAACACATGATTGGACGGATAAAGTATATGTATTTATATATCATATCATAATTGCACTCTACATGCGAAAAATTCTCAATAAAGTATATTCTGGTAAATGTATAATTTGACTGGTTTTATAGCATTGTAACTTAAGTAAATCAAATTAAAATATTTGGAAAAAATAATACTTGATATTGTCTAATAGTAGAGAAGACAATCAAACGCGTTTCAACCGCAAAAATAGGGAATGCAATTACGGTGAATTAGAAATGCTCGATTCATCTATCCCATCATTCATTTTTCTTCATATATCTAGTACAAACAATCATCTGTCCAATCAGCGTTATACTTTCTATAACTTAATATTTAGAATAAATGAATATATATCGTTTGGCTCATTGGTTTTTATTTTCTTTTAGACTTATTATTTTTAACTTCTTATTAACAACAAATATTATATAGAAAGTAAGGTATCATAAGTATAATGATTACAAGGATTTATAAAATATTCATATAACTAAAGTTTACATAATTGTATAAAAATAACCTATAACTGACATGATAAAAAATGAAAGATAAATATCACTTAAACTCTGCGATGATATTATATTTTGATTTTAGAATTTCATTATACATAGCAAACTTCTTGGGTGTGATCACAGGGAATAAGATGTTGACACAAGGTTGCAAACTTCTTGGGTTCGGGAGTTGAGTGGAGTCTTGGATGTGATCACAGGGAAGGGGGTTCCTAGATAGACTAGCCTGACTAAACGAATGAGTCTTGGGGTTTCAACCAGAGATTCCTGACGAATCCGAATCCGAGAAGATGTTGACACAAAGGCAGATTTACATCAAGGATAATCTCCACGCATTAAAGAAGTAAAAATTATTGTATGCTCGAACACTTCATAAGACGGAGTGATAAATATGCAATGATGGTCATTCTTACGAACATCACTTTCACGATATATTCGGACCGGACAGGTTCCTCGGTAGCAATAAAACATGCAGAAGACATCAAGATCCGATCGCAAAGAAACATAACTATGATTTTCAGATAACTGATAGCATATCCCACCTAAACTAAATCCAACTGGATGGTGTCCATTGGTTATGAAATCACGAAACATAAAGCATGATATACTAAAATTGACAATATCAACTTTCGCTGTCCATTCAGCAGTATATCCTTCTGTAATGCACAATTCCAATTGCATTATGAGTACATCCTTATGCCCATTCTGAAATTAAAAATTTGAAGTTATATATAATTAAGATTTTTTTTGTTGTTAAATTTTTTTCTTTCTAATAGAAATTTTAGTAGAATAAAATTGAGCTTAACATATTTTATGATTTTTATAAAAATAGTATTAGAAAATTATAGAATAATACAGAAATTGCTAATTACACTCCTGTAACATTTCAGAAAAATAAAATATTATTTTTGGGAATTTATATAATTAATATAATAAATATTATGAATATTTTAATATGTGGAGATTAGTTTTTATGATACGGTATAATTAAATACCGATAAATTGGAAAATATTTGGAAATTTATATCAATTATTGATTTTAAATGAATTTATGAAAATTTGGAATTTTTCAATGTAGTATACAATGATTTGTATATATGTAAGTATTACTAAACACGATTGGTATCTAATCACACATTGATGTTGTTTTATGCATGCGACATGCACGATGTCATATTACACATTTGTTATATTTTCTACCATGGCTTTTTCTTTATTTTTCATACATGGCTTTGTTTTAAATGAGATGAAAAGAGAAGAGAAGAAAAGAAAAAAGGAAAAAGAAAATAAAAGGGAATAAACAAATGAGTATGGGCATAAGAGAGAAGACAGAGAGAGATGAGGGGTCATTTGACCAAGGCTCCCATTTGTTTCTTTCTTCATTCTTCATCATTTTCTCCTCCCTCTTCACACCATGGCTGCTCTCCTCCTTCCACTACTTCAACCCCTCACAACACCACCAAAAATACATCAAAATACTTCATTCCCTTCATTAAAAACATGCACAAGCTCACTACAAGTATGGGAGATTAAGAAAAATTGGATTTTGAGCACTTGGGGCAACTCAAGAAAATTCTTGAGTTGCCAAATGGGGTATTTTCTTCACCATTAGTGTAATAATCCATTTTCTTTAGCATATATACATATTTAGAAGTGTTTTAGTGAGCTTTAGTGAATTTAGAAAATTCCAAGTTGAGGTTAGGATTTGATTTGAGTTGAGATGGTGCAATTGAGCTTTAGTAGTGATCTTAAATCCCTATAGTGTTAGTTTTATGGAATGAAACCAGAGATTTAACCCCAAGATATGAACTTAGAATCTCCGACGTCGGGTTTTGTAAGGAATTGTGGTGTAGTTTTGAGATCTGCTTTCACCCGGGGGTTCTGAAAATTATTTAGCAATTACTGAGATATGTGCAGGCAACCTAGAACCTGTACCCAAAACCCGAGACCCTAATTACTTTTCCTGGCCGCAAATTAACTCCTTTTGGCCGCAAATTGCGACCTTGGTGCGATGGAATCGCCTCATGTTTGGTCTATGGATCCATTTTCAGTAAACTAGACCCTTCACATATGCAAAATTGGCTAATTTCACTTGTGGTAAAATCTAGAAGTGTTTTTCATAGTTTCTGATTTCGGTTTGTGAATTCTGTGAACTTGAACTTTGGTATTTGTGTTTTATCTAGATCACTTGACGTTTGTACTTTGATATCGGGTGATGTTTGGTTCTTTAACATGCGTAGGCTATAGGTTCTAACCTATAGTCATCTCGCGTTTTGTTTTGGTTTTGAGTCGGATATTAATGCGATACGATACGATGCGACATGTAGGTACCTCCGTGTGAACTTCGGGACGACAAGCAAGGGTGTGGCAACATCGACTTCGGCAAGTAATGATCAAGGTGAGTAGATATATTTCTATGGGTGAAGTCGGGTGGATGGCGTATAGCACCCCTGCAGTTCATAGTGTAGCATTGATATGTTATATATATATATATATTATGTGTAGTGTGATACGTGGATAACTAGCGAGAATGGCTTAGGAAATCAAGGGTTAGTTTAGCGTAATCGGAAGATAGCGTTTTTAGTTTAGTTTCTCTAGTTGCGAAACTTTAGAGTAAAAGTGAACACACATACACACACGCACACACATGGCATGGTATTGGGTGTATATGTTTATATATATATATATATATATATATGGATGCGTTAGTGTACACACATACACACATGTATACGCGTATGATGAGGATAGTAGTGATACTTGGAGATGAGTCGATGTGATTGGGCATGATGCCGTGAAGTCGGTGATGTGATTGGGCCGTGTTATGAGATACGACATATTATATTAGCGGATTGTTGGGCGATGTGTTTTCATACACACGCGGATATATGTTGATGGTATCGGTATGTACTAGACTTAGATCAGTACCTTGTTCATGATATTGTGATAATGATACCATATGGATATTAATGTATATGTGATAGGCAACCCATACCCCGATTTTGGGATGCCGTACGATGGATATACCGTACAAGATATAATTATGATAATGGATCCGCACTCATGATTCGAAGATGTCGTATTATATATTGTATCGTATGTGACGCTATTGAAGCGGGATCACCGAATACTAGATATATCGACTCAGACTTAAGTGGTTTTCCTTATCTTTTTGATTAATCCTGTAGTTTATCAGGTAGATGTTAGACCGGGCTCGAGTCATACTTTTTTTCAAAACTGACGAATCGTGGGTATTTTAAAGACATGCCCTATTTTCTAAAAACCACGATTCGTGTTATTTCAATAGCCCAAAAATTGTATGACTCGTATATAGAAATGTATATTCTTTATTGTCGCGTTTACTATTTATACTCCATTTATTCATGTTGTTATCATCGCATTGTATGTTTAATGTGTACTTTAGTGATTATGAAACCATGATGTTAGGACACCAGCACCATTACCAATGATGCGTATGCTCCACGTACACTTGCTTGCCAGCTCACATATATCATCATTGGTAATTTTCATGTCACGTACATCTTAGAAAACTTTATTTCGTAAGTATAGATTGCTAGTTGGTAGTTGTAATATCGTACTAGTACATTGCTTTCATATGCTAGTTGACATCGCATTTCTTATTTAGACACTTCGTGCATACATATGTATATTCATTGTTATGAAATATTATGAAACTTTATGCCGGTATTTCACTGCTATTTACTTTGGATTTTAGGATTTGGATTTTCCATGAGATTTCTGGATTTGGGGAAACTATAAGGATTTTATAAACTGATTATCATTTCTAAAAATAGAAAATACGGTTTTCTCGTGATATGAAGTTAGATATGTCCACCATGAATTTTCTCGGCTCTTGAGCGATATAATACACCCAATTCGAGGAGGAGGAGGAACCGTCTGTGGGTGCATGGTAGACCTGGTGCGGTATCCCGAGGCAAGATGGTCGCAGATGATGGCGTTGAGCCTAGCAAGGGAGCACTATCGACCGGTTATTTGTGACGCGGCGGATATCCTGAGAAAACCGACGTAGTCGTGAGATTGATATTTGGGCCAGTCCGGATTGCCGGAGCCCGGGGCCAGTCCGGATTGCCGGAGCCCGGGGCCAGTCCGGATTTCCGGAGCCTGAGATGTTGAGACTTTGAGGTATTGAGATTATATGACATGGGCCAGTCAGGATTGCCGGAGGCCGAGATATTGGATATCGGGATATATGTTTTATGTCAATGCTTGACACGGATTCTATATTGATTTCAGTGATGATACCTCGATTTTTATATACGGAAACTTCACTAAATAAAGAAAACAGTTTTCTCATTCATGATATATACTGTTTTTATTTTAATGCATTCATACATCATATATGTATTATGTTGCTACCTGAGACACTGACACGAGCACTTGATATTACACTTATGTGTAGATATTTCAAGGTTATATTATATTGAGAATATATTATTGTATGACCTAAGATTGAGTCATACATGCGATTTCTGCTCGGTATTATTTTCTACTCACGAGTTGGTAACCCACCCCCGTCGTGCCACAGTTTCTTGTAGATTTTTTCCTTACAGGTTTTGAAAGAACTTATTGTCAGCCTCTTTCCTTCCGGGTGATTGCTTTGGTAGGCGGGTTCACTCGCATCGTGACCACCATTGTACCTTATTTATTTTCAGTTGTATCTAGTAACTCTATCAACCAGACTTGTATATTTAGTAGACTTAGAAAACCAATGTGCTTATTCTTCGACCTTAGAGTCACGCTTGTATTATTATGATTTTCTGGTGGATATTGCTTTTCTTGATGAGTTTTGATTCTCTCCCTTCGGCGTTGTATATTATATTGCTTGCGTGGTTGTGACCGCCAATTGGCGAAGAGGTAGCTCCCGCTTGGGGATACCTTTATATTATGTATGTTTGTACCCGTTTGGGGTTAGTATTTACAAAAGAAATTCCACCGAAAGTTTTCGGAAAAGATTTAACGTTTTAAAAATGCTTACTACGACTTTCAAAGTAAATTTATATGTTAACTTTTAAATGAACTTTTCTTTTACTTTCTTTTAAATGGTTTAGATTTCTGGGCTTTTGGCTTACTTGAATTAGATGAGGTTCTATAGACTTCATATGATTCAAGTACCAGTCATGTGCCATTTCGGCTCGCGACAACTCTACCGTTATACAAATCTATATATGGAAGAGAACTTACATTTCTGGTTGATAGAGACGACATTCTAGAAAGCCTAATGGTTAGATCCGTTCAATGCAATACTAATCGTTTATCTGAATCCATATCATTGTATTAATATTCCATTAAACTAATTTCAGATACTGCTATGTAGTTGAAAGCATATATATATATTGTATTGATTTATTATTATTCTTCGTTTCAGCAAGTATACCTAACTAAGTAAATATTGTTACCTCAAAGAAATAAAATGAGTTGTATAGGCAAATAACAAAAAAATATCAAAATGGATATTACTTCAAAGAAATTAAATGAACGATATAAACAAATAACACAAAGTATCATACATGAATTTAAATAAAAACATTTAAATATGCATAAAGCTTTTATAATATCAAAATTGAACTCTAAAAGCAAAAACTATACATCAAAAGTCAGCAAGATTTTTTTATGAAACTTAAGAGAATTTTAAACTCTTCATTTCAAACTCTAGAATAGAGACATAATCGACTAAGAAGGAAGTCGAGTAAAAAATAATGAAAAACTTTAAATATTATTCAAGTATAAAAAAATTGGCTTACAATAATATCCGATAACTTGTTGAGCTTTGAAATGGTAATAACTAAAATTACCTCCCATATATATACATAGAAGTATAATTATACCACAGAAAGAGTTGGTTTTATTTGTTAATAGGAATCTTTGAAAAAGTAAAGTTATTTTAAAATGAGATTTTAGGTAACTCATAAAAGTTACATCAACTTATAATATTACGATACCCAGTTTATAATTTATATGAACTCTCTATCATGTAATACTTTTATCTTATATTTTATAAATCGAAAAATCAAGTATGGATAGTCCCGACAACTTTTAATCCAACACTTATGTGTTTTCTCCATGCATTAGTTGTTTTTACTCTATTTATGATAACTTCTCTATGTTGAGGACGGTTTTCAATAAGATATAAATAGGCGTTAAGAATTAATGCATTCTCCATTAAAAAGAGAAAAGAAAACCGAAATATACTCTAGTCTAAACGACTATTTTCGATGTCATATCATGTATAAATAGGCATAAAGAAAAAATGCATGATTAGACGGATGAAGTATATGCATTCAACTCATATCATTATTATACTTTATATATAAACGGTTTTCAATAAAGTATATTTTGACAAATGTATGATTTGACTGATTTGATAGTATCGTAATTTGTGTAAATTAAATAAAAATATTTAGAAAAGATAATTCTTGATATTACCTAGTGATAAAGAAGAGAACCAAATGTGTTTCAACCGTGAAAGCAGGGAATGCAATTATGGTGAATTGGAAATGCATAGCTTTATCTGTCCTATCATGTATTTTTCTTCATATTTCTATTTATAATATTATACAAATAATTATCTGTCCAATCATGCATTATCTATCCAATCGTTGTCTCCAACATCACTTTCATAATCTGTTCGGATTTGGACAGATTTCTCGATAGTAATAAAATATGCAGTATATATCAAAATCTGATTCCAGAAAAGCAAGCATTATTTGTCATGGCAACCAAGTGGTGAATTTTGCAACAAAGTTCTTTTGGCTACATGAGCTGATAAGAGAATAAAGAGATAAAAACAATTAATGCATTATCTGTTAAAAAGAAAAATTAAAGTCGAGTTATGCTTTAGTCTAAATGACTATTCCGATGTCATATCATATAAAAACATGAATGAAGAAAAAATATATGATTGGACAGATGAAATATATATATATATTTACAGCTCATATCATTATTTCACTCTGCATATAAACAGTTTTTAATAAGGTATATTTTGACAAATGTATGATTTGACTGATTTAATAGCATCTAATTTGAGTAAATTAAATAAAAATATTTAGAAAAGACAATCCTTGATATTGTTTAGTGAAAAAGAAGACAACCAAACGTGCTTCAATCGTGAAAACAGGAAATGCAATTATGGTGCTTTAGAAATACATAGCTCTATCTATCCCATCATATATATATATATATATATATATGTATATATATGTATGTATGTGTATATGTATGTATGTATGTATGTATGTGTATATATATATATGTATGTATGTATATATATATGTATGTATGTATATATATGTATATATATATATGTATATATATATATGTATGATAGTATACAAACAATCATCTGAACAATCATGCATCATCTATCCAATCGTTGTTCTGAACAGCGCTTTTACAATCTATTCGGAGTTGGACAAATTTCTCGATAACAATAAAATATGCCGTATACATTAAGATCTGATTGCAGAGATGCACAAGTATGACCCTTTTCAGATAGTTGATAACATAACTCATCTAAACTAAATACAACAAAATAGTACCCATTGGTTATGAAGGCATGAAGTTGCAAAATATGTTGAATCTTATAAGTCAATATTTCTTTTGGAAAAATGATAAGCGAGAACGCATTAAGTAAACTTAGTTAGTGATAAATCTAAAATTTGTTTAAAGGTGTAAAGTTCGATTAAGAGTTTTCAAGATGATCTTGAAATTTAGGAATCTAAAATTTTTGAGTAAACAAATAAATTGGGCGAGAGGGGTTTTTCCTGGAAATAGAATTCTAAATCATATAATTCTATTGATTTGTACTTAGTAACTACAAAGATCCTTTATATGCATAGGCAATGTGTAACACAAACAAATTTAAAATTAATTTGAGGCATGCTAATAATTTGTTTCATCCAGCAATTAAGAATTATTGTTTTCCTAGAAGGAGACATGCACAAAAACTAGTAAAACACAATTTAAACATGAATCTACAACTGATTTACCAAAACCCTAAATTTAAATGCAAACGACATTTAGAACTCCACTGTTTTTAGTTAAGAACCATAAAAATTCGTTCATATGCTAATACCGTACCAAAACTCTAGCCTTTCAACTATACCAAACATTCGATCATCTAACAAAACCATAATCTAAATTAATGCAATTCACATCATCACTTATATATTGAAGATTTTTCTTTATTTCAACTAAGACACATTTATATAAGAAAACCCCAATCTAAATTACTGTATATTCTACTTTGTAGCCTACATATAGATTGATCATCTCATAACCCTTACCATCTTCACTCTCATATCCGGTAGCCAAAAGCAAGACTCACAAATGCAACTTCCCAACCAAAACCAACCACAAAGAAGAACAACCAGAGGCTCCACCGGATACTTAGGCATCCGCAAACGTAATTAGGGACGATATTTAGCAGAAATCCGAAACCCACACACTAAAAAAGACATTGGTTAGACACATTCGACACAGCTGAGGAGGCCGCTATAGCTTACGATCTCTGTTCGATATCGTTCAGTGGGCCTGAAAGGGCAATGACCAATTTTGTTCATTATCCGGGTTTTTTCAATTCCCATTCTTCTTATTCACCGCCTCCTCCACCGCCGCCATCGGAGAAGTTGATTGTGAATGACAGTCTCTCTTCGATATCGTTCAATGGATCTGAAGGGGTGAGAAGCAATTTTCATTATCGGGGTTTTTTAGTTGACCGTATTTCTTATTCACCGTCTCTTCCACCTCCACCGTTGCCAGAGTCAATGGAGATTTATGGAGATTTAGATGAGGAGAAAGATGATAAATCTATGACTATTGCGGCTATCTTGCAGACTTTTGGATAATCAAAAGATATTTATTCTTTTTATATATGAAGAACTTAATGATTATTGTTTGACTACTTTGTATTGGAGAACCTACACCACTCAATGTTGGAGTGTTCTAGTTATTGGTGGTGTTGCTGATATCTTATTTATAATATGAATTTTCTTTCCATCTCATTTTACTTTTTTGGGATATTGCAATCATAATTTTTTAAGTATATTTTATGCGAGGAACATATTTTCAGATCCATTTATCATAACTACATGATTTTTAAATTTTTTTTTAGGATAAATTAGCTTTTTTTTAGCGATTACTTAATGGAATCCTAAGTATAAGATAGTTATGCTATTACTGATAATGTACTTTGATGAATTGAGGGGTTCAAGCTAGTAAACTAAGATTCTAATTCGAACTATAAATTTTTTTTCTAAAAGAATATTGATAAATACCGAGAAGTTTCCTTCACAGACAAAAGAGAACAACGATCATTTGGAGATAAGGTAACTTTTAAGGTACAAAAACACACGATATCAAAAATGATTGTGGTTCTCTTAAACAATATTTTTGATAACTTTTAAGGTACAAAAACACACGGTATTTATAACTTTTAAGGAACAAAAACACACGATATCAAAAATATTATTTAAGTGGAGGTACGAAGTTATAAATTAATTCTAGTTTGCATACGCTATTAGATATCTGTTATAACTAATTTTTTAATTGAGAGTTTTGCAATATAATATTATGTAATTATATTCTTATATAACACAGAGTTTCAAATGCATTTTAATAGATCTTTATACTCATCCTGTAATTAAAAATTCAGAGTTGCATGCAGCTTAGAACAATTTAATAGAACAAACACAATCTCAAAATATTTCATGATTTTCATTAAAAAAATATATTAGAAGATTTTAGAATAATAAAGGAACCATTAAACATATTTTGTTGTCATATAATTTTATATATTTTTTATTGGAAAAAAATGAAATTCCAGAAATGCCAATACTTAGATCTATTTACTGTATTTATATTTTCTCAGCGTTTGTTATCTTTACTCTACTTGTAATAATTTCTCTGTGTTGATCATTACTTGTAAAATTCTGTTACTTTTTCATTTCTTATTTGGATAGACTATTGAAACTTTCTAGGATTATAATAATATAACGGTTGTTATTTGTGTATAACAACCATTTAGAGATAAGACAACTCTGAAGACACAAAAACACACGACTTCAAAGATACTGTTTAAGTGGAGATATGGAGTTACGAATTAATTATAGTTTGCATACGCCATTAGATATCTATTATAACTAATTGTTTAATTGAGGGTTTTGGAATATGATATTGTGTAATTATATTCTCTCATAATACAGAGTTTTAAATGTATTCTGATAGATCTTTATGCTCATCCTGAAATTAAAAAATCAGAGTCGTATACTACTTAAATTTATTTTATTACAAAGTTTTCAAATGGAAAATTTAATAGAACAAACACAATCTCAAAATATTTCATGGTTTTCATTTTAAAATGTATTAGAAAAATTTAGAATAATAAAGGAACTATTAATCATATTTTGTTGTCATATAATTTTATAAATTTTTGGTCCGGAAAGATAAAATTCCAGAAAGTCTAATGCTCAGGTCCATTAACCGCATTTAAGTATTTTTCAGCGTTTCTTATTTTTACTCAACTTATAATAATTTTTCGGTGTTAATGATTGTTTGTAAATTTTTATTACTCTTTCTTTTCTTATTTGAATATATTATTGAAACTTTCTAAGTTTATAATATTGTAACTGTTGCTAGCTGTGGATAATGACAATTGATCCGCTCTTTACTTTATCTTCTTATTAGCGAATTATGTACAAATATAGATTCATCTGTTTGCCTAAATTTGAACTCTTTTATCTACATATTTTTTTTTATGTTAATGTAGTTTTATGAGTAAGGTATCCTACTCTACTTTTTTTTTTTCAAAATAAAGAAAATATGGTTGATGTTAACATCAGAAAGAATATAAATAATAGATGAATAGGTTTTAATGAATATAATATACATAAATTTTAACTTACTATTGATTATTGTTCTATTAAATATTATATGATATTTTTTTATATGCAGATTCTAAATTACTATTAATTATTATCAAGTTTAATATTATATGGTATTCTGTATTTGCACAATTTTATCATATATATACAATTAAAGTTGGCATAAATTTCTGCAACATATTGAAAGACTTGCAAAACAACTGGCCTCTATTGCTAACTTTATCAAAGAGCACATACACAGAATAATATCACTACCTTTACGTCCAGTCATTATAAGATACATCTATATCTTAAGTTAAAGAGTTGAGAAATAAAATAAAATAATAAATCACACAATCTTATTTCAAGATAATTACTTACCAAGGAAATTATATTTTCTATGGCATAAACTAATTCTTGTATTCTAAATAGTTAATAAATATTTATATGATATGCAACACAAATTACATGAGTTTATGCACGAAAAAGTATATTATAAATTAACATCACCCTATATGCCCGTAATTAGAATAAAAGCAAGTATAATTTTACCCAGACTGCACCATTATACTTCGCTTGCATTTAAAATATATATAACATAGTTTATCGATGTAAAGAGATGTGACATTAACTATAAAATCCAGAACCGATATAGAATTATAGAGTTTTTAGTCTTAATTAGCTCCCTCTTCACTTTCTTGGTATTTTTTTAACGAAACTGGGAAAGCCCGGTTATTTTATTAAAAAATAATAGATTTTTTGGGCCAGGCCCAATACATCAACACCCAAATATGGGTTATATATATAGATGAATAGAGTTAGGGTTTACTAAATAGATCGAGAGAGGCGGAAGAGAGAGAAAAATATCCACTATTTCTCTATTTCTCACTTTTTCTCTTAAATGAAAAATAACCCAATATCTCAATTTTCTTCTCCTTTCTACCATTTTATTTGTAAATCATTGCAATCTTCACTTTCTTGCCATTAAAAAGGTTTTAATCAAAATTTTGATAAATAAAGAAGCTCTCTTTTTCTTAAACGGTCTTCCAATTTAAGTTTTTTTAAAAATTAAATCGGGAGTAGACCCAGCTGAATTTTATTAAGAAAAATATTAAGTGGGCTTTAACCCATACACCATGACCCTTAAAAGAGATATATATACATCGCAGGAATTGGGGTTCCCGTAGAAAACCTTAGAGGTAGAAAATATCTTCATCTCTCTTTTTCTTCATGATCTTCGCCCCATTAGAACTCCAAAATCTACAAATTTCCACCAGTTTTCAAAAATCTTTTTAGTAGATCTGATATCTCCATCCCGATATCATTCATCTCTCATTTTCTTCGTCCGTTTCGCTTCATCCCAACTTCAGATCTTAAAATTTTTCATTATTTTTCAAGAGTATTTTGAGAAATCTGAGATTTTCAACCTTGGGAACTATATAAATAAGCATAAAATGAGCAAAAACACTTGGCTTGCTAAACTTTTCTTCGTCTCTAGTATTGTGATCATCAGATCCAGTCTGTACTCTTAACGATCTCTCTTCTAAGCAACCAAATATCCAACTTTGAGGCTTTTTATGATTTCTCCTGCTTTATAAATCATTAGATCTGTACTTTTTCTTAACAATTTTTTGACGCTAAAATAAAAAAATGCAAACTTAAACTTCAGAATTTCAGAATCCGCGAAGAGAATTCTCAAAGCTGACATTTTTAACTCTAAGAATTGATTTTTATTATCCTCGGCTTAATAAAACTTGATTTTTTTCAGCATTCTTCATGCTACCCAGTTTTCTAATCAAAGGAAAAAAGAAATTCTTTACTTCATTCTTCTCAATCTCGGTAGGTAGGATAATTCTAATTTTAAAAATATTTTTATCTCCTCTAGAAAAGGTAAGTAATTATTTAGAATTTTCAAATCATGTATACTCTAGTTTTTTTGATTCTTCATTGTTTTTCCATTTATTTTATTGTTGGGATATTGATGATACCTGTTTTTGGATTGATCTTTTTTGAATTACTCGTAATGATGGTAAGCGTAGTGATGCTCATCGTAAGGATAGTAAAAAAAAGTTAATAATTATTATTTACTTGCTAGATGCGAGGATGTGGTTTAAAGACTTGGTTTTGATTTCTCATAATTTTTTGATCCAACATTTTAGAGAATCGAACTTGAATTCGGTCATGGGCAAGATAATCATATGGATTTCCAAATTACTTCGTCAATCTGTATTTATATATTTTTCAATGTTTATTGTCTTTGTTCTACTTGTAATAATTTCTATGTGTTGAGAATTGCTTGTAAATTTCTGTTACTCTTTTTTTCTTTATTGAGATATACCATTGGAACTTTCTAAGTTTATAATAATGCAACAGCTGCTAAATGTGATTGATGACAAAAGATTTCTCATAGACACCCTTATAATAACCACAACTCCACACATAATTATACAATATCATACTGAAATACTGGAAGTAATAATACTTAATTAAACATCATTATATAAATACCATAATCTTAGTACTAATCTTCACCATCATCTTCTCCAGTTGGCTCCAAAGATGGGGCTTTATAAAATTGACGGACAACCCTTTCCAGACTATTGACGGTAAATCCTCCACTTTGGATAAATTTATGATTATTATTAGCCACTCTTATCTTTACCTTATATGCAATAAATGCACACTTATCAAGATATTTCTTATAGTCATATGAATCTTTACTCTGCATCAATAAAAAAAGAATTGTTAGACATACATTGATTATTATATAGCATTTTAAATTATTTTAACAATCTATGTCATGCCGAAGAATAAAGTTGCATCATATCATCCAGTGGATAATGGAGAAGAGTATGAGTATGCTGATCAAAAGCTACAATATTTGTTTCATCGAATTTGTCCTCAATTCTTGCTTTAATTCGGTATCTACAATATATATATATATATATATATATATATATATATATATATTGATCAAATAATATGTACTAATTTTATTCAGCAACCTATAAGGTTTTCTTTAAAAAATACCTTTTCCTAGAATCCGACCCCATATGCCCGCAATCCGAATAAATGCAAGTATAATTTTTCCCTGGCTGTGACTTTACACTTCACTTGCATTGAGAACATACATTATAGCATGGTTCATCGGGAAAGATGTAAATAATTGTGGTATTAGCTATAAAATTCAGAACCTATATAGAAATATAGAGATAAACAAAGCCTTTTAATAAAACAAAAATATAACTTAGTTTAGATTATATGCTAAATACATGTTAATATTAAATTATATATCATATATATTATATATAAATTATCATTTCATACCGTATTAGGTGGGGGGCAAATTATTGTTTCATTGATTAGATGTTCAATGGTACACATTTCTACCATCCGATTTGCATTATTGTTGTTGCTTCCTACTTGTTTCGAATACCCAATTTGCTTTGTTAGCAAATCAAATCGAACCCTAAAAGCATGACACTCTTATCAACATTGCCTTTAACAAATGTAAAAATGTAATACTCGAAATATAATAAATACATAATATACTACCATCTCATCAGTCGTTCTGCTTCGGGGATACCATCGGCTTTAAATCTCATTTTCGTAAAGCCTATTGTTTCTAACATGTAACTTCCTATAATTGTATCATGTACCATATTAATAGTGCTATACCTGTTAAAACTTAATAAGTATTGATAACCACCAAATTTTAATTTTATTTTTAAAATAACAAAAATTATATGAGTGCAAGTAAAAAAATTATCTCTGAATTCTTTTGCACGCACACCTATCCGGCAATTAAGGAACTATCAGTGTATCCTTCCCCAAAAATACTCATGTGGTTTGTCAGAAAATTCTCCCAGATCGTTAAAGTGATCGGTTTCTCGTAACAACCACATCAATGAGTGATATTTCACCCAATTTACCTATACCTACAAACTTTAAAGAGATTATGCCTGCATGGCCCACATTAAAGACATATCCTACTATATCTGCAATTCACATAATGAATATAAAAGGTCATGAATATATAAATGTTGTAATGACTTATAGTAAAAAATTAGAAAGCTTAACGGTTATGAGTACACATTATCTTACTATAAACATATTCAGGCTTACGCGCAAGATCGCGTACTTTGCACAACTTTTTAAAATGATAAGTATTGCCAGCCGATATTTCTTTCATAGAAACTTCATCAATCTCTGATTGTCTTGTCAATGATAATTGCCATCTGTTTTCCAAAACTTTAATAGATTTACCGGTTATCAAAGTCACAACATTTTTTATCACGTATACATTATCAACGAATATCATGTTTTTCCATTTGTCAGCATATAAATTATCAACTAACACCTCTCGTTCAACGCCCTGCATAAAGTCGTAAAATTAATATTTAAATAATAAATTTTACGTTGAAAAGATAACTGTTGTTGTAAACAACAACTCACTTCTTCGTCTCTGGCCATAAATATAAGCGAGTTTGATGACTTTGCATACAATCGACCATACCACAATAGCGTGATGCGTACCTTAATATTATATAATTTACATCGTTCTACAATTTTTTCAAAAGTGGTGATCTCTAAAAGTGTATGTATCATTTTCTTCTTACTTTCTGGATAAAATTCGTCAGAAATCAAAGTTGATAGATTCTTCTCTTTCTTTCTTTTGCTTTCATGTTGATTACTGGTTTCTTCATTTTTTAGTATAAGAAAATACGTTAGTAAAATTAGAACGAAGTATTTTTTACAAATAAATAAAACAGATAATCGGTATACACATACCGTTTTTATAATCCTTCTTTAAAGGAGTCACATGAGCAATTTCTTTTTTACTACTTTCACTTTGTCTCCATAATTCTTTTGCTCTCTTACTTGAAAATTATCCTTTGTTTTCACCTGCACAATGAGCTTGAATATTACCAATATCACAGTTTTCATGATCCTCCAAATCTGAAACTGACATGCACAGTAAAATATAAGTAATTTATTAAAATCCAAATATAATAAAATATAAAATTTGAAATAATATTGTAGGAACTCATACCCTTTTTTGACTTATGAACCGGTTTAATTTTTTTCCACGTTTATTCAACGCTTTGTCTCCTTTTATGCTCTCTTTTCCGAGATTTCTTATCATTAATACATTTATTTTTTATTTTCCCAATGGTAAGATTAATACCATCATTGTCATCCCCACCATTATTACTACCGTATTGATAATTGACCCCATCTTCAAAATTTTCAAGAAGAACAGACTCTTCATTTAAGAATATATTTCCATCACAATCATTTGAATTATTCTTTTCCATCCTATACAGAAAATAGAAAAAATAAATCACTGACAATAAACATCACGATATAAAAAAATCTGACAAAAATGAATAGATCAAGTGAATGCATATATTATATAAAATTTAATGTAAGAACTACATATATACAACAAATAAAATCGAGTATTAATTCAATATTGGAAAGTAACACTCTGATTTAAAAATAAATTTACTGTAAAAGTATTTTAAAATCAGTGCGATACTTTCCAATATTAGGATTAATACTCGATTTCATTTGTTGTGTATATAGTTCTTATGTATCTTTACCTTTGTGAGAATGCTCTGTAGAACTTCTTTATAAACAACATTTTGTGTATAATTTTTTGGAATGCCAATTTGTTCTTCTAGAAAAACTTTTAAGGATGAAGCAGATCTAGCTCTTGAGAATGCAACATACAATTGCTCATGACAAAATCCTGGTGTACGTAGATATAGTCCAATTTTGCCAAAGGTTTGTCTTTAACTTTTGTTTATAGTCATAGCATAAGCAACACGAACGGGAAATTGACGTCGTTTAAGGACTAAAGAGAGATCTTCATTATCACTTGGCATAATTATTCTTGGTATTGCTACACATTTTCCAATATTTGTACCAGTCAAGATTTCTGCTTTTATGACCCTTTCACCTAACTGTTTAATGATAAAACGTGTGCCATTACATAAACCAATATTTTGATCTAAATTACGAAGTAACATAATCGGTGTATTTACTTTAAGCTCAAGCGAATGAGGAGGCAATCCAGAACATATCAACGAATTTAAAAATTCCATTGTATGTAAAAAATCATTGCAAACAGAATCATCAGCAGCAGAAACCTTTGTGTCTGCACTCAAATAAATCCGATTTTCTTCTCTAATTTGAGATATGACTTACTTATTAATTTCATCAATTTCTTCATTTCTACATGCGATTATTGCTCTTGATTCCAAATACCGCGGATTTTGATAATTACCATTTAAATTTGTATATATTTCATTTATTAATCCACTAATACTAAGTCCGTGATTATATAACATTGAATCTGGAATCTCTATCCAATTATCATCACAATCGTTGCACATTTGAATTCCTTTAACATCACCATTACTAATATCGATTAGCCATTTTGCAAAATTTTCGTTGTCTTTTTCTGACCTCGTATTCGTATGAACACGCATATTTTTTGTCAGTATAAATATCTCACATTGATCGTATATATATGATTTATGTAATGCAGCGGGCACAATTTGTTGTCTCCTACTTTTACGGACGACTGGTAAAATCTGTCAAAAATCACCACCAAGAACAAGAGCCTTTCCACCAAATAGTTTATTCTCAAGTTATGAATTAATATTTGATAGAATATCTTTGAAAGTTCGATCTACGGCTTCAAATGCAAAGCGATTTATCATCGAAACTTCATCTCAAATAATCAGTGTTGCTTCTTTGATGAGAGAAGAAAGATTAGATTTGCAAGATATTATGCAAGATAAAAACTCATAAAGATCGATAGCAATTTTGAATCTTGAATGTGCTGTACGTCCTCCGGGTAGTAACAAAGAAGAAATGCCAGAAAATGCAACTGCAAGAATGATTTGTTTCTTACTACGCAACTTCACTAAAATTGCATTTCATAAGTATGTTTTGCCAGTTCCACCACCTCCATACACAAAAAATAGTCTTCCAATATTTTTTTTCGCACGAAGTTATAATTGCATCAAAGATTTTTCTTTGTTCATCATTTAAACCACATTCTAATTCAATAGATATTTTTGACAACTAAAAAGTATCATAATTTAGCTCCTCAAATATCAATCTATTGTTCTTATTTAAATTGCTAGGAGAGTGTTTTGGCATAAATGGAAAATCTCTCAAGCTTTTATTATTATATGACAAAATCGCATCTATATCATGAAGCGCAAAATCTCTTAATTGTTCGTTATTGAGTACAAATTTTAAATCAGGATGCAAATTTTCCAAACGTCTTTCATAATCATCACTCATAACCTTCCAATGTAAATCCCATAGTTCTCGAGAATTCATAACTTTGTTAAAAAGTAACATCGTGCAAAACATGCGACAAAGTTGATTAGCTGTAGCCCACTTAGACGCTTCTTGGAGTGCTAAGTTCCATTCATTATCATTATCAAGAAGTCCAAGTGCTATACATGCTGCCTTATAAGTTTCATGTTCAACACCATCAATTGTTCTCATATCAATAAAATTAATCATTCCTTTCACCATTGTCAACAATATCCTGAGATAATATCATTCACCGGCGGCAGGATGTGCATAAGATAATCTACTTATCTTTTTCCTTCTTTTTCGTTGTTTCCAACATAAGTTTTTTTTGTCCCAAACAAAATGATTTGGAAACTCAACATAAGTATAGTTTCTAGCATGAGAAAATTTAAGATTCATAATAAACCATTCAGTTAACATTGTTTTCTTAGCTCGCTCAGACTCCATTATTTCTTGAACACTTCCATCTTCTCTAAAAGAACAATTTGTTCACCAAAAAGATGATACTGTAACTGTTCAACGGCAGAATGACGTTTATTTATTTTAAATTCAAAAAGCCTCCATGAAGTTTCAGATACTGCAATATATTTAGAATCTAAATATAATTTGACCTCATCATATCTTTCAACCACATTTTGATGAATGACAGCTGTTGCAAAATCAGATACTTTATTCACATATTTAAAAAATATTTTATTACTCGTCTATGATTGCATATTTCAACATTAATATGTGATTGATATTTCAGTAGCAGATCTGTATTGTAAGGCACAGCCCAACTGTTGTCAATATCCTTTTCATCTGCCATGTAGGATCTTGATTTGCGTCTTCGGTAAATTGCATATCCTTTTTCATCAATAATAGTATGGTCATTGAACATTTTAGGGAATTCTTTTGAGTATTTATTATTTTTTATGTAAACACATTTTGCATTATATGTATCACATGGTCCATGAATTATATGGGTAACTACCAAATCATGAAGTAAAGATTCCATTTTAATTTCAGGAAGCTCAGCTCTAATTAAATTATCAATATCCTTTGCGAGTTTTATTTTTTTTGAACTTTCCAATTTAATAAGGGTATGAGAATGTGGTAATCCTCGTTTTTGAAATTCTACCACAAATAGATCTACAAATGGAAAAATTAAACCTTTAAATAGAAACATTTAACAATATACAAAATATATATCAACAAATAATGACAATAACCTACCAGAAATTACTCGTCCAAAATATTTATGTTTAATCAAATTATCAAAAAGCTGCATAAGTTTTAAGTGAAAAACTCTGGCAACAATATCAGGCCTATTAGATGCACTTTGACCACCAACAATCAATAAAAAATCATATATTTCTTTCCGATTAGGATTGCATGTAAAAGTAATGAATAAATCCGGAGGCCCGGCCCATGCACAAATTGCCATAGCATCTTGATAGTTTTGAATCATATATCGTGGACCTCTAGTAAAGGATGAAGGCAAAATGATTTTTTTACCAATTGTGTGAGCATCATTATCACCATCGTCAACAGTATCTTGCAAGTCTTGATATAACTCACATCGTAAAGTTTTATGATTATTACAAATCCATCCAAGATGATTTGCTTCAACAGACGCATAAGCATCAACTATATATTGCTGTAATAATTTTCCACCCCTCAACAACGTTGTTCCTTTATGACAACGCTGTTGTAATTTAAATGCGTAGAAGTCCTTCATTGAAACTTTATTCCTTTTTCTCTTCGTATTGTTACCATCAATATAGTTATGCCAACTATCTTCTCTATATGGGAATAATAAATGATACTGCAATGGCATGTATGCTGGATGAATCTCACTAATTCTTTGATATCCTTTTTTTCGATCGTTAGCAATAACATCTTGAGTAGATGAAGGAAAAAAATCATCATCAATTATCAGAGCAGCTTTTTCTGTTGAATTTGGTTTATTATATTGTTGACCCTTATGATTTCTATTCTCTAGAATGCGCAAACTAAACTCTTTATCCTTATTGTTCTCAAACCAATCACGTACGCATCGATATTTCTTAACATATTTGTTGTATTTATCCAACATTTTCTTTAAACTTTTCACAGTTTCTGAATCATATTCTGTAGTATTACAATTATCTCAAATAGATGTAATTCGATTTTTAATTTCATGCTCGGTATCATATAGATAAAGCTGTGCATATTTAGGTCGACTTCCGATATCCAGTAATAATGAACCTATTTTATGATAGTTTTGTCCATGAATTCGAAATGTATATGGTCCCTTTCCTTTCAAATTTTGATAATCTATCTTTGCACCAATAGATGTAAAAGAAAACATAGAGTTGAACGAACAATTTTTTTCCCGAAATTGTTTAGCTTGTTCAGAAACATTTTGATAGTTCAATAACGAGTCCAGAATTTCAGGTGTCTTCTTAAGAAAAGGCAGAGAACTCTTCCACTCTTCCAACAAATTGAATAATTTATTTTTTTTCTTATCATTAGTTCTAACCCTTTCTTCTTTCCACACAATTGCATCACATTCAGAACATTTTTCAGTAGGAGCTCCCAAATAATGGAAACGACTACACCAATCTGTTAAATAATTATCGTTAAAACTTTCTTATCATGTATCATTATAAAACACACATTAGAATTTAATCAGCAATAAGAAAATGTAATATATTATATTATTATATTTATGGAGGATTTTATTTAAAATAATCTTATAGCTTTTAAAATATGTAAAATATTTGTAAATCAAAAAAATTAAAAAATTAAAGCTTTTTGAGTAATATGTTCTTTAAATATAGTTAATATCAAACATTCAAGTAAAATTAGATAAAACTTTGTATTTTATAAGGATATATAATGAGAATGAAGTGTGCTTTTACTATCATTATCGTTTTCTTGACTGCATGACAAATCTTGATGAATATCTTTATTAACTATACGGTGATCATTCAAAAAGCCCACTTCTGTAGAATGATACAAAACGGTATCATCATCCATCAAAGTTGTGTTGCATTCAACATTGGCAGAAAAATTAGGAATTTGTTCTAATGGTCTTTTGAAGTGCGGGATACCAAAATCAAATGTCTCTCTCTTTCGCTTGAAAGAAAATTCATCATTTTTAGTATTAGTGTTGGATGACTATTTTTTTGATATCTTATTCTTTCACGTTCATGTTTACGTTGTTTTTGTGCTCCTGATATTGGTTTGCGAATGTGTTTTGATTTATTCCCATGCATAGTAAAATAAAAGACAAAAGATAATATCATAATAGAAACAATTATAGAGATCAACATAAATGATTAACTAATAACAATAAATATGTCACATCATTTATTAATAACTTAAAATGGAAAACTGTAATATAAATTTAAATTTAGAGAACAAATAATTTACTTCTACATATAAGCATAAATAAATAAAAATCTTAAATAATGAATTTTTCGAATAATAGATTTTTTGTTACTATAGTTTTTACTCCAATTTTGTTGTTGACCAAATCAAACGAACACTTTCTTACAAATGGAAAAAATATCAATTCAAGTCAAGTATTGCATTAATAATGGCAACTTTTTAAAATATTCTCATCAGTTAAAAAAATACTAAATGAAGAATGAAAAATAATACGTTGAAAAAGAAAAGTTTAGTTATGGAAAAAAAGTTTAGTGCAAACCATCCTGATTCATGATCATATATGTTGAAGAAGAAAACAAAGAAAGAGATAAAAATACTTACTGAAGGTTTGGTGCTTTGAAACGATCCAAGCCAAGAATTTAAGTTTCAAAAGTGTAGGAAAATCTAGAATTTGGTAAGAATGAGATCTCTCCCTCTCACTATTTTCCCTTTTTTTTCAATATTTTTCCTTTTTTCTTCAAGTGAGAAAGAAGATGAAAAGTGCTGGATTAAATAGGGGAATGAGATGATGAGATATGACGTCAATAGGAGGTGGAAACAAAAACAAATTCAATTCATTTTTTAAAATTTCTGATAAAATATTTTGGTTTTATTATATGAATTTATTTTATTTACTATTTCTCATCACTACTAACGTCTTTATTTTTCTACCGTCCTTTTACATCTGGTAACGTATCCTTCTTCTTCATTTTATTTTTCTTTTGACATTTTCTGTCGTACTTATCCTTTTCGTCATGTATATACATGGTAACGCCTTTATTTTTCTACATTCAATCATGACTAGTGTCTTTTTGCTGTCAAAACAGGACTAATGTCTTTTTTCTGTCCATCATAACTAATGTCCTTTTTCTGTCAAATCATGACTAATATTAACGTTATTATTTTTCTACAGTCCATCAGGACAAATGTCCTTTTTCTGTCAAATCATCACTAACATTAACGTCACCATTTTTCTATAGTCTAACATGACTGTAACACCCTAATTCATTTATACCAATTCAAGTGCACGTATTTCTTTATTTATGGTATTTTCTTGATTTATTGTGTTTTGGGTGCGAATGGTGTCTTGACATTTTAGTGCATCCGACCCGACCCGCATGCTTGAAACCCGTCTTGATTCATGTTTATGATTTATCCTGACCTGTTACATGGAATCATACACTTTCATTTATTTGTACTGCATACTGGCATTTATTTAACATTTGCATTTTTACAATATAACATTTTAAATCACATAAAATATTTTAAAAATACATTGCATGGCCTGCATGATACTCCTAACCCCGTGGTAGTATCCGCGCATCTTGTTCTCGTCCCGTTCAGTGAAACGGATTTGTTTGGATGGCTACGCACACGCACGTGCATCCATTCTTGGGGGTATGCATTTTCGTTACCCGAGCATTCATTTTGAATTTTGAATGTCACATATATTTTTCATATTTTAAAACCGAATTTTTTAAATCCAACCTGGGCACGTTTTGGAGTATTTTTGTATTAACCGAAAACTCAAATTTTATTAATTTTATAATCTAATATATTTTAACAGTTATATATTCGTTTAAGATTTTCTTTAAACTAAAAATATTTTTTAAAAATATTCTATGCTAACTAATTAATCTCCTATCTCTATATCTTTCTTTTATATTATTTTATTTTTTTAAAATTTTCTAAATCCTATCCCCAATCTCCTTTTTCTCTCTCTCTTCCACTAACAAACAAAATTCTTTCTCCTCATCGTTCTCTCTCTCTCTCCTCTCGATCTCACACACACTCTCTCTCCTCTCGCTCACATTCTCTCTCCCCTTGCCTATCTCTCTCCTCTCTCTCTCCCTGCCTATATCTTTCTCTCCCTCCCTATATAATCATAACCATACACGTTCTCCTATTTCTCATGATCTTCTTCCTTTCCTTTTCATTTTTCCCGCCGTTCCTCACTAGAACCCACGCCCCTGCCCTCTCCGCGCGCCGCCTCCACCCTCGTCGCTCACCTCCTCGTCCTCCGTCCCGTTCATCTTTTCTTCCCCGTCCCTGACAGCACGAACCTGCAACCCACTGCAACCATTTCCGCTTTCTCTTCTATCACGACACCTAGCCGCTGATCACCTCAACGGCCTCAACCCGTCTCCACCTCCTCGCCTTCTTCCTCTCCTCTCTCTCCTTCCCCGACCAACCCTCGAACCACCTAAAAAACCCAGCACCATTCTCCTTCGAACCCATCACCCTTCACCTTCCTCGCCGTCGCCCAACCACCGGCAACCACCTCGCCATCATCTCCATCGCTTTGCACTTATCTCCCTCATCGATCTCACCCAGCACCAATCGATCCTTCCCTTAGCGTCTCAAAACCTAACAACCCTCACCTGCACCTCTTATGTCGACGTCGCTTCACCGCCGGCCACCCCACTTTGTCGTTGCCTCTAAACTCACATCCATCACCCACAGCCCCGACTTCAAGAAACCCAGACAAGCTTCTTTCTTTCTTCTCTTTCTTCTTCTTCTTGTTTTCTTCTCTTCTTGCGTCTTTGTTTCTTGATCCGTGTTTCCGATCGTCCCCGGAGACCCATGACTCGTCGTCACATCTCGCCTCGTCTCTGCCACAGAGCACCATACCAGTAAGCTTCCTTCTCCCTTTTTTCCTCTTCTTCTTTTCTTTTCTTTTTCCTGTTCTTGAATTCTTGATTCAGCGATCGCTGGAGCCGTGACTGTCGCTGCCATTCCAGACGACCCAGAGGACGTACCTTACCTGCGTGATCACCTTCGCGCATTTCCGTATGCCGTGCATGCGTCGTGACGTTTTGCCGACGTCAAACGTGCTGTACATATCCGTTTCATGATCCGTCGAGGCAAGTTTATCTTGCTACATGCTACATTACTTTATATATATCTATTTTAATAAATATAATACTGGTATTTCAAACTATGCACCCCTTGTTTACTTTTACAGTTTTATCGACATCCGTATACATCCGCACATGTCATTTCAGATCTAGTGCATGCAAACCTATCTTGTTACATACTATATTACAATATACTACACTCAATTGGATGTTTATATCTCATATTGTTTAATTGTACATCATGCATTTACCCGTTCATCATTTTACTGTTATATCACGTCCATGTGCATCCATATCGTTATTTACATATCTAGTCGCATGCTAATTCATCTTTCTGCATGCTAGGTATATCATTGTGCATCTATATGAATAAAATGTTAACCATTTATCACATTATACATCCATATTAAAGTTTTATAGTTTTCAGATACCCGTTTGCATCCATATCACTTAATATACATATAGTTGCATCTATAGATCACATTATTACATATTATGGTTATATTAACACCCCATATTTAATAAAATGCATCCTAATTAGTATTGAAACTATAAATGTAACCCTAACTAATAATTGTGCATCCATACCATTGATTTTACACCTATTCGCATACCATGTTATATTGTTTCATTTTATTGTTATATCAGTACTCCATACTTGATATTGTGCACCCTACATAGTAATGTGATAACCACTGATAAATATTTGTGCGTCCGTGCTTTTGTTGTGCATCTGTAGCTGTTACAGTTTTATTATGAGCTTCCGCTTGATACCCATGCATTACTTGACATGACTTGATACTTATATACTACCTGACATGACCTGACATACGGCTACTTGACATGACTTGATACCTGTGCACTACTTGACATGACCTGATACTTCATTACTTGACATGACTTGATACATGTTCACTACCTGACACGACCTAATATATCACTACTTGACACGCTATCTGATCCTGTTTCTAATGCTGACAATCCTGACATGTTTTCCCGATGGACATATCCTGTTGTCTGTATAGACAAACTTGTTCCTGCTTGATCCTGTGTTGGCATTAGTTTCAGATTTATCAATACCTGACTTGAACACATAACTTGGGGGTATGGGGAAACCAATGATGAAACCTGACTTGTAACTCGACAGTTCGCTTGCTTATACTGATTAGTTTTAGGGGCTAGGCCAGCCCTGAGATGATACTGCTGACATCATTCATCTATACATATTTCCTGTTTTAGTGCCTAGCGGCATGTTTCGGTTTCAGCTCGAGAATCTGGACCGTGGTCCCGGGCACGTACGGGATACTATTGAGTTACATCGACGATTCATCAACTTGATTTCATAGACTTGAGAGTAATTAACCCAGTAGCACTGTTTAGTTTCACCGCTGCACTTCACATATACTGTTACACTTCACTGTTCTATATCCCTGCTCACTTATTACATTCATATACCCTTTTTATAATTCATGCCTAGATTCCTGTTACTCCCTGTTTATATTATTGTTGATATTGTGACGCTCTGACGTCGGGGTTTTGCATGGCCCAGATTCGCTACCCTTGTCACAGGCCTAGCAGGAGTATTTCAGCCTACAGGCCGAGCAGTGAGGACCTGTTAGTATTTTAGTTTTATTTCAGCATTCTCATTCCTGTTGTGAGCCCGTATTTGGGACGTACATTCCAGATTATTATTGTACTTGGATCTTTTGCTTCCGCAGCATATTATTTCATGACTCGTTTATTCTGGCTTATAGACATGTACTAGATAGTTTATTTTATTTTTACTGTTCTTGATATCTCTAGACAGCTGTAATGTGACTGTGGAGGAATGTTTCATTTCCACAGGAAGTATGGTTGGCTCTGTCACATGCCTATCTTAGCGCACTCTGGGAAGCGGGGCGTGACAGGATTTGTTTGGTATCAGAGCCATAGGATTTAGGATTAGTCGGGTTTGATTCTTTTTATAGTTGGGTATTGAACTCAATACACGAATCAGAATACTCGTGATTAGGAACATGTCCTGCCACTCTACCATCTTGTCATTCTTGAATCATATCTTTCTCTTGATCCTTTGCCTTGACGATATGCAAACCACTTTGCATCTCGACTTGAAATCTTTTGGTTCCTATTGTTTCTCCCCGTTCTTTGATTCTGATACTAGGATTTAGGCGACTTGAGTGGAGTTATGTGATTGTAACTATGTATTGTGGTATGGTTACAATGCGGTACTCTATTTAAGTAACTTGGAGTTCTAGTGTTGATTCATATCCTTGATTCATGGTCATCATTCATCACAAGTTTTGAATCTTGTTCATCATACTAATGCTCTTTGGTATATTGGTTGTAGAATCATGGTGGACAGAAGTTTGAAAACGTACCAAAGGCATGTGGATGACGCCGCCTTACTTGGAGCAATTCGTGGCTTGCTAGAGAACCAGAAACGGCAGATTGAGCTGAACCAGCGGCAAGCCGAAGATTTTCAGGAAGGTTTGCGGACAGTCCAGCAGTCTATAAACAATGTTGTGGCCAAACCAGTAGAGCGTGTGTGTACCGTGGCGGATTTCAGGAGACTTGGTCCGTTCGTTTTCACTGGTTTGGAGGAGCCGTTGCCAGCAGAGCAGTGGCTAGTCGATACGGAGAATTTACTCATTGCAGCACAAATTCCACAGGACAAGAGAGTGGATATAGTTCGCATCTAATTAGTAGACTATGGTCGTGAATGGTGGCTTGTGGAAGAGTCCCGCTTGCCCAAGCCGATCAGTTGGGCAGATTTTTCGAAGAGTTTCTTGGAGAAATTCTTCCCGCAGACTGCACAGGAGGAAATGGAAGAAAAGTTTATCAGTTTGAAGCAGAACGACGTACCCGTGGATGTACATGCGGCTGAGTGGACATGGCTCAGTAGATTCGCTGGACCTTTGGTTGCCAACGATCCTGAGAGTGTAAGGAGGTTCATGCGCAGTTTGGATGTGGACATCCAGAGCACATTATATCTCTGGGTTTGACCACTTTCTCGCAAGTTCTAAAAGCAGCCACAGAGCAGCAGAGCTTGTCGTTGAAGGCAGGAGGTACGCAGCTGCAGGCGGTTGTAGTGCAGAAGTCGGCGTTTGCGCCGAACCGAGCGCCTGTGCGTAGAGGTATTCCAGTAAACCGACATGGCGTAGCATCGATAAGAAACCCGTCATTGCAGATCATAGAAAGGGCGTGATTTGCAACTTTTGCCATCTACCTAGGCACATAAAGAGAGATTGTCATAGGATGCGGGGACTCTGTTTGGTTTGTGGATCAGCGGATCATGCTATCAATGCTTGTCCGTTGAAGCTTCATATGAAGGATGATGTTCAGAGGCCACCGCAGAAGCAGTTTCGGGAGCTGAAGCAGTTAACTCAGGGACCCAATCAAGCTCGAGCCTTACCCTGACGGCTAAAGAGGCCAGGGGTTCAGATAAAGTTGTTTCAGGTATCCTACTTGTTCATGATTTTCCCGCATTAGCATTATTCGATTCTGGTGCATCCCATTGTTTTATGTCATCCAAGTTTATTGCTGCATATTCGATTTATTGCACGACCCAATCTCGTTGTTGGGACATACACACCGGGAATGAGAATATCATAGCTAGTACAGAGGGTAAGGATTGTTCAATGGTTAGTTGCGGATGCGAGTTATTTGCAGATTTCTTGGTGATCGTTACCGGCAGTGGTGATGTTGTCTTGGGAATGGATTTTCTCGGCACTTTCTATGCTCACATTTAGTGTGGGGCAAAGAAAGTGATTTTCCAGATTCCCGGACATCCGGAGTTTGTTTTGCTGGAGGAAATAGTTCTGTCGGGCCAGTCGAGTTTAGGGCTAGGCCGACACACAGTTTTCTTTCGTCGATGGAAGTTGATAAGGAGGAAGCGCCAGTTGTAGTTCGAGAGTTCATGGACGCGTTCGAGGACATCTCGGGTTTATCGCCAAAACGAGATGTGGAGTTCATGATCGATCTTGTTTCTGGTGCAGCGCCAATCTCAAATGCGTACTATCCAATGGCACCAGTGGAGTTGGAAGAAGTAAAGAAGCAAGTTACCGAATTTCTTGAGAAGGGTTGGATTCGCAGCAGCATTTCACCTTGGGGGCTCCAGTTCTTCTAGTAAATAAGAAAGATGGCACAAGGAGGATGTGCATCGATTATCGAGAATTAAATCGGGTGACTATTAGGAACAAGTACCCGATCCATCGTATTGGCGAATTATTCGAGCAATTTAATGTCACGAGGGTATTCTCGAAGCTGGATTTGCGATCTGGATATCATCAGGTCCGAGTTAAACCAGAAGATATTTGCAAGACTGCGTTCCGAAATCGGTATGGACATTATGAATATTTAGTGATGCTATTCGGAGTCACGAATGCACCAGCGATATTTATGGACTTGATGAACCGAATCTTCTCACCAATCTTAGACCAATTTATAGTGGTGTTTATCGATAATATTCTGGTCCACTTGAGGAGTTTTGAAGAGCATACCGAACTCTTGAAGCCATGTTGAGAGGTTGCAAGTTAGACTTCAAAGGGTTCATGGGAGGATCATCTACACTTGGTGGAGTTTTCATACAACAACAGCTTCCAGACTACTATTCAGATGGCTCCATTCAAAGTATTGTATGGTCGCAAGTGTCGTTCACCTATTTGTTAGGACGATGTTGGAGAACGAAGTTTGTTGGGACCGGATCTGATCGTGCAAACTTTATAGAAGGTTAATACTATCCGAAATCACAAGAAGGCAGCACAAGATCCGCAGAAGAGTTGGGACCGACACATCGAGAAGATCTCTAGAGTTTGTTGTTGGTGATCTGGTATTCTTGAAGATATCACCAACTAGAGCAGTGATTCGTTTTGGAAGTCGAGGCAAGCTTAATCCTCGATTCGTGGAGCCTTTCGAGATTATGGAGTGTGTTAGAGAAGTGGCTTATCGATTGGCTCTACCACAATCTTTGGCGAATGTTCATGACGTGTTTCATGTATCTCAACTTCATAGGTATGTTCGAGATAAAACACACGTGCTAGATCATTCGGAGCTGATTGTAAGGGAGAATTTAACCTTTGAGGAATGACCGATGTCGATTGTTGATCGAAGAGAAAAGGTCCTTAAGAACAAGGTTATCCCTCTCGTACTTGTTTCTTGGGAAAATCGCTCGCATGGAGAATCGACTTGGGAACGAGAAGACGAGATTCGACAGAAGTTTCCATACCTGTTCTTGTAGATTCTTGATTGTTTATCTTTTCTTGTATTGGGAATTTCGAGGACGAAATTCTTTTGTAGTTGGGTATAATGTAACACGCTAGTTCATTTATACCAATTCCAGTACACGTATTTCTTTATTTATGGTACTTTCTTAATTTATTGTGTTTTGGGTGCGAATGGTGCCTTGACATTTTAGTGCATCCGACCCGACCCGCATACTTGAAACCCGTCTTGATTCATATTTATGATTTATCCTGACCTGTTACATGGACTCGTGCACTTTCATTTATTTGTACTGCATACTAGCATTTATCTAACATTTGCATTTTTACAATATAACATTTTAAGTCACGTAAAATATTTTAAAAATACATTGTATGGCCTGCATGATACCCCTAATCCCGTGGTAGCATCCACACATCTTGTTCTCGTCCCGTTCAGTGAAACAGACTTGTTTGAATGGCTACGCGCACGTACGTGCATCCGTTCTTGGGGGTATGCATTTTCTTTATCCGAGCATTCATTTTGAATTTTGAACGTCATATATATTTTTCATATTTTAAAACTGAATTTTTAGACCCAATCCGGACGCGTTTTGGAGTATTTTTGTATTAACCGAAAACTCAAATTTTATTAATATTATAATCTAATATATTTTAACAGTTATATATTCGTTTAAGATTTTCTTTAAACCAAAAATAGTTTTTTAAAAATATTCTATGCTAACCAATTAATCTCACAGATCACTCTATCTCTATCTCTTTCTTTTATATTATTTTATTTCTTTTAAATTTTCTAAATCCTATCCCCAATCTCCCTTTCTCTCTCTCTCTTCCACTAACAAACAAAATTCTTTCTCCTCACTGTTTTCTCTCTCTCCTCTCGATCTTGCACACACTCTCTATCTCCTCTCGCTCACATTCTCTCCCTCCCTTGCCTATCTCTCTCCTCACTATTTCCCTGCCTATATCTTTCTCTCTCTCCCTATATAATCATAACCATACACGTTCTCCTCTTTCTCATGATCTTCTTCCTTTCCTTTACATTTTTCCTGCCGTTCCTCACTCGAACCCATGCCCCAGCCCTCGAAGCGCGCCGCCTCCACCCTCGTCACTCACCTCCTCGTCCTCTGTCCCGTTCATCTTTTCTTCCCCTTCCCCGACAACACGAACCCGCAACCCACTGCAACCCTTTCCGCTTTCTCCTCTGTCACGACACCTCGGCGCAGATCACCTCGTCGGCCTCACCTATCTCCACCTCCTTGCCTTCCTCCTCTCCTCTCTCTCCTTACCTGACCAACCCTCGAACCACCAAAGAAACCCAGCACCATTCTCCTTCGAACCCGTCACCTTTCACCTGCCTCGCCGTTGCCCCACCACCGGCGACCACCTTGCCATCATCTCCACTGCTTTGCCCTCATCTCCCTCATCGATCTCACCCAACACTAATCGATCCTTCCCTCAGCCTCTCAAATCCTAATAACTCTCACCTGCACCTCTTGTGTCGACGTCGCTCCACCGCCGGCCACCCCACTTTGTCGTCGCCTCTGACCTCACATCCATCACCCACAGCCCCGACTTCAAGAAACACAGACAACCTTCTTTCTTTCTTTTCTTCTTCTTCTTCTTCTTATTTTCTTCTTTACTTACTTCCTTGTTTCTTGATCCGTGTTTCCGATCGTCGCCAGAGTCCCACGACTCGTCGTCACATCTCGCCTCGCCTCTGCCACAGAGTACCACTCCAGTAAGCTCCTTCTCCCTTTTTCTTCCTCTTCTTCTTTTCTTTTCTTTTCCTGTTCTTGAAATCTGGATTCAGAGATCGCCGGAGCCATGACTGTCGCCGCCGTTCCAGACGACCCAGAGGACGTACCTTACCTGTGTGATCACCCTCGTGCATTACTTGGACCATTCCGTATGCCGTGCGTGCGTCGCGACGTTTTGTCGACGTCGAACGTGCCATACATATCCGTTTCGTGATCTGTCGAGGGATTGCTATCTTGCTACATGCTACATTACTTTATATATATCTATTTTAATAAATATAATACTGGTATTTCAAACTATGCACCCCATGTTTACTTTTACAGTTTTATCCACATCCGTATACATCCGTGCAAGTCATTTCAGATCTAGTGCATGCAAACCTATCTTGTTACATACTATATTACAATATACTGCACTCAATTGAATGTTTAGATCTCATATTGTTTAATTGTACATCATGCATTTACCCATTCATCATTTTACTGTTATATCACGTCCGTGTGCATCCATATCGTTATTTATATATCTAGTCGCATGCTAATTCATCTTGCTATATGGTAGGTATATCATTGTGCATCCATAAGAATAAAATGTTAACCATTTATCACATTATACATCCATATTAAAGTTTTGCAGTTTTCGGATACCCGTTTGCATCCATATCACTTAATATACATATAAATGCATCTATAGATCACATTATTACATATTATAGTTATATTGACACCCCATGTTTAATAAAGTGCATCCTAGTTAGTATTGAAACTATAAATGTAATCTTAACCGATAATTGTGCATCCATACCATTGATTTTATACCTATTCGCATACCATGTTACATTGTTTCATTTTATTGTTATATTAGTACCCCATACTTGATATTGTGCACCCTACATAGTAATGTGAAAACCACTGATAAATATTTGTGAATCCGTTCTTTTGTTGTGCATCCGTAGCTGTTACAGTTTTATTATGAGCTTCCGCTTGATACCCGTGCATTACTTGACATGACTTGATACCTATACACTACCTGACATGACCTGACATACTACTACTTGACATGACTTGATACCTGTGCACTACTTGACATGACCTGATACTTCACTACTTGACATGACTTGATACATGTTCACTACTTGACACGACCTGATATATCACTACTTGACACGTTGCCTGATCCTGTTTCTAATACCGAAAATCCTGACATGTTATCCCGATGGACATATCATGTTGTTTGTATAGACAAACACGTTCCTGCTTGATTCTATGTTGGCATTAGCTTCAAATTTATCAATACCTGATTTGAACACATAACTTGGGGGTATGGGAAAATCAATGATGAAACCTGACTTGTAATTCGACAGTTCGCTTGCTTATACTGATCAGTTTTAGGGGCTAGGCCAGCCCTGCGATGATACTGCTGATATCATTCATCTTTACATATTTCCTGTTTTAATACCTAGCGGCATGTCTCGGTTTCAGCCCGAGAATCTGGACCGTGGTCCCGGGCACGTACGGGATACTATTGAGTTATATCGATGATTCATCAACTTGATTTCACAGATTTGAGAGTAGTTAACCCAGTAGCACATTTTAGTTTCACCGCTGCATTTCACATATACTGTTACACTTCACTGTTCTATATCCCTGCTCACTTATTACATTCATGTACCCTTTTTATAATTCATGCCCGCATTCCTGTGACTCCCTGTTTATATTATTGTTGATATTGTGACGCTCTGATGTCTGGGTTTTGCATGGCCCAGATCTGCTACCCTTGTCGCAGGCCGAGCAGGAGTATTTCAGCCTACATGCCGAGCAGTGAGGACCTGTTAGTATTTTAGTTTTATTTCAGCATTCTCATTCCTGTTGTGAGACCGTATTTGGGACGCACATTCCAGATTATTATTGTACTTGGATCTTTTGCTTCCGCAGCATATTATTTCATGACTCGTTTATTCTGGCTTATGGACATGTACTAGATAGTTTATTTTATTTCTACTGTTCTTGATATCTTTAGACAGCCGTAATGTGACCGTGGAGGAATGTTTCCTGTCCACAGGAAGCATGGTTGGCTCTGTTACGTGCCTATCTTAGTGCACTCTGGGAAGCGGGGCGTGACAAGTTTTGTTTGGTATCGGAATCATAGGATTTAGTATTAGTCGGGTTTGATTCTTTTTGTAGTTGGGTATTGAACCCAATACACGAATCATAATACTCGTGATTAGGAACATGTCCTGCCACTCTACCATCTTGTCATTCTTGAATCATATCTTTCTCTTGATCTTTTGCCTTGACGATATGCAAATCACTTTGCATCTCGACTTGAAATCTTTTGGTTCCGATTGTTTTCTCTCTATTCTTTGATTCTGATACTAGGATTTGGACGACTTGAGTGGAGTTATGTGATTGTAACTATGTACCGCGGCATGGTTACAATGCGGTACTCTATTTAAGTAACTTGGAGTTCTAGCCTTGATTCATATCCTTGATTCATGGTCATCATTCATCTCAAGTTTTGAATCTTGTTCATCATACTAATCCTCTTTGGTGTATTGGCTGCGGAATTATGGCGGGCAGAAGTTTGAAGGCGTACTAGAGGCGTGTGGATGACACCGTCTTATTTGGAGTAATTCATGGCTTGCTAGAGAACCAGAAACGGCAGACTGAGCTAAACCAGCGGCAAGCCGAAACTTTTCAGGAAGGTTTGCGGACCGTCCAGCAATCCATAAACAATATTGTGGCCAAACCAGTAGAGCGTGTGGGTACCGTGGCGGATTTTAGGAGACTTGGTCCGTCTGTTTTCATTGGTTTGGAGGAGCCGTTGCCAACAGAGCAGTGGCTAGTCGATACAGAGAATTTGCTCATTGCAGCACAGATTCCAGAGGACAAGAGAGTGGATGTAGTATATATGCATCCAATTGGTAGACTATGGCCGTGAATGGTGGCTTGTGGAAGAGACCCGCTTTCCCAAGCCGATCAGTTGGGCAGATTTTTCGGAGAGTTTCTTGGAGAAATTCTTCCCGTAGACTGCACGGGAGGAAATGGAAGAAAAGTTTTTCAGTCTGAAGCAGAACGGCGTACCCGTGGATGTAAATGCGGCTGAGTGGACACGGTTCAGTAGATTCCCTGGACCTTTGGTTGCCAACGATGCTGATAGAGCAAGGAGGTTCATGCGCAGTTTGGATGTGGACATCCAGAAGCACATTATATTTCTGGGTTTGACTACTTTCTCGCAAGTTCTAAAAGCATCCAGAGAGCAGCAGAGCTTATCGTTGAAGACAGGAGGTACGCAGCTGCAGGAAGTTGTAGTGCAGAAGCCGGCATTCACGCCGAACCGAGCGCCTATGCGTAGAGGTATTTCAGTAAACCGACGTGGCGTAGCATCGATGAAGAAACCCGTCGTTGCAGATCAGAGAAAGGGCGTGATTTGCAACTTTTTCCATCTACTTGGGCACATAAGGAGAGATTGTCGTAGGATACGGGGAATCTGTTTGGTTTGTGGATCAGCGGATCATGCTATCAATGCTTGTCCGTCGAAACTTCGTATGAAGGATGATGTTCAGAGGCCACCGCAGAAGCAGTTTCGGGAGCTGAAGCAGTTAACTCAGGGATCCAATCAAGCTCGAGCCTTACCCTGATGGCTGAAGAGGCCAAAGGTTCAGATAAAATTATTGCAGGTATCCTACTTGTTCATGATTTTCCCACATTAGCATTATTTGATTTTGGTGCATCCCATTGTTTTATGTCATCCAAATTTATTGCTGCATATTCGATTTATTGCATGACCCTATCCGTTGTTGGGACATACACACTGGGAACGGGAATATCATAGCTAGTAGAGAGGGTAAGGATTGTTCAATGGTTAGTTGCTGATGAAAGTTATTTGCAGATTTCTTGGTGATCGTTACCGAAAGTGGTGATGTTGTTTTGGGAATGGATTTTCTTGGCACTTTCCATGCATACATTTAGTGTGGGGCAAAGAAAGTAATTTTCCAGATTCCCGGACATTCGGAGTTTGTTTTGCTGGAGGAAGCAGTTCTGTCGGGCCAGTCGAGTTTAGGGCTAGGCCGCCACACAGTGTTCTTTCGTCGATTGAAGTTGATAAGAAGAAAGCGCTAGTTGTAGTTCGAAAGTGTTTCCCCCAATCAGAGCAAAGCTCTGTTTTGAATTGCAAAATTCAAAAATTGAAGCAACGCTTCAGATCCCTTACGCTGCGCACTGCGTGCCACATGTCAAAAGAAGACACGCCAGCGCCAGGAGTGCTGCGCCCTAAGTAGCGCACCCCCAATCAGAGCAAAGCTTTGTTTCAGAATTCAAATTCTAAAATTGAAGCAACGCTTCAGATCCTTTGCGCTCTGCACTGCGCGCCACGTGTCAAACACAGGCGTGTTAGCACAGTTATGCTGCGCTGCGCGCCACGTGTCAGATACAGGTGCGCTAGCGCAGTTGCGCTGCGCTCTTTGCTGCGCGCCACGTGTCAAACGTAGGTGCGCTGGTGCCAAGTGCGCCAGCGCTGGAGTTAAATGAATTCCCCACCGTTAGATCAAAAGATCTAATAATAATAATGAATTATTAATTAATCAGAATTAAAATTCTGTTGTGGAAAGATCTTTCCAATGTTGTTGAAAACAAGAAGATTGCCATATGTAAAACAGAAGCCCGAGGATCAAAGATCCAACGGTAGGGAAATATCCCCAAATCAACAGAGAAAGATCTCTTCAACTAATTTAACAAATCAATTGGCCCTATATAAAAGCCTTAAACTTCAAGTCTCATATAGAAAAACTCTCGGCAAATTTTGAGAAGAACTCAAAAAAGAAAGAAAGGTAAGCCTTTGAAGAAAGAAGATCATTTCTTCATCTTTAAATGTAAAAACAATTGATTCTTGAACAATACAGATGAAAACATCTCATAAAAAGAAGAACTATCTTCTAAAAAGATCAGAGATCTAAGAAACAAGATCAAGGTCTTCAATAAAAAAAAAGAAAAAGAAAGATAAAAAAGATCTAATTATAAAAGACTAAAAGAAGTACTTTACTTCATTAATAGATCTTTTGATCTATAAAGGCAGAGCCTTTTGATAAGAACAAAAACCTTGTTTCTTAGATCTTGAGGCAAGACCTCCTTTGAAGAACAAAAAAAACTTGTTCTTTGATCTTAAATTTGACCTGATGCGCTTTGCGCTACTGGACAGTGCTTTGCACTCTTGAATTGCGCCTTTGCGCTTATTGGATTGGCGCAAGTGCCAAAACGCGCCACACGTCAAGTACAGAACAATCAGTGCTTTGCACTCTTAAATAGCGCACTGCACTCTTAAATAGCGCACTGCGCTCTTGGACTAGCGCACAGTGCCAAGCGCGCCACGTGTCACTCCCTGGCGCACCCATAACTGGCACAGCGCACTCATAAAGCGCTTAGCGCTAACAAACCAGCGCTTAGCGCTAAGCGACACGTGTCACCCTTATGGGTGCTAGCGCAATGCGCTCTTTAACTGGCACAAAGCGCCTGATGCGCCACGTGACGCACTGTCAGGATACCACTTTATTCCTGATAAATACTATGCATTATTAAAAAGGCAGAGCCCAAACAAAGGCCTAACAGGCAGAACATAAATAAAATGTTAAAATTTTTTAACTGGACTTAGCCCAATTCTGGTCATAAGTGCTCAATTTAAATTGAACTGAGCACACCTGCTCTTCCAATCAATTCACACCCGGTTCGAGAGTACATTTCTTTACTCCTCTGATATCTGTCATTGTAATCTTTCAATATCATCAGAGAGGTGACGGGTCCCGACAACCACACATTTCACGGACTGTGGGGTCCTTAATCCCATGGACTATGATGTCCTTAACCTCGACCGTGATGTCTTAAAACTAACGTCGGACTGTGGAGTCCTTAAATCCATGGACTATGATGTCCTAAATCTTGACCGTGATGTCTTAAAACTAACATCGGACTGTGGAGTCCTTAAATCCATGGATTATGATGTCCTTAATCTCGACCGTGATGTCTTAAAACTAACAATGGACCGTAATGTCCTTAAACTAATTATCGACCGCAATATCACTAAACTAAACAATAGAGTCCAATTGCTCTTTTGTTGGATCTAAACGATCCCGTTAAGTTGATCTTAGTCTAAAATTAGACTAACGTATCCTTAACAAGCGTTTAAGTTGATCTTAGCCTCAAATAAGGCTAACGTATCCTTAAACACAACTCCTCCCAAACCCAAATCTAGGAAAGATACGGATTTGGACTAATCCACGTCCTACGGGCGACAGCATAACTTAGTCTCCGTATACAATCCACGGGCAACCGAACACAAAATAAACACCCACGACACGAAGTGACCATCTGGAGAAGGAGAAAGTTGTTACCGTGATGCAGTAGCGTAATTAATTACAGGGGATTGCGCCTGCAGGGAAGAGTGTCCCCACAATTAAAACCCCTTCAAACGAGGGGGAATCTGACGAAGTCTGCTACATCGGCCGCATCCATTTAAACCTTCGATACATGGTGCCATAAATCAACTTGGCATCTTCGGAGAGGTGGACGGATGCACCAATTAGCATCTGCCCTGAATTTCAGGCAAGACGGACCCGCGAGGTCGCGTCCCCGTGTTCGGCGGGGAACAGATTCTGGCACGCCCGGTGGGACCTTTTCCTCTTTCCACTCCACACTTCGTGTGTCGTGTTCGCGAACCAATCGCGGTTTGCTAATGGTTGCCCTTGGGTTTCAAGGTACTAAGGTTTGGCGTTTTGCTTGGTGCAGAAAGCAAAGAATCAATGGCGTTCACTTGCTCAAAGTGTTCTATATGCAGCTGCAACTTGCATCCTGCCTCAACTGGGGGCATAACCTACGGGCCCCAAGTGGGTTCCCTGTTCACGATGCCCGTGGAAAAGGTTATTCAAGCCACCACGGGGTTGTTTTTCGGGACCATGCTCCCGCCAGAAAGCTTCACTATTCCCGTGCCCGTACCAGAAGCTCCCAAGAAGTCGGTCTTCGATCGACTTACAGCTACTGCGACCCCTCTTAATGGGTCGTCCAGCACCAGCGCCTCGGTCTTCTCCAGATTGAGCCAAAATTGCTGTGGCCCCACAATGAAGCCTGCAATCCCAGATAAGGTTATTCCAAAGAAAGTAACCAACCCTGCTCCTGAAGTCGTCAAGGCGGCTTCTCCTGCCAAGGGGTCGGTCTTTATAAGACCGAACGTCCCAACTCCCGCTCCTGCTACTCAAACGACATCAGTCTTTAATAGGCTGACACCGGCAACAGCCCCTCACCTGAACATGTGGCAAGACAAGGCCATCCCCGTCACCGAGTCAACTCCATCAGTTCGACATGCTCGACGTTGCCACTGGCGCCGAGTGAGGAAGGCCGGAGGCAACTCCCCTTCTGGGCTAACTCCACCAGCCCCAACGGCGGAAATTAATACTGCTGTTCCAACCGGGAACAGCTTCGAGTTGCTGAATAAGGTGCGTAGGAATTCTCCTACCGCCATACTGAAAAGATCTCCTCCTCCGATGGAGAATGTTGCGGAAACAAAGCCAGATCAGTTCCCTCAGTGGCTGTCCTCCAAGATCTACAAGGTCTGGCGGCAGGTCCAAAACTCAGTGGTTGATCAAGATAACCCTCGCCGACAGAAAAGGGCGAAGTTTCAACAAGAAGAAAACCATCCTGCCAAGCCGCGGAAAGCTACCTGGGTGTCCACTGCGATGACTCCCTCAACTTTAACCACTCATAAGAAAAGAAGACCGGAGAAGTTCCCCGTGCCTGCGACAAGTGTCAAAGGCACTGAGCCCAAACGCCCTAAGTCTGGGGGAATAACGGTCCATACCGTTTACATGGCATCCGGGAAGGAGGATAGCCGCGCTTCTACGGGCCACCAACCACTCACCCGATCCATCACAAGAGCTCAGGAACAACAACAGCAACAGCAGAAGCTTCAGGAGATGCTGACTGCCATGGCCGCACTCACCGGGCCAAAAGAAAGCCCGAAGGCATCATCAGAATAACGTCACGAACACGAGACTGATGCTGAATTCCTTCGGAGAATGCTCGAAAAGAAGGATAAGGAGGCTGCGGAATAAGCGGCCAATATAAAGCAAATGGCTCTTCTGTTCCAGGACTTGGTGGGTATGATGATCCAGCAGGACCCTCCAGCTGAAGATCCTCCGATTATCCTCAAAGATGACAGAGGAGAGACATCGGATACTCTACCGACTCTGTCAACAGCCAAAGAGGAAACAATCTCTAAAGCTGCCCTGGATGATTATATTGCTCAACAAATACGATTTCACCAGGTAAATGAAGCGGCTGGCCAAGCCGTCAAAATTGGGCGACCATATCCGGGCTGGTATGATCAGATAAAATACCCGCCGGGCTACACGATCCCGAAATTCCATGTCTACAAGGGGACAGGCAAACGTTGCCCAGTTCAGGGCTCTTTGTGGAAACACCGACAGCGATGATAAGCCCTTGCTTCGCCAATTTGTCGGCAGCTTATCGGAGACGGCGTTTGAGTGGTACTCCGAGCTTCCAAACTACTCCGTCAAAACTTTTGCAGAGATGGAGTTGCTATTTACCCAGCTATTCGCAAGCGCCAGCGAACACACCCCAATAACGGCGTTGATCAATGCAAGGGTGAAGCCGGGCGAAACTTGAGTCCAATACGCGATCCGATGGCGGAACCTGTGGTCGAAGTGCGAGCAGCGCATCGAAGAAGCACCAGCGGTGGGCATGTTCGTGGGGACCCTGACCCTCATGCAACTATTTCACAGTTCATGATGTTCTTCAAACCGACAATGTTCCAGGCTTTAATCGATAAGCTAGTCCAGATGGATCAGATGGGTCACAGACCGTCTCCCCCAAAGCCGGAACCGCGGAACGAAAAGGGTAAAGGGAAGGCGATCTTCATTTCAAACACCCAACAGCAGCCCAGTGCCCCAAAGCTAGCGGATCAACTGGAGGAGAGACGACGCTATTATAATGAGAAAATGAAGCGTCCTTACTCATTCCAACGGGACAAAACGAAGAGGCTAGCTGGCTATGTGCAACAGGCTTATCAATTTGCCGAATCCAAGGCGACCACCGCAACCCAGCGAAGTGAATAATCCCAATTATTGCCCTTACCACCAAACGGCAAGCCATCCGATCAAGGATTGCTTTGTCTTTAAGAGATGGATCGAAGATCAGTACCTACAAGGCAAGTTTGCGCTGTCTGAGAAGTGGAAAGTAAACCCGCCACAACCGCACACTCATAAGAAGACGGACACACCGGGGGCAACATGCTCTTTTGTTGAAGAAGCCTCATGGGAGGTCGTTCTTTCGGCCAAAACCAAAAGGATGCTGAATGATCTCCAGACATGCCCGGCGATCAAGTGGAAGAATCCGTTGGAACCTGAAGTCATCGAGGGGATGCTGAAGCGTGCCCAACTCCAAAGATTGGTGGTGATAGCCAAAGCGTTCATACCCAGTCGTAAAAATCTTCGAAAAAGAAGAAGAAATCCAAGAAGCCCGTGAAGCCTGGAGATAAGCGCACGGACCTATAAAAAAGATTGACGCTCTGGAAGAGTATAACCAGAAGGCGTGGACTCCAATCACACTCCAAGAGTTCCTCAACCACGTCCTTGAAGACGGAGATGATGGAGAAGAATCGGCGGACAAATCTGGTGATTACGTGGCAAGTTGCCATGTGATTTCTCATTCATCGCTAGACAATGAAGAAGCTCCTTGCACCGAGAGACTGGGGGCAGGTCCCGAGCCGGAACTTCTATGGCCGTCAGACGAAATGATCGACGCCTTCCTGAATGAGATTCATTTGAAAAGTAAAGCCAATCGGGAGCGTGAGATGGCCATATTTGAAAGAGCCAAATGCCGACGATTAGACGAAAGAATCGAAACACTCCTTCCGGATCAAGGGATATCCGCCGCGGATAAAAACAAGTCCAAGACGAGGAAAAGGTTTGCTAAAGCCATATCAATGGGAATGAAGCTACCACCCTCTGAAGGAAATACTCCTGGTGAAACAGAAACACATCCTAGCTACTGTTCATATCATCGAAACATTTCGCACCCCACCGAGGAGTGCAATACTTTTACAAGATGGTGGCAGGGATATGTAGCTCACCGGCAACATTTTAAGCTGATGAAATGCAAAACTCAGCAGGAGCAAAGAAGTGCGACTGAGGAGCATAAAAGAGATATCGGTAACTGTCGCATGGTCAACACCGGGGATCGCAAATTCTCACTTTCGGAAGCGACTCTAACGAAAAAATGGCCCTTGGCCCCCTTTTTAAAGAATCCGCATTAGGGAAGGAGAAAGAACCGAAGGCCTGTGAAAACATCCAGCTGCGCAATCGCACGCTTCCGGAATAGAATCTAGAATCCACGAGTAAAAAAGATAAGGGAAAAGAAAAGGTCTCTGAGGATATTGCCCTGGACGACCAAGTCATGAAAGAACTGACCGCCAAGGACCCGCCAAAGAAGAGTAAGGTGGACTATAAGTTTCTGGCGCACTTGAGGAAGTTACCTTTGCAGATTAGCATTCTCGATGCCCTTCTATTATCCAAAGAAGCGAGAGATTCACTGATCAAGGCGCTACAAGAGCCAGAGCAATTCCAAGCTTTTCTCGCCGAATAAAAGATGAAGGACGAGCTGGAGGAAGTACACACAGCCGATATCTCCTTCGGCGATGAAGACCTCCTCCTTTGGACGTACGAGCACAACCGTCCCCTCTATGTCTTAGCGTACTGCCACGATATAAAGATAGGAAAAATGTCATGCCCCGCTTCCCAGAGTACGCAAGATTGGGCACGTGACATAGCCAACCATGCTACCTGTGGGTAGGAAGTATCCATCCACAGTCACATCTCGGCTGTAGAGATATCAAGAACAAGATAAAACTATCTAACACATGTCCACAATCCAGAATAACAAGAGTCAATGATAAATAAATGCGGAAGCAAATGATCCAATACAATAATAGAAAAGTATGTCCCATAATGCGGGCTCACATCTGGAAATAAAAATGCAGGAAATAAAACTGACCACTACAGAACTCACAACTCAGCCTGCTGGCTGAAGTACTCCTGCTCGGATAGCGACAGTGGTAAAGAATCCGGGCCATGCAAAACCCAGACGTCAGCGCGTCATGTCAACCAATAATATAATGTGAACAGTGTAATAGGCAATGCAGAAATAAACATGAATGAAGCAATAGTATGAAACAAGCAGTGCAGGGTAGTGTGCAGTGGGTATGTAATGACCCCAAAATCTTTATACATTTGTATTATCCCTCTTCAATAATATACCGCATTTATTTGTACTTGGTATTTTCCTGTTTCTATTAAATTTATTATTATTTTATTCCTCAATCTATTATGTATTTTTTTTCTAGGTACAATTTCTTTTTCTTATATTTAAGTTTTTAACTTCTCATTCTTATTTTTTCCTTTCATAAATATTTAACCCAAATCCATTATTCTTATTCTCTACAGCCCATCTAAAAAGCCCATTTTCTTTTTAAGAAACATCATATATTTAATTCTACTTAAATATATGCATGAACAACCTTATAGCTCATTGGTTAAGTGCTTGCATTGTTATTCCATAAGTCACATGTTCAAATCCCCATTCTTGCAATTATTTTTTTATCATTTTTTTTATTCTTCTCATAACCTACAAATGAAACCTTTCATTTCCAAAATGAATGGTGACCTTTCATTTCTCTTTTAATTCTTATGTTAAATGCATATATTATTATACATAATTCACCATTACACCATCTTAATTGTCCTCCTCCATCTTCTCCTTCCTCATATTTTTCTATCTCTCATTTCTCCCTCTTCACCTAAAGTCCAAGAAGAAGAACATGAAGAACTCTTCAAGAAGGTCTCGCTAGTAACGCGAGGCTGTCGGCGGATAGACAAGCCCGGTGACAATACCGGCTTGTGTATGTAAGTCCCTTCTCTCTCCTTTCCCTCACCTCTTTTTTTTTCCTCTTGTCATGCATCGTGAACCCCCTATTCTTTTCATATCATAATCCATAAGAAAAGATACACATAAACATATACATATACATATACATAAGTTTAGATATATATGATTCTATATGGTTTAATAATATCTTATTATCTCTTGTTCAAATTAAAGTATTTTTAATTCTTTGCTCATGACTAGGAATGTTTATTACAAGTTGTGAGAACACAAATTTCATGCCACAATATATCTATAATGTCACATGAAATCGGTTTGTTTATTAAAAGAAAAATAGAAGCCTGCATAAAATACTAGTTAATCTTCATGTCGATTTTAGTATACACATCAATACCTTTAGCTTTAAAATAAATTTTAGAAATTAATTTTTACTTCTGAAAATTTCACGGAATTTACATATGATAGATTATATTATTTTATACATGCTGTAAAAATTTTAGATCGATCCGCATAACGGTTTAGGAATTACATCGTATTTATTCACTGATCGTAAAACAGAAAACTGCAGTTATCGGTCAACTTCTAGAACATATAACTTGGTATACCGATATCCAAATTGAGCAAACTCAGGTGTTTTTGATATCTACATCGAATGATATATATTTTATTAGTTTTATAGTTTTACTGAAAACCCATCTAAGATAAAGAAAACTGCATTACAATATTAAGTGACGGATCTGGACAGAATCTGTTCCGATTCGCACACTGTTTTTAAATTGGACATAACTCGAACACCCGATGTCCGTTTGTGACAAAATTTAGATGTGTAGATGCACCATTGATAGAACTATAATTTTCTGTATATTATATTACTTAGGAATGCATGAAACAACCTAATATAGGCTTTGCAATAGAATATATAGTTGCTGTCCAGAAATCTGAATTTCTGTTTTAAATGCTGATATTAAAATGATCATAACTAGAGCTTCAGAAATCCAAATCATGTGAATCTTGGTGTTTTCGATAAGTTCATCGAAATACCTACAATTTTCTAATACTTTTCATAACCTGAAAACTGATGGAAATTAACTCAAACTGCATTTTAAAAATATGTGACGGTGCTGAACAGATTCTGATCTGTTTTGCGCAATGATACGAAAACAGATATATCTCTCAAACCGGTAGTCGTATTTAGGTGAAACTGGAACTCACGCATGCAAAACACTTAGAGCCATATTTATGTTTATATTCCGCATTCGTTCGACTTGATTAATTAGTCGTACATAATATTTCTTTACAGCATTGTTTATGGTAGTTACTCGAATAATATACTTGACTCATTTCATGTTATTCGAACATGTATACATATTTATCTTGATCATTAAATTATTGTATGTACATAAAGACGATAATTAAATACTTAAGTTGTATTTTGAAAAATATACAATAGTATTTTTACAATAAACCCCCTCAAGTTTTATAAATTACAATAAGGCCCTTAACAATTATTGAACTTCAACTCACTTTCTTTTAGTCTGACTCGGGTTAGAGTCTGACTATTTCTGACTTGAAAATGATTCAAGTCAATCTATATTCTTTATATTTCAACTCAAGATGAATACATGAATTCCAGAATCCAGTTAACAATCTACTTGACTGAACCGAACCATGGATATTCCTTTTACATGTTTCCCAGTATTCCATTTACATGACTCTACGGTTATAACCGTTTCCTGATATCATGGTTTCGGTCAGTCAGTTAATCAATCTTACAATCAATACAATTTTACAAGATAACAATACAAACAAGACATCGCGGGGTTTAAGGGGTAGATTGGTACGGAAGGTGTTAAAGGTGGCACGGGGTGGTCAGATTAAGACACCTAACATGAATACTGTTGCTGTTGTACCGTGGCATAACGGTTCCTTGTACTCTCCATTTGCCCTGATCTCTAGCATATAGAGATCCCCCTCGTATACACTGGCATCCTTCTGTACCAAGCTACAAACAACATCGTTAAACAATATTCCATAATATTCTACAACATAATACTCTAGAAAATACTGTTACTCTGCCATTCTCACTCCACTTTTCTTTGGGACTTACCGAGCGACCTGTTCGCTGACGACATTCTATTTCTTTCTTCTTTGAATGTCGTCAGGTGCGTTGGACCAAGTTGAGACCGAGCCAACAACTGAAGATTTGGAGCAGTTCCAAGAAGATCCAGAGCTCTAGACTTTGTACTTGTTCTTTCCAGTATTTCCTTTTATTATTATGCCACTGTTTAGGCATTGCTTTCTTTTTTTCATTCCAGTTGTATTTTCATTTCATGCATTGTATAAAGAATGTTATTAATAAAAGTTGCTGTTATCTCAATCTTATTTGTCTCTTGTGATTATTTTATATTGCTTAGTTACGCTTAGCGTATGTACTTCTGAGTACATACGTAGCGGGCCTCGTCACGACCACTTCGCCGTACATTGGGAAGCGGGGCGTGACAGGTTTTGTTGGTGGCCCATGCAGGTCAGAGCTGTGTGAATCCCTGTCATGCAGTTCTGGTCTGCGTGAACAACCTAAGCAATATAACACAAGACGCAGCAACTAAAACATTCTTTACAATCATGTTCCTTGAATCTTACACGCAGCAACTAAAACATTCTTTACAATCATGTTCCTTGAATCTTACCATTTCATATTCCTTGAATCTTATCATCCGTTGAATCTATCCTAACCCTATTCTTTCACTCACAATCACCAAATTGTTTTGAAACTGTTACACTTTCCTTTTACAAATTTCGAGGACGAAATTATTTTTAAGGAGGGTAGAATGTAATGACCCCAAAATCTTTATACATTTGTATTATCCCTCTTCAATAATATACCGCATTTATTTGTACTTGGTATTTTCCTGTTTCTATTAAATTTATTATTATTTTATTCCTCAATCTATTATGTATTTTTTTTCTAGGTACAATTTCTTTTTCTTATATTTAAGTTTTTAACTTCTCATTCTTATTTTTTCCTTTCATAAATATTTAACCCAAATCCATTATTCTTATTCTCTACAGCCCATCTAAAAAGCCCATTTTCTTTTTAAGAAACATCATATATTTAATTCTACTTAAATATATGCATGAACAACCTTATAGCTCATTGGTTAAGTGCTTGCATTGTTATTCCATAAGTCACATGTTCAAATCCCCATTCTTGCAATTATTTTTTTATCATTTTTTTTATTCTTCTCATAACCTACAAATGAAACCTTTCATTTCCAAAATGAATGGTGACCTTTCATTGCTCTTTTAATTCTTATGTTAAATGCATATATTATTATACATAATTCACCATTACACCATCTTAATTGTCCTCCTCCATCTTCTCCTTCCTCATATTTTTCTATCTCTCATTTCTCCCTCTTCACCTAAAGTCCAAGAAGAAGAACATGAAGAACTCTTCAAGAAGGTCTCGCTAGTAACGCGAGGCTGTCGGCGGATAGACAAGCCCGGTGACAATACCGGCTTGTGTATGTAAGTCCCTTCTCTCTCCTTTCCCTCACCTCTTTTTTTTCCTCTTGTCATGCATCGTGAACCCCCTATTCTTTTCATATCATAATCCATAAGAAAAGATACACATAAACATATACATATACATATACATAAGTTTAGATATATATGATTCTATATGGTTTAATAATATCTTATTATCTCTTGTTCAAATTAAAGTATTTTTAATTCTTTGCTCATGACTAGGAATGTTTATTACAAGTTGTGAGAACACAAATTTCATGCCACAATATATCTATAATGTCACATGAAATCGGTTTGTTTATTAAAAGAAAAATAGAAGCCTGCATAAAATACTAGTTAATCTTCCTGTCGATTTTAGTATACACATCAATACCTTTAGCTTTAAAATAAATTTTAGAAATTAATTTTTACTTCTGAAAATTTCACGGAATTTACATATGATAGATTATATTATTTTATACATGCTGTAAAAATTTTAGATCGATCCGCATAACGGTTTAGGAATTACATCGTATTTATTCACTGATCGTAAAACAGAAAACTGCAGTTATCGGTCAACTTCTAGAACATATAACTTGGTATACCGATATCCAAATTGAGCAAACTCAGGTGTTTTTGATATCTACATCGAATGATATATATTTTCTTAGTTTTATAGTTTTACTGAAAACCCATCTAAGATAAAGAAAACTGCATTACAATATTAAGTGACGGATCTGGACAGAATCTGTTCCGATTCGCACACTGTTTTTAAATTGGACATAACTCGAACACCCGATGTCCGTTTGTGACAAAATTTAGATGTGTAGATGCACCATTGATAGAACTATAATTTTCTGTATATTATATTACTTAGGAATGCATGAAACAACCTGATATAGGCTTTGCAATAGAATATATAGTTGCTGTCCAGAAATCTGAATTTCTGTTTTAAATGCTGATATTAAAATGATCATAACTAGAGCTTCAGAAATCCAAATCATGTGAATCTTGGTGTTTTCGATAAGTTCATCGAAATACCTACAATTTTCTAATACTTTTCATAACCTGAAAACTGATGGAAATTAACTCAAACTGCATTTTAAAAATATGTGACGGTGCTGAACAGATTCTGATCTGTTTTGCGCAATGATACGAAAACAGATATATCTCTCAAACCGGTAGTCGTATTTAGGTGAAACTGGAACTCACGCATGCAAAACACTTATAGCCATATTTATGTTTATATTCCGCATTCGTTCGACTTGATTAATTAGTCGTACATAATATTTCTTTACAGCATTGTTTATGGTAGTTACTCGAATAATATACTTGACTCATTTCATGTTATTCGAACATGTATACATATTTATCTTGATCATTAAATTATTGTATGTACATAAAGACGATAATTAAATACTTAAGTTGTATTTTGAAAAATATACAATAGTATTTTTACAATAAACCCCCTCAAGTTTTATAAATTACAATAAGGCCCTTAACAATTATTGAACTTCAACTCACTTTCTTTTAGTCTGACTCGGGTTAGAGTCTGACTATTTCTGACTTGAAAATGATTCAAGTCAATCTATATTCTTTATATTTCAACTCAAGATGAATACATGAATTCCAGAATCCAGTTAACAATCTACTTGACTGAACCGAACCATGGATATTCCTTTTACATGTTTCCCAGTATTCCATTTACATGACTCTACGGTTATAACCGTTTCCTGATATCATGGTTTCGGTCAGTCAGTTAATCAATCTTACAATCAATACAATTTTACAAGATAACAATACAAACAAGACATCGCGGGGTTTAAGGGGTAGATTGGTACGGAAGGTGTTAAAGGTGGCACGAGGTGGTCAGATTAAGACACCTAACATGAATACTGTTGCTGTTGTACCGTGGCATAACGGTTCCTTGTACTCTCCATTTGCCCTGATCTCTAGCATATAGAGATCCCCCTCGTATACACTGGCATCCTTCTGTACCAAGCTACAAACAACATCGTTAAACAATATTCCATAATATTCTACAACATAATACTCTAGAAAATACTGTTACTCTGCCATTCTCACTCCACTTTTCTTTGGGACTTACCGAGCGACCTGTTCGCTGACGACATTCTATTTCTTTCTTCTTTGAATGTCGTCAGGTGCGTTGGACCAAGTTGAGACCGAGCCAACAACTGAAGATTTGGAGCAGTTCCAAGAAGATCCAGAGCTCTAGACTTTGTACTTGTTCTTTCCAGTATTTCCTTTTATTATTATGCCACTGTTTAGGCATTGCTTTCTTTTTTTCATTCCAGTTGTATTTTCATTTCATGCATTGTATAAAGAATGTTATTAATAAAAGTTGCTGTTATCTCAATCTTATTTGTCTCTTGTGATTATTTTATATTGCTTAGTTACGCTTAGCGTATGTACTTCTGAGTACATACGTAGCGGGCCTCGTCACGACCACTTCGCCGTACACTGGGAAGCGGGGCGTGACAGGTTTTAAAGATCTCTGGAAGTGGTATTGGGCATAACTCGAACAAAACCTGTCACGCCCCGCTTCCCAGTATACGGCGAAGGAGTCGCGACGAGGCCCGCTACGTATATACTCAGAAGTACATACGCTAAGCGTAACTAAGCAATATAAATACACAAGAGACAAGAGTATAAAAGAACAGCAACTTTTATTAATATCATTCTTTGTACAATGCATGAAATGAAAATGCAACTGGAATGGAAAAGCAATGCCTAAACAGTGGCATAATAATAAAAGGAAATACTGGAAAGAACAAAGTACAATTATCTAGAGCTCTGGGTCTTCTTGGAACTGCTCCAAATCTTCACTTGTGGGCTCGGTCTCAACTTGGTCCAACACACCTGACGACATTCAAAGAAGAAAGAAATAGAATGTCGTCAGCGAACAGGTCGCTCGGTAAGTCCCAAAGAAAAGTGGAGTGAGAATGGAAGAGTAACAGTATTTTCTAGAGTATTATGTTGTAGAATATTATGGAATATTGTTTAACGCAGTTGTTTGTAGCTTGGTACAGAAGAATACCAGTGTATACGAGGGGGATCTCTATATGCTAGAGATCAGTGCAAACGGAGAGTACAAGGAACCGTTATGCCACGGTACAACAGCAACAGTATTCATGTTAGGTGTCTTAATCTGACCACCTCATTCCACTTTTAACATCTTCCGTACCAATCTACCCCTTTAAACCCCGCGATGTCTTGTTTGTATTGTTATCTTGTAAAATTGTATTGATTGTAAGATTGATTAACCGACTGTCCGAAACCATGATATCAGGAAACGGTTATAACCGTAGAGTCATGTAAATAGAATACTGGGAAACATGTAAAAGGAATATCCATGGTTCGGTTCAGCCAAGTTATATAGATTGTTAACTGGATTCAGGGATTCATGTATTCATTTTGAGTTGGAATATAAAAGAATATAGATTGACCTGAATCATATTCAAGTCAGAAATAGTCAGACTCTAACCCGAGTCAGACTAAAAGAAAGATAATTGGAAGTTCAATAATTGTTAGGGGCCTTATTGTAATTTATAAAACTTGAGGGGGTTTATTGTAAAAATACTTTTGTATAGTTTTCAAAATACAACTCAAGTATTTAATTATCGTCTTTATGTATATACAACAATTTAATGATCAAGATAAATATGTATACATGTTCGAATAGCATGAAATGAGTCAAGTATATTATACGAGTAACTACCAAAAACAATGCTGTAAAGAAATATTATGTACGACTAATTAATCAAGTCAAACAAATGAGAGAACATAAACAAAAAATATGTCTCTAAGTGTTTTGCATCCGTGAGTTCCAGTTTCACCCAAATACGACTATCGATTTGAGAGATATATATGTTTTCGTATCGTTGCGCAAAACAGATCAGAATCTGTTCAGCACCGTCACATATTTTTAAAACGCAGTTTGAGTTAATTTGTATCAGGTTTCAGGTTATGAAAATTATTAGAAAATTGTAGGTATTTCGATGTACTTATCGAAAACACCAAGATTCATACGATTTGGATTTATGAAGCTCTAGTTATGATCATTTTAATATCAGCATTTAAAACAGAAATTCAGATTTCTGGACAGCAACTATATATTGTATTGTAAAGCCTATATCAGGTTGTTTCATGCATTCCTAAGTAATATAATATACATAAAATTATAGTTCTATCAATGTTGCATCTACACATCTAAATTTTGTCACAAACGGACATCGGGTGTTCGAGTTATGTCCAATTTAAAAACGGTGTGCGAATCGGAACAGATTCTGTCCAGATCCGTCACTTAATATTGTAATGCAGTTTTCTTTATCTTAGGTAGGTTTTCAGTAAAACTATAAAACTAATAAAATCTATATCATTCGATGTAGATATCAAAAACATCTGAGTTTGCTCAATTTGGATACCGGTATACTAAGTTATGTGTCCTAGAAGTTGACCGATAACTGCAGTTTTCTGTTTTACGATCAGTGAATAAATACGATGTAATTCCTAAACCGTTATGCGGATCGATCTAAAATTTTTACAGCGTGTACAAAATAATATATTCTATCATATGTAAATTTCCTGAAATTTTCAGAGTTAAAAAATTAATTTATAAAAATTATTTTAAAACTAAAGGTATTGATATGTCATATGTGAGAAATGAGAAAACCATGGTATTTATTCGTAACTTCATTTTTTTTATACAAATTTTAAATAAAGTGATTTAAAATAAAACAACAAACATGCGATCCTAATTGGTCACTATGAAATCTTAACATGTGAATTGAGAGTAATGAAAAAGACTTTACAAACTAAATATGTGTGTATGTTTGTGCGTTCATTATTTATATATGTATGAACTTAATTAATTATTTATGAACTATGATATGTTAAGGGAAGTTTTTCATGGTAATATAAAACAAGAGAAATATAAAGAGAAGAAGAAAGAGATGGAGGGAAGGAAGGAGAGAAGGGACTTACATGCACAAGCCGGTATTGTCACCGGACTTGTCTATCCGCCGATAGCCTCGCGTTACTAGCGAGACCTTCTTGAAGACTTCTTCATGTTCTTCTTCTTGTCATCTTGGTGAAGAGGAAGAAGTGAGAGATACAAAAATATGAGGAAGGAAAAGATGGAGGAGGATAAATAAAGATGTTGTAATGGTGAATAATAATATATGCATTTAACATGAGAATTAAAAGAGAAATGAAAAGTCACCATTCATTTTGGAAATGAAAGGTCTCATTTGTAGGTTAAGAGAAGAATAAAAAATGATAAAAAATAATTGCAAGAATGGTGATTTGAACATGTGACTTATGCAATAACAATATAAAGACTTAACCAATGAGCTACAAGATCCTTCTTGTAATTATTGTAGAAAAATAGTTACTTAAAATGATATCAGCAGCATTAAATATCAAAGCACACTTTAAATTTAAAAACAATTTAATGTACACTAAAAATGAAATTATTTAAAAACAAAATAATTAATTATATATATCTTGTGCTCGGATTAAAATACTTCTTTATGGTTTTAAAAAAATTTTAAAAATTTGTACAGAAAAGTGTATATGAAAATTAGGGTTGTTACATTCTACCCTTCTTATAAAAATTTCGTCCTCGAAATTTGTAAAAGGAAAGTGTAACAGTTTCAAAACAATTTGGTGATTGTGAGTGAAAGAATAGGGTTAGGATAGATTCAACGGATATGAAATGATAAGATTCAAGGAATATGAAATGGTAAGATTCAAGGAACATGATTGTAAAGAATGTTTTAGTTGCTGTTTCTTGTGTTATATTGCTTAGGTTGTTCACGCAGACCAGAACTGCATGATATGGATTCATACAGATCTGACCTGCATGGGCCACCAACAAAATCTTCAATATTGAGTCTGATCATAATCCGACTTGAATATGATTCAAGTACCATATAAATCTTCAATATTCCAATTCAATATGAACACATGAATCCATGAATACAATTATCAATTTACACAACTTGACTGAACCGAACCATGGATATATATTCCTTTTACATGATTCACAGTATTCCATTTACATGACTCTACGGTTACAACTGTTTCCTGATATCATGGTTTCGGTCAGTCAGTCAATCAATTATACAATCAATACAATTTACAAGACAAACAATACAATCAAAACACTACGGGGTTTAAGGGGTAGATTGGTACGGAAGGTGTTAAAGGTGGCACGAGGTGGTCAGATTTAATACACCTAACATGAATCCAGTTGCTGTTGTACCGTGGCATAAACGGTTCCTTGTACTATACGTGCCCTTAGTCTCTGGCATATAGAGACTCCTCTCGTATACACTGGCATCCTTCTGTACCAAGCTACAAAACTTGAATATGTTTCAAGTCAATCTATATTCTTTTATATTCTAACTCAACATGAATACATGAATTCCAGATCCAGTTAACAATCTGTTTGAATGAACCGAACCATGGATATTCCTTTTACATGATTTCCAGTATTCCATTTACATGACTCTACGGTTATAACCGTTTCCTGATATCATGGTTTCGGTAAGTCAATCAGTCAATCAAGCAATCATTACAAGTTTACAAGATAACAATACAAATATGACATCACGGGGTTTAAAGGAATGTAATGACCCCAAAATCTTTATACATTTGTATTATCCCTCTTCAAAAATATACCGTATTTATTTGTACTTGGTATTTTCCTCTTTCTATTAAATTTATTATTATTTTATTTCTCAATCTATTATATATTTTTCTAGGTATAATTTCTTTTTCTTATATTTAAGTTTTAAACTTCTCATTCTTATTTTTCCTTTCATAAATATTTAACCCAAATCCATTATTCTTATTCTCTACAGCCCATCTAAAAAGCCCATTTTCTTTTTAAGCAATATCATATATTTAATTCTAATTAAATATGTGCATGAACAACTTTATAGCTCATTGGTTAAGTCCTTGCATTGTTATTCCATAAGTCGCATGTTCAAATCCCCATTCTTGCAATTATTTTTTATCATTTTTTTTATTCTTCTCATAACCTACAAATGAGACCTTTCATTTCCAAAATGAATGGTGACTTTTCATTTCTCTTTTAATTCTCATGTTAAATGCATATATTATAATTCACCATTACACCATCTTTATTGTCCTCTATCTTTTCCTTCCTCATATTTTTCCATCTCTCACTTCTCCCTCTTCACCTAAAGTTCAAGAAGAAGAACATGAAGAAGTCTTCAAGAAGGTCTCGCTAGTAACGCGAGACTATCGGCGGATAGACAAGCCCGGTGACAATACCGGCTTGTGTATGTAAGTCCCTTCTCTCTCCTTTCCCTCACCTCTTTTTTTTCCTCTTGTCATGCATCGTGAACCCCCTATTCTTTTCATATCATAATCCATAAGAGAAGACACACATAAACATATACATATACATATACATAAGTTTAGATATATATGATTCTATATGGTTTAATAATATCTTATTATCTCTTGTTCAAATTAAAATATTTTTAATTCTTTCTTCATGATTATGAATGTTTATTACAAGTTGTGAGAACATAGATTTCAATCCATAATATATCTACGATATCTCATGGAATCGGTTTGGTTATTAAAAGAAAGGATAAAGCTTGCAGAAAAATACTAGTTAATCTTTTTGCCGATTTTAGTATACACATCAATACCTTTAGGTTTAAAATAATTTTTAGAAATTAATTTTTACTTCTGAAAATTTCATGAAATTTACATATGATAGATTATATTATTTTATACATGCTGTAAAAATTTTAGATTGATCCGCATAACGGTTTGTGAATTACATCGTATTTATTCACTGATCGTAAAACAGAAAACTGCAGTTATCGGTCAATTTCTAGGACATATAACTTGGTATACCGGTATCCAAATTGAGCAAACTCAGGTGTTTTTGATATCTACATCGAATGATCTAGATTTTCTTAGTTTTATAGTTTTACCGAAAACCTATCTAAGATAAAGAAAACTGCATTACAATATTAAGTGACGGATCTGGACAGAATCTGTTCCGATTCGCACACTGTTTTTAAATTGGACATAACTCGAACACCCGATGTCCGTTTGTGACAAAATTTAGATGTGTAGATGCACCATTGATAGAAATATAATTTTCTGTATATTATATTACTTAGGAATGCATGAAACAACCTGATATAGGCTTTACAATACAATATATAGTTGCTGTCCAGAAATCTGAATTTCTGTTTTAAATGCTGATATTAAAATGATCATAACTAGAGCTTCATAAATCCAAATCGTATGAATCTTGGTGTTTTCGATAAGTACATCGAAATACCTACAATTTTCTAATAATTTTCGTAACCTGAAACCTGATAGAAATTAACTCAAACTGCGTTTTAAAAATATGTGATGGTGCCGAATAGATTCTGATCTGTTTTGCGCGACGATACGAAAACATATATATCTCTCAAACCGGTAGTCATATTTAGGTAAAACTGGAACTCACGCATGCAAAACATTTAGAGCCATATTTCTGTTTATATTTCTCATTTGTTCAACTTGATTAATTAGTCGTACATAATATTTCTTTACAGCATTGTTTATGGTAGTTACTCGAATAATATACTTGACTCATTTCATGTTATTCGAACATGTATACATATTTAGCTTGATCATTAAATTGTTGTATGTACATAAAGACGATAATTAAATACTTGAGTTGTATTTTGAAAAATATACAATAGTATTTTTACAATAAACCCCCTCAAGTTTTATAAATTACAATAAGGCCCCTAACAATTATTGAACTACAAATTATCTTTCTTTTAGTCTGACTCGGGTTAGAGTCTGACTAATTCTGACTTGAATATAATTCAAGTCAATCTATATTTCAATTATATTCCAATACAATTTGAATACAAGAATCCCTGAATCCAGTTAACAATATATTCATTTTGACTGAATCAAACCATGGATATTCATCCATTATCCTGATATTCCATTTTCCTGATTATACAGTTACAACATGTTTACTGATATCATGGTTTTGGTCAGTCATCCAGTTTACATATTCCAATACTACAACACTGTTAAAACACTACGGGGTTTAAAGGGGTAGATTGGTACGGAAGGTGTTAAAGGTGGCACGAGGTGGTCAGATTAAGACACCTAACATGAATACTGTTGCTGTTGTACCGTGGCATAACGGTTCCTTGTACTCTCCATTTGCCCTGATCTCTAGCATATAGAGATCCCCCTCGTATACACTGGCATCCTTCTGTACCAAGCTACAAACAACGGCGTTAAACAATATTCCATAATATTCAACAACATAATATTTTAGAAAATACTTCTACTCTGCCATTCTCATTCTTCTTTTCTTTGGGACTTACCGAGCGACCTGTTCGCTGACGACATTCTATTTCTTTCTTCTTTGAATGTCGTCAGGTGCGTTGGACCAAGTTGAGACCGAGCCCACAAGTGAAGATTTGGAGCAGTTCCAAGAAGACCCAGAGCTCTAGATAATTGTACTTTGTTCTTTCCAGTATTTCCTTTTATTATTATGCCACTGTTTAGGCATTGCTTTTCCATTCCAGTTGCATTTTCATTTCATGCATTGTACAAAGAATGATATTAATAAAAGTTGCTGTTATTTCAATATCATTTGTCTCTTGTGATTATTTTATATTGCTTAGTTACGCTTAGCGTATGTACTTCTGAGTACATACGTAGCGGGCCTCGTCACGTCCACTTCGCCGTACACTGGGAAGCGGGGCGTGACAGGTTTTGTAGAAAGAATTAAAAATACTTTAATTTGAACAAGAGATAATAAGATATTATTAAACCATATAGAATCATATATATCTAAACTTATGTATATGTATATGTATATGTTTATGTGTGTCTTCTCTTATGGATTATGATATGAAAAGAATAGGGGGTTCACGATGCATGACAAGAGGAAAAAAAAGAGGTGAGGGAAAGGAGAGAGAAGGGACTTACATACACAAGCCGGTATTGTCACCGGGCTTGTCTATCCGCCGATAGTCTCGCGTTACTAGCGAGACCTTCTTGAAGACTTCTTCATGTTCTTCTTCTTGAACTTTAGGTGAAGAGGGAGAAGTGAGAGATGGAAAAATATGAGGAAGGAAAAGATAGAGGACAATAAAGATGGTGTAATGGTGAATTATAATATATGCATTTAACATGAGAATTAAAAGAGAAATGAAAAGTCACCATTCATTTTGGAAATGAAAGGTCTCATTTGTAGGTTATGAGAAGAATAAAAAAAATGATAAAAAATAATTGCAAGAATGGGGATTTGAACATGCGACTTATGGAATAACAATGCAAGGACTTAACCAATGAGCTATAAAGTTGTTCATGCACATATTTAATTAGAATTAAATATATGATATTGCTTAAAAAGAAAATGGGCTTTTTAGATGGGCTGTAGAGAATAAGAATAATGGATTTGGGTTAAATATTTATGAAAGGAAAAATAAGAATGAGAAGTTTAAAACTTAAATATAAGAAAAAGAAATTATACCTAGAAAAATATATAATAGATTGAGAAATAAAATAATAATAAATTTAATAGAAAGAGGAAAATACCAAGTACAAATAAATACGGTATATTTTTGAAGAGGGATAATACAAATGTATAAAGATTTTGGGGTCATGTGTTATATTGCTTAGGTTTCTTGTGTTATATTGCTTAAGTTGCTGTTATCTCAATCTTATTTGTCTCTTGTGATTATTTTATATTGCTTAGTTACGCTTAGCGTATGTACTTCTGAGTACATACGTAGCGGGCCTCGTCATGACCACTTCGCCGTACATTGGGAAGCGGGGCGTGACAGATTTTGTTGGTGGCCCATGCAGGTCAGAGCTGTATGAATCCCTGTCATGCAGTTCTGGTCTGCGTGAACAACCTAAGCAATATAACACAAGACGCAACAACTAAAACATTCTTTACAATCATGTTCCTTGAATCTTACACGCAGCAACTAAAACATTCTTTACAATCATGTTCCTTGAATCTTACCATTTCATATTCCTTGAATCTTATCATCCGTTGAATCTATCCTAACCCTATTCTTTCACTCACAATCACCAAATTGTTTTGAAACTGTTACACTTTCCTTTTACAAATTTCGAGGACGAAATTATTTTTAAGGAGGGTAGAATGTAATGACCCCAAAATCTTTATACATTTGTATTATCCCTCTTCAATAATATACCGCATTTATTTGTACTTGGTATTTTCCTGTTTCTATTAAATTTATTATTATTTTATTCCTCAATCTATTATGTATTTTTTTTCTAGGTACAATTTCTTTTTCTTATATTTAAGTTTTTAACTTCTCATTCTTATTTTTTCCTTTCATAAATATTTAACCCAAATCCATTATTCTTATTCTCTACAGCCCATCTAAAAAGCCCATTTTCTTTTTAAGAAACATCATATATTTAATTCTACTTAAATATATGCATGAACAACCTTATAGCTCATTGGTTAAGTGCTTGCATTGTTATTCCATAAGTCACATGTTCAAATCCCCATTCTTGCAATTATTTTTTTATCATTTTTTTTATTCTTCTCATAACCTACAAATGAAACCTTTCATTTCCAAAATGAATGGTGACCTTTCATTGCTCTTTTAATTCTTATGTTAAATGCATATATTATTATACATAATTCACCATTACACCATCTTAATTGTCCTCCTCCATCTTCTCCTTCCTCATATTTTTCTATCTCTCATTTCTCCCTCTTCACCTAAAGTCCAAGAAGAAGAACATGAAGAACTCTTCAAGAAGGTCTCGCTAGTAACGCGAGGCTGTCGGCGGATAGACAAGCCCGGTGACAATACCGGCTTGTGTATGTAAGTCCCTTCTCTCTCCTTTCCCTCACCTCTTTTTTTTCCTCTTGTCATGCATCGTGAACCCCCTATTCTTTTCATATCATAATCCATAAGAAAAGATACACATAAACATATACATATACATATACATAAGTTTAGATATATATGATTCTATATGGTTTAATAATATCTTATTATCTCTTGTTCAAATTAAAGTATTTTTAATTCTTTGCTCATGACTAGGAATGTTTATTACAAGTTGTGAGAACACAAATTTCATGCCACAATATATCTATAATGTCACATGAAATCGGTTTGTTTATTAAAAGAAAAATAGAAGCCTGCATAAAATACTAGTTAATCTTCCTGTCGATTTTAGTATACACATCAATACCTTTAGCTTTAAAATAAATTTTAGAAATTAATTTTTACTTCTGAAAATTTCACGGAATTTACATATGATAGATTATATTATTTTATACATGCTGTAAAAATTTTAGATCGATCCGCATAACGGTTTAGGAATTACATCGTATTTATTCACTGATCGTAAAACAGAAAACTGCAGTTATCGGTCAACTTCTAGAACATATAACTTGGTATACCGATATCCAAATTGAGCAAACTCAGGTGTTTTTGATATCTACATCGAATGATATATATTTTCTTAGTTTTATAGTTTTACTGAAAACCCATCTAAGATAAAGAAAACTGCATTACAATATTAAGTGACGGATCTGGACAGAATCTGTTCCGATTCGCACACTGTTTTTAAATTGGACATAACTCGAACACCCGATGTCCGTTTGTGACAAAATTTAGATGTGTAGATGCACCATTGATAGAACTATAATTTTCTGTATATTATATTACTTAGGAATGCATGAAACAACCTGATATAGGCTTTGCAATAGAATATATAGTTGCTGTCCAGAAATCTGAATTTCTGTTTTAAATGCTGATATTAAAATGATCATAACTAGAGCTTCAGAAATCCAAATCATGTGAATCTTGGTGTTTTCGATAAGTTCATCGAAATACCTACAATTTTCTAATACTTTTCATAACCTGAAAACTGATGGAAATTAACTCAAACTGCATTTTAAAAATATGTGACGGTGCTGAACAGATTCTGATCTGTTTTGCGCAATGATACGAAAACAGATATATCTCTCAAACCGGTAGTCGTATTTAGGTGAAACTGGAACTCACGCATGCAAAACACTTAGAGCCATATTTATGTTTATATTCCGCATTCGTTCGACTTGATTAATTAGTCGTACATAATATTTCTTTACAGCATTGTTTATGGTAGTTACTCGAATAATATACTTGACTCATTTCATGTTATTCGAACATGTATACATATTTATCTTGATCATTAAATTATTGTATGTACATAAAGACGATAATTAAATACTTAAGTTGTATTTTGAAAAATATACAATAGTATTTTTACAATAAACCCCCTCAAGTTTTATAAATTACAATAAGGCCCTTAACAATTATTGAACTTCAACTCACTTTCTTTTAGTCTGACTCGGGTTAGAGTCTGACTATTTCTGACTTGAAAATGATTCAAGTCAATCTATATTCTTTATATTTCAACTCAAGATGAATACATGAATTCCAGAATCCAGTTAACAATCTACTTGACTGAACCGAACCATGGATATTCCTTTTACATGTTTCCCAGTATTCCATTTACATGACTCTACGGTTATAACCGTTTCCTGATATCATGGTTTCGGTCAGTCAGTTAATCAATCTTACAATCAATACAATTTTACAAGATAACAATACAAACAAGACATCGCGGGGTTTAAGGGGTAGATTGGTACGGAAGGTGTTAAAGGTGGCACGAGGTGGTCAGATTAAGACACCTAACATGAATACTGTTGCTGTTGTACCGTGGCATAACGGTTCCTTGTACTCTCCATTTGCCCTGATCTCTAGCATATAGAGATCCCCCTCGTATACACTGGCATCCTTCTGTACCAAGCTACAAACAACATCGTTAAACAATATTCCATAATATTCTACAACATAATACTCTAGAAAATACTGTTACTCTGCCATTCTCACTCCACTTTTCTTTGGGACTTACCGAGCGACCTGTTCGCTGACGACATTCTATTTCTTTCTTCTTTGAATGTCGTCAGGTGCGTTGGACCAAGTTGAGACCGAGCCAACAACTGAAGATTTGGAGCAGTTCCAAGAAGATCCAGAGCTCTAGACTTTGTACTTGTTCTTTCCAGTATTTCCTTTTATTATTATGCCACTGTTTAGGCATTGCTTTCTTTTTTTCATTCCAGTTGTATTTTCATTTCATGCATTGTATAAAGAATGTTATTAATAAAAGTTGCTGTTATCTCAATCTTATTTGTCTCTTGTGATTATTTTATATTGCTTAGTTACGCTTAGCGTATGTACTTCTGAGTACATACGTAGCGGGCCTCGTCACGACCACTTCGCCGTACATTGGGAAGCGGGGCGTGACAGGGTAACTAAACTGTTTTATCGGGTTTTCTATTCTAAAGTCTTTGAAATCAATTCGAGTAATCCTCCATGTAACTCAAAGGATATGTCCCGTTACCCCCCGGGACCACGGATCAGGAAGATGGGAACCAATAGTGGTTCTGTCCCGTTGCCCCCCGGGACCACGGATCAGGAAAATGTAAGAGTCACAAATGGCTCTGTCCCGTTACCCCCCAGGACCACGGATCAAGTAATACCCTTTTAAGTTACACTTTAGATTACCCTTTGATTTCCCCATACCCCCAAGTTATATGTGTCAGGTCAGGTATTCAGTAGTCAAGAACTAATGCCAACACAAGTTCAGGTAACAGTAGGTTTGTCTGGATAGACAACAAGCTTGGTCCATGAGGACTCCATGTCAGGTTTGTTGGCATTAGGCATGAGATCAGGTAACAGGTCAGGTCATGGTACATCAGGTCAAGTCGATAGTAAAAGGTACCATGTCAGGTGCATCGGTATATACATCATGTGTAGCAAAGTCAGGTCAAGATGTAACAATATCGTGGGTGTGCCCACAACAGGTATATATTCGAACAGGGGATTAACAGCAGGAAATAAGCAATAAATTAAACAACAATAAGCAGTTCATTTAATCACAATAGTGCATTAATATAGTACAGCCGTTTTATCATATTAACAGGTTTTGAGCCCCTTTGCGGTGCAATAGATCACATGATGGTGCAATACCGTTATATCAATATCAGAATGTTATAGAGCTACATGTGTAAAGGCTATCATCCTTTAAACGGTAAAATGTGATTAACGGGTAAACTTCGTTATTAGGGTTAAAGTGGCAAACTGTAATTTTAGGTTAACTGTAAAATGATATATGTCATATTGCAACCAAATGAGAAAATAACTATACCGAGTTAAGTTTTGCAGGTTTAACGAGTCAAAACATATATAACTGTATAGTATAGCATGTAGCAAGTGATACTTGCCTTGACGGTTCGCGAACCGGGAAAAACGGACGTAACGTCGGCGGGGAAACACGCGACGGACGCACGGTTCACGGATTGAACCCAAACAACGAACAATGGGACCACGCGGATCGGGGTACCTTGCTGGAATGTCGGATCAAGTCGTCGGTACGGCCGGATTCCGGCGGGATGCAAAACATCCACAACAAGTTTAGAAACTCTATGTACAGTCGAGGATAAACTAGAGGGGGAAAAAGGAAGGAGGAAGATGAAGGAAGGCTTACTGGGAATGCAGAGGTTGCGACAGCGACGGGGTCGACGGCGATGGGGCACCGGTGAGGATGCTGTAGGCGGTAGGCTAGGGCTGTGGGTGCTGGAGGAGGAAAGAAGGTGGAGAGGGAGAGGAAGTGGTCGGGTTTGGTGCGCAGGTGAAGAGGAGGTGGTCGGCGGTGGCGCAGTGACGACGACGAGGGTCACCGACGGGGTTTTCCGGCCAAACTGAGAAGGCACGGGTTGGCCGGAGGTTTCTGTTGCGGCGCCGAGCACACGGGGAGAAGGAGGGGACGTCGAGGTTGGAAAGAGGAGGCGGAGGCGAGGGTGACGGTGGTGGCGGCGACGAGGTTGCGGCGGCGATGGGTGAGCAGGGATGGGTGCAGGTGGCCGCGGCTATGGCGTAAGGTGTACGGGGATGTGGGGAGGGGAGGAAGGATGTGGCGAGGTTGAGGAGGCAAGGATCCCGGCGGTGCTAGCGCCGGCGTTGGGGCTCCGGTGGCGACGGAGGAGGTGGCTAGGGCTGAGGGCGCGATGGGTTCTCGCGAAGGAGTTCTGGTTCGTGGTTGAAAAATATGAAGAGGAGGGAAAATATAAATATGAGGGGGAGAGAGAAAGCTAGAGAGAGAGAGATAGAGAACGATTTGAGAGAGAGAAAGAGATGTGAGAGGTAGAGAGAGAGAGAGACAGAGAAGTTAAAGGAGGGGCCCACGGTAAAATTTCCATGCTGATTGGCTGAGGAAAGGATTCGTGGGTTAAAAAAATATATAAAAGATTTTTTAAAAGTTAATTTAACAGTAAGATTACGTATATATTATAGTTTTGATTATTTTAATAATTTGGAATTTTGGCGCTAAATGAAACATTTCCAAATCGCGCCCGGGTTGGGTCCAAAAATTCGAAATTCAAATAATAGGATTTTAAGCGGGTTCCAAATTTTAAAATGAAATGTTTTATGATTAAAAAGCATGCCCCCAAGTCGGACACTTGCACGCGCGCGTAGCCGTCCAAACTCGCCCGTTTCACCTAACGGGATGAGAACTCGACGCACGGACGCTACCACGCGGCTAGGGGTGACGAGTAGGCCAAGATAGATATTTTTAATTTTATTTTAGGTGCTAAAATTTGTTATGTGCAGAAATGACTTAGCCAGATGAAATTTTTACAGTACGACCCAAACAAGCAAGATAAATAAAATGAGTAATATTTAATGCTCAACCAATAACAGAAAAGTAGTATTGGGCTCGGGTGTTACATTATACCCAACTACAAAAGGATTTCGTCCTCGAAATTCCACGAATACAAGATAGAACTACAGGAAAAGGTGAGGAAACTTCTGTCGGATCTCGTCTTCTCACTCCCACGTGGATTCTCCATGCAATCGATTACCCCAAGAAACTAGCACAAGGGGGATAACCTTGTTCTTAAGAACCTTTTCCCTTCGATCCATGATTTCAACCGGTCGCTCCTCAAAAGTTAGGTCCTCCTGTACTGTTAACTCCGAATGATCCAAGACGTGTGTTTCATCTCGAACATACCTTCGTAGTTGAGATACATGAAACACATCGTGCACGCCTGCCAAGGACTGCGCTAACGCTAAACGGTACGCTACCTCTCCAACACGCTCCAATATCTCAAAGGGTCCAACGAATCGAGGACTAAGCTTCCCCCGACTCCCAAAACGTATCACCCCTCTAGTCGGCGATATTTTCAAGAATACCAAATCACCCACGGCGAACTCTAGAGGTCTTCTTGACGTGTCAGCCCAACTTTTCTGTCTGTCTTGAGCTGCCTTCATATGCTTTCTGATGGCGTTAACCTTCTCAACGGTCTGTACTACCAAATCTGGTCCCAATAATTTTCGTTCACCAACATCATCCCAACAAACAGGTGAACGGCACTTACGACCATACAAAGCTTCAAACGGAGCCATCTGAATAGTCGCTTGGAAACTATTGTTGTAGGAAAACTCCACCAAGTGTAGGTGATCCTCCCAAGAAACCTTGAAGTCCAACATGCATGCTCTCAACATATCTTCAAGAGTTTGGATCGTTCTCTCCGACTGACCATCAGTTTGAGGATGATAAGCTGTGCTAAACTTCAATCGAGTCCCCAAACTTTCCTGTAAACTCCTCCAGAAGTGTGATAAGAACCGAGTGTCCCGATTGGACACGATGCTTACCGGTACGCCATGTAATCTTACAATCTCCTGCATGTACCGTTCTGCCAAAGTCTCCGTTGATTGACCAACCCGGAAAGGAATAAAGTGAGCTGCCTTGGTCAACCGATCGACAATCACCCATACTGCATTGTTGCCCTTTGGACTTCGCGGTAAAGCCGTCACGAAATCCATGGTTATATGTTCCCACTTCCACTGAGGAATCGGAAGTGGTTGCAATAAACCAGCAACCCTTTGGTGTTCAGCCTTGACTTGCTGACATACCAAGCACTTAGCCACGAAGCGAGCAATCTCCCGTTTCATGCCTTTCCACCAGAAATGCTGTCGAATATCACGGTATATCTTCGTGCCTCCTGGATGTACAGAGTAAGCTGAACTATGTGCCTCCTTCATAAGCTCTTCACGCACATCTCCCTTTGGCACACACACACGGCTACCATACCTCAACGAACCATCTTCGTGGATCAGTAAATCTGTTCGTAGTCTGGCTTCAACCTGCACTCGAAACTTTTGCAGTCTAGGATCATGCGATTGTGCCGCTTTAATCTTCTCAACTAAGGACGATTGTACTTGCAACTGCATCAACTGTCCCGTAGAATGTGGTAGCACAACCTCCAAGTCAAATCTTCGAAAATCCGCAATGATCTCCCTCTGCGTAGTTAATACCTGAATCGCTGGTAACCGACTAAGCGCATCCGGCACGACGTTAACTTTTCCCGGATGGTACTTAAGATCAAGGTCGTAGTCGGCCATCAGCTCCAACCATCTACGTTGCCTCATGTTCAACTCCTTCTGAGTGAACACATACTTCAAACTCTTGTGATCTGTAAAAACTTTGACTCTCTCACCCAAAAGGTAGTGTCTCCAAATCTTCAAAGCGAAGATCACAGCCGCAAGATCCAAGTCATGAGTCGGATAATTCTTCTCATGGGTCTTCAGTTGTCTTGATGCGTAAGCTACGACCTTCCCATGCTGCATCAAAACACATCCCAATCCTTTCCCAGATGCGTCGCTATGAATCACCAGTCCTCCGGAATTGTCTGGTATGGTCAGGATAGGGGCGGTTATTAACTTCTGCTTCAACATCTCGAAAGCCAATGCACATTTATCCGTCCATACAAAAGGTACCTCCTTGCGCGTAAGCTTGGTCAATGGTTCTGCCAAACGAGCGAAGTTCTCCACAAACCTTCTGTAGTATCCGGCTAATCCAAGGAAACTTCTTATCTTAGCTACATTCCTTGGAATAGGCCAATCTCGAACTGCTGCAATCTTTTCGGGATCGACGGCGGTTCCATCGCCCGACACAACATGCCCCAGAAACTTCACTTCTTCCAGCCAAAATTCGCACTTACTCATCTTTGCATACAATTTCTACTGTCTTAAAGTCTGCAGTGCGATCCTCAAATGCTCAGCATGCTGCTCCGAACTCTTCGAGTAAACCAGAATATCGTCAATGAATACCACAATAAACTGGTTCAAGAATGGTGAAAAGATTCGGTTCATCAAGTCCATAAATACCGCCGGCGCATTTGTTACTCCGAAGGGCATCACTAGATACTCGTAGTGTCCATACTGAGTTCGAAACGCCGTCTAGCAAATATCTTCTGCTTTCACTCAGACCTGATGATATCCGGATCGCAAATCCAGTTTCGAGAATACCCTCGCGCCACTAAGCTGCTCAAAAATTTCTCCAATGCGAGGGATCGGGTACTTGTTCTTAATAGTCACCCGGTTTAATTCTCGATAGTCGATGCACATCCTTCTCGTGCCATCCTTCTTCTTTACTAGAAGGACTGGAGCTCCCCAAGGCGAGTTGCTGCTTCGAATCCAACCCTTCTCAAGCAATTCAGCAACCTGTTTCTTAATTTCTTCCAATTCTACTGGTGCCATTGGATAATACGCTTTAGATACTGGCGCTGCACCAGGAATAAGATCAATTGTGAACTCCACGTCTCGCTTCGGCGGTAAACCCGATATATCTTCAAACACATCCATAAAATCGCGAACAACCTCCGGCTCTTCACTACTATCAATCTCCATAGCTGCCAGAACATTGTTTGTCGGCCTAGCCCGAAACTCGACTGGCCCGACAGAACTGCTTCCCCAGTGAAGGTAAACTTAGGATGTCCGGGAATCTGGAAAATTACTTTCCTTACCCTACAGTCAATGTGGGCGTGGAAAGTGCCAAGAAAATCCATTCCCAAGACAACTTCATAGCTGCCCGTATCAATTACCAAGAAATCGGCAAAGAGTTCCCGTCCGCACACAATAACTGTACAATCTCTACATTCCCTACTAGCTATGATTTTCCCATTCCCAGTGTGTATGTCCCAAAAACTAGACAGGGTCGTGCAGGTAATCGAGTGTGTAGTTATAAATTTGGATGACATAAAACAGTGGGATGCACTAGAATCAAATAATGCCAATGCGGGAAAACCATGAATGAGTAAAGTACCTGAAACTACTTCTCCTGATGCCTTAGCTTCCTCAGCTGTCAAGGTGAAAGCTCGAGCCTGATTAGGTCCTTGAGTCAGCTGTTTCTGCCTTTGGAACGGTCTCTGCGGAGGCTTTTGTATATCATCTCTCGTGCGAAGCTTCGACGGACATGCACCAATTGCGTGATCAGCTGCTCCACAAACCAAACAAAGTCCCAGCTTCCTTCGACAATCCTTCTGCATATGCCCAGGTAAACGGCAGTAGTCACAAATCACGCTCTTTCTTCGATCAACGACTACAGGCTTTTTCATGGGTGCTACACCACGTCGATCCACTGGAATACCTCTGCGCCCATGATCTCGGTTAGGTACAAATGCGGGCTTCCTGGCCGCAACTGCTGTCTGCTGCAGGTCCCCTTTCATCCCCGATAGACTCTGTTGCTCCCGGGCTGCCGTAAGAACCTGTGAGAAAGTGGTTAGACCCAGGGAGACAATCTGCCTCTGGATGTCCACATCCAAACTGCGCATGAACCTCCGTGCCCTGTCTGCCTCGTTGGCGACTAAAGGTCCAGCGAAACGGCTGAGTCTCGTCCACTCCGCTGCATGCACGTCCACGGGTGCTCCATTTTGCCTCAGCCCAATAAATTTCTCTTCCATTCCTTCCCGTGCAGTCTGCGGGAAGAATTTCTCTAGGAAACTCTTAGAAAACTCCGCCCAACTTATCGGCTTGGGCAAGCGGGTCTCCTCCACAAGCCACCACTCTCGGGCGTAATCCACTAGCTGAATGCGCACCACATCAACTCGTTTGTCCTCTGGAATCTGTGCCGCAATCAGCAAATTCTCCGTGTCGACTAGCCACTGCTCGGCTGGCAACGGCTCCTCCAAACCAGTGAATGTAGTCGGACCCAAACGTTTGAAATCTGCCACGGTCCCTACCCAGTCAACTGGTTTAGCTCCAGCGTTGTTTATAGACTGCCGAATGGCATGCAAACCCTCCTGAAAAGAATCTGCTTGTTGCTGGATCAGCTCAGTACGCCTCTTCTGATTTTCCAGCATTCCACGTATTACTCCTAACATGGCGGCTTCATCCACGCGCCTCTGATACGTCTTGAAATTCTTATCTGCCATATTCCTGAAATCAAAACACCCAACATTAGCATGATGATAGATTCAATATATAAATCAAGGCTAGAACTCCAAGATACTTAAATAGAGTACCGCATTGTAACTATGCCGCGGTATCATAGCCACAATTACTTAACTCCACCCAAGTCGCCTAAGTCCTAGGGATAACAAGAGATCAGGTTTTCGAGCCGACGTGCAAAGTAAGTTTGCACGTCGATATAATCAGGAAGAATGTGATTCAAGAATGGTAAAACAGTCAAGGTGGTAGGACATGTTTCCTAAGCACGGGTATTCCGATTCGTGTATTGGGTACAATACCCAACTACAAAAGAATCAACCCAACTAACCCATGGCTCTGATACCAAAAGAACCATGTCACGCCCCGCTTCCCAGAGTATGCAAGATTGGGCACGTGACATAGCCAACCATGCTACCTATGGGTAGGAAGTATCCATCCACAGTCACATTACGTCTGTAGGATATCAAGAACAAGATAAAACTATCTAACACATGTCCACAATCCAGAATAACAAGAGTCAATGATAAATAAATGTGGAAGCAAATGATCTAAAACAATAATAGAAAAGTATGTCCCATAATGCGGGCTCACATCTGGAAATAAAAATGCAGGAAATAAAACTGACCACTACAGAACTCACAACTCAGCCTGCTGGCTGAAGTACTCCTGCTCGGATAGCGACAGTGGTAAAGAATCTGGGCCATGCAAAACCCAGACGTCAGCACGTCAAGTCAACCAATAATATAATGTGAACAGTGTAATAGGCAATGCAGAAATAAACATGAATGAAGCAATAGTATGAAACAAGCAGTGCAGGGTAGTGTGCAGTGGGTAACTAAACTGTTTTATCGGGTTTTCTATTCTAAAGTCTTTGAAATCAATTCGATTAATCCTCCATGTAACTCAAAGGATATGTCCCGTTACCCCCCGGGACCACGGATCAGGAAGATGGGAACTAATAGTGGTTCTGTCCCGTTGCCCCCCGGGACCACGGATCAGGAAAATGTAAGAGTCACGAATGGCACTGTCCCGTTACCCCCCGGGCCACGGATCAAGTAATACCCTTTTAAGTTACACTTTAGATTACCCTTTGATTTCCCCACACCCCCAAGTTATATGTGTCAGGTCAGGTATTCAGTAGTCAAGAACTAATGCCAACACAAGTTCAGGTAACAGTAGGTTTGTTTGGATAGACAACAAGCTTGGTCCATGAGGACTCCATGTCAGGTTTGTTGGCATTAGGCATGAGATCAGGTAACAGGTCAGGTCATGGTACATCAGGTCAAGTCGATAGTAAAAGGCACCATGTCAGGTGCATCGGTATATACATCATGTGTAGCAAAGTCAGGTCAAGATGTAACAATATCGTGGGTGTGCCCAACAGGTATATATTCGAACAGGGGATTAACAGCAGGAAATAAGCAATAAATTAAACAACAATAAGCAGTTCATTTAATCACAATAGTGCATTAATATAGTACAGCCGTTTTATCATATTAACAGGTTTTGAGCCCCTTTGCGGTGCAATAGATCACATAATGGTGCAATACCGTTATATCAATATCAGAATGTAATAGAGCTACATGTGTAAAGGCTATCATCCTTTAAACGGTAAAATGTGATTAACGGGTAAACTTCGTTATTAGGGTTAAAGTGGCAAACTGTAATTTTAGGTTAACTGTAAAATGATATATGTCATATTGCAACCAAATGAGAAAATAACTATACCGAGTTAAGTTTTGCAGGTTTAACAAGTCAAAACATATATAACTGTATAGTATAGCATGTAGCAAGTGATACTTGCCTCGACGGTTCGCGAACTGGGAAAAACGGACGTAACGTCGGCGGGGAAATACGCGACGGACGCACAGTTCACGGATTGAACCCAAACAACGAACAATGGGACCACGCGGATCGGGGTACCTTGCTGGAATGTCGGATCAAGTCGTCGGTACGGCCGGATTCCGGCGGGATGCAAAACAGCCACAACAAGTTTAGAAACTCTATGTACAGTCGAGGATAAACTAGAGGGGGAAAAAGGAAGGAGGAAGATGAAGGAAGGCTTACTGGGAATGCAGAGGTTGCGACAGCGACGGGGTCGATGGCGATGGGGCGCCGGTGAGGATGCTGCAGGCGGTAGGCTAGGGCTGTGGGTGCTGGAGGAGGAAAGAAGGTGGAGAGGGAGAGGAAGTGGTCGGGTTTGGTGCGCAGGTGAAGAGGAGGTGGTCGGCGGTGGCGCAGGTGACGACGACGAGGGTCACCGACGGGGTTTTCCGGCCAAACTGAGAAGGCACGGGTTGGCCGGAGGTTTCTGTTGCGGCGCCGAGCACACGGGGAGAAGGAGGGGACGTCGAGGTTGGAAAGAGGAGGCGGAGGCGAGGGTGACGGTGGTGGCGGCGACGAGGTTGCGGCGGCGACGGGTGAGCAGGGATGGGTGCAGGTGGCCGCGGCTATGGCGTAGGGTGTACGGGGATGTGGGGAGAGGAGGAAGGATGTGGCGAGGTTGAGGAGGCAAGGATCCCGGCGGTGCTAGCGCCGGCGTTGGGGCTCCGGTGGCGACGGAGGAGGTGGCTAGGGCTGAGGGCGCGATGGGTTCTCGCGAAGGAGTTCTGGTTCGTGGTTGAAAAATATGAAGAGGAGGGAAAATATAAATATGAGGGGGAGAGAGAAATCTAGAGAGAGAGAGAGATAGAGAACGATTTGAGAGAGAGAAAGAGATATGAGAGGTAGAGAGAGAGAGAGACAAAGAAGTTAAAGGAGGGGCCCACGGTAAAATTTCCATGCTGATTGGCTGAGGAAATGATTCGTGGGTTAAAAAAATATATAAAAGATTTTTTAAAAGTTAATTTAACAGTAAGATTACGTATATATTATAGTTTTGATTATTTTAATAATTTGGAATTTTGGCGCTAAATGAAACATTTCCAAATCGTGCCCGGGTTGGGTCCAAAAATTCGATATTCAAATAACAGGATTTTAAGCGGGTTCCAAATTTTAAAATGAAATGTTTTATGATTAAAAAGCATGCTCCCAAGTCGGACACTTGCACGCGCGCATAGCCGTCCAAACTCGCCCGTTTCACCGAACGGGATGAGAACTCGACGCACGGACGCTACCACGCGGCTAGGGGTGACGAGTAGGCCAAGATAGATATTTTTAATTTTATTTTAGGTGCTAAAATTTGTTATGTGCAGAAATGACTTAGCCAGATGGAATTTTTACAGTACGACCCAAACAAGCAAGATAAATAAAATGAGTAATATTTAATGCTCAACCAATAACAGAAAAGTAGTATTGGGCTCGGGTGTTACAAAAAATCCTGGTCGACAATGGGTCTTCCATCAATCTCCTCAACGTGCGAGTGTTGAAGGAAATCTGCATGACCGTCCAACATCTCGCTCGTGATAAAATCACCATCTCCGATTTTGACTCCCAGTCATCGCGGACTCTCGGGTCTGTGATACTGACGCTGCGCTTCGGGCTTCTTGTTACAAATATTAAGTTTCATGTCATTGACGCCAAGATATGCTATAACGCTTTGCTCGGCCGGGCTTGGTTACATGAGTACAACATCATCCCTTCTACACAACATCAGTGTATGAAATATTTTAAGGATGGTCTCGAGTATACCGTAACAGGAGAGCTGAATCCATTCTCCATGAATGAAGTCCGCAAGTACGAAGATGCAAAATACTTTTTGCCAGATTTCGAGGACACGGAGAGATGTCACAAACCGGAGAACAAAGCTATCACCACCATTCCAGTCTTCGGGAGTGATACTGAAGAAGAGGAAGCGACAGTTTATTCAGGTCCATCCGCTCCTATGTTGATCTTTGGCAGCAACTCAGAAGACGAGGTCCGTGCTATATTCTCCGCTCGGCCTTCAATACAAACATTCACTGATGAAGAGTAAAGTTTGCAAGTTGCCATGGTTCCGCCAAAACATCATAAAGAACTAGACGCGCTTGGTACCTACAGTGTGGAAGAGCTGCAGACGTTCTATGTCCCTCCTAGTCGAGAAGGCGAAAAGGCGATCCTATTCTACCGCTCCGGGGAAACCAAAGTGGAGAAAGAAATCTGGCACGGCGTGGGTTCTACACTTGACAGGCTCCAGCCCATCCGTCTGCCTAGATATTATACAGAAGGCTTGAAAAGGCTGTTGAAGTGCCAAGAGATACCCTTCAAACAGACCGCTCGAAAAGCTAAGTTCTATGACAGGATCTAGAACTTTCCCGGAACTCAGCCCAAGTTGCCCAACGGGAGAATGGAAGCGATCGGGCTTGGATATGTTCGGTCCAAGAAACGGGAGCTACTCTGCGACTGCTACGTCGTACATGATTTTGATGAAGAAGGAAATGCTCAATGGGAGAATGCTAACCCTGAACCAGAAAGAGCTCCCGACGTGAAAATGCCCAGTCCGTCGTTCGAAGAACAAATGGACAAGCTTATAAGGGAAGCCGGTCAAAATGTTCGAGACGACCATAATCGCAAAATGGCCATCTACGAGAAAGCCAGGACGTAACGCCTTCTTCAACAGGCTGCGAAAGATGAAAGTGCTCCTCCCTATCAACCCGTCATTCAAAAGGTTCGACACAGAGGCATAACCAAGTCAAAGAGCGGAAAAGGCGTTCGACAGCGACAAAGCGGGACCAAGAAGTCACGCGATCGGGAATCGAGCGGTCCGGATTTGCCCCTTACGAAGAAGATGAGTCGAGCATACCCTTTTCCTCAAGATAAGACAAAGAAGATACTTGACCTCACTATAAAACATTAAATGCTTACACTCCCAGAGTCCAAGCAAGCCGAGCAAGCCAACGAGGTCTCTCACCCAGACTATTGCTCGTATCACCGAGCAATAGGACATCCTCTCGAAGACTGCTTCACCTTCAAGAACTGGGTCGAAAACCAATATCAGCTCGGTAAGTTCTCTCTATCCAGTAGTTGGAGGATAAATCCACTACAGAAGCACGAACCAAAAGCGTGCATACAGCAAGGGTAGACCCAGATCTACACCGGTCTTGGAAGCGAGCTTGTACCTGTCACATGATAATGTTGTCAAAAGAAGAACCTGAGAATGTGGATGACCTCCCTCGGTGCTTCGAAAACAATGATGACAAGGTGATCTCAGAATTTCCACCGGCGCCAAAAGAGCTGGAAGATGGAATACACACCACTGCAGATAACCTCAAGAAAATTGATTTGGGGATGACAAGTGACCCGCGACCAACATTCGTCAGTGAATTGTTGTCTAAGGAAAGGGTAGCTACACTAAAAGACGTGCTTATGCAGCATAAGGATTGCTTTGCGTGGAACTATTCCGAAATGCCAGGATTAGATCCAGAGATTGCTGTCCATAAATTTGCAATATCCCCGGACGCCAAGCCAATCAAACAAGCACCGAGAAGAATGCGGCTTGAGCTTGAGATGAGCATTAACACCGAGGTCAAGAAGCTGATCGACTCTGGGTTTATCTAGGAAGTTCAGTATCCTGACTGGATCGCCAACATCGTCCCGGTGATGAAGAAAAATGGGACAGTGCACATATGTGTGGACTTCCGGGTTCTCAATAAAGTTTGTCCAAAAGACGATTTTCCAGTACCAGTCACCGAGCTAATGATAGACAACACGTCCACTCATGAAGTTTTCTCCTTAATGGACGGCTCATCAGGATATAATCAGATAAAGATGCATCCCGAGGACCAGAAACACACTGCTTTCCGGACCCCTTTGGGTATATTCTGCTACAAGGTGATGCCCTTCGGTCTAAAGAACACCGGTGCCACCTATCAGAGGGCCATGCCGAAGATCTTCGATGACCTCATACATGAAATTGTCGAATGCTATATCGACGACCTTGTGGTTAAAAGCAAATCATACGAGGAACATCTCGAGCATCTGAAGATCATGTTTCAATGCCTTCGGCAATACAACTTGAAGATGAATCCCCTCAAATGCGTGTTCGGGGTGTCCTCGGGCAAATTCCTAGGATTCATCGTCCGACACCGAGATATCGAGATAGATCCGTCAAAGATCAAGGCGATTATGGAAATGCCTCTGCTAAGGACTCTCAAGCAGCTGCGGTCTCTCCAAGGAAAGCTCGCATATATCCGACGATTTATAGCCAATCTCTCAGGCAAGTGTCGTCCTTACAGTCACCTGATGAAAAAGGAGACCCCGTTCATCTTGGATTACAAATGCCAAGGCGCGCTGGACGAAATCAAGCAATACTTGCAGAATCCACCTGTACTAGCCGCTCCGGTTAAGGAAAAGTCCCTTATTCTTTATACAACGGCCCTCAAAAGTTCCTTAGGTGCATTATGGGCACAAGAGAACGACCAAGGGAAAGAAAGAGCTCTTTATTACTTGAGTCGAGTTCTCCTGGGAGCAGAAAGCAATTATTCTCCCATCGAAAAACATTGCTTGACATTGATCTTCACGATAACGAAGCTCAGGCACTATGCGTTGGCTCATGAAGTCCGTCTCATATCGATGGTGGATCCCCTCAAATATTTAATGTCAAAGGCCATATTGACGGGGCGACTCACTAAATGGGCCCTGCTCTTGATGGAGTTCTCGATAACTTACCAACCTCTCAAAGCAGTAAAAGGCCAGGCCATCGCCGATTTCCTCGCCGAACATCCGATACCGGCCGATTCCCCTCTGAATTGCGAACTGCCAGACGAACATGCATTTGACACGATCGACGGTGGTGATACCCGATGGGAGTTTTATTTCGATGGAGTATCCTCCATGAAGAAGCACAAACAAAGCATCCCCGTAATCAAATCAGGGGTAGGCATTATCTTCGTGACCCCACAAGGAGGGATAATATGCTTCGCCTTCTCCTTGACAGAGCCGAGGACGAACAATGAAGCCGAATAAGAAGCTTTGATAGCAGGCCTCGAGATCGCCATCGACATGGGAATTGAAAACCTCCTCATATACGGGGACTCCTAACTGGTCGTTAGTCAAGTAAACGGCGACTATCAAATGTGCAAACCAGAGTTGGTGAAGTACGGCGAGAGAGTGCAGCAACTGCTGACCCAAATTCCTTCCCACACCCTCAAAAGCATACCGCGTGCGGAAAATAGCAAGGCGGACGCGTTAGCCAAGCTCGCTAAAGAACTGGCTGATGAGAACCTCGACGAGTTAAGGATTGTAGTACAAAGCCGTCGGGTCCTCGCACCGGCAGAAATATCTCCGGAATCATCCAAGGAAAAGGAAGCGGCCGAGCAGACGGCCCTGCAAATAAAAGACCAAGAAAAGGTTGAGGATTGGAGAAAAGTCTTTATAACTACTTCAAATCCCGTCGAACACCTGAAGATGCGTCTTCAAAACATCAGCTCATGAAGCGGGCCCTATCTTTCGCCTTCGTCAATGATACTCTGTACAAGAGGTCGTTTGATTCTCTGTGGTTAAGATGCCTGGGACCTGACGAAGCAAAAAGATTCGTCCAAGAAATTCATGACGGGCTCTGCGGTTCTCACCAAGCCGGCCCGAAGATGAAGTTGATGATAAAACAGATGGGTTATTACTGGCCCACGATGATTCAAGGCTGCCTCGAGTATGCGAAGCAATGCCACTCGTGCCAGATCTATGAGGACTTTATCCACCAGCATCCGAATCCGTTACATCCGACAGTGACTAGCTGGCCGTTTGAAATGTGGGGAACTGATATAATCGGCCCCATCGAACTTGCATCCTCCAGAGGACATTGATTCATTTTGGCGACAATTGATTACTTCTCTAAATGGGCAGAAGCTGTACCGCCGAGGGAAGTGAAGACGGAGAATATCCTCCACTTCTTCAAGACGCACGTCATTTATCGGTTTGGAACTCCGAGACGGATCATATCCGATAACGGGTCAGCCTACAGAAACTACAAAATCAGCCACTTCACACAACAACATAACATAGACTGGAGATATTCATCAGTCTATAATCCCCGAGCCAACGGTCTAGCGGAGGCTTTCAACAAGACCTTGACGAAGATCGTGAAGAAAACGGTGTCTCAAAATAAGAAGGACTGGAACGAGAGACTGCATGAAGCTCTTTGGGCGTATCGAACTACGTTCAAGACGGCCACGAAAACAACGCCGTACGCGTTGGTATTCGGTACATAAGCGGTACTCCCCTCGAGATAGAGTTACCCTCTCTACGAGTGGCAGTCCATTATGAGCTAACAGACGAATAAAATGCTCACCTTCGGCTTGAGGAGCTCGATGCCCTTGATGAAACCCAGCTCGTAGCGCAACAAAATCTGAAGGCTTATAAAGCAAAGATGACGCGCTCCTACGAAAGATTGACTAGGCCGTGGACATTTCGCCAAGGCGAACTCATGCCAGTGGTCAAAAGACCTATGATCCCCAATCGCGCCAAATGGGGAAAATTCGAGCCGAACTATGAAGGCTCGTACATCATAGATAAGGTCTACCAAGGTGGAGCCTATCTACTCATGGACATGCATGGTGAAAGACCCTCCAGTCCAATAAACGGTCACTTCTTGAAGAAGTGCTACGCTTGACGAGTCATGGCCTAGGTCAATGATAGATGACGATGACTATGTCCGCTCGCTATCTTCCTAAGCCCAAACTCTATAAGTAGTAGCTGACTTTCTTTACTACGGACCGAAACGTCCTTAAATTAACGACGGACCGAAACGTCCTTAAACTAACGACGGACCGAAACGTTCTTAAACTAACAGCGGATCGAAACGTCCTTAAACTAACGGCGGACCGAAACGTCCTTAAACTAACCACGGACCGAAATGTCCTTAAACTAACGACGGACTACTATGTCCTAAAACTAGCTGTTGACCGAGATGTCAAGAAACTACGGCGGATTGCAGCATCCCAAAGTTAAAAAAAAGAACAAAAAAAAGAAAACGGTATGTCCATAAGCAAAATTAGCACGGATGAAAACCCGAAAGGGCTCTGTGAGTAAAAACAGCAGGGCTACCGGCGAGTCTTGTGAAAACCCGAAAGGGCGCAACCTCGTTAGAATAAAAAAAAGAGAAAAAACAAGAAAAAAGGAAAACGGTATGTCCATAAGCAGAAAGGGCTCGGATGAAAACCTGAAAGGGCTCCGTGAGTAAAAACAGCAGGGCTACCGGTGAATGTTTGTGAAAACCCGAAAGGGCGCAACCTCGTTAAAAGACACTTGCGAGGTCCTCTCAACTTTGTAAGGAGAAACCACCTGCGTGAGATCCTTACGACTCGCAAGGGAGCAACACACTTAGAGATCCTCATGATCCCTAAGGAGAAATTACACTTGCGAGATCCTCACGACTCATAAGGAGAATCCTCTTATGAGACCCTCATGGCTCATAAGATTTGAAAGTCTTAAGCTACAGAGACCTGAACCTGTTCTTAAGCAACCCCCACAACCTCCTATACTGCCCTACAAGCGGTGCAACACTAACCCTTATATACAATTCACGGGCAAGAATAAACATTTCCTTAAACAAGTCCCACCCGTGACTAGGGATATGTTCGCACGGTGAACAACCCTTGTGAATCCTCTCAACTTATAAGGGGAAAACTCTCTTGTAAGATCCTTACGACTTACGAGAAGCCATACATATAGGAGTCCTCACGATTCCTAAAGAGAAAACACACTTACGAGATCCTTATCACTTGTAGGGAGAAATACCTTTGTGAGACCCTTACGGCTCATGAAATCAAAAGCCTTAGTCGACAGAATCCTAACCCTGTTTACTAAGCCACCTTTGTTCGACATTGACAGAGGCAAATGATGATTCGCTCCTGGCAATATCCTAGTTGTAGCAGTGCTGATGCCGAAATCGGTGTCTAATTCCAAGCTTGCAGCGAAAAGACAGCAAGCCACACATGCATACGAAATAGCCGAAATGATAGGGCAACTTGCAAATAAAAATTAGCAAGTAAAAAAAGGGGTATGCATGAAAAATAGCCGAAATGATTGGGCAACTCGCAATAAAAAGCAGCGAGTAGAAATAAAATAAATAGCTGAAATGATTGAGCACCGCGAACAATAGCCGAAGTGATGGGGCAATCGCGACCTTCGCGATATAAAATCTGAAATGATAGAGCATCGCGGAAAGAAATAAAATAAAAATAAAAAAATAATAAAATTTATGCCCTACAGGTGATATTACATCAATCCCTGTATACAATCTAGAGGCGCAAACAAAGAAGGAATCACACTCCTCCTCCCCCAGGTTTCATCAAGAGAAGAAGCCAAATCTTGATGGGTCACAGATGGCCTGGAGATCATCTCAACATTTCGTCTCAACAGATACAACATCAAGCAAAGCGGCACAACGTCAACTCCCAGTTTCATGGCTCGTCGGTGTACAAATAACCGAGGGGAAAACCTCGACTCCGTGAAATGCGGATAAAGGCAAAATTCCTGGTTACGTGGAACGCGGATAACGTTACTTTTGACCCCATGGATAACGTCCAGAGCAGATCCTGGTCCTCGCAGAGTACGGCAGTGTACCCATGTGAAGCATCCAGAGCAGAGCCTAGTCCTCGCCGAACACAGCAGTGAACCCGTGGGAAGCATCTAGTGCAAAATTCCTGGTTAGGTGGAACGCGGATAACGTCACTTCTGACCCCGTGGAAAACGTCCAGAGCGGATCCTGGTCCTCGTAGTGCACGGCAGTGAACCCGTATGAAGCATCCAGAGCGGAGCCTAGTCCTAACCGAACACGACAGTGAACCCGTGGGAAGCATCTAGTGCAAAATTCCTGGCTACGTGGAACGCGGATTATGTCACTTCTGACCTCATGGAAAATTTCCAGAGCGGATCCTGGTCCTCGTAGAGCACGGCAGTAAACCCATGTGAAGCATCCAGAGTAGAGCCTAGTCCTCGCTGAACACGGCAGTGAACCCGTGGGAAGCATCTAGTGCAAAATTCCTGGTCACGTGGAACATGGATGACGTCACTTCTGACCCCGTGGAAAATGTCCAGAGAGGATCCTGGTCCTCGCAGAGCACGGCAGTGAACCCGTGTGAAGCATCCAGAGCGGATCCTAGTCCTCGCTGAACACGGCTGTGAACTCGTGGGAAGCATCTAGTGCAAAATTCCTGGCTACGTGGAACGCGGATTATGTCACTTCTGACCCCGTGGGAAACGTCCAGAGTGGATCCTGGTCCTCGCAGAGCACGATAGTGAACCCGTGTGAAGCATCCAGAGCGGAGCCTAGTCCTCGCCGAACACGGCAGTGAACCCGTAGGAAGCATTTAGTGCAAAATTCCTGGTCACGTGGAATGCGGATAACGTCACTTCTGACCCTGTGTGAAGCATCCAGAGTGGAGCCTGGTCCTCGCCAAACACGGCAGTGAACCCATGGGAAGCATCCAGAGAAAACATCGGACTGTGGAGTTCTTAAATCCACGGACTATGATGTCCTTAACCTTGAACGCGATGTCTTAAAACTAACGTCGGACTGTGAGGTCCTCAAACTCACGGACTATGATGTCCTTAACCTCGACCGTGATGTCTTAAAACTAGCAATCAACCCCAATGATTTTACACTAATTTTATCTTGGTTCAAGGGTACATCTCTTCACTCCTTTTGATATTTGTCGTTGTAATTCCTCAACGTTTTCAAAGAGGTGACGGGTCCCAACAACCACACGTTTCACGGACTGTGGAGTCCTTAAATCCACGGACTATGATGTCCTTAAGCTCGACCGTGATGTCTTAAAACTAATATTGGACTGTGGAGTCCTTAAGTCCACGGACTATGATGTCCTTAACCTCGACCGTGATATCTTAAAACTAACATCGGACCGTGGAGTCCTCAAATTCACGGACTATGACGTCCTTAACCTTGACCACGAAGTCTTAAAACTAATATTGGACTGTGGGGTCCTTAAACTCACGGACTATGATGTCCTTAACCTCGACCGCGATGTTTTTAAACTATGATATCATAGAAAATGTCCAGAGCAGGGTCTAGTCCTCGCCAAACACGGCAGTAAACCCGTGGGAAGCATCCAGAGCAACCTTGACCCCGTGAAATGCGGATAAGGACAACTCCGTCCATCACTCGCGGGTCCTCATGACTCGTAAGGGAGTAAATTCTCTTGTGAGATCTTTACGAATTTCAAGAGAAAACACACTTAGGAGTCCCCACGATTCCTATGGAGAAATTACACTTACGGGATCCTCTCGACCTGTATGGAGAAAATTCTTTATGAGACTCTCACGACTCATAAAGTTGAAAAGTCTTAGATGACAGATCCTAACCCTGTTTTCTAAGCCATTGCTACTCTACAACGAGCCCAAGACTGACAGCTATATGCTATCTACAGACCGCACTTGCTAAAGTCACATGGCAAACAATACAGTAAGAAAGAAGAAAGCAAAGAAATGACACAAGACATTACGAAGAACGTATATCTTTTATTCATGAATTCAATTGGGTACAAAATACATCATATGAAAGAATAAAAGAACAAATACATTTTTATTCAAAATTACAAACGGTACAAAATATTTATTGAGCGGAAAGTGCTTTTAGTAGTCCAATCAGCCGCTCGCGCACTTCCCTCAGCCTTTCTTCCTGATCGGCTACCGCGGCTAACTCTGCTTCGACCTGGGCTCATTGCTGCAAGTAGGATGAGAGTTGTTTCTCGACGGCTCGCTGAGCTGCTTCACGATTCTGTGCATCACGCTTAACGACATCGAGCTTCTGCTTCAATGTTAACCCATCAGAGATATATTGCAGAAGGCCCTCGAAGATAACTTTCACCTGGGCAGCGTTCGCGTCGACCTCAGCATGCAGTCGAGCAGATTAGCTTAAAGTTTCTTTGCATTCCCTTCGCTTTAAAGCCACTTCTTGTTCAAGATGGCGCACTGCTCGATCCATGCCACCCATTGTGTGCTTATAGCCAGAATCTCAGGTGTCGGACGCTTAAGCTCAAGCTCATGCAAGCAAGCCTCGATCTCCCGGCAACGATTAACCCAAAACTCAACGACGCCCTCACCATGAAAGTTCATGAGTGTTGCCAGCATAGGATTAACCTCTGCGGCAAAATCTGCAGCAGACGTGGGAGTCTCTACGTCGAACTCCTCGATATACTCGCTCAGTATGCGTAGGCTGGTCACAACACCTTTGGATGATGGACGCCTGGAGAAGGGCCCGGCCGGCATTATAATCTGAGACTCGAACAGGGCTGGAGTCGATGTGATTGCTGCAAAATAGATCATAATCAGAGGTCAGTTCAAGAAGTAAAGAAAACACGCAAAAAGTAGAGTTTATTATACCGGCTGCAGCAGGGGGCAGAGCTGGAAGTACTGGTGGCGCAACGACGGCCTCGTCTCCTCCTTCAATTCGTAAGGCTACATGCAATATAAAGAAGAGATAGCAATAATGCGACTGCCCGTTAAAGAAGAGGACGTCATTTAAATAAAACACCCACCGACACCAGCAGGCGTACTTGTCTCAGACAAGAAGGAGAGGTGTGGGTGCAGCACCTGGTATAGGTGGTCAAAAAGGACTTCTGCAAAGGCGCAATAGTATAACGTCAGTACGCAAATTATGTAGCCTAAAGATAAGTCTGATGAGTCAGAAATCCATACCTTCCAGCATCTGCGACAGTGCGAGAGAAGGAAGAGAAGTGGTCACCGTTAAAGTGATAACTGACGGCGCTCCCTCAAGCAATACGACATCAGCACTAGCTGCACCTGCGTTAGAAACAAGATAAACCCTGTCAGGACGGATTGCAGAATAAAGAAAGAAGGACGGTAACCCAAAATTTACCTGATGAGTCGCCAGCTGGTGCCATGACGAGGGCATCACTTGATGCAACGGTGGCGTCCCCCCTCCTCCATTAGGGTGGTCTCACCTCCCGTTGCCTCATCCCCTGACTCCACAGGAACCGTCGTCATGCTAGCGGCGCCGGGAGACGACAAGGAACCATTGGCAGGGAGAGCGATAATCTGAGCGGTGCCCGACTCTTGGGAAAGAGTGGCCATCTCGTGCTCAACGATCATGCCCGTTTCACCCGTTACCCCCTCGGGCTCAGTGGTCACAGCCGTTTCGTCCACTGCTGCCTCAGGCTCGGCCATAGCAGCCGTCTCACCCGCTACCACCTTGGGTTCAGTGGTCACAGCCGTCTCATCCATCACTGCCGTATGCTCGTCCGTAGCAGCCATTTCATCCACTACTGCCTCAGGCTCGGCCGTAGCAGTCGTCTCACCCGCCACCACCTCGGGCTCGGCATTGGTAGCCATCTCGGGCATAACAGTCGTAACTGTCTCGTCAGCCACTATCTCGGGTCCGGCAACTATGGTTACATCACTTACCTTCGCTTCGGGTTCAGCAGGTACCTCTTCCACCGTCCCCTCAGGCTCAACGGTCGCCGCCACTCCTTCAGTAAGACTCAGCCCTGCAGGACATGATATATAAGAATCGATAGTTTAAGAACTTTGACAACAAAGCCTCAAAAACATATTACCTGAGGCAGATTTACCGTTGGCTTTCCGAGCTGCACGTGCCGCCCGTCTATGAGCAGTAGACAAGGCGACCGGGAGCTCCTCTGAAGGAATAGCAGTGGGAATAACGGCGCTTGAACCTGCTCCTGCAGCCAAAGCAGTGCTACGCTCCCTTGCCGCGCGCCTCAGGCGCTTCCTTTCCTCCCGAGCCATCACGACAGACCTTTTGGAAGCTTCCTTCAGCAAGGCGTTGTCGTCCGCATTCAGGGTTTCCTCCAGAGCCGTCAAGGCTTCCATCATCGGCTTTTTAAGTAGGGCCTCTTACGGCAATCCCGAAAAGGCCGGGACTTCGGTAGCTGGCCCGGAGAGAATTTCCACGTCAGCTTGCAGGATAGGCTTCGTGGTACCTGCGATAAGATAAAGAGAGGGTCAGATTACTCATAAGAAATGGAAGCAGAAACATAGCGAACCGAAATATACCAAGGCCTAAGGATGCTCTGAGTCGTTCCTCCTCCTCGAAAGTCTTGAGAGAAGCAGCGATGGCTTCTTTGGTAGAAATGCATGTTAAAGAAACAAAAGCATTACTCAAAAACAACGGTAGAGGTACGATGCAATGACGAAAAATACAACTAGTGATTACTTGATTACGCGAGTTTAGCCAACTACTCGTCGCGCCTTGCCAATCGCTCGGAAGCTGCGATGGCAGCCGCTAGATCAGTGTCGTTTGGCGCCGTGAATAGGCCGTAATTGGTCCCGTACTCACTCAAGCCCTTGCTATAAGGAGCATGAGGTTCCTGGCTAAATACAACATCAGCAGAGAGGATCGACTTCTTCTTCCTCTTCTGCGCGCGAACTCCGGTCGCACCCAAAATCAGCTTACGTTTTGTGGGCACCTTGGGACGGCGAGTCCCGATATCTGAGCCTATGCCGGATTCAGGTGAAACCACGTTTACCATCTCCATGGGAGCACGGAGTACTAATGGCACGTCCACAGGATCGATGGGCAATTCACGCGTGGGGCTCAGCACACGTGGAGGCTCAACTCCAGCATCTCCTCTTAGTGGAGGAGGGGTAGGGGTCCTTCGCCTTAAGGGGACGTTGCGATCGCTGGCGGGGAGCGTACTCTTGCGATCAAGCAGCAGCCGCTTCTCTTCCCTGATAACAACGTCCATCGCGTGCTGATACCAAGCCCCGTATATGTTGAGGGCCCTTGGAATGCAACTCGGCTCACTAATGAAAAAGTAGGAACCCGTGTTTAACCGCATAAAGTGATGCAGTGCACTCCGTATTCCTTCTCTGGTGGCCGCAGGCTCTTCCAAAAATGCTTCTAGTGGGACCCCCTGGTTATAACTTAGTTGCTGGGCGAAATGATGGGGGTTGTACCTCATAAAAAGCGCCGTCTCATTCTACCTTAACACGAGCAAGCCCGGCCTAATGGAGTATAGATGTAGAATCTCTTGGGCTTTCAACACGGAGGCCCCGTCCTTGAAATTATCGCACAACGCCAACACCGCCTTGGAGGTTTCCGGGCCGATTATCAAAACCTTGTCCGTAAAAGAAATACCCGCACCGACCGTGCGCGGACGAAGAAGCAACCCTAGCCTCCCGCGGAGGCGGATTCACGATAGAAGCGCCGATCAGCCGTATAACTCTCGGGAATCCGTACTTCTCGTAAAACGAGGGTCTTTTATGAATACCAAATACCCCGAGCACGTGCATTTCCATCCACAAAGTAAATTAGTGCATCGGGAAATTGGCGGCTTGCACTCCCGGTTCAGTTGCGTCCGCCGCCACGCTAAGACCATGGTACAGGTGGGCCAACCCGGCAATTCTGATGGCCAATTGTATGCCAGCCACCATTCGATGTGCTGGGTAGAAGACGAGCGGTCTCATGTAGCGAGGGTGCATGGGGAGCGCGAACCAGCACAACCATAGCCCCAGAAACCCGAGAAAGAAAGTCTCCTCGTCGATGCCCGGAGCATCGATTTCCGACAAAGGGATGATTACAGTATTGGGGAGATAAAAGCCCTTTTGATCGGCTTCCAGTGCTGGTCAACGATCTAAGTCGAGGCCGAAGGGGTCGTCGAGCTTAGCAAATTTTTTGCCCCGTTGCGATAGAATCTCCGGTCGAAGAAAGTGGGCAATGAAGTCTGCGAAACTAACTCCCCGGCCTCCCGATTACAAGAAAAGACTCTCATATATATTCAACACCTTTATAAGACTCCGAAACTGGTGCTGAATAGCGTTCTCCAGCGTCAAGTCCATCACCAACGGCTTGGTCGCAAAAATATATTCATCCGGAAGAAGCAGCTCCTCATAGTGATCCCCCCTCACCGGTAGACCGGAAATCTCAGCAAATTTTTCTAGAGAGATGGAAACTTCCCTGTCCATTAGAAGAAAGGAATGGGCGGGGATGTTCCATTGCTCCACGAACGTCTTAATCCACCATGTCGGAGGAGCAGAATACTCGAACAGCGAGACGTAAACTGCATGGTATAGACCGATCTTCAGCAGATGCGCCTTCTTCGCTGACAAAATGTACCTGGCCCACTGCAAATACCCAGCCGAATGTCGAGAAGTCAATCCAATGTTGTAGGGTTTTCCCCAAGGGTGCGACTCGCCCTGGCATATGCGCCGTCCCAAAATATCCAAGGCTCCCAGCAGCTGCATGGTTATGGCAGCAATCGAAGGTTGAAGAAGACCCTCCGAAGTCCAATTTACGACCTCCACGGCATAGCTCACCGGGGGTATATCTGCGTACGAGATCGATGAGATTGGATCCGATGGCGTCGCACAGGAGAAGCTTCGGCAACCTTTGATTATTTGGTCATACCATCTACCCCACAGGTGAAGGTTTTTGTACTCCGGGTCCCGGATCAGAGTGAGCGAAGGCCCTCGCCGGGTAATAGTCCTTAATAAGAGCAAGTACCTCCCGGTCTACCGGTGCTTCAGGGAATCCTCCCTCCGAGCGAAAAAATGGGAACGAGAGATCAGAAGACATGTCGCCTGCAAGAAGGAACGAAATTTTGTTATCAGTGTCGTAACTTAATTTTAAAAAAAAATCCCGATGCTCGGTACTTTAAAATCTGTACCACACTGCAATGCAGTAGAGAGGGGACCAAAGGGGGACCCATAAAATCCAGATGACAATGCATCAATTAATAAGACAGCCTCATCATTGGATGAGACTGTCAATTAATGAGGAAATCCTCAAAGAATATTCTCATTGAATGAGAAATCTCTCGAGACAAGGAGAAAATCTCCCTTTTAGACCAAAGCTCTATAACGGAGTGACACTTGTCAAACTTTGGTCACGAAGGAATAAAATTCCTTAAAAGAGCCTAGCTCTGTAATGATGATGGAAAATCCATCAAAAGTTAATGAAAATTAACTCCTGAGAATTAAAATTCTGGGATCTTAAAGATCCATGAAAAACTCTTAAGAGTTTTTCATCAAAAGATCAAAAGATCTATACCGTCAAAAGAGCAGAGCTCTGACCCATGGACTAAGAAACCCTAAGAAAAGATCTATTTAGATCTATGGGTTCATGAGAGCAAGGCTCTGTGTACGAAACCTTAAAGGGGTTTTCTTTAGATCAAAAGATCTATGAAAGAAAGGCTCTGTTAATGGGTAAAACCCCTAAGTTATTAGAATTAATTTAATTTAATTTAATTTTTACCTAAAATTTTCTAGAGTTCTAACTCTTGAAAGTTCTTGAAAAGAAGAGCAAGGCTCTGAAATAAAATTCTTGAAGAGAAGATGACAATCATCTGAGGATCAAGGGTCCTATTTATAGGCGCTGAAGCGCCTCCTGAACTTCTGAGTTGATCCAAAGGCTCAGATGTTACCACTGCTGCACTCACGTGTGTGCCACGTGAGCGCAACATTAGGGGGCATTTGTTCCCCCAATCAGAGAAAAACTCTGTTTTGAATTTCAAAATTCAAAAATTGAAGCAACGCTTCAGATCCCTTGCGCTGCGCGCCACGTGTCAAAAGAAGACACGCCAGCGCCAGGAGCACTGCGCCCTAGGTAGCGTACCCCCAATTAGAGCAAAACTCTATTTCAGAATTCAAATTCTAAAATTGAAGCAACGCTTCAGATCCCTTTTGCTCTGCGCTGCGCGCCACGTGTCAAATATAGGTGCGCTAAAGCAGTTGCGCTGCGCTCTGCGCTGCGCGCCACGTGTCAAATGTAGGTGCGCTCGCGCCAAGTGCGCCAGCGCTGGAGTTAAAAGAATTCCCCACCGTTAGATCAAAAGATCTAATAATAATAATAAATTATTAATTAATCAGAATTAAAATTCTGTTCTGGAAAGATCTTTCCAATCTTGTTGAAAACAAGAAGACTGCCTTCTGTAAAACAGAAACCCTAGGATCAAAGATCCAACTGTGGAGAAATATCCCCAAATCAATCAGATAAAGATCTCTTCAACTAATTTAACAAATCAATTGGCCCTATATAAAGGCCCCAAGACTTCAAGTCTAATATAGAAAAACTCTCAGCAAACTTTGATAAGAACTCAAAAAAGAAAGAAAGGCAAGCTTTTGAAGAAAGAAGATCATTTCTTCATCTTTAAAGGTAAAAACAATTGATTCTTGAACAATACAGATGAAAACATCTCATAAAAAGAAGAACCATCTTCTAAAAAGATCAGAGATCTAAGAAACAAGATCAAGGTCTTCAATAAAAGAAAAAGAAAAAGAAAGATCAAAAAGATCTAATTATAAAAGACTAAAAGAAGTACTTTACTTCATTAATAGATCTTTTGATCTATAAAGGCAGGACCTTTTGATAAGAATAAGAACCTTGGTTCTTGGATCTTGAGGCAAGGCCTCCTTTGAAGAACAAAAAAAAACTTGTTCTTTGATCTTAAATTTGACCTGATGCGCTTTGCGCTACTGGACAGTGCTTTGCACTCTTGAATTGCGCCTTTGCGCTTATTGGATTGGCGCACATCGCTAAAATACGCCACGCGTCAACCACAGAACAATTAATGCTTTGCACTCTTAAATAGCGCACCGCGCTCTTGGACTAGCGCACAGCACTAAGCGCGCCACGTGTCACTCCCTGACGCACCCATAAACTGGCGCAACACACTCATAAAGCGCAGTGCGCTAACAAACCAGCGCTTAGCGCTAAGCGACACGTGTCACCCTTATGTGCGCTAATGCAATGTGCTCTTTAACTGGCACAAAGCGCCTGATGCGCCACGTGGCGCATTGTCAGGTCACCACTTTGTTCCTGATAAATGCTATGCATTATTAAAAGGGCAGAACCCAAACAAAAGCCTAACAGGCAGAACATAAATAAAATGTTAAACATTTTTAACTGGACTTAGCCCAATTTTGGCCATAAGTCCTCAATTTAAATTGAATTGAGCACACCTGCTCTTCCAATCAATTTACACCCGGTTAAAGGGTACATTTCTTTACTCCTCTGATATCTGTCGTTGTAATCCTTCAACGTCGTCAGAGAGGTGACGGGTCCCGACAACTACACATTTCACGGACTGTGGGTCCTTAAACCCATGGACTATGATGTCCTTAACCTCGACCGTGATGTTTTAAAACTAACGTCGGACTGTGGAGTCCTTACATCCACGGACTATGATGTCCTTAACCTCAACCGTGATGTCTTAAAACTAACATCGGACTGTGGAGTTCTTAAATCCACGAACTATGATGTCCTTAACCTCGACCGCGATGTCTTAAAACTAACAATGGACCGTAATGTCCTTAAACTAATTATCAACCGCAATGTCACTAAACTAAACAATAGAGTCCAATTGCTCTTTTGTTGGATCTAAATGATCCCGTTAAGTTGATCTTAGTCTAAAATTAGACTAACGTGTACTTAACAAACATTTAAGTTGATCTTAGCCTCAAATAAGGCTAACGTATCCTTAAACACAACTCCCCCAAACCCAAATCTAAGAAAGATACGGATTTGGACCAATCCACGTCCTACGGGCGACAGCATAACTTAGTCTCCGTATACAATCCACGGGCACCCGAACACAAAACAAACACCCACGACACGAAGTGACCATCTGGAGAAGGAGAAAGTTGTTACTGCGATGCAGTAGCATAATTAACTGCTGGGGCTTGCGCCTACAGGGAAGAGCATCCCTACAATCAAAACCCCTCAAACGAGGGGGAATTTGACAAAGTCTGCTACATCGCCCGCATCCGTTTAAACCTTCGATACATGGTGCCATAAATCAACTTGGTATCATCGGAGAGGTGGACGGATAGCACCAATTAGCATCTGCCCCGAATTTCAGGCAAGATGGACCCGCGAGGTCATGTCCCCATGATTCGGCGGGGAATAGAGAGTTCATGGACTCGTTCGAGGAAATCTCGGGTTTACCACCAAAACGAGATGTGGAGTTCGCGATCGATTTTGTTCCTGGTGTAGCGCCAATCTTAATGGCGTACTATCCAATGACACCAGTGGAGCTAGAAGAAATAAAGAAGCAAGTTACCGAATTGCTTGAGAAGGGTTGGATTCGCAGCAGCATTTCACCTTAGGGGGCTCCAGTTCTTCTAGTAAAGAAGAAAGGTGGCATAAGGAGGATGCGCATCGATTATCGAGAATTAAACCGGATGACTATTAGGAACAAGTACCTGATCCCTTGCATTGGAGAATTATTCGAGCAACTTAATGGCACGAGGGTATTCACGAAGCTGGATTTGCGATCCGGATATCATCAGGTCCGAGTTAAACCAGAAGATATTTGCAAGACTGCGTTTTGAACTCGGTATAAACATTATGAATATTTAGTGATGCCATTCAGAGTCACGAATGCACCGGCGATATTTATGGACTTGATGAACCAAATCTTTTCACCATTCTTGGACCAGTTTATAGTGGTGTTTATCGATAATATTCTGGTCTACTTGAGGAGTTTTGAAGAGCATACTGAACTCTTGAAGATATGTTGAGAGCTTGCATGTTAGACTTCAAAGGGTTCATAGAAGGATCATCTACACTTGGTGGAGTTTTCATACAAGAACAGCTTCCAGACGACTATTCAGATGGTTCCATTCAAAGCATTGTATGGTCGCAAGTGTTGTTCACCTATTTGTTGGGACGATATTGGAGAACGAAAATTGTTGGGATCGGATTTGATCGTGCAAACTATAGAGAAGGTTAATACTATCCGAAATCATAAGAAGGCAGCATAAGATCGGCAGAAGAGTTGGAGCCGAAATATCGAGAAGACCTCTAGAGTTCGCTGTTGGTGAGCTGGTATTCTTGAACATATCACCAACCAGAGGGGTGATTCGTTTTGGAAGTCGAGGCAAACTTAGTCCTCGATTCGTGGGGCCTTTCGAGATTATGGAGCATGTTGGAGAAGTGACTTATTGATTGGCTTTACCACAATCTTTGGCGAATGTTCATGACAAGTTTCATGTATCTCAACTCTGTAGGTATGTTCGAGATGAAACACACATGCTAGATCATTTAAAGCTGATTGTAAGAGAGGATTTAACCTTTGAGGAACGACCGATGTCGATTCTTGATCGAAGAGAAAAGGTCCTTAAGAACATGATTATCCCTCTCGTACTTGTTTCTTGGAGAAATCTCTTGCATGGAGAATTGACTTGGGAACGAGAAGACGAGATTCGACAGAAGTTTCCACACCTATTCTTGTAGATTTTTGATTGTTTATCTTTTCTTGTCTTGGGAATTTTGAGGACGAAATTCTTTTGTAGTTGGGTATAATGTAATACCCTAATTCATTTATACCAATTCCAGTGCACGTATTTCTTTATTTATGGTATTTTCTTGATTTATTGTGTTTTGGGTGCGAATGGTGTCTTGACATTTTAGTGCATCTGACCCAACCCGCATGCTTGAAACCCGTCTTGATTTATCTTTATGATTTATCCCGACCTGTTAAATGGACTCGTGCACTTTCATTTATTTGTACTGCATACTAGCATTTATCTAACATTTGCATTTTTACAATATAACAATTTAAATCACGTAAAATATTTTAAAAATGCATTGCATAGCCTGCATTTAATCTCTAACCTCGTGGTAGCACCCGTGCATCTTGTTCTCGTCCCGTTCAGTGAAATAGACTTGTTTGGATGGCTACGCGCACGTACGTGCATCCGTTCTTGGGAGTATGCATTTTCATTACTCGAGCATTCATTTTGAATTTTGAACGTCACATATATTTTTCATATTTTAAAACCGAATTTTTAGACCCAACCCGGGCGCATTTTGGAGTATTTTTGTATTAACTGAAAACTCAAATTTATTAATATTATAATATAATATATTTTAACAATTATATATTTGTTTAAGATTTTCTTTAAACTAAAAATATTTTTTTAAAAAATATTCTATGCTAACCAATTAATCTCACAGATTACTCTATCTCTATCTCTTTCTTTTATACTATTTTATATCTTTTAAATTTTCTAAATCCTATCCCCAATCTCCCTTTCTCTCATTTTTCCACTAACAAACAAAATTCTTTCTCCTCACTGTTTTCTCTCTCTCCTCTCGATCTCACACACACTCTCTATCTCCTCTCGCTCACATTCTCTCTCTCCCTTGCCTATCTCTCTCCCCACTCTTTCCCTGCCTATATCTTTCTTTCTCTCCCTATATAATCATAACCATACACGTTCTCCTCTTTCTCATGATCTTCTTCCTTTCCTTTTCATTTTTCCCGCCGTTCCTCACTCGAACCCATGCCCCTGCCCTCGCCTTGTGCCACCTCCACCCTCGTCGCTCACCTCTTCGTCCTCCGTCCCGTTCATCTTTTCTTCCCCGTCCCCGACTGCACGAACCGCAACTTACTGCAACCCTTGCCGCTTTCTCCTCTGTCACGACACCATGCCGCCGATCACCTCATCGGCCTCAACCCGTCTCCACCTCCTCGCCTTCCTCCTCTCCTCTTTCTCCTTCCACGACCAACCCTCGAACCACCCAAGAAACCCAGCACCATTCTCCTTCAAACCCATCATCCTTCACCTGCCTCGCCGTCGCCACACAACCGGCGATCACCTCGCCATCATCTCTATCGCTTTGCCCTCTTCTCCCTCATCGATCTCATCCAGCACCAATCGATCCTTCCCTCAGCCTCTCAAAACCTAACAACCTTCACCTGCACCTCTTGTGTCGACGCCGCTCCACCGCCGGCCACCCCATTTCGTCGTCGCCTCTGACCTCACATCCATCACCCACAGCCCGATTTCAAGAAACCCAGACAACCTTCTTTCTTTCTTCTCTTTCTTCTTCCTCTTGTTTTCTTCTCTTCTTGCCTCCTTGTTTCTTGATCCGTGTTTCAGATCGTCGCCAGAGACCCATGACTCGTCGTCACATCTCGCCTCACCTCTGCCACAGAGCACCACACCAGTAAGCTTCCTTCTCCCTTTTTCTTCTTCTTTTCTTTTCTTTTCTTTTCCCGTTCTTGAATTCTGGATTCAGCGATCGCTGGAGTCGTGACCGTCGCTGCCGTTCCAGACGACCCAGAAGACGTACCTTACCTACGTGATCACCCTCGTACGTTACTTGGACCCATTCCGTGTGCCGTGCGTGCATCGCGACGTTTTACTGACGTCGAACGTGCTGAACATATCCGTTTCGTGATCCGTCGATACAAGTTTATCTTACTATATACTACATTACTTTATATATATCTATTTTAATAAATATAATACCGGTATTTCAAACTATGCACCCTATGTTTACTTTTACAGTTTTATCGACATCTGTATACATCCGCACATGTCATTTCAGATCTAGTGCATGCAAACCTATCTTGTTACATACTATATTACAATATACTGCACTCAATTGAATGCTTATATCTCATTTTGTTTAATTGTACATCATGCATTTACCCGTTCATCATTTTACAGTTATATCATGTTCGTATGCATCCATATCGTTATTTACATATCTAGTCGCATGCTAATTTACCTTGCTACATGTTAGGTTTATCATTGTGCATCCATATGAATAAAATGTTAACCATTTATCACATTATACATCCATATTAAAGTTTTACAGTTTTCGAATACCCGTTTGCATCCATATCACTTAATATACATATAGCTGTATCTATAGATCACATTATTACATATTATGGTTATATTGACACCCCATGTTTAATAAAGTGTATCCTAATTAGTATTGAAACTATAAATGCAACCCTAACAGATAATTGTGCATCCATACCGTTGATTTTATACCTATTTGCATACCATGTTCATTTTTTCATTTTATTGTTATATTAGTACTCCATACTTGATATAGTGCACCCTACATAGTAATGTGATAACCATTGATAAATATTTATGCATCCGTGCTTTTGTTGTGCATCCGTAGCTGTTACAGTTTTATTATGAGCTTCCGCTTGATACCCGTGCATTACTTGACATGACTTGATACTTGTACACTACCTGACATGACCTGACATACTGCTACTTGACATGACTTGATACATGTGCACTACTTGACATGACCTGATACTTCACTACTTGACATGACTTGATACATGTTCACTACCTGACACGACCTGATATATCCCTACTTGACACGTTACCTGATCCTGTTTCTAATGCCGACAATCCTGACATGTTGTCCCGATGGACATATCCTATTTTCTGTATAGACAAACATGTTCCTACTTGATCCTGTATTGGCATTAGCTTCAGATTTATCAATACCTGATTTGAACACATAACTTGGGGGTATGGGGAAATCAATGATGAAACCTGACTTGTAACTCGACAGTTCGCTTGCTTATACTGATCAGTTTTAGGGGCTAGGCCAGCCCTGGGATGCTGCTGCTGATATCATTCATCTATAATATTTCCTGTTTTAGTGCCCAGCGGCATGTTTCGGTTGCAGCCCGAGAATCTGGACTGTTGTCCCGGGCACGTACGAGATACTATTGAGTTACATCGACGATTCATCAACTTGATTTCACATACTTGAGAGTAATTAACCCAGTAGCACAGTTTAGTTTCACAGCTGCATTTCACATATACTGTTACACTTCACTGTTCTATATCCCTGCTCACTTATTACATTCATATACCCTTTTTATAATTCTTTCCTGCATTCCTGCTACTCCCTATTTATATTATTGTTGATATTGTGACGCTCTGACGTCTGGGTTTTGCATGGCCCAGATCCGCTACCCTTGTCGCAGGCCGAGCAGGAGTATTTCAGCCTACAGGCCGAGCAGTGAGGATCTGTTAGTATTTTAGTTTTATTTCAGCATTCCCATTCCTGTTGTGAGCCCGTATCTGAGACATACATTCCAGATTATTATTGTACTTGGATCTTTTGCTTCCGCAGCATAATATTTCATGACTCGTTTATTCTGCCTTATGGACATGTACTAGATAGTTTATTTTATTTTTACTGTTCTTGATATCTATAGACAGTCGTAATGTGACTGTGGAGGGATGTTTCCTGTCCACAGGAAACATTGTTGGCTCTGTCACGTGCCTATCTTAGCGCACTCTGGGAAGCAGGGCGTGACAATGACTAATGTCTTTTTCAGTCAAATCATGACCAATGTTCTTTTTTTGCAACCATGACTAATGTCTTTTGTTCTGTCAAATCATGACTAATATTAACGTCACTATTTTTCTACAGTCTATCATGACTAATGTCATTTTTCTGTCAAATTATGACCAATATTAACGTCACTATTTTTTTAGAGTCAAATCATGACTAATGTCCTTTTCTGTCAAATCACACCCAAATCACAGTCTTGGATAATGTCATTTTTCTGTCGTTAGCACTATTTTCTTATATACTTTTTCTGTCAAATCACGACCAATGTTTACATCAATATTGTTCTACAGTCCGTCCTGACTATTGTCCTTTTTCTATCATCAGCACTATTTATCTACAGTCGATCGTGACCGATATTATTTTTCTGTCAAATCACGGTCAATATTAACGTCACTGTTGCTCTGCAGTCCGTGATGAATGATGTCCTTTTTCTGTCAAATCACGGTCAATATTAACGCCACTTTTGTTTTGCAGCCCATCATGACTGATGTCATTTTTCCGTCAAATCACGGCCAATATTAACGTCACTGTTGATCTGCAGCCCGTCATGGCTGATGTCCGTTTTTTGTCAAATCATGAATAACGTTAACGTCACTGTTGTTCTGCAGCCCGTCATGACTGATGTCTCTTTTCTGTCAAATCATGAATAACGTTAACTTCACTGTTCTTCTACTTTCCATCATGACTAATATCATTTTTCTGTCAAATCATTACTAATGTTCAGATTACTATTTTTCTACAGTCCGTCATGACTATTGTCCTTTTTCTGTCGTCAACATTATTTTTCTACAGTCCATCATGACTAATATACTTTTTTTGTCAAATCACGGTAAATATTAGCGTCACTGTTATTCTGCAGTCCGTCATGACTACTGTCCCCTTTTTTTGTCAAATAATGAATAACATTAACGTCACCGTTGTTCTACAGTCCGTCATGACTAATGTCATTTTTCTGTCAAATCATTACCAATGTTCAGGTTACTATTTTTTTACAGTCCGTCATGACTATTGTCCTTTTTCTATCGTCAATACTATTTTTCTACAGTCTATCATGACTATGTACTTTTTCTATCAAATCATGACAAATGTTAACGTCACTATTTTTTCTACAACCCATCAAGACTATTGTCCTTTTTTCTGTCATCAGCACTATTTTTCTACAGTCGATCGTGACTGATGCACTTTTTCTGTCAAATCCCGGCCAATATTAACGTCGCTATTTTTCTACAGTCCGTCATGACTATTGTCCTTTTTCTGTCATCAACACTATTTTTCTACAGTCGGTCATGACTGATGTCCTTTTTCTGTCAAATCACGGTCAATATTAACGTCATTGTTGTTCTGCAGTCCGTCATGACTGATGTCCTTTTTCTGTCAAATCAAGATCAAAGTTAACGTCACTGTTGATCTGCAATCCGTCATGACCGATATCCTTTTTCTGTCAAATCACGACCAAGGTTAACGTCACCGTTGTTCTTCGGTCCGTTATAACTACTGTCTCTTTTCTGTCAAATCATGAATAACGTTAACGTCACTGTTGTTCTACAGCCCGTCATGACTACTGCCCTTTTTCTGTCAAATCACTACCAATATTTAGGTCACTATTTTTCTACAGTCCGTCATGACTAATGTCTTTTTTCCGTCGTTAACTTTTTCTGTCAAATCACTATCAATGTTAACATCACTATTTTTCTACAGTCTATCATGACTAATGCTCTTTTTCTGTCAAATCAAGACTAATGTTAATGTCACTATTTTCTTATCGTTAACATTATTTTTCTTTCATCGTGACCAATGTCCTTTTTTTTATCATGTTCGTACCTGATAGCGTTTTTCCTTATATACGTATTCAACTGCATGCACTTGCACGCGAGCCTTTGTCCTCTATCAATTTATGCTCTGGTATTATGTCTCATTGATGCACATCGCGTCTAGTTCAGCCCGAAAATTCCGAACTTGGTTTTATGCCTTATTTTTAGCAGTTTTTCTTTTATTAGAAAATTAGTTGTGATTTCGATTTTGCAATTGTAAGAGGCAAATTTTAATTAAATAAAACTCTAGTTTGGTGAAATTGCCATTATTATCTTTCTATTCTTTCAATTTCTCTTAAATCTATTTAGAAGTGACGCATCCCAAATCAGAGCTGCACCACTTACCAATTAAAAAAGAGTATCATGACTAATGTGTTTGTAACAACCCTAATTTTCCTATACAAATTTTTTTTTCAAAATTGTTTAAAGGGGTATTTATTGCCTGAGCACAAGATAAGTAATTAATTAGCAATTTAATTACAAGAAGGAGCTTGTGTCTCATTGGTAATATCTTGCACTGCTGAACCAAGCCACCAGAGTTCAAATCCCATACCCCACATTATTTTTAATATTATTTTGTTTTTGATTTTTAGAACACCAACAGTGTACACGTGCATTTCTCATAAAAACCCCACTACACCCCATAAAATAAATATACCAGTGAGAGGGTGAAATGACGACACGGCCCCTGACCCCTTGACTCGGCCCGACTCGGAACGGTACCGCCGGCCGGACGGCCGAGTCCCCAACATCAAAGTTGGGGCTCTTCATCTTCTAAACCCTTTTCACACTTCATTTTCCCAGATCGGTTCCAGAGAATTCATAAAGCCTCATTTACTCCATTTTTAATACATTTTAATATATTTTTATATTTTTTTCAATTTAAACTCTTCATCTACCCTAACCCCAGCCTAACTTTATAAATACCACCCCTAAACACTACACCCTCATCCCAAAATTCCGAGCCAACTCTTAAGAAATTCCTAAAAACCCTAGTGTTCTTTGGAAGAAGCGAAAGGCGAACCTCCGGCGAATTTTTCGGCGACAGCCATAGGAGATATCGGTGACAGAACGATGCACCGGAATGTACGTCCACTCCCACTTCCTCTCCTCTATTAACTAAACCCGTAAGTCCCAATTCTCTCTTCTCTATTCTTATTCTAAAATATGAAATTTTAAAACCCCGACGGAATCGGAATAAATTCGATTTCCGATTCGGTTCTTTATAAAACCTAACTCTTTCTTTAATACAATTATGCTACAACCACTACATGTTGACTATTAAACACTAACTAATCATATTGAATAAATTCTATATCAAAAATAATTGCTATTTTTATTTTACCGTATTTTTTCCATTAAAATACCACATAGTTTCATTTTTACATTTAAACCATCAAAACTTTGCTACACCTTTAAGTAGATCATGAGGTAATGACCCATCTCTTCACATACTCATATGCAATATAGCACAATACTCTCGAGAACATAGAATACGGGAAAACGACATCTTGTCAAATAAATACCATTACTTATAAAACCATTTTTCTTAATGATTTAGTATTTTTACAAATCTTTGCAAAGCGCCACTACAACCCATTTGGGGAACCCGTTCGGGATGGTGCAGATTATCGCACATTCTCGGGCTTAGTAGTGCGAGATGCAGACCTCTGCAAGAAGCATTCGGTATCGAAAGATTTAAAATACTAAAATCAAAAGAAAATAAGATTTCTAGAAATATTATATAAATTAAAAATTATTTTCTTATAAATATATGTGTATATGTTCTTAAAATATCTATTTTATAATAATATAAATATTCCACCTTTTTCTAAAAATATCACAATAATCATTTTACACTAAAATACCATGAATTCCCTACAAATCAATATTACAAATAAATATCTTTATTTATGAAATTAGGATATTTTCACTAGAAATATCACAATATAAAATCTACATTCATTACAACTCTAAAGACGATAACTAAATACTTGGAGAGTATTTTGAAAAGTATATAATAGTATTTTTATATAAAACCCCCTCAAGTTCTATTAATTATCCTAAGGAACCTAGTAATCATAGGTTTAAGAGGGACCAATCTCTTGAGCCTCAGGGAGCCGGAAAAGTGGGTGCTTGCCTATTTAAGATACACAACTTAACAACGGTTTTATCAATATGGTAATCGTGTTTGAAAAAGACATAAATCCTGCCGCTCATGTGCAACGGTTACCGATAATATCAAAACAATCAGGACTTAAATTTCTTTTCTAATTGTTCTGACTCAGAATGAGTCTCATTATAATCTGATTTGAATACTATTCAAGTACAATCTACAATCCAACATGAATCTTGAATACATATATTCAATCTATTCAACTTGACCGAACCATGGATATACTTCCATTTATATGATTCTCCAGTTACATCCATGATTTTCCAGTTACATCCATTTACTAATATCATGGTTTCAGTAAGTCACCCAATTATACAATCTATACAGTTTACAATACAAGACAATACAATACCACTATACAACAAGACATCTCAGGGTTTAAGGATAGATTGGTACGGAAGGTGTTAGAAGTGGCACGAGACAGTAAGATTTAATACATCTAACCTGAATCCAGTTGCTGTTGTACCGTGTCATAAACGGTTCCTTGTACTGCACTTGTCTCTAGTCTCTGGCATATAAAGACTCCTCTCGTATACCCTGGCATCCTTCTGTACCAAGCTACAAACAACATCGTTAACACTAAAACAATATAATACAACTTTAAAAGCTACCTTCTCTTTCTGTGTATTCTATTTCTCCCTTATCTTTGGGACTTACCAAGCGATTTGTTCGCTGACGACATTCTCTTTCTTTTTTCTTTGAATGTCGTCAGGTGATCTGGACACTCCGAAGATCGAGCCCACTAGTGAAGACTTGGACCACTTCATTGAAAACCCAGAGCTCTGGTTATTGTACACTTTCCATTCAGTACTTTCATTTCTGTTATGCCATTGTTTAGGCATTGCTTTTTATTCAGTTGTATTTACTTTTCATGCATTGTACAAAAGAATATTAATAAATAACGTTGTTGTTCAGTTTATATCTCTTGTCTCTTGTGCTTAGTTTTATATTGCTTAGATACACTTAGCGTATTTACTTCATAGTAAATACGTAGCGGACCAGTCCCGCCCTCTTCGCTGTATACCGAGAAGTGGGGCGTGAAAACCTGTCATGCCCCGCTTCCCGGTATACGGTGAAGAGGGTGGGACTGGTCCGCTACGTATTTACTGTGAAGTAAATATGCTAAGCGTATCTGAGCAATATAAAAATAAGTACAAGAGACAAAAGATATAAACTGAACAACAAGTTTATTTATTAACATTCTTTTGCACAATGCATGAAAAGTAAATACAACTGAATAAAAAGCAATGCCTAAACAATGACATAACAGAAAAGAAAGTACTTAATGGAAAGTGTAAAATGAATAGAGCTCTGGGTCTTCAATGAAGTGGTCCAGGTCTTCAATGAAGTGGTCTAAGTCTTCACTAGTCGGCTCGATCTCCGGAGTGTTCAGATCACCTGACGACATTCAAAGAAGAAAGAAAGAGAATGTCGTCAGCGAACAAATCGCTTGGTAAGTCCCAAAGATAAGGGAGAAATAGAATAGACAGAAAGGGAAGGTAGCTTTTAAAGTTGTATTATATTGTTTTAGTGTTAACGCTGTTGTTTGTACCTTGGTACAGAAGAATGTCAGTGTATGCGAGAGAAGTCTCTATATGCCAGAGACTAGAGGCAAGTGTAGTACAAGGAACCGTTTATGCCATGGTACAACAGCAACTGGATTTAGATTAGGTGTATTAAATCTAACTGTCTCGTGTCACTTCTAACACCTTCCGTACCAATCTACCCCTTAAACCCCGAAATGTCTTGTTGTATATTTGTATTGTATTATCTTGTATTGTAAACTGTATAGATTGTATAATTGGGTGACTTACCGAAATCATGATATCAGTAAATGGATGTAACTGGATAATCATGAATGTAACTGGATAATCATGTAAATGGAAGTATATCCATGGTTCGGTTTAGCCAAGTTGAATAGATTGAATATATGTATTTAAGATTCATGTTGGATTGTAGATTGTACTTGAATTATATTCAACTCAGATTATAATAAGACTCATTCTGAGTCAGAACAATTAAAAAAGAAATTTAAGTCCTGATTGTTTTGATGTTATCGGTAACTGCTGCACATGGGCGACAGGATTTGTGTTTTTTTCAAACACGATTACCGTATTGATAACACCGTTATTAAGTTGTCTACCTTAAATAGGCAAGCACCCACTTCTACGGCTCCCTGAGGCTCAAGTGATTGGTCCCTCTTAAACCTATGTTTACTAGGGTCCTTAGAGTAATTTATAGAACTTGAGGGGGTTTTATGTAAAATTACTATTATATGTTTTTCAAAATACTCTCCAAGTATTTAGTTATCGTCTTTAGAGTTATAATGAATGTAGATTTTATATTGTGATATTTCTAGTGAAAATATCCTAATTTCATAAACAAAGATATTTATTTGTAATATTGATTTGTAGCGAATTCATGATATTTTAGTGTAAAATGATTATTGTGATATTTTTAGAAACAGGTGGAATATTTATATTATTACAAAATAGATATTTTAAGGATATATATACATATATTTATACAAAAATAATTTTTAATATATATAATATTTCTAGAAATCTCATTTTCTTTAAATTTTCGTATTTTAAATCTTTCGAGACCGAATGCTTCTTGCGGAGTTCTGCATCTCGCACTACTAAGCTCGAGGATGTGCGATAATCCGCACCATCCCAAACGGGTTCCCCAAATGGGTTGTAGCGGCGCTTTGCAAAGATTTGTAAAAATACTAAATCATTAAAAAAATGGTTTTATATGTAATGGTATTTATTGGACAAGATGTCGTTTTCCCGTATTCTATGTTTCCGAGGGTATTTGCTATGTTGCATATGAGTGTGTTAGGAGGTAGGTCATTAGCTCATGATCTACTTAAAAGTATAGCAAAGTTTTGATGGTTTAAATGTAAAAATGAAACTATGTGGTATTTTAATGAAAAAATACGGTAAAATGGAAATAGCAATTATTTTTGATATAGAACTTGTTCCATATGATTAGTTAGTGTTTAATAGTCTACATGTAGTGGTTGTAGCATGATTGTATTAAAGAAAGAGTTAGGTTTTATAAAGAACCGAATCAGAAATCAGATTTATTCCGATTCCGTCGAAATTTCATATTTTAGAATAAGAATAGAGAAGAGGGAATTGGGACTTACAGGTTTAGTTAACAGAGGAGAGGGATTTGGAGTGGACGTAGCTTCCGGTGCGTCATTCCGTCGCCGGGATCTCCTAGGGTTGTCGCCGGAAAATTGGCCGGAGCTTCGCCTTTCGCTTCTTCCAAAGTACACTAGAGTTTCTAGGAATTTCTTGAGAGTTGGCTCAGAATTTTGGGGTGAGGGGGTAGTATTTAGGGGTGGTATTTATAGGGTTAGGCTAGGGTTCGGGCAGATGAAAAGTTTAAATTGAAATAAAAATATAAAAATATATTAAAATGTATTAAAAAATGGAGTAAATGAGGCTTTATGAATTCTCTTAAACCGACCTGGGAAAATGAAGTGTAGGGGGAGGGAGAGGGGTTTAGAAGATGAAGATCCCCAACTTTGATGTTGGGGACTCGGCCGTCCAGCCGAGTCCGGCCGAGTCAGGTCGAGTCAAGGGGTCGGGGGCCGTGTCGTCGTTCCACCTTCTCACTGGTATATTTATTTTATGGGGTGTAGTGGGGTTTTTGTGAGAAATGCACATGTAAACTGTTGTATTCTAAAAATCGAAAACAAAATAATATTAAAAATAATATGGGTATGAGATTTGAACTCTGGTGCCTTGGTTCAGCAGTGCAAGGTATTACCATTGAGCCACAAGCTCTTTTTTGTAACTAAATTGCTAATTAATTACTTATCTTATGTTCAGGCAATAAATACCCTTTTAAATAATTTTGAAAAAAAAATTGTACAAAAATTTGTATAGGAAGATTAGGGTTGTTACAGTGTTTTTCTGTTTAATAATGCTTAATTATGATTGTTATGAATTATGATTATAACATGCATGTTTTCCAACCAAAGAAGTATCCTTTAAAGCCAATTGGTAATATCATTATTCCTTTTTATTTGAGTTTTTCTATACCTGGATGCTGTCACCTTCTCAATTTTTTTGTTTTTTCTGTCCTTTGTTAAAGTTGATTGCAAAAATACGACCGAATTAGAAAATTAAGTGATTTATATTATATATCCAAATATATCATATGATCATCATATTAAATATATTAAACCATCGAAAATCTTTGAAAACACAATCAGAACTTGTAAACATTGTTCATCTCTTCTTCAAAATTTAATGCCAAAATAACAGAAATAACAGAAGCTTGATCAACAAAGAAAAACTAAAATTAACATCCTAATCTATTTCACATGGGTTCTCATATTGACATAATGGACATGAGTTATTGTTGAAAAACCAAGGAACAATGCAATTCATATTGAATGTATGGTCACAACACAACTGCACTCTTTCGAACAAATCACCACTGCTATTCTTCTCAATTTCTTCGAAGCACACTGCACAAACAATATCGTCAATCCCGTCGTTCAATTCTTGTCTCTTTTGCTTACGCAATCTCTTAATTGTCATAGTCTATTAACGCTAGTATAAACATATATCTTGATATGAAATTTAGCATTTTCTACCTCCACAGTTTCATGGACGAATTTGTTGATCTCCGTTTCAAGATACACGCGATGCTGATCTTGGATGTGGCATTTACAACATACCACCCAGCCAGCGAAGCTACGACAGTTCTCGGGCGAATGTAATTTAGAGGCTACATATTTGCGATGCTTAAAAGATGACATTTCATTCAAAATACACTTTGTACCATCACAAGGGCCAACGGAAGAGGGAATGATCACTTGGGCGGAGTCTTCAATGTACCCGTGGGTACAAATGGAAGGATCGACACCGTCGACATCCGACGATGTGGGTGTCAGTTTTACATGGAGGAAGAGAAACAACAGTGGTTTGTTATACTCTTTGACCATTGAGAGAGGCAATGGCTGTCCTGCATCAAGATTTTTTGCCATTAAGAGATGCAAACTATTTCTGGCTTACCCTATTTTTACCCTTTCTCTTTTATAAGGATTGAAAATAAAGTGCCTTGGTTTAAATAGAGTATAGGTGTGCATAGGTGCCAATAAGAGATTGGACATGTGGCAATAGGAGGTGAACATGACTAATGTCCTTTTTCTGTCAAATCATGACCAATATTAACGTTATTATTTTTCTACAGTCCGTCATGACTAATGTCCTTTTTCTTTTAAACAATAGCCAATACTAACGTCACTATTTTTCTACAGTCCATCATGACTAATATCCTTTTCTGTCAAATCATGCCTAATGTCCTTTTTCTGGCCGTCATGACTAATGTCTTTTTCTGTCAAATTATGACTAATATTAGCGTCACTATTTTGTGACTGCATGCACTTGCACGTGGGCTTTTGTCCCCTCTCAGTCTATACAATGGTATTATGCCTTATTGACGCAGCCCTAACCTACTTGGAGTTGCTCGACCGATCCAAAACACGCCGGGTCTAGTTCAACCCGAGAATCCCAAACTGTCAAATCTTGTCCGATTCGCGCGTTCCACCAGCCAAATCGAAGATCTCGAAAATTGTCTGGGTCAATGGAATCACGAAAATCCATCATTTAAGGCCCCGAAATCGCGGTCAAAGATTTGCTCCGAACTTTGACTTTCGAATTAGGAGTGAAATTAGCACCCGAATCAGTTAAGATTTGACAGGAAGTATCGGGAATCAATTTGGGACGCAATCAAATAATTAGTTTCTCATTTTAAATTTTTTTTATTTTTAGCAGTTTTCTAATTTTAGCAGTTTTTCTTTTGATTTATTCCGTCCGACTTGTTATTTCTGTCATATTTCTATCTGATAACGTCCATATTTTTCTACATTCTTTTTTCAAATGGTAACGTCTTTCTCTTTTTTCATGACTACCGTCTTTTTCGGTTTAATAATTCTTATTTATACTTATTACGAATTATGATCATAAGCTTGTTGTTCCAACCAAAGAAGTACCTGTTAAGACCAATTGGAAATCTCATTATTTTTTTCATTTGAGTTTTTTCTACACTTGCATACTGGCACCTTCTCAATTTTTTCTCCTTTTCCGTCATTTGTCAAATTTAATTGCAAAAACACGATCGAATTAGAAAATTAAGTGATTTATACTATATATCCATAAAATGTATCATTTGATCACCATATTAATCATATTAAACCAATTGAAAATATTAGAAAACACAATCATAACTTGTTAACATTGTTCATTTTTCTTCGAATTTTACATGTCAAAATAATAGAAACAACAGACGATCGATCAACAAAGAAAAACTAACAGTGACATCTTAAGTTGTTTAACATGGCTTCTCACATCGATATAGTGGGCATGAGTTTTTCTTGAACAACCAAGAAACAATACACTTCATGTGGAATGCGTGATCACCACACAACTGCACTCATTTGACTAAATCACCGTTGCTACCCATTTCAATTTCTTCAAAACAAACAACACAAGTATCGCCATTCTCGTCCTTCAATCCTCATCTCTTTCACTTATATGGTCGCTTGATTGTCACCATCTTATCGATACTTGTAGGAGGATACTTCGTCCAAAATAAATTTTGCACCATCATGAAGGCTATCGGAAGAGGGAATGATCACTTGGGCGGAGTTTTCAATATACCCGTGGATGCACATGGAAGGATCGACACGTCGATATCCGACGATGTGGGTGTCAGTTTTGCATGGAAAAAGAGAAGTAATGACGGTTGTACTCTTTGACCATTGAGAATGGTAACAGTCGTTCTGTATCAAGCTTTTGCTCCATTGAGAGAAATGCAAAACATGAAAAGAAGATCAGTAGAGTTTTAAAGGCCTTTCTCTCTCCTCTCTGTCAACTTTTTTTATTTTTATTTTTAGCTTTTCTCTTTTGAGTAAAGAATGAAGATGAGGTGCTCTATCTTAAATAGAGCAGAAGATGGGCACATGCGCCAATAGGAAATGGGACATGTAGCAATAGGAAGTGGAAATACCAAAATTTGTGAAGGAAAAATTGGCATTTTGAAAAGGAGTTGGGATAGGCGGCAATAGAAAGTGGAAATATCGAAATTTATGAGGGGAAAATTGGCATTTTAAAAATTCTGCCATCTCTCTACACCTTTATATTATGCATATAGGATTATTGGATTGATTGTTACAGTTTTTCCCTTAATTTTTCTTTCATTTTGAAACAAAAAAAAATATAACATTTGTTCTAAAATTGCATAGGCATAAGATAAACTTAGATGGCATAATTAATTATTGGTTGATCAGCCGACAAGAACGAGAAAGATAGACCGACCGACCACAGGGAGGGTACATGTTTTTCAATGTTGCAACTTAACCATTATCCGGAATGAAAATGAATAGTGAACATAATACTAGAATATATATATATATATATATATATATATATATATAAAATTATTAAATCAAATCTTGATTTAATAATCCGGATTAATGCTAAGTCGGCTAATATTATCAACCGTCCGATTAAAATCTATGTAGCTAGTACACATATTTAATCGAGCCCCTACATGTACCGACGTACTACCCCTACATCATATCGTCTAAATCGGGAAAACCCTATGTTTTGAACTCTAAAGACTCGAAAATACGCAGGCAGTGAGTTACTGGATAAATCTATAACCATAAGCATATCAGTGGCACTAGCTGTACGTAACGGATGCCCAGATATATGTCGAAATAGAGGTCGACTATCAAGTCCGTCCATACCTTACTGAGTCTGAATATGACAATCTCTGTAAAGTCGGGTCTCTTCGTCTAAGGGTATCAGATACTGGATTTAGGGGTGGAAAACGTCAAACCCCTAATAACCCAATAAATCATGTCGGTGTTTAGTTCATTACCAACCGAGAAACTACTGATCTCTCATCAGTAAATCTCATCCGCCACAGACATAGACTTATGGTGATAGCCAACCGGACACCGCGTGACATCGACTTCCAATATTGAGAGAGATGAATCCCTAACAATCGCTCACTATCTCCATATGGCTTGGGACTGTACCTAACTAAAATCTATTTGCATGACTCTTTTAAGCCGTGATATGGTAGTAATCTAAATATAGTTGGAACTCATACGAGACAAATGACGATCTTAGGTCAAAAGACTAATATGTACTCATGCCACTAAAGAACTGCTATCCGACGATATGTATAATACCATATAGAAGTTTTCGGTGAGTCCGTATGGTGTACTCATCTCCAGTGAGCACTTGTATATTATTTTAGGTGACACAACACCAATACCTTGTAAAACTGACCACCGTCCCTCGTCGGGGTCACTATTACATATTGTACAGATTAGAGACCGTTTAATACGGTTGCTAATATCATGTTAACGGTCGCTAATAAGTATTAGTGGCCGTTTATAAATAAAAGGGTCGCTAATACAGAGTCGCAGAAGGGTTAGTCGCCGATACATGTATTAGCGACCGTTCCTAGACGGTCGTTAATAAATACGGTCGCTAATAATATATTAGCGACCGTTTGTCACGGTCTCTAATGAAACGCCACGTGGACATGTACAGAGTTCTTAACTGTTTCACATATCAGTGAACGGTTGTTAATGAGGGTATTAAAGACCGTTCAACGGTCGTTAATACCCTTTTAAATTGAAAAACATTACAGAAAAAATCAATATTCCACACTATAATACACAAAAATCACAATTAATATATTACGCAACAATCGCGTTTTGTATACCAACATATAATCACGATATGCACGATATATATAATAATATCAACTCAAAACAAACTAATTAACATATAAACAAGCCACGCACAATATATCCAACAATATTAATTCAAACGAACAAACCAATTAACATATAAACATAATATAACTCAAACACATAAAACAATAGTATTTTTGTTATAAACCAATAAAGTACATACACTATATGTCCAACAATACGAAAAAGTCTCCAAATCGCGCGCAATCCCAAATCAGTCAACCCATACGCCCTTGCAAATCCAAATAAATAAATAAACACACGAACTTAAATCATAATCTTCAAAATTAAATATTGCGCTAGCTACTACTAAAACATGTATATGCGTACCTCACTAACTCCTACCGCTCCCATCGTCAAAAATCTTAAGTCTGCTTCAGTTAATTTCGCAAAAGTATTTTTAGAGTACACCAACAGCACTCGCCGAGAAATACTTTCACACCAATTCCAATTTGGGAAATACTTGCCGATGTAAAGCTAGCCGGTAACAACAAAAGGACCGTCGCGACTAGGAGTAGTGATGTGAACCAGCAGATACTCCTCGCTCTCTCAATAAAAGTTTGAACTACAGGGTCTGCAGAAACTTCTGGTCTACTTCAGTAAATTCAAGTTGAAATTACTGAAGTGGGCTAAAAATTTCTAAAGAAACCGTAATTCAAATTTTTACTATGAGAGCGAGGAGTATCTGCCAGTTCACTTCACTTCCAGTCATGACGGTTATTGTCTTTTTACCGGCCAGCGCTATACCGGCAGGTATTTCCTAAATTGGAATTGAGATGAAAGTATAGTCCGGCAAGTGATGTTGGTAACTCTAAAAATACTTTTATGAAGTTAACATAAACATATTTAAGATTTTATGCCATCGAGCGTCGAAACCCTACAAATACAAAAAAATAAATAAATACACGAACTCAAATCATAATCTTCGAATTTAAAATTAAAAGAATTTGACTATTGGATATTCTCTTTTATGGTGTTCCCCTTTAGTATTTTTTAATCAAAATTTTAATTATGTATTTATTTTTATTGCAGAAAATGCTTTATTGCACAAGCTTGGGCTGGAGCTTTGATGGAAGTATCATGTTCATTGGATACACTGACGGAACAATCAGAGTCTGGAAAATCAGCCGTTATTAGTAATCTATATTATAGCTAAGAATGTTGGATTACTGCCCGATTTCAATTTTTTCAGATGAACTTTTAGTTTTGTTTTGTTATTTTTTTTGTCATGTTTTTTTTCAACTGGATGTTACCAAATCTCTCTGGTTCCAAAAACTTTTGTATAAGACTTCCTTTCCTTTTATTCTTCATTCGGTTAAGTGTGTTAAATGCATGCTAGACTTGATAAAATTCATATCTGAAATTGAAGTGGTTATCATTGAAGTTCAATTACTGAGCTTCTTAATCTAGTTATGTTGAAGTTCTTTTATCTGTTCATTTATAATTTAAGTTTGTGATTGCATTTCAATTGTGTTTAATGTCTTTATGGTTTCTGAAACCATGTATCAAAATGCTGAGTGCCGCAATTTGATGTGCTACGTTCTTTTTTGCTTGTCCCTTTCTTGTAACAAAATATGGTGATTCATTGTGCTTTTGTTAATGTTTTCTATGATACTCCCTTTCACTTTATTGTCTTTACTATTGCCGTCGTTATCCATCATTGTTTCCTTGGATCCAGCCATCACCGCGGTGACCTGGCTTTTCCATCTCCACTAGTATCTTTTTCATGGTCATTGTTTGTGAATCCCCAGTTCCAAGGTACACCCTGTATGTAAAATTTTGGTCCCAATAAATTTTCTGTTTAATTCTCAATTTAATCTCCTAAATATTTTTCCTATGTTTCATTTTTATACTTCTATTTTCTTTTAAATCCTAATCTAATTTTTCCTATATATATTTCTAATCCAACCCCTGGCCCAACCCCTCTTTCCCGGCCCAAACCCGACCCGACCCGAGCCGATCTTTCTCTCCTTCTCTTTCTTCTTCTTCTTCTTCTTTTCCTTTTTTTTGAACAAGCCAATAGCTCCCCTCCTTTCTTAGTCCACCCTCCGCGAGACTCGCTCCACACCGACGCCCTCACTCAATCTTAAACCCACCGAAATCGCCTCCTTCGAATCCTCTCTCACGATCTCTCGCCCCAAGCTCTCCCCCCTCTTCAAATCTATCTCTCATTCTCGTTCTTTCTCTCACACTCTCTCTACTCCTCACTCACCACCGCGCTCGTCGCCGACCAGCTCCTCTGACTACCGAATATCCCTTTCCCTCTCGCACACCTCCCCCTCTCAAGAACCTATCCCCGACACCACTGTGCGATCACCACCTCGCCGAAAACCACCCTACTACTGTCGCAACCAAGCTCATCCCTCGCCGACGAGCCTCCCCTGCCACCTCCTCGTCCCCTTTACCGCAACCCAGCACCACCGTCGGCCACCTACTCCCGTCCTCATTGCAACCCAACTCCCCAGCTCTTGCCGCCGAGGCCATCTACCTCCAACACCCACTGCTGCCGTCGCCGGAGCTCCATTAGTTGCATTTGAGCTCTCCTCTTCCTCCGACCTCCCGAACCCATCGAGCACCCCACTCTAACCACCCAAGAGCACCACCTTATTTCCTTCACCGTCATTTCTCCTCTTGCCACCCGCTACCTTGCCGCCTTCTCTCGCCGGCAAACCTTTCTCACCACCGAGCACTGCCTACGTCGCCGATGAGCTCGTCTCCACTTTCATCAATCGTCGTCGACCTCCTCCAGAGACCGACGCATCCACCACAGCACCGCCCCCTCAACTCTCCGAGCACCCACAACCCTAGCCGAGAACCGCCCAGCATCACCAAGGCCACCATCGAGGCCACCACCAGCGTCACCTCCTTCGGCGTTGTCACCTGGTCGAGCCCAAGCTTCGCTATAGCCGACTACCGAACCATATTCGAGCAAACCCCAAGCCGAAGCTTGTTGTGTGCTGTCGTTGTCATGTCTTCGCCGTTGCTGCCCTTGAACGTGCCGTACTCTCGCTATTCATCGCCACGATCGCCGCCAGGCAAGTGAAACCTCAATTGCTTTTACATGCTACGTACCCATAACTATAGATCCATGTTAACCTTGAACTAGATAGATCGTTACGAATCTGTGTTAGTTAGCATATTATCACATAATTAGCAAGTTATCATTGTATCCTCATGTAAAACCATAGTAATCTAGGGTGATTAGTGTGAGCGTAACTAGATATGAACATCATGTTAATAACATGTAGAGTCGTAGGCGTTTGATATCATTCCCACGTATAAGGCAAAACCAACTTTAATTCGATAATTCTCTATATTATGTGCTAATAGTTCGATATGGAGAGCTGAACTAAAACCCTGTCATCATGCTCAAATATTTTACCCGTATTTCCTTTTGCTACTTAGGAATTTCGTGTAGAAAACTGGACTCAAAATGACGAAGTATCGCAGGTGTAACGACGCCCCAAAGAGGCGATGCCAATTCTGGTTTTAATGTACATGTCGAAATGTTAAATTGATATAAATTTAGATATATACTGGAATGTAATGTTCTATAGTTTATATCAAAACTGACTCGATAATCTAGAAACCCTTTAGTTTATCTTTTGATATTGATATATCACAGTAACGAAAACTGACTTGGAATGCAGCTCTGGACTGCAGTCCAGAGCAACATTCCATATTGACACCTGATTTTAAATAAATGTGTAGCGCTATATGAATATGGAATTATGCGTAATCCTATGCCGTTGTAAGTTAGATAACTATAGGTTTTGGTTTCGTTCAATTTTACAGTCATTTGATACTTTAATTGCATTTTAAACTGTCAAGGTATGCTGCAGTTTAGTACAGGGACAGATTGTATACTCTAACCTTAGACATGACATAACTTCCAGCACACAGCGGATATTGTCGATCTGTTTGGTGCGTTGGAAAAATAAATGATAGACCTAAATTTTACTTAACTATAGCACCGCCTAATTATGATTCCAATAAAATGTGTTACGAATTGGACTTTCAGTTCAGAAACTGAATTTCCAGCGATGAAAACTTAAAATGAAACGACCGCATCTCGCAAACCTGAAACTCGATTGACCTGAAACCAATTTTATTGGATCTCTGTTTGAGTTTACTTATAGCCTATTTTGTAGCATTTTGTCTAATTACGATCGTACGAATTAATATGTTTTTCTGAACTCGTAATGCACATTGTGTTTCACATCATACATAACTTGTTATATTGCATCATTCTCGTATTTTACCCGACCGTGATACCTTTACTGATAGCGAGCATTTATAGTGATTTATAGTGAACTTTGCATTGTCGAACGCGTGTGGTATTGGATTAATTGTGTCAAGTACACCAATGATAATGGATTGATTCGTGAAAGTGAACAGTGCAGTGAAAGTGAATAAGACCGTGATTTGGCGCCTGTTTGTATACAATTAGTCCTATACATATAATTATTGTAACCTGGGGAAATCAATGTGAAATCAAACTTGTATTTAGTGAGGTACAGTGAATTAGAAGATGATCATTTGATATTAGCGATATATATATATTAGGTCGTAGGCCTAGCGGCACGGCTGCAGGGTTATGTCCCGGGCAACAGTTGAATGCAGGCTCGGGCATTCACGAGACACTTGTTAAACACGAGCAACATTTCCATCGATTGATTTCATTTGACTTAGCGACTGATAGGTAATGGCATATATATATTGTGTGGATTGCTGACATGATAACATACTGTACTGTTCATATTCACTTGATATTCCTAATTCTCATATTACGGCATTCTGCCGTACATTTCATGTTTAATAATATAGTACACACATTATATATTTATTGTTTTATTTGTCGCCATGACGATCTGAGTGTGCATGCTCAGAGGACGAAGTGGACCCAGCTCAGGAGCAGGACATGCCATTCAAGATCCTGGAGGTTTACACCACGACATTAGCGATATCGCCTTCTGCTTGCTATATGAACAATGCTATTTCTTTCATATAAATAAATGTATCTTGAACTCTGTTGTCTTAATATAATAAAGTTGTGAGCTTTGATTTTTTTTACTTTAGTGATGTGTTTACTGATTACCATATAATGCTAGAAGTCGAAATGTGACTACGGTGGAATTATTTCTTGACCGTAGGAGTATGGCTGAGCTAGTTACCTATCGTATTCCGTATTTTGGAAAGCGGGGCGTGACATTGTTGCTACTTCTATCTTGAACATGCTTATAGATGTTGCCATAATCACTCTCTCGAGAAATTTTCGATATAGTTGCCATTAAAATTTCCCGTCATTGTTTGTCGCTGTATCTTATAGGTTACATCTTGTTTGACAACTCCAACAGTAAAAGTACTAACCAATAGATTACCAGTATTTTAAAACAAGGTTTAAAAGACCACTAATCAGCTGCTAGATGTTCACGGCTACCAACTGCATTGAACAATATTAAAAGGCTAGATAATGGCATAATTGACTTTATTCAAAAAATATGGACGACGATGCACATAACCCACTTGAGGTCACGCTCGGCGGAAGGGGCGGGGTCGTGCTGGCGGAAGGCTGCAGGGACGGGGTCGGCGATGATTTTGACTGCAGGGGCGATGGATTTGGGGAATTCGCGGGGAATTTTTTGGGGAGAATGGGAAGAGAGAAGTGGCTTCACGGCTAGATATTATAGAGGGTATTAGAGACCGTCTTATACGGTCGCAAATACTCTTTGAACTGTCGCCAATATTTCGGCGACCGTTTATTAGAGACCGTATAATATATACGGTCTCTAATACTTTATTAGAGACCGTATATATTTTAACGGTATCTAATATACCGTTCATAATATACACAATTTCTAGTAGTGGGTCTAGAAACGTATACGCCATTCTACTCCAGAATATCGATGCCAAGTATTTATACTTACAAATTTCCAAGAGTTATCATTTTTAAACTACTCTGCTGCTTAATTCATGATAGACCCGGAGCAAACAATCCCTAACTAAAATAGTTAGATGCTCGTTTTATCTCATGCTGAAGGCCATCTGCCTTACCTAATTTGTATATGTAATCTAGCTTGTATGTTAAATCCTTGATTATATTGTAACAGTAAATATAGCTCAAATGTATTGATACATCAATCCTTAATCCACTTTGTTGTGCATTTTATATATCCGTGATCCTCCAATGAGTCACAAAACACACCAAGAATCTCAGCGGAAAAATAATCTGTTAGGTTCGCGTGCAAACAAACTACTTGAAAAAGATTTATCAGACAATCTACAAAAACAATACAAATTATCAGAAGCACACAACAAACAACGCAAACACAAGATTTACCCAGGTTCGGCGTAACTGTAACTAATCCTGTAATCCAACGACGAGAAATTTCACCGTTAAGAAAGTATTACACGAGAACGCCCTCTCCGATCACCACCCAAATACAATTATCCTCATCGTGTGTTAATCTCTCTTGATATATAATATCAGGACCATTTCTTGGTCTCAACTATTACCAACAATTCAACATGTAGAGTGATTAATAACTTGCATATAGAGAAGAATATATATATATATATATATATATATATATATAGTAGAAAAGATACCATAGGAGAGGATTTCCTCCTATGACGTCCAAAAAATACAATCTCCACCATTTTTTTCCGACGATCGGCATCCATCATCATCATCATCGTTATCATCTAAGATGTGCATCTACCAAATTTCATATGATTTCACTACCTTTTCACCTTTGAATTAGCAATGTAAAATGTTCTATTATCGATAAACCATTAATTTTGCACTAACTAAATCAAGGGTGAAAAAATGGTATAATCACATGAAATTTGGTGTATCCACATCTTAGATGATAAAGATGGAGGTGATATATACCGATCATCGAAAAAACCCATGAAGGATGCATTTTTCAGACGCCACAGAAGGAAATTCCCTACTATGACACCTTTACTCCATTAAGCCCCCCCTCCCCCCCTCTCTATATATAAAATGGAGGGAAAAGGCCATTGGAGGGTCCCTCCTATGGCGTCGAAAATGTACGCTCTCCCTCATTTTTGTCGGCGATCGGCACCCATCATCTTTATCGTTATCATCTAAGATTTGGGTACACCAAATTTCATGCGATTTTACAACTTTTTCATCGTTAATTTTGCATCAACGGTGAAAAAGTTGTAGAATCGTATGAAATTTGGTGTATGTGTGCCGATCATCGGAAAAAGTGAAGAAGGATGTACTTTTTCGACGCTATAGGAGGAAATTCCCTCCCATGCCATATGTACATATGCAACACTAGTTACACACTTTTAATCCAAGGCTCTACAATATTCTACACATTTTCACCTGTAAGCACACACTGCAAACAATGCAAAAGGAGAGATTAAACAGAGAAAGAATCAACAAAAGCTAGGATGGGAAACTCAGGCCTTAAGCCAGTGAGGCAATGGTCCGACGAGGATTCAGATGAGGAGTTTGAGCATCCGGCCGGAAGCTCGTCAGGAAGCTTCTTCGAGGAGAAGAATTCGAGAGTGATACGTTTTACAAGGGTAAAGATTATAATCACCAAATAGGAGACGAGGGAACCAGTAGTTCATCAATATGACATGCAAGGGTTGCCATGGAAACCAAGTTTAAGGAGTACGTACTTTGCAAGAAGACTAGTACCGTAAAAATTACTAATTTTGATGTGTATGTTATTTTCAATAAATTTTTACATCTTTTTTTAGATAGAGAATTGTGTGTATATATTATTAAAGGATGCATGGTTTATATTTGCTTACTACTAATTCATTTTGTCATGTATTTTCAACGTGCAGTAAAATTACAAATGTTGGTAGCGCCCTCTCCCTCCCTCCCTCTCCATCTTAGTACTAATTAATGTTTTGTCACAGAGGTCATGATAATTAGCCATTGATTTAAGGTACGTATATGAATCACATTATATTATATTATTATAATGAGGGCGAATAATTAAGCTCTTCAAGATTAACGGGCACACGCCCGTGTTAATTAGGCAAAAATAGGACTTAAAATGATAAGTCTCAACCTCCTATTAACATTTCCCTATTAACATTTCGTATCCCGATCATATACAATTAGAATTGAAATAAATAGTATTTCGGTGGTAATTAGGCAGGAGGGTACGTAGCAGAAACATGCACTGGCCATCATTTGAGTAAATTAGATTACTCTGAGGCAAAATTCATGATTGTTCTCGATCTCGAGAGAACAATTGATCTCTAACAAAATAGTTAGATGCGTGCTTTATCTCATGTCCGAAGGATCGATCCTTATTAATTAATTTGTATATGAACCGCAGATTGTATATATGCTAGCTCAATCCTTGATTAATTATATTAATGTAGTTGTCTGTATCTGAAGTAAGATATATTTGATCGAATTAATTAGATTTGTACAGCCCATCTTGACCCCAGTTAATTAGTTTATACGGTCAATGTTTTCTTCGGTCCATAGCATATGAGGATTCTTTATACTCAAAAAAATATAAATCAGTGGAACGTCCTTTGACCGGGTATATATGGCCGCTAACACATTGTAATCAGGATACACAACCGTTTACCAGTTGATAGAAAGGTGGGCTGATGATGCTCATAAGTGGTGTCTCCTCAAATCACGACACGTGGCGGATGACGTGTTCCGAAAGCTACGGGACAGAATAAATGAGTTGCATCAGGGACATTCCACGGGATCCTCTTCTTGAGGAACGTATTCGACTTTTCGGGAGACCTTCTTGAATACATTCCATCTTCACATAGGAAACTACCAACAGCTCGTTTCCGAGCTTTCTCAGTCTCCGAGCTGTCTAGCGTGCCGAGCTTCCTCAGCCTCTCGTCTCGTCTCCGAGCTGTCTGACGTGCCGAGCTTCCTCGGCCTTCCGGCTCATCTCCGAGCCATCTGGCGTGCCGAGCTTCCTCAGCCTCTCGGCTTGTTTCCGAGTTGTCTGACGTGCCGAGCTTCCTCGGCCTCCCCCGATCAACCAAGAGCGTGAATCCCACACGTCCCGCAACGGCTCCGCGTATACTGCCAGGGCGAGATATCCGCCTCCCTACGATCCGCGTTCCAATCTAGAGCATCCCCCATTAATGGGCGCATCCCGCCATTCAAGACGAGGATAACGCTGGGGCGTAACTGACGGCGAAGATCTTGCGCCCACATGGCCCCTATATAAACCCCTCTCCCAGACGACTGAGGTAACTGGAACTCATTTCCAATACGCCGCTATTCTGCACTTATATCACGACACTAACTTGATCTTCGGAGGGTCCTATGGTGGTCACCCATCTCGGGACTTCTTTGCAGGTAGCTCGGCGTGAAATACCAACCCATTGAGATCCACACTTAACAACTTCTAAAACAAACCTCAGTCATCAAAGACTGCCATCACAGGATCGACGGAGAACAACATCTGAAGGAGATCTCAGCCTCTATCAGTTGGCGCTGTCTGTGGGAACGCTTCAGAAGCTTCCACCTATAAGTTGATTTTCCGCCCTCGACCCGATGGCGAGCGAAAACCGCGACGGTTCGAACACGAGCCGCCACAACGGAGGCGGGGGCGGCTTTTGTCACGCCCCGCTTTCCAGAGTACGCAAGATTGGGCACGTGACATAGCCAACCATACTACCTGTGGGTAGGAAGTATCCATCCACAGTCACATTACGGCTGTAGAGATATCAAGAACAAGATAAATAAACTATCTAACATATGTCCAAATCCATAATAACCAGAGTCAATGATAAATAAGTGCGGAAGCAAATGATCCAATACAATAATAGAAAGGTACGTCCCATAATACGGGATCACACCTGGAAATAAAATGCAATAAATGAACTAACCACTACAGAATTCACAAATCAGCCTGCTGGCTGAAGTACTCCTGCTCGGTCGGCGACAGTGGTAAAGAATCTGGGCCATGCAAAACCCAGACGTCAGCGCGTCATGTCAACCAATAATATAATATGAACATGGTAATAAGCAATGCAGGAATTAAACATGAATAAGGCAATAATATGAAACAACAGTGCAGGATAGTGTGCAGTGGGTAATTAAACTGTTCTATCAGGTTTCTATTCTAAAGTCTTTGAAATCAATTGATGACTCGTCGATGTAACTCAATAGTATCCCGTGCATGCCCGGGACCACGGTCAAGACCCTCGGGGCTGAATCCGAGACGTGCCGCTAGGCAGTAATAGGTAGCAGGATGGACGAGTGATGTCAGCATCATCACTCCCGGACTGGCCAAGCCCGTAAGACTGATCAGAACAGGTATCGAACTGTTGAGTTACAAGTCGGTTTCACCTTTGATTTCCCCATACCCCCAAGTTATTTATGTCAGGTCAGGTATTCAGTAATCAAGAACTAATGCCAACACAGGATCAGGTAAAAGCAGGTTTGTCTGGATAGACAACAGGAATGGTCCATGAGGACCCCAAGTCAGGTTTGTTGGCATTAGGCATGAGATCAGGTAACAAGTCAGGTCATGGTACAACAGGTTGAGTTGGTAGTAAAGGGTACCATGTCCGGTGCATCGGTATGTATATGTATGTCATGTGTAGCAAGGTCAGGTCAAAATGTAAGGCAATCGAAGGTGTGCTCATAGCAGGTATAGAAGCGAATAAGGAATAACAGCAGGAAATAAAGTAAACAACAATAACATTTCATTTAATCACAATGGTGCATTAATATGGTGCAGTTGTATTATCATATTAACAGGTTCGAGCACCCTTGGGGTGCAATAATCACAAGGTAGTGCAATATTAATAACAGAAAGTAATGAAGATATATGTGTACGGCTATCGCCCTTTAAATAGCAAAATGATTAACCGGTAGTTTTGTTATTAGGGTTACAGTGGCAAAATACGGTTTAGGTTGCAGTATCATGATATATATCATATTTCGTCCAAATGAGAAAGTAACAACACTAGCTAATCTTTGCAGGTCTTATGAGTCAAGCACACTTAATTAGCATAACATAGCATGTAGCGAGTAATACTTGCCTCGACGGTTTCGCAAACCGGAAAACACGAACGTAGCGTCGGCGGAAAACACACGACGGATGCACAGGTCGCGGAACGGATCCAAACAACGGACAAGGTGATCACACGGGTCAGGCACACTCGCTGGGTCGTCGGGATCGTCGACGTCGAGCCCGGCTCCGGCGAACTATGAAATACAAAATCAAGAACTAAAGAAAAGAAAAGAAAGAAGAAGAAGAAAGGGAATAGGGCTCACTGTTGTGGTGGTGTTCTGTGGCAGAGGCGAGGGATGACGACGGGGTCGACGGAACTCCGGCAAGGAGAGGTTGGATGCTAGGGTTCCGGTTAGGGTTTGGGTTAGGCTCGGGTGTAATGGGTGCAGGGGTGAAGTAATGGTGGTTGAGTCGGGAAGGAGAGAGTGGAGAGGAAGATGAAGAGTCGTCGACGATGAGGGGCCGTCGACGGTGAGGTGAGGGCGGTGGAGTTTCTGGGATCGGGGAAAGGGTTTGCGGGTTCCAAATTTTAAAATGGGATGTTTTATGATTAAAATGCATGCCCCCAAGTCGGACACTTGCACGCGCGCGCAGCCGTCCAAACTCGCCCGTTTCACCGAACGGGATGAAATCTCGACGTGCGGACGCTGCCACGCGACTAGTGGTGACGAGTAGGCCAAAAGGGATATTTTTAATTTCATTTTAGGTGTTAAAATTTGTTATAGGCAAAATGACTTTGCCGGTTAAAATTTTGCAACAAGAACTTAACAAGCAAAATAAATGAAATGAGCAATGTCAACCACTCAACCAGTAACAGAATAGTATTATTGGGCTCGGGTGTTACATCATACCCAACTACAAAAAGAATTTGGTCCTCGAAATTCCAAGAATACAAGATAGATAGCTACAGGAAAAGGTGAGGAAATTTCTGCCGGATCTCGTCTTCTCGCTCCCAAGTGGATTCTCCATGCGATCGATTTCCCCAAGAGACTAGCACAAGAGAGATAACCTTGTTCTTAAGAACCTTTTCTCTTCGATCCTTGATTTCAACCGGTCGCTCCTCAAAAGTTAGGTCCTCCCATACAGTCAACTCCGAATGATCCAAGACGTGGGTTTCATCTCGAACATACCTCCGTAGTTGAGATACATGAAACACATCGTGCACTCCTGCCACGGACTGTGGTAACGCCAAACGGTACACTACCTCTCCAACACGCTCCAATATCTCGAAGGGTCCAACGAATCGAGGACTAAGCTTTCCCCGACTCCCAAAGCGAATCACCCCTCTAGTCGGTGATATCTTCAAGAATACCAAATCGCCCACGGCGAACTCTAGAGGTCTTCTAGACGTGTCAGCCCAACTTTTCTGTCTGTCTTGAGCTGCCTTCATATGCTTCCTGATTATATTCACCTTCTCGACTGTCTGTACTACCAAATCTGGTCCTAGTAACCTTCGTTCACCAACATCATCCCAACACACAGGTGAACGGCACTTACGACCATATAAAGCTTCAAACGGAGCCATCTGAATAGTCGCTTGGAAGCTATTGTTGTACGAAAACTCCACCAAGTGTAGGTGATCCTCCCAAGAACCTTTGAAACCCAACATGCATGCCCTCAACATATCTTCAAGAGTTTGGATCGTTCTCTCCGACTGCCCATCAGTTTGAGGATGATAAGCTGTGCTAAACTTCAATCGAGTCCCCAAACTTTCTTGTAAACTCCTCCAGAAGTGTGACAAGAATCGAGTGTCCCGATCGGACACGATGCTCACCGGTACTCTATGCAATCTTACAATCTCCTGCATGTACCGCTCTGCCAAAGTCTCCGTCGATTGACCAACCCGAAAAGGAATAAAGTGAGCTGCCTTGGTCAACCAATCGATAATCACCCATACTGCATTGTTGCCCTTTGGACTCCGTGGTAGAGCTATCACGAAATCCATGGTTATATGTTCCCACTTCCACTGAGGAATCGGAAGTGGTTGCAACAAACCAGCAACCCTTTGGTGTTCAGTCTTGACTTGCTGACACACCAAGCACTTAGCCACGAAGCGAGCGATCTCCCGTTTCATACCTTCCCACCAGAAGTGCTGTCGAATATCTCGGTACATCTTTGTCCCTCCTGGATGTACAGAGTAAGCTGAACTGTGTGCCTCCTTCATGAGCTCTTCACGTACGTCTCCCTTTGGCACACACACACGGCTACCATACCTCAACGAACCATCCTCGTGGATCAGTAAATCTGTTCGTAGTCCGGCCTCAACCTGCTCTCGAAACTTTTGCAGTCTAGGATCCTGCGATTATGCCGCTTTAATCTTCTCAACTAAGGACGACTGTACTTGCAACTGCATCAACTGTCCCGTAGAATATGGTAGCACAACCTCCAAGTCAAATCTTCGAAAATCTGCAATGATCTCCCTCTGTGTAGTCAATACCTGAATCGCTGGTAACCGACTAAGCGCATCCGGCACGACTTTAACTTTTCCCGGATGGTACTTAAGATCAAGGTCGTAGTCGGCCATCAGCTCCAACCATCTGCGTTGCCTCATGTTCAACTCCTTCTGAGTGAACACATACTTCAAACTCTTGTGATCTGTAAAAACTTCGACTCTCTCGCCCAAAAGGTAGTGTCTCCAAATTTTCAAGGCGAAGATCACGGCCGCAAGCTCCAAGTCATGAGTCGGGTAATTCTTCTCATGGGTCTTCAGTTGTCTTGATGCGTAAGCTACGACCTTCCCATTCTGCATCAAAACACATCCCAATCATTTTCCAGATGCGTCGCTGCGAATCACCAGTCCTCCTGAATTTTCTGGTACGGTTATGATAGGGCGGTTATCAACTTCTGCTTCAACGTCTCGAAGGACAATGCACATCCATCCGTCCAAATGAAAGGTACTTCCTTGCGCGTAAGCTTGTCCAACGGTTCTGCTAACGAGCGAAGTTCTCCACAAATCTCCTGTAGTATCCGGCGAGTCCAAGAAAACTTCTTATCTCCGCAACATTCCTTGGGATTGGCCAATCTCGAACCGCTGCAATCTTTCTTGGGTAAACGGCAGTTCCATCTTCAGCAATGATATGTCCCAAAACTTTACTTCTTCAAGTCAAAACTTGCACTTGCTCATCTTTGCATATAATCTTTCTTGCCTCCAAGTCTGTAGTGCGATCTGCAAGTGTTCTGCATGCTCTTCAATGATCCTCGAGTTGACCAGAATATCTTCCATGATCATTACTAAAAACTAGTCCAAGAACGGTGAAAAGATTCGGCTCATCAAGTCCATGAATACTGCCAGCGCATTCGTTACTCCGACGGGCATCACTAAGTACTCGTAATGTCCATACCGAGTTCGGAACGCCATCTTGCAAATATCTTCTGCTTTCACTCGAACCTGATGATATCCGGATCGCAAATCCAGCTTCGAGAATACCCTCGCGCCACTAAGCTGCTCAAAAGTTCTCCAATGCGAGGGATCGGGTACTTGTTCCTAATAGTCACCCGGTTTAATTCTCGATAATCAATGCACATCCTTCTCGTGCCATCCTTCTTCTTCACTAAAAGAACTGGAGCTCCCCAAGGCGAGTTGCTGCTTCGAATCCAACTCTTCTCAAGTAATTCACCAACTTGTTTCTTAACTTCTTCCAATTCCACTGGTGCCATCGGATAATAAGATTTTGATACTGGCGCTGCACCAGGAATAAGGTCAATCGCGAACTCCACGTCTCGCTTCGGCGGCAAGCCCGATATATCTTCAAATACATCCATAAAGTCGCGAACAACTGCCGGCTCTTCATTACTATTAACTTCCATAGCTGCAAGAACACTGTTTGTCGGCCTAGCCCTAAACTCGACTGGCCCGACAGAACTGCTTCCTTACCGCAACTGCTGTCTGCATCGTTGGCTGCGAAAGGTCCAGCGAAACTTCTGAGTCTCGTCCATTCTGCTACATGCGCGTCCACGGCGCTCCATTCTGCCTTAGTCCGATGAACTTCTCTTCCCTTTCCTCCGCGCAGTCTGCGGGAAGAATTTCTCCAGGGATTCTTAGAAAACTCCGCCCAACTGATCGGCTTGGGCAAGCGGGTCTCTTCCTCAAGCCATCACTCTCGGGCATAATCCACTAGCTGAATGCGCACCACATCAACTCCTTTGTCCTCTGGAATCTGTGCCGCAATCAGCAAATTCTCCGTGCCGACTAGCCACTGCGCGGCTGGCAACGGCTCCTCCAGACCAGTGAAAGTAGACGGACCCAAAAGTCTGAAATCTGCTACAGTCCCTACTCGGTCAACTGGTCTAGTTCCAACATCGTTCACAGACTACTGAACGATCTGCAAACCTTCCTGAAACGAGTCCGCTTGCTGCTGGATCAGCTCGGTCTGTTTCTTTGATTTCCAGCATTCCTCTTATCACTCCAAGCATGGCGGCTTCGTTCACAGGCCTCTGGTACGTCTTCAACTTCTTACCTGTCATAATCCTGAACTCAAAACACCCAACATTAGTATGATGATAGATTCTGAATATGGATCAAGGCTATAACTCCAAGATACTCAAATAGAGTACCGCATTGTAACTATGCCGCGGTATCATAGCCACAATTACTTAACTCCACCCAAGTCCCTAAGTCCTAGAGATAACAAGGAATCAGGTTTTCGAGTCGACAATGCAAAGTAAGTTTGCACGCCGTAAAAGATATAATCAGGAAGAATGTGATTCAAGAATGGTAAAAACGGTCAAGGTGGCAGGACATGTTTCCTAAGCACGGGTATTCTGATTCGTGTATCGGGTACAATGCCCAACTACAAAAGAATCAACCCAACTAACCTATGGCTCTGATACCAAAAGAACCATGTCACGCCCCACTTCCCAGAGTACGCAAGATTGGGCACGTGACATAGCCAACCATGCTACCTGTGGGTAGGAAGTATCCATCCACAGTCACATTACGGCTGTAGAGATATCAAGAACAAGATAAATAAACTATCTAACACATGTCCAAATCCATAATAACCAGAGTCAATGATAAATAAGTGCGGAAGCAAATGATCCAATACAATAATAGAAAGGTACGTCCCATAATGCGGGATCACACCTGGAAATAAAATGCAATAAATGAACTAACCACTACAGAACTCACAAATCAGCCTGCTGGCTGAAGTACTCCTGCTCGGTCGGCGACAGTGGTAAAGAATCTGGGCCATGCAAAACCCAGACGTCAGCGCGTCATGTCAACCAATAATATAATATGAACATGGTAATAAGCAATGCAGGAATTAAACATGAATAAGGCAATAATATGAAACAACAGTGCAGGATAGTGTGCAGTGGGTAATTAAACTGTTCTATCAGGTTTCTATTCTAAAGTCTTTGAAATCAATTGATGACTCGTCGATGTAACTCAATAGTATCCCGTGCATGCCCGGGACCACGGTCAAGACCCTCGGGGCTGAATCCGAGACGTGCCGCTAGGCAGTAATAGGTAGCAGGATGGACGAGTGATGTCAGCATCATCACTCCCGGACTGGCCAAGCCCGTAAGACTGATCAGAACAGGTATCGAACTGTTGAGTTACAAGTCGGTTTCACCTTTGATTTCCCCATACCCCCAAGTTATGTATGTCAGGTCAGGTATTCAGTAATCAAGAACTAATGCCAACACAGGATCAGGTAAAAGCAGGTTTGTCTGGATAGACAACAGGAATGGTCCATGAGGACCCCAAGTCAGGTTTGTTGGCATTAGGCATGAGATCAGGTAACAAGTCAGGTCATGGTACAACAGGTTGAGTTGGTAGTAAAAGGTACCATGTCCGGTGCATCGGTATGTATATGTATGTCATGTGTAGCAAGGTCAGGTCAAAATGTAATGCAATCGAAGGTGTGCTCATAGCAGGTATAGAAGCGAATAAGGAATAACAGCAGGAAATAAAGTAAACAACAATAACATTTCATTTAATCACAATGGTGCATTAATATGGTGCAGTTGTATTATCATATTAACAGGTTCGAGCACCCTTGGGGTGCAATAATCACAAGGTAGTGCAATATTAATAACAGAAAGTAATGAAGATATATGTGTACGGCTATCGCCCTTTAAATAGCAAAATGATTAACCGGTAGTTTTGTTATTAGGGTTACAGTGGCAAAATACGGTTTAGGTTGCAGTATCATGATATATATCATATTTCGTCCAAATGAGAAAGTAACAACACTAGCTAATCTTTGCAGGTCTTATGAGTCAAGCACACTTAATTATCATAACATAGCATGTAGCGAGTAATACTTGCCTTGACGGTTTCGCAAACCGGAAAACACGAACGTAGCGTCGGCGGAAAACACGCGACGGATGCACAGGTCGCGGAACGGATCTAAACAACGGACAAGGTGATCACACGGGTCTGGCACACTCGCTGGGTCGTCGGGATCGTCGACGTCGAGCCCGGCTCCGGCGAACTATGAAATACAAAATCAAGAACTAAAGAAAAGAAAAGAAAGAAGAAGAAGAAAGGGAATAGGGCTCACTGTTGTGGTGGTGTTCTGTGGCAGAGGCGAGGGATGACAACGGGGTCGACGGAACTCCGGCAAGGAGAGGTTGGATGCTAGGGTTCCGGTTAGGGTTTGGGCTTGGGTTAGGCTCGGGTGTAATGGGTGCAGGGGTGAAGTAATGGTGGTTGAGTCGGGAAGGAGAGAGTGGAGAGGAAGATGAAGAGTCGTCGACGATGAGGGGCCGTCGACGGTGAGGTGAAGGCGGTGGAGTTCCTGGGATCGGGGAAAGGGTTTGCGGGTTCCAAATTTTAAAATGGGATGTTTTATGATTAAAATGCATGCCCCCAAGTCGGACACTTGCGCGCGCGCAGCCGTCCAAACTCGCCCGTTTCACCGAACGGGATGAAATCTCGACGTGCGGACGCTGCCACGCGACTAGTGGTGACGAGTAGGCCAAAAGGGATATTTTTAATTTCATTTTAGGTGTTAAAATTTGTTATAGGCAAAATGACTTAGCCGGTTAAAATTTTGCAACAAGAACTTAACAAGCAAAATAAATGAAATGAGCAATGTCAACCACTCAACCAGTAACAGAATAGTATTATTGGGCTCGGGTGTTACAGCTTTTCACCCCCTCCCAATACCATCAACGCCTTATCCTCCAGGGTAGATAAGTTCACATCACTGGTGGATTCCCTCGTTCGTGTTCAAGCGGTGGGCCACGCCCACCAGACCGCGGCTCCTTTTTTCCCGGGATAACGACATCCGTAGGAGAATGGATGGGCACGCTCAAGCCCTTAGGCTCGCTCACCCTCATCTCAGCACCATCGAGCGTCGGCGTGCCGACTTCAGATACCTTGACCCGCATGCGACGATTGATTCCATGACCCGTTGGGCACCGGACAGCTCTATGCTACGATCCTAAGGAAGACTGGGCAGTCGCTCCAATGCCCACCGCGCACTCTCTCCCCTAGAGGAGGTGTCGGTCAGCTCGCCTGCTTTCAGGCATGACTGACACCCCCATTCTCGCCGGGGTCACGCAAACGAAGAGCGCATGGACTAATCGAGAAGGGCCTCGCCCGAGAATTTGAGACACTTGATAGAGCGAAATGGAAGCCGCACCATCGCGCAGACCCAGAGCGGGGGTAGCCACCACTCTGACTGTGCAGAATCCTCGAGGTATAACCCCCGGCTCGAAGCCCTTGAGAAGATGATCGAAGGCATACGAAGGGATGGCCACACGTCCGGCGAAGGGGCCAGGCACTCCGCCGACTCGCTAATGAAGCCCTTTATAGAAGAGCTGCTTGCCGAGCATGTCTTGTCCAGGAACAAGACGCCAAAAGTGGCCCTCTTCGACGGGAAATCCGACCCGAAGGACCGCTTAAACGCATTTACGGCGGGCATGAGCTTCCAAGATAACTCCGACGCGGTTCAACGCCGAGTTTTCCCCACCACTCTCATCCGGGCTGGCCGGGATTGGTTTCGAGGACTTACGCTACGCTCCATCTTGACCTTCGACGAACTGGCCACCCAATTCCTCGGTCACTTCGTCGGGAATCGACGAAAAAAATGGACGGTCGACTACCTATTCACCATCAAAAGCGGAGAAAAAAAATCCTTTAAAGGATATGTCACCCTCTTCTATAATACCCTCCTTGAGGTCCCCGCGCACTGCGATGAAATAGTCATCACCGCACTAAGGTCGAGTCTTAGGCACAAAGAGTGGTTCCGCTTTTTTGCATTAGCGCAACCTAAGACCATGGCCGAAATAAAAGCCTGGACCGAGCGGGAAATACAACTCGAGTCCGAGGTAAATTCAAAGCTGCCCCGAGCCGATCAGGCAGCCAGAAAGAAAAGGGACAGGGAGGAGAGGAAGAAGGTCGATCGTCTGAAGTCTTACTCCCCGAGGATTCAGGAGTACACTCCCCTAAATATCTCTGCTGCTGGAGGAAGCTAAGGGTGAGAGGTTTTTCAAGCTATCGCCCATCACCCAAAGGGCATGCAAGCGACTCCGCGGCCCATACCGGGCCTTCCACAGGTCGCAGGGTCACCCGACAGAGAACTGCAAACAACTCCGTGACTACATCGAGGAGTTGATCCGCTCAGGACACCTGGAGAAATACCTGCAGGACAAGCGGCAGGCGGAGCGGGAGAAAAATGACTAAACCCCTCCCGGGGAATTAACGATCGGGCATATCATGGTCGTTACTTCGGACCTAGCTCGAGAAAGCGAGGGGATCCTCCACATCCTCCCAATCGAGGGTACAAGAGGTATTCCACACAAGATGTGTAGGAGGGACGAGCCGATCACTTTCACCGATGAAGACCTCCACGACATATCACTCCCCCATAATGACCCTCTCGTGATAACGGCCAGAGTCCACCGTTACGAAGTCCAGAGGATATTTTTTGACTCAGGGAGCTCAGCGGATATCCTGTTCCACGACTGTTTCTAGCGTATGGGCTAGGACTATTCAACCTCCGACCTGCCTTCCATGTCCTAGGTTCACCAATCATTCTGTCCATGCTGAGGGATTGGTCACCCTCCTCCTCGACATCGGAGAAGCGGGAAATACGCGATCCATACCGGTGGACTTTCTCGTCGCTAAGGTCCCTTCGTCTTACAACATTCTCCTAGGGCGCTCTACCTTAAATGCTCTCCGGGCCCAGATCTCGACTTATCACCTTGCACTCAAATTCCCTTTGGATAAAGGGTAAATAGGCCGGGCCTATGGAGATCAGCAAACTGCTAAGGTTTTCCTCACCTCGACGTCCACGACAGGAGAGCGGGGCCATGATTTTTAGGGCATGCCTGACTTCCAAGGGTACCCGTGACGACTAAAGGAAGGTTAGAGGTGCCCCGGTGGAAGTATTGACAGAAGTCCCCCTCGAAGAAGGGGTCGATGGCCGGACAATCCAGATCGGCTCACTCTTGAATGGGGATCACCGTGAGAACCTGATCCGGTTCCTCTGAGATAACTCGGACGTATTTGCTTGGGCGCCGGCGGACATGCCCGGAATCGACCTTAGAGTGATCTTCCACAAGCTCGGGGTCGATCCGAAAGCAAAGACCATCCGATAAATGAAGAGAAGCTTTGCACCGGCCAAGCAAAAGGCGATAGAAGACGAATTGGATCGACTGCTCGCCGCTAACTTTATCAGAAACCTGGACGACTCAGATTGGCTGGTGAACGTGGTCATAGTCAAGAAGGAAAACGGGAAACGGCACATGTGCGTCGATTTGACGAATTTGAATAAGGCCTGCCCTAAAGATAATCATCCTCTCCCTCAGATAGATCAGCTGGTAGACAGCTCGGCCGGCCACGAATTATTGAGCTTCATGGACGCTTTCTCCGGTTACAATCAAATCAGGATGAACTCGACCGACGAAAAACTTACCGCCTTCGCTACTGATCGGGGGGTATACTGCTACAAAGTGATGCCCTTCGGATTCAAGAACGCTGGGGCCACGTATCAACACCTGTTCAATAAGTTTTTCAAGCCCCAGATTGGCAGGAACATGGAAGTCTACATCGACGACATGCTCATAAAATCCACATCGTCAGCTGGGCACACTAAAGACCTTGGCAAAACATTCGACGTCCTGTGTATGTACAAAATGAAACTGAATCTAGCCAAGTGCGTGTTCGAAGTCACCAGTGGGAAGTTCCTCGCGTTCATGGTAACCTATCGAGGAATCGAAGCAAACCCTGAAAAGATCAGCGCCATCTTCAACATGGCAACGCCCAAGAACAATGTTGAAATCATGCAACTCACGGGAAGGCCCTGAGTCACTTTATGTCCAGATCTGGGGAGAAGTGCCTCCTGTTTTTCAGGGCCCTAAGGAAAATCCCCAAGTTCGAATGGTCTGAGGAGTGCCAGAGCGCTTTCGAACAACGCAAGTCGCATCTAGCGACCTCATCGCTACTCACCCGACCAGTCGAGGGTGACGAACTATTGCTATATCTGGCTATCTCCAACCAAGTTGCAGGCTCGGTGCTTATCAGAGAAAGCGAGGGCATACAGAGGCCAGTCTATTATGTGACCCATATTTTCAAGGATGCAGAGACCGGATACCCGGTCATAGATAAAATAGTCCTGGCACTTGTCGTCGCCTCCAGGAAGCTTCGGCACTATTTTCAAGATCACACGATCCTCGTCCTCACCGAGTGACCTTTGGTGTCGATCCTTACCTCCCCCGAGTCATCAGGACGACTGGAGAAGTGGAGCTCGGAACTGTCCCAATTTGATATCAAATACTACCCCTGACAAGCCATCAAAGTGCAAGTCTTGGCGGATTTTGTTGTCGAATGTACCATCTCTACTAAAGAAGAAGCGCCGACCCGGGGCCAGAACCACGACCTTCGGTCGAGGAGGTGACCGACCCTATCCTGGATTGGGTGCTCTTCTTGGACGGATCCTCTACCGAGGAAAGGAGCGGGGCTGGCCTGATCATCCGTTGCCCGACGAAGCTGAAATGGAATACTCCTTAAAGCTCGGGTTCAGAGCATCAAACAACGCCGCGGAATACGAGGCTTTTCTGGCAGGACTGTGAATCGCTTCCGGGGTAGGGCTGAAGACCATCAGAATTCACAGCGACTCTGCATTGGTCGTCGGCCAGGTAACCGGGCGTTTTGAAGCCCGGGAACCGCTCATGATAAAATACCTAGCCGAGGTAAAAAGGCTTTGGAGAAATTTTGACGAAGTCCCAGTGGAACAGATCCCCAGGAACTTGAACATCCTGTAACAAACCAAACTTTCTATACTGAATTTTTCAAAATACAGAAAGGGACATCTGAGCCTGAGCACGATTTATAAGTTTATTTTGCTTTTGAACAGCAAGAATGAGCTTGTAGCTCACTGGTAAGGCCTTGCACCCCTGAGACATAACACCCGGGTTCAAATCCTATCAGCCACATTATTTTTTAGTTAAATTTCTTTTAATCTTTTTAGAAGCTCAAGAGTCTATACGTAAACTAAAACGACACCGACTATTTAAACATGTGCACTGAAGAATACGAGGCGACACCTACATGTGGCATGAAGACCAACCCCACCCGTCGGTAATGGCCCGGCGACACACCCCAAAACCCCCGGTACCTCCGGTCTCCCCCGTCGGTAAAGCCCCCATCTTCTCACTCCTGCAACCTTTTAGCCACCCCACTCTTTTCACACTGCTTGTTTTCTCTGTATTCATACAGAGAACATTGAATCACCCATTTAATTCATTTTTAATACAAATTTTAATTCACCCATTCAATACACCAAACCCTAATTTTCCCTATAAATACCCACTCCATTTTACACCTCTCTCATTCAGAATTTTATTACAAAAACTATACCAAATTCCCAAGTCTTTTCGTGTACAAGTGGAGTTAGCGAAGGGTGAAGCTCCGACGAACTTCCGAGGAGATTCCGGCGACGAAACGATGCCCCGAAGCCTTCTTTAGGACCCTTTCTCTCTCCTCTAGTCCAACAAGCTAGTAAGTCCCCTCTTCTCTCTCTTCTTCTTTTATATAAATATTCATTCCTAAAACCCGACTGAAGCGGAGTTAATCCGACTTCTGATTCAGGTTTTCTTCAAAACTTAACTTTTGTTAATCCAGAACATACCATACTCTCACATATTGTTTATCGAACATTAATAATATATTAAAACAAGTTCACCTTAAAAGATTCATTTTTGTAACTTTTATCGCATTTTTTCATAAAAATACCACATACTTATAATTCGACATAAACCATCATAATTCCTTACTATACCTTAGATAGTTCACGCGGTAATGACCTACCTCGCTACAACACACATCTCTAACATAGCACGATGAAGTTTGGGACAATAAAATACGGGAAAATACGCCCTTACAAATAAATACCCTAAACTTACAAAACCGTTTTATATAAAAAGATATATTAAACATTTCCATGCAATTACGCCTCTACAACACATTTTGGGGACTCCGTTCAGGATGGTATGGATTATCGCACATCCTCTGGTTTAGTAGAATGAGATGCATACCTTCGCAAGGAGCATTCGATATCGATGGAATTTTTATGCATTTTCTTTAGAAAATGAGATTTCTACAAGAAAATAAATAAATTATTTTCATTAAATATAAATATATCTATTATCAAAATATCTATTTTAATTATATAAATATTGCAAGTTTTCTAAATCAAGAAAATCACTATTACATGAAAATACCATCCAAATACAACACAATTTTAAGAAAATACCATATATTATGAAATTAGGTTTTACTCACTAGAAATTTCACATTTATAAAATATAAATCTATGAAAACCCTAAATATGATAATTAAATTCTTGAGATGTATTTTGAAATTATGCCAAAACTATTTTTACATAAAATCCCTCAAGTTATACTAAATTACAATAAGGACCCTAGTAAACATAGGTTTAAGCAGGATCAGTCTCTTGAGCCTCAGGGAGCCAGAGATATGGGGGCTTGCTTATTTAAGATAGACAATCTAACAAATGGTGTTATCAACACGGTAATTGTCTTGGAAAAAGACACAAATCCTGCCGTCCATGTGGAGCAGTTACCGATAACATCAAAACCTAATTCAGGACTTCAATTTTTTTTCTAATTGTCTGACTCAGAATGAGTTTAAATTTAATCAATCTGACTTGAATACGATTCAAGTATAAACTTACAATACAACAATTCAACATAAATCCGTCTGTACAATCTATTTCAATATATAACTTGACTGAACTGAACCATGGATATATATCCATCTACCTGATTCTCCAGTTACATTCATTTACTGATATCATGGTTTCGACAAGTCATCCATACATATATAACAATACAATACAATACAATCAATATAAGAAGACACTACGGGGTTTATAAGGGATAGACTGGTTCAGAATATATTAAAGGTGGCACGAGGTGGTCATTTAAGACATAATTACATCCATGCCGTTGTTCCGTGGTATTATCGACGGAGCCTTATACTACGGGTTAACAAAATCCACGGTGTAAGTTGGACTCCTTTCGTATACACTGGCATTTTATGTACCAAGCTACAAACAACAGCGTTAACAATATAAACAAACATTATAAGATATACTCTCTCTCTGTCTACCCTATCTCTACTCATCTTTGGGACTTACCGAACGATTGTTCGCTGACGACATTCCGTTTCTTATTTCTTTGGAATGTTGTCAGGTGGATCGGACCTTTTGGAGACAGAGCCTAGCAGCGACGAATTGGATCAGATAGCCTTCGACCCAGAGCTCTAGTTTACTTATACATTTCATTTTCATTTCTGTTATGTCACTGTTTAGGTATCGCTTTCATTCCATGTATTTACATTTCAATTGTATTTTAAAAAGAATGTTAAATAAATAAGGTTGCTGTTCATTTCTATTCCTGTCTATTGTATATTTTATTTTATATTGCTTAAATACGCTTAGCGTGTTTATTTCGTAGTAAATATGTAGCGGACTTCGTCGCGCCTCCTTTCCCGTACACTGGGAAGCGGGGCGTGACACATTCGGGCAGAAGCTTTGAGAAAGCTCGCTTCTTCCTACTCGGCCACTCGTAAAAGAAACATCCTCTTCGAAGTCTTGTCAAGACCCAATGTGGAAGAAGGAGAGGTAACGCTCCAGATCTACGCAACCCAAGAAGAAGGCCAAGATTGGATGAAACCCCTCGTGGAGTTCCTGAAAGATAGTGTACTCCCTGAAGACCGAGGAGAAGCTTGCCGGCTATAGGCCAGAGCACGCCACTTCATCTGAAGTAACGGAAACCTGTATAAGAAGTCGTATACTCAGTCTCTGCTCCGATCCGTCGACCCCTACGAGGCTGACTATGTTCTGCGAGAAATTCATGAAGGGGTCGGCGGAGCGCACCAAGAAGCATGCACCTTAGTCTAGAAGATGCTGCCCTAAGGGTACTACTGGCCGAAATTACACCAGGACGTCGAGAAGCCGGTCAGATGGTGCAAGAACTGCCAACTCATCGGCAGTATATCTTGTCTTCCCGCAATCGAACTAACACCACTTACCTCCCTTGGCCGTTTGCGCAATGGGAGATGGATATGGTCACTCAACTCCCCACCGTCACGGGCGGACACCAATACTCCTTGTCGCCGTGGACTACTTCACAAAATGGATAGAGGCCATACCCATTAGAAAACCGGACGCCACCTTTACGATAAAGTTCCTGCAGAACAACATAATTTCTCGATTCATAATCCCGAGGTGTATAGTTACTGACCATGGGACTAACTTCGAAAACGATAAAGTCAAAGAATTTTGCAGCGACTACCACATATTGATGAAGTTTTCCGCGGTTGCCCATCCTCAATGCAACGGGCAGGCCGAGATAGCGAACCGAGGCGTCATCCGCGGTCTCAGAGTCCGTTTGGAAGGAAGGCAAGGCGGCTGGGTCGAGGAACTGACGCGGGTGCTGTGGGCATTATGAACATCAAACAAGACACCCACGGGGGAAACCCTATTCAGCCTCTGCTACGGTATCGAGGCTATGGTTCCCGTGGAGATCAGATTGCCCGGTTACAGGGTAGAACATTTCAACGATGAAGCCAACACCTCAGCGCTCCGAAGCAACTTGGATATCTTGTTGGAAAAACGGGTGTCACACCCCGCTTCCCACTGTACGGGTAAGAGGACGTGGCGAGCCCCGTGACGTATTTACTCAGAAGTAAACATGTTAAGCGTAAATAAGCAATATAATAAATATATACAAGAAATAACAAGAGAAATAAATAAACATCACCTTTTTATTGATTAAATATTATTTACATACAATCGGAAAGTAAATAGAATGCTGGAAAGCGATGCTTAAACAATGGCAAACGAGCTGAAAGTAAAGTAAGTACAAGTGAACTAAAACTCTGGCTCCTCAGCAAACTCCTTCAAGTCGTCCTGGTTGGGCTCGATCTCTTGAGAGTCGGGTCCTCTTGACAACATTTCAAAGAAAGAAAAGATAGAAATGTTGTCAGCGAACAATCGCTCGGTAAGTCCCTAAAGAGAAATAGATCAAGTAAAAGGAATAGATCTGGTAATTTATCTGTTTTTGTTATATTAACGTAGTTCTTTGTAGCTTTGTACATAATATATCACTGTATATGAGAGGATTCCAACTTTCCCCGTGGACTAAGCTATATGGAGTATAAGGCCCCATTAAAACCCACATGACAACGGCAACAGATATTCAGGTTAGGTGTATTATAGTGACCGTCTCATTCCACTTCTAATACATTTCGTACCAATCTACCCTTTAAAAAACCCAGTAAATGTATATTGTGTTGTTTTATAGATGTAAGACTTTCCGAGACCATGTTATAAATTGTTCATGTAAAAAGATAAGGATATAAACGGATAGTCATGTAGTCAAGTCAAGATATATCCATGGTTCGGTCAAGTTAAGTCATGTTGCATGTTTGATATAGTTCTGGTATACATGTTCAAGTTCACGTATAGATTGGATTCATGTTGTATTGGAGTTAAGATTGGATTGTGTTCATGTTTAGATTGTATTCGGATTCTACTGAGACTCAGATTGAGTCAGACACTTAACAGAATTGGATTCCTGAATTAGGTTTAGGAGTTATCGGTAAGTGCTGCACATGGACGGCAGGATTTGTGACGTTTTCCAAGCCAATTACCATTGATAACCCCGTTTTAGTTTTTTTTACCTTAAATAGGCAAGCACCTACTTTCTCCGGCCCCCTGAGGCTCAAGAGAATTGGTCCCGCTTAAACCTATATTTACTAGGGTCCTTAATGTAAATTAATATAACTTGAGGGTGTTTTATGAAAAATAGTTTTAGTATACTTTCAAAATAAATCTCAAGTATTTATTTATCGTATTTAAGGTTTTTTGGATATAACTTTTAAAAGTGAGGTATTCTAGTGAATAAATACCTAGTTGAATAGTTCATGGTATTTTTGTGTAAATTGACTTGTATGGATTCTTGATGATATTTTCATGGAAATGTAATTCTTTCTCTTGTTTAGAAAAAAACATGGAATTTATTATATATTTAAAATAGATGGTTTAAAAATATTTATATATAATTATTAAAAATAAAATTTATTTATTAAATAGAAAATCACGTTTTTCTTAAGAATTGCATTAAAAATTCCATCGAGATCGGATACTCCGTGAGGAGATCTTCATCTCGCTCTACTAGTCCCGAGGATGTGCGATAACCCGCACCATCCCGACCAGATTCCCCAAAATGGGTTGTAGAGACTTAATCGTAAGGAATGTAAATAACACAATTCAAAGGATACGGTTTTTAATAGTTTATGGTATTTTGATGTAAAAGTCGTATTTGTCCCGAAAATATTGCTAAAAGAAAATCGTACTGTGTCATGATGCATGTTGTGAGAGGTAGGTCATTATATAATGAGATTTTCCTAAAGGTAGTATAAGCAAAGGTATTAAAATATGTCATATGTAAGTTTGTGGTATTAAAACGAAAATTTCAAATAGAAGGTACGTAACATGGAATTTTGAGGTGGACCTTGTTCTCAAAGGTTGTTTCATGATTACTAAGCAAGTTGTAATAACATGGATGAATGGTTATTAAGAAAAGTTGTATTTTTAACGAGTTTAGAAACGGATGTCGAAATAACTCCACTTCCGACGATTTTTGAAAAAGGGACATTTTAATTAGTAATAGAGGAGAAGGGAGATGACTAATAAGCTTAGAGAAGAGAGGGGAGGTTGAGGGAACATTTGATGCTTCGTGGAGTCGTGGGGTCACTGGAATCGTCTCGAACTGGAACTTGACCTAGTGCTAACTCCACTTATACTCTTCTTTGCCTTGAAAAATTTTGAGGGTTTTTGCAAATAGATTTCAGAATAAAGAGGGTTAGGGTATGGGGTTGTATTTATAGGAAAAAATTAGGGTTTTGAGAATTGAAAAGAGAATTAAAATGTATTAAAAATAGGATTTATGAGTGAATTAATACTCTCTGGATAAATGCAGAGAATTCAAACAGTACTAGAGTAGTAGGGGTAGGCTAAGGGGTTAGTGGGCAAAGCATGGAGACTATTCCCCTCAGTTCACCCTGTTTCCCCTAATAAAAGTGCAAAGCTTTGTTCAAAACTTAAGAGGCAGCGTCTCACGTGCGTTCCACGAGGGCGCCAACGCCAGAGTTAAAAACTCTTATATGAGCAACGCCTGTATGTAAAGCACACAAAAATCTTAAGCAGCGCCTCACGTGCCTTCC